>OY728121.1:630351114-635351114 GCA_963277665.1 Viscum album
CTGGATAGCCCCCTCCCCACCTGGACACCCCCCACCTGGACATCCCACCCCCACTCGGACAGCCCACCCCCCCACCCCCACCTGGACAGCCCACCCCCCCCCCCCACCTGGACAACCCCCACCCCCACCCCCCACCTGGACAAACCCACCCACCCCCCTCCATGGACACCCCACACCCCCTCCCCCACCTGGACAGCCCACCCCCACCCCCTGGATAACCCACCCCCTAGACAGCCCACCCCCAGTGTTGTCAAAGGCGCACGACATAATAAGGTGCAAAGGCCGCTTGGGGATGCGGCGCGAGGCGCGGCGCGAGACGCAATTAATGCGCAAGTGCACATAATTAAATATATACAATTTTCAAAAATATTTTAAATTATAAAAACATAAATTCAATCAAAATAATACAAATTAAAATACATGATGATAATTTTTAACCAAATCATAATCAAATAATCAATCATTAAGAACCTAAACATTAAAATCATCATGTTATGTTATATATCTTTTGTAATGTTAAATGTGTTTCTGTTATTCTATGCTATGTTAAATGAGTTTGATAACCTAAACATAAAAATCATCATGTTATGTTAAATGTGTTTAATGTTATTCCTTTCTTTCTTTTGGTCGACATATGGTTCTATTTTTATATAGTTTGACTTAGTTCTTCTTTTATTAATATATTAAATGTTATGTTATATTTAGGGATGTACAACTCACTTTTGAGAAATTATCCCCAATTTCCATTAGCCCCTCTAAACACAATCTCTATTGCTTTTACCCAAGATTTCCACTAGCTCCCCCATGATTTCCCATGATTTCCCTGATTTCCTCCTACCCACGATTTCCATCACACCCCTGATTTCCATCGGCACTCCCGATTTCCATCGGGCGCTCGATTACTATCGCCCCTCTAAGCACGATCTCTGCTACCTTATTCCTCCTAATTTTAGGGGCTACTGGTGCATCATTTTCGAGCCTCACACCATAGCACCTCTCAGGTAGACACATGAGGCATGCACCAAAGGCGCGCCACGGTGAGGTTTCCTCGCCTCATCGATGGTGAGGCGCACTGGGTGTTCCTTGCCGCACCTCACGCCAAGGTGTACTGAGGTGCGCTCCTTTGAAAATAGTGACCACCCCTACCCTCTGGATAGCCCACCCCCCAGGATAGCCCACACCCCCTCCCCCTCCTGTACACCCCACCCTGACCCCCGGACAGCTCACACCCTTCCTTGGGCAGTCCATACGCCCCTCCCCCACACCCCTATAGCCCCCTACCCCCCCCCTCCCCCACAGCTCCCCCACCCCCACCTAGACATCCCCCCACACCTGGACATCCCCCTACCCCTCCTGCATCCCCCCATAGGGTAATTTTATTTAAAATCATTTTATTCATTAAGAAAGTAAAACCATCATGCATTATCCATTTAATTCCAAACAACCCATTCAATTTATCAAAACATGACAAATTCAATTTATCAAAACATGAAAAATTCAATTTATCAAAACCTAAAAAATTCAATTTATCAAAAAATGACAAATATAATTTATAAGTCTCTATGGGTCACTTAGGAAATGTCATTGGGGAAACGGGAAATCAACTACGTTGTTAATTCCAATTTAAAAATTGGGCCAAACACTTAGGAGGTGTGGTGGTGTATAAGAGGTGTGGTGGTGTCCAGGGGGGATATCTAAGTGGTGGGGCTGTCCAAGTAGGTGGAGGGTGTACAGGGGGTGGAGGTGTCTAGGGGGTGGGGTTGGGGTTGTCCATGGGGGGTGAGTGGTGTCCAGGGAGGGTGGGGTTGGGGGTGTCCTGGGGGTGGGGGTGTCCAGGGGGTGGGGGAGCGGGTTTTCTAAAGGGTGGGTGTGTCCAAGGGGGTGGCTGTCTAGGGGGGTGGGGGTTTCCAGGGGGGTACAGGGGGTGGGGTTGTACAATGTGGGTGTCTAGGGGGTGGGGGGCTATCTAGGGGGTGGGAGGTGTCCAGGGGGTGGGGGTGGGGGTGTTCAAAATTTCAATCCATCACCCAACCAACAGCCAATTCATCCTCAATATCAATACCCTTCCCATTATTCCTTGAACAAAAACTATAAATACAAAATCCAAATCCAATTTTCAACAAAACTAAATTCCACATAAACTACCATATCACCCCACTAAACAAACCCTTTACCATGTTTTAAGTGTAGAACAAAAAATAGAAAACAAATTAAAGGGTTCGCTACTCCACAGACCGCAGGGAATCTAATTTAACCCAAATCAAAATAGAAAACAAAAAAAATAGAGGGATAATATTAAAACTAAGGTAACACTTACTAATTTTAAGTTTAGAAATAAAAAAAATTGATTAAAGATGGATATATTGCTGGAAGGGGTTTCGCGACCAAGAAAACTTCAGGGAGGAGCTTTGGATTAGGGTCTACAATTGGGTTGAGTGGGAGCTGGGGTGCTGGGGTGCTGGGTATTTGGGGGAAAAACTTTCCCAACAGTTTTTAAAAACCATTGGGAAAGCATCTCTTTACCAACAGTTTATTAAAACCATTGGTATATATTATAAGAACTAAATATTTCCCAACGGTTTTTTCAAACCGTTGGGAAATCTTAACTATATTAACACATTGCCAATGGTTTGAACAAACCGTTGGAAAATATTGCCTTTTTTATAGTATACCTTCGGTTTGAATAAAACATTGGTATATATCCATTGGGAAAACATCCAATTCCAATAGTGATGCAAAATAATCCCACACCTGCAGTGCGATCAAACCATGAATCAATAGATTGGTCGATTGATTTGAGTTCATTATAGGATTATAAAATTAGGATAAATATATAAAATAAATAATTTCATACCATAAGGTGGATTGATTTCTAGTGAAGAATGATCACACATTGCTTTCATTGGAGATATCCACACATTTTGTTGGCACACTGATTGACAATCCATGAATTGATCATCATTCTCCTAATGAAGCTCCTCCAATTCTCTCTCTAACAGCTCCAGAATTATTCTTATAATCCTAATATTCCATAATAACCATATACTTATAAGAAAAATCATGCCATGGCTTTTTAATTAAATAAATTAATTTAATCAATTAATTTTTTTTATGTTCTCCCATGATTATGCCCAACCCGAACATCAGACACACCCCAATGTTAGGTCACACTTAGGGTAAAACACATGCTTTGAACTCAAATGTGGCCTGAGATTTCCAATATAGGTCTTCATTTAATAGTTATTCAATTTTTTAGTCGAATTTTGTATATGTTTGATTATTATATTTAATATATTTCTAAAAATTAATTTCAATTACAGGGGGCCTAAAAATATCTCTCTATATCAGTTCCTAGATCTAAAATTAATCCATATAATTTTATAAAATAATTCATGGAAATTTAGATCCATTAAAATCAACCACAACCAAATCCAAATATTTTGAATACTAATGCAAAAAACTGAACAACCTATTATCTCTAAGAAAATGTTAAGTTTACCAATAGTACCTAGCCTTCTCTACACATAGACAACTATTAAATACTTCTAATCATTCAATAGGAAATTAAACATTCATGGTGGTATCTACAAAATTTACTAATGGTGATATAATTCCAAAAATTCCCAAGATAACTAATCCTACCAAAATATCAAGATGAACAGAAAAGGACTCAAAAAGGGACATAGGAATCCTAAGGAAAATCACTAACACCCCTAAAAATACCTTGCATATCTCCCAAAGCCTCAATAAATCACAACTAATAACTATTCACAAACAATACCTAAACACTCCATCATTTTTGAAACCTCATAAGAGATAACACATAAACAAAGGTACTCAAGACGGACCCAATAAAAAAAGAAACATTTGTCTAAAAAATATTACATGTTAGTATGTATAAGAAAGAAAAATAAAGGATCTAGTCTGGGGTTTGTTGAGGGTAACTTGGGACCCTATAGTTGGAACATCATCCTCTGATGAACCCAACCAAATAATATATCCCCATACAAAGCACAACTACAGCTAGGAATAACACCAGTCTCATTCACCTAACACACCCCCAATATTTCCTATACACAACTCTTTAAAAATAAAATCCCATCACAAGGATATATTCACACCAAAATAAAGGGTCATAACAATTAATAAGGAACTAAATCATCAAAAAACCACATACCATACAATAAAAAAAAGACCCAAGGAACACATCAAACCAAAATTTCATTAAGAGATTCAACTGGTCCAGAATCTAGAATTCTGAATCCAAAACATCCAATCACTAAACTCAAAAAGGATACCCATACCAATATCTGAAAATGACTCATACGAAGGTAAGTAAGAAATAATCTCTAATGGTCTCTCTTAGATATTGACTCTATACCTTTTATCCAGACCATCTGGGTGTATATGTAAAATAAAAGAAAAATCATGAACCATCCACTCATGCTTCGAAATTCAAACCAAGAATCCCCAGTCTAACCCATTAGATGAAATCAAAGACACTCACCCAAAAAAATCATTTCAAATCACTCTTATTTCTAAAACATTTACAAATTTTAAAAATGAAAATAATCATTTTTCTATTAAAACCAAAGAGAGTAAAATACCTCTTTTAAAAAAAACCCATTTAATACTGAAAACACCCCATTTCATTAAGAAAACTAATTAAAATTTCCCTTTACCAAATGAATCCATAAAAAATTTCCACACCAAAATATCCCACATTTATTCAAAATTTTAAACATACAAAACCTTTTATTAAATCCAATTTAAATTTTTTAAAATGACTTTAAAATATACTAATACTTTACTTTAAATCCAAAACACATACAATCCAACTTTAAAAATTTTAAAATACCCCAAATAGATTTCAAAAAAATACACTTATATGTCTTTAGAAACAATTTTATTCCATTTAGGACATCAAAGATTGATAAAAATTAATATAAATCTCAAAATTCACCATCGCCTTTTCAATAATTTTTTAAACCACCACAAAAACTGATTTTCAAAAAAAATGATAAAGCTTTCCCATTTTACTCGCCCATAAAAATGATTTTTTACCAAAATTCACAAAAATAATGACACGCCACACCTCCAATGAAAATTTTAAAACAACATCCTCAACACATCATAAGGACCTACTTAGTCCTTTTACCATTATCATTATCTAAGAATCAAGGGGTATAAATAAAAAATCCAAGTGGAATTTGGAACCCTTTTTTAACTTTACAAGTAATTTTATGGGACATGGGTCAGTCATGTAATAATTCCCAAAATGTTATAGGATCGAGAATTTGTTCACTTTCTAGTTTAACAGGCCATGTAAATCAACCTCACGCAACTAATCCTTCATCCATTTCTATTCTAACTCTAACAAAATACCCTCAAGGAAACTCATCGTGCCAATAAGGATCAATATCATAAACAATAATAAAAAATCTCAAATTAAAAATTTAAACCCTAACTACCCATGGAAACTCAATCATCATTGTGATGGGTGGTGATCAGGCACCAACTCACAACTAACCTTCTGAGTCCCGATGATCATATCACCATACTACCAGACTCCCCAAATTAAAACTAAGAATTGTATAAACCTAGACTCCTTTTAATAACCTAGAGCTATGATACCAATTATAATGAACCATTCTGGGATTCCATTCGAATCAGTTTTCCACTAACTCAAGGGGCATCAATGATCCCTCTAGGATGACTAAAAGTGTCATAGGTTTTGAGAGTAATCATTATGGATGATTTCTCTTATATAAACAATATTCAAAAAACAACATAATTATACTCAAATTACAACATAAATAATCCATATGTCGAACATCCATTCCAAAAACATACATGTAAGAATAAAATAAATAGAAAACAAATTGTGAAAACATAGTGGAAAAACATATACAAAATAAAATCTCAACTCACACTATGAACACCCACCTTAGTATAAATTCCACCTGTAGTTATTATCCTCAACCATTGGAATATCACTACACCTCTAACCATAGAAAATAGTAAAATGGATTATGTGGTATATGTGGATGAAATGAAGAAAATAAAATACTGTTGTGGTTGATCAAATCATCCCATGTGTCCCAAGGTTACCCTCTAAAAAAATACAGACACTCCAAAAGTGAACATAATCCAATATAGGACCTAAAAATCCACTTAGTCTACAAACATCAAGTGGTGTGCGTAATGGCCTAAAAATATTCATCTATTAATAAAAAAACCATTTTCTATCAACACCTATTTGTTTTATATGTTATAATGGAATCACACATAAAAATTATTACATTTCTTACACATCATGTGTTAATATTGATTACAACAATTAGGAAGGGTAAAGGGATATAAACACAAAAGAATATTATAATCACTAAAAGGTACTCTATATGAATGAAATCCCCCATAAAGATCATTCCTAAAATAATAACAGTAAAAAAATATAATAATTAGTAAAATTATTGACATTATCAATGGATGTGTGAAAACCTTTGTAAGCAAAGTGGTGAATGATAAAGTGAGAATGGGAGTATATTTATAGGGAAATATGGTTGTTCAATGTTATGATAGTCAACCAATATGGATGATAGGAATTATGACCATTATTCAATAATAAATTTGGTCATTATTATTTATGGTTATGAATATGCAATAAAGAAACCATTGGGATTATGAAGGAAGAAACAAAAATTGTATTTTTTAGAAACAATAAATATTTTTAAATTACATTAAAATTGTGATTTATTATAAATTAAATAAAATTTATTTTCATTAAATAATCTTATAAAACACTTTTTAAATGATAATATATATTAGAGAAGTCCTAAGTAATTTTTATAAAAGTAAGGCAGTTTATTATTGCATAAAAAGTATTAATTTTCAATAAATAAGTATTTTTATTTAAAAGTTAAAATTATCACATTTATAGAATTATTTTTATAAATTAAATATAATTTTTTTACTTATCATATTATAATTATCTTAGGATTATTTTTTGATAATATTCAGACAAATTTTATTTTTAGTGAAAAAGTAAAAATTGACATTTTATGAGTACCATGATTTTATGAAATCATTATGATGTGATAATGATTAAAAAAATATGAAAAAATTTATTTATTAAAAATTTAATTTAATAATTAAAAAAATAATCTAAAAATATAATTTTGAATTTACAAATTTATACTAAACATTTTGGAACCAAAAAAATGGATTTTTGAGATAAATATTATATCTAGATTCAGTGCACTAAATGGGATGGTTAAAAGGTTTATTTATAATTAGGATGTATTTTAATGTTAAAAACTCTCACTCACTCACTAATAATCCATAAAATTATTTTTAATTAATTTCTCCCACAAGTGGTTGTCTTATATAATAAAATAACTAATATTTTAACCCTTAAAACTACCTTTGTACAAGTATAAATAGCCACCCTTTATCTCATTCCTCTCCACTAAAAACCTATTTAGCATGAATTTACTCTTATTTTATATATAAAAATCCCTCCCAACTTTTTTATATTCCTTTAATGAGTCTCTATCATGCTATAAGAAGCATCCTCTCAAGGTAAGGGTTCTCTTCCTATGCTTTTTCAATTATATACCTTCTTTTGCATAATCCTTTTGATTATAAATTAATTATGTTGTAAAGTGTTTATAATAACTCCCATTAAAATAATTTTGATGTATTTTTAATGATATAATTCATTTATCTCTCATTAAACACCATAAAATATCCCTTTTTCATACTTTTTATGTTGCTGAAATCAACCCTTTATTTTTCTATGCTATATTTTCATGTCATGAATACCAAACCCCATTTTTATTAAAATTTACTAATTTATATGTATAATTTAACTATTTATTGGGTAAATAAATTTATAAAACCTTAATTCTCTACTTTTGGGTCATAAATGATATGTACTTATGATTCTTGATCGATGTGGCATACATAATGTTAGACATATTAAGGGTGCACCCTGATGGAGCTCCAATGCATTGGGTAAATTATTAATCTGGAGAGATTATATGTTCATGATACCTTGGTAGTTTTAATTGGTAATTTTTTATGATACCTAGTTCATAACACTTTGTAATATGTTCTACGACACATTAGTGATGAGTATTGGTGATATGTTTATGAATTTCTCATGTTTATGTTGTAGCCACATTTCCATGTTATACCTAATTTAATTATGTTCATTTTCTTAATTTATACCTCAAGTTATTATGTACATGTTCTTATGTTATGATTAATTTTTCACCCATGTTTTTCTATTACATTTTTTATACTTTATTAGGATTTATGATCAAACCTTTCATTTGATAAATGTCCCTTGGAAATCCTATGTAATGAGATGATCTAGGATGGGATAATAAATAACCATTTCAATATAATTGGAAAAAAGACTATTTTTTCTTTTACTTACCATGTAAGTATTGTACTATGTACCTATTTTTAAATACATTAAACCTAAAAAGTCCCTTCTAAGTAATATATGTAATATTTTTTCAAGGAAATATACTTAAAATCGTGTTATAAAAAGGTGGGTCAACATAGTTGGTATCAAAGGATAGTTTAGTTATTTTTAAAAAATAGGACTATAAAACATTAGTATAATCCCTAGGGATGAGTCTAAGTATAGTAAAACTTTCTAAAGTTTTTATGAAGTAAAAATAAAATAGTTTCAAAACAATGAAATCCTTGTCTGGATACTAAAAGTGGATGTGTCTCTAGCACAATTGTACCTAGGGTTAATAAACCTAAAAAAGAGAGATTTGGGTATTAACCCGATCATCACCTGGTCCATGAAATATATTCTTTGATGCACACATATTTTGATACTCCTAGGATATATTATTTGGTTATAATATTATTTGTATGAACTATCATAAAAGGATTTATAGATAAGGTAACTATATATTTTTTAAAAATTAAGAAAAGATTAATGTATAGGATTCTGGAATACCTATATTGGAGAAAAATTATGATTAAACTATCCTTTTTAAATTATTATCAAAGTGATTCTTAAAAGTAAACTTTTTATTATTTTATATTTCTTTTTAGAAAATGGTTGTAATTAGAAGGGTTCATGTGAACAACAAAAGTAATGGTCCATGTAATTATGCCATTCCAAATATAATGTAAGTATGGGAAGAAAAATACATGATCATGTTATCCTATGTTATTAATAATAACATGAACTATTTAGATAATAAAACCTCTCTTGGGATGGAAAAAAGTTGTGCAATCATTCATGTGTCAAGGAGCACTAGCCTTTTGAGGACCCTCTAACCCTTTGATTGTGAAATAGTAGATAAGTACTATCAAAAA
Source organism: Viscum album (assembly GCA_963277665.1). Lineage (NCBI taxonomy): Eukaryota > Viridiplantae > Streptophyta > Magnoliopsida > Santalales > Viscaceae > Viscum > Viscum album. Next base: position 630,360,463 of record OY728121.1, read on the forward strand.
ATTATTTTTTGTACTGCACTATTATAAGAAATATAATTCACTTTTTCTGTGTATCATTTTGAGGGAGAATTTGATCAAGGGTATACATTGATCAAGAACACTAATCCCAAGTTGAAAATTAATTCTATAAAGTGGGGAGACTTCAAAAGAGTATTTTTTTCAATAATTATTTTTCTTGTACCCTATAAAAAATATGGAAAGTTAATTACTTGATTGTAATAAAAATAATTTCCAATTTTTGGGAAATTATGAGATTAACTTCACACAACATTAATTTTTAACTTAAAGCATTGTCATCTATTCTGATGGGAAGATCAATCGATTCTTTGGTGGGATGAGATCACATATATAAAAAGATTTTTAAATTTAGGACTTTGATATCTATAAGGAAAGAGTATAGTGTACACTAAAGGTGGATATGGAATTTTAGGATGCATAATGTTCTCACAGATAGAATGATAAAAACATAAGTATGGAGAAAATATTTGGTAATAATCCTACCCATAAAAATGGAAGGGAAGAAACTAAAACATCCCATGTATAAAAAATGTGGAAAAAGCACTCAGTTAACTACCATAAAGGAAGTGGAAAGTTCTAAAAATGTTGAATGTATTACTATATTAATCAAAATTATTGAAGAGTTGTAATTCCTCTACATACCAATGATAATGACAAAGGTAAAAGGCTACAAGTGAATCATACGGTGAAATTCTTATACTATGGTGATCTTGGTCACTTTTCTAACCAATGCCCAAATCCAAGAATAGTGGATGGAATCCATAATAAATCCAAATATAGTCTAAGGGATAAAGGTTATACATTTTCTATCATAATGGATGAAGTAAAGGTTCCAAATGACATGGTAGAAATCACACTTTTTGTTTACTCAAAGATATCTAGTTCACTATTTTATTCTATTTTAACACATTCATTTATTTATTTTAAGTTGTAAAGAATATTGAATCGAACCCAAATCCATTAGAAATAGATTTATCAGTTAAAAATACCAAAGGATTTATTCAATAAACAATAGTATAGAGGGATTCCCCCTATTACTTTTTGTGATAAAAATATCGTCAAAAATATATTAGTCATTGTGTTGGAAAAATTATACATAATAATAGGTATGGATTGGATCTCAAAGTATAATTCAAAGAAAAATTATAAAAGTAAAGAAATTTCTGTAGTCTTCAGGTGGAAACCTGAGATAATTTTAAAATAAGATATATCCAAACCTGAGTTTTATCAAAAACTAACTCATATAGTTTTCTTTGTAGAAATATTTATTGTAGAAGGGGGAAAAGAAAAGTACAAAATATATAATTTTTACACATTTTTCGAAAAAAAAATTGTATTTACTAAATAATTATCTAGACCTCCCCTAAAAAGAGAGATAGAATACTCTATTGAAATCATTCCTATATTCAACCCTATATTAAAGATCCCATATATAATGGAATTCATAGATCTATAAGAATTGAAAAGGAAAATTTAGGATCTTTTAGAGAAGGTTTGTATCCATCCAATTTTATCTACTTGGAGAGAACTTATTCTCTTTGTGAAGAAGAAGGATGGAACAATTTAGCTATGCATTGAATATAGATAACTTAATGGGATCATAGTAAAGAAAAAATATCCTCTTTTGAGAATTGATAACTTTTTAACCATTTCATGGAGCTTAATTATTTTCTAATATTGATCACTGATTGGGGTATCATATATTGTGGGTGAATAAAGAAGATTTACCAAATATATCATTTCAAATATGGTATAGAAATTATGAGTTCATTTTTATTCCATTAGTTTTAACTAATGTTCCTATGATATTTATGAATTTGATGAATAGAATCTTTAGGGACTAACTCAATGAATTTATTATAGTATTTATTGAATATATTCTGATATATTCTAAAATTCTTGAGGAACATGAGGAACACCTAAGGTTCATATTAAAAATATCAAATAAAGAGATTATTTTTGAAAAAATTAGTAAATGTGAGTTCTGGTTACAACAAGTGGAATTCTTGGGACACATTGTATCATATAAAGTAATCTATATGGATCTATCTAAGACTAAGTCATTAGAGGAGTGGCCTCATCCAAAAAGAGTGGTTGAGATATGTATTTTCCTTGGTTTAGCATGGTACTATATAGGGTTTGTGAAAAAAATCATAACTTTATAATCCACTAACCAAATTAACTAAAAAATGAGTTAAGTTTACCTAAACAAAGGAGTGTGACTAAATTTTTCAATATCTGTATAATAGGTTGGTTAGTTTACCTATACTAAATTAACCCTCTATTGGAGAATTATTTTTCATTTATAGTGATACATCCTTCAAAGTACTTAGGTGTGTACTCCTATAGAATGAAAAAGTGATTGTTTATGCATCAAGATAGTTGAATCATCATGAGAAGAATTATCCTACTAATTACTTTGAGTTTTTTGTGGTTTTTTTACATTAATGATTTGGAGGAACTATCTATATTATAAGAGGTGTGATATATACACGTGCCACCAAAGTATGAAGTATATATTCACACAAAATGAATTAAACATCAGATATAGGTGATGGATATAGTTTCCTGAGGACTATGATTATTATATTCATTATTTTCTTATAAAATTGAAGTGTGGATAATAGTCTCTTATTGATTGTTCAAAGGTTTAGTGCTCTGTTAATTTGTACAGCAGTACTTAGGTTGAATCCTCGATGAAGGTACTATTTTTTAGAGTCGATTGTTTCAGATTTTTCTTTTTAATGGGGGTTTTGTTTAAATAGATTAGATGAAATGATTTATTGATGAATATTAATTTAAAAATTTAATAATTATTAGGGTGAGTTAATCATTAGGGAGTTAATCTTTTTATATCCTTGATATTTTTAAAAAAATTCATTAAATTAACAACCACTTTATAAGGTGATTTTGATTGGAACTCCCAATTATTTTCGCTTTAATACAAGCCTTAACTAGGGTTATAATCATTATAAAATGTCATTGATATAAGTTTAAATATTTCATGAACCCATGTGTATTTTTATTTTAAGTAATCCATGGAATCCACATGTTAAAAATATTTCATTAATCTATAACATATTTTATTTTACATACATAATATTAATTCAAAGAATGTTAAATGAGAGAAAGCTCTCAATAACTTAACATCCCCAAATTATGACTCACCCCAATGATATATTTAATCATCCATTTGGGTGTTTAATAATCTGGTTACAATTTTTCTTACTATTTTTTAAATTAAAAAAGTAAAATGATGAGATAAGAATAGAGTTCTGCGCCGAACACACACACGAGTAGTGAAGAGAAGTAAAACACAAACTTTTTATTGAATAAGAAAGTAAAAGAAGAGGATAGTTTCAAAATTTATTTAAATAATTTTAAGAGCATTAATATTAAAAAATAGATGTGTGGTGTTAATTATAGAGTATGACAAAGAAACATGCATTAATATTCAATAAAAATGAAAACAAACTTACATGATTATAACTGAAAATAAGTCGAAAAACATGAAAAAAAAGTGAGGAATGGTCTATAAAGTATAAGTGTGAGTTTTTTAGTTCCTCATAATCATTTTTAAAGTATTTGGTCTGTCCAATGTATCCTCCTAAGTGCTTAAGTTCCAACCTCCTTCAAGGAGAAGTGGGGAGTGTATTTATATCCCAAGGTTGGGGACTCTTGGCATTCCAAAACATCACCTCATGTTAGATCCCCAATTTTACCATTTAGATATCTTAATACAATGATATATTCTTATTAAAAGTTTTATATGTTTCTTTGTAAATTTTTCTCTCCAAATTTGGTGGCCATTGGACTTTTGGATCCAATATTATGGGAATTTTTTTTAAATCGCATGATGTTGTTCAGAATTGTATCGAATTTTTCCACGGTTTAAATTTTAATGCATATATATCAATGAATATGACTTCAAGTTAAAACCATTTATTATATAAAATTTTTCTAATATATCCCTAATTTCTCCCTACAAAATATCATCTCAATTGGTCCATTGTATTGGGAGTAATGTCAAGAATGGTGGGATGTTTTCAAATCACATACAGAATTGTGGGCCGAAATTTCATGCATAAATTGGGTACCTTGTTGGTTGATTTAGTCCTTAAATTTTTTTCCAATATTTGATATGTATCCTAGAACATATTTGGGAGTTTAATAAAAAAATTATTTTGGATTGATCCCATAAATTCAATCATCATTGCCAGCCCGGTTTTCATCATAGATTTGGTGGGCCTTATTGTATAGTCTGTATAAACCTTCAAATGAAATAATTATCGAGTGATCCAATATAAATATTTTTTTTTATATGGATTAGGAGAACTAATAAAGAATAATCGCATAATTTGGATCAATATATTAAAAGATATGATAAAAACATTAAACTAAAAAACATACTAAAATAAAAAAACATAAAAAAATCATATTCATGTCCTCATGTACAAAAAATAAAAAAACATAATAAAATCATTTTCACTCACCAAAAAATATCAAAAAATATTCACCAATCAGGAGGGTAAAATCTAGTTTAGTCATTAATAAATAATTTCACCACAATTGTTTACTATAATCATGTGTCAATGCAATTCATTCTTCATGATCAATTTTTTTTTGACACAAAATAATGTATCCAAGTTTATGATGAAAATGAAATATGTTTGAGAAAAAAACAATTATTTTGAATCCAAAAAGTGGTTAAAAAAATTAAAATTGTATTTTGAGTAATTATAACTATTTATTTTGATTTTGAAAAAAACACAAAAAAGGATAAAGAAAAATGAAATGATGGATGACGAAAATAGTTAAAAAAGAGAAGATGGTAATGATAGGGGAAGAAGAAGAAATAGAGAGAAATAGAGAGAGATAAGGGGGATATTGGGTGGAGTTAAATGGAAATAGGTGCCCCTATTGTGTATTTGGTGGGTTTATATCTCTATCTAGTGGTGGGTTAGTGGAATTCAATGTGTTTCATGTGGAATTTTTCATCTCTGGTGATGATTTGGAAAATTTCCATCACCTATAAGAGAATAAAAAATAAAATTCATTATTTATTTAATGAAAAACTAAAAAAATTAAATTTTCAAAAAATTAAAAGAAAACTTTGGTTGATTCCCAAGAATCACTACATTTATTTTTTCTATAACTGGACATTTTTAGTGGACTACCCATAGTCCAATAATGGACACTATATTTTCTCAACTCCAGTGTGCTTCCATAAAAAATTATCTTTTAAGAGGACCCATTATTAATTGGATAAATTCTTCCCTTCCTTTTTGTTTTTCTTGTAATTCAATGGGGTTTGAAAGTGAATGTGGGTATCCTCACATTGGTCTTCAACTTGAGGAATGGTACAGTCCACCGAGTGTTGTTTTTCTATGCTTATAAGTTTAAGAAGATGTTTCAATTCTGATGGTGCATTTATGTGTAATTCAAAAAATATGAAATCATATTATGATATCCCAGTTTTTTTAACTCATTTTTTCATCTCTTTCTAATTTGGAGTAATGAGGATAAAAGGGGACATGGGACTCAATGTATTTTTCAAGATCCCTTATATAAATGTTTTCTATCAAAGAGTGGTCAATTTCAACCTCACCAGTGATCACTTTATTAATTAGGGAAAAAATATCACAAACATCACTCCCATTGGAACAAGATAGTCACATTTGATCAGGGTTCACCTCACATATAAGATAATTTTTAGAATCATGGATAGAAAATGATTAATTTTGTTTAATCTAATTTAAATCAACAAATGAGCATAAAAGTTCATTTTCTTCATTACCATCCATGTTTTATAAGTTGATATTAGAGGTGATATGGGATTCCAAATAGTTTTCAAGAACCTTTATATCGATGGATTTTACGCATGAAAGGTCAACATCAACTTCCCCATCTATGAATTGGTTAATGAGGATGAAAATTTCACAAACTCTTATATCATTAGAATAGGAATAACATAATGTATTAGGGTTCAAAAAACTCCCATAGAGACTTTCATAAGCATGGATAGAGAATATAGAGTGATTCTTTAATGGATATCACATGGCTTGAAAAATATCAAACTTGACTAGTTGGTCACCAAATTCCATGGACAATATGCCAGCATGGATATCAATTTTGCTTCTAGCTATCATGAGGAATGTTCTGTTGGAACCATGGTCTTCTATGCATGATTTGGAGTTTGGTTTGTGTTTTTTGTTAATCCTCAGTGGAAGTTCAGAATGTGTACCAGCAAATAGATCATACAGTTCAAGCAGACAACAATATTGAAGGTGGCGTCGTTTCCTAGTGTTTGCCAAATTTTTGGGCCTGAAAATTGACAAATGGAGAAAAGTGTTTTTGGCAAAGAGACTTGAGCACCGTGTACTTGAAGGAGAGTAAACTTGTGTGCCATATGTTTTTCAAGATCTGAACATGGGAAAATGGCAAAGGGATAAGGGTCGCGCAAGTTTTGGGCTGGTCACGCAAGTGACCTGCGCGCCGTGAAGAGACTTGCGCGCTGATGCCTAGGAGGATTGGAAACTTGCGCGTCTATTGTTTTTCAAGATTATAACTTCAAAATATAGCAAAGGAAAGAAGGTCGCGCAAGTATTTGTGTGGTCGCGCAAGTGACTAGCGCGAGAGAGGTTAGGGAGGATGAGTTGGGTGCCGGAACCTGCGCGCCGAGGGAAGACTTGTGTGCCACTGTGCAGGGGGTCCAGTTTGCCTATAAATAGAGGACCACCCCTCCTAATTTGAAACAAAGTTCGAGACTTAGATATTTTTCGAGCTCTCGTCACGCAAGTGGTTGAGTCGCGCAAGTGGTTGTTGGGTCACGCAAGTAGAGGCTACGCACCGGCTGTTGGCTGCGCGTCCAAAGTGGTTTGGGATTTAGAGGTGCTGAGTCGCGCAAGTTTGGGGTTCAAAGAGGCAGTGTTGCGCATGTTGTTTGGAGTCACCTACACGCTGAGTTGTTACCGTGCAAGTTACTTGCACGCCATTCCTGAAACTTGTGCATCAGAGCTTGGAGAAGCGCGCTAGGGTTGTTAAAGTACATCCATCCTTTTGAAGCTGCACGAAAACTGGAGAATCATCTGGTACCCTCAACGCAAAGTGAGATTCATCTTCAGGTGAGAGTTTGACTTCAATAGAGAATCCACATACAACAGAGGATGCATTCTTATCCAATGATGAAGATACCTTCACATCTATAAACTGAGTGTGGCTTCACCAAGGGCTGTGAGCCAGGGGGAGTCAACGGGAGTGACTCGAGGGAAGCAGTGAGCTATCCCTAAACCTTTTTAAAGGCAGTGAGCCTGGGATAGATTTATTGTGCCTGAACCTTTGTAATCCAAAGCTAGTGAAGATTAGTGGATTTTGGTACGACCGACAACTTTTCGGCGTATGCTCCTTGGACGTATCCCTTAGTGGTGAACCAAGTAAAAAGTGTCGTGTATTCTCTGTGCATGTGAATGTTTGCTTTCTGATCATATTCATCATACAGGTTCAACAACTTCCTACCAACGTGGGAACAATATCCATCACATTAAAAGAAAAAAAATTCACCCTGATTCACCCCTCCCCTCTCAGGGTGTCCCAGGGTCCTTCAAGTGGTATCAGAGGCAGGTTGCTGGTGTTGAATCTGTCCTTTATCATCATGGAGAATGCAATCAATGTCAGGGGAGTCCCTCACTTCGATGGAAGTAATTTCCAGATCTGGAATAACAAAATGAGAGCTCATATAAGATCACTTGGAATGGAAGTTCTCTTTTCTACTGTGCAAGGAATACAAGTCACTGATCCAACAGGCCTGGCTATGACTGAAACAGACAGGAAAATTCTTGATGCAGATACTAAATCACAAAATGCACTCACTGCAGCCCTTTCTGATCAGATCTACCTAAAGGTGATGAATTTCACCTCAGCAAAATCCATGTGGGATAAACTCGAGAATATTTATGAAGGAGATAGCAAAGTGAAGGAGGTGAAACTGCAAGTGCTACACAATCGGTTTGATGATCTGAATATGCGTCCAGACAAGAATGCAGACTCATTCTTTAATCAAATTACTGAAGTGGTTAGAGAAATTCAGGTTCTAGGCGAAGAAATCAAAGAAATTGATATTGTAAAGAAAATATTAAGAATACTTCCACCTCTGTACAATGAAAAGGTTTCATCCCTTGAGGAAAGAGATATTTCCAAACTTTCTCTGGACGATCTACTGAGCATCTTGGTAGCATATGAAATGACAGTCAAACCAGAAGATCCTATGACTCATGTGAGCAAGGAAATGGAATTTAAGGCCATGGATAAACTGAAAATATCAAAATATAGTAGCGGTGAAGATGACAAAGAAAAATAAATTCTTTCTATCATTGTAAAGAGGTTCCAGAAGGGAAAAGGGAAATTCAAAGGGAAGTTACCTCTCGCATGTTTTCGTTGTGGAAAAGTAAGGCACATTGCCTCTCAATGCTTAATAAAGATCAATGATGAAGATAGTGAAGATGAAAGCTTCGAGAAGCCTCAGAGAAGGTTCTTCAAAAAGGGAGACTTCAAATCGGGAAAGAAAATTCAAAGGAAGAGTTTTGTCTGTGAAGAGGAAGAAGATGATAATGAATTCTGTGAAGAAGAATAACCAGAATTCAAAACTGGGAACCATGCATCCATGATGGCCACTGTTGAAAAGTCAGAAGATATTGGTGGAGAAAAACAACTGAGAACTTGTGTAGATCCCGAGATTCAACTTAAGGATGCGGTTAGTAAGCTTAAGATTAAATGTAAAAGTTACAATAAGTGGAAATAAATTGTAAGAGAATGAACTGAATACGTTGATCAACTTGAAGCTGAAATTGAATGACTGGAAGAATTTTTGAAGGTACAATCTAAAATAATTGAAAGCAATGAAGATGTAGTGGATCTGAAGTTGAGAATTGAAGAGAAGGCAAAGGTCATTAATGACCTCACCTCCAGACTAGATGAAAAATCCAAGACTGCTGAGGGTCTTGAGAAGGAAGTTGTTACTCTAAGGATTAAACTTGAGACTGAATCAATTTTGAAAGAATCAAGGAAGAAAATACAGTTTGGAAGATTCTCAGATGCAGAATTACTAGCAAGATCCAAGTGTGGTTCAGATGGGGTTGGAAAAATCTTGAGTGATCAAAGACCCACTTGCATGGGAAAGAGTGCAATTGGCTGTGAGGCTGAGACATCAACTGCTGGAAGTGAAAAGATCCAAAATAAAGATAAGATGAAATTTGAACATGTTGAAACTTTTACTAATGTGCTGAAAAAGGAACCCTCAATCCAAACTAAAAGGAGAACTGAAAATTATCCTCAAAAATTCAGAAATGACAGACAGTCTAACTATTCTCCCAAGGAAGAAGGTATGGGGAGAAATTCAAGTGAGAAGGCATTTCCTCTCATGAAGTGTCAGTTCTGTGGCTATCTGGGCCATACCATGTCTTATTGCAAAGAGGAAAGAATCTATCTGAATGGAGAAGATATAGAAGTTCAACAAAGTAGAACAAATTCATATCCTAATTATTATAGAAGAAACAATTTCTATGGATATTGTTATCGTTTTTCTAACTTTGTTCATAAGGCTGCTAATTGCAAGCAGAGAAGGGACATGGACACCTCATACCGATGTTCAAGACAAGTCAAGTCTCGTCAGCAAGACAGTGTTGCTCTTTCAAACAGGTCTTCTCCTCTCAAAGAAGATTTCGACTATGAAGAACCTGGGTATGTGGAAGAGATAATTGAAAGGCCATCAGTACTATATACTCAATCCAATGTCTCATGGAAGGAAGGAAGAATATTGAGAAATCCAACCTTGCAGAGGTGGCCCTCAAAGCTAAAAAGAACAACAGTACCTAGATTCTGGATAGCGGTTGTTCATCTCATATGATAGGTAATGTCGGCCTGCTAATAGATATCAAAAGGAAGGTTGATGGTACTATGCGATTTGGTAATGATGGAGCTCTAAAAATCAAAGGGAGTGGAAGTACTGAATTAGCTAATGGAGAACTAAAGAAGACTGAAGTCATTTACATAGATGGCCTACGTTATAATATCCTCATCATGAGTCAACTCTGTGACTCGGGACTTATAGTTACTTTTAATCAGAAAGGCTGCACTATCGAGGGAAAGACAGACAATTCACTTATGAAGGGATGCAGAACATAAGGCAACTTGTATCAGGTTGATAGTAAAGAAAATGTCTGTTACATGACTGTTGAAGAAGAAAACAATTTGTGGCATCGGAGACTGGGACACATCAATCAACAAGACATGGAGAAAATATCAAAATTGAGAATTTTCATGGACATTCCCAACCTGAAGCATGAACGTGAAAAATCTTGTGATGCTTGAATTCGTGGGAAGCTGGTCTGCAGTTCATATCGGCCAAAGAATAAAAGGGCATCTCACCTTATTGATCTGATTCATATAGATGTATGTGGGTCGATAAATGTTTATAGAACTCATGGAGAAAGGTAATTTGTCCTTTTAATAGATGATTATAGTAGAATGGAATGTTTGATGGTCATTCACAAGAAACGACAAGTCCTTGACTACATGAAAACATATCAGAGAATCTCCTAAAATGATACTGGACGAACAATCAAAGTGTTGAGATCTGAAAATGGAGGAGAATACACGTCCATTGAATTTGAAAATTATCTGGAGAAGCATGGGATACAGAATGAGGTAGATGCTATGATAACTCCACAACAAAATGGAGTTGTTGAACGTAGGAATCTACAGGTGAACAACATGGCACGAACTATGCTGATTGAGATTCGCATTCCATGACATTACTCGAAAGAGGTTGTTCAAGCTGCAGTGTACATACATAATCGAACAGGACTTTATATGGGTGAGACGAAGACACCATATTAATTGTGGTATGGATGGAATCCCTCTTTAAAATACTTTCGTGTCTTTGGAAGTAAATGCTTCATCAAGAACAAAGAAGGAAATCAAGGGAAGTATGGCGACAATGCAGATAAAGGAATTTTCCTCGGTTACTCAATGAATAGAAAAGCCTACAAGTGTTTCAACAAGCGTTTAGGAAGGATTGTGGAAATCAGTTATGTTAATATAATTGAAGAGAAAACCACAAATTCTTCAAGGACGTCATATGCTGATGTGATAGAAATTCTGGAAGAAAGTGAATGTGAAGAAAATACAAATGCAGAAATAGAGGAAGCTGTAGAAAACACTCAGTAGTCACATCATGATGTTGACTTAGAAGAATAATCTGAAGAAGAAACTATGGCTGAAGAGAATGCAACTGAACCTCGCAGGAGAAATCGAAGAGCTGAGATTGATCCATCCAACATAATTGGGGACAAGAGTGCACCCACTCAAACAAGAAGGATGAGGAATAACACGCAATCTGCATTTTTATCAGTTGTAGAGCCATCCTCATTCGAAGAAGCTACAAATGATGAATCTTGGGTGAAATCCATGAATGATGAATTAGATCAGATTGACAAGAATAAGACATGGGATCTTGTCCAGAGACCCAAAGGTAAAAATGTGATTGGTACCAAATGGATCTTCAAAAATAAGTTTGATTATCATGGAAGTATCATCATAAACAAGGCACGACTGGTATGTAAAGGATACTCCCAGATTGAAGGCATTGATGTTGAAGAAACATTTGCTCCAGTGGCTAGACTGGAGTCAATCAGGCTTTTCCTTTCCATGGCACTCCAAATAGGATATAAAGTATTTCAAATGGATGTTAAGACATCATTCTTGAATGGTGTACTCAAAGAAGAAGTCTACATTGAACAACTAGTGGTCTTTGTTTTGGGTACTGATGAAACGAAGGTCTGCAAACTGAAGAAAGCTCTATATGGTTTGAAGCAGGCACCACGGGCGTCGTACTTGCGGCTGGATTCATATCTCAAGAAGCTGGAATTCAAAATAGGAGGAGTAGATCACAATCTCTATGTGAATAATTCTCCAAAAGATCAATTCATGGTTCTAGTCTACGTTGATGATATCATATTTGGTGGCAGCAGGCAGAAATCAATGGACGAATTTGACAACCACATGAAATCAGAATTTGAAATTTATATGATTGGGGAGCTTACATATTTCTTGGGGATGCAGGTGATTAAAAAGAAGGAATACACTTTCATTTCTCAGGAAAAGTATACAAGAGAGCTGCTGAAGAAGTTTAATATGCATGACTCCAAACCAATGTCAACTCCAATTGCAGTTGGAACTAAAATTGGAAAGCATGAGGATGGGGCCTCTGTTGATCCCACCATGTACAGGAGGATCACTGGGAGCCTACTGTACCTGACAGCGACACGACTAGATATTGTCTTTTCTACATGCCTTGCGGCCCGATTTCAGAGTAATCCAATGGAGGAACATATGGCGGCAGTAAAAAGAATCTTGAGGTACAATCAAGGTACACATAACTTCAGGTTATTTTTTGATGTAGGAAGGGACAGTGAATTATCAGCATTTTCTGATGCTGAATGGGCTGGTGATGTAGTAGAAAGAAAGTCCACTAGTGGTGGAGCCTTCTATATTGGGCATAAATGTGTTGGCTGGTTGAGCAAGAAACAAGAAAGTACTTCTCTTAGTACTACTGAAGCTGAGTATATCTCATCCAAAAAGGCATGCACTCAACTACTATGGATGAAGAAACAATTAACAGATATTGGTAATGAGTTAAAGCAACCAATGGTGATTTACTGTGATAACAAGAGCACAATTGATCTTACGAAGAATCTTGTTCAGCATTCCCGTACGAAACATATTGAAATCGGGTATCACTTTATCAAAGAAAAAGTTGAACAAGGGGTGATTAGAATGGATCATGTGGGAACTGATGAGAAAGTGGCTGATATCCTGACCAAGCCACTGTCAGCGGCTGTGTTTGAGAAGCATCGGTTGAACCTTGGTGTTCATCCACCTCCCAGTGCATAAGGATGTTACGCAATACCCCTCTCCCCGATTATGATAACTGTTTCTATCTGTTTATGGATGTGATGTAGGTTTGTGGGAGAGATACTATCTAGGGGAAGTATTGTTTGAGCTGAACGTTGAACAAATTACCAGGCTTTGGGTTTATTGTCAATGGGGGAGAAAGGAATAAATTCAGGCATGTTCAGACTTTTAATACTCCTGTGACACAATGTTAATTCAGTGTTAGTGATAGGATGATAAGGATAAGAAGGAATTCATCAGTCATGTAATGATTCCTAGGCATCATTGAGAATTCCAAAACACTGGAACCCAATTCAAGCTTCCTATCTTTTTTTCTACACCGAGCATTACTCACGTAGACTTAGAGTGTTGGCTGAGTTGATTCTTGTGTTTTTGGTTTGCACATGGATGGAGATCTATTGAATTTATTTCTTGACTGCCAACAAAACCAAAGGGGGAGATTGTTGGAACCATTGTCTTCTCTGTATGATTTGGAGTTTGGTTTGTGTTTTTTGTCAATCCTCAATGGAAGTTCAGAATGTGTACCAGCAAAGAGATCATATAGTTCAAGCAGACAATAGCATTGAAGGTGGCACCATTTCCGAGTGTTTTCCAAATTTTTTGGCCTGAAAATCGACAAATGGAGAAAAGTGTTTTTGGAAAAGAGACTTGCGTGCCGTGTACTTAAAAGAGAGGAAACTTGCATGCCATATGTTTTTCAAGATTAGAACATGGAAAAATGGCAAAGGGATAAGGGCCGCGCAAGTTTTGGGCTGGTCGCACAAGTGACCTGCGTGCCGTGAAGAGACTTGCGCGCCGATGCCTAGGAGGATTGGAAACTTGCGCATCTATTATTTTTCAAGATTATAAATTCAAAATATGGAAAAGGAAATAAGGTCGTGCAAGTATTTGTGTAGTCGTGCAAGTGAGTAGCGCGATAGAGGCTAGGGAGGATGAGCTGGGCACTGGAACCTGCGTGCTGAGGTAAGACTTGCACGCCACCGTGAAGGGGGTCCATTTTTCCTATAAATAGAGGACCACCCCTCCTCATTTGAAACAAAGTTTGAGACTTAGAGATTTTTCGATCTCTCGTCGCGCAAGTTGTTGAGTCGTGTAAGTGGTTGTTGGGTCGCGCAAGTAGAGGTTGCGCGCCGGTTGTTGGTTGCGCGTCCAAAGTGGTTTGGGATTTAGAGGTGCTGAGTCGTGCAAGTTTGGGGTTCAAAGAGGCAGTGTCGCACAAGTTGTTTAGAGTCACCTATGTGCCGAGTTGTTACCTCGCAAGTGACTTGCGCTCCATTCCTGAAACTTGCGCGCCAGAGCTTGGAGAAGCGTGCCAGGGTTGTTAAAGTACATCCGTCCTTTTGAAGCTGCATGAAAACTGGAGAATCATCTGGTACCCTCAGAGTAAAGTGAGATTCATCTTCAGGTGAGAGTTAGACTTCAACAGAGCATCTACATACAACAGAGGATGCATTCTTATGCAATGATGAAGAGACCTTCACGTCTATAAACTGAGTGTGGCTTCACCAAGGGCAGTGATCCAGGGGATTCAACGGGAGTTACTCAAGGGAATCAGTGATCTATCCCTGAACCTTGGTAAAGGAAGTGAGCCTGGGACATAGTGATTGTTCCCGAACCTTTGTAATCCAAAGCTTGTGAAGATTAGTGGATTTTGGTACGACCGACTACTTGTCAGCGTATGCTCCTTGGACGTAGCCCTTAGTGGTGAACCAAGTAAAAAGTGATGTGTCTTCTCTGTGCATGTGAATGTTTTCTTTCTGATCATATTCATCATACAGGTTCAACAAGTTCCTACCAACTTTGGAACAAGATCCATCACATTAAAAGAAAAAGTTGTCACCCTGATTCACCCCTCCCCTCTCAGGGTATCCCGGGGTCCTTCATGTTCTTCCTAGAATTAGGTGAGATCGAGAAGAAGTCATCTCACATTATATATTAAGGACATAGAAATCAATTGGTAAGATAAGATCTTCAACTCGGACAAGTACATCCTCAATTATTCCCTCGGGACTAGAAGTGCTTTGATTGGCTAACTAGATGAAAACACTCATTGGGTGAAAGGGTCCTAGACCAAGGTTGGAGAAGATGGATTTGGTCATGATATTTAATAAGTCTCCTAGGTCTATGAGTGCATCATCAAATTTTGAACTTCCTATTTGGAATGGAATCATAAAGATCCCCCGATCTTTGTACTTCATGGGTATGGAATGTTGAGTTGAAACATTTTCAATGGTCTTAAGTTGTCTCTTATGGGAGCATAATTACTCAATAAAATTTTCATAATTAGGGATTTGTTTGATGGAATCTAAGAGGGTAATTCTGACATCAACATGTATAAACATGTCAATCATTTTAGAATCGGGATTAAAGGTATTATTAGGCATAGTTATAGCTTTGAGAATGGAATTGGGTTCCTTAGAGGAATGGAAAGAGGTGAGGGATTTTATTCAGGTTCATTTTTTTGGATTTCTGTTCTTTTATTTTTCCAACTCAACATTTAAAGTGGTTTTTTCAAATTCATCTTAAGTAATAGAAATTTTATATCTAGATCAAAGTGCAATTGAACTTACATTACCCTTGGGGTTGAAAAGTGGTTGAGATAAGAGTTGGGAAGAATTGGATTGTTGATGTTGGACCCTCTATGCTATAGTAGTTTTCATAATCACAAACAATGTCAATCTATAGATTCTACTATTTCATGCCATTTAATATCTCTAAGTAAATCAATTATGTCATACATAAAAATATATTTCAATAAGTCAATAAACTATATTTATGAATCAATTTGTTTAAAAGTTTATATTTACATGTACTTTTGGATGTCACTTAATCTAGTAATGTTATGTGTAAGACAGACACTTTATAAGTTTCTGAGAGTCCCTGGAACTGATAGGATATTCGACACACTGATGTTCGACACACCGTGTTCGACACACCGATGTTCAACACACCGTGTTCGACACACCGATGTTCGACACACCGATGTTCGACACACCGATGTTCAACACACCCATGTTCGACACACCGATGGTTGACACACCGATGTTTGACACACCGATGTTTGACACACCGATGTTCGACACATTGATGTTCGACACACCGATGATGACAGTCCAATGACAGATCGACAATGATAGACAAATGATGAAAGACCGATGACAAACTGATGCTGACAAACCGATGCTGACAAACCAATGTAAATGACTCACCGATAGGCATAAATAACTGTTTCAAATTTATTAATTCAAATTTATTTCTAATGGTCATATTTAGACAAATTGATGTTTCTGACATTATTTAATGTTGTTTATAGGACTATCCGTAGACAGCACGAGGTACATGCATGTGGGGAGATCTTAATGCCTATTGGACCTTGAAGTATAAAAGGATTACAAGCTAAACCTAAAAGATATACTCAGAACCCACGAGAAAAACAAAACAAAAGGTAGACTGTGCGAATATAAAAGATATTGCAAATAGAAGAACTCAAAGTTGGATTACACAAGAAGTTTAATATTACAAGCTTCAACCTGCTGAATCCCACTAAACATTCTAACATCAAAGAGATGAACATTCTCACACCTCGAAGATAGATTACAGAGATTGTGATACTATGTTCTGAAGCCAACTTCTATAAGAGGACTCGAATATCATCTTCTCTACAACCATTGAGTCCAGATCTTTACTACACAACACATAGAAATTTATAAACTCTATTCTTCTTTTATAACTCTATTGGGATCTTGTGTTTACTTTTTGAGTAGTGTGTGAATCTGTTTTTGTCACACATTGTATCCTAAGAATAAGTTAAGGATACCAAAATATCCTCACACTCAATCTCATTTTAGTCTTGTATACCACGTAGAACAGTGGAAGAGATCATGTGTGATATTTTTATTAGTTTTCCCATGAATAACTATGGTAGAGGTAAATTGTGACCTAGATAGCCTTGTGTACTGTTGTGAGCCCTGGTCTAGGGTGTGGATAAAAAGTTTATTAATATAAACTGCTTGGTTTTAGGTGATCACTAAGTGGAGAGGACTAAGTCTTAGCTTGAGACTGAACCTCTTTTTTTCTGCTGTGTAGTTTGTCTTGTGTTTTAATCTGATCTGTGTTTAATTCATTTCACATTAAGATAAATTGAACTTTAATAGTTGGTTTATCAAGTGTTTATATCTATTTTTAATTAGTAGATTAGTTTCAAAAGTTTGAATAATATTTAGATTGGTAAAGCTGAGAACCAATCAATCTTATGAGAAATTAATTGAACATTCAGGACTTTTATAAATTCACTGCAAACTGACTTTGATTATATTTCAATTGGAGGATGTTATTTTAAATAACCAATTTTAACAGAAATTTTTATAGATACTCAATTCACCCCCCACTTGAGTCATCTACTCTGACCAACATTTTGTATCAGAGGGAAATTGAAATTTATTATCAGTTTTTAAAATCTTGTCAACTGTGATTATAGTTGTTTTTCAAAGATCTCAAAATTTCTGTTATTTCCAAATTTTTATCTCTTTGAAATTATTTCACAATCTGTATCATGGATAATGGATTAGAAGGTTCTACTACCAATAGACCACCTTTCTTTAATGGAACTAATTATGCTTAGTGGAAGCTTTAAATGAAAATATATCTAGAAAGCATGGGATTTGAAATCTAGACTGCAATTGAAAGTAAATATGAAATTCCTAAAACTACTAGAAACACTTGGGATGAACCTACCAAGACTTCCTATAACAATAATTGTAAAGCAATGAATTCTATGTACTATGCACTATGAGATGAAGAGTTTAACCATATCTCTGCTTGTAAAACTGCACATGAGATTTGGGACACTTTATGTGTTTCTCATAAGGGAACATCTAATGTTAAAGAGATGAGATTAAATACTCATACTATTAAATATGAAAACTTCAGAATGAATCCTGATGAGTCTATTTATGATATGTATCTCAGGTTCAATGAAATTGTGAATACCATGATTTCTTTAGGAAGAGAAGTAACAGCCAGAGAGCAGATTATGAGGATTTTGTGATGCTTACCAGAAAGATGGCATGGAACATCTATGTCTATTATGGAGTCATGAGATATTGATAAGATTCTAGTTAAGGAATTGATTGGAAAATTAATGATGTATGGAGAGGAATTTAAGGTAAATCAAGAAGAGGATGAATCAAAATGAAATTGTGTTTCCTTCAAGAAAACTGCATCTAAAAGTAAAGGCATGGAGAAAGTTCAAACTGTTATTGAAATCTCCATCATTGATGACGTAGCTTTAGGTAGTGATGAATAAATGGACCATTTGGCTAGAAGATTCAAAAAAAATTATAGGAAAAAGATGTTTTTCAAAAATCCCAATTACAAAGGAAAGTATGATAACAAGGGAAATTAGAAAAAGGATTGGAAGAGAAATGATAAGTTAGAAGAGATAATCTGATACAAATTTAAAAGGAAATGACATGTCAAGGATGACTATCCAAAGATTAAATAAAAGAAAAAGTATGAAAATAAGGATAGAAAGTATAAGAAAGCAATGAAGGCCACCTGAAGTACCTCTGAGGACAGCTCAAGTGAATCTTCCTCTTCTCAAAATGAGAAAGATGATATGTCTAATATGTGTTTTATGACAAACACAACTGAGGTAACCTTATAATATCTTGTAAATAATTCTTATTATTCTAAAAGTGAGTCTGAGAATATGAAAAATGATGAATTATTAAAAGAATTAAACATGATAGAAGAAACATGTAATGAGTTGAAAGATAAGTATGCATATTTGAAGAAATAGCATGCTCTTACTATGATATTTAACTTTGAACTTACAAATAAAAAAGAGAAAAATGTTCAACTACTCAAGGAGAACAATGATTAACAAATTTATAATGATAAATTGAAGAAAGACATAGAAAATTTTACCAACGGGAAAAATACACTTACTGAAATGATTGCTAAAAAATAGCTCTTAAGTATACTTCTGGGATAGGATATCAACCAAGTAAAATGAATTTATCCAAATCACATTTTGTAACTAAATCTAGAAAATCTTCTACTTTTTTCATAAACTAGAATTTGGTTGCAAGTTCCAGTTCCAAGAATTATTTTACTGCATCCAATTCTTCATAAACAAACAGAGTTTATTTTTCAAACATTCTATATTCTGTATATAGGAAGCCCATAAGATAGTTGGGGTTTCTAAAGATTATATCACTAATGTATGTGGACCCAGACAAATATGGGTACCAAAGTCATTTCTTAGATGAACTGTTTTGTAGGTAAACTACCTAAAGAGATCCTGTAAAAAGTAGTGGTACTTGGACAGTGGTTGTTCAAGACATGTGACTGGGGATTATTCAAGCTTTAAAAGTATTATCAAGATTGATGGAGGACATGTCACATTTGCTGACAATGGTAAAGAAAATATCATCAGCCTAGGCCATATTAGTAACCCTAACTCTATTTCAATTTCTAAATTAATGTATGTTTATGGATTAAAGTATAACCTGCTCAACATATCTCAATTGTGTGATGATGGATTTAATGTTAAATTCAAAAATGATTCATGCAATATTTTTTATGCCAAGAATAACTTAGTATTTACTGCCTTTAGAAATGATAACGTATATGCTATAAATCTAGACACACTGTGTAACACCCTGAGCTTCCACGATACGCTTCTCTTTCAATAATGCAATAGCTTCCATTGTACGCAAGTTCGAGTTCTAACACACCATGACTAATCAAAGTAGCCTTTATGAATAGTAATACCCACTTTTTAAAATTATAAAAAATTTATATTTCAAAATGGACTTCATTTTTGTATTTGTAATATCAAAATTAGCCTATGTTGAATTTTTAGTATTTTTTTGAGAACTTCCAATTTTTTTATGAATAGTGAAAAAGAATTAAAAACAACTTTTTTAACCAAAATAATTTATAGTGATAAATTATACTATTTAGTGGTTTTAAAGTATAATTATAATATATTTATAACATTTTATCCAATGGTGGTCATTATAATTAATTTCACATTGAAATTGGACATAAACAATTGTCAATCTTTTGATATATATTGTTTCTTAAAAACACGCTATTTGTTGTGACAGCGGGAATTAATTATAAAATTAATTAATGCAACTTATATGTTTGGAATTTCCTAAAATAGACATCATTTTTGAATTCGTAATATCATTTATAGCTTAGGGTGAAATTTTGGCATTGTTCTGAAAAACTTCAATTTTTGATGAATAGTGAAACCACTAAGTGGTAGTTAAAAAACTGATTTTTTGTTTAAATGAAACATTACCACTTTTGTGATTTGATTTTCAAAAATCCGACATACATGGTTGTCATTAGGAAGTAAAATGTGGTTCAATGGGATTAAAATAATTTTTTGGTGAATAGTAACTTTTAAGTTTAATTAATCGCGATTAAAGGTAATTAGTGCAATTTAAGGTAAAAATGATATTATAATAATATGAAAATACCTTTACACTTGTCCTACCTCTATTTGATGATTCATGGCCGACCAAGAATCCATGGGTCAACTTGGGGACCCCATGGAGCCACTTTGGTAGGAAAATGACATAAATAAATTTTTATTTAAAGTTAAAATAAAAATGTCACAAACATAAGTTTTTTTACTAAAACAATTTTTAAATGGGGTTATACAAGTCATATTTTTGACTATAAATATTCATTAGAAAGATAAAAATCTTTCCTACATCATGATAATTTTTTTATAATTTTTAGACATTAAATAAATTAAATTTTTTATGACACCATGATGATGCAGCGATTACCTCATTAATTAACGATTTAAATAAAATTAAAAGATAATGTCAAATATAAGACATACACTTGTCAAAAACCTATTGTATGAGTATATTTAGAACCCTTATCACCATATACTCTAACTATATATGTGTGGGACCTTTAAAATCCTAAACTCATTATATAATAAAGTAACATTTCATTACTTTCCAAGAGTGCCCCTCCTCTCCACTTATAAAAGGCCCCCAGCACTACCACCTTCTTCACACCTTCAAAGCCTTTTGGCTCGTCCAACCTCTACCAAAATACTCTCCCAACTTCCCTCTATTACTCTTAGAATCCTCACTTTGGGCAGAAGTCTTCCCAAGGAATCCTTTGAGCCCAAATCAAAAAGAGTTACCCGTTTTAAAGGTTGTGTTTTATCTTGTGTTCTTATGTTTTATTTTGCTTATCCAACCCCATAAACTCTTTTTATTCGTTAATTTTGTAACAAAACCAGTATCCTAAATATACTAGGATATTTTTATAAGAATTATTCGAGCTACACTTATACACACCTACATCTAATGGTTAAATAACATACTGTTTCTGTGGATGGCGAATTTCTGCCTCACGAAACGATGATCGTTCAACACTCATATAACACCTTCAAAGGTGTCCATTAATATGTCACTATATTTATAAATGATATATAATATGTTTATGTTTTACTTAAGGTTCTTTATTTTTCATTTATGGCATACCTTTATTGTTTCCATTATGGGTAAATGCGATATTTTCATTTTAGGAAGTGCGGACTACCGCCCCCTCAAAGTGATTTGAATCGTTAATGCCATATGTGGGATGTATAAAGGATGGAGTAAATGATATTATATATGATATTATACTGTAATTATAATATAACTTTATATCATTATGATTTCATTAAATACGAAATAGAAATGAAAGTAGCGTTCATGCGTACGTACGGCTTACCGTCTCCATGAACGGTGCATTTCATTTTTTACCTCTAAACGTTATGGAATATTATAAATGCATGTATATACTGGATATATATGAGATATATTATATCTATATCATGAATATAATTTTGGATATAATGGATATTTCACCACATGAACAACTTGTAATTATAAGAAGTTTATTTTTGACTCAAGTACCAAAGATCGAAAAAACTACCGTTATTAACATAAATAATTACATAATGTTCATAACATGGTAATAAGTGATATAAAAGGAATAAAAAACTTGAAAAATTTTCTTAAGAAATTATAAATTAACTCTAGTTTATTATTCAAGAGGTTAAATAACGGTCGAGTCAAGACAGGATGCAAGGTAAGGGAACTTCTTAACCCAATTTCCATTCTTTGGGTTAATCTCCTACTTTCAAATTATGTCATGATATTATTATGTCTTATATTGTATTTGTACTTTATTTATATGTACTTATAGTGAATACACATAATAGATCTATTTTATTTAAAAAAAATGATCTTTGTGAGGGACTTCGTCTCAATCTCCTTTCATTGAGGCATATTTGGTTTTATATACAACTTTACTTTATACAGTGTATAAACCCCTTTGACTTTTACGTTTATTCAAAATGAATATTTTTATACGAAGTTTTTTACTAAACAACAAAAAGTAATATTTTTCTTGTCGTACGTATGCGGCGACAACGACTTCTCCGCCTCCATGGCCATTATTTGGGTTTCAGCTTCCTCTACAAGCCATAACTTTTTTTAAAATGAAAAATAAATACCAAGTTTTAATTTTATTTTATTTTGGTATTGAAAATGGTTTTGATAATGTTTTTATTATATCAATGTGTTGCATTGATATCTTGTGATTGAAATGTGGAAATTTTATGTTACCTTTATGCATGTTTTATGTGATACGATTATGTTATGGTTTATGATATGTTTAAAACTATTCATATGAGGAATGCATTGGACTTAATAAGTGACGGGTGGAGACCGCTATAGCTCTTCGATGCATCGGTAGGTCTCATGAGACAAAATAGTGTCTTGGTATGAGGACTTGACAAAATCTTATTGTAGACTTGGCACGAGGCCTTGGCTACGTGGTTATGATAGTCTGGCATTATGCATTCCATCATTATGAAAGTGGTTATTGATATTTCATGTGATTATTCGACTAGTAGAATATCCATGTGAGTAAGTAAATGGAATTATTTCATTTTACTTTTTCCATATTATTCTAAAGTTCAAGTTTAAAAGGATTTTGTTTTAGTTATACATTGCCTTAAATGTTAATGTTTACTTATGAAAGCTTCTGCTATACTGTTATCCTTACTGAGCATCTGAGCTCACCCCTTTCAATGTTTTAATTTTTCCAGGATGTGAAGAAGTATATTATGAATGACCTGCAGGGATAATATAAGGGGATATGAAGAGAATATGTTGTAGTTTTGTTTTACTTTATGATGTAATGTAAGACTTATGAATTCATCTAGTGTTTCCAAGGCTACTAAACTAATCAGTCTTTCGAGACTTGATCTTTTGTGATCATGCCAATGCTACACAATAATGCACCGACTCTGGGTAACTGGGGTCGGGGCGTTACACACAAGCCTCATAGAATGCCTCTTGTCTAAATGCCTTTCACAAAGAGTCTTCGATCTAGCATAGAAGACTTATACATTGCAATATACACTCTCTTAGGGATTTAACTAGAAAAGTTTTAGTTAAAGACCTACCCAAATTAGAGTTTCTAGACAATAAAGTGTGTAATCCTTATCAAAAAGGAAAGCAATATAAAATCTCTTTCAAACTAAATAAATAAGTAACTACTTATCAACCTCTTAATTTGGTTCACATGGACTTGTTTGGACCATCTAGAGTTTTGAGTCTCAATGGGAAGCACTATGTTTATGTTCTTGTAGATGATTTCTCTAGGTACACCTAGACTTTTTTCTTAGCTTACAAGAGTGAAGCTTATTCTCACATTACCAAGTATGATAGGACTATAGAAAATATTAGTGGACTTAAGATTAAATCCTTTTGAAGTGATCATGGCCGTGGGTTTGAGAATAAAGATTTTGAAGCTTTTTGCTCACAAAATGGATACAATCATAATTTCTCTACTCTTAGGACACCTCAACAGAATGGTGTGGTAGAAAGAAGAAATATAAAATTATAGGAAATTTCCCAAACTATGCTTAATGAATATGACCTACACATTTATTTTTGGGATGAACCTATTATTATAGCTTGTTACATAATAAATAGAGTCTTAATCCGAACCATAATTAAGAAAACTCCTTAAGAGTTGTGGAATAATAGGAATCCCAAAGTAAGTTATTTTAAAGTGTTTGGATGTAATGTTTATATTCTAAACACTAAAGATGATTTTGATAAATTTTCCTCCAAAAGTGATGAAGGAATATTTCTTGAATATTATACATCAAGAAAAGCCTATATAGTCTTTAATAAGAAAACAAAATGTGTGGAGGAATCTGTACATATCAAGTTTGATGAAGCAGACCCATATGAGCCCACGACCTCAATAGAAAATATTGAAGGGTATATGTCCAATCTGAACATTAATGATAAAACCTAAAATCATCGTGTGAAGGAATCTGTGAAAGCTTCTAGTTCTGGAAATTCTCCAGATCCTAACCGTAATGAACCAGATCAAATTGACCAACCTAAAATATCTAGTAATACCTTTTCTAGACCAACAGGACCCTTAAAAATCATCCCCTAGATGTTGTTGTTAGAGATTTAGATAGAGGATCACAAATGAGAGCTTGTTTGAGAAACCAGGTTGAGCATCAAGCTTTCTTGCCACAGCTTGAACCTAAAAATATCAATGATGCGATCAATGATTAGTTTTGGTTAATGTTAATGCAAGAAGAACTTAATCAGTTTGAAATAAATAAAGTTTGGAAACTTGTAGACACACCCAAGGATACTTTTACCATAGGAACCAAAAGTGTGTTTATAAATAAATTATATGAAGCTGGAAATATAGTTAAAACAATGATAGACTAGTTACACAAGGATACAATCTAGAAGATGGAATTTATTATGAAGAGACCTTTGTACCATTAGCTAGACTTGATGCAATTAAGATCTTACTTGCCTATACAGCACACTTGAATTTTAAACATTATCAATTGGATGTCAAAAGTGAATTCTTAAATGGTTATATAACAGAGGATGTTTTTGTTGAGAACTCCCAGGTTTTACAAATAAACATTTTCTAAATTAGGTATTCAAATTATCTAAAGATTTATACGGTTTGAAACAAGCTTCAAGAGATTGGTATGAAAGGTTGAGTTATTTTATTATTTCTAAAGGCTTTACGAAAGTACTTGCAGATCCTACTTTATTTATAAAAATAATTTCAAAATAAGTGTTAATAGCTCAAATATATGTAGATGATATTATATATGGATCTTCTAAAAATTCCTTATGTAATGATTTTTCAAAAATAATGAAAATCGAGTTTGAAATGAGTTTAATGGGTGAACTTAAATATTTTCTTGGATTTAAAATATTTCAAAATAAAGAAGGTATTATTTTAAATCAAAGTAATTACACTAAATATCTATTGAAAAGGTATGGATTTGATAGAATTAAGAGTAGTGAAACCCCTATGAGTTCTACATGTAAGTTATATCCTGATGAAAATAGAAAATTAGTCGATCAAACTACTTACAGAGAAATGATTGGGAGTTTGATGTACTTAACTGGTAATAGGCCAGATATTATGTTTAGTGTGTGTATGTGTGTGAGATTTCAAGAAAACCCAAAAGAGTCACATTTAATGCTGTTAAAATAATTTTTAAATACCTCAAGTATACAACTAATTTAGGATTGTTCTATCCTAAAGGACAACCTTTTTATTTAGTTAGATATTCAGATGCTGACTTTGGTGGATGTAAGTTAGATAGAAAGAGTACCTCTGGAACATGTCACTTTTTGGGAAAGTCTCTAATATCATGGTTTAGTAAAAAAGAAAAATTCAGTTTCATTATCAACTGCTGAAGCAGAATACATTACTGATGGTAGTTTTTGTGCACAAATTTTGTGGATGAAACACACCTTATTAGACTATGGATTTCAATTCATACATATCCCCATAAACTGGGTAAACACAAGTTATATTAACATTTCTAAGAATCCAATTTCTCATTCTAGAATAAATCATATTGATGTAAGACATCACTTTTTGAGAGATCATTATCAAAAAGTTGATATAAATCTTGAGTTTATTGGGACTGAGCATCAGCTTGCAGATATATTCACTAAACCCTTAAACTCTAAGATAATGAATTACATCAGACATGAACTACGAATGATAAATCTATAAAGTCCTTGAAACTGATCCTTGAAACCAATCCTTGAAACTGATCCTTGAAACTGATCCTTGAAACCGATCCTTGAAACCGATCCTTGAAACCGATCCTTGAAAGAGATCCTTGAAACTGATCCTTGAAACCTATCCTTGAAACTAATCCTTGAAACCAATCTCTTGAAACCGATCTCGTGAAACTGATCTCGTGAAACCAATCACTTGAAACTAATCATGTAAAACCAATTATATGAAACCAATGTATTTAAGGACTATTTTTTAATTTTTTCTATTTTAAATAAAATGATGTTGTTTTGTGTTCTTTTTTCCACGTTTAAATTTTATGATTTATGAT
Source organism: Viscum album (assembly GCA_963277665.1). Taxonomy (NCBI): domain Eukaryota; kingdom Viridiplantae; phylum Streptophyta; class Magnoliopsida; order Santalales; family Viscaceae; genus Viscum; species Viscum album. The sequence continues at coordinate 630,386,909 of OY728121.1, forward strand.
TTATAATCTCTAAATGATATAATAAGTTCAATGTAGAGACCCGAAGCTTGACGTACATAGATATTACATTACTTTTTTGAAATACATAATACATAACAAAAACAGACACACAAGGACCGTAATAGTTTAGTGTCTTTGGAAACTTGGAACGTAATCTTCTAATCGTGGTGAAAGATCTTCAACATCTCCCATAAAGATCTTCCACTTTTTGTTTCCTTACCTAAAACCTTTCTTTTAATCCTGGTGGAAAACAAAACATAAAAAGGGTGAGCTCAAATGCTCAGTAAGGGTAAGCATGGATAAAATAAAACATACCATACACATTTGAACCTAAAAACATGAACATAATGTTTAAACATCAAAATCTTCAGTAACGACTTAAAACATGGAAGTACATAAGGCATAGATCATAATGGAACATAAATAATTATAACATAGCATGGGAATAAAACATGTAATTGTGGCATCCATTAAGCACATGTAATGATTTCCATAGTAGCCAAGGCATTGCTGCCAAGACCATCTTAGTGGACAAAGTCCCTTTCTGAATCGAGTTCACTCATCGTTTCAGTCCTGTAACACTGAACTGTATTAACTTACCATTCCAGCCATGTCTATCTCATGAGATATAAATCTTTACCCAATGCATTTGAGGGAGATATAGGTCCCACCCATCTCATAATGAAATCATTCTTACTTGTGCCACAACATAAACATAAATCATTCATCATAACCCAAAGAATAAAATGGGTATCATAAACATCATCCCATCATAACATAATCCATATAAAAAAATGGATATCATTTCATCATAATAATAGTGAAACCATTTAAATAATAGAGACATTATACTTGAAACATACACATATGAAATAATGTCATCTTAGATGGAAAATGATTTTGATAAAACACTTGAAATGAATTCTTGAGGAAAATATCCTTTCTTCTTCAAAATAAATTTCTTTTCACAAAACATCATGCAATTTTAAAAGAAAAGTATTTTGTTAAAAATAGTCATGAAATATTTTGGAGGAATCTTCATGAAAATATGGCTTTATAAAACTTTAAAAATCCTTTCATGTCGTATAAGTTAAAAAAACATTCTTCTCGTACTTTTGTCGGAAAAGTCAAAAAAGTACCTCGTAGGGTAAACAAAAGAAAGATTCCTTCCATACCATGGGGTAAAAGTAAAAATGGGTAGAAATGGACTTTAAACATACATGAAAACACTTTTATAAAACATGGACATGGATGATAACAATTACCCCAGTAAATACTTACGAATAAGCAATCTCGAATAAAAATGAGATTTGCAAAATTATCCCTTACCTTAGGTCTGATATGCTTCATACGTATATGAACCTCATGTATAATGATTTAAATAATTTTATTGACTTATTACAGAATCATATTCGTTGTTATGATATCATATATGGTTCACTTATGACTTTATATTACCCGTTCTTTTGTAAATTCCATGTTAAAGAGCGTTTTGGGTAAAATCGTTTCATTTGTCATCCGTGTTTCGACTTTTAATTATTCATATGATTACTTAGATCATGATTACGTAATTCCAGAATATAAAACATGATTTATATATAACATATATTCAGAATATACATATATATAATAGATCGATAAATGGAAAGAAATACACCATTCATGGAGACGGTAGGTCGTACGTACGCATGAACGTTGTTTTCGTTTCCTCATTGAATTGAATGGAATTAATTGGATGACATACATATATATATACATAAATACAGTATCATTATTATTTCATATATTTCATGATTACTTATTATATATACTTTATAATCATTTATGAATGGTTAATCATTGAGAATGAATCTCATCGCGTCGTGGAGACGGTATTCCGTACGTACGCACAGGAGATGATATCATTCCCATGATAGTGGAATTTTATTGGAGTGTATGTATACTATTAAATAATCAATATCACTTTACAATAATCATATATAGTTATTATTTAGACCATTATACCCATCCAAGTAAGGTGGTGGTGGAAAATAGATTACACCCCGGCGTGGAGACGGTATTCCGTACGTACGCACGCGCGGTGATTTCGTTTTCCGTAGGATGGATAGATGGTGAAATAGGGTTGTTTCATAATTATAATAACATATCATTATATGAGTGATACTGATTTTATTACTTCATAATTAAACAACCTAGGAAGAAGAAGTGCAAGAAGAAATAATGGTGAAATAATCGGTAATGGACATTACCTCTTCTTTGAAGCGCCTCTTTGAGACCTCATCTTATGGCACTAAAATTGGTCTTTGAAGAAGACCAGGACCTCTATTATGTTTCTAGGGAAGTGGAGAAGAGAATTTTTCAGGGTTTGGACGAGCTTGAAGGCTCAAAGTGTTGTGAGGAAGAGAGGGAGGAGGTGCCCTTTTATAAGGGAGGAGAGGGGCACCTTTGGAATAACTAAATATATTATTTTATTATAAAGTAATATTCGGTTTTTAATAGCTCAAAATTGATTTATTTAGAAGATAAGGTGGGGATAGGTCGAAATCCTATCATACAATATAATTTAGACAAGTTTAGGTCATTATATTAACCTTAACTTTTAGTTTTAACTCTTAGTTAATTAGATTGACATTTACCATGTCACTTTGTATTTTTATATTATATAGTTAATAAACTTACTATATACATCCAAGAGACCCCCAAATGGTCCATTAATGATACACCTATCATGATATAAGTATATTTACTGAACCTTAGATTTTTAGGAATATAATAACAATTTTTAATATAATATTTCTTTTAAAAACTATTTTATGTCAATTTTGACACTATTTGGTAATTGATTTTTGTGAAACTTATAACAGAATTATTAGTTCTAAAAAAAGTTAATTAAATCAATACTAACATGTCATATTAACATATAAAATTATTTTAATTCATAAAAAGTCTCAAATTACATTTATTTGGGTATTTATAACATCAATTATGTCAATATTTCATTAATAAGATAATTACTCCATCATAATTGTTTCATAAATAAATTAAATTATTTTAAGTCTAAAAATTATAAATAAAATACCATTATGTAGGAAATATTTTTATCTTTATAATAAATATTTATAGTCGAATTTATCTTATATATAACCCTATATTAAAAATGATTTAGTTATTAAACTTTGATTTTAACTATTTTAACCCTTCTTTAAATAAATTAATAATAAATTTCCTAATCTAATCCAAGTGGTCCTAAATGGTCATATTTTATTCCTAAGGTTGTTTTTGGCCGAATTAAACTTATCCAATAGAATTAGGACATGTGTTAGGGTAATAATAATATCATTTTTACCCTTAATTACTCTATTTACTTTTAATCGTGGTAAAAAAAGTAAAAATTTACTATTCACCAAAAATTATTTTCATCTCATTGAACCAAATTTTAGTCCTTGATATTAACCGTGTCTCTCGTATTTTCGAAATTCCACTCACAGAAGCGGTAAAATTAAGTTTTATGAAAAATTCAGTTTTTTTAACTACCACTTAGTGGTTTCACTATTCATCAAAAAAAGAACGTTTCCAGAAAAATACCAAAAATTAGGCCTAAGGTATATTTGATATTATGAATTCAAAAATGATTCCTATTTTACCAAATTCAAAACATATCAGTTTCATTAATTAATTTAAAAATTAGTTCATGTCGTCAAAACAAATAGCGTGTTCTTAAGAGATAATAACTATCAAAAGATTGACACTTGTTTATATCTGGTTTAAATGTGAAATCACATCCAATGACCAACATTGTATTAAATTGTAAAAATATATTCTAAATATACTTTAAAACCACTCAAATTAATAATTTATCACTATTAATTATTTCGATTAAAAAAGTTGTTTTTAATTAAAATTTAGTAATTTCCAATATTCATCAGAATATGAAAGTTATCTGAAAAGTACCAAAATTTCACCCTAAGCTAATTTCGATATTACGAATCCAAAAATGAAGTCTATTTTGAAAGATAAAATTTATAAAATTTCAAAAATTGGGTATTACTATTCATAACGGCTAGTTCATAATAATATTATAATAATATCTCGTTTAGTGAAACTCGGTATTGCGTACTACACACGCTATCGAGGAAGGTCGCGATTGCGTGTAATGCAGCCAAGTTAGGGTTGCGTATTGTGAAAGACTCCTTTGTTTTAACGTAAAACACAAGACATCAATAAAATTAAAAAGAATATTTCTCATAAAATCTCGGGGTGTTACATTCAATCCATCCTGACCTTTCACCTTCCCACTACCGTAAAACCTTCAACCCTTTGTCACTCTATCTCTCGACCCTCGTCGTCTCAACTCATTTGGAATATGAAACCTTAAAATGGAAAGGACCAAGTGCACTATGGAAGAGCTGAGAAAATCTCCATATACTAAATGTCATAAGGGTGAGCCCAGTGGGACTATAAAACCATGCTTGGAAAGTCGAGTGGTTACAGCTGAGAAAGAAGTGTCTACTGAGTGGATTCTATCAAGCAAGTCATTTTTATTAAGAGTGCTGAAATCTCAATGGTGGCTAATATGGTTCTCAAGCAATTAAAGGCCTTATTATCCTCATATAGTACATGAATTTTGTCGACATTTGATGATATCCATGTATGAAGCTGAGGAATCAAGGATGAAGTCAATAGTAAAGGGAAAGGAAATATCTTTTTCATCTAAGGAATGGGTTGAGTGCTTGAAGATTCATCATGAAGGTGTCTATGCTGATTATCAGGGTAATATTCCACCTTCCTCTGATTTATTATCTTATGAAGATGATCTAAAGTAGCTGATTGGAAATGGAGAATCTAGTAGGACTATTTCAAGTGAATTTTATGGGGATGCAAGGTTACTTTTTAAGTTTATAAAACATCAAATTTGCCCAAGGAAGGGAGATTTATCTACTATGAAGTATCAGGATGTATTCTTGATTTATCTATTGAAAAATGGGATAAATGTTAACCTATGTAGGTATCTAATGGTGCATGTTTCTTATATGATAAATCCATCCAAGAATGCAACATGTTTGTACTATCATAGGATGATCTGTTCCATGTTAAAAAAGATGAGCTATGTGGAAGATGGATATGAAGTGATAAGTGCATGTAGTGGTTTCTGTCTTCAAAAATATATTTGAAAATGAATGAATATATATTGGAAACCATGGAAGAAAATATGGGTAGGAGATGAGGAAAGGTTTTATGAGGAATTAAATCCAATTGACCATCCTACCAGACCAAAGGATCAAGTTGATCCAAGCCTCAAACTAGGAGAGTAACCTGTTTATTCTGATGAGGAATCTGAGACTGAGTTTCCTAGGGAAGAATTATCTCTTTTTTATGACAGGAGAAATCTTGATATTTCTGAAAGCCCCAAAGATATGTCTTATAGACCTGATATTCCACCTTTGGACTTACCATCAAGAGAGCCTTTTTTAGGTGATGAGGATGAAAAAGAGACCGAGGTTACTGGAGTTGAAGGTTATATGAGTAAATCAGATGAGAAGTCTGATGATGATGATGATGATGATTATTATTATTATTATTATTATTATTATTATTATTATTATTATGAGGGAGGAAATGATGAGCATGTAAGTGATTCTTTAAAAGTGGGACAACAAGTAGTTGACAGATCCAGTGAGGAATCTATACATGGAGCTGGTGATGGTGTTGATCCTGTTGAACAAGAGGCTATTGATCATGGAGATACTGTTCATGAGGGAAAATCACCCCATCCTAATGCTAAAAATAAAAAAATAATTTAGGAATAGAATGAACTTATGGATGGTGACCATGAGGAAGAAGCTGAGGATCAGGTGCCTCAAATTGAGTAAGTTCCTGGAGAAGTTGAAGTGGCTGGAGCACATACAGAACCTCAAGTTCAATTGGTACCTATACCCAAAAATGTAATTATGGAAAGAGGACTAGATGAAGAAGTAGATGAATATGAAGTTTCTTCCGATACTTAGGGAAGAAGGGTCAGTATTGACATTGTTGAGCCAAGATACTGGACCTATACTCGAGAATGGAATAATGATCTAGGATAAATTCTTTTTGGGTTGGAATATGGCTCGGATGAGGAGAGGGTGCCTCCTCCTCCTTATCCACAAGCCTGGGCTGTAGCATAACCTGTTGCACCTGTTCCCTCAGTTACACCTCCAGTAGTAGAGCTAGTAACACAGACAGTTCCTAGAGACTATGTCACTAAGGCTGATTTGGAGTGATTTAAAAATGATATATGTGAGTTAGTGAGAGCCTCATTTGGATCCAAAAGTGATGCCTCTTCTTCAATAAGTATTTCGGATGCAGATGTAGAAAAGATTTCAAGGATGTTGATCCATGAAATTCAACCAAATATCATTACCATAGCAAAAACCATCATTAGACATAATACCTTGTTGAGAGAAGAAGTAAGGAAGATGAGCAATGAGTTAAATTATCTAACCTTTGATTTCAAGACCTCATTTAGTGGTGTACTGGAAGTTCTTATAAACTTGGTAACTCATCTACTAAGTGTATATCTGAAGAAGATGAAAGAGGATCTTGGAAAAATGATTACTTGCACATCCAGTTCTAGGAGGTGGAAATGTGTTGTTGCTGATTTGGAATCTCTCAAGGCTGTGATGAGAGAGGAACTCCAAAATCTTTATAGTGCTTTAGACCAATAAACTCTTGAAAAGGTACATAGAAATACAGACCTTGTATACAATATGGTAAGGCAGTGCACAAATGAAGCCTTTTCTACTCAGAAAGAGATTAGAGGGAAAGTGGATAAGTACTTTACTAAGATCTATACCAAGCATGATCTCATCAATAGCTTTATATTTTTAGCAGAAAATCTCATAATTCTTCCAGTCATAGAAGCTTTCAAGAAGCAAGTTACTCAATTGAAGGAGTTTACCCCTATACTGAATAAATTCATGGAAAATAAGGATGACTTTGAGAAAGACATGAAATATGGTGGTGAAATCATCAATGATTTCATCAACCTCATTAAGCCCTATCTACATGTTCAAGCTGAAGCAATTGTGGTTCCTCCTAATACTTCCATTGGTACTACCTCTCGGCCTCCTACTCCAATGACTATCTCTAAAGCTCTTTCCCATATTCGACCAATCATTACAGAGCAATCTCCCAGTCACATGTTGTCAGAGAGAAGGCCTATCCTTGCATAAAATTTCTTATAGGTGTTGCCTTTCCCGGTGATATTTTCAGACCACCTCTTCCCTTTTCCACTCCCAAACCTTCTCATACTACTCCAAATCCTTCAGATAAATTAAAATCCCCTTAGAAGCCAAACCCTTAGTGATGGATTGTGTCTTTGATAGGGATTTGTCCTTTTTTGTTGACTATACTATTTTTCTTATTAATGGAACTCCTTTTTGTATTCTCTCTGTCTCTAATTTTTTTTATGATATTTCTCTTCTTACCTTCTCCTTTTCTTTTTTTCCTAATCTCAAAAGCGGGAGAAAAGGCATACATTATTAATTTCAGGGGGATAAATTCTGGCATAGGGCACATGGAATGTACTCAACATAATCTATATACATTTTTTGAGGGGGATCTTTCTTTTAAAAAATAAAACAAAGGAATGATTTAGTTATATTGAATAATCACATTCACTAAAGTATGCTAAGTCTAGTTATTATTATTCCTTATATTTACATGTATTCCATAATTTATTATTATCAAAAAGGGGGATATTTTTGGACCCTCTATGCTATAGTAGTTTTCATAATCACAAACAATGTCAATCTACAGATTCTACTATACCATGCCATTTAATATATATAAGTAAATCAATTGTGCTATATAGAACAATATATTTCAATAATTCAATAAACTATATTTATGAATCAATATGTTTAAAAGTGTATATTTACATGTACTTTTGGATGTCACATAATATAGTAATGTTATGTGCAAGACAGACACTTCATAAGTTTCTTAGAGTCCCTGGCACTGATAGGATGTTCGACACACAGATGTTCGACACATCGATGTTCGACACACCGATGTTCGACACACTGATGTTCAACACACCGATGTTCAACACACCGATGTTTTACACACCGATTTTCGACACACCGATGTTCGGCAAACTGATGTTTGACACACCAATGATGACATACCGATGATGACAGACCAATGAAATACTGAAAATGATAGGCCGATGATGACAGACTGATGAAAAACCGATGCTAAAAACCCGATGATGGCAGACCAATGCAAATTACTCACCGATAGTCATAAATAACTATTTCAAATTTATTAATTCAAATTTATTTCTAATGGTCATATTTAGACAAATTAATTTTTCTGACATAATTTAATGTTGTCTATAGGACTATCCATAGTTAGTACGAGGTACATTCATGCGGAGAGATCTTCATGCCTAATAGACATTGAAGCATAAAAGGATTATAAGCTAAACCTAAAATATATACTTAGAACCCCTGAGAAAAACAAAACAAAAGGCAGACTTTGTGAATATGAAAGATATTTTAAATATAAGAACTTGAATCTTGAGTACACAAGAAGTATAATATTTTAGGATTCAACTTGATGAAGCTCACTGAACATTCTGACATCAAAGAGATAAACCTTTTCACACCTGGAAGCTAGAATATAGAGACTACGATACTCTGTTCTGAAGACAACTTCCAGAAGAGGACTCAAATATCATCTTCTATACATCCATTGAGTCTAGAGCTTTACTACACAACACATAGAGATTTCTAAACTCTATTCTTATTTTATAACTCTATTGTGATTTTTTATTTACTTTTTGAGTAGTGTGTGCATCTGTTTGTGTCACACACTCTCTCCTGAGCATAATTGAAGGATACCAAAATATCCTCACACTCAATCTCATTTTACTCTTATATCCCATGTAGAACAGTGGAAGAGATCATGTGTGATCTATTTATTATTTTTCCCATGAATAACTATGGTAGAGGTCAAGTGTGACCTGGACAGCCTTGTGTGCTGTTGTGAACCCAGATCCAAGGTGGGGATTAAAATTTTATGAATATAAACTGTTTGGTGGAAGGTGATCACCAAGTGGAGAGGACTAAGTCTCAGCTTGAGACTAAACCTCTTGTTTTTATCCGCTGTGCAGTTTGTCTTGTGTTTTAATCTGATCTGTGATTAATTCATTTCACATTAAGATAAATTGAACTTTAATAGTTGGTTTAGTAAGTGTTTATATCTATTTTGAATTAGTGTATTAGTTTCAAAAGTTTGACTAATCTTTATATTGGTAATTCTGAGAACTAATCAATCTTATGATAAATTAATTGAACATTCAGGACTTTTATAAATTCACTAAAAACTAACTTTGATTATATTTTAATTGGGGGATGTTATTTTAAAGAACCAATTTTAACAGAAATTTTTATAGATACTCAATTCACCCCCTCTTGAGTCATCTACTCTGACCAATAGTTCTTACTATCCTAGGTGGGATGAAAGTTGAACAATTTTGTTTCTAATTTTTTAGGCTAGAATGGGTGAAGTAGGAATGATCATCCAAAACACTTTCCCATGGATTCTTAGAAGAATAGGCATGTCTAGTATTGTGATTTATATGATTTTGGTTCTTTGGAAAGTGTGTGTATTGGGTTGAGAATTTATAAGGATCACTATGATAGTGGAAGACGGGAGAAGTAGGGGTGATTTCTCCTTTGATGTTGAGGTATAAAAGGATAAGTTTTTTGGAAGTTATCACCACCTTGGACATATTGGAATTAGTTTGGATTTTGAGTTGGCAACTGAGGGGGATGAGATATGGGATTACCATACCTCAATCCATGGTTATAGGTAGAAGATAAGGGATTAGAGTTGGGTTGGAAAATATTTCTAATAAATTAACCTAATTATTGATGGATCGTGTTATATGGAGCATATGTTGCATTGAGATTCATTATACTGGAAGAATCATATGGATCGTCTTGAATTTGTGGAAATGCGTCTGTTAGATGAGTCAGTGAGCTTTAGATTCCACAATTTTTTTATAGATCTATGGAATAGAGATTGTGGAGAAGATTAGGTGAGGGATTTGGAAACCACTGCTAGTTTTCGTACAAGACCTGTAAGTTCACTCAGCCACTCGGTCATCCTTTTATCCTATATAGATTGATTCTCTTGGAATTTTTTAACTTGATCATGTTCTTGAGTATAGAATTGTTGTGTGTTTTCAGCCATGTTGCTTATGAGATCTCATGTAGCTATAGTAGTTTTGTTGAAAATAGCTTCACCACATGAAGCATTGATGATAGTTCACTACATAGCTAATATCCCCTCATATAAGTATTAGATCAATAGTTGTTCATGGATTTGGTGGTGTGGGAAATTTTCCACAAGGTTTTTGAACCTCTCCCGGTATTCAGTGAGTGATTTATTAGGGGAATTGATGGATACTGCTTATTTCATTTTAGATAAAATTAGTTCAAGAATTAGGGAAGAATTTCTCTATGAAGATTCACTTCATGTCATTCTATATGTTTATGGAACAAGGAGGGAGGTAATAGATCCCTAACATGGCAATGTCAACTAGGGGGAAAGTGAATGATTGAAATTTGATTTTTTATTTAGAAACCTCTTTAGGCTTCATGGTATATCACACAACTTGGAACTCTTTGAGTTGAAGATGTGGATCCTCACCATTAAGCCTTTGGAAATGAGGTATAAGATTAATCAAACCTGATTTGAGTTTGAAATATGCCTCAATGTTTGGATATTAAATACCAAGGGTTGGTAATTCATATCAGGGGTGGTGAGTTAATTAAGGGTTTTTTACCTAGGATTTTTCATATCTAGTTCAATTTGATGGACAATTAACGGTTCTTGTGTGATTTTATTATCCCTAATGTTCCTCCTAATTTAGGAAAAAGTTCACTTGATTTCTAATTCAAAAAAATCAGATGGATTTTTTAGGAGGCTACGGGGAATTTAAAGAAATTTTTAAGGATGAGGAAGGCATATTTTTCTCTATGTTTCTTTCCTTTTATGATTTTTCATTGGAAGGTGGGTTTTTATTTGTTTTTTTCAGATTTTTTTTCTGTTTTTTTATTTATTTTTTAAAAAATAAAAAATGACCAACTACTTAATGTACCATCCCCAGAAACGGTGGAATTTGAAGCACGGTCGATTGTATCCTATCAACTGTTCAAAGGTACAGTGATTTTCTAATGTGTATAGAAACACTCGATCTGAATCCTTAGTGATGGTACTATTTTTTTAGAGTAAATTGTTTCTAATTTTTCATTTTAATGGGGGTTTTATTTGCTAAGCTTAAATGAAATTATTGATTTATGAAGATTGATTTAATATTTTAATAATAATTGGGGTGATTTCATCATTAGGGAGTTAAGTTTTTGATATCCTTGAGGTTTTTAAAACTTTTCAATAAATTAACATCCACTTCATGAGGTGATTTCAATCATAACTCCCAATTGTTTTAGCTTTAATACAAGCCTTAACTAGGGTTCTAATAATCATAAAATATCATTGATGTAAGGGTCAATATTTCATGGACCTGTGTGTGTTTTTTTTAAAATAATCCATGGAATCCACATGTCAAGAATATTTCATTAATCCATAACAGATTTTATTTTACAAACATAATATTAATTTAAAGAATGTTAAATGACGAAAAGCTATCGATCACTTAACATCCCCAAATTATGAATCACCTAAATGAGATATTTACTTATCCATTTGGGTGGTAACCAATATAGTTTTAATTTTATTGATTATTTGGTAAATAAAAAATTAAAATATTGATATGATAATAAATTTTTTCACTAAACACACACATGAGTGGTGAAGAGAAGTGAAACAAAAACTTTTGATTGAATAAGAAAGAGAAAGAAGGGAATTATTTTCAAATTCATTTAAATAATGTAAATAAAATTAATATTAAAAAATAGATGGTGGATGATAATTATAGATGATGATTAATAACCATGCATTAATAATCAATTGAAATGAAAACAAATTTACAGGATTATAATTGAAAACAAGCGAAAACAAACATGAAAAGAAAGCAGGGAGTAATGGTATCTCATGTATAAACTTAAATTTGGTAGGTCCTAAATTGAATTTTTAATGGTTTTTTTCATTACAATGTATCATTCTAAGTTATAAAGTTCCAACCTCTTATAATGAGAAGTGGGGAGTGTATTTATATCCCAAGGTGGTAGACTCTTTTCATTCCAAAATATACCCTCATGTTGGCTTGAAAATTTTACCATTTAGATAGATGAATATCAAGATATCTTCTTGTTAAAATTTGTATATATGGATGTGGAAGTTTCACGCTCTGAATTTTGTAGCCATTATACTTTTTTAGTCAATGTTATGTTTTTTTGGTAAACCATGTGTTGTTGTCTATAATTTTATTGAATTTTTCCATGGATTAAATTTGAATGGATTTATGACTATGAATATTTCCTCAAATAAAAACCATTTATTCTAAAAAAATTGGATCCTACATCTCTACCCATAAAATATCAACTCAATTGGTCTATTGGATTGGTAATAAAGTCAATAATGGTGGTCTATTTTCAAATCCCATACAAAATTGTTGGTTGGAGTTTCATGCATCAATTAGACCCCTTATTACTTGAGTTAGGCCTTAAAATTTTAATCCAATATGTGATATGATATCCTAGAACATGTTTTAAAATATAATCAAATTAGGTACTTTTTATTGATTCCATAAATTCAATCATCATAGTTGGTCCATTTTTTGTCACAGATTTGGTGGGCCTTATTGTGTGGTCTATATGAACCTTTAAATGGAAGAATTAGATAATTCTCCAGTTAGATGATTTTTTGGGATTTTAATCATGATAACTAAAAATAATAATCAAATCATTTGGATTATTATATTAAAATATATGATAAAAACATTAAACTAAAGTGTAATTTAATGAATTTGAACAATTCTCTTCTTATGTGATTATGATCAAAACATGAACATTGAATAGAAATTAATCATTTTTCAATAAAAAATTTATTGATGGGAGTAATGTAAAATAATTAATGAATTTGTAATATCAAAAATCTAACAATATAATGGATTAATTAAGTAGTAAATACCCTATAGTTCTTATAATGATGAAGACTTAAGGGGATCCTTTGATCAATGACTTGGTGAAGATAGACATATAATTTATAAGGGAATGAATATCCTCAATCCTATCCTAAATTATTTCACAACCATCATTGTTGGAGAATATCAATAATGATTAAAGAGGTGATCTTATGATATAGTGCATGATATAGGTAATTAAAAATGGAAAGTTTTCTAAGTTATGCCTTGATCAAGAGAAAGTACTAAGGTTTAGAAAAATGCTATTTATCCCATATATTCCGAAGTTGGGGAAATAACTACTGGATGGATCACATAGCTCTGAATTCTCTATACATCTCAGAATAAGTAAAAATATATAGAGATCTATGAAATCATTATTGGTTAGATAACCTGAAAGGGAGATCGCACATATACTATAAGATGTTTGATATGTTAGTAAGTGAAGGAAGTGCAACAACTTATGAAGGGTGTGATGTAACCACTTCCAATACCTTTATAGAAGTGAGGCAACATGACAATGGACTTTTTTATGGACCTTCCTAAGGCATCTAAGGGAAATAATTCTATATGGGTAATCATTGATATATTAATAAATACTTCCCATTTCATTGTTATATAAGAGTATTTATACCTTAAGCACATTCCTTTTATGTATATCCAATAAGCGGTGATACTTCATGTGGTCCCTCTATCAATTGTTTATGGCCGTGATTTGAGTTTTACTTATTCGTTTTATAGGATCATTCAAAAGTATTTGAATATGTAGGTAAATATAAGCACAAACTATCATCCAAAAATTTATGGGGAGTTTAAGAGGACAATTTAAATGTTATAGGACATGTTGAGGGTTATCTAACATTATTTTCAAGGGATTTTGGACTAAAAACTTCCACTTATTGAATTATCATATAACAACAGTTTCCACTCAAGTATTAATATGGATAAATATGAAGCACTTTATAAGAAGAGGTTTAGAACCCCATTATGTTGGTATGAAGGTAGAGAGGGTAAATTGTAGGAACCATACATTGTGAAAGAATTTTTGGAAAATATAAAATTTATCTAGATGCATATCAAGGATTCTCAAAGTTAATAGAAGAGTTATGTAGAAAATAAAATAAAGGACATGTAATTTCATGTTGAATATTATGTGTACTTAAAAGTATCACCATGGAAAGGTTTCATGAGGTTTATAAAGAAAATAAAACAAAGTCTGAGGTGCATTGTATTTTTTTTATTCTAGAGTGTGTTGGAGCTATTTCATATCGACTAGCTATACCTATAAATATTTTCAATGTCCATGATGTCTTCTACGTGTCATACTATGGACGTATATATCAGATCCATCAAATACACTAGACCTAAATATTATGAAATTGTAATTTTAACTTTCATATTAAGAAGAACAAATGTAGATTATTTATTAAAGGGAAAAAGTGTTGTAAAAAACTACACATCTAGTGAAATTTTTGTGGATAAATCACAAGTTTGAATAAGGGGTCTGGGATCTTGAATAATCAATGAAGGAGAAATGCCCCCATTTATTTGGGATTGGACATAAATTAAAATGATGAAATTTATTAAAGTAAGAGAACATAATAGTCCAAAAATATTCATTTATTAATAAAATAGCCCTTTTCTCTCAACTATTTTATTTTATATTACAATGAATCACACTGAAAGAAAACTACATTGATTACACATCATGTGTTAATATTGATTGCAAAAACTACAAATAATACAGTGATATAAACACAAAATAAAAGTATAACCACTGGAAGGTACTCCATATTCATGAAATATCCCAAGAATATCATTCCTTCTATAATAACTATAAAAATTAAGTGAGGTTTTATGAAAATGATATACATTATCAAAGGATGTGTACGAACCTTTGTAAGTGAAGTGGTGAATGACTAAATGGGAATGATGATATATTTATAATGAAATATGGTCATTCAACATTAGGAATATAGAACAATATAGATGATTTTAATTATGATCATTATTAAACAAGACATTTTTTCATTATTATTGTTGGTTATAAAGATGCAATAAAGAGACAGTTGGATTACGAAGGAAGAAACAAAAAAAATTATTTTTTTGAAACTATAAATATATTTAAATTACTATAAAAGTATTTTTATGATAAATTTATAAGTTTTAAATAAATTTTATTTTCATTTAATAAACCTATAAAACACATTTTAAATGATAATATAAGGGTCATATGTAATTTTTATAATGACCGGATATTTTAGTATGTCATAAAAATTGTAAATTTTCAATAAATAAGATTTTTTATTTTAAAGATAAATTTATAATATTTATAGAATTATTTTAATAAAGTAAATATAATTTTTATAATCAGAACAACATAATTAATTTATGGAAATTTTTTATAATTTTTTGAGAAAGTTTATTTTTTAGTGAAAAAGTGAAAAATTGTCGTTTTTAGAGTACCATGATTTTATGACATCGTTATTATGTGAGAATGATTAAAAAATTATAAAAAAATCTATTCAATATGAAAATTAATTTAATAATTATAAAAAATAATTTAATGATATTAATTTGAATTTATAAATTTATACTTTACATTTGGGAACCAAAAATGGTTTTTTGAGATAAAAATTATTTTTGGATTCGGTGGATTAAATGGATTGGTTTGAAGGTTTATTTTGAATTGGGATACATTATAACATAAAAAACTCAATCATCCATTAATAATCCAAAAAATAGTTATAATTGAATTCAACCATAAGAGTTTGTCTTATATAATAAATAACCAATATTTTAACCCTCAAAACCACCCCTCTGCAAGTATAAATAGCCACCCTTTCTCCCATTCCTCTCCACTAAAATACCATTGAGAATTATTTTCCTCTTAATTTCCCTCTTTAATTCCCTCTCAATGTTTTCATAGTCTCTCTCTAGATCTAAGAATCATTATCTTAAGGTAAGGGTTCTCTTCCTCCACTTTTTCAATTCTAATTATTCTTTTGCACAAGCCTTTTGATTCTCAATATATTATTTCTTCAAGTGTTTATAAAAACCCCCATTACTATGATTATGTTTTATTTTTAATGAGATACTTTATTTTTCTCTGATTAAACCCATTCAAAGTTCCTTTTTTCATACCCTTTATGCTGCCAAAAATAACCCTTGATATTTCCATTCTATATATTATTGTCATGAATACTCAACCCTATTTTCATTAAAAGGTATCCATTTAGATGTATAATTTAACTATTGATTTGGGATATCCATTTATGAAATGCACCTTCCCTACTAATTGTTTATAAATTATATGTACTTATGATTCTTGATCTATGTGTCACACATAATGCTAGACATATGAAGGATGTGCCCTGGTAGCTCTCCAATGCGTTGGGTAAAGAATTAATCTTTAGATATGACATGTTAATAACACATTGGAAGTATGAATTGGTAACTTTTTAATGATACATTGGTCATAATCCTTGGAAATGTGTCTTATGACACCTTATTTATGATATTTTGTGATATGTTTATGAATGTATCGTGTTTATGTTGTAGCCACATTTCCATGTTATACCTCATGTTATTATGTTCATGTACTTGCGTTGTGCATCAAGTTATTATGTTCATGTTCTTATGTCATGATTCATGTTTCACCTATGATTTTATCTTAAATTTTATATCCCTTAATTTGATTTATTCTCACCCCTTTTATTTGATGAATTTCCACAGTAAATCTTATGCAGTGAGATGATTTAGGATGGGATAATAAATAATCCTTTCAACAGAATTAAAAATTTGTCTATGTTTTCTTTTATATCCATGTTTTCTTGTACTATATTCCTAGTTTCCAATACACTAAACCTAAAAATTTCCTTTATATTTATTTATGTAATATTTTTTCAAATAAATATGTTTAAAATCATGTAAAAAATGTGGTTCACCATAGTGTGATTAGGGTGTGAGCTCAACATCCCAGTAGGTAAGTACCATAGAGTCTGTGATTTTATTTTCTAAAATAAACCAAAAATATGATATTTTGAAATAAATATATAAAATAATATATTTTATTATATTTTTTCAAACCTAACTAATAAATCCTTTTTCATTTATATATAACTAGATTTCTTTTTGAAATACCATTTTAAAAATAACATTATAAATCCATTTATAAAAACCTACCTAAGTAAACCATTCCCTTTTAAAATTCCTCTTTTTAGTTTCACTTTAAAATGAAACTAAGATGTAATACCCATAATAATAAATATAAAACAATGATAGAATAAATAAGTAAATTGGGATAAATAACAACTATATTTCAAAAATAGTAACCAACAAGGATAAATGAGGGAACAAAATCATAAACAGAACATTAACTGAAATATAAAGAATGAGAATAAAATATATAACATAACATCATGATCATAATCCAAGGTGCATGGAATGATGTTTGGATTATAGGATCTAAAGGTAATCAGGACTCACTACAAGGAACAATAAGTCGGTCTATATGAACCTATCAACCATACCTTAAGGCCTCTTGAGGTGACATATAAAAAGGGACCTAGATAGAATCATGCCTATAACTAAGGAAACACTCATCTTGGAACCCACCTATGAATGGTATCCCATGTGCTAAATAAAAAAAAATCCACATAGAAAAAATCCTTCATAAATAATAACATCCCATAATCAAGAACACAATTAGAACTCATGTTATCTTCCCAAAATATATTTTGAAATATTGTTTTAAAAAAATTGTTCTAAAAGTAATTTTATAATATTTGAAAAGATAAATTTTTTTAAACAAAAATAAATCAGTGAAATATTTTTAAAAATCATATTCACTCATTAGGTTTAGATTTCAAAATTTCCATTTAAATGGTATATATGTTTGTAATTAAATTGATGTGTGTGTGTGTGTATAAACACCTCTCAATGTACATATTCACATATTATAATCTGAATATGTGTACTTTTCTATATATATATATCCATACATTTTTATATAATGGAACACATACTAAGAAAAACCTATAAAATTAATCATAAAGGAATAAAATAATAACAGAACATGAAAATTTAATAAAATTTCTTGAATAACCTAAAATAATTTTTAAACACATAAAACCTCTTTAAAAATAATCCCCAATATTTTATTTGGTAAAAATATAATTTCCTATTTGAAATTAGATGTAAAGAAGTGAAAAATATCTAAAACAAATTTGGAAATCATCTAAAATTCCATAAAACAATAATTATCATGCGTAATTAAATTTGAATGAACCAAATTAGATTTATTATTTTAAATAAACTAATTTAAGCATCCAATAAAATTCAAAAAAATATTGAAATGATAAAATCCTGGAAAAACTTACCTCAGTGGAATCCATAATTGATGAAATCCTTACTTTAAGATGAAGAAAAGTCTAAGGAAAACTCTTCATGCCCAATAAATAAGAATTAAAGTGGGTAAATATCATAACCCAATAAATTTTTCACCAAGATTAATTCATATAAAGGGAAAGGAAAAACTTGAGAGAGAAGAAACAAATGGAGGAGGAGAAATCTATACCAAGTAATATCACACCTAGAATTAGGAAGAGTGGAGGTTATATGGATAGGAGAGGGGGAGGGGAGTGGAATGCATGGGTCCTTTTTGGGTAGAATATTTTGACATGATAGAGGGATGGATGAGGTGGGGGTATTTTTATTTATGTTTCATTTCAAGAAATTTATTAATTTTTATTTTTTAAAAAAGATCATGGTCCATTCTCATGGTTTACCCACATGTCTTCCAAAACCATGTGGTAATTATGTAACCAACTCTAGATAACCCAAACACCTTGAATAGTTTTCCATAGATCTCTGTAATATTTTATAACAATGTAGTAATTGTGCGAAATGGAACTGTCTGGTTATAGTCCCAAATGCATAGTTGCTGCATAGTTTTCCAAACCATGGGACATCATGCCATTGACCGCAATTAGATCCAAATAATTCAAGGACCAAGGAATAAAAATAAACATCCCATTATCTCTAAGTAAAATTTGAGTGTACTAAAAGTACCCATCCTTCTCCATACATATAAAACTATCAAATAATATTAATTAACCTATAGAAAACGAAACATTCATGGTGTTATCCCCACCATTTATGAATGGTTCTAGAATTCCAAATCTCCTAAGAAAACCAATCCTGCCAAAATATCTAAATTATTAGAAGGTCTCAACAAAGGAGTCGACAAGGGATATAGGAATCCTAAGTAAAATAACTAACATCTCTAAAAATCCCAAAGCATATATTCCAAATCCTCAAGACATCTCAATCAATAACTATTTATGAATAAGACTTAAATGATCCATCAAATATATAAAACTTAGAAGAGATAGCACATCAAAAAAGGCACTAAAGATAGACCCAAGAACAAAATATACATTTACCTAAAAACACCTCACATGTAGGGATTTATAATATAGAACAAAATTGGATCCATTTATGGGTCTAGTGAGGATAACCTGGGAACCCATCCTCAGAACACCAGCCTCTGGTGAACCCAACTAGATAATACACCACCTTCCAGAGCAAAACCTATGCTGGGAATAACACTAGTCCCAATCACCCAACAACCCCCCATTATTTTCCATATACAAATCCTCAAAAATGGAAGCTTATAAAAAGGATAAATTCACACCAAAATCAAGGTTCATAACTGTTACTAAGGAACAGAACCATAAAAATAACCTTATCCCAAACAAAAAACCAATTAAATACCCAAGGAATATATAAAACTGGAATTTCCACAAGATATTCAATTTTTACAGACTCTAAAATCCTAAATCCATAACATCCAATCACAAGCCTCAAAATGGATACCCATCCCATGCTCCAAAAATTACTCACACGAAGATAAAAAAGGAAAAATCTATGAGGGTCACTAAAAGAGATTAACTCTCTACCTTTCATCCAATCCTTTTTGAGGCATACATAAAAAAATGAACCTTCCACTCATGCTTCATGATTCAAACCAAGTGACCCAATCCAATTCATGATATGAAATCAAATATATACACCCACAAAAAATCATTTCAAATAACTCTTATTTGTAAAACTTCTCCAAAATTTCAAAAATAAAACAATCATTATTATCTTAAAACCCAAGAGTGGAAAAAATTTATTTTTAAAAAACACATTTAATACTGAAAATAACTTATTTCATTAATAAAAAATTAAATTTATATTTATAAAACCAATACATAAAACATTTTCCATGCTAAAATATCCCATGTTTATTCAAAATTTAAAATATACAAAACCATTCTTAAAATACAATTTAAAGTTTTTTCAATCACTTTAAAATATAATAAAGGACTTTCTTTTAAATAAAAAAGGCTCAAAATCCAAATTTAAAATTTTTAAAATACCTCAAATATATTTTGTAAAGATTCTACTTATGTGACTTTAGAAATATTTCTATTCCATTTAATAAATCCAAGAATTAAAAACATTTATAGAAATTTTAAAATTCATCATCTCCTTTTTAAAAATTATTTAAACCACTACAAAAATTATTTTTCAAAACATTTGGTAAAACTTTACCCTTTTCCTCATACCTAAAAATGTTTTTTCACTAAAATGCACACAAGAAATGACATACCTAAACTCCAAACAACATTTGTAAACCAACACCCTCAACACATCACAAGGCCTAACTTAGTCATTTTCTCATTAATGGGATCAAATAATCAAGGATTCTAAATAAAAGATACAAGTGGAATGTGGAACCTTTCTTGACCATAACACATGGTTTGATGGGCCATAGTTTTTTCATGAAATAATTCTCAAAACATTTCAGGATTGATCATTTGGTCATTATCTCGTTTATTGGGCTGTGAAAACCAACTGCACACCATCAATAAATCCTTTATTTACATTATAAATCCAAGAAAATACCCCTAACTAAACTCACCATGATAATGTGGATCATAATTATAAATAATAATCAAAAATATAAAATTAAAAATGTAAACCCTAGCTAACCATTATAACTCAAGCATCGTTGTGATGGGTGGTGATCAAACACCCACTCACAAATAACCTTCTGAGTCTCTATGACCCTATCTCTATACTACTAGAATACCCAAATAACAACCAGGTGTTATATGGACCTTGGCCCCTTTTAAGGACTTATAGATCTAATTTCATTTATAATAAACCATCCTAGTACATCATGCAAACCAGTGCCCAAATCATCCCTCCATTCACCCGAGGGGAATCCAAGATCCCCTCAGGACGATGGGAAGCATCGTAAGAATCAAGAGTATTCTTTAGGGATTATTTTTCATAGATAATCAATATTTAAACAATATAAAAATTCTACTAGAATCCTATAATGACATATTAATACATCATAAATCCATGCCAAAAACATATATATTGAAATAAAATAAAATATAAATATAAATTAAATTAGTAGTAGAGTAAAATAGATAAAAAATAAACTCTCAACTCACACTTTGAACATTATCCCCTGTAGAATGTTTTCCAACAGTTCCTATCCTCAGTTACCACAATATCACCACACCTCCAACCATTGAAAGTAATAAAACAAACCAATAATATTCTAGTTTGAAATAAATTAAGAAAATAGTATCTGTTATTATATTTTTGGGAACCCAACTCATAAATAATTTTTCATTTATAAATCACTTGATTCCTTTTTAAAATACCATTTTAAAACTAACATTTTAAATCCTTTTAAAAAACCAACATAATTAAACCATTCCCTTTTTAATTATTATTTTTAGTTTCAATTTAAAATGACACTGATAAGTAATACCCATAATAATAAATATAAAAGATAATGGATGAAATAAATAAACATGGATAAATAACAACTAAAATGCGGAAAAAAATAGACTAAGAGGATATAAAAGGGCATACAATCATAAACACATCATCAACTACAAAAGAAAGAGTTTGAACTGAATATCATGCAACATCACAATCATAATCCAAGGTACATGGAATGAGATCAAACCTATAGGTTCTAAATATAATTAATAATCGCTACATGGAACACTATGTCGGCCTATGTGAACCTCCAAACTATACCTCGGGGCCTCTTTAGGTGACATATAAAATGGTTCCCAGCTAGAATTATTTCTAGAACTAGGGAAGCACCCATCCTAGTACCTGCCTACCTATGGTTTCCCATGTTCTAACCACAAAACAATCCACAAGGAAAATATCATCCAAAAACAATAACATCCCACATTTAAGAACACAACGAGAACTAACACTATCTTTCAAAAATATATTTTGAAAGATCACTTTAAAACTAAAATTTTTTATCAAAGTAATTTCACATTATTTGATTAACTCAAACTTGATTGTAAATAAAGCGAAACCCTTTAAAATAACTTTGAAATATTTTGAAAAACTAGATTCAATCATTAGGTTTATATTTTAATTTTTTCCTTTACAAATTATACATGTATGTAATTACATATATATATACACCTCTCAATGAACATATTCACATATTCTCATGTGAATATGTGAATGTGTCTATGTTTATATCCATATATGTGTGTATAACACCAAACATCCCAATAAACACCTCTAACATCAATCATATTGGAATAACATAATAATGAAACATGGAAATTTAATAAAAAATTTCAAACAACCTCAAATAATTTTTAACACCCAAAGCCTCTTTGAAAATAATCCTAAATATTTTACCAAGTAAAAATAAAATTTATTATTTGAAGATAGATATAATGTAGGGAAAAATTCCTAAAACCCATTTGGAAATAAATTAAAATTCCTTAAAATTATTAGAACAATGTGTAATTAAAATCAAATAAACCCATATAGAATTTATAGTTTTAAATAAATTAATTAAATCATTCAATGATATGTGAAAAATTAAGAAAATTCCAAAATCATGGAAACACCTACCTTAATAGCATCAGAAGAAATGAAATCCTTAATTTTAGAAGAAGCAAAGTACACAGAACAATTTACATACCCTATAAATAAGAACCGATGTGAGTAAAAATTGGAACCCAAACTAGGGTTTAGACAAGGGAGATATGTAGCAAGGGAGAGGGAAATATTAAGATAAATTATAGTAATAAAAGAGGATAAATTCATACCTAATAATATAGCATCTATAATCAGGAAGAACAGAGATCAGATAAAGATGGTAGGAGTAGGGATAGGCGTGAGCGACTCTCCCTTGGGTATCTTAGTTCAATGTGAGAGAGGTAGGGTGAAGTGTGGGAGTGTTTTTATTTATTTTTTAATTAATTATTAATTGGTAATTTTGAAAAAAACTAACCTGAAAAATAATATGGTTTACCCATATGGTTTACCAAACCGTGTGGTAATTGTGTGGCCCAATTTTGACAACCTAAACACATTGTATAGTTTTATATGGATCCCCACATGGTTTTTTAATAGTGCATTGACCATGAAAAAATGAAATGTATGGTTATAGACTCAAATGAATAGTTCTTTCATGGCTTTCCAAACCGTGATGACAAACCATATGGCACCCATAAAAATTTAAAATTTCAAAAATTAAAAATGATTCGGCCTAAAAATCGATAACTAAATTAAAGGATGATAATTATATAAAATAAAATGAAATAAATTAGGTTGGTGTGTCATATAAAATCATGTGTTTGAATATATAATGAGGATATTTTATATAAAAATGTATCTTTCTCCTTGATCATAACGTTAAAAAAACACCACAGATAACCTCATTTATCACCCCATTGGAGTAGTCAACTCTTGTGACCTATAAATCTTCTCTACTATAAGTTATAACCTATAAACTAGTGAATTTGTAATAAAAAAATATGAAGTTCCAATATAATTAAAAATAAATTTTAGGGTAGAGTAAATGAAAATCATGCCCCGAACAACCACTGGTCCCTCCACATATTGAATTTATAGAGCTTGAAGTTTTCCTTTACTATCTCCACTTAATCATCATCATTTTTATCTTCATCTAACAACTATTTAGTCAAAAAAAAATACCAAAGGATATTGATCTTATGCATGATGTTATCTCCCAGCACTATCTTATGTTGGTGGTCCCAACATCAATATATTCTACTAAAATTATAGAAACTAATACTATAAAGGCTAATGAAACTAATATAGAGGTTCATAAATACTCTCACTTTTATCAGACCAATTTTGACTAATCTAAACTATGGATATATAAATTTTCTATAGCTCGTATCATTACAAGAGAGAAATTAAATGACTTGGTGTCAATTAAATAGTTATTTACTAGCCATACTAAATAAATGATACCACACTAATAGATGAATCCCATGACCATACCTAAATTTTTATTTCCTAGAAAATTGAAAAAATTCACCCTATCACCACTCAAAACATTTCTCTACTGAGAAATCTATAAAATAGAACTTTTCCACATCAAAATATACTCTATAACCTCAGTATTATATAATATCTCAGTAAAATAACTTGGATAAAAGATCTAAAATTTTCTATGAATCTTCAATTTCAATGATCTATTGAAATTTAGATCTCTTAATTTATCACCAATCATAAAAAATCAATAAAATAATAAAATAACTCCATAAAATGAAACTAAACTCCTAGTTAGAAGAACTATCCTTATAAATTAATAAAATATCTTGTTTTGACTCGAATATAAGAGTCTAAAATAAGAAATATTTCTTGAAAAACTCTTGAAATTTGGATCATAAAATTATGGACACATCATTATCTCCTAATTATAGCATCCACCATCAACACATAAATTCTTTCAATAAAGTTTCTGCTAGTGTGGGTGGTCATCCCCTGATAAGATAAACTAAAAATAAACCTCAAATTCTTCTAGACAATGTGTTTTCTCATGACTATATATATATCCCTTATAAATTGGAAACTTATACTTTTAGAAATGCTATCTTCCAAGACTCTCCAGCTTTTATTTCAATCCTCTAACACACTGCTTTGGGAGCTTATTGCACGAAATTTGTTGAACCCCATGATTTTATCACAAAAATAGAATATGTAAAAGTAAATGACCAAATTTAAACCAAGGATATAAATTAGGAATCTAATAGTATTATCTTATCAGTTATCCCCACATGAATATTTATCCCATACATAGCACATACAATCATCATGATCTTAAACCTCATGATGCATGAATCCATGCTTATGAATATACCCCATATTCAAATTATTATTCCCTTAGTAATGATCCATAGGTTAACAGATTCCTTACTCAAATCATAGTGGGCCACAAATAACTTTTTGTTTAACCTAGTCAACGTCACATACTATGTTTACATAATACTACTACCTTACCAACCCATGTAATCCACAAAAATTACTAATATAAACTTCATCCTAAAATGATCACCATGATATTATTTAATAATAACCTAATTTAATGGTTTATAAGGATCAAAAAACAATTTTTATAAGTAAAAAAAATTAAAAAACTCATTCACAATATCATCATGCTATGAAAACCCAAACCTATATAAATATAAAATTAATAACTTCTGTACCTTGCAACAATGATGTATTTCACTCCTATTGTATTCAAACATTATCTTGATAAATATCACTAAATGGTAGTAAAAAATACTCCCTATTCCATTTTTTATCTATGTATTTACTGAATCACCTAACTTTCAGGTAGGATTCCTCTCACATCCAAAACATTCTAGTATCTCTTGGAAGCTAATAAAGGATAATAAGAGAGATATGGTGATAGGGAAAATTGGTAGGAACCAAGTATGATATTATAAAAACCCCATATCGATGGATTATA
This sequence comes from Viscum album, assembly GCA_963277665.1. Classification (NCBI taxonomy): domain Eukaryota; kingdom Viridiplantae; phylum Streptophyta; class Magnoliopsida; order Santalales; family Viscaceae; genus Viscum; species Viscum album. The sequence goes on from OY728121.1 coordinate 630,412,888, forward strand.
CTCTTTATATATCCATCGGGCATCATGATCCTTGTATCTAATTCACTCATATGTTATGTAATGATCCAAACATTCATTAATGAAAATTCCTCTTGATATAATTAAATGTATTATTATGTAAAATGGTTATATAAAATATTCACTTCTTTGGTTTTAGGATTTTGTATTTCAAAATACAGTTAATAATTGTTACCATTTCTAATATAGTCATCAAACAGTGATCACATGATTAGTATAAATATAGGGCTTTAACAAATCCAATTTACTCATACAAAGGAAGCGATGGCCTCATCCAGTAGAATTTCTCCGTTCGAAGCTCATTTTTCAGAGCTTGGAAAGTATTTTGCATCATTTGTCTTCACTCTTGACCAAGCCCAAGCTGAGCTTCAATATATTAATCTTAAACGGAACTGCCAATTGGAGAAGTGGAAGTTGATAGAGATTACCACCCGAGAAATGTTATCCGAGCCACCCCAAGAGTCTGTAACCATCGCACACCTTACCCTTAGGTCATATGTTGGTGTTATAATGGGTTATGTAACAAGACCTTATCACTATGATTATGTGCATTATTTTTTTATATAATAAAAAATATACATTCATTTTACTATTGTTACCTTGTAAAAAAAATTTAAAGAACATATAGTATTTTTAATTAATATTCAATTAAGAAATATATTTTGATGAATTAATGGATTTTTTAATTAAATAATATTTTAATAAAATATTATTACTAAATTAATTTTTATTAAATATAAATGATCATATAATATTTAGGAATACAATTGTAATTTTTATTAAGGTTTGAAAGCTGTTTTTGTCAAAACCCATGAATTTTCGATAAATGTCAGTTTTTATTTTAAAAGTAAAAAATTTAAATATTTAGAAAATTATTTATATAAAATTAATATTATTCTTGGAATCAGTATGTCTAAATTATCCAATGGTTAATTTTACATAATTTTCTGAGCTAGTCGAATTTTTTGGTAAAAATTAAATACCGTTTAAATATATAATGTGTTTTATGACATAATAATGACCCAATAGTGATGTAATTAAATACTATAAATGGGATTTTCGGCCAATATATGTTTTACCATTAAAATAATTTGATTTTATGTTTGTTTGATTTATTTTACAAAGCTTTAGTGGACCCTCAAAGACTTATAAAACATTTTAACTTTTTAAATTGATTTCCTTGAGAGTGTGACTCACCTCCACATAAGAAAGGATAATATTTAAGAATTTTGGACATTGTACTTATAAAATAATGTTTTCAACTCCCATTTTTTAAAACCCATGGGAAAAAACCATAGTTTAGTTTGTGGTTTTTATTAGTTTAATGTGTAGTTTCCAAAACCTAAATAATAAAGAATTCCCTATCTTTTCCTATATAAACCCACCCAATCTCCCACTTCCTCTTCACTCAAATCCTTTTGAGCTCTACCAAAATCTGACCTCCTCTCTATAGAATCCTCCCAAATTTCCCCAATCTCCCAATAAGCCTCTCTCAATCCTCTCCAAAGCCTTTGGGATTACACTTCCAAGTAAGGGATTTCTTCCTCTCTCATTTTTGTCCAAGTTTATTTACGTTTCTATACCCTTGTATTTTCAATTGAAAATGTTGGGGTATGATTTTGAACCTCCCCCATACTTCCATAATTATGTTTTAATGGTGATAAAACCCTTTTTTCTCTCATTAATTTCTCCCATGCACACTCGTTACCATGCTAAAATTCCGTAAGGGATTTATCTCTTCTCATTTATATTCAAGCAATTCTTTTTGTATTATAAATATAAATTCCTTTATATATGTTGGGACATGTATCTATATTAACCCCTTAATTTCCATTTCATGTACATATTATTAGACACCCCTTTCTCTCTCATCAACCATTTTTATTAATTCTTATGTCACGTCGTTATACTGTGGAAATTGCACCACGATTTTCCAAGGCAAAGTCATTGTGTAGTGAATACCATGTCCATTTCTCTATTATGGGTATTCACCTTAATGCGCATTTAATTTTTGATTATAGAGTTTTATTTATCAATTCCACATTCCTTTATCATGGAATAAATTATTATGTTTAATGAATCCATGTTATATGATCCATGTGGCACACTTATGCATGAAATGAAATGATTAAGAAGGGTGTGACCTGATAGTGCTCCAATGAATTGGTTAAAGATTAGCATCATGATATGTCTAGTGAAATGAGGGTTTACTTATGCTAATTCAAGTTAAATGAGGAATTACTCATGATCCTTGTGCAATGATCCTTATCACATGCTAATATCATGTTAAATGTTGTTGTCACATTTCCATGTTATGATAATAATGTTATATCATGCCTTTATGTTCATGTTTATCTTATGCTCCATTGATATGCATATTGCCTAACATGTATTCTATTATTCATGTTATGTATTTTTTACTCCCTTAATGGGCTTTATATCTCATACTTTTCTTATGAATGTCCTCAGGTTATCCCATGCAATGCTAAGTACGAAGAAATGTGTGTGGTCATGTAAAAGAAGTTTTCAATAAAGATAGTGTGTTTTATTTTCTAAGTTGTTATGTAATGTTCCTAAGACCCAAAGACACTAGACCTCTCTATATTCTATGTTGTATCAAGTGAAAATTTTATGTAATAAATTATTATTAATTTTGAAATAAAGAGAAGATTTGTTATAGTTGGTATTAGAGGATATGTTTAGTTATTTTTGGGATTAGGATTAGAAAACCCTAGTGAAAGCCTTATGTATAAGACTAAGAATAATAAAAACATCCCTAAATTTTGGTGAGTATTGTGTAAGTGATTTATCAAGAAAATACATTCATGTCTGGATATGAGCAAGTAGAGGCGGCTGTGGCACAGATGTATCCTAGGGGTAAAACACGAAAACACAGCTTTGATCTAGGCTCGAATGGGAACTGGTGCATGACAATGGGTCTTACTACACTCTTGGTTATGAAACTCCTAGGGTATATGATTTGGTAAATTCACAATCTTAGTATGAACCATTTTTAATGGAATTAAAAAATGCCCCTAAGAATATATGTTGGGAATTAGATCATGGATAACATAGATTTAAGCCTATAAATTCATAAGTTAAAAAAAAATAAAAGTAATTTATAAGTCATCTGGTTTTGACTTTAGATTACACTTTATGTGTTACCCCTAACTTTCCTTTTATTACAGAAAATATCCAGTAATAGGAGGACTCAAGCTAACAAATGATGTGAAGATTAATGTGATGACTGTTCTAATGAGATTCCCAATCCTACGGGAGCGGGAATCAAAAACTTTGTCATGATACTCTCTCATTTAACTCAAGTTTTTAATAGAAACATGGGTCAAGAGGAACATTCAACCCCACCTAAGAAATAAAAAGTTTCAATCAAGAGATTCATGAGACAAAGGCCTCCTAATTTTAATGGATAATTCAATCCCTCAATCACCGAACAATGGATCAACTCCAATGAAAAGATCTTATCTATCCTCCAATGTTCTTAACAACAGAGGGTAATTCTGGATTCTTATCATATGTAGGGTGAAGCTGATCAATGGTGTACATTGATCAAAAATATGATGCCTGAGGATGAAATCTAGGCATTAGAATGGAAGGAATTGTGGAAAAGTTTTTTTGAAAAATATTTTCCTCGCACCCTCCAACTTAAGATGAAAAGGGACTTCCTTTCCCTCAAGAAAAAAGGTGACGAATCCATTGGAGAATATGAGGCAAACTTTACAAGGATTTCATGATACACCTCTTTCTTTGTCGTTACCCCCCGAATTCAAGTTTGATATATTATTTTTTGGGCTAAAACCTAGCCTACGGAAAGCTCTATCGATCCGTGACTTCGAGATCTATGAGGAAATTTACTGATGTTCCCTCAAATTCTAAATGGAGATCATAGAATCTCATGGGTATCATGGGGATAAGAAGTGTAAGGTGGACTTCAATTCTAGAAGTTCGATGGATAAATCCAAAGGTGATAAGAAAATCAAGCACCCCACTTTCTAAAGGTGCAGAAAGAAGCACCTAGAAATTGCCTGAAAGGGATGAGGAAATGCTTTAGGTGTGGAAGAGAAGGACACCTATCCATTAACTGCTAACAAGAAAAACCTGTGACTATGAAAGAGGATAGGAACACTCTATTCTATGCTCAATGTGTTTTTCATTTCTTCAACTATAAAGAAACAGGGCACTTTGAAAACTAGTGTCATAAGCCAAGGGTTTTTGGAGGCAACCAACAACCTCCAAGGCATCAAGGGTGATATTTTTCCATTAGTACTGCCGAAATGAACCTTGACAATGAAGTGGTGATAGGTATTCCAGTTATTCATTCAATAATATAAAACATGTTTTTTTATTCTGGTTCTACACATTCTTTTATATCCCAAAAGTTTAGTAGAACAATATTAACACCACCACAAGTTATGTAAGTAAAGATGTCGGTGAGAATTGAAAATGGGGAAATCATTGCATCCCATGAATTTAACTCCTCCTCTATCATAATTTGTGGATTGCACTTCCCAGAGAACTTCTTCATACTCCCTTTGGTGTAATTTTATGTAATTCTTGGCATGGATTGGTTTTCCTTATATAGAGCCAACATAAATTTTCGTGAGAGGAAAATCACTCTCCATATGAAAAATCGACCCCTGATTCTGTACAAGTGAACGGAGGAGGATTAATCATCTTTAGCACCATCATCTCAAGCATGGATATTACTACCCTATGAGCATGAATATCTGGATCAAATGATTGAGTCTAAGGAATCAAACATCCTTGAAGACATTCCTATTGTGAGATAATTCACTGAAGTGTTTCCAGATGAATTTCATGGTCTTCTTCCTAGAAGAGATGTTGAATTATCAATTGATATTATACCTGGGGTGTTTCCAATATCCAAGACTCCATATATAATGGCTATTGTGGAGCTTGAGGAGTTAAAGAAACAACTATAGGAGAATCTGGATAAAGGGTTTATACACCCAAGTTCTTCACCATGGGGTGCACCAGTCCTCTTTTTCAAGAAGAAGGATGGGTCAATGCACCTTTGTATTGATTATCATGAGCTCAAAAAAATCACGATAAAGAAAAAGTATCCTCTGCCACGAATTGATGACGTGTTTGATCAGCTACATTGATCATAATACTTATCCAAGGTGGATTTTTATTTGGGATATTACAAAGTAAGGGTGAAGAAGGAGGATATCCCCAAGACTACTTTTTGTACAAGATACAAGCACTATGAATTCATAGTAATCCCTTTCGGACTCACTAATTCTCTGGAAATCTTCATGGACTTGATTAATAGAGTCTTCAGAGATTTCCTCGACAAATTTTTGGTAGTCTTTATATATGATATTCTAATATACTCCAAAACCAAGGAGGAGTATGAGGAGAATCTAAGCATTATACTAGAGACCTTTCGAAAGGAGAAGCTCTATGAAAAGTACATTAAGTGTGAGTTCTAGTTGAAGGAGGTCTCATTCTTGGTTCATATCATCACAAACAATGGGATATCTATGGATCCCTCCAAGATAGCTGCAATTGAGGGATGGTCGAGGCCAACATCGGTAACAAATATCCATAGCTTCCTAGGGTTAACTGGATATTATTACCGATTTGTGAGAACTTTATCATGATTTTCAAGCCCTATTACAAAGGTAACTCGGAAGGGATTCAAGTTTTATTGGAGTGATGAATGTGAAGAGAGCTTCCAAGGAGTTGAAAAGTAGGATTTTCACTACACCTGTTCTCACACTACCCACAAGTGGATAACTTTTGTGGTATTTAGTGATGCTTAGAAGAAGGGCTTGGGCTGTGTGTTGATGGAAAATGACAAATTCATTACCTATGCTTCAAAGAAATTGAATGTTTATGATAAAAACTATCCAACACATGATCTGGATTTGGCTGCAGTAATATTCTCTTTAAAAATTTGGCAACATTACCTCTTTAGGGAGAAGTGTGAAATATACATGGATCACAAAAGCTTCAAGTATATATTCACACAGAAAGAGTTGAACATGCGCCAATAAAGATGGTTAGAGTTGATCAAATACTATGAGTGCTCAATCTATTACCACCCTAGGAAAGTGAAAAAGGTGGAAAATTATATGATTAGAAAGGACCCAGGGATTCTATCATTGATAAGAATTGAAAAGGATCCAATCTTCTTAAATTTGAGGAAGATGGACATGGGAATAATAAAGAGGTGAAAATCATCAATCCTTTCACAAAAGATTGCTCAACCATCTCTTTTGGAAAGGTTAAATGATGCTCAAAATGATGATGTGTGAATTAAGAATAAAGTGGAAACTATCAGAAAAGGGAAATCCTCATAGTTCAGTGTTAATAAAGAAGGGATTGTGAGATTTTGGACAAGACTATGTGTTCCATCAAATCTAAAGTTAAATAATGAACTTTTGGATGATGCACATAGTTTGAATTTCTCAATTAACCCAAAAAACACAAATATGTATCAAGATCAACAAGAGCATTATTGGTGGGATAAAATGAAAAAGGAGATCGTTGAGTATACATCAAAGTTCCTGGTATGTCAGCAAGTAAAGGCTAGGGGCAGAAGTCTATGGGGATGATTCAACCATTACCCATATCATCATGGAAATGGGAGAATATCACCATGGACTTTGTCACCGGAATTCTAAATAAATCCAAAGGAAAAAATGTTATCTGGGTTTTTTTGGATTTTCAAACAAAGACTGCATACTTTATTTCAATTCAAGAATATTTCTCATTGGATCAACTGGCACAAATATATATCAGATAAGTGGTAAGGCTACATGGAATACCACTATAAATTTTATCCAATCAAGATCCAATATTCACCTCTATGTTTTGAAATAGTCTTCAACATGACCTAAATACTATGATGAACTTTAGTATGGATTATCATCCTCAAACTGATGGACAATCTGAGCGGACTGTCCAAAAACATGAGGACATGTTGAGAGCATACTCAATGGACTTAAAAGAAGAATAGTATCAATATATTCCTCTAGTTGGTCTCTCTTACAATAATAGTTTCCACTCAATCATCCAAATGGATCCTTATAAACCCCTTTATGGGAAGAGGTTCAGAACACTGGCATGTTGGGATGAAGTTGGGGAGAAAAAAATCCTAGGTCCAAAAATGGTCGAAAAAATGGTAGAGAAGCTTAAGACCATACATCAGCACATTAAATCTGCTCAGAGTTGACCAAAGAGCTATGATGATAATCATCGACGAGACCTAGAGTTTGATTTAAGAGACATGGTATTCCTCTGTATATCACCATGGAAGAGAGTTATGATATTTGGGAAGAATGGAAAACTTAGTCCAAGGTACAATGTCCCTTTTGAGATCCTTGATTGCATTGAAGTAGTGGCATATCGACTAGCACTCCCACTGAACCTATCTCAAATATATGATGTATTCCATGTATCAATCTTGAGGAATTATATACCTGACCCATTGCATGTACTCAATCTAGAGGTGGTATCATTGGAGAATGACCTCTCCTATGAAGAGAAGCTGGTGAAGATATTAGATCATAGGGAAAAGGTTCAATGAAATAAGACAAATCCCCTCATCAAGGTGTTGTGATGAAACCACAAGTTTGAAGAGGCAATGTGGGAATCAGAGGAAGTGATGAAGTAGAGTTACCTGCAACTGTTTTATTGTGGGAAAATGAAATTTCAAGGGTGAAATTTCTTAAGGGGGGAATATCGTAACGATTCAAACTTTCATTAATGAAAATTTTTCTTGATCTAATTAAATGTCTTATTATGTAAAATGGTTATATAAAATATTCACTTCTTTGGTTTTATGATTTTTTATTTCAAAATAACCTTAAGAATCTTTATCTTTGCTAATATAATTTTTGAACAGTGATCACATGATTAGTATAAATATAGGGCTTTAACAAATCCAATTTACTCAGAAAAAGGAAGTGATGGCCTCATCCATTAGAATTGCTCCATATGAATCCCATTTGTCAGAGCTTAGAAAGGAGGTGGCGTCATTGGGATTCTCTCTTGACCAATCCCAATCCAAGCTTCAATGTGTTAATCTCAAACGAAACCCCTTATGGGAGAAGTGGAAGTTGATAGAGATTACCATCCAAGATATGTTATCTGAGCTACCCCAAGAGTTTGCCACCATCACACACCTTACCCTTAAGTCATATGCGAGTGTTATAAGGTGTTATGAAACAAGACCTTAGCACTATGATTATGTGCATTATTTTTGTATATAATAAATAATATAAATTCATATTATTATTGTTACCTTGTAAATGTTTTTTAAAGAACATATAGTATTTTTATTTAATATTCAATTAAGAAATATATTTTGATGAATTAATGGATTTTTGAATTAAATAATATTTTAATAAAATATTATTACTAAATTTATTTTTATTAAATATAAATGATTGTATAATTTTAAGGAATACAATTGTAATTTTTATTAATGTTTGAAAGTCGTTTTTGTCAAATCCCATGAATTTTTGATAAATGTAGGTTTTTATTTTAAAAGTAAAAATTCACATATTTAGATAAAATGAATATTATTTTTGGAATCAGGATTTATAAATTATCCAACAGTGAATTTTTCATAATTTTCTAAACAAGTCAAATTTTTGGGTAAAAATTAAATATCGTTTAAATATATAATGTGTTTTATGACATCATAATGACCCAATAGTGATGTATTAAAATATTATAAATGGATTTTTTGGACAATATATATTTTACCATTAAAATAATGTGATTTTATGTTTATTTGATTTATTTTACAAAGATTTATTGGACCCTCCAAGGCTTATAAAACATTTTAACTTTTTAAATTGATTTCCTTGAGAGTGTGACTCACCTCCACATAAGTAAGCCTAATATTTAAAAATTTATTCCATTTTACTTATAAAATAGTTTTTTTCACTCCCCTTTGGCAAAAAACATGGGCAAAAACCATTGTTTGGTTTGTGGTTTCGATTAGTTTAATGTGTGTTGTCCAAAACCTAAATAATAAAGAATTCTCTCTCTTTTCCTATATAAACCCACCCAAGCTCCCACTTCCTCTTCACTAAAAGCCTTTTTAGCTCAACAAAACACTTCCATCCTCTCTCTATAATCCTCAAAAGTCTCCCCAATCTCTAAATAAGACTCTCTCAAGCCTCTCCCAATCCTTTGGGATCACACTTCCAAGTAAGGGATTTCTTCCTCTCTCATTTTTGTCCAAGTTTCTTGATGTTTCTATACCGTTTTATTTTCAATTAAAAATGTTTGGGTATGATTTTTTACCTCCCCCATACTTACCTACTTATGTTTTAATGATTATATACCCCTTTTCTCTCTCATTAATTCCTCCCATGTGCACCCGTTACCATGGAAAAATTCCATAAGGAATTTATCTCTTCTAATTTATATTTAAGAAATTATTTTGTATTATGAATCTAAATTCCATTACATATTTTGGGACATGTATCTATATTACCCCCTTACTATCCATTTATTTTTCATATAATGATACACCCCTTTCTCTATCATCAACAATTTTTTTGAATTCTTATGTCACGTCGTTATGCTACCGAAATTGCACCGTGATTTTCCAAGCCAAAGTCATTGTGTAGTGAATACCATGCCCATTTATCTATCAAGGGTATTCACCTTCATGAAAATTTACTTTTTGATTATATATTTTCATGTATTAATTCAAAATTCCTTTATCTTTGAGTAAATTATTATGTTTAATGAATCCATCTTATATGATCCATGTGGCACACTTATGCATGAAATGAAATGATTAAGAAGGGTGTTCCCTAATAGCGCTCCAATGCATTGGGTAAAGATTAGTATCATGATATGTTAAGTGCAATGAGGGTTTAATCAAGATAATTCAAGTTCAATGAGGGTTTACTCATGCTTGATGTGCAATTAGTCTTGTATCATGATAATATCATGTTAAATGTTGTTGTCACATTTCCATGTTATGATAATCATTCTATATCATGCATTTATGTTCATGTTTCTATTATGCTCCATTGATATGACTATTTACTAAAATGTACTGTATTATTTATGTTATTCCTTGTTTACTCCCTTACTAGTCTTTATAGATCACCCTTTTCTTATGCATTTCCTCAGGTTATCCCATGCGATGCTAAGTACGAAGGAATGTGTGTGGTCATGTAAAAGAAGTTTTCAATAAAGATGTTGTGTTTTATGTTCTAAGTTGTTATGTAATGTTCCTAAAACCCAAATACACTATACCTCTCTATATTATATGTTTTATAAAGTGAATATTTTATGTAATAAATTATGATTATGTTTGAAATAAATATTAGGATTTTTATACGTTATATAATGTATCAGTAATGCATCAAATATAACATTTCTAGACTAAGGCATAATGTATTATCTCAATAATTTCATCACATGAAACACCCATAATCAATAATATAATTTATGTAGAAGATATCCAAATAGTAACCACTCAACATTTTAATTCCTTATTCAATCATAGGACAACTTATATATCATATAATATGATATAATACATTATGATATGTGAATTTCAAACATTGTGACTAGATGAGATAAAAACATGATATTCCTTATGATATATAAATATGGTGTACGTTATTATTTTTTAATCATACATATAAAAATATATCACATGATCAATTATAAATTACAAAAGGACCATATATATCACATATGCACTAGGCTTTCAATCATATCTTCATCAATCTTCTACTTACACTAAACCCTCAAAGAATTTTGTGTCATTTCACCTTACATTATATCATATAAAATAAGTTGGTAAATATAATGAACTAAGATTTACATACATGGAAATTACATAAATTTTGAGGAATACTTAATACATTACACAAACAAACACCCAAATACCGTATTAGTTTAGTACCTTTGGAAACTTGGAACACAAATGTCTAGTCTGGTGGAAGATTTTCAATATTTCCCACCAAGATAATTCCCTTTAATAATCCTACTTAAAACCATTATTTATAACCTTTGGAAAGGAAACATAAGAAAACTATGAGATCAGATTCTCAGTAAGGGTAAAAAAGTAAGATATGTAAGCATAATAAGAACATAAGGGTATGGAAACATAAGAATAACATTTGAAGATCATACCCTACATATCAAAAGATCATATCCATGAGCTATGGAATAAATATTGGTAGTTCATAAGACATGAATCATAATTAAATAAAGAACATGATCCATGAAATCATAACATAGGAATAAAATAAGGAATTGTGGTAGACACATAATCATATAAAAATGATTTCCATAGTAGTCCGGGTATCACTTCCAAGGCCATATTAGTAGTATGGGTTCACTCTCGGTACCATCTTAGAAGTCATAGTTCACCCACATATCCATATTGATGGAAAAGGTCCTTTATTTATATATCATGAGATATAAATATTTACCCAATGTATTGGAGGGATATATAGGTCCCACCCATCTCATAATGAAATCATACATATGTATGCCACAAGAACATAAATCATTTATCAAATCAGATTCAATGGAATGAAATGGGTTTCATAAACATGATGCGATAATAACATAACCCATAGAAAATAAATGGGTTTCATAAATATCATTCCATCATAAACATAATTATTTATAGAAAGAATAATAATGGAAACATTGAATCATATCTCTAGTAAAACATATAAAACATCAAAAAAAATTATCTTAGATGGAAAATAATTTTGAGATAACTCTAGAAAAACATTCTTGAGGAAAATATCTTTTATGATTTCAAAACATTTTCTTTACTTGAAATTTCACACAATTTTGAAAGAAAAAAAATTATTTTAAAATAAACTCATAATCTTGTAAAGGAAGCTTCAAGGTAAAAATGTTTCATGAAATTTTAAAAATTTATTCATGCCATATAATTTTTAAAAAATCTTATCATACTTTTTCTAGAAAATTCAAGAATTACCTATTTAGGAAAATGATGTAATATTCCTTTTAAACAATTTAATAAAAACTCATACATGGGTAAAAATTACTTTATACAGTTGTGTAAGAATATTAAAAATATTCTGGAAAACAATTTTAAGAAACATGGACATCAATTATAAATATACCCCAGTAAATACTTACATATAAACAATATTGTAAAGTAATGAGATTGTGGAATTAACCCTTTTTATTTGAAAAAAAAAATTAGAATATAAAACATTTTTTAAATTCTTTATTTTTTAAATGATCTTAAGAGATATTTTAAAAACATTTCTTGAGGAAAATAATCTTCAAACGTTTCAAAGGTCACATACCACTTTGAAACATTTGAATCATAATCCCCATGAAATAATAACATTAAATGAAGCTTAAAATATCATGAAAATAAGGATGTTCCTAACATAACATTTCAAATGGTATAATATAAACCTCATAAAAGAACATAGGTTCATAACAAAACATGTTCCTCAAAGAAGGAAAATTAAGACAAAACTACCTTACGCATTTGGTAACTTTTGAACCATAAAACCCCATGTATTAAAGATCATAAAATGGATATTTAATTAAACATAAATTAAATTGTAAAATTTAAATAATACATTCATGATCATTATTTACCCCATAATAAATAACTAAGTGGTTAATAAGTCATGTATCTCAAAAAAATAAAAAAGTGAGATGAAATTCACTTACCGCACGTTTGACTTCCTTCAAACACGTTCAAAACTCTTGTATAATGATTTAAATAAGGTTATTAACTCATTATAGAACTATATCCATATTTATAGTACCTTATATGATGATTTTATAACATCTTATGACCCGTTAATTAATAATATTTCATTATTTTCATGATTTCAAGTGTGTTTGTTTCATAGTTTCTTAATCGATTCATTTGTTTAAAATTATTGATGTAATTGTAAAATGAGATAAAAACTATAGAAGTGGAAAGAAATATTATTAATTTAATTAAATAAGTTTAAATGGTCCCATATATCATTTTTATTTCTTACATGAGGATGACTCATTAGATAAAATGTTAATGATAAAAGTTTAGTTTATTTTGGCGGTTTTCCCAAACACCACGAACTAGTTTCATTTTATTTACTATTATGCGTATATTTAGTTCCATAATATTAAATAGGCTATAATATAAATATTAAAATCTTATTTAACCATAAAATATTTTCAATACCATACATGAAGGAGGTAATGAAAAAAAATAACAAAAACATTATTCACATAGGCGATTAACTGGCATAACTTGGACAATAATTGTGTTTCTTTGAATAAGAGGAGATGAGAAATGAAATGGATATGATATATTCCATTAGAAAAATAAAACTCCAGTATAAAAAATTTTCTGGAGTTATCATGCATTTATGGATAAAGGGGGATAGGATATAGTAGAAAAATAAAAGAAATTAAGAGAGGTACTTTGGGAAAATTACCTCTTGAATATCACCTCTTTGAGAGACCCTTGAGGACCTCGGATTTGGTATTTTGGTGAGACCAGAAGCACTTGGAAATGGGGAGAGTGAGGAGGAGATGTTTGGTCATATATTTTAGGATCTAAAAGGATTTTTATTCAAAATGGTTTGGTGAGGGTTGGTATTTATATGTGAGGAGAGGTGGATTTAAGTGATTAAATAATGAATATTTTATATTCAAAGCCAACTATTTTGAGGTGGAATTAAATTCAATTAATTTGGATAAAAATTAATATTTTTTAGGCTGGATATTTTCGATAAACACCTCCAAAAATCTTTAAAGTTTTCATTTTTTTGGTGTTTTAAACCTTTAACCTTTTTAACTTTAACACATTTCATTTTTTACCTATATCGCGGTAAATAATTTTTTTATCATGATAACTATTTTATACCTAAAAATTAAATTGAACTTAAAACCTAATTTGTACATTATTATTATAAATATGTAATCCATTTTACCTAATTCAATTCACCTAATTTTCAAAATTATATATTAAATTAATCTTGTAGACGCAATGAAAAGGCGGGTTTTTAAAGTGAAAAGTTCAAAAGTTCACAATGTTTTTATATCCAATTTCAATGTAAAATTGATTTATATTAACTAAATTGTATTAATTAATAAAAATATTATCTAATTTTTCTTTAAAACCAATCAAATATATAATTTAACTCTTTAAATAAAGTATACAAAAATGAAGTTTTGAACTAAAATGTAATATTTTTCACTATTCATCCACAAATGATGTTTCTCAGAAAAATACCAAAACTTCATCCAAAGTAATTTTTTATATACCTATTTTAAAGAATAATTTTATTCTTTCATATAAAATTTCTAAATTTTTCAAAATTTTTATTTAAAATGGGTTCTCCATTAAAAGGCGGTAAAATTATCCTTTTGGAAAATATAGGGTTTTATATGTAAAATTAGGTTTATTCTTATCTTATGCCTATAAAATCCATTGTATGAAGATAAAAACTTTTTTATTGAATATATAACATATATATTTCATTAATATCATTCATTAATTTTAATTAATTCAATTTATTAAGTCAAAATGACTTTGGGAGCATAAAACCATTTTCTTTGTAATTAAGTGGTATATATATTTTTATTTATAATTAATTGGTAACCAATGAATTCATCTTATAAATCATATATTTTCTTATGTTAGTTAATAATATAAATAAATTATAATTTAATATCTAGTTTATATATTATTATATTAAAGAATAATATTTTAATAATATATTTTTGTTCGGTAAAACACAGTTTTGCATATAACGCAAGCTATCGAATGAACTCGACATTGTGTATAACACAATACAATCATAGTTTCTCGTATAAAACATGATAATTTATGTTTTTTGTGTAGGAAAACCTTGTATTGGTTTTTTGTATAATGAAATCCAAACATAGTGTTTTTTTATAAAGAAATATATATTCAGTATTGTGTGAAATGAAAAATATTGAAAAGATTAAATTAATTAAAAGAAAATTATTTCACAAAATATAGGGGTGTTACATTATACCCCATTAAAATAAATTTTACCCTAAAAATTCATCTAGGATATTAAAGTATTAATAGTTGAAATTTCATTTCATAGAAAACCCGTATCGTAAAAATGGATACTAAAACTTCCTTTTAAAAAGGAATTCTAAAAACATAATGGTTACCCAAAGTAACTCATAACTAGGTTTTCACATAGGATAGTATAGGTGGGAAGTGAAAACATATACATGTATGATAAATCCAAATATCATTTTTTGATGGAGAGTGATAGAGAACAAGTTTAGCAGAAAGTTAACAATCACAAATCCATAAATCTGTAATGATTTAAGGGGATATTTGATTCATCAGAAAAAAAAGGTACTAGGATAACCTTTTTGGTTTTAATATCCTTTCCCTAGAGTTAAATAATTTTCATTAGAAGATATACTTACTTGATTTAGTAAAATCTCACCCTTTTTGTGCCTTGATCAATTTCAACCTCACCTATTTCTCTAAAAAAAGGGTTAATTTTTCATTCCTAAAGAACTAATAGATCATGAGATCCATGATAAGCCATCCCATCTATCATCAGTTACCATCAACCCAAAATTGTTATAATAGGATATTCAATATGAATAAATCCTCATATAGTGAGACAAAACTTTAATCTCACAAACTTTAACTTAAACTTTCCATCAATGGTTAACCTTATAACCCTTTCAAAAGATGAGAATCCAAAAATTTAGAAAGAATGTCACTAAATTAGATTATCATTTATCTCTCATAAATCATAATATGGCTCTTAGTTTCCACATTCCAAACATGTGAATAAATTCATCATATATTCTATTGAAACATGGAAATAACCTGAATTACCATACATCCTTATTGAAAACATTCATTTTCCTTATTCTAAGGTTAATTGGATATATTCCTTAAGTCAAAAATGTTGTATACTTCATCTATGGTATCATAACCCTCTATTAAACAAATCCATAATTAGTTCCCATGAAACCAATATCATCCAATTTACTTATTCATATCCAACATATCTTTATCCAAACATCATTATATTAACATAAGGTACATATTATGGGTTATCTTTCCCTTAATCATGTGTTCTACAAATATATCAACTTACCCTTAAATCACTTTTCTAGGTCTTTATAACTATTAGGAATATCCTTTCTAATCTTTAATGAAAAAATTATAATGAAAATACTTATATATTTCATGATTCTTATAACATAATCTTTGAATTCCAAAACATATAAACCTTAATCATCCAACTTTATTCTTAAACCATTACTCGTGATCCATCATCTTAGTATTTCCTAAAATATGAATCATGTATTAAGGTTCCTCAGCCTTAATCTAACCAATCTTCTTTTATTTAATGTAAAACATAATTCTAGAACATCCCATACCTTTCATGTATTGTTTTCAGTCTCTTTATCCTCACCAGTATAACCAATACTCGTACCTCCTTGATGATTATCTTCATGAGATTTACACTTAGGAAATATATTTTTATAATTCACATACTTTCCACATCTGAAACATTCAATGTTAACCATATTCCATCTTGTTAAGGCTATTGACTAAGACCAGAAATCAAAGTTTGAGTAACAATTATCATAGATTAAAATCACATAACCAAGGAAAATTACTTATAATATTTCAATCAATGACACCTTAAGTTTAATACTAGGTTATTCATGATCATTAACAGAATTATAGTATTGTAACCTATAATTAGAATTATCCTTATGGAAATCTCTACACATATCCTTAGAAATATCTCTTGTTATTTCACTAAAGTTTTCACATCCAAGTTTCCAAAGGTTGACTAAAACTTTGCTCTAATTATAACAACCCTACTCTTTTATTAAAAACTTAAACATGATTTATTACATAAACTCTTCACTTGATAAAACATGGAATATAGAGAGGTCTAGTGTATTTTGGGATTATTAACATTACATAACAACTTAAAACATGAAAAACAACATCTTTATTGAAAACTTCCTTTACATGACCACTACATTCCCTCGTAGTTAGCATTGCATGGGATAACCTGAGGACATGTATAAGAAAAGGGTGAGCTATAAATCCTAGTAAAGAAATAAACATGGAATAATGTGAGGAATACAATACATGTTATAAAATAGACATATAAATGGATCATAATATAAATATGAACATAATTTCATGATAAATCATGATAATCATAACATGGAAATGTGGCAACAACACTTAACATGGAATTAGCATGAGCCAAGGATAATTGAACATGGAGCATGAGTAAACCCTCATTGCACGTGAATCATGACTAAACATCATTGAACATGAATTATCATGATTAAAAACCCATTGCACGTGAGATATCATGATACTATACTTTACCCAATGCATTGGAGCGCTATCAGGGCGCACCCTTCTTAAACATTTCATTTCATGCATAAGTGTGCCATATGGATCATATAACATGGAATCAATCAACATCATAAGTTATTACACAATTAAGTAATGTGAAATAAATACATTAAAGTAAAATTCAATATTCATATGTTCATAAAGATGAATACCCTTGATAGAGACATGGGTATGGTATTCATTACACAATGACATTGGCTTGGAAAATCGTGGTGCAATTTTGGCAGAATAACGGCATGACATAAGGATTCATGAAAACTGTTGATGAGAAAGAAAAGGGTGTATCATTATACGTACATGAAATGGACAGTAAGGGGGTCATATAGATAAATTTCCCAACAAACATAATGGAATTTAGATGCATAATGAAAAAGAATTACTTGGATGTAAAAGAGGAGAGAGAACTCCCTCACAGAATTTCGGCATGGTAATGGGTGTACATGGGAGGCTTTAATGAGAGAGAAAGGGATCTCCCATAATCCAAACCTAAAGATGACAGTATGGGGGAGGTGAGAAATAATACCCCAACATTTTTAATTGAAAACAAAATGGTATAACAACTTAAAGAAAATTAGACAAAAATGAGAAAGGAAGAAATCCCTTACATGGAAGTGTGATCCCAAAGGCTTGGGAGAGGCTTGATAGAGGCTTCTTGGGAGATTGGGGAACCTATGGAAGATTCTAGAGAGAGGAGTTCATGGGTTGGTCGAACTCCAAAGGCTTTGAGTGAAGAGTAGGTAGGATATTGGGTGGGTTTATATAGGAAAGGAAAGGGAATTCATTATTATTTTGGTTTGGGACACCTCACATTAAACTAATCAAAGCCACAAACTATCCCATGGTTTTTTCACATATTTTTTACCAAAGGGGAGTGGAAAAAATATTTTATAATTCCAATGGGCTAAATTCTTAAAATAATAGGTTTGTTTATGTGGAGGTGAGTCACACTCTCAAAGAAAACAATTTAAAAGGACAAAATGTTTTATAAGCCTTGAAGGGTCCACTAAAGCTTTATAAAATAAATAAAACAAATCCAAAATCACATTATTTTAATGGTAAAACATATATTGGCCGAACATAATGTTTATAGTGTTTTATTACATCACTATTGGGTCATTATGATGTCATAAAACACATTATATATTTAAACGGTATTTAATTGTTATCCAAAAATTCGACTGTCTCAAAAAATTATGAAAAAATCACTGTTGGAGAATTTCAGAATCCTGATTCAAAAATTAATATTCATTTTATCTAAATAACTTTCTAAATATGTGAATTTTTACTTTTAAAATAAAAACTGACATTTATCGAAAATTCATGGGTTTTGACAAAAACAGCTTTCAAACCTTAATAAAAATTACAATTGCATTCATAAAATTATATGATCATTTATATTTAATAAAAAGTAATTTAATTATAATAATATTTTATTAAAATATTATTTAATTCAAAAATCCATTAATTCATCAAAATAGATTTCTTAGTTGAATATTAACTAAAATTACTATTTGTTCTTTAAAAACTATTTACAAAGTAACAATAATAAATTGAATGAAAATTATTTATACAAAAATAATTTACATAGTCATAGTTATAGGGTATTGTTACATAACCCCTTATAACACTCTCATAAGACTAAAGGGTAAGGTGTGAGATAGTGACAGACTCTTGGGGTGGCTCTATTAACTTCCACTTCTCTTGAAGTTGGTCCCGCTCAAGCATAACGTGTTCAAGCTTGACTTGGGCTTGGTCAAGAGAGAATCCCAATGATGCCACCACCTTTCCGAGCTCTAGAAAATGGGCTTCGTATGGGGAAAGTCTATTGAATGAGGCAATCACTTCCTTTATCTGAGTAAATTGGATTTGTTAAAGCCCTATATTTATACTAATCATGTGATCACTGTTCAACAGCTATATTAGCAACAATCACAATTCATAACGGTATTTTAAAATCCAGAAACATAAAACCAATGAAGTTAACATTTTATATAACCATAATAAACATTTAATTAGATCAAGATGAATTTTTATTAATGAAATTTTGGTTCATTACAATCTTCCCCCCTTAAGAAATTTCGACCTCGAAATTTCCTTTACCCACTCTAAAACAAATGTGGGTAACTCTGCTTCATCACTTCCTCTGATTCCCATGTATCTTCTTCAAACTTGTGGTTTTTTCACAACACCTTGATAAGGTTCATTGTGTTATTTCATAGAACTTTCACTCTATAATCTAAGATCTTCACTGGTTGATCCTCATAAGAAAGATCATCCTCTAGCTATACTACCTCTAAAGAGAGTACATTTGAAGGGTCTGGTATGTAATTCCTTAAGAGGGATACATGAAAGACATCATGTACTTTTTCCATGGTAGGTGGAAGTGCTAGTCGATAGGCCACATCCCCAACATGATCAAGAATCTCAAAGGGGATGATGTACCTAGGACTTAACTTACCTTTCTTTCCAAACCTCATGACCTTCTTCCATGGAGATATGTGTAGAAATACCATGTCTCCAACTTTAAACTCAAGGTCTAGTCGACTGTTATCTACATAACTCTTTTGCCGACTCTGGTCTTCCTTGATATGGTGCTGAATGGTTTTCACCTTCTCCACCATTTCTTCAACCATTTCTGGTCCTATCAGCTTATGCTCACTAACTTCATCCTAACATACTAGTATTTTTCACCTCTTCCCATACAGGGCTTCATAAGGTGCCATTCGGATGCTCGGGTGGAAATTGTTATTGTAGGAGAATTCAACCAGAGGAAGATGTTGATCTCAACCTCCTTTAAATTACATTAAACATGATCTTAACATATCTTCCAGTGTCTGAATAGTTTGCTCAGATTGGCCATCAGTTTGAGGACGATAGGTCATATTGAAGTTTATTTCAGTATCCATAGAATGTTTAAGACTATTCTAAAACTTAGAGGTAAATATTGGATCTCGATCGGATACAATAGATAGTGGTACTCCATGCAGCCTTACCACTTCCCTAATGTATATCCATGCCAGTTGATACAATGAGAAATCCTCTCGAATTGCAATGAAGTGTGTAGACTTTATAAGATGATCCACAACAACCCATATTGCATTGTTGCCTTTGGATGTCTTCAGAAGTCCAGTGACAAATTCCATGGTCATGTTCTCCCATTTTCATGTTGGTATAGGTAATGGTTGCATCATCCCCCTAGACTTCTATCTCTCAACCTTCACTTTCTGACACAATAGGCACTTTGATGTAAATTCAGCGATCTCCTTCTTCATATTATCCCACCAATAATGATCTTAGATATCTTGATACATCTTTGTATTTCCTGGGTGAATAGAGAAATTTGAACTATGTGCATCTTCCAAAAGTTCCTTCTTCAGCTCTGAACTTGATGGAACACATAGTATTTTCCGAAATCTCACAATTCCTTCTTCATTAACATTGAATTATAAGGATTTTCCTCTTCTAATAGCTTCCACTTTCTTCTGAATTCACACATAATCCTTTTGAGCATCCTTTAATTTTTCCAAAAGAGACAATTGAGAAATAATTTGTGAAAGGATTGATGATGTTCCCTTCTTTATGATTCCCATGTCCATCTTTATCAAATCTAAGAATATTGGATCCTTCTCAATTCTCATCAGTGATAGAATCACTGGGTCCTTTCTACTTAGAGCATCCACCACCTTGTTTTCTTTCCCAGGGTGGTAATGGATTGAGTAGTCATAGTCTTTTATTAGCTCTAACCATATTCATTGGAGCAAGTTCAACTCTTTCTGTGTGAATATATACTTGAGGCTTTTGTGGTCTGTATATATTTCACACTTCTCCCCAAAGAGATAATGCCACCAAATTTTTAAATCAAAGATCACTGCATCCAACTCCAAATCATGTGTTGGATAATTCTTATCATTAACTTTCAATTGCCTTGAATCATAGTAAATGACTGTCATTTTGCATCAACACATAGCCCAGGTCCTTCTTCGATGCATCATTTAATACCAAAAAAAAGTTCTCCAATTGTGGGTAAAGTGAGCACAGGCGTAGTGATAAGCCTCCTTTTTAACTCCTTGAATCTTTTTTTTCATTCATCAATCCAAGAAAACTTTAATCCCTTATGAGTTAGCTTGGTAGGAGTGTGGGAAAATTGTGAGAAATTTCTCACAAATCATCGATAATATCCAGCTAACCCCAAGAAGCTAGGAATATCCGTTACCGATGTTGGCCTCATCTATCCCTCAATTGCATCTATTTTGGAGGGATCCATAGATATCCCATTTCTTGTGATGATATGGCCCAATAATGAGACCTCCTTCAACCATAACTCACACTTTTTGTACTTGGGATAGAGCTTCTCCTTTTACAAGGTCTCTAGTATAGTTATTATATGCTCCTCATGATCCTCCTTGGTTTTGGAGTATATCAGAATATCATCTATAAAGACTACCAAAAATTTGTAGAGGTAATCCCTAAAGCTCTATTCATCAAGTACATGAATATTTCTAGAGCATTAGTGAGTCTTAAAGGCATTATTATGAATTCATAGTGCTCATATATTATATGAAAAGCTGTCTTGGGGATATCTTCCTTCTTCACCCTTACTTGATAATATCCCGACCGCAAATACACCCTAGAGAAGTATTGTACTCCACACATTAGATCGAACAAGTCATCAATTCATGGGAGAGGATACTTGTTCTTTATCGTGATTTTGTTAAGCTCACGATAATCGATGCAAAGGTGCATTGATCCATCCTTCTTCTTGATGAAGAGGACTGGTGCACCCCATGGTGAAGCACTTAGGAGTATAAACCCTTTATCCAGATTCTCCTATAGTTGTTTCTTCATCTCGTCAAGCTCCACAACAGTCATTCTATATGGAGTCTTGGATTTTGGAAATGCCCCATGTATAAGGTTAATTGAGAATTCAACATATCTTCTAGGAGGAAGACCAGGCAATTCCTCGGGAAACACTTCAGTGAATTCCCTCACAACAAGCATGTCTTCAAGGATGGTTGCCTCCTTAGAATCAATCATCTGATCCAAATACACATGATCATAGGGCAGTAATATCCATGCTTGAGATGATAGATCTAAAGAATATTCATCTTCCTCCTTACACTTGTATAGAATCATGGGTCGATTCTCCACATGGAGAGTGATTTCCCTCGTACGGTAATTTATGTTGGCTCTATATAAGGAAAGCCAATCCATGCCAAGAATTGCATCAAATTCCACCAGAGAGAGTATGAAGAGGTTCTATAGGAAACTAAATCCACATATTATGATAGGGGAGGAGTAATATTCATGGGATGCAATGATTGCCCCATTTTTCGTACTCACTGACATCTTTACTTCCATGATTTGTGGTGGTGCTGGGATTGTTCTAATAAACTTTTGGGATATAAAAGAATACGTATAACCTGAATCAAAAAGTATTTTTTCTATTCTTTAATGAATAACTAGAGTACCTATCACCACTTCATTATCATGGTTCACTTCAGTAGTAGTGATGGAAAAATCTCTTCCTTGTTGCCTTGGAGGTTTTTGGTTGCCTCCGAAAACCCTTGGCTTAGGGAACTGATTTGCAAGATGTCCTGGTTCTTTGCAGATGTATAAATGAACAATGCATTGAGGTTCAAACAGAGCGTTCCTTTCCTATGTTTCAGTTGTGGGTTTTTCTTGTCGGCAGTTAACAGCTAGGTTCCCTTCTCTTCCACACCAAAAGCATTTCCTTTTCCCCTTTAGGAAATTTCTAGGGAGCTTCTTTCTGCACCTTTGGAAAGTGGGGTGCTGGATCTTCTTAGCACCATTGGATTTATCCATCGGACTTCCAGTGTTAAATTCCACCTTATTCTTCTTATCCCCATGATACCTCTAAGATTATCTTATCTCCATTTCGACCTTGAGGGCACATCGTACAATTTACTCATAGCTGTCGAAGTCATGGATCACCAGCGCTTTCCGTAGGCTAGGTTTCAGACCACCAAAGAAATGTTCAACCTCGCATTCAGGGGTAACAACAAAGCTCGAGGTGTGTTGTGAACTCCTTGTAAAGTTTTCCTTGTATGCTTCAATATATTTTTCGTCTTTTTTCTTGAGGGAAAGGAAGTCCCTTTCCATCTTAAGTCAGAGGGTGCGGAGAAAAATATTTATCGAAAAACATCTTCAGGAAATCCTTCCATTCCAATGCCTTGATATTCTCCTCAGCCTTCATATTTTTTATCAACATCCACCATTGATCAGCTTCACCCTCCATATAATAAGCATCTAGGATAACCTTCTCTTGTTTAGAACATTTAAGGATGGAGAATATCTTTTCAATGGAGTTAATCCATTGTTCGGCATTTTAGGGATCAGAAGATCCATTAAAAGTAGGAGTCCTTCGTCTCATGAAGCTCTCGATAGTGACTTGTTCTTTCTTAGGGGGGTTTTAACATTCCTCTTGACCCATGTTTCTATTAAAATCTTGAGTTAACTGAGAGAGAAGTATGACAAATTTCATGATTCCCGCTCCCATCGGATTGGGCATCTCATTAGTACAGTCATCACATTGATCTTCACATCAGTGGTTAGCCCGAGTCCTATTACCATCCATTGGATGGAATAAAAGGAAGGTTAGGGGTAACACATAAAGGGTAATCCAAGGAAAAAACTGATGACTTGTAAATAACTTTTATTTCCTTAACTTATGAATCCATATGATTCAATCTATGTTATTCCTCATCTACTTTCTAACATATATTCTTAGGGTTATTTTTTTCATTCCCTTAATAAGGGTTCATACTAAGCTTGTTAATTTACCAGATCATATCCCCCAGGAGTGTCATAACCAAGAGTGCAGTAAGGCTCACTGTCATGCACCAGTTCCCATTTGAGTCTTTCTCTAAGCGGTGTTTTTGGGTTTTACCCTTAGGATACATCTATTCCAAAGCCACATCTACCTGCTCGTATCCAGATAGGAATGTATTTACTTGATAAACCACTTAATCAATACTCACCATAACTTAGGGATGTTTTTATTATACTTATTTTTATCTCTAACTCTTCACTAGGGTTTTCTAATCCTAATCCCAAAAATAACTAAACCTATCCTTTGATACCAACTATAACAACCCCGGTCTTTTATTACAAACTTAAACATGATTTATTACATAAACTCTTAACTTGATACAACATAGAAGATCGAGAGGTATAGTTTCTTTGGGGATTAGGAACATTACATAACAACTTAAAACATTAAACACAACATCTTTATTAAAAACTTATTTTACATGAACACTACATTCCCTCGTACTTAGCATTGCATGGGATAACCAGAGGACATGCATAAGAAATGGGTGAGCTATAAATCCCAGTAAGGGAATAAACATGGAATAATGTGAGGAATAAAATACATGTTAGACAATATACATATCAATGGATCACAAGAGAAACATGAACATAAAGTCATGATAAATCATGATAATCATAACATGGAAATGTGGCAACAACACTTAACATGGAATTAGCATGAGCCAAGGATCATTGCACATGGAGCATGAGTAAACCTTAATTGCACATGAAGCACAAGTAAACCTCATTGCAGTTGAATTAGCATGATTAAACACCCATTGCATATGACATATCATGATACTATACTTTACCCAATTCATTGGAGCTCTATCAAGGCACACCCTTCTTAAACATGTCATTTCATGCATAAGTGTGCCACATGGATCATATAACATGGAATCAATCAACATCATAAGTTATTCCATGATTAAGTAATGTGGAATAAATACATTAAAGTACCATTCAATATTCATATGTTCATAAAGGTGAATACCCCTGATAGAGACATGGGTATGGTATTCACTACACAATGACATTGGCTTGGAAAAACATGGTACAATTTCGGCAGCATAACGGCGTGACATAAGGATTCATGAAAATGGTTGATGAGATAGAAAAGGGTGTCTCATCATATGTAAATTAAATGGAAAGTAAGGGGGTCATATAGATACATGTCCCAACAAACGTAATGGAATTTAGATGCATAATACAAAATAATTACTTGGATGTAAAAGAGGAGAGAGAAATCTCTCACAGAATTTTGGCATGGTAACGGGTGTACATGGGAGGCTTTAATTAGAGAGAAAGGGATATTAAATCATCCAAACATAAATAGTACTATATGGGTGAGGTGAGAAATCATACCCCAACATTTTTAATTGAAAACAAAATGGTATAACTACTTAAATAAAATTAGATAAAAATGAGAAAGGAATAAATACCTTACTTGGAAGTGTGATCCTAAAGGCTTAGGAGAGGCTTTGGAGAGGCTTCTTGGGAGCTTGGGGAACCTTGGGAGGATTATAGAGAGAGGAGGGAAGGTGTTGGTTGAACTCCAAAGGCTTTTAGTGAAGAGTAAGTGGGAGCTTGGGTGGGTTTATATAGGAAATGAGAGGGAATTATTTATTATTTAGGTTTGGGACACCTCACATTAAACTAATCAAAACCACAAACCATACCATGGTTTTTGCCCATGGTTTTTTCCAAAGGGTAGTGTAAAAAAATATTTTATAAATCCAATGGCCGAACTTATTAAAATAATAGTGTTTTTTATGTGGAGGTAATTCACACTCTCAAAGAAAACAATTTAAAAAGACAAAATGTTTTATAAGCCTTGAAGGGTCCACTAAAGCTTTGTAAAATAAATCAAAAAAACCCAAAATCACATTATTTTAATTTCAAAACATATATTTTCTGAACATAATGTTTATAGTCTTTTATTACATCACTATTGGGTCATTATGATGTCATAAAATACATTATATATTTAAATGGTATTTAATTTTTACCCAAAAATTCGACTATCTCAAAAAATTATGAAAAATTCACTGTTGGATAATTTCGAAATATTGATTCCAAAATTAATATTAATTTTATCTAAATAATTTTCTAAATATGTGAATTTTTACTTTTAAAATAAAAACTGAAATTTATCGAAAATTCATGGGTCTGGACAAAAACAGCTTTCAAACCTTAATAAAAATTACAATTGCATTCATAAAATTATATGATCCTTTATATTTTATAAAGATTAATTTAATTATAATAACATTTTATTAAAATATTATTTAATTCAAAAATCCATTAATTTATCAAAATAGATTTCTTAGTTGAATATTAACTAAAAATACTATTTGTGCTTTAAAAACTATTTACAAAGTAAAAATAATAAAATGAATGGACATTCTTTATACAAAAATAATATACATAGTCATAGTTATAGGGTCTTGTTACATAAACCCTTATAACACTCGCATAAGATTGAAGGGTAAGGTGTGCGATGGTGACAGACTCTTGGGGTGGCTCTATTAACTTCCACTTCTCCCGAAGTCGGTTCCGCTCAAGCTTAACATGTTCAAGCTCGGCTTGGGCTTGGTCAAGAGCGAAGCCCAATGACGCCACCACCTTTTTAAGCTCCGAAAAATGGGCTTCGTACGAGGAAAGTCTATAGTATGAGGCCATCGCTTCCTTTTTCTGGGTAAATTGGATTTGTTAAAGCCCTATATTTATACTAATCATGTGATCACTATTCAATGACTATATTATCAATGGTCACAATTCATAACGGTATTTTAAAATCCAGAAACATAAAAACAATGAAGTTCACATTTTATATAACCATAATAAACATTTAATTAGATCAAGAGGAATTTTCATTAATTAATGTTTGGTTCGTTACACTAATAGAAACTATAATGACCCAATATTTTCATTCATGGAAATTAAATCACTTTTATGGAATACTTAATACATGTCACAAACAAACTCCCAATGACCATATTAGATTATTTCCTTTGGAAACAAGGAACAAAAACTTCTAGTTGGGTGGAAGATCTTCAATGTTTCCCACCAAGATAATTCTCTTTAGTACTCCTACTTAAAACCTTTCCTTATAACCTGTGGAAAGGAAACATAAGAAAAGGGTGAGCTCAGATGCTCAGTAAGGGTAAACAAGGAATATATGTATGAATAATAATAAGATAAGGGTATGAAAATATAATCATAACATTTTAAGATCATACCCTTCATATCAAAAGATCATATGCATAAGTCATGGAATAAATATTGGCAGTTCATATGACATGAATCATAGGTAAATAAATAACATGCACCATGAAATTATAACATAGGAATAAAACAAGGAATTTTGGTAGACACATAAGCATATAAAAATTATTTCCATAGTAGTCAAGAAATATATTCCAAGGGTATCTTAGTAGTATGGGTTCACTCCCCTTACCATTTTGGTAGTCATGGTTCACTCCCATAACCATCTTGGTAGTCATGGTTCACTCACATAACCATCTTGGTGTACAAGGTCATTTATGTCTATATCATGAGATATAAATATTTACCCAATGAATTTGAGGGAGATATAGGTCCCACACAAATCATAATGAAATCATATATATGTGTTTCTCAAGAACATAAATCATTTATCATCTCAGAACCAATGGAATTAAATGGGTTTCATACACGTCATGTTATTATAACATAACCCATGGAAAATAAATAGGTTTCAAAAATATAATTCCATCATAAACATAACCATTATTATAAAGAATAATAATGGAATCATTTAATCATATCCATGGTAAAACATAAGTAATATTAAACAATTTTATCTTATATGGAAATTAATTTTAAGAGAACTCTTGAAAACAATTCTTGAGAAAAATATCCTTTTTGATTTGAAAACATTTTATTTACTTTAAATGTCATGAAATTTTAAAATAAAAAATTTTCATTGAAAATAACCTTATAATATTTTAAGGTAATCTTCAAGGTAATAAGGCATTATAAAACCGTGAAAATCTATTTATGCCCTATAAGTTAAAAAAACATTATTCTTGTAATTTTTCTAGAAAATTAAAAAATTATATTGTTAGGAAAATGATACAAGATTCATTTCAAACCATTTAATAAAAACTCATACATAGGTAAAAATTACTTTAAACAATTTTAGAGGAATAGTAAAAATATTCAGGAAAATAATTTTAAAAAACATCACCATGGATGATAAATATACCATAGTAAATACTTACATATAAAAAATCTAAGAAATTAATGAAATTGTGAAATTAACCCTTTTTCTTTGAAAAATGATTTTTATAACATAAAAAAATTTTGTAAATATTTTTCTTGAAAATGATCTTAAAAGATCTTTTAAAAACATTTCTTGAGGAAAATAATCTTCAAATATTTCAAAGTGCCCCATACCACTTTGAAATATTTAAATAATAATCCCCATGAAATAATAACATTAAAAGAATCCTAAATATCATGAAAATAAGGATATTATTAATATAAAATTTAAAATTAAAGTATATAAACTTCGTAAAATAACATATGTTCCTAACAAAACATGTGTCTCAAAGAAGGCAAATTGAGACAAAACTACAATACTCATTTGGTAACTTTTGAACTATAAAACCCCATGAAATAGTGATCATAAAATGGATATGTAAATACCCATAAATTAAATTATAAAAGTCATATAATATATTCATGGTCAGTATGTACACCTCAAAAAATTAATGAGTGGTTAATAAGGCATGTATCTCATGAAAATAAAAAGTGAGATGAAATTCTCTAACCTCGCATCCTACTTCCTTCAAACGTGTTCAAAACTCATTTATAATGGTTTAAATAAGGTTATTAACTCATTAAAAACTATATTTATATTTATATTACCTTATATTATGATTTTATAACATATTATTGCCCATTACTTAATAGTATTTCTTTATTTTCATGGTTTCAAGTGCATTTTCTTCATAGTTTAATGATTGATTCATTTGCGTAAAATTATGGATATTATTATAAAATGAGATTAAAACTACAGAAGTGGAATGAAATAGTATTAATTTTATTCTATAATTATAAATAGTCTCATATATAATTTTTATTTATTAAATAAAGATGATTCATTAGATAAAACGTTAATGATAAACGTTTAGTTTATTTTGGCGGTTTTCTCAAACACCACGAACTAGTTTCATTTTATTTAATATTATGAGTATATATTAGTTAAAGAATATTAAATAGATTATAATATAAATATTAAAATCATAATTAACCATAAATATATTTTTAATACCATCCATGAAGGATGTAATAAAAAATAACAAAAACATTATTCATAGAGGAGATTAACAAGCATAACTTGGACAATAATTTCGTTTCTTTGAATAACAGGAGATGAGAAATGAAATGGATATGAGATATTCAATTATAAAAATAAAACTCCATTATAGAAATTATTATTTATTTATCATTCATTTATGTATGAATGGGGTGAGGATATATTAGAAAAGGAAAATAAATTAAGAGTGGTATTTTGGGAAAATTACCTTGTGAATATCACCTCTTTGAGAGACCCTTGAGGACCTTGGATTTGGTCTTCTCATGATACCAAAAGAACTTGTATATATTGATATTTAGGAGGAGAGTTTTGGGAAGATATTTTAGGAGATATAAGGATTTTTTGTCTAAATTACGTGGTGAGGGGTGGTATTTATACTTGAAGAGAGGTGGGTTTAAGTGATTTAATAATGAATATTTTATATTTAAATCCAACCATTTTGAGGTGGTGTTAAATTCAAAGACTTTTTAGGGAAACTAATATTTTTTAGGGTGTATAGGTTCTATAAACACCTCAAATAACCTTTAAATTTGTATTTTTTAAGTTATTTTAATCCTCTACCCTTTTTAACTTTAACAAGTTTCGTTTTTTATCTATATCACGGCAAATAATTTTTTTACCATGGTAACTTTTTTATACCTGAAAATGAAATTTCCCGTAAAAAATAATTTAGACCTTATGAATCAAAATATTAAATCCATTTTAACTCATTCAATTCAAATAATTGGAAAAATTAAATAATAAATTAATCTCGTAAACACTATGAAAAAACGGGTTTTTAAAGTGAAAAGTTCAAAAGTTCACAAAGTTTTTATATCCAATTTCAATTTAAAATTGATTAAAATGAACTAAATTTGATTAATGGATAATAAAATTATCTAATTATACTTTAAAACCAATAAAATATATAATTTAACACTATAAATAAAGTAGATTAAAATGCAGTTTTGAATTAAAATCCTATATTTTTCACTATTTATCCAAAAATGAAGTTTATCAAAAAAATACCAAACATTAATCCAAAGTAAATTTTTATATCCAAATTTCACAGAAGAAGTTAATTTTTTCATATAAAAATTCAAAAAAAATCAATATTTATATTTAAAATGGGCTCTCCATTAAAAAGCGGTAAAATTACCCTTTTGAAAAATATAGGGTTTTATGTGTAAAATTGGGTTTATTATTATATTATGCCCATAAAATCTATTGGATGAATATAAGAAATATTTTATTTAATATATACCATATATATTTCATTAGTATCATTCATTCATTTTAATTAATTAAATATATTAAGTTAAAATGACTTTGGGAGCATAAAACCATTTTCTTTATAATCAAATGGTATGTATATTTTTATTTATAATTATTTGATAACCAATGAATTCATCTTATAAACCATATATTTTCGTAATTTAGTTAATAATATTAATAAATGATAATTTAATGTCTAGTTTATATCATATTATATTAAATAATAATATTTTAATAATATATTATTGTTCGGTAAAACACAGTCTTGCTTGTAATGCAAGCTATCGAATGAACTCAAAATTATGTATAACACAAGACAAGCATATTTTTGTGTATACCATAAGATAATATAAGTATTTAATGTAAAAAAACCTTGACTTTTCGTTTCATATAACACAATCCAAACATAGTGTTTTTCATATAAAGAAATTTATATTTAGTATTGTATGAAATAAAAAATATCAGAAAGATTAAATTAATTTGAAGAAAATTATTTTAAAAAATCTCAGGGTGTTACAGGAAAACATATCAAAAACTAATTTTTTGGATGTATTAAAAAATAATTTTGGAAATTTATTATTGATTTCATCTTGTATCACATAATATATAATACCATTTGAATTTTCCATCCAAAACTCTTTTTGGATAAACTCTAAAACACCTTTGGAGTGGATTTATGAGTTTTTTAAAACTCAATACCCATTAAGTCAACCACAAAGTGTAAACATATAGGGACATAAATTTTTATTACATAACTATTAAATAATTTTTAAGATATACAACATAATAGTGATACAATCTTGGATCCAAAGATTTAGTATCTTAGGAAAATTAGGCTCACACATCACTTGTACATAATAAAACTTATACATTATTAAAATCCTTCTTATTAATCCTCTTAAAATATCTCACATTATCCTTAGTACATATAATCACCTGAGTATATACATCAAAGAAAGGGGTGAGATAAAATCCCAGTAAGGGGAGGAATTTCATGGAATAGATAAGGTACATGAATCAATAGTACATGGGTGAGCATAATCAATATAATTATATCATAAACATAATATAATCATAATAATAATGATTTAAACATTTTATAAATTCAAGGAATTTGGAATATTCATAATAATGAAACATCATAACATAGTGGTCAAATACCATAGATAGTTGTGAATAAATCAAAAATCATGTTCAAGCATAATATATGTACATAAATCAAAACATAATAACAGTGAAAAAATATAGCATCATGTTCGTTCATAATACACATAATTTCATGATATATATCACATTATATAATGAATTATAAGGATATATAATTTTTATACCACTAGTCACAACATAAAATTTTCATAATCATGTATTCCACGTGGAATTGGAACATATATCAATCGTATTCATGAGAAAAAACCATGGAAAGAAATGGGTTTCATAAATTATCTGAAAATAATAATTTCATGAATAAATTTTAGGGTTAAAAAATGAATAATGGAAAAAAAAAATTCTTAAAACATCACCATTCTTGAGTAGAGAAGAAATAACTCATGATGATCCATGACTTGTTTTGGAAAAATAAATTCTTTTTAGTAAATATTTTTATTTGGCTTAAAAATAATTTTGGAAAGGGATAAACATTCATATATTAATAAATATAAGGGAAAAATATTTAAAGGATATTTTAAGGATATTATATGAATAACCATAATGAAAATAATGTGATGTTGGAGATAACCAAAAAGAAAGAGTTGGGTTTGAGAATCTCCTTACCATAAATCCAGCTTTATTTCATTTCTCTTCCACCTAATAAATAATAAAGTTAGGTTTATTAAAACATGGAAAAAGAAGTTAAATATTTTCATTTTTTTAACTATTGATCAATTATAATCATTTTATTTTCTTCCTTAATTATCTTTATTAAAGGTAAAACATTTTGATATCATATTTTCCTTAAAATATCTTGTCTTTCTTCAATTTAATGATCTTGATTTATTGCTACTTATAAATTATTAAGAATAACTATATAATCTTATAAATAAATATATTTATAAATTTATATATTATAAATAATTTATTATAATATTTTGTATGTTTGTTGATAAGAAAAGAATTGTAAATGTCCTCATTGTAGGTTAAATAATCGTTATCAGGGCATTTCCAAAGAGGAGGTGAGAGATATACAATATATGATTATATTAAAAATAAAATTTATATAGTATATTAAAATTTTCAAGATCATATTAACATAATTTTTAATTATTTTAATAAGGTTTTTTTATAAATTAAATGGAGGATATGAAATTAGAAAAGCAAAAAAACAAAATAAAAGGACGAAAGGACATTACCACTTTCTTGAAGTTGTTCCTTTTCTATGACCCGTAACTTCTTGATTTCTTAGAGTTTGATTACTCTATAATATCCCTAAGTATTCCAAGGGGCTTGAGAGTAGGGAATTGGGTAGATAATTGTCTTCAGAAAGTGTAAGGTCAATGATTTTATAAGGTAGTGGTGAGGTGTTATTTATACTTGAGGAGATGGGTACTTTGAGGATAAAATATTGAACAAATTATTATATCCAATGTAAAAGTTCAAATAGTTATATTTCTAACATTATGAATAATATGAAGAGAAAATAAAAAGGATTTTGTACTTTAAACCTATTTATAAACCAAATTCACTAGTTTATTAAAAATATAGGTATAAAAAATTAAAAATGTGTATTTTAATGGAATATTATTGACTTTAAAATTTGGGAAATACTTTATAGGTTTTGGAGTGTTTCAAAAAATTACCAAAAAAACATAACCCTTATAGAATTTAGATGTTATGATTCTAAAAAGTACAGTCATTTTATCAAAATATTTTTTTTAAAATAGGTTATTTAAATTTTTAATATAAAAAATTTCATTTTTATGAAATTCTTTAAAATCCAGTTTATTACAAATATGGTTATATTTTATTTGAGTTTTTATACTTGATATTTATTTTATGGAATTATAATATTTATATTTTATTAAATTAATCATAAAAAATATTTATTATATTTTATTTTATTAATTTGATATCAAATTACTATTCCAATAGCCATGTTAATATTATCAATAGTAAGGTTACTATTATAATGATCACAATACTATTTCAATGGTTATATTACCTCCTATAAATACTAATTAATTATTTCATTCAGCATTCACTATAATTCCTCCCAAGGTTCTATATTTTTCCTTTCTAAGATTTCAATTGGTTTAACAATATATTCTTTTTTTCTATAGTGTTGTTCGTGGGGGTTCTGATTCTGGTAGATTGGAAGGATATAAATTTTACCACTCTACTTTTCTTATTTTATATTATTTCTCTTTATAATGTTTGTAATTTTCATGGGTTTAGTTATTGACTAATGTAATTATATCCATTAATTAAATAAAGTGTTTTTATCATGTGTTGTATGTGTATAATACTATATAATATAATATAACACACATTTATTCAAGAAATAGATATTACTTATAAATTGATGGTCGTTACATCCCCCCCCCCACCCTCCCCCATTAATAAATTTCATCCTCAAAATTTAAACTCATATTCATGGTTTAGAATATATGGGGTACTTTTTTTCATCATTTCATATTATTCCAACATCACCTATTTATATATATAGTTTTTCCATAGAACTTTGACATGGTGAGTTGTCTTGTTACATAGAACTTTGTCCCTACAGTCCAAGATATGTACCAGTTTCTCTATATAAGAGAGTTCATTCTCTAGTTATACCACCCCAGGATTAAATACATGTGAGGTATTAATAATGTACTTCCTCAATAGAGATACAAGGAACACATCATGAAATTAATCCATGTTTGGTGGAAGTTCTAGCTGATAGGCCACGGATCCTATATGACCATGGATCTCAATGGGTCCAACTTACCTAGGGATAATATTTCCTTTTATTCCAAACTATATAACTCTATTATATGGTAATATTCAAAGGAAAACTTTGTCTCCAAATTCAATCTCCATGTTCCTTCTATGGTTTTTATCATAGAACTTTTTCCAAATCTAATAATATTTTATATGTTATTGGATGGCTTGAACATTTTATTTAATCTCTGGAAAAAGATCATATTTAATTATATTTCATTAACTAACCTTATCCCAACACATATGAGTTTTACATCACTTCCAATATATAGAATCATATGGATCCATTTTAATACTCAATAGGAAGTTTTTTTGTATAAAAAATCAATTAATTAGATATATTGATCCCATGCTCCTTTAAATTAAATCCAGTAAGCTCTAAACATTTCCTCTAGTGTATGAATAATCCTTCCAGATTGGATATTATTTTGGGGGTGATAGGTTATACTAAAATTAAATTTATTATTTAGATCATATTTAATATTTCTTTACAATTTAGAAGTGAAAATTGTATCATGATTGGAGATGATCAGAAGTGGTACCCCATGTAGCCTCGCCACTTCCTTTATGTATATCATAGTAAATTCTTCAAGTGATAAATATTATTGAATAGAGATGTAGTGGGAAATATTGGTGAGTCAATCCATTACAAACCATATCATATTACTTCCTTTGGATGTCTTCAGGAGACCAGTGAAAAATTCTATGTTGATGTTCTCCCATTTCTATGTGGGTATTGGAAATGTTTTCCTTATCCCCTTGGAAATTTTTCACTATACATTAACTTTATAACATATTGAACACTTTTAGGTGTACTTAGTGATCTCCTTATTCATGTTGTCACACTATAAGTGCAATAAAATATATTAGTACATCTTGGTACTTACAAGATGGATAGATGAATATGGTCTTTGAGAATTATTAAATAACTCTTTATTTATCTCATGTGATAAAGAAACATAAATTCTAGTTCCAATATAAATAAAAAAAATATTCATTGATATGGAATTCATGAAGATTTCCCTACTTTACTACTTCCATCTTCTTTTGAAGCTCCATGTTTGTGCCTCCCTGAACTTATCTTGGATAGATGGGTGGGAAATCATTTAGGAAATGTGGGGTGAATTCCCAACCATTAGGATTTCCAAATCCATCATTTTCATATCCATGAATATAGAATCTTTCTCAATCAAAATCATGAATATAGTAGTAGGTTCTTTTCTATTAAAAGCATCATTTTCCTTGTTCTCCTTTCTAGGATGATAGTAAATAGATAAGGCTTATTCCTTGATCAAATATAACCATATTTTTTTATTCATCTTGAGATATTTATTTGTGGATATATACTTTAGACTCTTTTTATCTATATATATGTCAAACTTCTCACCATATAGGTAATGCAAACAAATATTCAAAGAGAATATAATAGTTTCTAACTCCAGAAAATGCATTGGGTAGTTCTTATCATGGATATTCAATTATTGTGAGGCATGTAATTTTACTTTATCATTTTGTATGAGTCCACAACCCAATCCTTTATTTGAATAATCACCATATATACAAACCCTTATCCACTTAAGGGTAGTATGAGTATAGGTGTAGTGATTAGCCTCTTCTTGAGATCCTTAAATCTTCCCTCATGTTTTATCATCTAGATATAATTTACCCATTTCTATGTTAACTTAGTTATTGGGATAGTCAATATGATAAATTTCTCAAAAAAACATATGGAGTACCCAGCTAATCCATAAAAACTACATATTTATATGGAACTTGAGGGTCTGTGCCATTCCTAAATTTCCTTTTTCTTTGAAGAGTCTAGGTAAATTCCCTCACTTGTTATCATGTTCCCCAAGAATGTTTCCTGTTTCAAAAAAAAGTCACACTTACTAAAATTATCATACATTTTCTATTTTCTTAACCTCACTATAAAATCCTTAGATTCTCTTCATGTTACTCCTTTATCTTAGAGTAAATTATAATATCATCAATAAATGTTTCCAAAAACAATTTCAGGTATTATCTAAATAATCTATTCATTAAATCCATAAATATTTTATGGGAATTAGTATGTCTAAATGGAATCACTATTAAATCAAAGTGTATATACCTTGTACATAAGGTTTTCTTCTGAATATCATCCTTATTTACCTCTAGTTGATGATATCCAGAATAAATATCCACCTTTGATAAGTACTTATCTCCTCATAGTTGATCGAATATTTCATCAATCTTTGGAAAGGGATACTTGTTCTTTATGGTGTACTTGTTAAGCTCTCATTAATTGATACACATCCACATTTATCCACTATTTTTCTTAGAAAAGAGAATCAGTGAACCCCAAGGAGATGCACTAGGGAATATGAACCCCTTTTCCAACTTATCTTACAGCTACTTCTTTAAATCTTGTAGTTCAATCAGGGTCATATTATAGTGGTATTTAAATATTGGAGTGGATATGGTTATAATCTTTATTGAGAAATTTACATCATGATCTGGGATTAGGCTAGGTAACTCTTCAGAAAATACATCAGTATATTCCCTTATAATGGGAATTTCCTCAAGGTTGATACTTTCCTTCAACTTAACCATTTGGAAAAGGTATGATTCTAATCTAGGTATCGACACCCATTCCATTGATGAATTTTTCAAATGTGATTTATGATCTTCCTTTAATTTTTAAATGAGCATAGAATGGTTTGGAATATTAAAATATATTTCAATTTCTCAACAGTTGATGTGAGATCTATATAATGGGATTCAATACATGCCCAGTATATCATTAAATTCTACCAAGGGAGGGATTTTTTGATTCATTGGAACTATCTTCCCATAAATTCTTAATAAATTATATTCCAACACTTTGGTTGAAGTGATATCACCACTATGTGTTTTTATTAATATATATACTAAAGTTATTGGGGTTTTGATTCGACAATTCTAGAAAATTTTCAAGATATAAAGGAATGTGTGAAACCAGAATCAAATAAAACTTTTACCATTATTGAGTGAATAGTAATTGTTCCTTTAATGACTTCATTTTCATGTTCCACCTCAGTGGTGGTGAAGGATTATTCATGTATCTTTGACATTCATGATAATGGTGGACTTCTCTCCCACACTTGAAGCATTTCCTTATCCCTTTGAGTAAATTTCCATGATGTTTCTTTCCACATATTTAATATATGGGTGGTTGGATCTTCTTTTATCTTTTGTAATTTTATCCCCTACTTGAAGATTCATATTTTATGTATTATCTCCATGACTATGGGAGCATTCTCTAAACTTCATCTCTATATTTAGAATATATTTAACTTATTCTTCGTAACTCCCAAAGTCTAATATGGATA
Source organism: Viscum album (assembly GCA_963277665.1). Lineage (NCBI taxonomy): Eukaryota > Viridiplantae > Streptophyta > Magnoliopsida > Santalales > Viscaceae > Viscum > Viscum album. The sequence continues at coordinate 630,451,052 of OY728121.1, forward strand.
GATACTTTTAGTGGTGTGTTTTTAAACCATTAAAAAATGTATTTATTTTTTCAATTACTATTGATAAAAAAGCATGAGGTGTATCTTATTGGCCTTGAGAAAGTTATCACATAATCCATAATAGATTCACCCTCCTATTACTTAAGCTCTAAGAAGTATCTCTCCATATATTTTTAGAGTTTAAGGGAAATACATGTTAGTAAATAACTTCTTAAAGGCTTCCCAATCTATTTCTTTCATTTTATTCTTTAGATTGGTATTCTTTATCAATTCCCACCATTGATCAGCCTTTTCGTCTAAATAATAGACATCCATGGTGACCTACTCCTTCTCAAAATAGTGGATCCCTGAAAATATATTCTCCATTGATTTAACCCATGGTTCCATGAAAAGTGTATCATAAGATGTATAGAATATTAGTGGTCATTTCCATATAAAAGGTTTGATATCTAGTTTTTCCTTCTTGGGTGAAGGCGAACGTTCCACATGATTCGATTTATTGTTCATATCCTAAGACAACTATTTAAGAATCACCCTAAATTTTTTAACTCAAACTCACATGGAATTGGGTTGTCATTTAGACAATCACTGCATTATCCCTCAAATGGTTTATTGGTCATGTTTCTCCTAGTTCCCATAATTTTCTAAAATGAAAAGGGTTTGAATGAAACATAAATCAACAAAGTATATATAATTTATATTTATGTGAAAATTAATTCTAAATTAATATCTTATGATATCCATATATTTATTCTTTTTATAAAATGATTCTTCTAGGATCATATACTTTAATTATTTTCAAACTTTAAGAGGAATAATTACATTAGTTATTTATCTATCATAATGGTTTGTATAGAGTTTTTGATTAACCTAAGAATATCCCTCAGGAGTATAAAACTAGTTGTGTAGTAAGGCCTCTTTATCATGAACGAGGTAATGATTGAGTTAATACCCAATATTTACATTTTGGGATTATTACCCCCTAGGAACAACTATTCCATATCCACATCCACTTGTAGTATTCATATAGGGATTTATTTCCCCAAAAACCACACACTTTTATACTTTACCAAAACTTAGTACGTTTACCTATACTTAGACTTAAAATTATGTTTTTTACTAAATTTTTCTAATAAAAAATTCCAAATTTACTAAAACATTCTATGATACCAATTTTAGAGACCCAAATTTTTCTTACATGGATATTACATCATTTTTAATATAAACAACATAATAGTTCTATAATCTAATATTCAATGGTTTTGTATCTTGGGAAAATTATTCTCATACATCGCTTGTTCATAATAAAACATAATTATTATATAATCCTTATTATTTATCCTTTTAAAATATATCATGTTATCCTTAGTACATGTAATCACCTGAGGATATACATCAAAGAAATGGGGGAGCTAAAATCTTGGTAAGGGTATCAATGTCATGGGAGAGAACAAATGACATGAATCAATAGTACATGGGTAATAAAAATCAAAATCATTATATCATAGTCATAGGATCATCATCGTAATCATAACTGAAAAATTTAATAAATTCATGGAATATGGAATATTAATAATAATAAAACATCATAACACGGTGGTCAAATACCACTCATAGTTTCAAAAAAAACCTAGCATCATGTTCATGCATAACATATGTGCATAAATTGTAACATCAAAATTTTGAAAAAATATAGCATCATGTTCACACATAATACATATAATATAATTAGATATATCACATTAACCAATGCAATAGAGGACTATATAATTTTATGTCTACCCCTCATATCATAAAATTCTCATAATCATGCATTCCACATTGAATGGGAACATATATCAATCATAGTTAATAAATAAACCCATGTAAATAAATGGGAATTATATAGGTTTTGTAAACAATACTTTCATGAATAACCTTTTGGGTTCAAAAATTAATAAGTGGAAACATATTTTATTAAAACATCATCATTCTTAAGTGGAGAATAAACAATTCAATAGGATTCAATATGTGCTTTGTTAAATTAAATTATTTTGGTAAATATTTGTATTTGTATTAGAAATCATGGCAAGGTAGAAATATGTATATCCAAATAAAGAGAAGGGAAAGGATATTGAAATGGAATTTTAAGTATATTAGATGAATATTCATACAAAAAACAATGTGAAGTAGTATATTTCCCAAATGAAAGAGTTGGTTTTGATAATACCTTACCTTAAATCCTATTTTATTTCAACACTTTTCTTCCTACTAAATAATAAAATTAAGTTTATTAAAACATGAAACCATAAGTGAATTATATTCCTTTCTTCACTCTTGATCAATTATAATCATTGTATTATATTACTTAATTCCCATTGTTAATGGTGAGACATTTTGATATCATATTTTCTTTAAAATATCCTATTTTGCTTTGATTTAATGAACTTTCTTTATTGCTACCTTTACATTATTAAGATTAACTCTATAAGCTTAGAAATATATTTATATTTATAAATTTATATATTATAAATAATTTCTTATAATATTCTATAAGGGCGGTGATTCGAAAATAATTGACAACTTCCTCATTGGTGGTTAAACAACTGTTAATGGGACATTTCCCAAATTGGAGGTACAAGATATACAATATATGCCTATATTAAAAATAACATTTATATTGTATATTAACATTATAAATATAATTTTAAAATACTGTTTAATTATTTTAATAAGTTTAGATTATAATGTAAATGGAGTATGTGAAATAAGAAAATGAAAACAAAATAAAAGGATGAAAGGACATTGCCTCTTTCTTGAAATTTTTCCTTTTCAATGGCCCATAACTTCTTGAATTATTGGAGTTTGATTACTATAAAATTTCCCTAATGATTATAAGTTTCTTGAGAGTGGGTATTTGGGTAGATTTTTGGATTTTTAAAGTGTAAGGTATTTTATTTTCTAAGGGAGTGGTGAGGGGTTATTTATACTTGAGGAGAGGAGTGCTTTAAGGATAAAATATTGAATAAATTATTATATCCAAGGTAAGCCTTTTAATGTTGATATTTTTTAAATTATGAATCATATATGAATAAAATAAAATGGTTTTATTACTTTAAAACGATTTATAAAATGAATTCACTAGTTTCTAAAAAGGAAAGTGGAAAAGGTGAAAATGTTATTTTATTGGAATAATTTTGACTTTAAACTTTGGAAAATACTTTTTAGGCTTAGAAATTAAGTTTATTATTTTTAAGTAACCCATATGTCTTATTAAATTTATTTTGGGATGAATTAACCAAATTAAAATTTATTAAGTCATTATTACATCCTCATTATGTCATGAAACATATGGTATTTGAAAAACTATATTTTTACTATTCATATAAAAATTGAAATATTTCAAAAAATTACTAAAACAATAACCTTGTAAAATTTTGACCTAATGATCATAAAAACTGAAATTTATTTTATAAAAATAATTTTATAACTTGAAGAATTTTAATTTTTAATATAAAAATTATGATTTTTACGAAATACATTAAAATATAGTTTATTAAAAATATGTTTATATTTTCATGGAGTTTTTAATCTTGATATTTATTTTATGGAATTATAATATTTATATATTCATAAATTATTCCTGATAAATATTATTTATATTACATTTTATTATTTTGAGGTCAAATTATTATTCCAACGGTCATGTTACTATTCCAACAGTCATAATACTATTACAACAGTTATATTACCTCCTATAAATACCAATTAATTCCTTAATTAAAAATTCACTACAATATTTCACAAGGTTTACCTTTATAATATTTTTATTTTTTTACTAATATTGTATTTATAATCTATAGTGTTGTTCGTGGGGTGGTGATTTTTGCAGATTAGAATGATCCAAATTTTCCCATTCTACTTTTCTTATTTTCTATTTTTTATCCCATTTTAATGTTTAGGATTTTCATGGGTTTAGTTGATAACTAATATAATTATCTCCATTAATGAAATAATATTTTTTTCATTTTCCTATGTGTTTCATGTATATAATACTATACAGTATAATATAACACAAATTTATTCAGAAAACAAAAAATACTTATAAATTATGGGTCATTATAGAAGCCACTGGAATTTATAGCATTGATAACATGTATGAATTCCCAAATCCATCAATATAAGAAAATATAAACCTCTATAAAATCACTAATGTTACTCAATCTATAAATGGATTTGGCATTATCACCATCAAACACATGTATCTCTATACCTATGTCTACCATTTGTTTCATATACAAGAATTCATTTTTATAAGATCCATTTTTTTCCAAGTCATAAAGTAAATATGGGACATAGAGTATTTTAATTCCATATAGTTAATTGTACATTCTTGATTCTTTGAGTATAGACTGGCTAGGTTTATTAATACATTTTATTTCATTCACCCTTATAAATGAACACATCACATGACCCTTATCCAAATAGATAGCCACATCACATGTTTTTTCTAGCTAAAATCATACACTACTATAGTCTATCTCAATAGAGGGCCTAAATGTTATAAGTATCATACAAGAGGACAAATATTATCTTATTTAAGACTCAACTGATGACATGATTAGTGATATACCCAACCACCCTTAATTATCTAAGCCTTAAGGCATGTGTAAGAAAGGTATCAAAGTATGAAGGTTCTCATGTTAATTATCTTTCAATCCTTGGGTTTTGGGGAAATAAAAATATAAAACATTCACCCCTAGTATAGAAAATTCATAGTTTATGATACTTCATGTGGTATACATGGTGGTTCATCTAGTTCAAAAAATTCACTTTATGTATTATGATCATATTTCATGTGTATATAAGAAATATCACCCACACTAACCTTAAGATTTCATCACAGCCTATAATACACTATGATGAACATTGGTTATGGATAACTCAAATTCATACTTTGAGCATTTAATTATCATTTCACTCTATAGAATATATATAGTCAACATGAAAAATGAAAAGGTGAAATTGAAATTTTTTTATAACATGATTCATTTAATATTCTTAAAATCCTTAAATAATAATTAACAAAACCATAATAAGAACCCATATAATCATATCCCATATAATTTACTACTAGATAATCCTTATGTTTACTTACATTTTAAGGCTTTGTTATACATTTCTATAATCTGAGAAATGCTGAGAGAGGGTGAATCAGAGTGTTATTAGATTTTAAAATTTCTTACCTCATACCATTCACTTCATATCTTGTTCCCTTGTTAGAAAGAACGCTATTCAACCTATCTCTTTATCAATTGTATCCACACTAAATATAATTCAAATGTTATGAAAGTAAAACATGAAGGGACACATTTATTTTACTTGTCCACCCACACTGGGATACATACAAGGATCATACACTCAACATTATGATGGTATACCAATAATACATTATAACTCACTATTTTAGAAAATATAAAGTTTAGGTGAAGTCACTCCTCACCAAGGATTGTTATCTATATAATTTTAGGTAAAGTCACTCCTCAACAATGTTCAATACTTGTATAATTATTTAGAGAAAAATTCCACTACCTCCCATGGTTCACTCCATTCTTCTACTTTGTGCATTGCTTAAGAAGATATTAGTTTATAGACTTATAAGTGTCTTCTAAAATTATTGAAATGAAGGTCATTCCAAGTTCATAAGTTATAGTCTACATCATAATTCTTATATTGATTATATAATTCATACCATATACTACTTCCAATATCTTAATCTAGATATATTAAACTTTTTGTTAGAAGAGTTGAAGTAGTTTATTCCAATAAAATTCACACAATGGTAAAAAAATATCCATATTGAATAATTACATCATATGAATTGTCTTTAATTTATTCTTCATTCGTTACTCTAGAAAACCATATTAATCCATGAAGTTCCACAAATATGATCTTAAATATATCCTTAATTAGCAATAAAATAATATTCTTAATTTATATATTCAATGAATATCTTTTTCTTACCAATTTCCTACTTTTTCCTCCATACACTTATTGTGTCTATCTATTTTTCACTCTATTTTTTTAAGATCACATCTATACTTTTTATTCCAATAATATCCCTATATTTATTGTTATGATATTTGAATTTAAAATATAAATTAAAGAAAAATTAACTAAATTGAAATTAATATTCTTCAAAATCATCTCATGGATTAACTTCAAGAAAATATCCACCATAGATCCATTTAGGTTGTTGAAGTTCATTCCATAACTCTAAAACAATTGTTAAAATTCCAAAAGATAAATCCTATTTTAAATCTCAAGATTTATGCATTATCAATCGTATTTTACAATTGATAATATATATCATAATCATAGCATGGAATTTTTTATCTAAGGGTGAACATTAGATTAATCCTTCAACTATCAACAGCATCATGGAATGACATAGATCTTTATGGTGTATACTTGATTTATATTACAAAAAAAACTAAAGCATAACAATCATGGACTTGTTTCTTTCTTCATGATCTAAGATTCACAATGAATCTCCTTTAATCATGATTTAACCTCAATATCATAGTGTAATAAAACTCTAGATAATCTTGATCTCAAAACATATTATGGTGTGACTACCTTCCATGGTGTGGACATATTTAAATAGGAAGTTTCATTGAGATTAACCAAAATTTTATTTATGGTTCAAGCTTCCTTCCCATGGAATGTGCATTATCATTTATATTTTAGGACTGATAATTAATATAATAATACATATATATATATATATGATGATATGACCCTTATGCATCATCTTTATTATTAAAATAACTCTTTTTCATTTCTTAGACTACTCTTATGTATCTCAGGGTAGTTTAGAACTTTTCTATTTTCCACTCAATCTGTAAATGTTACATTTTTGTATGGGATTTTCACATCCATATACCCTTACATATTCCAGTGAGAGTTATACCTTTTTTAGATTTCAAGTATTATTTAAAATATAATCTTACATATATAGGGGAGTTCTAGGACTTTTTCATTTTCACCTATTCCATAATATATTACTTATCATCCAAAAATATTACATAGCATACTTTTTAAAATTCATGAAACTTCACCCACATGGGGTGATCCTTGTCATTGAATTGTGGATTGTGATAACTTTTGAAACCTTCGACAGAAATTCTTCACTCATCTATATTATGTATCCTCCTATAGGATATTACATATCACTTTGAATATTTTCCAGTACATTTCCAAATTTCAATTTTAGATCAACGTTAATAATTCCACTTCAAAGATGACTTCAGGTCTAACTTCCATAACTATATCCTTCTTCTAGATTTCTAATAAAAACTCTCAAAACTTCTAACTTATAATTATTAATTTCAATATATTTACTTCTTATGGACATGAACAACTCATAACTTATAGGTTCTTTCAACGAATAATAAATCCTTTTCATGAATTATAGGAAACACACAACCTTCACATACTTCTTGGAAATACACAACCTTCTCATAAATTTTAGAATAACTCATGATATCTATTTCTTTAAATTTTATTATTTTTAAAAACATTTAGTTGTTTTCATTCATAATCCTTCACTGGTTATCATTAAATTCAACATAAAACCTCTTGGTTTCAATAAACTAATTAAAACTCCCTGTAATTCCCACTATATATCTATGTTATCATCTGATAAAATCCTCCCACTAAACTCCTTTAGTAGATAAAATCTATGAATAAAGTTATTTTGAATAATAGTGAGACTTAGAAATCATATTCCTAATGTTTAACACATTTAACAAGTATTCAAACTCCTTTACATCACAACATCCAATGTAAAAAAATTTAATAAATTATGTTATATGCTTAAAAATATTTTTGATTTCATTATCATCATCATTATTTGAATATTTTCCACCAAACATTTTCCTTGACATCATTTTGGTAACCAAGTATAACTATTTACATTATTTATTTACCAATACATACTAAACTCATTTAGGATACAAAGTGAATTTTCACTTTAATATGGTAACTAAATGTATCTCTTTACATTTATCTTTATATTCATACCCAAAAAAGATTTAGGATATAAAATGGCATTAAATGTGAATTTTTACTGGTATAATATTTCATTTGTTACACTTTGAACTTCTATATGTTCAAATATACTCCCAGTAGCCTCTTAGAAACTATATTCTCTTTAATATTTCATTTTAATATACACAAAATAATTTATGTTTAGAAAATAACACTTATTTCATTTAGTAGTAATATTTTTCAAAAAAATGTTAAAAATAATATATTATATAGTATTATATGTGTTTGGATCACTTTTTTTGAAAATAATATTTTATTCTTTAAAGTATTCCACTAATGGGTGGTGGGATCATATCTCCCATATTTTAACAAACATTTGGATAAGATATATGATAAAACAAATTTTATTGAATATTTTATTGATAATAAATGAAATAATTTCCTCACATTGTGTAAAATATGTTTATTTATGGAATATTTGGGAATAGATCATTCATTTACAAATTTGATGAAAATTCTAGTTTTGACCATTTAGAGTGCACTATAGTATTTTGACCATAAATATTTTTTTGTAAATTATTTGAACTTTAAATATTGTAAAAGTGTTCCTAACTCCATGGGATAAAACATTCATTTAGGAAATATGAGCTAAATTTTTCATTTTATTAGACTAAATGGTCTATGAATTCAAATATGGACAGGACTCTCCAAATTTGACACCACTTCGCCATTTGGGCCATATCATATACATTTGAGCTTGTATTGGACTTAAATTTGGAAAATAGACAAATAATCCAATTAATATCAAATAATACTTACTGAAAAAATGATGGTTCATGATTTTTGGTGTTCAACAAGTCATTTTAATTGGGATTAAAATATTTGGTTGAATTTCCCCATTCACACTTAAAACCTATTATAAACCTATCCTCCAACCCACTCTATAAAATTGTTTCTCCTTTGGAGGGGTTTGGAATTTATTAGAGGATTTTGAGTATATGAGAAGTGGTGCCTTTACATTTTAATTCACCATTGGAGGAGGGAATCTATCAATATAGGATCTCCTCCAAAATTCTCTTATTTTCCTCTTCTTTGTTGTAATGTTTTTATTATTGTAATAAACTTCTTAGTTTATCTTAAATTTATTTTATTATTTTAAATTACCTTATTATTTTATTTACTTATTTGGGATGTAACTAAATAGTAGAAATTTGATTGGGTTATACCCTTTTTAAACCTTTTCAAATTTAATTCGTTCCCATGATAACTACACCGCCCATGGAAGAGTTGTTTTCTTAGTAATTGATCTACCTCTTACCTTATTCATTTATTTATTTTGAATCAATGAGATAATTAAATTAATTTAATATGATATATAAATTTATTTTTAATTTATAATAAACTAAGAAAGTAATTGAACAAATAACACAAAACACATGAGGTCGAGAATTGTGTGAATTGTGAGAGTGTGATCTTAATCGGTAAAAAAATGACACAGGGTCAATTTTTAGAGTTAAAAATAGTCCCAAAACTAAATTAATTATCAATTACAAAATGGATATTTTTCCTACTTTACCACTTACCATAATCTATCTTTATAACAATAATCAAAGAAGGGTGCTATGATTGTATGTTCTAAAGTTATCCTAGGGTTCAATTCATTTCATCATTATGGTTAAGTTAAATCTCATAGGGTTTGAGGGTTAACAAATTTGGGGATCATGATTAAGTTAAGATTAATCTGAATGATAATTATTAATAAGTAATTGAATATATATAGTTAGATTGATTACGCTTTCTAAAAATTATTTTTCTAAAAAATATCTTCTCATTGTGTTTTATAATTCTCAATTCAAAAAAAAATAAAAAAAATACAATCTTCTTCCAACATACTTCTTCTAGTTTGATAAATGATAAAAAAATCCTTCATCCTTTTAAGTAGTGTGTTTATGTTCTTTTATTTTATTTTTAAAATACCTTTAATATGTTGTTTTAAATTACTTCCTCCTTTGAGAGATAACCTTGGTCAGCCACTCTCCTGCACCTAAATAACCTACCATTAATCATTATTCAAGAGTACCCACAATAGTGCCTTTCAAATTAGAACCATTGATAGGTAGGAAAGTAATATTTTCAACCAATTAGAGGTATTTATTTTATTTTTCATTTCATTTTTTTCTTCTCTCACTAACACAAAAAAAAATTTTCCCAACGCTAACCTTTATCAGTGCTAATGAAAAATTGATGATAAAGGGGGCTACCTTTATCAGCGCTAAAAAATCCCTCATAAAGGTACCCCTTTATCAGCGCTTTTTTTAGCACTGATAAAGGTACCCCCTTTATCAGAACTTTTTTTAGCGCTGATAAAGGGTCGACTTCAAAAAAAAAATATATATATTAATATATAAATATATAAATATAGTTATATTGATATAGATATAATATATATTTTTTAAATATATTTTAGATAAGTATAAATATACATTTACATTTAATATACTTAATATATAAGATATTTAGTGAAAATGGCTTATAAAGAAGTTAAAAAAATGTTTTTAAATAATAATTTTCTAATTATTATGGAGTAATAGTCATTTAATAACAATTTTAAGACTAAAAAATAAAAAAAAATTAAAAAAAAGATCCAAAATATGTTGAAAACGCAACTCAAACTTCAAACGGCCATTACTTTTGATCCGGGTGTCCGTTTGAGCTCTACCACATATCAAATCGATGCATGTGACGATCTATACACCCTTATGACTTGGAGGGACCCCAATCAAGGTTTTTTAGAGGCCAAAATTGGCCTAGAAGGCCTCCAAAACTGAGTTTTTAGTTGGGATACCCCGGTTTTTTAACATTTTGTGGATTTTCAGCATCATTTAAGGGGGTATTGTTGGCTTTTTTTGGTGGGGACTGAATTTATTCCAAGGTATTACATTCATATTTATATTATTTCTTTGAAATTTTATCATTTTTTTATAATGTACTGCTATTTATAATCAAATATATAACTATATGTACATATTTTTTATATATTCACACCTAAAAATTTAATTTTTTAAATAAATAATTAAACATATTTACATATAAAATATATTATCTTTATCTAAATAATAACTAATATACATTTTATTTAAAATACCAATATATGAATATTTATATAACTATATATTAATATAACTATATATATATATATTTTAATATAATAATAAATATATATATTAATATAACAATATATATATATTTATTGATACGTGGTACTATTATATTCAATGAGTAGTATAGGATTGGTTCCCCTTACTTGGTAGAGGGTATCAGGTTCCAAGAATCATGGTGCATCAATAACACCATATTTGTTTTAATTTTCCTCCAACTCCTAGTATACCATACCTATGTCGTGATGGATTAGATGAAATTGTTGTTTCCAATATATTAGTTTTATCTAAATAATAACTAATATCCATTTTATTTAAAATACCAATATATGAATATTTATATAACTATATATTAATATAACTATATATATTAATATAACTATACATATATATATATATTAATATATCTATAAATATATATATATATATATATTAATATAACTATAAATATATATATTAAAATAACCATATATATATATATTAATATAAATATATATATATATTAATATAACTATATATATATTAATATAAATATATATTACTATACGAATAAATATAACTAAATTGATATATAAATAAATAGATATATCATAAATAAGAGAACAAATAAATATAGGGGAGTGGCAAAGGCTTCAGGCACGTAGGGGGGAGGTCTCAAGATAAAATCCGGGTGGAGCCAGGGGTGCACGAGTAAGGGTGAATTTAAGGGGATAGCGCTGATAAAGGTGGTGTATAGTGATGATAAAGGGTGTAGGCGGTGCGTGAAGGCGATGGAGTTGTGGGAAAGCGCTGATAAAGGGGGGCCTCAAGAACTGTAAAAGCCCCCCCCCCCCCCCCGAGATTGGCAGGATTTTTTTTTAATTTTTTTTTTAGTTTTATCAGTGCTAAAAAAAGCACAGATAAAAGGGTTATTTTATCAGCGCTAAAAAGAAAGCACTGATAAAGGACCCTTTTATCATCGCTTTTTTTTAGCGCTGAAAAAAGGCCCCTTTTATCAGTGCTTTTTTTTAGCGCTGATAAAAGGGGAATTTATCAGTGCTTTTTGGAGTGCTGATAAAGGGGACACCGCCCCCCCCCCCCCCCCTTATCTTTGCTGGCTTTAACAGTGCTTTTCTAGTGCTGTTAAAGGCCATTTTTATCACTGATAAAAGGGGTATTTGTAGTAGTGTTTTTTTTCTTTCTTCTTTCCCATTTCTCAAAAAAAAATTCCTTCTTTTCTTCTTTTTTTAGTCCATCAACTCAAGATTATTTTTTTTATTATGGTATATTTTTCTCCATTTCCATTTTATTTTTCAATGATTTCTGACATGAAATAATACTAAGTATCTCTTAGATCTTGACCCTAATTTTAAACGCATCCTTAGGGCTCAAATTACATGATCTCAGTCTATGTGAAGTTTTAACATTCACCCAGTTAGTGAATTACTCCATTTTGGGAACACTAAAATTGGAAACACATATGAATGAAACCTAAAACAATAACCAATGTATGTAAACAATAACAATTAACTTAATAGAACCATTTTATAATTTGATGCACCATATATTAACTATCAACCAAATTTTATTATATACCCAAATCTCGAATCGTATTTTGAACTAAAACATGGGTTAATTCACCTTCATATAAAATATCAAATATTATATGATAAGGATCCAAATAAACATTTAAAATAATTTAATTTGGTTTTATCAACCCTAAAACCAAGAAATTTATCTGAAGATAAAATAAAACTAAGATCATTTCCATTCTCATTTGATAGAACTGTAAAGTATTGGTTGTATTATTTATAACCTGAAGATGTAACATATTTTAATGATTTGAAATATATTTTATTGTGGAGATTTTTTCCATCATAAAGGACCACTACAATTATAAAATAGATCTCAAGGATCAAGAAAGCATAAGGGGTGTCAATGTATGAGTACTGGGAGTGATTCAAAAAGTTGTGTGCAAGATGCCTACATCACCAAATTAGTGAGAAACTACTCATCCAGTACTTCTATGAATGCCCCATGCCTATAGAGATGAGTACGATGGATTCCATGGATGAAGGGGAATTTTTTGACAAAACATCAACATCTTTATGTGCTTTGATCAATAAGATGTCACAAAAATCCCAATAATTTTCCAATTGATTTATACCACATGTTAGAGGAGTACATCAAGTAAGTCCATCTTCTCTTCAAAATTATTTAATTGATACCAAGTTAGAAGAAAATTTTCCACTATGGTGAAGCAGATTTATTTGGATCAAAATAAATCTTAACCCACTCTTATGAGTCCTTATAGCATTTTCACTAAAACAAACCACCCAACTGAATTTTTCAACCCAATTACAAGAGACAGAGGATTGCACAATATTATTCCCTAAAAGACCATATCAACAACAACAACAACAACCACATCCCCATAATAAGTATGGTTCTTTTGCATGAACATACAACCAAGAGTGGATGGATCAATTGGACATGAGGTATGGCTCTTGACAACAAAAAATTCCCCCTTTCCAACAAAACATCTAGAAGCCTCTGCCTTACCAATAAGGTTTTCTACAACCTCTAAGGAGATTTGAAGCCCAATAATAAACAAGTAAACAACAAGGTAATTCTATGACAAAGGTATATTATAATATCGATGACCTTTTGAAACAAATCGTTATTAATCAACAGAATGGGATGAAGAGTCAAGGTTCGTAGTTAATGTATTTCAAGACATAAATGATCCAGATTGTCATTACCCTCTATAAACTATTAAGTAATAACTCCTTAAATCTTACTTCCTAGCATACTTCAAATCCCAAGGTAAATGTTAGTTCCATCACATTGAAAAGTGGTGAGAAAATTAATGATACTTATGTACCTATCATTACACTAGGATTCACTTCAAATATAGATAATCCCAAATCAATACCATCTGATGAACATCCAATGTTAAGTGTCCAAGGATCATGCAGTCACACTGAGAGGGGGGTGAACTAGGTGTGACCGATTTTACTAAATTTGTTTTACCTTTTAATTCAAACCTCTATCACCTGTTAGGATGAGTTAATCATGAATGAAATGTAGAAATTAAATGAAACACATCACATAATATTTTTACAAGGTTAGGTACTGAGACCTACATCCTTTCCATGTTGGTTAGACCCCCAAACATGGATTATCCACTATAATATTTTTATCAATTATAATATTTTAGACAGAAACTAGTTATACACCCTAGTAATTGATCATCCAGTTGATTCTAGTTATACCCCCCAGCAATCCAACTCTTCTAACTTAGTTGGTTAGAACATCCAATCATTTGACTGGTTAGACCCCCCAGTCTCTCAAGCCTCTTCAGCAGCTGGTTAGACCCCCCAATCACAAGCTCCTTATTCTTTAGAAATCTGATCCATAGATAGGATGATCAGTTGATCCTCCTCCGTGAGATTTCTAGATCAAACTGTCTCATGTAAAAATCAAGAACCTTTGCACTGGTGCTGGTCTTTCTCAATAAATTTTGATCACCTATAGATGGTCAGTTGCCTCAGTACAACACTGCTTGGGAAAGAATTATTTCTTCTAAAAGCTGAAGACCCAGCCTCACTAAACACTGAAAACTTGGATACATAAATTCTTCTAAAATAATGATAAAAACTTTCCCAAATTCAGTCTCAAGACTCTACACCCTAATTAATAAAAAAATATTCCACGTGAGCTTTTTCAAACATCATGCATATGTAAACAATGCATGGTCATCACAATTTAGCATGCATTAATTCATGTATTTTATCACTAAATCATATAATGCATAATGTATACTTGCCTAAGTTTTTCACACTCTTTTTCCAAACTATTTTTTTCTCAAAGTTTGTATATTCACAAATTCATAGCCATGAATGGATACATGCATAGGCATGCATGGATACATTCAAGTGATATATTTCTTATGAAATCCAACCACAATGTCCACTTCTTCTAATATATGCATTGTATATATTGTGTATGGTATTTTTTAAGCATATCAAAACCATTGTTCCTATTCTTCTTTCATGCTAACCTGAATGAGTGTAGGCTATTAAAGCGTGTAAGTCTTCTTCACAAGATAGTATATGATGTCACCTTTTCTTTCACAAACTAGAATAGTTCATGGTGCTTCTGTTCACAAATTTAGTGCAAACTATCATGATATTCCTCAAACCATTGTGCAATAGTGATAAGATTCTATTATTAAGCATGGGTTCTCTGTAACTTCATACTAGACAAGGTAGTAACGTGTTGTGTGCTAACCCAAATTCTTTGTGGAAAAAAATTTCATCATGAAGCTATCCAAGTGTGAAAATCACATGTCAAATGCTCACAACCTTCAAGTCTTGTTCATGAAAGTAGTAGTATCATGGAAACCTTCACAAACCAGATGTTCAAGGATCTCCATTTATCTCTCAAAAATAGATCTCTTATGTGAGATAAAATGCACATAGAAAATGAGATCATCTTCAGTATTTATAGGCATCGATCATCACATTGGAACCTTCTAGAATCATGAAGGATATCTCACTTCATAAATGATAACTTGGATGGTACTTTGGTTTACATAGAAGAATATTCATGTAAACAAGCACTTGGACGAAACTTATAGGATAAGACAACATCTGGTGCTTGATCGAACAGCTCGAGATAATCATTGAACTGATTGCATGGTTGCGGTTTGGCTAGGATGACCAGATAGCTAGGATAAAATGATCAAACAGACCCAACAGTGGAGATTCATATAGTGATAAAAAAATGAATCCCACATCAAAAATGCAATCCCTTTTATGCTTCCTTATATTTCAATATGTGATAGCCTCATCTCAGAAATATACTCTCCCTCCCTGGTACCACCCCGTACCAGTTCTTGCGGGTGCACTCCTATGCCCACCTCTATTGTCGTTTCACCCCACATGGTGGTGCTCTGTCGGCTCTCTCGTGTTCCCCTGTGGGAATGCACCTCTGCATACTTAGGAAACTATTCTTGTTGACCTGAGGTTAGAGCTTGGATTCCCTTGTGGTTCTTCTCCCCTTAGCTGGCTAGCTAGGTGTGGCTAATTTTTAAGTAAGTACCATATAAAATTTTCACTAAATTTCTTATAAAATAACCAACTAAAATATAAAACACATCCAACCTCAAAAAATCCTCATGAAAAATAAATCATTTTTCAAGGAAATCCTTTAAATTTTCTAAAAATTGTGCATCTATTTTCACATGTATTAGACCTTCGAAACAACTCTACAATCAACACATTAAAAACTCATTGACTTTTCATCTTCTTAACTAATTAACAACAATTTCAACTTACCCAAATCACATGACCACTTTACAAAGGAGATAGAAAAAGGTAAGAAAAAGATTGATGATATTCCTCATAAACCCCTTACCTTTTCAAAAATAGTTTTTCAAACTAAAAAGATGGTTGAAGAGGCGATGAAAAAGAGGTTTTGGACACATTCAAGCATCTGGAGATAAAAATCCCCCTTATTGAGGCCATTAAGAAAATCCCAAGGTATGCCAATTTCTTAAAAGAACTATTTACCAATTGAAGAGGGGTCAAGGGAAATGAGAGGATCAATCTTTAAAGGAATGTGTTAGAACTCATTACACCAACTCATGCAATGCCAAAAAAGTGCAAGGATCTGGGGAAATTCACCAACCCATGTACCATAGGGGAGTTACACTTTTCTGATGCTTTATATGATTTAGGATCTTCCATAAATGTGATGACTCGCTCTTTATTCTAATAATTATAGGAATGTGAGTTTAAGATGATGATATTAGTGGTGTAGTTGGTGAATAGAGCTATATAATATCCAATGGGAGTCCATAAGGATTTACTTTTTTGGGTAAGATACATAATATTTTCAATATATTTCTATATTCTTAACATGGAGGGTGATTAGGTAAATTCTCATGGTCCCATTATCTTAGGTAGTCCCTTCCTCAAAACTGCAAAAACTATGATAAATGTCCATGAGGATACACTTTACATGGATTTTGGAGATCAATTTGTGACCTTTAATGTTGGGGACACCATTAAGTACCCCTTAGAGAACCATTATTCTTTTTTTTATCTCCCATTTTGAACCACCAAGTAAAAACTCCATGGAATTTGATTGTCCTGTGATTAGAGAGATCATGAGCATTGGTTCTAGTTTGATATCTAAGATCACTTAAACACCTATTTATAACTAACAAACCTCTCTTGTATGTAATTTTTATATGGATTCATATTCTTATTTTTATCATGTTCACTCTGATTATGACTTGTCTATTGAGTATATTGATGGATTCAATGAATTATTCTCTGATTTTGATTATGTCTATTCTGATACAAATTTTAATTGGGAAAATATTTTAGCTCCTTCAATGTCTCTATCCATACATCACCCTCCTTCATTGGAACTCATGCCACTAACACCAAATATCAAATACTCATACTTTTTGGGTGGTGAGATATTACATATTATAATTGCTAACAATCTCCCTTTTGAACATGAAGAAAAACTTTTCAAGATTTTGAGGGAGAAAATTAGGGTGATCGAGTGGACCTTGGCTGACATATCATGTATTATCCCCTCTATTTTCATGCATAGGAGTATTTTAAAGTATAGTATTGAACTCCTCATGTATTAATCATGTTTTAATGATCACAAATCTTATTCAACCTAGTTAAATCCTATAAGTTATATTCAATCATGTGTATTTATGTTTATTGTTTTCTCATGCTTTAAGAAGAGCCATGCAAGATCTTATTTTCTCTACATTTTGTTTACCTACTTTATACTGTCTTTGGTCTACTCTCACAATACCTTCTTTGATAAATTCTTAAGTCTAATCCTTTCTATTATCATCATTATTTAAGTCTGAACACGGTTACTTTGAAAAGTCTAAGATATTGTGAGTCTACCACTGGCTATATATTTCTGACACCATGAAGCCAGACACCGTGAAGCCAAACACCATGAATCCAGACACCGTGAAGCCAGACACCGTGAAGCCAGACACCGTGAAGCCTGACACCGTGAAGTCAGACACCGCAAATCCAAATATCGTGAATAAGACACCATGACCGTAAGACACTGTGACCATGAGACACCATGACACTCAGACATCGTGATCAATCTAGACACCATGTGAAGGAGACACCGTTTCCATGACTTACTGTGACACTGTTTCTTAAACTATTTTGTCGTCTTTAAATTTACTTTATAATGGACATATTTGATGATTTTAATGCACTGACATAATTAATGTTTCTTTGTAGACATATCATCAGACAGTACGAGGTATGAGGTGTATATTACTTGAAACCTGCCGGATCCAACACATGCATTCCAAGTTAAAAGAGAAGTGTGTCGAAAAATCATTTTGCGCATGATATAGAAATATAAATCAAGGCTGTGAGAACGATAACAAAGAAGACACTCAGAGAAAGTTTCAAAAGAAAGACACACTGCATGAAACTCGACAGCTGCTAAACACACGAAGCATATTTGAAGCTTAAAGAACATCTTCGCTCTGTTGAACCTCATGAAGAACACAAGCTGAATCGTGACACTGTTTTTCACACAAACCTCCAGAGAAGGACTCAAAGCTTCATTTTATTCAATACAAAGGAGTCCAGAGCTGCACTGACGTCACACTAGAGATTTCTAAACTCATTTCCATATTATTGATCTATTGTGATCATTATTTTCATTACATTAAGAGTAGTGTGTGCTTCTGTCTGTTTGGACACACACTGAATCCTTATCTGAACTGAAGGATACTGAAATCCTCACACCAAAATCTTTATACCTTTGTGTATCCCATGAAGAACTGTGGTAGAGGTATGAGGACCTGGAAAGCCTGTGTGTTGTTTTTGTTGCTTTCCCATGAAGAACTGTGGTAGAGGTTGGAGGACTTGGACAGTCTGAGTACTGTTTTAAACCCCGATCCAGGGTTTGGATCAAAGTTATATATAAAATATTTGAGAGGACTAAGTATCAACTTGAGACTAAACCTCTTGGTTAAAACTATTGTGTATCTTATTTTAGTTTAAACTATTTTCAATATTCTGCTACTAATTATTTTGAAATTCAAATATGTTTTAAAGTAACTCTGATAGTTGAACTAGAAAGTGTTTGTAATTATTGTGAACAAGTAAGTTAGTTTCAAAAGCTAACTTAATCTTTAAATTAAGTTAACTGAGAAATAATAAATCTTTGAGAAACTAATTGAACACTTACAATATTTATAAATTCACTACAGTTTAACTTGTTTTATGAAGTGGGGGATTATAATATAAATCTTTTAAAAAGAAATTTTTAATAGGAACTCAATTCACCCCCTTCTTGATTATCCACTCCAACCAACATTTGGTATCAGAGGTGCTTTGATAAAAGTTTTTCAAAACACTCTATTTTTTGAAAAGTGTTTAACTATGATCTTAGTTATATCTTAAAGATCTAAAAATTTATGTTAATTCTAAATTTTTAAATATTTATACATATTTTTAAAACTTAGTTCTTATGGATAACAGATTAGAAGGTGTAGCTACCAACAGGACACCTTTATTTAATGGTGTTAATTATGCATAATGGAAAATCAATATTAAAATCCATTTAGAAAGTATGGGATTTGACATTTGGACTGCTACAGAGACTCAGTATAAGATTCCAGAAACTGTTAGAACTACTTGGGATGAACCTATGAAAGGTGATTACAATAATAATTGTAAAGAAATGAATGCCCTCTATTGTGATTTAGGAGATGAATAATTTAATCGAATATTTTCCTGTAAGACTGCTTATGACATATGGGATACTCTGGCTGTTTCCCATGAGGGAACACCCAATGTTAAGGAAATGAGACTAAATACATACACTATTAAGTATGATAATTTTAAAATGAAATATGATGAATCTATTTCTGATATGTATCTCAGGTTTAATGAGATAGTCAATACAATGATCTTACTATGAAAATTTGTTCTAGCAAAGGAGAAAATCATGAGGATACTAAGATGCCTACCAAACAGATGGAGAGGAACCTCTGTCTCTATACAAGAATCATGTGACATTGGAAAGCTACCTGTCAAGGAGCTTATTGGTAAGTTGATGATGTATGAAGAAGATCTAAAGGTAAACAAAGAGGAAGATAATGAACTTAAGAAGAAGTCAGTAGTATTTAAGTCCACTGCTTCAAAAAGAAAGGATAAAGAGAAATTTCACATACCTGTCGAAATCTCAACAAGTGAAGGTTCAGATTCAGATAGTGATGAAGAGATGGATCATATAGCCAGGAGATTCAAGAAGTTCTATAGAAAGAAGAAATTTTTCAGAAAATCCAATTATAAGGGTAAGTATGACCAACAAGGTAATTGGAAGAGAGATTGGAAGAAAGATGATAAAAATGATGAGATAGTCTGTTATGAATGTAAAAGAAAAGGACATGTTAAGGCTAACTGTCCAAAATTGAAGTTTAAGAAGAAATATTATTATAAGGACAACAAATATAAGAAATATATGAAAGCAACATGGAGTGCTTTAGAAGACATCTCAAGTGGATCTGAAGCTTCTGATTCTGAGGAAAATAATCATGCCAACATGTGTTTCATGACTGAAACAACTGAGATACCTGTTTCCCCTATACAGAATGATTATTATTATGGGAATGAAAGTGATTCAAATAATGATGATAATATGTATAAAGCTGAATTATTTGAATACTGTAATATATTGGAAGATACTTGTAATGAGCTGAAAGATAAGTACAAATCATTAAAGAAACAGTATACCCTGACTAGTACTATTAAATCTGATCTTAGTATAAAAAAGGAAAAGAATGCTCAACTGTTAAAGGAGAATACTGAACTCAAATTTTCTAATGAGAATCTTAGAAAAGACTTAGAGAAGTTCACAAATGGAAAGAACACTCTAACTCAAATTCTTGGAAAACAGGTTGCACCTAGGTATACTAATGGTTTAGGATACCAACCTGTACAGAGACAGATTTTTAAAAATAAATTTATTCCAAAATCTGGACAGTATGCTGCTAGTTCAAATTCTGGCAGTTTTTATGCTTCATCTAGCTATTAAAATTCTTATAGACCAAAAAAAGTTTATTTATCAACATCTTTTGAATCTGTTAATTATAGGAAGGCCATTAGACAAATATGGGTGCCTAAAGTTTTACTTTTTAACCTTTCTGGACCTAAGAAAATCTGGGTACCAAAATTATCTTCTATCTAAATCTGTTTTGTTGGAAAATTGCTTGAAAAGTTCCTGTAAGAAGATATGGTACTTGGACAGTGGATGTTCAAGGCATATGACAGGAGACTACTCATGCTTTAAGAGCTTAATTAAAGTTGATGGAGGACATGTCACCTTTGGGGATAACAAAAAAGGAAAGATCATCGGCTTAGGCCAGATTGGTAACACTGATTCAATTTTAATTTCTAAAGTATTATTTGTTGATGGACTAAAATACAATCTGCTAAGTATTTCTCAGTTGTGTGATGATGGTTTCAATGTAAAATTTGAAAATGATTCATGTAATTTTTTCAATTCTAAAATTTTTTGGTATTTACTGCATTAAGAAATGAAAATGTATATGTTGTAGATTTGAATTCTTTAGATAAACAAAATGTTACTTGTTTAAATGCTTTTCATAAAGAATCTTGGTTATGGAATAGAAGGCTATGACACTACAATGTGCACTCACTTATCAAACTGACTAGGAAAGGTTTGGTTAGAGACTTACCTAAACTGGAATTCCCACTTAAAAAAGTTTGTAATCCTTGTCAAAAGGGAAAACAACACAAAGTTTCTTTCAAATCAAAGAAAGAAGTTTCTACTTCTCAACCTCTCGAGCTGGTTCACATGGATTTGTTTAGACCATCTAGAGTTTCAAGCCTAAATGGGAAGCACTATGTATATGTTCTTGTAGATGATTTTTCTAGGTACACTTAGGTATACTTTCTTGCTCACAAAAGTGAATCTTGCTCTTATTTTATTAAATATTCCAAGTATATAGAAAACCTTAGTGGACTTAGGATCAAGACCTTGAGAATTGATCATGGCCATGAGTTTCAAAATCAAGAGTTTGAATCTTACTGCTCACACAATGCCTATAGTCACAATGTCTCTGCTCCTAGAACACCTTAACAGAATGGTATAGTAGAAAGAAGAAATAGGACTCTTCAAGATATTTCTAGGACAATGATCAATGAATATGATTTTCCAATTTACTTAATGGATGAATCTATTAATAAAGCTTGTTACATTTTAAATAGAATCTTGATTAGACCAATTCTAAAAAAGACTCTTTATGAGCTTTGGAACAATAGGAAGTTTAAGGTTAATTACTTTATAGTTTTTGGTTAAAAATTATTTATTCTCAATATTAAAGATAATCTTGAAAAATTTTCTTCCAAAAGTGATGAAGGAATTTTCCTAGGTTACTCAATCTCGAGTAAAGCCTATAGAGTATTCAATAAGAGAATAAAATGTGTGGAAGAATCTATGCACATCAAATTTGATAAAACCGATCCACATGAACCTAAGACCCATCTTGAATATCTTGAAGAAGATATGTCCATTCTAAACCTTAATGACAAAAATAGTGAACCTATTGTTAAGACAACTAGTTCTGGAAACTTTCCAGAACCTATTTCTGTAGAACCCAAACCTATAAATGAAACTGAAATTTCTATCCCTACCTTTTCTAGACCAACTAAGACTCTTAAAAACCATCCTTTAGATGTTATAGTAGGCGATTTAGGTAGAGTAACACAAACTAGGGCTTCTCTGAGAAACCAGGTTGAACATCAAGCTTTTCTTTCACAGCTTGAACCTAAAAATATCAATGATGCAATAAATGATGAATTTTAGGTGATGTCTATGAAAGAATAATTGAATCAATTTGAAAGAAACAAAGTTTGGGAATTAGTAGACATAACTAAGGACACTTTTACCATAGTCACTAAATGGGTTTTTAGAAATAAAGTTGATGAATTTGGTAACATAGTTAGAAACAAGGCTAGACTAGTTACACAAGGCTATAGTCAAGAAGAAGGAATTGACTATGAGGAGACCTTTTCACCAGTAGCCAAACTTGAAGCCATCAGAATCCTGCTTGCCTATGTTGCACATCTGAATTTCAAACTATATCAAATGGATGTTAATAGTGTATTCTTAAATGGGTATAGAGCTGAGGATGTTTTTGTAGAACAACCCCTTGGATTTATAAACCCCCATTTTCCAAATCATATTTTTAAACTATCAAAAACCTTATACGGTTTGAAGCAAGATCCACGAGCTTGGTATGACAGATTGAGTACTTTTCTCATTTCTAAAGGTTTTACAAAAGGAATAGCTGGTCCCACCCTTTTTATAAAAATAATTTCTAATGATATTTTAGTTGTTCAAATCTATGTAAATGACATTATTTTTGGATCTTCAGAGAATTCTTTATGTTTTGATTTTTCTAAAATGATGCAAAACAAATTTGAAATGAGTTTAATGGGAGAAATCAAATATTTTCTTGGATTTCAAGTTTTTCAAAATGAAAATGGTATTATTTTAAATCAAAGTAAATATAAAAAGGATATTCTAAAACATTTTGGATTGGACAACACTAAAAGTAGTGACACTCCCATGAGTACCACTTGTAAGCTTGATCTTGATGAAGATGGAAAATCCGTTGATCAAACCACTTATAGAGGAATGATTGGAAGTTTACTCTAATTAACTGCTAGTCATCCTGACATTATGTTTAGTGTGTGTATGTGTGCTCGTTTTCAAGTAAACCATAAGGAATCTCATTTAAATGTTGTAAAGAGAATTTTCAAATACCTCAAGCATACACCCAATCTAAGACTGTTTAATCCTAAAGGACAATTATTTGAATTAGTTAGTTATTCTGATGCTAACTTCGGTGGTTGTAAGTTAGATAGAAAAATCACCTCTAGAACATGTCACCTTTTAGTCAAGTCACTAGTATCATGGTGTAGTAAGAAACAAAATTCAATTACATTATCTACTACAGAAGCTGAATACATAGCTGCTGGTAGTTGTTGTGCACAAATTTTGTGGATGAAACACACATTACTCGATTATAGATATCAATTTAGATATGTACCTATAAATTGTGACAACACAAGTGCTATTAACATCTCAAAGAATCATGTTTCACATTCTAGGACAAAGCATATTGATGTAAGACATCACTTTTTGAGAGATCGTTATAAAAAAGGTGATATCACTCTGGAATTTATTGGTATTGAATATCAACTTGCTAATATATTCACCAAAACATTAAATTCTAAGAGAATAGACTACATCATACATGAAATAGGCATGATAAATCTCAAATAGATACCTTACTTGTTACTGTTTTAGGTCTTACTGTTCGATATCTCACTGTGTTATATTTTACTGTTTCATGATTACGGTTTCTCACTTATAGTCTGATGTTTACTGTCTCACTATAACGCACATTGAGAAGTTAGTTCATGGTCTCACTGTGTAGCTCGTTTACTGTCTCACCGTAACGTGCATTGAGAAGTTAGTTCACGGTCTCACCGTGTAGCTCGTTTACTGTCTCGCTATAATGACCAGACACGGTCTCACTGTAAAAATTCTTTATGTTTTATTATTTAAACCCATATTGCGGTAATTATTCCTTTCACCATTTTTTATTTTCTTGTGTTTTTATTTTTGCGACGTTTGGTATTCCTAAATGATAAAACAAAGGAAGTATCACTCGATTCTTTACTCGAGGTTTCTTCTACATACTCTTTTCGAACCCTTCTTCATCCATGCAACCTTTTTCTCACTCGAACCATCAGTGAATGCCAATAATGAAATGTATGTCATCATCGACACCTGAAAAGAGTAGCTCGAAGAAGAAGAATATTGCACCTAAGCTGAAACCTGAAGGAACTTTAAATCTAAATCTGGTAAACTACGTGGTTTTACTTGAGAAATATATTTTCCCCAATTGGATTTTGTCTAGTAAGTCTCTAGTATTGAGATTGTTAGAACAGCAAGGCTGGTTAGAGTGGTTCTCGAAGGTAGATAAACCCATCTACCCTAGGTTAGTGGCTCAGTTTTACCAGTACGTTCAGTTATCCTTCGATTCTGGTGATAGTTATGTTGTACGAAGCTGGGTTAATGGCCAGAGATGCTCTTTTTCTTCAAGGTCATGGGATGCATGCCTTAGGATACCTCATGAAGGCATATGTGAGGACTATCAGAGAGGACCTCCACCAACAACCGATTTCTTTGATTTAGAAGATGCCCTGAAAACCTTAACTGGAAATGGCACCCAGAGGAGAGCCATAGATTCTGAATTATATGGAGAAATAAGGCTTCTGTTCAAGTTTGTATAGAATTTGGTTAGTCCCAGGAAATGTGATTTTGTTGTCCTAAAATACCAAGATGTTTTTCTAATTCATCTTATGAAAAATGGGTATAATATCAACTTATGAAAGTATATCATACACCATATGTGTGAGTTAATCAAAGTCACATCCAAGTCTACTTCTCTGTTCTAATCTTGGCTAATCTCAGTCATGCTTCTTGCCAAGGGAATGGTTAGACCAAATGGGGAATTGATTAAGGACTTTGAGCACTGTCTCTCAAAATCCATTATCAAAAGAATGAATACAAACTAGAATCCTTGGAAAAATGAATGGGTGGAATACAATGAAAGAATTTATGAGAAATTCAATCTGGTGGATTATCCCTCAAGACCACGAGATATTTATGATTCTAGTTTGGAACCGGATGATATTTTTGAGTATTCTGAAGAAGAGGCTGAAGTACCGCCTAGGGAAGCTGTTATTATTGAGGAAGTCAGCACTGCTAATCCTCATGTAGTTCTTGAAGAAGAAGTCCCTACTTCTATGGAAGCTGTTAATTTGGAAACTCAACCCGAAGCTATAACAGAATCAGTTGCTGAAGAACCTAAAAAGCATTCCATGGAAGAGCCTACAGTGGAAGAACCTCTAGTGGAAGAGCTACCTATTTTGAAAGAGGTCAGTCTTGAGGAACTCTCTACAGAACAATCTATTTCTAAATTCATAACTACTACTGAAGAACGGATGGAAATAGCTTTTCAGCTGGCTAGACAGGAGATAAGTGAGGAATATAGAGCTGAGTCTGTGGAATTATACCAAGATCCTAAGACTCTCAGTCCTGAGGAGGAGGCACCTATTGAGGGAGAGAAAACCCTAAATCTTGAGTCTATTGAAGCCTCACATACAACTGAGTCAAGTCCTATAGAAATTCAGTATAAATTTCCTAGTTTCTATGATGTAGATGTCTCTCAAAAGGTTACAACAAATGGACTTGATATTTTCTCTCTATTTCAGTTGAAATCAGTCTCCAATATTGCACCTGAAAAAGAACCTAAGGTTGTACAAGTTCCTACTCCTGAACCCGTGTCTGAATAGTCATCCTTTGTAAGTAAGAAAGATCTGAAGGAATTTGGTGTTAACCTCTTACCTAGAGTTGAGAAAATCATGAATACTCAACCTCTTATTGTGACCAATTTAAGTGAGAGAGATGCCTCACTATTATTGGAGAAAATTATTTTTCAAATACAACCTAAGATGCTCCATGAGATTCAATAAGTAAGAGTTGAAAATAATCTTCTCAGTAATGTGGTGAAGAATCTAAGAAATATGGTTAAAGACATACAGAGAGATCTGCATTTGAGATCTAAATCTATTGCTCCTCCTGTAGAACCTGTTGCTCCTCAAATCCCACAGGTTGGTGTGTCTCAGATTCAACCTTATCTAGCATCTCTAGATGAAAATATCACTGAAAAGAACAAACAAATTGTGAAGAAAATTAAAGATCTTGTTGCCAATATTAATAAATTCACTGATGAGTACATAGGGTGTCTTCAAAAGATGTTGAATCAACTAAAATCTCTGACCACAGCTGTCAAAGAATCTGGTCAATCCTTTAAACCCTCATTGGACAGTGATCTGCTCAGAACTATAGTCAAAGAAGAGATTCAGAATGTTCTTAGTGGTTTCAATTCGAGTTCTTTATCTGAAGTAATTAAGAACAGTGATAGAGTTATTGACCTAGTACAAATCCACTCCAAAATTGCTAATGATGCTCAGTAAGAAATTGCCAATAAAGTGGATTTCTACTTCAACAGAATCTTCTCCAAGGCCGATATGAAAAATCATTTCAAGTACCTTGTAGAAAATCCGTGGCTTCCTCCTGTGACTCAAGCTTTCAAAACTCAAGTCCAGAAGCTCACAGAGTTTACTCGATTGTTGGACAAGTTTATAGAGAATAAGGATGATTTTGAGAAGTCCATGCAGTATGGTAGAGAAATCATTATAGATTTCATCAAACTCCTAAGTCCCTATATTCATGTTCAGAGTACAGCTATTGTTGCTCTAGTGGCTGCACCTCTTAGACCTGGGCTTCCTAATTTCACCTCTGCCCTAGCCTCAACCACTATGTTTGTTGGATAAGCACTAGGTCAGATCAGGCTTGTGATTCTCAATCAACAACTCTCGAGATATTCTAATTCTCCTACCTTGGATCCATCAGTCTTTGAAGGAATTCATTTACCCTCTTTATCAACCACCTCAATGCCTTCTACTACCTCAACCTCTTCCCCTATGGCTTCCTCTTCTGCCACTGCAGCTAAAGGAAAAGAGAAGGCCAGCCCATGAAGAAGAACAGTGATTTTTTTTTTGATAGGAATGCTTTTGATTTTGTATTCCTCTTCTGTTTTGTACTGAACCTTGCTTGATATTAATGAAATGTTTCTTTTTACTTCTTTTATTTCATCTTTTTGATAATCCCAAAAGGGGGAGAAGTTTATATATGCTAGCCTTATATCTTTTTTTTCTCTATAGTTGAATCTAATATACACTTTAACTGTTTATGATTTGTGATCATCAAAAAGGGGGAGATTGTTGAACTCCTCATGTATTAATCATGTTTTAATGATCACAAATCTCATTCAACCTAGTTAACTCTTATAAGTTATATTAAATCATGTGTATTTATGTTTAAAGTTTTCTCATGCTTTAAGGAGATCCATGCAAGATCTTCTTTTCTCTACATTTCATTTACCTACTTTATACTATCTTTGATCTACTCTTATAATAACTTCTTTGATAAATTCTTAAGTCTAATCCTTTCTATTATCATCATTATTTAAGTCTAAATACGATTTCTTTGAAAAGTATAAGACACCATGAGTCTGCCACTG
This sequence comes from Viscum album, assembly GCA_963277665.1. Taxonomy (NCBI): domain Eukaryota; kingdom Viridiplantae; phylum Streptophyta; class Magnoliopsida; order Santalales; family Viscaceae; genus Viscum; species Viscum album. The sequence continues at coordinate 630,479,492 of OY728121.1, forward strand.
GCTATGTATTTCTAACACCTTGAAGCCAGACACCGTGAAGACAAACACCGTGAAGCTAGACACCATGAAGCCAAACACCATGAAGCCAGACACCGTGAAGCCAGACACCATGAAGCCAGAAACCATGAAGCCAGACACTGTGAAGCCAAATACCATGAACAAGACACCATGACCACAAGACATCGTGACCATGAGACATCATGACACTCAGACACCATGATCAATCTAGACACCGTGTGAAGGAGACAGTGTTTCCATGACTTACTGTGACACCGTTTCTTAAACTATTTTTTCATTTTTCAATTTACTTTATAATGGTCATATTTGACAATTTTAATGCACTGACATAATTAATGTTTCTTTTAAGACATATCATTGGAGATTATGAGGTATGAGGTGCAGAACACTTGAAAATTGTCAGATCCAACACATGAATTCTAAGTTAAAAGTGAAGTGTGGCCAAGAATCATTGTGTGCATGATACAGAAACAGAAAGTAAGGTCGTGAGAACAATAACAAAGAAGACACTCAGAGCAAGTTTCAAAAGAAAGACACACTGCATGAAACTTGACAACTGCTGAACACACGAAGCATGTTTGAATATTAAAGAACATCTTTGCTCTGTTGAACCTCATGAAGAACACAAGCTGAATCGCGACACTCTATTTTTCACACAAACCTCCAGAGAAGGACTCAAAGCTTCATCTGCTTCAATCAAAAGGAGTCCAGAGTTGCACTGACATCACACTAGATAATTCTAAACTCATTTCCATATTATTACTCTGTTGTGATCATTCTTTTCATTACATTAAGAGAAGTGTGTGCTTCTTTCTATTTAGACACACACTGACTCCTAAGTTGAACTGAAGGATACTGAAATCCTCACACCAAACTCTTTATACCTTTGTGTATCCCATGAAGAACTTTGGTAGAGGTATGAGGACCTGGAAAGACTATGTGTTGTTGTTGTTTCTTTCCCACAAAGAACTATGGTAGAGGTTGGAGGACCTGGACAGTCTGAGTATAGTTGTAAACCCCGATCCAGGGTGTGGATCAAAGTTATATATAAACTGTTTGAGAGGTTTAAGTCTCATCTTGAGATTGAACCTCTTGGTTAAAACTGTTGTGCATCTTATTTTAGTTTAAACTATTCTCAATATTCCGCTGCTAATTACTTTGAAATTCAAATCTGTTTTAAATTAACTCTGATAGTTTAACTAGAAAGTGTTTGTAATTATTGTGAACCAGTAAGTTAGTTTCAAAAGCTAACTTAATCTTCAGATTAAGTTAACTGAGAAATAATAAATATTTTAGAAACTAATTGAACACTTACAATATTTATAAATTCACTATAGTTTAACTTGTTTTATGAAGTGGGAGATTATAATATAAATCTTTTAAACAGAAATTTTTAATAGGAACTCAATTAACCCCCCTCTTGATTATCCACTCCAACCAATAGATAGGTATAAACTAGTTAGGAATCAAAAAAGTATACCAAATTCAACTCTTCTAGAATTTTTCAAAAAAGAAGTTGAAAATTTACTTGAGGCAGGTATAATTTATCCCATTTCATATTCTCAGTGGGTGATACCTATTCAGGTGGTGCTTAAGAAAAGTGGTGTTACTATTGTTAGAAATGATAGAGATGGGTTAGTTACAATGAGGATTAAAAACTTTTGGTATGTTTGTGTTGATTATAGGAAACTAAATCAATCCACTCGTAAGGACTGTTTCCCCATCCCATTTATTGATCAAATGCTTGAGAGGATGGCTAGAAAGTCACACTATTGTTTCTTGGATGGATTTTCTAGATATTTTCAGGTTTGTATAGCACTAATGTATCAGTAGAAGTCAATATTCACTTGTCTATTCAGTACATTTTCCTACATAAGAATTCCATTTGGACTTTGTAATGCCCCAGGTACCTTCCAGAGATGCATAGTGAGTATTTTTTTCATATTTCATTGAGACCTACATGGAGGTATTTATGGATGATTTTACAAAGTATGTATATTCATTTTATAAATTTATATTTAGTTTGGGAAAGGTGTTGAATTGTTGTATTGAGAAGAATCTAGTCTTGAACTTTGAAAAGTGTCATTTCATGGTAGATCATGGAATTGTATTATGGAATGTAGTGTCAAAACATGGAATAGATTTGATAGATCTTAGGTAGATATTATTTCATCCTTTACATATCCTTCATGTGTGTGTGATGTTAGATCATTCATAGGGAATTCTAGCTTTTATCAACACTTCATTAGATATTTTAGTAAGATTTATCTACCCTAATCTCGATTACTTCAAAAAGATATCGACTTTATTTTTGATGATTCATGAAGGGTATCATTTTATGAGCTAAAGAATCATCTTACCACTCCACCAATCATAAAACCCCCATGGTGGGACCTTCCATTTGAGATTATGTGTGATTCTTAAAACTTTGTATTTGGAGTTGTCTTATCACAGAGGGTGGAGGGACATTCACATGTGATTTCCTATGATTTTAGGAAATTAGATTAATCCTAATAAAAATACAAAACCATGGAAAATGAGTTTATTTATGTCATATTTTCTTTATAAACATTAAATTTGTGTTTATTGGGATCTAAAGTAGTTGTTTTTTCTGACCATATAGATTTGAGTTACCTCTTTAAGAATCCAGATGTGAATCCTAGTCTTATATGATGGATTCTCCTTCTTCAAGAATTAGATATTGAGATAAAGGACAATAAGGGGTCATAAAAATTAGTGGCAAACCACATGTGTAGGATTACTCACACACTAGAGGTTGATACTTGGAACTAGGTACCACTTTGGGACACTTTTCCTGATGATCATCTTTATGCACTCTCATGTACATATCCTTGGTATACTGATATAGTTAACTATATTTTTTCCTATGAAATTCCTAAAAATTAAAGAAACATTAAGTCCAAAAATTAAAGAGTGAGTCTAGGTTTTATGTGTGTGATGATCCCTAACTCCGGCACATGTGAAGTGATCAAGTTATTAGGAGGTGTGTTCTTGATCATGAGTTTGAGTCCGTTCTTCATTTTTACCATACACTTTCATGTGTAGAACACTTTGGAACCTAATTAATATCTAGGAAAGTCTTATAATATGGGTTATATTGGCCTATATTATTCTATGATGCTCATGTGTTTTGTAATTCATTCCCACGTTTCCAACACACTGGAAATATTTCGAGGAGACACGAGATTCCCCAACAAACCATACTATTCTGTGAGATTTTTTATGTATGGGGAATTGATTTTATGTGTAATTTTCCAAGTTCATTTGGATTTTTGTATATTTTGGTTGTCCTTTATTTTTTTAGAAATTTGGTTGAGGTCAAGGCCACCAAGACTGATGACTCTCATGTTGTAGTAAATTTTGTCAAGAAATGGATTTTTTGCAGGTTTGGAATACCGAAACCCATCGTCAATGACCAAGGGACACACTTTTTCAATTGGAATTTGGATTACCTCCTTCATAAATATGGGGTGACACACAAAACATCAATACCATGCCACCCCTAAGAAAATGGATAGGGTAAGGTTTCAAATCAGGAGTTGAAACAAATTTTGAAGAAAATCGTGCATCTGAATAAGAAGTATTGGAGAAAGTGCTTGGATGATGCACTTTGGTCTTATAGGATAGAATACAAAACTACCATTAGTATTTCCCCATTTTGGATTATTTTTGGTAAATCATATCATCTCCCCATGGAAGTCAAGCATCGGGAATATTGGTCTAAAAAGAAATGAAACATGGATTTGGCCCAATATGGAATTCAATGGAAGCTAAAAATTCATGATCTTAGAGAGATTAAATTTTCATCATATAAGAACTCAAGGATCTTTAGGGAAATATCAAAAGAATCTCATGATAGAATTATATAATAATGAGATTTTCATGTTAGATAGAATGTCCTACTCTAAAGTTCATGACTAAAGTTGATGTACGGTGTGTTTCACATGGTTAAGTCCTTATGTTGCATCTAATATTTTTCCTTATGGTGCAGTAGATATCACACAAGAGGACACGAGAAGGAGAATTATAGTCAATGGGAAATTTTTTAATAAATACCTTTCAGGACTTTCTACTGATGTAGTTGATTTCATCACACTGCATAACCTCATCATCACTTGAGAATATTAGGTGTTCCTAACCCTTTCACTTTTATATTACTTTTCCTATTTAAAATTATACATTTCATGTTCACATATCATCTCATAAGTTCACATTGAGGAAAATGAAATATTTTAATTGTGGGGTACGGGGAAACATTTTAGGGTAGCTATTTTGGATTTTTTGTTTGCGTGTTTTTATTTTTTTCTGTTAGGTTTTTTGTTAAACTTTCAAAAAAAACAAAAAAATAAAAAAATACATCATGTAACATGATCATTTACATGTGAAACACATGAAAAATGCCTATTTTCAAAATCAATTAGTATCATTATAATCATAAGAAAGATTTCATCATCAATGGTTTATTTTTATAAAAATATAAGTCGTCGATGATATGATTGGTTGTATAATTATAAAACCTTTTAGATTTTAACACTATTATTTGTGATATTTTTTCATAGAAAATTATGTCATTGATTTCTCTGCACAAATTTTCATGAAACCATGACTTGTGAAATTTTTCCTACTCAATTAAAGGTATAGACAAGTTAGGTAAAAAAACCATATTATGTCAATGGTTGATCCATATATTCATTTATCTTATGATTGGATTCATTACTATATCAAATTGACCTATGAATGTGTACCTAATATCTGATAGTTATACGCCCTCAAAAAACAATAAATCAAAAAAAACAAATATATATATATATATATATTATCTTAATAAATAGGGGATTCATGAAATGTACAACACGTGGTGATATCTAGTTCAGGAGCTTCAGGTTTGACTTTCAGGAATGCTTAAGTGAGTGGGTCTTAAAATTTGATTTCAAAATAATATATAACAGGTTTGGTGAGTTGAAACAATTAAGAATAATTGCTTTACTTGACATGAATATACTAAATAAATTGTATAGATATGATCTTAAAATTGTTGGCACACACCCACATGGGGAATTATTGGCATAGTAAACCCATGACTTGTTTCACTATGATTAGTGTTATTAATCTCACTAGATTTTGTTTTGATTCAATTTATGAGAAAATTAATTTAAAATCTAGGTATATTAACTCTTTATAGGATTCTTAATTTTATTATATTTCCAATATGAATTGGGAAATATGAACATGCATATCCTAACACAATTTTCTAGAATACATAACATGTGACTTTTCCTATGAGTGAAAAATTGTAAGTATGGGGGAGTTGATAAAAAAATTATTGAATATTTTATTGATAATAAATGAAATAATTTCCTCACATTGTGTTAAATATGTTCATTTATGAAATATTTGGTATTAGATCATTCATTTTCAAATTTGATGAAAATTCCAGTTTTGGCCCTTTAGAGTGGAATGTAGTATTTAGACCATAAATATTTTTTTGTAAATTATTTGAACTTAAAATTTTCTAAAAGTGTTCTTAACTCCATGGTATAAAGCTTTAATTCAGGACATATGATCTAAATCATGAATTTTATTGGACTAAATGGGACATGAAATCAAAGCTAGATAGGACTCTCCAGATTGAACATCACTTCACCATTTGGGAAATATCATATACATCTGAGCTTGTATGGAGAAAAATTTTGGGTAGTATATAGATTATACAATTATGAAAAAATAATCCTTCTATAAGGATATTTTTTTCATGCATTTTAGGGGTCAATAATGTGGTGAAAGTGGGCTTAAAATATTTGGCAAAATTTCCCCATTCACAATTGAACCCTCTTATAAACCTAGCCTCCCCACCACTATATAAATTTGTTTTTTATTATTTAGAGTGGGTTTGACATGTCTTATAGGTTTTGGATTAGAGGATAAGTTGTGACTTTACATTTTAATTCACCATTAGAGGAGTGAAACTATCAAGCTAGTATCTCTTTCAAAATTATCTTCTTTTCCTCTTCTTTATTGTAATGTTTTTGTTATTGTAATAAACTTCTTAGTTTCTCTTCCATTTAATCTATTATTTTAAATTTCCTTATTATTTAATTTACTTATTTGGTCTATAACTAAATATTATAAACATTATTTTTTATACCCTTTCTAAACCTTTTCACATGCAATTTTTTTATATGATAACTACACTGCTCATAGAATAATAGTTTTCTTAGTAATCGGTCTACCTCTTACCTTCTTCACTTAATTATTTTGAATCAATGAGATAATATAATTCACTTTATATGATCTATTAATTGAGTTTTTAATTTAGAATAAACTATTAAATCAATTGAAAATTTAACACAAAAAATGTGAGGTTAAGAATTGTGTAAATTTTGAGAGCGTGATCTTAATTGGTAAAACAAATTGCACGGGATCAATTTTGTTGAGTTCAAAAATAGTCCCAAAACTCAATTCATTATCATTTCCAAAATGGATATTTTCCCTAGTTCACCATTGACCATAATTTATCCTTATTACAACAATAAAAGAAAGGTTCTATGATTTCATGTTCTGAAGCTAACCTGGGGTTCAATTCATTTCATCATTTTGGTTAAGTTAACTCTCATAGGGTTTTAGGGTTAAAAAATTAGGGGTTAATAATTAAGTGGAGATTAATCTAAATGATAATGATTAATAAGTAAGTGAATAGGTATAGTTATATCTATTATGCTTTCTAAAAATAGTTTTCTAAAAAATATATTCTCATGGTGTTTTCTCAAACTCATTTCAAAATAATAATAAAAAATATAATCTTTTTCCAGCATACTTCATATAGTTTGATAAAGGATAAACAAACCTCCATTATTTTAAGTAGTGTTTTTATTTTATTTTATTTTATTTTCAAAATACCTTTAATATGTTATTTTAAATTACTTCCTCCTTTGAGAGACAACCTTGTTCAGTCACTCTACTACACCTAAATAACCCAAAACCGAACATCATTTGAGAGTGCCCATGGTAGCACCTTTCAGTATCTCAATCTATTGAGAGAACACCGATATTTATTCATCCTTAAAGAAAAATTTTGATTTAATCAACCAAAAACAACACAAGTGATCATGATTGGTCGTGCTAGAACCCAAAGATTCTACAATGATGTTTAGAGATTTTGGTGCACATGTGGATCACCACTAAAGGGATTTTGTACTTGGATCCTATAGAACAATGATGGTATGACAATATCTAGTAAACTAAACCATTAATAAATAGATAATTACAAGTTTATTTAATTTTATACATGTTTATAAATTAATTATAAATTACATGTGATGATCATCCTTTTATGGTTTTGGAATTTAATATTGTCAAGTAATCTATGAATTCCATTGTTCATGAAATTTATCATTTTTTACAAAAACAATTATTTATAAATTAAGACTAAAAATTTGAGTTGTTTATGTCATATAAGTGCTTCTATTGAACCTGGAACATACAAGTGGTATCAAAATGGGTCATGTGTTTAATTTATAATTATTTATTAATCATTAATTATTTTCATGCATTTTTTATTTATTTTACTTTAGATCGATTTGTTCTTAATATCCATTCATCTTATTCTCTTCCCTTTCATCATTATCTCCCACATAACCATTAAACAATTAAATAAAAATTGAATAAACATCCAAAAACATCATCTATAGGTTCCAACGGTTATGGCTGGATACCATAAGACTACACGACATGTACCTCCTAACTATATATCATGTACCTATATATACCATCTATATCTTGTGATAAAATTAGATCATTTCGATGAAATTAGATCAGGGAGTTGATCTGAATAGGATGTTATGCGGTTTAAATAACTACACACCATGTAACCCCTATACATGATGTGTAGTCCTCACTTTCTCATGGTCGTAAACATGGGGTCCAAGTATACAATGTATCAACTAAATGAAATGGGGACTAATAGACCATGAAACTCTAATTCCACACATTGGGTAAGAAGGATAACACATGGTGTACCTCGTATATGTTCACAGCAGCCAACATTCCAAGTCCCCAAGGAATGTGCTACGGACACAGGTAAAAGAGATTACATGTCGTGTAACCCAGTACATATTGTGTTGTCTACTGAAGATAGTGTTCTTAGATTAATGTAGAGGGAATAAAAAAATAAATTAATTCCATGTTAAATTCTAAAAACTATAATTTTTGTATGTTATTTGATTATAGTGTACTCCACATGCATCAAGGAAATTTCATGCAGTGTAATTCACATGTGTTATGTGTTCCATTCATTTGAAAATAAACACCATATAATTATCTATTATGCAATGTTTGAGGGATTCCAAGGGAATACATAAGAACATAGATCATGTTATGTAGTTTAGACAAGTATATGTTGTTTCCTCCAAGTATACTTGTGTACTTAATGAATTTAAATGAAATTAATTTATTTAATTTGTTTAAAATTATGGACATTGCTAATTTAAGGATGGTCATGTGGAATTAAGATAAATTAATTGGATTAATTCATGTAATTTTATCTTAATTAAAGAATGAATCTAATCAATTAATAATTATACTACAAATTTATGCTCATTGCATGTTGTGTGTATGATCATGATATTAGACCATCCCTGTGTATGTGATTTGTTTCTTTTAATTTATTATGTTTAAATTAAAATTGATGGTCTATGAGTCATCTTATCCTATTTATTATGTAAGGATCTATGTGACCATAGTTTGTTTTTATATTATCCCCATTTATCCAATCCATTGGATCCCCTTACCTTTATGTGAGTAAAAGCTTATATAAGTATGGAGCTCCTAAGAGACAGGAGGTGTTCTGAGTCTAGGATCCATGGTGAAACCAATTGAGGCAATACATAGGATCCAAGGTAGAATGCTGTAACACAAAACAAGCTATGGTTCAATGTGTTTTTCCCTAGGTTCGAGGGTTGGTTTATTATCCATTAGATAAAATTACCATTATAGAATCTCATGATCATGCCACTTATATTTTATTTTTTTTAATGCATGGTTGATTATTTATATTTTTGGATTCTACATGATCACTTAATAAATTATTAACAAGTATACAAGATGGAATAAAAAATATAATCATATTAGGAATAAATTTTTTATCATACATGGTTAATCACTTAATTAAAATCAACTTAATATTAACAAGGAGTGTAATAAGATAACATTATTATTTTATTTATGCATAAGGATTAAAATCCATCAACTAAAATTTTAAGTAAGTATAGCCTTCCATTACTTAATTTAAAATTGGCCTCATAGTTTAAAGTGATTGATCGGCCCAAGTCAGGGTGATTTCAATTTTCTAGGAACTTTTAGATTGAATTTTTGTATTGAATAAACTTGTTTCACATCAAGGGTTGACTTCCCAAGAATGAATTAGTGTAACTAAGAGGCAAGGATTGAGGAAATATTTATTTATGATTTTAGGATTGGAGAGTCCAATAAATGGAACAAGGAACTAAAAGTTAATGTAGTTGTAAAGTTACACTTACCTAAAACCCTTAAAATATCTTGTCAGGCCCAAGTATAAGTTATGAGAATGAGAATATAGATCCTTTCTACTAGAATATAGAAGAAACAAGATATTTAAAAACAAATGGTGAGTTATATTAGGTTTTGATAAATAGTTTGATATTAATGAAGTTTAATTTTAAATTTACTAATCTTATTTTTTAATCAAGAAAGTTCTAATAATAATCTCTTAATTTTTAGAAATGGAAAATCAAATGAATTCAATAATATCACTACAATACATATTAGAGAAGGATAACCTTATCACTAGATAAAATTTATATTAATTGTATACTCTCTTATAAATTATATTGTGACATGAACGGAAATTTTATATGATGGAAACCCAACTTCTTGAGTCACTTTCTAAAGAGGCTAGTGATAAAGAAGTATCTCTCTACATGAATCATGTGGAAGATGTAATGGATGTCCAATGTTTTATAGTATCCTCTATGTCCAATGAGATTCTAATGCAATATGGGGATGTTTATGTGTATAAAATTGTTTCTATACTTTGTTATATTTATCAATAGAATTCAATAAAATATAGATATGAGATCTCCAATGCATTGTTCATGTGCATGTTCAGAGATTTATTACTATCCAGGTCTCATGTAGTTAAGATTATTGGCTACAGATATTGTCTAGAAATAATGGGGTTTAAGATCATTGATGAGTTACATAGAGATCCCATTATTTTCTCACTATCTAAAACCTTCTCTAGATTTATTTTGAATTATAATATAAGAAATAATAATAAGACTCATTCAGAACTTCTTATTAGTATTCACTAAGTTGCTAAAGACATGGGGAATGACAAACCCAAGGTCCTTATAGTGAATAAGAAAATGTAGAAGAAGGAAAAAGGATTGAGTACTCATTCCAAGTCTAAGGCTCCAGGGAACCATCCTTCCAAGAAGAATAAGATCTATATGTAAGTAAAGGAACAAGTTATAGTGTGGTTTTCATGTGGAAAGTAGGGAAACTGGAATAGGAACTGAACCAATCCAAAGAATCAAGGGTAATATTTAGGTGCATTAATTATCAAGTGTAATATTTCCATATCAATAATTTGGGTATTAGATACTATATGTGGTGCTCGCATTTGTATCCAAATACAAGAACAAAGTATATTTAATAAGGTTATCATAGGAGAGGTGGATATATGGGATACCAATAGAGTGATTTTGGCTATGCTTTCCATTGGATACCGCTATCTCTCATTGCCAATAGGATTGATTATGGTTTTAATGAATTATTATTATGTTACTAGTGTTATAGAGAACAAAATCTTTATTTCTTATTTAGACATGGATGGATTTTTTTCAATTTTGGAAATAAAAGATTTTTTTATAAAGATATAATATATTATGTTATGGAATAATGTAATACTAATATTTATGTATTAAAATATGAAAACCAAATATTGGTAGTTGATAATAAAATAAGTATGCATGACTCATTTAACAACCAGTTGTGGAATCACTATCTTATTCACATATATGATAATCATTTGACTAATCTCTATCAAGATGGTTACATAGAATATTTTGATCTTAAACCACTTGAAAGATGTCATGCTTGTTTACAAGGAAATATGACCAAACCACTATTCATTACTCAAGGTAAAGGGTCTATGTATATTATAGAATTAATACACACTAGTGTGTGTAGACCTTTTCACCACCACCATCATCATTATATTTTTATTTTCCAAAAGAGTATAGTTCCACAAACAGAAGACAATAGACAACATGAAAACATGTTACAAAAATAACCAGAAAATTAGGGAGGCCTAAAATAATGAAGCCCAAGAGCATATCATATTAAAATTTTCACCCCCTTATGAGGTAGGTAGTTCATGATTGGAAAGAAAGAGGACCTTACTCCTTATCCCTCCATTGATGTAAAGAAATATGAAAATTTTTTACCCTCTCAATAGGTGTGAAGAAAACTCATATATTTTTCAATAAGACCATGAACCATCTAATAATATAAGAAATCGACCAAGGGATGGTACCTAAACCATGAAGGGAGTTGTACAGTGTTATGGAATCTGTTTCAACCATCGTGAGGCTAATATTCTTCTTCCTTCATAAGAGTAGGCATGTGTTCATCTCTATATCCTCTACATAGAGTTTTATTCTCATACTTTATTACTTTTACCATCAAATTGAGTAGGTATGGATACATCTACTTGATGAGATATAAGTCTTAATCCTTTGATATATTCAAGGAGTTCAAAAATGAGTTTTAGAATCATCTTGGTAATAAGATAAAGAAACTTAAATTAGATAAATGTTGTGAACATATTATATAATAGTTTATTAACTTTCTATATGAGTATGTGATTTTATCTCATATAACTTATCCTTATACACTAAAGTGGAATGGTGTCAGTGAAAGGAGGAACTGGACATTACTGGACATAGGAAGGTAATTGATGAGTCACACAATCCTTCCATTATCCTTTTGGGTATATACATTACACATGGCACCATACTTACTAAATCAAGTACCAACTAAAGCTACATATGGTATTACATTTGAGTTGTGGAGTAGAAAGAAACCCATTTTGTCACATGTTTATTCATGGGGTTCTAAATTGTTTGTTAAGGCTATCTCAAGAAATTATCTAACACCCCAATGCATGAAGTGTATCTTTATAGGTTACCCCAAGGTAATGAGGGGATACTACCTATATGATCCCTTAGATAAAAAGGCTATAGTTTCTAGGAAATATATATTAATTGAGAGGGAGAACATCTTCAAGTAGGATAGTAGGTGAAATATTTAATTCGATGAAGTTAATTCTCAAGATACATAATAGTTGGTACCAGAACAGATTCCATGGGTCCACATGGAATAATTTGTTCCTAAAACATAATTATAGTATATGAGTTGTAGAGGGTTAAGAGAACCATAAAGATATGTTTTTCTAGTCACTGATGATGGTGACTCATTATTGGTTGAAAATAATGATCCTTTATAATATAATAAGGTAGTAGAGATCACATAAACTTCAAGATGGAAAGTATCCAGGAATTCTAAGATGGATTCAATGTATCAAAACTAGGTTTGGGTTCTAGTCGATCTAGTAGTTGATGTAAATCCGATTGGGTGTAAATGGGTGTTGAAAATAAAATTTCAAATGTAAGGTAAAGTAAATACTTATAAACAATGGCTATTGTCTAAAGGGTTTAAACAACATCAAGTCATTAACTATAAAGAAACCTATTATCTATTTTCCATGTTTAAAATAATCAGAATTTTTCTTTCCATAACATCTTACCATGACTATGAGATTTGGTAGATGGATGTAAAAACTTCTTTCCATAATGATAACCTTCAATAGGATGTGTATATGATACAACTATAAGGTTTTGTGACTCCATGAAATTACAAAAATGTATTCAAGTTATAGATATCCACTTATGGATTAAATAATTCATCTTGGTAATGGAACATTCATTTCAATGAACCTATAAATTAATTTGGTTTTATTACGAATGAATGTGATCCATGTGTTGAAAATTGGTTTAGTGGAAGTAAATTAATTTACATAGTAGTATATATTGATGACATATTACTAGTTGGAAATGATATTTTGGCCTTAAAAGGGGTTAAGGGGTAGTTGATAAAGTTCTTCTCTATGAAGTACTTAGGTGAAGTGGACTATATTCTAGGGATAAGGATCATGCGTGATAGATCTAATAGGATTATTGGACTAATTCAAAGTATATACATTGACCAGATATTGAAGAGGTTTAGTTTGGAAAAATTCAAGAGGGTATTAGTTCCAATGTCACATTATATACATATCTCAAAGAAAATATATCCTCTAAAACAAGAGGGGAGATATGGAATGAGTACGATTTCATACTCTTTTATGATAGGATATATCGTGTATATATTTTTGTATATGAGTCTTGATGTTTCCTATGCTTTGAGAATGGTTGGAAGATATAAATATGATCTAGGTGAACATCATTTGAATATTGTTAAGGATGTCCTTAAGTATATATGGTGAACTAAGGATATGAAGAGACATTCATCAGGGGTTATACAAATTATAGATTTAAAATGGACTAAAATGATCTAAATTTATAGTCTAGATATATATTTTGTGTCAATGGATAATTTATGAGCTAGAAGATTTAAAATTAACTAGTTTTTATAGATTATATAGCGAAGTCTAAGTATATTGTGGCTTATGATATAACCAAAGAATTATTATGGATTTTTAACTTTGTTCAAGATCTTGATGTGGTGCTTAGCATTTAAGGCCCTATCATAGTTTTCTATGATAACACTTCAATGGTGTATTTTTCTAAATATTCAAGGTCTCATCAAAGGACAAATAATATACTTTATAAGTTTCATCTCTTAAAGAATTTTTCTCAATGAGGTGAAGTTTTAGTGAGTAGAGTATCCATGGAGGAAAATGTGGTGAACTCCTTGATGAAGGATCTATCTTAGTAGAGGCATGAGTATCATGTGAGAGCTAGTGGAATGAAGGTTATTAATATTTATATCTAGTACAAGTGGGAGTATGTTGGAGTTGGTACCCTAGAAACAACTTCTAAATACTTGATTACATGTTTTCATTATTAATGAAATTTCCTATCACATCATGATTGTTCCTCTTCATGAAATTTTTATGTGATGATTTCTTAAGAATATATATCACACTATAAGTGCATATAAGTTCCTCCCTATGATGAGAACCAATAAGTGCTATAATAGTATTATTGAATATATTTTTTATATCTAGATGATATCATTTTTTGGAACACATATGATACAGGTTGTTAGGGGTGGAGACTAATAGGAATTTGAGGAAACCTCTCATGGTGTACTCCCTTGATAATTTCTAGTGTAATAGATTATGAGAATGGACCAACCAATAGGAAATCCACATTTACATGTGTAGTTGGATTTTCCTATCTATGGAAGTGTTTATTTGTTTTTATACTTTAATATTATCATTAATGGATACCATGAGTTTTTTACTTTGATGTATTTATGAAAACCATGATAACATATGATCACATAAAGTTAGGATACGTTGGGTTCATCATAAGTGATATTGAATTAATAGATAATGTGAGAAAAGATTTATCCCATCTAACCCTTTATGTAAATTGATATCTTAGTACCTTAAATGGAAATGGAACTTCTTGGATAAATCTATGTCCATAGTGTTCGGTGGGATAGTTCATTTCTATAATGTTGAAGAAAGAGACATTGAGAACATAGAATGATTGCACCAGTATGGAACCCGCTTGATTTGAGACATTATGATAAAGGTGTTATATTGCATGGTAAGAATTCATAGGAGGTTTTATGTCATTGTGACACTAACTTATTTCTATATGGGTTCTGTAATAACCCAAATTTTTATAAATTAAATTCCATTTTTGAGTGAATAAATGCCTTACCAAGTAATCTAGTTATAGAAAACACATGCACTACTTTGGTTATTTAGGATAATTATAGTCTATTTGATTTAAAATATTATAATCATCATAATCGTTGATAATATATGCATTGTATAGTGACTATTAAGATTTTTATATTAAGGGTTATAATAAAGTCTAATTTACATAAATGGAAGAATTGATAGTCTCAACCAATAGGATCATACCCTATGAAGCTCATTTATCAGAGATTTCAATAGAGATAACATCATTGGGATTTTCCCTTGACCAAGTCTAATCCAATATTCAACAATTAAATTATAAGTGGAACTATTTTTGGGAAAATTTCAAGATCATCGAGATCATGGCCCAAACCATGTTCGTTGAGACACCCTAAGAGAATATCACCATCGCACACCTTACACTTATGGCATTCACTAGTGTAATAAGGATTTGTATCTAGTACCTAATAGAATGAATTTTTATATTTTTATTTTTAATAAAATAGTGATTATATTTATCCCTTTTTAATATTACTTTTTAAATGATTATATAATTATTTTGATAAAAATTAGATTTTGATACGATGAATCACATATTATAATTTTGGTAAATAAATAGTTTCAATCAAGACAATCTTTTTATGAATTAAATAATTTTAAAAATAAATTATATTTTAAAAAAAATATTTTTTTAATTAATATTGATTAAATATAAATGATAATATAATTTTACAAAGTCAAATATAATTTTTATAAGGTTTAAAAACCTGTTATTGTCAAAAAAGAAGTATTTTTCAATAAATGGGAATTTTTTATTTAAAAGTGAAAATTATAATATTTATAGAATTATTCTGATAAAATAAATATTATTTTCGAAATGAGAACATTTAAATTATCCAATGGTAAATTTTTTATAATTTTTTATGTCATTCAAATTTTTGGGTAAAAATTAAATACGGTATGTATTATGACATCATAAAAGAAAAAAATGATTTAATAAATACTATAAAGAGTATCCAAAACCAAAATTATATTTAACATTTAAAATTATGTTTATTTGAAGTTATTTTATTAATTTTATAAACCCTAAGTAAATCCCCCAAAACCTATATTATATTTTAAGGTTTTAAAATCAATTATTTATAAACATGACTCACTTATACATCACCAAGGGTATTATTTTAATGAGTTTGATTATTGGAATTATAAAATGATTAAATAAACCTATCTTTTTTAGAAACCATGATAAAAAACCAAGTGATAGTTTTTAGTTTGGAATAATTAATTATATAGAGTCCAAAACCTAAGTTTAAAAATTAAAAAATAATTATCCTCTCTTTTTCTATATAAACTTAGCCATACTCCCATTACTATTCACTCAAAACCCTTTGATAAATAATTTAATCTAACATTACCTCTCTATATCCCTCCCAAGGTGACTCTAAGCTCTTAATAATCTCTTCCCATGCTTTTAGAAGCAACCTCTCAAGGTAAGGGATCATCTCTTTCTCCTCTTTATTCAAGTGCCTTCTTTATGTCATGACTTTATATTTCCAATTTTTCAAGTTTTCATATGTTTTTACACATCCATATTACTTTAATTATGATTAAAAAATAATTATAGATCCCTTTATCTATAATTAACCCCTTCTATAAACCTTTATATACACCTGTTATGCTGCTAAAATTATCCTGCGATTTCCCATGCCAAACATTTGTGTAGTGAATACCCATATCCATTTCCAATCAAGGGTATTCAACTAGTTTTACATATCCTTAATTTATTTGTATTTAAATTTATGTAACCCACACTCCTTAATAATTTTTTTAAAACTAATAAAATACATCCTTATGTTGTATGTTCTATATGGCTCACATATGCATGTACATGATATGAAAGTGATGGGTGGGGTCGTAATTATATAACCCTCCAATGCATTGGGTAATGTTTTTATCTCATGATATTACATTTATGGTGAAATTGAGGTTATACTAATAACATATGTTATGATTTAATGGCGGTTATACTTGACTTATTCTTACGATGTCATGTTTTATGTTATTGTCTCATTCCCATGTTGCCTTTATGTTATCATGTTATATCATGCCTCATTGTTCAATATTATGATTAACACCCCTCTTATATTACTTTGATATTCCTAATGAATCACATTTATTTATTTACCTCATTCTATGGTTTTTTTATTACCTTAATGGGATTTATAGCTCACCCCTTTCTTATGTACATCACCAGGTTATCCCATATAGTTTTAAAAGTTTAGGCTAAAGCCCTGGTTTATTCAGGGAAAGGGGATATGGTACAAAAAAAATCAAGAAACATATAATGAAATTATTTACTTAAAAATACTCAAACTTGATACCTCACCAATACCCATATGGGTAGCTACCACTGAGCTGTATCCTGGGATCTCTCCTATAATTTTAGAAGAGCAATGGTATATAATTTCATGTTATGGAGTTTTTAAATAATGATATTGCATTTATTTTGAAAGTTGTTATTTTATGTACCTAATTACCCAAAAAAAGGCTTCATGGTCTTATGGGGTTTTATTAAGTGTATATTTATGTAATAATTCATTAATTAAAGTGAATTAAAATATGGGTTGTCATAGTTGGTATTAGAGAAAATTTTAGCTATTTTTTGGGGATTAGGATTAAAAAACTCTATTTAAATCCTTAGGGATAAGAATAAACAAAGGAAAACATCCCTAAATTTTTTAAAAGTATATATTAAGTGGTTACTAATAAAATACCTCCATGTATGGATACTTCAAGTGGATGTGGCTCTGTCACATATGTACCGAGGTGTAATAACCCCAAAAAATGTATATTGAGATGGACTTGATCATCACTCGGTGTACAAAAATGAGCCTTGCAGTACACCTAGTTTGAAACTCCCCTGGTATATGCTTTATTAAATTCTAAACCTCCTTAAAACCCATTATTAAGGGGGGAAATACCCATATGATTTAATGTTAGAAAATATATCATGGATAACTTAGATTGAAACCTATAAATTCATAAGTTAAATTAAATATGTCATTTTTGAGTTATTAATTTAATGTTCATGGTTTCCCATTTATGAATTTAATAGTTTAAAAATTATCATCTCTAATTTTCCATTTAGTTTTAGTCAATGGATGTAAATAGGATAAATCATGTCAACAAAAAATGTGAGGGGAAATGTGATGACTTCCCAAATGAGATGTCCAACCCAATGGGAGTATGAATCACGAACTTCATGATAATAATTTCTCAATTGAATCAAGATTTGAACTAAAACCTAAATCAAGAACAATTCCCAAATCTCCCTAAGAAAGAGAAAGTTTCAATTTATACCTTTATGTAAAAGAAGGCCTTTGACTTTAAATGGATATTTTGATCCCTTAATCATCAATAAATTGATCAACTCCATTGAAAAGATATTCTCCATACTCTAATCCTCTAAGAAATAGAAGGTCATGTTTTCCATTTATTGTATGAATAGAGAATCTGATCAATGGTGGACGTTAGTCAAAAATATGAATCCAGAGGAGGATATCAAAATGATGTAGGGGAAGGAATTCTAGAAAATGTTTTTCAACAAATATTTTTCTCATAATATCTAACTGAAAATAGAGTGGTAGTTCTATATCCTTAAGAAAAATGGTGAGTAATCCATTAGGTAATATGAGGAAAACTTCAAAATACTTCCAAAATATGTCTATAGTTTTTTTATCTCCCCTAAAAGTAAATTTTTCCTCTTATTTGGTGGTTTAAAATTTATTCTATGAAAAACTTTAGAAATTTGAGACTTTTAAAGCTATAAGTAAATTGTTTCATGTTCCCTCAAAGTCAAAATAGAGATCAATGGATCTTAAGGGTCTCATAGATCATGAGATAAGAAGTGTATAATGGGTTTTAATTCTAGTAGTTTAATGTAAAAATCTCATTGGGTTAAGAAATTATATCATCCCACTTGTCAAAATTGTTGGAAGAAATATCCTATAAATTACCTAAAGGGGACGAGGAAATGATTTAGGTGTGGGAAGAAAGGGCATCTAGCTAGTGATTGCTGATAAGAGAAACCCACTAATGTGATGGATGAAATGAATGCTATAGTATACTCTTAGCTTGTCATCCAATGTTTCAACTGCAAGGAATAGGGACACTATGAAAATCAATTCCCTAAGGCAAGGATTTTTTATGATAACAAATGACAATAATCTCTATGTCCTGGAGAGAAAGGGGGGGAATATTTCATCACAATTGTTGAGGTGGATCCCAAAAATGATGCGGTGATAGGTATTGTAGATATTCATTCAATGATAGTGAACTTACTATTTGATTATGGTTCTAAAAATTCTTTTATACCATACAAGTTTAGTAGAACTATTTAAACACTACCTCAAAACATGGAAGTCGAGTTATCGATGAAGATGAAAAATGGGAAAATTGTTGCATCCTAAGAATATAAATAATCCTCTATCCAAATTTTTTGTCTGTATTTCCCATAAAAACATGTGATACTACCCTTATAATAATTTGATTCTATTATTTACATCAATTGATTTTCCTTGTATAGATCCAACATAAATTTTCAAGAGAAGGAAATCACCCTCCACGTCATAAATTTCCCTCTTATTATATACAAGTGAAAGGATGAGGATGAATATGATTTATTTACATCATCTCAGGAATAAATATTATTACCTTGAAAGTAAGTGTATCTTTCTCAAATGATTAAGACTAAATAAAACAGCATCCATAATGACATGACCGTTGTAAGAGAATTTTTTTATGTGTTTCCCAAATAATTTCCTAGTATTCCTCCTATATGTGAGGTTGATTTCTCAATCAAGATCATACCCATATATTTTACAATATCCAAGAATCCATATATAATTACCATTTTTTAACTTGATGTGTTGAAGAAACAATTACAGTAGAATCTCGATAAAGGGTTTATATGTCCAAGTGCTTCACCATGAGGTGCACTGGTCCTATTCATCAAGAAGAAGGATGGTTCAATTAACCTCTAAAATGATTATCATGAGCTCAATAAGATAATGATAAAGAAAAATTATCCTCTACCATGGATTGATGACAAGTTCGGTCATGTATGTGGAGCACAACACTTCTATAAGGGGGATCTTTGGTTGATATATTATCAAGAAAAGGTGAAGAATAAGGATATCCCCAAGACTTTTTCATATAAGGTATGGGAAAGTGAGATCATAGTGACGTCATTTGGATACACTAATGTTCCAAAAATATTCATGTACTTGATGAATAGAGTCTTTAGGGATTACCATGAAAAATTTATGGTAGTATTTATAGATGATATTCTTATCTACTCCAAAAGTAAGGAGGAACATGAGAAGCATTTAGATACTATGTTGAAGACCTTGTGTGATGAAAAGTTATATGAAAAGTATAGTAAATGTGAGTTTTTTATTGTGTAAGTAACTTTATTAGGGTATGTTATCACCAAAAAATGGATATATATAGATCCTTAAAAAATAGAGACAATCGAAGGATGTCCAAGACCAATATATGTAATGAAAACCTATATTTTACTAGGATTATATAGGTACTATCATTGATTTGTGAGAGAATTGTTATGATTTTAAAACCTAATAACATGGATTAATCAGAAGTGAGTCAATTTTTTTGGACTAAATAATATAAAGAGATCTTTAAAGAGTTGAATAAGAGGCTAATCACTACACCTAAACACACATTACCCACCAATGGGGGAGGATTTGTAATCTACAGTGATGTATCCAAAAAAAGGATTGGGTTGTGTACTCATGAATGATGAAAATGTGATAGCCTATACCTCCCACAAATTAATGTTCAATGAGAAGAACTACCCAAATAATTATCTATAATTGGATTTAATTATCTTTACATTGAAGATTTGGGGACATTATCACTATAGATAGAAGTGAAACATATATACAGATCATAAAAACATCAGGTATATATTCACACAAAAAAATATTAATATTGACCAATTAAGGTGGTTATATCTGATCAAGGATTATGATTTTTCAATCCATTACCATTCTGGGAAGAAAAAAAAAGTGGCAGAGGCTCTGAGTTGAAATGATCCCACAACCTTATCCATGATGAGGATTTCAAGGGATATAATCCTCTTGGGAATGAAAATGATGGGCATGGTATTAAGAAAATGATCTTCATCTTAAATTTCTAAAATAAATACTCAACAATATATTCTTGAGTGGATCAAGGAGGCCTAGAAAGATGATGAGTTTCTATAGAATAATGTAGAGAATATTCTAAATTTTAACTTTACTGAATATTAAGTTATATGTTTTGGAACCTAGATATGTCTCCCATAAAAACTATAAATGAGGAGGGAACTTTTTGATGATTCAAATATCTCATCTTTATCTATTAATCTAGGAAACACTAGGATATGTAGATATTTGAATCAAAACATTTGGTGGGATATCATGAAGATGAAAATTTCAAATTTTCTATCTCGATTCTTGGTATGTAGATAAGTTAAGGTGAAATGATAGAAGTCTAAGGGTATGATGAAACCATTTACCATACCAATATGGAAATGGGAAAACATAACCATGGATTTCATCGTAGGAATCCTCCATACACCTAAAGGAAATAACACCATCTGTTTGGTAGTCTATTTCCTTACAAATTCATCAAATTTCATTACTATAAAGGAAAATTTCTATCTTGAAAAACTTTACAAGATATATATAATGAAAGTGGTAAGACTGCATGGTGTTTTACTTTATATTATATCTGGTCAAGATCTAACTTTTGCCTCAAGGTTTTGGATAAGCCTTTGGTAAGAATTGGATACAGAGCTAAGCTTCATTACAGCTTATCACCCTTAGACAAATGGTCATTTTAAAATGGCCATTTAAACTCTATAAGATATTCTAAGATCTTTTTCAATGGATTTATAAGGATTTTTGGAATAACACCTTACCCTAGTGGAGTTCTCATATAAAAACAGTTTTCATTATATCATTCAAATGCACCTTATGAGGATTTTTATAGGAAGAGGTGTCATACTCCAACATGCTGAGATGATGTTATAGAGTGGAAGATGATGGTACCAGGTCTTATCCAAGAATGAAAGAGAAGGTTCAAATCATTCAGCAACATATGAAATCCACGCAAAGTAAATAGAAAATCTATGCAGATAATCATTGATAAGGCCTTGAGTTTGAGTTTACAGATAAATTGTTCCTTCATATATTACTGTGGAATAAATTCATGATGTTTGGGAAGAAGTGAAATCATATTCCTAGATACATCGACCCCTTTGAGATCCTTGATTGCATCGAAGCAGCGGCCTATCGACTAGCACTCCAACCTAACCTATCACAATTACATGATGTGTTCCACATATCCCTCTTGAGGAAGTACATACTAAACCCATAACATGTACTAAATCTAAAGTTGGTATCATTATAGAATGATCTTTCATATAAGAATCATTAGGTGAATATATTATATCGTAAAGACAAAGTTCTATGAAATAATACAACTCACCTGTTCAAAGTATTGCAGTGAAACCACAAGTTTAAGGATTCTACATGGGAACTGAAAGATGCGATGAAACAAAATTACCCTCGTCTATTTTAGTGTATGAAATAAAAATTTCAAGGGATGGATTTTTGAAGGGGGGAATAATGTAATTCCCTAAACTTTTATAAATGAAATTCCCTTTTTGAATGAATAAATTCATTGTCAAGTAATATAGTTATAGAAATCACATGAACTGCTTGGGTTATTTTTGGATAGTTATAGTTTGTTGGATTTAAAAGAAAAATAATCATAAAAATTGATAATATAATCATTGTATAGTGATCATTAATATTAGTATATTAAGGCTTATGATAAATTCCAATTGAAATAGATGGAAGAAGTGATGGCCTCGACTAGTAGGATTGTACCCTATGAATCACATTTATCAAAGATTCTGAGGAAGATAGCATCACTGGTGTTTTCCATTAACCAATCCCAAGCCAATATTCAACAACTAAAGCATGAGTGAAACCATTTATTGGATAATTTCAATCACATCGAGATCGCATCCCAAATAATGTTCATCAAACTACTCCAAGAGAATTTTACCATCACACACCTTACCCTTAGGACATTCACCGGTTTAATAAATGGATATGTATCTAGACACTAACAGTATTAATTTTTATATTATTCTTTTTAATAAAACAATTATTATATTTATTCATTGTTAATATTACTTTTTAAATGATTATATAATGATTTTGATAAAAAAATATTTTGATATGATGAAACACAAATTTTATTTTAATTAAATATATAATTTTAATCAAGACACTATTTTGATGAATTAAATAAATTTTTAAATAAAAACATTTTAATAAAATATTATTATTAAATATAAATATTATGAAGTCAAATGTAATTTTTAAATGGGTCAGAAAACTTTTATTGTCAAAAAACCAATATTTTTCAATAAATGTCAATTTTTTATTTAAAAGATTAAATTTTCATATTTAGATAATTATTTTGATAAAATAAATATTATTTTTTAAATCACCATGTCAAAATTATCTAACAGTGAATTTTCATAATTTTCTGAGATAGTCGAATTTTTTGGTAAAGATTAAATAGGGTATAATTATACAGTTTGAATTATGACATCATAAAATCCCAAAAGTGATGTAATAAATAATATAAATAGTATCCACGAACAAAATTATTTTTATAATTTAAAATAATGTGTTTTTTAAGTTATTTGATTGATTTTATAAACTCTTAATGAATCCTCCAAAACCTATATTATATTTTAAGGTTTTAAAATCAATTATTTATAAACATGAATCACTACCACAACACCAAGGGTATTATTTTAATTATTTAAGTTCATATAATTATAAAATAATGAAATCCACCCCTCTTTGGTAGAAACCAATGGAAAAATCGTGTTATGTTTTTTTGTTAGTATTAATTTATTATATAGATTCCAAAACCTAGGTTTAGAAATTAATAAATAATTACCATTTTTTCTATATAAATCCATCCAACCTCTAATTAATCTTCCCTCAAAACCCATATAGCACAAATTTAATCTTTCCTTCCCTCTCTAGATCCCTCTTAATGTTCCCCTAAGATCTTAAGAACCTCCTCCCAAGAAATTTGAAGCACCCTATCAAGGTAATATATCCTCTCCTTATCTTCTTTATTCAAGCACTTTCTTTATGTCATGCATTTTGATTCCAATAGTTAAAGTTAGGATATGTTTTTACATATCCCTCTTACTTTCCTTATAATTACCAAGTAATTAAAGACCCTATTTAGTATCATTAACCACTTCTATAAATCTTTATGTATACCCGTTATACTGCTGAAAATATCCTACGATTTTCTATGCCAAACATTTGTGTAGTGAATACCCATATCCAATTACAGGTATTCACCTATTTATACCTATCCTTAATTTATTGTGGATTTAAATGTATGTAACCCTCATTCCTTAATCATGAGGTTAAATTTATGAAATACATCCTTATATTGTATGATATGAAGAGGCCAAATGATTTGTTGAGGTTGAAATTGTTTTCAATTGATTAAGAATATGAAAAGTCAATAAATCAAAATGTGATGATTTTTGAGCTTTTCAATAGTTATTAGAACATATTTCATTGATCATTTTATTTGACACAATTTTTACAAAAGTTCATGAAGTAAAAAATAAATAAGAAGAGGTCATGCCTAAGAAGGAGAATGATTTTATATTTATAGAAGAATCCATGCACGAGGGGAATTTATTTTCTTGATTCTAGTTTGTGTGGTTTGGATTTTCATTTTATGTGAATATTTGTTATGTTTTTTAATGTTTTTTACATTAAAAAATATCCACCACGCATCCAGCTAAGGGGAGAAACACCACAAGGGCAGTTGAGCCCAACCCTAAGTCGACTAGCATGAGGCTGTAGTTGAGGTTGTACAAGGGAATACCTACTTGAGGCAGAGCAGCAGAGGAGAACCACCATGTGGGGTGGCACGGTGAAGGAGGTGGGTGTAGGAGTGCGCCGGCAAGAACTGGTATGGGGTGGTACTATAGTAGGGAGAGGATAATTATGGTAGGTTGTTATTTTGGATAGTATTATAAAGGAGCAGCCAAGCCTAGGCTATTTTGATGTAGGATCCAACTTTTTTGAGGTGAATGAATTTACACTATTGGATCTGTTTGGTGTTAATCCTATCCAGCTATTCATATCACTATACTCTCAACCATGCGATCTTATTATTCGGTTTATCTAAGTCGTATGATCATCACTCCATGTTATCTTCTCCAGGAAACCTCCCCCACCATAAGCTCCATGCCATGTCGATCATCTTTTCTAGCCAAGATTATAATATTAATTTGAGTCTTTTGATGATCTGGATATGATCAAAATAATGTTTCAACTTTTTTTCATAATCGATCGAGGATCAAATCATGGTTTTATTGGAATGCAGAAGATTAAAATTTTGAGATGGTGATTCTTGAATCTGCAGAACATAGGTAGTGTTCAAACGATCTGATGATGAAATGAGTTATATTTGTGATTATAGAAGGTTTCGAGGTGATTATAAACATCTATAAATACCAAATTTGAGCTTATTTGTTGTTTGTTTTTATCTCACATCTGAGTGTTTTTTAGAGAGAAATGGAGCACCATGAACTCTCTAGTTTGTGAAGGTTTCCATGCTGATTTTCTATTTGTGCAAAGAAGAAGGCTTTGATGGGAAACCTATATGTTCCTAGTACACTTGTGTTGCTTCATGAAGAATAAGGTTCCACAAAGCAACCAAGATAACATGATCCTATTACGCATGTATCTACTGGTTCTTGTGTGAAGAATTTTAGAAACCACAAAAAGTGTATACTTACACTACATTATGTGAAGAAGGTGTTGTGCAAAGAAGTTTTAAAAATATATCCGGTTTATGCGATCTATATGAGAAGGATGTATATAGGAGGTGTACTATATAAATGTTGTATGAAGGAGAAGTTTACATGAGGTAGTATAATTACATAGTGTACATGCACATGTGTGATACACATACATGATACACAGGCAGTGTGAGGATAAGAAAAAGAGAGTTGAAAAATATTACATGTATTTTATGAATGAGGTTTACACAAAGGCAGTACAGGTGTTGTGTTTGTGCATAGAAGTCTGTAAACCCAATTACATTTGAGACTGAAGCTGGGAAATTATTTTTATTAGTGATTAAGAAGTATTTTTGTATCTGAGTTTTTAGTGTTTAGTGTGGCTGGGTCTTCAGTAGAATAAATAATTCTTGCATGAACAGTGTTGTACTAAGGAATTTGATTATATTCATTTATAAGAATTATTTGAGAAAGTTCAGCATCATTTCAAAGGGACTTAAATTTTACATGATCTAGTTTGATCCATTAAGATCGTAGAGGAGTATCTTCAATTGATCATCCTATATGTGGATCAGATATTTTGAAGAAGAAGGATCTTGTGACTGGGGGGGTATAACCAGTTGTTGAAGAGGCTCTAAAGAATAGGGGGTATAACCAGTTGAATGGTTGGGAGGTATAACCAACCGAGGAAGAAGATTTGTATTCCTAGGGATTTTAACTAGAATCAACTGGAGGATCTATTTATGGGGTGTATAACTAGTTTTTTCTTAAACTATTGTAATTGATAAAAAGAATATAGTGGATAATCCATGTTGGGTGGTTTAACAAACATGGAAAGGATATATGTCTTAGTACCGAACCTTGTAAAAATATTGTGTTCTTTATTTCATTTACTTTATTCATTTCATACATGATCCACTCATCCTAACTGGTGATAGAGGTTTGAATTAAAAGGTGAAAAATAATTCTATAAAATTGGTCACACCTAATTCACCACCCCCCCCCCCCCCGACTGTGTGATCCTTGGACACTTCAATTGGTATCATAGAAAAGGACTCCTTTGATTGGATCTACTATACTTTTCCAATTTTTTTATTAGAACAATAAGTAGTGAAGATTTGAGTTTGAAGAAAATTCATAAGAGATTCAGATAGAAATGCCTATCTCTACTCCTAATGTTATAAATATTGAAGTTTCAATCAAATCAGAGAAAAAATGAAGAAAATAGTGGAAAATAAGTAAATAAGAATTCAAAGATCAATGAAAATCAACTGGTATCTAATGAAACTCAGAGTGTAAATTGTTCAGTGAAATCAGTTGATGAATCAAGTTCAAGTTTTAATGATGTTATAATCAATTATGAAATTATAAATCATTTAAAGAAACTTCCTAAATAAGTGGTCACGTGTATGACCATAGTTTTCAAGAAAATTTGGGATGAAAAATTACAGCTAGAAGAAGTGAAAAATGATATGGAAGAAGCATTGGATAAAAATTTTGGAATTTCCAACACTTTCACAAGACTTATGAAAGAAAATTAAGAAACAATATATATTTTAAAAGAAATATATATTGGATCTGTTGAATAATTGAATAGTAATATTTGTGAGAAAGAAAATTTTCAAATTGTTTTTACAGAATTTATCCATGTACTTGAAAAGATATATAATATATCTATGAATGTTAAATATGATCATATGAATGATAAAGTAGAAATAATCAAAGATCTTGAAAATTTGTTACTAATGGAAAATTAGATGCATGAAGAAGAGATTCAAAATATAAAGATTTAGTGGAAAGAAAGCATGAAAAATGTTTAAGATGAGAATATTTCTCCCAACTTAAAGTGTATTGAACTAAAAGTGAAACTGATAAATATGGAAGAGACACAATATGAGACTTCCCATATTACTAAGAAAATAATAATTTCTAAGGATTCATCTAATAAGAGTCTTATTTTTTAAAATATTGAATCTAGTGGCAATAAGATTTTGAGATTATACAAGGATAAGTCTGATGCAGACTCATTGAAGAAGGTAACCCTTTGTCTAGATAAATCTATGTGTACTTATATTGATTTTATGAATAGTGAAGATTCAACTTTAAAATATAGACAAACTTGGGTAAAGAAAAATTTGTGTTCCCCAAATAAAGCATAGAAGAATAAATGTTCAACCAAAATGAAGAAAAATGTAAAATATTGTCATAATTTGTCAGAAAAGAAGAATTAAATATTTTTTGGCTATTGTTGGTGTTGTTGGAAGTTTGGGAATTAGGAAATTAATTATTGGAAAAATATTTCATTGAATGAAAATTAAATAATTCCTTCATTTAGGGGGATCAAAGTTGAAGATAAATTGAAACCTACACAACAGAAGTAGAATTCATAAAAATATTATCAGTTTATTAAAAACAAATATGATTACTTTGAATTTTTATGTGATCATTACAACTGAAGTGGTCAATATTATTATGAGTTCTGGTATGTACCAATCATGAAAAAATAATTTGTTTATATGAATAGAAGATCACAACAGAAAGTGAAGTAGGTAAAAATTGAAGATGGCAGGTCAGCTTTGGGTTGTGAATAGAAGAAGAAAGTTATTAAACAAACAACTCCCAATATGTTTATGAAGAATGATGTGAATAGTGTCTCACCAAAGAAAATATGTTTCTATTATGGTAAAAATGTCACTTTATGGACCATTTTCAATTGGACATGAACATTCATACTAAAGGAAGCAAGATGGAATCAAAGAAGGAATTAGTCCAGAAATGAAATAATAATATTGATTTAATGAAAGAAATTTATGATGAAGAATTTGAAAAGATGCCTAAAAGTGGTAATTTTTTGAATTATAATGTTGTGTGTAATAGGTGCAACATGTCTGGACATTCAAGTAAAAAAAATAAGCATTGTTATCTGGTCAAAATGAATTATTGAAGGAGAATGGTAAAGCATTTGTGAATTAAATTGTTGGGAAAATAAGTCTACATACAGAGTGAAGACTAAGAATGTTCCTAAGGAGTGTTTGATCATATGTCCAGAATAGTTGGAAGAGGCAAGAAATATGGAGCAAGTAGATAGAAATGAAACTGAATTACTAGAAAATATGAAGAAGTTGTTTTCATCTAAGAATATTTTTGGGTTGAGAAACAACTCTCAGCCTTGTATCTCTAACTAAGGATCACTGAATAACCACCTTATTCCCATATATACTATGTTTTATTTTCATGTAGGGAATTGAAGGCAAAGTATATATTCATGGGGAGACCTGAATTTAATAAAATTTGTGAATATTTTATAGCTAGAAATATGTCCATCATGGAAGACTATTGGCATCATTTTATCAACTTACAACATCTCAAATAATCTCAAAAGACATTTGGAATTTATTCTTAAAGAGATTCAATAATGATGAAGAAGTATTGTGTGCATATACTATGGGAGAGCACAAAATGAGTTATCAGATATTTCTATCTCATTTGGTATCAAATGAATATCAAAAGTCCTAAATAGGTATGAATCTAATAATTCTAAAATTTCAGGAAATTGAAACTTTTCATCATTGAGGTATATTGATTACATTCTCCTATTTTCATGTTAAAAAAATATAATTCCAAAGGTAGATATTGATCATTTGATGATAAAATGAAAAATAATTTGAAATGGGAAATACATTCTTGTGCTTGAATGTTTTTAATATGTTTTCTAAGATGTATGCAAGATATTTATTGGAAATCATTTGAAAACCCCTTTGATAAGAGGTTTTAGTGATTGGTATCACATGCTAGAAGTTTATAGATAACATTGATGTTAAATTTGATCACTCTTATTTTCTACACAGAACATTGCTCACATAAACTTAGAGATGATTAATTTTGGCTCTTTGTTAAGCAAGTGGTGATTCCATCCTTCTCTAGAATAACTCAATTATAACTGTCATAATAGAAGAGGATATTCTTAAAAATTGAATTTTGGAAATGAGAGTTCTTTCCCATAATTTTATCTTTGTATTTATTTCCAATAAGGGGGAGAATATTTCATTGACTTTTAAGATGAATTAGGTATTGAAAACAAATTCAAAGGGGGTATTGAAGATTACAAATGACTTTTTGAGGTTGAAATTGTTGTCAATTAGTTAATAATATGAAAAGTCAATGAATCCAAATGTGACAATTTCCAATATGGTCAGTAGTTCTTAGAACACGTGTCATTGATCGTTTGAGTTGACATAATGTTTACAATAGTGCATGAAGTAAAAAATAAATAAAAAGAGGCCATGCATGAGAATGAGAAGGGTTTGATATTTTTAGAAGAATCCACGCATGAGGGGAATTTATTTTATTGATTATATTTTTTGTGGTTTGGATTTTCATTTTATGTGAATAGTTGTTAAGTTTTTTAATGTGTTGTACATTAAAAAAAATAGCCACCTCACAGCCAACTAAGGGGAGCAGCACCACAAGAGTAGCCAAGCCCAACCCTAAGACAGCCATCATGAGGTTGTAGATAATTTTGTGAAAGGGAATGCCTACATGAGGTAGAGAAGTTGCAGAGTGCCACCGTGTGGGGAAGCATGGAAACGTAGGTGGGTTCAGGAGAACTTCTTCAAGAACTGGTACGGGGTGGTATCGGACGAGGGATAGGAGAATTATGGTAGGTTGTTGTCATGTCTAGTATTATAAATGAGCGACCAAGCTTGGGTTCTTTTGATGTGGGATCCAACTTTTTAGGGGTGAATAAATCTCCACTGTTGTATCTATTCAATGTTAATCATGTCTGACCAATCATATTGCTATGCTCTCAACTATGTGATCTTATTAATCAGCTTATCTAAGTATTCTGTTCATTAATCTATGTTATCTTCTCTAGGAAGCCTCATCCACCAGTAATGTACATCAGAAGCTCCATTCCATGTCGATCGTCTTCTCTATCCAAGCTTCTAATCTTCATTTGAGTCTTATGATGATTTGAATATGATTAAAATAATGTTGAAAGTTTGTTTGCATAATCGAACAAGGATCAAACCATGGTTTTATTAGAATGCAGAATATTAAAATTTTGAGATGGTGATTCTCGAAGACGTGGAACAGAGGCAGTGTTCAAATGATCTAATAATGAAATGAGTTGTCTCTATAATTCTAGAAGGTTATGAGGTGATGATCAACATAGTTAAATACCAAAGTTGAGATCATTTTTTGTATTCATTTATCTCATGTCTGAGTGTTTTTAGAGAGAAATGGAGCACCATGAAATTTATGGTTTTCAAAGGTTTTCATGCTCTTTTTTTGTAAAGAAGAAGGCTTCTAGGGAAACCTATATGTTCCTATAACACTAGTGTTACTTCGCGAAGAATAAGGTTTGATGAAGAAACTAAGATAACATGATCCTTTTATGCATGTATCTACTAGTTCTTGCACGAAGAGTTTTAGAAACCAAAAAAAGTGTATACTTACACTAAATTATGTGAAAAATGTGTTTTACAAAGAAGCTTTAAAAATATATCAGGTTTTCATAATCTATATGAGAAGGTTTTATATTTTACACAAAGAAGGAGGTGTAATGCATACCTATTGTGTGAAGGAGAAGTGTACATGAGGTAGTATTATTACATAGTGCATATACACATGCATGATACACATAAATGATACACAAGCACTGTGTGTATAAGAAAAAGAGAGTTGAGAAATATTAAATGCATTTTATGCATGAGGTTTACAAAAATGGAGTACATGTTTTTTGTTTGTGAATAGAAGTGTGTAAACCCATTTACATTTGATACTAAAGGTGGGAAATTATTTCTATCAGTGATTCAGAATTATTTTTGTATCCAATTTTTTAGTTTTTAGTGAGACTGGGTCTTTAGTAAAAGAAATAATTCTTGACTGAGCAATGTTGTACTGAGGCATCTGATTATATTTAGTGATCATAATTATTTGAGAAATTACAGCATTGGTGCAAAGGAACTTGAATTGTACACGATCAGGTCTGATCCAGTAAGCTTATATAGGAGGATCTTCAATTGACCATCCTATCTATGGATCATATATTCTGAAGAAGGAGGAGCTTGTGACTGTAGGGGTATAACCAAATGTTGAAGAGGATCTAGAGATTGGTGGGTCTAACCAACTGAGGTGGAAGAGTTGGATTGTTGGGGGTATAACCAGAATCAACTGGAGGGTTGATTATTAGGGTATATAACCAGTTTCTACCTAAACCATTGTAATTGATAAAAATATTATAGTGGATAATCCATGTTGGGGGTCTAACCAACATGTCTAGGATGTAGGTCTTAGTATGGAACCTTGTAAAAATATTGTGTGTTATGTTTCATTTACTTTATGCATTTCATGCATGGTCCACTCATCCTAATAGGTGACATAAGTTCGAATTAAAAGGTGAAAAAGAATTCATTAAAATTGGCCACACCTGATTCACCCCCCCCCCCCTCTCAGTGTGATTGCACAATCCTTGGACACTTCATAATCTATGTGGCACACTTATGCATATACATGATATCAAATTGATGGGTGGTCCCAAAATTATATATCCCTCCAATACATTGGGCAATGTTTTTATATCATGAGATTCCATGTATGATGAAATGGAGGTCATTCTAAGCATATTATGTTATTATTTATTTATGGTTATCCATGACTTATGCTTATGATGTCATGTTTTATGTTATTATTATATTATCATGTTGCCTTAATGTTAGAATGTTATACCATGCCTCATTGTTCAATATTATGATTCTCAACCATATAATGTTTCCATGATATGACTCTTTGATAACATTTATCGATTTACCTTATTCTATTCTTTATTTATTCCCTTATTGGACTTTATAGCTCACCCCTTTCTTATGTATACCCCCAGGTTATCGCATGTAGTTTTAGAGGATCAATGGAATATAAACGCATGTTATGGAGTTTTTAAATAATGTTGTTGTATTTATTTTTCAATTTTTTATGTTATATACCTAATTACCCAAATACACTAGGCCTCATGATATTCTAGGGTTTTATTAAGTGTATCTTTATGTAATAAGTCATGAATTAAAGTGTATTAAAATATGGGTTTTCATAGGTGCCTTGGAATTTTTCTAAATGATAACCTTGGACTTTAGGTGATTATTCCTAATTCCACTGAGAAATAGGCCTATAGGTTCACACACTAAGTGTATCTATAATCTTAGTTCAATTCATTATTGAATTTAATGATTTATAATAAATAATAATTATTCAGGTTTGGTTGATTTCCCATATTTAATCACAAATTATTGAAAATAATAAGTTAAATAATAATAATAAATATTTATTTATAAGTTTTGGTGAATAAAATATTTGTTATATTTATTGATGAATAATTAAATGATATTTATTTTTTAAATTAATAGTCATTATTCGAGGTTCAGTAAATGTTGAGGAGGGTAAGAAGATCGGGCTTAATGGTCTGGTTGGAAATGATCTAAATGATATTTATTTATTCTTAAATTGATATACATTTTAAGTAAATAATAATTATATTGTTATTAAACATGGGTTCAACTAATAATTATAGAATTTTCAGGGGTCTTCTATGTTAATTGTTAACCCTAAACCTACTGTAATAAATATCTAATTATATCACTTTGTAAAATCATTCTTATTGTGTATAATGGATATATAGAAAATTTATCAATACCTAGAGAGATATCTAGAGATCTGGAACACACTCTATCCTCCTCCTCTCTCAATCCATCAAGAGAACACCATGAGTTCTTTTTTCCTTTAATAATAATTTTTCTATGATCAACCTCAAACAATACATGTGATCAGAATTGGACACACTAGCACCCAATGATTCTACGACAATGTTCAAAGATTGTGTTGTATCTGTGGATCACCTATAGAAACATTATGAATTTGGATCCTATAGTGAAAAATGGTAAAATGAGATCTAGTCAACCATATCATCAATGAAGAGAGAATTATATGTTTAGGTAATTCCATATCTGTTTATAATTTAATTATAAGTTACATATGATGATCCTCCTATAATGGATCTGGCATTTAATATAGTCAAGTAATATATAAATTCCATTGGTAATGATGTTTATTTTTGTTTATAGTCATGATTATTTGTAAATTAAGACTAAAAATATAAATTTTCCATGCCATACAGGCACTTCTATTGTGCTCTGAACCTACACCTTTAGGTTTCAATGGTCAAGTATAATTATTGGAAAAATATAATCTCCTTCTTCTATCTTACGCCTTTACCCTTTTGTGTTTTCAAAACAGCACATGAACATGAACATAACATTCCAAGTTTATTTATCCTTAAAAATTTAGAAAATAGGGTAAACTTTTATTTAACTCATTCACATTGTTGGAACATTTACAATGATGATTTTGGAATGAATTCCATATCCAGTTCAATCCTTAAAAAAATATTCAGTCTCTCTAAGTCATTAGTGAACTCAATCACATTGAATATATGAATAGAGACTAATATTTCATTGGTCATCTTGAATATAATACATTTGAAACCTCAATTCAATCATTCTATGTTTCTCATAAGTATCTATATTGATGTGTTGAACAACTTCAACATATGTCTACTCAGGAAGGGATTTCTTTAGCACACGAAATTTTTCTTCTTAAGTTTCTATACATGTCTATGGAGTTGATTACATTAATATTTTCCTATTTCAAAGATTGATTTCATAGAAATATTCAATGATAATGATTTCATTTATCTACAATAGATCCTTTTATCAAATAAATATCATGTTATATATTCATTTACTTTTATTAAATGTTCTCCCACTAAAATGTTGAGCCCTTTTAAAATCCATCATATTTATTAGTGGTCAAAGAGATATATTTCACTAATAAATGACCTTTATTTTTAATGAAACTCATCACATTATCTATTTAGGTATTACATTTATGAAAATCATATCATATATGACTCTTGAATGGTTGAGAAAACAACTCCATGCCCAATTATATAAATAAACTCAACACTATTCCTCTAGTATCCTAACTCTTATAGTTTACTAGTTAAACATAACCCTCATAAAACACCAAAAATGAGGATCCTAACTCTTAGGTTTACTTCATTATTTTTTTCCATGCATAGGATAATCTATGGGCACCCGATCTTGGTATAAACTTACATGGTTGGATGATTGAGGTCTTTACAATTGTTTACATTGGAAGTAATATGGTACTTGATATTTTTAAATGGATTTAATCTCACCATATTATCTTATGTTATTTACTTAACATGTATTCATAATTATAATGAATTAGTTTAAAATTGTGTTTCTTCCACCATATCAATACATTCAAGCCATATTGATGTGTAACTCTTTACACAACTCACAACTTATGTTATTAACCTAGATTAAATGAAAACTGTATTCATACATATCTAAGTGCATCTCATGCATAAGGTACATGAAAATATTTCATGTTAAGTCTTGGAATAATATGAAGTCAACAATCCCTGCATGAGTAAGCTTGGATGGAAAAATAACCAACCACCACTTTTCTAGATAAAGCATAATCCTCCAAGATAATGAGCATTCTGACCCAAAATACCTCTACCCAAGGTTACTTTACTCTATAGAGACATAAATTCCATAAAAATTCCAATACCTAATACGTATAAACTATAATTAACCTTTAAATTCAAGTTCATAAATCAGTGCAAGATAAAGTTAAGGTAAAAGAAAACTAAATCAATTATCATACCTATCATGTAACACCTTATATGCATGTATGATAGTTTATAGAATCATTTTAAAACTTTAAACTAAATCATACATCACAATCCAAAATATAAAAAATATATCTATGAATAAATAAGATAATAAACAAAATAAATGAATAATTTATATATTTAAACATGAGACAAATATGAACAATTCATAAATAAATAAATTATAAACACTTTATATTTAGCCATGAAATTTGTATATTACATAATTAAATAAATATAAACACTTTATATTTATTTCTAATATGAATTTCTTCATATTATCCTTTTATATGGAATTTTACTTAAATATATGATATTAAATGATATATAAATATTTAATATTCCAATTCAATTGTGTAAAAAAATTACATAATATAAATATCAAATATTTCATATTTCATATTATTTAAAACTTAATCATATCATTAATCAAAACCCCTTTTGATATGTTTTAGATAATTTTTCAAATAAGGACCTTTTAATTTGAACAATTCAAGCTAATTATTTGGAAAAAATTATAATATTAAATATAAATTATTTTATATTTTTTAATTATAATTTATAAAAACTCTATAAATATCCTTATAATTTATATATAAACCATTTTATATCCAAATTATAAGTCATGCCATATAATTTCAAAATGAATTTAATGTTAATAATTATTATTATGGATTATTTGTTATTTAAATGTTTCATAAACACTTAATAATTAATTATAAACAATTTATAATTAATTTATTTATAAATACTTTATAAATTAAATAAATATCCAAAAATACCTTTTACTATAATTTATAAACAATTTATAAATTATATAATTCAATTCATAATTAAAAAAATGAAAAATAATTTTTTTTCATGTATATAATATTTAATGATATGGTATATAATGTAATCAATGGATGATAATCCATAGAACTCAAAGCCCATTCTGGAGTAATCATTCATACCCTATGATTGAATTATCTATCTTAATATATGATATTATTCATAGTAAACATCATGTGTTTATGATAAGCACTATGTGGATTTCATAACATTAACTCAGCACTTATCATACATTACCTATCATAAGTAATGATATCACTTTCGGTTGTTAGTTAGTTATATTTTATGATATGCATCAAAATCAAAAAATTGATATAATTCTCTATTTTTATTGTATGAAATAGTAGCGATTAGTGATATCATACCCTATGATACCCATATTTTACCTTACGATACCTTGAAAACAAGAGGGATTATATTGCATCACCTATAATGATATCACATATCATATTGGGTGATTATGTCATATCTTATGGTATTGAATATCATAATACTATCTAAATTTTATATTCTATATCATTTTTCTATGATATCACATATCATAAAAGAATTCATAGTTTAGTTTCTATTTTTTTTAATGATGTCAAATACGACTTCAATATGATATGGAATTTTATTCATTTTCAAACATAATTTTAAGAATTAATAAGCATGGTGAAGCTTTGATACCACTAAATGGTTTTTAAGGATCAAAAAACACTTTTTCTAAGCGGTGGAAGGCATTAGAAACCTCATTCCTAGGATCACCATGCTATGAAAAACTAAAACCATGTAAATATAAAATAAATAACTTCTGTACCTTACACTGATGATGGTTACCACTCTATTTGTCTTCAAACAGTCACTTTATTAATATTATTAAGTGAAAACCAATGGAATCCCTCCCTCGTGGTGTGTCCAAAGATTGACTGAATCACCCAACGTTCAAGTGGTATTCCTCTCACATCCATGATATACTAGTATCTATTGGAATCTAAGTAAATATAAAAAGAAAGATGTTGGGAGAGGGAGAATTCTAAAGAACCAAGGATAGGGTCAGAAAAATCTCATCTCAATGTCTTATCCTCCTTATATATCCCATGAGGCATCTTGATTCTTATATATAATTAACTCATACATTATATAATGTGTGAGTAATAAATTAGTTACAAACTTTGTAACCCAAGTCCTAAATGTATTCTCCCAATCATTTCATCATGATCAATGATAGCCTTTATGTAGAAGAGATCCAAATGTTAACTATTTGACATTCGACTTCTTAATTCAATCATAGGATTCCTTATATATCATACAATATGATTTAATACGTTATGATATACACATATTGTACACTATGACTATATGAGATATTAACATGATATGTCTTATGATATATCAACAAGGTATACAATATGCCTTTAGAACCATGCATGTCAGACTATATGACATGGTCAATCATAAAGTACAAAAAGGACCATATATATCACATATACATTAGACATTAGGGAATATATCTATCACTAACCCTATTGGGACTCCTCTTAAGCCAGTAATGAGATTGAGTGTGACCCTCAAATACCACCATCAAAAGGACATGGGTTGACAATGAGCACCAAGGGTATATTATCTCGCGTGAATAAAAGGAATTTCCCTTTTGAAAGAAATATACACATCACAATAAATAAAATCAATGAAAATTACCAACCATAAATACATGAAAAATGTATTTCAATTTCCTTTCATTTCATACAAGGCCAAATAAAAATGGAAAATTGACTTCAAGGCCTAAAAATTCCTTTATACCTCAAACAAGGTATAATTTAAAATAACTCCACCAACAAGTTTCCTACATCCAGAGATAAGGTCACCTGACACCACTACAAATTTTATCCAATATATATATATATATGTGTGTGTGTGTGTATATGTATATATAATAGGGGTGATCATGTAAATATACTATGTGGGTTCCTCTTTAGAACTCCAATGTGTCCATGTGAATAAAGCATACTAATGAATCTATGAATAAAGTAAATAAAATAAGATAATCAAACAATCATCCCCAAAGTAAAACCAAAAATCCACATCCATCTCATACCTCATAGTCAATACACCACCCATAGAATGTCATCACATATCTCCCACCATGGAATAACTGCCAATCAAGAATATAAACCAAGTCCACTCAATTGGTCTCTCCAAATATTCTCTATAGGTTTCTTCTTGTCGTGCTAGAATAATCTTATCCTCCATTATTAGATTTATTCCTCTTCTGTGATAAATATTAATGTATAAAACTTATGGATAGAACCTTATTATTTTTTTAGAATTAAATATCTCAATTTTTAATGTAATATCAATGATTAATTATCCAAACAATTTTATAATTTTTAGTTATTCAATTTTTAAAATAAAAATCCTATAAATTATAGAAATTAAAATTTTCAAAATTAATAACTAATAATTTCATATTTGAATTTACTATTTATTTTAATAAAAATAATACCAATTAATAATGTATTTTGATCTCCAATAATATATTTTGTAGAAAATGATTCCTTGTCATTTGAATCATTTTTCACCTCGTAAACACATAAAGTGGGTTTGGTAAATATTTAAAAATTATTCCAACAATAATATTTTTACTGCTCTGGATTCAAAAAAGGAATCTCTAAAATAAATTTATTGGAGTTATATTTTTTCTCTAAAATAATTTTTCAAGTATCATTTAACCAATTTAATATATCACAATAAGATATAAATAATAAATTTTGATATATGTTATAATAATAATTATGAATTTAAAATGTATTAGAGATTTTTTAGAGGTAATCATGCTCTAGTGATAGCTGAAGTTTCCCTATATGGGATGTGCACAAAGAGGGGATGAATTAGTGAACTAAATTTATTTTTCATTTAAAATATTCCCCTTATATATTAATCTACTTAAAAATTATTTTATGAATTTAATCTCTATCATATGTTATATTTTCAAATGTTTCCCTTTATATTATCTAATCACTCATACCCATGTATATAAATTAAATAAAGCAATGAAAACATGTGTTTTTACAAGGTTTGTATTAGATTTGAAGACTATATCCATGGTTTACATTAATATCTCCAAGTTATATGAAACCAATATTATAATCTAGGCAATTACAATGGAGTGTGTTTCCTTGAACTCTTAAAAAGTCTCTCGACTAATTTTTTGAGCATCTCACTCGGTTCACAGACAAATATAAAATAAACAAAAATGAGAACTTTCCCATAAAACCCTCTAGATTTACTGAAATAATATGTATTGATCATTCCTTATAAGATATAAATTCATTAAATCATGTTCTCAATGTATTTAATTTTCTTACTTTAATATTTAATGTGAATTGTAATTGTAAGAATAAACTTAAAAAATCCATTTACCAGTTAATTTTCCCATAAGTTCAACACATATCATGAGAGGGAATTAAATCACTTACTTTCATAGAACCATGCATGAAATAAAAGTATAAAAGTGTATCTTTAAGTATCTTTATTTAGTGATAGAATTTTAGAAATATTTCTTCAAGTGTTGTAAATTGTTTCACTCGAATTATTCATCACAGATATTGGCGCTCTGTATTTTTCAATCTCAATAAATCACTATAATTACCTCTCTTCACTTTCATGGATCTTTTTTAGATCTATATCCAATTATTCTCAAATTCCACACACTCAAATATTATAATTATATCTTCTTTATATCCTTTAATTAAAAACATAGGATAAATACATTGAATCTCCATGTCAAACAACTTTTGATCCACTATTTTAGGATCTTACAATAATCTCACTGATTAATTTCTCCATAAAGGAATACTCATTTTTTATAGGGTAGTTTAATTTAGGGTGAATTTAGGTTTCCCAATAAAAATATGAAATTTAAAACATAAAATATATTTATAAACCCCTTAGTTAAAACCACATTAACTAGTAAAATAGTGAGTAAAATTGATTTTATATTTTCTAAATATTTTAAAAATCCTTGTTCAATACCCAGTTAACTACTTTAAATAAAATATTGAATTTTGAAATATTTTTACACATACCAAAAATGAAATTATCACATAAAGATATAGGTTATAATTGTATAAAACAATTTTAATAAATCAAAACATTTTAAAGTACCTTTTGTAAAATATTTGTTACATGAAAATGGTAAGAATAAGTTTTGTATCATATATAGTCAAACAACTCAAAAAAATGAACAGATAAAAGATAATAATTTAAAAGAATAATATAAGGGGTTTAAGTTTAAATTAGACCACAATTATCTCAACTTGATAAAAATCTTTTTCAAGAAAAATCTAATTGATAAGAGTTGTTTTACACCCAAAGATCGAGCCCATGACCGGGACAAGATATATATATTAGTGATAGTTTCCCATATTTTTACAATGAATACCTTCCAAAAATATTCATGGGATGGATAAAATAAGTGTAAAAATGTAGAATGGGTTTAAACATCTATTTTTATATCACAATGTGAGAAACAAATTGTACGATAAATATAAAGCACAGGTTATCACTCAAAACATAAAAATAAGATAATAATATAGTAAGTGATGAATAAATATAAATTAAGATTTGTTGTATATTGTGATGGAGAATTTTTATTATGGTATATAATCTTTTAGTATTATTATTTATCTTTACAAATAGTATGCTTCAATGGATTAGCTTGAGGGTCCTTTTTTTTAAAGGTTGGGGCTGAAGCCTCATTTTATTATTAAAGAAAATCAAATACCTCTTTTTAACTAGGTAGAGGGAGACCCATTACATAACCCGAAGGCCCAGTGGGCTTATAGCCCATTACATAGCCCGTAGGCCCAATTTGTTGGCCCAATTTACATTCTATGAATAGTAACCCTGTTGCTACAGCACCCGCACAGTACCGCCACTGCTACAGTACCATGCCGCCACTACAGTATCCATCGATCTACAGTACTGCTATAGTAACCTACGCCTAATGGGTTTTGAACCCCCATTTTTCATATAGGATTACGGGTTTCTTACCACTAATCCAAACCCCAACTACAAGCTTGAGGGTCCTTCTTTTTGACATTTTTATAAGAAAAGGGTATTAAAGGGGTTATTTCAGTTCAAGGGAAAATAAGAAACAACCTATATATATAATATTTATTCATATATATATATATATATACCTTATCATGAATGAAAATATATATTGATAATTAATGATAATTCTTAATTAAACTAACAAAGTATCATGACCATATTTTCAAATCATATTATTAAATATGATTAATGTGTGAGACAGTAACTGTTTCATCCATTAAATTTGTTTCCTTTCAAAAATTAGATGTGGAAACTATGATTGGTCTTCATTATTTCTTTAGGTTTAATGCATGAAAACTTGAAATCAACCACATGGTAACTTTCCTAAACATGTATGATTATTTATGAATTGGAACTGTCACTTTCTTGAACTTGTAGATTCACTTAAGTCCTTTGAAATATCAGAAAATCCTTGAGAAACTGTGATACTAATATTTTTTGGGGTGTGGAAAAAGCTATTTTAATTCCCTAATGGATGTAGTATTAGCAGTAACCAAATTCGTCTCCAAGGAGCAGTGCTTTAATCCTATTTTCAGGGTGTAAAAGAAATTTATACGAATGAGATCACTAGAACTATCAAGAAGAGGAACATGTGTTTTCAGAATAAAAATAAAAGAGAAGTGATTAGGGTTTTAGGTTGGATTCCCTAATTGTAATTTTATCAGGGTCCCTTTGAAATTAATTTGTTGTTTTTATTAATTGATTAAATGAAAAGATTAACAATATTTTTTTCCTTTTTCACCCTTGATCAAGTTTAATATTAATGAGAATGATCCTCATAATTTCCTTACTTATATTATTCTCCTTCCGATGTATGAAATCATCAATGATCCTTATTTTAATTTATTAAGAAATTCCAAATATGGTATTTAAATTCCCAAGCATCCAAATTAGACCACTATTACATCCTCGTGTGTTTAGTAATCACTGAACAATTCTATACTTTACTCTAGATCAACTAATCTGTGTAACCAAAAAAACCAAAAATATTGAAAAAATATTTCTTTAATAAAGGTAGTAGTGAAAACCCATAATTGAATACAAACACAGTTGTACTCATATCAAAATTATGGAATTTAGAATTGAATCCCATTTAAATAAAGAAAACAGAACAATGTATTTAAATAAATTGAACTAGG
Organism: Viscum album; assembly: GCA_963277665.1. Classification (NCBI taxonomy): domain Eukaryota; kingdom Viridiplantae; phylum Streptophyta; class Magnoliopsida; order Santalales; family Viscaceae; genus Viscum; species Viscum album. Next base: position 630,522,262 of record OY728121.1, read on the forward strand.
CTCAGGCATCACAAATTTGGCTCACCTCCCCTTCATCCAACCACTTAATAATTCTACCCCTCCATTAGAAAAAATAAATATAAGTGATAGGGGTAGACAACATGGTAAAAATAGAATAAAATAAATGCAAAAGAAAATAGAGCAACAGCAGTGATCCTTTGCTTGCAATCCTTCGTTCCTTTTTGTGGCATCAACACCTTTATATTTATAGAGGGTGAACTTCCTTCTATCTCTCTTGTTTCATATCCACCATATCTTTCCTTTTATCAGGTAAAAGGTTGTATGTATATATTTAATGATTTACTGTATTAAATATTCTGAAATATTAGGCATTTCCAAATTTAAGCATTGACCTGTATTCCACAGTGACGGTACCAGCATCTACCATTGGGAATCTCCATGGTACTTTCCAATGTCATGATCCACCATTACGGCCTCACAGTATCATAGCATGTGCTACCATTCCATCTACGATCTCTTATCAAAAAAGGTAGTTCATTATCTATCATGAGTGATCTTTCGTATCCTTCATCAACGGTAGAACGTCTACCATCACCTTTGATCTGCCATTCCTCAATGGTGGAACACATTATCCACCACCAGTGTATATCTATGGTACTAGTAAGTCTCTCTCAATCTACTATTTTCTTCTTCATGGTACTTCTATGATAACTCCTCCATTATGGAACATCTACCATTTCCACAATGGTAGTTGAATCTACCATTCCTCAATGGTACTACCTTTCATATAGTCCACTATTTCCCTCAAGTGTATTTCATCATCTACTATGACCAAAATAGTAGAACACATCTACCATCGGTGCCTACAAATTACTACCATTACAGCTTCTCCATGGCATCAGCATCTAGCCTCCTCTATTTGTCCAGTATACAGCCTCATTCTTTTGTACATGGTTGCGGTGCAACCGCTCCTCTATGGAACCGTAGTGGTGGCTACAGAGTTTTCATTCCTAATGGATTCTCCTCAAAGAAATATGGAATTCATAGTGGAAAGATCGAGATATTATTCCATTTAGGGATTTCTTTCTCTTTAAAAAGTCATTTTCGAGGTCACCTGAGGGTTCATATGTCATTCATGATGGTGTGAGTCCTTAGAAGGGATTATTCAGCTCAAGATTAAGCTCTGAGGTGGTCTTCCATGATGTTTTCAATGAGTTTAGACAATTTTGATCATAGACGAGCGGTGGAAAGTAGCAAAGAGTGGCGACGGGCTGTGTCCGAGCATGGAGAGTGTGGAAATAAAGTGGGACGATGTCTATTTTATAAGTGAGGAATGGTACTGTGGAGAATTCATCCCACATCGAATGTTTGATGTGGTTGTCTCTTATATATAAGAAAAATTGTGGCTTCTGTTGGCTCAAAATCTTGCTCTAGGGATGGGATCTCAGTAGACCACACACATACATATGGGCACATACCAACATGCACGGGCCCCTATGGTATTTGTCCAAAACACTACAGGGGCTCCTCCTCATGCATCCTCACACCCCTGTTGCTTGATAGGCCTTCCAATGGGACCTCCTTGGCTGATCGTCCCTCTATAGATGTCACACTTGGGTTTTTTATATCACCCATTTTTCCGGTTTGAGTTTGGTTCTCAGTTATTTTCTCAGAAACTATGGGTGACGAGTTTAAAATTTTGAGTTATTTCCTTTGGTTATTATTAATCTAGTTCTTTTCCATGAGTTTCCCCTTGAATTTTCAATAAAATTTAAGTTTTTGGGTGTTCAGTGTGTGGCGCATGGTTGGAGCACGATTAGTAGAAACTGTGTGTCCTGCCTAGGTAATCGTGTGGTGGGTGGCTGGTTGAGGCAGCAGCTACCGCATGACCAGTGTATGGTAAGTCAAACTGTGTGCCTCATCCCAAGTAACCATGCGGTAGGTTCGGGGTTTCATCCAGAAGTTGTTGCATGGATTACACATGGTAATTCAATCCATTTGGATTAATCGTGCAATAGGTACTTACTTAGGCAGAGAGGTGTGCACGATTGTTGTATGATTTGAAAAAATGTGCAGACTAACCATGAGGCCTGTCCAAGTCATTAAAATTAGTTTTATACTTTTTCCCTCTCCCCAAATTTTAACCCAAATCCCTCTTTTATTCCCCCACTTGAGTTCCTCCACCCTAGTAACCTCTCCCTCCTCTATTTTCTCCCTTAGAACCCCATTTTTTGGGAAATTTTGATATGGATTCTCTAAGAAATCTTTAAGTAAGTCCCTCCTCCTTTGATTTCTTCCTCTATTCTAGGGTTTCACTCCTTCCTATTTGGGGTTTAATTTTTCCAGTGGATAAGGTGGTTGATTTAGGGTTTTTTCTTATTTAATAGGGTTTGATCTTGATGTTTTTGGTCGGATATTACCTTTCTAGGGTCTTATGGTTGTGTGGGTGGGGTTTCGCATCATTTTCTAGAAGTTTCTTCACCCATGGTAGGTTGTTTCATGCCTTAACATTTTTATATGTTTTTAATATGCTTGTTTGTGTATTTATTCTTTTCCTATAAATTAATTTTGTGGTGCAAAGTATATTTTTGGAGTTTTTTGGCGTGTGATCTTGTTGAAAGTAGATTTTCAAATGGATTTAAAGGTATAAATGATTTTTCTAAAAGAAATGAGTTTTGTTTCATGTTGTCTTCCTTGTAGTGCACTTTTTATGTGAATTATAAATTGTATAAATGAAGGGAATCATGTTTTAAAGTGAAATTGGGTTGTGTGTGGGTTTTAAGTGGGCTTGGCCCATGAAAATTTTTAAGTTGATTATGTGACTTTCTTGTGATAATTTTAAAAGGGGGTTTTATGAACTGTCCAAGTGGTGGAAAATTTATTTGTAAATGGTTTTGGTGTGTGTAAAATGGGAAGTGGTTTGGTTGATGGAAAATGGTGATTTTATGGTGTATTTTTAATGATTGTCATGTGTATGTGAAAATGGTGGTATGTGTGACATGTGAACATGGAATTGATCACAAGAGGAATCTCGGGTATCTAGGTGGGAAGACTATAACTAGTGTGCTAGTGATACGAAAGTGGCCTGTCCCGGTTTCACTTAGCTGGATTGACGATTACAATACTAACAAAACTACGATGATAAATGATCACCACTAGAATTTTTTATGCTTCTCCTCTCTAGTGGCTTGTGCATGAGGACACTGATAGTTACGGCTACTATACCATGCTTCACCAAGATATGAGGTTCTAGTGACTCACTCAAGCTATATCACCCTTAGGGATTTACCCATGGTGCTCTCTTATGACAAGATAATTATGTGATGTTGTGCCATCTGTCAGTATACGGTGGACCTTGAGTGTATTTCATTTTAAAGAAATTTTATTTTAGTACAAGTTTCTTTTTTAATATTACCTTTAAAAGTGTTTTTTCAAAAAAAATCATTAATGAGATGGTTTCCTTTGGAGGTGTTTTCCCTATGCATGGCTCTTCTTAAAAAAAATTTCTTTAAAAATTTCTTAAAGGCTTTTACAAGAATGAGAATATTAATTTCTTTAAACATTATAGCATGGAATCCTTTTATTTGGGTGGCATCCTAATGGGATTTGTCTCACACCCTATATACACCGTTGGGTGTATGTAGACTTGTTCTATTGACACAGTTAAAGGCAGAGTGTTTGGTGATAGAGGTTGGGTTTGCTAGTGGTCTTCTCTTGTGGATCTTGTTGGTGGTGACTTGAGAATGTTTCTCCTATCAATGCAAGGAGATTTGGGATGGAGTTTTAGTCACCTTTTTGTTTTAGTATTTTTGGGATTCTATTCTAAGTTGTAAGAATTAAATTTGTAAAGTTGGTGTGTCATGTTTGGTTGTATATTTTCAATTTGGGTTTATTTAGAATTTTTGGTTTTTTATGTTTATGTGATCAGATAAAATCATTCCCAAGGTGCGTTATTGATACCTAGGTAATAGTTTCCAGCCTGTAAGGATTGGGAACGCCCTTTGGGCTATTCCACGGACCGGGTCGGGCGCCAGGTCGGACGGTGTCTCAACTTGGTTCTTGACAATATATATGTCTAAATTTCTTGGATCCTCATTTCTTTAGGGTCAACTAAGTTAGCCTAAATTTTTTTACCAGACAAATATTTTAAAAACATAGTTAAAATTTCACAAAATATCAAAAATTAATTCCAAACTCATATTTCGTCATTTTTCATCTATTTTAATTTATATTATTTATTCAATTAAAATTTCCCAAATTTAAATAAAACAATTAATTAAATGGTAATAATCATTAAAAATAATTAACAATCCTTAAAAAAAATTCAAATCATTACATTAAAATATAAGTGCATCAAATACCCCCACACTTAAACTATTCTTATCCTCAAGCATAAAATCTCAATATTGAATTAAAGAGTAATACCATGTTACCAATATTCAAATCTCAAATCAACTAAATCAAATAATTATCAATGTTAAACAAAGTTTTAAAGTTCCATATAAAACATCAATTCAAATTTTCATTTTTTAAAATATCAATCAGTCCAAGAATTTTACTTTTTTCCATTAAAAATGATGGATATTCTCATTTCATTCATTCAATTTTATCAATTTATTATTATTTAACATGTCAAGTCATGATCTATCACACTATGAATCTTTTTATATCAACAATAATGATAAAAATTCAAGTATATTTATTCTCAAACCATGAGTACATGTTCCTTATCAATAGGCTTGAAAAGAAACTACTTTATCCACTTTGTAAAGTCAAAATCCATATGAAATCAAGAGTTATTTTCAATTAAGGCTATAATGAATTTGAGGCTTAATTTTGATAGGAATTGATGTGAAAAAAACATTAAGGCTCTAAGAGGAGGTTAACTATAAATTATAAAACATGATATCAAAAAAAATCTCAATGAAAATATCCCCTAAAAAATAAAAACCCTCACTTCCCAATCTAAAATTAAGGTTTTAATCAATGATATCATAATGAATAAATTACTCCTTGAAAATTTTTTATCTAATTTTTTTACTTTTTTATTACTTTTTTTTCAAACAACTTTTTCATTTTTTTTTACTTTTTTGAAATTCATGCTTGGAATAAACCTCACATCCACCACCTAATCACATATGATAAAACAATTGGTCTAGTAATGGTGATTTTTGGTTATTCCAAATCACATCCTATTTTTCATTTTTTTCAAGAAGGTAAAATAATGAAAGTATAATGTATGAATAAAAAACTTTTCTCAATACCCAAAGTAGAACTCCCACACTTTTTCTTCACACTGTAGTGCATTCTTCCACCATGACATCCCTCACCCCCACAATTCATATTTAAAATATAATGAGAAATACTAAAAGGAGGGTAGGAATGGATAAAAATGGATTAAAATATTTCTCATTCCTAAAAAGTTCATTCATGGTCTCTATGGAATAAACAAGGATAAATGTATAAGGTGGTATCAAGGATAAGGGATTATCAAAAAAATCCACAATAATTTTAAATATGTTTTTGTACAGTCATAGCTTTGAAAAGTTCCAATGCAAGTTATAGTATGTGGACTACCCCAATATCACACAAGAAATATGCTAAAGATTTAATAGAAAGTATTTAGTCTAGAAATACTCTCAAGAATAAAACAAATTATTTAGAAAAATCCCTCATTTCATGACTAGTAATAACAAATCAATTCACATAAATTTCGTAAATTCAAAGAAATAAAAATGGTAGAGAAATTTCATTTACATGAATCAACTAATTCTCTCAAATCGTGAGTCTCATTTTAATATCCATGCTTCACTCTAATCATTAAATTCTCTAAATTACTCATTTAATCTCATTAACATTGAATTCTAAAACATGAAATCAAAGGGTTCCTAAGAAACTCATGTATCCTAGATAAGTCAAGTAAAGAAATAATTTTAATGTGGGAATGCAATTTCCAGTTTTACACCATTTCTAGAATTTTCAGTTTTAAAATAAATTTTTAGAAGGATATAGAGAGTTTAAAACATAAAGAATGAAATAATAAACTCCATGTTCATATGTATCTTTTTCTCCACTACCTTCTCATTATTTGGGGTTGTTTGATGACTTATTTCATGGTGGTCTTGTAAAACAAATCATACCAGTATAAGAACAATTCTATTAAAGCTCAAAGGGGTAAATGGAAGAGGTGAATTTTTAATAAAATACTAAATATTAAGAAAACATTAAATATTAGGTTGCCTCCCATAATTTCCTTTGGTTAATGTAATTGGATTGACCTACCCTCATGGGAATAAATCAGTAGATGGTGTGGAGAAGTTTGAGATCCTCCATCGGTTCTTGAGGTAGATTCCCATATAACTTTTTAATCCTTTTACCATTAATAGTAAATGGGTTTCCTTCTTCTTATTTCTTGATCTAAATGGAACCAAATGGATAGACATGAGTAATAATAAAAGGTATTTCCCACCTAGAATAAAGCTTACTCTACATTAACATAAATATGGAATTTCATAGCATAACATGATCTCTGAGTTGAAAGGACTTCTGTTGAATTAGTTTTTCATGTGCCACTCGGGTTCCATCTTTTTTAATTCTAGAGTTTTCAAAAAACACTCTTCAGATTTCTTCCAAATCTTTTAACTATAATTTTCTCTATTTTCCAACATTCAAAAAATCCAAATTCATATTTTTGATAGCCCAATATGCTTGGTGCTCTATCTCCACTGGAAGATGAAAACTTTTTCCATAAATCAACTAGTATGGGATCATACTTATGTGTGTATTATAGACTTTTTATTATGCCCATAAGGTGTATTCAAGCCTTAATCTTCAATCCTTCTTGTTGGGTTGAACCATTTTCTCCAAGATACCTTTAATCTCCCAATAAGACACCTCATCTTGACCATTTGTCTAAGGATGGTAGGGTGTAGATGCCTTGTGATCCACCCCACACTTTTTAAGAATATCCTCTATATTCCAATTAAAAAAATGAGACCATTGGTCCCTCATGATGTCCATTGGCACTCCAAACCTACAAAAGATGTTGGATCTGACAAAATTACATACAAATTTGGCATCATCAGTCTTAGTGGTCTTGTATTCCACCTATTTAGATACATAATCAATTTAAATTTAAATTTAAGAATTCCCAAAAGACATGGGAAAAGGTCCCATAAAATCAATACACCATACTTCAAATCTTTCACAAAAAATGATGGGTTTTTTAGGAATCTCCTACCTTTTCAAAATATTTCTAGAATATTGTCACTTATCACATTCCTTACAATACTCATGATAATCTTTAAACATGTTTTACTTTTCTAGCCATTCTTTGATGTATAAAATGGCCTCCACAAGAAAGTGTATGAAAAAATTCAAATACAGATTATATTTCACTTTCTAGTAAACACCTCCTTATGAATTTATCATTACATATTTTCCACATAAATGGATCCTCCCAAATATATAATCTAGATTCAGCCTTAATTTTATGTTTTTTATGAGAGTTAAGGTGATATGGCACCTAGGATGTGGCCAAATAATTCACTATTTCAGCATACCATGGTGCTTCACCTTCCATGATGTAGAGTTTCTATCCTGGTATGTCATCATTGAGTGGGTTTAGTTCTGGAATTTTTATTTCAGTAGTGTTTGGAAGTATGCTAAGGTGATCCGCCACCTGATTTTTAGATCCCTTTTTTTCCTTGATCTCTAGGTTAAACTCTTGCGAGACTAGTATCCATATTAAAAACCTTGGATTGGAATCAAACTTATTCATTAATTATATAAGTTTTGAATGATCATAAAATACAACCATTTTAGTTCCAAGTAAATAAGATCTAAATTTTTCTAGTGAAAATACAACATTAATGAATTCCTTTTCAGTAGTTGTGTAATTTAATTGAGTGGAATCCAAGTTTATTGAGGCATAAGTTATGACTTATATTATTCCTTCAATTCTTCAAGAATGTACTACTCTAAAAACTTGTTTTTATCCATCGCAAAGTAGTTTAAATGGGTGCTCCCAATTTAGTGGTTTCATAATTGGAGGGGTGATCAATTTATACTTCATCTCATCAAATTCCTTCCTAAAATCATCACTGAAGTCAAATTTATCTTATTTTAAAATCAATCTCAAAATAGGAAGAACAATATTACTTAATTCCTTGATGAACCTTCTATAGAATCCCACATGGACCAAGAATGATCTAATATGTTTTGTACAAGTGAGGTATGGTAAAGAATTGATCAATTAAACTTTAGACTTATCTACCTCAATTCCTTTTTTTTAAATGATATGACCTATAACTATTCCTTTTTCAACCATAAAGTGACACTTCTCAAAGTTCAAAACATGTTTTTTCTCAATCCATGTTCTGAATAATTTTTCCAAATTTCCTAAGAAATGATCAAATGAATTTCTGAAAACAGTGAAGTCATCGAGAAATACCTTCAGGTAGTCCTCAATATGATCTGATAATATGATTACCATACATCTTTGAAATGTACTTGAGGTGTTGCATATCCCAAAATGAATCCCATTGTAATAAAAGGTTCCAAAAGGGTGGGTGAATGTGGTCTTATGTTGGTATTCTAGGGAAATTGGTACCTGAAAATATCTTGAAAATCCATCCAAGAAAAAATAATGTGTCGTGTCTTCTAACCTTTCTAGCATATGGTCAATGAACGAGATGGGGAAGTGGTCTTTTTTGGTGACTTGATTTAAATTTCTATAGTCAATTCATACTCTCTGATTGTTTTGAACTCTCATGGGAATTACTTCATTATTCTTATTTTCTACAATCATCAAACTCGTTTTCTTAGGAACCATGTGTATGGGGATGAAACATTGTGAGTCAGGAATTGGGTAAATTATGTCAGGTTCCAAGAAATTCTCTATTTATTTTTTAACTACCTCCATAATGGTGGGGTTTAGACTCCTTTGGTGCTGTCTAATAGGTCATTAGTCCCCCTCTAGCAATATTCTATGGGATAAAACCTTGGGGTTATTTCCTGGGATGTCTCCTAGGATCCACCCTATGGATTTGATGTTTCTTTTTAAAAGGTCAAATAATGTTTTTTTGTGTTCATTAGAAAGGTTGTTAGATATTATTACTGGAAATTTTTATTCTTCCATAAGATATATATATTTTAAATTACATGGAAGAGGTTATAATTCTAGATTAGGGGGTTTCTCTAAATATGAGATTGAATTCAAATTTCCTACTTCCAAATATTCAATTTCTTGTGTAAAGGGAATCATATTAGCCTCTTCCAACAAATTATAAAATAAATAAGAAGTTATTTCTTCTTGAAATTTGAAAATAGAGTTTCCAAATTTTTGGACATTCACTCTTTCCTTAGTGATTTCAATAGAAAATAGATCCCTTATGGATAAAAATTATCTGAGCATACCTGAGTCTTCAATGGGCTCAATACCTTATTTATGAGTGATTGCAAAGAGAGAGTGGTTGCTTGGAGGATTCCTCTTAGAGTCAAGGATTTCGAAGTTCACTTTTTTGTCTCTAAGCTCCATTGAAAGTGTTCCTTCATGTACATTGATGGTCATCTTGTCTGTTTTCAAGAATGGTCTACCCAATATGATGGGTGAATGGCCTGATGCTTTATCTTCTTCCATGGTGAGCACATAGAAGTCTTCTAAAAAAATTAGTCCTTCCACTCCCACAAGAATATCCTCTAACAATCCTGTTAGAAAAATAGTGGATCTATTTTCCCATTGGACTACCACTATTGTGGGATTCAATTCACCTATTTTCAAATATGCAAAAACAGAATGAGACCTTACATTAATAAAGGCACCAAGATCACACAAATCATCAGAAATTTTCAAATAACCAATGGTTTATGGAGTAGAATATTTCCTTGGATCTTGACATTTTCTGGGAAATAGTTGTGTGATCATGGATGAGACACTCCTCCCTAGGGTGATCCTATAATTACCTTCAAGCCTCTTTCTTTTGGTATAAATGTACTTGATAGATTCAGTGTATTTGATAATTTTTTGGATGGCTTTCAAGAGAGGTATGTTAATTTCAACCTTCTGAAATGTATCTTGGATCTCACTTTGGAGTTGTTATTCTTCAATATTCTCTGATTCGGTAAAACTAGAAGGGAATGGTAGGAGAATATCCTTATTCTCCCTTTGCTGTATTTGTATTGGAGTTTCAGGTCTTTTCATTCTAAATCTTTCCATGGGTTCTTCTTCCTTCTTTTTTCTTCTTTTGGTGGGGTGGTTTGTTCTTCCAGAGTCTGTTTAGAATTTTTAGACTTAATTTCTTCCAGTTCTTCTTGAACTTCCTTGGTTTTTGGTGGTTGTATCTCCTTGTCACTCATTTTCATGATCATGATTACACTCTCCTTCATGTTGGTATTGTCTTAGTTGGAAGTTTTCTTGAGTTTTTAGACATCATGCCCATGAGATTTGAAAATTTATTTGACAAATCCTTCACTGTATTTTTCATCTCCTAAATTTTTGTTCCTTATATTCATTAAGCTGGTGGTGCATTGGGAAAGTTTTTTTCATGGTATTTTTGTTTAAAAGTATGTGGTTTATATGCTTGTTGTTGGTATCATTTCTTGTATAGTTGTTGGAAAGGATTTGGATCTGTAATTGCTACTAGAAAGGGAGATAAAAGGGAGGCATAGACTAGTTTTGTTGACCTCTAAATCCATGTTGGTCTTTCTCTTCTCTCCATGGATGATTTTTTTGAAATTTCATTAGTTTGAATGTGGATGAAAATCTCTCCATACCCTATATCTCAGCACATTGATCAGTGAAGTGATGGGGTGATGAACATAAACCACATACCTGAGGTGGGGAAGGTTGTTTATTCACTTGTTTCGTATCCATTTTTATTACTAGGATTGTTAATTATTTATATTTGGTTTAAAGTAAAATTGATGATTCATAAGTTCTTACTTCGTGAATACCACTTTTTCATGTACCACTTGTTCCAAACTACTAGAAATTTTGTGTTATCTTCTCAATTAGGCTTCTAGCTTCCATGAGTGATTTTTCAATTAAATCTCTTCTAGATGATGCATCCAAGAGGTTCCTTTCATTTTCTAGTATTAATTGGTAAAAGAAGTCTAGAAATTGGTGTTCTTATAATACATGATGAGGGCGTCTTGAACAAATCTTCTTGAATCATTCCCAGTGCTCATAGCGGGTCTCTCTAGTATCTTGTCGGATAGCATGGATTTCCTTCCTTATTGTTGTGCTCCGGGAGGTTGGGAATAATTTTTTCATGAAACATCTTTGGAGGTCATCCCAATCATGGATCTCTCTAGATTTTAGGGTGTAAAACCACTCCTTGGTAGCTCCCTCAAGTGAAAAGGGTAATTCCCTCCACTTGACTTGCTCCTCAGCTACTCCTCTCATCTTGAAGCTTGAGCATACAATGCTAAACTCTTGAATGTGTCAGTTGGGATCTTCACCTGCAAGGCCATGAAATTTAGGTATCATGGGAATCATGTTAACACATAATTTAAAGTCATTTTGTTGAGAAGGAATATCTAACTTATTTTTTTTATGGGAAAACTTTGGGGAACACAAGTCCCTTAGGGTTTATTGTAAATTAATTATCGTTATGGCAAGCTCGGATTGATTACTTGAGGTTTCACTTGATTCTTCTAAATTTATTTATTCAAAGTTATTTTCTAGATTAAAATTCCTACATCTGGTTAGAAAATTCATCTCTATCTCATGATCAAAAGACAATAATCATTCATTGGAGGTCCTAGTCATGCAATTTTTAGGTTAGATTAGCACCTAACTCCCCATAAATGGCACTATGTTTTGATACTCACCTATCGTGCAGTGTGGAAAAATATATTTTAATTCCATAATGGATATAGTATTATTAGTAACTAAATTCATATCCAAGGAGAAGTTTTTTAATCTTGTTGTCATAGTGTAAAATCAATTTATATGAATGAGATTATTGGGATTGTCAAATAGAGGAACAAGTGTTTTGAGAATAAAAATAAGAGTGATAAGTGATGGAGGTTATAGGTTAGATTCCCTATTTATAATTCTATCATAGTCCCTTTGAAATTAATCAGTTGTTTTTATTAATTAATTAAATGAAAAGATTAATATTTTTTCCTTTTTCACCATTGATCAAGTTTGATGTTGATGAGAATAATACTCGTAATATTCTTTCTTAGATTATTCTTCTTCTAATGTGTGAAAGCATCAATGATCCTTCATTTAATTACTTAGGCAATACCTTTTGGTGTGCCTCCTCAAATGGTGCACCCATGCGGTTTTGTAAAATAAGAAAACGTGGAGATGCATTTTTGTAGGAGTTACGAAAATTTTGATGCAGATAGATTTCCTTTTAAAAGGGAGGCACCAGCTTGGTATTGGACGTAGCAGACAGACTTTGTGAAATACCAGCAATATAGAGAGAAAATTTCATTTGGTGATCGGTTATGTTCAATGATAATTTTTCTTCAGACTGCATCTTCTCTCTACCTTTGATCCATTTTTTATATGAGTATCGTTTTTGAGATTGTGATTATATTTGGGAGTATTTTCTTTGTACTCTTGATTTTTAGTGGATCCCTCTTTCTGGACTAGGTCTCATGGTTTTTTCCCTCATTGGGTTTTTCCATGTTAAAAATTTCTGATGTCAACATTTATTTTCTATGCATATATTTTTGGTCACTGTGCATCTGCTTTTGTTTGGAGAGAAAGAAATTTATTTCTACCTCATGTTCTCTTTGCTATTGTTTGTGCATTCATCACTTTCCACATTTCCAAACATCTGATATCAGAGGGTTTGGTTTTTATGTCATAATTTTTATGGAATCAAATTATAGTCGGATTATTTTGTTGAATGGTACCAACTACCATATGTGGTGACTAAAAATGAAGGATCTTCTTTTTGTTAAGTGAATGAATCTTATGATGTTTAGCACTCAGAATCCAAAAATAATGTCATATGAAGAATGAGAGTTTGAGCATGAAATTATTTGTGGTTTCATTCTCCAATGGGTTGAAGATAATGTGATGAACCATATTTTCAACATCTCTCATGCCAGAACTTTATGGAAGAAGATTGAGACTATATATGCTTCCAAGATAGGAAACAATAAATTGCTTATTTTCAAACAAATTATGAATTTGAGGTATAAAGAAGGTATGTCTATTTATGACTATTTGAGTGAATATCAAGGATGTTTTGATCAATTTTCTGGTACGGGTATTAATTTTAATGATGAGGTTTTAGCACTTTCGTTGCTTAACATTTTACCCGATTCTTGGGATAATTTACGTGTTACTCTATCTGGTTCTACTCTTAATGGTGTTGTGACATTAAATTTTGTTAAGTCCATTGTTTTGAATGAAGAGTTCAGGAGGCGTACTCAGGAGAAATATTCTTCAGAGCTTTTATTCATAGAGAATGGGGGAGAAGGTTGGAAATGAATCTGGAAAAAAGTAGTTGAAGTAAGAGAAAAGGTGGAAGCAAAATGGTTATGGAGATGGAGTTCTTTACATCTTACATCCTAGGTAATTTTGGGATTTTGAATATTGTTAATGATGGCCATGATGATGTTGTAGGTATCGGGATTGTTTGTTCGGAGACCAACATAGGAAGTAAGCTTATTTTGAATAATTTTTTACATGCATATGAGGTTCTATTGAATCTTATTTCTACCAGTGTTATTGATGATGAAGGGTTTATCAGTACTTTTGGTGATTGAAAATGGAATATTTTCAAGGGTTCTTTGATTGTGTCTTGAGGGAAGAAGAAGTCGTACTGAACTAGAGATTCTATTTTTATTGATACTACGTACGTTGTTGAGTACAGTGTTTCATCCAAGTTATGGAATAAGAGGCTGAGTCGCATTACTGAGAAAGGGATTGGGTGTTTGTCCAAGATAAATCTTTTTCCAGATTTTAAGAGTGTCAAATTGGACTTTTGTGATCATTGTATGGCTGGAAAACAGAGCAGGGTGAGTTTCAATTGTTATCCTTTGCACAGGAAGTCACATGTACTTAAATTAGTATATTCTAATGTTTGTGGTCATTTTAAATCTAAGACCATTGGTGGGGATATTTATTTTGTGAAATTTATTGAGGACTACTCACCTAAGATTTGGGTTTATGTTTTGAATGCCAAAAGTCAGGTGCTCAGTGTTTTTAAGTAATTTCATGTTTCTGCTAAGAGGGAATCTGGTAAGAAATTGAAATGTATTCACACTGACAATGGAGGGAGAGTATTGTGATCCATTTGATCAGTATTGCGGGAAGGAAGGTATTCTGAATCATAAGACGCCTCCCAAGACACTTCAGTTGAATGGTGTAGCCGAGTGGATGAATAGGACTTTGTTAGAAAGAGTTAATTGTTTTCTTTTGAAAGAAAATTTTCCTGGATATTTTTGGGGTGAGTCTTTATTTAAAACTGCTTATATTATCAATTTATCACCTGCAGTTGCTTTGCAGATACACTCCTAACAAGTTTTGGTATGGAAAAGAGATCAGGTATGATCACTTGTGTGTTTTTGGTTGTGAGGCTTTTGTTCATGTTCCTAGAGATGAGAGATCCAAGCTCGATGGTAAGTCACACCAGGGTATTTTTATTTTCTATGGACACTGTGAGTTTGGGTAGATGTTCTATGATCTTTCTTTGAAGAAACTTGTCAAAATTTTTGATGTGGTGTTTAAGGAGGATTAGACTATTGCAGGTATTGATAAGGGATAAAAATATATTTCTCTAACTTTTGATGGATTTGTCGGTCTTGAGCCACATTCTAATTAACATTTACCTCATATTATTGATTTTGATGATCATGTTGATGTGCAGAATGATGCTCAAGGTGGACAGGTTGAAGTTGATTTTTCTGATGCACCTTTTGTTTCTAATGATCTGGTTTCATGGGTTATTAATGAACCTGCAGTCCCACTCCGGAGGTCAGATTGGCATCGTAGCATTTTTACTCGGTATTCACCTGATGAGCATGTGATCCTCACTAAAGGGGGAGAACCAAAATTTTTTGATGAGGTAATGGAAAGTGAACAGAAGGACGGATGGGTTGTGATAATGGATGATGAGATGACATCATTTCATGACAACCATACTTTTGTGTTGGTGAAGTTACCTACAGGTAATAGAGATTTGAAAATTCGGTGGATTTATCAGATTAAAAATGGATATTCTAGTTCTGTTCCACAATACAAGACAAGGTTAGTTGTTAAAGGCTTCCTTCAAGAGAAACATATTGATTTTGATGATGTTTTCTCACTTGTTGTCAAAATTTCTTCCATTCCGGTTGTTCTTGGTTTGGCTGCTAGTTTGGATCTGTAGATCGAGCAGATGGATGTGAAGACATATTTCCTACATTGAGATTTTGAGGAGGATATTTATATGGATCAGCCATAGGGTTTTATTGAAACAGGTAAAGAGGATCATGTCTGCAGGTTAAAGAAGAGTTTGTATGATTTGAACCAAGCTTTGAGACAGTGGTATAAGAAGTTTGAATCTTCCATTTTTCATTAGGGTTCCAGGAAGACATCTATTGATCATTATGTTTTTTCAGAGATTTACTGATGATGATTTTATTATACTGTTGTTTTATGTTGATGATATGTTCATTGTTGGCCATGATGCTTCTATAATTGATAGATTGAACAAGGATCTGTGTTAGTCTTTTATGATGAAAGACTTGGGGCCAGCATGACAGATCCTTTTCATCTCAATCTCCCATGACAGAAATGCCAAGAAATTGTAGTTATCTCAGGAGAGATATATTGATAAGGTTCTTCAGAGACTTTCTATGGATAGAGAGAAAGTGGTTAGTGCTCCTCTTGCTTTACATTTTAAGCTCAGTACCAATCAGTCACTTTCTAATAATGAAGAGAGGTATGAGATGCGTCACATACCTTATTCATTTATCATTAGTTGTTTGATGTATGTGATGGTATTTACTAGACCTGATATAGCTCATGCAGTTGGTGTGGTCAGTTGTTTTCCATCTAATCTAGGTAGAGAGCATTAGAGATCAGCGAAGTATATATTTGGTACTTCTGATCTGAGATTGTGTTTTGGAAATTGGAACCTATGTTTTGTAGCTTTATAGATTAATATATGGCAGGAGATATTGATTTGAGAAAGTCTACTTCAGGCTATTTGATCAATTTTGTAGGGGGAGCGGTATCTTGGTAGTCTAGATTGCAGAGATGAGTTACTTTATCTACCATAGAGTCAAATTTTATTTAAAGACCCGTAAATTTCAAGGAAATTTTTTTCTTAAATTCTTTGGGATTTTACGAGTATGCGGTTTCTGACGGCACCTGATTCTGAGGCCCGGTGTGCCTGGAATCAATTTCTGAAGTTTAGCTCGGGTATGTTTAGTGAACGAACGAGCAGGTTTTTCTATCTTTTGAACCAGTGCTCGGAATTGAAATTTGAGAGCACCGGTGGAACCGCAGCACCGGTAATTCCTTAAGAGGACCTTTACCGAAGATGCGTTTGCTTTGGAGGAGTTGATAAAAAAATGTGGATTAAAAAAAGGGAATAAAATTGTGTACAATTTTATTTATAATTCTAAGGTGGTTTTATCCTACATGGGGGAGTTAGGGTGGGACCCACTAACATCCTAACTACCCATGTGAGGATAAATGTGAGGTGGGGCCCACACGAGCCCCAACCCTTCACATTCCCTAAAACCCCTTAAACCCCCCCCCCCCCCCATTAAACCCCTTGTATTTAATTGGGTAACTCCCCACTCTCCCACATTAATTCATGCCAACACACACTTAATCAATTAATTGAATTAAGTGTTTAAATTTTGTAATTTGAATGCATGGCGTGTTTTAATAAAATAAGAGGAGCCTTATTTTATTTGTTGGTTGGCTTGTTGTGTTGAGAATTGCAGGAGAGAGCTCTAGTTCCTTTTGAAGAACTTCTTCTTCAACAAATAACGCCAACTCTCTGACGAAGAACGTCGACTCGGCGGCTCGGCGGCTTGGTTTCTCCATCCTCTTCTTCCTCCGCGACAAGGGAGGAGACACTGACGATGACAGAAACGACGCCATCATTCGCGACGCTTGAAAACCGCGAACTTCCTTCGAGGTAGGGGTTAAGTTCAATTTTAATGAATTAAAATTGTGCTTTGTTTTTTCATTGAGTATCTCGTATACTTTGGCCGAATGTTATCGTCGTAAAGGGAAGAGATCAGACCGCACAAACACTGCTGATTTCTCCTCCCCTTTTTCTTGTTGATCTTCGTTGATGATTGTGACGAAGGCGGCGTGGTGTCGTTGCACCGCGCGGGGACGAAGAGGACCGCAACCGGAGCGGGCCGCGGCGGTGGTGTGCGGCGTCGTCGTTCCGTGCCGGTGAGGCCGAAGAAGGCCGCGGCCAGGAGCGGGCCACGGCGGAGGGGCGCGGCGCCATCGCACCGTGGCAAACTTCCGAGGGGCGGCCGGTTGTGCCGGCCGCCGGCGCCACCTGGAGGCGGGACCCGAGGGGGTCCCGCGGTTACACCAAGGCCGGCCATTACGGCCGGACGTTTCGGAAAAACCGGGGGGGTGTAACCCCCCCCCCCCCCCCGACAGATTCTTAGGGCGGACCCCACGGGTCCGCCGTTTCGAAAACAAGGGGGCGGCGCCCCCCCCCCCCCCCCCTTTACACCCCGCTCGGCCAGCATCGAGCCGCAGCTGGCTTCCGATCCGGGCCGCAGGCCGCACAGGTTGGGACGGCCGCGCCGGCCACGGGCCGCTCCGCGCCACGCCCAATCGGGCCAGACCCAGACCCAGGTCTGGTCGACCCGGTTCGGGCCGACCCAGGGGGTATTGGGCCGGGTCGGACCGGGCCCAGACCCCCTATTTTCGGACCAGGTTCATTCAAATGCCCATATCTTGGGCTACGGACCTCTGATCGATGCACCATCAGGTGCGTAGGGATCCTTGGATCGAGATGGTCGTTTCGGTATATTACACTCAACATTTTGGCAAAGTTTGGGTATGGCCTGGTTGGTTCGAACCCGAAACCAACCGGGCCCTTGGAGCGGAAACGCTTATAACTTAACGAACGGACGTCTGAATGATGTGCCATCAATTATGTTGAATTCCTATTATTGAGACGGTTATTTTGGCTTACTCCACCCGAGGTTTGGATGTAGTTGGAGTACGGCTGGGTTGGTTTATCTTAAAAACCAACCGGACCCCTGGGACGGAAAAGCCAACAACTCTCAGACCGGGCGTCCGATTGACGCGCCGTCTGTTGCGTTGAGTTCCAATTGACGAGACGGAACTTTGTAATACATCAACTCTGGACTTTTTGACAGTTTATGTATCGACCCCCCTTAGCTCGTGGAGCTGACCCTCCCAGAATCGAGCGTGTTGTGTGCGGGAACCCTAGAGCTGGCTGCGACTGTGACGACGACGACGACTGTACTTGGATCCTACATGGGTTAGGCAGCAAGGAAGACTGTACTTGGATCATCTATGGGTTTGGTAGCGAGGATGATTGTACTTGGATCCTACGTGGTTTCGGCAGCGATGGTTACTATACTTGGATCCTACGTGGGCTCGGCAGCGATGACTTCTGTACTTGGATCCTACGTGGGTTCGGCAGAGGAGATGATTCAGAGGCTACATCTAATCATCTCCACCCCTCTTCGTGAGTAGTGTACCTGTGTGAGCTGAGTCTTGACTTTCAATCATTATCATTGATGTGATTGACTTGCCTTCCTGTGTGGATTGGGTTGTGCTTTTCTGTGTGGATTGGGTTATGCTTTCCTATGTGGACTGGGTTGTACTTGGGCTCGTGAGTTGGAGCAGAACTGGAATTGATGACTTAGGTATATGTATGGGCATATACCTAAGTAGAGTTGGTTGATACTTCGTTTTTGTATCTTTCCTTTGTGTTATATCCTTTTTGGATTCTGGGAGGCCTTCGGGGATCTCAGGATCCCTACTGAGTATCTTATACTCACCCCTGCACGGGCTATGCCCGCACTACATTGTGTTGGTTGCAGACGACGGACAGCGATGATCGTAGTTGTGGCTTGTGGTGTGGGACGGTATCCGGTGGAGGACTATCAGGCGAGACGTACACGGTGCAGACAGACGGATTTGAGGAGCAGAGGAGACCATCTGTACCCACCCTTCAGGTGGGGTTTCCGGAGGACAGCTTGGTGGTTACTGCTTTACTTTTCAGCTGTTGTACTTTCTTTTCTCAGTTGTACTGTACTTTCAGTTGGGTTTGTATACTGATCTATTTACTTTCCAGCACTTACTTTTGTACTCAGTTTACTTAGTGTTTACTTCAGCTTGCGTACTCTGTGGTGTTTGTTTTCTTATATAAAGGCAATGTCTTCCCTTTTATTGGGATTTATGCCTTTGGTGCTAGTCGTCAGCCCCTGGCCTATGGAAGGCGGGCTTGGGGTAGTCACGGCACGGGCCTCGAGGACGGGTCGTGAAAAATTGGTATCAGAGGAGTCGGTTCTACCGCAGAACTTAGGACTCTAATAATTTCTTCTATGTGAAGCAATAGTGTTAAGGGTATTGAGTGTGGTTATCAATCTAGGGAGTCCAGTGTTGGTGCGGCAGCCGACGTATCCATACACCAGGACCCTGAATTCTGATTTCCGACTCAATGCACGAAAACATTGATTGCATGTGTGTTTCAAAAGTTTTCTTTGTGATTACTTTGTGTCAGCTCACCAGGCATACTGTATTAACCGTGGCGCACCTGTTTCTTTTCAGGATGGCCCCACGACGGCAGCCAGCTAGGGTTCCGAGCTTTGTGCGAGATGGAAGCCCACCGAGCGACGAGGCCTCAGTGCAGGGACTCATTACAGCGGAGGCACCGTCGGTACCTCTACCCTCCGAGCCACCGATGCCACCAGCCCCAACAGCTGAGAGTGCACGTCGTATGAGTGCACTGCACGAGTTTCAGCGTCAGAGGCCGCCCAGGTTCCACAGAGAGATGGACCCTCAGGCAGCCGAGGATTGGCTGGAGGCTATCGTCCTAGTCTTCAGATTAATAGGGACGACAACTGACCTCATTGTGATCCTTGCGGTGAGTCTCCTGCACACAGCAGTAGGTAGATGGTGGAGCCTGATGCTCTAGGTTCATGATGAGACATCTCTACTTTGGACGGACTTCGAGAGCCTCTTCCGCTCGGAGTTCGTTCCATCCACCCTCCATGCGGTGCGCATTCAGGAGTTACTACAGCTGCGGCAGGGCAGCATGACAGTAGCCCAGTACTCGGCGAGATTTACTGATCTCTCGCGCTACTCCACGGATATGGTACGGGACCCATTCTTCCAGGCCCGGACCTTCGAGAAGGGATTGAGGAATGAGATCAGAGCTTCGATGATCTCTCTCAGCATTCTGACACAGGCAGGAGTACTGGAGCGATCCCTTCTTGTGGAGAGCTTTCTTGTTGAGCCTGCACCAGCAGCGAGACCTACCGCATGGCGACACGTAGCGGAGTCTTCTGCAGCCGGCAGTAGATAGATGTCGCAGAGGTCCAAGCAGACCAGACCATTAGGTGGGCGACCTCAAGATACTGGTTCGAAGGTACGGGGCACACGCAGCAGAGCCAGTCATACGAGAGGCAGACAGTGCTATGCATGCGGCGGGTAGGGCCACATGGCTCGTGACTGCCCGACCCGCCATGCAGAGGAGCAGAAGACAGTTGAGGGACCACCCAGGCAGAGGTAGAGGTTCAACCGTGGTGGTCCGCAGGGAGCAGGCGAACGAGGTAGAGGAGTTGGCCGAGCAGCAGGTGGTGGACGACGCTTCGGGGCTCTACCACCACCACCAGGAGGTCCACCCCGACCACAGGGAGCTGGCGGACAGAGGCAGGCTCAGCTTCAGGCAGTGGAGGATTACGACCATGACGAACCTGAGATGATTCGAGGTACTATCTGTGTCTACTCCACCCTTTCTACAGTTCTTATAGACACAGGAGCGAGTCATTCTTTCATTGCTGCTGCCCTTGTTCGTAGCTCGGAGATTCCAACAGAGTCATTGGATCAATCCTTACGGCTAGAGACTCCTATGAGAGAAGACTCGACGATTACGCACTGGTGCCGGCAGTGTGAGCTTACTCTAGGAGGCGAGAGCTTCGGCTAGGATCTTCTTGTAGCGGCGTCGAGGCCTTACGACATCATCTTGGGCATGGATTGGTTATCTACAGTCCATGATCATATCGACTGTATTAGGCTCAAGGTGCAGTGTGTCCGCACAGATGGGAATAGGTTCACCTTCACCGGCGAGAAGGAATCCTTTGCAGCGCAGGATGGACTCACACAGAGGAGAGGACAGCAGATCACCCATCAGTTGGCTAGTATCATCCTAGGAGAAGTTGATGTGCAGAGTCTGAGTTTTCATGTTGTGGTGGATCAGTATGCGGACGTTTTTCCTGACAACGTTCCAGGACTACCTCCTCGCAGAGAGGTAGACTTCTATATTGACTTGTACCCCGGGATAGCCCCGATATCTACTCCAGCATATCGGATGGCTCCCGCTGAGCTTCGAGAGCTACGGGTATAGCTGGAGGACTTGTAGGGTAAGGGATTCATCCGACCCAGTGTTTCACCCTGGGCTTCCCCGATTTTGTTTTCCAAGAAGGCAGACGAGAGCTTGCGACTGTGTGTCGACTACCGTCGCCTAAACCAGGTGACCGTGAAGAACAAGTATCCACTTCCGAGGATAGATGATCTCTTCGATCAGCTCAAGGGAGCACGATGGTTCTCGAAGATAGACCTCAGGTCAGGCTATCATCAGCTCAGAGTTCGAGATGAGGATGTGCAGAAGATGGCCTTCAGGTGTCAGTATGGCCACTATGAGTTCTTCGTTATGCCTTTCGGTGTAACCAACGCTCTAGCAGTGTTCATGAGTCTCATGAACAGGAACTTCCAGCCTTACCTCGATCGATTTATCGTAGTCTTCATCGACGACATAATGATTTACTCGACTACTGAGGAGGAGCACGCCTACCACTTAAGGGTTGTACTGGAAACACTCCGAGAGCACCAGCTTTATAGTAAGCTCTCGAAGTGTCAATTCTAGATTCGAGAGGTCCACTTATTGGGGCACATCATCTCTGAGGCGGGAGTTGATGTGGATCCTATAAAGATCGAGGCAGTACTGGCTTGGGAGCCACCCAGGAGCGTGACGGAGGTGCGGAGTTTCCTAGGTCTGGCTGGGTACTATCGGAGATTTGTGCCAGACTTCTCCAGAGTTGCAGCACCGCTTTCAGCTTTGACGAAAAAGGGGAAACCCTTCGTGTGGTCAGATAGATGTCAGCAGAGCTTCCAGGAGCTGAGATAGAGATTGACCAATGCACCCATCTTGAGGCTACCGGAGGAGGGCGTAGGGTACGTAGTTTACTGCGATGCATCAGGGACCGGACTCGGGTGTGTCCTGATGCAGGAGCGGGCAGTGATCGCCTATGGTTCACGACAGTTGAGGCAGCACGAGAAGAACTACGCTACCCATGACCTGGAGTTAGCAGCAGTGGTCTTCGCCTTGAAGATGTGGCGGCACTATCTGATGGGCGAGCTCTTTACAGTCTACTCTGACCACTAGAGTCTCAGTTACATCTTCTTGCAGAAGGACCTGAACCTGAGACAGCGGTGATGGCTCGATTTCCTCCAGGACTATGACTTTGAGATAGTCTATACTCCTGGGAAGGGGAACGTAGTAGCTGATGCTCTCAGCAGGAGGTCGGGCATTCAGCTACTTGGAGAGGCGACAGAGCAGTTAGCCGCTTTGCAGATATCCTTCGTGGATAGAGATGGGGAAGCCTTTCTACAGTCGCTCACAGTCACTCCTCCACTACTTCAGCGGGTCAGGGAGGCACAGCGTGGGGACGTTGACTGTGAGATGCAACGTGCTCAGATATCCATAGGACAGGCACCTGATGGATTCTCTGTAGGAGGAGAGCACGTCATCCTTTTCAGGGGACGTACCATGGTACCAGTTGCATTACAGGAGGAGGTGCTGAGGGAGTTTCACACTTCCCCATTAGCGGTACATCTAGGAGTAGCGAAGATGTACCAGGATCTCAGACGACAACACTGGTGGCCGGGTATGAAGAAGGTTGTGGCAGAGTTCATTTCACGATGCCTCACCTGCCAGCAGGTGAAGGCGGAGCACCAGGTACCAGCAGGATTGGTACAACCCTTAGAGGTCCCGGAGTGAAAGTGGGACGGGATATCTATGGATTTCATGATGGGACTTCCACGTACTTCCAGAGGACATGACTCTATCTGGGTGATTGTCGACCGACTCACCAAGTCGGCCCACTTCTTACCTATCAGAGAGCAGGGCTCAGTGGAGAGCTTGGGATGCCTCTATGTTTAGGAGATTGTACGGCTTCATAGTTTACCATCGTCTATCGTCTCTGATCGAGACGCTCGCTTTACTTCCCGACTTTGGAAGGGGTTGCAGGAGGCATTTGGGACGCAGCTACACCTGAGCACCGCCTTTCACCCTCAGACGGATGGCCAGATGGAGAGGACCATTCAGACTCTCGAGGACATGCTCCGTGCATGTGTCCTTGACTTTAGTCGCAGCTAGGAGGATCACCTACCCTTGGTGAAGTTTGCGTACAAAAACAGCTACCACTCCACCATCGGGATGGCACCATATGAGGCATTGTACGGCTGACCTTGCAGATGACCTCTGTGCTGGACAGACCCTAGGGAGTCAGCACTCATAGGACCAGAGATGGTCCAGGCTACGATAGAGAAGGTGCAGATCATCCAGGAGCGGATGAGGACTGCACAGAGCCGACAGAAGTCCTATGCTGATAGGAGGCGGAGACCAAGAGTTCGATGATGGCGACCACGTTTTCTTACGGGTCTCACCTCGACGTGGATTACGGAGATTTGGTCGGGGCGGCAAGTTATCTCCGCGCTTCATCAGACCATTCCAGGTTCTCAGCAGGATAGGCGAGGTGGTTTATCGTCTGGCTCTTCCACCTCAGTTGCACCGGGTGCACGACGACTTCCACGTATCTCAGCTGAGGAGATACGTGCACGAACCGACGTATATCATTGATCACGGGGAGCTGGACATCGATGACGGGGCGACATTTGCGGAGGTCCCGTTGGAGATCGAGGATCGACAGGAGCGGGTCATACGTGGATGGTCGATTCCTCTAGTGTGCATCAGGTGGAAGCACGAGAACCTCCAGGAGAGCACATGGGAGTAGGAGGCTCAGATGCGTGCACAGTACCCTCATTCGTTCCCCTAGTTTATGATGTAGCTTTACGGGGACGTAAAGCCCTGATGTGTGAGTAATGTAAAGACCCGTAAATTTCAAGGAAATTTTTTTCTTAAATTCTTTGGGATTTTACGAGTACGCAGTTTCTAACGGCACCTGATTCTGAGGCCCGGTGTGCCCGGAATCAATTTCCGAAGTTTAGCTCGGGTACGTTCAGTGAACGAACGAGCGGGTTTTTATATCTTTTGAACCGGTGCTCGGAATTGAAATCGGAGGGCACCAATGGAACCGCAGTGCCGGTAATTGCTTAAGAGGACCTTTACCAAAGATGTGTTTGCTTTGGAGGAGTTGTTAAAAAATGTGGATTAAAAAAAGTGAATAAAATTGTGTACAATTTTATTTATAATTCTGAGGTGGTTTTATCCTACATGGGGGAGTTAGGGTGGGACCCACTAACATCCTAACTACCCATGTGAGGATAAATGTGAGATGGGGCCCGCACGAGCCCCAACCCTTCACATTCCCTAAAACCCCTTAAACCCCCCCATTAAACCCCTTGTATTTAATTGGGTAACTCCCCACTCTCCCACATTAATTCATGCCAACACACACTTAATCAATTAATTGAATTAAGTGTTTAAATTTTGTAATTTGAATGCATGGCATGTTTTAATAAAATAAGAGGATCCTTATTTTATTTGTTGGTTGGATTGTTGTGTTGAGAATTGGAGGAGAGAGCTCTAGTTTCGTTTGAAAAACTTCTTCTTCAACGAAGAACGCCAACTCTCTGACGAAGAACGTCGACTCGGCGGCTCGGTTTCTCCATCCTCTTCTTCCTCCGCGACAAGGGAGGAGACACCGACGACGATGGAAACAGCGCCATCATCTGCAGCGCTTTACAACCGCGAACTTCCTTCGAGGTAGGGGTTAAGTTCAATTTTAATGAATTAAAATTGTGCTTTGTTTTGTCGTTGAGTATCTCGTATACTTTGGCCGAATGTTATCATCGTAACGGGGGGAGATCGGACCGCACAAACACGGACGATTTCTCCTCCCCTTTTTCTTGTTGATCTTCATTGATGATTGTGGCGAAGGCGGCGAGGTGTCGTTGCACCGCGCGGGGACGAAGAGGACCGCGGCAGGAGCGGGCCGCGACGGTGGTGTGCGGCGCCGTCATGCCGCGCCGGTGAGGCCAAAGGAGGTCGCGGCCAGGAGCGGGCCGCAGCGGAGGGGCGCGGCGCCGTCGCGCCGTGCCGGATGAACAAGAGCGGAGGCCTAAGGCCGCGGCAGACATCCGAGGGGCGGTCGGCTGTGCCAGCCGCCGGTGTCACCTGGAGGCGGGACCCGAGGGGGTCCCGCGGTTACACCAAGGCCGGCCGTTTCGGAAAAACCGGGGGGGGGGTGTAACCCCCCCGACAGATTCTTAGGGCGGACCCCATGGGTCCGCCGTTTCGGAAACAAGGGGGCACCCCCCCCCCCTTTGCGCCCCGCTCGGCCAGCGCCGCGGCCGGCTTCCGAGCCGGGCCGCAGGCCGCACGGGCTGGGCCGGCCGCGCCGCGCCACGCCCAATCGGGCCAGACCCAGACCCGGGTCGGGTCGACCTGGTTCGGTCCGACCCAGGGGGTATTGGGTCGGGTCGGACCGGGCTCAGACCCCCTATTTTCGGACCAGGTTCGTTCAAACGCTCATATCTTGGGCTACGGACCTCCGATCGACGCACCATCAGTTGCGTATGGATCCTTGGATCGAGAGGATCGTTTCGGTATATTACACTCGAGGTTTCGGCGAAGTTTGGGTACGACCGAGTTGGTTCGAACCCGAAACCAACCGGGCCCTTGGAGCGGAAACGCTTATAACTTAACGACCGAACGTCCGAATGACGTGCCGTCAATTACGTTGAATTCCTCTTAGTGAGACGGTTCTTTTGGCTTACTCCACCTGAGGTTTGGACGCATCTGGAGTACGGCCTCGTTGGTTTAGCTTAAAAACCAACCGGGGCCCTGGGACGGAAAAGCCAATAACTCTCAGACCGGGCGTCCGATTGACGCGTCGTCTGTCGCGTTAAGTTCCTATTGACGAGACAGAACTTTGTGATACATCAACTATGGACTTCGTGACAGTTGATGTATCGACCCCCCTTGGCTCGTGGAGCGGACCCTTCCGGAATCAAGCATGCTGTATGCGGGAACCCTAGAGCTGACTGCGACTGTGACGACGACGACGACTGTACTTGGATCCTACGTGGGTTCGGCAGCGAGGACGACTGTACTTAGATCCTCCGTGGGTTCGGCAGCGATGACGATTGTACTTGGATCCTACGTGGGTTCGGCAGCGACGACTTCTGTACTTGGATCCAACGTGGATTCGGCAGAGGAGATGATTCAGAGGCTACATCTAATCATCTCCACCCCTCTTCGTGAGTAGTGTACCTGTGTGAACTGAGTCTTGACTTTCAATCATTATCATTGATGTGATTGACTTGAATTCCTGTGTGGATTGGGTTGTGCTTTTCTGTGTGGATTGGGTTATGCTTTCCTGTGTGGACTGGGTTGTACTTGGGTTCGTGAGTTGGAGCAGAACTGGAATTGATGACTTAGGTATATGTATGGGCATATACCTAAGTAGAGTTGGTTGATACTTCGTGTTTGTATCTTTCCTTTGTGATATATCCTTTGTTGATTCTGGGAGGCCTTCGGGGGTCTCAGGGTCCCTACTGAGTATCGTATACTCACCCCTGCACGGGCTATGTCCGCACTACGTTGTGTTGGTTGCAGACGACGGACAACGCTGATCGTAGTTGAGGCTTGTGGTGCGGGACGGTATCTGGTGGAGGACTATCAAGCGAGACGTACACGGCGTGGACGGACGGATTCGAGGAGCAGAGGAGACCATCTGTACCCACCCTTCAGGTGGGGTTTCCGGAGGACGACTTGGTGGTTGCTGCTTTACTTTTCAGTTGTTGTACTTTTTTTTCTCAGTTGTACTGTACTTTCAGTTGGGTTTGTATACTGGCTCATTTACTTTCCAGCACTTACTTTTGTACTCAGTTTACTTCATCTTGCGTACTCTGTGGTGTTTCTTTTCTTATATAAAGGCAATGTCTTCCCTTTTATCGGGATTTACGTCTTTGGTGCCAGTCGCCAGCCTCTGGCCTATGGAAGGCGGACTTGGGGTAGTCACGACACGGGCCCCGAGGACGGGTCGTGACAGTTTATTGCAGCTACAAAGGCATGCAAAGAATTTTTATGGATGAAAACTTTTATTCGAGAGCTCAATTTTAATCAGAACATGTATGTTTTATTTTTTAATACTCAGAGTGATATTTGTTTGAGAAATAATTCCACTTTTCATGGCAGTTCAAAACATATTGATGTTCGGTGTCATTGGATATGCGACGTCCTTGATTCGAGATAGTTGGGCCTTGAGAAGATCCATACTGATCAAAATGGACCAAACATGTTATCCAAGAGTTTACCAAGAGATAAATTTGAGTCTTACTGACTGATTGCGGGGTTGGCGATGATCCCCACTTGATTCGGAGGGGGAGTTTGTTGGGATGCCTCCTCAAAAGGCACACCCACACGATTTCGTAAAATAAGAAAACACGGAGACATGTTTTTGTGGGAGTTACGAATATTTTGACGCGGAGAGTTTTCCATTTAAAAGGGGGACAGTAAATTGGTATTGGATGTAGTGGACAGGCTTTGTGACACCCTGGAAATATGGAGAGAAAATTCCATTTGGCGATCGGCTTTGTTCGACGATCATTTTTCTTCAGACTGCATCTGCTCTCCGCTTTTGATCCAATGTTTTATCTGAGTATCATTTTTGAGATCTCACTCATCTTTGGGAGTCTCTTCTTTTTACTCTTGATTTTTAGTGGATCCCTCTTTCTGGACTAGGTCTCGTGGTTTTTTCCCTCATTGGGTTTTTCCACGTTAAAAATTTCTAGTGTCAACATTTATTTTATGCACATATATTTTTGGTCGTTGAGCATCCGCTTTTGTTTGAAGGGAAAGAAATTTATTTCCGTTGCACGTTCGTTTTGCTTTGTTTGTGTGTTCGTCGATGTCGCCTTTCCCAACAATACCAAATCTAGTATTAAAATTCTCAAGCATCCAAATTAGACCACTGTTACTTCCTCGTGTGTTTAGTAATCACTAAACACTTCTCCACTTGACACTAGATCAACCAATTGGTGTGATCAAAAAAACCAAGAAGTGGGAGAAAATATTTCTTTAATCAAGGCAATAGTAAAAATCCATAATTGAATACAAACACAATCATATTCATATCAAAATTCTGGAATTTAGAATTGAAAACCATTTAAATAATGAAAACAGGCCAAGGTATTTAAATAAATTGAACTATACTCAAGCATCACAAATTCGGGTCACCTCTCCTTCACTCCACCACTTAAGAATTCTACCCCTCCATTAGAAAAGAAGTAATGGGAATGAGAGGGGTAGACAGCATGGTAAAAACAAAATAAAATAAATGTAGAAGAAAACAGAGCAACAACGGTGATCCTTTGCTTCCAATCCTTCGATCCTTTTTGTGGAAGCAACGCCCTTATATTTATAGAGGGTGAAGTTCCTTCTCTCTCTCTTGTTTTATATCCACCATATCTTGCCTTATCTCGGGTCAAAGGTTGGATGTATCTATTTAAAGATTTTTCGTATTAAATATGTTGAAATGTCAGGCGTTTCAAAATTTCAGTATTAGCTTGTATTCCACAATGACGGTAGCAACATCTACCATTGGGCATCTCCATGCTACTTTCCAATGTCATGATCCATCGTTCCGACCTCACGGTAGGACAGGTTGTGATATCGTTCCATCAATTGCCAGTTATCAACAATTGCAGTTCATTATCTACAATGAGTGGTCTTTTGTGGCATTCTTGAAATAAATGATAACAACTTAGTTGGTCCACGATGAGTTTCCCCGTGGATTATTAAAATAGAAATCAAATGCAAGAGATTACAGGAACCCTAAACACAGTTTCACAGAGATGTAATTTAGCCCACCAGTAACAGAGAACAGATTCTGGATTATTGGGCAGGTCTCCAAGAAGAGAGCGCATAGATTATTCGTCCCTTCCATCCCTGCAGTAGCCAGTGGCCATCTTCATTAACCACAAAATCCTTATGATATGATGTCAATCTGTCCTTTGCCATCCTCATGGTCTCCACATTCAACGGAAGCTGCCTAAAACCAGCTCTCAGATTCCGGACCTGACACTGCTTATATGTTTCTGGCCGCTCAATCCTCTCCAATCCTTCGCATGCAATGGCATTCATCAACTCCCGCCCAAAAACATACTTCTCAAGCAGCATCCTCTCTGGAATCTCACGAGGAACCGTAGTATCCAGCATATCAAACAGAGAAGAATAATGGTAGACAGCCTCTCGGAATCGCGTCATGAAGAATGGGGCGCCATATGCAGCATTTCTTATCCCCAGTATGAAGACAGCGGGATTCATCTTCTTTATCAGGCTAAGAACCATATCCCGTGGACTCTCCAGCAGCACAGTTTCATCCAGCAAGTTACTAAATCGAAACAGAGAATTTACAACAAGCACCTCATCACTTCCAATCTTGATATCTTCCACCTGAATCGTTTCCCATTTCTGAGCAATGGCAATGAACTCAAACGGCACATTAAATCTTGCAGCATAGTTCGCTAATCGATATCCTGTCTCCTCAATTCTCCCTGCTGGCTTAAACCCCGGCTGCGGAAGATCGATTCCAGTAATCCGTAGCTTTGGAGGCCCGCCCAGCCTAGAGGAAAGCCTTTGTATGAAGCTCGGCCATTGAAAACCATATGAGATACCAAAATCAACGATGTGGAGTCCCGTTGCCTTCTCAGATGCTTGCATGATTGTCATGTTTGAGAAGAAGTTGGCAAGCTTCCTGAATGGGCACACAGCTAAATACAGATGGTAAGCTTTCAAGATGTCAGCAGCTGATGCCAGCCGTGCAATGAGGGCATTGTATCTGTGAGTCCCAGAACCAGCCAGGCGCGCCTCAAGTCCATCAGCGAAGTAAATGGCCAGTCTCTGCATGCCATCCCCAGTTGCAGATGAATGCTGTCTAATCTGTCTCAACAGCTCAACGACATTCCTTTGATCATCACCTGCAACAGCCTGTGCACATTGAATCAACAGTGTTCTTAAATCCACCACATTCATCTTGCCTTTCTGTTTTTGACGCCTTCTACGACTATTAGATCGTCTCAACTGGCGCTCTTGCTCAACATTCCTTCTTGCTTCATTATTGAGAGATTCCCGAAGTTCGGATTCGCCCTTCCCCCCATTACATAACAACACCCAGTCAAACATTTCTGGCTTCACATTTGATTCAGAATAAACAGCAGACACCTTGGTACCTCTCCCCGACTCCGAATCCAGAAGATCAGAATACGCATTTTTTCTTCCCCTGACCCCATCCTGAAAGGAATTCATTTCATGGTTCTCAGCATTTTTGGGCCCTTCAGCCAGCAATGACAAATGACTGTCACCTGGGAGGGGGCTGTTTATCCCATCAAACCCCCTCCTTAATTGCGGAGCATACTTGTTCTTGTTAACATTATCTACAGCGCCAATGTGACTACTGCTTAAAGTGGCGTGTGATGAATTGGCTCCAGGCTCCGAACTAAGATTCAGATGAACACTAGCTGCATGAGATGGGCTTGAAGCACTTTCACCACAACTGCAATCAAGCCCGCCATTGCAGTTGCTGATGAGAGAATCACTGAGATTACCAGAATGACTTCCCTCTGGGCAGTGAACATTTTGATGGAAATAAGGGGACTCCTGGGGATTTGGTGAAGGGGGATACTTTTTCCCAATAGCTTCATATAAAGATTTCTCTGCAGCTTGGAGCGTTGCAGAAGACTCCTGAAACATGCAATTCTTCTCCTCTATGTCTTCTTCCATGAGCATCTGGCTGATGTATTTGAGGACCACATCACTGAAATCACAACAGTCCCTGCAAGATTCTCCACCAGAACTTGTAACGGAGGCCAGTTTACCAGTTCTTGGATCGGAAGGAAGCAGAGGAGGATCTACGTAACCTTTGGGGACGAAGCCGCCATCGACCTCAGCCCCATTAGAAGCATCCCGATTCAAGCCGCTGACGGAACCAGTCATGGAAGGCACGAAATTGCCCGCTCCTGGGACCAGCGGGAGAGGAGGGGGATTCGGAACAACCACGAAACACTTATCTACAAACTCACCTTCAAGATTTCGCCCACCGGCAACAGACCAAGAGGAAAAATCCGAAGAAGGGCAATCGGCGTTGATTTCGAAGCTCTCACTCGCAGAGCCACCAGACCCCCCGCAAAAACCCGAATCCATGACCATTTGCCTCGGTCTAACAAGCAGGAACAACACCACCAAAACCCTAGAAGGAAAAAATCAAATTGAATGAACGAAGCTCCATTCAAATTCACGACCTAATCGCCGGTAAAAAATGATTACATAAACAACAAAAAAGAAACAAGAAGAGAAACTGAAATCGCTCAATAGCACAATTGAGTAGATAAAATATGAGTGTCCAGGACAAGCAGTACTGAAACTGCGGCGAAGAAACCAAAAAATGGAGGGAGGGAGAGGGAAAGCGAGAGAGGGAGGGAAGGAGAACAGACAGGAGAGTGGGAGCCCGATGGAGGCGCGAAGCCTGTGGTCTCGTTCGCTGGTGGGGATGAGAGAAGCGCAACCCGACGAAGACACAGAACAGGAGTTGCCGGCCTCAACCGTTGATGTGGGGAAACTGTGAGAGATTTTCTTGAGGAGCCCGGATGGGTTGAATCGGACGGACATAAAGAGGAGCGGAAAGTGAGAAGACGGGGGGAAGCAGCGGTGGGACAATCACTGCAGCTTCGATCACTATCTCAGCACTATCGCCCTTCACCATCATCTTTCCGCCTCCCTGACAGCGAAAGGGACCTTTCCCTCCCCCACCGTGAAAGCGAGGTACGTTCGAGCACCTCCCCGCCTCATGCCAGGCACCAATCCAGCTATGCATTCGCGTGAATCGCCCATCCGTTGGCGGGTGCAAGACGGTCCAAGAAGCTGTAGATGATGGTGCGGCGACTCGTAATCTGCCTGGATGGCAAAAGAATCGTTGCGGCCTCCGCTCGCGCCCCTGAACAGAATACCAGCCGACGACATGAACGAACCGGTCACCATCGCATCAATCCATCCAGTGTTGACGGTGCTCAAAGTCATCAGCCGCCTGAATGCATCCCTCCCTCCCGTGTATTCGGTAGAAAACATGACAGCCCTGTTTTATTTTCAATCACTCCTCAATTCTCTATCAATCACGTCAGTGCACATTTTGTTATATTCAGACATTTTGTTATGTTCAGAGTTATCTTTTGTTTGTGTTAACAAAATACCGAAGGGATGTTTCTATCGGCACCGGCTAAAAATGATGACAAATTATGTTTTTATGAGGGTTAAAAAAAACATTAATAAAATCATCTATTTATCAAAAAAAAAAATGTTGATAAAAAACAATTTTATTATCTTGATAAGGAGGGTACATTATCGACATTTTTTTAACGTCAATAAAATGTATATTTCATAAAAAAAATCATATATCATTAAAAATCATATATTAAAAACAACACATGCAAGAACATAAAACACGCTCGGGGATTCAACCCTGCGACGCACACCTCAAACCCCTCCGACCCTTACCACCACCGCTCATCCGTAGGGGGCCATTAAAAATCATATATTCATATATAAATATATTTATATTGATATAAATATAATATATTTTATTAAATATGATTCATATAATGCTAAATTTGTAATTATACTTAATATATAAGATACTTAGTGAAAATGGTTTATAAAATAATTAATAATCAATATTAATTAATAATTTGTTAATTATTATTGAGTAATAGTCATTTAATAACATTTTAATGATGAGAAATTTAATAAATTAATGAGCGGTCTAAAATAAGTTGAAAATATAACTTGAATTTCAAACGGTCGTAACTTTTGATCAGGATGTCTGTTCGAGCTCTACCGCGTATCAAATCTGTAAGACCTCGTGTTCGTATGGATGTTTGAAATTCAGGAGAAATTTGAATTTTCAAATTAGTGGTCGGGTTGTTTTGAGAACCGGGATTCATAATCGTGTTTTGAGAGTTTGGACACCTTCAAAGTGGTGTTTTTGGCATGGTCGAAGACTTAGGAGACATCCCATGGGCTCAGAGGAGCCTCGGGAAAGGTCAGGTGGCTGCTACAACAGAGCCACCAGCTTGTTGGTGGGCAGCATCAGTTGACCCTTTAAGGGGGTGACATTTTTACCCCCTTGGGTTTTTAGAGGGGACAACACCCTTTTTCCTTTTTCTCTTGCATGCACATCTAGGGGTCCCTCACCCCCTTTGTTTTTCCCTTCAAGCACCCTCAGGGGGGGTGGGGGGTTGTGGCTCCAAACATTGATTCCAGCTACGTCTCAACCTCCGTCATTCTCTGTTGATCCTCACCCCCTCCCGCTCTAATTTCTTCTTCTCTTAGTTGGAGATTTGGTTTTAATTCCACTGGAGTATGGTGGAATCGGCCAAGCACAACAGGGCTTCCACTTTGACTAAGAATAGGGTGAATCGGGACGTTGTCTGCTCGCAATGGCTCATTGATTCGACCAAGGTACGTTACGCCGTGGATTTTTCTATAGTTTTTAAAAAAAATTAAATTAAAATGCCTATTGATTTGGCAATAGATGTTAGGGCTTTTCCTCGATGTAGTGTCAGGAATGTGAGACAGAGCGTTGGGGTGTCGTTAGGTGTGGTCCCGGCACGACAACGATGTTCGGTGAGAAAGTTGGCATTATGCATTTTGATAAAATGGTTTAATGAATTATAATTCGTTATAATTAGTTATGTGTGGTGACTTGGTGTGACGTAGGTGTTCGAGAGCACGGGCCGTGGCCAGTTGAGTCGAGACAAGCTTGGGCGATCCTAGGTGAGAGTTGTTGGGTTGAAGAATAAATGGAACAAGACTTCTAAAATGGTAGGTGATCCCTATGCATATGCCCTTTGGTATTATGCTTTTGTTTATATGCATAAGGCATGCGCGACCCCGCCACTCTAAGCGGTGCCCCCCCCTGAAATTGTTAAAGTCTTTTAAATAAAAACCGAAGCCTATGTTTGATTTGCACAAGGTGTCGAGGGACCCGATGGACCCTCGTATACCGGATGGACATCTCGGTCACCGACAATCAAGGATATAAATTGGTGGATATGGTGTAGTGGCCCTAGTGGGCAAGTGACCTAGTAACCTCTAGGTGGTGACAAGCGATTATTTGGGATGCAAGGCCAAGGGGTTGGCCATGAGAGATACCCTAGAGTCGACGAGCTATGTGAGATGATTATGGGGTGAGCGTTTCTCCCCCACTAAGACACGACTACTTTGGGTGGTTTGACCCAACATAGACCGACAAACGGGGCTGGTGTTTGGACATACCTAGGACGCCTGAGAAAAGGAATGGGCTTAGGGACATTTCCCTAGTGTGACTTGCCTAAGGGGCCAAGGTGGCCTTGATGAGGCTAAGGGGACCCTAGTAAGTTCCTTTGTGACTTGTGACCCTAGTGAGAGGGTGGACTTGGGAATGAGTAGAGATGGTAGCAAGTGTCACCTTAGAACCTGATTATCCAATAAAAACATATATTTTAATTACATTTTAATGGTATTAAATGTTCATTTTTGATCTTATGGGCCTGAGTTAGTGCATTTTCATTATGAACATCCATTCTCATCATTTGTGCACTTCATGCCTAATATACACCAATTTAGGCCCAATGAGTCATCTGATTCTAAGGAATGCAATTATCAATATTTTAATTTGATATTTGGGAACTATATCTACACTTAAATATGAACATTTTTCATTCAGGGATCAATGGATGATTCATAAACGATGATGGAGATATTTGAAGATTAATGGAAGCAATTCTAGAGAAGGCAGATTGGACACCAGCCCACTTATGAGACTGTGGGGTCCAACATACAGGTCCAATGAATCCCAAATTTTGTGATATGATAGAATAAATGTTGAGTAACAAATCACTCTTCATGAGATAATGCTAATTCGGCCTTTATGGTGGTCATTAAGGCGGCCCAAGTTAGAGATAAAATTCTGGGCCAGATTCTGCGGCCCAGAAAAACATCCCACTAATTTGATCATATCTCGGAATAAATAACTCCAAATGGGCCCCAATTTTACAGAAAGTTAGAAGACATCCGGATCTCCATTTTCTTCTTCTATGACCCACTCTGATTCGGCCATCTAGAAGGTCATCCAAACGCGTCTGTTCGGTGGATGAAAGCTGGCTGCCACCTCGAGTCAAATGTGGAAAAGTCCAAATTCCACAAGCTTTCCACCACCTATGGCCTACCAAAATTAATTGAGATGCTTTGTACTGTTGGAGGCTCGACCCAATGGCTCAAAAATTCCTATTTAAGGTAGTGGTGTTGGAGGATTTAGGGATCTTGGGTGCTTGGTTTCATTGTAGTGTTATGTTGCCGCTTTGTGTTTGTAATCACATTTCTTCCTCATGTAAGTTGTTTAATTCACCTTAGTTTCTTAATAAAAGTTCTTCATTTACTCTTATTCTGTTCTTCTACTTATCACGTTGATACTGTTGGTTCAAGGTGTGGATTTATTCACACCATACTTTGTGATATTTATCACACAACGAAGGAGTGATATTTTTTGTTGTTGTTGTTTTTACTTCTTCAATTCCACCCTTGTAAGTCTACTTCTCGCTTCCGTTGAAGACATGTCATCAATGGAGGGCTAACTATTTTATGGGTTGATCCAAGGGAGTATCAAGGGGCTGAATTGGATGTTATTTATCACTCCATTAATGGCTAATCACTTCTTTTAAATGATATTTTTATTTGATGATTTTAAAACATCTTCATCCTTATTGAATTTAAGGTCACACATTTCAAGTGCTAATACGAACCTCTACCTTAGAGTGCTCAAAACTTTGATCCTTCAAGTATATAGGTGATTAGTATTAGGGTGTGTAGGCATTAAACCAGTAAGTGATGATTTCGTTTGATCTTCTTAAATGAATCCATCTCAATTATAAGAAATTGAAATCATTAAAAAAGTAATTCATCCAATCCACCCCGAGCGATAACCTAGGATCAACTCATTATTATAAATTGAATTCACTTAAATCTGTTAGTTATCCTTTAAAACCATATAAAATAAACCCAAGTTGTCCACTTTATATCCAAAAACAGTCCATAGAATGTACATGTCTATAGGTTTCTTCTTAGGTCTCTGAGGATTTGATAACCCAAGCTAAACTACAAGGACCGTTCTACCTTCATCTCTTGGGTAAATTTGAGCCAGAATCAAAATTTTGGCACCGTTTCCGGGGACCCAAGTAAGTCATCTAAACACCCATTCTATTCTCTCCCATTTCTTCTTTTCTCATCCAAATTCTCTTATCTTGTCCCTTTATCGTTTTTTTTCTTTTGGCGCATGTCCGCCTACACCCGCGATCAATCAAACCGTCTAGTTAGGGTGGATAGTCCTGGGGTTGGGGAGTCAAGTACACCAAGGGAACTCATTCCATTAGATCCTAATCTTCATAATACTCTAGAGTCCAAAATTTATCCAATTTCAATGAAAGGTCTTCAAAGAAACCAACTCATAAACCCGGGTGGGAACCAAAATGGAAACCCAAATGAGCCAGCCCCAAACTTGGGGAATGCAATTGATCAAACCATGAATGACTACCTCACACATTCCTGGACCAATGCCCCCTCATTCATTAGACACAATTCCCTAGGAGATGCCAACTACATCTTTAAACCCCATGTCCTAAACCACCTTCCCACATTCCATGGAATGGATTCCGAGATGTCATACCTGCACATTAAGGAGTTCAATGACATTGTAGAAACCATGTGTCCCCCACATCAACTAGAATCTGCTAAGATGAGGCTATTTCCTTTTTCTTTAAAGGATCAAGCTAAAAATTGGCTGAACAATTTGATACCATCATCCATAAACTCTTGGGACCAACTACAAAGAGAATTATACAAAAAATACTTTCCCCACCACAAAACAATTGCACTTAAAAAGAGTATCCAAAACTTTTTTGAAAAAGAGGGAGCGTCATTCTATGAAACATGGGAGAGGTTCAAAGACACTCTAAACATGGTTCCACACCATGGTTTTTCTATTCCTGAACAAGTGAGAATTTTCTATGAAAGGTTGGGTCTGGGGAACAAACAATTCATTGACATGATGTGTAATGGAACCTTTAAAAACAAAGCCCCAAATGATGCTTACGAGTATCTAGAAAGCCTTTCTAAACAAAACCAAACATGGGGAACTTCACCTTATTCTGAAAATCCACAAAGAACTACTGGAATTCATACACTTAGAGAAGAGGAAATCCTTAGGGCTAAACTCGGAGCACTCTCTAGGAAGGTTGAAGAGATAGACCTTAGGAAAGTCCATGAAATCCAAACCGTTGACCCTATTTACACAATTTGTGACAAACATGACCATAAGACAGACAACTGCCCAACCATTCCATCCATCAAGGATGTTCTTTTAGGAGGACCCCCAACGGAAGTAAATGCTTTGAACTTTCAAAAGCCTCAATACCAAAACACCTTCAACCCAAGGTATAACGACCACCCAGGCTTCCGCTGAAAAGATAACCAACAACCTAGCCAACCACAGGGACAAAATCCTTACCCCCATCAGAACTACCAAACTCATAACCAGTTCCAAACCCAACCTATCTAATAACAATAGCCACCTGTCCATTTTCAACAAACCATCCCACCTCCAAAATATCCCCCTGGGATAAACCAACCTACTCAAGCACCCACCCAAACTATTCCACAAAGCCTACTAGAACAACTATGCAAACAAATGGAGAGGATGAACTCGGAGGTATCTTCCCTAAAAAAAGAACTTCAAACCATCAAAACTGGAAAGGCACCCATGCCTACTCAGGCGGTGCTATCCTCAACTTTAAGGGGAGAGTCAAGTTGTGCTCAAACAAATCATGAACAACTAAAGACTGTGACTATTTTAAGAAGTGGGAAATCAATTGAGAAACCTGAACAACTAATTCAGAACCCACATGAAGATTCAAACTTGGATGAAAATTCAAATGAACCCCAAGATCAAACTGAGGAAACTGATAACAATGTGAAAGAAACAAATCTTCAACAAACAATCCCACAACCTACACCATTTCCTCAACGCATGAGGGGGAAACCCAAGCCTGAACTGAATGAAACATTGAGGGAAATCTTCTCACAAGTCAAGCTGAACATTCCCCTTCTCGATGCCATCCAAACCATACCTTCCTACTCAAAGTACCTTAAGGACTTGTGAACTTTTAAAAGAAAATTTTCACATAAAAACCAAGTCTTTTTGGCTGCTAATGTGAGTACCACCATTCAAGGGACCATTCCTCCTAAGTTGAAAGACCCAGGTTGCCCTTACATCAATGTTGAACTAGGAGAAAGCAAAGTTTTCAAGGCCTTGTGTGACCTAGGTGCTAGTGTCAATATCATCCCATATGCTATGTACTGCCAGTTAGGCCTAGAAGAGATCCAACCCACATCTGTCACACTTCAGCTTGCTGATCGTAGCATTAGGGTTCCAAAGGGGATTTTAAAGGACGTTCTGGTAAAGGATGAAAACTTCATCTACCCTGCTAACTTCATTATCCTTGACAACCATCCAAACTTAGGAAATAAGGAACAAACCCCAATCATCCTTGGTTTTCCTTTTCTTGCAACAATCAACTCTGTTATCCGAGTCCGAAATGGGAACATGACCATCACCTTTGGGAACATGAGTCTAGACTTGAACATCTATAATAAAAGCTCACAAATAGGGGATGATGAGGACATTCATGAAGTAAACATGATAGGAAGCATTGATAATGAATCCATAGAACATCAAGGAATATTTAATGGATGTTTAAGTCAGGATGAGATTGATTTCCTTTGTTCATATGAAGGAAGTTTATCTCCTTGGCTTGAATCATTTTCAAATTGCTCTTATGATGAAGTCTTAGGTCCAAAAATCAGTGAAACATTTCAAGAAACCACTTTCATGGAGACCAATCAAACTTCCTTCCCTCAATCTGATCAAGCCAATCTAGTAGTTGAAACTTCTACATGTGGGGGAATCAATCCTATCTGAAACTCTAAAAAAAGAAATTGAACTTGATCCAATGTCCCAATATTCTGTTGAAATTCCGAACCAACCTGATCTTGAATTGAAGGAACTTCCCGCTACACTCAAGTATGCTTTCCTAGGGGACAATAAAACACATCCTATTGTCATTTCTTCTTATCTTGAAGCCAATCATGAGAGGATGCTTCTAGATGTCCTTGGGAAGTATAAGAAAGCCATTGGTTGGACCCTTTATGATATTCCTGGGATTATCCCACTTATCGGGACTCATAGGATTGTTTTGGAATCTGATTCAAAGCCATGTCGTCAACCTCAACAATGACTCAATCCTAATCTCATGGATGTAGTAAGGAAAGAACTTCTGAAATTGTTAAAATCTAGTATCATCTATCCCATAGCTGAGAGTGAGTGGGTGAGTCCAATCCAAGTGGTTCCAAAAAAGGCTGGAATCATAGTGATAACAAATGAGGATGGAGAGATTCTTCCAACAAGGGTGAGTAGTGGATGTAGGGTCTGCATTGACTACAGGAAGCTAAAATCATTCACCAAGAAGGACCATTTCCCCTTACCATTCATTGACCAAGTCCTTGAGAGAGTGGCAGGTTATTCCTTCTACTATTTCTTAGATGGGTACTCGGGGTACAATCAAATTGAGGTCTCCCTAGAGGATCAAGGGAAGACTACATTCACATGTCCTTTCGGTACCTTTTCCTTCAAACGCATGCCATTTGGTTTATGCAATGCCCCTGGAACCTTCCAATGGTGCATGATGGGAATCTTCTCAGACATGGTAGGAGATTTTCTAGAGGTCTTCATGGATGACTTCTCTGTGTTTGGGGATACATTTGAGGGATGTCTGCAGAATGTGGAGAGAGTCTTTTCAAGATGCGAAGAAAAGAATCTGGTCCTAAACTGGAAAAAATGCCATTTCATGGTTAAAGAGGGACTAGTTCTAGGCCATCTGGTCTCAGGTAGGGGGATTGAAGTTGATAAAGCCAAGGTTGACATCATTCGTCACCTTCCATCACCCAAAACTGTCAAGGAAGTGAGGTCTTTCATAGGACATGCTGGTTTCTCTAGAAGATTCATCAAGGACTTTAGTTCAATATCCCGTCCCCTTTGTGCTCTCCTAGTAAAGGATGCTCTATTTGTTTGGACTGAAAGCTGTGAGGGTTCATTCTCAACCCTCAAATCCTCTCTCTCCTCTCCTCCCATTATGAAATCTCCAAATTGGAACCTTCATTTCGAACTTATGTGTGATGCCAGTGACTTTGCTGTTGGAGCTGTGTTAGGACAACGTTGTGATAAAACTCCTTATGTCATTGCTTATGCAAGAAAATCCTTAAATGATGCCCAAATAAACTACACCACTACTGAAAAGGAGTTAATTTATATTGTGTTTGATTTATAGAATTTTAGGTCCTACCTCTTAGGATCCCCCATCACTGTGTTCATTGACCATTATGCACTAAAATACCTCTTCCAAAAACAAGATGCCAAGGCTAGAGTGATTAGGTGGGTCCTTCTCTTACAAGAATTTGACCTCATAATCAAGGATAAAAAGGGTGTTGAAAATGTTGTAGCTGATCACCTCTCTAGGATGGAATTCAAAGACAACTCAAATCACCTTTCTGTGTCTGATTCATTTCCCGATGAACACCTATACTCTGTGAGTGACTGCCCTTGGTATGCTGACATAAAAAATTTCTTAGTGACTGGAGTCATTCCAAAATTCTTAGGTACTCAAGCTCGAAGGAAATTTCTTTATGATGTTAGACACTATGTGTTTGATGATCCATACCTCTATAAGTTCTGCCCTGACCAAGTCATTAGGAGGTGTGTTCCAGAACCTGAACAAGAGTCCATCCTTAAATTCTGTCACAGTGAGGCATGTGGAGGTCACTTTTCCTCTAAGAAAACATCTTCTAAGATTCTTCAATGTGGTATTTTCTGGACCACCCTCTCAAGGGACTCCTACATATTTTTTCAAAGCTGTCCTAGGTGTCAACAAGTAGGGTCCATCACAAAAAGGAATCAAATGCCACTCACTCCCATCTCAGTGGTTGAAATATTTGACTGTTGGGGAATTGACTTCATGGGTCCCTTCCCAAACTCTCGAGGATACCTCTACATACTCTTAGCTGTTGATTATGTCTCAAAATGGGTTGAGGCCATTCCCACTAAGTCCAATGATCATCAATTTGTGATTTGATTTCTTAAAGAGAACATATTTTCTCGATTTGGAATTCCTAGGGCTATAATCAGTGATCGAGGAACCCATTTCTGCAACCTCCCATTCTCTTCACTCATGTCCAAGTATGGTATTTCTCATAAAGTGTCCACTGCATACCATCCTCAAACCAATGGTCAAGCTGAGTTAGAAAATATGGAGATTAAGCAAATTCTTGAAACAACTGTCAACCCCTCTAGGAAAGATTGGTCTGAGAAACTCTTAGATGCTCTTTGGGCCTATAGAACCGCATATAAAACCATTTTAGGAATGTCCCCATATAGGTTGGTTTATGGTAAAGCATGCCATTTTCCAGTGGAGATTGAACATAAGGCCTTTTGGGCAATCAAGAAAATGGATTATGATCTCTCATTGGCTGGAACAAAAAGGAAATTAGATCTCAATGAACTGAAGGAAATAAGGATGAAGGCTTATGAAAATTCAAGGATCAATAAAGCTAGAGTTCAAGCCTACCAATCTAGGAATATCAAGGTCAAAAATTTTGAATCGGGAAAACTTGTGCTCTTGTATAGTTCAAAACTTCATTTACACCCAGGAAAGTTAAGGTCTAGATGGTCAGGACCTTTCATAGTGCATTATGTGTACCCCCATGGGGCAGTAGAGATTCAAGATCCCACAAGTGGTTACATTTTCAAGGTCAATGGTCAAAGGTTAAAACCATTCATTGAATCATTCAATAAACAGGAAATAGAAGTTGAGTTAACTGAGCCAACCTATGAACCAGGAAAAAATTAATAAATTTAGGATCTATGTCGGGCTAACGACGTTAAACAAAGCACTGCACGGGAGGAAACCCGTTGTTTTTATGTTTCTAATATTTCTGAATCATCTATATTTTTAAAATAAGATTAATTAATCATTTTTATATTTAAAAATAATAAAATATACTTTTGACTTGTTCTTCTATTATGAGTATGGATGAGTACGAAAGGGGAGCACCATATTCATCCGTGTCACATGGTGTGATCCTTGAGTAATACCTTACCCAGAAATTTAAAAAGAAGACAATGTATCATCAGTTTATTTTGCTGTATTTTTATTATTTTATAGGTTAAGATAAAAATAATAAAAATAATAAAAATAATATAATAATTAAAAAATGTGACATGCCATAGGCCGTGGGGCAAACCCCGTCACAACTGGCGAAGCCGCGGGGACTCGAACCCGGGACCGAAGGGAGACAGGGGCGCGCGCTTACCACTGACCTACGGCTTCTTGTGCTTCCTTATTCTATAATTTTTATATATATACTTATATTTTACTTCCTTTATTATATATATATATATATATATATATTGTTTTTTTTGTTTGTTTTGTTTGTTTTGTTTTTCCTTTTTCCACCAGGGAACTTTGCAAGCGACATGGATATCAAAGGAATAAATTCGAGCGGCAAGAACTTCAAACTTCAACCACTAGGTGACTTCATTCCATGATCCTCATATTTCAATTTCCTTATTGAACTCCCCTTTTTATTCCTCTACCCCATTCTAAATTTTATTTTTACGAAACTAGGGACAGTTTCATTCTAAGTTGGGGGGTGTGGAAACAAAATGTTTGTTTAAAAAAACAATAAAAAAAAAGAAGTAAAATTCCTTTATCATTCATATAATAACATCTTTGATCACATTAAAACTACATATCAAATAATTTTTATTTCCTTGAATCTTAATTTAATTCATGATTAAGTTTAAAAGCATTGATTTTGGAAGTTTGGTTGTCCAATGAAAATTTTCATCATTTTTATTTTCATCCATTAAATCAAAATGCCACAATGCACGTCCTTTAGACTGTTGGGTACTAATTTGAATTTTTGGGGTCCCATAATAAATAGTATAGGCTGGTTTGATTTTTATGAATAATATGAGTATTCAAAATAATAATAATAATAATAATAATTTTTTTTTGCATGTAGAGCAATGGATTGATAAAATGCGAGGCTTTCAGCACTTGGGGATCATGACACCAGAGTTGTCTAGCCCTGAGTTTTTAAATATATCTCTATTTATGGTAATATGACTTTGTTTTTGATTAAGTTAACTCGAGACGATGCCCGAGTATGTGGGCTTCACTTGGTGCCCTAAGGCCTTTGAGTTTGGGAGTCATCGGCAAAGTCTTGCTACATGGGTTAATTTGATTAACTGCAATCTCAATTAATATAGCAATATTGAAAAAAAATTCCAAAAAATAAGAGGAATGAAGAATACTCATATTATGATTAAATGTGATTCCACCTAGTGCTTCCATGATTTCCCCCTTGAATGAAAATGAACCCCCATATCTATTGTGATTCACAACACATCATTACACCTAATTGAGTTGGACGAAGTATGATGATGGATTTGATCAAAGGAATGGGCTTGGGATTGGGATCTAATTTTAAATTCATCTTGTTTTAAATTATCTTTATAGGTTATAAAAATATATTTGTGTGCAGTTTACATTGTGAGCACTGTTTGTTATAATGTGTTTGAAAAAAGGAATTCAAATAAAATCATTGAATTATTTGCTCGGGACTAGCAAATCTAAAGTTGGGGGGTGTGATTATCCAATAAAAACATATATTTTAATTACATTTTAATGGTATTAAATGTTCATTTTTGATCTTATGGGCCTGATTTAGTGCATTTTCATTATGAACACCCATTCTCATCATTTGTGCACTTCATGCCTAATATACACCAATTTAGGCCCAATGGATCATCTGATTATAAGGAATGTTATTATTAATATTTTAATTTTATATTTTGGTAAATATATCTACACTTA
Organism: Viscum album; assembly: GCA_963277665.1. Lineage (NCBI taxonomy): Eukaryota > Viridiplantae > Streptophyta > Magnoliopsida > Santalales > Viscaceae > Viscum > Viscum album. Next base: position 630,566,678 of record OY728121.1, read on the forward strand.
AATGTGAACATTTTTCATTCAGGGATCAATGGATGATTCATAAACGATGATGGAGATATTTGGAGATTAATGGAAGCAATTCTAGAGAAGGCAGATTGGACACCAGCCCACTTATGAGACTATGGGGCCCAACATACAGGGCCAATGAATCCCAAATTTTGTTATATGATAGAAGAAATGTTTAGTAACAAATCACTATTCATTAGATAATACTAATTCGTCCTTTATGGTGGTTATTAAGGCGGACCAAGGTAGAGATAAAATTCTGGGCCAGATTCTGCGTCCCAGAAAAACATCCCACTAATTTGATCATATCTCGGAATAAATAACTCCAAATGGGCCCAAATTTTACATGAAGTTAGAAGACATACAGAGATACATTTTCTTAGTCTATGTCCCACTTTTATTCGGCCATCTAAAAGGTCATCCAAACACGTCTGTTCGGTGAATGAAATCTGGCTTCCACCTCGGGTCAAATGTGGAAAAGTCCAAATTCCACAAGCTTTCCACCACCTATGGCCTACCAAAATTAATTGAGATTATTTGTAATGTTGGAGGCTCTACCCAAGGGCTCAAAAATTCCTATTTAAGGCAGTGGTGTTGGAGGATTTAGGGATTTTGGGTGCTTGGTTTCATTGTAGTGTTATGCTGCCGCTTTGTGTTTGTAATCACATTTCTTCCTCATGTAAGTTGTTTAATTCACCTTAGTTTCTTAATAAAAGTTCTTCATTTACTATTATTCTGTTCTTCTACTTATCACTTTGATACCGTTGGTTCAAGGTGTGGATCTATTCACATCATACTTTGTGATATTTATCACACAACGGAGGAGTGATCTTTTTTGTTGTTATTGTTTTTACTTCTTCAATTCCACCCTTGTAAGTCTACCTCCCGCTTCCGTTGAAGACATGTCATCAATGGAGGGATAAATCTTTTATGGGTTTATCTAAGGGAGTAGCAATGGGATGGATTGGATGTTATTTATCACTCCATTAATGGCTAATCACTTCTTTTAAATGAGATTTTTTTTTGATGATTTTAAAACATCTTCATCCTTATTGAATTTAAGGTCACACATTTCAAGTGCTAATACGAATCTCTACCTTGGAGTGCTCAAAACTTTGATCCTTCAAGTGTATAGGTGATTAGTATTAGGGTGTGTAGGCATTAAACCAGTAAGTGATTATTTCGTTTGATCTTCTTAAATGAATCCATCCCAATTATAAGAAATTGAAATCATTAAAAAAGTAATTCATCCAATCCACCCCGAGCGATAACCTAGGATCAACTCATTATTTTAAATTGAATTCAATTAAATCTGTTAGTTATCCTTTAAAACCATATAAAATCAACCCAATTTGTCCACTTCATAGCCAAAATATTCCATATAATGTACGTGTCTATAGGTTTCTTCTTAGATCTCCGAGGATTCGATAACCCAAGCTAAACTACAAGGACCGTTATACCTTAATCTCTTGGGTAAATTTGAGCAAGAATCAGAACCTGTACCGACAATGTAAGCCCGAGGGGTTGTGGATGCTAAGTTTGGGCTTGGGTGTTTGGATATCTCCTGCTACATTTTTATTTTATTTTTATATGGCATGTGATTTCATAGGATGCCTGGGAATCAGTTGTTTCTCCTTGGAATTGGCATGATTGCTCGGGATGCATGGGAATCACTTGTTGATAGGGATGAGGCCCTAGGATGCCCGACATGCTGGGGATCCGGTCTCACGGTATATCGGGGGTGGATACCTAGCTCGGATAGCATCCAATGATATGGTTGATGCAAGAGTGGATGGCTAGAGGTGGTACCTAGGATCCAACATTAGAGCGTGTGTGGCCACGTAAATAGGAACGCGTGGGAAGATAGGGGTTCCTCTAATTTTGTGATACCATTGTGAATGCCTGGGTGACAGGATTCAATGGATATACCAATAGTTTATTGTGAATGCCTGTGATGCCTGATATGCAAATGTTGGTATGGGGTTTCGGGTGGGCGTATATCCCTAAGCATGAACATTGGACATCCTGAGGGCGACAGTTGATTCCCCTCAATCGATGCATAGAATACCCCACTAGGATCGGGTGGACACATTAATTATGGTTTGGATGAGGTGTGAGATTGTGGATGCCCAGGATATTGACAATGGGATCTGGGGAGGGTATTCTCTTTGATTTCTTAGGTTGCCCAGGAATCAGTCACACTTGGACGTAGAGTATTTCCCAAGGCTTCCCATCTCCTAAGAATCAATCGTCGACCTGACAACGAGAATAACTAAGTACTAGCGCGGGGTTTCGCCCGAGGGGTTGAGGATGAGTGATGCCTGATGACGCCCCAAGATATACTACTCATCGTGATGGAGGTGTGAATGTGGGATCCCAAATGAGTGAACATAGGTTCCCCTGAGGTGATGCTCATGCTCAGAGGCCGAAAGAGGTATGATTGATTGGGGTCGTAAACCTAAGGATTGAAGACAGTTTGGGGCATGGCCTGAGTTACAGATGTACGCCCATGGGATGAATGGGATATTAGTTGGCACGATCATCGTGACGTGCTCAAAGACATTCCAACATCAGGTCGAAGCAGGTATTGTTGGTGGGTTTCTTATTTATTTGCTTCTTGCAATACATTTACTATTTTTAGTTAAGTATGTCACCTAAATATATCATGACATATACTAGTTATGCATGGGACCATTGTAATGTCCCAACCTGAGAGCCACTAAACGATGCCTTGAGTTGGTCGGTCACATGGCCTCAAGCACACCTCCCCGTATGTCAGAGGCTGCTGACTAGTAATGAATATCCAATGATGGTACAATGGAGAGACTATACCCTCATGACCAGAGTAACATAATGGTATATAATAAATAATCAACAATGGAAGACAATAAAAAATAGACAGAATAAACCACTGATAAACTAGCCTACACCAAATACATAACTATGCATCTCCATGTGATGCAACAATATGCAAAGTAGTAGACATACAACAAGTGATATAATAAATGCATAATTAAAAGAACAAAATCCCCAAAGGCTAACTTCATGAGAATCATGTTCTCTAGCTCGGTCCCATGATCCTACTCTCTCATATCAAAGTGTACAACACATAACACAATCCAGAATCCTGATCTTGCAACCATGAGGTCTGTTCAGGTACCAAACAATAACTTGAATATGGTGTGAGAAAAACTCAGTAGGCCACCACCAACGGTGGCTAATGCTATCCAATCCATGAGTATAAATAAGCAGTGAGTAGGTATAATAATAAGGTAGTAAATAAATAAATATAAACAAGTCGGGCTTGAGTTCATCAATGGACACATGGTTGACCATACCTGCTTCGGCCTAAGCAAAAATATCTCTGACATTGCATCATGTATATATATGTATAAATGTGAACATATATATGTAGAGATATACATGCACCAATGAGGACCTAAGGAAAAGGACAGGGCATCCACATAAAAGTAGCGTAAGGGTCACTTATTTAATTAAGTCATCAACCATGACATCCTAACCAGAGAACATAACCAAGGTCATAAAAGTAGAACAGTCACATAGGACATAGGTTAAACCCATGACATCCATGTATAAAGGTGGTAAAGCAAGTAATAAATCTAATTTTCCTTACGATCCCGTGCATGACCCTCCTACTTGGGAATCCATGTATTTCTCAAGGCATAATGTAAAACATTTAACCAATAAGGCTAATTAAGATGATCCATATAAGGAACAAAGGTATTGCTCCATGGTTTATTATAATCGAATTAACCAATGAGCACATCCAAGGTGTTTCATATAAAAGAACCCAGGTATCGCCCATGGCTTAACATAATTCATGTAACCTCTGAGCCCGTCCAAGGTATTTCGTGCAAGGAACCTGAGTATCACTCATTGTATATATAATCTCAATTATCCTAAGAGCCCGTCCAAGACATCCCATATAAGGAACTCGAGTATCGCTCAAGGCATACATAATTCATTAAACCTATGAGACCATCCAAGGAATTATATAAAAATGAAACCAAGTATCACTCAAGGCATAATAAAATACATCTAACCATTTAAATTTAAGTATTAAAGAAGTCCACCTTAGTAAACATGTCATATCACATTTCAAGTGTGTATATTAAAGAGTCCATGTCCATAATCATTCCATATTACAGTTTAAGTATACATTTTGTGCCAATACATTAATAAGTAATTAAGCAGGCCATGGTAAAGTCCATTTCATTAATCATTTGACCCAACCAAAACAATTCAATTAATTCTATTTATCCATTCACTTACAAGTGAAGAAGTTAGGCATTCCATTTAATAAATTAATCATGGAAAAGGGTAAATCCTTTCCTTAAGCATCCCAATAAATTCTAATTAGCAATTTAATTGATGAAGGATGACTATATCATATTATAAATAATTATCATAGGCTAATTGATTCATCTACACCACTTATAGTTCATTTAATTTCATTTAACCATTTTATTTTAAGTAAGGAAAGTTACGAGGCTTTAAGGGTGATTTAAATTCCATAGCTAAGCATAAGGGTTATGGAATGTAAGTGACACACCCCAAGGGGGTGGTTCAAGTTGATGTGAAAAAACTCTAATGATGTAATTAAATATGCAAAAACTATTCAATTTATGGGAATTAAGTTCTATATAATTAATTTCACATTTTACGGGCGACACATGAAAAATCCATCATGCGTCACAACATTGTATTTTATAAATTGATGAATCTTTAAGGAAAATCTACATACCACCTACCTCATGATTAGAATACCCCACTCATAAATTATCAAGATTTTATTCAATTCCTTTCAAGAGAAATTGAAGAAATCAAAAAATTCCCCTAAAATAGGGCATAAGAGCTCACATGGATTAAACATTCCATACAATGAAAGAATATGAGAATGGAGGAAGGAGGAGTCGAAGACTAACCGATATACTTCCAACACAACTAAAGATTCCTGAATCAAATTACAAATGAAGGAGATCCATGGAATCCTAGAAAGAAGAGAGGAGAGATCCATGCATGGGAGTTACTGTGCGGTTTGAGGGAAGAAAAGGAGGAAAAAACTTAAGGAGGAGAGGGGAAAAAGATGATTTCCATTTCTTTAATGAGCTGTATGGTTTGGATACATGGTTTAGAAAAATATACACTAACCATGTAGGCACACTGCCCATGGTGTCACACCTATCACATGGTTTTGTGCATGGTTTAACAAACTGTGCGTAACCTGTGCATAGATACTGCTCAAAAGGGTCACCCCCTCACATGGCTAGGTGCACAGTTTGAAAAAGTGTGTGCAACCCATGCACATGCCTCTAAAATTTATTTCAGACATATTTCATGGCTATCCAACCCCGAGTGAACTATTTGGAAAATCACGTGACACCCTTCAATCCCACACGATTGAGGGGCACAGTTATCACTAACCATGAAACCCCCTTAGGCTTTCCAAAAATTGATCTTTAAAAGCCCGACACTCATGAAACTCAACCGAACACCCAAGACACCCCTCATGCCTTAAAAACCATCTAAATACAATAATTTTAAGTGTTTACAATGCTCAAAATTCCACCCCAAAGCTTAGATTAGCATTCAACCCATCCACCAAGCGAAAATTTCAAATTTCTTAGGAAATTCCATCCAGTCCAAAACACAGGACACTTCAATCTCCCTACCTTATAACTTCTTGTCTCTGAGAAGCCTTAGGGAACAATGAAACATCACCTAAAATACTTGGATCATGAAAATTTCCCTGAAATGGATATGTTTCATTTTAAATTCCCAACACGTCTTTAAACATGACTTCTAACACATGGTACTTAAGTCATTGAAACTTGAGCCAATGCTCGTATCCAAAACCGAAACATCGAAATGACACTTACCCCAACCTGTCTAACCAGAGACACAATCACATCTTTGTCTCCTTAATTTTATAGACTATAGTGCTACCCACCACAGGTTTTAACATTTAACAGATAATTCTGAGCCACGATACTCTCCACCATTGGAATTTACCAAACGAATAAGCTCTTAGCATTCTAACGATGCTCCCAACATGGTTCTCAACTTGATCAAACAATAAATTTTCAATTGACCACATTTTTCTTGGACATACTAGATTTTCCATGAATTTCCATGGATGACCATGCAATAAACTCATATCATACCAATGATGTTCTTGATGTGGTTCCCCACTAACCACATTTATTTAATTGAATGAAACCTATGTCGAGCCACTACCAACCAACTACTCTTGAAAATTCTTGACTTTAATAGATGAAACATCCAAAACCTGATATCTACACCTTTTATACAAGGCACCTCAAGATTGATTCGAGAACACCCACCAGAACCTATAACTAACTTTTGGTGATGTATCTAGTAAAACATTCATTTATGTTTCCATGACATGGCATGAGAATCAGTTCATACCAGATCCAAAACCCTAGGATCATCTCCCTAATCATCTCACCCTAACCTGACTATAGTCTAGGGTAACCTAAAAATAAATTATTGGTGTCCAAAGATCTCATCCAAGGTAGTCCATACTTCAAAGTTTATAAGTGAGACATTAGTACATAGTTGAAACATCTACATATCAAGAATACTGACTGAGCCCAATAGTGGTATCTCTCTTGGAAATCGATTCAAAGAATCAGAGAGTGTTAATGAGTCCATACAAGGCCTTCCTAAAATGGAATCCGAGTATGAATTAGGATAGTCCACACCTCCAAGATTATCCACTCTTCTAGAGGGAAACTCTTAAGGAGTATCTTTATCAAGCCAATAAGGTGTTAAATTTATTTCCTTAGATTGATGTATAACCGACACTCTCTTAGTGTATCCTAGATGATGTCAAGATAAGGGGCATGATAATAACTCAGCCAAGAGTACACTAAGAGGATATCAATGATTAAAAAAAAATACCCGAGACACTCCCATCATATCCGAGATGAATTTTTTGGCATGGTTTTCAACCAACCATATCCAACTGCACATAGGATGGAATAGTCGAACCACCTCTGGATGACTTACTTTGAAGAGATTGCCTGCACTTGCTGATGCTTCATCACTTACCGACCACTATGCCTTACCACTATGGCATTCCATGATTATCTCAAAAAACCCCACCATATTCCAACTTGACTCATGGTGTCCTTAAAGGTTGCATACATACCAACCATTTCATATTCTTACTGCCTTGCATGCACCAACACGCCTCAAAAGTGTTATTATCTTAGGGTAACTCACACACCCCAAGAAAAAATCTAGCATCCATATTTGATCCAAATCCATAATTGGGTTTATATAGCGAGCATTTACTCAAGGACTAGAAATCTAAAATTTACTAGACTAATAACTCTCAAAGAAGTAATGACCATTCCCAAATGGTATCCCATGGTAACATTACCTCTACTTGGATGGGAATTCTTTTACATGATTAGTGTGATGCCACCACCTTAGGAGTGTCCTAGTTGAAATTTACTAAGAATGGTAACTCATCTCACGACACACACTCCATCCACCACCGAACACAGGTTATGGATGTGTCCAACATTATTTAACCAAGCACTAACTTGAGAAGAGAGGGAAAACCAACTTCTTAAAAGTGCACTAGATAAAATTTACTCTAGACATAGACGTGATGCTCTCTTGATACATGCTCACACTCATTATTAGCATCAATCATAGAGGCCAAAACTAAATTGATCAGTAGTGTTACAACACCCAATCCTTTTTCATGTCATCCTGAGTACTGGGACAACTCCAACTTCTCTATATGTACAGGTCATTCTACTCCAAAAATGATCTATGAACATATCATAATAGCTCACAACCTAATAAATTCAATCGAAATAACATGGTTTACTACACCATTTTAAAAACTTGATGGGTTCCACATGTATCGACGTGTACTACCCCAAGATTTTATCAACACAACGACTCATAATTTGATACTATCCGTAGGCCTATCAGTCGTATTCATCCCAGTATTCGATGACCCATAAAAAATATTTAGCCCAGATATGTATTATCCCATACAACTATTAACCTAACTAAATACCTATTGATTAATCCATCACTATAGAAGAAGAATGGTCACATGACCTTCTAAGCGGATGGCCATGCCATAAGAATGTCTAACCAATTAAATTCGAGCAGTAAACAATGCTCACATCCTTAATAAGGGTTAAGTTACCAAATAACCACCCATATATCTGGGGGAATTTTTTCATCATGAAGAGTCATAATTAGGAAAAATGACACCTGAGTGAAACCTCACATATGAAACACTTCATAATAATCCAGTGAGGTTTTAACTTATGAGGGAACTACCTACCCCAAGCTAGCCCCTTACTAAAACACCAAGCATTTAATTTTAAATTAGATTCATGATAAAAAGATTACAAGAACCTACTTCCTATAACTTAGATTCAATCTATAGAAGAAGAAGCCTTTGGGAAATGCTCATGTTCCTGTTATAAGGAAACTATCAAGGAAACATTAGAATTAACCCTTACACAAGGGTCAAATACTAATAACACCATAAAAAAGGTTTATTTTAAGCCGTTACGCTAATTCAAATTTTATTTTTATACATTTCAAAGGATTAGTTTAAATAACAACAAGTACCAATTATGATAAACAACAATACTTGGTACTATATTTAGCTAACACCATAAAGAAACATAGGAAAGTTATATAACAATTACTTTCAAGAATTTTTTATTTAGCTGACATCTGGTCATAATTTAGGAAATTTATCTTATAAATTCATTTTATCCATTTTATCTATCCATAAAGTTCCCACAATTGGGCTTAGTTAAGAAAAATGTAGATTCCAATTTATAGAGGAAAACAACATTTAGGTTTTTATTGGAATTTTAATTAATAGAATCCACATAATAATAATGATCAAAATAATATAAGAGGTCTTCTATCAATTTAAAGGAATCGGTTCAGTAAGATTCCACCATACATTTATACATAAACTGTATAAGTTCTTGCTGGAACATTAAATAACCATACCACATAGAATAATAACACCTTAATGGGGTTAAGTACCAAGGAATAACACAAATAAGATAACCTGTGAGGGTCTTGTATTTTTCTCAAGATTTATTACACCCTTAGTGGGTTTATCTCACAAGAAACATTCCCCAACTGACCCACTTGGGCCCAGTTGTGCATTAGGAATTTAGTCATATGGTTCATCATGCCCAAGTTATATAAGAAATATCTTTTATAAAGACTACAATTTTCTATAAGGAGTTCAATTTATCACACACCATGGTTCAGTTAGACACATCAACATTCCCAATTTATAAAGGTGATTGTTTTTATAAGTCACAATTAGCATGCATGTAGTTGCAACTAGGATTTTATCTTTGGTCTTAGAATACAAAAAGTTCATACGTGATGATTAAATTATATGGTTCACCATTCTTCAGTTTATAAAGAACCATAAAATTTATAAATTTAACAATTAGATCCCATTTAATTGTAACCAATAACGTTTCAGCCCATGAAACCAACGATCCATGGCTCAAACGTGTAATATTTGGTTAGTTAAGATGCCACAATTAAGATATATGGGAAAACACTATTTAGGTTGATGTAGACACATTTATAACCAATTAATTTATCATAATATTAACAAATAATGCTATGTTAGTAAGGAATACATACATAAAAATAGGCAACCATAGAAGCATGTCATGAAAATAAGTATAACACAAAATCACTCAAGCATGTTGTATAGGAAAGCATGAAAATAAATCACCCATAATGTTATACAAATAATCATGTTGATAAATTACCTAATCATGGTATATAGTCATACATGATAAATAATCATGCAACATGACATATAATCACACAAGGCACATCCAACATGTATCAAGAAATCAAGCAATGCAACCTACATAGAATGGAATATGCATGACATGTGAATCTCTATGTACCTATAATGATGCATGTAACAATACTTCATTTCTATATCGATCCAAGGGTAAAATACCAAAAATTTCATAAATCAGTAAATAAAAAAATGTACATCAATCATTCAATGTGAAATAATAATCAGCTGTAATAATGTACTATGCATGTCCATGTGATACTACAATATACAAAGTAGTAGACATATAGATGGTGATACAATAAATTCATAATCAAAAGAATAAAATCCTAAAAGGGTAACTCCATGAGAATCCCGAGCTCCAACTCAGTCATGTGCTCTTAAGATTCCATATCAAAGTGTACAACACATAACATGATCCAGAATCCTTATCCTGAAACTATGAGGTCTATTCAGATAACAAACGACGACCTAAATAGTGTTTGTGATAAAATAAGTAGGCCAACACAAATGATGTATAATGATATTCAATATGTGATTATAAATAAGTAGTGTGCATGTATAACAATATGGAAATAAATAAATAAATGTAAACAAGCCGGGCTTGAGTTCCTCAAAGGACACTTGGATGACCATACCTACTTCAGCCTAAGATGGAATATCTTTGATATGACATCATGAATATATATGCATATATGTGAACATAAATATGTAGAGATATACATGCACTGATTAGGACATGAGGCATAAGGATATAGAATCCACATAAAAGTATAACAAGGGTTACTTATTTAATTAAGGAATCAACCATGACATCCCAACCAGGGAACATAGCCAAGGTCGTAAAAGTATAAAAATCATATATGAATCATGTTAAACCTACGACATCCATGTATAAAGGTGTCCAAGAAAGTAATAAATCTCATTTTCCTTATGAGCCCATACATGGCCATCCTACTTGGGAATCCACATATCACTCAAGGTGTAATGTAAAATATTTAAGCAATGATCCCATCCAAGGTGATATATATAAGGAAACCATGTATCTCTCTATGGTTTATTATAATTTATTTAACCAATGAGCCCTTCCAAGTCATTTCTTATAATGAAACCTAGGTATCACCCATGTCTTAACATAATTCATGTAACCTATGATCCCATCCAAGGCATTCTGTGTAAGGAACCTGAGTATCACTCATGGTACATATAATCTTAATTAGACTAAGAGACCATCCAAGGAATTACTTATAAGAACTCAAGTATCAATTAAGGAATACATAATTAATTCAACCTATGATCCCATCCAAGGAATTCCATAAAAAGGAACCCAAGTATTTATCAAGGCGTACTACAATTCATCTAACCATTTAAATTTAAGTACCAAAGAATTCCATGTTAGTAAGCATGTCATATCACATTTTAAGAATGAATAATAAAGATTCCATGTCCATAAGCATGTCATATCATAGTTTAAGTATATATTTTGGACCATTCCATTATTAATTAATTAATAATACCATGGGAAATTCCATGACATTCATTATTTGACCTAACCATTTTTTTTTTCAATTAATTCTATTTATCATTTCACTTATGAGTGAAGGAGTCAAGAATTACATTTAATAAATTGGTCATGTCCAATGGTAAATTCTCACCTTAAGCATCCCACTAAATTATAATTTTTCATTTCTTTGATAAAGAACAATTCTAGCATATTATAAATAATGATCATAGGCTATGTAAGTCAACCACACCACTTATAGTTCATTTAATTCCATTTAACCATTTTATTTGAATTAAGGAAAGTTAAGAGGCTCTAAGGGTGATTTAAAGTCCATATCTAATATTAAGGGTTATATAATATAAGAAACACACCCACAAGGGGGGTGGTTTGAGTTGAGGTTAACAACCTACAAAGATGAAATTAAATACACAACAAAATTTTAATTTATGGGCATTTAGTTATATATAATTAATTTCACATTTTAAGGGTGACACATGAAAAATATAGTACATGACATAATGTCGTATTTTATAAATCAAGGAAACTTTAAGGAAAATCTATAGAACACCTAACTCATAATTAGGAAGTGTCACTCATCCATTATAGAGATTTTATTAGAGTTGGTTTGATATAAATATAATAAATAAACAAATGCACTAAAAATAGGGAATAATATATTTCATGGATTTAGTATTCCAAATGGTGAAAGAATCTAATAAAGGAGGAAGGAGGAAGGAGGATTCGAAGATTAACCAATACGCTTCCAACACACCCAACACCGCTTGAATTAGAGTCCAGATAAAGGATATCCATGGAATCCTAGGAGGAAGTGAGTATATCTTCATAAGTGGGAGATGTTGTGTGGTTTGAGGGAAGAAAAAGGTGAAAAAGCACTTAAGGATGATAAGGGGAAAATGTAATTTCAAACTCTTTAATGAGACGTAAAACTTGGCTGCATGGTTTTCCAAACCATGTACCAACCGTACAGGATCACTACCCATGTTGGTATTACTCTCACATGGATATGTGCATGGTTTGACAAACCATGAGCGGTCTATGAAGAGATACTACCTAAAAGGGTCACCACCTCACATGGCTAGGAAAATGGTTTGAAAAACCATGCGCAACCTGCACGCCGTCCTCTACAATTTATTGCAGACTTCTTGCACATCCATGAAACCTCAGGTGCATGGTTTAAAAACCCATGAAACACCCTCTAGGACCCATATGATTGAGGGGAATGGTTATCACTAACTATATTCCTCCCTTAGGATTTCTAAAAATTGGTCTTTTGAATATCAACACTCCCAAAACTCAATGGAACACCCAATACACCTATTGGGAATTAAAAACCATCTTAAGAAAACACTTTTAAGTGTTTACAATGCTCATAATCCCATCGCAAAGCTTATCTTAACATTTGGACCATCCACCAAACAAAAATTTAAAATTCATTAGGAAAATTGATTTAGTCCAAAACACTAGATGTTATAACCAAATTGGTGATTGAAAAACCACAAGTCATTACTAATTTCTTATAGGGATACAAAAATTTAATAATTTATAAAACTCAAAGAACCTAACTAAAAATGTAGTATTTAGAAATCCCAAGTTCCGAACCCATAGGGATGAATTGTATGTTCTAAATTAATTAAAGAAATTTAAATTTAAATTGTTTTATTTTTTTTGGAAAAAGAGAAATAATATAGAAAAAATAAGGTTTGATCATGATAAGAGGCATGTCAGGTTTAGTGATTTTCAGGTTTTTGTGCTAGGGATTCAATTTATTATGAGCTCATTCATATTTTGTATTGGAATTAGGCCAGTAGGGATTCTTGGTCTGGGTACCCTACACTAATCCTGTGATTTCACAATTGGAATGTTTATCTACTAGGTATAGTCACAAAACTAGGCAACCCAAAACCCTATTTAAACACACATAACCCTGATTTCATAATTTTTATATGAAAAATAGGGAAATTAATTGATGTAATGAAATAAAACTCCTCGAATCTCAAGCAATGGTCATGAAATCACAAAATAAGAAGAATATTGGAATTGATAAATGGTGTTACAAAAATCCCAAAAAAATAAGAAATATAAATAATCCCTAACAAAAATTCCCCCTATATTCACATAACTTGGCACAAAGAATACTACTTGATCATGATAGGATTGATGATAATGAGAAGCATGAATATACAAGGAATAATGGTGGTGAAGAATGACGGTGAAGTAGGGCTCCAGTGGTGCGTGTGTCATTTGGAAATTGTCCGTCACTCCCCCTCGGTCAAAGGCACTTCCTGCTGTGTGGATGAGGATGTATTTTCATGAGGGTTTCTGTCAAACCCTCATACACAAACATATTTATTTTTTAGTTTCCTGATATATTCATGGAGTGTAAGTTTACATGATGTGTATTCCACATCAGCCGCAAATTATTCGTATCTTTCACTGCCTCGATCTTTCACGTCATGTAAGTGTTCATGACGTGTAATGTATTTTCATAGCATGTAATATTTAATGAATTAAAATGGAAGTGATGGATCCTCTTGATGAGCTTATGTCTTGTAATGAAATACATGATGTGTAAATGGTCTTTTTCCAGTTCTTCAGCTCCCCCCATCTTTATGTGTTTTTGCTTTTGGCATAAAAAACCAGTGTCGTTCCACTTTGCTTCGCTCATAGAGAGAAGTGTCTTTAAGATCCTATTTTCATCATTTTTCTCATTTTCCAAATATCTTTTTTTTCTTCTATAAATCACATGAACAATTCAAATTTCCCAACATTTGGAAAGAATAATCGACTAAATACAAAAATCAATTTATTAAAATACCATAAAATACATGCATGAAATACACTTATCAATGGTTCCCTACTAAGTTATGTGCTCACTCCGTGTTTAGGAGACCATGGAACTTGGGTAACCAAGTAGTCCTCTCACTTTTGTAGGAATAGGTTAGGCTGAGGCCCAGGGTTGTATTGTACAACTAGATTATTGAGTCAGGATTAGAGATCAGGACGAGGTGTGGCTCAGATATGTAGTTGAGCCTCTTATAATTTTATTTATTCCCTTTGTCCTATCTTATTGTATATGTGTTCTTACAGGTGGGCGATCATCATTTTATGACTATACTGCTTCCGCATTGCATCTTATTACTATATGGATTGTTTTTCTTATCTTGCATACTCTGATGTCTATTTTTTTCTGATGTATGATACTTTGTAATTTTATATATTACTACACACTTTGATGCAGTGGATATAGCCTCCCCTTGGTACCTCCTTAGACTCCCACTATTATTCAGCAACATCTGAAATTCATGAAGGCATGCCTGAGGTCATGTGGTGAACCGATCTGGTTATTGTTTATAAAGTGCTTCGGTCTGGGGCATTAAAAAATCGAAGCTTGTGAAAATATCTACGATGTGGTCACTTTGGGGTACCCTAGTTAGTGTTATTTCGAGGTCAAAAAAGGCTTGGGAGACCTCCAAAACTGAGTTTTTTGGGGTACCTTAATTTTTGAAAATTTTATGGAATTTCAGTTATTTTAAAAGGGTCTTGTTTTATTTTTTCAGTGGAGAATAAATTTATTTTTAGGTATTACACTCATATGGATATTACAGTGTTGAAATTTTTCCATTTTTCTTATTTTATTGGTTTTTATAATTAAATATATACATATTTTCATATAT
Source organism: Viscum album (assembly GCA_963277665.1). Classification (NCBI taxonomy): domain Eukaryota; kingdom Viridiplantae; phylum Streptophyta; class Magnoliopsida; order Santalales; family Viscaceae; genus Viscum; species Viscum album. The sequence goes on from OY728121.1 coordinate 630,581,760, forward strand.
TTACATATAATAAATTAATTGTATAAATAAATATTTAAACACATTTATATAAAAATGTATTTTTTAATATATAAAACATATGAAAATAAATATTTATTATTCATTTCATTTAAAATAAAAAATTATCCATTTTATTTTTCTTATAAAAATGCATTAATATATATATAGACACACATACAAGTGTATATATAATGATTATATATAAATATGTGTGTGTTAATAAACAAATATATATATATTTATGTGTATATTCTAATATATGAAAATAAATACAAACACATAAAGGGTACCAAGCTTATATATTTTATATATGCATATTTATATATTCTTAAATATGATTTATATAACAATAAATATATTTTATATAAATACAATACATATTTATTTTTAACATTATTTTATAATTATTTATAATTATATATATAATTATAATTACAACTATATATTATAAAATGTGGTGATATGGACTGTATAGATAAATATATAAATATATATGTTTGTGTATGTAGTATATAAATATAAATTTTTACATGTGTGTGCGTGTGTGTGAAATATAAATATAGATATAAATATGTGTGCATGTATGTGGGAAGTATAAATATCTATACATGTTTGTGTAAATATGTGCATGTATGTGTGCGTATGTGTGTGTCAATATTGTGCAAATACATCATATAAATGTATTTTTATAAATATATCATTATCATTAAGTATATAATACAGATGTATAAAAATGCACATATGATAATTGAATTTAAATATATTATAGAAATATATCATATAAATGTATTTATAATAAATATTTCAAAATAAATTATAAAAAAATCACATATAAATATACAATTATATGCAAAAATATAAACATATTTTAAAAATCCATTTAAAAATAATTATATAAATGTATACAATTATCTGAATACATATATAAATAAAAATAATTATGTGTGAATATATATAAATATATATATCATAAAATATTAAATAAATTGACATGAATTAGTGGTAAAGGCGTTGGGTAATGAAGACAGAGGTATCGGGTTCGAATCGAAGTGCAAGCAGGGCTGAAGATGGCATAAAGCACTAATATATGGTGGGGAAAGAACTGGGGGGGGGGGGGGCATGTGACAATCCAAGAAATAGTAAATAAATTTAATTAATTATTAATATTTATTAATTATATTTTATATAGTTATATTTTTTATAATAATATTAAGTAATTTTTTCAATAAAAAAAGGAAATAATTTTATTCTTACTAAATTCATTTTCATTTATTTTAAGGTTATATTTAAAAGATTAATTTTTAAATTTTAGAATTAAAATTTGAAAAAATTAACCTCATATTTAAAATTAGTACATCAAAATTATCTTAGGGTGAAAATTTGAGATTTTGTTTTGAAAAGATTGATTTTTCAGTGAATAGTGAAAAATACTGATTTTTATAATTCCGTCTTTTTTATTTTCATTAAATTAAAAGGTTTAAAAGTTATATTTGATGTTATAAGAACATAATCTAATTTAATTATAAATAATATAATTAATTTCATAGGAATCATCATTATAACTAATTTTGATATAAGTTCATTTTTGGGTATAAAAAAGCATTTTTCTAAAAACTATTTTTCATTATGTTTTACGCATTTATATTAAAATCAATTTCTTCTAATTCTAGAAACTGAATATTGAAAAATATATTCCATATTTGGAATCAAGAGGTTAAAATTTGGTAATATTTACCTTTTTTTTTCATAATGAATAGTAATCGTAGTAAATATTTGTCACCTCAGTAAAGGCATATTTGGTAATTAAGGTTAAAAATAATGTGATAAAACCTAAAAATCTCCCTAAAACTTGTATTTATTTTATTTTATAAGTCAATTTAGACCTCGACCATCAAATATTCTTTTTTTGGAAACTTCTTGCTACTTTCTTTTGATAATGACCTTAATATGATTTTAAATAAAGAATAAAAACAAAATGTCATTCTCTTTGTTTTAATATATCTACATTTTTTCATAGGGATAAAAAGACATTATGTTTGGTTATAAATGGTTATTTGAAATGAAAATTAATTTTTTTATCATGATAGTTTATTTTTAATTTTTAATGATGAAATAACTTCCTTAAATGCTTATACAACACCGACATAGTGCTTGTATAAGTAGTAGAAAAATCAAGTAAATGATTTTAAAAACTCTAAAAGTATTTTTTGGGTAATTTATAGTGTCCCATGAATTTTATAGACATATATAAATTATTATGAATGTTTTATAAGTTTAGATTCAAATTACATTACTATATTGACGTCCTTAAAGGAAATCTATTTAAATAGTACCAAAAAATGACTATAATGCTATGTTATGTAAAATAATATTTTATTTAATAATTTTAATTTAATAAAAATATTATCCCCAAATAAGTTAATGGGATATGGTCAATAATATCAACCATGGTCTATTTATGTGTCACTTTTCCTTTTATAGTAACTTTCTTGACCCCTAAGAGATAAGGGTGAAATAATCACCTAAAATTGTTCAAATTTTAATGGATAATAGGGTTTTGAATAATCCTCATCCTATATTACAAATAAATAAATTTATCTCCACTTTTTAATGAAAATTAATTTATATTAATTTAACACTTTAAGTAATTATAAGAGTTCCTCTTCCCTCACTTATAAAAGGGCACCTCCCCTCCCATCTTCCCCGTTACTTTTGAGAACTCTATTTTGGAAAATCCCTACAAAAAATATATCCTGAACTTTAATCCCCACATTCTAGAGGTCATGGTCTCACCAAAATACTAAACCTATAATAATTAATGTCTAATCCAAAGAGGTTATATGAGGAGAATTTATAAGTCCTAATTAACCTATTTCAAGTTTATTTCTTCTACTACATCCTTCAAATATTCTTTAACCATGATGAAATAATAACATGAGTATCTTCAAAATACTGAAATGTTATAATGATTATGGTACAACCATTTTCCATCTCCTTTTCTATCATATGGGAAATAAAAACATTGCTCATGCGAATATGTGGATTACCACCTCCACAAAGCGATGTGTTTTGTTTTTCATCACCACCCCAAAAATGTGGTTATTTTGATGGATTTAATTAATATATATAATATTAACAACATAATTATAATTATATAATGATATTATATTATCTATTTTCTTACCTTTCCATCCATTAAAAAATTATAACATTGTTCATGCGTATATGTGGATTACTAACTCCACGAAGCATTGTGATGTGATTTTCATCACCACATCACATGAGTGGTATATATAAGTGAATATAAAGATATAATATTATATTTATGATATAATAATAATAATAATTCTGGAGAGATAAAATGATACTTACCTTCTTTCCCTAACATTTTTTGAAAAAATGGAAATGTAACTCATGCATACGTATGGATTATCATCTCTATGATTGTAACATAATTAATTTTTCATAACCATCTTGCATAGTTGGTTTTAAAAGTATAATTAATGTATAAAAATGATAATTATATCATGATAATTATTTTTTATATGATGGAATAATGATATCTTTAACCACGTTCATCCTACCAAAGCTACTTTGGGATTATGAATCGAATGTCCTCAAAACATCCAACATAAACGTAACTAATGAAGTAAATAAATAAAACATGGTCATATTTTATATGAAAGGTATAATGATAAAATGGAATAAACATGAAAAAGGTTATAAATAAATTAAATAATTAACAAAAATTTATTATTAATTATGGTAACAAATGTATATGGTAAGTCAGACTCGAGGTACGAGACACTTTACCTTAAAACCTTATTTTAAATATTTTAAAGATTTATTTTCTAAATATTTTTCTTCAATGTATATATTATAAAATTATTTTGTGGATGTATTTATATGGAAATAAATTAATCATAAAGGACTTTTTATACCTCTTTTTTACTTTATTTCAAAGTTTTTCAAAAGTAATATTTTTGTGTATTTTATATGGAATGTTTTGAAAAAAGGGAAAAAAGGAATGTTCTATTTTAACATTTATGATTTAAATAAAATTTCCCACCATAAAACCATTATTTTATGTTTATATTACTTTATAATATTCCACATTTTATTCAAATAAAAACTATTCTTTCCTTTTTTAAGGGTGTTTTAGTTTTGAAAATTGGGTTTTAAAGGCAAGGGGTATATCAATATCCAAAAATGTTTTTCTTATGGGTTCAAAATTATATTTTTATGAGTTTCATGATATAAATAAAAGATTTTTTGTGTTCATTTCATGTTATTATCCTTGAACATTGTTTATGATTGGGTGAGCCCGATATAACTCTCTAATTCATTGGGTAATGATTATGTTCCCTAAAAAATTATGTTGGTAGTTGACCATATAGGTTATTCCACTTGTAAGCGTTATTATAAAGGTTACTATAAAGGTAATATAAAAATTATTTCCCATGAAACCTACATGAATTTTTTATTCTTTGTAATTATTTTTCATATAAATATTTTGATTTCATAAGGTAATTTAATGATCTTTTTCTGAAAGGACTGATTAATCCCTTTTACGGTAAAATGTATGTTTTTAAGTAAATGGTTTTTATGGGTTATAATTTTTTCAAAGAAAACCTCTTGATTATTATTTTGGAATATGTTTTCTTATAATGTCTTTTATGAAACCAAATTTGGGAAGTAAAGTTGATTTCATGTGTTAGTAAACGATTATTTGAGTTCAAAGTTTATTATGTTAAAGAGAAAATCTCTTTATGATCCCATTGTTTTGAAATGGAATTTTTTTTCTTTATTCTTTTTTTATGTCCCTTATTGAGATTTTTGTTCTCATACCATGTTTTCAAATGTTTTTATAAGGGTTTAAGTATGAGTAAGAACAAAAATAAGTGAATTTGTAAGTTATGAAGATTTGTCATGAAAAGAAAACATATTTAGTTTTAAAAGTTTTATATTATGGGAAAATGGATACTGAGTGGATGTGTCCAAATTGTAATGTATGAGTTAGTTATGTAAGATTTATGACCTAATTATTTAAAACTATACACCTGAAAAGATCTTTGGAAATAAAATAAAATAAATTCTTGATTTAAAACTCAATATTATGTAATGTTTTAAGGATGGGTCTTTATAGTTGGTATCAAAGGAGGGTTTAAATAATTTTCAAGGTTAGAATAATATAAGTAATTAACCATGAAGAGATTATAATTTATGGTTATCATGATATAGAATTTGAATATTACCATGCTACTTTATCTAAACTATGTCTTTTTAGAATGATTTTCTGTAGAGGAAATATGGAAGATGAAGTAGTTAGGCACCAAGAAGACAATATCCTTCCTAATCAGCAACTTGGAATGGTTTTAATTAGAAAAAATTAGTTTTTTGATGTGATGAATCAGTTTACATAAGCTATTAATGGTGGAATAATCCATGTTAGATAGAAACCACATTAACTATAGAGGAACATGTTGATAGTAGATCATTTTATGAAATCCACTAGAATTTAGTGGATCTTATGACATGGTGGTAGCTGAGGGATGTATTAATGCTTTTTAAAAGATATTTTAAGTCATGGGTTATTCAAATCATCAAAAGGTAATTCTAGCTATTTAATATTTTGAAGGTGAATTCAATCAATGTTGGTTAATGGTTAAAAATATCAGAGAAAGAGAAGTGATTGATTCCTTAGAATATGATAAATTTAAGAATATTTTAATTGAGAAAAATTTTCCTAAGGACATTCAACTTAGGATGAAAAATAAATTCTTATAATTGAGTAAGGTATAGTAATATTTATTTGTTACTTATAAAGAAATATTCACTTATTTGGAAAGGTACACACTAAATTATATCTGGGATATTAGTAGTAAAATTAATTGGGTTTACTTAGGATTGATGCTAATATATCAAAGGACATTGTTTTTTTGTGAATTCAAAAGTTATGATAAAATTATTCAATATTACAAGAATTTAGAAATAGAGTTTTATGATGATCACGTATTCCATGACAACAAGTAGAAAAATGTTCCAGATGGTTGGAAATGGAGAAACATCCATCAATGAAATCTGAAGGTAAGAAAATTAAGTTTCTATATTGTGATAAGTGTAGTAAAAATAACCTTGTAAAATGTATTATAAAATTTGGGAAGTGTTTTTGATGTGTAAAGTTTGGATATTTGGCTCATGAATGCAAGGAAAATAATCATAAAAATAATAAAAAACTGTTAGTAAGATGCTTCAATTATAATGAGATGATTCATTATGAGAGTACTGGTCCAAAGATAGGAATAAAGGATCAAAATATTTAGGATCATAAACAAAAAGGTATGGCTAAATAATTTGGTATTGCTTTGATAAATGTTAGACTATATAGAGATATGGTGTTAGGTACATTAATTATTTATTTAGATTATACTAATGCCTTGTTTGATTCAGGGTTTACCCACTCTTTCATTTCTGATAAGTTTTATGATAAATTAGAAATTTCACCTAAAAAAATGAAGCCATAATTTTTGGTAAAAAACGCAGGGGAAGTATTAAGGAAAATCAAAATTAAAAAAAACTTTATGTTATTATATGTGGAAAGGCTTTAACTGAAAACCCTGTTGTCTTGAGCCTTGTAGAGTTTGATGTTATTTTGGGTATGGATTGTATTTCTTTTTATTATACTAATATATATTATAGATATAAATAAGTTGTTTTCTAGAATGATTTTCAATTTGGATATAAGAAAGAATTCACACCTTTTATAACATATCAAGAAGGTGAGAAACTATTAAAATACTTAAATGAAAATTTTCATGCACATATTGTTGAGAAGAGGGAGAACGATCAAATCAGTGATGTCCCTATAGTGAATGAACATCTGGATGAATTTCTTGATGAATTTCCTAGTATTATACATGATCGATAGATTTAATTTACTATTTTTTAGTGCCTGATGCTAATAAAATATCAAAACTTCCTTATGAAATGGATCAAGTAGAACTTTTGGAATTGAAAAAGTAGTTTACAAGAGTTTCTTGATAAAGGATTCATTCATTCTATCACTTAACCATGGGGTGATCCTATTTTATTTTCTAAAAATAAATATGGATCTATGTGGATTTTCATTGATCATAGAGCTTTGAATAACATTAATATAAAGAATAAGTATATGTTTCCTCATAGAGATTACTTGTTTGATCAGGTCTAGGGATCTTGGTATTTTTTGAAGGTTGGTCTAAGGTCTGGGTACCATCAGCTGAAGATGAATTAGGATTAAATACCTAAGACAATGTTTCATACTAAGTATGGGAATTATGAGTTTTTGTTTATGACATTTTGTTTGATGTATCCTGTAGATATATTTATAGATCTTATGAATAGAGTTTTCCATGTGTATTTGGATAAATTTTGTGATTTTTTGAAGATATTTTGGTTTATTATAAAATTTTTGCGGATCATGAAAAACATCTAAGGATTGTTTGGAAAACCCAGAAAGAAAAAAAGATATATGTAAAGTTTAGTAAATATGAATCTTGGTTACAAAAAATTTCATTCCTTATACATATTATAAATAAATATAGCATAACTATTTATCTTACTAAAACTAAATTGGTTTATAAATGTACAAGACCAATAAATGTTACTAAGATTCATAATTTTCTTGGGTTAACTGACTATTATCATTGGTTTGTTGAAAAATTTACATGGTTATCTATCACACTAACCAAGTTAAAAAAATGAGTTAGGTTTATTTGGATAAAGGAATGTGATAAATGTTTCTAGGAATAGAATAGAATATTAATAAATGCTATAGTATTGGCATTGTTATATATAATTGAAGAATATGTTATCTACAATGATGCTTCATTAAAAGGACTTGGTTGTGTTTTAGTGTAGAATGATTGAGTAATTACTTATACATCACACCAATTAAAACCCTATGAGAAAAATTATCCTACATATGACCTTAAACTAGTAGTTATAGTGTTTTCTTTAAAAATTTGGAGACATCATTTATATGGAGTAAAGTGTGAAATATATACTAATCATAAAATTTTGAAGTATAAATTCAATTAGAAAGAGTTGAACACGAGACATAGGAGATGGTTGGAATTGAAAAAGGATTACAACGACACAATTAATTACTTTCCAGGTAAATAAAATAGAGTAGTTGATGCTTTTAGTTAGAAAGATAATGATAAATTAACCATGTTACATTTGGAACATGAACCTTTGGTTAATGATTTGATGAATTTTGGCTTAGAAATTGTGCATGTAGGAACTCCATCTTTTTTGTTTTAGTTTTCAGTACAATCAACTCTGTTAGAATAAATTAAGCAAGTTAATAAGGAGGATCATGGTTTATAGGAAAATAAAGAATATGTTAATAAGGGTAAGAATCTAGAGTTTAATGTTGATTATGAAAGTTTTATAATATTTTGAAAGAGATTATGTGTGCCTTGTGATTCCCAGTTGAAGAGATTTTTTTGAGTGAAGCTCATAGTGACCTATTTTCCATTCACCCTAGAAGTATTAAGATATATATAGACCTTCGAGAGTATTACTGGTGGAATGGAATGAAAAGTGATATTGTTGAATTTACCAGGAAATGTTTGAATTGTCAAAAGGTTAAATCATAAAGAAAATTACCGAAGGATATTCTTAATCCTTTACAAGTTCCAGAGTTGAAATAAGAAAATATATCTATGGATATCATGGTGGTATTGCCAAAGACATCTCGAGGTAATAATGTGATTTGGGTTATTGTTGATCAATTAACTAAATCCACAAATTTCCATCCTATTCGAGATACAATGTCATTGGATCATATTTCTTTACTGTATATCAAGGATATAATCAGGTTACACGAAGTTTCTCTCTCCATTATATATGTCTGTTATCCTAGATTTACTTCTAATTTTTTGAAATGTCTATAGAAGTCATTGGGTACTAAATTAAATTTGAGTACAAATTTTCATCCTCAATATGATGGATAGTCAGAGAGAACGATTAAAACTTTGGAAGAAATGCTTCGATCTTGTTCAATGGATTACCAGAGAAGTTTAAATTAACATCATTCATTAGTTGAATTTTCTTATAGTAATAGTTTTCATTCTAGTATATAGATAATACCTTTTGAGTCATTATATGAAAAGTGATGTCAGACTCTATCTTGTTGGGATGAAGTAAGATAAAGGAAGTTTTTAGGACCAAAATTAGTAGAAGAAATGGTTGATCAGGTGAAGATGATTCAACAACACATGATGATAACTCATAGTAGGTGTTTCGCACGGAATTTGGGGATGACCTCCTGGACGGGAGATTCAAACGTTCCGATCGGTTTCTAGCGGGTTTGTTCGTAGAACCGGAAACATCCAATGATTCCACATCCGTTTGGACCTACTTTCCAAAGGTAGGCGCTCATTAGCTTGTGGAATGATGAGGTTTAGGAATTTTCATTGGTCGAGAGGATGGGAGGTCGGACTCATCACACCTTTTTGAGGGGAATTATTGTCTACTCCGGGACTCTCTTTATAGATTTAAGTTATGTTCGTGAATCCTTATTACATTACCAAGTATAAAATGAGATTTCCTTTAGTTTTAACAATCAATGATTAAATATGTAAGAAATTTAGAGAATATTTTATATGTATTCGAGGTTCTTCATCAATAGAGAATAATCTATATCTATTTAGAGATTCTTGGTCAATGGTATCCTTCAAAACATTTATATAAAAGTCTCTTGGTCATTATGATGACCAGGCTGGTTTTAAAGCCACTCAGTGGGGCACTTGAAGTTTATCGTCATTCAGAAGGACAATGAATTATTTCAGAGTTGGGATCAAACCCATAGATGGGCTACCTACGTATTCTTTTTTTTTGAAAAAGGAATCAGAACCCACGTAGTTCGAATAAGGGTATGATGTTTATGATTGATGGCTCAAAGTAGGATGTCACAATTACTTTTACACTCTAAGCTCACGTGAGTCATGCTCAGTGTGAGAAACAAGAGGTATTAGTAAAATTTAGACAATTGTTCCATGAAATATGAAATCATAAGAAATGGTTTGGGGCTTATGTATGTATGACTGCCCAGAGGATTTACTTTAGGGAGAAAATCCAGGAACAGGGTCCATAAAGGTATATGTGCTTCATGGAGATTTGAATACTCTAACTTGGGACTTATTCCTGAAGAGGAAACCCAAATTAGGATAGGATTGATAACTGGGTTTTACTCCTGAGAAGGAATCCCAGATCAAACGTAAAATAGGTCTGGTTAACGAGAAATTAGGGGACTTGGGGCTTACTCCTGAAAAGGAAACCCAAGATTATGACTGGGAATTATTCCTGAAAAGGAGACCCAGGTTAGGGGACTTGGAGCTTACTCCTGAAAAGAATCCCATGATTATGACCGGGTCTTATTCCTGAAAAGGAGACCCAGGTTAGGGATTAAGGTTTGGGGCTTACTCCTGAGGAGGATGCCCATATTTGAGATTGGGTATTACTCCTAAGAAGGATGCCCAAATTAAGGGACTCAGGGCTTACTCCTAAGAAGGATGCCCATATTTGAGATTGGGGATTACTCATGAGGAGGATGCCCAAGTTAAGGAATTAAGGTTTGGGGCTTACTCCTGAGGAGGATTCCCATATTAAAGGATTATGATTGGGGCTTACTCCTGAGGAGGATGCCCATATTTGAGATTGGGGCTTACTCCTAAGAAGGATTCCCAAATTAAGGGACTCGGGGCTTACTCCTAAGAAGGATGCCCATATTTGAGATTGGGGCTTACTCCTGGGGAGGATGCCCAAGTTAAGGAATTAAGGTTTGGGGCTTACTCCTAAGGAGGATGCCCAGATTTGGGAACTTTAAGAATTTGGGACTTACTCCTGAGGAAGATGCCCAAATTAAAGGACTTATAACTGGGGATTATTCCTAAAAAAGGAGACCCAAGTTAAGGATTCTCTCATATTAAAGGATGATGTTGAATGAATGAACTCTCAATCTTTGGTGACATAAAAATGTATAAATCACTATGTTTTGAGAGATATTCCACAGAATTCCTTTCAAATAAGGAAGTCAAATCAAGAAATCATGCCATAAATGGATTTGAAGAGTATCTTGAAGACTAAATCTTGAATAGGAAAGGTGAAATGGCTTAAGAGGGGTAAAATGGGCAAGATGGGCACCCAAAAAGGTAGGGGCGCGCAAGTCTTGAAAGGCGCGCAAGTCTTACGTGGGCGCGCAAGTATTGGTCGCGCAGGTATACCTGCGCGACATGTGGGGTACTTGCGTGATTTTCAACCAGCATTAGAATACTTGAGAGACTCTTTATTAATCCCTTTAGAATCCTCTTAAGTTTCTTCCAGAAAAGGGACGCGCAAGTTCTATTGAAGGAATAAGGTGGCGCGCAAGTCTGGTCACTTCCCTTAAGGGATGACCACTCAGGCGCGCAAGTGTTGATGAGTTTCAACACTTAGGCCTTCCTCCTTCTCTTTAGATCTTCCGTTCTAGGTAAGAAATTACCTTAGAAGTGTTCCGGAAGCTTTGAGAAGAGACTTGGGCATCGGGAGCTTCAATCCGAGTTTCTGGAAAAAGATCCTCTCGAATGGGGGGCCCACAGGGTCTATTTATAGGCAAAAGAAGGCCCTGGGCGGTTACCGAGCGGTTATCACTTAGGTCGTGCAAGTCACTTGTGCGACCAAGGGTGTCGCGCAAGTGTACTTGCGCGACAGTGATATAACTTGCGTGGTGCAGTTGATTTTGATCCTTTGTTCATGCCTTTGTCTATTTTTGATGTTTTCTTCAAAGGTTGAATCACTTTGATCTCAGATATTCCCCTTTTCCGATCTTTAGATTCTGTGACGAAAGGAGCATCAAAAAAAATCCCCCCTCAGAGTTGGATCCGGAGAGAAATGAGGATTTGACTCTGAGGAAATTAAATCCATCCAAAGGAAAAGGGGGCACGCAAGTCTTCAGGGCATAGAGGGCGGCGCACAAGTTCTCTCCGCGCAGGCCTTGAGCGCCCTGGGTACGGCGCGCAGATAGGCCTCCTGGCCTATAAATACATGGCTTTTGGCCGTGTGTAGCATCTGATCCCAAATTTCTCGAGCTCTATCCGCGCAAGTCTCTTTTTTCACTGTTCCCTCGCTGCCGCGCTACTGTAAAGGTAATAGGGCTTGCGCGGTGATACATGCGTGACAGAAACTTGCGCGACACATGTAACACTTGCGCGACATCTCCATACTTGCGCGCCTTAATGCCTTATCCATTTTTTGATTTCTTTCACAAAGTTTGTGAAAAATTAATTCATTTATAAATTAATTTATTCAAATCTTTGTGCAGAATTAATGGCTCTTAGACCCGGATTAATTGATGAACTGGCTAGCAAGCGGATAGATGATATGATGAACATCATTGGCCATGATTACTATACTGTCAAAGATAGTACTCTTACAAATTTGGCTAAGTATCTGAAGAAATATCATCGCAACTTTCCTCAAAGAACTTATCTACCTTTGTATGGCTATGGTCATCTACAAGAAGTCATTATTCCAGAAATAAAGAACTATACACCTGAAATGTAGCTGCGCTGTTACTCCTTCATTTCGGTTATGCTGTGCATTAAGAGCAACAACAATGGTGTGAACTTTCAAATTCTTCCTCCATGTCATTTCCTTGCAGATATGAAAATGGAAAACCCATGGGCTGAAATGTTTTCCACTACCGGTTGGTGGAGAGAAGACAAACATGGTATTAGAGCAATATCTGAAAAGAGTACTCTCTCCAAATGGCTCTTTACTTCCAATGCTCCATTCTAAAATCCATGTATCCATCTTCCAAGTCTCTTGGACAGAAATAGAGTCACTGTTTGATCAGCAGAAAATTTTCTCAAACCGCACTCAAGAACATCCTTTTACAATTGTTCCAAGAAGAGATGATATCACTGCATCTCTTATTGTATCCAGTTGAATGAATGAATTCCAGGTGATTGCTGATGAAGCTCGGGATGCCGTAAATCAAATGAAGTGTTATGTTGAAAGCCTCTTGTAATTCTTGAAAAATAGAAGAGACTCCAGTCTGTGGATGTCCTTCTAACTCTTGTGCATCAATGAAAAACACTTTCACTTTCACTTATTTGTACCAGCATTCTCTCACTACCTGCTTCAAATTTACTTAAGCCAATGGGCCTAGTAAGCATAGTTTGATTTTTACTAGGATTATTACAAATAACCCTACAAACTTTGAATCTTTTAATTGCTCAATATTACTTAAATCGTACAGAATTTATGTTTAGTGAGATGGAACTTGACTTTTATTCAGAGTTCCTTTGTCTTTTGTGGGCAGTTTAAAGTCATGCACGCCGGACATAAAGGGGCTAATGTTTAAGGTCGAAATATATTTGACTGAAATGGATTAAAATTGATTCAATTCCTTGACAATTTATCTGAAAACATATTACCATACTCAAGCATGAGAGAAAATATGTAAACTATGGCTTAAGAATATTTGAATCTGAGGAATGATATGAAAAAGAGCTAAAAGGCATTAGAAGAAGTAGTTTCCAAGAATGAAGTTACTATTATTTAACAAAACCTGTTAGGGGGTTGAAATATGCAGGGCCACCTAAGGGAATTGGCTGCATGGTCAAATAAATAGTATCTTTCGGCTGACAAGTCTGTTATGTGGACTGTTTATGCAAGGCCACCTATGGGCACGTGCTGCATAGTCAGGCGAAAGAACTCTCAAAAATTTACTCTCCTAGTGCTAAAATCCAGTGAAAGTTTATGGAGATTCAAATTTTCTAAAGTATAGAGTTTGTTGTATGGAAAGAGGTACTTGAATATGGAGAAGATATTTCCGAACAAGAATATCGAAGAACTGGATGAATATCACTCCTACGAAGGTCTGACCCAAACGTAGGGAAGAAGAATAAACCATAGACTTGAATACTTTCAGATCATGAAAAAGGATATGGGACAAATATGTTAAGGATGGCTATTTTTTATGGATCCCTACATACTGTCGTTTAAGACAAATAAGTACAAAAGAGGCATTCTTCCCAAGAATGAAGTTACTATCATTTAACAAACCCGTTAGGGGGTTGAAATATGCAGGGACACCTAAGGGCATTGGCTGCATGGTCAAATAAATAGCATCTTTTAGCTGACAAGTCTGTTATGTGGACTGTTTATGCAAGGCCACCTATGGGCACGTGCTGCATAGTCAGGCAAAAGAATTCTCAGAAGTTTGACATTTTTGTGACTAGAAGTCATGAAAAGGGTTATGAAGATCTGAAAATATTTAAGGTTAGGATTATAACACATAAAGATGGGTATTGTCTAATGTATATAGAGATACATAGGTCAATGATAACCATAATCATGTTGTGGCTGGGTCCTGAATTGAAATTTTGGACTTCACTACGTATCTCATAAGAATGAGAATCAAGCCATACGTAGTTCTTGAAATGCAGTTTAACATCGTGCAGGATGAAAGTATGAGAGATCTTAGTTTAGGGTCATAGAATTCGGACCATAATAATGAATACACAGTGTGTGTTTTCATGAGGACTTTTCATCCAAGAGACTGAAAGTGAAATTTGGGGTTAGGCCCAAAAGACTTGGGACTGGATTCGAGGGATACTCGAATGTTCCTACGTATCCCATAAGGATGGGAGTCAAGTCCACGTAGTTCTAGAACTACCCTTTGTACAAATTTGGTTCGTACATGTGAAGGGTGAAACGGGACTTTAGTGCAATGATGGTTTAACCTGAGACAAAAAGTTTAAGTATTACCATGTATGCACGTAGTCTTTTAAAAATGAAAACCATGATTGAAAAATCAATGTCAATAATAGTTCTCTCTCAAATGAGGAAATCAAAGAGTATTGTAGTTTATTGTCGTACCAGACAAAAGTGTTACATAGTTTAACGTCATATAACAAGGACGAAAGTGAATCAATGTAAAGATATTGATTCTAGGGGCGGTTTCACGAATCAACATCATATGAGATGGTGGTGAACCGATGTGAAGAGATTGTTTTTGGGCTTGAACCCTGGGAGGTTTCCTACATACCCAGCCTGGAGGGCAAGGATCAAAGTCTGTGTAGTTCAATTAAAGAATGAATTAATGATCAAGTTGTTCTTGGGGACAATGATCTAATAAAAAATGAAGTTGTTGGGACTTATACATGGTTAGCGGCCCAAAGAGAGTGTTACGATTGAGGTTTTCTCTAAGCTCACGTGAGTCATACTCGGTGTGAGAAACAAGAGGTGACAACAACCTTAACGATGCATAGTTTAATGTCATGCAGGACATAAAAAAGGGACTATGCAGTTTAAAGTCTTGCAGTTAGGACTATTGGTGCTGCACAGTTTAGTGTCATGTAGTAGGGACAAAATAACAGTTTAATGTCATGTAGGACATATCAAGGACTTTCTGTACAGTTTAGCGTCATGTAGTTAGGACGATGGGAACAATAGAGTTTAACGTCATGTTGGACGAAAGGGTATTTTTTCCACAGTTTAACGTCATGTTGGACGAAAGTGCGAATAGTTTAAGGTCATATGCATGGACCATGGATGGTGCATTTTAATGTCATGCTGGACCTTTGATGATTATATATTTTAACGTCTTTTCGGACGTAAGGGACTTTTATACAGTTTAGCGTCATGTAGTTAGGACGTCACAGTTTAACGTCTTGCTGGACATAAGGGACTTGCAAATAGTTTATGGTCATATGCATGGACCAGGGATGATGCAGTTTAAGGTCATGCTGGACGGTTTAAGTGATTATGTAGTTTAACGTCTTTCCGGACGTAAGGGAATTTCCTACAGTTTAACGTCATGTTGGACGAAGTTGCAGTTTAAGGTCATACTAGACCATTGATGTATAGTTTAACATCATATTGCAAGGACGAACTGGTGCCGCACAGTTTAGTGTCATGTTGCGGGGACATATGAAGGTGACACAGTTTAACGTCATGTTGGACGTATGTGCAAATAGTTTAGGGTCATATGCTTAGACCGTTGCTGTATAGTTTAACATCATATAGCAAGGACGAACTGGTGCCGCACAGTTTAGTGTCATGTTGCGGGGACATAATTTCTATATTTTAACGTCATGTTGGACGTAGTTGTAGTTTAAGGTCATACTGGACCATTACTGTATGAACCGATTGTAAGAGTCTTGGTTCTGGGGACCATATTTTGTGTTTATACAAAATATTTCTTCAGAAATCTGGCATTGGTTGGAGTCGTGATGAGTTCTCCATCCATTGAGATTAATGAATAAGCTCCATTGGAGTAGACCTTATGTATTGAATAAGGTCCTTCCTATTTTGTTTCAAGCTTGGGAGGCTTCTTTCCTGGTATCATTGGAGTTCCGAGAACTAATACCAATTCTCCCTGAATGAATGAACGAAGACGAACTTTTTTGTTAAAATCTCGTGCTATTCGATTCTGATAGATTTCCAAGTGGTGCAAAGTGCACAATCTTTTCTCATCTAACTATTCCAATTCATTCAATCTCTTTTGGGATTGCTCATTTGTAGATAACTGATCACAAATGGCTACTCTGAGTGAGGGCAATTGAACTTCAATTGGCAAGACTGCTTCTGTTCCATATACCAACGAATATGGAGTTGACCGCGTTGCATTGCGGGTGGTAGTCCGATAAGCCCATAAAGCATGAAAGAGTTTATCAGGCCATGGCCTCTTATCTTTATCCACCATCTTTTGCAGTATATTTGAAAGAGTCTTGTTAAAGGCTTCTATTTGGCCATTGGCCGCCGCATGATACCGAGATGAATGGTTGGATTTAATGTTGTATTCTTGATACAATTTCTTCACCTCAGAAGAATAGAAGTTGGTGCCGTTGTCCGTTAATATGGTATGAGGGACACCAAATCTAGTAATGATGTTAGACTTGATGAAGCTAACAATGCATTTAGAACTAACTTCTTTGAGAGGTACTACCTCTGCCCATTTGGAAAAGAAATCAGTAGCAGTAAGAATGTACTTAAACTGCTTGGCCGTAGCTGAAGGGTAAGGTCCCACCACATCCATTCCCCATGTGGCAAATGGCCATGATTATTTAGCTGTATGAAGCAACTCTGGAGGTTGATGAATGAAGTTGGCATGTACTTGACATGAATGACACTTCTTTATGAAATCAACACAATCTTGTATCATTGAAGGCCAAAAGTATCCAAGCCTTCGAATTTGATCAGACAGTCTATGTCCAGACTGGTGGGCACCACAGACTCCTGAATGCACTTCTTTCATGACAACCATTGTCTCTTCACCATCAATGCATCTGAAGAGAAATCCATCAAAACCACGTTTGTAGATAATTTTCTCTAAGTGGTTTGGGCTATCATAAAGAGTAAAATTGACCACACGTCGCCGGATTTGTTCTTTCTCGGCTCTATCAGGTGGAAGTGTTCCATTTTGAAGGTATTCCATGATAGGTGACATCCATCCTGTAGTATGACCATACGGTTCAGGAATGGGACTAATTTCATTAATTTCCTCTGTTCTGGCTTGAACATAAGGTGAAATTGCACGACGGTGGGCAATACTGATGGTTGTCTCGTCCCGATTTGGATATGCTAGAGCTGTGGCTATATTAGCCAGTGCATCAGCTTGAGCATTTTGTGATCTTGGGACATAGGAAAATGTCGGTTCTGAAGGGAATTCCGCCATTAAATTTCTGACGTAATCATACAAAGGGATTAACTCTTCTTTTCTGATGGCATAATCCCCATTGACTTGTTTGATTACCAGGTCTAAATCACCTTTCACCTTTAAGTGATTCACTTGTGCTTGGAGCACTAACTCCAAGCCTGTAATGAGAGCTTGGTATTCGGCTTCATTATTGGTACCACCTTCCCACAATAAAAAGGAATAAGGTAATAATGCCTTATCTGGAGAAATGAGTACAATTCCTAAACCAACTTTGTTGAATTTAGGATTTTCCATTTTCTTCCCTGTTGGACTTCTGGAAGCACCATCAAAATACATTTACCATGTTTGAGGACTCTCTTGAATAGAGAAAACTTCCGCATCAGGGAGTTCAATATCTAAAGACGTGTCTTCCACTAAAGGATGTTCAGCCAGGAAATCAGCCAGAGCTTGGCCCTTAATTGCCTTTTGAGATACATACTGAATGTCGAACTGCTGCAAAATAACTGCCCACCTTGCTAGACGTCCTGTGAGCATTGGACGACTAAGGATGAATTTGAGCGGATTATTGCGAGATACCAATTGGACCTCGTGATGTTTTAGGTAGTGTCTCAGTTTCTGAACTGCAAAGATTAATGCCAGGAATCACTTCTCAATACTTGAATACCGGGTTTCTGCTTCAAGCATAGTTCTACTGAGATAGTAGAGGCTATTTTCATTCCCAGCATCATTCTTTTGAGCGATAAAGGCACCCAATGATCGCTCTAGAGCTGTCACATAAAGGATAAGTGGTCTACCTTCAACAGGTGACATGAGTACTGGTGGAATCAAGAGGTATTTCTTGAGAACATCAAATGCTTATTGACATTCTTCACTCCACTGGTAAGTGACTCCTTTCTTCAATAATTTGGTAAAGGGTAAACTTTTGCCTGCCAAATTGGCGATGAAACGCCGAATATAGGCTAAGTGTCCTTGAAGTCCTCTTAATTCTTTCAAATTCTGAGGAGGTGACATACCAAGGATTGATTTGGTCTTCTCAGGATCGACTTCAATACCATGATGGCATACAACAAAGCCGAGGAATTTTCCTGAGGTTACCCCAAAAGCACATTTTAAGGGGTTCATCTTCAAATTATGTTGTTGAAGCTTGTGGAATATGACTTCCAAATCATCCAAGTGATTAGAACTTTGTTTGGATTTAACCACCAAATCGTCTACATAGCATTCAACAAACTTTCCTAAGAAAGGTTTGAAGATACTATGCATGGCGCGTTGATATGTTGCACCTGCATTATTTAAACCAAAGGGCATCACCCGGTAACAAAACACACCTTGAGGGGCTATGAAGGCTGTATATTCCTCATCTTCTGGGGCCATTCGGATCTGATTATATCCGGAATATCCATCCATGAAGGAAAGTACTTCATAGCCAGCCATCGCATCAATTAAGAGTTCTGTAATCGGAACTGGGAAATCATCTTTAGGACAATACCGATTAAGATCTCTGAAATCGATGCAAACCCTAATTTGTCCGTTATTATTCTTTACAGGGACAATATTAGCCAACCACTTGGGATACTGAACTTCTCTGAAAAAGTTAGCTTTGATCAGCTTATCCACTTCAGCTTAAATTTTGGAAGCATAGGTTGGGTGTGCTTCTCGCGGCTTGCTTAAATCCTCGATGTTCTTTTGGTAAACCCAAATGATGAGTAGTAATATCAGGATCAAGCCCAGGAATTTCTGTATAATTCCAAGCGAAAATATCTTTATTTTTCTTTAGAAAAGAAATATACATCTCTTGATCTTCAAGGGTCATGGCCGCACTAATTAAAGTGGGGCGTGGATCTTTCTCTGTACCCAGATTTATTTCTCTGAGTTCATCCACAGTGGTAGAGATACCCTCTTCAAATGCTGGAGGAGCATCTCTAAGATCTTCCTCTTCTTCTTCATCATGTGCTATTTCTTCCATTTCTACTTGCATAGTAGATGAAAAAACGAAATTTTCATGATCATAATAGATTTCAAAATTTGCACATTTTGAAGAAGATGCTTCCATTTCTGACCCTATTGATGATAAAGGGCCTTCTTTGGGAAATAAAGAGGAGATGATGGATTGAGAATTGACATCATTATTCACCTCTGATGTTGCTATAACTTCTTCTGGCCTGATTGGAAAAGTATAGACCTGTTGGATTTCATCAGATGAAATGAAGATGTCACCACTTGTGCTTTCATCACTGTTTGGTAGGTTACCAATTTCTCCCATGTTGTCTGGCTCGATTGCTGTAATTGACATTATGGATCTTTCCATAAGAGTATTTTGATTTGGGCCTATTTTGTTAATTTGACTGATAGGTAACACATAATCTGTACTCACAAGTGTAAATGGATTTATTGGAATTTTCTCCAAACCATATGGAGCATTAACTTTGGTAATTTCCTTCATTGTAGATTTTTATCTTCCCTTCGTGTGATAAAATTCTTCCTCAATGTATTGAGACTCACATGTCTTGAACGGGACCTTATCACCATACAATGTTCCAACTTGACCATTGAAACAGTATTTGATACATTGATGGTATGATGAAGGGATAGCCGCATGCTGATGTAGCCAGGGTCTTCCAAGCAAGACGTTGAAAGCTGAGTCTTGATCAACAATCATGAAATCCGAATTGGATACAAGATCTCCAAAACTGGGTTCTGAGTGTAACTTCTCCCAGTGGTTCTTGTTCATTTTTATCATATCCTTGTAACATCATGGTAGAAGGAGATAAATCAAATTCCGTGAGGCCCAATCGATGAAGTGTACGAATGGGCATGAGGTTGACTCCTGAACCATTGTCAATGAAAGCTCTTCAGATATCTACACCATTGACTTTGCCAGATAAGTAGAGAGGTTTTATGTGCCCATGCACAACATCATCTTCATCTTTATCAGTAAAAGATATCACTGCATGGCATTCTGAAGGATTATTCTCTATGTGATAGACTTCAGCTGCAACAATTTCAGCTTCAAACTCCTGAGGACTAGCAGGGGTAGAATTGGAGTAGTGGCTTCGGAAAGATCCACGTCTTCCTCTGTATCCTGAACCTCTGTAACTTCCTCGGATTCCCTTATTTGATACAGGTAATTCAGGCTTATCAAAATTGAAATTACGACTGGAGTACGGATCTGTTAATTGAATCATATTAACAGAACCGAAGATTAACTCTTCGTCTGATAAAGACTCTGCCTGGTTAGCCTGTTTAGGCTGTTCCGTTTGGTGGGGCGGTGCCCGTGGCTTTGAAGTAGATGACATGAAATCTTCCAGAGTCAAAGACAACTTAGGCCTCGATACATACTCATCTTCTTCTGATTCCTCTTTCTTTTTTGAATTGCGCTGCCCTTTTGAGGATTTGTCTTTTGATGGAGGCTTCACTGTAGCTTTTGTAGGAGACACAATTGGATTCTTCAATTGTGTTCGCAAAATATCATGGGTCCAATTGATTGTCTTTCTGACCATCCAATCATCATATTTTTGCGCAGTTTTGCTTTTGACTTCTTGCCACTCGCCTCCTTCCTCTAGATCTGTAGCGGTAACACACGCTACATGAGCTGAAGAACCCTTAAATTTGACTTATCCCAAGTCGACCATCTTTTGCAGGAGGTCTTTAAAGACAAAACACTCCTGGATGGGATGCCCAAACATTTGATGAAAGGGACAATAATTGGGACGGTCTTCATCTCCTTCCTTGTTTGGCCTCTTGGGCACTGGTAATTGAACCAAATCATTTTCCAGAGCTGAAATGAAGTAACCAGGAACTTGCTCACTTCGGAAAGAGTATGTTTTACTCTTTAAATCCTCAAATTGTTTTCATCGTTGATCTCTTTGATCATTTGGACGAAACGGCCTTTGTTGTTGGCGTTCAGAAGGTGGAGCCCTTCGAGAAGATGAAGGTTTTGAAGTAGAAATAGGTACAGGTGCTTGTTTAAGCATAACTGTAGCAGTTTCTGCTTTACCCATTCTCCTTCCTGGAGCTGATGGAATTACACGAGATTTAACCTTAGCCTGTGTAAGGGAATCTTCAATCTACGGAGCGATTGAAGTAAGGTCTCGAAACCCTCCTGTGTATTTCACAGGGATCAATGGCGTGCGTAATTAGTCACGCAAATTTGCCACACAGATTGGCAACAGCTCTTCTTGAGGGAGTGCTAAACTCAGGGAATATGTTAATCCATTCCAGTGAGCAATGAAATCAGAGACTCTTTCATTCTCCCTTTGCTTGCAGTTTGTAAGATCGAAAACTGTCGTTTTTGGAAAAGTTGAGCTAAAATGAAGAAGGAATTTTTGACGAAGATCCTCCCATCCGATGATTGACCGGGATTGCAAGCTTGTATACCAGACAAAAGCTGGTCCTTGCAAGGTTCACACGAAGCATCTGAGTTTCACTACTTCTTGCTGCTCTGGAGTTCCCATCATAGGATCACAACAAGACACGTAATGTGTCAAATGTTGTTCAGGGTCGCCTGATCCATTGAAAGTAGGGAAAACAGGGTTTCCAAAACTGGATGGAGGAGAAATTGAATCTACCCATTCAGGGTAAACTTTCTTTTCAGGTTGAACTTGCGCCCGTTTCCCTTCCATAGTTTCTAACCGAGCTGTTAATGACTCAATAGTAGTTATCAACTTTTGAGAAACATTAGGTTGAACTTGGTTTTGGGTAGGTGCAATGAATGGAGCTTGGACAGACGTGGTGGTTGGTGCTGCAACTGATGGTAGTGCTGCCAACCGTTGTTGCGCTTGACCCACGGGATTAGACCTCTGAGGGTGCACTGATAAAGGAGGATATTCCTGATCCATTTCAGTAGTTACAACAAATTCCTTTGGCTGTCAGACTTCAGCATTCTTAAGAAGAAGACTACTCTGAAGTAGTTCTGCATTCAACCTTCTTAATTCTTTCATTTCTTCCTCCTTTTGTGCAAACCTTTGCTCTAATGAGAGTGATTGACCTTCTCCAGAGGAAGAATATGTAACCTGATTCTTTCCCTTCCCTTTGTTGGATACCTTTTGGAGGGAGGGAAGTGGATTACCTAGGTTCTGAGTAATCCTTTGACTTCGTGTACGCACACCTTCTTCATTTGTATCGGTGCGTACATTTTCTTGAACAGGACGCTCTTCATTTGAGTCCCCTGAGTGAGTCTCCTCTGGTGGATTAGCAACAACGACATTGATGACATTGATTGATTCATAATGCATTGCATCTCTTCTATCAACATTTATGTGATATTGTCTCCTTTCATGTCTTTGATGAGACATTGACTTTTGTTGATTCAATCCTTTAGGAACTTCTTGACGAGATATAACTTGGAGGGAATCTCCTGATAATTTGGCTCTTCGTTCCTCTTGGGGCTTCTTCCCTAATCGACAAAATACCGACATTCTCTGAGAAGGGGATTGATGATTTGAAAGAGTCCCCAGTCTTGTGAACTGGGGATGTTCCTGCTGATTCCGCTCAACTCCTCGAATCCCATTTGTTGACTTTGAGGGTTGGGTTAAAGAAGTCCCCAGTCTGAAAATCTGGGGTGGCTCTTGACATTCTACGTCTGAAATCTTCTTAAAAGATCTCTTGATCTTACGAATCTTAGTTTGGAAATTAGCTGGATGCATTAGCCTGTATCCACTTTTATCACCTGGTTCAATAGACCGTTGGATGATTTCCGAAACTTCTGTCATTTGATGACATGTTTGCTCCATACGAGAGGCTTGTGCAATATTCTCGCCTGCTTGATGTAGGAGAAATTCAACAACTTGTTCTCTATATGCTTGATTTTGAGAGGAACTAGTTGAAGCCTGTTCTTGAGCAAGATTTTGATTATGAACAAAGCCCATTGACTGTGGCCGGCCATGGGAAATAACATTGCATGAGACCATTTTTGGCGGGCTTTGCTGACTGGAAAGCACTGTGAAATGTAGTGCTCCGTGAACACCCCATCCTCTGATATGAACACCAGATGGAGCATTGGAAATTAACTGACACAATTTTCTTAGTGCGCCAAGGCATGAACGTTGAAGGGTTCTCTGCTGTTTTTCAGCCTTCGGATACCGAGAGACTGATAGAGATGCCAAATCAATCTGACGTTGTATCCCTTCTATTATCTTAAGATGATTTTCATATTCATCATAAGATAATACCTTCTTCTTCAATTGACAAAGAGTTTTCCATATATTGAGACGAATATCATGGATTCCATCATCCGTCAACATCTTTGGAATATCATACTGGGAGTCAGCCAAAGGCCAAAACATGACTGGTACTTCACTTTTCGCCAGTTTTTTCCTCATGTTCAGCATTTCCTCTTTATCATTAAATGAAGATTCTTCTACCTATTTTGACCAGAGTTGGTGTTTCCTTGTTGCTTCATCGGATTCAACAAGATTGGTAGAGAGATGATTGATCAAACTAGAAGATGCATGACTTAGGGGTGGTTTGGAGAATGACTTACACCCTGGGCTATCTTCTGATTGAGAAAGTATTGCACTTGTTAGAGATAAAGCATCAGACATGACTGGTTTCACATTTGCAAGTGCCTCAAGATAAGAGGGATTTCTCGGCACTACATTGTCCACTGGAGTATTTTCCAGGCAATGTGAATCACTACTGCGGAGAGGACTTTCGCAGCGAAATTCATCATCATGGGGAGGACCACCATAATGGGTTACAACAAAAGATGAGATCTCTTGCTCCTTGGTCTTCTGACCACACAGAGGGTTCCTGTGGCTCTCATATGAAGAAGAAACTTCAAGATTGACCGAATTTTCATGAAGCAAGCCTTCATGAGGAAGTGTCTGTTGAAGACCTTCAGAATTAATGTTCCCGTTATTGGGAACTGAGGGAGTAGAATCTTGAATTCTGACAGATAAATGTCTGAGGGCTTCAAGAACTCCAGCATCGAGCAAGGCCTTGTTATAGATTGGCCTTTGATCTCCTGACTGTGCTGGGAAGATATTTTTATTAGATGCCTTCTTACTCGCTTTGGAAACCACTTGTTGACGAAAGTGGTTACTCTGAGCAGGTGTATGTGCCTGATCAGGAAATATGGCCAGGTTAGGCTGACGATCTCAACTCAAATCAGGTGTCTGTTCCTGACTTGGTTGTCCGTATGATATGGGGAAGTATGCCCCATGACCCTCTTGGACTGGAACAGATGTGTGTGTCTGTTCCGGAGTGAATCGTTGATGTGTCACTCCACTGCTAGGGATAGATTTATGTGTCTGTCCCTGAGATGATGCAGAAGCTGTTATGATATCCTGGAAAGCATCCAGAATATGAGCAGGAATTTGCTTCTGCTCTTTCACCATTGACAAAATATGATTGGTGACTTCAGCCACTGAAACGGGAATATACGTCCATTCCGGGTTTGGAGTAGGTGTATGTGCCTGCTCCTGTCCTCCTTTTCCTGTCAGTGAATCCTAACAGTACTCAAGTGTGGAGGCAGAGAGTTGAGTCTGCCTCCTATTTGTCATCGGAGCTTTCGGACTGACTTCTCCGTGCGCTACCAAGTGAGAATGTTGGTAGGCTTGATTAGTATTAGCAGGTGTATGTGCCTGCTGATTAAACTTCACCAAATGCGGTTGACGAGATCCATCATATGTAGTCAGATGAGCCTGCTGACTAATTGGTGATGTATAAGTAGGTGTATGTTTCTGCCTATAGTACTCCGCCGGAATTGCCTGGCGGGATTGGCGTGATGCTGCCAGATGAGTCTGCTGGACAGCGGAATTAAAATGGACAGGTGTGTGTTCCTGCTCATTATTTGCCACCAATTTAGGTTGGTGGACTCCATCATATGTAGTCAGGCGAGCCTGCTGACTAACTGATGATGCATAAGCAGGTGTATGTTCCTGCCTATAGCACTCCGCCGGAAATTCCTAGCGGGATTTGCTTGATGCTGCCAGACGAGTCTGCTGGACAGCGGAATTAAAACGGGCAGGTGTGTGTGCCTGCTCGTTGTTTTCCACCAAGTTAGGTTGGTGGACTTCTCCAGAGATGGCAGGGATGATAACCTGCCCATTGTCAACCGGATTCCGTCTCTGGCGGTCCGTCTTGCCTTCTCGGGTTCGAGGAACCTGAGCTGAATGCCTGGAGTCGGTACCCTCATCATGTTGAGGGCGCACTACCGCACGAGTCTGGCTACGATTGTTGATGGGAGCCCTCGGGAAGGACTCCTGTCTTTTTGAATTAAGGCCCTACGGGACCTGCTCATTCACTTCCTCAGAGTAAGGGAGTGAATGGAAATTGTGTTCTGGGGATAACGACCCGAAACGGTTGGAGACGGTAGTCAGCACCGCCTGCCTCTTGATCACTGGTCGTCGTTGTCTGGACGACCTGTGTGAGTTGTTCACTTGGAGGGCCTGTCGGGCAGCCTCCAGAGTTGGGATGGTACCGTGTTGACGGTACTCCTTAACCAGAGCATTTGATACCCAGCGTTGAAGATGCTGAGTAGGTGATGTCATCCTCAGAGTGGATGACGATCCAGTAGGAATAACAGCAATGGTATTTGCAGCAGCAGTATTCACAGATGTGAATTTGAGAGCAGCCATTATGGAAATACAGAAGATCTTGGAAAAGAGTGCCTGTTTGATATAACAGACGTAATCAAGATGAAATCCAGCCACTTCATCCTTTGGATGAGCACACATGTCAATGATTGTTTTTGTTATCCCTCTTATTGATTTTTAAATAGGGGCTTAACAAATAGGTAAAACACCACTTTAACTTGGTTAAGGATTTACGTCGGGTTCACCATTTTTGTTTCGCACGGAATTCGGGGATGACCTCCTGGATGGGAGATTCAAACGTTCCGATCGGTTTCTAGCGGGTTTGTTCGTAGAACCGGAAACATCCAATGATTCCACATCCTTTTGGACCTACTTTCCAAAGGTAGGTGCTCATTAGCTTGTGGACTGATGAGTTTTAGGAATTTGCATTGGTCGAGAGGATGGGAGGTCGGACTCATCACACCTTTTTGAGGGGAATTATTGTCTACTCCGGGACTCTCTTTATATATTTAAGTTATGTTCGTGAATCCTTATTACATTAACAAGTATAAAATGAGCTTTCCTTTAGTTTTAACAATCAATGATTAAATATGTAGGAAATTTAGAGAATCTTTTATATGTATTCGAGGTTCTTCATCAATAGAGAATCATCTGTATCTATTTAGAGATTCTTGATCAATGGTATCCTTCAAAACATTTATATAAAAGTCTCTTGGTCATTATGATGACCAGGCTGGTTTTAAAGCCACTCAGTGGGGCACTTGAAGTTTATCGTCATTCAGAA
Organism: Viscum album; assembly: GCA_963277665.1. NCBI lineage: Eukaryota > Viridiplantae > Streptophyta > Magnoliopsida > Santalales > Viscaceae > Viscum > Viscum album. Next base: position 630,608,773 of record OY728121.1, read on the forward strand.
GGACAATGAATTATTTCAGAGTTGGGATCGAACCCATAGATGGGCTACCTACGTATCCTTTGTTTTGAAAAAGGAATCAGAACCCACGTAGTTCGAATAAGGGTATGATGTTTATGATTGATGGCTCAAAGCAGGATGTCACAATTACTTTTACACTCTAAGCTCACGTGAGTCATGCTCGGTGTGAGAAACAAGAGGTATTAGTAAAATTTAGACAATTGTGCCATGAAATATGCAATCATAAGAAATGGTTTGGGGCTTATGTATGTATGACTGCCTAGAGGATTTACTTTAGGGAGAAAATCCAGGAATAGGGTCCATAAAGGTATATGTGCTTCATGGAGATTTGAATACTCTAACTTGGGACTTATTCCTGAAGAGGAAACCCAAATTAGGAGAGGATTGATAACTGGGTTTTACTCCTAAGAAGGAATCCCAGATCAAACGTAAATTAGGACTGGTTAAAGAGAAATTAGGGGACTTGGGGATTTCTCCTGAAAAGGAAACCCAAGATTATGACTGGGACTTATTCCTGAAAAGGAGACCTAGGTTAGGGGACTTGGAGCTTACTCCTGAAAAGAATACCATGATTATGACTGGGTCTTGTTCCTGAAAAGGAGACCCAGGTTAGGGATTAAGGTTTGGGGCTTACTCCTGAGGAGGATGCCCATATTTGAGATTGGGTCTTACTCCTAAGAAGGATGCCCAAATTAAGGGACTCGGGGCTTACTCCTAAGAAGGATGCCCATATTTGAGATTGGGGCTTACTCCTGAGGAGGATGCCCAAGTTAAGGAATTAAGGTTTGGGGCTTACTCCTGAGGAGGATGCCCATATTAAAGGATTATGATTGGGGCTTACTCCTGAGGAGGATGCCCATATTTGAGATTGGGGCTTACTCCTAAGAAGGATGCCCAAATTAAGGGACTCGGGGCTTACTCCTAAGAAGGATGCCCATATTTGAGATTGGGGCTTACTCCTAAGGAGGATGCCCAAGTTAAGGAATTAAGGTTTGGGGCTTACTCCTGAGGAGGATGCCCAGATTTGGGAACTTTAAGAATTTGGGACTTACTCCTAAGGAAGATGCCCAGATTAAAGGACTTATAACTGGGGATTATTCCTAAAAAAGGAGACCCAGGTTAAGGATTCTCTCATCTTAAAGGATGAGGTTGAATGAATGAACTCTCAATCTTTAGTGACATAAAAATGTATAAATCACTATGTTTTGAGAGATATTCCACAGAATTCCTTTCAAATAAGGAAGTCAAATCCAGAAATCATGCCATAAATGGCTTTGAAGAGTATCTTGAAGACTAAATATTGAATAGGAAAGGTGAAATGGCTTAAGAGGGGTAAAATGGGCAAGATGGGCACCCAAAAAGGTAGGGGCGTGCAAGTCTTGAAAGGCGCGCAAGTCTTACATGGGCGCGCAAGTATTGGTCGCGCAGGTATACCTGCGCGACATGTGGTGTACTTGCGCGATTTTCAACCTGCATTAGAATACTTGAGCGACTCTTTATTAATCCCTTTAGAATCCTCTTGAGGTTCTTACAGAAAAGGTACGCGCAAGTTCTATTGAAGGAATAAGGCGGCGCGCAAGTGTGGTCACTTCCCTTAAGGGCTGACCACTCAGGTGCGCAAGTGTTGATGAGTTTCAACACTTAGGCCTTCCTCCTTCTCTTTAGATCTTCCGTTCTAGGTAAGAAATTACCTTAGAAGTGTTCCGGAAGCTTTGAGAAGAGAATTGGGTGTCAGGATCTTCAATCCGAGTTTCTGGAAAAAGATCCTCTCGAATGGGGGGCCCATAGGGTCTATTTATAGGCAAAAGAAGGCCCTGGGCGGTTACCGAGCGGTTATCACTTAGGTCGCGCAAGTCACTTGTGCGACCAAGGGCGTCGTGCAAGTGTACTTGTGCGATAGTGATATAACTTGCGCGGTGCAGTTGCTTTTGATCCTTTGTTCATGCCTTTGTCGATTTTTGATGTTTTCTTTAAAGGTTGAATCACTTTGAGCTCAGATATTCCCCTTTTCTGATCTTTAGATTCTGTGATTAAAGGAGCGTCAACAGTAGGAAGAAAAGTTATGTAGATATCCGGAGGAAAGATCTTTCATTTGAGGTAGGCAATCATGTTTTTCTTAAAGTATCTACATGGAAATGTGTTATTCATTTTGGTAAAAAGGGAAAGTTAAGTCCGCAATTCATTAGACTATATGAAATCTTGGATAAAGTTGGATTAGTTTTCTATGAAGTGGATTTTCCTCTGAGTTTATCCCAAGTACATGTTGTGTTTCATATTTAATTATTAAGGAAATATGTTCTAGATGCATCTCATGTTTTGAGCTATAAAGTAGTGTAGTTTGAAGATAATGTTTCTTATGAGGATCATGTAGTGAAAATTCTTGACCATTGAGAGAATTTATTTTAGAATAAATTTATTTACCAGGTTAAGGTTGTGTGGAAAAACCATATAATTGAAGAAGCAACATGGGAGTCAAAAGATGATATGAAAGAAAAATATCCCCACTTGTTTAAGTAGTGAATAAAATAATGAGGATACAATTTCAAAAAGGGGTAAGAATATGAAAACATAGGTAATATTATTTAAATTTCATACCTTATTAATATTAATTAATTATATTTTATATATTTATATTTATTATAATAATATTAAGTTATTTTTCAATCAAAAAGGAAATAATTTTATTCTTATTAAATTTGTTTTAATGTATTATAAGGTTTTATTTAAAATCTTAATTTATAAATTTTATAATTTTAATTTGAAAAAATGAAATTATTTTTTAAATAATCATATAAAAATTATCTTAGAGTGAAATTTTTGGAGTTTTATGAAAATATTGATTTTCAGTGAATAGTTAAAAATATCGATTTTTAAAACCATCTTTTCTTTTCATTAAATAAAGAAATTTAAAAGTTTAATTTGATATTAGAAAATCATAAGTCTCATTTAATTATAAATAATCTAATTAATTTCATAGAAATCACAATTATACCTCATTTTGATATAATTTCATTTTAGGCTTAAAAACACTTTTTTATAAAAACTGTTTTTCATTGTGTTTGACGCATTTATATCACAATTAATTTTCTCCAATTATAGAAATTTAATCACAAAAAATGGATTCTATATTTGTTATATAGAGGTTCAATTTTTGTAAATAGTTCCTTTTTAGTTTAGGTAATTATGAATAGTAACCGTAGTAAATATTTATCACCTTGGTATGGGAAAATTAGGCAATTAAGGTTAAAAATAACGTGATATGACCCAAAATACTCCCTAACAATTGTATTTATTTTTTTGGATAAATATATTTTGACCATTATCATAAAATGTTTTAAATTTTGTAAACTTATTACCACTTTCCTGGGATAATGACCTTAATACTATTTTAAATAAATAATACAAACAAAATATCATTATTATTGATTTAATATCTATAATTTTTTTATAGGAATGAAAAGAGGTTATGTTTATTTATAAATGTTTATTTTAAGTATAAATTAGTTTTTATCATCGTATTTTTTTTAATTTTTAGTGATGAAATAATTATTCAAAATGCTTACACAACGCCAACACAATGCTTGTACAAGTAGTATAAAAATCGAGAAAATGATTTCAAAAACTCAAAAAGTAATGTTTTTGGGTTATTTATAGAGTCACATGAATTATATATATATATATATATATAATATAAGGGTTGTTTTAAAAGTTTATATTCAAATTCCATTACTATCTTGATTTTATTAGAGTCAAATTATATGAATAGTGCCAAGAATGACTATAATGGTATATTATGTTAAATAATATTTTATTTAATGATTTAAAATTAATAAAAATAATAGATTTGGAAAATTTAATGGTATATAAACAATAATATAAACCACGATCCATTTATGGGTCACTTATCCTTTTATAGTAACTTTCTTGATCCTTAAAGAGTAAAAACATTGATATCACAGTAATCTTGAAAAGGGTTAATGGGGGTTAAATCTAAAAGATAAAGGTGAAAAAATCACATAAAATTATAAAAATTTTAATTTATGAGAGTATTTAGAGTCATACTCATCCTATATTCTAAATAAATTAGTTTTGTGTTACTTTTCAATGAAAATTAGTTTATATTAATTTAATACTTTATTTAACTCCAAGAGTACCCCTCCCCTAACTTATAAAAGGAAAACTACTCTCCTCTCTTCCCCTCACCTTTTTATCACTCTATTTTTGAAAATACCTACCAAAATATCTCTCAAATTTCAATACCCATGTCCTGGAGGTTATAGTCTCACAAAAATACCAAACCTAAAAAGATTAATGTGTATACCAAAGAGGTTATCCAAGGAGAAGGTATAAGTCCTACCGACCTATTTCATGTTTATTTCTTATTCTAACTCATTAAAACATTCTTTAACCATGATGAAATAATAACATAAGTATCTTCCATATACTTAAATTTTATTATTATTATGGCACAACCCTTTTTCATCTCCCTTTCCTTCCTATAGGAAATGAAAACATCGCTCGTGTGTACGTGTGGATTACCACATCCAAGAAGTGATGTGTTTCGTTTTTCTTCACCACCTCACAAAGATGGTTATAATTATAGCACCTCGAACTAAATTAACACCTGAAAAATGCAATGACCCAAGTGCCACAAGGCCTTAAGAACACCCCCCATATGCTAAAGGCTACCGACTAACATCAAGGGTGTGAAGGAGTGATAGAGGGGAGACTATATCCTATAGTTATAATATAATAGTGGTATGATATATATAAATATAAGGTAGTGGAAAGAAAGACCAACTCAAGATCATTAATATCATGCATTGGCGGAATCATAATCAACAACAATAGAGGAAATAAATTCACAAGACAAACATGCCATTTGTAGAGACTAAATAGAGCATGCATACATATTAGTTCATATATTACAATAAGTAGTAAGGGGCCACCAATAGATGATCACAATATATACATATAAGTAGCATGATAATACATAAAATATAAAAAAAACAAAAAACTACGGCTAAGGTAGGAACCTCAAGGTCCCTCACTTTCCATCCATGCCAAACTTCCACTAAGATCCAACTCCTGAGCCTCGACCTTTACCTAAACACAAAAGCATGAAATCTACATGCATTTCAAAGGCCCTGTGTAGGGTGTAAGAATGAGTCTCAACAGGTCACCACCAATTTGTGACTAACTTAAATTTGTGATTTATAAGGTGTGTATTAAAATTAAATAAAGAAACAATATAGGAATAATGTAAACACAAGATTACTTGGTGATCAATAGACACCAGAAAGCTATCACCTGCCTCAGCTAATTACAGAATCATTATAGAGGAGAGGATTCTTATCCCATTTCCCAAGGCATAACCTGATGTTATATAGTCCCAAGTGAACCCTTAGGTTCCACCTATAATTCCACCTAGAACCTTGTGCCATCAAGAAAGTAATTAAAATCCTGAAGGCACACCCAATCAAATAATCTGGTTCTTCAGACCCCTTCTCAAAAGCACCTGTCAGCTCAAAGCCTGACATCCGGAGGTATTGAGAGGTATGTCCTCAAATAGTAATCACCATTATCTCAAAGAACGATGTAACAAGGAATGATGATGTCTATCCTTCAAAATGATCCTAGCCCATAGGCCTTAAGCACGACGAGCCTCAGCCCCCAACCTACAACCTCAACATTGTCATCCGATGGCTCCTTGCCATCCCCATGGATTTCTACGATAATCACCCCAACCTCTTACCTAAGATACAACTGCCATGTGAATTTAACCAAACAAGTGGTCAATACCACCTCATCATTGAGTCATCCTATGTGCACATGAATCCAAATGCCGCTTTGGCTAACACAGGTGAGCGAAAATCACCAAATAGAACCTAAGCTAGACCAACTCTAGCACCTCATGCCCCTGTGACCACGTTGCTCAATCCAATGGACACACCATCCAATATCACATAAACCTCAACCATATCTCGAAAACCCTATCACCTCAAATGATGACTGATTCACCCTATCATTGATCCACATCACTCATAATATATATATATATATATATATATATATATATTAGGCCATGCCCATCCTGATGATAACATCACCTCAAAATAGATATCCATTGATACCTCAATCCTTAGGATGGGCCTATCATGATCCCAAGGATCTCAATAGAGCATCACAAGAATTTCATACATATACAATTCAACTAAAATTAAATAAAACTATTCAGTTTAAATAAAAAACACACCCCAACCTAAATGCCTAGGTTCCAGATCCTCACACATGCCTAAAACTATTTGTAGAATCGTGAAAGCATTCCCATCAAAATATCAAAAGGTTAAATTTAATTAATTAAAATAAAGGATTTAATTACAAGGGTATCACTCAGTTAATATAAAAACATGCTAAAATCCACGCCCCAAACACTCGTGAAAACAAAAAGAAAAGTATGCACCACCTACCTCATAGTCGTAGATGTAGGCATGCCAAATCTTAGCCTCTAACTCTGAATGATTTGGGAGAAATAATTTTTTTATGAACACCATGAAAAAAGGGAAAAATTACTTGAACAGATTTAATAGTCCATGAGGAGATAACAAAGAGAAATAGAAGAAAGAGATATGAGAGCCTTACCGAGACAGACCCAACACCAAAAATGGCTTGAAGAAGGGAGGTTAGATGGATGATTTGGATTGAATCCAAGGAGAGGAGAAGAATGGTTCTCCCCACTTATATATTAATGATTTGAAGGAGAAAAAAGGGAGAAATTAGGTTTATAGATAGGATGAAAAAACAATCATTTTACCTCTTTTATGATCCACATGGTTAGCTCGCACAGTTTTCCAAACTGTGCAACAACTGTGTGGCTCTTATTGCTTAAAATTCAATCCCCACATAGTTAGGCTTAACCGTGCATGAACTGTGCATGCTACAGTGCATAGGTACTACCCAAATGGAACTAACCGTGTGTCTTGCACACATTTTTTCATAACTATGCGCAAAACATGTCGATTTCCTCTATAAAAACTATAGAGGTTAACGCACGACCATTTGTCTCATCTCGCATGGTTTACCAAACTGTGCTCAGTGAAAAATAAGGGCACACAATTTGCACTAAGAGGATTCACAATTAAATATAACCATGCGCCTTAGTTTGTACTTCTCCAAAAAGGGTCCTTCAGGCCTCCAACACACTTGAAACCCATCTGAACACCTAAGGAATTTTAAAAACCTCCAAACCTATCTAAAAACAAGGTTTTAGGCTAAATAAAAACACATAATTAAGTTCCGATCGATGAGAAAAAAGTTGGAATACCCACTAAACTCTAAAATTCAAAATGGATGCGGATTTCAACCCAATCTAAAAACCTAGGATGTTACAATTTCCTCACCTTAACATAGATCACCCCCAAGAAATAAAAAAAACCCAGAGATGGTACCGAACAGACCCATATCTTTAAAACCAACCTAGACTACCCCAGTAAAAGAGGGTACATGTAAACTACTTAAAGGGGATCCCCACCTTAGGAGTTACCTACCCCAATCACATCCTGACCCAAAACTCAAATCAATCTAATGGTACAATGACCATCCTAGGAATCAAGTCCTCCCATGACGCATTGTCACTCCTGCACCTCATATGGTGCTCTCGTGTCATATCCAACACCCATTAGAATCCCACACCACATCAGTACCTCCCTCATGCCCATATCACAAGTGGAACCTATGAGGCCCCGCATCTTAAAAAATGCTCAAAAGTCCTGATGCCTCACACCCCAGTCAAGTCCCACATCACAATGATGCCCTGATTCCAATGCACCTTAAGTAACCCGTATCTTCTCAATGCCCCGATGCCAACACACCTCAATTTTCATGAATCCAATGATGCTCACATATAAAACCTGGTACTGTGAACTTCATATATAAATATATATAAAACATCTGAGCTGATTCCAACCTACTAACCAGTGTATGGTTAGTCTATATATATAACCCATCCACCTCATGCACCCAAAATGGACATGCCTAAAAAGGGTCCATGCCAAAGAAAAAAAGGAACTCAGGTCACACCCATGACGTACCTCTAACCATTGTCGGTTCACTAGCCTACTCTAACCCTATAAGCTCCATAACATTCACCTAGCCTAAAGTGTGACTACCTGAAGCTTGACCTCCCTGCGGTGCTGCCCCAACCACCAGCCACCAACCCCACAACTGGGACCCACTATCTCTATAAATAACTCTGTGTGTAGATAAAAATAGGCTTCCATAACTTGGTACCACTCCTAGTATAATCTCATAACCATGAGTCTACCCCCAATCCCTGATAGCTAGCTACCAGAGAAGGCTTCCTGAAGAACCTCTTGAGATTCCAAACCTATCCACATGCCCGAAAATCCTTTGGAGGTCACTCACATTGAGCCCGAACATGTCCTGGATGCCCACACTGAAATCATACCATTGATAATCTACTCCAAGGTGGTATGGATGAGTCATTGGCCTAAATTCCCTGCTATAACTCCTCTCATCCTTGCTTCTTACCATCTGAAGCATCACCACTGAAATCACTTAACACCATCACCTGATCAGAAAAATATCTATCTTTCAAATTTCACTCAGTTATGAGTTCTTGATTCAACACCTTTGAGAATGATGGAAACCTGAAGATGTTCACATACACTCAAATGGCATGTTTTAAATCATCCTCAAAATGCCTCACCCTCAAGGTGTCATCACTCACCATTCCGGGTGTGAAGCAAGAAAATCCAGTGAATGTCACTGCATATTCCATGGCAGACATGTTGACCTGCTGAAGGCATAAGAACTCCCATGATCTCTCTTATATCAGCATCTATGGGAAGAAATGATTGAAAAACTTGGCCTCAAAGTCTTTCTAGGGTAGTCCCTCATGTCTTCCAGCTTGAACCTGCACATTCCACTAGTTCTTTTCCAGTCCTTTGAGCATATAGTTCACGAGATTAAAACTCCACCCTAGAGGCATCTCTAGCTACTTGAATACCACATTCATTGACTTAATCCAATTCTTATCCTCTTGTGGTCCTACCTCACCCTGAAAAAGTGGTGGGTTCTATGAATATAACTCCCGATTCAGATACTCAATCTAAGGCTCTACTCCCTATGCCCCATATCAATCCCCTAGATGAGACATACTAGGGTCACTCTGAGTTTCTTTTCAAGCCACGACCCAAAAGCTGTCAAATCGGGCAACTCCCTAACTTGCACTGGAGCCTATACCTGAGCCTGTACCTATGACTCATGCTCTTCTTGACTCTCAGGGTTCTCAACCTGTGCCTGCTCTAGTGGAACCCTATCACCGCCCGCCTGACACTCCATTGGAGACCATCCAGGTGGAAACCCACTAAATACCATTACATGGTTAGATAGCCCAAATAACACACACACACACATATATATAACACATAGATAGGGAAAGCAGTATTAGGCAGTGTCAACTCACTACCCTTACTCTCCCCCACTGAAACCATGTCACATGACATCCCGAACTCATGGAATCCTTACCCCCATAATAGAGCCAAGTATCACATATGCCTCTGGCCACACCCATCCTAAATAATCATGTCACCTTTATCCGATGACCACATCGCCCAACCTGGTGATCAACATCACCTCATACCATCATACCCACATGCTTCTATAAAAGTATGGCCCATACACACACACACAAACACATCACATATCAAAATAAATTTCCATATCACAACAATTATACCACTAAACATGCATATATGTATATATATATATTTAAAACATCCTATATTTCTAATCAAAAGAAAAATGATCATACACCCCTTTAGCAGGTGTGTACTAAAATTAAATAAAGCAAAAATATAGGAATAAAGTAAACACAAGATTACTTGGTGCTCAATAGACACTAGGAAGCTATCCCCTACCTCAGCTTATTAAAGAATCATTATAGAGGAGAGGATCCTTATCCAATTCCCCAAGGTATACCCTGATGTTATATAGTCCTAGGTGAACCCTCAGGTTCCACCTATAATTCCACCTAGAACCTTGTGCCATCAAGAAAGTAATTGAAATCCCAAAGGCACACCCAATAAAATAATCTGGTTCTTCAGAACCTTTCTCAAAATCACCCGTCAACTTGAAGCCTAACATCTAGAGGTATAGAGAGGTCTGTCCTCAAATAGTAATCACCATCAACTCAAAGAATGATGTACCAAGGAATGATGATGTATATCCTTCAAAATGATCCTAGCCCATTGGACTCAATCACAATGAGCCTCATCCCCCAACCTACAACCTCACCATTTTCATCCAATGGCTCCTCTCCATCCCCATGGATTTCTACGATAAGAACCCCATCCTCTTACCTAAGCTACAACTACCAAGGGTCTCTACCCAAACAATTGGTCAATAACACCTCATCACTATGTCATCCTATGTGCACATGATTCCAAATGGTGCATTGGCTAACATAGGTGAGCGAAAATCACCCAATAGAACCTAAGCTACACCAACTCTAGCACCTCATGCCCCTGCGACCACGTTGCTCAATCCAATGGACACGCCATCCAATATCACATATGCCTCTCCCATAGATTGAAAACCCTATCACCTCAAATGATGACCGAGTCACCATACCATTGATTCACATCACTCATAATATACATTTATTAGGCCATTCCCATACTGATGATAACATCACCTCAAAATAGATAACCATTGCTATCTCAATCCTTAGGCTGATCCTGTCATGATCCTAAGGATCTCAATAGAGCATCACAAGCATTTTATACATATAAAATTCAACTAAAATTAAATAAAACTATTAAATTTAAATAAAAAACACACCCCGACCTAACTGCCTAAGTTCCAGATCCTCTCACATGCCTCAAACCATTTGTAGAATCATGAAATCATACCCATAGAAATTTCACAAGGTTAAATTTAATTAATTAAAATCAAGGATTTAATTACAAGGGTCTCACTCAGTCAATATGAAAACATGCTAAAATCCACACCCCAAACACTCATGAAATCAAAAAGAAAAGTATGCACCACCTACCTCATAATCGTAGATGTAGGCATGCCAAATCTTATCCTCTAACTCTGAATGGTTTGGGAGAAATAAACTTTTTTGGTGAACACCATGAAAATAGGGAAAAATGACTCGAACAGATTTAATGGTCCATGAGGAGATAAAAAAGAGAAATAGAAGCAAGAGAGATGAGAGCCTTACTGAGAAAGATCCAACACCACAAATTGCTTGAAGAAGGGAGGTTGGATGGATGATTTGGATTGAATCCAAGGAGAGGATAAGAATGGTGCTCCCCACTGCTATATTAATGATTTGAAGAAGAATAAAGGGAGAAATTAGGTTTATAGATAGGAGGGGAAAACAATCATTTTACCTCTTTAATGATCCATATGGTTAGTTCGCATAATTTTACAAACTGTGTAACAACTGTGTGGCTCCTGTTGCTTAAGATCCAAGCCCCACATAGTTATTTCACATAGTTAGGCTTAACCATGCATTAAACTTGCATGCTACAGTGCATAGGTATCACCCAAATGGAACTAACTGTGTGTCTTGCACACATTTTTCTATAACCATGAAAAAAACATGTTGATTACCTCTATAAAAACTATAGAGGTTAACGCATAGTCATGTGACTCATCTCGCATGGTTTACCAAACCGTGCTCAGTGAAAAATGAGGGCACACATTTCGCACTAAGAGCTTTCACAATTAAATCTAACCATGTGACTTAGCTTGTACTTCTCCAAAATAGGTCCTTCGGGCCTCCAACACACTTGAAACCCATCCTAACAACCGAGGCTTTTTAAAAACCTCTAAACCTATCTAAAAAAAAGGCTTTAGGTTAAAGAAAAACTCATAATTAAGTTCTGATCGATGAGAAAAAAGTTGGAATACCCACTAAACTCCAAAATTCAAAATGGATGAGGATTTCAACCCAATCTAAAAACCCAGGATGTTACAATTTCCCCACCTTAACATATATCATCCCCAAGAAATAAAAAAACCCAGAGATGGTACCGAACATACCCATATCCTTAAGACCAACCTAGACTACCCCAGTAAAATATGGTACATGTAAACTACTTAAAGGGGATCCCTAACGTAGGAGTTACCTACCCTAATCGCATCCTGACCCAAAACCCAAATCAATCTAATGGTCTAATGACCATCCCATGACTCAAGTCCTCCCATGACGCATCATCGCTCCTACACCTCATCTGGTGATCCCGTGTCATATCCGACACCCATTAGAATCCCACACCACATCGGTACCCACCTCATGCCCATGTCACACAAGTAACCTATGAGGTCCCACATCTTAACAAATGCTCAAATGTACCGATGCCTCACACCCCGGTCAAGTCCCACATCACAACGATGCCCTGATTCTAATGCACCTTAAGTAACCCGTATCTTCTCAATGCCCCGATGCCAACACACCTCAATTATCATGAATCCAATGACGCTCACATATAAAACCTGGAAGTGTATGGTTTGTCTATATATATAACCCGTCCACCTCATGCACCCAAAACAGACATGCCTAAAAAGGGTCCATGCCAAAGAAAAAAAGGAACTTGGGTCACACCCATGATGTACCTCAAACCATTGTCAGTTCACCAGCCTACTCTAACCCTAGAAGCTCAACAAAATGCACCTAGACTAAATCATGAATACTTTAAGCTTGACCTCCCTACGGTGCTTCCCCAACCACCAACCACTGACCCCACAGTTGGGACCCACTATCTCTATCATGACCTCCGTGTGTAGATAAAAATAGGCTTCCATCACTTGGTATCACTCCTAGTATAATCTCATAACCATGAGTATACCCCAGTCCCTGATAGCTAGCTACCCGATAAGGCTTCCTGAAGAACCTATTGAGATTCCCAACCTATCAACATGCCTGAAAATCCTTTAGAGGTCTCTCACACTGAGCCCAAACATGTCCTAGATTCCCACACTAGAAGCATACCATTGATAATCTACTCCAAGGTGTCCTAGATGAGTCATTAGCCTAAATTCCCTACTATAACTCCTCTCATCCTTGCTTCCTTCCATCTGAAGCGTCACCACTAAAATCACTTGACGCCATCACCCAATCAGAAAAATATCTATCCGTAAAATTGACCTCAGCTATGAGTTATTAATTCACCACCTTTGAGAATGAGGTAAACCTAAATATGTTCATCTACACTCAAATGACGTGTTGTAAATCATCCTTGAAATGCCTCACCCTTAAGGTGTCATCACTCACTATTCTGGGTACGAAGCAAGAAAATTCAGTGAATGTCACTACATAGTCCATGGTAGACATGTTGACCTATTGAAGGCATATGAACTCCCATAAGCTCTCTTCCATCAGAATATCTAGGAATAAATGCTTGAAAAACATGGCCTCAAAGTCCTTCTAGGCTAGTCCCTCATGTTTTCCAGCCTAAACCTGCACATTCCACTAGTGCTTTTCCGGTCCTATGAGCATATAGTTCACGAGATTCAAACTCCACCTTAGAGGCATATCTAGCTGCTTGAAGACCAGATTCATTGACTTGATCCAAATCTTATCCTATTGTGGTCCTACCTCACCCTGAAATAGTGGTGGGTTCTATGACTATAACTCCTGTTTCAGATACTCAATCTAAGGCTCTACTCCCTATGATTCCCTATCAATCCCCTAGATGAGACATACTAGGGTCACTCTGAGCTGCTCGTTAAGCCATGACCCAAAATCTGTCAAATCTGGTGACTGCCTCACTTGAATTGGAGCCTATAATTGAGCCTGTACCTATGAATCATGCTCTTCCTGACCCTCAGGGGTCTCAACCTGTGCCTGCTCTAGTGGTACCCTATCACCGCCTGCCTGACACTCCATTGGAGACTATCCATGTGGAAACCCACTAAATACCATTACATGGTTATATAACCCAAATAACACACACACACGCACATACACACATATCACGTAGATAGGGAAAACATTATTAGGAAGTATCAACTCAAAACCCTTACTCTCCCCCACCGAAACCATGTCACACGACATCCTAAACTCATGGAATCCTTACCCCCTAATAGATCCAATTATCACATATGCCTCTGGCCACAACCATCCTAAAGAATCATGTCACCTTTATCTGATGACCACGTCTCCCAACCTGGTGATCAACATCACCTCATACCATCATACCCACCTACTTCTGTAAAAGTATGGCCCACACACACACACATCACATATCAAAATAAATTTCCATATCAAAAAAATTATACCACTAAAAATGCATATATATATATATATTTAACATCCTATGTTTCTAATCAAAAGAAAAATGAGCATACACCCCTTTCCATACCAGGCCAAGGGTCCAATTATCCTTCCTTGCCATACTAGGCCAAGGTCAGATGTCATAATAGGTAACAATAACATTAAAAGTATACCACTCAAGGTGGAAATAAAATCAACTATAAAATGAGAAAAGCAGAACAACAATTCCCACCCATGGAAATTTTGTCCATCCCCCATGCATGGGGATACAAGCACCCAAACAGAAGCTATAAACTCAGTTTTAATAACTTTATAATCTCCAATATACTATATCAAAAATATTAATACCAATAAATAGGTAAAATAAACTTCTCTGATACCATTTGTAGTGCTCCAACCAAAATTTATACCTGAATAGTGCAATGGGCCAAGTTCCACTAGGCCTTAAATGCGCCTCCCCATATGCCAAACTCTACCGACTAGTAGTGAGGGTGTGAAGAAGTGATATAGAGGAGACTATACCCTCTAGTTATAATATAATAATGGTATAATATATATAAATATAAGGTAGTAGAAAGAAATAACAACTCAAAACTAGAAATATCATGTAGTAAAGGAAGCATAATCAACAACATCATAAGAAATAAATTCACAATCCAAACATGCAATTTTTAGAGACTAAATAGAGCATGAAAACATATTAGGCCATACAGTAAAATATGAAGAAAGCGGTCACCAATGGATGACCAAAATATATAAATATAAGTAGCATGATAATAAAGAAAAGTAAAAACAAAATATAAAACTCCGACTGAGGTAGGAACCTCAAGGTTCTTTGCCTTCCATCCATGCCAAACAATCACTAAGATCTAGCTCTTGAGCCCAAACCTTTACCATAATGTAAAAGCATGAAATCTACACACCTCCTGAAGGGTCCATGTAGGGCGTGAGAATGAGTCTCAGTAGGTCACCACCAATGTGTGCCTACCTTTCATTTGTGATTTATTAGGCATGCACTAAAATTAAATAAAGAAGAAAGTCATCCTTAAAGTAAACACAAGCTTTCCTGGTGCTCAACAGCCACTGAGAACCTATCACCTACATCAACCAATGCCAAATTAATTGTAGAGGAGAGGATACTTATCCCATGGTCCATGGAATCACCTGATTTCATATAGTCCAAGGTGACCAATCAGGTTCCACCTCCAATTTCACTTAGCACATCATGCCATCGACCAAGTAACTTACATCCCAAAGGCACATCTAATCAAAGAATCTGGTCTCTTGGACCCTTTCTCAAAAGCACCCATCAGCTAAAAGCCTAACTTCTGGAGGTATAGTGAGGTCTATCCTAAAATAGTAACCACCATCGGCTCAAATAATTACATCCCAAGGAATGATTATGTTCCTATCCAAAATGATCATAACCCACTGGCCTCAAGCACAACGGGCCTCAACCCCCAACCTACAACCTTAATGCTATCTTCTAATGGATCATCACTATCTATGTGGCTTTAAATGATAAGAACACCCAACATGTTACCTAGGTTACAACCACTAGGGGACTCTACCCACATGAGAGGTCAATACCACCCCATCACTGAGTTATCCTATGTGCACATGAATGGAACTTTAGACAATATAGGTGATCATCAATCACCAAATATAACCAAGGACAGCCAACTCTAGCATCTCATGCCACTACCACCATGTCACTCAATCTGATGGACATTCCATCCAATATCACATGAGCCTCGCCTGTAGCCTAACGACCCTATCACCTCAAATGACGACTGAGTCACCCAACTAGTGATCCACATCACTCAGAATATACATATATCGGTCCATTCCCATCCTAATGATCACATCACCTTAAAACAGATATCTATTTCTATCTCAATCCTTGGGACAACCGCATCATGATCCCAAGGATCTCAATAGAGCATCACATGCATTTCATACATATACAATTCAACTAAAATTAAATAAAACTATTCAATTTAAATAAACAACACATTTACGCCTAACCGCCCATGGTCTAAATCCTCTCACATGGATCAAGCCATTTGTTGACCTGTGAAAGCATGCCCTTCAGTATCTCATAAGTTTCAATTTAATTAATTAAAAGAAACCATTGAATTATAAGGGCATCTCTTGGTCAATACGATGGAACGCTAAAAACCAAATCCCCTAAACACTTGCAAAATCACTAAGAAAAGTATAAACCACCTACCTCATAGTCATAGATATAGTCATGTTCGATCTTAACCTCTAACTATAACTAATTTGAAAGAAATCTATGTTTTAGATGAAAACCCTGAAAATAAGGAAAAATGACTAGAATGGATTTAACTATTCATGAGGTGAGAACAAAGAGAAATAAAAGTAAGAGAGAGGATAGTCATACTAAGATGAATCCAATGCTGTAAAAATATTAAAGAATGAAGGTCAAAAAGATAATTTAGATAAAATCCAAGAAGAGGATAATAAATGAACTCCCCACTATTGTGCACACAATTTGGAGGAGAAGAAAGGTAGAAATTAGGTTTATAGAGAGGAGGGAAAAACAATAATTTTACCTCTTTAATGAGATGCACAGTTAGATTGTATGGTTTTCCAAACCATGCAGCTCCCGATTCTTAGGATGTAAGCCCCATACAGTTAGTCTGCATGGTTTGGCATAACCATGCATGAACCATGTGTGCTACAATGCATAGGTATTTTACAAATGTCACTAACCATGCGGCTTGTGCACAATTTTCCCTAACCATGCATAAACTGTTTAGATTACTTATGCGAAAACCATAGAGGTTCATGCATGGCTATGTGCATCATCTCGCACGGTTTACCAAATCGTGCTTAGTGAAAATTGAGGGCACATGATTTTCACTAAGAGGTCACACAGTTAAATCTAACAATGTGCCTCAGCTTGAACTTCTACAAAATAGGGAATTTGGGCCATTGATGCACCTGAAACCCATCTAAACATGCAAGTCACTTTAAAAAACTCTAAAACTATCTAAAAACAATGTTTTGGGTTAAATAAAAACTCATAATTAAGTTCTGATCAATGGGAAAAGAGTTGGCATACCCACCAAACTACAAAATTCAAAATGGGTGAGGATTTCGACCTGCTCCAAAAACCCAATACGTTAAAATTAAGATGGATTTAATTAATATATATGGTATTAATGATATAATAATAATTATTTAATGATAATACATTATCTATTTTCTTACCTTTAAATCCATTTAAAAATGATAATGTTGTTCATGCATGTATGTGGATTACCACTTACACAAAGTGATGTGATTCATTTTTCATAAACACCTCAAATGGGTGGTATATATAAGTTAATTTAAAGATATAATGTGATATTTATGATATAATAATAATTCTATAAATATAAAATTATAATTACCTTTTTTTCCCTCATGTTTTTTGAAAAATGGAAGTGTTACTCATGCGTACGTATGACCTACCATCTCCATGATTGTAACATGATTAATTTTTCATAACCATATTACATAGTTGGTTATAAAAGAATAATTAAGATATAAAAAATATAATTATGTCATGATTATTATTCTGTAGATTATGTAATAAAAACAACTTTTACCATGTTCATCCCACCAAAGTCTTTTTGGGATTATGAATCGAAAATCCTCAAAATGTTCGACGTAAACATAATTAATGAAGTAACTAAATAAAACATGGTAATAAATGATATAAAAGGGATAATGATAATTTAATTAACCTTAAAATGTTTCTTTATAAATTAAATAATTAATTTATTACCTAGGAAGATAAATAATGCACGTGATGAGTCGGACTCGAGGTAAGGGAGACTTTACCTTAAAACCTCATTTTAAATATTTTAATGATTTATTTTCTAAATATTTTTCTTCAATGTACATATTATTAAAATTATTTTTTGGATGTATTTATATGGACATAAATGAATCATAAAGGTATTTTTATGTCTCTTTTGACTTTTTTTCAAAGTTTTTCAAAAATCAATATTTTTATGTATTTTATACAGAATGTTTAAATAAAAAGAAAATGGAATTTTGTATTTTAATGTATAAAAAATCAAATAATTTTACCACCATGAAAAATTTTATTTTATGTTTAGATTCCTTTAAGAGATTCCATATTTTCTTTAAAGAAAAATCTCATTTCCTTTGTTCTGGGTATTTTAGTTTTGAAAGTTGAGTTTTAATGGAAAGAGATATATCAATGTCTATTTTTTTATTATGGGTTAAAAAGTATATTTTTATTAGTTTTATGATGGAAATGAAATATTTTATGTGTTTCATGCATGTTATGGTCTTTGGACATTATTTATGATTGAGTGAGACATGTATATCTCTTTAATGTATTGGGTAATGATTATGTTCTCTAGAGAATTATATTGAATGTTGATTGTATAGGTTATTCCACTTTTAAGGGTAATTGTAAGGTTTATATGAATATGGTATTCTAATAAACCTACATGAATTTTTTATTCTTTCTAATGAGTTTTCATGGAAATATTTTTATTTCCAAAGTTAAGTTAATGATCTTTTGTTTTAAAGGAATTATTATGACCTTTTAGGGTAAAAGGTATGTTTTTAAGGAAATGTTTTTCATGGGTTATCATGTTTTCTAATAAAAACTCACTATTATGATTTTTAATTATGTTTTCTTATAATTAGTTTTATGAAAAAACTTGGTAGTAAAGCTTATTTCATGTGTAAGTAATCAATTAATTGAGGTCAATTTTTTTTATGTTAAAGGAAAAATATCATTATTTTCATGGTTTTAAAATGTACCAATGAGTTTAGTTCTTATTTTTTATGTCCCTTACTGAGATTTTTGTGCTTATACCATATTTTAAAATATTTTTTAAAGGGTTTAATTATGATCAAGAAAAAAAAAATGAAGTTGAAAGACATGAAGATTTTTCATAAAAAGAAAACATGTTTCATTTTAAAAGTTTTATATTGAGTTAAAAATAGATACTTTGTGGAAGTGTCCAACTATGAATGTATGAGTTTTTTATATAAGAGTTATCAATCAATTTTCTAAAACTATAAACTTTATAATATCTCCTAGAATGTAATAAAATTAATTCTTAATTTAAAACTCAAAGATTATGTAATGTTTTAAGGATGAGTCCTTATAGGGCACATAGTGTATGTCCGAGTAAGATAAAATGATAGTAGGGGGGGGGGGTAAATTTTCCTTAAAAAAAGAAATAATTAAAGTCTTAAAACATAAAAAAACTATTTTAAAAGTTTGATGATAATTAAAAACTTTTTATGTATTAAAAAAGAACAATTAATATAAGTAAAACAAAAGCATAATCCAAACAGAATAATGATATATGTTTATAAAAGTGAAATCATATAAGAATGATTGATTTGAAAACTGAACAATTAATTTCATGAAATAATTAGAATAATTTTATTAAAAATATAAATAGATAAATCATAAAACAAATAAAATTATTTGATAAAGGAGTTCAATTAAAATTTATTGATGAACCCCTATGTCTCCTACCCCAATTGTTTTAAGGTTTATTTTATTAGTCCCTTGTATTTAACGGTAGCCAAGATACCAAAAATACATTTATTTTTAATAGGTAATAACAAGAAACTAGAATAAATTCAACCCTATATTTTTAACAGATGTATCTAGAAACCTAAAAGAGAAGAAATCCCTTTCCTTTTAGTGGTTTTGGAAAGAAATTCAAGTCCCCCTCTTTAAAATGTAGTTACCACTAAAATAAAAGAAGGATAAAATGTAGATAGGATTGATATAAGAATTATCATTTAATCATGGTATCAATTCATTTAATTTGATAAGAAGAATCACTAGGAGAGAATGAGAAATTTGTAGGAGTGAAAATAATTTTACAATATGATCACACTCTTGGAATTGAGAGAACATTAGAGAAAGAGAGCGATTTGATGACCGTAGAGCTTTGACATTGAGAATCATTGATAAATTAAGTGTCCAAGCCTCATAAGGGGACTATTTTTAGACTCTAAATGTCTAAGAAACATTTTGTAATGAAATTGAGGTCAAGGAAGTCATAGAGGGTTGGTTTAATGCATTATTGACATTTCTGGATCTACTCATCGGCTGACTCAAGCCCTTAAAACAAAAATTCACAAAACACTATAAATTAGCTTCCAATGGTTAAAATAATTTAATAAAATAATAACAAATATTATTATAATTTTTATAGAGAGAGAGTGTCACGACCCGTCCTCGGGGCCCGTTCCGTGACTACCCCAAGCCCGCCTTCCATAGGCCAGGGGCTGGCGACTAGCACCAAGGCGTAAATCCCGGTAAAAAGGGAAGGCATTACCTTTGTAAAGTAAACAAACACCACAGAGTAAGAAAGCGGAAAGTAAACACTAAGTAAAAGCAGAGTACAACTGAAAGTGCGGAAAAGTAAATGGGCCAGTATACAAACCCAAACTGAAAGTAAAGTACAACTCGAAAGGGAAAACAAAAACTGAAAAGTAAAAGCCGCTACACCGAGCTGTCCACTGGAAATCCCACCTGAAGGGTGGGTACAGATAGCTCCACTGCTCCACGGGTCCCGCCGTCCGCTCCGAGCACGTCCCGCCTAGTGGTCCACCTCTAGGTACCGTCCTACTCTGCAAGCCTCAGCTAAGATCAACGCTGTCCGTCGTCTGCAACCAACACAACGTAGTGCGGGCAAAGCCCGTGCAGGGGTGAGTATAAGCTACTCAGTAGGGACCCCGAGACCCCTGAAGGTCTCTCGAAATCCACAAAGGATAATCCAAAAAGGAAGATACAAACACAAGTAATAACTGACACTGCTTAGGTATATGCCCATACATATACCTAAGTCATCAATTTCAAATACGCTCCAACCTCCGAGCCCAAGTACAACTCAGTCCACACAGGAAAGTAAACGTATTCCACACAGGAAAGCAAAACGTAATCCACACAGGATAGCACAACACAATCCACACAGGAAAGCAACAGGATTCAGCTCACACAGGTATACTTCTTAGAAAGACGACAAAGATGATCTCTGATCCATCTAAGTCGTCGGACCCACGAAGGATCGATAGGTAACTAACCCCCGCAAAAGACCCACACAGGATCGGGCCCACATAGGACCTGTAGGCGCTGGTTCACACAGGACCGCTGAGCGCAAAGACCCACACAGGATCGGACCCACACAGGATCGGGCCCACACAGGACCTGTAGCACTGATCCATGTAGGATCGCTGAGTGCTGTAGTCGTCGTCGTCGAATCCACATAGGATCTCTGTACTGTCGTCGTCGCAGTCACAGCAGCAGTAGCAGTAGTAGTAGCAGTCACAGTCGCAGCCAGCACTAGGGTTCCCGCACACAGCAAGCTCGTACAGGAGGATCCGCTCCACGAGCCGAGAGGCTGATACATCAACTGTCACAAAGTCCAGAGTTGATGTATCCAAAAGTTCCGTATCGTCAACAGGAACTCAATGCAACAAACGACGCGTCGATCGGACGCCCGGTCTGAGAGTTATTGGCATTTTCGTCCCTGGGCCCCGGTTGGTTTTTAAGGCAAAACCAACCCGACCATACTCCACCTGCGTCCAAACCTTGGGCGGAGTATTCCAAAAGATCTGTCTCTCTAAGAGGATCATAACCAAGCTGACGACACGTCAATCGGACGTCCGTAGCTCAAGATATGAGCGTTTCTGCTCCAAAGGCCCGGTTGGTTTCGTGAACGAACCAACCCGGCCGAACTCAAAATATTCTGAAAATTTGAGTGCAATATACCGAAACGACCGTCTCGATCCAAGGATCGCGTTTCCGCAGACGGTTCGTCAATCGGAGGTCCGTGGCTCAAGATATGGCCAAAAGACCGAACTCGTCTCGAAAATGGGGGGTCCGGGTCCGGGCCGTCCCGGCCCGACCCCTCCTGGGTCGGCCCGAACCGGGTCGACCCGAACTGGGTCGACCCGACCCGGGTCCGACCCGGCCCGGCCGGCCGGCCGGCGGCGCGGCGGCCTGGCGGCGCGGCGGCCTGGCGCCGCACGGATGCAGCGCGCGGGGGGCAGGGCCCCCGCTTGTTTCAAAATAAACGGCGCGGCTTATAGCCACGCCTTGGAGAACCGCCCCCCCCATGTGGGGGCCTGCTTTTTGAAAAACGGGGGGCCGACTTCCCCCCTAAACGAAACCGCCCCCCTCATAAATGGGGGGGTTTTAGTGCTGGCCGGGGGAATTAAATTACCCCGGCCTTTGACCTTCCGTCCAGCCACCTGGCCGGCCGGTTTTTCTCCAACGGGACCGGAAAACCGGTCCCCTTTTCCGGCTTTCGACGCCGGCGGCCCGGCCACCGGTCTTCTCGTCCCGCCGCGGCCCGGAACCGGCCGCGGTGTTCGTCGTCCGGCGCAGTGCGACGGCACCGCGCCCCTCCGCCGCGCCTTTGATTCCCTTCGACGCGGCGCGACGGCATCGTGTTCTTGATGATCCTTCCATGGCGCGGCGTGACGGCGCCGCGCAATATATTCGTGCGAATATCCGCGTGGTGCAACGGCACCACGCCATCTTGTTTCAACCGCAAGATAAATCGACAAGAACAAAGGAGGGGGTTCGACCGTGTTCATGCGGTCCGGCCCTCTCACGTTAAATGATAACACATATCTAAATATCCTCATGTTAGTCATGCTAGAACCACGAACAAGAATAAATAAATAAACAAATAACAACAACCCCTACCTTGGGTTCAAGTTCGAAGATTGTCAACGACCCGCGGAAGACAACGTCGCGGAGGTCGGGCGTCGCGGTAATCGTTCGTCTAATACGTTGACGAAGAGGTACGTCCGAAGAGGTACGTCGTTGGCGAATCTTCGTAAGCCGACGAAGAAAGTCCGAGGAGGAAGAAGCGTTCCTTTTCGTTGACATGGAAGGCTTCATCGATCTTCGGATACAATCGGCTACGAAGAAGAGAGGAGCGGTGTTCTTAGTCGGAGCTTGAGCGTTCTCTGTCAAAGCTTGAGCGTTCTTCGTCAAAGTTTGAAGAAGAAGGAAAAGCTCTCAATCTTCTCAAGATGGCTAAAAAATTCTAACCAAATAAAATAAGCTAAGAGCTTATTTTATTAACTCAACCAAACCTTTTTGAATTTCAAAGGTTTGAAAAAGTTTAAACAACTCAACCTAATTAATAAGCTAAGTTGTCAAAACATTTAAAGTGGGGTTAAAGGGAGTTTTGAGAGAAGTTGAAAAGTTGGGTTTCGTGTGGGCCCCACCACAATTAATCCTCCCAAGGGAGGTTAAGTGGATGTGGGTCCCACCTTTAACTCCCTTTGGGAGAAGTTAACTAACAAAAGTAAAATAAAAAGTGTTCCACATTTTTATTCAACTTTTTATAATTCTCCCAAAAACTAACTTTTGTCCCGCAATAAACACAACTTCGGAAAAGGTCTCCTTAAGCGAATATCGGCGCTGCGAGTTCATCGGTGTCGTCGGATTTAAATTCTGAGCACCGGATCAAAAGTTAGAAATTCCCGCTCATTCGTTCACTGAATGTACCCGAGCCAAACTTCGGAAATTGATTCCGGGCACTCCGGGCCTCAGAATCAGGTGCCGTCTGAAACCGCGCTCTTGTAAAATTCCAAAGAAAATTAAGAAAAAATTTCCCTTGAATTTTACAGGTCTTTACATTACTCCCACCTCAGGTCTTTACGTCCCCGTAAAGGTACATCAAAATCTAGGGAAACAAATGAGGGTACTGAGCATGCATCTGAGCCTCCCGCTCCCATGTGCTCTCCTGGAGATTCCCGTGCTGCCATCTGATGCGCACAAGAGGAATCGATCGCCCACGTAGGACCCGCTCCTGTCGATCCTCTATCTCCACTGGGACCTCCGTAAAAGTCGCCCCATCGTCAACGTCAAGCTCCCCATGGTCAATGATGTGCGTCGGGTCGTGCACGTATCTCCTCAGCTGAGACACGCGGAAGACGTCGTGCACCCGGTGCAACTGAGGTGGCAGAGCTAGGCGATAAGCCACCTCGCCAACCCTGATGAGGACCTGGAAGGGTCCGATGAAGCGCGGAGATAACTTGCCACCTCAGCCAAATCTCCGAATACCACGTCGAGGTGAGACCCGCAAGAAGACGTGGTCGCCATCCTCGAACTCTAGTGGCCTCCGCCTCCTGTCAGCGTATGACTTCTGCCGGCTCTGTGCTGTCCTCATCCGCTCCTGGATGACCTGGACCTTCTCTGTCGTGGCCTGAACCATCTCCGGTCCCACAAGTGCTGACTCCCCAGGGTCTGTCCAGCACAAAGGAGATCTACAAGGTCGGCCGTACAATGCCTCGTACGGTGCCATCCCGATGGTGGAGTGGTAGCTGTTGTTGTACGCAAACTCCACCAAGGGTAGGTGATCCTCCCAGCTACGACCAAAGTCGAGGACACATGCGTGGAGCATGTCCTTGAGAGTCTGAATGGTCCTCTCCGTCTGACCATCCATCTGAGGATGAAAGGCTGTGCTCAGATGTATCTGCGTCCCAAACGCCTCCTGTAACCCCTTCCAAAGTCGGGAAGTAAAGAGAGCATCTCGATCGGAGACGATAGAAGATGGCACACCGTGGAGCCGCACAATCTCCTGAACGTAGAGACGTCCCAAGCTCTCCACTGAGCCCTGCTCTCTGATGGGTAAGAAGTGTGCCGACTTGGTGAGTCGGTCAACAATCACCCAGATGGAGTCGTGACCTCTGGAAGTGCGTGGAAGTCCAGTCACGAAGTCCATAGATATGTCGTCCCACTTCCACTCCGGAACCTCCAAGGGTTGTACCAAGCCTACTGGTACCTGATGCTCCGCCTTCACCTGCTGGTAGGTGAGGCATCGAGAAACGAACTCTGCCACTGCCTTCTTCATGCCTGGCCACCAGTGCTGTCGTCTGAGGTCCTGGTACATCTTCGCCACTCTAGGATGTACCGCCAAAGGAGAAGTGTGAAACTCTCTCAGCACTTCCTCTCGCAAAGTGACTAGTACCATGGTACGTCCTCTGAAAAGGATGTCGTGCTCTGCTCCAAGGGAGAAACCATCAGGTGCCTGTCCCGAGGATATCTGTGCACGCCGTGTCTCACAGTCAGCGTCCTCACGCTGTGCCTCTTTGACCCGCTGCAGTAGTAGAGGGGTGACTGTGAGAGACTGGAGGAAGGCTGCTCCATCTCTATCCACGAAGGATATCTGTAAAGAGGCTAGCTGCTCCGTCGCCTCCTCAAGTAGCTGAATGACCGTCCTCCTGCTGAGGGCATCGGCTACTACGTTACCCTTCCCAGGAGTATAGACTATCTCAAAGTCATAGTCTTGGAGGAACTCGAGCCATCGCCACTGTCTCAGGTTTAGGTCCTTCTGCGAGAAGATATACCTGAGACTCTGATGATCGGAAAAGACTGTAAAGCGCTCGCCCATCAGGTAGTGTCGCCATGTATTCAGAGCGAAGACCACTACTGCTAACTCCAGGTCATGGGTAGCGTAGTTATGCTCATGCGGCCTCAACTGACGTGATCCATAGGCGATCACTGCCCGCTCCTGCATCAGAACACATCCGAGTCCGGTCCCTGATGCATCGCAGTAGACTACGTACCCTACTCCCTCCTCAGGCAACCTCAAGATAGGTGCGCTGGTCAATCTCTGTCTTAGCTCCTGGAAGCTATGCTGACATCTGTCTGACTACACGAAGGGTTTCCCCTTCTTCGTCAAAGCTGTGAGTGGTGCCGCAACTCTAGAGAAGTCTGGCATGAATCTACGATAGTATCCAGCTAGTCCCAAGAAACTCCGAACCTCAGTCATGCTCCTGGGTGGCTCCCATGTTAACACAGCCTCGATCTTCGCAGGATCCACTACAACTCCCGCCTCAGAGATAACGTGTCCCAAGAAGTGGACCTCACGTATCCAGAACTGGAACTTAGAGAGCTTACCATAAATCTGGTGCTCTCGGAGTGTGTCTAGTACAACTCGCAAGTGATAGGCGTGATCCTCCTCAGTCGTAGAGTAAATCAGTATGTCGTCGATGAAGACCACGACAAACCGATCAAGGTATGGCTGAAAGATCCTGTTCATGAGGGCCATGAACACTGCTGGAACATTGGTTATGCCGAAAGGCATAACCAAGAACTCATAGTGGCCATACCGACATCTGAAGGCCGTCTTCTGCACATCCTCGTCTCTGACTCTGAGCTGATGATAGCCTGACCTGAGGTCTATCTTCGAGAACCACCGTGCTCCCTTGAGCTGATCAAAGAGGTCATCAATCCTCGGTAGCGGATACTTGTTCCTCACTGTCACCTGGTTCAGGCGACGATAGTCAACACAAAGCCGGAGGCTCCCGTCCGCCTTCTTGGTGAACAATATCGGGGAAGCCCAGGGTGAAACACTGGGTCGGATGAACCCCTTGCCCTGCAAGTCCTCCAACTGTACCCGTAGCTCTCGAAGCTCGGCGGGGGCCATTCGATATGCTGGAGTGGATATCGGGGCTATCCCGGGGTACAAGTAAATATAAAAGTCTACCTCTCTGCGAGGAGGTAGCCCTGGAACGTCGTCGGGAAAAACGTCCGCAAACTGATCTACCACTGCAGGAAAACCAGGACTCCGCACGTCAACTGCTCCAAGGATGAGGCTAGACAACTGATGAGTAATGGGCTGTACTCTCCTCCGCGGAAGTCCATCCTGTGCTGCAAAGGCTCCCTTCTCGCCGGTGAAGGTGAACCTTCTCCCGTCGGTGCGTACACATCGCACCTTGCGCCTAAAACAGTCAATCTGCGCATGGACCGTAGATAGCCAATCCATGCCCAAGATGACGTCGTAAGGCCTCGACGCTGCTACAAGAAGATCCCAGCCGAAGCTCTCGCCTCCTAGAGTAAGCTCACACTGTCGGCACCAGTGCGTAATCGTCGAGTCTGCTCCCGTAGGAGTCTCTAGCCGTAAGGATCGAGCCAACGGCTCTGTCGGAATCTCCGAGCTCCGAACAAGGGCAGCGGCTATGAAAGAGTGACTCGCTCCTGTGTCTATAAGAACTGCAGCAAGGGTGGAATAGACACAGATAGTACCTCGAATCATCTTGGGTGAACCGTGGTCGTAGGCCTCTGCTGCCTGGAGATGTGCCTGTCTCTGCCCACCAGCTCCCTGTGGTCGGGGTGGACCTCCTAGTGGTGGTGGTGGCAGAGCCTCAAAGCGTCGCCCACCACCTGCTGCTCGACCAGCTCCTCTGCCTCGTCCGTCTCCTCCCTGCGGACCGCCACGGTCGACCCTCTGCCTCTGCCTCAGTGGTCCCTCAACTGACTGCTGCTCCTCGGCACGACGGGTCGGGCAGTCACGAGCCATGTGGCCCTGCCCGCCGCACGAGTAGCACTGTCTGCCTCTTGAAAGACTGGCTCTGCGCTGTGTGCCCCGCACTGCTGAGCCAGTTCCCTGAGGTCGTCTGCCCGAAGGTCTGGTCTATCTGGACCCCTGAGTCATCCGTCGACTGCCTTCTGCAGATGAATCTGCCACGTGCCACCCTGCGGTGGGTCACTGCGCTGGTGTAGACTCAGCAAGGAAGCTCTCGATCAGGAGGGCCCGCTCCAGTACTCCTGTCTGAGTCGGTATGCTGAGGGAGATCAGCGATGCCTTGATCTCGTGTCTCAAACCCTACTCGAAGGTCCGGTCTCGGAAGAATGGGTCCCGTACCATGTCGGTCGAGTAGCGCGAGAGATCAGTAAATCTCGCCGAGTACTGAGCGACCGTCATGCTGCCCTGCCGCAGCTGATGAAGCTCTTGGATACGCACCGCACGAAGGGTGGCTGGGACGAACTCCGAGTGGAAGAGGCTCTCAAAGTCCGTCCATAGTAGAGATGCCTCATCGTGCACCTGGTGCATCAAGCTCCACCATCGTCCTGCTGCTGCGTGTAGTAGGCTCGCAGCGAGGATCACCATGAGGTCTGCTGGTGTCCTCACTAGCCTAAACACACGTACCATTGCCTCCAGCCAGTCCTCAGCTGCCTGGGGATCCATCTCCCCGCGAAACTTGGGTGGTCGCTGGCGCTGAAACTCATGCAGTGCACTGAGGCGACGTGCATCGTCAGCGGCTGGTGCTGGAAGTATCGGTGGCTCGACGGGTAGAGCTACCGCCGGTGCCACTGCTGACAAAGGGCCCTGCACCGAGGCCTCGTCGCTCGGTGGGCTGTCATCACACTCGACTCTCGGAACCCTAGCTGGCTGCCGTCGTGGGGCCATACTGAAAAGGAAACAGGTGCGCCACGGTCAGAACAGTATACCTGGTGAGCTGATATAAGTAATCACAAAGAAAACTTGAAACACACACGCAATCAATGTTTTCATGCATTAAGTCGGAAATCAGAAGTCAGGGTCCTGGTGTACGGATACGTCGGCCGCCGCACCAACAATGGACTCCCTGGACTGAGAACCAAACTCAATACGCTAAACATTATTGCTTCACATAGAAAAGATCAGAGTTCGCGGTAGAACCGAACTCCTCTGATACCAATTTGTCACGACCCGTCCTCAGGGCCCGTGCCGTGACTACCCCAAGCCCGCCTTCCATAGGCCAGGGGCTGGCGACTAGCACCAAGGCGTAAATCCCGGTAAAAAGGGAAGGCATTGCCTTTGTAAAGTAAACAAACACCACAGAGTAAGCAAGCGGAAAGTAAACACTAAGTAAAAGCAGAGTACAACTGAAAGTGCGGAAAAGTAAATGGGCCAGTATAGAAACCCAAACTGAAAGTAAAGTACAACTCAAAAGGGAAAACAACAACTGAAAAGTAAAAGCCGCTACACCGAGCTATCCACTGGAAATCCCACCTGAAGGGTGGGTACAGATAGCTCCACTGATCCACGGGTCCCGCCGTCCGCTCCGAGCACGTCCCGCCTAGTGGTCCACCTCCAGGTACCGTCCTGCTCTGCAAGCCTCAGCTAAGATCAACGCTGTCCGTCGTCTGCAACCAACACAACGTAGTGCGGGCAAAGCCCGTGCAGGGGTGAGTATAAGTTACTCAGTAGGGACCCCGAGACCCCTGAAGGTCTCTCGAAATCCACAAAGGATAATCCACAAAGGAAGATACAAACACAAGTAACAACTGACACTGCTTAGGTATATGCCCATACATATACCTAAGTCATCAATTTCAAATACGCTCCAACCTCCGAGCCCAAGTACAACTCAGTCCACACAAGAAAGTAAACGTATTCCACACAGGAAAGCAAAACGTAATCCACACAGGATAGCACAACACAATCCACACAGGAAAGCAACAGGATTCAGCTCACACAGGTATACTTCTTCTAAAGACGATAAAGATGATCTCTGATCCATCTAAGTCGTCGGACCCACGAAGGATCGATAGGTAACTAACCCCCACAAAAGACCCACACAGGATCGGGCCCACATAGGACCTGTAGGCGCTGGTTCACACAGGACCGCTGAGCGTAAAGACCCACACAGGATCGGACCCACACAGGATCGGGCCCACACAGGACCTGTAGCACTGATCCACGTAGGATCGCTGAGTGCTGTAGTCGTCGTCATCGAATCCACACAGGATGTAGAGACCCGAAGCCTGATGTACATGGACATTACATTACTTTTGAGGAATACTTAGTACATAACAAAAACACACACACAAGGATCGTAATAGTTTAGTGTCTTTGGAAACTCGGAATATAATCTTCTAATCCTGGTGAAAGATCTTCAACATCTCCCATAAAGATCTTCTTTTTTTTACCTAAAACCTTTCTTTATATCCTGGGGAAAAGAAAACATAAAAGGGTGAGCTCAAATGCTCAGTAAGGGTAAACAACAGAAATATCAATCACATCATATTCAAAAGAACATAACATTTTGGAAATCTTAACCTGCAAAAGAGAGCATAATTTCATAACATGGGATAAATCATAGTAGTGAAATGTAATCACAATAATCATAACTTAAAACATGAAACTTTGTGTCATTCACACATAATCATAGAGAATCATTTCTTGTTAGTCAAGACTCATTGCCAAGACTATCTTAGTGGACAAAGTCCCTTTCTGAATCGAGTAACCCTCGTTTTAGTCCTGTTTCACTGAACCGGTATAACCTACCATTCCAGCCATGTCTATCTCATGAGATATAAAATCTTTACCCAATGCATTGGAGGGAGATATAGGTCCCACCCATCTTATAATGAATCCTTTATTATGTGTGCCACATAATCATAAACCATACATCATAGCGTAACCCATGTAATAAAAATGGAATTCTTAAACAACATGACATCATAAAACAATTCATATAAGATAAAGGAATTCATAAAAATATTTCCATCACAACATAATCAAATCCATGTAATAATAGGGATAAAAACAGAACCCTTTATTATCTTAGATGGAAAATAATTTTGATAAAACACTTGAACTCCATTCTTGAGGAAAATATCCTTTCTTTTTCAAAAACATTTTTACTTTCTTAACATGTCATACAACTTTAAACTAAAAGAAGTTGATTAAAAATAAACTTTAAAACTTGTAAAGGAAGCTTCTTGGAAATAATGTTTTAAAAATCCATTCTTTCCATATAAGTTAAAAAAAAACATTCTTTGTACTTTTTTCGGAAAAGTCAAAAAGTACCTCGTACGGAAAAACGACAAA
Source organism: Viscum album (assembly GCA_963277665.1). NCBI lineage: Eukaryota > Viridiplantae > Streptophyta > Magnoliopsida > Santalales > Viscaceae > Viscum > Viscum album. The sequence continues at coordinate 630,639,751 of OY728121.1, forward strand.
AGATTCCTTTCATATTCTTTACTAAAAACTCACCTAAGGGTAAAATTGGATTTAAACTATTGTAGGTGGATGGAAATAATATTACATATTGATGAAACATGGATGTGAATGATAAAATACACCCCAGTAAATACTTACGAATAAACAATCTCGGATAAAAATGAGATTGTGATATTTCCCTTACCTTAGGTCCGATTTGCTTCGTATGTGTCCGAACCTCCTGTATAATGATTTAAATAATGTCATTGACTTATTACAGAATCATATTCATTGTTATTATATCATATATGGTTCACTTATGAATTTATATTACCCGTTATTTTGTAAATTCCATGTTAAAGAAGCGTTTTGGGTAAAATCGTTTCATTTATTGTAGGTGTTTCGACTTGTTGTTTTTGACATTATTATTACTTATATCATGATTTACTTACTTACAGAATATAAAATATGATTTATATATCATATATATTCAGTATATATATATATATATAATAGATAGATAAATTAAATGAAAAACACCATTCATGGAGACGGTAGTCCGTACGTACGCATGAACGCTGTTTTCTTTTCATTATTGTCTTGAATGGAAGTAAGTAGATGACATAAATATATATATATACATAAATCCAGTATCTTTATAATGTAATATATTTCATTATTATTTCTTATATATACTTTATAATTATTCTTAAATGGTTAAAATGGAGAATGAATCTCATCGCGTCGTGGAGACGGTAGTTCGTACGTACGCACGAGCGATGATATCATTTCCGTAATTATTGAATTGAATTGGAGTGGATTATACAATATATCAGAATCAATATGATGTTATAATAACTATGTATAGTTATTCTTTACACCATAATACCCATCCATGTAAGGTGTTGGTGGAAAAACAGATTACACCACGGCGTGGAGACGGTATTCCGTACGTACGCACGCGCGGTGATTTCATTTTCCGTAGGATGGATAGATGGTGAATTAGGATTGTTTCATAATTATAATAACATATCAGTATATGAGTGATACTGATGTTATTACTTCATAATGAAACAACCTAAGAAGAAGTGGAAGAAGAAATAAAGGTGAAAGAATTTGTAACGGAAATTACCTCTTCTTTGAAGCGCCTCTTTGAATCCTCCACTTAAGGAACTAAGATTGGTCTTTGGAGAAGACCAGGACCTCTAGGATTATTCTAGGGAAGTGTAGAGGAGAAAATGGCAGGGGTTGGCCGAGCTTGAGTGCTCAAATTGGTGTGAGGAGGAGGGGGAGGAGGTGCCCTTTTATAAGGGAGGAGAGGGGCACCTTAGGAATATCTCAAAATATTATTTTATATTAAAGTCAAAATCGGTTTATAATGGTTCCAAAGGGTCTTATTTCGAAGATAAAGTGGGTATGGGTCGAAATCCTATCAACCAATAGGATTTAGACAAGTTTAGGTTATTATTTTAACCTTATCAATTAGATTTAATTCTAAGTTAAATAATTTAACTTTTACCGTGTCTTTTTGTTTTCTTTCACTATATGGTTAATACACTTACTATAACATGCCAAACGAACCCCAAATTGTATATTATTAATAAATATATCCTTATCTAAGTCATTTGGCCGAACCTTAGATTTTTAGGAATAAAATAGCAATTAATAATATAATATTTGATTTAAAAACTATTTTGTGTCAATTTTGACACTATTTGATATATGATTTTTGTGAAAGTCATAACAGAATTATATGTTCGAACCAAGTTGATTAAATCAACACTAATATATCATAGTAACCTATAAAATTAGTTTAAGTCATAAAAAGTCTCAAATTACATTCATTTGAGCATTTATAACATCAATTATGTTAATATTTCCTTAAAAGGGTAATTACTGCATCATCATTGTGTCATAAATAAATTAATTTATTTAAAGTCTAAAAATTATAAATAAAATATCATTATGTAGGAAATCTTTTTAGCTTTCTAATGAATATTTATAGTCGAATTTATCTTATGTATAACCCCATATTAAAAATGTTTTAGTTATTAAATTTTGATTTTAACTATTTTAACTATTCATTAAATAATATAATATTAAATGTCATAATCTAATCCAAGTGGACCTAAATGGTCATATTATATTCATAAGGTTGTTTCTGGTCGAATTACACTTATCCAATAGAATTAGGACATGTTTTAGGGTAATAGTAATATCATATTTACCCTTAGTTACCCTATTTACTATTAACCGTGGTAAAAAAAAGTAAAAAATTACTATTCACCAAAAATTATTTTCATCTCATTGAACCACATTTTACTTACTGACATCAACCGTGTCTCTCGGATTTTTGAAATTCCATTCATAGAAGCGGTAAAATTAAGATTTATGAAGAAATTAATTTTTTTAACTACCACTTAGTAGTTTCACTATTCATCAAAAATTGATGTTTTTCAGAACAATGCCAAAATTTCATCCTAAGCTATATTTCATATTCCGAATTCAAAAATGAAGTATATTTTACCAAATTCATAACATAGAAGTTGCATTAATTAATTTTATAATTAAATCCCGCTGTTAAAACAAATAGCGTGTTTTTAAGAAACAATATCTATCAAAAGATTGACACTTGTTTATGTCTGGTTTAAATGTGCAATTACATCCAATGAACAACATTGTATTAAATTGTAAAAATATATTCTAAATATACTTTAAAACTACTCCAATTAATAATTTATCACTATTAATTATTTCGATTAAAAAAGTTGTTTTTTAATTATAATTTAGTAATTTTCACTATTCATCAGAATATGAAAGTTATCCGAAATGTTCCAAAATTTCACCTTAGGCTAAATTCGATACTCCGAATCCAAAAATGAAGTTCATTTTGAAAAATAAGATTTACAGAATTTTAAAAAGTGGTTATTACTATTCATACCAGCTAGTTTTAATAATATTTTAATAGCATATCGTTGTTTAGTGAAACTCGGTATTGCGTATTACACACGCTATCGAGGAAGGTCGCGATTGCGTGTAATGCAAGGCAAGTCAAGGATGCGTGTTGTGCAAGCTCCTTTTGGTGTAGCGTACAACATAAGACATTAATAAAATTAAAAAGAATATTTTTTATAAAATCTTGGGCTGTTACACAGGATCTCTGTACTGTCGTCGTCGCAGTCACAGCAGCAGTAGCAGTAGCAGTAGCAGTCACAGTCGCAGCCAGCACTAGGGTTCCCGCACACAGCAAGCTCGTACAGGAGGATCCGCTCCACGAGCCGAGAGGCTGCTACATCAACTGTCACAAAGTCCAGAGTTGATGTATCCAAAATTTCCGTATCGTCAACAGGAACTCAATGCAACAGACGGCGCGTCGATCGGACGCCCGGTCTGAGAGTTATTGGCATTTTCGTCCCCGGGCCCCGGTTGGTTTTTAAGGAAAAACCAACCCGACCGTACTCCACCTGCGTCCAAACCTCGGGCGGAGTATTCCAAAAGATCCGTCTCTCTAAGAGGATCATAACCAAGCTGACGACACGTCAATCGGACGTCCGTAGCTCAAGATATGAGCGTTTCCGCTCCAAAGGCCCGGTTGGTTTCGTGAACGAACCAACCCGGACGAACTCAAAATATTCCGAAACTTTGAGTGCGATATACCGAAACGACCGTCTCGATCCAAGGATCGTGTTTCTGCAGACGGTTCGTCAATCGGAGGTCCGTGGCTCAAGATATGGTCAAAAGTCCGAACTCGTCTTGAAAACGGGGGGTCCGGGTCCGGGCCGTCTCGGCCCGACCCCCCTGGGTCGGCCCGAACTGGGTCGACCCGACCCGGGTCCGACCCGGCCCAGCCGGCCGGCCGGCGGCGCGGCGGCCTAGCGGCACAGCGGCCTGGCGGCGCGGCGGCCTGGCGCCGCACGGATGCAGCGCGCGGGGGGCAGGGCCCCCGCTTGTTTCAAAATAAACGGCGCGGCTTATAGCCGCGCCTTGGAGAACCGCCCCCCCCATGTGGGGGCCTGCTTTTTGAAAAACGGGAGGCCGCCTTCCCCCCTAAACGAAACCGCCCCCCTCATAAATGGGGGGGTTTTAGTGCTGGCCGGGGGAATTAAATTCCCCCGGCCTTTGACCTTCCGGCCAGCCACCTGGCCGGCCGGTTTTTCTCCAACGGGACCGGAAAACCGGTCCCCTTTTCCGGCTTCCGACTCCGGCGGCCCGGCCGCCGGTCTTCTCGTCCCACCGCGGCCCGGAACCGGCCGCGGTGTTCGTCGTCCAGCGTGGTGCGACGGCACCGCGCCCCTCCGCCGCGCCTTTGATTCCCTTCGACGCGGCGCGACGGCGTCGCGTTCTTGATGATCCTTCCATGGCGCGGCGCGACGGCGCCGCGCAATATATTCGTGCGAATATCCGCGTGATGCAACGACACCACGCCATCTTGTTTCAACCGCAAGATAAATCAACAAGAACAAAGGATGGGGTTCGGCCGTGTTCATGCGGTCCGCCCCCCTCACGTTAAATGATAGCACATATCTAAATATCCTCACGTTAGTCATGCTAGAACCACGAACAAGAATAAATAAATAAACAAATAACAACAACCCCTACCTTGGGTTCAAGTTCGAAGATTGTCAACGACCCGCGGAAGACAACGTCGCGGAGGTTGGGCGTCGCGGTAATCGTTCGTCTAATCCGTTGACGAAGAGGTACGTCCGAAGAGGTACGTCGTTGGAGAATCTTCGTAAGCCGACGAAGAAAGTCCGAGGAGGAAGCAGCGTTCCTTTTCGATGACACGGAAGGCGTCGTCGATCTTCGGATACAATCGGCTACGAAGAAGAGAGGAGCGGTGTTCTTAGTCGGAGCTTGAGCGTTCTCCGTCAAAGCTTGAGCGTTCTTCGTCAAAGTTTGAAGAATAAGGAAAAGCTCTCAATCTTCTCAAGATGGCTAAACAATTCTAACCAAATAAAATAATCTAATAGCTTATTTTATTAACTCAACCAAACCTTTTTGAATTTCAAAGGTTTGAAAAAGTTTAAACAACTCAACCTAATTAATAAGCTAAGTTGTCAAAACATTTAAAGTGGGGTTAAAGGGAGTTTTGAGAGAAGTTGAAAAGTTGGGTTTCGTGTGGGCCCCACCACACTTAATCCTCCCAAGGGAGGTTAAGTGGATGTGGGTCCCACCTTTAACTCCCTTTGGGAGAAGTTAACTATCAAAAGTAAAATAAAAAGTGTTCCACATTTTTATTCAACTTTTTATAATTCTCCCAAAAACTAACTTTCGTCCCACAATAAACGCAACTTCGGAAAAGGTCTCCTTAAGCGAATATCGGCGCTGCGAGTTCATCGGTGTCCTCAGATTTCAATTCCGAGCACCGGATCAAAAGTTAGAAATTCCCGCTCGTTCGTTCACTGAACGTACCCGAGCCAAACTTCGGAAATTGATTCCGGGCACTCCGGGCCTCGGAATCAGGTGCCGTCTAAAACCGCGCTCTTGTAAAATTCCAAAGAAAATTAAGAAAAAATTTCCCTTGAATTTTACGGGTCTTTACAGAGAGAGTGATTATTGTGGAGAATATTACAATTTGAATTCAAAATATAAAAATATCATAGAGATATAAAAATAAATACCATTCCACAATTAATAATCAGAGATAATAATGATAATAGAATTATCATTTTATAATTAAAAGAATTTAGAAATTAAAAAATACTTGTTTGAATTTAAACTATTAGAATGAGATATTTCCATAAAAATAGGTCAAATTAAATCCCATAATAATTACATGTATTTATTTTATAAATTAAAAATTTAAACACATCCTAAATTCATAAATTTAGATAATTTGTTTAAAAAAATGTATTAAATATACTAAGAAATCTATAAATATGTTTTAATGAATTTGTCATCAATTTAGAAATACTATAAATAGTGAAATCGATAAAAATTAAATATATTAAAAATATATCTTCCTTTGACAAAAAAATATGTTCCTAAAAGTTATATTTACCATAATTAAAAAATATACTTTCCTTAATATTTGGTTTTTAAAATTAAAATATTTAAATTTTAATTTTTAATAAATTTTCCAAAATTTTATTTTTCCCATAATATTTTTTTGCAATATATTAAAAATTAAATATAAATTCACAACAACTTAGAGGCTATTAATTCTGACCACAATCAGATATTCTAAATAATTTTTTTAACCTTAGGTTTAGTTGACTTATATTTAGAATTTTTTTTATCTTTCCAATGCATCAAATATCATCTTAATGAGACCTTTTTATCTTGAGATATCATAAAAAAACTATAGGCCCTATATTCTAGAAACTGCAGAACATTGCAGTGACTTTAGGCGAAAATGTGTGAATATAAAATGACTAAATCAGCCTTAGTTATAGTTAAATTAAATGTACATACTTTTCTTATATTTATAATGAAATAGTATTTATAAAATTAGGTCTACTGTAGGTTAAAATTTGTTAAAAAAACCGAGAACAAATAAAACGATAAACTAAAAACACAATTTATTCTATCTAAATATTACACATGAATAAAAATAAAAATAAATAAATTAATTCAAAATTATTATTATATTATAAAATAAAATTTAACAAAAAAAATTCTTATAAAAATACTACCCAAAAAATATATTTTGTAGTTAACAAAATATGAATAAATAAAGTGACAAAGATCCACTATAACAATCTCCCCCTTTTGATAATTACAGAACCATATAACAATTTCAAAATATCTCTCCCATTTTGGAATTTATCAAAAATATTTAAAATTAGAAAACATTTTATCACACTTTTTGATAATAAAAAAATCTCAAGATAAAAAGATAAGCTATGTAAATAAAGACATGAATTGAATTTCAATATTTTATAATAAAATTTAGAAAGAGAGATAAAATTTAAAACTAAGTTTATCATCATTAATTATCTTTCAATAGATATGTTTTTTTTAAAAAAATTTGAAAAAATAAAAATTTAAAAAGATTTATTTTCAATAAATCTAGAGATAAAATAAAAAAATTCTTAAAATTAGTGATCAAGAAAGAAATGAAACATTGAACATGTTTTTGAAGAATCTAAAGAGTAGAATGATTTTTTTTAAAAAATAATTTATAAAAAGAGTGTTTCTTCTAGGATCATTTTAGTATTAAAAGTATTTTATCCCCCTCAAATAATGCATCATATATATGAGTATCCATTAAACAAAACTAAATAAAGAAATAAAATATTTACAAATATTTTTTTTAAAATTAAGAGAATACATGAAAAAAATTTAACATTTAAAATTCATTCCATCATTAATGTTTATAAAATTTTAGGTTAGTAATACATATAAAATTCCCCAAGAATGTTAAACCAGGAGTACAGTAATGGCCCACTACTCATGACCAGGGTGAAAATCAGATTAAAAATCAAACCAGCCATTTTCGAGGTAATAATCTCTTGGTGAATCTACACTATAACCACACCCACTTGTTTGTATCTAGATAGGAATATATTTCACAGATTATCACACTCACCTTACTTTAAAAAAATTATGAAAAGTTTGAAAACATTTTTTAGTTTGAAAAACTCTTATAAAACATTTAATTTTTAGAAAATAATTTAATAAATTTGAAATTTAAATTGAAAAATTATGAAGATTACCAAGGTTAATATATAAATACCACAATCTAATCATACCAAAATCACCTTTAATAAAGTCAAAGAGATTAAGAGGAAGGGTTTTATTGAAGATATACAAAAGTTTAAGGTTGGTTAAAACAAATTCAAGAGCGATATCACCTTTTTGAAAGTGATATAATAGGAAATGGAGTCTCAGATCAATATAATTAGTGTGGTAGTATTTAATAGTGTATTTATAGATACAAATCATACTATTATTGTTACACTTGATAGGTATGTGATCATATGTTAGACCAAATTCAAATAGAGTATGTTTTATCTATATGATTTGTGTGTAATAAATCCCAGCGACTATGTATTTCACTTCAGCTATAGAAATAGAAATATAGTTTTTCTTCTTACTAGTCTATGAGATAAGGGGTTCTCCTATCAGGTGGAAATTTACACTAGTACTTTTAATATCTTGTTGGAATCCTCTAAAATCAATATTGAAAAAACAAGTAAGTTTAAAAGAATTTTCCTTTGGATAAATTAGTACAAGGTTTTAGTTCTTTTAAATATCTAAAAAATATTTTGAGAGTTTTTAAATGAGATTAATTTGGTTTTGATTGAAAATGAGCACAATGTAATATGCTAAACATGATGTATGACTGAGTCTATGTAAGATCAAGTAGACTTATAATCATAATTCTATAATTCTTATTGAAAACTAATTTACCAGATCCATCCAATTTTATCTTATAAGTGGTACTCATGGGTGTAATTATTTATTTATCACGATCCATTATAAACTTATTTATAATTTCATTAGTATATTTACTTTGGTTTATAACTTTTCCATCATAATTTTAGGAAATTTTAAAACCAAGGAAGACTTTAAGTTCTCCCATAAAAATCATTTCAAACTCCTTATTCCTTAAATCAGAAAATTCATTAGAAAGTTTTTTTTATTTGTGACGAAAATAACATCATTAGTATATATTTTAACAATTAATAAATCATTTGAAAAGTTTTTTAGAAAAAGAGTGGAATCATATTTTCCTATTCTGAAATAATTTAATAAAATGAATTTTGTTAACCTTTCATACCAAGACTGAGGGTATTGTTTTAAACCATAAATATATTTTATTAACTTTAAAACATGATTTTTAAATTTATAAATAAAACCATTTAAAAAATCACTTTTGATATCCATTTGAATTTTTTTTAAATTAAAATGATTTGTGAATGTAAATGAGATTCTAATAGATTCAATCCATGAAACTGATTCAAAGGTTTCACCATAATTAATACCTTATTTTTTATTATATCTTTTATAAATAAGTCAAGCCTTGTTACAAGTTATAATTTCTTTATTGTCGAGTTTTTTTCAAAAAATACACTTGGCGCCATTAATAGGATGATTATCAGGTTGTTCCATGAGAGTAAAAATTTTGTTCCTTTGAAATTATTTCAAGTCCTATTACATGAAAAGCATCCAATTATTATCATTAATAACACCATCAAGGTATTTAGGTTCAATTTTATAGAGAAAATCTTAATGTTCAACCTCATTTAATATCGACCTTCTAGTATGAGTTTTAGATTGTAATTCACGATAAAATTTTCAAGTGGATGGTTTTGGGATTCAACATATGCCTTGGGTAAGGGAATAGAAGGGGATTATTTAACATCTTCAATTACATTATAATATTGAGGTTTATATAAGGTCAAACTATCTTGGTCAACATCATTATCAACTTGAGGATGGGGTTTAAGAAGATTCTCATCAAATTTGATGTGAATTGTCTCTTCTAAGGTCTTGGTCCTCTTATTGAAGACTCGGTAGACTTTACATAAGTTTTAGTACCAAATAAATATACCTTCATCACATTTGATCTCAAAATTTCATATATTATCCTTGATATTAATGATAATTCATTTACAACTATAAAATTTAAAGTATCCAAATTTCAGAATTTTTCCTTTCCAAAGTTCACAAGGGGTTTTTCCTAAGATGGGTGTTATGAGAACATGTTTAAGGATATAGAAAGTGATATTGACTAACTCAACCAAAAATTATTTAGGGAGTTTAAACTCATTCAAGATATCCCTAGAAATTTCTTTCAGGGTCCTATTTCATCTATTGATAACCCTATTTTGTTGAGTTGTTATAGGAGTAGAGAAGGAATTATAATAACTTTGAGATGTAAAAAACACATCAAAGTATTTTTTATAAAATTATCCACCATATTCACTTATAATAGATATATTTTTTTATACCTTTTCAAAATTCTTATAAAATTTGATAAGGACTTTACAAGACTTTTTTTGAGCAAGGAATAAAACCCTTGTAAATCTAGTATAGTCATCAATACTTACAAAAGTGTAAGATCTACCTATAATACTAGAAACTTGAGTTGGTTAAAAAATATAAAGTTTAACTAGTTATAAGTCTTTATAGGAGGAAAATAATTTTAATATTTGAAAGAAGTTTTGTGCAGATTTCCAAACTAGCAATGTTCATAAACTAAGTTATCTTTGAAAACAAATTTCAGTAAATATCATACTAGTTGGTTATAATTGTTCTTAAAAAGAGGGTGAATGTTACAATGACCTAGGATATGATTCAAAATCTAAGATTAATTACAATTTTCACTTAAAAACATAATATTTTTACTTTTAATAGATTTTAAATCTATAATATAACCATTTTGAAAGCAAGATTCAATAAATAAAACCTTTCCTTTAGAATTAAAAACATTAAAAAAATCATTTTCCAAAATAAATTTAAAAATGATGTCACAAAATTTTATAATAATTAATAAATTATAATTCAATACATTAAAAAATAAAACATTTTTAATTAGATTTGGAGAAAATGATCGAACTAATACCAGTGATTTTACTTGTCAAATCATCTCTAAATATGACATGTATATTGATGAAGTCTACAAATTGATTGAATTTAGAAATATCACCAAACATATGACTTGAGAACCCAATATCCATATACCAAGTATCTTCTTGGGTTTTTCACTTGAGACCCTTGTCCTATAAAATATTAAGAGAATAATTATTTTTGTACCCATATCTTGGGTCCACTTAGGTTAGCCAATAAATACTTTGGAATAAAAACTTGTTTAGAACATGTTTTTCAATTAGAAATATGATATGGAGATGAATGAACTTTCATAAAAAATATCTATAATTTTTATAATTTCATTCATAAACAAGATTCCCAAATTTCTTAAAATAATTTCAAAATTTATTTTATGAAGTTACCATTTAAAAAGTAATCTTTTTAGATTTTTTAGGAAAGTTAGATTGTTTTGTAAAACCAATCACCAAATCACTTTTAACAAAATTTTGATATCTCAAAATAATATTTAGATATTGATAACCATGGGTGAATTGAGAAATATTATTTTTAAGATATTTAATTTTAGATTCTAGATTCTCAATATTAGGTTTTTGTTTTAGTTTTAAAACCAAATCATTTTTTTCTTTTAAAAACTGATCTTTTTCAAAAAATAGAAAGAAATTTGTAATTTGGCCTCTATAATAAATAATATCTTCATAAATTAAATAATCGGTAAAATAAGTATAAGAAAAAGGAGTAGGAAATAGAAAATTTAATTCATTTAATACCTAGATATTGTCCATGAGGAACTTAACACATTCATTACTTGATTCAGATGATGAAAAAGAATCCTTATTAGAACTCGTAGTTGAAAATTTTAGTGAGATATTACTTTACTTCTTGTCATTATACTTATTCTTGTTCAAGAGATAATACCTCTTGATGTGACCCTTATTTTTTGAAACCGAATCATGTAAATTTCATTTCATTATTTTCCTTTTTAAAGAAGTGAAAAGATATTTTATTTTTCATGTACATGTACATATTCTTGGATAGATGAGCAGTCTCATTTTCACTTCAAGATGTGTCATCATTGATTGAATTGAAATAAATTTTCATTTTAGTATCTTTGATGTCATTTTACTCTTTTATGTATTGTCTTTTCATAGTTATCTTATATGTCATGAGAGATCGGATGAGCTTCTCAACTTCCAGGTACTTTATATCTTTAACTTATTGGATCACAATGAATTTGGGAACCCGGTTTCTTAAGAAAAAGGGACGTATTTTCTTGAATAAATTTTCTATAGAAATACTATAACTAATAATCCTTCGACCACTAAAAATTTTAGTGAATCATTTAAAAATTTTAGTAATTGATTTTCTAGGATGCATATAGATACTCTCAAAGTCTTGTCAAAACATATTTAATCCAGTATCTTTAACATTTTTCATTCCTTCATGAGTTACTTCTAAGAATTTCCATATTTCATGAGTATTTATGTATATAAAAATTAAATTAAATTAATTTTTATCAAAACCATAATGAAATACATTCATTGCTTTAACATTTAATTTAAAAGAATAAATATCACCAGAAGTCCATTTTTCTTATTTTTTTAGTAGTAGGAGTATAACCATGCATGACTATCTTCCTTATGGGATAGAAAATTGATCTAAGAAAGGTAGAAACATGTTTCTTCTAATAAAAAAAATTTTTACCATAAAAATAGAGATCATGACCCATATATAGTCCTTCAGAAGCACCATGAGTGTTTGAAAATCCATCTAGAAAATGAATAATTCTTGAAAACTGGTGAATGATCTTGAAATTTTTTTTGCAAGAGTTGAAAATAATAAATAAAGAAAATACTATTTAATTCAATTCAAGATTACTCTGATACAAAATGTAGTATGAAGTGTGATAAAATGGAAAGAGGGGGGGGATATTCATTTTAAAAAACAAAGTAATAATTAAAGTCATAAAGACTGACAACCTCTTTTAAAATTTTTATGACAATTAAAACGTTTTTAAGACTCTAAAAAGAAAATTTTATATAAGTAAAAAATAAAGAAAAAGAACAATTGAATAAATACATATGATTATAAAATAAGAATAATATAAGAATGAGTGATTCGTAAATTGAACGATTAAGCATATGAATGTACGAGCACAACACTATTAAAAAGGTAAAGTGAGATAGAATAAAATAATTAACACAATTTTATAAAGTATTTTATCTAAAATTATTTTATGAACCCCTATGTATCATACTTTAATTTATTGAGGGTTTATTATATTATTCCCTTGGCTTTAATAGTATCCAAGATACAAAACATCCCTACTTTTTAATAGGTCATAGTAATAAGCCATAATACATTCAAACCTATATTTTTAACGATTGTAGATAGAAAACTCAAAGACAAGTAATCCATTGTATTTTAGTGGTTTTGGAAGGAAACCCAAGTTCCTCACTTTAATAGGTAGTGATCACCAAAATAGAAGAAGGATAAAATGAAGAGAGGATTTCTAGAAGCAATATTGTTTAGGCATGATATTGATTCTCTTAATTTGACATGAATAAGAATTAGGAGAGAATGATAAAGATACATGAGTAATTTTTTTTATAATATTACCACACTCCTGGAATTAAGATAATTTTATAAAAAGGGAGAAATTTGGCGATCATAGAGCTTTGATGTCAAAAATCATTGAGAAGGTAATGATCAAGCCTCCTAAGGGGATTATTTATAGCCTCTAAATGTTCAAGGAACCTTTTGAAATTGAACCAAGGTCAATGAAGTCATAGAGGACTGTTTCAATGAATTATTGACTTTTTTTTGGATTTTCTCACCACCTGTCTCAAGCCTTAAAATGAAAACTCACAAAACACTATACAGTAGATTCCAATTATTAAATTGATTTAATACAATAATAAAAATTGTTATTAAAATTATCTTGGAGGGAGAGAGAGTGACTATCATAGAGATTATTATAGTTTTAATTAAAAATATAACAATATCATGGAGATATAATAATAAATATTATTCCATAATTATCAATGAGAGATAAAAATGATAATATAATTATCATTTTAAAATTCAAATAATTTAGACATTAAAAAATAAGTGTTTGAATTTAAATCATTAGAATGAGATATTTCCATAAAAATAGGTCAAATTAAATACCATATTATATTTAAAAAAAATGTATTAGATATACTCAAATAGAACTAAAAATGTTTAAAGGAAGTTATCATTAATTTAGAAATAGACTAAAAAATGAAATCAATTAAAATAAAATATATTAAAAATATATCTTCCTTTGAAAAAAAATAATTAATATATTCATAAAATTTAGATCTCCCATAATTTAAAAATATACTTTCCTTAATTATTAGTTTTTAAAAGTAAAAATTTTAAATTTAAATTTTGAATATAGTTTCAAAATTTATCTTCTTTACGTAATTTTTTTCAATATATTACAAATTAAATAGTAATTCGTAACACCTTAGAGGATGTTGATTTAGATGAAAATTAAACCTTATAAAAAACATTTTTAGCCTCTAGTCTAGTTGAATTATATATTGAAATTTTGATTAGATTTAAAATGCATAAAAAACAACCTTAATATTAATTTTTTAACTTGATATATCATTGAAAAACAGTCACCCACATATTTTGGAAACTACAGAACATTACAGACAATTCATGTAAAAAGTGAGAATATTAAATGACCAAATCAACCTTAGTTGTTATTGAATTAAATGTTAAACTTTTTATTAGTTTTATAATGAAATAATAGTTTTAAAATTATGAGTAATGTATGTTAATAGATGATCAAGAAACCAAGAACTAATAAAATTGGAAACTAGAAAAAAATTTATTCTGTTAAAATATTATGCATGAAAAATATTAATAAATCAATTAAATTGAACATTATTATTCTCTTCTAAAATAAAATTTAATAATAAAAAATTATTAAAAAAATTATCTAAAAACATATTTTGTAATTATAAAAAGATAAATAAAATAAAGTAACCAAGAGATTCTCTAACATATAGAGCTAACAAAGGTGGTGTGAGAGCACTAGAAAAAGGATTTTGAGGCCCCCTGATAAAGGAATAATTTCAAAAAAAGGACTTTGTAGTGATAAAAAATTAGTGATAAAGGAACCCTTTATCAATGCTTAAAAAAATAATTGATAAAATAACTCTTTATTAGCAATAAAAAAGTATTGATAAATACACATTTTATTAGTGATTTTTTAGCACTGCTAAAGATTTATTTTATTATCACTACTATTAGCACTGATAAAGGCCATGATTTTTTAGTGTGCTTATATTGTCAATTCTTTTTAGTACTGACAATAACCATTTTTAGCACTAATTTTGGCCGAATATATAGTAATAGAGAATGTTTTTTGGGGTTCTTCTTCAATTATTTGGGTTTTTTAGTCTTCAAAATTTTACTATATTCTTTTATGTTTTTTATTTATTAATTATTTTTTATTTTGGCAGTTAATAGTTTAAGGTTTTTTACTAGAAATTTAATTAAGTTTCATGTTTAATTATAAAATATTAATAATTTTCATGTTTAATTATTATTAGTATTAATGTATTGAAAAGTTGTATATTTAATTATTAGTTTAATATTATTATAATGTTTTATGGAATTTTATTAAATTCAATATTTATTTTATAGAAATATTATTGAATTTTATGTTTATTATTAGTAGCGATGTATTATAAAGTTTCATGTTTGAATAAATTGCATCTTTAATATTTAATATCTTGTTTAATTTTAATATTAGTAACGAATTATTATCATATGTTATAATAATGTATTAATATTAAATTTCTTATTTCCTAAAGTTTCATATTTAATTATTAGTTTATTGTTGGAATTATTATTATAATGTTTTATTTGATAATTTAATTTTATTATTATTTAATTGCATGTTTAATATTCGTAAATTGCATCCTTTTGATTATAGATTATATTATTATTAAGTTATTTTTATTAAACATTATTTAATAATCCTATATGAAAATATGGGTTGTTATAGTTGGTATCATAGTATGGTTTAATTAATTATGGAAATTAGGACTAGAAAATATTAGTGAAAACCCTAATGATGAATTAAAAATAGGAAAACATCCTAAAATTTTGGTAAAGTAAAGTGTATGTGGTTTCCTAGAAATTAAATCCCAGTCTAGATACATACAAGTGGATGAAGATTCTAACTTAGATGCACCTAGGGGTAATAACCCTAAAAAAGGTTAGATAAGTATTAACTTGATCTTCACTTGATTCACAAAAAATGGGTCTAACTGTACACCTAGTACGTCACTTATGAGGATATTATTTGGAATATTCACATGCACTTTGAAAAACATTAAATTAATTATGGAAATTAAGATAAAAAAATGTTAGTGAAAACCTCAAGGAGAAGTATAAAAATAGGTAGACATCCTAAAATTTTGGTAAAGTGTAGATTGTGTGATTTCCTAGTAATTAAATCCTAGTCTGGATAAATATAGGTAGATGAAAGAACTAACTCAAATGCACCTTGGGGTAATAAACCTAAAAAAGGTTGGTTGGGTATTAACTCGATCTTCACTCAGTGCATAAAAAATGATCCTAATTGAACACCTAGTGTGACACTCCCAATAGACAATGATTTGGATTATTCACATGAACTTTATGAACCGTAATTAAGTTATGAGGGATTCTTAGTTGGGATCTCTAATGTTTACTCCACTAGTCTCAAACTAAGTTGTATATTTACATATTATTAGTTAGAAGATCCACAATTAAAAAAAATGTTTAAATATTTTAAATTCGTATTATGTTTTACTGATCAGATACAATTAATAACTAAGTCTTATTATAGATAAAAAACATTTTCATATATTTATTGAAATGTTTAAATAATTGACGCTAAACAAAGATCTGGTTATAGTAGACAACCAGAAAAAGTTGTGATGGTCGAGGATTGTGAAACTATTGAATATATTCAGAGAAAAAATCATCTATAGTTAATAATCATGGTTAAAAAAGTGATACATCCCATAATATACACGCATATACAATTTAAAGATAGGTTAGGATTTTATCCTATCCAATTATTGACAATGAGGTCTGGGAAGATATACTATCATTGGTTAATAACCAATATGAAGATAAAATGATGGATATGTATGTCACTATATGTATTGTGGAAGAATTTTTATTGTTATTGAAAGTTTGTGTAACAAACTGACCTAGGTTTTCATCTGAACCAACACCCAAACCGACTCAAAACTAGGTCTGAAGAAAATTATCAATCCCCACAGGCTCGAAACTAGTGCCTAGGAATCACATAACATAATTTTTGAGTGAGTTCACCCTCATACAATAATATAAATAAGTAGTAGAAAAAAAATAAATAAACCAACCAAACATGAGGTAATAAATAAAAATCTAATCCATACATACAACTGAATAAATAAATAAAAGGGAAGTATGATAGGATAGAAATAAAACCAAAACAAAAAAATACACCAGGCTAGAGTGAATGATATAATACTCAAAACAAAATAAATAAGCCAAAACCCAAAAAACTCCAATGAACCCTTGTGTGGCCCACAATCACCCTAAAAACCTGAATCTATCTCCATGAAACCCATGGTTTCTCACCCCCATCCCAAATCACCTATTGATGACCCCAAAAGATAAAATCCCAATCCAACTAAAACCTATAACCTAAAAAATATATTGGAATGAGATATATAGCCCATAGTCCACCACTATCTAAGTTCATGCTATTACTTTCATATCACATTCTATAAAGTCTAGTTTTAAATACATTAAAAGATGTAATTTATGTAAAACTTTATATAAAGGAAACTAACAACACCTAATAGTTTATTAAAAACTCTTCTCCTCCTTTCCATTAGATGAAAACAATCACATGAAAAACATCATTCCATAGTTGAATACTATTTTAAATAAAACACCCATTAAAATTTAAATTTGAAAACCATCTTATAAGAACCTCTTTTTCAGTACACCTTCACACCCAAAAATAAGGTTTTAAATTCAAAATAGTTTTCTAAAAAATCTTTAAAAAATATTTTAGAAAATAAAAAGTCACGAGGACCTAAAATCATGCTTTGAAACCCACACATTGGTATAAATATTTTACTTTTAAATTATATTGGAACAATAATAATGAGTCTAGAGCTTCAAATAAAATTAACTACTTTCTTTCCTTATCAAAAAATTCCAAATGTCCTTTGAAAAACATCATTTCTATTTCAAAGGAATCCACCCATCAAAACCTATTTTTAAAATAGTTTTAAAATAAACTAAGATAACAAATTAAATGGGAAATAATAAAAATCAAGCACCTAAGGATTGATTATAAGGGAAAAATAAAGTCAACTAGATAATTGGTTCCATGAAATTACATAATAGTTTGGTTATAAAATCAAGAAAAATATGTAATACCCTAAAAAATTCTGGATAAGATCCTGAAATCATGGGTAACTCCTTAGGAATCCACTAATAAAGAACTACACTGGTGATGAGAAGCCTAGGATGGAATTGAAGAACATGTACACATTCTTAATAGTCCCATCAAACTATATAGCGATAAAACATCTCAGGAGAACATGGTTACCATGGGCACTGTACTATCTTGTTAGCCCACTTGATTTCACTAGGTATCTTAACCTAGTTATATCACAATCTTCACTAGGACTTGTGATCATATAGGTCACCTATTATCTTCCTAGTACTCCTATTACATCAAAGAAATTAGGTGATAAAAATATCAACCACATTATCTATACATGAAACAATTAAAAACACTTTAAATAAACCTCATATCAATGCCAACACCCTTGTATAAAACAACCCCTTAGATCATCACCCGATCTCCATATACATGATTCTCCACCCATAATAAAAGGAAAGACATGCATGAGGGGAATAAGGAGGGTATTAAAACTTTCATAAAATATATCTATCATAAGGCTCCAAATGAGCATTTTCAAAATGAGATTGGGATACCAAACCAACTCACGCCATTTAAAATCCCATTTCACACAACTTTTGGAAACAAAATTATAAATACAATACATGAAATCCATTTGGAAATCATCACTTTATTTTTAACCACATTTGAAATGTTCAAATCCATCTATAAGTTTCAAAATATTCCTCACATTATCTAACAAACCCCTACTTAATAAAAAACCCATATTAAAAAAAATAAAAACAACTAAATTAGAAACCATTTGCTATGAAATATCCTTAAAAATATCAAAATAGTGTCAACCACCTCTTAACACATTTATATACATTTAAAAATCCACTTGGGCATTTTTAAAAATTATTTTCATGGAATCCCATTCCATGCTAAGGGTTAAGACCACATGAAATCAACTTCAGTACCTTACAATACACATATATATATGTATATTTTGGAAGTAAAACCATTTTAGAATACTCAAAGCACTCTATGACATGAAATATAAAGCAAAAACATAGAAAAACATTCCTTGAATCAAGTGGAAATGATTCAGAATTTTTCAAATTTGATGATGAATACCCAACCAATCCAAAAGAAGTCCTTCTCAATCCCTAAGAAATAAAATATCCAATATTAAAGTTACTGTAACCCTAATTTCAATACCCATGGATTCTAGGGTTCATGGTATAATAAAAAATCACAAGGAGATAAGAAAGTGACAAAATAGTAAGGAAAAATAAGGAGATTACCTTGAGAAACTCCCATGAATGGAAGAAGAGAACCACCAAAATGAAGAAGGATAAGGGGTTGAAGTGCCCCACACACAAAGGAGATTCATTTGAGAGATAGGGGATGAATAGGGGGATACAAATCCTTAAATTTGAAAAGGGAAATTAGGTAAATTATCAATTTTTAAGTGACTTATTAGACCACACAGTTTGATCACATGATTTAACAAATTGTGCTCCAACCATGTGAGAGCCACTATCTAGGACAACACACTTCAAATGGTTTGGGCCACATGGTTTCTCCTGACTGTTCTCTAACCATGCGAGTCACCCCATCACAAAAACCAAGACACACACTTCACTTGTAGTCACTATAGGGTTTAATTAACCATGTGTTAACCATACCAAATGACACTCTCAAAACTATAACACTATTGAATAAGCACCACATAGTTTCTACTAACTATGTGGGTAGACTGTGAAACCCCTAAAAACCTTCAAAAATTAAAAATTCAAATCTCTAAAATTACCATAAATCAAAATGACCCTAAAAAATAAAATAATATAAAATAAATCCATTGTGACATGGAAGGTGTTAAAATTATCCCCACTGTGACACCTTTTTCCCCTAGAAACTCTTATCTCAAAGTTGAGGAGAATAGAAATTGATTCCAAATAATAAAAGAGTGACTAAACTAAATGAACCTTAAAAATAAAAGATAATTCCCGGAACAATAGGATGAGTCCTAAAACAACATCATGCATCCTCAAGAAGGATCTAAACTATAACCAATTAACTGAATCCTTATAAAAATTAATACCTATCATATTTCACTCCATAATTTATAATTGATCTAGAATGATTTAATAACAAAAAAATATTTTCAATAGAAATAGAACATCACTAAGAAACAAAAAAATGATCCAAACCATGAAGAAAGTAATATTCTAAGAAATATCCCCAAAGACCACAAAATCAAATCGATGATATCCTAAATGATTAATGACCATAACAATCAAATACATGCCTTAATAAGAAACAACACAGTTCTAACCCTGCAGTCATAAGCTAAATATATGGGTAACTTAGGTCCCAACTCAAGGAACACCATCCCATAGTTATCCTGGGAAGTAACATTAGGTTCAACCAAAATAAAAACACACTCCCAGTTACCCATTTATGTGCCCAAAGATTCCCTATATCCAAACTAACAAATCAAACCTCATGAATATACCTTTTCATAATCTTATATCATTAAAAATATCCATGAAAATAACAAATAACAAAAAGGCATGAACATTCCAAAATCAACCACTACTCATAAATAGAAACTGGAAGGCACAAAAGAAATACACTAGGCAAATATTTCTTCAAGATATACTTATATAAACCCACTAAACATAATTACCAAAAAAAATCATCACATAAATAATCATTACCCTAAAAGGAGGAACATTAAGGAATATAAATAAGGTATAAAATTATGTCCACATCATCAATATCAAGCATCTCCAAGCACATTCGATCAATATACCAAAATAAAAATTTACTCCAAAACAAGAATTACATGTAAGGTTTCATTAAAAACAATAATAATCAATCAAAATAGCTAACCAAGGATAACAAGATCAATATTCTCGACCAATATATTTTCTAAATAGATCCACTAGAAAAACAACAACTTGGATAATTCCAAAACACATCACTAAGAGGATAAGACAACACCAATCCACTTAGATTTTGGGTAGTGTTAAAATTGGAAGGAGGGAAAACCCCTAAAAAAATCTCTTTATATTCACTCAAGGCCTTTCTAGGAGGATTATTCTAAAAAAATGAGACTTGAACTCAATACAGTAACATCTACCAAACCACCTCAAATAGTCCCAAATCAAGCAATGTACATATTGAAAACACAAGATTACCCAATCAAATAGTTCTAAAACTTTCCTCTTTTAAAACCACAAATCCCTTAGCAATGGTTCCTAAAATAAAACTAGTTAAGAGTCCTAATCATGAAACCAAAAAAAGGGAAACACTTTTTGAAAATAATTCCAAAAACAAAAACCTTTGTTAATTTCAAAACACTTATATTTTGAGGAAATTATAAACCATCCACCTTTTAAACAATCACCAAGGGTCAAGAACTAAACAAGACACAAAAAATGTAATTTTATAAATCACAAGATTTACTTAAAATAATAAACCCACCTTTTAAAATCCCATCATCTCTTTTTTGAAAAACCATTTCACCTCTCTTTCAAAATTTAATATTTTGAGACCAATGGATTCTTTCAAAATAAAATCCCACTTTTAGGATTTACCTTAATTTTAAAAACTCCTTACCCACTTAAATCCTTTAAAAAATCATGTACCCTTAATCATGAAATCAATTAACCTTAAAACATATCTTATAAATTACACTTCCATTTCAAAACATCTCTACTCATTTAAAACAAAAAAATTCCATTTTTTCACTTTAAACTAGCCCCTCTTAAAATAAAACCCAAAAAAGTGAAAATTAATTTGTAAAAAAATATAATTCAATTCCAAAAACCAAAACACCTTTTAGGTCTCGTGACAAAACAAAGAATTTAAAAATTTCATAATGAAATTAACCACTTAAAAAATATTCATGAGACCAGATCTCATTTTACAAACAATAACTAAGTTCTTATTTCAATAGAATTTTTTTCTCATGAACTAAAATTTTCACATAAAAAAGTTCAATTACAATACAAACACATAGGAAAAATAACATCACAACCTTCAACCAAAAAATAATTCAATATCTCCAACATATCACAAGAACATCTTGATTCATTTACCCTTGCTAACAAAAGGAAATACAAGAGCAAATAAATCTAAAAATAAAAATAAAATGGGATGAAAAACCAAGCTATATTTTCCACATTTTTGGTGGTTGTGTTGTAATCATGAAATGGTCCCTAGAATGTTTCTGGAATCAAGTACTTGGCTGCATCATGGTTTTCAAGCCCTATAAGATAACTTTATTCCTTAATTCACTTTTATGTCTTCATAAAAAAACACCAAATTTGACCTTAAGGAAAATAAAACTATACCAAAGAGGATAAAAAATACACCACCATAAATATAAATTCACAATACAATAGAGCCATAAAATAGTGAACCATAATCTAAAATAAAATCTTGAATACCCATGGAAACTCGAGGATCTAAACAGAAAAGATCTCACAACACTCTTCCTATACCTACTTATCGAGTCTTGATATCATTATCTCCAAACTACCAACTATAAAACACTAATAGATAACTTCAATAACCTAGGATCTAATGAGTACCTATTTTCTAATACCATATGCAATGAACTAGATCAGGCTTCCATAAGAACTGACACCTAACTCAGCTCACCACTAAGCCTGAAGGGCATTCCTAATCCCTATAGGTTGGAAACTAGTGCATGAGAATCATGAAACACATTTTG
Organism: Viscum album; assembly: GCA_963277665.1. Classification (NCBI taxonomy): domain Eukaryota; kingdom Viridiplantae; phylum Streptophyta; class Magnoliopsida; order Santalales; family Viscaceae; genus Viscum; species Viscum album. The sequence continues at coordinate 630,662,421 of OY728121.1, forward strand.
TGAATGATTTAATCCTCATATAATTATATAAATAATAAGTATAAAAAAATTAACCAACCAAACATTATACAATAAATAAACATCCAAGATGAACATACAAAAAAATCCATAAATAGAAAAATAGTATAAGCTGATACAAATAAAACCAAAGTAAGAAATACATTAGGATAAAGTAATTGATATAATATTCAAAGCAATATAAATAAACCAGAACCTAAACCACTCCAATGAACTATTGTGTGACCCATGGTCATTCTCCAAACCCAAATATATCTCTATGCAACCATGATTGATCACCCCCATCCCAACTCGCCCATTAACAACCCCAAAAAGATAAAACCTCAATTCAACTAAAACATGGAACCTTCGAAATATATAGGTGTGAGATATATAAACCAATAGGTTTCCAATATTTGATTCAGTTACTTTACTTTGATATCACATTCCATAAATTATAGTTTTAAATACATTAGAAGATATTATTTTTGTAATCCATTACATAAATGAAACTAATGAATCCTCCTAACCTGTTAAAACCACCTTTCTTCATTTCCATTAAATGAAAAAATCACTCCAAAAATGTTTTCCCCCAACTGAAGCCTCCTTTAAATAAAACATCCATTAAAATTACACTTTAAAAACTATATTATAAACACACATTTTTCAATACGCTTTTACACCCAAAAATAAGGATTTCAATTCCAAACGGTTTTCTAAAACACATTTGAAAACCATTTAAAAAAATAATTAGTAATGATGACTTAAAATAATGATTTTAAACCCACACATTAGTTTAAAACTTTTTCTTTAAAATTCTATAAAAAAATGAGTCTATAGTTTCAAAAAAACCACTATTTTCTTCCCTTATCAAAAGATTACAAACATACTTTATAAAACATCATTAACATTTAAAAGGAAACCACCCTTAAAAAACTATTTATAAAATAGTTTGAAAAAAAAACTAGGATAACAATCGAAATAGGAAACAAATAAACAAAGGTACCAAGGGATTATAAAGAAAAAAAAATAAAATCAACTAAAAAAGTGGTTCTATGTATCACACAAGAGTTAAAGGATAAAAGTAAGAAAAATATGGAATCCTCTAAATGATCAATGATAGGATCCTATAATCATGGAAAAATCCTTGAGACTCTAGTAATATATACCTAAGTTGGAGATAAGGAACTAAGTTGGTGCTAGAGAACCTATCATATCTTTGATAATACCATTGAACTATCTAGAGATAAAACCTCTTGGGAGCACACCCCTACCACGTTCTATTATAATATATCATTTCCCACCCATTATAATTGGGAAACTTACCCTATTCATATAAGAATATAAACTAGGGATTTCAATCATATTGGTTACCTATAATCATTTTTGGAATCCTGTGGGATCAAACAAAGGAGGTGAGTGAACAATCAATGACATGATCAAAAAATGAAATAATTCAAAACATTTTAAATAAAAAACATGTCTCCTTCAAAACCCTCCTATGAAACAAACAATAAGATCATCACCCAATCCACACATACATGAAGAAACACCCATAAAAAAGGAAATAGAATCACAAGGGGTATAAGGAGGGTCTCACAATAATAATAAAATCTCTTTATCATAAGGTTCCAAATGAACTTTTTCAAAATGATAATGGGATTCCAAGATAAATAATGTCATTTAAAATCCCATTTCAAATAACTTTATAACCAAAAATTTAAATTCATTACATGAAATCCATTAGTAAATTAAAACATTCTTTAAAACCACCTTTGAAATGGTCAAACCCATCCACAAGTTTTAAAATAAAACTTACATGGGATAACAGGACCCAATAAAACAACCCATATTAAAAACATTAAACACCTTAATTTAAAACCATTTAGTATGAAACAACCTTAAAAATATCAAACTGGTGTAAAACAAATCTTAAAAAATTTAAATACCTTTAAAAATCATCTTGGGAATTTGTAAAAACTCTTGGAATAGAATCACATTCCATACCAAGGGTTAAAACTACTGGAAATCAACTTAGATCCATCATATGTCATACCTATAAGTATAATTTGAAATTAAACCCATTTTATATTTATAAAGAAACCTATAACATGTAATATAAATAATATAAATAGAAACACCTAACTCAAATCAAGAAAAAATGAGTTAGAAGTTTTCGTCTTTGATGGTTAATACCCAACCAAGCCCTAAGAAGTCCTTCTCAACACCTAACAGCAAAAAACGCCATTATTAAAGTATCTATAACCCTAATTTCAAGAACCATATATTTTAGGGTCCATGGGAGAGACAAAAATCAATAGGGGAGAGGGAATAGAGAAAATAGGAAGGTAAGATAAGGAAATTACCATGAGAAACTCCCTTGAATGGAAGAAGTGAACCACTAAAATAAAGAAAAAGAAGGGGGATCTCTCCATAAATCGAGGAGAGTTGGTTGATAGGGAGAGGAGGTTTAGGGGGATCTAAGGTTTTAAATTTGAAATGGGAAATTAGGTAAATTCACAATTTTCATGTGATTGGGAAGACCACGTGGTTTCACTGCATATTTTACCAATCCCTACACCAACTGTGTGAGAACCACTATATATTACAATAAAATTTTCATGATTTGGGACACATATATTCTATTGAATATGGGACAAATGTATTATTAATCCTCTCACACCAATAAAGACACATAATTAACCTAGATACTCCATATAGTTTAACTAGCTGTGCACTTACTATACCAAATATAACTACTAAAACTATAGAACTATTGCACAATCACCACACAATTTCCCCTAAACGTTCGAGATAACCATGTGACCCTAGAAACCTTAAAAATTTCAAAATTCAAGGCCCAAAAATTAATATAACTAAAAAATTCCCTCAATAATATAAAATAATATAAAATAACATCGTAGTGACATATCGAGTTTCATAGTTGGTCCATGACAACTTCAGGATAAAGTGTCATATCTCCAAGTTTTGATATCTTGAGAAGTTCCATCGGTGGTGGAAGTTGGTCCATAATAACCTTAGGATATAATGACATATTCTTGGGCTATGAAATCTAATAGATAAATTACAATTTTAGGAATATAGCACCATGTAATTTTGATTTTATGGTGGGGAATTTTGAGGATAATGAAAATTTAGAAAAAGAATAAGATGACGAGGATGTAAAATAAGAACAAAATGTCAAAGAACATTATAATCCCAACCCCGTGACATCACACCAACCTTTAAATCATCCAATACTATTGAAATTACATTTTACAGAAGGTATGAAATGCATACCGTAATTTAATTCATCAATTATCACTCCCTATACATAATTTCTAGGAATTACTGGTGGAATGAATCTAGTATTAGATAAATGTGTTTTTTATTTTGGAAGATAGTTTGATATAAAAGAAGTGATAAATATTATGATAAAAAATATCATATTGTGCAATATTATAGTTATTTTATAGAATATTCAAAGAGGGATCATTATATGATTCAATGTGAAAATTTTGATTTATACTATTAGATTAATTTTTAAGCTATATTTGATAATAATATACACTATCACTACTACAAAATAGGCCTTTAACAACACTGGCCTTTATCAGTGTTATACAAAAGAACTGAAAAAGGGAACCATTGTAAGTGCTAAAGAAAGCACTGATAAAGGGTGCCTTTTATCAGTGCTTTATTTTTAGCACGGATAAAAGACAGCCTTTATCAGCTCTTTATTTTTAGCACTGATAAAGGTCACATGTTATTTCCTATACCTAGATTCCAATTAATTGGTGCCCCAAGCCCAGTGGGCCACATGGCCTCAAGAACATATCTTTGAATGCCAAAGGCTACCAACTATAAGTAAGGACCTAGGGTGTGTCCATGAGGATACTATGCCCTCATTACTAGAGTATAGCACAATATATAATTATAAATAGAGGTAAATAGTGGAAGTAATAAGTAAATAGAATGCACAATAGAAAGTGACAATGATAAAAATAACTAAAATACTTGGAATAACATAAAATAGATGATGATAATAAATGTCATGTCACTATAAATATGGAAAACATGGATATAAATTAGAATGCATACATGAAAAACCTAATGTATCAAAGGAAATACATAAACTATCCCAATAATCCTGAGCTACAACTCATTCATATTCTACAATCTCCATCCTAGCACAATAAGCAATCAAGTGTTTGAAGCATTGTGCTTCTCTTTATCAACACCTGAATACATGTAATCTTCCCCGGATACCAAATGACTCTCAGAGAGGGTGTGAGATAAATCTCAATGGGCCGCCACCAACTGTGTCTATAACATTCGGTCCTTGTAATGGAAATGTAATAGTGTGAAAGCATGCATATATAAAGTAAAGCAGGACAATGTAACTAAATACCCAAGTACCTACTTCATCCCCTAGTTGGTGTCTAAAGATATAGCTAGTTCATTAATTAATTGATTACCAGTTTATATAAACAAGTCACATGAGACATAACCAGCATTGACATCACCTCGTGATAATATAAATAGTGAAGGTTCCATGATGTAATAAGGTAGCCATAATTGATAATTATTATAAAGTGGTTCCATGGTATTCACCAAGGAAACCTAGACCTCAGGGGCCACTAACTCAGTAGTAGCCGAGTCTAGCTAAGGGGTATGAGTGTAATCCAAGTATAATTGTGCAATGAATTCCCACATTAATGTTTATAATCGAGTCCAAGGAATTCATCCAAGGTAAAATGGGAGATAAGTAGTGGCCATTCCTAAGGATATAACCAAGGCACCTCATGTCATGATGGATCCAATGAGTGCATCTGAGGTATCCTTTAATAATAATGAAGGGATCCTATGGTGCCATACCAGACATCCAAATATAGACAAGGATCAAGTTCTTGGGTAGCTCTCACCCAAGGAAACTGATATCCTTGAATTGGAATGACGTCCTCGAGTACCCAAGGCATTCCCTTAGGAATCCAAGAGATAACACGAGAAAATCCTTCCTATAAAGATATCATGTTCCATGTGAATATTGAGTCACCTTAAATTTAATTCACTATAATTAATTTGGTTATATGGTAACTATGCCATTAACAATTTCACTTGGTTTAATCCTTGCCTTTCTTTAGTTTGATAAGGCCAAGTAATATGTAACATTTTTATTAAAACCATGTAAGTCAAGTAAAATTAATAAGGTTCACTTTGCTTCATTCCATGAACATGGAAAGGTGTGCTATGGATGTGCAACCAAACATTCCTTTACATTTAATAAGGCCAATTAATATACTTAAGTATGCTTTCCATAATATCATTTAAATGAATTACTTACATTTAGGAACTTACCTTAGGAGGGTCAAGTAGAAGTGACATGGTACAATCCATTCAAAATTTCATGATTCGATAGAAATTTAATATAAGGAGGCATACCATTAGTGTGTTCAAGCTCTATCATACCCGAACAATGGCTCAAAGGTGTTAAAACACTAAGAAATAAATTATTACATATCACCCTACATGGGGTGTTAGGAGTTGTGGATGTAACCAGTAACAACCAATCACATTTATGGAAAGAGAATAACCATATGGTTCTAATGAATATAGGCATGAAATATAAATTCAATAAATGACATATGATGAAATTGGCAGGCCCTACACATCAATTCCAAAATCAAAAAACTTGGGGGATGAGTTATAGACCACCCACCTAGTATTCATACGACTCTCCTCCTCCAGTATCAGCCTCTAATTCAGCTTAGAATAGAGTAGATCTAAGAAAAGAGTAAAAATAACTACACCTCGATAACTAGGTCGAGATAAATAGAGACAAATAATGGATCAAACAGACTCAAGTACTTACAATTTCACATCCAACATGATGAACAAAAGCTCGTACAGATCCCAAATTAAGGAGATCTATTGATCCCTAGGTTAAGAATTCAAAAGATCAAAAATGGTAGAAAATGGAGTTCATCATGATGGAAAATTGTATAGGAGGAAGGAGGGGTTAAAATTATATCATTAAGGGAAAAAATGTAAAATTACCTAAAATTTAGCATGTGCACTGTTTGGACACATGATTTTCCAAACTGTGCACCAACCATGCACGAGTGCTTTGAGAAGAGGGGGCACTCACATAGTTAGGCCACATGTTTTGAAAAACCATGCGCCAACTGTACGATATGAATCTACCAAAAAAATTCATAACATCCGCACGGTTTAGACTAACTATGCATGCTACCCGCACGATTTACTCTAACTGTGTGACAGAACCATTTTCCCAAAAAGTTGGGTTTCAGGCTTCGAATGAGCCCTGGACACCCCTGAGTCCTTTTTGAAGTCATTAGGGATCCACTTTAGGTCTATAAAAGCTAATTATACCAAAATTTTGGGGATCCGTACCTGAGTCAAAAACCATGTTCTTACAGTGCACTTTATCAGTGCTTTATTTTTAGTGATGATAAAGGTTACCCTTTATTAATGATTTATTTTTAGCACTCATAAAGGGATCCTTTATCAGCGCTTTATTAGTGTTGATAAATGTCCTAATAAAATGAAAAATATAAATAAGTAATAAAAAATGATTTATTAAAAAAATATTAAAATTTTTATTTATTAAATAATTATGACAAAAATTAATGAATTTATTATACTATATTTAAATGATAAATGATAATAAATACTATATATTAAATATATAGATATATTTAGAATAAAAATTAAATAAAGAAAAATTAAAAATAAGTAAATTGAGAAAAATATTAAACATTTTATTAATTAGATAATTATTGATAATGTTAATAAATAAAATATATTAAATATATAGATATATATGAATGTATATGGATATGATTTATATAATACAAATATTTCATTACACATAAAGTAATGGACATAATTGAATGTTGTTTGATTTTTCAATTTAACACAGATCAAAGATGTGTTATATTGATTTCACATATACATAATTAATACATTTTTATATACAATTCACACACACAAAACTTATTCATTTTTTCAAAGTGTACGTATTTTTAATTTATTCAATTTCACTAATTTTTAACATGCATTTACTTAAGATTAAATATTCATTAATAATGTTAAAAATATATTTGTAAAAAAATATTTATAAATAAATGTATTTATAAATGTAAATTTACTATATTTATACATTTATATATTTATAATTATAAATAAATAAATATATTTTTTAAAAATGTATTTAAATAATTATAAATAAATAATTATATATATTTAAATAATTATTAAATTTATAATAAATTTATTTAAATAATGAATATATTTATTGTATTTATATTTTTATATATATAATTATACAAATATATATAATGATATAAATATTATTTTTTATAAAATATTTATATACTTATAAATAAATAATTATATATTTCAATAATTATAAAATTATAATAAATATATTTAAATAAAGAATATATTTACTATATTTATATTTATATATATTATATATATATATATATATATATTTACAAATTTTTTTATTTATAATTATAACTATAAATACTTTATCAATGCTTAATTAATAAGAACTGATAAAAGGGATCTTTATTAGACTTTTTTGGAAGTGTTGATAAAAGTGTCATGATCAATTTAAAAAACCCTAACCAGTTGCAAACCCATCGCAATATCAGAAACTTTCTGTGGAAGCCACCCTTTGTTAGTGATCCTCCTCAGTGAATCGATGCTTGAATCAAGTCTCAAACAAATCCAAGGCTCAAATCCATGGCTCAAACTATTCAAGGGTTGAACGAATCCAAGACTTGAATGTAATCCTTTATCTAATTTCTCTCAAATGTAAGTATTTCTCTGCTTTCTCTTGGGGAACTCAGGGTCTAAAACATTAATGGTTCTAGCAACTAATTAGGGGATTTGTGAATTAATGTTTAGGATTTGTGAGCTACTCTTTTATTTATGTGAAAGCATGGATGAATCATGCTTTATTTTTATTGGATAAATAGTGGAATTAACTATATAGTAGAAGTCCCATCCCATTTTACATCATCTATATAATTTTGTATGTATCAATTTCCATGATGGTGGTTGGTTATCTTATGAGACTGCTTCCTAGCACATTAAACTAACTAGTTATTTTCATATTTATATAATAGAGTCTTTAGATGGGGAGTGTTGTTTTATAGATCTGTTAATTTTGTGATTCAACTTAGATTTTTGAGTGAAGTAAGGGTTTTCCACTTAGAAAATGTGACCTCATGGGAGTCGTTCCATCTCAGTAAAGTCTAGTGTGTATGGGATAGATTTTTCAAGGGTTAGTGTGATTCTATCTCTTGTTTGTGATATATCTTGTTGATGTATATTATTTCTTTATGCTAATTTCTTTATGGACCTCCCTATAATCTCAAGGATGGGTCAATGTTTATTAGATGGCCTCCCTAGAATTCTTCAGATGGGTAGATCATATGTAATCACGTCCCTAGAATCCTTGGGATGGTTCAGTGTGGTGATGTGACATCCCAAGAGTCTTTATATGTTTTCAAATATTTGATATTCCCTTCGTATTAAATGTAATAATTCCTTAGTTTGTTACACCAATTGTTCCAAAAAATAGAATGGAGGTTATCAAATTCTATATATTAGAAATTATTTTTAGGTATTCATCATATTAGGTCTACATGTATTAGTTCCACCCCTAGGAATATCTGATTACCATCCATGTATATGAAATAACTCTTTATTTATTAAAATGTTTTATCAATACATTTTTATATCTTCTAATTGATTGAATGAGAGTTTAATATTCTTACTTATCATATTTGGGTTTATTATTAGTCCTTAATTTCCTATATTATATTTTCATTTGTTTGGGTTATTTAAGAAAGTCTTGATGTGTTTCAAACAAAAATTATTATTTCAATTTGTTTATTGAGAGTCATCCCCCATCTCTTTTATAGAAAAATTTCATTCGCATCAGTTTTATCTCCCAAATAGTTATTATATTTTGTTACTTGAGACTCATCCCCCATATCTTTTATGTTTCTTGTACTAATCTAAGAAGTAGTCATCCCATGGATGACTACCATTTAGAGTATTTTAGGAAACACAGGTGCATGTCCACAAGAGATGGAGGATGTGTGTTAAACAACAAAATGAAATGATAAATGTTCAGAAGATGATATGATGAGCATGAAAGTGGTTTATAACTTTCACTTTTGAATGAACTCAAAGGATAATACCTACTATACTGGATTAATTCTTTTCTTAAATTCAATTACCCATTTTCTTCAAATCATATTGTAATTATTTGAAAAAATCAAATGTTGGGTTTCCCTTATTATAATTTTTTATAACTTTAACCTTTGATAATGAATATCTTATGCGCATTTATTTATTTTATTGTAAAAAATTAATATTTTATGAATCCAATAGTATGAATATGATTTGAAAATGGATGCATGATAATCATTTGACAAAATATTATGAAGATGGAGTTAAAGAGTTCATCATGTTTGCAAGAGATCATGTATACAACCCTTATCAAATCCTTTATTAGTGTTTACATTATTGTTATTAAAGAAAAATTAGTCCAAAAGAGTTGTAAGAACATTTGATTTATCATGGAATAGATAAGAGTTATAAATTTTGTACTAAACATGTGGAAAAACTAAATTCACACACCGTATGGGATAATACTACGGTTTATGAATCATTTGATATGAATACCAGTGTAAATGATGATAGAGATCACATGGAATAAATGATAATGGAAATTAAAGATGACAATCATGATTATCCAAAGTTGTTTGGGAAGTTAAATAGATATTCCAAGAGACCATTGTATACCAGTTGTACTAAATACACAACATTTTCAGCTGTATTGAAGTGGTATAATTTGAAATTCGGTAGTGGATGGAGTGACACCATCTTTATAAAAATATTTGGTATCCTAAATGATATGCTACCAGAAGAAAATTAATTACCATGTTGAACATATGAAACTAAATGAATTATAATTTAAATGGGAATTATCTCTAAAAAAATACATTCTTGTCCAAATGATTGCATATTGTTTCACAAGGACCATGAATCACTCATAAAAGGACCTAAGTGTGGTATAGATCAATACAAGAAAAATGAATCAAGTTCTTAAAATTATGTATGGAAAATTCCTATCATCCCATAGTTTAGAAAAATATATGGATGTTAGGAAACTGCAAGACAATTGACATGGCATGTTGATACAATAATTAAAGATGGGAACCTACATCATCTAGAAGATTCTCCTAAATAGAAGTAGATTGATTATGAGCATCCTAAATTAGTAAATGAGTCAATAAACTTTCATCTTTCATTATCTGTAGATGGAATAAATACTTTTGGTGTATAGAGTATCAATCATAGTACATGGATTATTATGCATGAAATGAAAATACATTATGTTGTATCTACTTATATATAGACCAAAGAAACTCAGTAATGGTATTGATGTCTATTTGGATCCTTGATCAAAGATATGAAATTTATGTGGGATATATGTGTTACAATGTATTATTCTCATAGAAGTGATGAATTCACATTGAGGTCCATGTTGTATGGGATGATAAATGACTTCCCCGCTTATGGAAATTTATCAGTCTATAACATTAAAGGAATGTTGGGGTGTACCATTTGTGAAAAATTCACATACTCAGTTCAGTTGAAACATTCCATGAAGATTATGTTTTTAGGACATCTAATTTTTTTACCTCAATGATATAAATACCAATCCTGGATGGTAACATTTGATGGGAATATCAAACAAGGTACAACACCATCTCAAATATTGTATGATCAACTATTTGATAAAGTAAATGATATTGGAATTGTTATCGATAAACCATTTTCAAAAAACCTTACAAAATTAGGTTAGAAGAAGTGATCAATTTTCTTTGAATTATCGTATTGGAATTGTTTGAATATCAGACATTTTCTTGATGTCATGCATGTAGAAAAAATGTATTTGATAGAGTTTTTGGCATGTTACTAAATGTTCCTGAAAAAAATATGGAATAAAGGCTAGGTTGGACTTAATTGAAATGGGGATAAAGGAAGAGTTGACACCGGTGAAGGGTAAAAGGTAGAATTTTCTTCCTCCAGCAGCTTACACTCAATCTATATAGGAAAAATTTCAATTTTTCCTTTTACTTAATAGTGTAAAAGTTTCATAGGGGTATTCATAAAATATCAAGAATGTTGCGTCAATGACTAATTTAAAGTTACAAGGACTAAAATCACACGACTGTCATGTTTTGATGCAAGATTTGATGCATGTTTCTTTCCATTACATTATACCTAAAAATGTACAAAAAACATTAACTAGACTCTTATTATTTTTCAAAGACATATGTAGTAAAGTTATATACCCAGTGAAGTTTCCAATCATGAATAAGGAGGTTGTAGTCATATTATATGAATTAGAGATGTTCTGCCCACCATAATTATTTAATATAATGGTCCACCTAATGGCTCACTTGGTTAGATAGGTTCAAATATGTGGTATTTTCTATTACAAATGTATGTACCCCATTGAACGTTATATAAAGATTTTGAAAGGGTATGTCAAGAATCAAATTTGACTAGAAGGGTTTATTACATATTCATATATTGTTGAAGAATATATTGAATTATGTACCAATTAACTATCAAATGTTGATAGCATCGGTCTCCCAAAGTTTCGTCATAATGAATGCCTTATAGATGAAGGGATTTCTAGAATATATGTTGTTATAATTACCTTAACAGAGTGGGAGTAAGCACACCTTTACATTTTACATAATAGTAAAGATGATGATCCATACATTGTAGCCCAAAAATAAATTCTTAGATATTTGAATCCATCAAGGGTTGAAGGATGGATATCAAATACACATAATCAATAGTTTATAGGATGGTTCCAAGATCAAATTTATAAGGAGTTATCTGAAAATACAAATTAAATTTTTGAATGACTTTAATGGCTATCCAGAGGACTAAATTCAAATGTTATATCTTACACTGGTTTTTTAATCAATGGATATACATTTTATAAAAAGGAACACAATGACTATAGTACGATGCAAAATAGTGACGTTATGCTTGTTCCTAAAGCGATGCACATATATAGTTCCAAGGATAGAAATAAAATTTATGAAAACATGTCACATTTTGGAATTATTGAATAGATATACAATTTGGATTATACAAAAATTTAAGTGCCAATTTTTTGTTGAAAATGGGTTGAAAATATGAGTGTAGTGAAATTTTATGAAATGGGATTCATGAAGGTGAATTTTAGTGTGGAAGGAGAAAAATAAGAGCCATTAATAATGGAATCACAAGCAGTGTAAGTATTTTAAGTGCCTATTTTTCATTGAAAATGGGTTGAAAATATGAGTGTAGTGAAAGTTTATAAAATTGGATCATAAAGGTGAATTTTAGTGTGGAAGGAGAAAAATATGATCCATTCATAATGGAATCACAAGCAGTGCAAGTATTTTATGTCTCAGATCCAGAAAATAAGAATTGGATGATTGTACTACTGGTGACTAAAACAAATTTTGGGTTAAATAAAAATTCAATTAAGGATGACACTATCATTAGGAGATAACAATCAGTTCATGATGGTCCCAATGTTGAAAATTTCTTTTATGTTAGATGGGACCACAAATAGGAGATTTTGATTCTAGATAGAGGAAAAAAATCCCTAAAACCTTTAAAAAAATAAAGAGAATTCAATGATAAGGTAAAAGTGTTTTTTAATATATTATATTTTCCCTCATAATATTATATGTTCTCTACTACATTATAATAATCTAAATTAAATGTTTGACTACTATAAAGACAATGTCTTATTAACATTATGATATTACCAATCCCTCATAAGAACAAACTATAATGAAGGAAACCCTATGGGAATATGTAAAGGAAATGTTACGATATATTTCTCTATTTTAACAAAAAATAATATAATGGAACATTGATTTAATTTTCATTTTTACTTGTAGAGTTTGAGTATTTTAGAAGATTTATATCCATATTTCATTCCTTTTTAGGAAGATAAATGATTTTTCTCTGCTTAATAGCAATGTCAATCTTGATGTTTGTACAATAAAATCATTGTCTATAGAATTAATGTATTGTTTATTTTTTATGTTTAATTTATTTCTTTTTAGTAACTAACATAATAATTGTTTTTTATATAGGTGAATTATTTTGTTCGAGTTGGGATGGTATTTCCATATTTCATTCTTTCTACACCAAAACTTCTACAAACTAATTCTCCCTCAAAACTTTTCACCCCTGTAGTGTTGGCATTTATCACTTTCATTAAAGTTCCCTTTACTACTCAATCACAGAGGTAATCTTGATGTTTTCATAGTAAATTTTTTTTCCATAGAGTTAACTTATTATTTCATATTTATGTTTTATTTAATTATTTTTATTATTAATCATATAATAATTGTTTTTTTATAAAGGTGGATTCTTTTGTTCGAGTTGGGGTGGTTTGTTTGAAGTTGCTCATGATCGTGAGAGATTGGACTTCGAGCCTGAAATTGAGATAATGAAAACAAGGAACTATGTCAAGAATGAATATAACCATCATGAAAATGTGAATACCTGCTAATTATTTAATTAATATTGTTATCATTTTATCAACTATTTGTAACTTAATTTTCTTATCATTTTTATCTAATACTTATTTAGTTTTCTTCATAAATATTTTGGGAAGTCATATTGATTCGATGTTTTTATAAGGAAAATATTTCTTCTTGAAATCCAGAAGAGTAAAAGAAACTCATGTGGTCATTGTGGTGACTTATCATGACATAATGGACACATATCTTCCTATACTCTTATGAATTTCAACAACGACAAAGGTTTTTCTGTTAAGAACATCAAGTCAATATATAGCGTTGATAGTTTGAAAAATAAATTAAATATAAATCATTGTAAAATTAGAATTTATCATTATTTTAAGACTTTGAGACATTTAGGAATAATTTTTACCTCAATCCGACACACAGTGTGACCGATATGACTCAAAGTGCTTCTTTTTATTTAAAATTGACCTGAATTTTAGTAAAAAAGACAAATTACATAATCAAAACCAATCCAAAACATTTGGATTATTTTGATACTTTAGTAAAATGATTCAAAATTAAATTTTAACATGTAGCAATCATCCAAACCTCAATCTGATACACGATATTCCTGATATGACTCAAAGTGTCTGTTATCAGTTTAAAATCGACATTTTAGTTCAAAAAGTGTCATCACTGAAAACAAAACAAATGCACTTAGATTTTCATAATAATTTATAAAAAACGATTAATAATTCATTTATAACATGTAGGAATCAGTTTCACATCAAACTAATACATGATGTGATCATAATGATTCAAAGTGCGTGTTTCTAGTTTAAAATGAAATTTTAGTAAAAAACACAAACAACATACTAAAAACCAAGAAAAAACATTCATATTATTTTTATACTTTAGTAAAATGATCCATAATTCATTTGAGATGCGTAGGAATCATCCAAACATCAATCTGATGCACGATGTGTCCCGTATGTGTCAATGTTCATCTTTTTACTTAAAGTTGAAATTAATTTTAGTAAAATGGACAACTAACCTACTCAAAATTGAAAAAATGTAGTTGGATTGTTTTTATACTTTAAAAAAATGATCCATAAGTCATTTTTGATGTGTATGAATTAGCCACACCTTAATCTGATACACGATGTGCCTGCTATGACTCAAAGTGTTTGTTATCAGTTTAAAATTGACATTTTAGTTCAAAAAGTGTCACTCACTGAAAACCAATCAAACACACTCATATTTTCTTGATAATTTAATAAAATGATTCATAAGTCATTTATTATGTTTAGGAATTGGTTTCATGTCATACTAATACACAATGTGATCGTAATGAGTCAAAGTATGTGTTTAAAGTTTAAAATGAAATTTTAGTAAAAAGTACAAGTGATGTTCTCAAAATTGATAAAACACATTTGGATTGTTTTTATACTTTAGAAAAATGATCCATAAATCTTTTTATATGTGTTGGAATTAGCTAAACCTCAATTCGATGCATGGTGTGACCAGTATAACTCAATGTGTGTCTTTTTACTTAAAATTGACATCTATTTTAGTAAAATGGACAACTGACCTACTCAAAGTTGAGAAAATGCATTCAGATTGTTTTGATACTCTAAGAAAATTATCCATAAGTAATTTTTGAAATGTAGGAATCATACTCACCTCTATTTGATATATTATGTGCCCATTTTAAAATAGATATTTTAGTTCAAAAAGTGTCATTCACTAAAAACCAATCAACACTCTCAAATTTTATTGATAATTTAGGAAAATTATAAATAATTCATTTTTGACGTGTAGGAATAAGTTTCAATTCAAATAAATACATGATGTAATTATAATGGGTTAAAGTGTGTGTTTCCAGTTTAAAATGACATTTTATTAAAAAATACAAGTGAAATAGTCAAAACCAAGAAAACATGTTCCAATTGTTTTGATAATTTAGGAAAATGATTCATAAGTCATTTTAGATGTTTATGAATTAGCCACAACTCAATATGATGCATGGTGTGACTGATATGAAATAATATGTATATTTTTTACTTAAAATTGAAATCAATTTTAGTAAAATGGACAACTAACCTAGTCAAAACTATGCAAACGCATTTGAATTATTTTGGTACTTTATGAAAATGATCCATAATTCATTTTTGATGTGTAGGAATTTTATAAACCTTAATATGATACACGATGTTCTCTATATGAACCAAAGTGTCTATTATCAGTTTAAAATTGACATTTTAGTTCAAAAAGTATTACTCACTAAAAACTGACAAAAGCACTCATATTTTCTTAATAATTTAGGAAAATGATTCATAAGTCATTTTTAATGTATAGGAATCAATTTCATGTCAAACCGATATATGATGTAATCAAAATGAGTCAAAGTGTGTATTTTAAATTTAAAATGATATTTTAGTAAAAAATACAAGCGTTGTACTCAAAACCAAGAAAATGCATTCGTATTGTTTTTATAATTTTGAAAAATGATCCATAAGTCATTTGAGACATGTATTAATTAGCTGCACATCAATCTCACACACAATGTGACTAGTATGACTCAATTTGCGTCTTTTTACTTAAAATTGATATAAATTTTAGTAAAATGGACAACTTATCTACTCAAAACTTATAAAACACATTTATATTGTTTTTATACTTTAAGAAAATTTTCCATAAGTCATTTGTGATGTATAGGAGTCAGACACACCTCAATCTGATACGCGATGTTCCCGGTATGACTTAAAGTGTTTGTTATCAATTTAAAATCAACATTTTAGTTCAAAGAGTATCCCTCATTGAAAACCAATCAAACACACTTATATTTTATTGATAATTTAGGAAAATGATTCATAATTCATTTGTGAAGTGTAGGAATCAGTTTCATGTCAAACTGATACACAATGTGATCAGAATGAGTCAAAGTGCATGTTTCTAGTTTAAAATGATATCTTAGTAAAAAAATACAAGTGACATACTCAAAACCAAGAAAACAAATTCTAATTGTTTTGATACTTTAGGAAAATGATCTAAAAGTCATTCAAGACATATAGGAATTAGCCAAACCTCAATCTGACACACAGTATAACCGATGTGACTCAATGTGCATATTTTTACTTAAAATTGATGTCAATTTTAGTAAAATGAACAATTGACCTACTCAAAACCAATAAAACACATTCTTTGTGTTTTTATACCTTACAAAAATGATCTATAAGTCATTTTTGATGTGTAGGAATCAGCTGTACCTCAATATGATACACGATTTAATCAATATGTGATAGAGAAAATATTTTCAATTATTTTATTCTGAATTTCAATGTTTTTATTATCACCGATGTTTTATTTTAAGGGAAATTGTCACATTTTATATTTTTTGAAGTATTTTGATCTTAATTGAAAAAATAACATATTTTGGATTTTAACTACTTTATTTTTATTATGTATTTTAGAAATAACTTTTTATTAACTAATCCAAATTGAAATATTCTTATTTTATAGGTTTCTATATTCTATGGGATTAATTTCAACCTTCTGGACCCCAAGCTCAATCCAACATTTTATGGCCCAAATCCAACTCACAAGTGAGGCCTCAAAAACTGTGCACAGATATGGATAATTTTATTGTTCGGATGATATATCATAAAGTGCCAAAAAATGAGCTCAAATTAAATATAAATAAATAATAAATCTAAAGGAAGATCTTTTATTAAGGTGATAATTCCTTAATCATTCATTTTCAATGGCATAAATGAATTGTAATTCAGTTTATTGGAATACGAATAGTCTGTCTGGGAAGATTAAAAATCTGGCGTAAATCAGACATAACTCATTCATCCTATGAGAAATCATGCTCCAGTTTTGTGGGAAAACATATGATAGATTTATGAAAAAATTTCAAGAATAATTTTTTTCCCAAATTATTCCATTTAATATGTCTACCATGCACATATATTCAGAGGATGATTTTAGAGAAAAACATTTCACCTCTTTTCCCTTTAAAAGAGTGTCCCTTCTTCATTTTAAAGTATTAGAAACTTAGGGGTAGTATTTGTTGTCAATTTTCTGTATTTTTCTAGTTTAGTTTATATTGTAATATTATTATAAATTATTATTATATTTTAGTCTTTTTATTTATCTCATTCTCTCATATTGTTTTATCTTTTGTGTTTTTAACTTCGTTCTTTTCTTCATCACCGTGAACTCTTTTACTCGTGATTATGAGTAGCCAAACTGAAGAAGTTCCCAAGGGGGTAATCCAGTGATAAAAGTAAGTATTTTCACATTCCTATTTTATTTTTCTTATTTTCTTAGAGTTAGGCTAAGGGGGATCTTATTGGGATATGCACCTTTGTGTCTCCACTTACTACCTGAGGCCTAGCTTATTCTTTCTAAAATATTCTCCCTCAATAAAGGAGGTGGATGTGTGGTATCTCAGTGATCAATGAGTGTATCATATATTTAAAACATGGTTGGGATATGATTTTCATGCATATGATGGAGTATGTTCATTAAGTTTATTTGAAACAAAAAAATAGATGATAAAGGTTTAGTTTGGATAATCTCTTGGGAGGATCTCCTTTTCATCTAACATCATTTTTCATACATTCATTGTGTCTGCATTATAAATTTCATGTTTAATTTTATTTATCATGAATTATCATTTCTTAAATATAAATTTATTTTAGTTTTATTTCATAATTAAAAATATATATAAAAAAGTGAATTATATGTAGTGAGTGATTGACTGTGAAAGCTCCTCAAGAGAACGACCTAGGTCACACCCTATACTGCACTTAGTTATAAATATTTTTGAGAGTGTGCATGAAAATGATTCATAAAATTGTAAATGTTTCTTGGGATCCAAGTGTTCTTTACTCACTATTTTATTTACATTTTGTAAATAATTTTTTTTTCATTAAAAAAACACAAAAAAATCATAAATTTCAATTTTTTTTTTAAAAAATCTTTTTGTTCATGATGTATTTTGATTGAAATTATTTTGTATATACTGACTAATATTAGGTTCCATAAGAAGTTTACAATGATCATGATACTAAGTTTCAAATTATTTGTGATAAAATTCAAAATATAAAGAGCCAAATAGAATGGATTGATGAATACGTACATGCATGTCAAGAGCAACCTAATTCAGAACCATAACCAGAACCAAAACCAAGATGAGTGGTGGAAGAAATTTCACTGATCATTTTTTATGTTAAAGAACCTGAGGGAGGTGAGAAGGAGATACTAAGGAAATTAATTACATCATATCTTACTCATCCATTACTCGAGGAGTTCCTGGAAGTACACATACAAGATGATTCACTTATGGGAGATCAAATTCTTTTGGAAGAATCGTAGAATTGATTTGTTGAAGATAACCTGAAACATGATCCTCCCATCATTGAAAATGAAAAATCAGAACCTCTCTACCTCTCTATTTATTTTTAAGATTATTAACAAGATGAAACTGAGGAGATGGAGTTACTAATAGTACTTATATAAGAGATCAATTTTCAAGCTGCCATACTTGAAATAAAATATTTCTTTATTGATTCATCATGTTTTAATATTATTCAAGATAAATTGTTTTCTGAATTCTATTTTTATGAATTTTCTGACACATCATGTATAGACCAGACCTTGGTAGTTGTGTAATAAGGAATAAAAGTAGTGGATGAAGAATAAGAGCTAGAGAAGCTGTTGGTGGTTAAACTACCTCCTCAATAACAATTTACATACCATATAGAGGATGAAACCACATAACTCAACGTTGAGAACACTTATATTCTTTCCCCTTCCACTCTTGAACTCAAATTATATCTCTCTTCTTTATTGGGCTTGGAAATTTTCTTAACAAATTTGGGGTTCTTTACTTTCAGTTTTTACTCATGGACATCGGGAAAAGTCACACGTAGTGGTTCATCTCAAAGAAACCACTCCCACCTTCTAATTAGGGATAATCCACTATAACTACCTGACTAGGGGATGTAAAAACCTAACACCCAATAGGGGGTATAAATCCAGAATTATCCCTTTTATTTCCCCTTACCTTTATTTTTATTTTTTTATTATGTATTTTTATTTATTTATTATAGTTTTAAAGTGGTAGCTTCTAGGAGCTTAACTCAAGGCTGCCACTAAAAAATAAACCAAGTTGTGTCTTTCCTTTTCTTTATTTTATTTTTTTCCCAATTTAAATATTGAGTGAAAATATTTCTTGATCAATTTTGCACTAAAAAGAGGGTAGTAAATAGAATAATCATGGAGGAGGTATGTAAACTTTTTTTTATGATTTTTTTTGTTTTTTCATTTTTTTCATTTTTTTTTGAGTTTTTCATGTTTTCATTTTTCATTTTTTGGTGTGTTTTTAGGATTCTTGAGCTGAAATGAATAATTTGGAAAATTAAAAACATCTTAGTGTTTTTGTAACATTTCTTGATTTTAATATTTTTTAATTTAAATTATTTTTGAATGGAATTTTTCTTTATTTATGATATTTTCATTTGATGAATTTGGATTGATTGTGAAACTCATATGCACTAGTACTGTCCAAATTGAATATCTTACCCAAACCAAGTGGTTTCTAAACCTTTTTTACATATTCTGTATATTTATATTTTTCTTGAGAGTCTTGATATATGTTGTGTGATCAATAACATGTTGTTTTCCTCTTTATCAAATCTTTTAGAGTTTATGAAATGTGTTAATTATTATTGATGAACCACTTTGAAATCCTTTTTACATTCAACTCTTACTTTGGAATACCTTTTCATATGACCTTTATCAATACATTAGTATCCATGAAATACCTTATTTTAAGGCCATATTACAATCCATTTATCCATTTTCAATCTTCTCTAGATGTTAAATTCAGGATTATTATTGAACTCAAGTGCAATGGAGGGAGAAGATGTGGTGTATCTCACTTTCTCGAAGAATCATTTTGAGCTAAATTAAAAGTTTTTTCATATGAATGGATGCTTTGGTATAAGAAATTTCATGAAGGAAATATAGATTTTTGGCCCAAAATATCATTAAAAATATGTTCTAGGTTATCACCAATTTTATAAGATCAAAATACGCATCTCTTTTCCTCAAAAACATGATTCTAAAGAGAAATAAAGATCTAAATTCAAGCTGAAATAATGATAAAATTTTTGGAAAAGAGGGAATAAATTTATCATTTATGCTGAAATTCAAGTGTGAACTTCCCAAAGAAATAGGTTTTTGGAGGTTATTCATTATTGAGCTAATTAAGAGCACACCATTCTTGAGGAAAACTGTTTTCATGCATTTACTTCACTTTAGATCATAAACCTTCTCATTATACCTCAGATATTTTTTCATATTAAACTTTCCAACCCTATGTCTCGGAATAACCCATGAAAAATAACTCATGATTGAAACATATTTTACTATTTTAAGTGAAGATACTAGTAGTAAAACAAGCCTATTGAGAGCACAGATGTTCTTGAGAATGAGAAAAACCCCACATTGAAAATCCTTGAGTGAAGAGTGAAATATTTTTCTAGGGAGGTAGGTATGAAATGCATGGGGGAATTAACATGAGATTGAATGGATTCATATTATTTTTTATGATTTAGGTAATTTTTATCCATTTATGAGTCATTATATTTTATTTGATATGATAATTGAGGTGTTTTGTCATTTATGATTTGAGAAGTTTGTTTTGACCATGATATTAGATGATTGCCCAAGAGTGAAATATTTAAGTGTGGGGGAATTAATAGAGAAAATATTTTCAATTATTTTATTATTAATTTAATTTTTTTAAATATAAAAAATGTTTTATTTTAAGGTAATTTGTCACGTTTTTTAGTTTTTTAAGTATTTTGAGCTTAATTACAAAAATAGTATATTTTGGATTTCAACTATTTTATTTTTATTTAGTTTTTTGGACATAATTTTTTATACACTGACCAAAATTGAAATATTATTCTTTTATAGGTTTCTATGTTATATGTTATTTATTTTATCCTTCTGGACCCCAAGCTCAATCCATCATTTGATGGACCAAATCTAGCTCACAAGTCAAGCCACGAAAACTATGCACAGATCTAGATAATTTTATTGTTGGCTGATATATCATAAACTTACAAAAAAAAATGATCTCAAATTAAATATGAAGAAATAATATATTTGGAGTGAGATATTTTATTAAGGTTACCATACCTTAATCATTCATTTTCAAGTCCATAAATTCATTGGATCTCAGTGCATCTAAATAAAAATAGTCAGTCTAGGAAGATTAAAAATACAGAATAAATTGGAAATAACTCATTCATCCCATGATAAATCAATCTCCAATTTTGTGGTCCAACATATGAGAGACTTATAAAAAACATTAAAGATTTTTTTTTAAATTAATCCATTTAAGATGTCTAACATGCACATATATTCATTGGACTATTTTGGAACCAAAAAATTCACCTCGTTTTCTCATAAAAGAGTGTCCCTTCTTTATTTTAAAGTGTTGACAACTTAGGGGTAGCCTTTGTTGGCCATTTTTTATAATTTTTTAGATTAATTTATATTCTAATAGTATTATTCATTATTAGTATATGTTAATATTTTTATTCATATCATTCTATTATATTTTTATATTTTGTGTTTTTGAATTCCTTCTTTTATTCATCACCATGAACTCTTATGCTCATGATTATGAGTAGCTAACCCAAGGATGTTCCTGAGGGAGTAATATAGTGATGAAAACAAGTCTTTTTACATTTTGGTTTTATGTTTCTTATTTTCTTAGAGTTGTTCTGAAGGGAATATTAGTGGGAAATACACCTTTGTGTCTCCAATTCCCACCTAAGGCCTAGCTTATTCTTTCTAAAATATGCTCCCTCAATCAAGGAGGTAGGTGTGTGGTCTCTCGACAATCATTTAGTATAACATAAATTTATAACCTGGAAAGTATAGTATGTTCATGAATAAAATGAATAATGATTATTAAGTTTATTTGAAACTAAAAAATGAGACGATGAATGTTCACTCTGGATAATCTCCTTGGAGGATCTCCTTTCTATCTAACATTATTTTCCCTACATTAATTCTGTCTGCATTATACATTTAATGTTTACTTTTCTTTATCATGCATTCTAATTTATCAAACCTCAATTTATTTTAGTTTTATTTCATAAATAAAAAATATAAAAATGTGAATAGAAGTAGTGAGTGATTGACTATGAAAGATCCTCAAGAGAACGAGCTAGGTCATCCCCTATGTTGCACTTAGTTATAAATATTTTTGAGAAAAAAAAACGAAAATGTTTAAGTAGTATGACTCAAAGTGTCCATTATCAATTTAAAATTGAAATTTTAGTTCAAAAATTTTCACTCACCAAAAAATGATCAAACATGCTCGGGATTTATCTTATACTTATTTAATTAATTTTCATAGAGATAATGCTTGAATATAAACAAGAAATGGTGTGATGTGGAAGAATCTACCATAACTCAATTAGATACATAGTGTTATTGGTATGACTCAATGTTTAGTTTAAAATTAACACTTTCTATTAATTTATTTCTTTATATTATTACTAACATAATAATTGTTTTCTTATATAGGTGTGTTCTTTTTCTCCAGCAGGGGTGGTTTGTTCAGCAATAGCCTGAGTTGAGGTCATGATCAAAAGAAAAAGGAATATTAATGTTTTTGAATGTATGAAATAATTTTTACTTATGTAATTTTATAAACCAATTCTTTAAATGTCTATAATATAGTGTTTTTATTATATTTATGTTATAAATTTCATTTCATTTAAATTATGCATTGTTAATTGATTTTGTTGATATGGTGGTGTTTCTGGTGCTACGGTGTGTTGTTACAGAACACTGCAGTATGAACCTTTATCATCACTTTTGAAAGTGATTATAAATGAGTCCTTTATTAGATATTTTGAAAGAATTGATAAATGGTTATTTTATCAGTGCTTTAAAAATAATTGATAAAAGGTTCATTTATTAGTGTGTTAGAAATTATTGTTAAATGGTACTTTATCAGCGCTATTAAGACCATCAATAAAGGTACCATTTATCAGATTTAAATCAAAGTGTTGATAAATTTTTCCTTTATCAGTGCTAAAATAAGCACTGATAAATGATACTTTTATCATCCATTTCTTAGTGCTGATAAAGGACCTCTTTATCAGTGTTTTTTTGGCACTAATAAAAGACAAGGGACTTTAATCTCGCTCCAATTTTCAACGCTTCTCTAGCGCTAATAAAGGAAATTTTTAGCATAGTTAAAGGCATATTTTGTAGCAGTATATTGTCACATATCTTGATTTACTCCACACACATATGTGAATAAAATCCTATCACAGGATCACTCATACATAGATTCTAAATTCATTTCAACTATTATTGTTGAAATGATAAGTGCATGTTAAGATGTTCCAATAGTTCGGGTGGTTGATAAAATCAAACATATTTTCAATTATCAAATTTCATACAGAAAGGAATGGGTCATAAGATAAAATTATATTGTTAAATTTTATAGTGACTGGGATAACTCTTATCGAGTTTTACTAAAGATTCGAAATCATTTTTTTGTCACAAAAACCAGGTTGTTTATTAGTTATATATTGTTGAATATTTTAACCAACCCAATAAATTTGATAAGTAAAAGGTAGTGTTTGATAATTAATTTAGACATTCTTAACCCATGAGGCTACTTTTATTCATTTTAATAAGTTTATTCATATTGATATCACATTTTTGTATGAAAAATATATCAGAACATTATAGATCTCCTCTACATAGGATTTTAATCGTTCCCTTGTAAATTTGGTATTTTCTATTATTGAGAAAGATAACTTCTCATTATGGAGTTGGTTACTATATTTCCTTCAAGTTTTTTTGATAGATATAGAAATAATATTTTTGATTTCTAATTGACATTGATTGATCAAGGAGGTAGTATAGTTTTATTTCCTTTAATTGACACTACCCCATGCCTATCATGGATATTATATTCAACACATTACAAAAAATGTGCAAAATAAGTTCAAGGATGAGTTTATGAAGAAATCAATCATAAATATTGATATTTATATGTTTTTTGTTAAAAAAATACATGAAATAGTTACTATCATATGTGTTATTAGTAGTTCAAATTTTTATCATACAAGAATCACTAATAGAGGATGGATGAGAATTTTGAATTTATTCAAAGAGAAAATCAGGAAGTATACGACTACATGATGAAAATTTCAAAGGATAAATGGTCACTGACATATGATGATATGAGGAGATATGAAAATATAATGACCAACATTGTGGAATGCATTAATGGAGTCTGCAATGGAGTTGGGAAGGTACTCAACACAAGTAATTATGAATATTAGATTATATGATAATTATAAACCTTATTTTTAATAAAAGTTTTCTATTTGTTTTGTGTGAGAACTCTAGGTATCATGAAATCACTTTGGACCTCTTACATGGTGATTTGGGGGCTTTTCGTTGACTAAGATTAGTGGGATGTCTAGTGTTTACTCTACCAGACTCACGCTGTGTAATGTCTATAGAGGATATTAATTAGAATAACCACCATTAAAAATATAATTTCAATATAATGTTTTAAATTTAAATTATATATATTTTGTAATAGTACTTATATCACACAGTGAAGTATTTTATGTAAAGAGGAAAGTATGAAGAAGAGGGTTTGAATAGAGGGATGTGATATGGTCACCATTTCTAGTCTGAGATTGGTAAGGTTATTTAAGAGGATGCCATATCTCATGTCCATTAATTTGATTACGATGGTCATAGATTTTAGGTCATTGAGTTTCATGATCCTTTAACTGGTAGAAGTGGTCATGTTCTTGTCACTTTACAAGAGAAATTCTATTATGACAATGGCAATTTCTAAGCATTACGGTATACTTTCACTCATGTGATCATTTTGTGTACTTATGTATGCTTATCTTGGGATTAGTTCATCAATCCAACATATCAATTATAGAGTATTAATGACTGATACAATTTTTAGTGGATGTCTGTAGGTTAATATCATAAATTCATTCTATCTATTGACACACCTACACTTCTACTAAACATGACTAGCCTGCAACCAAGAGGGAGGCCAAAGTTGAACTATATTTGAAATGAGATAGATTTCATAATGAATGGGATCCTTTAAATAGGCATGGTTTATGTATCCATGAATGTCACACACACACACATGAACCCACATTTCCCTAAACATATATGGAAATCATTGAACAATCCACATGATTGATGCACTCTAGCACTTAATATAGATGTATTTACATGAAATGATTGGAATCTTGGTCAAAATTAATATTTCATGTGATTTTATAATATAATAATTATAATAATTATAATAATTATTTATCTTTAGAGATTAATTATTACATCAATTATTATTATTAAGTAAAGGAATTGAAATGAAAATAAATGATGGTTTTATTATGAAGGACTAAATAATGATTTAACAATCTATGAAAGTATTAATGTATATTATAAATGTGATGAAGGAAAAATGATTATATAATTTCATCGATACCACTACAAGAAAACATAGAAAACATGTGGAAGATCCCCCACATGGGAGTTGAAGAATAGGTAAGGATGAAACATTGATGCTTCAATTAAGGAATAATGTAATGGTGGGATTAGTCTCATAATAGATATAGTTGTAATCATGACCATATTATCACGTGAATAACATTTATTTAGTTTTAATACAATATTTTATTAAAATTAAACAATTTTAATTACTAATGTATTACTATTCAAATATTTAGATGGAGGAGTATCTCTTATCTACCCAGTTGTCTCATGTGCCATGTAACGTACTGGATCGATGACCTATTTAACATCTTGCTATCCAAATAACACATAATTTTCACCATGATGTACCTATTATAGACATTTTTTCATACCTAAGATGTTATGGATTTTATAGAGTCTCTATGCGTGACTTCAAGACTATTGATCATAATTTGATTGCTGCACTGGTTGAGAGATGGCGACTAGAGTCACACACATTCCATCTCATTGAGAGGGTGATAATAATTAATTTAGAGTATGTGGCCTACATATTGGATATAACTATAGATGGATAGGTATTTAAAGGTGCGAATATGAGATAATGGTGTGAGGTTTTATAATTTTTATTAGGTATTGATGTCATCATTTGATCATGTGTCTTCCAGGGTTCCCAATTACACATGGGAATTCTTGATGAGAATTTCTTAGTGATTCCTGATGACGCTAACGAGGAGACACTAATTCAACACACACATGAATATATTATATGCTGATTGGAAGAATACTATGTGTTGATTACTCCACCGCCTTAGTACACATGATTTCTTTACCATTACTTAAGGACCTATACAGGACAAGTACATATAGTTGGGGTTGTCTACATTATCACATCTATATAGATGCCACTGTATAGCATGTCAAGTGGAGGTAAATATTCTTTTAGGATGTATGGTTCAACTACAAGTGTGGTATTGAGATCACTTTCCACACATCTCTCCTTGAGTCATCTCACTACTTCCCTAACACCTTTTATAGGACTATACCCAGGGATTATAGTATGTTTAAACCATTATTTTGAGTTGTTTTGTAAATTTATTAACATAATTTATAAATTAAGCATATATTAATTTTTTCTAACCAGGTGGAGTTAGGATCAATGTTATCTGTATACCTCTAGGAATAGTGTCCATAGATTTCAATAGATTTTTTAATCTACACATCCTAATTATGTATGTAAAAAATTAATGTTTTTTACATGAAAATTAATTTTTTTATTAATTTTATAATATATTATAATGATTACATAGTTATATTGTTGTAATAATTTATGAATTATTTTATAAGTTATAATTTTGGGTTTCATGGACCTCTTATACTGGATGTTTCTATGTAATGATGCCACCATACTACACAACTATGGTTAGAGATTGAGGATTAGTGGTGCCACTCATCAATTTCCACATTATTGAGTAGAACCAGCTAGATTGATTCATATAAAAGTTTGGATACATGAAACATACCCCCACTACATCATGATATATTGATTCACTGCATACTATTATTCTTATTGTTAATTAGATGAATAATTATTCACACTATTAATATAATTACATAGAGTGCTGGGACACGCATTCCCAATATAGTATATTTCAGTATAGATATCCCATAGTATGCCTCTAGCTAGATGATCAAGGAGAGTATGCATATTGGTACTAGGATTACACTATATTTTACCACATACACCATTTGACAGGGTTTCACTAGTTGTTATGTTTATTAAATTTTATTAGATAATTTATGTTATATTTATTATTAATTTAAATGTTATTTGATTTACAATTATACAAGATAGAGTAACTTATAAATATCACTGATCCTTTAAAGGAAGAATTTATCAGCTGAGATATAGTTTATATAGATCTAGTAGATTTTAGAGATCTTATTAGTTTAGTATATAAGATTGTCTATGATAAGGATCCAGAATTATATCCTAATCTACATGCTTTATCTAAGGAACTTAAAGATGCTGATGTGCATGATGATCCTACTGAGGATGATGCACTTCCACCACCACCATCACCACTACCACCGGTAAGAGGATAGTGATAAGGACAAAGATAGGGAGAAAGATGAGGATATGGATAATGTGACCTTAGAGAGGCTCCCATGCAGGATCCTAAACCAAATAGTAGATATAGGATATTTTACAAAAAAGGAGAGATATTTAAAAAATAGAGGATCTTACACCACATACATTTACTTATGCATTTTATATACCCTATTTCTTTTAGATATATCCTTCGACTGATATCCCTGAAGCTCCAAAGGGGGGGGATATGGATATGATATCACAATTTTTCTTTACATGGGATACTCTATATAATATAGTGAATTATTTTATGTGTATTTAGGGGATCCTATAATGAACCCATACTTGTTCAAATATGGTTAAACATATGATATTGGGTAGTCCCCTAGTCAACATTATGAGTAAGAACTGACATCAAAACATATTGAGGTTCTAGTAGAAGCAGAAACAGAACAATACACAGAGGTAGTTGTGCAATAACCATATGTCCACCCTATGGAAGTAGAGGCAGGTAACAAAGAGGAACCTGATACTATAGATTAGTCACTGGAATGGATTATACATCACCAATGAAGTGGGAGTGAGCTTTATATCCTGAATCATTTTCATGTAAAAATATACAAATTTTGAAGTAATTAAATGTCTTTTTAGAAGCTATATTTTTATATAATTGTTTACATAAAAATCAATCAACAACCACAATTTTAATTTATTTGTAAAGATAAAAAGTCAAAATATATAAAAGACACATTTTTAGGCATTCCATAAACCAAATAAAGAAATAAATTGTAATTAAATAAAAAATAGACAAACATTTATCACAAAATTAATAATTAATCTCATTATAATAATATTATTAAGGGTGAATTTGAATGAAAAGTATTCAATCTACACCAATTAAAGTTATAAAATATCTATTTGAATTGTACATTTTACTATAATTCATAAAATGATATCATGTTTTAGATTCTTCATTTTTTCATAACTTATTTGAATTTGAGGATTTTTGATAATTTTTCTAATGGAATTTCTATTTATATTCTTAATATATAGGATGGGGTGGAAAAATAAATATAATTACATGAAATTAATATACTCAAAGCCAATATGGAGACTATTTCATATTTCTTATGGGCTACCTTGGGAACATCATTTCCATCCTTACAAGATCTGGGAGATTTCCTATGCCAAGATCTAATTATTTTTTTCACCCATTATGTACAACAAAATTGGTGTTCCCCTTCCTGTTATACTAGTATAAAAGTGATATAATGATGTTTTTAGGGGAATTAAGCATTGGTTAAGAATTTATATAACTCAATATTCACATGTGAAACTAACGAGTACCTTCCAATAGTCTTCAACCCCCTGAGGGACAACATCACATGCTTTACCACCAATAGGTTCTAAATGATTATCTAACAAATATTCACCTATGGATTCTACTAATGGATTATAGAATTATCTATCATGATCCATGGAAAATCCCTTGATATTGATAGTTACTCTTCCATAGTTAGTAGTGATATATGTAGTGAAATCATAATCACCCTCTTCTTTGATCCATGCATGATGTAAACAAATGTTTTGTCTTGTTTTATCTGATATTAGTGGAGTTTTTGGGTAAGGGTGAGGTGTGATGATGAGTTTTATGACACTTCTGTGTCACTATTACTTTATATATAATTTTATTTTGTATTATTTTTGATTAAGTTAAAATTTTGGAGTGTTTTTCTTAAAATTTAAAATTATAGAACTTTTCCTATATTTGAAGGTTGGTGCACATAGTTTAGAGGATAATGTGTGATTACATTTACATAGGGTCTTTCTCATTTCAATTTGTTCAGTTCAGGGTTGGTAAACATATGTAGCACATAGTTTGGTCCAAACCATGTGACTTCATGTGAAACTGTGAGAGTGCATTTTATGTTTAGAGTACTAGTTCATTAATAAATAACAACTAGTGGAAAATGTGTGAAAATTATGTGACAAGTATGCTATTTTTTGTGGAGTTTTTTTCTATACGATGCATGAGTTTTAAAAGTACACATCCAAACCATGACGTTTTCTCTTTTTTCATTTAAAATTGAAATTATACTTTTCCCCCCACTCTATTTTTATGTTTCTACCTTCCCATTTCTCTCATATTTCTCGAATAATCTAGGGGATAAACATGGGATCTTCTTATATTCTCCCTCCTTTGATATCAATCTCTCTTTCCTTCATTTTCAAGTGGTATGACCTTATTTATTCTCTATTTACCTTCCCTTGTCTTCCACTTTCTTCTCCTTTGGGTATTATCTCTTCCAAGATCCCTAACCACTATTTAGGTTGGGATTAGGGTTTAGAATGATTCTAATGAAAATTATTTGTGTGTTTAGGGGTTAATGAGTGCTTCTCCTTACCCAATTATGAATTCATCATCGAAGGTGATATGTTTAAATTGATTTATCACTTGTATAAGGTAGGTGTGTATTTTTAATTCCATTATAATGAATTTCATAAATTTATTTTCTATTTTTAAATGTTTTTTTATAAAATTATAATCATATTATACACCTATAGTAGGTTTGAAATGGTTTTCAAATGGATTTTACAATTAGAATGGAATTTTCATATGCCAGGTGTTTGTGAAAATTCCATAGCGGATCTTTAAAAAATTGTTTAATATTTTGAAAGGGTTTTTGACATTGGTCTTTATTTAAATGATAATTATTGGTTTTAAAAGTAATGTTTTATAAAAATCAGGGTGTTGGCCTAATTTTAATTGTTTTGATGCTATTGAGTCTTGGTGGTGTCTTTAAAAAGTATTTAAAAGAGAATTATTGAAAATAGTTGGATTCCAAATGAATTTTTAAAGGGTGATTTTATTATTTGATCTAAAGTAATGTTTGAAATGGAATTTCAAAGGTTTAAAAAGGCTCGGCATTCTGAGATTTCTTTTCAAATACTGGTTCATACCTTTAAAGTAGTTATTTAATTAAATATGTGAGACCCTCAATTGATCCCTGTGTGGTTATTTGGCATATTGTGGTCTATTTTATATTGTTTTATCATTATGTGATACTAATGTATGGATGAGAAAGGGGTTTTTTATTGAAATGGTGTAGGAGGTGAGAATAGATTTTATTTAATTATTCATTTTGATAAAATATTGATTGTTTGGGTTGATCATTTTATAACATCCACTTTTAATTTTTCTAGTAACTTAGGTATCTAATAGAAGTTTTGGATATGTGTTGAATTATTCTAGTGCGAACAAGATGGATAGTTCCCTAAGAGAGTTTCACCCTCCTAAGGGTCGGTTTTGGTTTAGTTCCCAACTCTTCCTAGATAATATTCTGGGCAGGATATTTTTTTCAAGATACATGTAGTAGCCTAGTGAATATGAGAACCAAGTCCAGTAGAATTCTAGTTGGATCCTTAGGAGTTACCCATGACACATATATCTTTTTTAGTATTAATTAGGGGATTCTTTTATACACTTTGATTGTATCCCCTACCCATTTCTTGATTATTGACACCATTTATTAGTTTTTATACTTTTATTTAGTCTTATTATTTTTTTAGTTCCTATTGTGATTGTATTTCATTTTTATTATTATTTTGGTTTACTTTTAAACTGATTTCTAAAATAGTTTAGAAAGAATTATTTAATAAGTAATGGTTTGATTGTTTATTAAACAAGTTTTATTAAAATTTATTAAATTGAGGTCATTTATGAAAATGGGATTTTAAAGAAATATTTTGGAAATGGGTATAAATAGTGAACTTGATTTGTTTTAATGGTTTTAATTTCCCTCTTTCTATATTTTTAAAAGGGTTTAATTAAATTATTCATCCACCCTTATTTTACATGGAAAGAGGTGATTTTTTTAAAAGTGTTTTTAAGTATTTATATTTTTTTTTCTTTGTACCTGTATACAGAAACATAGTTTATACCTTATGTTCAAACTATCTCTTTATGGATTGTATAATAAAGGTAATTTCATATAATCCTTAGTGAGATCCTACTGAGCATGTTTATCTTACACTTGCATATGCACTAATTCCTGAGTGCATATGAAGCTCTTATGTTTCTCTTTTAAGTTACCAATTATATTTTCATTCCTCAAGGTTTAGGTTGGTCCTTGGTTGGATGTGGGGATGTGGTGAGTTAATGAGGGTCACTAGTGGTGATATTGGAGTTGTCTGGGTTCCACCTTCAATTTATTTTTGGTATGTTTCGTTTTAGTCTCCTTCTATGGATATATCTGCTTCTATTGTATTTGTTTCTGTTGAAATTTTTTGGTATGTATGTTCACTCATTATTCCATATTGGTTGATTCATCATTTTATTTATACTTCTAGTTTATTATTATCATCAAGGGTGAAACAACTCCCAAAATTTCATTCCTAAAACCCAAACACTTGTTGTCAAACTATGGGGATCAGGAATGCCCTTGAGGGCCAATGGTGAGCCGGGTCAGGTGATGTGTCAGGTTAGCTTGAGATAGTTCATTAAAAATAATATTAGAGACTTGGTTCATTAGTAGTTTCCTAGGTTCTAGAATCACTCTCTTTTTATTTGGGTGTGTCATGGTAAAATTGAGTTAGGATTATCATCAAAACTCAAGAGTTCTGTAATGATTGGGTTCATGATCTCTACCCTTTATGATAATGATTGAGTCACCATGGAAAGTTTAATTTAGATTATATTTTATTATTATTATTTGATTGAGATTTGATATTAGTTTTTCTTTATCCTCATTGGCATTAAGTGAGTTTTTATGGTTTTTTGTAGATTTTGGGGTAAAAATGGAAAAATTGATTAGTGGTGTGAGGTTAATTTTCATGATCTGATAAACCAAGTAGTGACCAAGAGCCTGATCTTGATTTTTTTATGAATTGTTCCAAAACTATCACATGGTCCATCGAACTATATGGATAATCCAAGCAAGGTTCTATAGCCATTTGTATTTTTTATTTAAACCCATTAATATTTAGGTTATTAAGATTAATTTTTAGTAATGGAAAATAAATCAAGTGGGCCTTGTGATATGTTAGTGATATGTTTTTGATTTTTTATGTACCTCCTTTTTATGTTATAATGGTGAAAATATATTTGTTTTTGTAAAAAATGAGTTTTTTTTGGAAAATGATAGTATTTTGAAATGAGCCATAGGGTTTGGTTGAAAAATAGAAATTGGTTTTCTAGAAAAATATTGGGAATGTATTTTTTTTAAATTGGATGATTTCATTATGAAACTCAAATTATGTTTTGGTTTTAAATTTTTTTGATGGTTTAAGTATAGGAAATTTTGACCCTTTGGGGGTGTGTTTTTGAAAGTGACTTTTTTAATTTAATGTAAATGAAGCCATGAATGGTTTCAATTTTTTTTAAAAAGAAGTGAAGTGTTTTGAAATGAGAGTAGATTTTGGGTGAATGTTTTGAAATTAACTGATTTTTAATTTTAACTCTTTTAAAAATGTGTTTTTACTTTAAAATGAGTTTTTGGGTCTCCTCATTAAGGATTCATGAATTAAAAAGATTTTTTTTTGATTTTTACCTTGTTTTACTTGGGACTGCTTGGTGTGATTTAGGAAGCATGAAAAGGTTGAGTTTATACTTCATTTTATATAAAGTATGACTCCTAGAAAGGTCTTAAGTAAATGGAGGGTATTAATTCCTCCTCTTAGTGGCGTGACATAGAGTTATCCAAGTTTATTTTTTCTAGTGGCCTATTTTGGGAATTTTGTGGGTTGGGTTGGATAGAGAAAACCAGTGAGACTTATATGGATGGTTTAATTAATGAGGACTAATATTTTTGGATGTTGGGAAAATATTTTATTTTTAGATTCATGTTTAATAAGTTTAGGGAAATTGTGGCGTTGAGGTGGATTTTTGTGGGGTATTATTTAGGAGTTACTATTGGTTTCTCTTAAGAAAGAAATGGTTTCGTTGAGATTTTATTCACTCATTTTATACTTAATCCTTATGAAACTACTTTTCGTAATCCTAGATACATGGGGTACATGCATGAGTTTTGATACTTTGATTTGGGTGTGTGATGGACTTGGGTATGTGTTTATAATGATGAAGATATACATGACACTAGTTGAGAATATATAATTGTCGATGTTGGTTTAAATATAGGTGGGGTAGACATGATATGGTGAACCATTTATGAGTCCCCCTTTCACTTAATTTTGTAACTGAAGGTGAAATCCCATGTAATTTTTTTCTTGAGGTTTGTTTTCAGTTACTAAAAGCTTTAGATGAAAAGCTTTTGATTCATTTTGATTTGTTTTGATGACTTAATACTATGATCTTAGATGTTTCTTGGTTTTTAAATCCTTTAGGTATCTCTTGTATGGTTCTACATTTTTAGAGTTGAGGTATCTTTTATTTATTTTCATGGTTATTGGAATCTAGTTATCCAATTTTTTGGTTTATCGAATTATAGTTGTTTGGTAGCGCTCTTATTTTGGAGTGGTTGTTTGATGCTTCACCATTTTAGGTTAATTATTAATGGTAGGGAGATCCATATTGGTTATTTATCTTCTTCAATTACTTTTCAATTGATTGGGGATTTGATTCTTTGTTCAATATTCTTAATGTCCATTTGAGGTTTTTGATAGATCTTTGTAGGGAGTGTTTTGTTTGGTGTTTCTTTGATCTTAGAGTTTTGTTGAGTTTTCCCTATTTGATATTAACCTGATTTTTTAGATAATTATAGGGTAAGAAAGTGGAAGTACATAGATAAATGTGACACCCATATTTCATTGTTACTATAAATATAATATCATTTTGTCTTATTTTTTATTAATTCAAATTTTTGGGTAGTTTCATTTGAAAAATCAAAATTTTAGAACTTTTATTCTGTTACATGGTTGGTTCAAATGGTTTAAGGGAAACCATGTAACTACCTTTACATAGGGGTTTTCTCAGTAAATTTTCTTCAATTCATGGTTGGTATACATGAGTAGTGCACCATTTGGTCGAAATCATGCAACTTCTAGAGGAAACCGTGCATGTAATTTTGTGCTTGGAGTACTGGTGCATGCCTTGAGCACACCTAGAGGAAACCATGCAACAAGATTTAAAAATTTTCATTTTTAGTAGAGGGGTATTTCTTGATTGGTAGAAAATTTTGAAAACATGCATACAAATCACGAGAGTCTATTTTACTTAGGTAGTTCCATCTACGCGGTTTTGAAAAATCATGCATCCAAACCATGTGGTTTTCCCAATTTTAATTTAAAAGTGAAATAATTATTTTTTACCAAATTAATTTTTATGTTTATACCTTTCTATTTCTATCCTATTTATTGAAAAAAACTATAGGATGCACATGGTAGGTTCCTTCATTCACCATTCTTTGATTTCATGCTCTATTCCCTTGATTTTTAATTTGTATACCATTATTTCTTATCTAAACCTATTCTCCTCACATATCCTTTCCACATCCTTTAGTATTTCTCTCTTACATGAACCCTAAATATAGTTTAGGTTGGGATTAGGGTTTGAGATGATTCTAATTAAAGGTATTTGGGTGTTTAGGGGTTCTTAAGGCTTTATCCTTTATTGGTTATGCGTTCTCCCACAAAGGCAACATGTTTTGATTGCATTTCCACTTGGATAAGTTATGTGGTTCATTGAAATTCCCATGAAATTCATGTCATAAATTCACTGTATGTTTTTAAATGATTTATTATGAAATTATAAGCATATTTTACACCCATTGCAGGTTTGAAATGGAATTTATATTTGTCACAGACTTCTTAGATTCCAAGTGTTTGTGAAAATTATTGAGTGGGTCTTTAAAAAGTGGTTAAATGTTTTGAATGTGTGTTTGACACTAGTATTGATTTAAATTGGAATTATTGATATTAAAAAGGAATGTTTTAGAAAAATAAGTGGGGTTAATCTAGTTATAATTTTTGTGAATCCATTGGGTTTCAGTGGTGTCTTGAAATGTTTTTAAAAGATAATTGTGGAAAATAGTTGGTTTCAAAATGATTTTTAAAGGGTGATTTGATGATTTTATCTAAAGTAATGTTTTAAATGTAATTTAAAAAGGTTTAAAATGTCATAGAATTTAGAGAATACTTATAAAATCTTGGTTGGAACCTTTAAAGGAGTTGTTTTCTAAAATATGCGAGACCCTCAATTAAGTCCCATGTGGTTATTATTCCTATTGTGGATTATTTTATATTATTTTATCTTTATGTGATGCTTATACATAGACGATAAAGGGTTTGTTTCTTATGAGGGTGTATGAGGTTTGAATAAATTTACTATAATTGATTTCTTATAAAATGTTGATCATTTGGATTGCTCATTTTTTTACCTCCATTTTGACTTTTCATGGTAACTTGAGAAGCTAATAGAAGTTCTCGATGCATGTTGCGTGAGTATAGTGCGTGCAAGATGGATAGTTTCCTAAGAGAGTTGTGCCCTCCTAGGGGTCAATTTTGGTTTAGTCCTCGACTTTTATCAAAGGAAACACCAAATGAGATATTTTTTCAGGATACTTGTATTGGCCTAGTGAATCTGAGAACCAGGTACAATAACATTATAATTAGATACCTAGGAGTTACCCATGAAACTTAGATCCTTTTTAGGATAAATTAGTGGATTCTATTATACACTTTGATTGTATCCCATACCTGTTGATTGATTATTGGAACCATTTTTTGGTTGTGATACTTTAATTTTTACTCATTGATGCCTTATAGCCCATTGTGATTTTGTTTCATTTTCATTAGTATTTTGGTTTACTTTATAAAATATTTCTAAAATGATTTGTAAAGTGTTTTTAATAGGGAATGATTTAATTATTTCTTAAATTGGTTTTTTGAAAATGTTTTTAAATGAGGTTATTTATGAAAATCATTTTTTTAGGAAATGTTTTTGAAAGAGGGGTAAATAGTGGACATGATTTGTTTTAATAGTTTAAAATGACCTCTTTATATAGTTTTGATAGGGTTTAATTAGAGTATTTGGCAACCCTTATTTTACTTGTAAAGGGGTGATTGATTTAAAAGTGTGTTTATGTATTGATATTTGGTTTCTTTATACCCATATGTGAAAAAATAATTTAAACCTTATGTTCAAACTAGATCTATATAGAATGTATTACAAAGGTAATTGCATGGAATCTTTAGTGAGACCATACAATGCTTGTTTAGTTCACACCTTGCATATTTACTGGTGCCCAGGTGCATATAAAAATCTTATGTTTCTATTTCTACTTCCTCATTATGTTTTCAATCCTCGAGGTTCAAGTTGGTACTTGGTTGGATGTAGGGATTTGGTGAGAGGCTAGAGGTCACAAGTGGCGATGTTGCAACTATTTGGGTCCCACCATCATTTTATTTCTGATCTGTTGTATTTTATTCTTCTTATTTTATCGTATCCGCTTTAATTTTATTTGTTTTAGTTGTATATTTTTGTATGGATGTTTATTTATTTTTCCATGTTGTTTTCTTTATCATTTTTTCTTCTATTGGTTTATTATTATCATTGACGGTGCTACCATTCCCAAAAGTACATTATTAAGACCCAATAACTAGTTGTTTGCTTGTAGGGATCAGTAATGCCCTTCAAGCCTAGTGATGATTTGGGTCGGGTGATGTGTCGGGTTAGCTCAAGCTGGTTCATTAAAATTTAGATTGTTGTAACTCAATGATTTTTATGGTAAAGGATTAGGGTTTAATTATTCTATGTGAATATATAGAGGAGAGGGTGGACCTTGCAACCTATAATATATTTCCATGCATATCAAGGTGGTAGGTTCAAGATTTATCTCTATATAAGAGCAACGATCCTTTCATTGTATTAATGCATCCATGGGGTTGAATCACTTTGTAATATCTATTGTTACGCTATTTTGATGGTTTGTATTTTTATTGACACAAAGAAATATCAGAGACGTTTATGAGTTTCCCACTTATTGGGCGAGATTTGCCTCAAATATTTTGAAGAAAATAGGATATCCAAGAATAAATTTTAAAATTATTATTAACAAAATATCAAAATATATTTATGAATATTCTTACAACTGATTGAGTTTGTTGTCACTTTTTTTTTTGTTTTTTAGTCCCTCATTTCCTATATTTTTTCCTATTTCACTTTTAAAAGTTCCATCATTTTGTTTTTTATTGAGGAATTTTTAAAAACTTATTTTATAAACTACTCAATTTAAAAGATTTTAAAATATGATTCATTCAAATGAAATTAAAATATGAACTCTATTTATTATTTATTAAATAATATATTAATTTTTTTGGTAATAATAATATATTAATTTTAAACATTATTATAAATTAAAAAACATGGTTTATTACAAAAAATCAATAAAAATAATAATATAATGTGTATGTTGTGTGATTAAAAAATAAAATATTAATAAATATTATTTTTTAAATTAATTTTCATAATATATATACATATATATATATATATACATATATTATTAAAAACCGAAAACCAAAATTTTATATTTTTAAAATAAAAGATCACATTTATGGACAATAAGAGAACCAATACAAAAGGATTGACCTAAATGAACGAGTCTAGGAAAAATAAACATTAATTTAATTATAAAACCACATATATTTTATTAATTGATATAAATTTAAATATATAAAATTAAACATTAATTTAATTATAAAAACCCATACACGTGAAAATATATTTAGATATTATTTTTCTAAATTAAAATGAAATCTAAAATAAATAATGTATTTATAAAATTATAAATAAATATAAATATATCTATAAATATATATATATATATATATTATATTTATATATTTATAAATCTGTAATTATAAAATTTAAAAAATTATGGGAAAGTGTGCTAAATCATTTTTCACCCTTGCTCGAGTGTCCAAATCAACGAATCATTTGGCACCCTTGAGACCCATTTCCACAAAAAAATCCCGGCCCCATTAAAAAAACATATTAATTTTTTTCCCATTCATATATCTATATTTCTCTTTTATATATTTTATTTATTATTAAATTTTAATTATTATTATTATCATTATCTAATATTAATCAACTGTCTTAAATTCTTACACAACTTTTTTATGATGATTTGAATTACTAATATTTGATTCAATTTTTTTATATTATATGATTTTCCTAAATATTTTTATTTTTTATAAAAAACCAAGAAAAAGTAAAAAAGTGTCAATCATTGAACATGGAAAAAGAAGAATAAAATAATTAATATTTTATTTAAATTTACTTTTTTTTAAAAATATATTTAGGATTATCATTTTTTATTTTTTATTTTTCATTATTTTATTTATATTTTTTTTATTTCCCCCCTTGAGGGGATTCGAACCAATACATGATGGGTAATTAACCAGCTCCCGATCAACCAGTCCATGTTCTTATTCTTTTAAATAGTGGTATAATTATATATATATATATTTACATATTTTTATTTATATATATATATATATTTATACATGATTATATTGTTTATATTATTTATATATTCACATCTATATATATTATTATAACAGGATAGGGATTTGAGAAATACAAAGAAAAATCATGCACGCACTCAGGGAGGCTCGAACTCGAGACCTATTCTAACCACCATAGGGGCGTACCCACTAGGCTATGCCCTATGGGAATATATCTATATCTATATTTATATTTATATAAATATATACATATTCAAAATATAATATTAATAATTATCATTATAAGATAAAATTTTTAGTAATAAAAAGATAAAAATAATTAGACTGCATATTATTATTTATGTTTTTTTATTATTTTAAATTTAAATACAACAAAAAAAAACTATTATTATATTAGTATTAATAGATAAATATGTGACACTTTATAATGTCATTAATCTATTTATAATTTATAATTATACCTTCAAGGATATATATTTATATAAAATATTTATTTTAAATATTTCTTATTTATTATAATATTATTTTTATGAAATATATAAATAATATTGAGATTAATGGACTTGGATAATAACATATGATTTTAATTTGAAATCAATATCAATCTATAAAAATCATTGGATCATTATTTCATAATTTAAATATTTTTCTTTTTTTACAATATAACAATATTCTTCATTTCAATTTCCTTAATTTATTGTATATTAATTTCTTATTTTATATTTATAGATTATTAATATGTAATAATAAACAATCAATAATGAATTTATAAATGATTGAAAATTATTATAGGATTTATAGAATATATATAATATAATTAAATTATTACTAAACTCCTTTATTAATGTGTAATAATGATATATTTTAACTATAATAATTTATAATAACAATAATACAAAAGATAAAAAAATAAAAGTAAAAAAATGGTTACTGATTATGTGGGAAAAAAGAATAAAAAGTAAATTTTTCCCTACCATAAGCAGGGGAAATGATTTCACACATATGGGATGGGGTTAACAATACAGGGAGGTGGGATCATCCTCACCCTTAGAAAATTTATGGTATGAAATGAATATAAATTTTTTTATCAGATTAATGGTAGAAAAAATCCCATGGATTAGTTTTTTAAACAAAAACCCCACTCAACCCATGTATAGTTCACGCTCTTCCTGATGTATCCCCTTCTCCTTCAGTTGTACCAATACCTAGGTCTCTAATGCGCCCTGTAAAGATAGCTAGGTAAAAATTCCCCTCCACACACTACCATGCACTATCGATAGTATTAAATAAACTAGTGTGTGACAATGATGCTAATTCCCTCATATTTTTTTAACAATGCTAGTGTGTTGATACTTCTAATTAAGGATTAAGAATCCATACCATGTAGTTTTGGATAAAATTTTAAGTTGTTTTATAAATTATGTTTGTAGGACTGAAACCACACTACAACATCCTAAGTCATACCAAAATTCATATCATATTAGATTAGTGTTTTATGGTTGGTGGAATTGTTTTTACATGTTGATAGAGACCACTCCATGATGAATCTATGTCAAGTAAAGATGAGGATATGTAGGAATACCTCATAGTTGTGGAAGATTAAGTTTCTGATATGTCATTACATGAAGAGTTAGGTCACGTTGCAATGAAGTTAATTCAGAATAACCTATTATGAGGATGGTAATTTCATGGAATAGTTCTTATCTTGTAATATGGTGTCACATCACGACACATATTTCATGTGATTAAATTATAGTTACATAATAATGATTTAGTAATTATCATATAGTGATCAAAACATGGTTAGTTTGGTTTCATTGTGATGAAAAATGAGTTATTTTTGGTGTTTTTACAAGGATAAGGGTACTCCTATATGGAAGGAGTACAACGATGTGGTGAGATGGTCAAAAGAGAACCCTAATTTTTTTTACAAGATTTATTTTGTAGAGTCTGAGATGTGATTCTCAGAGATAAATGGATTTATTTTGTGAATAAGGTTCTCACACTATTGAGGTTTCAAAATTTCCAGTGGCATGGTTTTGGATTTTTCATGTGAATAAGGGAATTTCACTATGAATCTAATAGTCACACCAAAATGAAGTCAAATTAGTATATTTATAGAACTCAAAATTTCTATCTTTTAGGAATCATATGGGTTGTTTTCATAGTGGAATTTCATTTAGATTTAAAGGAATAATTGGATGAATGTTTCCATTTAATTATGATCAATGAAAGATAAAACTTGGTGTTTATATCATTAATGGATATATATATTTCACTACAAAAGGATAAGGAAAATAATGAGTAAAAGGAGAGGGGTTATAGATATATTATGGAAATTTATAGAGAAGAAAAATGGGAAATCTAAGAGTCTATCCTTATAGAGGTTTATAGAGTTCATAAAATAGATGATGATCGAGATGATTTATACACCATTGATATTGTAATAACATTATTGGTTTGTGAAATATCAATAAAGTTTCACTTGGAAGAGAAATGATATTTATAAGTGATTGAGAGAAGTGACTTTTCTACTTTTGCAAGGGTTGTAAACCTAGAAGCCTAGTGCAGATTCTGTGAATTGTAAGAGGGTAGTAGTTAATTTAGTAATTATGGTACATTGACACATCATCATTTAATTCTCATTAGATTATTCCAATTTGGGCGAACCATATATATGACATCCCAAATTTTTAATACATGAATTTTAACATAATTCCTTAACAAAATATTACATTATTAATGTCAAAGGATATTTTGAGGTCCAATGTCTTGGAAAGTAGGTACATAATACATGAAATACATAAGTAAAATATAAAAATAAACATTAT
The DNA here is from genome assembly GCA_963277665.1 of Viscum album. Classification (NCBI taxonomy): domain Eukaryota; kingdom Viridiplantae; phylum Streptophyta; class Magnoliopsida; order Santalales; family Viscaceae; genus Viscum; species Viscum album. The sequence goes on from OY728121.1 coordinate 630,704,945, forward strand.
TTAATCCTTTTTAAATACACCTTTGTTATTCCATCATAATTCATCTCACTGTAAGTAATTTCTTAGGTACATACATCAAAAGAAAAGGGTGAGTGTAAAGCCTAGTAAGGGATAAAAAAAGGAAATGGGACATAAATGATCATCATGGATAAAAAATGTGGAATAACATGGTGTAATAACCATAAGTTCTTGATATATAACATGTAAATGTGGCTATAACATAAAAATTATACACTCATAATCATATCACTAAGGTTTATCACAAAGGCATCATAAGACAAAATTACCAAGGTTATTCACCAGGGTATTGTAAAACATGCCATCTCTAAAGACTAATTAATTACTTGATGCATTGGATAAATATAAGGGATAAACCTTTATATATATAAATCCATATGTTATACATATATCAAAATAAAATATTTCCTTAATAACCCACGAAAAAATAGGTTTATGTAAAAGTCATTAAATTCGTAAATGCTTAAAGACATGAGCATTATATCATTTTTACCCTTGAGAAAGGAATGAATGTTTTATATTTGGAAGTCTCAAATAAATTAATCATTATTACATCTATATTAATACCCTTGGATATATAAATGGGTTGATTATTCAATTTATAATAATATTTCATATAAAATTTAAAAATTCATGAAATAAATTCAGCATCATGATGGGTATATTACGTGGATTAAGTGTAGGGAATAATGGAAGGGAAAAAAGGTCTCCCATTAATAAAATATTATTTTGGAATTAATGGTAAAATAAAAAGTGCATGAAATTAATGTAATTAAAAATTTATAAGATATACCATAAAATAGGTAATTGAATGGAAAAGAAGAAGAGAGTTCCCATACCTTGGGAAGTAACTTACTAAAGCTTAGAGAGGAAAACCTTAGGACCCTGGAGAAACCATAGAGGGGAATTATAGAGGTGAAATTAGTATAATTTTGTGATTAAGGGATTTATATTAGAGAGGAATGGGTGGATGTGTGGGTATTTATTGTAAAAGAGAGGAATTTTTTAATAATTTATAAATATAGATCTCAAAATTCTAGGTTGTTGAAAATGAAAAACCATTATCTTACCCATGTTTTTGCTCATGGTTTTAAATATTTGAGTAACTTTTTATAATATTTTAATTCATTGGAACCTAAATCCATTTTTTAATATTACTTTAGATAGGAAAAATACATTTTCTACAAAATATAGTTTTTAAAATCATAATTTCTATTTTAGACTTTAGAAAGTCATTTATAGGTTTAAAAATTGATTTAAATATATTAAATTATATAATATTAAAAAATAAAATATTTTTGGTTGTTTATTATATTTAAGTAATTATTACATCATTATTACATATACATGATTTCATAAAACATACCAAAAACACAAAACTATATTTTTACTATTCACTAAAAAATAAAGTATTTTAGAAAATTTTCAAATTTTCACCCTAACTTAATTTTGACATGATGATTTAAAATATAATGTTTATTTTATCAAAATTATTCTATAAATATGATAATTTTAAATTTTAAATAAAAAATACCCACTTATTGAAAAATAATAGTTTTAATGACATAGTCAACTTTTTGGAACATATAAAAATTTACTAGGTCATTATAAAGTTATATGATCATTTATATTTAAATAAATAGAGTTTAAAAAGAATATTTAATGAAAATAAATTTATTTATAATACCTAATTTTATTATAAAAGTGTATATATTTTATAGAGTTATAATTAAGTTTTATCTATATCTAAAAATATATTTATCAAATTATATTATATCCGTGTGTATTTTTTTAAATAAAATAATACTAAAAAAGATATTATTGAAATAAATATTTTCATCTATACAAAGGGAATTATACCAAGGTCTAAATACATATCCCCTTATTACACAAACCTATGACCTAAGGATAATGTGTACGATGGTGGTAGCTCATGGGGTGACTTAGCTAACATTGGCCTAGTGGTGATCTCGACTGGCATGAAATTATCCCATTGGTGATTTTGTTGAAGCCTCACTTGTTAAAACTATACTTGGGATTGATTAAGGTAGAATATAAGTGATGTTACCTCCATCCTAGTTACAAACAAATGGGCTTCAAAAGGCATGAATATATTGGTTGAGGCTACCATTTTTTCCTTTCTACATCAACTATCATTTGTCATTACCCTTTATTAACACTAATTATAATGGTGAAATTATTACCAATGATCATAGTTACCAATGGTCATATTGAATAATTATCATATTGATTGATGGTCACATTGACCAATGATCATATTGACCAATAATCATATTTACCAATAGTTAAGTAACAATTTGATCCCAAAGATCACTGTTCCCTTTATACTCTATATATACTTTACCATTCATCAATATTTACTACTTCATTCCTAAAGTTTTTTAAAATTACTTCAATAATTTCAATTATATTCATAACATTTTTTTCTTTTAATAGTTTTGATGTAAGGTTTTATATTCATGGAATAGTTTGATCCTATGGAGTATACCATTGCATGGTAATTATTATTTGGTTTTTATAGTCTATTACTAGTCTTAACTGTAGCAACAAAAATTATTAATTAACATATAATATTGGTTTTTAATAGTATTTCTATTTTATTATATTTTTCAATATAATAAAATAGTAATTATAGAAAAAGAGTTCTTTTACTAATCATAGAAGGAATTTTTAGATCGTTACATTCTCCCCCTTAAGAATTTACAACCTTGAAATTTGAATCTTTCCTAAAAAAATGGGGGTATTTTTCCTTAATTTCTTCTTTAGGTTCCCAATTAGCTTCTTTAAACTTTCAATTTCTCAAAAAGACTTTCACAATTCATGTTGTATTATTCCTCAATACCTATTATCTTCTATCAAGAGTTTAGATCTATTCCTCTTTATATGATTATTAGGTTCCAATTACAAAAAAAAACGTGTCTAGTATATATTTTGTGATAACATATAATTTCTTAACCGGGATACATGGAAGACATTTTGGATATTGTATAGGTTTTTTGGTAGTGCTTCTCAATATACAAACACTCTAACATGATCCATAATCTCAAATGGTCTAATGTAACTTGGAATCAATTTCCCCTTATTTCTGAATCTCGTATCCCATTTCCATGGTGATATTTTGAGGAATACATGATCCCCATAAAGAAAATATAAGTCCTTAATTCTATTTTAATCATACTTTTTTTGATTATGAATAGACTTGATATGTTTCTAAATCAATTGTGTATTTTATGTAGTCACCTTCACAATGTCTGGTCCCAACAATGTTTCCTTTATCTAACATCATACTAACATGTTAGAGTTATAAAACTTTTTTCATTGAGTGATTCAAAAGGTTCCATGTGAATACTGAAGTGGAAACTTTTGTTAAAGGATAATTTAACAAGTGGAAGATGTTGATCCCAACTCCCTTGAAAATCAAGTGAGTTAGAACATAGAATATCTTCTAATGTTTGAATATCCCTCTCAGATTACCCATCATTTTGAGGATGATAGGATATTCTTAGGTTTAATTATATATTAATTTCCTTTTGAAGGATACTCTAGGATTTATAAGTAAATCTTGGATCCTGGTTAGAAAAAATCAACAATGGTAATCAATGGAGTTTCACTACTTCTTGAATATAGTGGAAATCTAGGTGCTCTAGGGAAAAAATATCTCTTATGGAAATGAAATGTTAATAATTTATCAATCTATTAATGATTACACATATAGCATTTGTTCCCTTGTATGTCTTAGGAATTATAGTGATAAATTACATAGTGATATTATCCCAATTCCATATAGGTATGGGTAATGGTTGTAATACCCATTTAGGATGTTTTCATCTCCCATTCACTTATTGACCCACCAAGCGCCTTGTAGTGTTATTGGAAATTTACCTTTTCATATTATCCCACCAATAATAATCATGAAGTTACCTATAAAATTTAGAGATTTTAGGATATATAGAGAATATATATCTATGAGCTTCATCCATCAGCTCCTTCTTTATCTCCAGAGTATATGGAATAAAAAAACTTATACCAAATTTTAGTTTACCTTCCTGATCAATATTGAATTCAAGAAACTCACATTTTTTCGCAACCTCTATATTATTTTACATCAATGGATCATATATTTGAACTTTCTTGATCTTATCTAGTAATTATGGTTGAGAAATAATTTGGAATAGGATTGATGATTTCCCTTCCATTATGATTCCCATGTACAACCATACTAGGTCCTTGATCAATGGATCTCCTTCAATCCTCATCATTGGAAGAACACTAGGATATTTCTTACTCAACGCATCTGTAACTTTTTTTCTCTTATAGAGTGATAATGAATTTAAGAATCAATATTTAAGAATCTCTAGCCATCTCCTTTATCTCATGTTCAATTAATTTTTTGAATATATACTTCAAAATTTGTGGATTTGTGTATATATCACACTTTTCTCCATGCACATGAGCCTTAGCCTGGTTGGCAAGGTCTCTGATGGTGCATCCAAGAGACCAGGGATCAAAACCAGGCGGAGGTAGGATTTCTGGGTTACTGTAGCAGTACTGTAGCAGGAAATGTAATGGCTACTATAGCAGGCACTGTTTGGCACTGTAGCACCCGGGAATATGCCCCCGTTTGGGCCTTCGGGCATCAGATTTGGTCCCCGAGTCCTTCATTGGCCTTCGGGCACCCAGGACTTCGGGTTAGTTGGGCCTTCGGGCTATCCATATGGCCTTCGGGTTACCTACAGATACAAACACCAGACCAAAAACTACAAGGAACAAGCTCTATAAGGAGGATGGGCAAAGGAGCTTTCACCATAGCAGGGGCTAACGGATTGTAAGAATGAGAGGGTATGGAACCTGCCATCGGGACAAGCCTGTGCATGCACGGGAATGCCTAGATGAACAGCCATGTGGAGGTGAAGAGCTGATTTCAAAAGATTAAGATACTGGGGAGGAGCAAGTTCCAAGTTTTTTGTCTGGGTTGTATGGTATGTTTGTGCCTACGGGCATTAGTTCCTAGAAAAATGGCCTACGGGCATGTAATAGGGTTCCACCTAATCCCTTGAAAGGTGGATTATCAATCAATAAAAAATGAAGGCCTTCGGGCCATTGGAGGATCACACTTTTCTCCATAATGATAGTGTCTCCAAATATTTAGAGAAAAAATGACAGTAACTAACTAAAAGTCATGAGTTGGATAATTTTTCTCTTGAGATTTTAACAATTGAGATTCATAGGTGATTACCTTGTAATTTTTCATGGGAAAAAACCAATCCATTTTAGAGATTCATCACTATAAATAAAAAATCCTTCTTTGATAGAGGGTTATAGAGTTAGCACAAGTGCACTAACCAACCTCTTCTTCAGTTCTTGGAAACTTTCTCCACAATCCTTTTTCTAGATAAACTTAAATCTTTTTATAGTTGAGTTGGTTAGTAGATTATAAATTCATGAATTATTTTTCACAAACCTTCTATAATATCCCACCAAACCAAGGAAACTGCCAATATCTATTACTCTTACAGGATGAGGCCATTCATGTATAACCTTTATCTTGGAAGGATCAACTGAGATTCCTTCAATAGATATATTGTGAATAAATAATGATACTTTTTGTAACTAGAAATCACATTTTCTGAATTTAACAAACTATTTATCCTTCCTCAAAGTTTGTAATATAACCCTTAGATAATCCTCATGCTCTTAATGAATTTTTCAATACATCATAATATCATAAATAATGACCAACATAACTTTATCAATGCATTCCCTACAGACTCTATTAATCAAATCCATAAATTTTGGAGGAGCATCAGTCAATCCAAAGGGAATAACAAAAACTCAATAATGCTAATATATTTTTTGGAAGGTAAGATTTGGGATATATTTTTTCTTCACCCTCAACTGATTATGCCCTGATCAGAGCTCAATCTTGGCGATGAATTGTGCCCCATAAAGATAGTTGAACACATCATCAATCCTTGGAAGAGGATATCTATTATTCATTATTATCCCATTATGTTCTCTATAATTAATGCATAACAAAAATGATCTATCCTTATTATTTATAAAGAGAACATGTACTCCCCAAGGAGACACACTTGGTCAAATAAAACCCTTATCCCAAAGATCTTGAAGTTACCTATTTAATTCCTCTAACTCCACATATTCCATTATATATGGGGTCTTAGATATTGCCTTGGATCCATGTATGAGTTAAATTGATAATTCTACCTCTTTTTTTGGGTGAGTCCCTGATAAATATATAGGAAATACATCAATTAATTCCCATAAAATAGGTATATCTCATATCTTTAGAATTTATCTTATTATTCTTCTTCACTAATTATTTCCATAAAAATAAAAATAGGAGATCATTATGAGAAAGAATCAGGATGGGATATCTCTCCTTTGAATATAACTATAGGTTTTCCATTCATGATAATAAAAATATCCTTGATTATACAGTTGATATTATCATTATACTTTGACAACTAATCCATCCCAAGTATTATGTAAAATTACACCATTGGAATTATCACCAATTTTATAGAGATATTATACTCACAAAAGTTAATAGGGGAATACCAATATATCTTTAATGATTGAATAGTTCCTCCTAGAGTCTTAACTGAAAAATATACCACTAGAAGTTCATGGTTTAATTTTATGTTCCTTACAAACTTGAATGAAATAAAAGAATTAATAGAACTAGAATCAAACAATGAACTTGATATCTTTGGGTGTAGGATGAGAGTACCTCCCACAACATCATTTGGAGCCTCAATTTTAGCCGTTGTAATTTAAAGAGCATGGTATTTATTACATGGCCTCTACTGGGGTTTATGGAAGTTTTCCTCCATTATCTTATGATTTTTAAATTGATTAGTTAAATTTCCATGATCCCCAAAATCGAAGCAATATAGGTAAGGTTTTGATTGTACCATATTCCCTTTTTCATTGGTATTTAGATAAAGATTCTTAACACCTGCACAATAGTTTTGGATTATATGGACATCTATTACAAACTTGTATCACTTTCCACTTCCTTTCAGACAATTCCCTAAATGATTCTTTACACATTTGTTGCACATGAGATGTTGTACTTTCTTCTCATCTGGATTCTTTCAAAAAATTTCTCAATCTGTATGTTCTTTTAATTTTGTACATGATTCCATCAGGAATCTTCAAACTCCATTTCAACTTTGAGTGAAAATTTTCCTATCTCTTCATAACTCCCAAAGTCTTGTATTTACAATCATTTTCATAGATGAGTTATCAATTTACAAAGAATCAATTTATCTTCCCATTAGAATAGATGGAAAATATTGAAGCATGTCATGAAAGCCTTTTAAATTTCATCTCATAATTATATAACATTTTATCTTTGTTTAAACTCAAGGAATTCCCTATCCATATTGGTTTAGAGGGTATGAGGAAAATAATTATTGAAAAAGACTTTTTTGAAGACTCCCCATTCCATGGATTCCACCTCATCCCTTGGATTCGTGTTCTTGATTAGTGTCCACCACTGATCAACATCTCCCTCTAAGTGATATACTTACAATGTAACTTTATCTTACTTAGAATAATGGAGTAAAAAAATATATTTTCTATACTTTTGATCCATTATTCTATGATTAGTGGGTCAAAGGTTCCACTAAAAGCTAGTGATCACTGAAACATACAGGATTAAACTTCTAGTTGTTCCCACTATAGTGAAACAGGATGCTCCACATGGTTTAGGTTTTTATTAAATAACCCATTCAACTGATTCATTGTCATCATGAAGTTTTCAACATCATATCCCCCCACATTTTGAAGGCCACCATCACATTTCCCATTACATCCATTGTTTACATGATTCCCTCTATTTACTTCATTTTTTTCTAGAAGAAGGAAACCTAAGTGAAAATTTTGATACTATTAAAAATATTATAGTAATTATAAAGGAAATATTAATCCTAAAATATTATAATATCACTCTTCTAGGATGATATACTTAAATATAAAAAAATTACATTATCCATATATCCTTCATAATGGTTTATAAAAATAATGTACTTAACCAGAGCATATTCATTGATAATGTCAAACTAGGTGTGTAGTAAGGCTTCTTTGTCATGCACCAGGTGATGATAAAGTTAATACCTAATGTTCCATTTTTGAGGTTATTACTCCTAGGTACAACTATGCTAGAGAGATGTCCACTTTTTGTATTTATAGAATTATTTCTTTCTTGGAAACCACTTTCTTTAGAATTTACTAAAAGTTAAGGATGTTTTACTATATTTAGAATTATCCCTATAATTTTTATTATTGTTTTCAAGTCCTAAAATATAAAAATAACTAAACCCTTCCTTTGATACCAACTATGACATCTTTCCTTTTTAATACATGACTTTTAATATAACTCCTTAGAAAAATATTACATTAATAACTTCAAAGGATATTTTGAATTCTAGTGAACTAGGTATATAATATATGAATTACATTAGGAAAAAATAAACATTATTTAATCCTTTTGAAATAATTTTTGTTATTCCATCCCAATTCACCTCATTACAAGTAATTTCTTAGGGACATAAATCAATGGAAAAGGGTAATTATGAATCCCAATAAGGGATAAAAAGGAAATATGACATGAACTATAAACATAGATAAAACATGAGGAATAACATGGGAGAGTAATTATAATTATTTGATAAAGAACATGGAAATGTGGATAAAAAATTAAAATCAGACATTCATAATCACATCACTAATGTTTATCACCAAGTTGTGAAAAAACATAACTACCAAGGTTATTAAACAAGGTACAATAAAACATGTCATCTATATAGATTAATTTTTTACTCAATAAATTATAGAGATATTAGGGAACAAGATTAATATATCTAAATTCATGTATTCCACATAGATCATAAGATAAAATTTCCTTAATAATCCATAGGAAATAATGAACTAGTTTCATATAAAATTCATTAAATTCATCAATGATTAAAGACATGAGCATTAAATATTTTTTAAGCCATGAGAAAGGAATGAGGGTTTCATATTTGGAAGTACCCAATTAAGGAATAATGGTTACATCTATTTGAATACACATGAATAGAGAAATGGGTTGAGTATTCAAAATATAAGAATATTTCATGTAAAATAGAAAACTTAATAAAACAAATTTGACAACATGAAGGGTATACAATGTGGACTATGTTAAGGGAATAATGGAAGGGAAAAAGGTTATTTCATTGATATATTTTTTAAAATAATGGAACAAGGAAATTTTCATGAAAATAATTTAATTCAACATTTATAAGTAATACCACAAAAGGGGCACTTGAAATGAAAAAAAGATGAGAAGAGTTCCCTTACCTTGGGAAGTTACTTCCTAAATATTGGAGAGGGAGATCTCATGACCTTGGATACACATTCTAGGTAATTTATATAGGGTAAATGAGAATAATTTCATACTTAATATATTTTGTGTGGAGATGAATGGGAGGATGGGTGAGTATTTATAGTAAAAGAGGAGAAATTATTTAATAATTTCTAAATACAGGTCTTGGAATTATGGGTTATGGAAAATGAAAAACCATTGACTTACCCAAGGTTTTTGCTCATAGTTTTAGACATTTGAGTCAGGTTTTATCATATTTTAATCATTTGGAAATGAAATTCATTTTTTAATATTATTTTTTTCATGGAAAAGTAAATTTTCCACAAAAATATAGTTTTAAAAATCATAATTTCTATTTTAGACTTTGGAAAGTCATTTATAGTTTTGGAAATTGATTTAAAAATATTAAAATACATAATATTAATAACATAAAACAATTTTGGTTTTGGATTATATTTAATTAATTATTATATCATTATTACATATTTATGAAGTCATAAAACATATCAAAAAAAAAAAACAAAAACATATTTTAACCATTCACTAAAAATTAAAGTATTTTATAAAATTCTAAAATTTAACCCCAACCTAATTTAAACATTATGATTTAAAATATAATTTTTATTTTATCAAAATAATTCTCTGAATACAAGAATCTTAATTTTTTTAAAAAATATTCTTACCATTGAAAAATAGCAGTTTTTATGACATAGTCAATTTTTTGACACATATAATAATTTCCTAGGTCATTATAAAATTATATTATCATTTATATTTAAGTAAATAGTGTTTTAAAATACTATTTAATGGAAAAAATTATTTAGAATACCCTATGATATTATAAAAGTGTATATATTTTTTGAAGACACACTAATGTATTATCTGTATCCAAAAAACTATTTATCAGATTCATCTTATATTCATATATATTTTATTAAATTAAATAATACTGAAAAAGGGATTGATGAAATAACTATTTCATTTATACAAAGATAATTTTACTAAGGTCAAGATACATAACCCCTTATCACACCACCATATGCCTTAAGGGTAAGGTGTGCGATGTTGGTGATTTCAATGGGGTGGATCCGCTAACATCGACCTAGTGGTGATCTCCACTAACTTAAAATTATCCCATAAGAGATTTAATTTATGCCTCACTTGTTGAAGTTTTTCTTGGTCTTGGTCATGGGTGAACCCTGGTGACACTACGTCCCTCCCATGTTCTAAAAAATGGGCTTCAAAAGTCAGGAATCTATTGGTTAAGGACATTATTTCTCCTTTCTACATTAATTATCATTTATCATTACCCTTTATAAACATTAATTATATTGGTTACATTATTACCAATATTTATAGTGCCCAACTATTATATTAACAATTGTTCATATTAACCCATGGTCAGGTAACTGTTAGATCCCAATGATCTCTTTTCCCTTTATACCCTATATATACTTACCACTCGTTAATATTTTCTACTTTATTCAGAAGGTTTTTCATAATTAATTATATAATTTCAATTATATTCCTAAAATTTATTTTTCTTTTAATAGTTTTCATGGAATTTTTAATATTATTGATAGAGTTATATTATATAGAGTATAAAATTGCATGGTTGCTATTATTTGGTTTTTATACTACAATAATAGTTTTATATGTAGTAATTGGTATTATTACTTGGAATGTAATATTATTTTTATAATAGTATTTATATGTAATTCCATTGTGAAATATAATAAAATATTCATTATGAAAAAAGAGTTATTTTAGTAATCATAAATAAATTTTCAGGTCGTTACGAAGTAAAAATTTCTTATGTCCCTTTTCATTTTCTTTATCACTTCATATCTTTCATGAGAGAGAGATGTGTTTCTACTAATGGTGAAAAAATATCATTGGTGAGAATAATTTAAATAAATTTAAATACCCTAATTCACCCTCACCCCACTCTTATGGAATTTACCTCATTTTGGACCAACAAGTGGTATCAAAGCAGAAGGTTCTCGATGGATTTTATCTCTTTGAATCCATGGGAGTGATTTTTAACCACATGGGAATTTTGATCCATTATATTAATAAATTTTAATTATAGAATTATCAAATTAAACACTATTTATTATCATTTTTAATGTATGTATATGTAGATTCTATATATAGGATCTATGTTAGCGTAGAAGGCATATAATTGTTAAAGAAAGACTCAAGGTAGATCAATACTGACATAAATAGAGTTAATGTGTTAGGGGGATCTTTATCCAACATAATATAAATAAAGTTTATGTCATGTAAATCCTCACATTATTTGTGGTAAAAATTTCTCAACATCTATTAAATCAATTACAAGGTATGTGAAGCTAAATTACAGGTCATATGGAATAGGTATGAGGACTTGATGATGCACCAAAATGAATCTGTTGATGCATTATTTTACTAGGTGAATGTGAGTTTGGAATAAAAGTTAAGATATATATAAAACTTATATTATATGAATATATTTAAGAGGATACATATAAGATTTATACCATGTTGTAATGAAAATGAAAATAGGTCCTTAGCTATAGAGAACTCTCAGGAAGTGTTGTTTAAGGAAATTGACGTGACCTGACCTATCGTGCCCCCACCTGGGCCAACTGTAAGTAGAGATTTCCACCCCAAGACAACCTAAAATATCCCAAGGGATAGTGACTAACTTCGAGCATAAATATCTCACAATATGGGAGGCTTTATCCTAAATCCATGACACCCTAATATTTTAGTATGTATTCTCCTTTAATTAAGACCAGTATGTACGATAACTTATAATATGCGTAACATCGAAATGATGTGAACAATTATTTATTGCTATAAAAATTGAAATACATTACAAGGTAGTTAAATGAAACAAAATTGAAAAAATAAATGATTTTGAAAAATGGAATTTTTTTTATTTTACTTAGGATAATAACATTACTTCAAGAGAAACTTTTTTGATGAATTACGTATTTCTGAAAAATTTAATAATTTTGAGGAAATTATTTCAATAAAATGAATTAAAAAAATTCTATTAATTATTATTAAAATAAATTATTAACATCCAATAAATAAAAAATAGTTATAAGGAATTTTAATAAATTATTCATGGATAAATAATTTTTTTTTTAAAAACATTATTTTTATTATATATTATATATGTTTTAGAAAAAATATGAATTTATAAATTTTATAATTTTAGTATGATAAAATTAACTTCATTTATAGATTTGGAATATCAAAATTATCTTAGTGTTACATTTTTTTATTTTTCTAATATGGTTGATTATTTAGTTGAATAGTGAAAATACCATTTTTACAAATATCGTAAATTTTATGACATCATAATGATATAAGAATAAATTAAAAATATATGAAAAAAATTTACCAAAAAAAGTTTTATTTAATGATTAAAATAATTCATTTATTTTTTTTAATTTAGAAATATACTCTTGAGTTTTTAGAACCCAAGTTATATTTTATCATAATAAAAGTACTATTTTTGATCCTTTCCTTGAATTAAATATTTATAAGTTTACATTTGGTTTTGGATTATTTTAAATTCCCATAAATATAATATTTTTATTATTTAACCAATAAATTTCATGAGGATAAATTATACATAGGATTTTGGGGTAAATTAATTTCTATGCTTAAAATAGATTTTTTTTCTTCTAAAAACCGTTTTTCTTTGAATTTTGCATACTTATATTAAAATTAATTTTTAATACCTATAGAAATAGATTCCTTTAAAATTGATTTCATATTTTAACACATAAAATTCAAATTATTTAATATTTTTATTTTCCTTTTTAGTCATAAAAATAATTTACCATGGTTAAAAAATGATTTGCTGCAGTAAAAGTAAATTATAGAAAAAAGATAAATTAAATGAAAAGGCCTAAAATATCTAAGAAATTATAACTTATTTATGTGTATTAGAGGTTTATAAACCATAAAATATCCCATATACATTATTTTCCACTATCTTATCCACTTTCCTTTGTAAGTGACATGCTGTTAATATAAATTAATGAATATTTATAAAAATGTTTCCCCTCCTCACTTATAGAGGACTCCTCTTATCCTCATTTCTACACTCACTTTGATCACTTTATATAAAGAAATTTATTACGAAATGACTTCCCAAAAGTCATATAAAAGACTTATAAGTTCTTTTATCACCAAAAAATTAACTTAATATGGTTTAAGGAGAGATCTAAAGGAATACATCCATTGTAGATGTAATTGTCTTAACCGAGTTCTTTCAAGTTAATTTATTATTAAAAATTATACAAATAATATATAACCATATTAAAATAATAAAATAATTATCATTAGTTTACTTAATTTTTATTATTTTTTTGAAGAACCATCAACTTCCTCCTTTATATCCATTGGAAAATAAAAACGTTTCTCGTGCGTATGTGTAGACTACCGTGTTCCTGAACAACATATTTCATTTTTCCAAACCTTCTTAAATGGATGGTAATAAGGATATATTTAATGAATAAATATGATATATATGATATAATTATGACTCTTTAAATATAAATAATTATCTACCCATCTTCCTTCTCATTCATTAGAAAATGAAAACATTTCTCGTGCGCACGAGTGGACTACCACCTCTATGAATGAAATATTTAATTTTTCATCACAGAATTACATGGATGGTTATAAAAATATATTTAATGTATAAATATTATATTTATAATATTATTATGGTTCTGTAATGTTTTTATATAAATTTTTATTTACTAATAAAATCAATTCTTTTTATAAAATCAAAATTTCTAAATAAATGATATTTTAAGCTTTCCAATCATCACTATTAGTTCCATGAAATGTCAATGGAACTCAATAAATATATAAAAAATATACTATATAACTTCATGATTTTTTTTATATTATTAAAATAATACAAATATTTAATGACTGGAATATCCGAATTAGAACATGAGTGAAAAAATAAATTATTAACACAAAAATATTGATTTTAACAAATATTTTTTAATAAATAGGTAATGATAAATTATAAGTGAATAGTATATATTAATATAAATATAAATATTTTTCTGATATATATTTATAATGAATATAAATTTTTGATATAGTTAATTTAGAGCATGTATGACTAAACATGAATCCAAGGTAAGGGTTCCTCATCTCAAAATTTCCTTCTTTGAGACATATTTTATATTATGAAATTAATTTATTTTATATGGTGTATATACTACCAATATGATATTTTAAATAACATATATCTTTTTAATCATGTAATTTAATGTTCCATTTCATGTTTTACCTTTATAGGGGTTTTAATTCAAGCGTTACAAAAATTATAAGGGTTCCTTATCTCAAAATTTTCTTCTTTGAGACATGTTTTTTAATTATGAACAATATTTATTTTATATTGTGTATATAATAAATATTTTAGAAATTATATCATTATTATATTTATATTAATGTCATTTTATCTTCCATTCCAAGTTATCTATTTCAAGATCATTCGATTTAAAAGTTACCAAATATGTAAGGGTTTTTGTTAACTCAATTTACATTCCTTAAGTTATGATCATTCTTCATGATATTTTTTATTATAATTTGGGTAAAATATACCTTATTATTGAATTATATTTTATTTCATATAATATTTTTGGGGATTTACATTTCTTTCCCATGAACTCTTTTTTGAAGGATTTTTGTATACATTCTTCTTCATTGATAAAATTATTTCTTCATAAAAATGAAATGTTGTTTAGAATAATTATCACCTTATTTTATATTTGTTTCTGGTCCATTTCCATATTATCTATAGTTCCCCAACATGGGATCCACTTAAACTGTGCTCTAGGCTAGTGGTCCACTGATCTTTAAGCATACCTCCCCATATTCCAAAGGATGCTGACTAGAAGTGAGGGTCTAATTAGGTGATAGTGGGGAGAATATAACCTTTGATTATGATGATAATAATGTTTTGAACACACAAAAAAAAAACACACACACACACACACGTGTATAACATAGTGGAATAAGGACCATAAAAACTAGAAGTGATAGAATAAATACAACAAAAGTATATATAACAACAGTAGTAAATATAAGCCCAAAGGCATCATACCCTTTGCAGATAAATACATCTATCACAATAGGTCTTACAAAATAGATATTAAAGGTCTCCCATGGTTCAAAATAAGGTTATATATATATATGATCCAAAAATAAGGTCTATCTTGATATAGAGGAACCACTTGGTCCCCTTCCATCCATCCCAGATCATGAAGGTCCAGCTCCCAAGTCTAATCCCTTACCTGATCTCAAAACCATAAATTCTATACATGTCCCGAGGGACCTGTGTAGTTTGTGAGTATAAAATCAGTAGGACACCACCAATATGTTCTTATATTAAATCCGTAATTATACACTATATTCATATGTAAATAAATAGAAGCAAGTCACACATAAAAATAAATAACTCTCTCCACTTGTTCTCAATAGCTATAAGTGAGAATTTATCTACTTCATCCACTGATGATACATCTATGAATATATTCCCCCAAATATATATTTTCACACATGACATGTCTTAAAAGAAATATTTTTAGTGGTAAGGACCCATGGATCAGTTCCAATGCATCCCTTGATGAATATCATACCTAGAGATCCCTCAGGATCCTCCTATAAATATATCACAGGAACATCATGCCATCTGACACCTCACATGCAACCAATCAAGTAACTAGTTTCCAAAATACATTCCCATAAATATGTACAAGGTCCCTCATAACTCTATTCATAATTATTCCATTGGATTAACAACCCAACATCCCAAGGTATGATGATATATACCCTCTCATATATAATAAATCACCATCAGCTCAATAGCTCAACGTCTTGAGGAACAATGATATCCATCCTCCTATAATCCTGGACCATCAACCACAAGTATAAATGGAGGTCCTTATCCCCTAACCAATGGTCTCAATCACTATCAACCCATGGTCCATAAACATCAACTGATGGTCCATCACCATCAAATGATGGTCCATCACCATCAACTGATGGTCCATCACCATCAACTGATGGTCCATCACCATCAATTTATGATCCATCACCATAAAAATTGGCTTTCAATGATGAAAAACTCATCCATAACTGACATTCAACACCATCCCCTATTTCGAAATATCTTTGGAGGACACCACCATTATTGAGTGTTCAACACTACCTCAACTAAGTCCTATCTGTGTGCACACAACTCCAACAACAACGTCAACCAATAATGGTGAGCGTAAATCACTAACAATTACTAAGACACACCATTCTAAAACCTTGTTTCCACTTGTGACCACATTTACCAAGTCTTGATGGTCAACTCCATCCAACATTTTGTGTCCATTCTCTTAGCTTGAAAACCCATCTCACCTCAACTTGGCGATCAATGCCACCCCATGAATCTTAGGACATGACCTCAGCCTGAAAAATCATGTCGCCTTAGTCCCAGTGATCAGAATCACCTGGATAACTCATGACATTCCCATCACATCCCCAAGGAAATAATGAAATCAAACACAATACCCATACTCATCTTGGCATAATTAAATAGTCTTGATCATATACATCAGCATCTAGTAATATCATTTAAAAAATTTAAATACAAGGATTAATTTACTAAGTGTATACATGAAAAAACCAAATTTTTATATTTAATAATTCACCGCATAGAATCCATATATTTAAGGAGAAATCCAGGACCCACCTACCTTATAATTGTAGGCACTCACTTATTGAATATCGGCCTTTAACTTGATCTATATCGGAAGAAAATGGAGTTTAAGATAAATGACCTAACAGTAGGGGAAAAGAGATCACATAGATTTACCATTCCATATAGTGAGATAAAAAAGGAATATAAGCATGAGGATTTAATTCCTTCCCATGTGGAATCCATATCCACTAAAGGATCTTAAATTAGAGCTCAAATGAAGATGAAGGCTCAAAGATTAGGAGGAGAGAAAGAGGAGAGCTCTACAACTACTAGAGGAGAGGTGAAAGAATGGGAGGAGAAAAGAGGAGAAGGCCTATTAAAGAAGAAATAAAATATGTAATTTTGGCCTCTTTAAAAATACACACAATTACCATATGTTTTGGAAAACCATGCACTAACCATGTAGTGATCACTATCTAAGAGGAAAAAAACCTCACATGGTTTGGTTTCACAGTTTGAAAAACCATATGCCAACATTATATGTTACTCTAAACACCTACACTCTAGTGAAAAATTTCCTAGAAGGGGCCACATAGATAAAAAACTATGACCCTTTGAAAAACAGGCCTCATGGTTTTGGCCACATGGTTAGAGAAACCATGCGCCAACTACATGCCTCTATCCGTCTTCACCAAAACTAGTCTTTCAGATCCCGATGATTTTGAAACCCATTAAAACTCTCAAGGAACTCACTAATACTTAAAAAAATATGAAAAAAATTAATTCAAACATTTTAACTCTTAGAAATAGGTCCCAAATCCCAAAAATAATGTTGGTGTGACCAATAAACATAAGGAAAATTAAAAAAGGTTGGTAATTTCAACCTACTCAAAACCCAAGATGTTAAAAACTACCCACCTAAAAATATCCCATACTTGATATTTTTAGTGTCAAAATAAGATGGAAAAAATACCCATCTCATCTATATCACTTTGGTCTACCTCGGTTATTCATTCATAGGCTAATCCCCCTTATAGCGCTCCCCACCTTAGGAATTACCTACCCGATCACTTCTTGACCAAAAAATCAAATATATAGATAGTTCCATGGACCATCACCGTTCATACAGGTCCTCCCATGACATAACATCATTCCTATAACTCATCAAGTGCTCAATTACACCTGCTTTGTACTTGATGCCTATAAAAACATGCATCGCACTAGATGCTCATTAGTACTTGTGTCATGCATAACACTCATGAGTCCCGCATCTCATTAGATTCCCAAAGATCCTACTTCACATCTAACACCCAAAATTAATCCAACATAATATATATATATATATATATATATATATATATGAATTCACATCATTTTATTAATTCCTATACACCTTGTACAATCCACACATATTACCAGGTTCCCACAATAAATCCTGATGCCTATACATCTCATACATATCACACATCATACATAACTCCCACATATTGACAAGTTATTGGTTAATTAATTTATCACACATTAACCTCAAGCACCAAAATTGGCCATGCCAAAAACAAAAAGGTAATTCCATGATCAAGGCGTACCTATAATCATAATATGATCTTCATCATTCTCTACACCTGGAAGCTCAACTACGTGAATCTCGATTGAAGATCGATTGCCTGAGGCCTTACCTCCCTATGAATATGCACCATATATTTTCCACTAAATCTACTATGAGGTCTCTCTATCCCATATAGTACCTATACATAAAATAATATCCCAGTTACTGGCTCCTGGTACTGCTCCCAAACCCACCTCAGATCCCTGAGTCTGACTTGGTCCCTATATACCAGTTATCCGAGAAGGATTCATGTAGAACCTCTCTAGATTACTATCTATCCATATTCCCATCACTCCTTTAGATTCTTCTCATAATAAGTTTGAACATTCCCTGACTTCCCACACTAAAACAAAACCATTGAAGAACCATTCCTGGGTATCTTACCTGAGTCTCTGGCCTAACTAACTTGTGGAGACTCCTCATAATCTAACTTTCGGGTACCTTTAACGTCATCACTAATCTCACTTGAAAATATCACATAGACAAAATATGATAGGTTTATAAAGTTTCCCTCATCTATTAACACTTGATTCACCTCATGAGTCAATTAATACATGGATGAATCATCTCCCTAATCTCCCTAGTCAATACCCTATATGACACGCACCAAGCTCACCTTGAGCTTCTCATATAACCATGACCCAAAATCTTGAATATTCTATATCTTCTCCACTTGTATCGGAGCCTGTACCTATGGTTGAGATCAACCCAACCCTCAGGGGCCTCATCCCCACCCTCTGGGACCTCATCCCGACCATTCGAGGCCTCATACCATGCATGCTCCTACGACACCACATCTCCACCCTCCCGAAGATCCACTAGAATCCATCTAGGTGGAATCACACTAAATACCAAATACCATGGTCAAAATAGCCATAATAGTCACACACACACACACAAATATATATATCATAGATAGTGAAATTTTTAATAAGAAGCACATCTCACCACCCTTACAATCCCCTATTACACCCATGTCACATGACATTAGGCCTCATGGCCCCTTACCTACCCATATTAGAGCCATGTATCACATATTTTCCAGCCTCAGGGCCCCTTTCCTACCCATAACAGAGTCAAGAATCACATATCATCTTACATCATAGACCCTTTCCTACCTATAATAGATTCAAGCATCATATATCATGCATATCAAATATCATAAATTTGAGGTGGCTACGTAGAATGCCACCAAAAATCTATATAGGAAAACACTATTTATCTTTTTTTTACATTTTAAATGGATAAACTGCTTTCATTATCCATGGATACCCATAACATAGCCAGGACCATACATACCATATACACATGTCATCACATACTAATATCATCAAGAACCACATTACTAGGCTATCTGAGTATAATTCCACCAAAATTCTATATAGGAAAATTCTGTTTAGATTTTTTTCTGATAGTTTAAATGGCCCAACCCCACTTAGCACATTCTAGGTTAGCAATGACAATAACAACATAATCACACATTATATGATCCTAATTACCTACCATGATGTATAAATACTCATCCATTGTCATACCAGGACAAGGATAAAAATATTATAATCCAATAAATTCACACACAAGTTCATCACTTGATGTGGAAATCAATAAACTATAAAAGTGAAAATCATAAAATCAATTTCCCACCCCTGACAACTTGGTCTATCCCCCATGCATGGGGATGTAGGCAGCCAAACACAAAATCTTTACCCAATTATAAATATATCTTAGTATCCAGTTTACCATAACTCAAATTGTAAGACAAAAAGAAAAATAAACTCCCCTGATACCATTTGTAGAAACTCGATCCATGATCCACTTAATCTATGCTCCGAGATAGTGGGCCATTGGGCCTTAGGCAGGCCTCCTCATATGCCAAAGGCTACCAACTATAATTGAGGGTCTAATTTAGTGATACTGGGTAGAATATACCCTCTTGTGATGATAATAATAATGGTCCATATATATATATAACATAGTATAAGAAGGACCATAAACAATGGAAGTGATAGAATAAACACCACAAAATCATATATAACATCAATAGTAAATATAATTCCAAAGGAATCACACCCTTTCAAAATAAATAAACGTGTCACAAAAATTCATAAAAAATAGATAAGAAAGGTCACCCATAGATGAACATAAGGTTATATATATATATAAAATCCTAAAATATGGTCCATCTTGATTCATAAGAACCACCTAAGTCTAATACCATCCATACCATACAAAATTGGTACATCTTGAATCACTAAGGTCCAACTCCCATGCCTAATCCCTTAATTGATATCAAAACCATAAAGTCTACACATGTTTGAAGGGGCCTATCTATGGTGTGAGTATGAACTCAATAGGCCACC
The DNA here is from genome assembly GCA_963277665.1 of Viscum album. Classification (NCBI taxonomy): domain Eukaryota; kingdom Viridiplantae; phylum Streptophyta; class Magnoliopsida; order Santalales; family Viscaceae; genus Viscum; species Viscum album. Next base: position 630,726,061 of record OY728121.1, read on the forward strand.
AAAAATGTGTTCTTGTATTATATCTATAATTATACAGTGTATTCATATGTAAATAAAGAATAGAAACTCACACATAAAAATAAATAACTTGCTCAACTTATACTCAATAGCAATAAGTGAGCATTTACCTACTGCATCCAACACTGGTACATCTCTGAATACATGATCCAAAATATATATTTTCATACATGACATGTCTATAAAGATATATTTATAGTGGTGTGGACCTGTGGCTTAGTTCCCAAGTGTCCCCTAAAGAATATCATACTTGGAGAGACCCCAAGATTCTACCATAAATATATCACTAGAACCTCATACCATACAACACCTCACATTCAAAAAATCAAGTAATCATCTTCCCAACAACATGCCTATAAATATGTCCCAGTTCTATCAAACCTCCATTCAGAAAGTCACTATTGGATTAATTGCTCGAAATCTCAAGGTATGGAGATATCCATCCTCCAATATATAATAAATCACCGTCAAATCAATATCCAGACATCTAGAGGAATAAAAATATCCATAATCCAATAATCCCTTCCCATCATCCATACATATAAACAGCAATCCCCATCCCCCAATAGATAGTCTCAATCATTGTCAAACAATGGTCCATCACCATCAATCATGGATTTCTATGGTGAGAACCACCTCCAAAACTGATGGTAAACCCCATCACCTAATTTGAAATATCTATGGAGACCTACACCCACAATGAGTGGTCAAAACCACCTCAACCTAGTCCTATTTGTTTGTACAAGACTCCAATGGAAATTTAGGACAACAACATTGAGCGTCAATCACCAATAATTTCTAAGCTACACCATCCGATAACCTTGTTTCCATATGAAACCACATATCCAAATTAATGATGGTAAACACCATCAAAAGTTCTTTGTCCATACCCTTAGCCTAATGAAACAATTCAAATCATTTGGAAATCAATATAACCTCATGTATCTTGGGCTAAGCCCTCATCCTGGCGAACCGTGTCACCTCAGTACTAATGATCAACATCACCTTGATACCTCAGGCCATGACCATCATGTTCCCAAGTAACTCATTAAATCATATCGCACTAAATTTATTTAAGTAATTTAAATATATATCATAACTGACCCAACCAACCATAATCCCCATACTCATCTTGGAATAATTAAATAGGCTAGAGCATACCCATAAATATCTCATAATATCATTTAAACAATTTAAAGGAAATGATTAATTTATTAACAATCTCACTCAAACAACCCAAATGTTCATATTTAATATTACAACACATATAAACCTTATATTTAATTATAAATCTTGGAACCACCTACATTATACCTATAGGTTCTCCCTCATTGAATATCAGCCTTTAACTCAATCCATATCATAAGAAAACAACGTTTCAGTCAAACTCCCTAAAAATATAGAAAAATATCTTATATTGATTTATCATTCTATATAGTGAAATAAACAAGGAATAAAAGTAAGAGTACTAAAGGCATTACTAAGATCAATCCATACCCACCAACGAATCCTGAATTAGAGCTCAAACGAATATGGAAGCACAAATCTAAGGAGGAGGGTAAGAGGAGAGCTCCACGAATGCTGGAGGAGAGGCACATGCATGAGAGGAGGAAAGAGAATAATTAATATTATGTAATAAAGAAGAAAAAATGGTAATTTTTTCCTATTTAAAATTATTCATGGTTACTATATATTTTGGTGAACCATGCACTAATCATGTGGTGCTCACTGTTTGAGAGGAAGGACACCTCCCATGGTCTTGATGTGAAGTTTGAAAAACCATGCTACAATCATACTAGGAACTATAAAAATAAGTAATCTAGTGAAAAAATTACTATAAGGGTTCACATGTTTAAAAAAAACACCCCTTTTAAAAATAGGTCACATGATTTAGGCTGCATGGTTAGACAAACCATGCATTAACTGTGCACCACTGTCTGTCTTTCAAAAAATGGGCCTTCAGAGCTCGATGATTTTGAAACCCATTTAATATCTCAAATAACTCACCAATCCTTTAAAAATATCTGAAAAAACACCTTTTATAATTAAAACTCTCTTTATTAGGTCCCAAATCTAAAAAATAAGGTTGTTCTGACCACTAAACTTAAGGAAAATTAAAAAGGTTGCGAATTTTGACCTGCTCAAAACCCAAGATGTTACATTCTCACTTTAAAAAAGTGTTTTACTTTATTATTTTGAAACCCAAGTATGTATTATCTCATGAGATCTTATTATTTATCTTTTAATCTTTTTAAAATAATGGTTTACTAACTATTTTATGATTTGAGTTTCAAGAAAGTTATTTTAAAATATTAAAAAGGATATTCCTTTCATGATCATATATTTTATCTTCCGATCCAAATTTTGTTTCTTAGGTACATTTTATTTTCAATATTATTTTATTAAAAATTATTTTATAAATAATGTTTTAAAATTATCCTTTTCACCTTATGAAAAGAGTTTAGGAAGTAAAATTTCACTTTGTTTTGAAACTATGATACAAATGCTGTAAGAAATTTATTTTCAATGTTTCACTTCAATTTCCCTATTTATTTATGAATATACTTTCCTTTACTATAAAACTATCATTTATGATGGATTTATAGTCTCATTTAACCCCTTATTAATATATGGTTTGTACCTTATTTTGTGTAGAAGGCATTTTATTGGTTCATAGATTTCATTAAATTTTTGTTCTTCATCACTCTACATCTTTATTTTAAATTTATTTTTATCTTTTATGTTTAAGTTATATTGTAACATGTATATATTCAATATCATCACTATATTTTATTAACCGTATACCCATTTCTATATATGGTGTTATTTGAAAGAATCATACTAAGAAATGCATTCTATTGGATGAGGAATATTGACCTTTTGTATACTTTATTTAATAAATATATTGTTTTTATTATTAAGGAATATTTATTATATATAATTTTATTTATTCAATATATGACTAATGAATTGGAAATGTTTTGTGATGTTTTGGAAATATAATTATATAGCCCATAGATGTATCGAGTAGGTCACATGAGATAAACTAGAATGGATATCACTTGGTGTCTGGAAGCTTATATAATTATAATGTCTTGGCATGCGTCCTTGATGATATGAAAAATTCCTTGGTATAAGGACTTGATGGTAAGATTGAGATCTTCAGCACTTTGAATTTCTTCAAAATGAAGACAATTTTTAACTTCCATGTGATTATTTACATTTTTATATAATCTATGGATAAATTTAATGCTTAGGTTATTATTTATATGGTACATTTATTGATTATTTACTCATTCATATTACTCAAGTTTTTTTTATCTATGATTAATTCCATTGAATTCCAACCTTATGAAGAATTTTAGTGCACCATTATTTTGTTTCCATTTCCCCAAGTTATGAAGAAGAGTAATACATATGATATCATGTGTGGATAATTTTTTTGGGTGATTTTGAAGACATTATAGAATAAGAAAATCTGGGTATATTGGAAAAAATTTCCATTGGGTGAGAAAATATACATGCTTTGTTAATTAATGGTTTTTCCTAATTCTCTAAAGATTTAAAACTAAAAAGGTATTAGGTAAAAAAGTGTTTCAATAATTTCTTTTTGTTTTTTAATTATGTATGGTTACAATTGGGTCTCTTGATTGGTATCAAAGACAATATATATAATGTATGTTTTTAGCACCGATCTGGGAGTGTGGGTTTGGGGTACTATAGTTGGTATCATAGTAGGGTTTAGATAATTTTAGAGGTCAGGATGTTAGAGTTATGGATACATTTTTGGGTTGATAATTTTAAGTTTTATCATATTTTCAAAGTCATAGGTACCCTTTTGAGGACTTATGTGACTATATTTTAAATGGATTAATGATATTTTGGAACACATTTATGGGAATACAAGATTAAGGGAGATATAACCCTTGGGTTTGGGTTTTAATTTTCTGTGAAGGTTATTTGGGAAGAATTTTATTATATTTTTGGTGAAAAAGTTAATGGTATATATATACCTTTGGGTTGGTATGTGATTTCATGTTGAAGTAAACATGATTAATTGGGATAATGGATTGATTGATTTTTTTGAATATAAGTTGATCATTATGGATAAACCTGGGGATTGAAGAGATATTTGAAGTCAAGGTGAATAAAGTTTTTTTTGGGGTAGATTAATTGATTTTTGGGAGAACATATTTCAATGATTCTTGGGTTTATAATATAGTAAGGAATATTTTTAATGATCATTAATGTTCATTAATTTTTGAGGTAAAAATTTATGTTGAATTTGGAATAAAATTTGATCAAATCCTTCTTATTTTTTGGGTTTTGAATTTATTATGACATATTTTGAAGAGTTTTAGGGTTTATTTATTTGTGGAATGATTTAACTTGAAATTTTGGTGTTATTATTGAGGTTTTAGAGATTAATATATTACTTATTCACATGAAGGTTTACTCATATTGAGTATTATCTTAACTTGTTCTGTCCATTTTGGTTTTAGTAAATGGATAGTGATAAGAGGAATAACTTTTCATTATTTTATTGATCTTATGATCCCTTAAATGTGTATTTTCATGCTTTTGATTGAGAAATTATCATGTTTTTTTATTATTTATAATATTAGATGAATTAGAGGTTGAAAAATAATTGAAACACAACTAAAGGGTGGAATTATGATTATTGGTTGAAAAGAAATTTAGTAAGTATAAATTCTCATATTCTATGTCTCAGTGGTAAAATAATTCCTCAAAATAAATAAAGTGGAAGATAATTTTATCAAGTCTTATATGGAAAATATTGGTCAAATATTAAGGTATGATTTTTAAAACTTATTCCAAACTATGAGTCTTATCACGGAACACACATTCTTTTAGAAATATTTAGATACGAAATACTATTTTTTCTAGTAGAAACATAGAAATTACTTATCATGATAAAATACACATATAATAATATAAATATGCCAGGATGAACTCATTTCTGGTAAGAAAAAATTAAAATTATTAGGATTTAAATTATTTAATGGTAGAGAATATAACACCATAAAAATTTAATACGTATTTTCCTTTAAATAAAACCAATATGTGTGATAAATTGTGATATTCACAACACTGAACTAAAGTGAATAATGATTTATTAATATAAAAAATGAAATAAATTACAATATAGTTAAATGAAACATAATTAAAAAAATATATGATTTTTCAAAATTAAAAAGGATCTATTTTACTTTGGAAAATACCATTAATTCTAGAGATTCTATTTTAATAAATTATGTGTTTTTTATAAATTTAATACTTTTAAGGAAATAATATCAATAAAATTTATTGATAAAATTATAATAATTATTAGTTAAATAAATTTATTACACCCAATAAATATTTAATCAAGTATAAGGGATTTTAATTTAATTATTCATGGTTAAACAAAAATATTTTGTTTAAAAATATTGTTTTATTATATTTTGTATACGTTTTTAAAAGATAGATTTCTAAATTTTATAATTTGAGTTTGAAAAAATAAAATTCATTTTTTTTTATTCAAAATATCAAAATTATATTAGGGAGAAATTTTGGTATTTTTAGGAAATGGTTGATTTTTAGGCAAATAGTGATAATATTGTTTTTACAAATACCATAACTTTTATGATACTATAATGATATAATCATGACATTTAAATACTTGAAAATTTTTTATTGAACATAAATTAATTTAAGGAGTAAAGTAATTAATTTAAAATTCGTATTTTTAATTTATAAATCTATCCTTGAATTTTTCTTGAACCTAAGTTATATTTTATCCTAATAAAATACAATTTTGTGATCATTTTGTTTAATTAACTATTTACAAGGTTACATTTGGTTTTGGATTGCTTATAAAGTTAAAAAATATTATTTTTCTCATTAACATACTAATAAATTTTATTCATATCAATTATAAACATGTTTTTTGGTGTAATTTCATTTTATTCTTAAAAAAACATTTTTATAAAAACTATTTTCATTTCATTTTGCATAATTATATTAAAAGAAAATTTTTACACATATTGAAATTTATTTTTTAAAATGGATTCTATATTTTAATTAGAATATTTAAATTACTTAATTTTTAATATTTTATTTTTATTTATAAAAATAAGTTACCAAGTTCAAAAATGAGTTACTACCGTAAAAGTAAAATATGGTGAAAAGTTAAATTAAGGGGAAAAGGTCTAAAATATCTCAAAATTTCTATCTTATTTTTGTGAATGGGAGGTGGATCAATAAAAAATTACTCGATATCCATTATTTCATACTATTGAATCCAATTTCCTTTGAAAGTGACATATATTTAATATAAAGTAATGAGTATCTACAAAATTGCCGCTCCTCTAACTTATAAAACAACCCATATTCTCCTCACTTCTACACACACCTTTATAACTTTATATAAAACAATTTATACCCAAATCACTATCCAAAAACCTTATCCATGATCTATTTTTTATGATATCACTATAATAACAACTTAAAAAGGCTTAAAGAGAGAGCCAAAGGAGTATACCTAAAGAAGAGGTTATTGTCTTAAACAAGTTCTTCCAAGTTTCTTTTTTACTTACAAATATTCCATATAATATATAAAAAAATTAAAATAATAATAAAAGTATCATTATTTTACTTAAATGTTATTATATTTTTGTAAAAATCATCATCTATATCCTTTCCATCCATTGGAAAATGAAAATGTCGCTTGTGTATACGTGGAAACTACTGCCACTATGAATGACATATTTCATTTTTCATCATTACCTCACATGACTAGTTTTAAGGATATATTTAATGAATAAACATGATAAATATTACATAATTATTATTCTATAAAGATAAATAATTATCTATATTCCTTCCCTCCCATTAATTAGAAAATGAAAATGCTGCTCGTGCGCACGTGCATGCTACCATCTCCATGAAAAATATATATCATTTTTCATCACCGACTTACATGGGTGATTATAAAAATAAATTTAATATATAATTGGGATATATATATCATTATTATTTTCTTATAATGGTTATATACATATTTCTATTTACAAATAAAATAAATTATTTTTATTGAATCAAAATTTCTAAATAATTGTATTTTTAAGCATTCCATGCGAATCATCACCATAAATTACATGAAGTGAACATAGAAATCCATAAATATATAAAAATAATAAAAATTTATTATAATTATATATATTATCAAATAATTACCAATTTAAATTAACCATAAACCTCCAAAACAAAACATGCGTGGAAAACTGAATAATTAACACAAAAATATTGATTTTAACAAAAAAATATTAATAAATGGGTAATGAGTTATAGGTGAATGGTTTATATTAAGATAAAAATAAATATGGTTATGATATATTTGTATAATAAATCTAAATTTATTATATAGATAAGTTATTGTGCATCCAACTAAGTAGTAATTCAAGGAAAGGGTTCCCAGTCTCAAAATTCACTTTTTTGAGGCATGTTGGGTATTATACATCCAATTTATTTTTTATGATTTGTAAACTTAATCCTTGATATTTTATATAATTTATATATATTTATTAATGATATTTAATATTCCATTTTATTTTCACCTTTCAAGTATTTTTAATTCAAATGTTACAGAAGTTGCAAGGGTTCATTGTCACTAAATTTCATTTTTTGAGACATGTTCTACATAATGAATCTAATTTATTTTATATGATGTATATAATACCTATTTTAAATATTATATAATTATTATATTTATATTCATGTTATTTAAATTTCCATTTCATGTTTTATATTTCAATATTATTCAATTTAAAAGTTACCAATGCGGTAAGGATTTTTGTTAACTTAATTTTCATTCATTGATTTAGGATCGTTCTTCTTGAAATTTATTCTTATAAGTTGGGCACAATCTACCTTATTATGGAATTATATTTTAATTTATATCATTTTTATATGGATTTATATTTATTTCTCATAAACTATTTTTAAAATTATTGTTACATCAATTCTTCTTTATTGATTGACTTATTTATTCACAAAAAAGCAACATTGTTAAGAATAAATCTCATCCTATTTGATGGAAATTTCTCCTACATGTATATATTATTTATTTCAATTTTTTTTAATTTATTATTTTGACACAAAAATATTTATTATCTCATTTAATATTATTACTTAACCTTATCTATTTTCTAAATAATTTTTTACTATCCTTTTTTTATGTTATGGGTTTCAATAATGGTATTTTAAAATATTTAAAAGATTTTACTTTCATGATCATATATTTTATATTCAACTACACATTTTATTAATTAATAATTATTTATTTTAAATATTACATTAGCTTAAATTATTTTTAAAATAATTTTTTAAAATTATGTTTGACCCCTCATGAAAAGATTTTTTGAAGGAACTTTTAACATTGTTTTGCGACTATGTTATAAAATACTTAAGAAAGATATTTTAAATTTTTTATTCCATTTCCATCTACATTTTATAAAATAATTTCCATTAATAAAACTTCATTTATAATGTATTTATGGTCACCCTTACTCCATTGTTATTTTATGGTATGTACCTTATTTTTCACACAAGTCCTCTTCTCAGTTCATACATTTCCTTGAATTTACATTCCCTATCACTCTCCATATCTATTTTGAATTTATTTTTTTCCATGTTGTTATTTTATAGTACCATGGACATATTTAATATCATCTCTATATTTTACTAACCATATACCCATTTCAATATACACTGTTTTTTGAAGTAAGCTTACTAAGAAAGTTATTCTATTGGTTGGGGGATATTGACATTATGTATACTTAATTAAATATAGATATGTATTGATTATGTGTTTTATTTTTCATTAAAAATATGAAGAAATCATTATAAATTTATAGTGATGGGTGGGTCCTCAACACCTCGATGCATTGTGTAGGTCTCATGAGATAAAATAGAATGAGTATCTCTTGGTGTATGCCAACCCATATAATGATAATTTATTAGAATGAAGACTTGTTGATATATAATATTTATTTTAATTAGGACTTTATGGTATATAAAATGTCTTGGAACATAGCCTTGGTGATATTATTAATATGTCAAACACTATGAATTTCATCACTATGGATACAATTATTGACATCCATGTGATTATTTGTATTTTTATGTTATCCATGAATGTATTTCATATCCAAGTTATTATTTATATGACATATTTATTGATGATTTAATCTACCATATTAATCAAGTTTTTTCAATATAATATATTCCATTGAACACTGCCTTTACTAAGTATTTGATCTCACCCTTCTTATGTTTCTATTTCCATAGGTTACGAAGAAGAGTAATAAATATGATATCATGTGTGGTGAATTTTGAGGGATGTGTTGAAGACTTATTATAGAATAATAAAATTTGGGTATAGTGGGAAAAAATCTCCATTAGATGAGAATGATATGAGTTTTGTTAAGTAATGGGTTTTCTTAATTATTTAAAGATAAAAACCTAAAAAGGTATTTAGTATATAAGTGAATCAATAATTTACTTTTATGTTGTAATTATGTATGGTTAAAGTTTGGTCTCTTAGTTGATATCCAATTCAACATGTATAGTGTACGATTTTAGCACTAGATCCAGGAGTGGGGGTTCGAGGTACTATAATATTGAATGAAATAAAACACACACCTAAAATGTATAAAATAAGTACCAAGACCAACATAATATATATAAAAACAAATTAACCACATATAACAAATGTATAAGAAACCAATACATGAATATCCTCACATAGAAAAATACAAAGGGACTGCACATACAATAAGAATCTAAATTAGATAGACATAAGTCATTGGAAAGATCCTAATATCTATGAGTATTCCTGGATATACCTCTATCCACGAATAACTCTACCACCATCATGAACCACTGTACTCCACCATGAGTCACCATGCATCATCAAGAATAAGATCTAAACAAGCCACACTAACTCCTCACACACCCAAACCATCTCTATCCCATGTTTCGTCTATATAGACATGAAAAATTTGGGTATATGGACCATATAGGGGTGAGTATAAACATACTTAGTAATAATCCCTCAAAACTATAAAGAAAATATGATACAACATGTTAGATAAAGTATCCCGGTACTAGAGAGTAATTGACAGGAATATAAGGAAGAATAATTAAGACATTCTCTATAATTATAATTCCCAAGGATGAAAATAAGGTCCCAATAATCTTATCTATAATCCTAGAAGGTCACACCATATGATAAAACATATAAGACTGGAAAATCAAAGAATCCACTAAGCCTAAATAATCGCAAGTCCTGAAGAAGTTTGTACTACATAGTTTTTCTAACCACCACATCACTTCCAAAATCTATAAAGGGGATCCTACTCATCACTGAGGAATTCTCATCAATCAAGGGGTTAAAAGACCCTCCAGAGAATCAATACCATACTAATAATCAATTATTTTGAACTAAAAATTGAAAACAACCTTTTTAATCTCACAAGATCTGTTTTGGAGGATCTTGTGACCTTAATATGTAATGGGGTATACTGATTCTAACAAGGATTCCATACCCAATATGAGATTTTTAAGTACGAGGATATCAACTATGTAGATAGTGGATCACACTAAATTAGTGAGTGAGGGGGATACCAAACCTATCTAATCCATTGGTAGAGGATTTCACACCCCAATCAGTATAAAATGAATAGGGGGATTACGAACCCTGCCTAAGAATGGTTAGATAACTCACACCCTAATATAACCATGCCCCAAGGAGGGTTTCCAACCTATAGAACACTCAAATCATCAGGTATGAACCCAATCATCATCCCCACCAAGCTAAATTCAAAATATAACTACATAAACTCTCAAGTAGAATAAAATAGATAAATAGAAAATTCTACTACAATCCACATGTAAAGATACTTAAAATTGTAAATTTATTTATCCAAAATGGAAAAATGGTAAAAAAGTTGTAAAAATGACCCTCAAAGGAGGATCAGTCAACATGGAATCCCCTTGGATTACCACATGGAATGATAGGGGAGGTAAAGGAATGTGGAACTAGATACATCACATAGTTCATGGGTGTGCTGCGCCCATGGATGTTGTGTGTCCAAAACCTTGTCCCCCTTTGTCCACCTTCATGTCTGGGTTGGGTAGGACCCCATCCAGATTAGCTCATCACCCACATTGAATGCATGGTTAGGATACTAAATAGGCTAGGATGACCTCACATCAACCCACCACATGATGTGATGAGTACCATCTAATCATAGCTAGATCAAATGACTAGGGGTGGGTAGGGATCCCCCACCTCTCACGCTTCCTACATCATGGTTTCCATCACAACTATTTCTTCCTTACCATAATTCCTGGACGACTATTTGACCAGGTCATCAACTTTTTATGTAGTCAACCTCCCCTAACATGTCATAATTATTCCACCCTCATGCACTTACATCCCCTATGACATGTGCTTCTGCCCAAACCACTATCACCATAACTCTACCCAATTACACCTATAATGACCATCATTTCCCTTGATATGTCTACATGAGACAATTTCCTTCTATTATAGAACCAAAAAGAGAATTTAAAAACGAAATATTCTAAATAATGAGAAAAGGATGGTGTATAGTAGATAGCTTGACCACCCAATATGATTTTTCATCGATGCATGTTGAAGAACATAGAGTAAGGATTGCTGGAGAGTTTGAGAAATTATGGAAAATATTGAATGGGGAAATTTTAATAAACTTAAGAAAATATTAATGTTACATTGAAAAAATATTATAGATAAATTAATTCTTAAAATATATTAATAATAAATGGAAAATGTAGTGATAAAATATTTTATGAAATATTATAATGAAAATATTTACAATCTTTTTATATTGAATAATATCTTCAATAAAATATTCAATTTTAATTAAATGTGTTCAATTTATAGCTCAATTAATTATTTACATAACTATCTAGAAAATTGTTTATGAATAAGTATCAAAGGGAAAGGAAAATTTAACAATAAAAATAGTACTACCTCAGGGGTAGTTTACTCATTGATGAAGATTGTGCTCATGTTCCTTATCGTTGACAATCCCGATGAAGATTTCTGAGATTACTATAATATCTTTCACCAACACTCTCCAATCCTAGGTTATATGTGGCTAACTATAGGATGTGAAGAATATGATGATTGAATTACCCAGAATGAACTAATTAATTAATTTTAGATTATCCCTTTTTATTTTAATTAATCCTCCCATGATATCCAAACCTTGGAAACTTTGATTATAATGGAATTATACCAAATATAGGGTAAAACCCCCATTATTATTGAAACCATGTTCTTAGTTTCCCCATTTAACACTTTGTTAAGAAGATATAAGTAATTTATCCCAATTACGTGTGCACTCACTAAAAATAATATATTATAAATAATATATTATTTTCAAGGATCATCTACACTAGTAATTTTTTTCTATCTTATAAGAGGGATGAATACCCCAAATTAGAGTCAAAGAAATCATCATATAATTTTTCTAAGGTATTCTACTTGGTAAATTTTACCATTTTACCCCTAGGGAGGCCTTGAGACTCTAAAACTCAAAATTGAGCTTAGTGTTATTTAGTAAAACCTGAGTTACTATATCCTCCCCACCTTTAGAACTTTTCATCCCCATAAAAGAAAAAATAAGATATTATCATTATAGAAACTCAAGAAATAACCCTTTCTAGAGAACAAAAAACCTTTATATTCAATTCCCTAATCTATGGAGCTTTGAGATCTAAGTGAAACTTGGTATACCACCACCCAATAAAGGAACATACTCTTTCATCACCAAAGATATCATATCTATATCACCTCAAAGAAAGATCATAATGAAAACACATATCTGGTCCAAGATATTCTTTCTAATATTCCCACCCAAAACCTTTACCATCAAATTTTTTCCCACCACATGGGATAAGGAGAAAACATGAATCATTGAATCCCACCACAAAATGGTAAGTTTAAAAAGTTATCACTAGTGTGAGAACCTCAATCAACACCTTTAAAGAGAGTTATTAAGGGATTTCATATGAGATCAACCCATATATACCTCACTCCACAACTAATTTCTTCATAAAATTCCACATTGACATCAGAAGAGTTGAAAATCTACAATAATCCCATGATTGACGTTAGTTTCTTTATAAACTCCTTCATATAAGGAATAAGAACCTATGATGAATGCTCATGAAAGAAAGAAAACATATGTCTTTCAAAACCTCATCATCTATGGGAATACTCTATCCATATCCAATTATCTAATAATTTTTTCATTCATTTTCAAAGATATCCTAGTGGTATTGTCATATAACTTTTAAAGAAGATTATGATGAACAACTCATGAACAACAACACACTCATTCAACTACTTAGAATAAAAAAACTTCCCATCAGATGGTCCAATCCACCACAACATAAATCATGTAGTCTAGAACATTCACATATCCCTACTTTTTTTACTTCGACCAAAAGATAACACTTTCCTAAGAAACCAAAATATACAAACTCTCGAGGAAACAACCTTTTCTAATGCATATAAAAAGTTGTAATGTGATGAAAATTTCCAAAAATGTTTCACTAAACATACTACACTGGGGGTAACATACTGAAAGGTTAGTTTAAACTCAGGATGTCCATCATGATATTTAATACAAACATCAATTAAAAACCACTATATTCCCAAGGAAGTGATCAACATGTCCCCCACCTTCAAGAAAACCCCTTTTACCAATTTTCTAAGAACACTCGATCACACAAGATCACTGAGTCAACATCAACACTGTAGACATCTCTCACACAAGGGAAGAGTGTTAGGTAACCAACATCAACAAATGGTAAGAATTATATCCCATTCCAAGAAATATTCAACTACTCTAAAGCAATATTCTAATTCACCTTCTCCATCATCAGTATACAAATACCTCTACTAGAATCATCATTTACTACATCATTTCTCTACCACTAAGTCCTCAACAACCACCATGACTTAAATTTCACAAATACCTATATAAATCCAAGAATTAAAATCTCACGCCATGAGAGGTTACAACACTATTAAAACTCTCATGAAAGGACTAGGGAAATACCCTAAATTCTTAACAGGATCCTCCTTGAACCAAAACCTAGAAGGATTTATCCCATATGATCCATAAATTTAACATGAGTGTTTGGAATTCCCCTCTAAAACACTCAATTGTGATCTCTATAATAAACGATAAATCATACACCAGTCTCTCATTGGGGGTCATCCATGGGTCTCTATTTAGAAACATTCATTTATTCCACTAAATTCATAAGAATTGGATTCTAATTGATACAAATTTTATATAAATTTATGATTACTATATGATAGTTAGCTGACTAAAACTTATTAAGGGTGAGTTTTTCTCACCAAAACCAAGGGGATATCACTAAATGTTAGATATGGAACACTTAGTTATACTCAATTATGTATCAAAACATAGTACTATCACTAATACCCAATCAACATTGAGATATGTACCACTATATTTTGTTTCTTCCATGATGGAATATCATGAATATCCTCTTCTTACATTAAGTGTAAACACATTCTACCAGAAGGGGTGAGTGGAAGGTAGTTACCATCATAGGGAAATCAATAGTTGATAAGATTCTGGATTGGATCTCTATAAAAATTTCTAACTCCCAAACAATGATGTAGTAAGGTTAACTCACACCTATTCCATGTATCACAATGGTCCTTATATAGAGGAAAAAATTGTATTTTGAACTGCATCCATCAATGAAAAAAAATTAAAATATCCATTGTATGCATCTTCCTACAGATATGACCATCTATATCCTGATAATGATAAGAAATGAAAAAGGTTGGTGATTGATAGGATGTAATAAATCTATCATCAATCTCCGTTTACTCCCACACCACTTGTTTCCCAACTAAAACTAATCCCTGCTATGACACTAACTATAATAGAGAAAAACCTAACTTTAATTATATATTTATTGTTAAAATATTTTTACAACACTACTATAGATGTATTCAAGTGAAATTTTAACCTACTTCCATAGCCAGGGTGAAACTCATATAGCAATTCCCAATCTTTCAGCACTCACTTGGGTTACTTTGACATAGGTTATGTTATAAGAAATCAAAACCAAAAATCAAAAAATATAACTCTAGTGTATCACACCAAATCACTCATATCGAACAATTAAATCATTATACATGTATAATGAACATCTTATAGGGTTCATTGGCCCTAAAACATACTCATAAATGGTCTCACAACCATACAGAGGATTAAATATTCTAGGATAAAACTCCATCACAAAAAATATCCCAAATTTCAGACATGGTAGATAATTACCCTATCATGAGTTCAGAAAAAATGTCATCCACTAAAGGAACACCATACCATGTAGGGATATCCATATAAGAAACATCATTTGGTTTTTGGAAATTCTGAACTATACCAAAATACATGTCACATACTCTAGAAAAACCTATATCACATGAGGACCATGTCCTCTTAGTGAACCTACAAGGATTCTATCATCAAAATACTTGTAGTATCTCCATACTATGAGTAGCCTCATAGAATCTTAGTGGGGAACTACCATCCACTTTATAAGAAAGATATATACTAAGTGTGAAGGGTTATAAAACTACGTCAGATCATGGAGAAAATTTATGTCCAAACTAGATCTTAGAAGCAATGCCTAATCACTCAATAATCAGGGATGAGAGGACCAACTATAGGAACAATACCATCATATCACTAACTATATGAAAAAGGTGTTTATAAATGGGTAACACCCTTAATTTTATAGGGTTAACCCATGATGATTAGATAATACCTAGATTATTTGATATTAGAAGAGCATGCAAGTTCATAGTAGAATGCTATATGATGTATGTGCTAACTGATTGTACACACCAATGTTATCTCAGATCTATGGGTTAACTAAAAAGTTATTTGATTCCTAGAGAAAAGATACATCAACTAACTCACTAATACCATTGTCCCTAGAATGGTAAGCCATCTCAATACCTCTCTAACATCATTTACCAAAAATCCCAAACTAGTCCTCACATGACTGTTAACTCCAAACTCTGTCCTTATGAGTCAACCACTTTGATACCAATCTAACCTAAACCAACACACCAAGTCCCCTCCCAAGATTATAGTAATCCAATAGTTCCATCCTAATTCTAACTATAATAAGATAGGGAATAATGACTAGCATTGATTAGAAATATATCATAACATGGGAGGTATTAACCTTTATCAACCCCCAACATAAACATATGTCTAATGCATAGAATATGAAGCAACAATAGAATAATATATATATACATATATATATATATATATATATAAACAACTAAACTCTATATAACACTTATATAAGACATAAGTATAAGAATATCCCCACATAGGAAAATACAAAGGAACTATACATCTAAAAAGTATCTGAATCTGAACAACATAAGACACTAGAATGATCCTACTCATTATGAGTACACCAAGATTGATCACCAATTTCAATTACCTCCAACAAAATAATGGGCCACCATTCACCACCATGATTCACCATTAAACATCATGCATCAACTCTAGACAAGCCACTTCGACTACATCCACCCTGTCTATCTCTGTCTTATATTTTCTTTGTATAAAAACAACACATGTGGGCACATGGACCAAAAAATATTGAGTATAAACATACTCATTAGGATACCCAAAAAATAAAAAAAATAAAAAATAAAAAAGAAATAAAAAAAATGAAAATAAAAACATGTCATATCAAAGCTCATGGTATTAGAGAGTGAAATGAATATTCCCTAAATACAATATTTCATTTGATGCATTTTTATTGGACATGTTCTGGTCATGGAGCATCATCCAAGCATAAATTAACCAAACTACCTTATTATCATATGTTGTTGGTATCTTTATATATCCATCTAGGATTATCCATGGTCATTTTTATATTAATTTATTCATTATAATTCATTAGTTAATACATGGATCATATGCATTTATCTCCCTCCACTTTACATCTTATGTAATGATCCTTTAATAAAATCCGACCTTATAAAAGGATCATGTTTCATATCCATGTATTTTCTGTAGGTTGTATTACCACTATATTTTGAACCAATCAACTTCTTGCAGGTATGATTTGTTTGGTTTGGCTGTTTTTGATTCGCAATGACATGGTGATGGGTTTTTATGATGGTTACGACGAGCTCCGATGGTCTCCGGTGAATGGTGTGGCTTCGGACGGCGTGGATAGGACAGAAATGTCAACGGTGGTTCTGATGATGATGTTGGCTGTGATGGGACTCGTCTGGAATGGTTCTTGATGATGGTGATTTTGATGGGAACAACGACATGATGGATGATGCGGTTCTGATGGGTAGCAGGTGGCGGCTCGGGGCTCCAAGCATATGGAGGTTTCTGAGATTTTGAATTTTATTTGGGTGTTTCATTTTGAATTTTGAAATTTGCATTTGGATGGTTTTTGAATTTTGGTAAAGGTGGTCTGTGGTTTTTGTTTTAATGTATGTACAGTTCCCACTTAGCCTTAAAGTGGATTTTCAGAAAATAAAAAAAAAATGGTTTATCATAACATGGAGATTTTTTGTTTGTGGTTTCTAAATTAATTATACTTCCAGAAATAAGTTCATTCCCAAAGAATCCTTATAGTGGTATCAAATAAACTATTCATTTTTATTCTTTAAAATCATGGTTTTAAAATTAATAAAACAAGAGAACCAAGTTCCACACATTAACACAATAAAGCTTAGATGTCACCATGTCATGGAAGGGTCTCTCATGATGAAAAATGAAATAAGGTTTGGACTAAAATGTGGATCTAGTCATTTTATACTACGAAGATAATCATTAATGCATTTAAAACGGGCAAACAAACTCCATCACATCATGGGGGTATAGTGGTCTTTTAGAAACATTGAGGGTTTGTGCCATGGTGGGTGAGTCATAGTTTAACCTTATGAAGTTTTTCATAGAACCATGGGGATCTCCACACTGCAAGACCCCATGGAGCTCCATGCCATGACATAAGTAGCGGTGTGTTTAAATAAAATAAAATAACCTTTTCAATAATTTTCCTCTATAAATTTAATTAATTAATTTATAAATTCTTTATAAATAATGATAAATGGTATTTTTGGAATATTTATTAATTTAAATAAAATTTATAAATTATTTAATTATAAAGAGTTTATAATTAATTAATAAATGTATATAAAACATTTATTAATAAATATTCCTTAATTATTAAATATTAATATTTAAAAAACTTTTTATTGAATTATATGTAATTCCAAGTGAATTATAAATAAAATTTTTATTTATAAATCTTGAGAAATAATTTTTAAAGTGACTATAAATTGTAAAATAAGGCATGAAATAAAAGTGTTTATATTTAACTAAATTATGAAATGTTCATAAATATTAATTTGAAATGATTAAATTAAGGGGATTTATTTGGAATATTATTTAAACCACATAAAAATGTTTTCATAATTTATTTTATAAAGGTTTGAAAAATGTTTAAAAATGTGATATTTAAATTATGTAAAATATTTACATAATAGAAAATGAATTATAATTTTTTTATAATTCATAAATTATCATATTTTTAAAATTAAGTTCTATATAATGCATAATGTGAAAATTTTATATTATAATTTGATTTTTATAGTGTATATTCATTATTATGGAATGTCCATAATGATTACATATTAATTATAAAATTTTTATAATTATATTTTATTTTTGAATAGCTCATAAATGGTTGTATCATATTTTAATATTTGAAATGTTCATTTATTTAAAATATTATTCCTTGATTTATTCATAGTTATAGATTTTTTATATTATTAATATGTGTATGATTTATTTTAAAAAATATTATCCACTTATTATGAAATCGTTAAGCCTTGCATTACATTCTAGGAGCATCAATATAAGATTTAGTTTTTTTCTACCTTGACCTCGCTTGTTATTAGGGTTATTAGCTTGGATTTAGTTTTTGATAATAGTTTTTTCATATTCGGTTTTATAATTATTATTAATTGAATTCTCTCTTGGGTAAAGTATCCTTTGGTAGAGGGAATTATGGTCAAAGTATCCACTGACATAGAGGCTTTTGCCTTATTCTAGAAAAGTGAGGGGTTGAATATCTATAACTATAGGTTTACTCATGTGGTGATTATAAATCTCATATAAATTTATAAATTTACATGAAGAATTCATATACCATATGAATATGATTCATTTGGAAATTTATGAATATTTTTGTATCCTATTTTTGGGTGAGTAACACAAACTTGTAAGTTTTGTTAAGAGTTTCTCATTAATATAGTTAAACATATAGATTTGGTAGAGAGAATAATATTCCAAAATAAATCACTATAAACATGCACAAAAAAGGGAATAAACATGAGATAATATGGTGAGATTTAATATCCTGAAAATACTAAGTGTTATATTCCTTCCAAAGTGGCACATTTCAAGACCTCCATCATCCAACCAGGTAGTTTTGTACTAAAGATGGGTGCCCCAATATTATATTTTTAAGGAAAGGAAGTAACGAGTGACCATGTATCATCCAACGGGTAGTTTATTTCCAAATAAAAGTTCCCCTAGATTGTATTTTGTTATCATATTCTTGTAATTTACATTGGGTTAAACTTTACAGGGAAAATATAATAGTTAGGATATAAGAGGAATATAGTTGTGTTTATCCACTTTATGGACTAGAAAAAGAGTTTTCTTCTTGACTATACTTGATTCATATATGATATGATAAGGATTATCCTTTACCTAAATAAATAATTGATGATATGGATACAAAATTAGAATGATTTCTTATTGAAATATGGATCCTGACCACTAATGGGTATAATGAATTCTAAAGGGCTCATCATTTTATTGGGAGCCCATTTAATTAAATTATTAATTAAATTGTAATAAAATATGATATTTATATAATAAAATCTTTTTTTAGATAAATAAAATCATCATTATTAAACCAAACTTTTATATGAATCCTTTTTATGATAGGTTTAATGTAAGAAACTTCTATGACTGGTAAGTTTAAAAAAAATCTCCGTATAAGATATTATGTGTTATAGAAACATCTTCCTGAGTAACCAAGTGTTGAAGTTGTTTAATAGGTGTATATATATGCTTATGAAGCATAGTATGATTCAATTATGGTTTCAAAGGAACTATATTCTAAATAAAGTAAGACATTTTAGTCTTCACTCATATAATAAATATTATTAGGCATGCCAATGATATTCTATATGATTGAATATACTAATGACTTATAGATACTAAATATTTACTATAATATTTGTTTTGGATAATTAATTATTCCTATTTTCATCTATGGAAATGTTTTTTCATGATAAAGTTATTGAAGAAATATTTAGATGATATTATCAAGTATTGAGAATAGAAAAATTGGTCATCGGATTTCTGAGTTCTGGTGTTGTGAAAACATTACAAGTGGTTAAAAGTTAAAACAAAAATAAGAAAAATTAGTTGGAAAGTATAATTTTTTTTTCTAGTATCAAATAAAAGTTTTTGAAACCTTAAGGTAAATTCATGAAGGGGTGATAATTCCATAGGATGTATTTTTTTAGGATATCTAGGGGAGTTTTCAAAACTACATAGAATATCAATTTTAGGTATCAATGTTATAGAATTGGATTATTTAGTTTTGAATGGAATGTGATAATAAATTTATATTTTATAATAATTTTAAATATATAGTTTTTCAAAATCGATATAAGAATTGATAGAGCTATAATTTTTATTCACATGATGAAAAAAATGATTGCTACATCACAGATTTGAATATAAAGGAGTATATTAAACTCATATAGATCTTAAGAGTATGCGTATCTTTATCTCATTTTTCTTATATGATAAGTGGTTTTTTATTAACAAATATTTATTTTGAAAAAATGAGATAATTAATTGTATACATATGATTTTTAATTTTCTGGACTCTATAACATATTTTAAAAATGAGGAAAGGATAAAAATGTTTTATCTAAGATGAAGTGTTCATACAAATGTATATTAAAAAATGAGGGAATATATTCCCACCAACCATGACTAGATTATTTCAATAAAGCTTTTTAGATAAAATTGATCAAAATAAATGTATTAGATATAGCAGAAGTGAAAATTAGTTCATAGAGAACTCATATTTTATCAGTTATAATGAATAATCCATGATATACATAATGATAAACATCATGACCAATGAATTAAATCCCAAAAAATATTGGAACCAATAAGTGATGATCTTTTCATGTTAAAATTATAATTAATTTAATTTAAGAATTACCTTGGTCTTGGGAATTATTTCCTTATAGAAGAGGTTGATCATCTAAGCACTCTTTGGTTATTCCATTATTTCACTATGAGTATCCAAGGATAGAATCCCTCTATTAGCGATCTACACATGCTCCTTTGATCCAAAAGTGTCATCAATTGTACTCCAAAAGCTACTATAGTGGTATTTTTCATCTTATATCAATCCCTTTTTTATCACATCTCAATCCATCAAATTCATATTGAAAAAAACATGGTTTTTAAATCCAATACTAGGTTGAATATTATCTCTTTAGTCTCTTGGTCTTGATAGGGGGAGGAAGGTGGAAAATTTCTCTCAACTCTTGATTGTTTTCTAAAGATTTTTCTCTCTAGGGTTGAGTGAATATCTATATAAGTGTATTGTTCACAACCCTGTATAACCCTAGGAAATGATATAACCTAGTTTTTATATATCTTGGTTAGATAATAAATTATTTCATATAGGCCCTTAATTATTCTCATAATCCTAAGAAAACCCCATGTCTAAATAAAAATAAAAATATTATTATTTAATTTACAGGCACTAAAATTATGGATAAATTAAAAATCATTTTTTAAATAAATAAAATAATATTTTTTTAAATAATATTAAATATATCATTCCCACTAGAATATATAACTAGGTTTTCACTTCCTCCTTGAAATTTAACAAACCTCAAATAATAAATATTACTCATTCGAAAAAATAAATAAATATTTATAATATTCAGGGTCTTGTAAATAAATATTTATTTTTCTATTAAATTCACACAAAATATCCTGACTGAATATTTTTTATCAGTAAATCTTGAATAAATATTATTCCATCGTCTATATAATAATATTTACTCTAATTATTAAATTTAGATAGAATTTAATTAAGATCAAGAGAAGAAGTAATTATTTGACCCTCTAGGATTCTCCCTCAGTGGAATTAGGTGAGTTCACCTAAAGTATAATATTAGAGTCTTGTAGCATGTAATGGAACCTAAGAGGAAGAATTTAATGCTATAATTTTAATAATCACATATGAATGCTCACTGTGTAATATAATCCCATTTTCTTGATATCTCATCAATAAGGTTTCATAATCATATCATCAACCTATATGTTTGATATGAATTTATTTGACTTCATGAAATAAACTCATCAATACACCATGATCATGGAATTTAATGTGATAGTTCCATTTTAATAAAATGGATGAGATATCAGATTTCCTAAAGATGGAAGAGACAAATACTTCCTCAAATTATTAATTAATAGCGTATCACTCATGACACACCCAAAGTACCCAAATTCTCTATGAATATATGGTGTCATTGTTCATTACATTTCAACTAAGTATGCAACTCATGATATGAATTAATAATAATATTAAATTCTAAGGATCATATCAGACACTCACATATAGGAATATCCAATGTCACGTGTAACATATGGAATTTCTACAGGCTGGTCTGTCCTCATAATTTCCAGTCTTGGAGATTACCATGGGTGAATTTAAAGAAATAAAGTCTAATCCACTCATGAGTACACACACATGATAGTATACATCATCTATTACCTATCAGATAACATCATATGACCATAGGATATATAGTTTAATAACACTATCATCACATACCATGGTTCTCATCATAGAGGAGAATTGATATGACATTTTTAACATGAAATATATTTAAGGAAATTATCACATTAAAATTACACATAATAAAAATCAATATATGATAAAAAATTTATTAATATTTAGTTCTATGAATATACAAATGATCTAAAGTAAAAGGTAGTTAGTTCTAGGGAATAAACTCCAACAAATTCCCACTTACAGTAGATCCAAATGTTAACTAATTGATTAGTTATCACATGTAAAACATTTTTTACTAAGTATGGATATAGCCAATATACCTATCATGTTTTAATAGATAGGGATGGTATAACCAAATGTCTGTGTGGTGAATCTTATTATTAAAATATCACTAGCTTGAGAAAATTCCTTAAGAAGTAATATCCCTAGGTGTCCACTTATTATTTCCTTGTTATGAAACTAACATCTTAGATAATATAATCATTAAATATTATCATAATTATGATAATACTATTACTATTTTTTATAAACTAAAATTGAACAAATGATTGATAAAGCACTTATTAAGAAACATTAGAAGCTGTAATGTACATGGTTATTGTATATATGGAAACCACATGTTTTACTAAGTTTGTATTTAATATTACCTTAAATTTAATTTGATACAATACAATAAATTATCTAAATGAAAATAGTGTTATATCCCTTAAAACACTAGAATTTATAGTTATCCTTTTAATAGGAACTCATCTAGTTTTACTTTTTCAAGTATTATCTTATAGTTTTAAATAAAATTCAATATATTTCCATTGGTTTTTGTTTGATATTTACACTCATTGAAACATGTATAAGTGATATAGAACATTAGTACATATCAAGGTATAATAAATAGATTCATAACAATTAATATTGTGAAATTATATTCATAATATACTCATATTCCCACATATGTTACCCTAGAGATATTTTATACCATGTGACCTAAGAAAGAACTCAATTTTGAATTATTACATTACATATTTTAGATACATGATCAATATATATACTATGAATATATCAAGAAACCCCATAAAACCACATCTATAAATCATGTTCCTTATAACTAGGATTTCATTTTAATTCATTCTTTGAGAATAAATTTTAGTCTTAACAAACTCATAAAATTGTCTCTATTTTTAACATGTTTATCCTAGAATATAGTAATGCTCTCACTTACCCTTTGTAGAATCATGACACTATTTCATTCCAAATGAATATTCTATGAACACTATGCTTTCTTATATCTATAAATGGATATTTTAAATTTTTATATCTTATTGTCATTATTTTCTGTCACCAACCCATAGAGTTATGTCCTATAGACATGTTCCATAGAGTCTCCATTAAGGTGATTGAACTTAACATTCGTCTTCCTAATCAAATGATCATAAAATACTACTATTATAAGTAGGATTCAAATGGATTTCATCATTATGGTTGAAATAAAGGTTTTTTTTCATATAATAAGTCCCTAATATCCTTTAATGATTAATGAAACTTAATTTGTGCCAACTTATACCATCCATTTCTAGTTTCTCATGAATACCGGACAGTAACATAAATTTTAGAAATATCCAAAATATAGATCCGCTAAATTTTGGTACATGGAATCCATTATATAATTTATACATGATTATGAATATTATATGGTTACCATTTTTAGGATTAATTATTCATATTAAATAATATATCACTGGTCTTAGTGAATATAAAAAAACCTTTTAGTTTTGATTTCCTACACAATATATGTCTCTTGGAAAAACTGCCCCACTAAGATTAGTGAAGTCTGTATTCCTATGCCAACTCATGTGCATCTGGATCCTAAAATTCATTGAAGTCTAGTATGATCCCACTATCTCAAAATATATGCGCTTCTATATTATATAAATATAGTTTATCTGGGCCAATAATTGAATACCTTTAGAGGCTATAGAATGATTAATATATATACACTTAGTGTTTATTTAATGTTTATTTTTAGCTAATGAAAATGATCCTAATCAAACATGAGACACTGTTCTTAATGGATTATTTATAAAATTTTATTTAATATGATATCCAATAGTCAATGTATTCATCACATAGTTAGTTATTGTGATGCTATTTGTGAAAAATGTATTTGAAGATATTATGGAAGATTTGAAATACATATAAGAAATTTCCTCAATTCACTTTTACTACCATAAAAAATGATGCATAAGGTAATTTGTGTTTGGTATTACCTTAACTCTATGTATTATTGATCAATGAATACTTGGTTATGATACACTTTGACAAGACATATCAAAGGATCTTATATTAGTTAAGTGTATTCATTTCTTCACTGAGAATTCCTAAAATTTCTTGGAGGAATCTCATAAAGTATAAGAACTTACCTCTTAGTTACACCTTTAAAATGGTTTATGTTTTTTTTGAAACAAAATCTAGTATCTTTATGAAAAACCATTATTTTTAAAGGTTTTTTTTGAAAAATACATAATATTAAGTTTTTTAATATACCAAGTGTTTTTGATAAAGATATAATATAACACCCTTTGGGATATAAAATTATCTATTACTAAGAGTTTTACTTGAAAAATAATTATCTTTAAACAATGATGTATTAAAATTATTGTATATATATACATATTTGTCCTTGATTACCAATTTAAAATATATATTATTCTAGAATTATTAAACTAATTATTGAGTATGAAAATATCACAATAAAATCCATTCAAAAGATGAAACAACATATCATTGTGTCAAATTAAACATTAAGATAAGTGCTTTGGTAAAAGTAAATAAAAAAATAGTTTAACTTGAATCTATCAATAGATCTTGAAAATTTTCTTTTCTCTATACTGATATAGGAATCACACTTATTTAGAATCTTTAAGATTGTATAAAACCTAAATTAATATCTTTTCACTTGCTTGATTTATGTGTTTGAATATACATATGTAAACATATTGTATTTAATACCCAATGAGAAGAACATAAGAATTACATTGATGAATATTTAGGAAGTATCTCCTTCTACTTCAAATCAATGTAGTTTTTATTCCAATTTAATTTCTTATTATCACACATAGACCATGAAAAACCTATTATTTTATTCTTTTCTTGATCTTTGATCATTGGTTTTAGGTTCAGGTTGAGTCTGGGTCTAAATTTTTAAGTTTGTTTTGAAGTTCGGGTAGCTTTTTAGCATGCGCATGGTTTGAGCACATGGTTTGGTAAACCTTGAAACCTCGCTTAGGTAACAGTGTGGTAGGTTTGGGATTTGGGATAAAATCTAATTTATGGGTTTTTCACGGTATGTCAAACCATGCGTGTTGTCTGTGCAGTCAATTCCTTCTAAGGCAGTAGCTACCACATGGTTGGTGCACAGTTTGGTAAACCATGCAGCCAAACTGTAAAATATTCCTAGATTTTTAAAATGTTTAAATCCCTAATGTACCCTTTTCCCTTTCAATCCCTAAATATATCCCCCTCCATCTTGGTCAATTTTGGAACATGAAGGGGTCCCAAAACCCCCCTATTCTTAGTTCCTCCTCCTCAATGAGTGGTCCTCCAAAGATCTAAGATGAGTTTTTAGGGTTTTGGCCTCTTTTTAAAATATTCCTCTTCTACTCTATCTATTTGTTGGTTCTTATTTGGTATTCCCCCTGTTGACCAAACCCTAGTTGTTAGGGTTGATGTGTATTTCGTTTTTTTATGGTTAGGGTGTATGGATTGATCTTCAAGGTGTATTCCTCCATATCTAAGAGTTTCATCACATTTAAACACTATTGAGGTAGGTGTCTCCATAATTTTACTTTAAGATTCATTCCATTGATTCTTGAGTGATTTCAATAAATTTATAATTATGATTCACATGCTTATAATGAATTTTTTTAGTTGATTGTGGTGTTTTGGTGTTGGTATAATTTGTTAAAAGTGGTTTTCGAAGTGATTATCTAAATATGACTATGTATATGCACACCTAATGTGTTTGATAAAATTTCAATTGAGATTTTAGAGTAAAATTTATTGATTTGAGTGGTATTTTCCCTTGGATACATTTTATTAAATTTATTGGATTGTGATTTGGGATTGATTTGTGGAACATGTTGATTTTTATAGTGTGTTTTGTTGTGTTAATTTGAAAACATGTGATGTTTCTTTGAAAATTGTTTGGGAAAAAATAATTGTGGTATGAAATTAAATGTGGGAACATCCATGTGTGTCCATAGTACACACATGGATGGGAACACAAATGATGATGGCCATGTTTAACATAAAACACAGTTTTCATCACACTTGTGTGTCTCTTTTAAACTCTTGGTGTTTAACTAAACTCCCTTTGTATCTAAATGAGTCAACTATGTTTTCAAATGTTATGTTTAATATTCTATAATTTTTAGTATTTTATAAAATATGGTTGGTTTATAAATGTTATGTAATCCCATTTCGCATCATTAAGTGCATTGTGTGTTTTCATATGGTTCTTGAAATAAGGTTGGAAATGAAGTTGGATTTGGTATAAATGTCCATATGGAATTGCGTTCTTGAAAGTGGATGTTTATATTTATTTTGAAAATTTTTGATAAATTATTTGAAATTTTATTTGAAATGGAAATGATTTAAGTCCTGGTTGGTACTTTTTAATGTTGGTAAATGAATGTGGTTTTGAAAATGTGAACATCTAGTAAAAAACTTAAGGTGTTTTTGTGAAATGGTTTGAACGATTATGTGATGTGATTGCTCGGTTGGAACATGTGATTAGTTTTTTTATGACAATAACCCCTATTAAGGATTTTCCCCTTGCGGGTTATCATATATATGGTGTCAGTGTTTGGGGTATAAAATTGTGGTGGTGGAAGGTATGGTGAGTCATGCGTGTGAGTGCCTCCTACTTAAAAATTATATCATCACTATGAGTTTATTAGATGTCCTTTAGAGGGTTGAATGATAGTTTCTTATCAACCCTAATTATATGGGTTGGTACCCCTTGGATGTCTTAGAGTCCTGGTGGGTTGCTCCACTGGTGAGGCTAGTTTAAAGCAGCCAATTGTTTTTTGACTATAGAGCTACACAATATGATAGTTGGTGAGTCTGAATAAAGTACATCTAGGGATCACTCTAGGGATGTTTTAGAAATTTCTCAGGTTTTCTAAGTATATTTTATTTCTTATTTTTCTACTTCACTTGGTTTCCTATTTAAACTGCTTATTTATTTTCAATGTGACTTGGTATCGTGTTTTTTGGATTTTAGTTTTGGTTTAGGATTCAAAAATGATAAACTATTTGAATTAATGTAAATGTGAAGTGTGTTTTTTTTTAAAATGTCCATGTTGTGTTTTTTATTTAAAATGATAAAAAATATCTTTATAACTGTATTTAAAGCATGTGTTAGTGGATTGTTTTTGAGAAATGAAACATATAGATTATTTGGTAGTCACTTACTGAGCTGTTAAGCTCAAACCATACTCATACTATTCAGTGTCGGTAGACACGAGCTATTTTGTAGGTTCATATTCTTGTTTAGGTCTTCTGGTTCTAGTTGTCTCTTAGAGTGGTTTAGTATTGTGTATAGTGGTGAAATTGAGGTCACATGGAGATTGAGTAGTTCTTGTTATGGTTTTAGTTTTTGTTTATATCCTTCAGTTGTTTAGTTTCATCTTGATCAATTGTATTTGTATCTGTATCAGTTAGTGTATTAATTTTCGAACAATTATTGGTTATTGTTGCGTGATAAACTAGTTTAGTTTATTTATTTTATTTTCTTTCATTGGGATGAAATCGTTCCCATATGGATTATATTAGATGCCCGACACTATTTACTAGCCTGTGGGGATTGGGAACGCCCTTCAGGCCACGTCTTAGACAGGGTTGGATGTCAGGTTGGGTGGAATTTCAGTTTTGTTCATGAAAAAAATGGTATCAGAGGAGGTTCTTGTTATTTGGGGTGTCATATAGATTGGAGATTAGGTTTTTCTAGACATGAGAGGTAGGTGTGGAAAGATAATCATGAAATCTTTCTCATTCTGATCCTCGAGTTGCTGGGTGTAGTCCGATATTTGAGTCTTCATGATCTCACATGGAGTAGTGACCCATGTGGATTCTGACAACAAGGTTCAAGGTCCTCTTAGTATTGGTTAATACTTGGGGCATAGACCACTACCACATCACCAAGTTAGGCATAGACACTAATTTCTCATTCCATTAGTTCAATACGAGTTGTCCGTTGTGGTTGGTATTTATTGGTGAGAGTTATGTTTTGATTTGGTTTTGGTTTTGTTGAGTGGATTTTGAAATGAAAATAATTTTTGAAAATGGAAATGAATTCTTTCCAATGGTTTTGGATGGGAAGAACAGGTTTCAAAGGAGCATGTTTTGGATTGAAAATTTGGTAAGTTCTTGGGTTTTTATAATGAAATGGTAACTGTGACCCTTGGTATTCTTTATGGAAGTTCACATATGTGCGGGTATGTATAAAAATTTCATGTTGGAACATGTCCATAGATGATTAATTGGGAATGGATGGACACATATGTGACGTTTCATGGGATTCCATGGGTAAATATTTAAAATTAATAGTTTTACTTGGGTTTTTTGAAATGGTTTTTGAGTGAAAAAATGAGTTAGTTTTGAGTTTTCCTTGAAAAAGTAGGGTTTTTCCGATGAAAATAGGCTTTAGTTTTTGGAAAGTGGCCTTGGAAGAAGGTAGTTTTGAAATTAAAATAGAATTGTTGATTTTTTTAAAAGGAGTTTGGTTGTGTTTGTATGTGTTCGGTTTTTGAGCCTATTGTTTTGGATCAGTATTTCTTTCTCAATTGTGTTTTGGGTTAATTTTGATTGTGGATTTTTGTTTCTCATGTTTTTTCATAATACTCCACCCAGAAAGGTCCCCAAAGTTTCTAGTGATTCATGCCCAGTTATTGGTTATTCTCGGATGTTTTTTATATTTTTTTTTCTGATCAAGGTTCATTAGAGGTAGTGGAGTGGCTTTTGGAAGTAGAGCATGTCTTCAAATTTTTGGGAACTCCCAAATCTGTTAGAGTTCGAGTTGTTTTGGGGTTGTTTAAAGGTCCATCCTTGGATGAATATGAGTTTTTTTCCCACCGTCGATATAATTTGGGATGATGTGGTAATTGTTTAATTCTATATTTGTATGATGTTTTATACATGAGGAGGTAAAGGAAAAGAAAATGGGAGATCTCATGTGTATTCAACAAGGCTAACAAATAGTGAAGGCCTATGTCAACCACTTCAAGGAGCTGGTTTCATTTTCTCCAATGGTAGTGTTGTAGGATTTATTAATGGATTCTATTTTTATTGGGGGTATTCATCTAGAGATTAGGTATAGAGTCCTCTCCTGAAAGGATATTTATTTTGAGAAGTTGGTGGATTAAGTATTTTTAGATGAGTTGGTTTTCAGAGTGCAGATAGTTGGCTATCTGGTGTCCCTTGTTTCTCCTGAAGGTTCCCCATATGGTGAGAAGTGCATTCTAGAGTAACATATCCTTGAGGAGTCTATTTACTTAGGTCTAAATCCCCATTATTTAGACTTTTCAATTGTATGCCACTAGTATGGATGATTCAGGCATTAAAAGTCATTTTTTCATAATCCTCCGAATATGTGCCATTATTGTGGCCATTTTGGTCATCTTGAGAAGCTTTTTAGGAAGCGTCTCTTGAAGAAAGAGTTTCTATTGGAGGATGTCAGCTTCTAGATGTGAGGTAGTAGATTCATTAACCATTAGGGCTCCATTTATAGGCCCCAGAGTGAAGTTATCATATAGTCAGGAATCATTGGGGTGTGGGGAAACTTGGTTCAATTTTTTTCTCCCATATTGGGGTGGAAACATTTAAAGTTTCCTTGTTGTAGTTTTTGCTGTTGTTGTAAGTTCATCATTTCTTTCAAAAAGTGTGATGGAGTTGTTCTATCATTAACTAAGTAGTTGCGTTTATTTTAATGTGTCTCTCTGAATCAAATGTTCTTCTTGAGTGTACTTAGCCCTTGTGTGGGTTGGTCTTGGTTTTAGTTTTGCTCTTTTGGATGTGCTTGAGTTTTTTGAAATTGATGAATGGTGGTTCTAGGTTCATTGTTTGAGTTCATGTTATTTTCATGGGTTTATCCCCTTGTGTTGGGGATTTTAACTGGAACGAGAAATTTTTAGTTCTAGTGGTGGTGTCATTTAGCTTGTGTGTAGAAGTTTGGGTTGATTTTGATGGAAGTTACCCATCTCAATGGGGGTGTTATTGAGTTAACGTGGAAGGGTTTGTGTTAGTTCCCTTGTTTCCATTCCTAGTTTTCTTGGTGGTATTAATTAAGTTCTTATGGTATGGATAACTCTCTCATGTCCTTGCCTCATTCTTGTGTAGTGGTTTATTACTGATTGGTTGGGTGTGACTTTTAGAGTAAAAGGGTCACCCTGAGGTTTGTGTTTTCTTTAGAATTTTATCGGGTATGGATTTGAGTTTTGTTCAACTTTTGGATGGGTGACTTTATGGGGGTATAAAGTGTTTTTGGTGGAGATAATTTTCACACACCGACCTTGAAAACCTTCTTATTTTATTTTTTTTATTGATCTTTGATCCTTGGGTTAAGGTTCGGGTTGAGTATGGGTCAATTTTTTAATGTTTTTTTGAAGTTCTGGTGTCTTTTTAGTCTATGCATGATTTGGGCACACGATTTTGTAAAACGCGTGGCCCAACCCAGGTAATCATGTGACATGTGTGGGATTTGGGACAGAAGGTACCACACGGTAAGTCAAACCATGCAGGTTATCCATATGGTAGATTCCTTCTTAGGTAGTATCCACCACACAGTTGGTGCACATTATGATAAACTGTGTAGCCAAACCGTATGACCTGCCTAGATTTTTAAAATGTAAAAATCCCTAATCTACCTTCCTCCCTTTTATCCCTAAATATATCCCCTCCCTCTTGGTCTATTTTGGCATACAAAGGGGTCCCAAAACCCCCATCTCCTTGGTTCCTCATCCTCTATGGGTTCTCCTCCAAAGATCTAAGGTGAATTTTTAGTGTTTTGGCCTCTTTTACCATATTACTCTTCTCCTCTCTCTATTTCTTGGTTCTTCATTGGGAGGACCTCTCTTGAAAAAACCCTATATGTTAGGGTTGATGTGTGTAGGATCAAAATATGAATGTAGATTCTCAATATACAAGAGGGTGGGTGAATTGTATCCTTTAAAAACTCCTTTAGAACCTTTAAAGTTGATATAAAACTTTCATTTTTAACCTTAAGAAAAACTATGTTTAACAAATTTAAACAAGGTAAATTCACAAGACCACTTAGTTCTACAAACTTTCTAGGTTCTGGAAATATGGTTCTGAAAATGAAACTTAAGAAAAGTTTACAAGGAAAATTATTCCACCTTAAAGAGTATAAAATCTTACTAATCAGAGTATATAAGTACAAGAAAGTATAAGATAATTATTCTTTACTTATTAATCAAAATGTAGTGTAAATAAACTTGAAACAACACAAGTAACAAGTATTAAATATTTTATCCCAAATATTAGGGTATCTAACAACCTTGGATAAAGGTCCCTTGATTTATACTTTTAAGAAAGTCTGTCTTACCCACACTAGGGTAATCCCTCAATAAGAATATTAGAGTCTGTCTTGCTATCCCTACATGCCCTTAAACTTCAAGGTATTTAGAACCTTGGTCTTCCTTTTCAACGAAGTCCTCAAACTTTAAGGTAGTCGGTACCTCTGTCTTCCTATCCCCGGAAGTCCTCGATTGTACACAGAAACAATCGGAGTTGCACGAAGCAAGCTGAACAAGATGTTTAGTATGCACAAGGCATGAGAGTCTCTCTCTCTAGAAATCACTTAAGTAGCATGCAGTCTCTATATTGGTTAACTGATTCATCAAAAGTTTTGAGCTCATTCAAATGAGCTCCTATTTATAGGCACTTCTCCAACAGTCAGATCCCTCATACAAAAATCATTTTTTCCATGAATCTTGGAGGGAACTGTACACGTGTCACTCAAACAATGGTTAGTTAGAAATAGATTGCATGACATTGTTTCTTAACTAAAATAAAGGTAAGAAAATTATGTTTGCTTAACCAAATCCATTTTTCAGAGTCTAAGGAAAAATAAAGTTCGAAGTCTAAGAAAATAAACATTCAGAGTTTATATTACATGGATATTTGGATTCTGTTTTTCAAGGAATTAAGAATCGAAATTCTATAAACTTCAGAGTTTGAATTTCAGAGGAATTAAGAGCCTGAATTCTGAAGAATTTGGAGTCTGAATTCTGAGTAATTCAAAGTCTTAGTTTTATAGAATTTAGAGTCTTAATTTTAGATAATTCAGAGTCTGAATTTCTGAGGAATTTTGGATTCTAAATTCATAGAATTTAGAGACTTAATTTTATAGTAATTCAGAGAATTCAGAGTCCAAATTTCATAAAATTCAGAGTCTGAATTCAGAGAATTTGGAATCTGAATTCAGAGGAATTCAGAGTCCGAATTCAGAGAATTCGGAGTCGGAAGTAAGAGAATTCAGAATCGGAATTCAGAAGAATTCATAGTCTGAACTCAGAGAATTTGGAACCTAGATTCAGAACCTGAAAACAAATACTATATATCTAATTATTTATAGGATTCCAAGGTTTTTATATGTGAAACAAAATTTTACACTTAGGAATAAAAAAGTTATATTTAGATAAACTATGACATGAACAATGAAAACAAAGGTAAGGAGAAAATTTTCCTTGGGGAAGGAAAATTTTCCTTATCAAGATAAATATTAGGGGAAATAAAATTTTCCTAGGGATAGAGTGTTTATTATTTTCAAAACACAAATTAATGAAAAATTAATAAGGAAACCTTATTGACTCAACAATCTCCCCCTTTTTGGAAAGCACAAACATCCTTACGAGAAAGAATCTAAGGACATTGATATTTAATGGACTTAAAAATAAAAACTTATCTCCCATTAATTATGGATCATAGTGAATATGACTGACTCCCCCTTAGGCTTTGAAATCCCTAAGGATAGTATTCTTGATTTCCTGAATATGATTTTTCATTTTCTTGAATTCGAAAAACTTTATTAATAAGAAATTTCCTCTAGATGAACTCCTCCTTAATTAGGGAAATATCTTCTTTACTTTGTATTCTTTTTATCATTATTTTCTCCTCCTTTGTGATTTTCAAAAACTAATAAAGGGTATGGAAAAAAATTGGTACCTAAAAAATCAGTACTAAACAACCACAAACAAAATATATAAATAATAACCAAAATTTCATTAATGTTGAAAGAATTTGTACAATGAAGAAAATACAACAAAAGATCGGGATGGAAAGAAATTATCCTTATTTATCCTTCCGCATCGGCTTCTTCGCAATGGTTTTTATCTTCTTTAGCTCCTTGTGATATTTTTCTATATTCTTGAATAGATAATCCTAATCTTTATTTATCTTGTCCAAGGATTTAAAGTTTTCTTCCTGATCCTTAAGACATTTTTCTTGAGCTTTCAATACTTATTATTTCTTAACAAGCTTCTCTTCAATATCAATTCTGAGATCCCTTCCCTCTTCCAATTCATGGCCACAAAATTAAGCTTTCCATTCAGATCCTTAACTTCTTGATTTTGAGTATTCTTTTCTAGGATTAACTTTTCCTCAAAAATATTTGTAAGATCCTTGATCTTCTCATATTCAGTGTCAAAAGCATCCTTGAAATTATCATGAAATTTATCAACGATTCTCATTTATTCAATTTCATTATTTGAACAGCTTGTAATCTTCTTGTAATATCTTTTATGAGCATCATAACCGATGAGGAAGGTTTTGAAATCTTCCTATAGTCTGACACATTTGTCCATAACCATGGAAACTGAATCTGATTTCAGATTTGTCATATAGTGAAGCATCTGGCATCTTGAGTCTATGATTGGGAATAAGTGAATAGTATCAACCATCTTTTTCAATGATTGAACAACTAAATCATGTCCAAGGGAAGATGATTCTAAATCTGAGTGTTTGGTTGGTGATGATTCTTTTTCTATGTCTTCATATTTACTCTTTGATGAAGCACCAACATCTTTATTCTTCACCACAAATTTACTAGGTGCGTCTACTACCACCTTCTTTCCCTTATCATCTCTCGAAATGATGTCTTGTGGTTTGGGAGATTTGTGTTCACTATCTGATAACTGAAAAATCTTATCTTCATCTACTTATTTTTTCTCAGATCCCGCCTCAATATCCTCTAGATGGATAAAATCACGATTTCTAATTTCCTCTTCAGACAATTTATTCAATTCTTCCTCACCCTTCTCATTTTTTCATGGAGTAGAAAGTTTTAGATTTAGAAGTTCAAATTGATAATTTCTTAGAAATACTTTCCTCCTCATGATAATCTTCTACCTGGATTATCATGTCCTCAGTATCACCACTACCTTATTCTTCTTCTCCTTCTTCTTACACTTCTTCTTCTTCAACTATTTCTTCTTCATTATGTGATTATAGAATCACCAATTTCTTTCCCAGAGTCACAGGAACTGATTCTAGCAAAAAATATTGTGGCACTGAGATTTGTTCAGATGATTTCTCATCATCTTTGAGAATAGATTGTACTATCTCAACCTCAAACATCTTATTATTTTTCTTTTTCTCATTTTTTTCCTTCTCAATCTCTTCAGCATCCTTTATTTTTAAGGATTTTTCCTCAGCAGGGTTCAAGCCAAACATAGGACCCCCTTCCGTCCTATTTTTCTTATCCTCTCTCCACTTGGACACTAATTCATTAGGGTAAGTTTTTTGCTTCTTTGGCTTTAGTGGTGCAGACTGAGTTTCCTTAGCCACATGGTTTTTTCTTTTCTCTTCTAGTTCCTTAGACTTTCTCTTCCTTCCACCTTTCATAGAGGTTTCATCCACTTCTGACTTCTTTAAAAATCTTCTACTTCTTCTTCAGATAGATCATAAAATTCTCCGAATTCATTAGAGAATCCATCCTTCATCCTCCTTTAGTTATCATCACTCAACAACATTACCTTGTAATTTCTCGTCTTGGAACTGCATGGAATTATGAAAGATTCTAAACAAAGAACTATAATATTTGAGATAATATACGGATACATAATGATTTTAGATTTCAGATTCCCATTATTGATATTCTCAATCGTCACCAAGATATATTTAACCAATTTTATATTCCTAAGGTTCACCAAGAAATGAAATATATATAAATCACTCTTCTTTAGAGTATCCTTATCCCCTTTACTTGGAATTATAAATCCTTGAACCCAAAATTCAAGAATACGTAAGTTTGTAGACAGATGGAAAATCTTTGGAGTCTTCACTCCTTTCAAGCTAAGACACTATATATCCCTTTCCTTATCAAAAGATCCTGATACATCATGTAATTTGTGAGTACATAATTCTGTTTCTCCTTTATAAGGAATTCCAATCAGACTTGTTGCCTTGCTATAAGAAAGAGAGAAATTCTTTCAATAAAACTTAAAAGAGAACTTGTCTCTACCTTCTTCCTCGAAGAAACTTGTTGTCTCATAGAACCCAATCAACAAGTCCGGATAGACTGGATCTTGTGCCTTCAGTTTTTAAATAAAAAGGTTCTCCTAGCCATTCAACTTAATATTCCTATAAATAATAGAATCATATATTTTGATGAATTTAGGATCAACTAACCTTTCTCAGTATATCTTTCATTCAGAGATTTCCTTAATAGTCAGCATATATTTCTGAGGAGAAGCTTTAGTAGACATTCATAACTAAGGTAACTTTGGATATTCAGAACGAATTTAAATATAGAGGTAGAGCTTCAACATGAGAAAGATTAAAAAAACGATATGGGACAACCATCTGAGGGGATTTATATAGGCAAGTGAGGCTATGGTTCAACTTCCTTGGTTGATCCAATGGTTGAAATACTTCTGATAAAATATGATGGTTGAGATGATAACCAAAGAAGGATTTTGACAGGTTCCGA
This sequence comes from Viscum album, assembly GCA_963277665.1. Taxonomy (NCBI): domain Eukaryota; kingdom Viridiplantae; phylum Streptophyta; class Magnoliopsida; order Santalales; family Viscaceae; genus Viscum; species Viscum album. The sequence continues at coordinate 630,763,151 of OY728121.1, forward strand.
TATTTTGAGGTTTTTAAGATAAACATTCATATTTAAGTAAAAGTGAATCTAAAAAATTTCAAACAAAATGAAAATACCAAAAAGTAAATAGATGATTACAAAAACTTAGGAAAGGAAATATACCTTTTCAGATTACTTAGGGGAAATTATTCAAAATGAGTAAAATTCTACTTGAAGAACTTTAGATTCCGTAAAATGACTATGAAGAATTATAACTAAGAAAAATTTAGATTACGAAAAATTTAGATTATGAAAAAATTTTGACTACAAAAAATTTAGATTACGAAAAAAAATTGACTACAAAAAATTTGACTATAGGAAAATATACTTCCTATGTGAAAAGGAGTTTCTTATTGTAAGGAGATAGGTTTCAACAGGAAGTTAATATGGAAAATTACCCTATGGACTTCTGTTTAATATATTCAAATCTATCAAAGGGTAAAGATTTGGTGAAAATATCATCAATTTGACCATGCATTCTGATAAATTGAAGAATGATATCCCCTTTTTGTGTGTGATCCCTAAGAAAGTGATGCCTAATGTCTATGTGTTTTTCATGAGTGTGATATGTAGGGTTTTTAATTAAGGCAATGACACTAGTATTATCACACATTATTTGTGTTTTGGTAAAACTCATACCATAGTTTGTGAGTGTGTGTTTCATCCACAATACTTGAGCACAAAAACTTCTAGCTACAATATATTCAGCATCTGCAGTGGAAAGTGCTACTGAGAGTTTCTTTTTTCATTACAAAGAAACTAATGAATATCCTAATAAATGACAAGTTCTGGATGTACTTTTCCTATCCATTCTACATCCACCAAAGTAAGTATCCAAAAAACTTTTTAAAACAAAATCATTTCCAGAAGTATAAATAGTCCTAAATCCATGGTTCCCTTTAAGTAGCAAAAGATACTTTTCACTAACTTTAAATGAGGTTCCTTTGTATTGTATTTATATCTTTCACATAAGCATATTAAAAACATTAATTCTGGATGACTAGCTGTCAAGTAAATTAGAATTCATATCATATCTCTAAAAGATGTTTGATCTACTGGTTTCCCATATTCATCAAGATCAGGTGAATTTGAGATACCAATGGGAGTACTTATACTCTTAGTGTTGTCATATCAATACTTTTTAAGAAGATATTTAATATAATTATGTTGGGATATATAGATTCCTTCAGGTTTTTGAGAAATTTTAAAACCAAGGAAATTTTTTAACTCACCCATTATACTCATTTCAGACTCAGATTTCATTAGACTCACAAAAAAATTAGTTAAATATTTCTAAGTTGAACCAAATATAATTTCATCAACATATATTTGAATAATCAAAACATTTTTCTTATCTTTATTTATAAAAAGGTTTGGATCAACATTTCCTTTAATATAATTGTTTTATAACAAAAATCCTATAAGTCTCTCATACTTGGATCTAGGGGATTGTTTGAGTCCATATAAAGCTTTGGTAAGTTTGGAAAAATGTTTAGGATGATTTGTATCTTCAAAACCATGAGGTTTTTCAACAAAAACATCCTCTTGAACATAACCATTAAAGAAAGCACATTTAACATCCATTTGAAAAAGTTTGAAGTTAAAGAATGATGCAAAGGCAAATAAAATACGAATAGATTCAAGTCTAGATACTGGAGCATAGGTTTATTCATAGTCTATTCCTTCTTTTTGATTATATCCTTCAACAACTAATATAGCTTTATTTCTTACTTTTATTCCATTTTCATCACACTTATTTCTGTAGACCCATTTTACTCCAATAATAGAAGTTTCCGTAGGTCTTTCAACTAAGGTCCAGAATTTATTCCTTTCGAATTCATTTAGCTCATCTTGCATAGCTTTTATCCAATCATCATCAGCTAAAGCTCATCTTAGAAACATTTTCTTGCACATTTTCCTTATCAGAAGGATCTTCTATCACAGGTTGATAATCAATTTTTGAAAACACATTGGAAGATGTCGGTTGAGGTTGTTTAAAAACAAAAGGATCAGTTTCATCAAATTTAACATTTAATATTTATTCAATAATACAAGTATTTTTATTGAAAACTCTATAAGCCTTATAAATTGTGGAGTAGCCTAAGAAAATTCCTTCATCAGATTTAGGTGTGAATTTATGTAAATTATTTTTAGTATTTAGAATTGATACTTTGCAACAAAATACCTTGAAGTAGGAAAGTCTAGGTTTTCTACCATTCTATAACTCATAAGGGGTTTTGTTAAGAAATGGTTTAATAAAAACTTGATTTATAGTATAACAAGAAGTACTTACAGCTTTAGCCCAAAAATGTTTGCCTATCGAATATTCACTCAACATAGTTCTGGTTATCTCTTTAAGAACTCAATTTCTTCTTTCAACAACACCATTCCGTTGAGGAGTTCTTAGTGATCAGAAGTTATGAGTAATTACTTTTCTACTAAAAAATGTTTCAAAATCATAATTTTTAAATTCTCCTCCATGATAACTATGAATAGTTATAAAAGGAATATTTTTCTCATTTTTAACTTGGGCTCTAAAAATTTTTAAATAAGAAAAAGCTTTAGATTTCTTTGCTAGAAAATAGTCCCATGTAAATCTAGTGTAATAATCAACTAACACAAAATCATAATATTTTCCTCCAATGCTTCTAGTTTATGTTGGACCAAAAAGATCCATATACACCAACTGTAATGCATCAATAGTTAAGACTTCACCAACTGATTTAAAACTTGATTTATGTTTCTTTCCATATTTACAAGGATCACAAACTTTTGAAGAATCAAATCTAAGCTACGGTAGATCCTTAACTAGTCTTTTCTTAGAGAGTTTTCATAGGTTACTAAGGTTACAATGTCCTAACCTTCTATGCCATAACCAAGAATGATCTTCCATTGCACTAAGACAAGGTAGGTCTTGGCTCCTAAGGTCTTTTATGTTTAGTGTGTATATATTCTCTTGCCTATGGGAAGAAATAATAAACTCTTCCTTGAAATTGTGTACTAAACATTTATCATTCCAAAAATTAACAAGGTAACCTTCATTACATTACTAACATATGCTAATAAGGTTGTTCTTAAGACCCTTAAAAAATAAAACATTCGAAATCAATGTTTTTCCAAGAAGAACAATGTTACCTATACCAATAATTTCTCCCGGAGCATTATCTCCAAAAGTTACTTTTCCTCCTTTCGTATTGATAATATTTTCAAAGAAGTTTTTGTTACTAGTCATGTGTTGGGAACATCCACTATCCATGTACCATGTATTGCTATTGGTAATATCTTTACTTTCCTGAAAATAAGAGTGTTATACTTCTGAAACCCAAACTTTCTTGGATCTAGAAAATTCAGAAAGCAAAATTTTAGAAATACACATTTTATTAGAAAAATAAGCTTTATAAAAACCTAAAGACTAAGTTTTGTTTAAGGAATTTTTTCCCAATTCCCACCACACTAACACTTAGCACAGAATGAACCACTTTGAGGAACAAAATAATTATTACTAAAAACTGGTTTTGAATGAGTATAACCAAATCCAGAATTATTCCTTAGAGGTCGAATTTGGGAATACATCTTATCAAAGTTTTCCTTACTTAAGGTAATGTTTTAAAAACAATTCATTAAGGAAAATATTTATGACTTTAGTCTAATAAATAAGTTTTTATCCTAAAAAAAATTATTTTTTACACTAGATTTAGGATCTAAAATATTTTTCTTAAAAATTACTTTTTCTAGATCCTTATAAAGTTTAAACTTCTTAGAATTAACTTCCTTAAGGGTTTTTAAAATACTTTTGAAATCATAAATTTTCTTATCAAGATCTTTAGAAAGATTTGATACTTCTTTAGTAAGAATAGAAATTCTAGAATTTTCCTTATCAAGCTTTTTCTGGACTTTAGAATTTTCATTCTCAAGAAGCTTAGAAAACCAAGACACTTCTTCATAAGTAGGTAAATTATTATCTTCATCAGAATAATATTCTTCATCTAAAGATTCATAATATTTATTATCACTATAATTTGCATTCAAGGATACATTTTTTATAGATTCTGCATTGTGTAACTAAGCCATTAAACAATGATTTTCAATGGGTAACTTGACAATTAAACCAAGATTCTTATGACCAGAAGATTCATACTCTGAGGATTCATCAGAAGAGTCTCCACCACTAGCACTCTAGGTGTCATTAGCTTTAAAAAATTTCTTATCTTTATCATTGTAGTACTTTTTTCTTTTCTTCTCAGAATTCTTTTCCTTTCTATCCTTTCTCTTAAGCAAAGGAAAATCTGACCTTATATTCCCTAATCTTTTGCATTCATAAAAAGTGACTTCAGAGTCTTTCTTGTCTTTTATTTATTTATTCTTATATCTATACTAAAATCATTTCTTCCTAAATATCTTGTTCATACTTCGAGAAATATTAGCTAGTTCATTATCAGAATGTTCACTTTCACTTGATTCAGATAAAATAGTGAATTTCTTCGACTTGTATCTTATAAACCTTTCAGGAGTCTTTGATTTAGTAGTGGTAAAGGATAAACTTCCATTTCCATTATTCTTCTTATTCCAATAAGTATCTCTTTTCATTCTTGTCTCATGTTGAAGAAGAGTTCCAAAAATCTCATCAAGGGTAATCTGAGATACTTTCCTATTCTCATCAATATCTGTTCTCTTAGATTCCCACTCATTTGGAATGATATCTATAATATTTTGCACAAGTGACTCATCATCTAAAACTTTCTCACCCATGGATTTTAAATTGTTAACAATAGTCATAAACCTTTATTGTACCTTACACACTGGTTCTATATAAGGAAATAGAAATCCATGATATTCTATTCTAAGAATAACTCTTATTGTTTCTATAAATTTGGATGTACCAAAATGAGTAACCTCCAATTTTTTCCAAATACAATTTGAATTTTCACAAGAAGAAATATGACTATATATATTCCTGGTCATGAAACACAACAAAGTATTGCATACCTTGTATTTTAGTTGATATTATGACTTTTCTTTATTAGTAAAAGTTCTGACTTCCTCATCCGGAATCTTGTAATCTATAGTAATCATAAAAATTTTTTCCACTCCAATATTAATAACAAAAGTCTTCATATGATCTCTCCAATATTCATAATCATTCCCATCAAATATAGGTGGTCTGATAGGATTAAGATTTTCAATCGAACCAATATTCATTCCTGCCATTTTAAGAGTATATCTTTCCACAAAAACTTGTTAATAATAAAAGTTTGTAAACAAGGATAAAAATCCTAAGCAAGGAAAATATATCCAAAACAATGAAAACTGATCAAGAAAACTTATTTGTGAATATAAGTATTTTAGAGACCTTCTATGATACCAATTGTAGGATCGAAAGATGAATATAGATGCTCAATATACATGGGGGGTTAATTGTATCGTTTAAAAATTAATTTGGAACCTTTAAAGTTGATATAAAACTTCCATTTTTAACTTTAATAAAAACTATGTTTAACAAAGGTAAACAAGGTAAATTCACAAGACCTCTTAGTTCTACAAACTTTCTAGGTTATGGAAATATGGTTCCAAAAATGAAACTTAAGAAAAGTTTACAAGGAAAAAGATTCTACCTTAAAACATATAGAATCTTACTAATCAGAGTATAAAAGTACAAGAAAGTATAAGATAGTTATAATTTCCTTATTAAACAAAATGTAGTGGAAATAAACTTGTAACAACATAAGTAACAAGTATGAAATATTTTATCCCAAAGAGTAGGGTATCCAACAACCTTGGATAAAGGTCCCTTGATTTATACTTTCAAGAAAGTATTTCTTACCCACACTAGGGTAAGCCTTTGATAAGAATATCAGAGTCTGTCTTTATATCCCTGCATACCCTCGAACTTCGAGGTAGCTGACACCTCTGTCTTCCTTATCAAGGAAGTCATCAAACTTTAAGATAGTCGATACCTTTGTCTTCCTATCCCTAGAAGTTCTCGATTGTACACAACAATAATCAGAGTCGCACAAAGAAAGATGAAAAAGATGTTTAGTATGCACAAGGCATGAGAGTCTCTCTCTCTATAAATCACTTCAGCAACACAAAATCTTTAGAGTGATCAACTGATTCATCAAAAGTTTTGAGATCGTTCAAATGAGATCCTATTTATAGGCACTTATACAACAGTCAGCTCCCTCCTCCAATGGTCATATTTTTTCTTGAATCTCAGAGGGACCTGTACACGTTTCACTCAAACAATGGTTAGTTAGAAACAGATTGTATGACATCATTTCATAACTAAAAAAAGGGTAAGAAAAATATGGTTGCTTAACCAAATACATTTTTTGGAGTCTAAAGAAAAATAAAGTTCTAAGTATAAGAAAATAAACATTTAGAGTCTATATTAAATGGATATTTGGATTCTTTTTTTCAAGGAATTCAGAATCAGAATTCTATAGACTTCGGAGTCTGAATTTCAAAGGAATTCGGAGTCTAAATTCTAAAGAATTTGGAGTCTGAATTCTAAGTAAATCAGAGTTTGAATTTCAGGTAATTCTGAGTCTGAATTTTAGATAATTTGGAGTCTAAATTTTAGAGGAATTTGAGTCTGAATTCATAGAATTCTAAGTATGAATCCAGACAATTCAGAGTATGAATTCAGCGAATTTGGAGTATTAATTCAGAGAATTCAGAATCTGAATTCAGAGGAATTCAGATTCTGAACTCAGATAATTCGGAACTTGAATTCAGAACCTAAAAATAGAATACTCTATATCTAAGTATTTATAGGATTCCAAGGTTTTTAGATGTCAAACCAAATTTTACACTTAAGAATAAAAATAGTTATATTTAGAGAAACTATTACATGAATAACGAAAACAAAGGTAAGGAGAAAATTTTCCTTGGGGAAGGAAAATTTTCCTTATTAAGATAAATCTTAAGGGAAATAAAATTTTCTTTGAGATAGTGTGTTTGTGATTTTCAAAAATAAAGGAATGGAAAATTCATTAGAAAAAATTATTGACTAAATAATGTGAAGTTTTATTTTTTTATGGTTATGTCATGAAGATTGATCTTCAGGGTGTATTCTTCCTTCTTTGAGAGTTTCATCACATTTTCACACCATTGAGGTAGGTGTCTCTATACTTTTCCTTTTAAATGAATTCCATTTATGCTTGAGTTCTTTTAATAAATTTATAAATATTATTCACATTCTTGTGATGCATTTTTTAGTTGATTATGGTGTTTTGGTGTTGGTATAATTTGTTGAAAATGGTTTTCGAAGTGATTATTTAAATATGCCTATGTATATGTGCACCTATGTGTTTGATAAAATGTAAATTGATATTTTAGTGTAAAATTTATTGATTTGAGTGGAATTTTCCCATAGATAAATTTTATTAAATTGATTTTATTGTGATTTGGGCTTGATATGTGGAATGTGGTGATTTTTATAGTGTGGTTTGTTGTGTTAATTTTAAAACATGTGATGTTTCTTTGTAAGTGGTTTGGGGGAAAACTAATTGTGGTATGCCATTGAATTTGGGAACATCCATGTGTGTTTGGAGTGAACACATGGATGGACACACAAATGATGATGGTCATGTTTAACATAAAACCTGGTTTTTAACATAGTTGTGTTTCTCTCTTAAACTCTTGGTATTTAACTAAACTCTCTTTGTTTCCAAATGACTCAAGTGTATTTTCAAATTTTATGTTTGATATTATGGCACATTTTGTATTTTATAAATGATGGTTGGTCTCTAAATGATATGTAATCTTGTTTGGAATATTTAAGTGCATTGAGTGTTTTCATATTGGTCTTGAAATAAGGTTTGAAATGAAGTTGGATTTGATATAAAGGCTCATTTGGAATTGTAATGTTGAAAGTGGTAGTTTTTATTGATTTTGAAAATGGTTGACAAATGTTTTGAAAGTGTATTTGAAATGGACATGATGTAAGGCCCGATTGACACTTTTTAATGTTGGGAAATGAATGGGGTTTTGCAAATCTGAATTCTTGGTCGGAAACTTAAGGTGTTTTTGTGAAATGGTTCATAAGCTTATGTGATGTGACAAACTGGTTGGCACTTGTGATTGGTTTTTTAGATGATAGGAACCCCTATTAATGATTTTCACCTTATGGGTTATCATGTAGGTGGTGTCGGTGTTTGGGATAGACAAGTGTGGTGGAAGTAACTAAGGAGAGTCTTTTATGTGAGGGACTTTTACTTACACCATATACTATTACCATGGGTTTCTTGGGCATATTTTAGTTGGTCGAGTGATGGTTTCTTATCAAAATTGATTAGACTAGTTGGTACCCCTTGGATGTATTAGAGGCCAGGTGGGTTGTGCCACTGATGATGTAATGACCCAATGTTTTATCAATGGAAATTACTTTCCATTAATTATGTCATATAATCACATTAAATCACAAAATAATGAACTACTAAGTACTATGCGACCTTTAAACATAATTTTGACACTTCTGTGTTTTGAATTTCAAAAATCTGACATACACGGTTGTGATCAGTAAGATATTTGTAGTCTAATGGAACAAACTTTTTTTTAGTGAATAGTAACCTACCCTTATGAATAGTAAAAAACCCTTATGAATAGTAATATAAACCTTATGAATAGTAAATCTTCAAAAAGAATAGTAACCTCACCCTTGATTGTATAAATAAAATTTAGGCATCTTATAAGTGATAATATGACCATAGTAAAATTATTGGTATTTTTGTACGTCATAAATAATTATATACAATTAATTAATTAATTTAACAGAAAATATATTTTCCTAAAAAGGTATTCATAAATTCACAATTTTATGTCTTCTAGTTTTAAGATAATTTTATATGACATTATGTAATTTTTGAAAGCATTATAAAATCCGTTATAGTTTTAAAATCTGTATTTTTTCAAGTAAATTATGATTTTAATGAAAATTTAAATTAATCATAGTTAGAAATTTATTTATGAAAAATTGAGTTCATTTTTGTATTCTAAATATTAAAAAATGGTTAGGGTGAATTTTGGGGATTTTTCTAAAATATATGAATTTTTGGTGAATAGTAAAATACATTAATTTACCGTATAAATAAATTATAATTTAAAACCACTATTCCTGACATCATTAGTGATGTAATAACCTAGATATCAAACTCACATGCACTTATTAATATTTTTTTCATTTAATCATCACTATTTCTGGTCTTGATGGAAATTAATAAACTAAGGAATTAAATATTAACAAAACCCTCCTCCCCTCCACTATAAAAACCACCCACACTCCCCTCCTATCTTCACTCATATCATGACTTGTTCCTTGCCTAAGTTCTTCCCAAATAACTCCCCAAGCTCCTCCCCACGTCCAACAGACCTTGGTCTCCTCAAAAAACCAAATCCTCTCCCCTTAAGAGGCTTTCAAAGGAGATAAAATCAAGAGGTAAATTCCTTTATTTCTTTTCTTTCTTTTTCTCTTGAAGTTCATTTTTTTTCTTTTCTATATTTACCTATCCTTGTCCAAATGTTATGAAAATTATTTTACCTTACATGTAATTTAATGTTTTTATGATAATGTAATAAGTTATTATCATCTATCCTTTACTCTTATTTTATTTTAGTAGTAAAGACACCATCCGAGATGTGTTAATTTACCACATTCAAGGACGATGGGTTTTCAATTTATATTACCGTATTCGATTATGGTAATAAAACCATTTTAATGGTTTAACTAGACCATAATATATGTATTATTCATCATATATGGTTATGGAATCCTTTTTTACACATGGTTTTGGTTAATAAAACAAAACTTGTTTATTGTGGTCAAAAACCGCCAATTAACCCAAAAGGTTATCACTAAAGTTTTATATAATGATTCAACTTCACTCCAAGTAACCAAATTAAATTTTCAACCATGTAAACATATGTATATTCAATAAAAAATATTACTTCAATTCTGCAAAACCAACTTCATCATACATGTTTATCCGAACATGAATACAAGTGAACCGATCATTAAAACCAAGTAAGCAAACAGACCTGAATAATGAAATTGAACCTCATAACCAATAAAAATGGTTATAAATGAACTTAAAAGGTTATAATAAATATTTTACATAAATAATGTATTTTTTAATTATTAATTAATGAACCTAATTCTACTATTCAGGTCATTAACATCAAGTGGAGAACACCATCAAACTTATGGTAAGGGATCCTCTCTATTTCAATTTTATTCAAGAATGTCTTCTATATTATGACCTTTTATGTGTAATTTATAATGATGGGGTATGATTTAGAACCTCCCCAATACTACCCCAATGATGTATAAAATATGATAAAACCCTTTATCTCACATTAATCCCTCCTATGTACACCCGATACTATGCCGATATTCTGTAAGGGATTCTACCCGAACCTACTATATTCCTTTGGGTTGATCTATATATCTTTTTATCTAAATTAAGTTGTCTATTAATTTTATGTGAAACTTATAAATACTGTATATATTCTCCAAAATCATGTTTCAATATCCATCCCTCATTCTCTTTCGGGGATATACATTTTTTAAGTGATTCCCTCCTCAATACTTCTTCATAAGAAAATTTGTTTTAAGGGAACTTCCTTAATTATTACCTGATTTCAAGTGTACTCTATCCTCTATTTTAAGACACAATTGTATTTATAAAATCAGTATTTTTTATTATGAAAACGTTCTTGTATTACTTATGGTTTTATATAAAATATTTTTCCCCTTTCTATTTTAAAGGCTCTATAGTATTTTCCATAAAACCGCACAAAAATGTTTCAATGCTAAAATTTCTTAAATACTTTTCTTATATGTTGTCAATTCTTCATGAAATCACTTACCATGATACATTAATATTTTCCCTTATTAATTTCCATGTATATTTTGGTTCCTTTCTTTCATGGAAACTTTTATTATATGCCCATTTGTTATGCTTTATGACATGATTGTGATACCCAATTCTTTCCATGGGTAACTCTTATGTTTATGTAGGATTGATTATGTATGATTATTTATGTGGATAAAGTATTCATGAAAATTTAATATGGTTATTCTCAGATATCACTCCAATGAATTGGGTAAAGTTGAGTATCATGAGACATTATGTGCGCCGGTCTTGGTGGTTAGCCTTGCCTTGTGCTAGCATGTGCGACAGTCTTGGCGGTTAGCCTTGGCTTATGATACCATGTGAAACAGTCTTGGAGGTTAGCCTTAAATCATGATAAAGTCATTTTTAATGTTTCTAACACATTACTATTAATTCATGTTTTTATGATTCCATGTTTATATGTTATGATTCTATATGTTCCATGTGTTTTTTATATCATTATGTTATGCCTTCTAACCCATGTGCTAAAGCTTTATTCTTATGTTTATTCCCTTACTGGGATTTTTATCTCATCCCTTTGATCATGTTATCCCTAGGTTATCCTATGAAGATGTATGATTACAATGGAAGTTAGGAGATCAATTTTAATATTAAATAAAGAAATGTTTTATTTAGTCCCATGTTTTCAATTTTATGTACCTAGTATTCCAAGATACTAGACTTCATGATCATTGGCTTGTGATCTAATGTATAATTATGCTTAAAATCATGAAATGTTATATATAAAAGGATAGGGTCATTATAGTTGGTATCAGAGGGTTGTCTAGTTATTTTTTGATATTAGAAATAAAGAACTTTAGTAAGAACCTTAAGAACAAGAATAAGTATAAGAAAACATCCCTATGTTTTGGAAAGTATAGATTAAGTGGTTTATTTAGAAAATACATCCCTCTATAGATACAAACAAGTAGAGGTGGCTCTAGTATAGATGTATCTAGGGGTAAAACCCAAAAACACCACTTTGAGATAAAATCTAATGGGAACTGATGCACGATAATGGGCCTTGCTGCACTCTTGGTTTAAAAATCCTAGGAGATATAATTTGGTAAATTCATAAGCTTGGTAAAAAACATGATTAAGGGAATAAAAAATCCCATAATAATATAATTTATGAAATAGATTAAGGATAAACTAGATTTAAGGATATGGAATCACAAGTTAGGATATAATTCTCCTTTACTATTTTATCCTCTTATGTTCTAATTTTCCTTTTTATGCTCAATAATTAGGTATTAAAGCCCTATAATTGTATGCTCTTTTTCTTATTTTATATAGTGAAATAGAAGAACACATGCCAACAATCAATGTGATAGTGAATGTGAATATTTCCCTAATGATATGTATGATATGATGGGAATGGGTGCTCAAAACTTCATGACATTACTTGATCAGGTGGATCAAGTTATGAATTATAGCTTGAATCCTGTGGAACACCCTCCTCCTCCATAAAAAGAGAAATTTTCCATTTAATACTTCATGTGGAAAAGGCCTTCCATGTTTAGTGGATATTTTTATCCCCTCCTCATGGAACAGTGGATTAAATCCATTGAAAAGATATTCTCTATCCTAAAATTATTAGAAGAAGAGAAAGTTGTGCTGGAGTTTCATCATTTTAATAGGGAAGCTGATCAGCGGTGGACATTGATCAAGAATAAAACCCCCATGAGGAAATTGATTCCATGTTTTGGGAGGAATTCAAGAGAATATTTTTCAATAAATATTTTCCCCGAACCCTCCCTCTCAATATGTAAATAGAGTTCCTCGAACGAAATTAGAAGGAAGATGAGTCCATTGAGGCATATGAATTAAACTTTACAAGTCTTACAAGGTACGCCTCTGGATTTCTCATGAACATTGAAAGCAAGGTGGATCACTTCTTTAGAAGACTAAATAAGAGTCTACAAAAAGCATTGGCGATTCGAGACTTTGATAGTTATGAGGATATTGTTCATTGTTACCTCAAGGTTTAAATGAATATTGGAGACTCTCAGGGGTGTCATGGGCCCAATGATAAGAATAAGAAAATGGAATCTAATGTGGATGCTCTTGTAAATAAATTCCATGATGGAAAGAAGCTCGATCATACCATGTGTAAATTTTTTTGTAAGAAGCATCCTGGGAACTATCTAAAGGGAACCCGAAATTGCTTCAAATGTGGAAATTTAGGACATCAGGCTAAAAAATTTCAATGGGATATGAAGAATCCCACTAATGTGGAAGAATAAAGGAAGGTTTAGATCAACACTCAGCCTGCAGTGCAGTGTTACAACTGCAAGGAGCATGGGCATTAGGAGAACAATTACTCTAAGCCAAGGGTTATCAGAGGCAATCAACAGCAACCTCCAAGGAAACAAGGAAGATATTATTCTATCACTACTACTAAGGTGGATCCAAAAAACGATGTGGTGATAGGTACTCTAGTTATTCATTCAAGAATAAAAAATGTACTATTTGATTCTGGTTCTACGAATTCTTTCATATCTTGCAAGTTTAGTATAACTATTCAAATACCACCTCAAAATTTAAAGGATATGTTATATGTAAGAACAAATAATAGGGAAATTATTTTTTACATGGTTTATAACTCCTCCCCGGTTAACGTTTTTTGACTAAACCTCCTAGTAAATCTCTTCATACTTCCTTTAGCAGAGTTTGATGCTATCTTGGGCATGGAATGGCAATATTTATATAAAGATAACATCAACTGTTAAGGGAGATCACTCTTCACATCTCGAAGCATCCTCAAATTCTTTACAAGTGTAAGGATTAAGTTGAATCTACATTAGAATCATCTTCTCAATTGTGTATATTGATTCCTTATGAGCAAGCATATATATCTCAAATGATTGATACAAAGGAGAGAATCATGCTTAAAGACATGCCCATTTTAAGGGATTGAATCGATGTATTCCCTAAATATTTTCTTGGTCTTCCTAATGATGGAGAGGTTGAGTTATCAATTGAACTTATTCTTGGATCTCTACCTATATCAAATAAACCTTATTGAATGACCACTGTAGAGCTGGAGGAGCTGAAGAGGTAGTTAGAGGAGAATATGAAAAAGGATTTTATATGCTTGAGTGCTTCACCATGGGGTGTGATAGTCCTCTTTGTCAAGAAGAAGGGCGTATCAATGTGCCTCTAAATTGATTATCACGATCTCAATAAAATCATAATAAAGAACAAGTATCCTCTACCACAAATAGATTACTTGTTTGATTAGCTTCATGGGGCCATTTATTTCTCTAAGGTGGACCTTCGGTCAGGATATCACCAATTAAAGGTGAGGAAGGAAGATATTCCCCAGAATTACTTTCAAATGAGGTATGGAAACTATGAGTTCATAGTGATTCCCTTAAGATTTACTAATTCTCTGGAAATTTTCATGGATTTAATGAATAGAGTCTTTAGAGATTACCTTGAAAAATTTTTGGTTGTATTTATTGAAGATATTTCGATATACTCCAAGAGAAAGGAGGAAAAATAGAAGCATTTGAATACTATGTTAAAGAATTTACAAGGGGAGAATCTATATGAAAAGTATAGTAAATGTGAGTTCTGGATGGAGGAAGTATCATTCTTGGGGCATGTTATCACCATTAAAGGGATATTTGTGGATCCTTCTAAGACAAAGGTGATTGAAGAGTGGCCCATGCCAATATCTATAATGGATATCCATAGCTTTCTAGGTCTAGCTAAGTATTACCTAAAATTTGTGAAGAAATTTTCACAAATTTCAAACCCAATGACCAAGATGACACGAAAGGGAGTGAAGTTTTTCTAGACCCAAGAATGTAAAGACTACTTTAAGGAGTTGAAAAAGAGGCTAATCACTACACCGGTACTCACACTCCCAACAAGTGGAGAACTATTTATGGTGTACAATGTGATTCAAATAAGGGATTAGGCTCTATGCTGATGAAAAATAATAAAGTGATAGAATACGTCTCAAGGCAGCTGGAAATCCATGAGAAAAACTATCTTACGTATGATCTAGAGTTGGAAGCTGTGATCTTTACATTAAAAATCTAGTGGCATCATCTATATGAGGAGATGTGTGAGATATATACTGATCACAAGAGTATAAAATATATATTCAGAAAAAAATATCTTAATATGCTCTAGTGATTATGGATAGATCTCATTAAGGATTATGACTCCTCAATCCACTACCATCCCGATAAGGCAAATAAGGTGGCAGATTCTCTAAGTAGAAAGGATCCTACATCTTTATCAAGGATGAAAATTGAAAAGAATACGATCTTCTTAGATTTTTAGAGGATGGACATGGGAATCATTAAGGGAGGAACATCATCAATCCTTTCTCAAATGATTGCTCAACCACCCCTCATGGAGAAAATAAAGGATGGTTAAATAAAATATGTGGAAATTCAGAAAAGGGTGGAAGCTATTAGAAATGGGAAATCCTATGAGTTCTAGATTGACTAGGAAGGAGTTGAAATATTTGGGTGAAGATTATGTTTACAATCCAATCAAAATATAATGAAGGATATTTTGAATGAAACACATAGATCAACCTTTTCTATTCACCTAGGGAGTACAAAGATGTATCGAGATCTCTGAGAGAACTTTTGGTGGGACAATATAAAGAAGGAGGTTGTTGAATATACATAATATTTCCTAGTATGTCGACAAGTTAAGGATGAAAGAAATAAGACTAAGGGGATGATACAAACACTACCCATACTAACATGGAAGTGGGAGAACATCACCATGGACTTTTTCATTAGACTTCCAAGGAAATCCATAGGAAACAATGCTGTATGGGTCATTGTGCATCGTCTTACAAAGACAACTCACATAATCGTGATTTGAGAGGAATTATCATTGGATTATCTTGCACAGATATATATCAAAGAGGTGGTAAGGCTGCATAGAGTACAACTATCTACTGTATTTGATCGAGATATGAGATTCACCCCGAAGTTCTGGAAAAGTCTCTAATATGCTCTAAGCACTCAACTAAACATCAGTATGGACAATCATCCTCAAACTAATTACCAATCTTAGTGAACTATTCATACACTAAAAGATATTTTGAGAGAATGTTCTATGAAATTCAAAGGATTATGAGACCAACATATTCCAAAGGTTGAATTCTCCTACAACAATAGTTTCCACTTGAGCATCCAAATGGAACCATATGAAGCCCTTTATGGGAAAAGGTGTAGAACACCAGTGTGTTGGGATGAAGTCAGTGAGCGTTAGTTGATAAAGGTGAAAACTGGTGTGTTGGGAAAAGGTGGAGAAGGTAAAAAACATTTAGCAATATATCAAGGTATCCCAAAGTCGATAAAATATTTATGCAGACAATCATCGATGAGACCATGAGTTCAAATTTGGAGACATGGTATTTTTATACATATCTCCATGGAAGAAGGTCATGAGGTTGGGGAGGAAAGGAAAGTTAAGTACTAGGTATATCAACCCCTTCTAGATCCTTGATCGAGTCAGAGCTGTGGCTTATCGACTAGAACTTTCACCTACCATGTCCAAAGTACATGATGTATTTCATGTATCCCTCTTAAGGAAGTACATACTAGATCCTTCACATGTACTCTCTTCAGAGGTGCTACAGTTGGAGAATGATCTTTCTTATGAGGAAAAGTCAGTAAAGATCTTGGATCATAGAAATAAAGTTCTACATAACAAGACTAACCACCTTGTCAAAGTACTGTGGTGGAACCAGAAGTATGAATAATCAACATGGGAACTGGAGGAGGTAATAAAGGAAAATTACCCTCACCTGTTTATGGATTAGAATGTAAAAAAAATTTTGAGGGTGAAATTTCATAAGGGGGGGAATAATGTAATGACCCAATGTTTTATCAATGGAAATTCCTTTCATATAATTATGTCATATAATCACATGAAATAACAACACAATGAACTACTAAGTATTATGTGACATTTAAACATAATTTTGACACTTCTCTATTTTAAATTTCAAAAATATGACATACAGTGTTGCGATCAGTAAGATTTTTGGAGTATAATGGATCAAACATATTTTTTGGCGAATAGTAACCTACCCTTATGAATAGTAACATACCCTTATGAATAGTAATATTACCCTTATGAATAGTAAATCATCCTAAAGAAGAGTAACCTCACCCTTGATTGTATAAATAAAATTTAGGTATCTTATAAGTGATAATATGACTATAGTAAAATTATTGGTATTTATTTAGGTCATAAATAATTATTTTTAATTAATAAATTAATTTAAAAGAAAATATATTTTCCTAAAATGTGTTCATAAATTAATAATTTTATGTCTTCTAGTTTTAGGATAATTTTATAAGACCTTATGTACTTTTTGAAATCATTATAAAATCAGTTATAGTTTTAAAATCCGTATTTTTTCAGGTAAATTATGATTTTAATTAAAAATTAAATTTATCATATTTAGAAATTTAGTTTTTAAAAATGGAGTTCATTTTTGAATTATAAACATCTATAAATGGTTAGGGTGAATTTTTGGGATTTTTCTGAAGTGCATAAATTTTTGGTGAATAGTAAAATACATTAATTTACTGTATAAATACATTATAATTTAAAACCACTATTCCTAAAATCATAGGTTATGTAATCACCAAAATATAGAACTCACATGCACTTATTACTATTTTTTTTCATTGAATAATCACTATTTTTGGTATTGAGGGAAATTAATATACTAAGGAATTAAATATTAAGAAAACCCTCCTCCCTCCACTATAAAAACCACCCACACTCCCCTCTTCTATTCACTCATATCAAGCCTTGTGCCTTGAATAATTTCTACCAAAATCACTCCCCAAGATCCTCCCCTACATCCAAAATCCCTTGACCTACTCAAAAGACTAAATCCTATACCCTTAAGAGGCTCTCAAAAGAGATAAACTCAAGAGGTAAATTCCTCTTTTCTTTTCTTTCTTTTTTCTTTTCAAGTTCATTTGTTTTCTTTTCAATACTCACCTCTCCTCATCCAATTTTTTTGAAAAATATAGTACCTTACATGTAATGTAATATTTTTAGGATAATGTAATATGTTATTATCATATCTACTTTACTCTTCTTTTATTTTAGTAGTAAAGACACCATATGAGATGTGTTAATTTACCACATTCAAGGACGATGGGTTTTTAATTTCCGTTACCATATTAAATTATGTTCATAAAACCATTTTAATGGTTTAACCAGACCATAATAAATTTATTATGTCTCATATATGGTTATGTAATCCTTTTGTACACATGGTTTTGTTTTATAAAACAAAATGTGTTTATTGTGGTCAAAAACCGCCAATTAACCCAAAAAATTGTCACTAAAGTTTTATATAATGATTCAACTTCACACCAAGTAACCCAATTAAATTTTCAACCATGTAACCATATATATGTTAAATAATAAAATATAACTTCAATTCTGGACAACAATCTTCATCATACTTGTTTATCCAAACATGAATATAAGTGAACCGATCATTGAAACCAAGTAAGCAAACAGACCCGAATAATGAAATTGAACCTCCTAACCAATAAAAATGGTTATAAATGAACTTATAAAGGTTATAATAAATATTTTACATATAAAATAGATTCTATAATTATTAATTAATGAACATAATTTGACTATTCAGTTCATTAATATCAAGTGGAGAACACCATCAGACTTAAGGTAAGGGATCCTCTCTATTTCACTTTTATTCAAGAATGTACTCTATGTTATGACCTTTTATGTGTAATTTATAATGATAGGGTATTATTTAAAACCTCCCCCATAATTCAATAATTATTTATAAAATATTATAAACACCTTTACCTCACCTTGATCCCTTCTAAGTACACCCGATACTATGCCGATATTCCGTAAGGGATTCTACCTGAACCTCCTATATTCTTTCAGGTTTCTCTATCTATATTTTTATCAAAATTAAGTTATATATTTCTTTTGGTTAAAACTTATAAATACTATGTATATAATCCAAAATCATGTTTCAAGATTCTTCCCTCATTCTCTTTTGGGGATATACATGTTTTTAAGTGATTCCCTCCTCAATAATTCTCGATAAGCAAACTTGTTTTAAGGGAACTTCCCGAATTTTTATCCAATTTCAAGTGCACACTATCATCTATTTTAATACACCATTGTATTTATAAAATCATACTTTTTATTATGAAAACCTTCTTGGTTCACTTATGGTTTTATATAAAATATTGTTCCAATTTCTATTTTAAAGGTTCTATAGTATTTCCCTTAAAACCGAATAAAAATTTTTTAATTGTAAAATTTCTTAAATAATTTTATTACATGTTGTCACTTCTTTATGAAATCACTTTCCATGATACATTCCTATTTTCCCTTATTAATTTCAATTTATATTATAGTTACTTTATTTCATGGACACTTTTATGATACACCCATTTGTTATGCTTTATGACATGATTGTGATACCCAATTATTTCGATGGGTAACTATTATGTTTATGTAAGATTGATTATGTATAATTATTTATGTGGCTCAAGTAGTCATGAAAATTTAAGATGGGTGTTCCCAGATAGCTCTCCAATTCATTGGGTAAAGTTTAGTCTCACGAGAAGTTATGTGTGACGGTCTTGGCAGTTAGCCTTGTCTTATGCTACCATGTGCGACAGTCTTGGAGGTTAGCCTTGGGTTGTGCTACCATGTGCAATGGTATTGGTGGTTAAAATTGAATAGTGATAAAGTAATGTTTTATGTTTCTTACACATTACTATGAATTCATGTTTTTATGATCCCATGTTTATATGTTATGATTCCATATGTTCCATGCCATTTTTTATATCATTATGTTATGAATTCTAACCCACGTGCTAAAGCTTTATTCTTATTTTTTCCCCTTACTATGATTTTTAGATCATACCTTTTTTGATGTTATCCCCAGGTTATCCTATGAATATGTATTAGTAAAATGGAAATTAGGATCTCAATTTGAAGATTAAATAAAGAAACGTTTTATTTAGTTCCATGTTTTCAGTTTTATGTACCTAGTCTTCCAAGACACTAGACTTCACGACCCTTAGTTTTTACTCTAATGTATAATTATGATTAAAATAATGTAACGTTATATGTAAAATGCTAGGTTAATTATATATTAGGCTAGTTTAGAGCATCCATACCTTCATTGACTATAGAACTGCACCATACGCTGATAGATAAGTCCAACTTGAGTATGTCTAGGGATCGCTCTAGGGATGTTTAGGAAATTCTCATTGTTTGATAACTCTATTTTATTGCTTATTTTTCTACAAAACTTGTTTTCCTATTTACACTAATTATTTATTTTTAGTATGATTTGGTATCGTGTTGTTTGAATTTTAGTTTGGGTTTGGGATTCCAAAATGATAAACTATTTTAATCAATGGAAATGTGGCGTGTGTTATTTTAAAAGGGGAAGTTGTGTTGTTTATTTAAATTGAAAAAAATATCTTTTTAATTATATTTTAAACTAATGTTAATGGACTATTTTTTGTAAAGGAAACATATGTATTATTTGGTGGTTTCCTACTGAGATGTGAAGCTCACACCCTGCTTGTACCATTCGGTGTCGGTATACCTAAGATGTTTTGTAGGTTCAAATTATTATTCATGCCTTCTAGTTCAGGTTGGATCTTAGAGTGGTTAATTCTTGTATATGGTGTTGAAATTGAAGTCACATGGAGATCAAGTTGTTTTTATTCTGGTTGTAGTTTTTATTTATATCCTTTAGTTGTTTAGTTTCAACTTGTTCAATTGTATTTGTATCTGGATCAATTAGTGTATTCATTTTTGATCAGTTGTTGGTTATTTCTGTGTTCATAGTTAGTTTAGTTTATTTATTTGATCCTAGTTCATTGGGCTGAAATCATTCACACTTAGATTATATTTGATGCCCAACACTAGTTTCCAACCTGTGGGGATCAGGAATGCCCTTCGGGCCATGTCTCAGACTGGGTCAGATATCGGGTTGGATGGAACTCTGGTTTGGTTCGTGACAATTACCAAATAATAATAAAATAACATCATATTACTTTGCTTGCCTATTTATCCTATTTATCTTGGTTGGGAATTTCATAGATGACTTAGAATTAAAGTTAGCTTTAGGGCCTTTCACTTTTCCATTCCTCTTGTTCACCATATAAACAAAATATTTTTCATGCTCCATGTCCTTATCTACTTGGTGAAGAAGAGTAAAGATATTTGGGAGAGAATTATCAATTTTTTTCATATTGAAATTTAAAACAAATATTGAGAATATCAAAGGGAGTGAAGTGATAATGAGATAAGTTCACAATTCATTAGTAAATGGAATCCCTATAATCTCTATATGCTAAATTTAGTCAATCATCATAACTATGTGAGGTCTAGATGATTCTCCATTTCCAAGATTGATTGTGAATATTTCCTTGGAGATATCAAATTGATCATATATATCTTTATCTTGATAATGATTATGGATATTGTTGAGCATGATATAAGCACCCATGATCCCATGATATTTCATGATTTCATCTGTCATGGATGAAAGCTTCAAATAGTGGGAACCTATCACACCATATAGGTATTTTTATCAACATATAACTATTCATCACTCACCTTTCTATCAAGAGGAGAGAGAATTGATGATTCTAGTTGTTAAAGATTCCATTCATAGTGTAACATAATGCATGAGCACCTATGACATTCTTAGAAGTTACCTCCAAAAATAATATGTTCTTTCTCCAAAATTGATCACATGGTAACATGGTTGATAAAATTTCCATTTTACCACAATAATATACAATTATATTATTAGTAATTTAATTTATTACCAAATTATTTAATATGAAATTATTTTGTTATCTTATTAAGTATCCCATTATTTTATCATAAGCTACTAAAAATTGAATCTATATGCATGAGATGAAAAACTATTTCTATATCCATCATATAGCCACAGGACTTAAAATGCCAGAAGAAGTACACCACCCACTCCCCTATTTCCCACTCGATCCAAACCTACCATCATGATCTTCCTCCTCCATATGATGCTCCTCTTTTTATGTGGACACACAAATTCCTAGTGATCCTCATCCTATGACATGACTCTAACATATCCAGCCCACCTCCCTTATGACATGGATCCAATGTTGCCTCCCCACCTCCTTACTAACATAGCTCTGAAGCAGCCTCCCCACCTCCCTATAATCCTTTTCGTTTGATGTAGATCAACATGGATATGATGTGCCCAGCCTATAATCTGCCACTATAAATAGATTTATATTTATGAATTTCTCTTTCCCCAAAACTCCCATTAATTTTTATTATATTATAAAATGTTTTTATTTAGATATTAAACCATATCTATTTAATTAACATGAAATTCTATTCCCTTCTCCTTAAAAAATGACTTATTTAGATCCCATTGTATTGTTGTTGCATAATGTGATTTTTCAACTGTTTATACATTCTTAGACTATGTCAACGGTCTGAATTGGTTATATTTAATTTTTTTATTGTTTTCTCTAAATTTATAGTTATTTCCATATTTTTATACTTATTTGAAAAATTTAATAAATTTTTAGCATGTTTTAATAGCGTCTATTTTTATAGGCTAAATTATTTCAAGTTTAATATTGTTTTCATTGATTAGCGATTTTCTATGGACTTTTCTTATGAAATCATATTATATTTTAGAATAATGTATTGAAATATTAATAAATAAAAATGGATGAAGAATGAGTGTATATTCAACTTCATGTTATTTTTTGTTTGGATTTGTTTTACCTCCACCCTTGATATGAAGGTCAAAAAATTTAAATCTTTTTTTATTAATTTTAAAAATTATGTTATGATATATTTTTATTATTATGGGGATTTATTCAATATAACCTTATTATAATTCTTATTTTACTAGTTTTATATTTATATAAATCTATAATGGTGGCTACCGATTATTTTTTTGTATTCACTTTTACATTCTGATCATACACACCTTGCGATAGTACTAATATTACATAGAGATTACAAGTATATTAAAATTTCTTAGAAATACTATATGATTTTCATTTATTTAGGGAATATTTTATATGAATCATTAAAAAATATATATAACACATATCACATATGATAAGTTCTTTTATATAAGTGCATCATATTGGAAAAATCATTTTCTACCACTTATTTAAGGATTTTTTCAGTAACATAATAAAAATTTATTATTTTTGTAATTGATTACCATATGTGATAAGTGCTTAAATTATTTTAAACATTTTTAGTCAAATATAATGAGAATAACTAAAAATTTGGGTAAATCATATATACAGAGAATAATCACCAAAATATTTGAATGACAAAGAAAATTCCCCAAATATGGATACCACAATTCAATAACCATAACTATTTCATTAAATAAACATATAAATTATGTAATAAATAAGAAAAATAGATCAAAATAAAAAAATAAATGATATATCCTAGAAGTGTGTGAATATAGGGTTGAGTATAATAACCTAGTAGGATATTCCAACAATATTTACTTATAGTGAATATGTTAACATAACAATATATATTTTTAAAGGTGTTTCACAAAATTATTATTGGTGAAGTTGTACTATAACATATTCGAAAATAATGAATAAATAAATTCTATAGAGTATTAATAGAAAATTAACTAGAAATTAAAATTTAACAACATATAGTATATTATTTAAATTTATATTTGAGATATTTTTTTATGATTTTTTATAATAATGTTATTGATTATTTGTTTTTATCTTATGAAAAAATACATATCAATTTAAGTCATTTTATATATTATTTATCTAATGTATTTTTATTTTCATCATAATGGATAAAAGTTAGACGTATAGCATTTATATGATCATCGATGAGTTTTATAAGGAGTTACGATATTTTTTGAACTTTTCATTCCATAATGATTCATATAGAAGATTTATTCGATGCTTAATTTTTGATTGTATTGGAAGACCATGGTTAAATCATGAGTAAGTGAGTTACCACATCACTAAAAATTGTTTCAAAAAAATATAATGTGGTGTATCACACTCGATAAAAGTATCAAGTGTAGAATTAAATTCATTTAGTTAAAAGGATTACTATAAAAAATTTGATTTCTAATCAATTTAAATTTGTTTCTCTACCACAATCCTTATGTAGACTAGTGTAAGAAGAAATAAATACCAGAATACAATTTTTCTGTTGATGATAATTATGAATTTTATCGTGTTAGAAAACTGATGAATGATTCAAATACCCCAGTATATTGGTCATATGAAAAAAATGTTAAAACCTATGTTTTAATGTGATTATATAATGGCAATGAAATTCATAGATTCAGTAATAAAATGGTTAAATATATCCTTATATTTATTAAGGATTTACTATCTAACAGTGAACATATTCTATAAAATGTTTACATGGGATCTAATTTGGTTGAAAAATTTGGATTTTCATCTACTAAGATACATGCTTTACCTAAATGTTATTTTTTGTTCTAAAAGGAAAATGTAGATTTTATTCATAAAAAATAGTGTGGTACATCAAGGTGTAAGAATACTAAATAAAAAACTCAATAATATATACCGTTTAAATTGATTTGTCACTTTCCTTTAATTCATAGGATTTGAAAAAATTTATGTTAGAACAAATGGAAATAAATATGAGATGAATTAAAGATAAAAGAAATAAGGATAATAAGGAAATTTTACATCCTACAGTTATGTTAGCTTAGAATAAATTTTATAGGTTACATACTAATTTTGAAGGTGATCCATGAAATTTCATATTGGGATTATCATGTGATGGTTTCAAACCATTTCACTAGAGGTATACTATATATAGCACTTGGAATGTTTTAATTCACATTTATAAATTTATTTCATGCATGTGTATGAATAATCTATTTACTATCATTATCATATAGATATCTAGACCCATTGATCCCATAAAAGATATTAACATATACCAGGATCCATTTATATATCATTTACTATAGCTTTAGAATATTGGTGTTAAATCATATGATGCATTTAAAAATGAGTAATTTATATTTCATACAACTTTATTATGGATGATAAAAATATCACTTATATGTTGATAAATTATTTCCCTTCTTACGGAATTATTTATAGTTGGAGTACAAAAAAGGAATTATCCTAAAAAATTTGTATTAAAAATAAAAATTTTCAAAGATTAAAGTTTTGATGAACGTTCTATTTCATAGGTAATAGATGATTTCTACCGATCAATAATCAATACATGTTAAATCAGAGATAGTTTGATAATGGCATAGAAAAAGTTGAAAGACCCCAACGAATGTTGGGGAATGGTATTGTTAAAGAAATTGATGGTTTTAAATATATTCTTGGAAATATCCAATAAAATTATAGAAAGTGAAGGAATATTAATTAAAATTCCAATAAAAATTGGAGAATTAAAAGTAAATTATTTGAGTTGTTTTATTGGTTATCTAATTTTTTTGTCTTTTTTTGGATGTAAGGAATATCAAAAAAATGTTTGTGAAAATTTACTTGTTACTTTTTTAAATTTCAAGGGAAAAACAAAAGACGATTTTTGGTCACATCATGATTTTATGGATTGGGGTATAAGACAAAGACTTCAACCTTAGCTAATTAGTCAAAATAAGTAGAAAGTTACCTTTTATCATTTTTTGATGAAAAAAGAAAAAAAATAATTCCTTATGGTCTTGGAAAGGTCAAAGGTTCTAGATTCGTATTCAAGAAATGTTTTAAAATGGATGAATACACAAGATGTGAAACTAAAATGTCTTAAAAACCTTTAATACTATGTATTTTTACATGAATTTATTCCAATTTTCATTTGGAATTTACTTTCACAAAATGTTAAAGTTTCTATGATTAGGTTATGTTATTTTTATTGAGACCTTTTTTCCAAAAGACCGAGCAGAAGTGTTGTTCAGAAATTGTAGAGATATACATTGATTATTATTTATGAATTAAAGAAAAAAATTTCATTGTCAGTTTCATATGTATATTACACATGAATATGAATCTTCCCACAAAAGTTTTTTTTGGACCTATTTGGAGTCACTTGATGTATTTGAAAAAAATAATTATGTCTACATTGAAATCATATGTGAGAAATGAATATCATCCTCAAGGATATATTTTTAAAGGCTATTTCACATAATAATGAATGGATTTGTATTCATCATACTGAAGATAACATCACTAAAAGGTCTAATCGACTACTGAGAACTGAATATGATCATTATGATCCCATGTGGGAATATCAGGATCATACTCATTCTATACTTTAAATAGCGTAGAGTGGGGAATGGATCATCGTAAACATTATTCAACAATGATTGATTGATGATCACGACAAGTAAACTAATAAATATTAATTTTTTCATTGTGTGATTTTTCATATTTTTTAACATTTTAAGGGTTTGATATTTGTATAGGACATTTGGAAATTATAAAAACAAGACATCATTATATTTATATTAAGAGGAAAGAAAAAATTCATAGTAATGACTTTATTGCTTGGTTAAAGTAAAAGGTAATAGTTTTCTTTTTTACATACCTTAATCACAGATATCTATTTAATATTAATTTTTTTATATTTCTGTTTTTGAGTTTAGTAATTAATGGTGTATCAGATGAAATAAGAGAATTTCCATTTGGTCCAAAAAAGTGGTACATGATTTTAAGGAAATGGGTTTCAGTGAATTTAAATTCATTATAAATAGCTATGTAACAAAAATGAAAACATAGTTTGACAGTGTCACGATATGCACCACACCATATTGTTATGCAAGTACATCAAACAAGAAACCTCAATCAGAAAATATACCATATTATGGAGTTGTCGAAAGAATCATTTTATTAGATTAACATGTACATGGTTGTGTTGAAAAGATGAAATGGAAGTAGTTTAATTTAGTGACACATCAATAAATTTATATAGATAACTTTGGATTTAGAGTGATTGATATGAAATTTCAACTTTATACTGTTGAACCTTATATTCATGCATCATAATATAAACAAGTGTTTTATAAAAAATGACCTATTAAAATAACATTTTATTATTATTGTAGATGTCATTACAAGACATATTTTTGACAAAGGCATGATTGATAGTGATTTTTTAGATAAACAGGTTGATATTTATTAAAATGCTTCATTTTATTTCATAAATGATTCAATTTTTTGAACATATTATGAACTATAAATTATAACAGATCACACATAGCATTGAATTTTTTTTAAGTATTTAATTGATATTTTTTAATATTATTCATGTTTTTTAAACTTTTATACATGATATCAAATTATTTTTGTTAATTACTTTGTGAAAATTTGAAATGAGTTATCATTGTGGTAACTTAATATGAAAATGTAAAGTAATTATTATTTTTAAGTTAGTAAATCTTTGCATTAAATAGTAATTTATGTATTTTCATTTGATTTTGAAGTTAACCACTTTTATTATTTAACATTTTCATTTTTTATATTTATCGTAAAATAATTTTTTAAAATTTTAGGTTAGAATGATTTATTATAAAGATGTTAGAAAGAGAAAAATATAAATAAATGAACAGATAATTTTAGATTTAATAATTTCTCCTATGATCTCTACTATAAGTAAATTTTATGTTTGGATATTATGTTTTTTCATATTATTTATCCTTTTTATTATTCATTTTATTCTATCATCCATGTTATTTTAAGTTAATTCCTTGATGAGGTGATTGAATTATACTGTAGAGCCTGATAGTATGGAGGGGGTACTGGTATGACTGATTTTATGGTTTATCCTACCACTATGCCACTTCATTTACCATAATTTCATCTATTTCAACCTCCTTTCATGTTTCTTTAGTCACTAAGAGGCCATACACTAATAGTTCCATCTTCTTATCTTCCATAACCACCTTTTATATATTATTTTCTGACTACACCCACACAGGATGATAGTGCTTATACTCCCATCCCTTATTATTAACCATTCCCACCATCAACTATACTTGGAACTTCTCCTCTATATATCCCACAACCATATCTATATCCACCTTCATCTGTATAGGGCTATATACATAGTTTTTTCACTCTATATGTACAATTATCTTTGTCAACTATACATAGTACTCTTTCTATAGATATCCCACCTCCCACAGTGGATATTCCCCTCCTACAAATGTATCACTCTAGGGGATAACAGATCCCCAATCTATTATTATGTGTTTAAAAATTACTGATAGCGATTAATGATAAATTTAGCTATAATATTTCCCTTTACTAACTATTTCTCATGATTAGTTATGTAACAACCCAAACCACCTAGGCCCTCCTGAATGGTAGAAGAATAGTTCACGATAACCCCAAGCCTTCTTGCATAGGCTATGGGTTGGTGACAAGCACCAAGAAGGCATAAATCCTTTTTTTAAAGTGACATCAGGAACTCACCCAACCATATCCATGCAAAAATTTAGATGAATAATAATAAAATATTGTAACATCTAGAGTAGAAACTATGCATGAAATAACCTCTAGGAAATAAAAAAGAGTAAAAAAATGTAATATGAAAAGTAAAGGTAAAAATACACGCCCAACCATAAAAGATGTCCCAACTTAAAAATAATTGGAAAAGAAAGAAATCTGTGAGAGATTGAATCTTGATCTTCAAGCCCCAACCACCATACACCGTCAAATTCACCCAAGTATCCCAAAGCTCTTCCAATTCCACTGCCGACCTATCTAATGTCTTAATAAGACACGACATGTGCGGGAAAAGACCATTTTGGGGTGAGTATATACTTACCTAGTAGGATGAACCAAAAATAGAAGAGGTAGAAATAGGAGACCTGATAGAAGTAGTCAGCTCAACCCAAAGAAAGTGGGAAACAAAACCCAACAATGAATATATATGCTCTTATAAGAAACCTAGATGAGAGAGAAAGGGGATCTCTATCTCCTATCCCATCCCATTATGGTGAATATTACTACAAATCCAAAGGTCTATCATTAATGCCCAACCTATCATGTTTTTCCCAAATAAGTTATGAGGGGAGTCCACACCTCACCACTGCTCCATATCCCAATGGATCATAATATCTAAATGATATAGGACCCATTCCCTTATATAAAAGGGAAGTAATTTCTCTATATCCATGAAAAAAATAGAGTACCCACACCTTGGTGTGATAGGGGAGGACCATCTCTATGGTTAGAGGAATCACACCCTGGTGTGATAAGGGAGTAAAATATCTGTATCTATACAATGAGTATAAAGGACTCACACCCTAGTGTGATACGGGAGTACTGTATCCATGTATATAAAAAATTCACCCTGGTGTGATAGGGAAGTACCACCTATGTATTTCTATAAAAAGTATAGAGTACCCACTCCTTGGTGTGATAGGGGATTACCATCTTCATGAATAGAGGATGCATGCCCTAGTGTGACAAGGGAGTACTACCTATGTATCTATATAATGAGTATGGAGGACCCACATCCTGGTATGATAGTGGAGTGTTGTGTCAGTGGATAGAGGGCCCATACCCTAGTGCGATAGGGGAGTAACGATTCTATATTTGTAAAATGAGTATAGGGGACCCACACCCTGATTCAATAGGGGAGTAATATCTCTATGGATAGAGGACCCATTCCCTAGTGCGATAGGGGAGTACCACCTATATATCTGTACACAAAGTATGAAGGATCCATACCCGAGTGCTATAGGGGAGTACTGTCTCTATGTATACTCTCTGATGATCCTTACCAATAACTATCATCATCAAGCATCACCCAAATAAGTGTCACACTTGGAACACCTTGTATCATATCTCAAAATACACTATGAAGGATACCACTATGTTCTATGTGTAAAAAAATTGAGGATAGGATAATCATGGGCCAAACTTCAATTCAAAATAAAGGAGATACAAGAGGAAGAAGTTCCTGGGAATAGTACATGGTGTGTACCAAGGTCTAGATGGAATTTGAACTCAACTGAAGTCCTAGATGTTTCCTCATCAACACACAGTTCATTGAACATGTAGTACCTTGTGATCTTGGATATTCCAATTTCCTTCGGGCCATGTCCGTGTACCTAGCAGTGTACCTAGTCATGTCTGTGTGTCTGGCTGTGTTCATCCCCATATACTCCTAGAGTACACGTCGACCTTACAACCCTAGGTCACACAACATGTGGGGGTCTGACACAATATGTGATACTTATCCCCACCCAAAAACCCCACTTGTCGCAGCCGAGGTATTGCAAGGTATGTATTCATCCTAGTAAATGTCGTATAGTTAGGTATTTTTTTCAAAACTCAAGATCCATAATGAAGATCACAAATCCTACTTTTATACCATTATTTATTTTTAATTGACCATCAAAATCCTCCAAATATGTAAGAACCATTATAGAACATCGATTCCCGGGCTTCAGTAACCAGAAATTGAGAATCTGAATTTCCCATATGAGGACATAACACCTCCCTCCATCTCTAATAGCCACTCTAGGTCCTAAATCCATAAATTAATAACCAAAATCTATCCTGATCTATCTGTAAAACACTAATATGGTCATCATGCACACATCCAGTATTAATCCAAGGGTCTGATCATGCTTGGACCCTCCCAACAATGTCGAACCGTGGACCTATAGCTCAAAGATGAAGAATGTAAAGAACATGTGGGATAATGGAACAATAAAAAATATACATCAATAATTGGATAATAATTATTGGACAAAAATCATAGATCATGATATTTAGGGTGAGAAACATGGAATAACCAATAATAAAAAAATAAACAATTTAATTTTATACAAGGGAACATGTGACAGATTAAATTAATCACAGATTAAATAATATCATATAAGAACATTCTCAATCTTTTAATCAAGGATGGAAGACACAAATCAGGATACCTACATCAATACTGGGTCAATAATTTGTGAATAACATGTTCTTAAGTGATAAGGATGATTTGTTTTTTCCACTACCTATCGATTAAACTAAATTCAATCACCTATTGTCGTTCGATCTTGATCTACCGATGAAGAATGATGAAACCTCCACTAAACGGTTTTAGGATTATGAAACAATGCCTAAATATTTCCCATGATTGTATATTTAAAGAGGGAAATAGGTTTTAGGCATTAAATTAATTAATTAAATAATTTACTTAACATACCTTCCAATGATTCCTTCATTCTAATTTCTATCACCGACCAACATTAGGTTGTGACTAGGGTAAACCCCATGTTCTAGATTCAACTGTGGTTTCAATTTTTTTATCTAAGACTATATTCAAGAGATATTACATTATTATTAAAAAACTATGTGTGTGTGATATAAAATGTATTTAATATTTTTATAAAATTAATTTTTGTGATCACTGGGCCTCAGAATTGTTCACCGTCTCAAAACCTGGCTCCAAAAATATTTCTTAATATATTTCAAAATCCTACATGGAAAAAATAGAGTGTCTACATTTTTCCCTCATTTAAATATTTTCATCCCTAAAAAGAAAAAACTATGTAAAAGATTGGGATTATGAGAACTCATTTGGCTCTCCCACTCCTAGGTGCTCTTCTACATACTCCCATGCTGGAAAAACACACAAACCAAGGGAATGGTCCATCCATGGAAGATACTCTCCTATAGATCCTCTATTTCCACCTGGTACTCTGTGAAGGTGGTTCCATCATCGATGTCCAGATTACCCCAATCAATAACAGGCATAATATAATGAATGTATCTCCTCAGCTAAAATACATGGAAGATTTAATGCACCCACTCCAACTATAAGTGTAGAGACCCGAAGCTTGATGTACATGGACATTACATTACTTTTGAAGAATACTTAATACATAACAAAAACAGACACACAAGGACCGTAAAAGTTTAGTGTCTTTGGAAACTCGAAAAAATAATCTTCTAATCGTGGTGAAATATCTTCAATATCTCCCATAAAGATCTTCCCCTTTTCTTTTCTTACCTAAAACCTTTCTTTATATCCCGGGGAAAAGAAAACATATAAAGGGTGAGCTCAAATGCTCAGTAAGGGTAAGCATGGATAAAATAAAACAAATCATATACATTTGAACTTAAAAACATGAACATAATGTTCAAACATCAAAATCATGAGCAATGCCATAAAACATGGCAGTACATAAGGAATAGCTCATAAAGAAACATTAATCATGATAAAATAGAATGGGAATAAAACATGTAATTATGGAAAAATATTAAGCACATGATATGATTTCCATAGTAGCCAAGGCATTACTGGTAAGACCATCTTAGTGGACAAAGTCCCTTTCTGAATCGAGTTCACTCCTCGTTTCAGTCCAGTAACACTGAACCAGATTAACTTACCATTCCATCCATGTCTATCTCATGAGATATAAATATTTACCCAATGCATTTGAGAGAGATATAGGTCCCACCCATCTCATATTGAAATCATTCTTACTTGTGCCACAAAATAAACTTAAAACATTCATCATAACCCAAAGAATAAAATGGGTTTCATAAACATCATCCCATCATCACATAATCCATATAAAACAAATGGACATTTCATCATAAGAAAAGTGAAACCATGTAAATCATAGATACATTATACTTGAAACATTCACATATGAAATAATGTCATATTAGATGGAAAATGGTATTGATAAAACACTTGAAATGAATTCTTGAGGAAAATATCCTTTCTACTTCAAAAATAATTTTCTTTTCTCAAAATGCCAAGAAATTTTAAAAGAAAAGGATTTTGTTGAACAAAATCATGAAATCTTGTAGAGTAAGCTTAATGAAAACGAGGCATTATGAAACCGTAAAAATCCATTCACACCGTATAAGTTAAAAATAACATTCTTCTCATACTTTTGTCGGAAAAGTCAAAAAGTACCTCATATGGTAAATAAAAGAAAGATTCCTTCCATACGATGTGGTAAAAGTAAAAAAAAGGGTAAGAATGACTTTAAACATACTTGGAAGAAAATTAAACATTTTATGAAAACATTTTGAGAACATATGGACATGGATAATAAACATAACCCCAGTAAATACTTACGAATAAACAATCTCGGATAAGAATGAGATTGGAATAATTATCCCTTACCTTAGGTCCGATATGCTTCGTACGTATCCGTACCTCCTGTATAATGATTTAAATAATGTCATTGACTTATTACAGAATCATATTCATTTTTATGATATCATATATGGTTCACTTATGACTTTATATTACCCGTTCTTTTGTAAATCCCATGTTAAAGCAACGTTTTGGGTAAAATCATCTTATTTATCGTACGTGTTTGGAATTGTTGTTCTTGATGTTATTGTTACTTATATAATTATTTACTTACTTCCATAATGTAAATCATTATTTATATATCATATATATTCATTATATATCCAGCATATACATGTATTTATGATAGTACATAACATATGGAGGTAAGAAATGAAATACACCGTTCATGGAGACGGTAAACCGTACATACGCATGAACGCTACTTTCATTTATATTTATTATTTTAATGGAATAGGTATATTATAATTCCAGTATAATATCATATATAATATCATTAACTCCATCCTTTATACATTCCACATAAGGAATTAATGAATCACATCACTTTGAGGGGGCGATAGTCCGAACTTCCTCAAATGAGATTATCGTATTTACCGAATATTGAAACCATAAAGGCTTGATATAATAGGGAATTAAAGAATCATAAGGAAATAATAAACATAATATATATCATATATAAATAAAGTTCCATCATAAAGTCCACCATGAGAGGCGGTTGGTGAAAATCGAACAATCATCGTTTCGTGAGGCGTTAGTTTTCCATTCACAGAAACTCTATGTTCTTCATCCATTAGATGGAGGTGTGTGTAAGTGTAGTTAGAATCCTTCTCATAAAAACATCCTAGTATATTTATGATACTTTTGTTGTTAAAAAATAAAGGATTAAAAACAGTTTAGGGGTTGGGGAAGTAGAATAAAAGAAAACAATTTAAGAGAAACTATTACCTTTAATTTGGGAAACTTCCTTTGGTTTGAACCAAAAGGACTTCTTGAAGTGCCTTCTTCCTAATG
This sequence comes from Viscum album, assembly GCA_963277665.1. Taxonomy (NCBI): domain Eukaryota; kingdom Viridiplantae; phylum Streptophyta; class Magnoliopsida; order Santalales; family Viscaceae; genus Viscum; species Viscum album. The sequence goes on from OY728121.1 coordinate 630,797,206, forward strand.
TAAGTCTTCTAGGGGGAGTAGAGGGATATTGGGAGCTTAGTTGGGCAGATTTGGGATGAGCCAAAAGGCTTGAGAGGTGTGAGGAATTGCATAGAAGTGGTCTCCTTTTATAAGGGAGAGGAGGGGCTCTTTAGGAAAGTGTGAAAACATTATTTTATTATAAACTTATCTTCGGTTTCAAGAGGTCCAAAATACATTAATGTCGAAGATACGATGACTCATATTCGAAATAAAATCATCCAATAGGAATTGGATAGGTTTGGATAATATTTTAATCATTATAATCTTATTTATTTAAATCATTTATTAATGAGGTAAATACTGCATCATTATTGTGTCATAAATAATTTAATTTATTTGATGTCTAAAAATTATAAAAAAAACACTTAAATTTAGGAAATATTTTTTTATTTCCAATGAATATTTATAGTCGAAAATATAATTTATATATCCCCTTATAAAAATTAATTACTAAATGATTTTTGTTAATGCCAATTTTGTCTTTACATTAAATTAATTAATCTAATGTGTCATTGTCTTTCATAAGTGGATCCATGGGGTCCGAAAATCGACCCAAGTATGACCATGGTCGGACATTACTCATCAAATAAGGTTTAGATAAGTGTTAAGGTAATTTTGAATTATTATAATATTCTTTTAACCTTGAATTACCCTATTTACTTTTAACCTTGGTAAATAAAAGTAAAAAGTTACTATTCACCAAAAATTATTTTTATCTAATTGAAACACATTTTAATCCTTGATATTAACCTTGTATCTTAGATTTTTTAAATTCAACTCACAGAAGCGGTAAAATTAAGTTTTATGAACAATTGCAAAAGCTTTTAGGAGGTGGGTAAAAGACGGTGAAAAGTTCAATACAATTTTTATAATTCTAAAATTTTTATAAAATGATTCCAATGAATTTCATTGAACTTATATAATTATTATGTATCTATTTTGACCTAAAATAAATTTAAATCAAGTAAATGATTATTTAAATAAAAATTCGGTTTTAACCAAAAACTCAGTGTTTTCACTATTCATCAAAAATTGAAGTTTCTCAGAAAAATACCAAAAATTCAGCCTAAGCTATATTTGATATTCTGAATTCAAAAATGATGTCTATTTTTACAAATTCAAAACATAGAAGTGTAATTAATTAATTTTAAAATTAATTACCGTTATCAAAACAAATAATGTGTTTTTAAGAAACAATAACAATCAAAAGATCATCACTTATTCATGTCCAATTTCAATGTGAAATTAATTCCAATGACCAACATTGGATTAAATGGTAAAAATTTATTTTAATTACACTTTAAAACCAATTGAAAAGGTAATCCAACCATATAAATTATTGCGATGAAAAAACTTGTTTTTAATTAAAATATTGCGTGTTTTTACTATTCATCAAAATATGAAAGTTATCAGAATAATATGAAAAATTTATCCAAATTAAATTTTTATATCCTGATTCCAAGGAAGAATTTTATTTTGTCAAATTGAACTTATAAACATGTCAAAAACTATATTTAATGTTTGTGTTCCATCAAAAGGCGACCAAACTGCATTTTTTTTTGAAAAATACTTATTTTACCTGAAAAATTTATTTTGTTCTCATACCTTGTTCTAGAAAATATGTAAGATGAATAATAATGTTATAAAATTAAAAATGTAGTTAATACTATTCATAATGGCTAGTCCATACTAATATTATAACAATATAGCGTTGTTTAGTGAAACCCAGTATTGCGTACTACACACGCTATCGAGGAAGGTCAAGATTGCATGTAATGCAATCCAAGTCAGGGTTGCGTGTGATGCAAGACTCCTTTGTTGTTTCATATAACAGAATCCAACAAAATTTCATTTATACATTGAATATATATATATATATATATATATATGTATATACACACTCAATGTTGCGTAGAATAACTACTATCAAAATTGTGTGTAACATGATCCAAGAATAGTGTTGCGTATACTGCAAGCTAAAAAGGTGTTGTGTATAGCGCAAGGTAATCTTGGTATAGAATACAACACAAGAAATCAATGAAATTGAAAGAATATTTTTCATAAAATCTCAGGGTGTTACATTCTACCCCCCTTAAAATGAATCTCTCCCTCGAAATTCATCAGGTTTATAAATCGTTTACTATTCATAGAAACCCACATCGTAAAAAGGAATACTAAAACTTGATTTTAAAAACTAAAGTATGAAACATAACGATTCCCCAAAGTAACTCATCACTGGGTTTCCATATAGGAGAACATAGGTCAAAATATGGATATGGAAGAAAAATCTAACCATCAAGTTCTGATGGAGAGTGGTAGAGAACATGGCTATGAAGAAGCCAGTAATCACAAAGCCATAAATTTGTGATGATCTAAGGTACCATCTGATTCATTGGATATGAGGGCACTAAAACAACATTTTTTTTTTGATTTTCAATATCATTTCCCTATAGTTGATGAATTAAAAGAAATACTTACAGGATTTTGGTACCATATAACTGTTGTTTGTGCCTTGAACAATTTCCACTTCATATCTTAAAGAAATGAAGTTGAATATGTTATTCGTGAAGTGTTAGAAGATCATGTGATAGAATGATGGGTCATTCCATCTATTTCAAACAAAAGGTTAGCAAAAGTTATCAAATATACATAAGTTCATATATGGTGAGGTTAATCATATATGATTCCAAAAATGGACTTATACTTTAACTATCATACTGCTTAATAAAATAAAACTAATTTCTACAGACCAGGGACTTCCTGTAGGCCAATGGTAGACGATAAAGGCCTATCGCACTTCGGTTGTGGGTTCGATTCCCACATCCTTGTCCGACGCGATGGGTTGTTTCCCGTTCTGCAGGTTTTACTTTTTCTAAAACTACATAATTATAACATTCCATCAATAATATCGAAAACAGTTCTATCCTTAAAAATACTAACTTATGTCCAACATAATCCATTTCAATCTTTAGGCTAATCCAAAATACTTCCATCCATTCTCATATTATAGTGAAAACGAATACCAAAGAGTTCATATAACAAGAATGTTAATACCATCGTTGATCCCCATATATCATAAGATATGTCTTGTTGGTCACATTCCAAACATTCGAAGCCCTTAATCATGTATTCTCTTGAAAAATGAATACCCATTGAACCTTAGTGAAAACATGAGTGCTATCAAAAGTTAACTCTTTCCACATACCAAAACCCCAAAATTCTATATACTCAAACCATGATATAACTATTTCCTTATATCAGTCACGATCTCATGAATACTGTCAAACATTTCATTTTCTCCTTATCCCTTCGTTATGCGCATATCATCTTCTTTCCAAAAATATCTCAATCACTTTCCATGGTTACCGGTACCATAAAATTATTGAAAACCACAATAGAACAATACATATATATTCCAATATACCCTAAAAGTACCTCAACAACATTATTCTTGAATACCAATACATAAACACTTCAAACCGTCATCTCCAATGATTGTCATGGAATAAGTTCTTCCTTGATTTAGAAGTAACCTCTTAGGTTAGGGCACTGAGTTGGGTAATGCCCATGTTCTCCATAGATAAGACATTGAACTCCATAACAGTCTATCACTCCATGACCCTTCTCTCCACACAGATATCATCTTCTCCTCCATTTGAGGTATTCCTCAAGGCTCTTATTCCCTTCTTTAGAAATCTCAATCTTCCTTTCTTTATGATCCTCAACATGCGAACATGCATAAAAGTATATCTTCCTCTTATTTGATGAATTAGGAATACCAATAAATTTCACCTTTTTAATCATATATCGCGATGACTGATTCAACATAATCATAATATCATTCTCTCTAGGAATTATGCAATTTCGTTGCTCATAGTCACCAATTTGTCCATTCAATTCAATGTTAACCGAATTCCTTCTGGTTCCCTCCATTGACTAAAACACAAAAATAATTCTGTGAGAGGAAAAAATCATGATAGGTAAAACAACATAATAAAGGTGGATTAACTTCAATATCTAACATCTTAGGTTTAATTTTAAGATCGTTACAGTAATTCTAGGACTATAACCTATGCTTATACTTAACCTTAGGGACATCCCTAGACATACCTTAGAAATATTTCTTGAAATCTCACTAATGTTTTCGCATCCTAGTTTCCAAAGTTTGACTAAACCTTTCCTCTGATACCAACTATAGAGACCCGAAGCTTGATGTACATGGAAATTATATTACTTTTGCAGAATACTTAATACATAAAAAAATAGACACACAAGGACCATAATAGTTTAGTGTCTTTGGAAACTCGAAAAAATAATCTTCTAATCATGGTGAAAGATCTTCAACATCTCCCATAAAGATCTTCCCATTTTCTTTTCTTACCAAAAACCTTTATTTACATCCTAGGGAAAAGAAAACATATAAAGGGTGAGATCAAATGCACAGTAAGGGTAATCATGGATAAAATAAAACAAATCATATACATTTGAACTTAAAAACATGAAAATAATGTTTATTCATCAAAATCTTGAGCAATGACATAAAACATGGCAGCACATAAGGCATAGACCATAATGAAACATTAATCATGATAAAATAACATGGGAATAAAACATGTAATTGTGGAAAAATATTAAGAACATGATATGATTTCCATAGTAGCCAAGGCATTGCTGCCAAGACCATTTTAGTGGACAAAGTCCCTTTCTGAATCGAGTTCACTCCTCATTTCATTCCTGTAACACAGAACCAGATTAACTTACTGTTCTAGCCATGTCTATCTCATGAGATATAAATCTTTACCCAATGCATTGGAGGGAGATATTGGTCCCACCAATATCATATTGAAATCGTTCTTACTTGTGCCACAAAATAAATTTAAAACATTCATCATAACCCAAAGAATAAAATGGGTTTCATAAACATCATCCCATCATCACATAATCCATATAAAACAAATGGATATTTCATCATAAAAAATGTGAAACCATGTAAATCAAAGAGACATTATACTTAAAACATACACATATGAAATAATGTCATATTTGATGGAAAATGGTTTTGATAAAACACTTGAAATGAATTTTTGAGGAAAATATGCTTTCTACTTCAAAAATCATTTTCTTTTCTCAAATTTCCATGCAATTTTAAAAGAAAAGGATTTTGTTGAACAAAATCATTAAATATTGTGGAGTAAGATTCATGAAAACGGGGTATTATGAAACCGTAAAAATCCGTTCACGTCGTATAAGTTAAAAATAACATTCTTCTCGTACTTTTGTCGAAAAAGTCAAAAAGTACCTCATATGGTAAACAAAAGAAAGATTCCTTCCATACGATGTGGTAAAAGTAAAACAAGGGTAAGAATGACTTAAAACTTACATGGAAGAAAATTAAACATTTTATGAAAACTTTTTGAGAACATATGGACATGGATAACAAACATAATCCTAGTAAATACTTACGAATAAACAATCTCGGATAAGAATGAGATTGGAATAATTATCCCTTACCTTAGGTCCGATATGCTTCGTAAGTATCCGAACCTCCTGTATAATGATTTAAATAATGTCATTTACTTATTACAGAATCATATTCATTGTTATGATATCATATATGGTTCACTTATGACTTTATATTACCTGTTCTTTTGTAAATCCCATGTTAAAGCAACGTTTTGGGTAAAATCATCTTATTTATCGGACGTGTTTGGAATTGTTGTTCTTGATGTTATTATTACTTATATCATGATTTACTTACTTACAGAATGTAAATCATGATTTTCATATCATATATATTCATTATATATCCAGAATATACATGTATTTATAATAGTACATAACATATGGAGGTAAGAAATGAAATGCACCGTTCATGGAGACGGTAAACCGTACGTACACATGAATGATACTTTCATTTATATTTATTATTTTAATGGAATAGGTATATTATAATTCAATTATAATATCATTTATAATATCATTAACTCCATCCTTTATACATTTCACATAAGGCATTAATGAATCACATCACTTTGAGGGGGCGGTAATCCGCACTTCCTCAAATGAGATTATCGTATTTACCGACTATGGAAACCATAAAGTCTTGATATAATTGGGAGTTAAATAAGAATAAGGAAATCATAAACATAATATATATCATATATAAATATAGTTCCATCATAATGGCCACCATGAGAGGCAGTAGGAGAAAATCGAGCAATCATCGTTTCGTGAGGCGTTAGTTTTCCATTCACAGAAACATTATGTTCTTCATCCATTAGATGGAGGTGTGTGTAAGTGTAGTTTGAATAGTTCTCATAACAAAATCCTAGTATATTTAGGATAATGGTGTTGTTACAAAATAAAGTATTAAAAAGAGTTTATGGGTTGGAGATGTAGAATAAAAGAAAACCACTTAAGAGAAACTAATACCTTTAGTTTGTGTAACTTCCTTTGGTTTGAACTAAAAGGATTTCTTGAAGTGCCTTCTGATTAATGTAAGGCTTCTAGGGGGAGGATAGGGATGTTGGGAGCTTATTTGGGCAGAGTTTGGACGAGCCAAAAGGCTTGATAGGTGTGAGGAATTGCATAGAAGTGGTCTCCTTTTATAAGGGAGAGGAGGAGCTCTTTAGGAAAGTGTGAAAACATTATTTTATTATAAACTTATCTTCAGTTTAAAGAGGTAAAAAACACATTAATTTCGAAGATACGATGACTCATATTAGAAATAAAATCATCCAATAGTAATTGGACAGGTTTTGGATAATATTTTAATCATTATAATCTTATTTATTTAAATCATTTATTAATGTGGTAAATAATACATCATTATTATGTTATAAAAAATTTAATTTATTTGATGTCTAAAAATTATAAAAAAATACCAGCCTGTAGGAAATATTTTTATCTTTACAATGAATATTTATAGTCAAAAATATAATTTATATATCCCCTTATAAAAATTAATTACTAAAGGATTTTTGTTAATGCCAATTTTGTCTTTACATTAAATTAATTAATCTAACGTGTCATTGTCTTTCATAAGTGGCTCCATGGGGTCCCAAAATCGACCCAAGGATGCCCATGGTCGGCCATTACACATCCAATAAGGTTTAGACAAGTGTTAAGGTAATTTTTAATTATTATAATATTCTTTTAACCTTGAATTACCCTATTTACTTTTAACCGTGGTAAATAAAAGTAAAAAGTTACTATTCACCAAAAATTATTTTTATCTAATTGAAAAAATTTTACTCCTCAATATTAACCGTGTCTCTCGGATTTTCGAAATTCAACTCATAGAAGCGGTAAAATTATGTTTTATGAACAATTGAAAAAGCTCCTAGGAGGTGGGTAAAAGACGGTGAAAAGTTCAATACAATTTTTATAAATCTAAAATTATTATAAAATGATTCCAATGAATTTCATTGAAATTATATAAGTATTATGTATATATTTTGACCTAAAATAAATTTAAATCAAATAAATGATTATTTAAATAAAAATTCGGTTTTAACCAAAAACTTAGTGTTTTCACTATTCATCAAAAATTGAAATTTTTCAAAAAAATACCAAAAATTCAGCCTAAGCTATATTTGATATTCCAAATTAAAAAATGATGTCTACTTTTCCAAATTCAAAACATATAAGTGTCATTAATTAATTTTAAAAGTTATTACCGTTATCAAAACAAATAGCGTGTTTTTAAGAAACAACAACTATCAAAAGATCATCACTTGTTCATGTCCAATTTCAATGTGAAATTAATTCCAATGACCATCATTGTATTAAATGGTAAAAATATATTCTAATTAAACTTTAAAACCAATTAAAAATATAATCTAAAGATATAAATTATTTCGATGAAAAAAGTTGTTTTTAATTAAAATATAGCGTGTTTTTACTATTCATCAAAATATTAAAGTTATCAGAATAATATGAAAAATTTATCCAAATTAAGATTTTATATCCTGATTACAAGGAATAATTTTATTTTGTCAAATTGAACTTATACACATGTCAAAAACTATATTTAAAGTGGGGGTGCCATCAAAAGGCGGTCAAACTGCATTTTTTTTTGAAAAATACTTATTTTACCCGAAAAATTTATTTTGTTCTCATACCATGTTCTAAAAAATATGTAAGATGAATAATAATGTTATAAAATTCAAAATGTAGTTAATACTATTCATAACGGCTAGTCCATAATATTATTATAACAATATATCATTGTTTAGTGAAACCCGGTATTACATACTACACACACTATCGAGGAAGGTCGCGATTGCGTGTAATTCAAGCCAAGTCAGGGTTGCGTGTGATGCAAGACTCCTTCATTGTTTCGTATAACAGAATCCAACCAAATTTCATTTATACATTGAATATATATATATATATATACACACTCAATGTTGCGTAGAATAACTACTATCAAAATTGTGTGTAACATGATCCAAGAATAGTGTTGGATATACTGCAAGCTAATACGGTGTTGCGTATAGCGCAAGATAATCTTGGTGTAGAATACAACACAAGAAATAAATGAAATTGAAAGAATATTTTTCATAAAATCTCGGGGTGTTACATTCTACCCTCCTTAAAATGAATTTCTCCATCGAAATTCGTCGGGGTTATAAATTTTTTACTATTCATAGAAACCCACATCGTAAAAAGGAATACTAAAACTTGATTTAAAAAAATAAAGTATGAAACATAAAGATTACCCAAAGTAACTCATCACTGGGCTTCCATATAGGATAACATAGGTGAAAATATGGATATGGAAGAAAAATCTAACCATCAAGTTCTGATGGAGAGTAGTAGAGAACATGGCAATGAAAAATCCAACAATCACAAATCCATAAATTTGTGATGTTCTAAGGTACCATCTGATTCATTGGATATGAGGGCACTAGGACAACATTTTTTTTGGTTTTCAATATCATTTCCCTAAAGTTGATGAATTAAAAGAAATACTTACATGATTTTGGTACCATCTCACTGTTGTTCGTGCCTTGAACAATTTCCACTTCATCTCTTAAAGAAATGAAGTTGAATTTGTTATTCGTGAAGTGTTAGCAGATCATGTGATAGAATGATGGGTCATTCCATCTATTTCAAACAAAAGGTTAGAAAATGTTATCAAATATACATAAGTTCAACTATGGTGAGGTTAATCGTATATGATTCCAAAAATGGACTTATACTTTAACTATCATACTGATTAATAAAATAAAACTAATTTCTACTAACCAGGGACTTCCTGTAGGCCAGTGGTAGGTGATAAAGGCCTGTCGCACTTCGGTTGTGGGATCGATTCCCACAGCCTTGTCCGACGCAATGGGTTGTTTTCCGTTCTGTAGGTTTTCCTTTTTCTAAAACTACATAACTATAACATTACATCAATAATATCGAAAACTGTTCTATCCTTAAACAACACTAACTTATGTCCATCATAATCCATTTCAATCTTTAGGCTTATCCAAAATACTACTGTCCATTATCATATTATAGTGAAAATGATTACCAGATAGTTCATATAACAAACATGTTAATACCATCGTTGATCCCCATATATCATAAGATATGTCTTGTTGGTCACATTACAAACATTCGAAGGCCACAATCACGTATTCTCTTGAAAAATGAATACCCATTGAACCTTAGTGAAAACATGAGTGCTGCCAAAAGTTAACTCTTTCCTCATACCAAAACCCCAAAATTCTATTTACTCAAACCATGATATAACTATTTCATTATATCAGTCATGATCTCATGAATACTTTCAAACATTTCATTTTCTCCTTATCCCTTCATTATGCGCATATCATCTTCATTCCAAAAATATCTCAATCACTTTCCATGGTTACCGGTACCATAAAATTATTGAAAACCACAATAGACCAATACATAGATATTCCAATATACCATAAAATTACCTCAACAACATTATTCTTGAATACCAATACATAAACACTTCAAACCATCATATTAAATGATTTTCATGGAATAAGTCCTTCCTTGATTTAGAAGTAACCTCTTAGGTCAGGGCATTGAGTTGGGTAATTCCCATGTTCTCCACAGATAAGACATTGAACTCCATAACAGTCTGTCACTCTATGAACCTTCTCTCCACACAGATAACATCTTCCCCTCCATTTGAGGTATTCCTCAAGGTTCCTCTTCCCTTCTTTAGAAATCTCAGTCTTCCTTTGTTTATGCTCCTCAACATGCGAACATGCATAAAAGTCTATCTTCCTCTTATTTGATGAATTAGGAATACCACTAAATTTCACCTTGTTAATCATATATCGCGATGACTGATTCAGAATAATCATAATATCATTCTCTCTAGGAATTACACAATTTCGTTGCTCATAGTCACCAATTTGTCCATTCGATTCAATGTTAACCGAATTCCTTCTGGTTTCCTCCATTGACTAAAACACAAAAAGAATTCTGTGAGAGGAAAAAATTTTGATAGATAAAACAACATAATAAAGGGGGAGTAACTTCAATATCTAACATCTTAGGTTTAATTATAAAATCGTTACCGTAATTCTAGGACTATAACCTATACTTATACTTAACCTTAGGGACATCCCTAGACATACCTTAGAAATATTTCTAGGGATCTCACTAATGTTTTCGCATCCTAGTTTCCAAAGTTTGACTAAACCTTTCCACTGATACCAACTATAGAGACCCGAAGTTTGACGTATATGGAAATTACATTACTTTTGCAGAATACTTAATACGTAAGAAAAACAGACACACAAGGACCGTAATAGTTTAGTGTCTTTGGAAACTCGAAAAAATAATCTTCTAATCGTGGTGAAAGATCTTCAACATCTCCCATAAAGATCTTATCATTTTCTTTTCTTACCTAAAACCTTTCTTTATATCCTGGGGAAAATAAAACATATAAAGGGTGAGATAAAATGCTCAGTAAGGGTAAGCATGGATAAAATAAAACAAATCATATACATTTGAACTTAAAAACACTAACATAATGTTTAAACATCAAAATCTTGAGCAATGACATAAAACATGACAGTACATAAGGAAAAGATCATAAAGAAACATTAACCATGATAAAATAGCATGTGAATAAAACATGTAATTGTGGAAAAACATTAATCACATGATATGATTTCCATAGTATCCAAGGAATTGCTTCCAAGACCATCTTAGCGGACAAAGTCCCTTTCTGAATCGAGTTCACTCCTCATTTCAGTCCTGTAACACTGAACCGGATTAACTTACCGTTCCAGACATGTCTATCTCATGAGATATAAATCTTTACCCAATGCATTGGAGGGAGATACAGGTCCCTCCCATATCATATTGAAATCAGTCTTACTTGTGCCACAAAATAAACTTAAAACACTCATCATAACCCAAAGAATAAAATTGACATCATCCCATCATCACATAATCCATATAAAAAAATGGATATTTCATCATAAGAAAAGTGAAACCATGTAAATCATAGAGACATTATACTTGAAACATACACATATGAAATAATTTCATATTACATGGAAAATGGTTTATATAAAACACTTGAAATGAATTCTTGAGTAAAATAACCTTTCTACTTCCAAAATCATTTTATTTTCTCAAAATGCCATGAAAATTTAAAAGAAAAGGATTTTTTTAAACAAAATCATGAAATATTGTATAGTAATCATCATGAAAAGGAGGCGTTATGAAACCATAAAAATCCGTTCACTCCGTATAAGTTAAAAATAACATTCTTCTCGTACTTTTGTCAGAAAAGCCAAAAAGTACCTCGTATAGTAAATAAAAGAAAGATTCCTTCCATACGATGTCGTAAAAGTAAAAAAAAGGGTAATAATGACTTTAAAGATACATGGAAGAAAAGTAAAAATGTTATGAAAACATTTTTATAATGTATGGACATGGATAATAAACATAACCCCAGTAAATACTTATGAATAAACAATCTCAGATAAGAATGAGATTGGAATAGTTATCCCTTACCTTAGGTCTGATATGCTTCGTATGTATCCAAAACTCCTGTATAATGATTTAAATAATTTCATTGACTTATTACAGAATCATATTCATTGTTATGATATCATATATGGTTCAATTAGGACTTTATATTACCCAGTCTTTTGTAAATCCCATGTTAAAGCAACGTTTTGGGTAAAATCATCTTATTTATCGCACGTGTTTGGACTTGTTGTTCTTGATGTTATTATTAATTATATCATGATTTACTTAGTTCCAGAATTTAAATCATGATTTATATATCATATATATTCATTATATATCCAGCATATATATGTATTTATAATAGTACATAACATATAGAGGTAAGAAATGAAATGCACCGTTCATGGAGACGGTAAACCGTACGTACGCATGAACGCTAATTTCATTTCTATTTATTATTTTAATGGAATATGTATATTATAATTTCAGTATAATATCATATATAATATCATTAACTCCATCCTTTATGCATTCCACATAAGGCATTAACAAATCACATCACTTTGAGGGGGCGGTAGTCCGCACTTCCTCAAATGAGATTATCGTATTTACCGACTATGGAAACCATAAAGGCTTGATTTAATTGGGAATTAAAGAAGAATAAGGAAATCATAGAAATAATATATATCATATATAAATACAGTTCCATCATAATGACCACCATGAGAGGCAGTAGGAGAAAACCAAAAAATCATTGTTTTGTGAGGCGTTAGTTTTCCATTCACAGAAACATTATGTTCTTCATCCATTAGATGAAGGTGTGTGTAAGTGTAGTTCAAATCCTTCTCATAACAACATCCTAGTATATTTATGATACTGGTGTTGTTATAAAATAAAGTATTAAAAAGAGTTTAGGGGTTGGAGATGTAGAATAAAAGAAAACAACTTAAGAGAAACTATTACCTTTAATTTGGGTAACTTCCTTTGGTTTGAACTAAAAGGACTTCTTGAAGTGACTTGTTCCTAATTTAAGGCTTCTAGGGGGAGGGGAGGGATGTTGGAAGCTTAGTTGGGTAGAGTTTTGACGATCCAAAAGGCTTGAGAGGTGTGAGGAATTGCATAAAATTGGTCTCCTTTTATAAGGGAGAGGAGGAGCTCTTTAGGAAAGTGTGAAAACATTATTTTATTATAAACTTATCTTCGGTTTCAAGAGGTCCAAAACACATTAATGTCGAAGATAAGATGACTAATATTCGAAATAAAATCATCCAATATAAATTGGACAGGTTTTAGATAATTTTTTAATCATTATAATCTTATTTATTTAAATCATTTACTAATGAGGTAAATACTGCATCATTATTGTGTTATAAATAATTTAATTTATTTGATGTCTAAAAATTATAAAAAAATACCAACATGTAGGAAATAATTTTATATTTCCAATGAATATTTATAGTCGAAAATATAATTTATATATCCCCTTATAAAAATTAATTACTAAAGGATTTTTGTTAATGCCAATTTTGTCTTTACATTAAATTAATTAATCTAATGTGTCATTGTATTTCATAAGTGGCTCCATGGGGTCCCAAAATCGACCCAAGGATGCCCATGGTCGGACATTACACATCCAATAAGGTTTTGACAAGTGTTAAGGTAATTTGAATTATTATAATATTCTTTTAACCTTGAATTACCCTATTTACTTTTAACCGTGGTAAATAAAAGTAAAAACTTACTATTCACCAAAAATAATTTTTATCTAATTGAACCACATTTTACTCCTTGATATTAACCATGTCTCTTATATTTTCAAAATTCAATTCACAGAAGCGGTAAAATTAAGTTTTATGAACAATTGCAAAAGTTTCTAGGAGGTGGGTAAAAGACGGTGAAAAGTTCAATACAATTTTTATAAATCTAAAATTATTATAAAATGATTCCAATTAATTTCATTGAACTTATATAAGTATTATGCATCTATTTTGACCTAAAATAAATTTAAATAAAATAAATTATTATTTAAATAAAAATTCGGTTTTAACCAAAAACTTAGTGTTTTCACTATTCATCAAAAATTGAAGTTTTTCAGAAAAATACAAAAAATTCATCCTAAGATATATTTGATATTAGAAATTAAAAAATGATGTCTATTTTTAAAAATTCAAAACATTGAAGTGGAATTAATTAATTTTAAAATTAATTACCATTATCAAAACAAATAGTGTGTTTTTAAGAAACAATAACTATCAAAAGATCATCACTTGTTCATATCCAATTTCAATGTGAAATTAATTCCAATGACCAACATTGGATTAAATGGTTAAAATATATTCTAATTAAAATTTAAAACCAATTAAAAAGATAATCTAAAGATATAAATTATTGCGATGAAAAAAGTTGTTTTTAATTAAAATATAGCGTGTTTTTACTATTCATCAAAATATGAAAGTTATCATAATAATATGAAAAATTTATCCAAATTAATATTTTATATCTTGATTACAAGGAAGAATTTTATTTTTTCAAATTTAACTTATAAACATGTCAAAAACTAGATTTAAAGTGGGTGTGCCATCAAAAGGCGGCCAAACTGCATTTTTTTGAAAAATACTTATTTTAACCGAAAAATTTATTTTGTTCTCATACCATGTTCTAGAAAATATGTAAGATGAATAATAATGTTATAAAATTCAAAATTTAGTTTATAATATTCATAACGGCTAGTCCATAATAATATTATAGCAATATATCGTTGTTTAGTGAAACCCAGTATTGCGTACTACACACACTATCGAGGAAGGTCGCGATTGCGTGTAATGCAAGATAAGTCAGGGTTGCGTATGATGCAAGACTCCTTCGTTGTTTCGTATAACATAATCCAACCAAATTTTATTTATACATTGAATAAATATATATGTATATACACACTCAATGTTGCATATAATAACTTCTATCAAAATTGCGTGTAACATGATCCAAGAATAGTATTGCGCATACTGCAAGCTAATACGGTGATGCGTATAGCGCAAGGTAATCTTGGTGTAGCATACAACCCAAGAAATCAATTAAATTGAAAGAATATTTTTCATAAAATCTCGGGGTGTTACATTCTACCCCCCTAAAAATGAATTTCAACCTCAAAATTCGTCGGGGTTATAAATCATTTACAATTCATAGAAACCCACATCGTAAAAAGGAATACTAAAACTTGACTTAAAAAACTAAAGTATGAAACGCAACGATTACCCAATGTAACTCATCACTGGGTTTCCATATAGGAGAACCTAGGTGAAAATATTGATATGGAAGAAAAATCTAACCATCAAGTTCTGATGGAGAGTGGTCGGGAACATGGATATGAAAAAGACAACAATCACAAATCCATAAATTTGTGATGATCTAAGGTACCATCTGATTCATTGGATATGAGGGCACTAGGACAACATTTTTTTTGGTTTTCAATATCATTTCCCTAAAGTTGATGAATTAAAAGAAACACTTACATGATTTTGGTACCATCTCACTGCTGTTCATGCCTTGAACAATTTCCACTTCATCTCTTAAAGAAATGAAGTTGAATTTGTTATTCATGAAGTGTTAGCAGATCATGTGATAGAATGATGGGTCATTCCATCCGTTTCAAACAAAAGGTTAGAAAAAGTTATCAAATATACATAAGTTCATATATGGTGAGGTTAATCGTATATGATTCCAAAAATGGACTTATACTTTAACTATCATACTTCTTAATAAAATAAAACTAATTTCTAATAACCAGGGACTTCCTGTAGGCCAGTGGTAGGCGATAAAGGCCTATCACACTTCTGTTGTGGGTTCTATTCCCATAGCCTTGTCCGACGCGATGGGTTGTTTCCCATTCTGTAGGTTGTCCTTTTTCTAAAACTACATAATTATAACATTCCATCAATAATATCAAAAACAATTCTATCATTAAACAATACTAACTTATGTCCAACATAATCCATTTCAATCTTTAGGCTTATCCAAAATACTGCTGTCCATTCTCATATTATAGTGAAAACGATTACCAGATAGTTCATATAACAAGCATGTTAATACCATCGTTGATCCCCATATATCATAAGATATGTCTTGTTGGTCACATTCCAAACATTCGAAGGCCTCAATCATGTATTCTCTTGAAAAATGAATACCCATTGAACATTAGTGAAAACATGAGTGCTGCCAAAAGTTAACTCTTTCCACATACCAAAACCCCAAAATTCTATGTACTCAAACAATGATATAACTATTTCCTTATATCATTCATGATCTCATGAATACTGTCAAACATTTAATTTTCTCCTTATCCCTTCATTATGCGCATATCATCTTCATTCCAAAAATATCTCAATCACTTTCCATGGTTACCGGTACCATAAAATTATTGAAAACCACAATAGACCAATACATAGATATTACAATATACCATAAAAGTACCTCAACAACATTATTCTTGAATACCAATAAATAAACACTTCAAACCATCATATTCAATGATTGTCATGGAATAAGTCCTTCCTTGATTTAGAAGTAACCTCTTAGGTCAGGGCATTGAGTTGGGTAATGCCCATGTTCTCCACAGATAAGACATTGAACTCCATAACAGTCTGTCACTCTATGACTTTTCTCTCCACACAGATAACATCTTCCCCTCCATTTGAGGTATTCTTCAAGGTTCCTCCTCCCTTACTTAGAAATCTCAATATTCCTTTCTTTATGCTCCTCAATATGCGAACATGCATAAAAGTCTATCTTCCTCTTATTTGATGAATTAGGAATACCACTAAATTTCACCTTGTTAATCATATATCGCGATGAATGATTCGGGATAATCATTATATCATTATCTCTAGGAATTATGAAATTTCTTTGCTCATAGTCACCAATTTTTCCATTCGATTCAATGTTAACCGAATTCCTTCTGGTTCCCTCTATTGACTAAAACACAAAAAGAATTCTGTGAGAGGAAAAAATCATGATAGGTAAAACAACATAATAAAGGGGGAGTAACTTAAATATCTAACATCTTAGGTTTAATTCTAAGATCGTTACCGTAATTCTAGGACTATTACCTATACTTATACTTAACCTTAGGGACATCCCTAGACATACCTTAGAAATATATCTAGGGATCTCATTAATGTTTTCGCATCCTAGTTTCCAAAGTTTGACTAAACCTTTCCTCTGATACCAACTGTAGAGACCCGAAGCTTGACGTAAATGGAAATTACATTTCTTTTTCAGAATACTTAATACATAACAAAAATAGACACACAAGGACCGTAATAGTTTAGTGTCTTTGGAAACTCGAAAAAATAATCTTCTAATCATGGTGAAAGATCTTCAAAATCTCCCATAATGATCTTCCCGTTTTCTTTTCTTACCTAAAACCTTTATTTATATCCTGGGGAAAAGAAAACATATAAATGGTGAGATCAAATGCTCAGTAAGGGTAAGCATGGATAAAATAAAATAAATCACATACATTTGAACTTAAAAACATGAACATATTGTTTAAACATCAAAATCTTGAGCAATGACATAAAACATGGCAGTACATAAGGCATAGATCATAAATAAACAATAATCATGATAAAATAGCATGGGAATAAAACAGGTAATTGTGGAAAAACATTAATCACATGATATAATTTCCATAGTAGCCAAGGCATTGCTGCCAAGACCATCTTAGTGGACAAAGTCCCTTTCTGAATCGAGTTCACCCATCATTTCATTCCTGTAACACTCAACCAGATTAACTTACCAATCCAGCCATGTCTATATCATGAGATATAAATCTTTACCCAATGCATTGGAGGGAGATATTGGTCCTACCCATATCATATTGAAATCATTCTTACTTGTGCCAAAACATAAACTTAAAACATTCATCATAACCCAAAGAATAAAATGGGTTTCATAAACATCATCCCATCATCACATAATCCATATAAAACAAATGGATATTTCATCATAAGAAAAGTGAAACCATGTAAATCATAGAGACATTATACTTGAAACATACACATATGAAATAATGTCATATTAGATGGAAAATGGTTTTGAAAAAACACTTGAAATGAATTCTTGAGGAAAATATCCTTTCTACTTCAAAAATCATTTTCTTCTCTCAAAATGCCATGAAATTTTAAAAGAAAAAGATTTTGTTGAACAAAATCATGAAATCATGTAGAGTAAGCTTCATTAAAAGGAGGCTTTATGAAACCGTAAAAATCCGTTCACGCCGTATAAGTTAAAAATAACATTTTTCTCGTACTTTTGTCGGAAAAGTCAAAAAGTACCTCGTATAGTAAACAAAAGAAAGATTCCTTCCATACGATGTGGTAAAAGTAAAAAAAAGGGTAAGAATGACTTTAAACATACATGGAAGAAAAGTAAACATTTTATGAAAACATTTTGAGAACATATGGACATGGATAATAAACATAACCCCAGTAAATACTTAAGAATAAACAATCTCGGATAAAAATGAGATTGGAATAATTATCCCTTACCTTAGGTCCGATATGCTTCGTACGTATCTGAACATCCTGTATAATGATTTAAATAATTTCATTTACTTATTACATAATCATATTCATTGTTATGATATCATATATGGTTCACTTATGACTTTATATTACCCATTCTTTTGTAAATCCCATGTTAAAGCAACGTTTTGGGTAAAATCATCTTATTTATCGCACGTGTTTGGACTTGTTGTTATTGATGTTATTATTACTTATATCATTATTTACTTACTTCTAGAATGTAAATGATTATTTATATATCATATATATTCATTATATATCCAGCATATATATGTATTTATAATAGTACATAACATATGGAGCTAAGAAATGAAATGCACAATTCATGGAGACGGTAAATCATACGTATGCATGAACACTAATTTCATTTCTATTTATTAATTTAATGTAATAGGTATATTATAATTCCAGTATAATATCATATATAATATAATTACTTCCATCCTTTATACATTCCACATAAGGCATTAACGAATCACATCACTTTGAGGGGGAGGTAGTTCGCACTTCCTCAAATGAGATTATCGTATTTACCGACTATGGAAACCATAAAGGATTGATATAATTGGGAATTAAAGAAGAATAAGGATATCATAAACATAATATATATCATATATAAATACAGTTCCATCATAATGGCTACCATGAGAGGCGGTAGGAGAAAATCGAACAATCATCGTTTCGTGAGGCGTTAGTTTGCCATTCACAGAAACATTATTTTCTTCATCCATTAAATGAAGGTGTGTGTAAGTGTAGTTAGAATCCTTATCATAACAACATCCTAGTATATTTAGGATACTGGTGTTGTTACAAAAGAAAGGATTAAAAAGAGTTTAGGGTTTGGAGATGTAGAATAAAAGAAAATAACTTAAGAGAAACTATTACCTTTAATTTGGGTAACTTACTTTGGTTGGAACCAAAAGGACTTTTTGAAGTGCATTATGCCTAATTTAAGGCTTCTAGGGGGAGGAGAGGGATGTTGGGAGATTATTTGGGTAGATTTTGGATGATCCAAAAGGCTTGAGAGGTGTGACGAATTGCATAGAAGTGGTCTCCTTTTATAAGGGAGAGGAGGGGCTCTTTAGGAAAGTGTGAAAACATTATTTTATTATAAACTTATCTTAGGTTTCAAGAGGTAAAAAACACATTAATGTCGAAGATAAGATGAATCATATTAGAAATAAAATCATCTAATAGGAATTGGACAGTTTTTTGGATAATATTTTAATCATTATAATCTTATTTATTTAAATCATTTATTAATGAGGTAAATACTGCATCATTATTGTGTCATAAATATATTAATTTATTTGATGTCTAAAAATTATAAAAAAATACCAAAATGTAGGAAATGTTTTTATCTTTCCAATTAATATTTATAGTCGAAAAGATAATTTATATATCCCCTTATAGAAATTAATTACTAAAGGATTTTTGTTAATGCCAATTTTGTCTTTACATTAAATTAATTAATCTAATGTGTCATTGTCTTTCATAAGTGGCTCCATGGGGTCCCAAAATAGACCCAAGGATTACCATGGTCTGAAATTACTCATAAAATAAGGTTTAGATAAGTTTTAAGGTAATTTTGAATTATTATAATATTCTTTTATCCTTGAATTATCCTATTTACTTTTAACCGTGGCAAATAAAAGTAAAAAGTTACTATTCACAAAAAATTATTTTTATCTAATTGAACCACATTTTACTCCTTGATATTAACCGTGTCTCTCAGATTTTCAAAATTCAACTCACAGAAGTGGTAAAATTAAGTTTTATGAACAATTGCAAAAGCTCCTAGGAGGTGGGTAAAAAACGGTGAAAAGTTCAATACATTTTTTATGAATCTAAAATTATTATAAAATGATTCCAATGAATTTTATTGAACTTATATAAGTATTATGTATCTATTTTGACCTAAAATAAATTTAAATCATATAAATGATTATTTAAATTAAATGTCGGTTTTAACCAAAAACTCAGTGTTTTCACTATTCATCAAAAAATGAAGTTTTTCAGAAAAATACCAAAAATTCAGCCTAAGCTATATTTTATATTCTGAATTCAAAAATGATGTCTATTTTTTCAAATTCAGAACATAGAAGTGGCATTAATTAATTTTAAAAGTAATTCCCATTATTAAAACAAATAGCATGTTTTCAAGAAACAATAACTATCAAAAGATCATCACTTGTTCATGTCCAATTTCAATGTGAAATTAATTCCAATGACCAACATTGGATTAAATGGTAAAAATATATTCTAATTACATTTTAAAACCAATTAAAAATATAATCTAACCATATAAATTATTGCAATGGAAAAAGTTGTTTTTAATTAAAATATAGCGTGTTTTTACTATTCATCAAAATATTAAAGTTATCAGAATAATATGAAAAATTTATCCAAATTAAATTTTTATATCGTGATTCCAAGTAAGAATTTTATTTTGTCAAATTGAACTTATAAACATGTCAAAAACTAGATTTAAAGTGGGTGTGCCATCAAAAGGTGGCCAAACTGCATTTTTTTGAAAAATACTTATTTTACCTGAAAACTTTATTTTATTCTCATACCATGTTCTAGAAAATATGTACGATGAATAATAATGTTATAAAATTAAAAATGTAGTTAATACTATTCATAACGGCTAGTCCATAATAATATTATAAAAATATATCATTGTTTAGTGAAACCCGGTATTGCATACTACACACGCTATCAAGGAAGGTCGCGATTGCATGTAATGCAAGCCAAGTCAGGGTTGCGTGTGATGAAAGACTCCTTCATTGTTTCGTATAACAAAATCCAACCATATTTCATTTATACATTGAATATATATATATATATGTATATACACACTCAATGTTGCGTAGAATAACTACTATCAAAATTGTGTGTAACATGATCCAAGAATAGTGTTGCATCTACTGCAAGCTAATACGGTGTTGAGTATAGCACAAGGTAATCTTGGTGTAGCGTACAAAACAAGACATCAATGAAATTGAAAGAATATTTTTCATAAAATCTCGGGGTGTTACAATAAGGGTAATTCTAGGTAACAAGAAACCTCGTTAACCCTCTACAGGATCTTGAATGACTCGATGAACCTTGGGGATAACTTTCCTTCCCGTTTGAATATCAAAAATCCTTGTCATGTGGAGACTCCCAATAAAACATGGTCTCATTTATTGAACTCTAAGGTCCTATGATGTTGATCATCATAATATTTCTATCGGCTCTTGGATATCCTCATACACTCACAGATCACCTGAACCTTCTCCATCATCACATGTACATTCTCCATCCCAATAAGATATGCCTCATTGATCTTATTCTAGCATAAGAAAGACTTATAGGGTTTCCTGTATAGGGCCTTTAAAGGTTCCATGTCAATAGTAGAGTGATTGTTGTTATTTTAGGAAAACTATAACAAAGTTATGTGACCCCCCAACTCTACCCAAAATATAACATGCTTGACCTCAACATATCCTCCAACACATGGATAGTGTGCTCAGGCTTCCCATCTGTATGGGGGTGAAAAGCTATACTCATCCTCAACTAGGTCCTAAATTCCTCTTACAGTCCTCTACACAACTATGAATTGAACCATATATCATGTCCATAGATAATTTTTGAGGTCACCCAATAAACTCATATGATCTCCCACATGCACAACTTCAGAAAAATATCTGCCAAACGTTTCTCACTGATAGAAAGGAAGTGATATGACTTGGTAATTCAGTAAACTATCACCCAGATAGAATCATATCCTCTCATTGTCTATGGAATCCCTATCACAAATTCTATGGATATGTCTTCCCATTTCCACTCTGGGATCTCAATTGGATATAAAAAAATCTAATAGAACCTTCTGCTTATCCTTAACCTGCTAACTTGTGAGACACTGAGAGACAACCTCAACAATTGTCCACCTTAGGCCACCCCACAAAAACTATCACTAAAGGTCCATATATATATTCCCTATAATGGGATGTTCTGAGAAAAGAGATGTGTGAAATTCCCTCATCACCTAATCTCACATCATGACTGGAATTACCGACCATCCCTCAAAAAAAAAATGAAGTGATTCCCTCCTTTTGAGAATCCATATGGTGAATCTTTTGTGGATATCTAGTCATAGAGAACCTCATAGTCGATGTCTCTAAACTGATCCTCCCTCACACACTAGAGAAGTGGAGAAGTAAACACTACCGATTGAAGATAAACTTACCCCCTCTTCTCCGCTAGGGTTTGTTATAAGGAAGCCAACTACTCAGATGCCTCCTCCACCAAACGAGAATGGGACTTCCTATTGAGGGCATCTTCCACAGTGTTTCCCTTCCCAAGATTATAGACTATCTCAATGTCATAGTCCTATTGGAAATCTAACTAGAGCCTCTATATTAGGTTCATATCTCTTTATGTGATTACATACTAGAGACTCTAATGGTATGAGTAAATAGTAAAGAGATATCCTAAAAGATAGTGCCTCCACATCCTCAGAGAAAAGACCGTTGCTGCCAACTCCAGGTCACAATTCACGTTGTACTACTAGTGGGGCCTCAAATTCCTTGACCCATATGTGATCACTACCTACCTCTAAATAAAAAATTATCTAATCTTATATCCAAAGGAATTGTAGTACACTCTATACTCCACACCCTCTTCTGGTAATCTCAAAATAGGATAACTAGTTAGACTCAACCTCAACTCCTCAAAGGATCTCTATAACTACTTATTCCAGTTAGACAATTTCACTTTCTGCTTCAGGGAAATCAAAGGGGATGAAATCCTAGAAAATTCTTACATGAAACTGCTATATTACCCCACAAATCCAAGAAAACTCCACACCTATGATACACTATTGGGGGTATCCCAAGAAATCACTACATTGATCATTTCCAAGTACATAGCTAATCCATGTCATAAATGACATGACCTAGAAGGTAAACCTCATGGATCCATAACTATCACTTTGAGAGCATACCATAAAGATAGTGATCCTGAAGAAAGTCTAGGACTATCCTCAAGTGCTATATATGGTCCTCCTCTAACACAGAGTATATGAGTATATCATTAATAAAGAAAGCCACAAATTGGTCCAAGTATGGACAAAAGATTTGATTCCTTAGAGACATAAACACATAAAATCATTTTTCACATTGAAAGGAATCAATAGCAACTTATAGTTTCATAGAGACATCAAAATTATAGCTTTATAATATGATCCTCACCAAACCTCAACTAGTGGTATCCAAACTCGAGATTAATCTTTAAGAACCATCTTGCACCTCACAACTGATCACATAGGCCATCAATCACCAATAAGGGGTACTCATTCTTTATCATGACATGAATCAAGAAATGATAATCAACAAAAGCCTCAATCTCCCATCTGAATTTTTCACAAACAAAACTGGGGCTATCTAAGGGGGTACACTGGGTATAATAAAACCCTTCATTTAAAGGTCTTATAACTACAACCTCTATTCTATAAGCTCTATAGGGGCCATTAGATATGCTGTACAAGATATAAAAATGGTATCGGGGTGTATGTTGATGTAAAAATCCATCTCCCAACTCATAGGTAGTCCTGGAATATCCTTGGGGAATAAATCCTTAAAATCCTCCATGACTAAAGGAAACCATATGTCTGGAGATCCCAATATTACAAGGGATACAATCACCAACTGAAGGGTTATGGGTTGAATCTTCCTACTCAAAAACCCCACTCACTCTTCCATGAGATATCTCTCACCCACAACGGATCATCACATCCCATCTATCCACAAGAATCTAACTCATCTATAGTGATTATCAATTTGGACTCAAACTATGGAAAACTAGTCCATACCCAATATGGAATCATAAGGTATCATCATGATGACTAAGAGATCTCATGATAAACTCTCTCCACCAAGTGATAGCTTGCACTACAAGCATATAGCGATAACGAAGAAGCATTCCTTGTAGGAACCTAAAGATAAAGATATTGGGATAAAAACTTAATTGAGATCTCCATATCTCACACCAGGTTCAAGGATATAAATTAATGACTCATACCTATGACTACTTGTACTTAATTAAGAGTATAATAAACCTAGACTGTACCACTAATCATCTCATGAACTGCCAGATCCTAATCATCCATAGCCTGCAGCTGCACATGGCCCCGACCACCAGCTCCCTAATACTGGAATGAGCCTCCTAATAGTGTTGGTGGAAGGATCCCATAACAAAATCCACCACTAAAATATCCTCCACCAAGAGCCCCACATACTCCTCTTCCAACTCTACTCTCTGGGGGCTACCCTGACCATGACTGGTAGAATCATGATCACAATGTTGACTCTATCATGGTGGTATATCTGTTTTATGATATCCCTCCTTGAAACATCAATTTACGAAATCACATTCCATGTGACCTCGATCATCACTTTCATAGAAGATCCCCTCTTTAGGATGCCCTGGTCCTCCATACTATCCTTGAGCTGTATGACCATGTGCATGAGCTCAAGCATGGATACTCATTCTATTCCTCGACTCCTATCATCTTCTAGTCACTGTAGATGAATCATCCCTATGATTATTACTTATGGAACCATCCATATGTATTCCCATATATAGGAATATCTCCATCACTATAACCTACTCCATAACTCTAGTATATATGGGAATTAACAAGGGTAACACACTGATACAGATGTCTCTATGGAGACCCTTCTCGAACTTCTGCACCCAAAACTAACCATCTAGAATCATGTCAAGGGAGTAACACGTTGGGTTAGTGAAACTCACCATTTACTCAGAAAATATCATCCCTCCCTACTAAAAATCCAATAGCTCCTAAATTTGAACTAATAAAAAACACAATGTATAGTACTCCTCATGAAATTATTTCTGGATGTCATACTATGAGAGTGTTGACTCATCATGTGTTTGCAAGACTAGAATACACTAGCAACCAACTACTCAATAGAAAAGACTAATGTCAGTAAACCTCACAGAATTCTCAAAAAATATCGTCCCTTCCGATTTCATCTCCAACAACTCCAAAACTAAACTGAGAAAAAGCACGAGGGGTAGTACTCCTAATGAAACAACTGCTGGAAGTTAGACCGTGAGAGTTCTGACTCTTCATGTGTTTTCATGAATAGAATCCACAAGCTCCCAACTGCTCCATAAAAATGATTGGCTACCATCACAACCATCTAATCTATAAGGGTCTATAAAATTATGAAAACATGGATCACTAACCCAATCTAATCCTCCACTGCCTGGGGATCTGGATCACCATGGAACCTCAGTGGCCTCTAGTGCTATAACTCAAAGAGTGCACTAAGTTTAGGCATATACTCATTCTCCTATGGTGGTATAATATGCTACTTGATAGGAGGGGGTGCTTCTACCTACCCACCTGAAGAAAATATCTTGAGATATTTCCTCTAAATCAATGCCTCATCACTCTTCGGATCATCTTGATGATCATGAATCGGTAACCTGAAAGGCTGGATTCATAGAGGCATTCAAAAAATTAATCAAGATGTACCATGGTTAGATGAGCATATATATATGGGGTGATAACTAAAGAAGAATAGTCAAAGGACTCAATCCTATATAATGGATTCACCAATGTTCCTTATAACTAATGTATCAGAACGATGAGTTGAAAAATTGGTAGATAGAGTCCTAGTGAATGGACACATGAATTTATGCACTAACACTGGGTTCCCTGGATTGAAAGGTGCACTCAAGATACTTTTACACCATTTCCCTAAATTCTCAACCAAACATCATAAGGGGAAAAATCCAAAAACCATCCCCAAGTCGAACCACCTTTAATACTAATCTATAATGACCTGGCCCAATGGGGCCTGCCTGTTTAGAAGAATATATGGCCACCACATCCCTAATCCCGGCTCTATAGGCTAGGGGATAGTGAAAAGGTCCAAGAAGGCATAACAAAAATGGGAGGCCTTTTCCTAAAGTACCTATACACATTCACCGAACCATATCAATGCATAAGTATAGAGTAATAATAATAAAATATTGTAAAATCTAGAGTATAAACCATGCATGAAATAACCTTAATGGAATAAAAAAGTGTATGAGAGAATACTCTAAAAAGTAAAGGAAAAAATACACACCCAACCCAAAAATATTTCCCAACTTGATAATAAATGGAAAAGAAAGAAATCTAAGAGACCCCAACTCCTAATATTTAATCACCAACCATTATATGTTGTCAAATGAACCCAAGTATCCTTAAGATATACTAATTCCATTAGAAACTTTTCCATAATCAGTATAAGACACGACACATGCAAAAAAATACCATATAGGGATAAGTATATAAACACCCAGTATGACTCCCTAAAAACTGAAGAGGGAGAAATAGGAGACATGATAGATGTATTCAGATCAACCCAAAGCAAGAAGGAAATTACACCCAATAATGAAGATATATGATCGTATAAGAATCCCAGAAGAGAGATAAATGGTATCTTCGTCTCATGGCCTAGCGTAAGATGGTGAATCTAATATAATGTCTCATATTCTTCCATGGTTTTTTTTGGATATGGTATGAATTATTTTCAAGACCAGGCACTGATGCGACATGTGATTTTGAGGCCCGATGTATCCAGAATAAACAATTAAAATATATTAAATATTTTTAATAGAATGTGCTTTCAATTTTTATGAAAACGTAGAAAAACTTCTAAAAGGGGGCCCATATTAGAAATTTGAGGGCACTATTGATTTCAAAATGGGGGATTTTCCCTTGTTATGACATAATTTTTTTTGGAATGGGTCATTTCTAGAAAATTCATCATAGAAGTTAAATGACTAAAATAATTAATTAAATAATTTTATTTGTTCCTTGATGCAACAAACTAATATTCCTTGTTTAAATAAACACTTATTAAAAAACTACAGAGTTAACCACATAACCCTACAAATTGTTAGAGATCCATTAGAAAGAATTGAGGGAGAATTAGTTTCCAGAAGATGACTAGATTAATGATTGATGATCGGTGTGAGATGGAATCAGAGGATCTCACCAAAAATCATGACACAATCCCATTACTTATAAGCGATCGATCCTAATTTTGGCAGGATGTTGTTTGATTTGGATTTATTTCCCTATTTTTATTTTTATGATGAATATAGATCAATCAACCAATATATTGATCATAGAATCATGCATATTGTGGGATCAAATTATTATGGGGTTTTATTGGGAGAATTTATTTGTAATTATTTGATTATCTCTTCATTAAACATTCTAATAGAAATGAATCATGGTAAAAATGAACATTGACTAAGGTCTGTTACTCATGATTGTTCCTTTCTCCTCCAATTTCTTCATTCATCGCATGTGTTCTTCATTGGATAGTGGTTCGAAAACAACCAAGGAATAGATCATTGTACACCCGTTTCCTAGAACAACGATATGATAATATAGATCTAGTCTCGACACGATGTGAAGGAAGTGTGATGATGGTAGTAGTGAGTAGATCTGACCAAATTTGAGGCCTCTGGTTGTATATGGTGCATATGATGGTGGAAGGGATGAACATAAACCAATTTTCGTGCAAATTGGGAGACTGAAATCATTAAGCGGTGATGGTGTGGCCCCACTGGAGTAGATCCATGATATCTAGTGAGATTAAGTCCAAAATAAAATGGTGAAATAGAATGAGCATACATGTAAGGAAGAACCATGGTTTTTGAAAATAATCAATCAACATGGAATATAATTCAGTGATATATGTCGTGTGGGGCCCTCCAAGAGGCAGTTATGGTTTCAGGATATAGATAAATATCACATAGCATGTGACCCCTCCTTGAAGGCTCAACATGTACCTCATAGGGTACATGGACATGGGATGGAGTAAACGGGCGTGGGAACGCCTTGTACTCCTACATGTACATGGACAAGCTAGGAATACATGAGATAAGACGTGTACTGGTAAATCCGATGAAGTACACGGGTTGTAGCACACCGTGTACTTATACACAGACACGATCCATTTACATGGGATGGACCCAGGGTTGAAGGGACATGGTGCGTTACCCTATTACATATCATGTACTCCTTTAATGTTGGATTTAAACCCTTATCCTCTATATCATGGAAAAGTTTTTTTAGGTTGTGTTCCCCATATCCATTCTCAAGGGTTGGTATAGAATCACCTCCTACACATAGGACAATGACCCCTTTAGTAGGACTTCTTAGATAAAGTTTTTGGAATCCTTCTGTGAATCCTAGAGTGAGATCCTCTATCATATTCTTACCCTAGGTGGAGTTCTTGGTATCATCATGACCAACACTATTTGGGCACTGATCCTCTACTTAGAAGGTTGTTCCACATTCAGTTGTTGGTATACCCCATGGACTTGGCAGTGATCCTCATCCAAGTATCTTATCTCTTTAGGATTCCAGCATTTACTTCTAATGGTGATATCCAACAAGCACTACCTCTAGGATGGACATCATCATTGCTATTTGTCTCATGGAGCGTGTTTTCCCAGATGAGTACTATGCGGAATATTAGAGCTAGAATCCTAGGTGGGTATTATGGTTGTAACTTTAACTTGTGATTCTGTGTCTTTATTGAGTATATTTGGATATTCTTGTCATATAAATTGTAAAAATATACCTATGTAGAGTAGACTATTATTCATTTTTTTGTTTTCTTTATGGTTTCAGGGTATCATATTGTGTATTGTTATACTTAAACTTGCAAGGGGTTTCCCACATGTTTCATGTATTGTGAAGATGACCAACCTTTGAAAAAAGTCTTAGATGGACCAGGAAAAGATGGTGCTTAGTGAGACTAGACATAATGAGGTGTGTTTCTATAGTATCTTGATAGTAGTGCCTATATTTAATTTCAAGTTGTAATTGTTTTAAAACTCTTTTTAGTGGGATTTTATTTGGCCCTATTACTTTATTTTACTTCCTAACATACTCTGGTTGTAGGATTTATATGTATGCATTCATGGTTGTTCAATTTTTTTAAATTTCATCATTTTAGGGTCTTGGAGATGTTTGAGAGTGTACAAGTACATAGGATAAGGCCTCCCATGTTAGTGATATACCTACTTGGCACTATTTTCCTTCCCATGGACTATTGGAGGTGGGATTGGGGAGTCACAGAATGGGTACCATTGGGGAAGTTCATGAAAAAGTGTTATCAGAGAAGTTGGTTATACTTTAGGGATAGAGTCTGTACGATTGGTTTGGGGTAATAGTGTTAAGTGTTTTGAGTTTGTATTTCAGGTCATAGACTCTAGTGTCTGTGTAGTGGCCAACATATCCATACACTATGAATCTAATCCAAGTCCTTTTAACTCAGTACTTGAGAACATTTGTTGTAGGAAAAAATGGTACATGAATTATATAGGAATAGGTTGTGGTTTCCATGTCCTTATTGAGTCATCTCTCTAGATATAATCATTGATTGTGGTATATCTTTTTTATTTTAGGATGCCTCTATGACATATGCAAGCTAGGGTTTAATATTAGGATCATGAGGATGACCCCTTAGTGATGAGGCATCAATACATGGACCAGTTCTAGATATGTCACCTCTAGAAGGTGAACTAGCTATACCACCACTTTTAGAGTAGAAATGGTACCCACAGTACCAACTGATGTGGTGTGCAGGTTGAGCACACTTCACAAGTTTCAATGACAGAGACCCCTCAGGTTCAGATCCAAGCTTAACCCATAGGCATTTAAGGACTAGATTGAGGTGGTGATGCTAGTTTTTCATATAGTCAGGACAACAACAAATCAGATGGTTGTTCAGGAAGCGAGCCTTCTCCATGGACCAGCTAGAAGATAGTGGGGGTTAGTGACCCAGTCTTACGATGAGGCAACTTAAGCATGGTTAGAGTTATATTTCCTATTAATAGAGGATTTATCTCCATCTATGCTGATTTTTGTACATATCTGAGAGCTTATGTAGCTACAGTAGGGAAACATGACAATATCTAAGTATTCATCGAGGTTCACCAACCTCTCTAGGTAATCGATGGATATGGTCTGGGATCAGTTCTTCTAGTCCCGAACCATCGATTGAGGACTGCATAGAGACATCTGGTTCAATTTTTTCCACATATGAATTTCTACCTACGCTGGGGTGCTAGATCCAGCTTTGGTGGTTGAGAGTTTCTTAGTTGGGTAGACATAACTAGTGGTTTCCTATATTGGGCCCATGGGAGTAAATACCTTGGAAGAAGGGATCCGACATCAGTCTTAGGGGCCTGGATATAAGATACATTTCAAGATGTGGTCCTAGGATAGAGGGTCTATGGTTTAGGGCTCACAGGATGGGACCAATCATCCTAGGGAGAGGAGGCTCTACTCATGTGATGGCATGAGACATCTTGCATGAGATTTTAGGACCCGTTGTATGACTAATATAGATACCATGGATGGGATGCCTAGGCTAAGGCAGCAGTAGGATAAGATAGTTTTTCTAAGAGTCAAACATGGAAAAGGAGTTGGGAGAGTAGTTATAGGTGGTTGATTCTTTTATTTTTTACCATGACCACCCATTGTTGGTCCAAACCCTACTCAAGGAGTTAGAGGAAAGGGGTGAGGAAATATGTAGGTGTTTTATGATTACAACCCAGAGGCTATGTGATTGATATGAGGTACGATCTATGTCTTTTCTACATTAGCTTCAATATTGATTGAGACAAGTGATATTCATTGCTTTATTAACACATATCTGGTTTGAGACTTAGAGATTTTGGTTGATCCTTTAGCTCAAACCTTGAGCTTGGAGACCCCTAATGAAGATGAATTAGAAATCATGCACTTGTGATGATAGTGTGACATGACTCTTGGAGGTGAGAGTTTCTGTTGCTATCTCTTTATATCAGTGATGAGGAATTACAATGTCTTTTTAGGTATGTAATAGTTATCTACAGTTCATGACCAAATTGACTATTTAAGGTGGATGATGTGGTGTGACCGCAGTGATGAGACCAAGTTTTCCTTTGTGGGTGAAAAGAAAACCCAAGAAGTCTAGGATGTACTCATACATATGAGAGTGTAGTTGATTACTTATCAATTGGATGACATAGAACTTGGTTCAATGGATATTATGAGTTTTCAGTTCCCTATAGTGGTGGTGGAGTACAAGGATGTCTTCCCTAAGGATATTATAGGTTTATCTCCATGCTAAGACATAGAATTATGCATTGATATATGCCTCGAGGCTACACCAATATCTACACCAGTATATCAGATAGATTCCATAGAGCTTCATGATATGAGGGTTAAATTTGAATACTTATAGATGATTAGATTTGTTAGACCCAATGTTCACCATGGGTAACCCCAGTTTTGTTCATCAATAAGACATAATGGAGCTTGAGGTTATGTGTGGATTACTAACACATGAACTTAGTGTTAATGACGAACAAGTATCCACTATCGAGGATCAATGACCTATTCAATAATTTGATAGGGGTACAATAATCCTTGATGGATTACCTCAGGTCATACTATCACCACTTGTGAGTACAGGATGAGGATATACCGAAGATGGTATTTAGATGATTATATGATCACTATAAGTACTTGGTGATGTCCTTTGGCATGAAAAATTTCCCAATATTTTTCATAGGACTCATAAATTGGATATTTAAACCTTTCTTAGAATGATTCATAGTGGGCTTCAAAGTTGATATCCTTGCATACTCAACATCTAATAAGAATAATGTGAGACAATTGAGGATGGTTTTGGACAAAATTTGAGAGAAATGAATTTATGAGAATCTCTCAAAGTGTCAAATGTGGATTGAGGAGGTTCAATTTATGGGACATGTTATCTCAGCAGATAGAGTGGCAGTAGACCCAAAAAAGGTCATGGTTGTGTTATCTTGGGATCCAACCAAGAGAGTGAGGGAGGTGAAAAGCTTCCTTGAGTTAGAAGGCTATTATTGGAGATTCATACATGATTTCTCTTGGATATCAGTACCCATGAAAACATTAACCCAAAAGGGGAATCCTTTCTTGAAGACAAAGAAGTTCTATTAGGATTTTTAAAAGTGGAGGTAGAGATTGATGAGTTCTCTCATCTTGATATCTCCATAGGTGGGTGTTGAGTATGTAGTGTTATGAGATGCATCAGGAACAAGGATCAGTTGTGTTCAGATGTAGAACTAGGTGGCGATTGACTACGGTTCGCATCAGTTGATACCACAAGATATGTACTAGGAAACCCATGATCTTGAGTTAGTAGTAGTAGTATTTTAACTAAATATGTGGTGAAACTACCTGATGGAAAAGCGGTTTATCAGCTATTCTGATCACAATAGTGTCAAGTATATATTTTCTCAAAAAGATATTGACATGCAGAAAAAGAAATTACAAGAGTTCATCTATTAATTTGACTTTGAAATTGTTTATACTCATAGGAAGGGGAACATGGTAGTCAATTCTCTCAACATGTGATCTTGTTCATAGATTCTGAATGAGGAATCAAAGAAGTTGGAATAATTGCACTTATCCTTTGTGGATGTATATGGAGAAACTTACACTTAGTAAATGGTTTTTACCCCTTCAATTTTGTAGCAATTCAGGGAGGCAAAAATTTTGGATACTGACTATGAGACCCCACATACTCATAAATACACTAGACATGCTCCAGGAATATTTTCTAAATGTGGGGAGAATTCCATTCTTTTAAGAGGATGAATAATGGTACTAGTGATGTTATAGAAGGAGGTTATGAGAGAGTTCCATATATATCCTTTGGAAATACATCCAGGTGTGGAAAATATGTACCCAAACCTCTGACTTCAGTTTTGGTGCCAATGATGAATAAGGGTGTTGTAGAGTTTGTCTCTTGATTCCTTACTTATCAGTAAGTGAAGGATGAACACCAAGTTTCAACAGGTTTAACTCAACCCCTTGAGGTATAAGAGTGGGTATGGGATGATATATAAATGTAATTCATGATGATCTTACCACATATATAAATGGGACAATATTTCATTTGGGTGATCATAGACTGACTCACCAAATCAACCCACTCCCCTGCCATCCAAGATTAGAGTTCATTAGAGAGCATGGGATGCCTCTATGTGCAGGATATAGTATGGCTCCTTGGAGTTACCTCAATGATCATTTATGACCATGATGCTCACTTCACATCTTGGTTATGTAAGGGATTATAGGAGGTGTTTGGGAATCAGTTACACTTAAGCATATAATTTTTCCCACAAACTGATGGCCAGACTGAGTGAATCATTTAGGTTCTAAAAGACATGTTGTGAGATTTCATATTGGACATTGGTCATAGTTGGGAGGATCATATATCACTGGTGGAGTTTTTTTAAAACCGAAACTACCATTACACCATTGGTATGGCACCATTTGAGGCTTTGTATGTATGGATCTACAAGTCACCACTTTACTAGATTGACCCAGGAGAGTCAGTACTTATGGGCCCAGAGTTGGTGTGAGATACTACTAAGAAGGTGAAAATCATCCAAGAGCAGATGAGGATTTCACAGAGCTTCCATAAGTCTTATGCTAATAGATTAAAAAGGAATTTTAAGATCTAGGAAGGAGACCATGTGTCCCTATGGGTTTCACCTCGATGTGGACTATAAATATTTGGATAGGGTGACAATATATCTATAAGATTCATCAGTACTTTCCAGATACTACATAGAGTTGGTGATGTAGAATACGGCTTAACTATACCACCACACATAGACTGAGTACACGACATCTTCCATGTGTTGCATATGAGGAGTTATGTTAATGAACCATTCCATGTTATCGACTATAGAGAGCTGGAAATAGAGTATGGAGCTACCTTTTATTAGTACTCGGTGGAGATTGAGGATCTCCAGGAGAGGATCCTTCATGGGAGAGGGATTCCATCAGTGCATGTCCACTGGCAACACGAAAATCTCTAAGAGAGCATTTGGGAGCAAGAGTCTCAAATTCATGCTCAGTACCCATATCTCTTTGAGTATCCCTTGTTTTGGATTTTTAGGATGTAAAGACCCAAGGTATGAATAAACTCTAATGACTTATATTGTTACATGTATTATTTTTGGATATTGTATGAATTATTTTCAATACCATTCATGGAGAAGGTGTGATATTCTAAGGTCTGGTGTGCCTGGAATAAATGTTTTAAATATATTAAATATATCAAATAGTATGCATACACAGTTTTCATGAAGATGTGGAATAAATTTTAAATGGTGGCCCAAATATAAAATCTGAGCGCAGAGTTGAGTTCAAAATCAAGGTTTTACCCTAGTTGCAACATATTTTTTTTCAGTGTAGGGAATTTGTGGAAAAGTCTTCATAGGCGTTAAATGAATAAAATAATTAATTAAATTATTTTATTTTTTCATTGACACAGTAACCTGATTTTCCTTCTTTAAATACACACCTATGGAAAATTTGAAGGGTTGGCCGCATAATCCTACAAATCTTTAGAGATCCATTAGATAGTGTGGAGGGAGATTCTATTGGTAGATGATGACTGGATCAAAGATCAAGGACCGGTATGATATAAAATTAGATGATCTCACTAATGATCAAAACAAAACCCATTTCTTCATCATTGGTTTATCTGAATCAAGTTAGGAAGTTGTTTGATTTAGATTTCTTCCCCTATTTTTATTTTTATGAATAACATGGATCAATCAGTCAACAGATTGATCCACCGATTGTGCGTATTCCAGGATGTTATTATTGTAATGTTTTATTGGGAGAATTTATTTGTAACTATTTGATTATCTCTTTTTTCATCATTTTAATGTCAATGAATCGAGGTTGACATAAACATCGACTGAGGACCATTCCTCATGATTGTTCCTTGTGATTTTCTCTCATAATTTCTTTTTTCTTCATGGAAATTATTCATTGGCATGTGGTTCTACATCTATTGATGAATTGATTGTTGTGAACCTATTTCTTGGTGTAATGATCTAATATTGTAGATCCAGGCTTAGCATGATGTGAAGGAGGTGCGATGATGGTAGCAATGAGAAGATCATACCAAATTAGAGACCTATAGTTGTAGATGGTGTGTGAAATGGTGATAGGTATGAAAAAAGGGTTTTGTGAGAATATGGTCACTAAAATATAGATAGCAGTGATGGTGAGGCCCATCTAGAGTAGATCCATGATTTCCAGTGAGATTGAGTCTAAAATCTGTGGTGGATATAGTGTGAGCATATGTGAAAGGAAGAACCAGGGTTTCTAGAAAAAACTGATCAACAAGGCATGTACTTTAGAGCTACACACCATTTGGGGACCTCCTGGTGGTGACTAGGGTTTTGGTATGAATATAACTATCAAATGGTGTGTGACCATGTAAAACGAGGTGTGACCCCTCCCTGAATTCTTAGTGTGTGCCTTAGAGGGTACACAAACACAAGATGGAGTACACGAGTATGGGCATGCCATGTAATTCTAGACAAAAACGGCCAGGTTGTGCATACATGAGCTAAACTGATTATTGGTACACAAGATGAAGTACATAGCCAGCATTATGCCATGTAATTCTACATAGACATGGTCCATTTACATAGGCATGACCCAGGGTTGAAGGGTTATGGCATGTAACCCTACTATATACAGTGTAATCCTTTAATGTTGGATAGGATCCCTTATACTCTATATCTTAGACAAGTTTCATTAGGTTCATTCCCCATATCAATTACCCAAGGGTTAGTAGTGAATAACCTCCTACACATAGGACAATGATCCCTTCAGTAGTACTTCTTAGATGGATTTGTTATAATCCTTATGTGAGGCTTGGGGTGATATCCTCTATCATATTCTTACCTTAGATAGAGTTATTGGTATCATCATAACCAACACTACGTGTGCAACGATCCTCTACTTAGTAGGTTGTTTTAGATTTAGTTGTTGGTATGTCCCATGGCCTTGGGACTGATCCCCATCTATGTATCATATCTCTTTTGACTTCCATCATGTAATTATAATGGAAAGACCTAATTATAAATACCTCTGATATGGACTTCATTAGTGTTATTTGACTTCGGGAGTGTGTTATCCCAGATGAGTGCTATGTGGAATCTTTGATCTAGAATCCTTCGATGACATTACAATTGTGACTTTACCTTGAGACTGCATGTATTGGTTGAGTATATCTGGATATTCTTTTTATATGAACTATACACATATAACTATGTAGAGATTAATGTTATTCATTTGTTGTATTCTTTGTGGTTTCAGGGTGTCCTACTGGGTATTATTATACTCACCCCTACATGGGATATTCCTGCACATGTCATGTCTTGTGAAAACAATAAACCTTTTGATAGAGTTTTAGATGGACTAAGACCGGATGATGTTTAGTGATATTGGATAGAACATAGTTTGTTCCTACAATATCTTTATAGTTTTCCCTATCTTACATTCAGGTTAGACTTGTATTTAGACTCTTTGTGGTGGGCTTATGTTTAGACATATTACTTTTTTTACTTCATTATATACTCTAGTTGTGGTATTTAGATGTATGCATGCATGTTTGTTTAGTGTTTTGAAATTTCTATATTATATGTGCTTGGATATATGTGTGTGTCTGTACAGGTTCTTAGGCTAAGCTCTCCCATGTTTTTGATATTCCTACTTGGTACTATTCACCATCCCCTAGCCTATTGGAGGCAGGATTGGTGAGTCACGGAACGAGATCCATTAGGATGGGTTGTGACATCTTCCTTTAGATCCAAAGGGCCATCATCAATTCCCATCATATCATGTGTCTATCCAAATAATTCATGAGGAGGGTCTGCAACTCACCACTTCTCCACAACCTGATTTAGTGTAATATCCAAAAGATAGAGGAATCATGCCCTATTATGATAGGGAAGTAAAATATCTATATTTGTGCACATAATATGGAGGTCCCACACCCTGAGGCGACAAGGGAGTACCGTCTATGTAGATAGAGGACACACACCATGATACAAATGGGGAGTACCATCTTTGTATCTGTATAAAGAGGATAGATGGACTACACCCAGATATGATAGGGGAGTACCATCTTCATGGATAGAGGACCTATTCTATGGTGCGATATGGGAGTACTGCCTCTATATCTATACAATGAGAATGGAGGAACCATGACTTGGTGTGACAGGGGAGTACCATCTATGTGAATAGAGGATTCATTCCCAAGTATGATAGGGGAGTAACACCTCTATATCTATACAATGATTATGGATAACCCACACCCCAGTTTCATATAGGAGTACCATATTTGTGGATAAAAGACCTTTTCTTTGGTGAGACATGGGATTATAAACACTGTAAATGTACAATGAGTATAGAGGACCCTCTCCTTGATGATATTGGAGAGTACCATCTTTGTGGATAGAGGACTTAAGACTTGGTATGATAGGGGAGTACCACATATGTATATGTACAATGATTATTGAATAATCACACCCTGGTGTGATACGGGAGTACTATCTCCATGGATAATTTTTGATGATCCTTACAGATCACAATCACAAGATGTGTAACCTCACCCAGGCTTTTGGTCATATCTTTTCCAACACATGGTTTGCTAGACATGTAGTAATACATGGTGTGTAGGGGTATTAAATGATTTTTATTTGCCTCTTCGGGACAATACATGTGATCTTGGTTTTTATTATATCTTTCAGTCCATGTTTGTGTAACTAGCCATGTATCAACCTTGTAAGTGGTCATGTCCCACCCCAGGTACCTATCTATATACCTAGCCGTGTATCTAACCATTCCATGTGTCTGGATATGTCTATTCCCATATACTCCTATACTATAAACCAGGATAATATAACTAGGTCACATGAAATGTGGGGGTACCACACCACATTTGATACTTCTCTCCACCCAGAAACCCTAACCACCACAACAAGGGTACTACATGGTGTGTGTTCATCCTAGTACAGACCGTGTAGTTGGGTTTTTTTTTCAAAACACCAAATCCATCATACGTATCCTAGATCCAAAGTTTCTTCCAGCATTTTCACCTGGTTGACCTTAAAAATCTACTAAAATTGTTGGAACCATCACCGAACATCAATTTTCATGCTTCAGTTACCAGAAATCGGGATTCTGAATCACCTATATGAGGTTGTAACACCTTCCACTATCTCCCATAGACTCTTAGAGTCCTAAATCCAGGAAGTAACACCTAAATCCATCATGATTTATCTAAAAAATACTTATCTGGTCATTTTTAACACATCCACCATGAATTTGGGGGTTTGATCCTGCTCACACCCACTTGGAAATGTCAAACCATGGACCCATCGCCCAATGGTGAAGAATGCGAAGAATGGGTAGGGGAAAGGCATGAGAACAATGGTGAACCGATTTTTGGACAAGTGTTTTTGTCCCATCATCATAGATCAAGGATATCTAGGGTGAGAAACATGGAATAATCATTAAAAAATTGGATAAAAAAATTATTTTGGTACACAAGCTTATACGAAGGATTTAATTAATCATAGATCAAAGAATCATAGATAAGAACATGTTTAATCTTTTAATCAAGGTAAGAAACTACAATTGAAGATCCCTACCTGAATATTGGATAAATCATTGCTGAAGAATGCATTCTACTATGAATAGAATGATCTTCCATGTCCCTTTATTATCAATTAACCTTGATTCGATCACTAGTCATCATCTGATCTCGATATACCAAAAAACAATTATGAGACATCCTCTCAAAGATATCATGGTTATGCAGATAACCCTAGAGATTTTACATGATAGAATATTTAAATAGGAAAATTGGTTTTAGATATTAAATTAATTAATTAAATAATTAAATTAATTAATTCACTTCATGCACCCACTAATGGATGCCTCATCAGAATTCCCAACACCGACCAAATTTTGATCACACCCAGGGTAAAACACATATTCTAGATTCAACTGTGGTATAATATTTATGATCCAAGACTACATTCATGATATATTCCATTATTTATGAATAATTATCTATTCTTCATATAATATATATTTAATATTTTTATAAAATTAATTTTTGGCTCACCGGGCCTTAGAATCATGCATCGTCTTAGCTCCTGGCTCCGAAAATATTTTTTAATTTATTTTAAAGTATTAAAAGGAAAAAAGGAGTCTCTACAAGTTGTATCCTCTACCAAATGATGAGGTTACACAAAAATTTGAGAAGTCTAGAATTGATGAACACATATTATGGTTCAATACAAAAAGGATGGCATTATCATTGGGAAACATGTTAAGGAATGTAAAAGTTTTTTGGGTAGACTTTCTAACAACATAAATTTTATTATAGTTTAAGAAATAACTTAGAGGGAATTTGGAGACCAAATAAAGTAAAATTACTAGGAAAATATTCAGGTAAATAATGTTAATAAAATTTTATATATATTAATTTAAAATATTTTTTTATCAAAAAATTATTCTAATGTATCTTTTATATACTTTTCCTAGTGGAAAAAAATTCTAGTTCCACATGGTTAATGAAGTTGAGTTAAATTTTGTGAGTATAAAAATATAATTTTTATTCCGTTTAGAAGGAGAGATTTGATACTGAGATTAAATAAATACCAATCATTCATGATTTCCCAAAATCAAATTATAGAGATATGATCATTTATTGGAAGATTTTATAGTTTAATGTACCAATAAAATTTATCTATATATAATAATTTATTTATTTGAAAATATTTTTAATATATAAATTAATTATTCTAATTATATTAATGTAATTATATGATTTTTATAGGATAAATATGATATAAATAAAATAAACAGAATTACAATGAAATACATTCACACTCTTGGACATACTTATGTCCCATATCATGAGCAAGTATAGGTAATTTAACATTTAAAATGTTCAACTTCCTTTTATTGAAATATAGTTTTTTTACCTTTAATGTTTTATTGTAGGGTAAAATTGGCCTTTTTATAGTTTTATGTTTTTGGAAACTATAGATATCTTCATCATCTTCTCATTGAACTCCAACTACATCGATACTGACCTTAAAACTCTAGTATTATTCTTCTACCATTTACTTGATATATCATCAGATTGTAACTATTGATCTCAAATATTATTGAATGGATGACCATGATTAGATGTTTCTATGGATTTAGAGGATAATCATTGAGATTTGTAAAAGAACTGAAAAAAAACTCAAAACCTTTAAAAAATATTTATTGAAACTATAGACTAAGAGAGAATGGAACTCTCTTGAAGTTACATTCTAAATTATCTATCTTTAGTTGTACCAATTAATTAGGTAGTCCTCTAGGTTTCATGGAACCATCTTGAAAAAATTAAATAATGAATATCAAAATAGAAAAACTCTCAAAATTATCTATTCATATTGGGTATTGTAAAATTGGATATTCCATGTGGTAGATCGATGATTAGAAAACCTTGCATTAAGTTATCTAAGAAAATCAATATAGCAGTAAGGTAATGCACACTAGTCCAAGATTTAATATGATAAAATAATGTATTTCATAATCTCTGGGAAATTTATAGTAAATCCCCTTATGAATAATATACAAATCTATTTAATAATAAAATCCATAGAACATAAAAACAATTAATCTTCTTTACCCCAAATATATTTTCAATTTTCACATAAATTATTAATGAACCTTTAGATTCATCCATCAAAATATTTTCAATATCTCAAAAAACATAAATTTACAATCATAAAATAAATTTATTTTCATAAAAAATATCACCAAATTCTGTTGATAAGTTATATAACATTAGAATCATAAAATATAATATTTTTAAAAAGAATATTTAATAATTAAAAGTACTAAACATAAAGTATCTAAAGTACACAATAATTTTAAAAATTATTCTATACCATAGTATAAAGAAATCATATTTCAATATATAATTAATGAATATTTAAGGGAGTATTTAGGATTTCCAATGTTTATCCATTCAAAATTTTGTTCATTTGATTGATATAATCTATGAAATTTTCACCCATTTTATTGGTGACCACTTTTGAATTGTTACCTTGGTAATTTCCTCAATTAATCAAGTGTGGGTGAGTTTGATATGTTTTTTTAAATATGTTATTTATGTTATGAGTTTCACCTTGAATATAGGTAATACATTAAAATTTCATGTGTTTATGGTCTACCCCACACTTTCATTATAATCACTGTGGAGTTGGGTTAAAATTTAATTTGGGATACCTAAAACTAACTAGTAAGGTATAATGACACCAAGTATCATTTCTATAATATATGTGGGAAATGTTTATCATTTTGGAATCATATTACTAACTATTGGTGAGAAATGCACCAAGTATAGGGTGTTATACATAAACAAATTTAGATAAATTAGGCGAATGGTTTATCAAAAACAATATTAATATAAGAAAATTGAATGACTAATCACTAAATATAAAATATCATAAATATGGGGTGAACAAATAATCACCATGTCATAAATACTAACAAGGTTCAATGAGTAATCACCAATATTATATGAAACATCGCAAATAAATCATTAAAATTATAAAGGGTTCATCACACTATGTATAGGTTTACTTAAACCCAATCCACTCTCAAAGATATCGACGACCTTGATTTTGTACACTAGGGACTCATAAATCAATATTTACCTCCCTTAATATATCTTTTCATCCTATATAATCACCCATCTCTGAAGATTTATTCCACAATGAACTCTTCTTATACAAATTCACATTATTATTCCAATCCATTATTATAAAAAGCCATAGATATTCCTTTTACCATCCAAGAATGATCAAGGATGCCTCATAAGTCTCACTAATCATGTAATGGATAAGAAAACCCCCATAGTTCTATTCACCAAGTAACTTTCTAATTTTCCATGGTGACATAACAATCAGTAGTCATGGGTATGGCACATAAGGATTAAATGACCTATCATGATATAGATAGTCCATACTCATCACTCAAGAAATAAGTACACCACACGTGGTTCCATTACAATTCATTCTAATGCATCTTATTAAAATTGCATGTCATATAACTAATCCCATAATATTGAATAATATTTTCACCCCTAGACATCACTATAGGAAATAATCGCATACCAAAAAAATATATCTTTATTTATTTAAATCGATATCTTAAATATGGATACCCATCTTGGGTTCTAATTCAACTTTAATCAAGACTCTCACATATATAGTTTTTTTATCACTAACAATGTAATAATTTCATAACACTATAATAATCATTGTGAGTCTAATAAGAATACATAACATCACCTCAAAAAATGGAACTACCCTAAATTTCCATCTTAGTATTCTCACACCAACTAAACCATTATTATATTACACATAATATATTCAACATATATAAAAGTGTAATATTAGGAACTACTTACCATGAAAATATAGTTATTACCTTTAATAACCCTAGAACACCATCACTAGAGATCATCTAAATACAAAATATCCACCATACATATTCATTCCCCAATATATATATGAAAAATAACTTTAATTAATCATAACAAAATCATAATTAATTTGTAAAATGAATTCATAATTAATCCAATCTGAAAAAATTACAATAAACTCATCAGGTTGTGTTGCATGTCCAAAATATCACATGAAGGGTTGAATATCACTCCCAATATGAATTTAGACCTAAAATAAGGAAACCCCCCAAATCCTCATCTCAATTAATCAATATATTTCATCCAAATTCTTTAAAAACCAAATAAATTACAAATAAGTAACTTAAATCACATGAAAATGAATTCTACCATGTGAAATTATCCTCCCATGGACTCTTCCCACATCCACACACAAAATAACCATGATATCAAATTGATTTAACCATGCTTAGATTAAATCACATCTCAATCTAGAGATTAAAATTACTAAACTAAATGAAAA
This sequence comes from Viscum album, assembly GCA_963277665.1. Lineage (NCBI taxonomy): Eukaryota > Viridiplantae > Streptophyta > Magnoliopsida > Santalales > Viscaceae > Viscum > Viscum album. Next base: position 630,840,720 of record OY728121.1, read on the forward strand.
GAGGTTCAAAATAAGGAAGGTGGAAAATACAAATAAACCAACCTAAATCACCAATAAAATCCCACCCAAACTTCCCAACCCACTAGTATTCCAGTGGTTAGTCAATAGGATTTTATTGAATCGCTTATACTAACTACCTTAGTCACCACATTTACCCAATGGATGGAATTTGTATTTGGACTTCTTATAACAAAACATTCACTCTAAAAATATTTTTAAAATTTTTTAGAAGTCTTATACCAACATCAATTATCAATCAAAATCAATAATATCAAAATTTACATGATTACACCACTTGGAATAAACCTTTTCTTTAATCCCATCAACAAAAACAAATATGTTTAATTGAAAAAATTCAAATCGTAAGACAAACAAAAATGGTTGAATATATTGAGTACAAATTTTTTTTACCATCATAAACCTATAGAATAAATAGTATTGAGTGTATAAAATTATTTTATCTTGTATATCTTTCATTATTTTTATAAATAGTGATGGATGAATCATGTTTTAAGTCCTACATCCTGGTGTATTGATGATCCACTTGAGCATAAAAAATGATCCGTTTTTGTTTAAATATGGAAATTTTTATAACATAGGGATGTAGAGATTCTAATTTAAATTTATTTCATTATTTTATAAGAAAAATTAATTAAATATTGAGGGAAACATTCCTCGATCCACCTTATTTTGTACAAGTAGGAAAAAGAGAGATGGTACCATGGTAAATAATGACACCCATGAAATAGTTGTAAGTATATTTCAATTTCTTTTATTTTGACTAAATTTAATTAATTATTTTATATTTTTATTTTAATTTATGTTATATATCAATAAATAGATTTATTTTGAGGAATTTTTAGAAAAATAACCAAAAAATTTGGGCCCAAAGGATCATCTGCATATGGTATTAGGTGACGAACATCATGGTAGGGTGCATTGTTGACCCGAGAAGAGGATTGTACCATACAGATAATAGTCTTCCAAAAGATTTTCTTTGAATAACCATTATGTTATGGTCATATAGGAATAAATTAATTCCACATTAAAGTAAGAAACTCAAAAATCAACTCAAAAAATAGAAGAAGAAAATAAGTGTCAAAAGGTGATAAATGAACAGATGATGAAAGATATATCTGCTCTTTCTTCAACACTTCCACCAGAGGATTCAATATCGGTTGATTCTTGTTTGATGATGATTTTTTTATACATATTCCTTTTCTCCATACATTAATTTAGTTTATGATGTTGACGATGATCCCCATGATGATGATGATGCTAGTGGTGTGAGAGATGGTGTCGATACAAGTGTTTCTATAGGAGATGTTGACAATGGTTGTGATGGTTATTTTGATACTGATATTAAGGCTCATTTCAGATGAAAAATATATTCTTTGTTTATAGGTTGAATTTAATTTTGTATTTTCATTCTTTATGGTGATATTGATTTGTATTTTTATATTGTTTAAATCTATTGTGGTCTGTGTTTAGTGAGTTGTTAAACTATCTTATGTGTATTCTAGTGTCATATTTTTTTAATATAGTGACATAGAAGCTACTTATTTTTATTAAAAAATAAAATTATATTTCCATAGCTTATAACCATGGATATAAACCCATAACTACATTTCAAACCATTGAAATTACTCATTTCCATGGTTTAAACCATGGAAATTACCAATATCCATGGATATAAACCATGAAATTATACCTCTATGGCAGAAGAAATATCTAAAATTTTGGGTCATTAAAATTACCCTATAGAAATGGTTACAAAACATGATTTTATTTTTTAATGGAAGAAGAAATAACCATGGTTTAGGTCCAGGGAAATTAACTTATTGCCATAGTTTAAACAGTGTTAATTACCCTCTAACCACAGTTATAAACCATGGATTTATAACTCTATAGAAGAAGAAAAAAACTATGGTTGGGGGGCAATGAAATTAACTTATATCCATGTTTATAAACCATGGATTTATACTTTGGTAGAAAAAATATCCACAGTTGAGGGATGTGGAAATTACCCTATTTTGATAGTTTGAAACAGGGTAATTACCATATAATAATGGTTATAAACTATGTATTTATGCCTTTGTGGTAGAACAAATAACCATGGATGAGGGTTGTAGATAAACTATTACCATGGGTGGAAAATGTGTCTATAGGTCTATTTTTTTGGTTTAAAGCATGGATATAGGTCTATTTACACAATTATAAATTGTGGTAAAAACGTCAACCCCATTTCCACGCCAATAGGAGCCATGAACATATAGACTATGGCCATTACCTATAGTCATGGTTTATAAATCCATGGACATAGTTTCTATCATGGCTATGGAAAAATTTTCTAGAAGTGATTTCCTAATATCCCTCACTATTAGACTCAGAACATCCTTTCATGTGGACATTCTAGTGGAAAAGATACATATTTACCTTATCATGATCCATACTATGGTCATGGTAATCATAAAAATCTATTTAGGTAAGTTGTCCCACTAAATGGTAGATTTCAACCCCATGATCTATTTAGAGGAATCCCTAATCCTAAAATCTTGACTTGTATTTCCTCAACATTTACCTCAAAATTTTAATTGAATAAACCATGTCTATTAAATTCAATACAAGTTTAGTTAAGTCGACCCATTATCCTTGATAAGACTCCCTGATAATTAAAAGTGTCCCAAACTATGTCCAAAACCGAAACATTAAATATGGATTATCTAAAATAATTTAATAAAAGGCATAGTTCTCTATAAAATTTTATTGAGGGATTTTGTTTATTGTGTGTAAAGTTTTCCTATTTTTTCTTTTTACATGTATGATTAATATTAAGTGTATTTTACATAAATGATTAACCATGTGATAATAAAAATATTTACACATAATACCATTTATTATTTACACATAATCCATAAAATAAAATAAAATATATAACCATGAATAATAAATAATAAATATGTGGAATGATTATAATATTTATCAATAATTTTTTATTGAGTGGGATTTAAATAAGACATTGAAACTAGGGAAAAAAATATATGAGTTGGTCTTGGATCAATTTGCAGCATTCCACCTACATCTTATGAATCACTAGAGTTGATTTCACCTTAGATCTATCATGAATCGCCTCCAGTCATATATGAAATCTCTCCTTAAATATGCATTACCCACACATAGTTAGGGGAACTAATGGAATAATTTAATGGAGTTTAAATAAAATAAACCATGAACACATATGTCCTTACTTAAAAAGAGGAGGGGATGAATCACATGCCATAATTTTAATTGAAAAATAATAATTACAAACACCCATATAATAAATTAATTAAAAGAAATCTAATCCCCCCATTTGGCTAGACAATCTCATGATTATCCATTCATTCAATAGATATTCATTTAATAAACTACCATTCATTTCAATAATTCTTAATTAAGATGAAATGAGTTCAAATCAATTCATTATCTTCACTAATTAATTAATTCATGTATCTTAATAACCAATCCAAATAGTCTTTTAGAATCCCATCCATTGTAATATTAAATCAATTATATTAATTAAGTTTATATATGAATAATTATGTACAAAATCATATACTAGGAGGTAACATGATGAATACCTATTGAAATTACCTAGTATAGTCCTTGTCATATACTATGTACTCACATGACATATAGAATATATGACATGCTATATAATTATAAGGAGTGTACTATCAATAAATGACACACAAAAACATGTAAATTTTTTGCTGTGTAATATTTTTGATGCATGAAAAATACATAGTGTGTAAGGTCCATACTTGGTGCATAGTTCTAAATTTTTACATGGAAATTAATTAAAATTTTAATTGATATAAAATATGTCACCCAACGTATACTGTAAAAAAATAACAGATGAACACATGTTGATTAGATTTAATAGATCAATTAATTGAATTTATTTTTTCATATAAATAGGTAGGATATATAGCGTGTACAATCCAACTACATACCGTTTATATCGCTTCATCGTATATCCATGACACATGCCTAGGAACTAGGCATGTATGTCTTCTATAGACATTTATGAGGTACACATCATGTATGATCAAAATATACACTATGTATCCTTTGAGTTTCATGGATTTTAGTTACTCACATCGTGTATTAATAAAATAAATGATTTAAATACATTTTTTACATCACAAAAAATGCATGGACTACACAATGTGTACAAGATTTACATGACATGTAGTCTGGAAAACCACGTTCTAGCCTATCCTAGTCAACAAAATGTGTTTAATGACACCTCCTGTGATTCAATGCATGATGTGTCGAATTAAATTATACTTTTCCTGGTGAATTAAACATGGAAACACAATTTGTACCTTGAAGATACATGAAGTGTAGTCTTATGTTATCCATATGAACCCTCAACACTTCCGTATGGGTTCTTTGGGTGTTCTTCATATATTTTGAAACCATTCTTGGTTTTATGAGTGAGGAAAAATAAGATGAAGAATATATCTCGATGTTCAAATTTAAAAAATAAATTTACAGAAATGGAAAACTAATGGTAAATGTGTATAATGATAAAAAATTTAATAAATAATTATAAATTTAAATGTTACCACTCTGATACTACTTGAAGGTTCTAGAAATAGAGGAAAATCCTTTTAGGCTATAACCAACTCAGATTTTTTTAGCTTTAATGAATATTTTTTGATTTTAATGATGATAAATGTCATGAATAATGAATTAAATCTGATGAAAATTTATAAACACCAGAACCAAGAAGAAAAGATCTTTTCATGAAAAAATTATATTTAATTTAAATTAAGAATTACCTTGGTCGTGGGAATTATTTTGTAGTAGAAGATATTGATTATTTTAGAATCGTTTGGTTGAAATGTCATTGTACTATGAGGATCCAAGGATATAATCTTTCTAATAGTGACACACACACACACACTCCTTTGATCTCAAATCATCGTTGATCGTAATCCTTGTGCTGGTGCAGTAGTACTGATTATCTTATGTATCTCTCTTTTTGATTGCCTCACAATCCTTCAAATTCATATGAGAACAATAAAGGCAATAAAATCTAATACTAGTTTGAGGATTTTTTCTTTAGTATCTCAATATTGAGAGGGGGAGGAAGGTAGAAAATTTATCTAGGTTCTTGAGAGAGATCTATGCAATTTTCTCCCTAGGGTTGGGAGAATCAATAGAGATGTGTGCTGTGAAAAACCAAATATAGATGTATGAAATTATATAACCAAGTATTTATAATCTTGGTTATAGAATAAATAATTTCCTATAGGCCCTTAATTATTTTCATCATCCTAAGATAACCCCACATCTAAATAAAAATAAAAATAATGTTATTATTTACTTGACATGATCTAAACTCATGGATAATATAAATACCATATCTTTATATAAATAAATTTATATTTATTTAAATGATATTTGATATACCATTCCGAATGGACTTGAAAAACCAGTTCGTACTTCCTCCTCGACATTTACCGAACCTTGAATAATAAATAATATTTATTTAATAAATATGTAAATATTTATAATATTCATGTTCTTGGGAATAAATATTTATTTTTATATTCAACTCACACATAAATTTTAATACTGAATTTTTGAGAATAGTAAGTCCTGAATAAATATTATTCTATGGACTGGAGAATAATATTTATCCCAATAATTAAATTTAGATATAATTTAATTGAGATAAATTAAAACACTAAGTGTGTGAAAATATAGGATTCTTCCTCAATGGAATTAAGAAATTTTTCATAAAGTCCAATATCAATATCTAACAACACATTAAATCACCCTTGATAAAGAATTTAATGTCACACCATCAATAACCACATATGAACTCCCACTGTATAATATAATCCTATTGTCTCAATATCTCACAAAGTGGGTTTTAAACTCATTTAATCAACCTATCTATCTAATACATATTTATTTGACTTCTAAAAATGAACCCATCAATAAACTATGGCCATGGAATTTAATGTGACAATTTCATTTCAATCAAAGGAATAAGATATCAACTTCCATAAATAAGGAAGGGATATATCCTTCCTCGAATTATTAATTAATATCATATCACTAATTATGCACCCAATGTACCCAAATAAACTATAAACATATGTTGTCACAAAATATGATAAAACATATAAATATTTTTATGGAATACTTCGTTTTTATTACATAAACTTTTCATTACATTGTATAAAACATATGATCTTTTATAGTTTAGTTTCTTGAAAAAAAGGTACCCAATACATGAAAGATTAAAAAACTATTCTAATAAACATGAAAGGATTCTTAAAAGGTTCATCCTATGTAAATTTATTTCATATCATAACTTGGGGACATACATCCAAGGAAAGGGTGAGCATAAGGCCTAGTAAGGGAAAACAAGGGAAAAAATTTACATGTGATCTTGAGGAAAAATCAATAAGAACTTCAAGATTATCATAAAGGCATGAGAAAGAGTCATATAATAATAATAAGAACACAAATCATAACATAGAAATGTTTAAACAATATTTAAATGAGTCATTTATAAGCATATCACTAAGGTTTGTCACTAAGGTGTCATAAAAATTACCAAGGTTATTCACCATGGTATCGTAAAACATGTCATCTATAAAGATTAAATTATTTACCCAATCCATTGGATAAATATAAGGATGAACCCTTAATATGTATTAATTAATGTGATCCACATATATCATAATAAAACATTTCATAAATAACCCTTGTAGAGTAAAATAAATTGGTTTCATATATGAATCATGGAATTTTAAAAAAAAGTGCTTAAAGAAAAGATCTTTATGTCATTTAACCAAAAAAAGGGAATGAGGGTTTTATGTATGTATATTATAGAATAAAATAAATCAATTTTTTATATTTTAATACCCATGTAAAATAAATAGTTTTGCGTATTCAAATAAAGAGAATAAAAGGTAATTTCTTGAGGAGAAGGGAGAAATTTTGAGAAGTAAAATCAGCATCATAATGGGTATAGAACATGGTTTTAGAAAAGGGTAAAAAGAGAGAGGAAATGGGTCTTATATTAATAAAAGGTTCTTAATATATTAAAGTTATAAAATAAATTTGGTATAAGAACTTAGTTTGGAAATTTGAAATACATTCCACATAAAGAGAAAACTTGAATGGAAAAGAGAAGTAGAGATTTCTCATACCTTGAAAGGTAACTCCTATATCTTGTGGATTGAGACCTTGGGGGCTTGAGGAATCCTTGGGAGGAATGATTGGGAGGTAAATATATAATATATTCGTGAATTATTAATTTTTAGTGAAATTAAATAGAGAAATGGGAGGGTATTTATAGAAAAAGTGGTGGATTTGTTTATTAATTTCTAAATAAAGGCTTGAGACACCTGGGTAGTGGTAAATTGGGATTCCCATGGTATTTTACCATGTTATTGGAAACTTGGATCATATTTTAATGTCATTATATTCTCCATGATTCGAAAAATAAATTATATTACTTTTTTGGAGAGGAAAATTAATTTTTTCAAAAAATAACATTTTTGAAGTTAAAGTTTCCATTTTAGAATTTGGAAAGTTAATTATATATTTTGAAATTGATTAAAATATATTAAAATAATTTATATTAATAAAATAAAATATTTTAAGTCATGTATTTTGGTTAATTATTTATTACATAATTTTTACATAATTATGATGTCATTAAACATACTGAAAAACTTAAACTATATTTTTACTATTCATGAAAAAACAAAGTATTTTAGAAAATTCTCGTAAATTCACCCAAAAATAATTTATAATTTATGATTTCAAAAATGATATTTATTTTTTCATAATAATTTTCTAAATGTTATAATTTTAAATATAAAAAGCTTTATTTATTAAAAATAATAGCGGATTAAAAATGCATAGTAAAATGCATAGTAATCTTTATGACACTAGAAAAAATTAAATTATTTTTTCATTTATTTTTAAATAGGATTGTCTTAATCATATAATTTCTTTAAAATCAACATTATTCATAATAAGTTATTTTATTATAAAAATTATATCTTTTCTGAAAAGTTCAATTTCTATCCAAAAAATCAACCTATCAAATTTCTTCTCAATTTTATTAAATAAAACTATTCTTAAAATGGAAATTATAGAATAAGAGTTTTATTTATATAATGTGATTACACTTTATGTAACTATGGATTCAACACATAACCCCTTATAATACATGCGTACGACCTAAGGGTGAGGTGTTCGATGGTGATATACTCATGGGGCAGCTCGGTTAACATCTCCCAAGAGGTAATTTCCACCAACTTTAACTTCTCCCATAAGAGATTTCTTTCAGGCCTCACATGTTGAAGCTCATCTTGGGATTGGTCAAGAGCGAAGCCCATTTACACTACCTCCCTCTCAATTTCTAACAAATGGGCTTCATACGACATGACTCTACTGGTTTAGGCCATCATTTCTCATTTTTACATTAATTATCCTTTGTCATTTATACTTATAAACACTAATTATAATGTTAAAATTATTATCATGCGTATAGTTTGCAATGTTCATATTTACCAACAACCATAGTTGACCATCAATCATATAATGTTTGAAACCTGATGGTCACATTTCAATTTATACTCACTTAATTATTAATGAGATGTTTTTCTTTTTATAATAAAATATAACACACATTTTCAGAAAAAATATCATTCAAAAAGTTCATGTCATTACATTATTCCACCCTTAAGAAATTTTTGTTCCCAAAATTTCAACGCGTTCTCTCATTTGAGAAAATGTGTGGGTACTTCTGCCTCATTTTTTCCTCTGGTTCCCACATTGCCTCTTTATATTTGTGGTCCCTCGATAATACTTTGATGAGGAGGGTATTCTTATTGTAGAGAACCTTGTCTCTACAGTCCAAAATCTCTACCGGATTCTCCTTATAAGAGAGGTCTTGTTTCAGTTTTACCACCTCAATATTCAGTAAATGTGAAGGGTTAGGTTTATACTTCCTCAAGAGAGATATGTGGAAAACATCATAAACTTGAGCTGGATTTGGAGGGAGTGAAAGATGATAGGCCACTACTCTTATGCGATTAAGGATTTCATTTTGGAAAATGTGCCTTGGGATAATATTCCATTTCTTCCCAGACAACACAACTCTCATCCATAGTGAAATTTGAAGGAAGACTTTGTCACCAACATCAAACTCAAATTCCCTTTAATGATTGTTAGCATAGCTATTCTACTGATTTAGATAAACCTTTATGTGTTGTTGGATGGTGTAAACCTTTTCTATCATCTCTTGCATAAGATAATGCCTAAGAATCTTGCTCTTACAAACTTCATCCCAAAAAGTAGTAGTTCTACATCGCTTCCCATATAGATCTTCATAGGATTCTATTTGAATACTCGACCAGAAGATATTTTTGTATGATAACTCAACTAATGGGAGATTTTGATCTTATCCACCATTAAATTCCATTGATTATGTTCTCTACATTTCCTAAAGTTTCTGAATAGTCCTTTCAGATTTGCTGTCAGTTTGGGGGTGATAGGTCATACTAAAATTCAATTCGGTACTCAAACCATATTGAATACTTCTCTATAATTTTGATATGAACCTTGGGTCATGATTATAAATCATAGAAAGTGGAACTCTATGTAATCTCACCACTTCCTTTACGTAAATCGTGTAAAGTTGGTAAAGAGAGAAATCTTCCCAAATAAAAATAGAATGGACAGTCTTGGTGAGATGGTCCACTATAACCCATATCATATCATATTGTTTCCTTTGGATATTTTTGGGATTCTAGTGAAAAATTAAATAGTGATATTATCCTACTTCCATGATGGTATGGGTAATGGTTTTAATACCCCTTTAGGATGCTTTCTCACTACCTTCACTTGTTGAAACACTAAGCACCTTGTAGTGTAGTCGTCAATATCACTTTTCACCTTATACAATCAATAATGATCATGAAGGTTCCTATAAATTCTAACACTTCCAGGATGTATAGAGAATGTAGAGCTATGATATTTATCCATCATATCCTCATTTATTTCTAAAATAGCCAAAACACATAACCTTGTACAAAATTTCAGTACACGTTCTTAATCAATATTGAAGTTAGAAAGCTTCTTGTTCTCCCCAAACTCTATCTTCTTCTATAACAAAGGATATTTTATTTTATATTTCTTGATATTCTCTAGTAATGATATTTTAGAAATAATTTTGTATAGGGTTTATGATGTCCCTTCCCTCATGATTCCCATTTAAAATTTTACTAGGTCTTTGATCAAATAATCTCATTGAATCCTTATCATTTCCAGAACAATAGGATCTTTCCTACTTAATGCATTGGGGAATTTGTTTTCTCTTATAAGATGAAAATGAATTGAATAATCATAGTCCTTCATAAGTTCCAAATATCTCCTCTATCTCATGTTCAATTCATTTTTTATGAAAATATAATTAAAAATTTGATGGTATGTGTATATATCACATTTCTCCCCATAAAGAGAGTTCCCCTATATCTTTAGAGAAAAAACAAATACATCCAACCCCAGGTCATGCATAAGATAATTATGATCCTAAGGCTTTAACCATCGAGATGAATAAGCAATCACCTTTTAATTTTTCATGAGGATTCACCCAATACCTTTTAGAGATTCACTACTAAAAATAATGAATCCTTCTATGATATAGGGTAGATTTAACATGGGTGAAGTAACCAATATCTTCTTTAGCTCTTAAAAATAATATTCAAACTCTTTTTCCCAGATAAACCTGGCCCCTTTTTGAGTTAACTTGGTCAGTGGATTAGAAAGTCATGTAAATTTTTTCATAAAACTCTTACAATATCATTCTAAACCAAGGAAAATATGAATCACAGTTACTATTGTAGGATGTGGCCACTCCTCTACAACCTTTGTCTTCACAAGGTCAACTGAGATTCCTTCATTGGTTATAATGTTCCCCATGAAAGAAACTTTTTGTAACCAAAATTCACATTTTTTAACTATTCTAAAGAGCCTATCCTTCCTTAGAGTTTTCAATATAACGCTCATTTGATCCTCATACTCCTTGTAACTTTTTTAATGTATCAAAATATCATCAATAAAAACTACCACAAAGTTATCAAGGTAGTTCTTAAAGACTCTATTAATAAAATCCATAAATACAGCAGGAGAATTAGTCAAGATGAAGGGAATAATAGAAAAATCATAATGACCATACCTTGATTGGAAGTTGGTATTTGGAATATCTTATTTATTCACCCTTAATTGATTATAACCAGATCGATGATCAATCTTGGAAAATAATTGAGCCCCATGAAGCTGGTCAAATAAATCATCAATCCTTGGAATAGGGTAGTTATTCTTAACTATGATCTCATTAATATCTCTATAATCAATTCATAACTGCATTTATCCATCCGTATTCATCACAAAGAGAATAGGTTCTCCCCAAGGAGACACACTCAGTTGGATAAACCCCTTCTCCAAAAGTTGTTGAATCTATTTTTTTAATTCCTCTAACTCCACATTAACCATTATATAGGGGGTCTTTGATATCATCTTGGATCTTGGATTGAGTTCAATGTAGAACTTTACCTCTCTTTATAGGGGAAGTCTAGGTAACTCATCAAGAAATATGTCAATGTATTCCTGAAATATGGGGATATTTTCTATTTTTATACTTTAATTTACTTATTTATATTCAACAACAATTTCTATAAATAAGGATATGAGATGTGCTTCTAGAAAAAGCACTGGTAGAGATATCTCTCCTTTGAAAACAGTTATAGGTTGTCTATTCAAGAATATTGATATTTCATTGCTTCTAAATATAATATTAGAATTATATTTTTTCTATCCCTTGTATAATATTGAATTCCAGCATGGGAATGACTACTATATTTACAATTATATTGTGCTCACTAAAGTGAATACTAGAGTTTGTATAGACTATTGATTCTTTGATAATCCCTTAAGGAGTTTTGACTGATAACTCTACTTTTAACAGTTTAGGGATTGATTCTATATTCTTTTAAAAATTATACAAAATAAAAGAATGCGTAGAAATAGAATCAAAAAATGTACTTGCTATATTTGAGAGAATAATGAGAGTACCTGCCACCACATCATTTTGAGCATCTACTTCAGCTTTGGTGATAGAAAAATTCCATCCTTTCTCTCTTCGCCTCTGATGAGGTTGATGGGGATTTCCCTTAATTAACTTCATATTTGGACAATGATTGGAAAATTGGTCAAGCTATCCACACATGAAGCATTGGAATTTAGGCTGGGCCTACACCATCTTCCCTTTTCATTAGTGTTGAGAAGCTGAGGCTTCACCTCACTAAGATAGTTTCGATCAATATGGACATCTCTTTTATACTTGTAACATTTATTGCTCTTGATTAAGAGATTCTGTGAATGATTTTTTCCACCTTTGTTTCATGTGGAATGTTTCACTTTATTTCCTCCTCTTTCATGTTCATAGTTTCTCCCTAAGATTAGATCCATTGATATCTTCTTTTAATTTGATTTATAGGACCACTACATCTCTCCAAACTCCAGTTCTACCTTCACAACACTTCACACTATCTCATTATACCTTTCATGGTATCTATTGGATATATTATTCTATAGATGGGGTCTTAATACACCGTAGAAAATTTCATCCTTTCCATTAGGATCCATGAAAAAACTAGACGTGTAGCGATAAAGTATTGTAAATTTCATCTCATATCTTCCCAATAATTCATTTTCATTCTGCTTCAGCTCTAGGAATTCCTTCTTCATTTTCATTTGCATTGAATGAGGGAAATATTTTTTGAAAAATGTTCCCCTGAAATAATCCCACTCCAAAGCATCAATCTCCCTTCTTGAATTCATGTTTTTAATCCGTGTCCACCACTGATCTAATTCTCCCTCTAAGCAGTATATAGCCAGGGTGACTTTCTATTATTCCAAAAAAATGGGGTACAAAAATGATCTTTTTATAGACTTTATCAGTTGTTCAGTAATCAATGGGTTGGTAGATCCACTAAAAGAAGGTTTTAGTTCATGAATAAAAGACTCAATTTAAATTTGATCCCTTCAAGTTGAATCTGGTCTCTCATCTTGATTCAAGTTGTTTCTCATAACTCGAGTTAATTTATTCATCATTCTCATGAAGTTTTCCATTCTGACTTCCATCAGAGGGGTGTTAGCACTTGGTCTATTATGCTCACCATTTACACAAATCCTCCTATTTCCCATCATTTTCTAAAAGAAGAAAAACCTAATGAGAAATGTGTTTATTTTAAGAATATTATAATTATAAGGATTTTTTATGCCTTAAAATATCATGATTAAATATGTTAATCATTAATAATAATTAAATTTTCTATAAATCCTTCATAATGGTTCTTAGAAACTTGTGATTAACCAAACATATCCCCTGTGAGTATCAAACCAGGTGCGCAGTAAGGCCCGTTTTTGTGTACCAGGTTACACCGATTCAGGAATGATGCACCTTGTTGGAGTTTTTATCCCTAGTTACATCTATACTAGAACCAAATCCACTTGTTCATATCTAGAAAGAGATTTTTTTTTCTCGAAAACAACTTACTTAATGCTCCACTAGAATAAAAAGTTGTTTTCCTATATTTAAATATTCATATAAGGTTCTTCCTAAAGATTTAAAATCATAATTTTTATAAATATTTAAACTGTCATTTGATGTCAACTATGGAATCCTACATTTTTATTACATAAATCTTTCATTACATTGTACAAAATATAAGATATTTTAAATTTTAGTTTCTTGGAAAAAAGGTACATAATACATGAGAATGTAAAAAATTATTCTAATACACTTGAAAATATTCTTAAAAGGTCCATCATAATTACATTTATTTCATCTCATAACCTAGGGAAATATATAAATGGAATGGGTGAGCATAAGGTATAGTATGGTAAAATAAGGGAAACAATTTACACGTGATCTTGAGGAAAAATCAATAAGAACTTGGGGATCATAATAAAGGAATGAGAAAAAGAAATATCATAATAATAATATTAGGAACCATAACATGGAAATATTTATACAATATTTAAATGATATATTCATAAGCATATTACCAAGGTTTTTCATCAAGGTGTCATAAAAATTACTAAGGTTATTTACCAAGGCATTATAAAACAGGTAATATATAGAGATTAAGTTATTTACCCAATGAATTGAAAAGATATCAGGGAACAACCTTCGTATGTATTAATTAATGTGAGCTACTTAAATCATAATAAAAAATTTCATAAATAACTTTTGGAGATTAAAAGAAATGAGTTTCATATAAAAATCATGGTGTTTTAAAAAAATGTTCTTAAATAAAAGATCTTTATGTCATTTAACCCATGTAAAGGGAATGATGGTTTTATGTATGTCAATTCCAGAATAAAATAAATTATTTTTATATATTTTTAATACCCATTAAAAATAAATAGGTTTGGGTATTAACATAAATAAAATAAAAGGGAATTTCTTGATAAGAATGGATAAATTTTGTAAAGTAAAATTGGTTGTATAATAGGTATAAAACATGGTTTTAGTAGAGGGTAAAAAGAGAGGGCACATGGGAATACAATTCATAAAAGACTATTAATATAGTAAAGGGATAAAATAAATTGTATATAAGAACTTATTTTGGAAATTTTGAGATATACCATATAAAGACGAAACTTGAATGGAAAAGAGAAGTGGAGATTTCCCTTACCTAGAGAAGTAACTACTAAAACATGATGATTGGGACCTTGGGGGATTTAGGACGCCTTTGGAGGACTCACGGGGAGGTAAATATATCATATATTTGTATAGTATTAATCCGGAGTAAAATTAAATAGATAAATGGGTGGGTATTTATAGAAAAAGTGGGGGATTTGTTTATTAATTTCTAAATAAAGGCTTTGAACACCTAGATAGTGGTAAATGAAAAACCATGGGATTTAGCATGATATTTACCATGGTATTGGAAACTTAGATCATAATTTATGTCATTTTGTCTCAAAATATTTTACCACAATTTTATATTACTTTTTATGATAAGAAAAATTAACATTTTCATAAAATAAATGTTTTAAAGTCAAAGTTTCCATTTTAGAATTTGGAAAGTAAACTATATATTTGGAAATTGATTAAAATATATTAAAATAATTTATATTAATAAAATAACATATTATAATTCTTTTATTTTTGTTAATTAGTTATTACATTATTTTTACATAATTATGATGTCATTAAACATACTGAAAAACTCAAACTGTATTTTTAGTATTCACAAAAAATAAAGTATTTTAGAAAGTTCTCATAAAATAACCCAAAACTAATTTATACTTTTTGATTTAAAAAATGATATTTATTTTTTCATAATAATTCTTTGAATATGATAAATATAAATTTTGAATATAAAAATAATCATTTATTAAAAATAATAGTGGATTGAAAATGCATAGTAATATGCATAGTTAAATTTATGACACTTGAAAAAAATAAAATAGTTTTATCATTTATTTTTAAATAATACTATTTTAATCATATTATTTCTTTAAAATAAACATTATTCATAATAACTTAGTTTATTATAATTATTATATATTTTTTGAAAAGTACAATTTCTGCTTGAAAAATCAATTTATCAAATTCCATCTAGATTTTATTAAGCAAAACTATTATTAAAATGGAAATGATGGAATAAAAATTATATTTATACAAAGGAATTTCACTTTTAGTAACTAGGTATTTGACACATAACCCCTTATAACACCCACATATGACCTAATGGTGAGATGTATGATGGTGATAGACTCATGGGGCAGTTCAGCTAACATCACCTGAGCAGTAATTTCCACTAACTTGAACTTGTACCATAAGAGATTTCATTCAAGTCTTAATTATTGAAGACCAACATGGGTTTGTTCAAGAGGAAAGACCAATGAAACTACCTCCTTCACAGGTTCTGACAAATGATATTTGTATGATATGACTCTACTAGTTAAGGCCATCATTTCTCTTTTCTGCATTAATTATCCTCTGTCATTTCTACTTATAAACACTAATTATAAAGTTAAATTATTATCTAGAGTATAGTTTCCAATGGTCAAGTTGATAAATGGTCATAATTGAACAATATTCATATAACATTCAAAACCTAATGGTCATATTTCAATTTACACTCACTTAATTATTAATGAGATATGATTTTTTTGTGAATAATATAATATAATACACATTTTTCAGAAACAATATCATTCAAAAAGTTTGTGTCATTACAATGTGACTCATGATATGTATTAATAATAATCATAAAGACTAAGGATCATTACGCACAATCAAAGATAAAAATATTCAATTACACATGTAACATGTAAAATTACTATAGGTTAGTTTATCCTCATAATCTCCAGTTTTCGAGAATACCAAGTGAAAAATTCATGAGATGAAGTCTCATCTTCCTACGAGTACTCTCACCCAATTGTTTTAATCATATATGTCTTATCAAATGACATCATACAACTAAATAACATATAGTTTAAGAATATTTTCATATAATATCAAGGTTCTCATCATATTGGGGAACTGCTATGCACTTTTCATAATAATAGATATTATAGAACATTATCACATTAATGTTACATAGAAGATTGAAAAATATGCGATAAAAAATTTATTAAAAATAAATTATATGAATATAAAGATAATATAAAGTAAAAATTAGTTGGTTCTAGGGAACCAAATCCAACCTAAAACACATATAATACCATATATGATATATAAATAATAATTTTTTGGTTAAATATTCCTAATAAAATGAAATAAGTGTTATCTTCTAAAACACTAAAGGGTTGTATTGTTTCTTAGCCTAATATTTTTAGATAGTATATTGTCCAATATGCTAGCGGGATTATGTTTGAACTTAATAAGAGTTCAAATATTAACAAATAATTTATTATACCATTCTAAAGTTAAATTTAGTTTTCACACAATATCCTAAAGAATTTATGACATGTGATGGTAAATAAAAATTTAAAGAGCTACATTTAGTAACAACAAAAAATTCCAAAAGGATTATACCCAGATATTTAAAAATTGAATTTTACATAACATCCTAAAACAGTCTAAGATATTTTAGTGGAAGAAAAATGAAAAAAGTTACATTTAGTTTTTGTATAAAGGTAAATTACACTTCATCTTAAAGATGTTTAGGATGTGATAGTGAATGATAATTTAAATAGTTACATTATTATTAAAGTAAAAAGTATAATATAATAGTTTATAAGGATGATTATGATGAATTTATTAATAGTTTTAAACATATAATAGAAGTTAACATCATAAGATTTAATATTGTGAAGTTAAGAAGTCTGAATATGTTCAAAGAGTTGAATGATAGAAATGCGATTACCAAAATCTCACCATTATTCAATATTTATATCTTCATAGATGTTACTTAAAAAATATTATTTGGAAGGATATTATAATTTGGTAACATATAGATATTTTTGGAATCACATGTTGATGTAACAAATTAACAAAATTGAGAAAGTTCAACAAACATAAGACAAATATAATAGTCTATCATATGTGATATATTATTATAAACACTCATATATTGTTTTTTAATTATTATTAATATTTTTAAGAATATAAAATGTGTTTTGATAATTATAAATATCCACATTATCATTTTTTAATATTTATTGCACAAATATATATAGATATATGTTTCATAAAGTGAAATGATAATTTACCAATTAAAGTTTTACTTTGATTTTTCCCAAACAAATGTTAATCATGAATTATTTTAGGTTGTGATGAAATGTTATGGTTATCATGAATATTATTCTTGTATAAATATTTTAAATATTATCATGAGGTATTTTTTTTTGTTTTTTTTGCATTGGATGTCCCACTATGTATATCACATGGAGTGTCAAACATTATATATTTAGTATACTAGGGGTTCTTGAATAATATTTAGGTCCCTATACTTGAGGATGGTGAGATACCGAACATGATAAACTTCATACAATGATACCATATAAAACTCAAAATTTATTTAGATAATCAGTGGGTGGTTAGATATGTTACAAATTATGATATCGTTTGGATCTAAATTAAGATGTAATTTCTCCTATAATATGATGAGTATGACATCTAGGCCCTAAATTGAGATAGATTAGGGAGTGTGTGACCGCATATAGATAGAATATATGATGATCTTATCTAACAAGATGAGGGTCATGCGATGTGATCATATATGAAGATGAATTACATGTGATGTATTCGTCATAAATGTGAATCTATACTCAAAGAATCAAGAACACATGAGTTGACTATATAAAATTGACATACTCTGCATCCTGTGGTCACTCGATGTCTTGAAAAAAGGAAAATATGATAACTATCACTTGAATGTGATGAAAAATAGTGGAAACATTTATATAGATACATATATTTGATGTGGATAAGGTGAGATAGCTTTATATCTTGATTATCATTGATTATTTTCTAGAGGCCTCTATTTTATTACATTTATGGATCTAGTGATTCATATTTTTTTCAATGATATTATAATGAAACGTCCTTAAACATTACATATTATAGTGAATTCAGACAAGAATTACCTTTCATACCTTCCCAAAAATCTTATAGGTTTAGAGTTTTAGAGAATTATGATAAAATATCTCACAGTAAAACCATATATTACAAGAGGAAACATATACTCAGTATCCATTTTCCAATAAAATAAAACTCTTTTAAATAAAGCACGACTTCTTTTCTTGAAAAATCAGAAATTTTTTATCTTGACCTCATCCTTGTCCCTAATCTTCCTTAAAATCCTATAAAAAAATTAAAATGCGAGATGAGAAAAATAAATTCAATAAGGGATATAAAAGAATAAATCTATTAGTCTGGTGAAAATCAAGAAAACCAATGAAAAAAATTTTCTTAAAAGAATACCATTATATCCAAAAAAAGGAATTATATTTTTCAAAAAGATCATTATATTAACTTTTTAAAATCAAATTATTTCTAATAAAACTCATTATCAATAATATAAGAATTATATAAGTAACTCGGGACACCATTTTCCATACCACTCTTACAAATGGAATAACCAATATGGACAAATTATATCTTCGGAGTACCTAATGAATTGGAGGGATAAGACAAACCCACCTATCTTTAGTTAATAATGTAACCAGCCATCCAAGGTTAATAATGTGACCACTCATCATTGGTTTATAATGAAATCACACACTATGAAAAACAATTCCCAAGAAACATAACATTGTAAAAAACACTAATTTTTTTTTAGTTTCCATGTTAAATATTCTTTGCACCCATAAGAAAAAATTTCTAGATATTGAAATATCCCTTTCCTTTAAAAACTCAATTTTCAATTCCAAAATACCCATAAAAATGGAAAGAGGGTTTTTATTTGAAGAAAATATGGATTCTAGTAAAGGAATCCAACATCAAATAACATCAAATGATGTCATCATAGATTTAAAATTATTTTAAAATATCATTTGGAAAATTTCTTATAGAAAATACCCTTTCTATTTTTAAATCATTTATTTTTTAAAAAATGTAAAAATAGGAAGGAAAAAATTTCCTTTGAAAATAACCTTGATTTTTTTAAATAAATACTCAAATAAAATATTAGTTAGGATGGTGGGAAAATCCACTCATGTCAAATAAGTTAAAAAAAAATTTCTTACATACTTTTTTAGAAAGGTTACAAAGTACCTCATTTGGAAAACAACAAGAATATTCCTTTAAAACAACTTTTAAGAAGTTGAAAATGGGTCAAAATTAATTTAAAAAATCGTTGTAGAATTTTGAAAAATCTTCTTTAAAACATTTTTCAAAAATTTGGATATGGAATAAAAAAGAGCTTAAAGGAAACTTTAAAAGATGTTTTTAAATGAAAGTCCTTTACCTTGATTACGACTCATCTAATACATTATTAATTATACTGAATAATAAAATTAGGTTAATTTATACATTCTTAAAAAGCATTTTTAATTTAACTATTTCATTATTTTTATTTAATAAAATGTTATATACATTTAATTAATTATGTTCACTTATGATATTTTGATGAAATTTGGTTCATAAGTCAAAATATTAATTCAATAATTAAACAATGGTAAAATATTTTATTAATATAGAATAATAATCATGGAATAAATATCATTTTATACATAAATTATACTTCTAAATCCAATCGTTATAGTTGATTATGAAAAATGAACTACATTACAATCATAGCGATGGTAGGCCGTATGTACGCATGAGTAACATTTCCATTTTTAACGATCATCACAGAAAGAAAGTAAGTATTAATGAATCTATAAATAATGATAATAATATCATTAATATAATTTTAATTCTTTAAATATACTTTTATATATCATCTATTTGATGCGGCGACAAGAAAATAAATCATACCGCATCGTGGAGGGGGTAGTCCAGACGTACGCACGTATGACGATATCAGTTTCCAGTGTATTGAAATTTTAGAAAATATGTGTTATATTATATTTATATAATGATAAATATTTCATTAATATCATATATATAACTTAAATAAACCATTATAACCATTATTTAGAGATAGGTATAGAAAACAAATTACATCAGTTTGTGAGGCGGTGGTCGGCTATACACATGAATGATATATTACTTTTCTATTTGATGGATATTGGAGATAGATATAGGTTATTCAATTACTATTTTAAAAATAAATATTTGGAGGATATTGGAGTTATTATTTTATCATTTTTGAATAATATTTGAAGGATTTGGAAGAATAAATAAAACGGAAAGGCTTGATTAAAAATGAAAGCTCTTCTTTGGACAACCTCCTTTACCCAACACTTTAAGACCACTAAGGTTGGTGTTATGCCTAATAAAATACCTATATAATTTGGGTATTTATTATAGTATTATATTTTTTCCAATATTTTCTTAACCAAATTAGTTTTTAAATGTGAGTGAATTCGAAGAAGGGGTTCCCTTTTATAAGATAAGGAAGGGGCACTCTTAAAATTTCTCAAAAATATTAATTTAATATAATTTAATTTTTAATTTAAAATGGATAAAAACTTATTTATTTAGAATTAATATTAGTATAGGTAGAAATAATATTATCCCATAAAAATTATATATGTTTTGTTTAAGTTTTTATCCTTATCATTTGGTTTTAACCCCTTGTTAACCCTTTGAAAACTTACTGGGACAATAAGTATATTTACACTTTGAGGGTCTATATAGTTTCTTTAAATGAAAAACACCATAAATGGACCATGGTTGATATTATTAAAAATATAATAATAAATTATATTAATATTATATTTTTATTAATTTTATATCATTTAATAAAATATTATTCATTATAATATATCATTAATATCAATTTTTATAACTATTCATTACTCGGACTTTAATAACATCATGATAACATATATAATTCAAAACAATTATTTTAACACATACCAAAAAGTCATGTTAATCTATAAAATTCATTTATCACATTAATTAGCTCAAATTATAATAATTATAATATTTTTAATACCATTTTTTTATTTTTCCATTAATTATATAAATACTGCAACAGTGGTGTGAAAGATTTCAAGGTAAATATTTATTCCCTAAGGATTAAAATTAAATTACAATGATGAAGATAAATATTTTTTATTTAAAAAATTTTATTAATAGTTTAACATATACTCTCATTAACCACATGTTAATAATATAATAGTTATTAAGAACAAGAGTGTGCATGTTTGAATTTTATTGAAATAGAATAATATAAATGTTATACTCTCAAACAAATGGTTAGAAAATAAAATTTAACATAATATTGGATTATTATGGATTAAATAAAGTTATAAAAATAAAATTTATACATTTTTAGGGTTATTTTATATTCCTTGTCATTTTTAATCGTCAATTAATTTATTTACCTTTTACCGTGGTAACAAAAATTACTAAGGTTACTGTTCATATTAACAAAAAATTAATGATAAATATTTTTAAAATTTGGATTTCATGATTAAAAATATGGAATCTATTTTTTAAAATTAAAATCATATATTTTTTTTAGAATTTAATTTAACATTAAATCAAAAAAACACAATAAAAACAGTTTCTTGAAAAATGCACTTTTAAGAAAAAAATGCACTTATACCAAAATAAGGGATAATGATGATTAAAATATTATTAATTAGATTATATCTAATTAAATAGTAATTATGGTAATTTGGAATCAAATTTAAATTATAAATTAACTTTTTAATATAATAAAAATAACAGTTTTATAAAAATCATTATTTTTTCACTATTCATTAAAAAATTAATCTTCTCAAAAAATTCTCAAAAAATATTCCTTAAATAATTTAGAAATGAGAAATTCAAAAATGAAATTCAATTTTTCAATTAAATTTTAAAAAACTTAAAAAAATTAATTATAATACTCACTTATAAAAATAAAGAAAAACCATTTTGTCTGAAAACATATTTTTTTATAGATTAAAATATGTTTACTAAAAACAAGTACTTATTTACAAATAATTAATTATTACATTTTCACTTATTAATACCATTATATATTTCATAATGTTGTTAATGCTATTTTTTTCTACTAATTTAACAGTTATATTATAATAGACACATTTAAATAATAATATTTCATTGTTCGTTTAAGCTCAATGTTGCATATATTATACGCTACTAAAGATAGTATTTATTTTTAAAATATTTGGATATTACATTATCCCCCATTAAATAAATTTTTTCCTCACAATTTTAACTAAGTCTTGATGACCAAGGTTTAAATTTTCCAAATACCTTTGTCAAAATCTCACATTATAAAATTGGTCAATAAAAATTTCACTTGATAAGAGAGAAATGGGGAGTAAAAAAGTCATCTGAAATAACAAATTACTAGGTTTCTATGTAGTAAAACATTATTGGGAAGTGAAAACATGGATATAGAAGAGAAAATTAACTTCCAATGATTAATATATAGTGATAGAGAACATGGTCATGTTAAAGTTAACCATTACAAAATCATAAATTTATGATGGATTTAAAGTACATTAATTTATCAGTAAGAAAAATGAATGAATAATGTTTTTGTTTCAAGATCCTTTTTCTAAAGTTGATGAATTGTTTTTCTACCTATAATATAAACACGAGGAAATATACTTACATGAAAAGTATAATTTAATCCTTTAATCAATTTCTAACACAATCTCATCTCTTTATCCAAAAGATGAACATTCTAGATGATTTTTTCATTACTGAAGCACTTAAATAGGATAATAATCTATCCATCCTATATATACACATTAAAAAAACCAAAATGTTCAGGAAAAATAATATAATACTATAAAATGAGTAAACATTCATACCAATAAAAACTACTTTAATCTCTAAAATTAAATAATAATACCCAAAGTTCAATATAGACCACTCAATAAATAACTATCCTTAAAATTCCTAAAAAAAATTTGAGACTAAGATTGAAACCGAAAAATTAAAAGTATTTGATCACATAATCTTAGAAAATTATTTTTTACATTTACCTCTAAATAATATAAATTATTCTTGAAGTCTCATACCTAAATATTCATGCCTTAAATATATAATATCCAAGATATACTAACTATTTCCATAAATAACCTGAAACACCATAAATAAAAATTAAAATCCTATGTTCTTCCAAAAGACAATTAAACCTTTATTCCTAAAATAAAATACCAAAGTATTATGTTTAACTTAATCCTATAATGCTCCTCAAAATTATAACAATCTTCTTCTGAAATAACATTAGTGACTTAATCATAAAATCAATTTCTAATCCCATTTTTATCTATATGATAAAACATATATTTCCAAAATGGAATTAAAATTTATCTATCAGATTAATTAAATAATGAAAAACAATTTTGTATTGTCCAAGACATCACATAGTCTAGAGGTAGGTGATTCACCCTTACCACCCTTCGGTTATGGGTTCAAGGATCATCGATTTTCTAGATGTGATGGGTTGTCTCTTGGGCTTTGGGTTTTCCTTTTTCTAAATATTTATTAATATAATCCTTATAAAATTCCTAAAAATGTGGAAAAAAATACTTAAAAAAATCCTCAATATATTCAACATTAAAGAAATTTTTTAACCTCAAATATTTTCTCATACCTTTCATTTTTCATTAAAAAATAAACTAAAATAAAATAATAATAACCCATAATTACCAAAAAAATAAAATATAAGATAAAACCTAAAGGTTGGTCGTATCTTTAAACTTATGTACACAAAATTAAAATATAATTATTTATCAAATAACTTTTTTCCTATGCAAAACTTAACAATTACATATACCTCAAACATTTATCAAAACTCAATAAGGTCTCCTAAAAATTATCATGTTTTTGCTACCCTATTTTCAAAGGTATCTATTCCATCTAACATATGTTTATAATTTTTTTAAAACAAAACCTACTGTATAAAAATATTTAGATGTTTCATGATTCCCATAATATTGATAAAATACCACTATATCATAATTTTAAAAATTGAATACATAAACACATCCATTATTCAACTTCCTTATTAAACATTTAATCATAATTTGTGATTTCTTTGATATACTCTTCATCTTCCGACATGATGCCCAAATTCCAGAAATTAAATGGCCATTCTATTTGTGGAATTGTTTTTATAGAGTTGGTAGAGTATAGATTTTGAAATAATATAAAAAAGAAACCAGGACTCATAATTTTTTTAGAGAGATGAAAATGTGTTAAATATGTTAAAGAATTTATTGTAGGTGATTTGAATACTCAAAAAGATGTCAAAAATATTTGAATGATATTTTTAAATAATAGTGATAATAAAATAATTAGAAAGGTATAAGAAGGTAATGAAAGATTTATTTTCTTCTATATTTATAAAACATACTTAATCTGTAGAAAGGAACATAATTAAAATGCGAAATGAATTATTCCATGTTGGAATGAAAATGGTCTTTTAAAAAAATTATATAAGTTTTTATGGAATTTATTTTTTAAAAATAATGTTGGGTTTTTTATTTGAAAGTAGTATGTATTATTGGTTTAGAAAAGTTGGGTAAAGGGTTCAGTTGGATCTCTTATCCAGCCCTCTGTGATGCCCTAGCTGTGACAATGGTTTCTTCTTTGGTCCCTCCCCAATCGGAGGGGGAGGGACCTCTTTCATCCTCCATGGGTGATCAAATCTCATTCATCCCCTTTTCTAATCCCGAATCTATTCCCAATTTCCCTAAATTTCTATTAGCACTAATGTTCTAGTCCTGTTCGAGGGTTTTTTCTTTTTACCAATCTCAGCATCAGAATTTACAACTATTTTTTCACATATCATCTTGACACTGGTAGCACGATTCAAGCATCAACGATCTTTAGTGGATGTGTTGGACCGATTCATTTTTGGTTTGCAGGGTTTGAAATATCAAGCTATCATTAGCCTTCTCAACCATAAGAACTTTATGATTTATTTTGTTTCAAAGAGAGATATGATCCAAGACTAGGCCAGTTCACCATGTATATGCAACAAATATCACTAGTTATTATTTAAATGATCAGATGATTTATTTATGAAGCAAGACTCTCCAACTATGGAAATTTGGGTTAGTTTTCCTGATCTTCCACTCCTTTTCCAAAATCCCTCTATTATCCAAATTCTAGAAAATTTAGTAGGAAGATTTCTATTCTTTGATAGTAGAACAAGGGATGTTTTCCACCCAGTTTCTCCATGAATATGTGTTGAAGTTAATGTTTCAAAAGGTCGAGTAAACGTCATGTGGATTGTTAAAAGTGAAGAATTATGATATAAACTACCAGTTTTATTTGATACATGGGTTGATTTATTCTCTTCTTGTAATAAAATAGGACACCAGAAGTTAGTTTCTAGGCATGGGTTCAGAAAAAACATCCAGATTAAGGAGGAAGAAGGGCCAAGTCCTATTATCATTGATCCGGTGACTGTGTTGGATAGGAATTTAAAGGACCATATGGGAAGGGATGAGAAAATGACCATCCTTTATAAAGATCCATGCCACTGGGACCCTGATACAATAGTGGTGGATGTATTCAACCAGTTTAAGTGGGATTTAGAGAATAAAAAACTAATATCTCAAATTCCAGTAGACTATGAGGTGATAGAGGGACCCAGTCCTTCAACTCAGTTATCCCCTAGAAGTGTTTCTATTGTGATTAATACCAGCATGGAGACTGAGCCATCTGAAAATTTATTAAAGGAGGGGTTTTTTCTGGAAGAGGTAGTTAAATCAGTTCCTAATGAAAAAGGATTGAAGTTTGGTTATAGTTATGAGGAGCAGGTTTACCTACCAAACTCATGACAATGAATAGGGGGTCTGAAGAGGTGAGTTTTTGGGTTCCTTGGACCCAAGCACTTTCATCTCAAAGGCCCCATCCTACATGAATATTGTGTGCACTAGAATGAAGGATTCCTTTGTGGTTAATGAGAAATGGGTAAAATCCTTGAGCAGGCTAAGCCTCATCAAGGAAGACCTAGTGCTAAATTTGGGAAACAACTTTGAAGATTTGGATGTCCAAGAACCGATACAGGTTTAAAATGAGCTAGAATCATGTGACAATAGTTATAGCCAACTTTAAGTGGATAGTTAGAAAGGAATAGAAGGGAAAGGACTCCATGACCGAAGAATGAAGAAAAGGAAAAAGGGAAATCAAGGCTCAGGTAGATTCATTGTGGCAAAGGGGGGAAATCAAAAGGATGTAAAGAATATTCACACTTTCCCAACCCGATGGAAATAAGGTCATCCAAGAAGGGTGTAATCAAGGAAAGACATTACCATTATATGGTAAAGAATGAAGATAAAATACAAGAACAAGATAATATATAGGATAAAGTGGAATTGACTAAAGATGAAGGTGATGAAAACATGGATGGTAAACATCCAGCTCTTATTATACATTCCAATGAAGAACTTCCCATATAGCCAATCCAAATCAAGGCTACAGAGGAAGGGAGGAGCGGAATCTTGGAGAGGCTCCCATGGGTTAAATCTAATGAGGAACAAGAGGCTTGGATTAGTAAGTAAGATAAAATCATGTCATAAGATTTCAATGAGGGGAAGATAAATATTGAGGAGTATTATCACAGATGGGATAAGCTGGCTAGTACCTTTGAAGATCTAATCCAAGAGGAACCAAACATGAAGGTTCATTATATTTTATAGAATATCTAAAATTTAAGTGAATCCAACAACTTAATCCTTATTTTAAATTATTTTGTAATATCTTACATCATTTAACTTACTTTTTATAACTTTTTGGTTTCTCACTTTTCCTCAGAAGTGTATTTTGGAATAAAAATTTAAATTTAGGATTTCTAATATGGTAAGGATAAAGATGCCCTTATGCCTTTCCTTTTAATTGAAATAAGGCCTAGACAATGACTCCTTTTCCTCTCATTAAAAAAAATTGATGACAAGGAAAAGGTGGCATAGGCGATTCAGCCTTTCACCTAAAGTAAAGAAAAATGTGACTTTTACGATGCCGCCTTCAGCCTAAATAAAAAAAAAGGCAGTAGATCCCTTGATGCCTTTCCCTGAAGTACCTATAAATGGAACCCCCTCAAAATTTCCTTAATATATCTAAGTTTCACTCTTATTCTCACTAAAATTATCCTGGTGGTTCTTCCTTTATGCATGGTGGTTTCAGTTTCCTAAAAGGTGTGACGAATTTTGCGAAACATCATTTAAAGATATATATATATTTTATTTTAAATTTATTTATTTATTTAATTGATTTGTTTTTAGTTAGTTGTAAATATGTTTTTTATTTACTAGATTAGTAAGTTAGATATAGTTTTTAATTAATAGTTACTATTAGTAATGTTTAAGTATAGATTTACTATTGAATAAGTCAGGATTAAAGAATGATTATATAATGATTAGATAATAATAATTATCTAATGAATACCATATGATTAGCTAATTAGTATGGAATAATTAATTAAGGATTAAGTAATGTTTAAATAAACATTAGATAATGAATAAACAATGTTTAAATAATGATTAAATAATGATTAAAGAATCATTAACTAATGATTAAAGAATGATTAACTAATAATTAAACATTTATTAACTAATGATTAAATAATGATTAAATAATGATTAAATATTGATCAACTAATAATTAAATAATTATTAACAAAGTATTAAAACAATGATTAAATAGTTATTAAATATTTATTAACTAATTATTAAATAATGATTAAGAAATTATTAACAAATGATTAAAGAATGATTAACTAATGATTAAAGAATCGATACCTAATGATTAAAGAATTATTGACTAATGATTAAATAATAATTAAAGAATGATTAACTAAGGATTAAATAATGATTAACTAACGATTAAAGAATAATTTAGTAATAGTTAAGTAAATATTAACTAATGATTAAAGAATGATTAACTAATAATTAAATATTGATTAACAAATGATTAAACAATGATTAACTAATGATTAAATAATGATTAAATAATGATTTATTAATTATTAAAGAATTTTTAACTAATTATTAATGAATGATTAAATACTAATTGACTAATGACTAAAGATTAATTAAATAATTATTAAATAATAATAAAATAATGATTAAAGAGTGTTTAACTAATGATTAGATAATGATTAATTAATGTTTAACTAAATATTAAAGAATGATTAAATAATGATTTACTAATGATTAAATAATGATTAACTAATGCTTAACAAATGATTAAATAATTATTAGCTAATTCTTAATGAATGACTAAATAATGGTTAACTAATGATTAAATATTTATTAACAAATGATTAAATATAGATTAACTAATGATTAAATAATTTTTAACTAATGATTTGAGAATGATTACAGAATTATTTCCTAATGATTAAAGAATGATTAACTAATTATTAAAGAATGATTAACTAATGATTAAAGAATGATTAACCAATGATTAAATAATGATTAACTAATGAGTAAATATTGATTAAAAAATGATTAAAGAATTATTAAAAAATGATTAAATAATGATTAAGTAATGATTGAAGAATGTTTAAATAATGATTAAAGAATGAATAAATAATGATTGATTAATGATTAACTAATGATTAAATAATTCTTAACTAATTATGAATGAATGTTTAACTAATTAGTAATGATTGATTAACTAATGGTTAACTAATGATTAAAGAATGATTAAGTAATGATCGATGAATGTTTAATGATTAAAGAATGATTAAACAATAATTAACTAATGACTCAAGAATGATTAATTAGTTATTAAAGAATGATTAACTAATGATTAAATAATTATTAACTAATGATTAATTAATGATTAAAGAGTGATTAAATAATGATTAAAGAATGATTAAGGCATAATTAATATAAGATTATCTAATTCTTAATTAATTATTATCTAATAATTGATTAATTATTACATATAGTTAACTAAGGACTAAAGAATTATTCACTATTAATTAATTAATGATTAGCTATTAATTAATAAATAATTAGATATAAAGTAACTATTTGATATCTTTTAATGAATTAATTATTAAATAGTTATTAATCATTGATTAAGGCATAATTAATATTGGATTAATTAATGATTAAAGGATGATTAACTAATAATTAATTAATGATTAACTATTGATTAACTTTGGATTAACATATAATTAACATAGTTTGAAATATGACTAACTGGATGATAAAGAGGCTTAACTGCACACATGATTTGTTACTCCTTCGATTTATATGATTCATACCTTATTGTATTCCTAGTTTTTTACTCTCAATGTATATGTTTTATATGAATCAAATTCTCCTTATAAACTTCTGAGAATATATTTATGAAAATTAAAAACTAAATAATGAAAAATTAGTGTTATATTTTCGGATATAAGAACATGTTATAAAATTTTGGTATCATAAAGATTATATGGTTATCTAAGAAATTAAATCCTTGTATGGATACTATAATTATATGTGGCTCTGGAAAATATGTACCTAGGAGTAAAAACCAAAAACATCATATTAAGCTAGACTTGATTGAGAACTAGTACATGTAAAAAGGCCTTAATGAACACCTGGTTTGAAACTCTTAGGGGATATGATTTAGATGATTCATATTTTATTTATAAACTACTAAACATACCTTTAGTAATATTTAAAATTATAATATGAATCATTAGTTTCATCTTTTAGGATATTATAAGATGTTATAAAATTTTAGTATCATAAATAATATGTGGTTATATAAGAAATAAGATCTCTACTTAGATACTACAAGTGGATATGGATCTGGCATAGATGTACCTAGGGGTAAATCCAAAAAACACCACATTGAGCATGAATTGACCGGGAACTGGTGCACGATAATCGGCCTTACTGCACAACTATTTTGAAACTCCCAAAGGATATGCTTTAGATGATTTATATTTTATTTATAAACTACTAAACAACCCATTAGGAAGATTAAAAATTGTACTATAAAAAATTAGTGAAATATTTTAGGATATAAGAATATGTTCTAAAATTTCAGTATTATAAAGATTAAATTGTTAATTTTCATTTTCAATATTATTTACACCATCAAAATCTTGATCAATTTTTTTGATGTAGAGAATCATGTTGGCCCATGTATACTTCCATAGGAAGGTTATTCAAACTGAGAAAGGTTATTCTTATAATACACAACTAAAAACAATTATTAAGAAATACGATTGTGTAACCCTAATATGAATTAAAGAAAGAATTCATGGTTTCTTAAATCTAGGACCTGATCAAGAGATCTAGTTTATTAGTTATATACATTTTCAATTATCAGCTACACTATGGCATCTAGCTTGTCCAGTGGCTGCTAATGATCACTAGGTCTAAGAAAAAAATTATTTTCCCAACATTCAGATGGATAAATGATGTAGTTATATGTTAAGGTTTATAATGTACAACAACAACATCCAATTTTATAAATACATTGACATACAAGAGTAGTTATAGATGGTCTATCTCATGAAATTGAGGTTTTTACCTATGATGCAGAAGAGGATAACCTAGATGAACTCCCAGATATATATATGTAAATAGGACTTCTAGTGAAATTTTTTCTAATGATATAATAGACAGAGGAAACAATGATGATAAGAAGTAATTTGTAGAAGTTGGGGAAGAAATTTCTAGAAGTGAAATAGTTTTACAGTAGCCTCGAACCACAATAAAACATCCACCACTCTTTGCATCTTGGTCAGAAGCAATGACACATTTTCCGGAATTCGAATGGAATGTTATCACACCCAAAACTGAGTTTCTAGGAGTTTTATAAGATAGTCTTAATGATATGGACTAAACATTATATGTTGGAATGGATTTTCCAAGTAAATAAGCATTAAAAAACAAAATAAAAAGATTTTATATTAATAGAAACTATATATATTTATTTCCATAATAAATCCATACAATATAAATCATCTAGTGTGATAAAAATCAGGTTGATTTTATATTTCTCTTGAGGGAAATTCCTGATATTTCATGTGGAGGTTAGATAATTTCAAAGACTGAGGCAGCTCATACTTGCATTCAGCCAAACCCGACATAAGATCATACTTTATTGGACATTGAATTTCTGTTATCTATTATAATTGATATGATTAGGACCAACCAATTGTTTGTATAGTCCTTGTGTAAGATATGACACAAATTTTTTTTGGTTATAATATTTCTTATGATAAGGCATGTATGGAGAAATAGAAGGAAATTGTGATGGTCTATGGTGATTCAGATGACTCATATCAGGTTTTGCTACAATTTATAGTCATAATGAGACATAATGACAATGTTGTCTTCCATACTGATATGAACAAATGTGTGTCTCAAGATAACCAAATTGATCCATCTTGTGTTAAATTTTATTGGTTTTTTCTGGGCATTCCTCCCATGTATTTCTGTATTTCATTTCTACAAATAGTTTATATAGATTGACAGAACATTTCTATATGGAAAATAAAAGGGTGTACTTTTGATTGAAGTTACCTAATATATAAAATTTTCACCTCTTCTACTTTGATTTTACATTATGGAGAATAAAAATTATGAATCATGGAGTAGGTTTTTGGCATGTATCAGCAACTATTTCACCTACATTAAGGGTTTCTATTTGATATCTAATCATAATCGGGAAATCAATGAGGTGATCAATGTAGACCCTGATACATGTATACCCCAAAATGAATATCATCAGTACTATATCAGACACATTTCTAGGAACATGTGAAAAACATTCCATGATGAACCTATGAATAAGGAAATCATGATCTTGGTATGCAATCTATTTATTATTTTTTTACTTTTTCAACATAATGATAAAATTAATTTATGTGAAATATGATCACTTATATGTATAATATGAGACATATCAACAAATATTTAAAAAAGTTTCAAATAAATATACAAGTATAATCAAGTATTTTATGATTATATTATGCAGATTCCAAAAAATGGAAATTGGAATATGATGGGTGGAAGAGGTATGGACACATGAACAAAAAACTTTTAGTTTATATCAATGGTGTCTTCAAGGTGAATAAAATATTTCCTATAACTATCTTAGTTCAAAATAAATTTTATCATTGGGTGAAGTACTTCATTGATAGACAAAAATAGGTCTTAGATGGGATTGAGTAGGGGATAAGGTATGAACGACACTTTGGATGAGAGATTGAAAATAACATTGAAGAAGCTTCTACTCATCGAGTGTTCCTTTACCACCAAGAATATTATCAATTTTAATTGAAATATTGTCCATATAATATTACTATCAAATAATAATAATCCTTTCCTATTCATATTACAAGTAATTTTATAAGTACATTTGGGGTGACATGAAAGAAAAATCAAACTATCCATGGTTAAACCATAAATCAAGCATGAGATAAAATAATCATAAAACATAACATCATGTGAGAAATCAAACATATTTTATAAATAAAAACATTTGGGATCTAAATTATTAGTAAAATTAAAACTAAGGTTTTTTGGGTTATAAAAAACATTTTTCCTTTGTTTTCTAATATTTTATTAGAAAATAAGTTACAAAATGTTTTGAAAAGTTAGGTAAAAATAAGATAAAACATCAAATAAATTTATTTTTCCATGATAACATGAAAATTATGATCATATAAAGTGAAATGGACAAGAAAAAACAAATTAAATAACACATGAATGCTTTAAAAAAGGTAAGAAATACCTTTACATTTTTCAATAGAACAAAGTTTGGATGAGATGATCCCGACATTGAAAGTGAAGTAAAATATATATTAGTTTCAATTGGTAGATTAATAAAATATTTCTAAGGGATGTACTTAACTTTTTAATTTTCAAAATATTTTATCCTTTTATTGAAATATTCATCATATGGGGAGGATTTTCATTAGAAGAACGAAATATTTTGAAAATTCAAAATCTAAGTACACCCATTTGGAAGATTTTATTAATCTACCACTTGAAAATAAGATAGATTTTACATAACTTTTTGAATTCTGACTCATCTCATAAAAACTCTATTTTATTGAGAAGTTTCAAGGTATTTTTTTGTAAATAATTCATGTGTAATTTAATGGTTTTTTTCTTTTCCATTTCACTTTATAATATCAAAATTTTCATTTTATCATGAAGAAATAAATTGATTTGATGTTGTTTTCTTTTTACCTCTCTTTATAAAACATTCTGTAACTTATTCTATAATAAAATTTTATAAAATGAAGACAAAATGTTTTTATATATAAATATATAAAACCATATCTTACAAAAACACCCTTTAAAAGGTAGAAACATATCTAAAACCAAATTAGAAATTTTATTTGAGAAAAGTGAAGACATGAACTTTTCTTTGGGTAAGAAAAACTTCAAAAAAACAATAGGAATAGACATGTTATTTCTTACTTTCTACCAGTCATAAAATTCTGCTGATTATAATGTTAAATTTAAATTTTACACTTACGAATTATTTCATTTTTTATATAGATACAGAAGACATTATGCTAATCACTTATAATTATTTGTATATTTCATGGAATATGCTAGAGGGACATGATGTTCGATGGACAAGGGTGTGTAGAGCACACCATTATCATCACATTATGCCTTTAGATTCCATTATACTATACCTATGCTATTCTGGATTCTATTGTATTGTTGTATTTGATTTTAAAAACTGTAATCATAAACTCCTTACTGTGCTCAGTAATATATGGAGACTTGAGACACATACATTATACTTGCCCAAGGGAGAGATGACCATTACCCTTGAGGATGTGTCCATTCAACTCTGTCTTCCTATCCAGGTGGATACTGTAATAAGAACCACCTGTGTAGATTGAAATGAGATTGTGTAGTGATTTCTAGGTTTTGACATTGTGGGTGATCATGGTGCTACATATGGAGGGTTGATATCTCTGAGGTGGCTTGAGATGCACTTTTTCACAGTTACCCACTAACATCGAGGAGAAGACTGTCATGGATCACACCCATTCTTATATCTTTCAGCTCATTGGAGTGACACTATGCACTGATCACTCTTGTATGAATGTGCACATAATGTTTCTAGATATACTAGAGGATTTTGATCAAGCTGGGAGATACAACTGGGGATCTACGTTCTTGGATTAAACTTATAGATAATTATTCATGGAAAGATGATCATATCACATGGATTTCAGGGGATGTTTCATTCTTATTCATATGTGGAATTAAGTGTGCATCCCTCCCCTCTCCCCTATTATTGCTGGTCAAGAGATTCATATTGATGTGTTGTATGATGCTCCACAAGGAAGCCAGTATGATCAATCATATTTATTTTTTATAATTATACTATGAATTATTAATTTTTTTATTAATCACTTTCTATGTTGTACATTACAGGTAGATTCAGACACATGATCACACCACGATTCACTATTCATTTTCACCCTTTACACCATCGAATTAAATTGATTTTGTATGGTAAATCCCAATTATTATAACAAATCTAAATCCATTTATAATTCAATTATTTTTTTAATCACTATTAAAAAGGTTAATTTCACTTTTTTTGTGTAATTTCATTGTAGGTGGAGGTGATTTGCAGGGGCCATGATGATGTGGATGAAAAATGGGCCAAATTACATGGGATCCCATGAACACTTGTCCATTTTTTTTCATGTTACGCTAAATAAATGAATCCAAATGGGTTGATATGTTGTGGATGGATACCGTAATCCATATTATAAAACTTTAATAAAGTAACCAAATACCAATTTGTCCATTAAAAGGCCCAACTGAACTAATTTGTCCAATAAAATGAATCTTCAGGGAGTTAACAGTTTTCCACCGTATTTTGGAAATATCTCTTATTATTAACATTATCTAGCCACCAAATTTGACTTGGAGATATAAAGGAGGTATACCAACAAGTTTTTAGTTTTGTAAAAATCTAGATAATATTTTCTATTGGACCAAAACAAGGGTCCAAGTGGTTTCTAGAAATCATGGTTCCCAAAACCACCTCCCATTTTGGCTATAAATGAACACCTTGGGAACCACATTTGGGAATTTTAATAGGAGTAAAAGTGATGCCATTTTGGAGTCCTAAAGGAGTAATATAATAAATACTATAAGTTCTAGAGTATATTTTAGGTGATACTTCATCATCATTGTCTTTATCTCCTCCTATCGAGTTATAAACTGCTCGCGATCACTCGGGGAGGAACATGTTGTAAATAAGAGATTTATTTTTGGAATAATTGAATGATAATTTTAATTTCTCTTTTATGTCATTTTTATTCATCATATATTCTTATTTTATTGATTTATGTATTGGTATGTTATACTCGACTCATATGTTCATGTTTTAGGGTACTTATTCATGTGATGTTTAACAAACCGTTCACCACTTCTTCTTCCCTCTTTCAATTGTGGTGTTTGTGTGGTTCATATTGGTCAATTGAACTCACAAAAAAATTTAAATGGACAGGTAGTTTCATGTAATGGTAACACATTGAAATAGCATAAAACCTAGACAGCGCATTGAGTTCCTGTGTTTCCTTGGTGAGTTTCAGTTATGAAGTCGAACACAAATCTCTCAATAATCGACGGTATCTGATGAATGATTGTGTGTTTTTTAATGAACCCTAGGATGTATACTAGTATAAAATTAGTAACATTATGGTTATAGGTGTTAAAAAATAGGGATTATAATATCATAACCCTATCTGTTTAAGTGATGAAGGATGGGCATCATGAGATTTCCCTGGGTTGATCACACTTAATCAAATATATTAATTTCAATTGTCTTATATAGATTGCTTTTATATGATTCATATAAAATAAAAAACCCCAAATTTAATACAACAACATTACCTATTTTCTAAAAAAATATATTATTTTTAAATTAATTATCTAAGGCTCCGTTGAGAGATGACCTTGGGTTCTTACTATACTACATAAATTCTAGTAAAATCTAAAAAACTAACTTGATTTTCTCAACAACGTGATCGAATTTTGGCACTGTTGATGGGGATCCAAGATCGTTTTTTTATTTATTTCCTTTTATTTCTTTATTTTATTACTTAAATTATTACTCCTTTCAATATTCCCCCATCCCTTTTGATTATTTTTGTTTTTGTTTTTTTCTTTTGTTTATTTTTGTGTGTTTCTTTTTTTATCTCTCTTACTCTCTCTCTATAATTATATAGTATATAAATCTATTTTATTATATCCTTTAACCCTTATTAATTGATTTTATTTTATCCATATTCAATCATAAAAAATAATAAAATACAAAAAAACAAAACATCACAACTTATTTGCATTACCCGACCAGAAAAAGAAAAACCAGTTGAATTTGACCTAGAAATTGAAAAAAAAACTTCACTAAAAAATTAGGTCATCTAGATTAGGAAAACCACGTAACACTTAAAAATCCATTTTTGAACCTCAAGTTATCACAAACCAATAAAAATTTGAACCAAATCAAAACCCATAAAACATGGCTACAAATAACCAGATTTAAAAGAACTGAACACCTCAGATGTGGTATACCAACCTACGTAAATCCAATATCCTAAGGAAGAAACTGACTTTGTGCTGAGATCAGGACTCATCCACCTTCTTCCTAAATTACATGGTATTCCTAGCGAGGACCCTCACAAACATCTTAAGGAGTTTCACATAGTGTGCTCCACCATGAAACCCCAAAATGTGTATGAGGGCCTCATTATGTTTAGGGACTTACCTTTCTCCTTTGATGGTGTAGCTAAAGACTGAATATACTATCTACCTACCACAATTGGGGACTAGAATGACCTTAAAAGACTCTTTCTAGAGAATTTATTCCCAGTCTCCCGAACTACATCAATTATAATTTTTTTTAGAATTATGAAATCATAAGGAGAGACCCTTGATGAATATTAGGAGAGATTCAAAAGACTTTTTTCAAGTTACCCCCACTAAAAAATTAGTGAAAAATTGAAAATTCAATACTTATATGAGGGACTTGTCCCCATGGATCATAGTATGATTGATATTGTAGCTGGTGGTTCCCTAATTGATAAAACTTCTTCCACCTCTCATGACTTAATAACTAACATGGATCAAAATGAACAAGAATTTGGTACATGAGCAGTTGTACCAACCCTATTAGTTCATGAGGTAAGTCATTCAACTCTATAAAAAAGGTAGATAATAAACTAGATGAGATTCATACCCTTTTAAGGAAATTATCTCAAGAACAAGGTAATTCAAACTCTCCTCATGTTCCATTACATTGTGGTATTTGTTATGATAACACTCATTTTTTTGACCAGTTCCCACAACATCTGGATTCATCTGAGTCTTGTGCAATAGTATTCCTTGGGCATCTATTCCAATAATAACCCCCCTTCAAGAAAGAACCATTCAGGCCAAATCCAAACTCCAGGTGGCAAGTAAAACCAAAATACTCACAGGGAGGAAACTCAAGCTAACCCAAGAAGAATTGGTATCAATAAGTCCAAGGTATGAAACCTTATTATCCTTTAACTTCTTGGAATAATCATCCTCCTTACAAATCTGAACCAATACTCAAGGACATAGTGAATAAAATTGAAACCCAGAACCTCCAGTTCCAATAGAATACACAATCAGCCATTTAAGGCCTACGAACTCAATTGTTACAATTAAAAAAAACCATCACTGAGATTAATATGAAATGTTTGGGAAAACTGGTATCCCTACCTATTGATAATCCAAAAGGCAAAGGTAATATTTATTCAATCAAAATTCATAGTGTTAATGAAGTTTCTTCATCAATTGATTCTAACCAAAATGTGTTTCTCCTCTTGAAAACTCTATTTCCCTACCCTCAAATGTTTCATGTAAAGAAAAACAAGAAAAAAGGGTAATAAAATT
This sequence comes from Viscum album, assembly GCA_963277665.1. Lineage (NCBI taxonomy): Eukaryota > Viridiplantae > Streptophyta > Magnoliopsida > Santalales > Viscaceae > Viscum > Viscum album. Next base: position 630,879,291 of record OY728121.1, read on the forward strand.
ATCATGGAGGATTCCCATGAACAATACATTCCTCTTCATTTCCCTAAAATAATCTCTAAATCTATGATTTTTTTGATAATGAGATTAATAAAAAAATAATGGATACATTTAAAAAGGTTCAAGTTAACATTCCTTTAATGGATGAAGTTAAACAGATTACTTATTACAGAAAATTTATTAATGAACTTTTCACCCATAGATGAAGCCTGAAGGGAAATGAGAGAGTCAACCTGGTAAAAAATGTCTTGACCTTGATTCAATGAGAAATTCCAACCAAATTCAAGGATCTGAAAAATTTCACTATTCCTTGCACCATAGGGGAGATATACATTTCAGAAGCTATGCTAGGTACAGGTTCTTCATTTAATGTATTATCTTACTATGTTTATACTTCTATGAAGGTTTGAGAGCTTCAACCATCAGGCATAATAGCACAACTTTCCAACCAGAGCATAACACACCCATCAGGAATGGTCGAGGAAATCCTCATAAAAGAAAAGAATATCATCTTCCCTGCTAACTTCTACATTATTAATATGAAGGATACCCAAACCTAAGTACATTCCCCACTTATAATTGGAATTCCATTCTTGAAAATAATAATTACAATCATTAATTCCCACAATATTAAACTTTCCATGGAGTTTGGTGGTGAAAAAATATGTTTTAACATTCTTGATGCTATGAAACACCTAGTGGAAGAGCAGTCAACTCTTCCTATCCATTCAATGGAAGTGATCTCAAATGATTCACACACACAAACAAATAATTATCTCCTCAAACCATACTATAATTCATTTTCCTATTCTTCACCCTTGTATTATTGGAGTTTTGATTCATACTTTTATTGTTGTGCGGGTTCCAAAAAGTGTAAATTTTGTGCTTTAATTGATGAGTGTGTTCATTTTGAGGTACCCATGACTATTGATGATTCTAAAAATCTCGTTTCCATTGATTCTATTTCCTTAGATACCAAACATGAGTATATAGATAGTTTCATGGACCTCAATCCCCCTAAATCCCAATATTAGAAAAACAATCTATATCCACACTTTAATACCCATGGTTTAATTATTGCATCGCTGTATATATGATAAAAACACGGTTTAATTTCCCCCCGTGCATACATATATCTCCAATTTTATTCCTGCTCGGGATTTCCTCTCCCACACTCATGCTCGGTCTTTCCTCTCCCACCCTTTCTCTCGTGATTTCCTCTCTCGAAACCCTTATCATCGGTTGATCATCACCCGACCGATTCTCCCTTGTCTGATCCTCACCTGCTTCTCCATGATTCTTCTTTCCCTCACCAGCTTCTTTATTCATGGTTCCTCCGTCCATCGTGTATTCCTTCACTCCTCTATACCCTTCTTCGGGCATTCCTCATCAATTCGGTGTGTCATCTGGTGCTTACCTCTTCATGATCGAGCTCCCCTCTTTAAGCCGAGTTCATCATTTTACTTGAGGTATGTTTCCTTACAGATTTTTTTTAGCATTTCTAGATATTTTTGGTGAAATTGGTGGTCGATTAGTGATTTATCTATTGGGGGTGATGCATTTCATACCAATATATCTCCCCCTATTTATTTGAGGTAGTTATTATTCATTATCCCCATACATTTCATGTTATAAATAAATTGTGGTTTTTTAATTCCTTGTTTAGGAGTTTTAAATTATTTTGTATTCCTGTAGTAGTATTCTTTCAGTATTTAAATTGATTTCACAATTGGGATGGTCTTAGGCCACTTACCAAGTGCTTGTAAATTTCCCAAGTAGCACTATATAAAATATTTAGCTGTTGTAAAATTTATCTTTTGTTTTTAAATGTAACATGAATGATTTAATTGGTTTTAATTAGATTTTATGTATTAAATACTTTTCATGGACTAAATATGCAATCTAAGTGTTTATTTAAGTGATCATTTAACTTTTATAAAGGGATTGAAATGTTTTAAACATTTATTTTCTCCTTGATCCTTTTTTGAAATTAGTGTATAATTTTTAAAAGATTTTTATAAAAATAGTGAAGTTGGCCCTCTTTTAAAAGAATTTTGATATATTGGCTTTTCATGGTGATTTTAAAATGGACTTAAAATGAAATTTTAGGTTTTTTGAAATTCATTCTTTTCACTGTTTTTTTTTCATTCAAAATAGGTTGATTTATTTTAGAATGGGGATTGTGTAAAAGTTTGATTTTGAATTTTCATTTAGAAAAATAATTTCATTTGGGCTTTTGAAACTAATTTTCATGTGTGTTTTGAAAAGGTTATTCAAATAGTCTCGAAAATTGATCGGTCTACTAAGAATGTTTGTGAAATTATTTTTGGAATGTTATTTGATATGACTTTATATATTATTGTAACCCTCATTTCCATATCCATGTATTTACATGGTCATTGTTTCTTATTACTTAAAGGGGTATTCTAGTATTGTTGTTTGGCCTTTTTATATTATTAATGTATTTTAAATCATATTTTATACCTGATGTTAAACCTAAAATTTTATAAAATACTTTACATAAGGATTTACATAGCCTTTTTTGGTTGTGACATATTTTGATTCTTTATGTTGAATCCTATATTATCTAAATTTATGGTTCTTAGTTATGATTCAGACCACTCTTTGAGCATTGGTTTATCTAGGGTTTCAGGTAACCAATTATTTTATCACATTTGGATGGTGGTTCCTATTATTTATTTTGGAAGGAACTTCTTTTATTTTTATAGAATTGAAAACATGTGTCCAATTATATTTTTTAATTTATACAATTGGCCTCTAAATACTTTATATAGATAGAGGGTAGTGTTATCCACTGCTGGAAGAAAAAAGGCATATGGATGTAGATTTGTTTCATTGCATACACAGTGGTGGTAGACTAGGGGTGATTAGAGGGATTGTTTTTTTACTTTAATATACCTCTCTATAGTTTATTTGAATATATTTGATTTGGTATGGATGTCAAATATATGGAATGTTCGTGTCAGTTTTTCATTAGATTTATGCTACTATTTTTTATCTATTGTTATATATAAACGACTACCAATAGTGTTCTTATGATGTCCAAAAACAATTGTCCATGTCGTGGGGAAAATTAATGGAATGTGTGATGGTTTAAATCCATGAGGAGTGTTGTTTCAAATGGAATCCCAGTCCAGTTCATTACAAATGATATCAGAGGTAGAAGAGTTCCTTTCTTTATAGGAACCTAGACCCATTTTTTTAATTTTCCTCTAATATTTTGGTTGTCTTAGTAATATTGATTTATAATTTTATTGGGATTCTGAAGGGTGGTCGTGAGTGGGTTTTTTATAACCACCCTCTATGATTATGCCTATGTTAAAATGGGAAGTGGTTTTTGAATTTTGAATTCGTATTTTTTTAGATATTATGTTGATTATTTATTGATCCAAATTTTCATATATTTAGTTTTATTGGGGTCTGTATGGGTTTTTAGATGAAAAAAGAGATTGGTTCAGTTTTATGAGGTCGATATATATGAATTGATAAACCAATCTATGACCAAATTCTCAATACCAAAAATTCCTAGAAATTATTGTGTGGGTATCCTATGGTCTCTCAAACCATGTGATAATGTTATTAATGGTTAGTCATAATATTTGAGTCTTTGTTTATATGTATCATAAGAGATCCTTAATTTAGAGGGATGAATAAATGTGGGACATAATGAATGATATTTTATATGATCAGGTCATATCCTTATTTTAAAATATAATTGGTTGTTTTCAAATTTGGGTGAAAGTGTTTTGCAATTACCTAATGAAATTATGGTTTTAAAAGAAATAAGTGGTCTAACTCCATGCAAGTATCTTAATCCATGCAGAAGATTTTTAGCCATTAATGAAAGGATTGGGTATGTTATATGCATCGTTATTCTAATGATGTATGCCAATGACCCACCATCCATGTGCTCCAAATCTATTCTTATGTGTCCTAGAATAGGGATATAAAATGACCCATAGAATTCATGAAGTTATTTATTTCAGGGTTCCTTAAAAAGCATTAGTATCTCAGTAAGAAGTTGTTGTCTTCTTTTATACCATCTAAATTCATCAATCTTCTAAACTATGATTTGTGGTTTCATGTGTTTGAAGTAATTCAAAGATGGGTAACCATTCAAAACGATGTGAATGGTTGTGTGGGGATATCATTATAAAAAAGTATAGGTCATCCATTGGCTATGCAGATTTTGGAAGACTATATTCTTTAACTACATAGTTGGTTCAACTTTGTAAGTAGCAATTTACAGTTGGTATTCCATAACATGTATACAAATTCTTCAAATCATTAATGGTTTATAAATTATGGTCTTTCACATCCCACATATTTATTATTTTATCCCATTTCATTGGTTATGTTGGATATACCATGGTTATCATGTGATTCTTATTCCTTTCCTTCATCAATTATCATTCCATCTCTTATACTATCTTCATCTGATCTAATTCATACTATTTTTAGTTCTTTTTTCTTTTTCATTAATTTCCCTCAAACTGGATAGAATCAAATCTTTATTTTGGACAATTGAAGAGTTCTTAGTATAAGGTAGGTGGTCCATATATTTTACCTTACTGTATGTATTTTTTAGATCAATATATTTGTGTTTCAAACTATAATTTCTATCTATCACCCTTAAAATGTGAAGTTAATTATGTAGATACTAATGACATAGATTAAATAAAAATTTTACTCTTAATAGAACTATTGGTTTCTCTCCAAAACCCAAACCACTAAATCGGTGTGTTTACTTTGTGGTTGTAATCTATGCTTCAAATAAAATATTAATAAACCATTTTGGTTGATACTTTAACAGATTATAATTATAATGCATTTCATAACTTTGATTATAATTGGAGGTGTGATGATTAATCCCTCATGCGAGGGATGGATAAATTAAATTAAGAAACATGAGAATGATAACCAACCTTGACCATTTTATAATTAACCACAATAGAGGTGTGTTGTCTTATTAATAAAAAGGTGTATCTAAATAATAATATTTGAATGATGAGATTCAAGGACCATCCCATGGGCATATTTTTTTTATAATTAAAGAAACTCCCCTATTTAAATTATTCAATTTATTTATAAAAATCTTAGAGGCATAAATATTTCATGTGTAATGAATTGAAATGTAGTAGGGAATGTTTTCCCACATGAAACTATTTTTTATTAGTACATTAAATTGACTAAAAATTACGATCATGGAGAATCATTTCTCCATGGATACTTTCATGGACTATGATATACCTATGCATGTATGGTGCAAACTGCCTATAAATAGTTCACATAGACATTGTTTTATTACCTTATGATACTAAATCATGGAGTCCCATATATTTTTTGAAGCATTTTTATAGAATCATTTAGGCATGATTTCCCTTATATAAATTTTGATACGTGGGAATGGTTTCCATCAGGCATGATTTTCTTTATATATTGGATACTCAAGCATGGAATCCCTTATGCATTTTGATACTCAGACATGGAATAACTCATGCATGGTGCCCCATAAATGTTGTGACATATGGGAATGGTTTCAAATATATGTTGTGATTATTAGAAATGGGGTCCAGTATATTTTGTGACACTCAGGTATGGCATCCCTCGGTGGTATATTCCCTTAAAAATTATGATACCCTAGGCATTGTGTTCCTTATATTGTGATACAAGGGTCTTGCACCTTATAAATAGAACCCCTAAATGATATGTGATAATCTTTGTGGATTCTTTGGAACTAAACCTAAACCCAACACCAGTTAATCTATATCTAGGAAATATATTATATTTGATATGCATATATATACATGATGGAAGGTGTGAAGATATATATAATCTTATTCCAATGAAAAAATGGTTGATCATGTGTCCAGGAGGAAAATGAGACTAAATTGATTACATTTATTTATTTTTTATAACATTATTGATATAATTTCGCACTATTATATTTTATAATCATTGAAGAAATAGATCTTGAAACCATTGTTTTTAGCCTACTAATTATATCCCACACCCTATTTGGGATGTATTTCCACTATTATACCCAAAAAGACCGCATGGTTACAGGATTAGGTTCTGTATTTTTCAATCATGAAATTCTTCTTGAATATGGGAGTTATGAGAACAACTATGTGATGGAAATTAGGATAGTCATGAAGATATTTTTTTAACTTTTAATATACCTATACTATATTTTATAGTAACCACTTTAGTATGTTTACTGATTTAGATTTTATAGCCTCATATGGACATGAATGCATTGTTGAATAGTTGGAATGTTCTATTTTATCAGTTATTGTTATCATTTGATTCTATTTCATTCATATATACTTATTTTTTTGATGTAGTTATTTTATAGTGATATGATACTATTATTATAAGGTTATAGACTCTCTATTGTACCATAATTATACACTAACTATTGGTCGGTTGCCTCTGACATATGTGGTGGAGCTCTTGTAGCTATATAACCAACTATCTTTGGGGGGGGGGGGGGGCAGTGTGCAGGGGGTGAAGGGGGAGGGGGAAGGGGGTGTGGGGGTGCATGGGGGTGTGTATAGGGGGGTATTGTACAGGGAGTGGGGCATGGGGTGCAAGGGGTGGGCGGGTGTCTAGGAGGGGGGGGGGGGTAGCATGGGGTGCATGGGGATTGGGGGTATAGGGAGGAGGGGTGTCCAGAAGGGGGGGGGGCAGTGTGCATGGAGGGTGGTAGGGGGTGAAAGTGGAGGGGGGGTGTCCAGGAGGGGGGTGGGGGGGGTGAAGGGGTCTGGGGGAGCAGTGTGAAGGGGGCAGGGAGGGGGGGAAGGGGTGTGGGGGTGAAGGGGGAGGGGGGATGTCTTGGGAGGTCGGGGGGGGGGGGGGGATGTCCAGAAGGTAGGGGGTGTCCGGGGGGGGGGGGCATCCAAGAGGGAGGGAGGAAGGGTGTCTAGGATGGGGGGGGGGGGGGGTTCCCATTAGATAATTCTATAAAACACATAATAGTTCATTGTTCAAAAATCTAGGTTTTAATGTGGGTGTTGGAGGTACACCAAAATAATCTTATGTGGTCATAGAAAGGTATGACTATTCATGATTTTTTTATAATTTGAAGCATTTATGAATTCCCTTAACCATAATATTTGTATGTTTTTTTATTTACATGTTATTGATGGTTACTTATTAACTTATGAAACAATACATATAATGTTAAATAATTTTCTTGATTATTTATTTAATGTATGTTTATATGCCTCAGAATGGATAGATAATGGATTTACAACATTGATCGGATCACTGATGAATTTTAGGCGTTACGATATTTCTTGGACTTTGTATTCACTATTGATTCAGATGGTAGATTGATTCGATGCCTATATTTTGATTGTGTTGGAAGACTATTGTTAACTCGCGAGGAAGTGAGTTATCATATCACTAAACAAGGTTTCCAAAAAAATTATCATGTGTGGTATCACAAAGGAGAAAAATTGAAAGTGGTGAATGAAATCGATTTAGCAGAAAGGATTGGTATGAAAAATCTGATTTTCGATCGGTTTCCTTTTGTTTTTGAAGCCATCTCCTCATGTAGACCAGTACATGAGGAAATGAATACTGGAACATAGTTTTCATCTATTAAGCAGGATGATGACGTTGAGAGTGTTAGAAAGCTGATGGAAGATGCAAATACCCTAGTATACCAGGCATCTGAAAAAATGAGAAAACTTGATTTTTTAATGTGATTATATCATGTAAAAGAAATGTATGGATTTAGTAATACTATGATATACTATATCCTTACATTTATTAAGGATTTACTTCCTGATGATGCATGTATTCTAGAAAATAATTACATAGTATCAAAGTTGGTTAAATTTTTTGGATTTTCATCTATTAAGATTCATTTTCCCCCAAAGATTATTGTCTGTTCTAGAAGGAAAATGAAGAGTGAAGTCACTGCAAATAGTGTGGCACATCAAGGTGGAAGACTAATAAAGACGAAACACAATCTCTCATACTAGAGAAAGTGATGTGGAACTTCCACTTAATTCCTAAGATTTAAAAAAAAATTATGTCAGAACAAATGGAAAAGAATATGAGATGGCATAAAGATGAAAGAAATAAAGATAATGATGAAATAGTGCATCCTACAAACGGGTTGGGTTGGAAGAAATTTGATAGGTTACATCTTGATTTTGTAGGTGACCCACAAAATGTTATATTGGGAATATCCTTTGATGGTTTCAACCCATTTCACCAAATGCATACTGCACACAGTACTTGTCATGTTTTCATTCACATTTATAACTTTCCTTCATGGATGTGCATGAAGAATCCATTTACTATAATGAGTATATTGATATCTGGACCAAGTGATCCTGGAAATGATATTGATATATACTTGTAGCCATTAATAGAGGAGTTAAAGGAGCTTTGGATTGTTAGTGCACATGCATATGATGCATTCAGGAAGGAGTACTTTATGTTTCGTCCAGCTTCATTATGGATGATAAATTATTTCCCTACCTATGGAATGATTTCTGGTTAGTGTACTAATAGGAAATTATCTTTCCCTATTTGTATGATAAATACACATTTCTGAAGATTAATGTTTCGACAAACTTTCAGCTTTATAGGGCATCGACGATTTCTACTGATGTATCATCCATATTGGAAAAATAGAGGACAGTTTGATAATTCCGTCAAGACAGATGAGACACCTCAAAGAATGTCAGGGAATGATATTGTTAATGAACTTGACAATTTTAATTATGTTCTTGGAAAAATTCAATCAAATATTAGAAAGTGAAAACATGTTAATTCAAATTCCAATAACAATTGGAGAAAAAAAATCATATTCTTTGAGTTGTCGTATTGGTCATCGAATCTATTGCGTCATTGTTTAGATGCAATGCATATCAAGAAAAACATTTGTGAGATGTTACTTGGTACTATTTTAAATGTCAAAGGCAAAAAAAGACGATTTTCGGTCTCGTCATGATTTTATGGATTGGGGTATAAGAGTAAAACTTCATCCTGAGTTAATTGGTCAAAATAAGTGGAAAGTCCCTATTGCCTGTTATTCGATGAAAAATGTGGAGAAGAAACAATTTATTCTGGTCTTGGAAAGATTGAAGGTTCCAGATGGTTATTCAACTAATATTTTTAAAAGGGTGAATACACAAGATGTGAAACTAAAATCACTTAAAATCCATGATTACCATGTATTGTTACATGAGTTGATTCCTATTTCCATTCTACATTTACTTTCACATAATTTTAGTGTTGTAGTGAATATGTTATTTCATTTTTATCGAGACCTTTGTGCCAAAATAATGACCAGAAGTGTTGTTCAGAAATTTTAGAGAGATGCACCGATTATTCTATGCGACTTGAAGAAAAATTTCCCACCATCATTTTTCACATGTATGTTACTTCTAACTGTGCATCTTCCCACAGAAGTTCTTTTTGGTGGTCCTGTTTTGAGTTGGTGGATGTATCCTACAGAAATAATGATTTTTACATTGAAATATTATGTGAGAAATAAATATCACCCCAAAGGCTCTATTGTGAACTGTTATTTAGCATAAGAATGCATGTATTTCTGTTCATCGTACTTGGATAACGTCACCACGAGGTCTAATCGACTTATGAGAACTGAAGATGAGAAATATAATCCCATTAAGACTGCATTTCCTTCACTACCCCAAACATGGGGGATATCTAGATCGTACTTGTTGTGTACTTTAAGTAGGGAAGAGTGGGAAATGGCTCAACGTACAGTATTATTCAACTGTGGTGTGATTGATGATTATATCAAGTAAGTAAACTAATAAATTTGCATTTTTTTCATTATGTTATTTCTTCATATCTTCTGATATTTTTATGCTTTCATATTTATAGAGAACATTTATAATTTATAAAAAAGATACATCGCTCTCTATCTATTTAGAGGAAGGAACTACTGCACATCAATGAATTTGATACTTGTTTAAAGTAAAAGGTAATAGATTTTTTTCTCCTCATAACATAATCACATGTCTCTGTTTAATATTCAATGTTGGTATCTTTTAGGTTTTAACTCTACCAACGAATGAAGTATCAGATGAAGTAAGAGTGTTATCCTTTAGTCCAAACGATGTGGTACATGATTGTAAAGCAATGGTTGTCAATGGATTTAAATTTTTTATAAATAGCTGTGCAAAAAAATGGAAACATAGCATGACGGTGTCACAATAAGATCCACAATAGATTTTTATGTGAGTGAATCAGATAGACAACCTTGGTCAGAAAATATATCATATTATGGTGTTGTTGAAAGAATCATTTTATTAGATTACTATGTACATGGTTGCGTCGCAATAATGAAATGTAAGTGATTAGATTCAATGACATGAAAAGGAATGTATATTAATAACTGTAGATTTAGATTGATTGATATGAATTGCCAGCTTCACACTGATGAACCTTATATTCTTGCATCATAGGCTAGATTGGTGTTTTATGTAACTGAACCGTTACAACAAAAATTTGGTGTTATTGTTGATGTCATTCCTAGGCATATTTTTGACGAAGACATGGATGACAATGATATTGTGGATGAACCTGTCAGTATTTATTCAAATGTTTCATTTGATGACATAGATGACTCAATTACTTGAACAGATTGTAAACCATAAATTATCACAGACCGCACAGAAAGTTGATACGTTTGTAAGTATTTACCTAACATTATCTTAATATTTTATGTGTTTTTTTAAACTTCCATACATGATATCAAATTAACTAGTATATTTTATACCATTTTTAAATATAAAACTATTTATAGTCTGACCAATTTTTGTTTAAGAACATTAATTGTAATTCTTAAACATAGAAGAATCATGATATTTTATCAATATAAAGATCACATTGAAAATGTATCTCATTGTTTGATTATAAAATTGTATTATTTATCATTTTGAATTATTTCTATTTATTTGAGAATATTATTTTAAATTTTAAGGTCAAAATGTCGGAATATGATGATATTAGAAGAAATTGAATAATACGAAGAAATTAACAACATATGTCTCATCTGGCCAACACTGTAAGTACAATTTGTGTTTGAATATTATGGTATATCATATTATTTATGTTGTTATCGTTCATTTTATTTTATCATCTATGTTATTTTAGACTACTTCGTCGAGGAGACAGTTGGATTATACTACTGAGGCTGATAGTATGGTGGGGGTATTGATTCTATCGTTCAACCTACTACTATGCTGCTTGAGTCACCAGAAGTTCATCCTCCCATTATTCCACCCATATTATCCATAACCACATTTCCCATATCTCTTTTTCCCACACCCATATTAGATGGTAGTTCTCATACTCCCATCCCTCCTTATTTTCCATTCCCACCATCCACTGTACTGGGCACTGTGCCCCCATATATCCCACTGCCATATCCATATTCATATCCACTCTCATATGTACAGGTTTATCCATCTACTATATAAAGTACTCCTACTGTAGATATCCCACCTACCACATAAGATACTCCCCCCTCTAGGCGCTGTACTTATTGAGTCAGCAGATCCCCCATCTACTGGTATGTGTTTAAACATTACTGTTAGTGATTAATGATAAATTACTATATATTATTATCCTTTTCTACTTTTTTTCATGATTAGCTCTAGTCTCCACCAGAAGACGAGGCCACACAAAAATGAAATAGGTTTGGAATAGACACACGCAAATCATGGTTGAATAAAATGAGGGCAGAGCTATAATTAAAAAAAATGGTACGGAATGTAAAAGCTTTATGGGAACACTTTCTAGACACAACAATATCATTCTGGTTCAACAAATAAGTTAGAGGGAAGTTGGAGAACAAATAAATGACAATGCATGGGCAGATATCTGGGTAAGTAATGTTAATTACCTTTTATATATATTAATTTATAATATTTTCTTAACAAATATTGTGTCCATTGTAGCTCCGATATAATTTTCATGATGGACAAAATTCCAAGGCTGAAAGGTTAATGGATTTAGGTGAAATGTGATGAGCATAAAAGTATGACTTATATCCAGGGTTGGGGGGGTGTTTTACAGGGTCTGGGGGAGTGGAGGTTTGGGCTGTTCAGGGGAGTCTGTCTAGGGTATGGGTCTGTCCTTGGGGGTGTCCCGGGTCTTGGGGGGGGGGGGTCTATCTAGGGGGGTTGTCCAGGGTCTGGGGGGGGGGGGTGTCGAGGGTCTGGGGGGGAGGGGTTGTCCAGGGTGGGGGGGGGGGGGTTGTCCAGGGTTTGGGGGGAGTGGATGTATGGGCTGTCCAGGGTCTGGGTATGTCCTTGGGGGGGGTCTGTCCGGGGGGGGGGGGGGGTCCAGGGGGTGTCTTGGGTCTAGGGGGGTTTGTCTGGTGGGTTGTCAAGGGTGTGTGTGGGAGGGGGGGGGGGGTGTCCAGGGTCTTGGGGGGGTGTCCTGGGTCTATGGGGGGTGTCCTGGGTGTGTGGGGGGGGGGGGGTTCCGGGGTCTGGGGGGTGTCCAGGGTCTGGGGGGGGTGTCTATCCTGGGTCTGTTTGGGCGGTGTCCTGGGTCTAGGGCGGGGTCTGTCTGGGGGGCTGTCTAGGGTCTAGGGGGTGTCCTGGGTCTGTCTGGGGGGTCCAGTGTCCTGTTCAGTGGGGGTGTCCAGGGTATTTCTATGATGGGGGGGGGGGGGGGGGTTGTCCAAGGGAGTGGGGGGGGGGGATTTGCATGGGGGAAGGGGGTGTTTCAGGGGAGATATTTTTTATGGTTTTTCATACCCTATAGCCACAGTTATAAACCGTGGATATAGGTCCAATTCCACAATTTCTAACCATGGAAGAAAATGGTGTCCATCCTCTAGTATATCCACGGTTCTAAACCATGGATGTAGTGATATTACCATGGTTTGAACCATGGCCATATACCTATAGCCACAGTTTGAACCATGGCTATAGAACTATCGCCACAGTTCCAAAAACATGGCTATAAGTTTATGCCTATATCCATGCAAAACATAGCCACAGTTTCTCAAACCATGTCTCTTACCTATAGCCACAGTTTGAGGACCTATAGCCACTGTTTTAAACCGTGGCTATAGCCCGAATTTCCAGTAGTGTCCCCTCTCTCAATCTAAAAACCACTAGTCTTTGAATTAAAACCACTACTATATAATTTAAAATATGAATATATTGAGGGTATTGACCAATTTCCTATCATTATTATTAATAAAACTATCTCCAAAGTAGAAATAAAAACTGATAAACCTTTTAAGAGAGTGTAAAAAAAAATTGGATGGAAGTTGGATGATATTCCTAAGATTATACCATATATTTTTAGGCACCATATAATTATAGATGATGAGGATAAGCCTATAAATTAAGGTCAACATCGGTTGAATCCCACTCTCCTTGAAGTGGTATGGTTGGAAGTTAGTAAATTACTTGCTGCTGGGACCATTTATCTAATATGTGATAGTAAATGGGTCAACCTAGTTCAAATTGTTCCTAAAAAAACTAGAATAACATTAGTTTCAGATGAAAGGAATGAATTGGTTCTAACAATTATGAAAAAAAATTGTCAAGTCTGTATTGAAATACCAACGACTGAATCAAGAAACATGAAAAGACCACTTTTCTTTACCTTTCATTGACCAAATGATGGAAATACTGGCTGTTAATTCCCATTATTTTTTCCTTTATTACTATTCGGGTTATTCTCAAATACATATATCCCTTTAGGATAAATAAAAGATCAAATTTACCTATCCATTTAGCACATTTTTATACATAAGGATGCCTTTTGTTCTATGTAATGCTCCTGGTAATTTTTCAACGTTGTATGTTGAGTATATTTTCAAAGTACATTGAAAATTTCATAGAATTTTTTATGGATTATTGCACAGTTTATGGTAATTCCTTTGATGTTTTTTTTCACACCTAGGTTCTTTATTCCTCCATTACATTAAAAAACATCTCATATTAAATTATGAGAAATGTAATTTCATGGTTGATCGGGGGATAGTTCTTGGGTATTTTATTTCTAATGAGTGAATTAAAGTGTATAAATCAAAAATAGAATTAATTTACACCCTTCTATATCCCAAATATGTTCATGAGGTGTGATATTTCTTAGGTCATGTGGGTTTCTACTACCCATTCATTAAATAATTTAGTAAGATCACACTTCCCCTATCTCTATTGTTGCAACATGATTCTGAATTTCTTTTTGATAAAAATTATGAGGATAATTTAAATTCACTAAAAAGTAGTCTCACATAACCTCCCATAATCCAACCACCAAGGTGGGATCTCACCTTCTAAATTATGTGTGATACCTCTCACTTTGAGGTTGGGGAAGTTTTATAAAAAAGGGTTGAAAAGTCTCCTCATGTCATTGTGTATTCCGCGCGTGCCCTTGACGCTACCTAGAGAAACTACACAACAACTAAAAAGAACTTATTTCTATTGAGTTTTCCTTGGAAAAATTCCATTCATATCTTATTAGGTCAAAAATAATTATCTTTTCTGATCATGTCACCCTTAATTTTCCACTAACGAAACTTGAAGCTAAGCCCCACCTCATACGGTGGATGCTCCTCCTCCAGGAGTTTGACATTGAGATTCATGATAAGAGAGGTGTGAAAATGTGATATCTAACCAAATTTGTGGGATTTCCCCACCATGGGACCATCATGTTGACTCACCCCTCCCCATTTGATAATTCTTACCTCATGAGAACCTTTGTGATGTCGTGGACCTTACCTCCTAGTATGAAGAAATTTTGAACTTTATAGAAACATCTAGGGTCCCCAATGATTTCAGCACTTCATAATCCCAGAGACTTAATCATGGATCAAATTGGTACATTTGGGATGACCCATACTTATGGAGAATTTTTAGTGACCAAGTTGTTCTTCGGTGTGTCCTTGACCATGATTTCACCACTGTTTTGACCTTTTCCCACACTTTGGCTTATGGGGGACACTCTGGCTCTCAACATACAACTCAAAAGGTCCTTGACTCAGAACTTTATTGGCCAAAATTGTATAGATATTACCATCAGTTTTGTAAGTCATGTACTCAATGTCAATTCACTTGGAGTATCTCTAAGAGGAATAAAATTCACGAACAACCATTGTTATTTTTGGAAATCATTGATGAATGGGGAATTGAATTCATGGGGAATGATCCAAATTCATTTGGATTTATGTACATCTTATTTTTTGTGGAATATATCTCTAAATGGATGGAAAAAATGCTACCAAGACCGATGAATCTCAAGTGGTTATTGATTTTGTGAGGTCCTAGATTTTCAGTAGGTCTGGTTTGTCGAGATTAATCATTAGTAACCATGGTTCACATTTTATCAATCACAACAAGAAACATTTTATACATAAGTTTGGGGTTGTTCATAAAGTCTCCACTTTATATCACCCCCAAATTAATGGAGAAGAAGAAATCTAAAATCAGTAAATTAAGATAATCTTAGAAAAAATGTTACAACCCAATATGAAATATTGGAGTTTGTACTTGGATGATGGACTTTGGGAATACTGTATATCTTTTAAAAACCTGTTCAGAATTTCACCATACAAGATTGTGTTTAGAAAGGATTTTTACCTCCTGGTGGAGGTATAGAACTATGCATATTGGGATTTTAAACAATGTAATATGAATCTATCAGATATAGATGATCATAGGAAGTTGTAGATTCAGGAGTTGGAAGAAATTTGATGTGATTCATATGAGAACTACAGAATCTATAAATATGTGTAAAAAGCTATCCTTAATGGGATGATTAATTAGTGGAAGTTTCATATTGGTGAGAAGGTTTTCCATAAAAATTATAGGCTAAAAACTCCACCTAGGAAATCTTCGTTCCTGATGGCTCAATCATTATATTGTTACTAATGTTTACCCTTTTGGTAAAACACAAGTTTTTCATGAGTAGATTGGTGAAGTGCTATCATCAATGAGGAGTTATGTAAACACTTTTATAAAGGATTTTACAAAGCACCCGATAGAGGAAATCCACCTTCAAGAAGAAATATACTAATAAAGTCCACCATGTTTTTATCCTTACTTCTCATATTCACTTTTATTATAGTGAGGAAACAATAAAATCTATGTGTGGGTGGGTTGATATATTACTGGTTTTATTAGGATTTTCATTTTCTTTCTTCTATCTTCTCATTTTAGCGTGATGAATAATATTTTTACTTTTCCCTAGATTGTTGAGTTTATTAAGATTTTCATCATCTTTATTATTTATTTTTTTAATGAATAGTATTTCCACCTTCCCCCATCCCCCCCTAAATTTTATACCAAAATATCAATTTTTGATTCCCACTTTATCATGGAAAATGATTCTAGATTTATTATTAAAGTTATTGAAAATGCACGAGTAATTTCTCTATTTCATGTTGTTTTAACATTTTTAAAAAATTCACTAATAGAATGTGTGTTTTGGCATGAATTTAAAATTAGGGTGTGTTTTTAAGTAAATTTGTTGTTTTTTTAATGATATAAATTGTTGTATCACTATGAAAACCCTTGAGACGATTGATACCCCTTGTGTGAATAGTTTTTTGGAAAATTGTGCCACTTAATATCTTCACACACTTTTGCACAAAACCATGAAGTGTGAATATTTCTTACTTAATAGAATGTAAATATAGGTTAGGTTAATATTTATCATCTTTCTAAAATTATTTTTCCATTTGTTCATTCCTTATCCAATCTATTTCATTATTGTACTAGATTGACCTATGCTTGTGTACATGTTATCTGACTGTTGTATTCCCTCAAATAAAAAAAACTATAACTAAAAAACAAAAAAATAAAAAGAAAAAGAAAAAAATAATTATAAAAAAAACACATAAAAAATATGGTTTGTGTCTAGTTTTTGTCAAAAAACCACTCTTAATCAACCATTTATCTTGTTATCACTATTACAATTAGTGTTATGAGGAGATAAAACAAGGGTTGAGTGATGAGTGTGATATTTTTTTGAAGTTCAACTTTTGAAAAAAAAATAATAAATGAGGGGAGTGATGAAATGTAAAAAAATATGGGGATATCTAGGTCAGGAAATTAAGGTCTGACTTCCAATAATGGTTAAGTGAGTGGGTCCTGAAATTTGATTGCAAATGATATAGGGCGGGTTTTGTGGACAAAAGAATTTATGTATAAAAAATGTTAAAATAACAAATATTTATTGGATATAAAGTGGAAGGAATAGCATGAAATGGTTTTTCACACACACATGTGGAGAGTTAGTGGCATGATTGACATTTTAATTCCTTTCTCATATTGGTATCATGCTTCTCTTTGAATTTTGTTCTGATACAATTTATGAGACATCGTTTTCCAAAATCATTGGAATAAATCCTTAGTATGGCTTGTGCTTTGATCACACTGATATAATAAATTTAAATTTAACTGAATGTTAAATCTTCATGAAGTTTGTAATATCTCCATTCCCAAGTTTTTGGAAATGTGACTTTTCCTAGGAGTGCAAATTTTTTGGGTGTGGGGGTGTGATCGCACCATGATTCACTATTAATTTTCACCCTTTACACCACTAAATTAAACTGATTTTGTGTTGTAAATACCAATTATTATAAAATATTTCACTCCATGTTTGAATAAATTTTTTTAGTAACTGTTAAAAAAGGGTAATTTCAATTGTTTGTATAATTTCATTGTAGGTGGAGGTGATTTGGAGGGCCTAGGATGAAGTGGAAGAAAAATGGGCCAAATTGCATGGAATCCCATGAACACCTGTCCACTTTTTTTAATGTTATGAGGAATATATGCATCCATATGAGATGATTTTTTTTGTGGGAGGATCCATTAATCCATACGATACAACTTTAATGAAGGATTCCAAGCCCAATTCATTCATTAAGAGGCCCAACAGAACTGATCTGTCCAATAAAATGAATCTACACAGAGTCAAATGTATGCCTATGTGTTTTGGAAATATCTATTATTATGTACATTATATATCCTCAAAATTTGACATCGAGATATAGAGGAAGTATAGAAACAAGTTTTTAGCTTTGTGAAAAGTGATATTAGATTTTCTAACTTTCCAAAAACATGGTCCAAGTGTGTTAAGATGGTATGTGAGTATGATATACTCTATAATACCAAAAGTAGGATTGAAATAATAGATATAATGAATGTAGTATCTAGTGATACTCAATATACAAGAGGGGTGGTGAATTGTACACTTTTAAAAAAAATTATTTTGGATCTTTTAAAGATGACTATGTTTAACAAGGTTAAACAATGTAATTCAAAAAACCTCTAGTTCTACACACTTGCTTGATTCCGAAAATATGATTCTGAGAAAGTGAATCTGAAAAGATGGTTCTGAAAAATGAAACATAATGAAAGTTTACAATGATAAAATATTCTACCTTAAAGTGTATAGAATCTTATTAAATCAGAGTACAAGTAATAAGGAAGTATAATATAGTTATACTTTCCTCAAAAAATAAAATTCTATGGAAAACTTGTAACAAAACAAGTAACATTAGTAAATATTTTAACGCAAAGAGAAGGGTATCCAACAACCTTGGATAAAGGTCCCTTGATTTATACTTTAACGAAAGTCTGTCTTACCCACACCAGGGTAAGCCCTCGATATGAAGACCAGAGTCTGTCTTGCTATCCTCGAAAGACCTCAACTTCAAGGTAGTCGAAACCTCTTTCTTCCTCAGTAAGGAAGCCCTCAACTTCAAGGTAGTCAGAACCTCTGTCTTACTATCCCCGAAAGCCCTCGATTGTACACAACAACAATTGTAGTTGCACAAAGCAAATATGAATGATAAGTTTAGTACGCACAAGGCAATAAAGCCCCTCTCTCTAGAAATCACTTCAGTAGCATGTAATCTCAAGATTGATCAACTTATTATGTTCTCTTTCAAATTAGATCTTATTTATAGGCACAACACCAACAGTCGGCTCCCTCCTCCAACGGTCATATTTTTCCTTGAATTTTGGAGGGACCTGTACACATGTCACTCAAACAACGGTTAGTAAGTAACTGAATGCACGACATCATTTTAAAATAGGAACTAAGTGTAAGAAAAAATATGGTTACATAACCAAAATCAAATATTCCAAATGTAAGAAAATAAAAGTTAGGAGTCTAATAAAAATGAATTCGAAGTCTTATAATACAAGGATAGTCAGATTCTGTTTTCTAAATAATTTTGAACCTGAACTCTCTAGAATTCTGGAGTCTGAATTTTAAGGAAATTTTGAATCTAGTTTCATAGGAATTCAGAACCTAATATTACAAAGTTTGGAGTTAGAGTTCATGATAATTTGGAATCAGAACTTTCAAAGTTCGGAGTTATAATTCATTAGAATTCGGAGTTAGAACTCAGAAGAGTTTGGAGTCTGAATTCAGAGAATTCAGAGTTAGAACTCAGAACCTAAAAATAGAATACTCTACATCAAAGTATTATATGATTCCGTGGTTTTTATACATGAAACCAAATTTTACATTTAGACAGAATAATGATTAATGAAAAACTTGGTAAGGATAAATTTTCTTTGGGGAAGGAAAATTTTCCTTATGAAAGTAAAGCATAGGGTAAAATGGGATTTTCCTTGATATAAGGTGTTTGTGATTTTCAAAACAATAATTAATGATAAAGTCATAAGGAGAACTTATTGACTCAAAAATATCCCCAAAATATGAAGGAATGTAAGAGTCATAAGGAAAACATTATTGACTCAACAAATTGGTTTCTCGAAATCATAGTGCCCAAAACCACCTCCCATTTTGGATATAAAAGAACACCTTGGGAACCACATTTTCAAGTTAAACCAGGAGACTATGTTTTTCTATTTTGGAGCCCCAAATTAGTCCTCTAATAAATCCTAGAAGTTCTAGAGGCCATGGGAATTTCTATTTCATTGTCATTGTATTTCTCTCCTCCCAGGGAGTTCTAAACTCCTCGTGATCACCCGGGGAGGAAGATGTTGTAAATACAAGATTTGTTTTTGTAATAATTGAATGATACTTTTAATTATATGTTTCTATGTTGTTTTTATTAATCTTATATTTTTATTTTATTTATTTATGTAATTTTATGTCATACTCAACTCATATGATCATGTTTTAGAGTACTCATTCATGTGATGTTTGACACACCGTTCACCATTTATTCTTCCCCTTTAAATTGTGGTGTTTGTGAGGTTCATATTGGTCAATTGAAATCACATAAAGACTTATATATCCATTTAATTTCATTTTATAGTAACACATTTTAATAACATAGAAACCTGGATATACCATAGAGTTCTTCGCGTGTTTCCTTGGTTAGTTTCGGATATGAAGTCAAACAAAAATCACCCAATCATCAGTGGCATCCGGTGAATGATTGTGTGGTTCCGATTGAACCCTAAGAGGTATACTAGTATAAAATTTATAAAATAATATTTCTAGGTGTTAAATATAGGTTGTCATGACCTGTCCCTCAGGGTCCGTCCCGTGACTACCCTAAGCCCGCCTTCCATAGGACAAGGGCTGGAGACTAGCACCGAAAGGCATATTCCCTAAAAACAGGAATGCATTGCCTTTATAACCTGTAACTCACACAAATAAGCACAAAAAGGATACAAGCACAAAGTAAAACTATGTAGTAAATAGGGTGTGTACCGAAAGTAAAAGGGGCTAGAATGTAAGCCCAAATGTAATGTACTAGAAAAACTAGAAAGTATAAGTAAAACTGAGTACAACTCCTGTGAACACCTGCCATGGAATCCTACCTGAAGGGTACATACAACTCATGAATGGTCGTCTCTACGGTATGCCTCGTATATGGTCCACCTCTGAGCTACCTCCAGTCCTGGTACCCTCATCCGCAGTCAGCGTTGTCCACTGTCTACACCAAACACAACACGGTGGGGGCATAAACCGTGTAGAGGTGAGTATAACGATACTTAGTAGGGACCCTAAGACCCTCGAAGGTCTCACAAAATCCACAAAGGATAAACCTCAAAACATGAAGACAACTGACAACCCTACTGAGTTATATGCCCATACATATACCAAAGTTGTCAAGTAAACCCATATCAATCATGAGGAAACACGAGGACCAACTCAATATCCAAAATCCAAACTATTCCAAGAAGGAAAGAATATCCCAAATAAAAAGACTCAGCTCACACCAGGTATACAACTTTGAGAAAAAGAATTATGAAGATGACCCACATAGGATTGCTATGGAATCTAATAGTCAGCTACAAGATTCTCTAGGGATAATAATGAGTAACATTCCCAACACATTAGCTACTGGATAACTCCTCCTATATCGAGTACAGTGGGCCTACCGCATCACACAGAGGCACTTCCCACTAACCTTGGACTGCCGAGGTACTCCTCCTGTCAAGTACCGTGGGTTAGTCGCGTTAGACAGAGGCACTCCTCACCATGGGTCTGCCACGTCACACAGAGGCGCTCCCCCTCACGGTCTACTGAGGTACTCCTCCTGTAGATCACCACAGGTATACCGCATCACACAAAGGCACTCCCCACCATGGGTCTGCCACGTCACACAAAGTTTCTCCCCACTGGGCCAGTCGAGTCACTTTGAGTCGAAACGGTCAGCAGTCGTCAAGTCTCAACCACTCGCATGGTTTCGTACATATCGCGCTTGGGAGAACCACTCCCTAAGCCATAGTTCATACCTCAACTGACCCTAATTTCCACAAAAAAGTAAGCCAAAGGTGTGTTATTTCAAAAGGGACCCAATGCAATAGATGGCGTGTCAATCGGATGCCCGGTGTGTAAGTTATTAGAGTTTCTGCTCTAAGGGACCGATTGAATTCGAGGTCCGATCCAACCCGACTGTAATCCAACCTTATCCAAAACTCAATTGGAGTATATAAAAAGGTCCGTTTCAATGCAAGTATTTTTTCACCATAGACGGTTTTTCAAACAGATGCCTAGTTCTCAAGTTATGGCAAAAAAGGTAATACAGGGCCCAGATGGGCCCGGGTCCAGTCCAACTCGGTCCGGGTCTGGCCCGGATGGCCTCGGCCTCGGCGAGCCCGACCCGCTAGGCTTCCGTCAGGCCCGACCCACATAGGGGGTGGCCCAGCCCATCCTGCAAAGGTCGCGACCCGTTAGCGCGGCCTGCGGTGCGGCGCGCAGTGCCACCCGCGGTGCGGCCTTGTGAAGCGGACCATGGTGGGGCCTCATAGTGCGGCCTCACGGTGCAGCCCATGGTGCGGCCTAGTTGGAACTCAAGACCGCTCAGCAGTCTCGCACGATGCGCCTTGGCTGGGTGTCAGTTCCCTCCGGCCTCCGCCGCGGTCCAGCGACCGCGACCTCCTACTCCACCGGTGACGCGGACGCGTGCCGCCACTTCGCCTTGCGGCCGGACAGATGTTGGCTGCCACCCTGTTCCGCCGAAGCCGATGGGACGTGGCCTCTTTTGCAACCGGCGGCACTGACACGCACCGACCTTCCTCCCTCGCGGTCGGCCAGGTGCCGGTTGATTCCTTCTTCCGCGAGCCGCTGTGGCTTCATTCCAAGCCTGAAAAATTAAACGATTGCATATTCATGATACTTACGTATATGGATCCATGTCCATATATCACACTCAGAGAAACTCCGTGTTTCTAGCATCAATAAATAATAGGATTTGAAGAACACACAAAGAACGCATGAAGAATAAAAATAAAGAGGAGAAATGTTTATGGGAGGAACGATGGCCATGTTCATTTGAACATTGTCGTTGTGAATTTATGATATAAAGAATCAATAAAATTCAATCATATTAAAAACAAACCCCTTCCTCAAGAACGCTGGTGAGCGTGTGTTTGTGGAAGCGGGTCGGTGTTTGTATTCCCCCGCAACTAGCCTCCAACGACGTCACTCATTCCTCAATATCCAGTTCAGGGTTTCGGTGTCGCTTGTCACCTCCCGCTGGTACTAGCTCCATCCTCCAAGGGTCTGGCGTCACTGCACTTTGTCAGCACTTTGTTTCTTGGTGAAGCAATTCCGACCCCTCTCCCCAAGCTCCATATAAATAGGAGAGGGGAATGGTGTGCAACATTCGTGGGATTAATGGAGGCCCATTAATTGGGAACCTTCCTAATTCCCCAACGGTGCAGTTACTTAGAATTGGAAGGTCAAGCCATTTATTATCTTGACAAGTTGTCGGTCCCAACTTACCACTTGTTCGTTGGAGGAATGGAATAAAAATAAAATTATAATGTTATTTTATTTATTCTATTAAAAAGTTCCAAAAACTAAATTTTTCTCTGGACCTACTACGGTCGATGTGAAGGTCTCGTTAAGAGAATATCAGTGCTGCGAGTTTAAAGTTTTCCTCAGATTTCAATTCCGAGCACCGGTTCAGAAGTTACAAAACGCCGCTTGTGCGTTTACTGAACGTACCTGAAAAAAAAAGTTTGGAAAATTATTAAAAATAACCACTGACCCGCACCAGTCGAGGTTAGGATCTTCCAAAGTGAAACACATCCCAAAGAACCCAACAGTACTCTTATATTTCCAATCCGAGTTACCTTTTAAAGGTTATGGATTTTACAATAAAATAATTGTCACTTAATTATTTTATTTACGGCCAAAAACTAACTTTCACTAGTGGCCCGCGTCGGCAATGTTAGTATTTGGATAAACAAAGAATACCCTCACAAGTTTAGTGGTAGTCTCAGATTTTTAATCTGAGTTACCGTTTGTGAGTTATAAGCATTTGAAAAATAAAACAACTTTATTTAATTATTTTATTTACGGTTATGCCATTTTCAGGTTTTCTCACAGGAGGCCCATGCCGACTAAAATTAAGTCGCGCCTAGGGTAAACCCACCATCTTGAGCGCAACAGTGCCCTCAGATTTCTGATCTGAATAACTATTTAATAGTTATTCCATTTTTTCATGAAAACTACTTACACACACTAATTAAAACTTAACAAAACTTCAACGGATCATTCTGGGCACTCTGAGCCTCAGAATCGTGCACCGTCAGGTTTTGTGGTCTTGAAATAATTCCATATAATTAAAAAAATTATACATAATTTCTGGGACATTACATTCTACCCACCTTAGGGATTTACATCCCAAAAATCCACAATAAAGGAAAAACAACCAAAAGAGGGTACTGAGAACAAATCTGAGCCTCATGCTCTCATGTGCTCTCCTAGAGGTTCTCGTGATGCCAGCATACGCGCACCAGAGGTATTGACCACCCAAAAAGGGCCTGCTCTTATCAATTCTCAATCTCAACTGGAACCTCCGTAAACGTCACCCTATCATCTAAGTCCATCTTTCTATGGTCGATAACGTTCGACAGATCATGCACACATCTCCTCAGTTGTGACACTTAGAAAACATTACACACCCGATGCATCTGTGGGGAAAAAGATAGATGTTATGCCACCTCTCCCACTCTGCTGAGAATCTAGAGAGGTCTGATGAACCTTGGAGATAACTTTCCACCTTGACCAAATCTCTGCAAACCTCATCGAGGTGAGACCCATAGGAAGACATGATCTCCCTCCTCCTATCATCTATGTCCATCTCACCATGGTCGATAACATGCGATGGATCACACATGCATCTCCTCAGCTGTGACACACAAAAATAATTATGCACTCGGTTCATCTATGGGGAAAGAGATGGACGGTATGTCACCTCGCCCACTGTACTAAGAATCTAGAGAGTTCTGATGAAAATTGGAGATAACTTTCCACCCCGACCAAATATCTGCAAACCTCATCGAGGTGTGACCTGTAGGAAGACATGATCTCTCTCCTCCTATCGGTATAAGACTTCTTCCGGCTCTAAGCAGTTTTCACTTGCTAATAAGTGAGAAATCATGATACAAACTCTGCCACTGCTTTCTTAATCCCTAGCCACCTATACTATGGCCGAAAGTCCTGGTACATCTTCAGCACTCCTGGATATACCGCTAAAGGGGATGTATGGAAATCCATCAACACCTCCTCCTGTAGAACTACTGGTACCATGGTACGTTTTATAAAGAGGATGAATTGCTACCCACCTTCAGAAAATCCATCAGGTGCCTACCCTGAGGATATATGAGCACGTCGAGCCTCATAGTCAGTGTACCCAAGTTGCGCCTCCCTGAATCACTAAAGGAGTGAGGGTGTGACTGTAAAATACTGGAGGTATGCTTCTCCATCTCTATCCATGAAGGATATCTGCAACGCGACTAGCTGCTATGTCGCTTCACTCAGCAACTGCAGACCAGACTTCCTACCGAGTGCCTCAGCTACCATGTTCCCCTTCCCAGGAGTATTGAAAATATAAAAGTCATAGTCTTGGAGGATCTATATCCATCTACGCTGTCTCAGGTTCAGGTCCTTCTGAGAAAAGATATACCTGATACTCTTGTGGTTAGAGCAGACTATAAAATGTTCTTCCATCAGGTAGTGCTGTCACATCTTTAGTGCAAAGACCACTGCTACCAAATCCAGGTCATGGGTAGCATAGTTCTACTTGTTAGTCTCTGTCTAAGCTCCTAAAAGCTCTGATGACACTTCTCCACCCATAGGAAAGGCTCCACCTTTTTCATTAAAGCTGAAAATGGTGCCAATACCCTAGATAAGTTGGGTAAAAATCTCCAGTAGTACCTAGCCAAAGTAGACATCCCTCTCCCTTCATGGAGGTAATCCTGGAAAAATATTTTGAAAAGATGTCCCCATGATCTACCACTTCTGTTTGGAACTGAAAACTCAAAACACCCGCTGCCACGTGGGTAAGTCTGGCCGACTCGAGAGTGATCAGCTGCACCCTCCAATGCATGAGTTTATCCTATGCTGCCTGAGTTTCCTTTTTCTCCGACCAAGGAAAATCCCATTATAACATTGTAGTTAAACCACAACCCTTTTTCATAATACATTTAATCTGAGTATGAACTATGGATGTCCATTCCATACCAAAACTAACGTCGTACGACCTCGACGCTACCACCAAGAGGTTCCAACCAAAAATCTCACCTCAAGTGTCAGATCACACCATCAGTGTAAGTGTGATTATCGAGTCTCCTCCCAAAGATATCTCTAGATGTGAGGGTCAAGTCAACGGCTTAACCAGAAACTCTAGGTTTTGGACAAGATTCATGGAAGGAAGGAATGATTGGTACCTATGTCTATTAATACGAAAACTAGTAGTAGACATAGAATTTTCATCGAACCATTCCTAGAGACCTTGGGTCGCACTCCTTGCCCATATACAGCTACTCCCTTCCCCATCCTCCAACTCCTTGATCCTATAGTGGACCACAAAGGGGGGTGGTTGTAACATGTCGAAATGTACACTACCTCATGCTGCTCTCCTAGATCTGCTTCCACGTCTGCAGCCCTACAGATTCATCTACCCCTAACACTTCTTCTTCCCCAAACATTTTTACATTCCAAAGTATCTGAGAGTGGCGCCGGTTTCCTACTATTCCACTATTAACATTCATTGGTTGTATCTTCTCATCCAAAGGACATCAAACCACAAAGGATATCTCTAACACCCTAACATAGGTAGGAATGCATAGAGGAATAGTGTTGGCTCAGATGTTTCTAAAGACACCTCACTCAAAAGTCTGAGCCCTGAAGCACTGATCATATCGTATTCATCGAGTACCAGGAATGGTCGGTACACCTTTATGAATAATCAACTACCGACATGTCATCTTGTTGGAGCTGTAGAAACTCTAGAGAACTCTCAACCACCTCTTCAAGCCAGTCCTTAGCCGCCTGTGAGTCGGATCACCTCAGAACCTGAAGGGTATCTGATGCTGAAATTCATATAAGGCACTAAGCCTAAATGTGTGCTCTATCGGTATCACCGGTTGTAACTGCTGACCAAAAGACAATGATATAGCTGACACACTACCCGAAGGTACTATCTCAGGAAATGGTCCACGTACCGAATCCTCATCACTATGTGGACCATCCACATGGTCACTCACTAGAAAAGACTAGAAGCTAAGATCACCATCTTCTCTATTGGTGTCTCAACTAGGCGGTAAACTCTATCCATAGCCTCCAACCAATCCTCAGCTACCTGAGAATCTATCTCACCTCGAAACCTCGGAGGCCTCTGTCGCTGGAACTCGTGCAACACGCTTAGTCGCCGTGCATCCTCTACTGGTGGGTCTAGTCGTAACACTCATCCAAAGGGTAGTGGTGCTGCTGGTACACCACCTGAAGGTGCTTGTGCCATAATAGGGCCCTACACCGAGGCCTCATCGCTTGGTGGGCCGTCATCGCGTACTCTCTCAGGAAAACTGGGTGGTTGTCTTTTGTGGAGATATCATGATAAGGAATAGGTGCGCCATGATCATTAAGTTATACCTGGTGAGATGACTTCAAATAAATCAAAAGAAAAACTTTTAAAAACTCATGAAATCCGTGTTTTCATGTGCTGAGTTGGATGTCAAAATTCAGGGTTCTGGGGAATGGATACATTGGACCCCGCACCAACACTGAACTCCCCGAACTGAAACCCACACTCATAACACTTAACACTATTTCTTCATAGAAAATATCATAGTCCTAGTTCTTTGGTAATGTAATGTCACAAAAACTATGTATATTTTTTTAAAATATATGGAATTATTTAGAGACTGTGAAATCTGGCGGTGCATGATTCTGAGGCCCAAAGTGCCCGGAATGATCGATCAAAATTTTTTTAAGTTTTAATTAGGACGTGTAAGCAGTTTTCCTGAAAAAATTGAATAACTCCTAAACAATTACTCGAATAAAAAATATAAGGGCACCGTCATGCTCAGGATGGCGGGTTTACTCTAGGAGCCACTTAAGTTTAGTCGGCTTGGGCCTCCTCTGAGAACACTATAAAATGACATAACCATAAATAAAATAATTAAATAATGTTATTTTATTTTTCAAATGCTTATAACTCACAAATGGTAACTTGGATTAAAAATCAGAGATCAACGCTAAACTTGTGAGGACATGCTTTCTTTAGGCAGATACAAACATTATCCAGTGCGAGCCACCAGTGAAAGTTAGTTTTTGGCTGTAAATAAAATAATTAAGTGACAATTATTTTATTGTAAAATCCATAACTTTTAAATGGAAACTCGGACTTGAAATCCAAGAGTAACATTGGGTTGTTTGGGGTGTTTTTCACTTATTCAGAGCCTAACCTCGACTGGCGCAGGTCGAGGGTGACTGTTAATAATTTTATAAAAAAAATTTTAGGTACATTCAGAAAACGCCCAAGCGGTGTTTTGTAACATTTGAACCAGTACTCGAAATTGAAATCTGAGGACACCTTTGAACTCACAGTGCCGATATTAGCTTAAGGAGGCCTTCACTTCAACCGCAGTAGGTCTGTAGAAAAATTTAATTTTTGGAACTTTTTAATAGAATTAATAAAATCAATTTATTATTTTATTTTTATTCTATTCCTCCAATGGACGATCGGTAAGGTGGAATCAGTGACGTGTCAAGCTAATAAATGGATTGACCTTTCAATTCTAAGTAACTGCACTATTGGGGAATTAATAAGGTTCCTAATTAATGGGACTCCATGAATCCCATGAATGTTGAAAACCCTTCCCCTCTCCTATTTTTATGGAGCTTGAGAAGAGGTGTTGGCGCTGATTCGCCAAAAAAAGAAGTGCTGACAAAGTGCAGTGACGCCAAACCCTTGGAGGATGGAGCTGGTACTAGCAGGAGGTGACGAGCGACACCATGGGTTTGTCGTGTCACACAAAGGCGCTCCCCACTGGGTCAGTCGAGTCTCTCTGAGTCGAAATGGTCCGCAGTCGTCAAGTCTCAGCCAGTCGCAGGGTTCTGTACGTATCGTGCTTGGGAGAACCGCTCCCCAAGACATAGATCATACCTCAATTGCCCTGAAGTTAAACGAAAAAGTAACCCAAAGCTCCGTCGCATTAAAAGGGACCTAACACAATAGACGACGCTTTAATCGGACGCATGGTCTGTAAGTTATTAGCGTTTCCACTCTGAGGGCCCGGTTGGATTCGGGGTCCGATCCAACACGGTCGTACTCCATCCTTATAAAAAATTCAAGTGGAGTATATCAAAAGGAAAGTCTCAATCCAAGTATTATGGTTCCATAGACGGTTCTTCAAATGGATGCCGGGTCCTCAAGTTATGGAAAATAGGTAATACTGGGCCCAGATGGGCCCGGGTCTTGTCCGAACTAGTCCGGGTCTAGATTGGATGGCCCGGGCCTCGGTGGGCCCATCCTGTTGGGCTGTGGTCTGGATTTGCCCAAGTAGGGGGCGGCCCAGCTCGGCCCGTGAATGGCGAGTCCCGTTAGCGCGGCCCGCTGGGTGGCCCGTGGTGGGGCCCGCGGTGCAGACTTGCAGTGCGGCCTCACGGTGTGGCCCATGGTGTGACCAGGATGGCACACGAGATCTCTCGGTGGTCTTTCATGGTGTGCCTCGATCGGAATGGTTGGCCGGTCTTCCTTCTAGCGGCTCGACGACGCCGCTGTCCACCTGCGGCCAACCGGGTGTCGCCTGCCTTGCAGCCTCTGCCGCGGACCATCAGATGTGGACTCCTGCTCTATCGGTGGCGCAGACGTGCACCACCGCTCCGCCATATGGCCTAGCAGATGTCGGCCACCACCCTTCTCCCTTCACAACCGGCGGCACAGACGTGCACCACCCTTCCTCTCTTGCGGTCGGCCGGGTTTCGGACACCAGCTTCTTCCATGAGCCACTTTGGCTTCATTCCAAGCCTAAAAAATTAAACGGTCTCATATTCACGATCCTTGAGTCAAGGGATCAGTGTCCATATATCACGCTCAGTGAAAATCCATGTTTCTTGCATCAATAAATATTAGGTGTTGAAAAATGCACGAAAAACACGCAAAGAATAAAAAGAAAGTGGATCAAGGTTTATGTGCGGGACGATATACATGTTCATTTGTCCATTGTCATCATGAATTTAGGATATGAATAATTAATAAAATCCAATAATATTAAAAACAAACCCCTACCTCAAGAATGATGGTGAGCACATGTTTTTGGAAGTGGGTCGGTGTTTATCGTCCCACAGAACTAGCCTTCAATGACACCACTCGTTTTTCGATCTCCGGTTTGGGGTTTCGGTGTCACTCATCACCTCCCGCTGGTACTAGTTCTATCCTCTAGGGGTTTGGTATCACTACACTTTGTCAGCACTTTGTTGCTTGGTGAAGCAGTGCCGACACTTCTCCCCAAGCTCCATATAAATAGGAGAGGGGAAAGGTGTGCAACATTCGTGGGATTAAGGCCCATTAATTAGGAACCTCCCTAGTTCCCCAATGGTGCAGTTTCTTATAATTGAAAGGTCAATCCATTTATTAGCTTGACATGTCGCCGATCCCTCCTTACCGCTCGTCCGTTGGAGGAATAAAATAAAAATAAAATAATAAAGTTATTTTATTTATTCTATTAAAACGTTCCAGAAATTATCTTTTTCTCCAGACCTACTATGGTCCAAGTGAAGGTCTCTTTAAGTTAATATCGACATTGTGAGTTAAAAGGTGTTCTCAGATTTCAATTCCGAGCACTGGTTCAAAAGTTATAAAATGTCACTTGTGTCACGACCCGTCCTCGGGACCCATGCCATGACTACCCCAAGCCCACCTCCCATAGGCCAGGGGCTGGCGACTAGCACCAAGGTGTAAATCCCAACAAAAGGGGGAAGGCATTGCCTTTATAAGTAAACATACACCACAGAGTAAGCAAGCAGAAGTAAGCACTAACTAAACTAGGTACAAAAAGTAGTGCGGAAAAGTAAGTGGGACAGAATACAAACCCAAACTGAAAGTAAAGTACATCTGGAAAGAAAGTACAACAACTAAAAGTAAAGTAGCAATGTCGAGCTGTCCACTGGAAGTCTCACCTGAAGGGTGGGTACAGATAGCCTCCTCAGCTCCTCAGTCCAGACATCCGCTCCGTGTACGTCCCGCCCAGTGGTCCACCTCCTAGTACCGACTTGCTCCACAAGCCTCAACCACGATCAGTGCTGTCCATCGTCTGCATCCAACACAACGTAGTACGGGCATAGCCCGTGCAGGGGTGAGTATACGATACTCAGTAGGGACCCCGAGACCCCCGAAAGTCTCCCATAATCCATGAAGGATAAACCAAAAAGGAAAGATACAATCACGAAATAAAAACCAACACTACTTAGGTATATTCCCATACAAATACCTAAGTCATCAATTCCCGTTCGGCTCCAACATCCGAGCCCAAGTTTGATCATGTCCACATAGGAGTACAACCCAATCCACACAGGATAACAGAACCCAATCCACATAGGAAAGAAAGTCAATCATATCAAAGATATTGATTGAAGTCAAGAATCAGCTCACACAGGAATACTACTTCGGGGATAGAGTTGATCAGATATAGCCACCGATTAATCTAAGCTGGGACCCACATATGATACTAAACCAGCCAAGCTACCGAACCCACATAGGATTTCAGTGCAGTCTTCATCGCCGTTGAACCCACATAGGATTTCAGTCCGGACTTCATTGCTGCCGAACCCACATAGGATTTCAATGCAGTCTTCATTGCCATCGAACCCACATAGGATTTCAGTATGGTCTTCATCACTGCCAAACCCACATAGGATTTCAGTGCAGTATTCATCACCGTCAAACCCACATAGGATTTCAGTACGGTCTTTATCACTGCCGAACCCACATAGGATTTCAGTGCAGTCTTCATCGTCGTCGAACCCACATAGGATTTCAGTGCAGTCTTCATCGCCGTCGAACCCACATAAAATTTCAGTACGGTCTTCATCACTACCAAACCCACATAGGATTTCAGTGCAGTCTTCATCGCCGTCACAGCCAGCTCTAGGGTTCCCGCACACAGCATGCTTGTTTCCGGGAGGGTCCGCTCCACGAGACAAGGGGGTGTTACATCAACTGACACGTAGTCCGAAGTTGATGTATCTCAAAGTTCCGTCTCGACAAGAGGAACTCAACGTGAGAGACGGCGCATCAATCAGACGCCCGGTCTGAGAGTTATTGGCATTTTCGTTCCAGGGGACCGGTTGGTTTTTAAGGAAAAACCAACCCGACCGCACTCCAACTGCATCCAAAACTTGAGAGGAGTAAGCCAAAAGGTCCGTCTCACTAAGAGAAATCCAAGAAGTCGACGACACGTCAATCGGACGTCTGAAGCTCAAGTTATAAGCGTTTCCGCTCTGAGGGCCCGATTGGTTTCGTGTTCGAACCAACCTGTCCATACACAAAGTTCTCCGAAACCTTGAGTGTAATATACAGAAACGACCACCTCGATCCAAGGATCTCATCTCAACTGACGGTGCCTCGATTGGAGGTCCGTAGCCCAAGATACATGCGTTTGAACAGAACTGTCCGGAAATAGGGGGTTCGGGCCTGGTCCGACCCGGCTCGATACCGCCCCCCCCGGGTCGGCCCGAACCTGGTCAACCTGAACCGAGTCCAGGTCTAGCCCATTACTACATGGCCCAGCTTGGTGGTCACGGCCCGGCTCAGCCCGGTGCGGCCGGTCCGGCCCGGGGCGGCTCGACGCTGGCCGAGCGGGGTCGGCTCGGCGTTGGCCAAGCGGACGCGCAAGGGGTTGCTGCCCCCTTGATTGAAGCCGCGGCCCCCGCGTGGGGTCGCTCATTTCCAGCGACGCGGCGCTGGCCGTCGCGTCTCCCACAGATCCCGCGCGGCCGCGGGATCCGTTCATCCCACTGCCGCTGCGGCTGAAGCCGCGGTGGATACTGTCGGCACCGCGCTGGGGCGCCGTCGCCTCCGGGCGGCCGGTTAGTGCCGGCCGCCGCCTTCGGCCGCCGGCGTGGCGCACCGGCAGCGCCTTCCCAGGACCACCGGACATGCTACGGTGGTCTGTTTTTTCCGCCATCTGTGCTTGCGGCTCTTCCGGGATCCTTAGAATACTGCGAAGGGTTCAAAACGCCTTTGCGGCCCGCTTCGTCGTCGCCCGTTGATCCGCACACCAAGAATAGAGAAGCGGTGGGTTCGGACATGTTCGTTGGTCCACACCCACCGCATTAGTGGTTCAAACGTCTTTCAATAATTTAAACACATGTCGAGGATTTAATCCATACAAAAAAATTAAACCAAAACCCCTACCTCAAAGCGTTGATGAACGAAGGTTCGCCGCGGAAAGGAACATCACGGAAGAAAGTTCCGTAAGCGTCGTCGGAGTCACAGAGAATAGAATCGTCAGCATCGCGGTATACGGCGTCGTGAGGAAGAGGATCATCGGCGTCGTGGTACACGACGTCGCGTCTTCGATCTCCGAAGAACTTGCATTCTTTGTCGTCTTTCGTCGGAGGTCGGTGTTCTTCT
Organism: Viscum album; assembly: GCA_963277665.1. Classification (NCBI taxonomy): domain Eukaryota; kingdom Viridiplantae; phylum Streptophyta; class Magnoliopsida; order Santalales; family Viscaceae; genus Viscum; species Viscum album. Next base: position 630,912,643 of record OY728121.1, read on the forward strand.
TCATTCTTCGCGTTCTTCAATGAGGAAGGACGTTCTTCAAGACTGGAGTAACTCCTCCCCAATCCTCTCACACAACACAACAACAACAAAAATAAAATAAGGCTTTGCCTTATTTTATTTCTCATGCCAACTGTTTTTGAAATTCAAAAACAGATCACGATTTAATTATCGAGCGTTGACCAATTAATGAGGCGTTTAATAATTCTATTAAACGCGAGAGTTGACTTTGGCATTTAAGAGGGGTGCAGGTGAGTTACCACATTAAATGCACATGGGAGGTAAAAAAGAATTAAAGGGGTGGGGCTCGTGTGGGCCCCACTTCACTAACATCCTACCTAGGGTAGTTAGGAACTAGTGGGTCCCACCCCAACCTCCAAGCGTAGGTTTAAGCTACCTTAAATAAAAAAAAAATTTGGTTGCACAACTTTTATTTTTATTCTTTAGTTAACCCAATTAATTAATAACCTCACCTGAGCAAACGCAACTCCGGAAAAGGTGTTCTTAAGCAATTACCGGTGCTGTGATTCCATCGATGCCCTCAGAATTCGATTCCGAGCACCGGTTCAAAATTAAGGAAAACCCACTTGTTCGTTTACTGAACGTACCCGAGCTAAACTTCGGAACCTGATTCCGGGCACACCGGGACTCAGAATCAGGTGCTGTCAGAAACTGCGTTCTTGTAAAATTCCAAATAAAATTAATAAAAAAATTTCCCTTGAATTTTACGGGTCTTTACATTACTCCCACCTCAGGGATCTACGTCCCCGTAAAGATACATCATAAACTAGGGGAACAAATGTGGGTACTGTGCACGCGTCTGAGCCTCTCGCTCCCAAGTGCTCTCCTGGAGGTTCCTATGCTGCCACCTGATGCGCACTAGAGGTATCGACCGTCCACGTTGGACCCGCTCCTGTCGATCCCCGATCTTCACCGGGACCTCCGCAAAAGTCACCCCATCGTCAATGTCCAGCTCCCCATGGTCGATGATATCCGTCAGGTTGTCCACGTATCTCCTCAGCTGAGATACGTGGAAGACGTCGTGCACCTGTTGCAACTGAGGTGGTAGAGCCAGACGATAAGCCACCTCGTATATCCTGTTGAGGACCTGGAATGGTCTGATGAAGCATGGAGATAACTTGCCGCCTTGGCCAAATCTCCGTAATCCACATATAGGTGAGACCCTCAAGAAGATGTGGTCGCCATCCTCGAACTTCAGTGGCCTCCGCCTCCTGTTAGCATACGACTTCTGCCGGCTCTGAGCTATCCTCATCCACTCCTGGATGACATAGAACTTCTCTGTCGTCTCCTGGACCATCTCCAGTCCCACAAGTGCTGACTCCCCAGGGTCTGTCCAGCTCAGAGGTGATCTGCAATGTCGGCCGTACAATGCCTCGTATGGTGCCATACCGATGGTGGAGTGGTAGCTATTGTTGTACACGAACTCCACCAAGGGTAGGTGGTCCTCCCAGCTGCAACCAAAGTCGAGGACACATGCACAGAGCATGTCCTCGAGAGTCTGAATGGTTCTCTCCGTCTGACCGTCCGTCTAAGGGTGAACGATGGGGCTCAGACATAGCTTCACCCCGAATGCCTCCTACAACCCCTTCCAAAGCTGGGAAGTAAAGCGAGCATCTCGATCAGAGACGATAGATGATGGAACACCATGAAGCCGTACAATCTCCTGAACTTAGAGACGCCCCAAACTCTCTACCGAGCCCTGCTCTCTGATGGGTAAGAAGTGGGCCGACTAGGTGAGTCGGTCGACAAGCACCCAAATGGAGTCGTGACCTCTGGAAGTGCGTGGAAGTCTAGTCACAAAATCCATAGATATCCCGTCCCACTTCCACTCTAGGACCTCCAAGGGCTGTACCAAACCTGCTGGTACCTAGTGCTCTGCCTTCACCTGCTGGAAGGTGATCCATCGAGAAATGAACTCTAACATGACCTTCTTCATACCCGGCCACCAGTGTTTTCGTCTGAGAACCTGGTACATCTTCGCCGCTCCTGGATGTACCGCTAAAGGGGAAGTGTGAAACTCTCTCAGAACCTCCTCCTGTAATGAAACTGGCACCATGGTACGTCCTCTGAAAAGGACATCGTGATATCCTCCTATAGAGAATCCATCAGGTTCTTGTCCTGAGGATATCTGCGCATGCCACGTCTCACAGTCAGCGTCCCCATGCTGTGCCTCTCTGACCCGCTGCAATAGTGGAGGAGTGACTGTGAGTGACTGAATAAAGGCTGCTCCATCTCTATCCACGAAGGATATCTTCAAAGCGGCTAGCTGCTCCGTCACCTCCCCGAGTAGCTGGATTTACGTCCTCCTACTGAGAGCATCGGCTACTATGTTCCCCTTCCCAGGAGTATAGACTATCTCAAAGTCATAGTCCTGGAGGAACTCGAGCCATCACCACTATCTCAGATTCAGGTCCTTCTACGAGAAGATGTACCTAAGACTCTGGTGGTCAGAGTAGACTATAAAGTGCTCGCCCATCAGATAGTGTCGCCACATCTTCAGAGTGAAGACCACTACTGCTAACTCCAGGTCATGGGTATCCTAATTCTTCTCATGATGCCTCAACTGATGTGATCCATAGGCAATCATGACCCGAACCTGCATCAGGACACATCCATGTCCGGTCCCTGATGCATCGCAGTAGACTACATACCCTACTCCCTCCTCCGGTAGCCTCAAGATAGGTGCGCTGGTCAATCTCTGTCTCAGCTCCTGGAAGCTCTGCTGACATCTATATGACCAAACGAAGGGTTTCCCCTTCTTCGTCAAAGATAAGAGTGGTGCCGAAACTCTGGAAAAGTCTGTCAAAAATCTCCGGTAGTACCCAGCTAGCCCCAAGAAACTCCGCACCTCCGTCACGCTCCTGGGTGGATCCCAAGCTAGCACTGCCTCGATCTTCGCAGGATCCACTGCAACTCCCACCTCAGAGATGACGTGTCCCAGGAAGTGGACCTCATGTAACCAAAATTGACACTTCGAGGGTTTTCCATAAAGATGGTGCTCTCGGAGTGTGTCTAGTACAACCCGCAAGTGGTAGGTGTGCTCCTCCTCAGTGGTCGAGTATATCAATATGTCATTGATGAAGACCACGACAAATCGATCGAGGCATGGCTGAAAGATCCTGTTCATGAGACTCATGAACAATATTGGAGCATTGGTTATGCCGAAAGGCATAACCAAGAACTCATGGTGGCCATACCGACATCTGAAGGCCGTCTTCTGCACGTCCTCATCTAGAACTCTGAGCTGATGATAACCTGATCTAAGGTCTATCTTTGAGAACCACCATGATCCCTTGGCTGATCGAAGAGGTCGTCAATCCTCGGTAGTGGATAGTTGTTCCTCATAGTCACCTGGTTCAGGCGACGATAGTCGACACACAGTCGCAAGCTCCCGTCCGCCTTCTTGGCAAACAATATCGGGGAAGCCTAGGGTGAAACACTGGGTCAGATGAATCCCTTGCCCTACAAATCCTCCAACTATACCCATAGCTCTCAAAGCTCAGCGGGGGCCTTCCGATATGCTGGAGTGGATATCAGGGCTGTCCCGGGGTACATGTCAATATAAAAGTCTACCTCTCTACGAGGAGGTAGTCCTGGAACGTTGTCAGGGAAAACGTCCGCATACTGATCCACCACTGCAGGAAAACCAGGACTCCACACGTCAACTGCTCCTAGGATGAGGCTAGCCAACTGATGAGTGATGGGTTGTCCTCTCCTCTGCGAGAGTCCATCCTGTGCTACGAAGGCTCCCTTCTCGCCGGTGAAGGTGAACCTACTCCCGTCGGTGCGTACACACCGCACCTTACGCCTAATACAGTCGATATGAGCATGGACTGTAGATAACCAATCCATGACCAAGATGATGTCGTTAGACCTCGACGCCGCTATGAGAAGATCCTAGCCGAAGCTCTCGCCTCCTAGAGTAAGATCACACTACCGGTACCAGTGTGTAATCATCGATTCTACTCCCATAGAAGTCTCTAGCTGTAAGGATCAAGACGACGACTCCGTTGGAATCTCCGAGCTTCGAAAAAGGGCAGTGGAAATAAAAGAATGACTCAATCCTATGTCTATAAGAACTATAGAAAGGGTGGAGTAGACACAGATAGTACCTCGAATCATCTCTGGCGCTCCGTGGTCGTAGGCCTCTGCTGCCTGAAGCTGAGCATGTCTCTGCTCTCCACCTCCCTATGGTCGAGGTGTACCTCATGGTGGTGGTGGTGGTAAAGCCTCAAAGCATCTCCCACCACCTGCTGCTCGGCGAGCTCCCCTACCTCATCTTCCTGCTCTTGGCGGACCGCCACGGTCGACCCTCTGCCTCTGCCTGGGTGGCCCCTCAAACATCTGCTACTCCTCTGCACGGCGGGTCGGGTAGTCACGAGCCATGTGGCCCTACCCGCTGCATGCATAGCACTGCCTACTCCTCGGAAGGCTGGCTCTGCGCCCTGTGCCCCGCACCTCTGAGCCAGTGTCCTGAGGTTGTCTGCTTGATGGTCCGGTCCGCCTGGAACCCTGTGAAATCCGTCGACTGCCAGCTGCAGACGACTCTGCTATGTGTTGCCCTGCGGTAGGTCTCGCTGCTGGCCTAGGCTCAGTAAGAAAGGTCTCTATAAGAATAGCTCACTCTAGTAATCCTGCCTATGTCAGAATGCCGAGGGAGATCATCGATGCCCTGATCTCATGCCTCAGCCCCTGCTCGAAGGTCCGGGCCCAGAAGAATGGGTCTCGTACCATGTCCGTCGAATAGCACGAGAGATTGGTAAATCTTGCCGAGTACTGGGAGACCGTCATGCTGCCCTGCCGCAGCTGTAGAAGCTCCTGGATGTGCACTGCACGGAGGGTGGATGGGACGAACTCCGAGCGGAAGAGGCTCTCGAAGTCCGTCTAGAGGAGATATTCCTCGTCGTGCACCTGGAGAATCAAGCTCCACCATCTGCCTGCTGCCGCGTGCAGGAGGCTCGCTACGAGGATCACCATGAGGTCAGATGGTGTCCCCAATGACCTGAAAAATCATACAACCGCCTCCAGCCAATCCTCAGCTACCTGAGGGTCCATCTCCCCACGGAACCTGGGCGGTTGCTGACGCTGAAACTCGTGCAGTGCACTAAGGCGACGTGCACTGTCAGCGGCTGGGGCTGGTAGCATCGGTGGCTTGGCGGGTGGAGGTACCGCCGGTGCCTCCGCTGTCAAAGGGACCTACACCGAGGCCTCATCGCTCGGTGGGTTGTCGTCTCACACAACGCTCGGAACCCTAGCTGGCTGCCATCGTGGGGCCATACTGAAAAGAAATAGGTGCGCCACGATCAAAACAGTACACCTAGTGAGCTGACACAATGAAATCACAAAGAAAAATTTTGAAACACACATGCAATCAATGTTTTCATGCATTGAGTTGGAAATTAGAAGTCAGGGTCCTGGTGTACGGATATGTTGGCCGCCACACCAACAATGGACTCCCTGGACTGATAAACATACTCAATACCCTTAACACTATTGCTTCTCATAGAAGAAATATTGGAGTCCTGAGTTCTACGGTAGAACCGAACTCCTCTGATCCCAATTTGTCACAACCCATCCTCGGGACCCATGTCGTGACTACCCCAAACCCGCCTCCCATAGGCCAGGGGCTGGCGACTAGCACCAAGGTGTAAATCCCGAAAAAAGGGGAAGGAACTGCCTTTATAAGTAAACATACACCACAGAGTAAGCAAGAAAAAGTAAGAACTAAGTAAACTGGGTAACAAAAGTAGTGCGGAAAAGTAAGTGGGCCAGAATACAAACCCAAACTGAAAGTAAATTACAACTGGAAAGAATGTACAACAACTGTAAGTAAAGCAGCAATGTCGAGCCATCCACTAGAAGTCCCACCTGAAGGGTGGGTACAGATAGCCTCCTCAACTCCCCGGTCCAGCTGTCCGCTCCGTGTACGTCCCACCCAGTGGTCCACCTCCAGGTATCGACTTGCTCCACAAGCCTCAACCACGATCAGCGTTGTCCGTCATCTGCATCCAACACAACGTAGTGCGGGCATAGCCCGTGCAGGGGTGAGTATACGCTAGTCAGTAGGGACCCCGAGACCCCTAAAGGTCTCCCAGAATCCACGAAGGATAAACCAGAAAGGAAAGATACAATCACGAAGTAACAACCAACACTACTTAGGTATATGCCCATACAAATACCTAAGTCATCAATTCCCGTTCGGCTCCAACATCCAAGCCCAAGTTCAATCACATCCACATAGGAGTACAACCCAATCCACACAGGATAACACAAACCAATCCACATAGGAAAACAAGTCAATCATATCGAAGATAATGATTTAATTCAAGACTCATTTAACACAGGAATACTTCTTCGGTGATAGAGTTGATTAGATATAGCCACTGATTCATCTAAGCTGGGACCCACATAGGATACTAAACCAGCCAAGCTGCCGAACCCACATAGGATTTCAGTGCAGTCTTCATCACCATTGAACACACATAGGATTTCAGTACGGTCTTCATTGCTGCCGAACCAACATAGGATTTCAGTGTAGTCTTCATCGCCGTCGAACCCACATAGGATTTCAGAACGGTCTTCATCACTACCGAACCCACGTAGGATTTCAGTGCAGTCTTCATCGCCATCGAACCTACATTGGATTTCATTACGGTCTTCATCACTGCCGAACCCACATAGGATTTCAGTGCAGTCTTCATCGCCGTCGAACCCACATAGGATTTCAGTACGGTCTTCATCACTGCCAAACCCACATAGGATTTCAGTGCAGTCTTCATCGCCGTCGCAGCCAGCTCTAGGGTTCCCGCACACAGCATGCTCGTTTCCAGGAGGGTCTGCTCCACGAGCCAAGGGGGAGATACATCAACTGAAACGTAGTCCGAAGTTGATGTATCTTAAAGTTCCATCTCGACAAGAGGAACTCAACGTGACAGACAGCGCGTCAATCAGACGCCCAGTCTGAGAGTTATTGGCCTTTTCGTTCCAGGGGCCCGGTTGGTTTTTAAGTCAAAACCAACCCGACCGCACTCCAACTGTGTCCAAAACTCGAGCGGAGTAATCCAAAAGGTCCATCTTACTAAGTGGAATCCAACAAAGTCGACGGCACGTCAATCGGACGTCCGAAGCTCAAGTTATAAGCGTTTCCTCTTCGAGGGCCCAGTTGGTTTCGTGTTCAAACCAACCCGACCATACCCAACGTTCTCCGAAACCTTCAGTGTAATATACTGAAACGACCGTCTCGATCCAAGGATCACATCTCAACTAACTTTGCGTCGATCGGATGTCCGTAGCCCAAGATAAAAGCGTTTGAATGGAACTGTCCGAAAATTGGGGGTTCGGGCCCGATAACCCCCCTGGGTTGGCCCGAACTAGGAGACCCGAACTGGGTCCAGGTTCGTCCCATTAGGGAAAGGCCCGGGGCGGCCTGGGTGGGCCAGCCCAGTGTGGACGGTCCAGCCCGGGGCGGCTCGGCGCCGACCGGGTGGGGTCGGCTCGACACTGGCCGAGCGGACGCGCAAGGGGGCGCTGTCCCCTTGATTGAAGTCGTGGCCCCCACATGGGATCCGCTCTTTTCCAGTGATGCGGTGCTGGTTGCTGCGTCTCCCACGGATCCCGCACGACCGCAGGATCCGTTCATCCCGCTGCCACCACGACGGATCCTACCGGCGGTGCGCCGGGGCGCCGCCGCCTCTGGGCGGCCGGCCGATGCCGGCCGCCGCCTTCGGCGCGCCGACAACGCCTTCCGCGGACCACCGGACACGCTCCGGTAGTCCGTTTTTTCCACCGTCTACGCCTGTAGCTCTTCCAGGATCCTTAGATTATTGCGAAGGGTTCAAAATGCCTTTGCGGCCCGCTTTACCGTCGCCTGTCGCTCCACACACCAAGAACAGAGAAGCGGTGGGTTCGGACTTGCTCGTTGGTCCACACCCACCACATTAGTGGTTCAAACATCTTTCAGTAATTTAAACACATGTCGAGGATTTAATCCATACAAAAAAAATTAAACCAAAACCCCTACCTCAAAGCGTTGCTGAACAAAGGTTCACCACAGAAAAGAACGTCGTGGAAGAAAGTTCCGTAAGCATCGTCGGTGTCACGGAGAAGAGAATCGTCGGCGTCGCGGTACACGGCGTCACAAGGAAGAGGATCGTCGGCGTCACGTCATTGATCTATGAGGAACTTGAATTCTTCGTCGTCTTTCGTTGGAGGCCGGCATTCTTCGTCGTTCTTTGCATTCTTCAACGAGGAAGGACGTTCTTCAATACTGGAGTAACTCCTCCCCAATCCTCTCTCACAACACAACAACAAAAAAAAATAAGGATTTTCCTTATTTTATTTCTCATGCAAACTATTTTTAAAATTCAAAAACAGATCACTATTTAATTATCGAGCGTTGACCAATTAATGAGGCATTTAATAATTCTATTAAACACGAGAGTTGACTTTGGAATTTAAGAGGGGTGCGGGTGAGTTACCACATTAAATGCACATGGGTGGTAAAAAGGAATTAAAGGGGTGGGGCTCGTGTGGTCCCCACTTTACTAACATCCTACCTATGGTAGTTAGGAACTAGTGGGTCCCACCACAACCTCCAAGCGTAGGTTTAATCTACCTTAAATAAAAATAAAATTTGGTTGGACAAATTTTATTTTTATTCTTTAGTTAACCCAATTAATTAATAACCTCACCCGAGCAAACACAACTCTGGAAAAGGTGTTCTTAAGCAATTACTGGCGCTGCGATTCCATCGGTGCCCTCAGAATTCGATTCCGAGCACCGGTTCAAAAGTTAGGAAAACCCGCTTGTTCGTTTACTGAACATACACGAGCTAAACTTCGAAACCTGATTCCGGGCACACCGGGCCTCGGAATCAGGTGCCGTCAGAAACTGCATTCTTGTAAAATTCCAAAGAAAATTTAGAAAAAATTTCCCTTGAATTTTACGGGTCTTTACAGCTTGTGCATTTACTGAACACACCCAAAAAAAAGTTCGGAAAATTATTAACAGTCACCCTCGACCTTTGCCGGTAAAGGTTAGGATTTGCCTAAGTGAAACACACCCCAAAAAACCCAAAGGTACTCTTGGATTTCAAATTTGAGTTAGCATTTAAACGTTATGGATTTTACAATAAAATAATTGTCACATTATTTTATTTATTGCCAAAAACTAACTTTCACTGGTAGCCCGCGCCAGCCAATGTTAGTATCTACCTAAATAAATTATATACTCAGGAGTTTAGCGGTGGTCTCGGATTTTTAATCTGAGTTACCGTTTGTGAGTTATAAGCATCTGAAAAATAAAATAAGTTTATTTAATTATTTTATTTACGGTTATGCCATTTTCAGGTTTTCTTACAGGAGGCCTACACAGAGTAAACTTAAGTCACACCTAGGGTAAACTCGCCATCCTGAGTGAAATGGTGCCCTCAGATTTCTGATATGAGTAACCATTTAAGAGTTATTCCATTTTTTCGAGAAAACTATTTACGCGCGCTAATTAAAACTTAACAAATCTTCGACGGATCATTCCGGGCACTCCTGGTCTCGGAATCACGCACCATCAGATTTTTCGGTCTTGAAATAATTCCTTATAATTAAAAAAATGATACAAAATTTACGGGACATTACATATGTATTAAAAGATCATAACCCTTTTTCTTTAAGCGGTGAAGGATGAGCATCATGAGATTTACCTCGGTTGATCACACTTAATCAAATCTGTTAATTTCTATTTTCATGTATTGATTGATTTTATATGCTTCATCTAAAGTAAAAAAAGTAAAAATTTAATACCATACCATTACATTTTTTCTTAAAAAAATATTATTTTTAAATTATAGATTTAAGTCTCCATCGAGAGATAGCCTAGGGTTCCTGCTATACTGTAGAAATTCAAGTAAAAACTAAATAACTAATTTGATGCGCTCGACAACGTGATCATCAAAAAACATTTTTAGGATGATGATGCATAAATTGGGTTCATATCATCACATTTTGTATAATATAATACCCACTAATGTAATTATATAGAGTCTTTCCTTGACTAATAAATTTCGTAATATTAAATTTTTTAGTTTTTAGTATCATTTTTTTTAACAAATGTCACGTGTCATTTCAGATTTCATGGATTACATTACTGGGATCAATTAGACCAACTAAATATATAATAAACTGATGGGATTCACAATTTCATGGATATAGTTCCTCACATTCACTTTTAAATTTTTCAGTGGCACTGGCCTGATAGAGTCATGTGCAAGTTTGGATTTTTTTCTGCCTATTCTTTCTCCACCAAGACAGTCAACAATGATTCATTCTATGAAGATGATAGGGGGGAAAGATGTCGAATATCACTAATTAAATCGATATTATCTAGACCACTAGCATAGACTAGTGTAAATTCGTATTGATGGTATGCATACTATGTGATTCCCTCTAGTAGAGAAGCTCGAGTATGTGCCATGGTATTGACTGAAGTCTGTATTGTATCTTACTCCACTTGGTAGAGGGCTCCAGGATCTAGTAAGTTAATAAATTTCCATTAGTTTGTTTGTTGTAATTTTTTAATTCATTTTGAATCTTTTTACAATATACTCGACTATGACATATTATCCGCATGTCTGATGAAGAGGAGGAGTATGATTTTTTTAGCCAGCTAGTGCAACCTAGGGGATGATGCCATCATTTAATTTTTTTAAACAATAGAATCTTTGAACATCCACCAAAGGGAGATGAATTTCATACTTAAGTAGTAGAGTTTCCAGCTCAGGAACCCCCTCCAAAAGCTGTTGATGTTGAGGAGCAATGACAACGATGATGTAGACTTTGTTGTGCTGCATTTGCGGCCTTACCTATTCTACATGATAGGGGGGATATTGAGCAGTCTCACTTCGGCTGATTGGGGATGTGAATCAACAGGCATGCGATCCATTTGTGTTGTCAGGATATCCACAGTTTCTCCTATTATAGCTGATTTGAACTTCCTTCAAGGGTCGTTTCCTATGCCTCCACCTTTTATGCTCGAGCCTTCAAAATCTGTATGGTTATCCCAAGTAATGATGGTTGGTCCTTCTACTCATGCAGTGAGAGAAAGATCAAGTGCACGTGATGAAATCCAGCTGACACTACCTCCTTGTGAGTCAAAACCATAGCATCACACATTCTAGGTTCCATAACCTGAGGAAGATCCCTCTCCATCTTATCATACATCGCCACAGGGAAGAGGTCGGTGATCTCGATACATGTATCCTTTTCGCACACTATCATGTGGGATGAGACCTCATAATAGACAATGATTGTACTCATTTATTTATATTATTTTATTCACTTAAATTATTTAAAACAATAATTTATTTAATCCTCTATATTATTTCCCATATATTAAATTGATGAAATTATATTTACGTTCAACCATGTTTTATATGTTTAGAGACTGTTTTAATTTTCATTTAAATATTACTTATAGTTTAAATTTTACAATGTTTCAAAGTCGACTATTAAAACATAGGAAAACTAAATAAATTTCATGTAGGTAACTTTAAAAAATTATAAAATATAATCTATAAAAAAAATCTAAATAAAACATAAAACATAGCCTAAACATCTAATTTTTTTGAAAATAAAAATAACTTCATAAATATAATAAATAATTGAAAATTCAAGGAAGGTAAAAAAATCAGAAATTTTAATGTAATGGTTTAAAACAAAAATATATTGTGCCATTAAAATTAATTTTCATTAATTGTTTTTATGATATGATGGTTATTTTAAATTATTTTTTATATTTTTAGTAAGTGTGTCAAATTTCATTTAGATTTTATTTCTACTTTATTACTTATAGAATTTCATGACCACCAACTTCAAACATTACTATGTTTTATGTAGGTGAATTTGAAAGAATATAGCTTATAAAATATAATTACAATCTAAATGATATTTGAAAAAAATGACTCAATATATAAAACATAGTTAAAAATAAACAAAAATGATAAATATAATAAGTAATATATAATTCACATGTCACAAAATTTATTTCCTAAAAACATAACATTTTCACTTTCAAATATTAATGGACATAATTCTAATATAAATAAAATAAACACAATATATATATATGAAAATATAAAAACAAAAATATTTTTAAATATACAAACAAGTATATTTAAAATAAGTTTTTTTATTTATGAAAGATGGAATCGGTGATGCCGCCATTCCACATTAGTTTTCAAAATATTTTTAACCTATAATTATTTAAATAAATATTTTTAATAGATATATATATATTAAAAAACTCTTCTTTTAATGATAATACCCTTAAAACTCCATGATACTTTAACCTTAAAATAGTTTGTACCTAATTTGATTACCGTAATAAAAATAATATCCAAAAATATCATTAATCTATTAAATATATATCACCTTAAACCAAAAAGGGATGTATAATACATTGAAGTTATATTGAACCTTAAACTTGTAAACTCAGGATGGTATCCCAAACTCTTAATAAAACCTCACAGGAAAACATCCTTGTCTCCAAATTTGTCAAAACCCTGTTCTGATACCAACTAGAAGGAACTAGATTTAAACATTACATATTCAAGTGACTTTAGACTATAGTTATCTTTAATTAATTCCCAAACATATTTTAGGTTTATATTTTTGGATAATTAGGACAAAATCTTACTTTGTGAACCCATACATTACAAGTGAACACTTCTACCAAGTATCCATTTTTCCTAAAAAACAAAACACTTTTAAATAAAAAATGATTTATTTTCTTGAAGAATCATAAAAAAATTTCATCTTAACCTCATCCTTTTCCCTACTATTCCTTAAAACCCTACTAAAAAATATTTTAAAATAAGGTATGATAAAAAAAGCTTACTAAAGGGAATAAAAAGAATAAATCTATTAGTCTCGTGAAAAACATGAAAACCCATGAAAAACCTTTTCTTAAAAACCTATCTTTTTACCGAGAAAATGGAATCATATTATTCAAAAAATATCAGTATCTTATATTTTTAAAATCAAACAATTTACAATAAAATTAATTAGAAATCATATAATTGTCATGTAAGTAACTTGGGAAATCATTTTCCGTATCAATCTTACAAATGAAATAACTAAATGGTCAACTTCTATCTCTAGAGTACCCAATGCATTGGAGGGATATCAGAGACCAAACCATCCTTAGTTAATAATGTAACCAGAATTACTTGGTTAATAATGTTACAACCAATCCTTGGTTTATAAAATATTCACCCATTAACACAAAAAATTCCTATAAAACATAACATTGTAAGAAACATATAAATACTTTCCATTTCCAACATAAAATATTCTTTTCACCTGCAAGAAAACATTTCCCGATATTTAAATATCTATTTCTTTTAAAAACCTAATTTTTAAAAATAAAATACCCTTAATGAAGGGGAAAGTGGGTTTTTAAGAAAATATGTAATATTGTAAAGGAATCCAACAACAGATAGCATCAGAGGATGGTATTTTAGATGAAACTAATTTTTATAGATCATTTGGAACATTTCTTGTGGAAAATAATCTTTATATTTTAAAATAATTTATTTTAAAAAAACTAAAAATATATGAATAAAAAGATTTAATTTGAAAATAAACTTGTAAAAATTTAAACGAATCTTCAAATAAAATAATAGGAATGATGGTAGGAAAATCCACTCATGCCGAATAAGTTAAAAAACATTCCTTCTATACTTTTGTCAGAAAAATCACAAAGTAACTCATTTGAAAAAAACAAATATTCCTTTCAAAATATTTTGTTACTAGATAAAATTGGGTAAAAATGAATTTAAACAATCATAGGAGAATAGTAAAAATACTTTTTCAAATATTTTTTAAAAATATGGATATAGAAGAAAAAAGAGCTTAAAGGGAAACATTAAAAGATGATTTTTGTAAAGAAAGTCCCTTACCTTGAGTATGAATCATTACATATGTTATTTCATCATCATGAATAATAAAATTACATTAAATTATACTTTCTTAATAACCTTTTTGAATATAATTATTCAACTATTTTATTTTAATACCCAATTATATACAATTAATCAACTAATTACGTTCACTTAATATATTTTGACGATATTCGGTTCATAAGTCCAAAATGAATTTAGTAATTAAACTATAGCCAAATATTTTATTACTAAAAAATAATAATAATGAAATAATTATCTGTTTTATATGTCAATTCTACTTTTAAAACCAATCATGATATATTTTTATGAAAAATAAACTATGTTACAATCCTGGAGACAGTAGGTTGTACGTACAAATGAGTAACATTTCTATTTTTCAATGATCATTATAGAAAAAGGTAAGTATTATTTTTTATTTATAGAATGATAATAATATCATAAAAATAATATTAATTCTTTAAATATACCTATATATATATATCATCTATATGATGTGATGATTGAAAAATTAATCACATTGCTTCGTAGAGGTGGTAGTCCACACGTATGGACATACGCCATTGTCATTTTAAAGTGTATAGAAATATAAGAAAATATGTGTTATATTGACTTTATATAATGAAAAATGTTTCATTAATGTTATATATATAACTTCAATACATCATTATAACTATTCTTGATATATAAGTATGTAAAAAAAATTACATTGGTTTGTGAGGCGGTAGTCCACCATACACACGAATGATTAATTCCATTCCCATTTGATGGATTTTGGAGATGTATATAGGTTATTCAGTCATAATAACAACATATAAGTATATGTAGTATAATATATTTATTATTTTACCATGGATTAATAATATTTTTCGTAGGTTTAATAATAAATAAAATAGAAATTCGTAATTAAAAACGAAAACTCTTCTTTGGACAACATCATCTTCTCAACACCTAAATACTACTGAATTTGGTGTTATAACTAAACCAATAACTCTATAATTATGGAAGGGATTATATAATTGTATTTCGGTACATAATGTCAAAACCAAATAGGTTTTTTCATTTTTAATAATTGGTAACAAAAGTTTCCCTTATATAAGAGCGGGAGGGGGGGGGACTCCTGAAATTTCTCAAAATATTTGATTAATATAAATTATTTTTTATTCCAAATGGCTCAAAAAATATTTATTTAGAATATAGGACGAGTAAGGGTATAAATAATCTTATAAAATAAAAATTAGATAAATTTTTACTATATTTTTATCCTTATCATTTGGTTTTAACACCTCGTTAACCCATTTAAAACTTACTATGATAACATGATTTTTTACTCTTTGAGGGTCAATGTAGTTACTATAAATGGAAAAATATTCCATAAATGGAATATATTTGATATTATAAACCAAAACATAATAAATTATCAGAATTTATTATTCTTATGAATTTTATATCATTTAATAAAATATTATTTATTATAATATATCATTAATGATAATTTTTAGAACTATTCATTACTTTGACTTTAATAACATCAAGATAACACATATAATTAGAAAAAATATTTTAAAACATTCAAAAAAAAGTCATGGCCATATATAAAATTAGTTGATCAGAATAATTATCAATAATTATAATACTTTTAATATTTTTCATATCATTTATTTTATTTTAATATTAATTAAATAAATATTGCATTAGCGTTGTGCAAGATTTTAAGGTAATTATTTCTTCAATAAAAATTAAAAATAAAATAACTTGATTAATATAAATCTTTTATATTTCAAAATATTATTTAAAGTTTAACATATCCTCTTATTAACTCAATATTAAAAATATTAATTTTATTAAGTACAAGTGTGTGACATGTTTGACTTTTGTTGAGATAAAATAATATAAATGTCATAATCCTATTTAAATGGATATAAAATCACATATTAGAGAATATTGGATGATTATGGACTAAATTTACACATTAAATAAAATTTAGGAAAGTTTTTGGGTCATTTTATAGTCCTTATCATTTTATTTTTAACCCTTAATTACCCGATTTACCCCTTTACTATGGTAATAAATATTACTAAGGTTATTATTCATATTGAAAAAAAATAAAAGTTACTTATTTAATAAATGTGTGTATCATGATTATAAATAATTTAACCTATTTTAAAAATTCAAAACATATAAGTTATAGAATTTAATTTAACATTATATTAGAAAAACATAATGAAAAATAGTTTTCCTAAAAAATGCATTTTAAGCAAAAAAATGTACTTATACCAAAACAAGGTATAAGGATGATTAAAATGCAATTAATTATATTATATATAAATAAATATTAATTAATTTACTTTGGGATTAAATTCAAATTATAAAGATACTTTTTTATATAATTAAAATTACAATTTTATAAAACTTAGTATTTTTCACCATTCACTGAATAATTAATCTTTTCAAAAAATACTCAAAAGACCATCCTATGATAATTTTTACATGATTAATTTAAAAGGATTATTAAAATTTTTAACTAAAGTTTCTAAAAATTCCAGAAATTAATTATGATATTCACTCATAAAAATCAAGAAAACCAATTATAGAAGAAAACATAATTTTTTGAAGAATTAAATATATTTACGAAAAATAGAGTGATTATTTACAAATAATTAATTAATAAATTTTTAAACGGTATGAACATTATATATTTAATAATGTGGTTAATAATATTCATTACCTCTAATTTAAAATCTATATTATATTGCTCAAATTTAAATAATAATATTTCATTGTTCATTTAAGCTCGATGATGTGTATCTTATACACCACCAAACATAGTATTTATTTTTAATATCTATGAATTTTATAGAAATGAAGTACCATAGGGTCACAATTTATGGTTGACCAAATGAGTATTGATTTTGAATCATAGATATTCTCTAAATAATATTTTATATTTAATAATCCAAAAGTGTTTTGGATGGTTATTCACAAGTTATTACATATGGTGTGATAATAGGTGAAGTTAATGATAGATTTCCAAAAAATAGAAAATTTTCAATATGATTTTTCAAAATATGGTTTCATAAGTTATTTTATATGAAATAATATAAGGTGGAATGAAGCTAAGTTTATGATTATTTACTATAATTAGAAGATTCAAAGGAATATGACGTAACGTTGATATTGCATTTGATGCATGTTTTGTGGATATAGATTTGAGGTTACATTTCTAATCAACATAACCTTAAATAGGGAATTAAAATTCATTTTATCAATATATAGTGGAAATATTAATTGCATGAAATGAATTTATATGACACTTAATCCTCCTCTATAAATGGCTATCATTAAAGGAGAATTAAAAAATATGTAATGTAGAGAGAAATAAATTCATATGATTCATGAGTTAACCAAGGTTTTAAATTATTAATTATAAAAAATGAGTTAATATGAAAAACACACAAGGATCTTCTTCAAGGGCTCTATAAATAGGCCTCTACCATATGATGAAAGGGTGGTTAGAGTTCTTTATACTTGATTGAATCTCCCTGATCTAGTTTCTCTCTTCATATTATTCCTTAACATAATGAGGTGCTAAAACCCTATGGGTGAAGGGGAGAGTCATTCATAAAGGGAATGATTCATCATAGCCTAGGGATACACCATGGAGAGGGGATGTATGTTTCCTACCTTGGAAGTGATAGTTATCAACCACATAGAATGAATATCAATATTTAGTAGAGGAATATTCAGTGCTAGGTATGCATGATTATATAATATTCTTCATTTACTATTTATACATGATTTCATCTTATCGTAACACAATGATATTGGGTTTGTGGTTTCTAAATCACTTTCACTGCCATGAATAAGTGTTATTAATCCCCATATAATCTTTACTAAGAGTAAACAGGAGGAATAAAAGGATGAATAATATAGATATTCTCTATAGTTATAAGTCTCAATCAACTTAGTTATAATCATTGAATGTTATTCCATATGAAAAATAGGTGATCTAAGAACACTAAAAAATACACCAAGATTAAAGTCAATATCCATATTTATGCCAAATCCCATAGGAAACACCTAATGTTTTGAGGAATTACTAGTCCCAAATATAGTGACCCATGCCTCTTAAGCATAATAATTCAATATTTTCAACTTAATAATCTAATAAACATAACCCAAGAATATATAGGCCTTGTGACTTTGGGAGAATAGGTTCATATTACATAATCATTGAACAAAAACAAAACAATATTATTTTAATCTCCAAAACAAGTTCCTAGATGCCAATAAGCTTCTAAAAATACATAGAATATCCTAGGGGAATACATAAATAAAAAAAGGTGATCTATAAAGCTTTGTAATGGAATAAGCATGATAGATGAATATATCATATTTGTCAAATGGAATAACATGATATCATAATAGAAAATGTTAATGAATAATTATATAGAGGCATGAAATAAATAAGTTAGAATCATATGCCCTTGGTGTATTTAGAATTTGAAAATATCATAATACGTGACATCATTATCATATATCAAGTATCACTGTTGAGACATCATAATAAGGTGGAAATAGTCCCGTAATGGATTAGGTTTACTCTATAATACCAAACATATCATCTCATGGGATGTCAAAATTACACAATGCATTAGAGTGATATCTAGTAACACCCATCATAACATGTACATGCACATGTGATCCACATAAGGGAATCAAGTATAAGGCATAATCATAAGAAATACCCATTTAATGAAATGGGTTACATAACCTTTACAAAAATCATAATCAATGGATATATCATAATTATTCAAAATATAAGAAGGAATTAAATCTTTTGAGTTTTTCATGTTGGGATAAATAATAAAACTTCACAAATATAGAGTTCAATTGGAGAAAATGGAACGAGGAAGGGTGGAGAAGCAATCTTATAATTGAACATCTTTTTCTTGGTTTTAAGAAAATTCTATGGAATCATTAAAGAAGAAATAAAAATAATATTTTCATAAAATTATAAGTGAACCAGTATAGTTCTATATAAAATAATGAGAATTTATAGATAAAATTTTATGATAAAAAACATTAATGGGTGTTTCATAACATGAAATAAGAAATATGAAGTTCCCTTAAATTAGGTTTATATAATGAATGAAATCGAGTAGGAAACCATTAAAACATGTAAATAACTATAAAATAAATGAAATAATAACTAGGTATATATGTGAGGGGAATATATATATATATATATATATATTATATTAAAGTAATGCATGAGAATAGTAGTGTTATGAAGTGATTTTTAGAAGGAAAATTAATAACCCATAATAAAGGAGGTTGTTTTAGAAGTTCCCTTACTTATGGTACTTGACTTGCTCAATATGATTTCCTAACTTCAAGAATAATAAAATTAAATTTATTAAATACTTTCCTAAGAAAATTTTCACTATTATTTTAATTTCATTTGAGAATAATTGTTAAGACATCATGTTTATCCCTACTCTCCTGAGGGTTTTCCTTTCATGATTCCAAAGATTCTTTAGTTTGTGTATAATTGTTGAAGTACCTATAAAATGAAACTATAATACATAACTAAAATGGAATGATATTTAAATCCTTAAAAAATTTGAAATGTTCCCAAATATCCTTATGTGTTCTAGAATAGGAATGATCAATTTAGTATAAATGTTATCGTTATATAATTAGTTCATTTAGGTGGTTTTACTGACCAACATGATTTAGAAACATTTTATTTAATTGAATAGTTATTAATAAATTTCATAAAATTAAAAAACATATAATATATTTATTATCATCATATTTAACCATAATACTATTTCTATTTCTATCTGTGAAGACGATGGAGAAAAATGATGTACATTGCTTATGAAAGTGGTGATATGAGCATATTATGAGCAATATTTTTTGTTTTAGGATCGATTAAGAGGAGGGTAGAAAATTAATATTCCAACATAAAATTAACATATCAATATATTTAGGATAATTATGTTTTCATGTCAATGTAGAAGGAAAACATATAGTGGTGGTAGAAGAAGAATGAGGTTCACTTGAGAATTTACCTCTTTCATTGGGTGTCTCCTCTTAGGCTACCCCTTAAGGATCCTTGAAATGGTATTTAGTGAGAAAAGAAGCACTAGGATGTGGGGGTAGTATTGGGAATATAATTTTGTATAAATTCGATAATTTCCAGGGGTTAAAACCCGTGAGGAGAATAGGTGGTATTTATAAGGGGAGGGGTTGAGTGTTTTTGAATATAATATTCCTTAGATCATTATTTTGGATCAAGACCAATAATAGTGTTAATTATTATGAATATATATAGTAATTAATGAATGTGATTATGATATAATGGATTCTTACCTCATCCACAACTCACTAATCATTGTATTTAACTTATAATTTTAAATATTGTATTTTTTTTTTCGTATTTCACTATTCAAAAAAAAATCAATTTTAGAGAAATACCAAAAATTCACCTTAATTTTTTTTAAATTTTTATATTAAAAAAATGGAATCCATTTTATGAAAATAATTATATAAATTTTAGATTTAAATAAAATCCTTATTTATTTGAAAAATACCAATTTTTATATTTTAAGAAAATTTCTAACCCTTTTAAAAATTACTTATGGTATCAAAAAAGTATATTATCATTGTAATGAAAATTATTATTATTTTATAAATCCATTTTATGAAAATAAAATTTATTTTTAATTTACATATTTATCATAAAAATGTAAATAAAATATATGTGTATTACAAAAAAATAAAACTTATTTTATTATTTTTAAAACATTTTTTTAAGATGATATAAATTTTATATATCTTCATTTTATACGATAACTAAATATAGTTTTACAATTACATAGGTGGGGTTATTATTCTAACAGTCAGGTTATTATTATTAATGGCCATATTACTATTCTAATTGTCAGATTACTATTCTGATGACTAGGTTTGTAACAGTCATATGAGTTTCCAACCTTTTATAAATACCCCATATTTTATTCATCATTCATCCACTTATATTTTCTATCAATATTATATATATTTTAATTTAAAAAATTAATATTTCCTTACTAATATTCTCTTTTATTTGTACAATGATGTTTGTGAGTGCGACTATTTTAGTGTATCGAGTAGATATAAATTTTTATATTATAGTCAAATTATTTTCTATTTTTTGTCACATTATAACACTTTTAATTATTATGACTAAATTACTCTATAAATGTAATGTTTGAGTCAATATAATAAAATTTTTTGGTTATATTATGTAGTACATGCAATTTATAAAATACTACATTACTAAATATGTCACATGTGTAAACTCGGTTGGTAAATTCTATTTATAAGATTATGATTTGTTACACCGAAGAAGTATATACTGCTCAACCTTTCCAACTACCACACCACTAAAAAAATCCAAAAAGGGGATACTACTCATAGTTGAAGCATGGTCCTCAAAATAGGGAGTACCACATCCTCTAAATCATCAATACCACACTACTGATCAAGTATATGAACTACTAATACCAAACAACTCATATAACCTTCTAGGAATTATTATAGTGGATCTCATATCATATTAGTTTATGGGATCCCAAATCTAGTGGTGGATATCACACAACAAGTAGGTATCGGGATACTAAATCCAGTGGTGGATCACATTCCCTACCAGAGATCCTTAGATAGGTGGGATACCAAATCCATAAATAGAGGGTCATGTGCCTTGAGTGTGTGTGTGTGTGGGGGGGGGGGGTACTGAAACTATTTGATCCATGGGTAGAGAATCATAGACCTAGATAATCATATAATGAATGGGTGGGAACCTACATAAGGATGGAATATAAACCTACACCTTAACAAAACTATTCCACCAGAGAGGGTTTCCAACCCCAAGAGAACTCTGATTGTCATGTTCGAACCAAACAAATGACCCTATAGATTTAAATTCCTGATTTACCATATCATCTTTCAAATAGCCTCATATTTCCAAATAGGCCACACTAAAAATACTAAGTATCTATTTATTTTTCTGAAATAGATAATTGGTGGAAGGTGGAAAAGAACGCCCCTCAAAGGTGGATCGGGCCACGTAAAGGACTCTTCGGGTCCCTTGTGGAATTATAAGGGTGGGATAATCACACCAAATTTTTTTATGGGCATTAATTTTTTTACAGAATGGGATAGGGAATCCCATTTTTAAAAAAATGGGATCAGAGAAGTGTGAATGAGGTTTAAGATTCTTCCTCTACCACCAAGGAAGAGTGAACCCCCTTCATGCTTCCTTCACGAAATGCACAAAGGATGCATGAATGGGATTCACACATCTGGAGAGACAAATTTTATAAAGGGGTGCCCCCTCCAAATCCCATTCTCCTCCTCTAGTTTTTATTATGAATATCTATAGGAATTATTTCTCAACATATATTTGTGTCTTTTTTAAAAAGGTAAAATTTCTATTTAAAATTTTAATTGTCTAAATGTTATTTATTTGGTTTTTATGATTTATTTATTTAGTTTGTATGGATTCATTAATGTATGGATGAGCAATTTCGTGTTTATTATATGATTTAACTTATGAATGAGTTATTGTTTGTTGTATGATATAATTTATATTGAATTTTTAAAAAATTTAAATAAGGTGTTTATATAATTGAGATTTGTATAAAATGTAATTTATATCTAGGGAAATAATATTTTTTTAAATTGATATATTCTATAGTCATAGGTAGCTTTATATATTATTAAATATATATTAGTTATAATAATAATCATATTTAAATTTATTAAAATATACATGTAATATTATTTTTGTTAATAGTATAAAAAAAGTTTATTATAAGTAATAATTTTATATTATATTAAGTATAAATAATTATTTTTCCAAGTAATAAATTATAAAATATAATTACTTTTATTTTGAAAATTATAAAAATGAAAAAATTATTATATATACATATGCAATTTTATAAAATTAAAAATAACATAAGTGTACATGGTTATAAGTGTAAATTATTTTACATTTGATTAAATTTAATAAATGTTATTATGATATATATATATATATATATACATACACACCTTGAGAAGTTAATTTTTTTGAAATCAGTTATAGATAATTATTATATATTACATATATTTATAGGTAACGTTATATATTTTGTAGAAAATAATAAGTATACCAAAAAACATGTTAAGATTATTGTGAGATGACTAATCTTGAGATGAATGACCAATGCATAGTTGAAATTGAATGTCTTTTTTGTGTATGTAGTTATATAATTTGTAATAATTGCATTTTCTTTTCAGTGTTGATGACCTGTGAGTCATCCCTATCTATATATATTAGGACATGCGTGTTCACTTAAAACATGTTATGTATTTTAAACCCCATAGACCCCCTCACTTTAATGTGAGTAAATTTGTAATAAAAAGGTGTTTTAAAAGAGGCATTGGACAAGGGGAGTTTCTATTTGAAAGGAGACAAGTGGTTTTTGAAATATGTGATAATAGAGACTACAGGAGTTCACCCACTGGTTTTGGTTAGTTTATCAGATAATGATAAAATAATTCATAGAATAAGTCTCAAGATTGAGTCATGGTTATTTATTCATAATTAATAAAAATTTATGAAACATATAATGATGTGGTATACAAATATATAATGTTCTATTAAATCTTATTTAGTAATAATATCACTATCAATATACTTAAACAATAATTTTATTTATATCGATCAATGTTTTATTTATAGTTTTCACATGTAATAGTGAAAAATATTTATGATAGTCTGATTATAAATAAATGTGTATATATATAAATATTATTTATTAAATATAGTACATAAAGTGAAAAGATGTAGAGAATAATAAATATATCAAACAAACATGTTAGCAATATAGAATGTTTATTGATATTTAGATGACCATTTAATGTATGATTGAAATTGCATGTTTATTTTTTTGGTATCTGATTATTTAATTTATAATAATTGGATGATCTTGAGACGAATGACCAATGTATGATTGAGAATGAATATCATTTTTTCAGTAATATAATTTATAATATTTTCATTTTATTCCCCATTGATGACTTGTGGGTCCTCCAACTCTCTATGTATATAAGGAACAAAATGTCCACTTAAAAATGATATGTATCTGAAAACCCTATACCCCCTCACTTATATGTGAGTATTATTGTAATAAAAGGGTGTAATCAAGAACTGTTGCCTTTTGAAGATGGATTTTTACACCATGCCAGATAAGAGAGTGATGATAGATGAAATCTGATCTAATAGACACACAAGGCCCCACATTAGGTTCTAGTTGGTTTATCAAATAATGATAAACCAATCCATATAATAAGTCTCAATATCCATTCAATTATTCAATCATAACCAATTTTAATAATTTTAAAAATTCAAGTAGTATATAATATTTTATTAATTATTTTTTTCTAGGTAATCATGTCTGTGCAAATATATTGCAATAGTGAGGTAATTTATACAAATTAGGGTTTTAACTATAGTTTTACCCCATCAAGAGTGTAAAATATTTGTGATGGTGTGTCATTGGATAGAGTTTCCAATAAGATTCATAGTTGGTTAAAACTAAGGGATGATAAATCAATTACTTCAATAACATATCAACATCTTCATGATCCTGATCATTTATTGAACAACAATTACCCTCTAATCGATGATGAGGATTGGATGGATATAGTTTTATTATTTAGGAAATAGTGTAGTAATGGTATGATGGAATTATATGTGGTTATTTTTGATATTGATGTGGTGCAACCAATTACTAAAATACCATGCTTCGTGAGCTCTGTAGAAGTCAGTTTTTTAAAATAGTCTCATTCATTGTCTCCTCATATGAATCCTATGATAGAAGAAAATTATGAAGACGATGATCAACATTTGGAATGAAATGTAGGGGATATCCCTTTGGGTAGTTTTTATTTACTGAATGATCGCTTATCTGAGGATGTAGATTCTATTTAGGCATCATGAGATGATATATGTGTGGGTGATGTGGGTAATGAACCTTCTGAGGTTCCTATGATAGACGAGAATCCACCAGTTAGTGGTAATCATGCTTCATTACTGACTTACATAGTTGAAGGAATGTTGTGTGAACAACATTTTTATTATGCTGTTTTACATCATATTTTGAATTCCCTTTAATTATAGGAAATATATTTCCATCAATTGATAACACTATCTATGTCATGAAGGTGTTTTAAGGTAATTTTTCCATGAAAAATGAGATAAAACAATACCACATAGAGTGACATTTCACAATTGTGGTTGATGAGTAGAAGAAGGAAAAATATCTCATTTGATGTGAAAAATATGGGCTAGAATGTAAATTCTAATTGAGGGAAATATATGATAAATATTTTTTCATGTTGGAAGATAAACTAATTAGAAGGCCCACACACTTGTGTACATCCAAGATTTTCACAGGATCAATCTTCACTTGATAAATAGTTTATATTAACAGTTATTATAGAGATGATATGAAAATGCTAGGGATTTCCCATGGCCCTTTTTCATGAAAAAATACAATAATTGTTTAACTATAAGATATCCTACATAAAATCTTATAATGAATAACAAAAGGAAATTAAAAAAGAGTGTGGTGATTTGGATGAATCATATAGAATGTTGCCACAACTTATGGAATTGTTTTCTCTCAACAATCATATTATTTATCATTTGGATAATATTGAGTATGTATTCCCCAATCACTAAGTTGATTTGTCAAAGGTGAAGTTCAATAAGATGTTTTGGGCATTCAAGCCATGTATCAATGATTTTTCATTTTGTAAAAAAATATTTCAGGTTGATGAAACATTCATTTATGGAAAGTATACAAGTGTTATACTTAATGATTTCACAAGGTATGGTAATCGTGATCCACTACCAGTTGCATTCACTATTATTTAAAAGGAGAGTTTTGAATCCTAAAGTTGGTTTTTGGCATGTAAATGCATTCATGTCACACAAAAGTCGGGAGTGTGTCTAATACCTGATCGCCATCGAGTGATTATAGAGGTCATAAATAGTGATGGGGTTTCATAGAGAGAGGCAAATTCTTATCATTGATATTTCATTTGGCATATTTCAAGTAATGTGAATAATTATTTCTGATATGTGGTAATAAAAAAGGTGATCTTCAAGTTGGCTATGTTTTTATGAAATTAATTTATTTTAAAGAAAATTTAATATCCTTTTTAATACATTATTTTCTTATGGTTTTGACATATGACCCCCAACAAGAAAGGTTTGATTGATGTCTTGAAGTGATTCAATGGTATAATGAATATGTGTACGAATATAAGATGTAGATTTCATAGTTAAAATGGCCACTGTCATATGATGGTGGTAGGAGATATGACCATATGACTACTAATATAGCGGAGTATATGAATAGGGTCCTTAGGGGTATAGGTAAACTACCGATCACAGGGTTAATGAATGTGACATTTTATAGATGAGTTCAAAACTTTGTTGAATGGTCCCAACAAGCCTATCAAAATATCTAAAATGGATTGCATTTTACTCAACATTTCCAAAGTGACATTGGTCAGATACTACATGATGAATGAAGATTTTGTGTTCTAACCTTTGAACAGGTACAAAGCTACTTTTAGATAAGGGAGTTCTATGAATATGTTACATGAAATAATGGTCTAATGCTGATGGTAATGTTGGATAATAGGTATTGTGATTACGAAAACTTCCAAGCATTGGGATATGTTTGTAAAAATGTTATTGTATATTATACATTGGTAAACATATCATGGGATCCCTATGTTAACTTAGTGTATAAAATGAGCACTCTGGTTAACTTTCATAATGCATCTTGGATGCTTGTTGGTGACTTTCATTCTATCTCACTGCCTACTGATCAGATGATTGTCATTCTTGATATTTCACAGTTTCGTAATTTGGCTTTATTTTCATTTTTTTTCAATTTCTATAATTTTTTAAATTATTGGCTTTTTATTACCAGGTTATATCCCCAGAGAATAAAAAAGTCTACTCGAATCAGAAATGAGATCAACTAGCCTCAACAATGGATAAGGGGACTATGATGTGTCATTTTTCACCCAGAAGAACATACTTATAAGATATTTCCCCAAGTGGTAGGACAAAGCTTCACTTCCCTTCATCCATGACTATGTCTATGTATTTTATCATGAATGTTTATATTTTGTTTTGTGTGTGGAATTTTTAGCAATGAATCCTTTTATTTATGACTTACTTCATTTCTGACCTATTTCAACTTTTGTTTGTTTCATTTTTGGATTCTATCAAAAAGATTTTTGTGATACTATAACTATTAAAAAAATAAATATACAATGAAAATGAATATATCGTGGAGCCACATATTCTATGCAGGTTTTTCATCACTACTGATTTATATTAAAAAATAGAATAAATTAAACTTCATTGGATATTAATAAGGCAATAAATTCATAGAGTAAACCAATGAAACCGATAACATATATATTTTTACCTCTTTTTCATGATAATGATGAGTTATACATGTTAATTGTCTACCATATTTTTCTTTTTGTAGTTTTTTTAAAAGTTTATAATTTTTATTTAATCCACTATAAAAAAGTAATGATGACATCATTTGTGCAGATTAATGATCCTCCATTTCTCACATCCCAGGATACTCATGTTTCCCAGTTGGTTTTAGAGGGATGACCAGTGCATTTTTTGAGTGTATTTTTTTAAAAAGGATAATGCCTTGACCAAAGTGGCCAAGGCACAAAATCTTTTAAAATAAATATTACAAGAGATGAGAATATGGGATCATTTTACAATCTTTCATAGGGAAAGGAATAAGAGCAGCAGGGAGGTCTTCACACCAGGTCATGTCTTGATTAACTACCAAATTGGCTAAGCCATCAGCAACCATGTTTTCTTCTCGATAGACATGTGTTATGATTTAGTTAATATTGGTGAGCGAACGGTTCCTTTTCATCCAATAGGTGGTAATCGGCCAAGCTATATGAGTTACACCATTCCAAATATCTTGAACGATTGTCATCGAGTCACTTTCAATCCAAAGGTAGTTCCAACCAAAGTTCATGGAAAATTTTATCGCATGAATAAAAAAACATCTCAACTTCAAGGGAGGTAGAACTGCCACAATGACCCATAAAACAACCTAGGATCTGGCCAAGATGGTTCTTGAAGACACAACCACATCTTGCAGGCCTCATATTGCCTATGGATGCAACATAAATGTTGATTTTGATCCATCCAAAAAGAGGGGATCTCCCAAACACCTCAAGAGTGCCATGTGGCTGATAGAAGTATCCGCTAATTTGAAGACCTTTTAGGATTCCAAAGTCATGCACAAAATTGTGGAAATGAACTTTTTGTAACAAAGAAGATTCTTTTATGGAAATGAGGATTTGGGTTCGACCTGCATTAAGATTGAGTGAGTAGTTTCTATGAATAATAGAATTTCGATCATACCAAATCACATGGTGAAGTTCAGCAACTACAGTAAGGAAGAGATTCCTCATTTGATGAGAACCCTCCATCTCTTCACATTTCATAAGTTGAGTTTTGAAAGAGTCAAGAATGAACCATCTGTAATCAAATATGTCAAAAATATAGTTCCAAAGAGCAGCAACAGTAGCACAAGAATGGAAGAGGTAGTTTTCATCTTCTCTATGCTGGTTACAAATTTTACATCTAGAGAAAGCTAAATTCCAAACGATTGAAGACAAACCTCAATGGGATTATATTGTGAGAAAGTCTCTAGATGAGACTCAATCTTGAGGGCTTTATATAAGGTTTTTTGAAGTGTTTAATCCAGCTGAAGTCACTCTAATTGTTGCAGAATGTGTGATTGTAGTAAAGCATTGAGGTGAGCATACCATTGTGATCAGGATCCCAAATTAAGAAATCATAGTTATAAGCAAAAGGATAGTTGTCAATGACATTCAAAATAGGAGCAAGAAGATGATCATGTTGAGAATTTAAAATGTCTTTGATAGATCTATTGATGTTTTCAGGAATTTGATCAGGAGTAATCACAGAGATTAGAGGGGTTCCAGTCCAATTATCTACCCAGAATTTCATAGAGGAATCTTTAGAGACCATCCATCTGGAATTATTCATAATGTTAGCGAAGGAGAGTTTGAGGGTGGGCCAAATGGAAGAATTAATGTAGGTAAATATTCCATTATTAAGTTTTCTGAGTAATATATTCTTGACAAAGGTGATAGAATCAGATGTATTGTGAAAAGGATTCCAAGTGAGTTGAGCTTGAAGAGCATCGTTAAAGGACTTTAAATTTTTTATACCAATGCCACCATTTTCAACGGGCTTGTAAAAAATGGACCAAGGGATTCTCACAAGCATTATTTTAAGAATACTACCGGTCCAGATTATGTTTTTAATAGATGTGTTCATTTTTTTGATAAGACTAATAGGAAATTTGTAGACCATTTTGGAAACAATAGTGGATTTGACAAGGCACGTTCTGCCGGTCATAGAGACAGCCTTACCCTTCCAGGAGGAGAGTGGCCTGAGAACTTGATCAACAATATTCACAAAGTGGTAGGATTTAGGTCTACCCCAAAATATGGGGACTCCAAGGTAAGTGAAAGGGAGAGATCCTTCTTTCAGCCCCAAATCACTGATGATGTTACATTTTCTGTTGAAGGGGAAGTTCTTCCCAAAGAAGATGCAAGATTTGTTCCAACTTATGTTTTGACGAGAAACATCTTCATAGTGTGCTAAAGCTTTCTTGTAGTTAAGAATCATTTTTTTGTCACCTTGGAGGAAAAGGATGATGTCATAAATATAAAAGAGGTGAGTGGGGGAATTTAAATTCCTGGAGACATGAATGGGATTCAGTGTATTTTGGACCACCAGCTGATTGATCAGACGATTGAGATAGTCTTCTGATATTGAGAAAATAATGGCAGAGAGGGGGCCACCTTGTCTAACACCTTTGGTTCATTTAAAGTAGCATTTGAGGGAACCATTGATCAAAATGGAGATAGTGGCTGAGTTGAAGTGTGTTTTGATAGCAGTGATAAAGGAGGCTCTAAAACCAAAACTTTGAAGGACTTTAAAGATAATGCTCCAATCCATGGTGTCAAAAGATTTTTTGATATCACATTTAATATCTATATTTCCTCCTATGTTAGGTTTATTCAAGTTTTTGATACACTCAGAGTCAAGACAGATACACTCTTGAATGGATCTTCCCTTTATAAATCCAAACTGATTCCAAGAGACAATTTTGTCAGTAATAGTAGATTGCCGATTATCCATGATTTTGGTGATGATTTTGAAGAGAGTGTTGATAAGAGAAATGGGTCTAAATAGGTGAATTTCAGAGGCATTATCCACTTTAGGGATCAATGTGAGGAATTGTGAATTGAGAGCATGGGGTTACACTCCCTTTGTGAAAAAGGACTTCATTAGATTACAAACATCGATATAAACCACATCCCATTAGTGTTGGAAGAAACCATTGTTAAATTCATCAGGACTGGGGGCACTATCCAGATTCAGATTAAAGACAGTGTCTTTGATTTCATGCTCTAGTGGTGGATTAAGAAGGAAGGAATTGTCCGCATCAGTGATAACTAAAGGAACGACCTCAGACATGAGGTCTTTGTTATTATTAGGGCCATTGAAGAGGTTTTCATAGTAGGAGGCTATATTATTAGAAATCTCATCTTCTTTGTCAAGAATCATATCTCCATCCTTTAGAAAGGTGATAGGTCTTTAGGCCTTCCTAATTCTTTGGAGTGAGTTGTAGAACTTGGTATTTCTGTCCCTGTCAGTTAACTATTTGACTTTATATGCTTGCTTTCTCAAGTTGTCCTTAAAAGTGAGCAATGAATTGAGTTGGATTGCAATGTCAATTTCTTTCTTAGGATCAGTGTGGAGATTATAGTTGGTGTTTTTGTTTTCCAATTCATTGAGATCTTTCTCAAGAAGAGTAATGTCATTGTTTATTTGTTTGGATTTGGAATTGCACCAGGATTTGAGCAATTGTTTGAGGTGTTTTAGTTTGAGGTTGCAATAAAATTCCCCATTTTTGTGAGAAATTGAGGACCATAAATTTTGGATGATGTGACTACATTCGTCATAATAGAGCCACAAATTATTGAAGCGGAAAAGTGGGAGAGGTTTCTTGTGTTTATAGGATAAGTTAACCAAGATAGGATGATGATCAGAGTTCAATCTGTGAAGATTAATGCTGGAGATAGTGTCCTAATGGTCTAAAGAAGGGACATTCTTAAAGGCTCTATCCAATTTGTAGGTGAGAACCTTATTGTAATGTCTTCTATACCAGGTGTATTTTTCACCAGTGAGGTTAATTTCAAGAAGGTTTTTTTCTTCAATCGATGTTTTGAATTCTCTCATGGAAATAGAATTGTGAGATGTGCCAATATTTTCACTAGAACTAAGAATAGCATTGAAGTCTCCCAAGAGAAACTAAGGGGAATTGATGTTCGATCCTAGATAAGAAAGGTCATTCCAAAGAGTTATTATTTCTTGATATCTATTATTAGCATATAAAAAGGAGCATAAGGTATGAGTACCATCAATATTACGGGTGCAAGTGATAATCTGATCAGAGATATTAAAAACACTAACATTCTGTAAAGAAACGTGTACAAAAATCCACAAAGAATCATCATTAAGATTGTTATTGATTGCACAAAAAAAAACATAATTGTTTTTACATAAGTGAGAATATTTAGAGGAGAATGCAATTTTAGGTTCAACAATAGCAGAAATAATAGGATGGTGCATGATAATAATTATTTTTAAAACATTGAGGGTGTCAGAATTGGCGATACCCTAACAATTCCAAAAAAGGATCTTCATTTAAATATGATTTTGGAGTTAGAACTCCCTTTCTTCTTTTTTCTAGATCCCTTATTTATAGTAGACCTTCTAACCTCAGTGCTAGTGTTATTTTCCTGAGCACTGTGAGAGATGACATTGTTCTTATTTGTACGGTATTTTAATTGAGTAGTCATAGTTGGTTCTGTAGAATCATTTATACCTGGAGACTTTGTATTCCCTGTGGATAGAAACATGGTAGTATGATTTTTTTCCAGGGAGTCCTTAGTCTCCTACTTATCAGGCGACATAACAGTGGGTGGATTTTCATGAGTAGTAGGCTCATATTTCTTGTTAGCATGAGGAGTGTTCTCAGTATTTTGGGGCTTGGAAAGAGTAACCATGTTAAGGTGGGAAGTGTGAGCTGTGAGAGTGGGAGTTGGATTATGGTCATTCAATGTGGTCTCATGCTACTTTCCCATTGTGGAGTCAGCTTTAGTTAAAACCAGGATACTGTCCATAAAAGAGGCATTGTTTTTTTCAGCAATATGGGATGGGTTAGTAGTGGTCAGGTTTCATGAGTGCAGAGAAGCATAATTCTTAGAGAAAAAATCAGAGCAAGATTCATTTTAATCATAACACAGTTTTTCAAACAGAATGGAATAGTCCTTAGTAGCATAAGAAAGAGGAGGAGAAGTACCTGGGATAGCAGGATCTAGAGCAGTTTGTTGTTCGATAGAGTTCTGAGAGAGATTTTGCTTCTGCTCCGGTGGGACAATAAAAACCTGCATATGTTTGGGTACTATAACCGAAACTGAATTGTCTTGTAAAACAAATGATGAAATCTGTTTCATGCCTATTCGAGCTTTGAGGTCCATGGAGGCAGGTTTCACCATAGAGCTAGAAGACTGGGGGGTTTCCTGATTGTCCTTTTGCATACCTAATTTAGGAGTGGAAGTAATCTGGGTTTACTTAGCGCCTAAGTCTGGATTGTCAGCCACAACATTTTTTTTGGTGCAGACATCATTATTGTGGATGACAGTACTAGGATTACAGGTTAGTTTCTTCAGTTCATTAGTATAAAAATTCCCTCCATCCAAGATTGGATGCTGGATATTATGCTTTTCTAGGTCATGTTGATAGCTAGAAATATTTTCCTACTCGGTTGATACTCTAATAGTGTCTAGGACAAGTTTTTTAATTTCAATTGGGAGGTTTCGATAATTAATAGAGTTTTATTCTTCCTCCAATTCATCCACCCATTTGGTTCCTGAACTATCTCCTAGTTGTGTCAAAGTGTGAGTTTTTTTGACCCAAACATCAAATTTCTTTTTTGATATTTCAGGCATGTATATCATGGGGGATTTTTCTTTTTTAGGTCTCCTCATTTCCTTCCATTCATTCTCAAATGGTTGTATTACCTGGTTCCTAATCACCCTACAGTTGAAGATGGTATGCCCTATGATTTTACAGTGATCACAAAATGAGGGGTTTCCCTCATATTCCACTCTAACTTCAGTTTTGTATTCATTGGCATTGAAGTTAATTGAGCTGGGAATTTTTGAGTCAAGGTTTATTTCAACCATTACTCTGGCGAATATACCCAAGTCAGCATGTAAGATCCTTTGATCAATTTTAAGAGGGGTTCCTATGCATTAGACAATATCATTCAATATTTTTGGGTGCCAAAAAAACAAGTTATATCCATGTAATTTGATCTAGACTTGTGCCAAAGTGATGTTGTGTGTGTGCAGATTAAATGTTGAGTCCCACTCTAAAATTTTAAGTAGACCCGACTTGAGGTTGATATTAACAGTCTTCCAAACTCTTTAAAAATCATCTTGTGATCTTAACATTATGTGAAAATATCCTTTTACTATAGGGATTAGTTTCCAATTTGGAGTATTCCAGAAGTGTGCAATACAAGAGTGAATTTCAGTAAGGGGCCAAGGGTGGTTACCTTTGTGGTAGGAGATACGACCCATCACTGAGAATTTGCATAGTTGTGTGCGCTATTGCAGGGAATCCGGGTCTACTTCAACTAGATAACCACCATCATCCGGTCGCTTTACTATAGGGGTCTTCGCCATGAAATCATTTCCTTGGTCAGATATTTTTAATGAATCCAGGAACGAAATCCCTTGGACTCGACGGATAGAAGGATGGTTGCGGGAGATATATTTGGGTGTCTCCATGTTTTGTGTAGCCACAAAATGATTGTGCACAGGGGGAAAATGTGTCATCTGTAGTGTCGTGAAATGATGAGATTCAAAATTCCTGGGCACAAGGAAGATCACCATGGGATTGAGAGAGGAGATAGAGAATGCATCGAGAGAGAAAAAATCCCTAAACCTTCGATGATTTTAGATAGATATGGTCTCCCATCTCTCTAGAATCCCCATTTGAAAAGAGCTTCATAGCTAACATCCCTTTTTTGAGTGTACGGAGATCTTATCATATCCATCATGCTGCACCACCTCCTGATATCATCCCCTATCTTCATCATTTTGCGTTTTATGGAGTAGTGATGTGAGACTTCACCTTTGTCCACCATCAACTCATTATTGCACTCGTAGAGAGATAGAGGCTAGAGTCCCATACATTCCATTTTATATAGGGGAGATGACTATTACACTACATGATTTTTCCATTATGTTGGGACTCCCCCTTGATGGTGATTCTATGATAGGTGAATTCAGAGTAGATTGGTTTGAACTTGTTCATAGATTACTAAGAATTAAATTCCTTGAAAATGGAAAGTTCATCGTCAGTAGTAAATTATGCATGCCCTGGTTAGACCATCACTTTGTACATCTAGCAGAAGATTCTGAAGAGATTATTGTGCTGTGATTTTCACGTGATTACATGGTGAGGATGATTAGTGGAATGATTTTTGTTGATACCTCCACTACATTTGTACATATGATGTATTTACCTTTACTAGAGGATTTAGACTAGGTAGGCTAGTACAACTGGGGGTCTGCTTGTCTTGAATATACATATTGGGAACTATGAAGTGCATGTCATATCGATAAGATACAGATCACATGATGCCTTATTCTTCTATAGATGTGGATATAGGAGCACATCCCTTGCTTATATCCACATGATCGTGTGCCATTTCCTGTAGATATTGTAGCAGAGTATTCATATGGATGATGATATATTATTCCTTACTTCCAATGTCTAACTTAATTTTATAACATTATATTATGAAATATAACTATAATAATTTTATCTACTTGTGGAGTTAGGAACATCAACATTCAGATAGAGCAAAAAATGGTGTCCATAACTACAGACTTGTCTTAGGTAGCTTTCGGCTAGATGATGTAAGTGGTTATTATTTATATAGACAATTATTTATTATTAACCATGCATATCTTTATTTATTAATTTATTGTTCATTTTTTTTCATATTACATGGATTCCATATACCTAATGATATTATCCAGAGTTTTCCACAATATTGTAAGACAATTCTTTCTACCGGCTCCTGCATGATTCCTTTGATTAATTTTCATATTGTCGAGTGGCATCAGACTGATAGAGTTATGTGGCAATTTGGATTCCTTCATCCCATTCCTACACCTCCCCATCAGTTACCTTCACTTAATTACCTGAAGATGCTAGGGAAGAAATACTTTGATTAGAGGATGTATCATGCAATAAATATTGATCTATGAGACAGAAAACACGAGTACCAGTTTTGAGGGACAGAGATAGTATATATGCATTTATTCAATTATCTAGATTATGCGTCCTAGTACTATAGGTCCCTAGTTAAATTTATTAAAAAATAAGAATAAGGTTTTAATGACTTTGTAATACTCCTTCCTTCCACTTTTGAATAGATTTTTTATTAACATTACTTAAAAGTAGAATTGTTTTTCACAAGATACTCATATAATCTGTCTCTTTAACATCTCTGATCTAGTAGAGGGATGCACATTTGACCAGCCATATTTTCATAGAGCTATGACAGAGTTGGTTCCTTCCATGGAAAAGATTTATCTTGTGATTTTCTTTGATCTTCTAGACGATTCTGAGACTACTGAGCCTGATATAGATATATCAGGGGGTGATGACCCTATTATGGATGCTAATATTACATAGGAGGAGCGTGTTCATAATGATCAACCAAATTCCCCTTCCGCTTCTTAGTCACAATCAGAGGCACAAATAAACATTGACTAGTTTGAGTTTGATACTTCATTAGACCTTTCTTTGTAGATATCCACAATACAACATCCATCTTATTCATATGTTGGCTATAGTTCTAACCAACATCCACTATCCTTATATGAAGTACATGGTACATGCGGTGAGACTATACATCCACTACTTGTCACATAGGATGATGTGGAGGTAGCTGCCAGCGATGATATACATGATCAATGTACAATATAGTGGAGATGTAGATATAGACGACATGGACACATCATATATACATCAAACTATGGGACAAAGGAGTATTCAGGTCACAGACGTAGATTAGATTGATATTATATTGATGATACATGATGTATGTTTTTTAAATAATTATTTATATATTATTTAAAAACATGCTAATATATTACATAATGTTCCATAATCAAATAATTGATATAATTGGAAATTCATACAAATAATTTTCAACAACTAAGAAACATTTATAATAATAACTGTATTAGAAATACTAATAATTACTTCTTCCTATTCATATTAATACTCAGTACTATTATCTATATATGTATAATAAATAATATTCTTTAATTCATTATTAAATATTAATAATATTAATTATTTTTAATTCAATAAATATTATTACTATTTTATAATTAATTTATGATGATTATTTATTATATATAATATGGATTATAAAACAATGTATTAATATAATAAATAACCATATTAAATTAATTATTAAATAGTAATAACATCATTAAATATGACAAAATCTCAATTATATATTCATAAATATTCATAAATATCTATAAATATTACTAGATATTACTAAATACTAATAAATATTCATAAATATGAATATTTACTTATTTTAATAATATTTATAAATATTTATGAATATTTATATAATGGATATCATATATTCATGAATATTTATTAATAATTATTAAAATTTATTAATATTTATTTGAAATTTATTAATACTTATGAAATATTTATTTATATTAATTAATATTTAATTAATAATTATATTCCTAATAAGAGAGTTTCACCCTCAACCTGTTAAAGAAATATTAAAATTTATGATTATTAATTAATAATAATTATTATTTAATTGATATTTTCTAATATTAATTAATATTTATTAGTTTTTACATAAAGTTTATTATTTTTTAATTTTTTATAAATATTTATAAATGCTAAAAATATTTTGTTGATATTTATTAATATTTGTTAGTATTTTATTTATATTTCGATTATTTAATTAATATGTATTAATATTTTTTGATATTTTATAAATATTGATGATTTTTAATTAATATTTATATATATTTAATTAGTATTTATAAATATTGATGATTTTTTAAATTAATTTTTTGGAGGAAGCATGAACGGGGTTCACGCTTCCTTAAAAAAACTCACATAATAAGCATAAACCCCATTCAAGATTCTTGGCGAGTTGAGAAGCATGAATGTAATTCACATTTCTCGAGGCCCTTTTTTTAAAATATAAAGAAACCTATCCATTAAAAAAATCAAAATCCCTTCAAAAATATTTAGCTGGTTAAAACCAGCTTGACACGTGGTTCCCCAAACATGGTGTATCATATGGGATCATGAGGTCCACACACATCATATATCTAGAACATAGCTTTCTTGATGCACATTGTTAGGATAGTTATACCTATTCCTTCCCTGAGGTGGGATGTGTTTTTTTCTAAACAATATAAATTGGATAGCTGGGAGTGGCTAGGAATCCTCCCCCATCTCTTTCACCTTATGCTCTATGGTAGCCTATACTTTTGTAACCCCCATGCCATTGCAACCGATGCGACTGTCACTTTGTCACCACGTTAGCTGCCTCCCTTTTTCCATGACACTATACATTCCTCCACCTATAACTTCATCCTAAAAAATTTCTAGCCTCCCCTAGTCCACCCTTATGCTACTTCCTTTCACACTTGGTCATCCCCTCTAACATGTTCCACTGCTCAAGCCATTATCTCCATCATTTTGTTTCTCCATACCATAATCATGTTGGGTCAGAAGTGGGTTAGCTTTAGGATAAACTTGGTCGCGACAACAATAATTTGTGAGAATCACCAATGTAAACTAAGTGTAAAAATTAAACATCACAATTATAAATGGGGACACAAATTTTAACAAGGAAAACCCTCCAATGTATAGGATTAAAAAACCTCAGGAAAACTCCGAGAAAATACACTTTTAATTAGAGAGTACAAAGAATCCAAGTAGAATCCCAAACTTGAATTACAAAGAAATAACATAGAAAACTTGTGTGAAATTCACAACCTGATACACCTCTGTCCCCTCTCTAATATTCATCTCATGAAAAGCCTTCACCCTTCAAAGATCAACACCAAACATGAATTGTTGTTGTAGGACCTCGTTGCACAACCCGATTCGTCATTGTCCACTTCCACCCACACTCGAAACCACTGTCAACGTTTTCCCCACAAGCCTACACCCTCTACAGCTGCTACTTGTGTGACCCTATCATCTTCTTAAAGCAGAACTATCCCTTTTTATAGACCCTCATTTCCACATTAAAATGTGTCTGTGTATGAATTAATTCACACAGCCTTGACCCATGTTTCTCCTTTTACAAAAACATGTCATCTATTTGGGGATGTTCCCATTATTTCCAGCAACCCGAATGAACCCCAATAATATCCCCCTTTTTCCCATTGAAGGAGGATATCACATCCAGAAAACTCATTTGGAAAGTAAAATGATTGGTATCACACCAACCATCAAGCTCTGTGGAAAATAAGACATCCCCTTTTTGCATCTCTAATGAAAAACTGAAAGCTCCCCCTGCAAAAAATAAATACAAACGAAGAAGTATTCATCATATATGTGTCTATACTACTAATAGCAGAATCAATCATATCTGAATCCCCTATAATTGTGATCTCCACATAATCTAGATAACCTATAGTAATTACCTGCTCCCTCTGCTCAACATTCTCCGAGCAGTTGAAAACTCTCAGCGCATCACCCCTATCGTTGATTTTCATTATTTATTCAATAGTGTCACTCTATGAAGGAAAAAAATTAGGTGTAATATCTAAAACACCTTACCTGACATGCTTTGGATTCCAAACCTTCTCCAAATTAGTCGATGGTCTTAGACTCATGAACGACGATTGCATGTGCCATAAATATGACAAATTCCTGATTACCATTGGATTCTTCATATCACTGCACACATTTAAATCTATCCAACAAAGAATATCATCCATTTTTACTCATGCATAAACCATTGATCCTCTGGAAAAATTCCATCTTCCACTAACAAATGAACTCCTGAGTCCATCAGTATCAAGAGCACATGCATATGAAAAATTATGGTGTATACATGTCACATGCCGCAAATCCCTCAATGTCAGTGTACAACCTACATTTGTAGTGATACAAATATCACTAACACCATTGAAATCAGTTGAATATCCATTCCCCATATTTAATATACCAAATTCACTTTCTTCATATTAACAAAATAGTCCCATATTTGGTGAAATATGGTATGACACTGCCAGCTCAACCACCCATTCAGTGTACAGATCTAACCTGTAACAATAAATGACAACAAAAAGTAAATCACCCTCACACTGAACAAGACTTACACTGGTATCCTCAGAATCAGTGTTATGTGCCTTCTTTTCCTCCTTAATCTTTTTAAATTCATAGAAAATCTATGTATATGACTACCCTTGTTGAAAAAGAATCACTTGACCTTTATTCTTGTATTTGATAAACCGCTCTGATTACCATGTCCATATGCCATAACCAAAATACCATTATTACCCAATGATTCACCATCATTTGTCTTTCATTGAGCCTCATTCATCAACAATTATGAAATAACATCATCCAACTTTAGCGTATCTTTCCCGAACAGTAGTACAGTGGATAGATTGTCATATGAATCAGGAAAAGAACCCAAATGAAGAAAAGACTTGTCTTCTTCTTCCATTTCTATAGGTACTATGTTACCCTTATCATCAATATTGACCACTACCAAAGATATCTTTGTCAGAAGTTTGGTGAACTCTTAAAAATGGTTACCTAAATCTATATTCTCTGGCATTCACAAATGATATAACTATTTTTCAAATATAAACAATTTGTGAGGGATTTTGATTTATACCTGATTTTAAGATTTTCCCAGATCTCTTTTGGATCTATCAGATTCTTCACTCTCCATAGTGTATTATCACCCAAATATATCTGAATCAGGATTTTCACCAACTCTCTGATATCCTTCCAATCACCAATGCTCATTGTCTTTGGTTTATTTTATTTTTCTTCAATTCCTTCACTGTCTTCTCATGGACCAGAATATTATTAACTCTTTGATACAAAAGTCTAAAATTATTTTTCTTGTTAAATAGATCAACATGGGCAGGAATCTGACTACATGAATAACCCATATTTAATTATTTATAAACTTATAGAACCCACGTTGATACTATATATTGTGTCGAAAGAGGATCGACTCTAGGATAAACTTGGTTGTGACAACAATAATTTATGAGAATCACCAATGTAAACGAAGAGTAGAAATCAAACAGTAGAATAATAAATGGTGACATATATTTTAATCTAAAAAAACCCTCTAATGTGGAGGATTAAAAAACCATAGGGAAACTCTAAGAAAATCCTCTATTAATCAGGGATTATAGAGAATCCAAGTAGAATCTAAAACTTTAATTACAAAGAAAATATCACCTCGATGATATTCATCTCATGGAAAGTCATCACCCTTTAGAGATAAAAACTGACCATGCAGTATTGTTGTAGCACCTCATTGCACAACTGGATTCACCATTGTCCTCTTACACCCACACATGAAATCGTTGTCCACATTTTTCTACAAAAGCCTCCTCCCTATACTATTGATGCGTCTGCACCCCTCTCTTATTCTTGAAGTGGAATTGGCACTTTTTATAGGCTCTCATTTACACATAAAAAAGGTATCTCTGCATGAATTAATTCACTCTACCTTGACCTGTATTTCTAATTTTCAAAAAATGTTCCCTCCATTTGAGGAGCCACCCATTATTTCCAGCGTCCTAGGCTGAACCCCAGCATATCATCATACCCCCTCATAGAGTTTCCTATGACAACCTCCTTTATTTTTTTTCTTTATAATATGAGATTAGGTAATTTCATCATCATACAATAGTAGGATGGAAAAATTCAAATATTTTAAAGAATGTGTGAAGGATGGTGGATGGTGAAAAGTCCGACCACCCAATAAGATTTAGCAAAAAGCATGTCAAAGAACACAAAACAGACTTTGGTAGAGAGTTTGAGGAAAAATAGAAAATATTGCATTGGAAAATTATAATAAACTTCATAAAATAGGAACATCACATTAAACGAACATTGGAGATAAAATAATTCTTTCAATTAACTAATAATAAATAGATCAATATATCCAAAAAAATTCTAAAACATTGAAATGAAAATATTTACAATCATTCTATATTTAATAACTTCTTTAATTGAATATTTAATGTTAATTAATTTTTTGACTCAATTGTTTATTCAGAAAACCATCTACGTATTTGTTTAAAAATAATTATTAAAGGATTTAGTAGATTACACAATAAAAATAGGCATACTTTGGGCTAAGATCGCTTGTTGAACAACCACATATGTAACATCCTGGGTAAATAAAGAATAATAAATTTTTCATATTTATTAATATTTGTGAATTAAATTTTAATTTTAATTTAAAGGGGATTCTATGTTCAATGGATTACCCGATACACAATAACAGGTTTCTTTGAAATCTTACATTGCACACTAATAATATAATATTATTATTTTAAATGGTACTTAATGACGAGCCATTGTATTGGTGGAAATGAATAGAACTAACTAAAATATTATTACATATGTTTGTTAAATGTTTTCAGATTTATCCAATAAAATTTAGAGGCTTAAAATAAGAAAGGAATTCGATTTTAAGGATAAATACTCTAATATTCATTAAAGGCCCGATTTACCGCCTTTTGATGGAGAACCCTCTTTAAATATAGTTTTTCTCATTTTTATATGTTATATTTTACAAAATAAAATTCTTATTTATAATAGGGACATCAAAATCTACTTTGGGTAAATTTTTGGTATTTTTCTGATAAAATTCATTTTTTTGATGAACAGTGAAAAATACTGTATTTTAATCCAAAACTGTGTTTTAATCTAATTTATTTATATGGTTATATTATCTTTTTAATTTGTTTTAAAGTGTAATTATAATATATTTTTACCATTTAATCCAATATTGGTCAATGGAATTAATTTCACTTTTAAATTGGACATAAACAAGTGTCAATCTTTTGATAGTTAATATTTCTTAAAAACACGCTATTTGTTTTAACAACAAGAATTAATTTTAAATTAATTAATGCCACTTTTATGTTTTTAATTTGGAAAAATAGACATCATTTTTGAATTCGGAAAATCAAATAAAGCTTGGGCAGAATTTTGGGTATTTTTCTGAAAAACTTCAATTTTTGATGAATAGTGAAACCATTTAGTAGTAGTTAAAAAAGTGACTTTTACATT
Source organism: Viscum album (assembly GCA_963277665.1). Lineage (NCBI taxonomy): Eukaryota > Viridiplantae > Streptophyta > Magnoliopsida > Santalales > Viscaceae > Viscum > Viscum album. The sequence goes on from OY728121.1 coordinate 630,955,257, forward strand.
TAAATTAAATTTTACCACTTCAGTGTGTTGAATTTCAAAAATATGAGAGACATGGTTAATATTAAGAAGTAAAATGTGGTTTAATAAGATGAAAATAATTTTTGGTGAATAGTAACTTTTGACTTTTATTTACCGCGGTTAAAGGTAAATAGGGTAATTCAAGGTAAAATGTATATTATAATAATAAAAAATTACCTTAACACTTGTTCTAACCTTATTGGATGATTCATGTCCGACCATGTGTATCCTTGGGTCGATTTTGGGACCCCATGGAGCCACTTGAGAGTGATAATGACTCTTTAGATTAATTAGTTTAAAGTGAAGATAAAAATGACACAAACAAATATCTTTTAGTAAATTATTTTTTACATGGGGTTATATAAGTTATATTATTGACTATAAATATTAATTGGAAATATAAAAATATTTCCTACATCATGGTATTTTTTTTAAAATTTTTAGACATCAAATAAATTAAATTATTTATGACACAATAATGATGGAGTGTTTACCTCATTAATAAATGATTTTAATAAATAAGATTATAATGATTAAAATATTATCCAAAACATGTCCAATTATTATTGGATGATTTTATTTTGAATATTAGTCATCTTATCTTAGACTTTAATGTGTTTTGGACCTTTTAAAACCAAATATAAGTTTATAATAAAATAATAGTCTCACACTTTCCTAAAGAGCCCCTCCTCTCCCTTATAAAAAGAGACCACTTACAAACAATTATTCACACCTCTCAAGCCTTTTGGCTCATCCAACCTATGCCCAATTAATCTCCCTACATCCTTCTCCTCCACCTAGAAGCCTTACCTTAGAATGAAGACACTTCAAGAAGTTCTATTGGTTCAATCCAAAGGGAGTTATCCAAATTAAAGGTAATGGTTTCTCTTAAATTTATTTCTTTTATTTTACTTCTCCAACCCCATTAACTCTTTATATTCCTTTATTTTGTAACAAACCCAGTATATTAAATATACTAGTATGTTTTTATAAAAATTATTTGAGCTAAAATTACACACAACTCCATCTAATGGGTGAAGAACATAATGTTTCTCTGGATGGAAAACTAACGCCTCACGAAACGATTATTGTTCGATTATCTCATACCACCTATTATGGTGGCCATTATGATGGAACTGTATTTATATATTATGTATATTATGTTTATGTTTTCTCTATTCTTCTGTAATTTTCATTTAAAAACACACCAATATTCTTTCCAATATGTATGACCACGATAATTTAATTTGAGGAAGTGCGGACTACCGCCCCCCCTCAAGGTGATATGATTCGTTCATGAAATTCATGGAACGTTTAAAGGTAAGAGTTAATTGAATTATGTAAAACATATATCATATGATATTATAATATAATTATAATATACCTATGTATCATTATGTTTTAATTCCATTAAAATAAAAAAATGGAAAATGAAAGTAGCGTTCATGCGTACGTACGGCTTACCGTCTCCATGAAAGGTGAATTTCATTTCTTATCTCCAAATATTATGTAGTGTTATAAATACATATATATACTGGTTATATAATATTTATATGATATCTAAATCATTTATATCATTCTGGAGATAATGGAATTTTGACCATATGGACAAATTGTAATTATAACAAGTTCATTTTTGACTCACGTTCAAAAACATCAATAAAATATTCAATATGAACTAAAATAATTAACTAATTATTATAGAAAGGTAATAAGCGATATAAAAGGAATAATAAAATTGAAAAGTGTTCTTAATCAATTAGAAATTAACTTAAGTTTATTATTCAGGAAGAACAAGGAACACACAAGACAATTCAGACTTGAGGTAAGGGGTTTCTTATCTCACATTTAATTCTGTGAGATTTCCATTGTTCACCACTTATTTATTGAATGTAGTGTGTGTAATATAATTTAATTTATGGATATTTACATAATCATTGTATGATCCATCTTTCATGGGATGTTTGTTTCGTAAGTTACCAATTGGCAAGGGAATTAAAAATTTCAATTTCCACTCATTCGGATTTACGCACACATCATTGATTATTTTAATCCAAGATTATGCGTGGAATCACTATTCATTTTTTTATGTCATAATTTCCACTCCCCATTCTATGGATATAATTTTTATACAAATAATCACTCCATTGATAATTTCTCAACTCATCGATATGAACTTGATAAGAGTAATTTTAACTCAATCTCTATTTGTTGAGTTAAATATCCAATTCATTGGTGTTGTCTTTACAAGAATATGTGTGAATGTCCTATAATTTATATACACTGAATATGAAATCATATTGAGTGTATTTATATTTGTCACACATAATTATGTCATTGATATATCTTTAACCTAAGGATACAGTCTTTATAAGAGATTTCATCTCAAATTACATTCCATTGAGACTTATTTGTTGTTATACACCAAATCACTTTTATATGGTGTATATAATGTACTTTGACATAGTATATCATGGATTCCTTTATTATGATGATATTACAAAGTTTGGATTACCTCAATTATTTTTATTCAAGTGTCTCTCTTTTGGTTAGGAACTCTAACTAAAATATCATTTAAATGTTTTAAATATTTATTATTCTAAATCATTCTCATTAATGTCCATGTTTTTTAAAATGGTTTTAAGGATTTATTTATATGGAAATTAATGTTTTAAAATTAAAATTAATTTTCAAAGTTTCAAAGTGATATGGGACACTTGGATTCAAAAATCTATTTTAAAGGGATTCTTGATAAATAGTGAGACTTTTAAGTATTTTCAAGAAAAAGGGCGATATTTCTCTCAAATAGTTTTGATGATTTTTTTCATCTATGTCAATATCCTTCATTATTCTCGATTGAGGTTAATATGTTACAATACAATATTCCATATTTTATTGAATGAGTTATGTTTGACTGTAGATGTACTATTTTTATACCATTCATGGTTTGTGGATAAAGTATTGACATTTCGTATTCTAGTTTTAATACGAATGTTTATGTTATATTTCAAAATTTTCATATGAGGAATGCATTAGACTTAATAAGTGATGGGTGGAGCCCGCTATAGCTCCTCAATGCATCAGTAGGTCTCATAAGACAAACTAGTGTCTTGGTATAAGGCCTTGACAAAATCTTATTTGTAGTCTTGGCACAAGGCCTTAACTATGTGGTTATGATAGTATGGTATTATGAATTCCATCATTATGAAAGTGGTTATTGATATTGCATGTAATTATTGGACTAGTAGAATATCCATGTGAATATGTAAAAAGAATTATTTCATTTTTTGACATATTATGCTGAAGTTCAAGTTTAAAAGGCTTTTGTTTTAGTTATGCATTGACTTAAATGTTTATGCTTATTTATGAAAGTTTCTGCTATATTGTTATACTTACTGAGCATTTGAGATCACCCCTTTCTATGTTTTATTTTTCCCAGGTTGTGAAGAAGTTAGTTATGAGTGACTTGCAGGAATAATCTAGGAAGCTTGGATGTTTACAATGGAATAATTTAGTGTCATTTTTCTTTTCATGTTGTAATGTTGACCTTATGAATGTATCTAGTATTTCCATGGATACTAAACTGATTGGTCTTTTGGGAGATGATTTCCTTGTATCATTCCAATGTTATGTAATAATGCATCGACTCTAGGTAACTGGGGTCGGGGTATTACAACATATTATTGCAAGGACAACACCATCTTTTATCAGTGATAAGAAAAAAATGATAAAAGACTAACCGTTATCAATTCTAGCTAAAAGAAATGATCAAGGTAACTTTTATCTGCACTAAAAAAACATTGAATAAAGGAAACATTTATCCCAATTAAAAAAAACGTTGATAGAAGCTTAACCTTTATCAATGATTTTTAATAGCACTAATAAAGTAACTCTCACTAGTAATAAAAAAAGTGTTGGTAAATGTGTACCATTTATCAACAAGTTTTTTAGCACTGATAAAGGATAGATTTATCAACAATATTCTTAGAACTGAATATAGTTTTTAATAAAAATATTATTAATTTATATAAAATTATTATAAACTACTACAGATATGTCCTTAATAGCACGCAAAAAGGATTTTAACAAGGATAAAAAAGCACTATTAATCTCAACATTGTTAAAGGGGGGTCCCCTTTATCAATACAAAAATCACTGAAAAAGGGGGTCCTTTATTAGAACTAAAAAAGAGATGATAAAGGCCCCCTTTATCAGTGCTATTTTATCACTGATAAAGGGTGGGTGTTATCAATGCTAGAAATAGTGCTGAAAATGGCCTCATTTGGTGCAATGTGCTGTTTTTATAACAACACACTACAACAACCTCCTATAAACTATAAAAAATGTAACACCCCAAGAATTTAAAAATAATTCTAATATTGAATTTATGAAAGATCGAGTCTCTACAAAACACCACTTTTTTATAACCTAGCCAGTAAACATAAATTTTCCACCTCTATGATTTTAATTTTGAAAAACTGACATACATAGTTGTGTTTAGTAAGAAATTTAGAGTCAGATAAAACAAACTTATTTTTTTATGAATAGTAACATACCCTTATGAATATTAATATGAATAATAATATGAATAATAATATGACCCTTATGAATAGAAAATTATATTTTTATTTTATTATTTTAGTTTATAAGATATCGAGATCTTGATTAATTTTTTATTGTGATATAAAACGAATTATAGATTTAAAATTGTTATTTTTTGAATAAATTATAATTTTATTTAAAAATTAAATTAATAATATTTATTAAATTATTTTCAAAAAATGGAGTTAATTTTTTAATTATACACATTGAAAAATGGTTAGTGTGAATTTTTGTGATTTGTATGAAATAGTCAAATTTTTGGTGAATAATAAAATACTATAATTTACCATATATATACATTATCAGTTAAATTCACTTTTCCTAGAATCATGGATAATTTAAGAACACTTAGTTGAAACTCACATTCACATATTACTATTCTTGGTCACAAGAAAAAATACTTTTGGTTGTCTTTGGCAAAATAATAAAATAATGAGTAAAATAATGGGAAAACCCTCCTCTCTTCCACTATAACCTCCCCTAACTCCATATTCTATTCACTCCTCTCAAGACATATTCCTTGTCCAAATTCTGATAAAAAATCCTCCGAATATACTCTCCCGCATCTATCAGTCCTTGGTATCATTAAAAAACCAAAACCTCTCCCCTAAAGAGGATCTCAGGGAAGATTACTTCAAGTGGTAAATTCCTCTTTTCATTTATTTTATTTCAAGTTTCTTTATTTTATTTTTCTCTCCTCACCTCATTTATTCAAAATGTTGCGATGAATCCAATAACTAACATGTACTGTAATGTTTTAATAATAAATTAATAATTATTCATCATCTCTCCTTTCACCTTCTTTTATACTAGAAATGAAAACACCACCCGAGATGTGTCAATTTATCACATTCAAGGGCGACAAATTTTCAATTTCTATTACCATATTAAATTATGGTCATGAAACCATTTTGATAGTTAAACCAGAATATAATATATGTATTATAAATTATTTAAGTTTCTGTAATCATTTTTTACACATGATATTAATTTATAAATCAAAATGAGTTCAATGTGATAAAAAACCACTAATTAACCCAAACAATTGTCAATAAAGTTTTATATAATGATTCATCTTCACTCAAAATAACTAAACTAATTTTATAACCATGTAATCTTCTGGTTTTTAATTAATAAAATAAAAATTCTATTCTGGACAACCATTTTCATTATACATGTTTATCTATACATGAATATGAGTAAATTGATCAGGAAAACCAATGAAGAAAATGATCCCAAACAATGAAATTGAATATCTTAACCCATAAAAAGGTCATGAATGAACCTAAATAAGGTTATAATAAATCAATTAAATTTAGAGGAAGTTCTAGAATCATTAATTTATGAACCTAAATTTTATTATTCAGGCCATTAATATCAAGTGAGGAACACCTTTAGGGTTAAGGTAAGGGTTTTCTACCCAAACCTCCATTTTCATTTGGGTTGCTATTATTCTATACTTACCTCAATTAAATTTTTATTTATTTATATATTATCTTCATATATTATTTTATAATTTTCTATATATTTTTACTAACTAGATGTCACGACCCGACCTCGGGGCCCGTGCCGTGACTACCCCAAGCCCGCCTTCCATAGGCCAGGGGCTGGCGACTAGCACCAAGGCGTAGAATCCCAGTAAACAGGGAAGGCATTGCCTTTATAAGTATCAACCACACAGAGTCAGCAAGCGGAAAGTAAAGTGCAGAAAAGTAAAGGGGCCGGAAATACAAGCCCAACTGTAAAGTACAACTGAAAAGGTAAAGTACAGCAACTGAAGAAAAGACGGCGGCCTCGTGTCGTCCACTGGCAATCCCACCTGAAGGGTGGGTACAGATAGCCTCCAGGCTCCTCGGGTCCCACGTCCGCTCCGAGCACGTCCCGCCCAGTGGTCCACCTCCAGGTACCGTCCTGCTCCACGCCCCAACCGTGATCAGCGCTGTCCGTCGTCTGCAACCAACACAACAAGGTGCGGGCATAGCCCGTGCAGGGGTGAGTACAAGCTACTCAGTAAGGACCCCGAGACCCCCGAAGGTCTCCCGAAATCCACAAAGGATATATCACAAAAGAAAGATGCAATCACGAAGTAACATCTGACTCGACTTAGGTATATGCCCATACATATACCTAAGTCCCCAATTCTAGCTCTGCTCACGAGCTCAAGAACAACTCAATCCACAAAGGAAAGCAAGACTCAAATCCACAAGGAGAGTAAACGGTAAATCCACATAGGATAGTTCAACACAATTCACAAAGGTGAGTAACATAAGATTCAGCTCAACCAGGTATACTTTTTCAGATGACGTCAAAGATGATCACTGATCCATCTAAGTCGTCGGACCCACGAAGGATCGATAGGTACTAACCCCTGCAGAAGACCCACACAGGATCGGGCTCACACAGAACCTGTAGGCAGTGGCTCACACAGAACCGGTAGTAAGGACCCACATAGGATCAGGCTCACACAGAACCTGTAGGCAGAGGCTCACACAGAACCGGTAGTAAGGACCCACATAGGATCGGGCTCACACAGAACTTGTAGGCAGAGGCTCACACAGAACCGGTAGCACTGATCCACGTAGGATCGCTGAGTGCAGTAGTCGACGCAGTCCACTGAGGATCTCTGCACAGTCGTCGCCGCAGTCCACGAAGGATCTCTGCTCTGCCGTCGTCGCAGTCCACGGAGGATCTCTGCTCTGCCGTCATCGCAGTCCACGGAGGATCTCTGCTCTGCCGTCATCGCAGTCCACGGAGGATCTCTGCTCTGTCGTCGAAGTCACAGCCAGCGCTAGGGTTCCCGCACATAGCGAGCTCGTTTAGGAGGGTCCGCTCCACGAGCCGAGAGGCTGATACATCAACTGACACGTAGTCCGAAGTTGATGTATCCAAAAGTTCCGTATCGACAACAGGATCTCAACGCAACAGACGGCGCGTCAATCGGACGCCCGGTCTGAGAGTTATTGACATTTTCGTCCCAGGGGCCCGGTTGGTTTTTAGGGCAAAACCAACCCGACCGTACTCCGCCTGTATCCGATCCTCGGGCGTAGTATGCCAAAAGTTCCGTCTCACTTAGAGGAATCTACCACAGCTGACGGTACGTCGATCGGACGTCCGTAGCTCACGTTATGAGCGTTTCCGCTCCGAGGGCCCGGTTGGTTTCGTGTACGAACCAACCCGGCCGAACCCAAAGTCTTCCGAAACCTTGAGTATAATATACCGAAACGACCGTCTCGATCCAAGGATCGCGTAGCCGCTGACGGTTCGTCAATCGGAGGTCCCAGGCCCAAGATATGGGCGAAATACCGAAGAGGGCCCGAAACGGGGGTTCTGGGCCCGGGGCGACCCGGCCCGAACCCCCCCCTGGGGTCGGCCGACCCGGGTCGGCCGATCCGGGTCGGCCCGACCCAGCCCGACCCGGCTAGGCCGGGTCCGGTCCGGCCTGGGCGCGGCCTGGCCGACCGGACCGGCCGGCTCGGCCTCGGCCGGGCGGCTGAGTGAGCCGCCGCGGGTCAAACCCGCGGCTTTGGAGAAACGCGGCCCGCGCGGGCCGCGTGCTGGATGGCCGGACCGCGGACGCGGTCCGGCGGTTCGCCGCCGCCGCGGCTCGGCCGCGGCGGACTCCTCCGGCGGCGCGCCGGGCGCCGCCGCCTCCTTCCGCGGGCCGCCGGAGTTGCTCCGGTGGCCCGTTTTGCCTCCCGTCTGCGCCGATGCTCCTCCCGGGGGCCGATCTTCACTGCGGGATCAACGGATCGCCCCTGCCGCGCGGTTCATCATCGTCCGCCATATCCGCACAACAAAAGAGATCGGCGGAGGGTTGCCGGGTCTTGTTCGTTAGACCCGCACCCTCCGCGTTAGTCATAATCAACGGGAGGAAAGGCTACAACAATTTTTAATCAAAGATAAAAATTGTTCACTCCTTTTCTTTTAAACGGCATTTCAATTTTTAATTAATTGAAATTATTCATGCCGGTTCTTTATTTAAAAGAAATAAGAACACAGGAATGAATCATCAAGGAAAATAAACCCCTACCTTGTCGTCGTCGTCGGACGAGAGGTCGTCGCGGAATCGCTCGTCGCGGAAGAAGGGGGGATCGTTGCGTCGTCGCGGTATCCGGTGTCGCGTCTCCAAACTCCGGATCAAGAACAAACGGATTTAATTAATTAAATCCGTTGCCATGAAATTAAGAAGGGAGAATTTAGAAGTTTCGATTCTCACCTTTAACCGCCGATCGCAGGTTCGCCGCGGAAGAAGAGGCACCGAAGAAGAAGAAGAAGAAGAAGGTCGCGGAAAAGCTGTTGATGTCGCGGATCGTGCGTCGTCGGATTCCGGTTCCGGCGTTCTTCGCGTTCTTCGCGTTCTTCGCGTTCTTCGCGGAGAGGGTGGTGGCTCAGAGGAATTGCACAACGATAGCAATCCTCCAAAATAGACAAGTTTGTCTATTTTATTATTTTGCCAACAAACGTAAAACGCATAAGTAACGACCCAATTAATTCACGAAGAAACAGTCCATTTAATTCACGAAATAAACCGCCCAATTAAATGGTCTGTTAAGAATTAAAGAAAACGCGTCGGTTGACTTTTCAGTTACTTTGACGGGTTTTCGCGGGTGCGTTACTTAGCGAAAGAAACGGCGGGGCTCGTGCGGGCCCTGCCTCACAAATATCCTACCAAGAGGGTAGGATATTTCTGGATAGCATCCTATCCAGTTCAACTCAGTTCAAGCCGTCTTTAAGTGGCTTCAAGTGGCTTCCAAGCAGCTTAAGTGAAATAGAATAAAGTTGTCGCACAAACTTTATTTTATTTCTGACTTAAAGCCGCAAAATTTAAAAACCACGTCTGAGCAAACGCAACTCCGGAAGAGGCGTTTCTAAGAAAATACCGGCGCTGCGATTTCATCGGTGCCCTCGGAATTTGATTCCGGGCACCGGTTCAAAAGATAGAAAAACCCGCTCGTCCGTTCACTGAACGTACCCGAGCCAAACTTCGGAAATTGATTCCGGGCACACCGGGCCTCGGAATCAGGTGCCGTCTGAAGCTGCGCTCTTGTAAAATTCCAAAGAAAATTAAGAAAAAAAATTTCCTTGAAATTTGCGGGTCTTTACATTACTCCCACCTCAGGGCTTTACGTCCCCGTAAAGATACATCAAAAACTAGGGGAACAAATGGGGGTACTGCGCACGCATCTGAGCCTCCCGCTCCCAAGTGCTCTCCTGGAGGTTCCCGTGCTGCCATCTGACGCACACAAGAGGAATCGACCGCCCACGTAGGACCCGCTCCTTTCGATCCTCGATCTCCACTGGGACCTCCGCAAAAGTCGCCCCATCGTCCACGTCCAGCTCCCCAAAGTCGATGATGTGCGTCGGGTCGTTCACGTATCTCCTCAGCTGAGACACGTGGAAGACGTCGTGCACCCGATGCAACTGAGGTGGTAGAGCCAGGCGATAAGCCACCTCTCCTATCCTGCTGAGGACCTGGAAAGGCCCGATGAAGCGTGGAGACAACTTTCCGCCTCGGCCAAATCTCCGTAAACCACGTCGAGGTGAGACACGCAAAAAGACGTGGTCGCCATCCTCGAACTCCAGTGGCCTCCGCCTCTTGTCAGCATATGACTTCTGCCGGCTCTGAGCTGTCCTCATCCTCTCCTGGATGATCTGGACCTTCTCTGTCGTGGCTCGGACCATCTCTGGTCCCACGAGTGCTGACTCCCCAGGGTCTGTCCAGCACAACGGTGATCTGCAGGGTCTGCCGTACAACACCTCGTATGGTGCCATCCCGATGGTGGAGTGGTAGCTGTTGTTGTACGCGAACTCCACCAAGGGTAGGTGGTCCTCCCAGCTGCGACCAAAGTCGAGAACACATGCACGGAGCATGTCCTCGAGTGTCTGTATGGTCCTCTCCGTCTGACCATCCGTCTGAGGGTGGAAGGCTGTGCTCAGATGGAGCCGCGTCCCGAACGCCTCCTGCAACCCCTTCCAAAGCCGGGAAGTGAAACGAGCATCTCGATCGGAGACGATAGACGATGGCACACCGTGAAGCCGTACGATCTCCTGGACGTAAAGACGTCCCAAGCTCTCCACTGAGCCCTGCTCTCTGATGGGTAAGAAGTGTGCCGACTTGGTGAGTCGGTCGACAATCACCCAAATGGAGTCGTGACCTCTGGAAGTGCGTGGAAGTCCACTCACGAAGTCCATAGATATGCCATCCCACTTCCACTCCGGGACCTCCAAGGGCTGTACCAAGCCTGCTGGTACCTGATGCTCTGCCTTCACCTGCTGGCAGGTGAGGCATCGTGAAACGAACTCTGCCACAGCTTTCTTCATGCCCGGACACCAGTGCTGTCGCCTGAGATCCTGGTACATCTTTGCCACTCCAGGATGTACCGCCAAGGGAGAAGTGTGAAACTCTCTCAGCACCTCCTCTCGCAAAGCGACTGGTACGAAGGTACGTCCTCTGAAAAGGATGACGTGCTCTGCTCCAAGGGTGAAGCCATCAGGCGCCTGACCTGAGGATATCAGTGCACGCCGGGTCTCACAGTCAGCGTCCCCACGCTGAGCCTCTCTGACCCGCTGTAGAAGTGGAGGAGAGACTGTGAGAGACTGAAGAAAGGCTGCTCCGTCTCTATCCACGAAGGATATCTGTAAGGAGGCCAGCTGCTCCGTCGCCTCCTCAAGTAGCTGAATGCCCGTCCTCCTGCTGAGGGCATCGGCTACCACGTTCCCCTTCCCAGGAGTATAGACTATCTCAAAGTCATAGTCCTGGAGGAACTCAAGCCATCTCCGCAGTCTCAGGTTCAGGTCCTTCTGAGAGAAGATATACCTGAGACTCTGGTGGTCTGAAAAGACTGTGAAGCGCTCGCCCATCAGATAGTGCCGGCAAGTCTTCATAGCGAAGACCACTGCTGCCAACTCCAGGTCATGAGTGGCGTAGTTCTGCTCATGCGGCCTCAACTGACGTGATCCGTAGGCGATCACAGCCCGCTCCTGCATCAGGACGCACCCGAGTCCAGTCCCTGATGCATCGCAGTAAACTACGTACCCAACTCCCTCCTCAGGCAACCTCAAGATAGGTGCGCTGGTCAATCTCTGTCTCAGCTCCTGGAAGCTCTGCTGACATCTGTCTGACCACACGAAGGGTTTCCCCTTCTTTGTCAAAGCTGAGAGTGGTGCCGCAACTCTGGAGAAGTCCGGCACAAATCTCCGATAGTATCCGGCTAGGCCCAAGAAGCTCCGCACCTCCGTCACGCTCTTGGGTGGCTCCCAAGCTAGCACTGCCTCGATCTTCGCGGGGTCCACTGCAACTCCCGCCTCAGAAATGACGTGCCCCAAGAAATGGACCTCACGTAACCAGAACTGGCACTTTGAGAGCTTGCCATAAAGCTGGTGCTCTCGGAGTGCGTCTAGCACAACTCGCAGGTGGTAGGCATGCTCCTCCTCAGTCGTCGAGTATACCAAAATGTCGTCAATGAAGACCACGACAAATCGGTCGAGGTATGGCTGGAAGATCCTGTTCATGAGGCTCATGAACACTGCTGGAGCATTGGTTACGCCGAACGGCATAACCAAGAACTCATAATGGCCATACCGACACCTGAAGGCCGTCTTCTGCACGTCCTCGTCTCGAACTCTGAGCTGATGATAGCCTGACCGGAGGTCTATCTTCGAGAACCACCGCGCTCCCTTGAGCTGATCGAAGAGGTCATCAATCCGTGGCAGCGGATACTTGTTCCTCACTGTCACCTGGTTCAGGCGACGATAGTCGACACACAGTCGCAAGCTCCCGTCCGCCTTCTTGGCGAACAATATCGGGGAAGCCCAGGGTGAAACACTGGGTCGGATAAACCCCTTGCTCTGCAAGTCCTCCAACTGTACCCGCAACTCTCGAAGCTCGGCGGGGGCCATTCGATATGCTGGAGTAGATATCGGGGCTGTCCCGGGGTACAAGTCGATGTAAAAGTCTACCTCTCTACGAGGAGGTAGCCCTGGAACGTCGTCGGGAAAGACGTCCACGTACTGGTCCACCACTGCAGGAAAAGCCGGACTCCGCACGTCCACTGCTCCCAGGATGAGGCTATCCAACTGATGAGAGATAGGCTGCACTCTCCTCCGCGGAAGTCCATCCTGTGCTGCAAAGGTTCCCTTCTCGCCGGTGAAGGTAAACCTGCTCCCGTCGGTGCGAACACATCGCACCTTGCGCCTAAAACAGTCGATCTGGGCATGAACCGTGGATAGCCAATCCATGCCCAAGATGACGTCGTAAGGCCTCGACGCCGCTACAAGGAGATCCCAGCCGAAGCTCTCGCCTCCTAGAGTAAGCTCACACTGCCGGCACCAGTGCGTAATCGTCGAGTCTGCTCCCGTAGGAGTCTCTAGCCGTAAGGATCGAGCCAACGGCTCAGTCGGAATCTCCGAGCTCCGAACAAGGGCAGAGGCTATGAAAGAGTGACTCGCTCCGGTGTCTATAAGTACTGCAGCAAGGGTGGAATAGACACAGATCGTACCTCGAATCATCTCTGGCAAGTCGGGGTCGTAGGCCTCCACTGCCTGGAGCTGGGCCTGTCTCTGCCCGCCAGCTCCCTGTGGTCGAGGTGGCCCTCCTGGTGGTGGTGGGGGTAGAGCCTGGAAGCGTCGCCCACCACCCGCTGCTCGGCCAGCTCCTCTGCCTCGTCCGCCTCCTCCCTGCGGACCGCCACGGTCGACCCTCTGCCTCTGCCTGGGTGGCCCCTCCACCGTCTGCTGCTCCTCTGGTCGGCGAGTCGGGCAGTCACGAGCCATGTGACCCTGCCCGCCGCAGGTGTAGCACAGCCTGCCTCTCGGAAGGCTGGCACTCCGCTGTGTGCCCTGCACTACTGAGCCAGTGTCCCGGGGTCGCCTGCCGGAAGGTCTGGTCCGCCTGGAACCCTGGGTCATCCGTCGGCTACCTGCTGCCGAAGACTCAGCTACCTGCCGCCCTGCGCTAGGTCTCGCCACTGAAGAAGGCTCTGCCAGGAAGCTCTCGATCAGGAGGGCTCGCTCCAGCACTCCCGCCTGGGTCGGAATGCTGAGGGAGATCAGCGACGCCCGAATCTCCTGTCGCAAGCCCTGCTCGAAGGTCCGGGCCCGGAAGAAGGGGTCCCGTACCATGTCGGTCGAGTAGCGAGATAGGTCCGTGAACCTCGCCGCGTACTGAGCGACCGTCATGCTACCCTGGCGCAGCTGGAGAAGCTCCTGGATGCGCACCGCTCGGAGGGTGGCCGGGACGAACTCAGAGCGGAAGAGGCTCTCGAAGTCCGCCCAGAGCAGGGATGCCTCATCGTGAACCTGGAGCATCAGGCTCCACCATCGTCCTGTCGCCGCCTGCAGGAGGCTCGCTGCGAGAATCACCATGAGATCCGCTGGTGTCCTCACTAGCCGAAAGATCCGTACCACCGCCTCTAGCCAGTCCTCGGCGGCCTGGGGGTCTGCCTCACCGCGAAACCTGGGCGGTCGCTGGCTCTGAAACTCATGCAGTGCCCTGAGGCGACGTGCATCGTCAGCGTCTGGTACTGGAAGCATCGGTGGCTCGGCGGGTAAGGCTACCGCCGGTGCCACTGCTGGCAAAGGGCCCTGCACCGAGGCCTCGTCGCTCGGTGGGCTGCCGTCGCGCCCTACACTCGGAACCCTAGCTGGCAGTCGTCGCGGGGCCATCCTGAAAAGGAGAACAAGAGTACCACAGTCAGAACAGTATACCTGGTGAGCTGGCACAAGTAATCACAAGGAAAACTTGAGACTTTCATGAAGCAGATCAGTATACTCGGTGAGCTGACACAAGTAATCAAAAAGAAAACTTGAAACACACACGCAATCAATGTTTTCATGCATTAAGTCGGAAATCAGGAGTCAGGGTCCTGGTGTACGGATACGTCGGCCGCCGCACCAACACTGGGCTCCCTGAACTGATAACCACACTCAATACACTAAACACTATTGCTTCACATAGAAAGAAAGGACGATCAGAGTCTGCGGTAGTACCGACCACCTCTGATACCAATTTGTCACGACCCGACCTCGGGGCCCGTGCCGTGACTACCCCAAGCCCGCCTTCCATAGGCCAGGGGCTGGCGACTAGCACCAAGGCGTAGAATCCCAGTAAACAGGGAAGGCATTGCCTTTATAAGTATCAACCACACAGAGTCAGCAAGCGGAAAGTAAAGTGCAGAAAAGTAAAGGGGCCGGAAATACAAGCCCAACTGTAAAGTACAACTGAAAAGGTAAAGTACAGCAACTGAAGAAAAGACGGCGGCCTCGTGTCGTCCACTGGCAATCCCACCTGAAGGGTGGGTACAGATAGCCTCCAGGCTCCTCGGGTCCCACGTCCGCTCCGAGCACGTCCCGCCCAGTGGTCCACCTCCAGGTACCGTCCTGCTCCACGCCCCAACCGTGATCAGCGCTGTCCGTCGTCTGCAACCAACACAACAAGGTGCGGGCATAGCCCGTGCAGGGGTGAGTACAAGCTACTCAGTAAGGACCCCGAGACCCCCGAAGGTCTCCCGAAATCCACAAAGGATATATCACAAAAGAAAGATGCAATCACGAAGTAACATCTGACTCGACTTAGGTATATGCCCATACATATACCTAAGTCCCCAATTCTAGCTCTGCTCACGAGCTCAAGAACAACTCAATCCACAAAGGAAAGAAAGACTCAAATCCACAAGGAGAGTAAACGGTAAATCCACATAGGATAGTTCAACACAATTCACAAAGGTGAGTAACATAAGATTCAGCTCAACCAGGTATACTTTTTCAGATGACGTCAAAGATGATCACTGATCCATCTAAGTCGTCGGACCCACGAAGGATCGATAGGTACTAACCCCCGCAGAAGACCCACACAGGATCGGGCTCACACAGAACCTGTAGGCAGTGGCTCACACAGAACCGGTAGTAAGGACCCACATAGGATCGGGCTCACACAGAACCTGTAGGCAGAGGCTCACACAGAACCGGTAGTAAGGACCCACATAGGATCGGGCTCACACAGAACCTGTAGGCAGAGGCTCACACAGAACCGGTAGCACTGATCCACGTAGGATCGCTGAGTGCAGTAGTCGACGCAGTCCACTGAGGATCTCTGCACAGTCGTCGCCGCAGTCCATGAAGGATCTCTGCTCTGCCGTCGTCGCAGTCCACGGAGGATCTCTGCTCTGCCGTCGTCGCAGTCCACGGAGGATCTCTGCTCTGCCGTCGTCGCAGTCCACGGAGGATCTCTGCTCTGTCGTCGAAGTCACAGCCAGCGCTAGGGTTCCCGCACATAGCGAGCTCGTTTAGGAGGGTCCGCTCCACGAGCCGAGAGGCTGATACATCAACTGACACGTAGTCCGAAGTTGATGTATCCAAAAGTTCCGTATCGACAACAGGATCTCAACGCAACAGACGGCGCGTCAATCGGACGCCCGGTCTGAGAGTTATTGACATTTTCGTCCCAGGGGCCCGGTTGGTTTTTAGGGCAAAACCAACCCGACCGTACTCCGCCTGTATCCGATCCTCGGGCGTAGTATGCCAAAAGTTCCGTCTCACTTAGAGGAATCTACCACAGCTGACGGTACGTCGATCGGACGTCCGTAGCTCACGTTATGAGCGTTTCCGCTCCGAGGGCCCGGTTGGTTTCGTGTACGAACCAACCCGGCCGAACCCAAAGTCTTCCGAAACCTTCAGTATAATATACCGAAACGACCGTCTCGATCCAAGGATCGCGTAGCCGCTGACGGTTCGTCAATCGGAGGTCCCAGGCCCAAGATATGGGCGAAAGACCGAAGAGGGCCCGAAACGGGGGTTCTGGGCCCGGGGCGACCCGGCCCGAACCCCCCCTGGGGTCGGCCGAACCGGGTCGGCCGAACCGGGTCGGCCCGACCCGGCCCGACCCGGCTAGGCCGGGTCCTGTCCGGCCTGGGCGCGGCCCGGCCGACCGGACCGGCCGGCTCGGCCTCGGCCGAGCGGCTGAGTGAGCCGCCGCGGGTCAAACCCGCGGCTTTGGAGAAACGCGGCCCGCGCGGGCCGCGTGCTGGATGGCCGGACCGCGGACGCGGTCCGACGGTTCGCCGCCGCCGCGGCTCGGCCGCGGCGGACTCCTCCGGCGGCGCGCCGGGCGCCGCCGCCTCGTTCCGCGGGCCGCCGGAGTTGCTCCGGTGGCCCGTTTTGCCTCCCGTCTGCGCCGATGCTCCTCCCGGGGGCCGATCTTCACTGCGGGATCAACGAATCGCCCCTGCCGCGCGGTTCATCGTCGTCCGCCATATCCGCACAACAAAAGAGATCGGCGGAGGGTTGCCGAGTCTTGTTCGTTAGACCCGCACCCTCCGCGTTAGTCATAATCAACGGGAGGAAAGGCTACAACAATTTTTAATCAAAGATAAAAATTGTTCACTCCTTTTCTTTTAAACGGCATTTCAATTTTTAATTAATTGAAATTATTCATGCCGGTTCTTTATTTAAAAGAAATAAGAACACGGGAATGAATCATCAAGGAAAATAAACCCCTACCTTGTCGTCGTCGTCGGACGAGAGGTTGTCGCGGAATCGCTCGTCGCGGAAGAAGGGGGGATCGTTGCGTCGTCGCGGTATCCGGCGTCGCGTCGCCAAACTCCGGATCAAGAACAAACGGATTTAATTAATTAAATCCGTTGCCATGAAATTAAGAAGGGAGAATTTAGAAGTTTCGATTCTCACCTTTAACCGCCGATCGCAGGTTCACCGCGGAAGAAGAGGCACCGAAGAAGAAGAAGAAGAAGAAGGTCGCAGAAAAGCTGTTGATGTCGCGGATCGTGCGTCGTCGGATTCCGGTTCCGGCGTTCTTCGCGTTCTTCGCGTTCTTCGCGTTCTTCGCGGAGAGGGTGGAGGCTCAGAGGAATTGCACAACGATAGCAATCCTCCAAAATAGACAAGTTTGTCTATTTTATTATTTTGCCAACAAACGTAAAACGCATAAGTAACGACCCAATTAATTCACGAAGAAACAGTCCATTTAATTCACGAAATAAACCGCCCAATTAAATGGTCTGTTAAGAATTAAAGAAAACGCGTCGGTTGACTTTTCAGTTACTTTGACGGGTTTTCGCGGGTGCGTTACTTAGCGAAAGAAACGGCGGGGCTCGTGCGGGCCCTGCCTCACAAATATCCTACCAAGAGGGTAGGATATTTCTGGATAGCATCTTATCCAGTTCAACTCAGTTCAAGCCATCTTTAAGTGGCTTCAAGTGGCTTCCATGCAGCTTAAGTGAAATAGAATAAAGTTGTCGCACAAACTTTATTTTATTTCTGACTTAAAGCCGCAAAATTTAAAAACCACGTCTGAGCAAACGCAACTCCGGAAGAGGCGTTTCTAAGAAAATACCGGCGCTGCGATTTCATCGGTGCCCTCGGAATTTGATTCCGGGCACCGGTTCAAAAGATAGAAAAACCCGCTCGTCCGTTCACTGAACGTACCCGAGCCAAACTTCGGAAATTGATTCCGGGCACACCGGGCCTCGGAATCAGGTGCCGTCTGAAGCTGCGCTCTTGTAAAATTCCAAAGAAAATTAAGAAAAAAAATTTCCTTGAAATTTGCGGGTCTTTACATTACTCCCACCTCAGGGCTTTACGTCCCCGTAAAGATACATCAAAAACTAGGGGAACAAATGGGGGTACTGAGCACGCATCTGAGCCTCCCGCTCCCAAGTGCTCTCCTGGAGGTTCCCGTGCTGCCATCTGACGCGCACAAGAGGAATCGACCGCCCACGTAGGACCCGTTCCTGTCGATCCTCGATCTCCACTGGGACCTCCGCAAAAGTCGCCCCATCGTCCACGTCCAGCTCCCCAAAGTCGATGATGTGCGTCGGGTCGTGCACGTATCTCCTCAGCTGAGACACGTGGAAGACGTCGTGCACCCGATGCAACTGAGGTGGTAGAGCCAGGCGATAAGCCACCTCTCCTATCCTGCTGAGGACCTGGAAAGGCCCGATGAAGCGTGGAGACAACTTGCCGCCTCGGCCAAATCTCCGTAAACCACGTCGAGGTGAGACACGCAAAAAGACGTGGTCGCCATCCTCGAACTCCAGTGGCCTCCGCCTCTTGTCAGCATATGACTTCTGCCGGCTCTGAGCTGTCCTCATCCTCTCCTGGATGATCTGGACCTTCTCTGTCGTGGCTCGGACCATCTCTGGTCCCACGAGTGCTGACTCCCCAGGGTCTGTCCAGCACAACGGTGATCTGCAGGGTCTGCCGTACAACGCCTCGTATGGTGCCATCCCGATGGTGGAGTGGTAGCTGTTGTTGTACGCGAACTCCACCAAGGGTAGGTGGTCCTCCCAGCTGCGACCAAAGTCGATAACACATGCACGGAGCATGTCCTCGAGTGTCTGTATGGTCCTCTCCGTCTGACCATCCGTCTGAGGGTGGAAGGCTGTGCTCAGATGGAGCCGCGTCCCGAACGCCTCCTGCAACCCCTTCCAAAGCCGGGAAGTGAAACGAGCATCTCGATCGGAGACGATAGACGATGGCACACCGTGAAGCCGTACGATCTCCTGGATGTAAAGACGTCCCAAGCTCTCCACTGAGCCCTGCTCTCTGATGGGTAAGAAGTGTGCCGACTTGGTGAGTCGGTCGACAATCACCCAAATGGAGTCGTGACCTCTGGAAGTGCGTGGAAGTCCAGTCACGAAGTCCATAGATATGCCATCCCACTTCCACTCCGGGACCTCCAAGGGCTGTACCAAGCCTGCTGGTACCTGATGCTCTGCCTTCACCTGCTGGCAGGTGAGGCATCGTGAAACGAACTCTGCCACAGCTTTCTTCATGCCCGGCCACCAGTGCTGTCGCCTGAGATCCTGGTACATCTTCGCCACTCCAGGATGTACCGCCAAGGGAGAAGTGTGAAACTCTCTCAGCACCTCCTCTCGCAAAGCGACTGGTACGAAGGTACGTCCTCTGAAAAGGATGACGTGCTCTGCTCCAAGGGTGAAGCCATCAGGCGCCTGACCTTAGGATATCAGTGCACGCCGGGTCTCACAGTCAGCGTCCCCACGCTGAGCCTCTCTGACCCGCTGTAGAAGTGGAGGAGAGACTGTGAGAGACTGAAGAAAGGCTGCTCCGTCTCTATCCACGAAGGATATCTGTAAGGAGGCCAGCTGCTCCGTCGCCTCCTCAAGTAGCTGAATGCCCGTCCTCCTGCTGAGGGCATCGGCTACCACGTTCCCCTTCCCAGGAGTATAGACTATCTCAAAGTCATAGTCCTGGAGGAACTCAAGCCATCTCCGCTGTCTCAGGTTCAGGTCCTTCTGAGAGAAGATATACCTGAGACTCTGGTGGTCTGAAAAGACTGTGAAGCGCTCGCCCATCAGATAGTGCCGCCAAGTCTTCAGAGCGAAGACCACTGCTGCCAACTCCAGGTCATGAGTGGCGTAGTTCTGCTCATGCGGCCTCAACTGACGTGATCCGTAGGCGATCACAGCCCGCTCCTGCATCAGGACGCACCCGAGTCCAGTCCCTGATGCATCGCAGTAAACTACGTACCCAACTCCCTCCTCAGGCAACCTCAAGATAGGTGCGCTGGTCAATCTCTGTCTCAGCTCCTGGAAGCTCTGCTGACATCTGTCTGACCACACGAAGGGTTTCCCCTTCTTCGTCAAAGCTGAGAGTGGTGCCGCAACTCTGGAGAAGTCCGGCACAAATCTCCGATAGTATCCGGCTAGGCCCAAGAAGCTCCGCACCTCCGTCACGCTCTTGGGTGGCTCCCAAGCTAGCACTGCCTCGATCTTCGCGGGGTCCACTGCAACTCCCGCCTCAGAAATGACGTGCCCCAAGAAATGGACCTCACGTAACCAGAACTGGCACTTTGAGAGCTTGCCATAAAGCTGGTGCTCTCGGAGTGCGTCTAGCACAACTCGCAGGTGGTAGGCATGCTCCTCCTCAGTCGTCGAGTATACCAAAATGTCGTCAATGAAGACCACGACAAATCGGTCGAGGTATGGCTGGAAGATCCTGTTCATGAGGCTCATGAACACTGCTGGAGCATTGGTTACGCCGAACGGCATAACCAAGAACTCATAATGGCCATACCGACACCTGAAGGACGTCTTCTGCACGTCCTCGTCTCGAACTCTGAGCTGATGATAGCCTGACCGGAGGTCTATCTTCGAGAACCACCGCGCTCCCTTGAGCTGATCGAAGAGGTCATCAATCCGTGGCAGCGGATACTTGTTCCTCACTGTCACCTGGTTCAGGCGACGATAGTCGACACACAGTCGCAAGCTCCCGTCCGCCTTCTTGGCGAACAATATCGGGGAAGCCCAGGGTGAAACACTGGGTCGGATAAACCCCTTGCTCTGCAAGTCCTCCAACTGTACCCGCAGCTCTCGATGCTCGGCGGGGGCCATCCGATATGCTGGAGTAGATATCGGGGCTGTCCCGGGGTACAAGTCGATGTAAAAGTCTACCTCTCTACGAGGAGGTAGCCCTGGAACGTCGTCGGGAAAGACGTCCACGTACTGGTCCACCACTGCAGGAAAAGCCGGACTCCGTACGTCCACTGCTCCCAGGATGAGGCTAGCCAACTGATGAGAGATAGGCTGCACTCTCCTCCGCGGAAGTCCATCCTGTGCTGCAAAGGTTCCCTTCTCGCCGGTGAAGGTAAACCTGCTCCCGTCGGTGCGAACACATCGCACCTTGCGCCTAAAACAGTCGATCTGGGCATGAACCGTGGATAGCCAATCCATGCCCAAGATGACGTCGTAAGGCCTCGACGCCGCTACAAGGAGATCCCAGCCGAAGCTCTCGCCTCCTAGAGTAAGCTCACACTGCCGGCACCAGTGCGTAATCGTCGAGTCTGCTCCCGTAGGAGTCTCTAGCCGTAAGGATCGAGCCAACGGCTCAGTCGGAATCTCCGAGCTCCGAACAAGGGCAGAGGCTATGAAAGAGTGACTCGCTCCGGTGTCTATAAGTACTGCAACAAGGGTGGAATAGACACAGATCGTACCTCGAATCATCTCTGGCAAGTCGGGGTCGTAGGCCTCCACTGCCTGGAGCTGGGCCTGTCTCTGCCCGCCAGCTCCCTGTGGTCGAGGTGGCCCTCCTGGTGGTGGTGGGGGTAGAGCCTGGAAGCGTCGCCCACCACCCGCTGCTCGGCCAGTTCCTCTGCCTCGTCCGCCTCCTCCCTGCAGACCGCCACGGTCGACCCTCTGCCTCTGCCTGGGTGGCCCCTCCACCGTCTGCTGCTCCTCTGGTCGGCGAGTCGGGCAGTCACGAGCCATGTGACCCTGCCCGCCGCAGGTGTAGCACAGCCTGCCTCTCGGAAGGCTGGCACTCCGCTGTGTGCCCTGCACTGCTGAGCCAGTGTCCCGGGGTCGCCTGCCGGAAGGTCTGGTCCGCCTGGAACCCTGGGTCATCCGTCGGCTACCCGCTGCCGAAGACTCAGCTACCTGCCGCCCTGCGCTAGGTCTCGCCACTGAAGAAGGCTCTTCCAGGAAGCTCTCGATCAGGAGGGCTCGCTCCAGCACTCCCGCCTGGGTCGGAATGCTGAGGGAGATCAGCGACGCCCGAATCTCCTGTCGCAAGCCCTGCTCGAAGGTCCGGGCGCGGAAGAAGGGGTCCCGTACCATGTCGGTCGAGTAGCGAGATAGGTCCGTGAACCTCGCCGCGTACTGAGCGACCGTCATGCTACCCTGGCGCAGCTGGAGAAGCTCCTGGATGCGCACCGCTCGGAGGGTGGCCGGGACGAACTCAGAGCGGAAGAGGCTCTCGAAGTCCGCCCAGAGCAGGGATGCCTCATCGTGAACCTGGAGCATCAGGCTCCACCATCGTCCTGCCGCTGCCTGCAGGAGGCTCGCTGCGAGAATCACCATGAGATCCGCTGGTGTCCTCACTAGCCGAAAGATCCGTACCACCGCCTCTAGCCAGTCCTCGGCGGCCTGGGGGTCCGCCTCACCGCGAAACCTGGGCGGTCGCTGGCTCTGAAACTCATGCAGTGCCCTGAGGCGACGTGCATCGTCAGCGTCTGGTACTGGAAGCATCGGTGGCTCGGCGGGTAAGGCTACCGCCGGTGCCACTGCTGGCAAAGGGCCCTGCACCGAGGCCTCGTCGCTTGGTGGGCTGCCGTCGCGCCCTACACTCGGAACCCTAGCTGGCAGTCGTCGCGGGGCCATCCTGAAAAGGAGAACAAGAGTACCACAGTCAGAACAGTATACCTGGTGAGCTGGCACAAGTAATCACAAGGAAAACTTGAGACTTTCATGAAGCAGATCAGTATACCCGGTGAGCTGACACAAGTAATCACAAAGAAAACTTGAAACACACACGCAATCAATGTTTTCATGCATTAAGTCGGAAATCAGGAGTCAGGGTCCTGGTGTACGGATACGTCGGCCGCCGCACCAACACTGGGCTCCCTGAACTGATAACCACACTCAATACACTAAACACTATTGCTTCACATAGAAAGAAAGGACGATCAGAGTCTGTGGTAGTACCGACCACCTCTGATACCAATTTGTCACGACCCGACCTCGGGGCCCGTGCCGTGACTACCCCAAGCCCGCCTTCCATAGGCCAGGGGCTGGCGACTAGCACCAAGGCGTAGAATCCCAGTAAACAGGGAAGGCATTGCCTTTATAAGTATCAACCACACAGAGTCAGCAAGCGGAAAGTAAAGTGCAGAAAAGTAAAGGGGCCGGAAATACAAGCCCAACTGTAAAGTACAACTGAAAAGGTAAAGTATAGCAACTGAAGAAAAGACGGCGGCCTCGTGTCGTCCACTGGAAATCCCACCTGAAGGGTGGGTACAGATAGCCTCCAGGCTCCTCGGGTCCCACGTCCGCTCCGAGCACGTCCCGCCCAGTGGTCCACCTCCAGGTACCGTCCTGCTCCACGCCCCAACCGTGATCAGCGCTGTCCGTCGTCTGCAACCAACACAACAAGGTGCGGGCATAGCCCGTGCAGGGGTGAGTACAAGCTACTCAGTAAGGACCCCGAGACCCCCGAAGGTCTCCCGAAATCCACAAAGGATATTTCACAAAAGAAAGATGCAATCACGAAGTAACATCTGACTCGACTTAGGTATATGCCCATACATATACCTAAGTCCCCAATTCTAGCTCTGCTCACGAGCTCAAGAACAACTCAATCCACAAAGGAAAGCAAGACTCAAATCCACAAGGAGAGTAAACGGTAAATCCACATAGGATAGTTCAACACAATTCACAAAGGTGAGTAACATAAGATTCAGCTCAACCAGGTATACTTTTTCAGATGACGTCAAAGATGATCACTGATCCATCTAAGTCGTCGGACCCACGAAGGATCGATAGGTACTAACCCCCGCAGAAGACCCACACAGGATCGGGCTCACACAGAACCTGTAGGCAGTGGCTCACACAGAACCGGTAGTAAGGACCCACATAGGATCGGGCTCACACAGAACCTGTAGGCAGAGGCTCACACAGAACCGGTAGTAAGGACCCACATAGGATCGGGCTCACACAGAACCTGTAGGCAGAGGCTCACACAGAACCGGTAGCACTGATCCACGTAGGATCGCTGAGTGCAGTAGTCGACGCAGTCCACTGAGGATCTCTGCACAGTCGTCGCCGCAGTCCACGAAGGATCTCTGCTCTGCCGTCGTCGCAGTCCACGGAGGATCTCTGCTCTGCCGTCGTCGCAGTCCACGGAAGATCTCTGCTCTGCCGTCGTCGCAGTCCACGGAGGATCTCTGCTCTGTCGTCGAAGTCACAGCCAGCGCTAGGGTTCCCGCACATAGCGAGCTCGTTTAGGAGGGTCCGCTCCACGAGCCGAGAGGCTGATACATCAACTGACACGTAGTCCGAAGTTGATGTATCCAAAAGTTCCGTATCGACAATAGGATCTCAACGCAACAGACGGCGCGTCAATCGGACGCCCGGTCTGAGAGTTATTGACATTTCCGTCCCAGGGGCCCGGTTGGTTTTTAGGGCAAAACCAACCCGACCGTACTCCGCCTGTATCCGATCCTCGGGCGTAGTATGCCAAAAGTTCCGTCTCACTTAGAGGAATCTACCACAGCTGACGGTACGTCGATCGGACGTCCGTAGCTCACGTTATGAGCGTTTCCGCTCCGAGGGCCCGGTTGGTTTCGTGTACGAACCAACCCGGCCGAACCCAAAGTCTTCCGAAACCTTGAGTATAATATACCGAAACGACCGCCTCGATCCAAGGATCGCGTAGCCGCTGACGGTTCGTCAATCGGAGGTCCCAGGCCCAAGATATGGGCGAAAGACCGAAGAGGGCCCGAAACGGGGGTTCTGGGCCCGGGGCGACCCGGCCCGAACCCCCCCTGGGGTCGGCCGAACCGGGTCGGCCGAACCGGGTCGGCCTGACCCGGCCCGACCCGGCTAGGCCGGGTCCTGTCTGGCCTGGGCGCGGCCCGGCCGACCGGACCGGCCGGCTCGGCCTCAGCCGAGCGGCTGAGTGAGCCGCCGCGGGTCAAACCCGCGGCTTTGGAGAAACGCGGCCCGCGCGGGCCGCGTGCTGGATGGCCGGACCGCGGACGCGGTCCGACGGTTCGCCGCCGCCGCGGCTCGGCCGCGGCGGACTACTCCGGCGGCGCGCCGGGCGCCGCCGCCTCCTTCCGCGGGCCGCCGGAGTTGCTCCGGTGGCCCGTTTTGCCTCCCGTCTGCGCCGATGCTCCTCCCGGGGGCCGATCTTCACTGCGGGATCAACGGATCGCCCCTGCCGCGCGGTTCATCGTCGTCCGCCATATCCGCACAACAAAAGAGATCGGCGGAGGGTTGCCAAGTCTTGTTCGTTAGACCCGCACCCTCCGCGTTAGTCATAATCAACGGGAGGAAAGGCTACAACAATTTTTAATCAAAGATAAAAATTGTTCACTCCTTTTCTTTTAAACGGCATTTCAATTTTTAATTAATTGAAATTATTCATGCCGGTTCTTTATTTAAAAGAAATAAGAACACGGGAATGAATCATCAAGGAAAATAAACCCCTACCTTGTCGTCGTCGTCGTACGAGAGGTCGTCGCGGAATCGCTCGTCGCGGAAGAAGGGGGGATCGTTGCGTCGTCGCGGTATCCGGCGTCGCGTCGCCAAACTCCGGATCAAGAACAAACAGATTTAATTAATTAAATCCGTTGCCATGAAATTAAGAAGGGAGAATTTAGAAGTTTCGATTCTCACCTTTAACCGCCGATCGCAGGTTCGCCGCGGAAGAAGAGGCACCGAAGAAGAAGAAGAAGAAGAAGGTCGCGGAAAAGCTGTTGATGTCGCGGATCGTGCGTCGTCGGATTCCGGTTCCGGCGTTCTTCGCGTTCTTCGCGTTCTTCGCGTTCTTCGCGGAGAGGGTGGAGGCTCAGAGGAATTGCACAACGATAGCAATCCTCCAAAATAGACAAGTTTGTCTATTTTATTATTTTGCCAACAAACGTAAAACGCATAAGTAACGACCCAATTAATTCACGAAGAAACAGTCCATTTAATTCACGAAATAAACCGCCCAATTAAATGGTCTGTTAAGAATTAAAGAAAACGCGTCGGTTGACTTTTCAGTTACTTTGACGGGTTTTCGCGGGTGCGTTACTTAGCGAAAGAAACGGCGGGGCTCGTGCGGGCCCTGCCTCACAAATATCCTACCAAGAGGGTAGGATATTTCTGGATAGCATCCTATCCAGTTCAACTCAGTTCAAGCCGTCTTTAAGTGGCTTCAAGTGGCTTCCAAGCAGCTTAAGTGAAATAGAATAAAGTTGTCGCACAAACTTTATTTTATTTCTGACTTAAAGCCGCAAAATTTAAAAACCACGTCTGAGAAAACGCAACTCCGGAAGAGGCATTTCTAAGCAAATACCGGCGCTGCGATTTCATCGGTGCCCTCGGAATTTGATTCCGGGCACCGGTTCAAAAGATAGAAAAACCCGCTCGTCCGTTCACTGAACGTACCCGAGCCAAACTTCGGAAATTGATTCCGGGCACACCGGGCCTCGGAATCAGGTGCCGTCTGAAGCTGCGCTCTTGTAAAATTCCAAAGAAAATTAAGAAAAAAAATTTCCTTGAAATTTGCGGGTCTTTACACTAGAATACTACTTTAATTTAGGGGAGTTATATGTTTTAAAAGGTTCTTTAAAAAATTATTCCTGAAATATAAGAAACATAAAGGGAATTTCTCAAATTCTTACCTATTTTCAAGGTCACTCTATAATATGTTTTTAGTTAAAATCATCTGTATAAAAACACTCCTTTTATTAGGAAAATACTATCTTACTTCACTTCTATTTTCATACAAAGAGTTTTACAAAATAACTCTTCTTTTCAAAGTAAAAGAGTGTTTGTCTAAAGAATTACTCGACGATTTTATAAGAGTGTTTCATATATTTTAACACTATTATTGTTTATTATGTATTATTGGGATTAATTTTATATGATATCATCTACCATATTTAATTAAATTTTTTATTATTAGTTTGACTGTGGATGTGCTATTTTAAACCATTCACCAATTTACTCTGAATGGTCAGTGTTTATGCTTAATGTTTAGGGAACATTATTGACATTTCATATATTAGTTTCAATATGAATTTATATGCTGTTTATGTTTATCCCCATTCATATAAGGAACTCGTTGGAATTAGTAAGTGATGGTTGGGTCCCTCTATATCCCCTCAATGCATCAGTAGGTATCATGATACAAACTACAGTCTGGGAATAAGGCCTTGAAAAAATGATTATTTATGGTCTTGGCACAATGCCTTAACGGTAGGGTTATGATGTCCGAAATTATTCATTCCCTCATTATGAAACTAGTAATTTAAATTTAATGATGTTATTTGACTAGTATAATACCCATTATTATTCTTTACTATGTCATTTTATATTCATCTCTTATTCCTACTATAATGTGTTCAAGTTCACTTTTAAAGGAATGTGTGTTTTTAGTTATTTTCCAAGCCTAATATTTATGTTTATTATATCTTATGCTATATTTCTTACCCTTACTGAGCATTTGAGGTAAAAATTTATTATGTTTCATTTTCCCAGGACATGAAGAGGTATATTATGAATGAAACATAGAAATAACCTAGGAGTTTCAGATGTTGTCAAAGGAGTTTCAATTTTCTTCCATTTCAAGATGTAATGTTGAACTTATGTATGTATCTTGTTTCCAAATATACTAATATACTCTATCCTTTGGGATGCATATTCCTTGTTTATATTCCAATGTAATAAAACAAGGCAATAGATCTGGGAAACAGGGGTTGAGTTTCTATAGTTGGTATCAGAGAGAGGTTTAGTAAAAAAAATATAAACTAGATTTAGAAAATGTAGAGTAGGAGAAAAACCCGGAAGATAGTATTTGAGGATAAACATACAATAATATACAAGAATTTTTGGTAAGGAATAGATTATCTAGATCTTTCTAGAAAATACATCCCTATCTAGATACTACAAGTGGACATGGTTCTGGCACAGTTGTATTTAGGAGTGAAAAATCCAATAAGGAGTTTTAGGCTTGACCAAACGTATCCT
The DNA here is from genome assembly GCA_963277665.1 of Viscum album. NCBI lineage: Eukaryota > Viridiplantae > Streptophyta > Magnoliopsida > Santalales > Viscaceae > Viscum > Viscum album. The sequence goes on from OY728121.1 coordinate 630,983,363, forward strand.
AGTACACTAAAACATGCCTTATTGCGCACCTAGTTTGAAATTACTTGGGGATATGCTTAGGATAATTCACATTTTCTTTACAAGCCATTATGAAGTATTTAAATGTAAAATTTTCCTTAAAGAAACCATGTTTATGATTATGAGATTAGTTATGTATATAATTTTAATTTATGATAAGTATTTTTCTACGATGAGCATATAAATTATGATTCATAACCTAATATAATGTTTGCCATTATTTAGAAATGGTTAGTAGTGGAAGGAATGGAAACTGCATGAACATGCATGTCCCATGTAGTTATTTATCTCTAATGCAAGATAATGATGTTTCCTCTAGTGCTATGAAAGGTGTTAAGCAACTTATAACTATATTGGGACAACTAACTCAGTTTATGAATAATTATCTTACATATATAGAGAATACTGATCCATAACATAGGGAAGCTATGTTAGACCGCTTTATGAGACAAAAAACTCCATCATATAATGGGACAAAAAACCCATTCATAGCGGAGTGGTGGATAAGTTGTTTGGAGAATATATTTCTCACTTTGGGATGTAACGAAAGAGATAATAATTTCATGACAGTTAACTAACTATCAGGAGATACATACAAGTGTTTGTATTTAATCCGAAAAAAGGAGGAGTAAGAAATAAAATAAATGGAATGGAGGTATTTTAAGGAAATATAATTAGAAAAATACATCCCTCGTGACCTGTGAGAAGATATCAAAAGGAAGTTTCTGAATCTGAGGCAAAAACTGGATGAGAATGTTTCAAAGTCTGAAGCTAACTTTGTAGGGTTAGAAATGCATTCTATAGACTATGTACGTAATCCAAAGAGAACGATTGATCAATTATTTTATGGTTTAAAGACATGCCTCTGAATGGACCTAGTCTCCCAAAGTTTCTCATCATATTAAGATATAGTCTCAAGTGATACTAAGATAGAAAATGAATTATCTAAGTCTTATGATTTTAAGGGGAAGAAAGAGAAGAAGGGGGCGACTAAAAACTCTAGAAAAGGAAATAAGGAAATGGGGAAGAAGGGAAGAGTTGACCTTACACCCTTTAATAATTATGGGAAGAGACACCTTGGTAATTTCTTGAAGGGTATGGTTTTTTGTTACAAGTGTGGAGAAAAAGGCCACCTATCCCGGGATTGTAAGGTAAAGAAAGAAACAACCAATGTTCAATACTAAAATTGAATTGAGAGGGGAAATTATGAAATTTATTTTCCTAGACTTCAAGAAAATATTACCCAAATAAGGAGAAGGGAGCAAGGATAATATTATGTGGTCACAACTGCAGTGGTTGAAGTTCCTAACAATTTGGTGGAAGATACTTTAATTTTTTCCTCGAACTGAACTAAAGATTTATTTGATTCTAAAAAATCACATTCTTTCATATCTTCCCAGTTTTCCATGAAAATTATATATATCCAATTTGATTTAATAAGGGAGTTGTTAGTCAAAAATCCTAAGGGAATTATCATTCCAACAAAGTTGTGTTAGGCAGTCCCCATTATGGCATATAAAGATGCTTTATCTATTGATTTTATTATCATACCCATGGTTTAATTTGATATAATCTTTGGTATGGATTAGATTTCAAACCATGATGTGAAAATTTATTTTAAGAAGAAGGTGGTTACAATTTTTTAGGATAATGTGGAATCTCTTATCTTTAGAGAAGAAACAACACCATCTAATTCTCATCTAGATCCACCCCTAGTAGCTCTACTGAATTCAATTATTGGGGAGGAATGGAATGAAATAACTATGGGTGAGGAATGAAATATTCAAATAGAGTATGTACCTATTGTGAAAGAATATGTTCATGTGTTTCGAGAGGATTTACCTAGACATCCTATAGAGTTGAAAATTGAGTTTTCCATTGACTTAATTCCAGATTCGAGGCCCATATCCAAGACCCCTTATAGAATGCCCACTGTGGAATTAGTGGAACTGAAAAAAATAGAGGAATTGAGTGATAAAAGATTTATTCTCTCTAGTGTTTTTCTATAGGGATCCCCTGCTCTTTTCATTAAGAAGAAATATGGATTTATGAATTTGTACATTGAATATAGGGAGATCAATGCTATTAAAATAAAGAACAGGTATCCCCTACCTTGTACTGATGATTTATTCGATCAACTTCATAGAGCCCAATATTTTTCAAAGATTGATCTTCGATCTAGATTTCATTAACTGTGTGTGAGGAAGGAAGATTTTCCAAAGAAAATATTTCGAACTAGGTATGAGAATTACAAGTTTATATTAATGCCTTTAGAATGAATAATGCACCATATATTTTCATAAATTTAATGAATAGAGTTTTCAATGAATATCTTGATGACTTTGTGGTGGTATTTATTGATGATATCTTGGTATACTCTGAAATCTACGAAGATTATTAAAATCAATTCTGCACTATTTAGAAGACTATTAGAAGAAATGAATTATATGGGAGCATAGAAAGTGTGAATTTTGGCTTCAATCAGTTTTCTTTCTTGGCCACATTGTCCCTAAAGATGGAATATCTATTGATCTGGCGAAGACAAAGGCTGTTCAAGAATGGCCTAATCAAACAAACATAATTGAGGTACATAGTTTTATTGATTTATTTGGGTATTATTAGAGTTTCATTAAGAACATTTCCCGTTTAGCCAATCTAATGACAAAGATTACACATAAAGGTGTTATGTTTGTATGAAAAAAAGAACGTGAGTACTGTTTCAAAGAATTGAAAAGAAGGTTAGTGAATGATTTGATCCTAACTCTACCATCGGGGAATGATGGGTCTGTGATCTATAGTGATGCATCAAAGAATGAACTTGGTTGTGTCCTTATGCAGAATGATAAATTTATTTCCTATGCATCAATACAGTTGAAAATTAATGAATAAAACTATCCTACTAATTATCTTGAGTAAGTAGCAGTAATATTTTCTATGTAGATATGGAGAAATTATCTCTATGGAGAAAAATTTGTGATATATACGGATCATAAGGGTTTAAAATATATCTTCTCATAGATAGAACTCAACAAGAGGAAAAGGTGATGGCTCGAAGTACTCAAGGACTATGATTGTTCCATACACTACCACCCAGGAAAGGCAAACAAGGTAGATGATGCATTGATCTAGAAGGATCATAGTGTTCTAAAAAAATGTGGATTGATAAGGATCCTTTGTACATGGATCTAGTGAGAATGGATATGAGAATTATCAAAGAAGTTGAAACTTAACTACTTTTATAAATGGATTCCCAACCATATTTATTGGAAAGAATTAATTATTCATAGTCTGATTATGAGAATATTTAAAAGAAAATTAATGTTGTGAAAGATGGGAAGTTGTATGACTTCATGTGTAAAGATGGAATTCTGAAAATTGGGAAGAGGATACGTGTTTCCTCTCTTCCTGAGATGAAAAGGGAGTTATTAGATGATGCTCATATCTCAAATTTATGTATACATTCTAGTAGAAATAAATTGTATATAGATTTTAAAGAACATTTCTGATGGGATAGCATGAAGAGAAAAATTTCTTATTTTGTGTCAAGATGTTTAGTCTATCAATAAGTGAAGTCCGAATGACAACATCCTAGAGGATTCATGAAACCTCTAATTATTACTACATGTAAATGGGATGATATCACCACATATTTTTTCCACTGGATTATCTAAAATTCAAAGAAATAATGATGCAATATGGTTAATTGTTGATCAACTTTCGAAATCTACACATTTATTATCTATAAGGGAGGATTTTCCATTGGATTACCTAACAAAACTCTTTATAAATGAGGTTGTGAGACTTCATGGAGAAACTCCCTCAATTGTTTCTGATTACGATCCATAATTTAAATCGAAATTTTGGAAAAGTATTCAGAAATTTTTTGGATATTGATCTTCGATTGAGTACGAATTATCACCCAAAAAATGATGGGAAATCCGAAAGGAAAATCCAAACCTTAGAATACATGTTGATATCACGTTCACCTGACTTTCAAGGTATGTGGGATCAATATTTACCTTTAGTGGAGTTTTACTACAATAATAGTTTCCATTAAAGTATTCAAATGGCACCATATGAAGCATTATAGGAAAAGAGATTTCATACACCATCTTGTTGGGATGAAGTTGGAGAAAGGAAGATTGTGGGACTAGAGATTATGGAGGAAACAATAGTGAAGGTAAAGACTATTAAAGGACATATCGAAGAACCTCAAATTATTTAAAAAAGGTATGCTGATAATTGAATGATGGATTTGGAGTTTCAAGTGGGAGATCATGTTTTATTAAAAGTATCTCCAAGGAAGGGTGTTATAAGATTTGGGATGAAAGGGAAACTGCGCCTTAGGTACATATTCCCTTTTGAAATTCTGGATAGAATTGGAGCTGTTTCATATTGCTTGGATATGCCACCTAGACTATCTAAAGTACAAAATGTGTTCCATGTATCATTGTCGAGAATGTACATTCCAGACCCATCACATGTACTCACTTTTGAAGGTATAGAATTGGAACCTAACCTATCTTACTATTAAAAGTCTATCCGGATTTTGGATGCTAAAGAACAAGTGTTGAGGAATAGGATGACTCCACTGGTAATGATAATTTGGAAAAGTCATAAAATATAAGAGGCTACATGGGAGCTTGAGGAGCTTATGATTAAGAACTGCCCAAATCTTTTTGTGAGGTAACATTCATGTAATTTTGAGGACAAACTTTCTATTAGGAGGGGATAATGTAACACCCCATGATTTTTAAAATAAATTTAATATTGAATTCATGACACACCGAGTCTTTACAAAACACCATTTTGTTATTTTTATCTAGTAAAAATAATTTTCCCACCTCTGTGATTTGAATTTTGAAAAACTAAAATACAAGGTTGCGTTCAGTAAGATATTTAGAGTCTAATAAGACAAATATAATTTTTGATGAATAATAGCATACCCTTATGAATAGTAATATAAACCTTAATAATAGTAAATCATTTTACTATTTTATTATATTAATCTTATAATATAATGAGATCTTGAATAATTTTTTAGGGTGATATAAAATGAATTATAATTATAAAATTGTTATTTTTTGAATAAATTTTGATTTTATTTAAAAATTAAATTAATAATATTAAGAAAATTATTTTCCAAAAATGGAGTTCATTTTTGAATTATACAAGTTGAGAAATGGCTTTGGTGATTTTTTGGGATTTTTCTGAAATACTGAATTTTTTTATGAATAGTAAAATACGGTAATTTAACGTACATATACATTATCAATTAAATTTACTATTACTAGCATCATGGATGATTTAAGAACACTTTTTTCGACCTCACATGGAAATATTGTTATTCTTAGTCACAAGAATCAATACTATTGGTTGTCTTTGGCAAAATAATAAAATAATGAGTAAAATAATGGGATAACCCCCCCCCCCCCCCCCTCTTGCACTATAACCCCCCCTCACCCCCTCTTATCTTCACTCATCTCAAGCCTTGTGCATTGTCTAAATTCTGATTAAATATCCTCCCAACTTATTCCACCACATCCAGTATCCCTTGGTCTCACAAAAAGGCCAAAACCTCTCCCCGAAAGAGGCTCTCAAGGAAGATTACTTCAATTGGTAAATTCCACTTTTCATTTATTTTATTTAAAGTTCTTTATTTTTTTTCTTTACTCAAATACTTTATTAAAAATGTTTTGATGACTGAAGTACCTCAAATATACTATAAATTTTTAAGGATAAATTAATAATTCTTCCCCATCTATTCTTTCCACTTCTTTTATACTATAAATGAAAACACCATTCGAGATGTGTTAATTTATCATATTCAAGGACGACGAGTTTTCAATTTCTATTGACATATTAAATTATGGTCTTGAAACCATTTTTATTGTTGAAAGGGACTATAATATATGTATTATATATTATTTAAGGGTCTGAAATCCTTTTTTACACATGATATTAATTTATAAATCAAAATGAGTTCGATGTGATCAAAAAACCGCCAATTAACCCAAACAATTGTCATTAAATTTTTATATAATGATTCATATTCACTAAAAATAACTCAATGAATTTTATAACCATGTAATATTATGGTTGTTCAATAATAACATAAAACTTCTATGTTGTACAACCATTCTCAGTCTACATGTTTATCAGTACATGAATATAAGTAAATTGATCATGAAAACCAAGGAAAAAAACACTCCCAAACAATGAAATTGAATCTATGAACTCATAAAAAGGTCATGAATGTACCTAAATAATTTTATAATAACTCAAATAAATGCACATGAGGTCCTGTAATAATTAATTTATGATACTAAATTTGATTATTTAGGTAATTAAGATCAAGTGAGGAACACCTTCATACTTAAGGTAAGGGGTTTCTTCCCGAACATCCTTTTTCATTAGGGTTACTATTATTATCTACTTACCTAAATTAAATTATTATTTATTAATATTTTACCCTCATATATTATATGATAATTTTCTATATACTTTTACCAACCATAATCCTACTTTTATTTATTGGGAGTTATATGTTTTAAAATTTTCTTTCAAAAATTCTTCCCGAAATACAAGCCAGATTCCAAGGAATTTCTCAAATTCTTACCTATTCTCAAGGGAAATATATAATATATTTTTAGTGAACATTATATTTCTAAAAAAAATAATCATATTATAAAAATAATACCTTACTTCACTTCTGGTTTTATACAATTTTTTTTTCAAAAGAACTCTTCTTTTCAAAGTAAAAGAGTATTTATCTCAAGAATTACTCAATGATTTTATAAGAGTGTTTTCATTTATTTAAAAAATATTACTGATTATTAAGTCTTATAGAGATTAATATTTTATGATACCATATACCATATTTAATTTAATGGTTTATTATTAGTTTGAATATGGATTCAATATCTTAAAACCATTCACCAATTTACTCTGAATGTTTAGTGTTTATGTTTAATGTTTGGGGAATGTTATTGACATTTCACATGTTAGTTTCAATATGAATGTATATGTTGTTTATGTTTATCCCTATTTATATGAGTAATTAATTGGACATAGTAAGGGATGGGTGGGTCCCTCTATATCCCCTCGATGCATCGGTAGGTCTCATTAGACAAACTATGGTCTTGGCACAAGGATTTGACAAAATCATTATTTATGGTCTTGGCATGAGGCCTTGATGGTATGGTTATGATATATGGAATTATGTATTAATTCATTATGAAATTAGTTAATGGATTTTCATGAGGTTATTCAACTATTATAATACCCTTGATTATTCTTTATTATGGAATTTTTTATTCAGATCCTATTCTTGTCATAATGTGTTCAAGTTCCTTTTTAAAGTCATGTGTTTTTTAGTTATTCATCATGCCAAATGTTTATGTTTGTGATATCTTCTACTGTATTTTTTACCCTTACCGAGCATTTGATATCAACCCTTTCTTATATTTCATTTTCTTAGGAAATGAAGAGTTATATTATTAATGACATGTAGAAATAACCTTGGAGTTATAGATGTTGTCAAAGGAAATTATAATTTGTTTTCTATTTCAAGTTATAATGTTGAACTTATATTTGTATCTTATTTCTAAAGACACTAAACTACTTGGTTCATTAGGATGAAAATTCCTTATTTATATTCCAATGTAATAAAATAAGGCATCAACTCCTGGAAATTGGGGTCGGGTAATTACAAAAAACAAATATAATTCCATTGAAATAAATTCTACATCATGAATACAAAAAAACACTACTATACACATTTTAAAAAATGTTTTGTATAATTGAATTTATAATTACTATCCACAAAAAAATTAAAATAGTAATGATTATATTTGGATCCTGTGATCCCTCTAAAAAAGGTCCACCCATGTTATACATTTCTAAAAAAATCACCTCAACCTGAGAAGAAGAATCCACCTATATAAGAAAAAAAATCTTATGTTAATAATATTATAAAGAAATAAATTAAACATTAATATGAACGAATACATTAAAAAAATGTAAAATTTAAATAAAAATAAACAGTTGGAGTTTTACCGATCCCCACATGCATTTTATTAAGGTATGGTTGATTCTAACACGTCAAAAATGAGGTATGAATCATTTTACAAAATATAAAAACAATTCGAATGTGTTTTCTTGGTTTTGAGTATATCACTTTTTATTTTAATGCAATTAATACCAATTTTAAATAAAGACACATTTTTGAGTTATACCAATCACACCATGCATGGTATTGATGTGAGTATGATTCCTATACATCAAAAATTACTTATGTATAATTGTTCTAAAGTATCAAAACAATATAAATGTGTTTTCTCAGTTTTTAGTATGTCACTTGTGTTTTCTACTAAAATGTCAATTCAGTTTGGAAACACATACTTTGAGTCATATGGGCCACATCATGTGTTTGTTTAACATGAGACTACTTATTACATTTCAAAATTTAATTATGAATTTTTGTCCTAAATTATCAAGATAATCAGAGAAAATTTTCATGGTTTTTAGTGAGTGACACACATTTGGAACTAAAATGTCAATTTTAAATAGATAACGGTCACTTTACGTCAAACCAGTCACACTGTGCATCATATTAATGTGAAGGTAATTAATATATGTCATAAATTAATCATTTAACATTTCAAGAAATTATCAAAACAATCCAAATGTATTTTCTCAGTTTTCAGTACGTCACATGTTCCTTTGGCTAAAATTAATGTCAATTTAAAATAAATAGATGCAGATGGAGTCATACCGATCAAAATATGTGTCAAATTTATGTTAATTTTATTCCTAAACATAAAAAATAACTTATGGATAATTTTTATAAAGTATTAAAATAATATGAATGATTTTTATTGGTTTTGAGTAAGTCAGTTGTCCTTTTTATTTAAATTGATGTCAATTTTAAATAAAAAGACACACTTTGAGTAATATCGGTCACACCATGCATCAGATTAAGGTGCGGATGATTATTATACATCTCAAATTATATATGGATCATTTTAATAAAGTATATAAACAATTGTAATGCATTTTCTTAGTTTTGAGTAGATTAGTTGTCATTTTTTACTAAAATTGATGTCAATTTTAAATAAAAAACACACTTAGAGTCATACCGATCAAAACGTGCTTTGGATTTAGGTGAGGCTGATTTTTTCACATATAAAATGACTCTTGGTTGATTTTTTTTTTAAATTATCAAAACAATATGAATGTGTTTTCTTGGTTTTTAGTATGATTCTTGTTCCTTTTGGTAAAATTAATGTCAATTTTAAATAAAAAGACACACATGGAGTCATACCGGTCACACTGTGCACCGGATTAAGGTGTGGTTTTTTTATTACACATAAAAAATGATTTATGGATCATTTTAATAAATTATTAAAATAATTTTAATGAATTTTCTTAGTTTTGATTAGGTCAGTTTCCCTTTTTACTAAAATTGATGCCAATTTTAAATAAAAAGACACACTATGAGTCATACCAGTCATACCGTGCATTAGATTGAGGTGCGACTGATTACTACACATATAAAATTAATGATGGTTCATTTTCATAAAGTATTAAACCAATACAAATATGTTCTCTCAGTTTTTAGTTGGTCATTTTTCCTTTTTACTAAAATTTCTGTCAATTTTAAATAAAAAGACGCACTTGGAGTCAAACCGATCACACAGTGCTTTGAATAGAGGTGAGACTGATTACAACATGTACAAAATTACTCATGAATCATTTTAATAAATTATAAAAACAATATGAAAGTGTTTTATTGGTTTTAAATACATTACTTGCTGCTTTTGGTAAAATTTAAGTCAATTTTAATTAAAACGACACACTTGGAGTCATACCGGTCACAACGTGTGTTGGATTGAGGTGAAATTGATTCCTACAGACAAAAAATGTACTATGGATCATTTTAATTAATTATAAGACAATAAGAATTAATTTTATCATTTTTAAATAGGTCATTTGTCTTTTTTACAAACATTAATGTCAATTTAAAATAAAAATTCATTTTGAGTCATACCGAAAACACTATGCCTCAGATTGAGATGTGGCTAATTATGAAACTTCTAAAATCACTCATGGATCATTAAACTAAAGTATCAAAATAATAAAACTGTGTTTTATCAATTTTTAGATGGTAACTTGTTCCTTTTTCTAAAATTGATGTCAATTTTAAATAAAAAGACAAACTTGGAGTCATACCGTTCACACTGTGCATCGTACTGAGGTGCATCTAATTCCTACATATATAAAATGACTCATGGATCATTTTACAAGAGTATTATAACAATATAAATGTGTTTTATAGATTTTGAGTAGGTTGGTTTTACTTTTTACTAAAATTGATGTAAATTGTAAATAAAAAAGATGCACTTGGAGTCAAACCAGTCACACCATGCCTCAAATTGAGGTGTAGTTAATTCCTACATGTCCCAAATGTTAATAGATCATTTAACTAATGTATCAAAACAATATACATGATTTTTATTGATTTTCAATACATAAATTATTCATTTTTTCTAAAATTGAAGTTAATTTTAAATAAAAAGATGCACATGGAGTAATACCGGTCACACTATGTGTCAGATTAAAGTGTCGTTGATTCCTACAATAAAAAATGAATCATTATATAATTTTAATAAAGTATAAAAACAATAAAAATGTGTTTTATTGGTTTTGAGTATGTTAGTTATCATTTTTACAAATTGTTTTTGTAAATTTTAAATAAAAAAGACACACTTGAAGTTATACCGGTCACACCGTGCCATATATTGAGGTGCAGATGATTCCTAGATGTCCCAAATAAATCATAGATAATTTCTCTAATGTATAAAAATAATATTAATGAGTTTTATTAGTTTTTAGTACATCACATGTTCCTTTTTACTGAAATTGATGTCAATTTTAAATAAAAAGACACGCTTTGAGTTATACCGGTCATAATGCGCATCAGATTGAGGTGATGTTGATTAATAAATATCTCAAATGAAACAAGAATCAATTTCCTAAAGTATTAAAACAATATGAACGAATTTTATTTATTTATAGTTGTTCATCAGTCCTTTTTACTAAAATTAATGTAAATTTTAAATAAAAAATACGCACTTAGATTCATACCAGTCACATTGTGCCTCAGTTTAAGGTGTGACTGATTCATACACATCCCAAATGACTCATTGTTCATTTCATTAAATTATAAAAATAATAAAAATAAATTTTATCAATTTTTAGTATGTCACATGTTCTTTTTTACTAAAATTGATGTCTATTTTTAATAAAAAGACACACATGGAGTTATACTAGCCACACCATGCATCAGATTAAGGTGATACTAATTCCTACACATCCAAAGTGACTTATGTATCATTTTCTTAAAGTATGAAAATAATACGAATACATTTTATCTATTTTTAGTATGTAAATTTTATTTTATACTAAAATGTCATTTTAAACTGGAAACACAGATTTTGACTCATACTGATCACATCGTGTATCAGTTTGACATGAGACCGATTTCTACATATCAAAAAACTATTTATGAATAAATGTCTTAAATTATAAAGGAAATCAGAGCTCATTTTCTTAATTTTTAGTGAGCGACACATTTTGAACTGAAATGTCAATTTTAAACTGATAACAGACACTTTGAGTCATACTGGTCACACCATGAGTTATATTGAGGTGAAGATGATTCCTACATAGCCTAAATGACTTATGGATAATTTACTAACGAATCTAAATAATTTGAATGAGTTTTTTTTAGTTTTGAGTAAGTCAGTTTTCTATTTTACTAAAAGTAATTTCATTTTTAAATAAAAATACTCCCCTGGAGTCAAACTAGTCACACCGTGTGTCAGATTGAGGTGCCATTGATTCATAAATGTGCCAAATTCTAAAAAAAATCCTAACTAACAATGTTAACACAATTAAAATTGTCTTTATTTTTAGAACTGGAAACACTGCATATTGATTCGAGAAAGGTTTTTTGGATAAGGTAATTGAATCAATATGTAGTGTTGGAAAATCGATAATGAATAGAAATGGAAATTGTGGTAATATTGAAAGAAAGGAACATGTTATGTCTTCTAGGGATTATTGTAGATTGTTGAGAAAAAAATATGACTTCCTAAACGATCTGTGAAAACTAAAAAATAAGTATCAGATAGATATTATAGGGAAAATAACTTACAAATCGTAGATATAACAATGACAAAACTAATTAAATAATTAGCAGGAAATAACCTTTTCATGATGGTTTTATACATTCTTTACCTATAAATATGAAAGTAATACACCTGTATAAGAAAAAAATTCATAAGTGATTAACACTAAAAATAAATAAATTAAACAAAAATTTGAAACAATCCATTACTTCTATAGAAGTCAAATCTTCATGTTATTTGTGTACATTATGCGATCAAGTATGATAACCATTCATTTATAAGAAAATGTATATCATCTTATGGATATGATTTTTTTCTACAGTCATAATAATACTAGAAAAATATTAATACACTAAGGATTAATAAATATTTTAAATGAAATAGTAATTAACCTAGAAAATACCTCTTTAGGGATGTGTGTTTTTTGATGGAAAACAATCCCAATAATAAATTTACAAACCTAATAACCACAATATTTTCCATTTGTTTGTTTGAGACACTTCAGAATCTTTGAGGAAAATAAGTAATTTGTTTTTATGTTTGGATATTAAAATTTTATTATATATACATTGACACTTATCTAATTGTAGAACTTTCCAGGGTCCTTGGGTGAAATAATTGTCCTCATGACATGATTTTTACGATATTTATACACCACACTATAATAAAAAAATCCTCATTAAAATATTACATAAATTATATAACTTGATGTTTAGTTCTAAAATGTTGGATCATGTGTATTAAAAATTGACAAACACCATCATGTGTGATACGTTTATTGGGAATCTATGTAGTGAATCCAGAAATTAAATCTTTGGAGTATGAAAATTGACCGCAATGAGCAGCTAATTTTTCCTAAAAACACAAAAGGAATAAGTAATAAAAGAAATTAAAATATATTAGATATAATTAAATTGTATAATTTTACCCTTGCATCATTGGTATTAAGAAGAGTATGTCATCCCCATGTTTTCTTTCCAATTATTTGGCTTGGTTTTACACTATTTAATCCATTTGTTTGGATTGTATTTTTGTTTGTTCTATAGAGGTGGCATGAGGACTAATGAGTCCAATTTTTTTTCATGTTTACATCCATTCAATTGGTGTTGATATATACGCCTGTAAAAAATATGAAATGTATTTAGTCACAAATATAATAGTATATCATCTTTTTTAAAATTAAATCATGAAAAAATACCTCATGTATAAATTTAAAACTGAGGATTCTAACCATCCATAGTTGAGAATTTCATTTACATTTTCAAAAGAAATATAGTCAGCACCTTCCCCTCCATAAATGTTTTCTTCAAAATCAACTACATGGCTACTAACACTTTGTATCATTGTATCCGCCTGAACCTTAAATGTTAGTAAATGAAAATATTCAATGGGTGGGGTAAAGGTTCTTTTTGTAGATCTTTTAGATAGGTTGGATTATAATTTATATGTTTTTGAGTCAACCTTTCATTTTACCCCCTTCCCTTTGTCAATATTTAATAACATTCACTGGTTTAGACCTTTTTTCATTAATTGTTTATGGTTTAGCATGAAAAATAAATTCAAAATGAATACCTCCTTATCGACTTGTTTTTACAAGATATCATGGAAATGTGATAAATGTTCTAATTGCTTGGTCGACCTTATGAATATCTTCATCATCAGTTAGAATAGGTATCTCGGTACTTGGCTCATGAGCTACACTAATTGACACTCTCAGATGACTTATTGGAAGTGGTATATTGTGTAGAATGTCATCTTGGATATTGAACACCAAAGCCCTTGCTATAATGTGATGGGTGATTGTTGATAGATATAATTCATATTAATTTTTACCCTGTATATTATTAGTACGAGAAAGGTATTAGTTTATATCTAATTCACATTTCATAGAAATAATTATGAGAATTTTGATTATGTTGACTAATACAGCTCTTTGAAGGGAATATATCACCTCAAAGATGGTGGGGGTGGGGGTGGGAATCTTCAAACAATGGCTTTTCTTGAGTTGATTCTTCTCTTTTATTACCCCCCATAACATTTAATAGCAAGTCAGACTGCCAATGAAATTTTTCTTTATGGGAAGTTATTCTTTCTTTCATCTCTACCACTTCTATATCTTTATCCTTCTTTTTTTTCTTCAAAATATGTTTGGGGTGTCACCCCAAAACCCGTACCTCTCACATGAACATACTATTATGGCCACTTCAAGGCCACCAATAGTAAGTGTTCATTCGAAATAGGAATTTATGATTCATGTGACAATGTTAGATATTCAAAAAAAAAGTAATCATTGTTATGTAATAGAGATTTAAATAATTTTTTCCACTATGTCATACTTACACATGTTTCCCACACTTTTTGTGTCACAAACTGAACTTATATGTTATGTTATCTCATTATTTTATAGGATTTGGATGATTTTGATTAGGTTTGGATTGATTTACTAGCTTAAATGTTTGAGTTTTTGAGTTTCAGGTCATTTTTTTAGCCTGTGAATGAGCAGTGCATGATTAGAGGAAACCAGGTAGCCCAACCTAGGTAACCGTATAGCAGGTATGAGAGTTGACAGTAGTTACCGCATGGTTTGATCATGGTAAGTAAAACCATGTGGGTTGGTCGTTCAGTTGATCTCCTCTTAGATAGTAACTACCATATGGTTTGGTAAACCATGTGGCCAAAATATGTGAGCTGCCCAGTCATTAAAAATTCAGAAATTACCTCTTTACCCCTCCATTATTATAACCCGAAATCCTGTTTATCCTCCCACATCTAATCTAGGTGCACTAGGGGTCATCTCTAAACCCTTCCCCCTTGCTCTCCTTCCACCATTAAAGGCCCTTGAAGGTTAATAATGTAGTTACATCGATTCTGGGTCATTTTCCCCATTCTCTCTCCCTTATCTCTCAAGTTATTAGGGTCTTCTTATGTGGTTTCCCTCTTGGATGAACCCTTAGGGTTAGGGTTTTCATGTGAATTGATTTTCTCTTAACATAGAGTGTGTATATCATTCATTATGGACTATTATTATTTCTCTGGGAGTTTAATTGCATTAACACATCACTAAGGTAGGTGTTTCCATCTGTTTCCTTTCTGATGAAATCTATTTGAGGCTAGGGTGTTTTAATTAATTTATAAATACATTTTCATGATTTTGGTTCATTTGTTTAGTTTAATGTTGTTCTTTGGAATTGGTGTAATTTGTTAAAAATTGTTTTTAAAGTGATACTTCAAATATGCCTATGTATATATGCACATAATGTGTTTGATAGAATGTCAATTTATATTTTAATGTAAAATTGATTGATTTGAGTAATGTTTTCACTTAGATATGTTTTGTTAAATTGGTTGGATTGGGATTTGTTATTTATATGTGGAATGTGATGTTTCTTTGGGAATGGTTTGGGGAAAATATTCTTGTTGTATGGCATTGGTTGTGGGAACATCCATGTGTGCCTAGAGTGCACAAATGGATGGGAAAGAAAATGACGATGGCCTTATTTTACATAAAACTTGGTTTTCAAAATGATGGAGTCTCTCTTTTAAACTATTGGAATTTAACTAAACTCCCTTTCCTTTCAAATGACTTAAGTGAATTTTCAAATGTTATTTTTAATATTATTGATCATATGGTATTTCATAAAAGATTATTGGTTTTCAAAATGACATGGAAGCTCCTTTGGCATCATTAAGTGTGTTGTGTGTTCTTTTTGACTTTGGTTTCAATTGGTGTTTAAAATGGAATTATATTTGGAACATAATGTCTCATTTGGCATTATAAATATGAAAGTGATGTTTATTATTATTTCAGAAACTTTTTAGAAATGATTTTTAAATAAATTTGAATGTGAATGGTGTAAGGCTAGGTTGGCACATTATAATTTTTTGGGAAAAGAATTGAGATTTTAGAAATATAAATGCTTGGATGGAAACTTAATTCATTTGAGAAATTTTTTGAAATCTTGTATGATGTGACAAATCAGTTGGTACATGTGATTGGTTTGTTGTATGACAGGCACCCATATTAATTATTTCCCATTATGGGTTATCATATAAGCGGTGTTATTGTTTGGGGTATGCAAGTGAGATCGTGGTAGGTAAGGTGAGTCACACATGCGAGGGCCTCCTACTTACACATTACACTATTACCATGGTATTCCAAGGTGTATTTTATAGGGTTGAGTGATGGTTTCTTATCAACCCTGATTAGATTTTTCAGTACCCCTTGGATGTCTTAGAGTCCATATGGGTTGTGCCACTGGTGAGGCTAGCATAGAGTATCCAGTTGGTTATTGACTATGGAGATGTACCATACACCGGAAGGTGATTCTGATTCGATTACATCTAGGAATCTCTCTATGGATGTTTAGGAAATACCCACGGTTTACTATCTATTTTTACTTGTTTTACATTCTACTGCACTTGGTTTTTTATTTATTCTGCTTGTTTGTTTTTCAGCATAGCTCAGTATTTACATTGTTTGGATCATAGCCTCATTTGGGGTTTTTAAAATGATAACACTCTTAAAAAATAGTGATTTGGAATAGAGTGTTGAAAAAAATATGTTTTTGTTTATTTAAATGATGAAAATATATTTTTATATGTTTATTTCAAACAAGTGTTAATTGTTTTTTTCAGTAAATAAAATGTATGGATTCATTGGTGGTCGCCTAAAGAGATGTCAAACTCACACCTTACTTGTACCATTCAGTGTCGGTAAACCCAAGCTATTTTATAGGTTTAAATTCTTTCTTAGGTTTACTGGTTCGAGTTGGATCTTGGAGAGGTTTGGTATTTTGGATAGTAGTGACACTGACATCACATGGAGATCTCATTGGGAGAGGCTCAATTTTGTTTTTTTTAGTTTCAGTCTTGTTCAGTTGTATATGTATCTAGATTTTCTTGTGTATTTATTGAAATTAAATTTTTGTTAGTTCTTCCCTACATTCAGTATTATTTTTATTCGATCCTATTTTATTGGGAAAAATCATTCCCATTAGGATTTGTTTGATTCTCGACATTAGTTTCCAGCATGTGGGGATTGGGAGCACCCTTCGGGCTGTGTTTTGGATTGGGTCAGATGTTGGGTTGGATTTCACTCCATCCTTGTTCATGAAAAAATGGTATCAAATGAGGTTATTTTTAGTTGGTGTTTTATGTAGTTTAAGATTTGGACTATCGGGACTTGGAAGATAGTTATGGGAAGAAAATCATGAACTCTTTATCGTTCTGATCCTTGAGTTTCCATGGGTAGTCTTGGATTTGAACATTTTGTCTTAGTTTTGGATTAAGGATGATAATGAATATTAGTCTATGTTATGTTGTGATATCGAATGGATTAGTAACCCTTGTGGGGTCTGAGTACACAGTTTAAGATTCTCCCAGTTGTTGATGCTTACTTAGGGCATGGCCCACCATTGTGTTTCTAGGTTAGTCATGACACTAGTTTTTTATTCTAATGGTTTAGTGTGGGTTATATTTTTTGTTTCAATCTCAGTTGATGTGATTAAGCCTTTAAAATGAATGTGGGTTTCTAAAAATGAAATTATCTTATTTAAGTGTTTTTGAAATTTTAATGAATGGGTTTTAAAAGAAAATATTTTGGATAGAAAAAAAATTAAGATGTTCTTGGGATTTGATAATGAAATGGTATGTGTGGCCTTGGTACTCCTTATGAATATTGACATCTGTGTGGGTATGTGTGGAAAGTGCATGATGGAATTTATGGATGCAAATAGACAAACACATTTGAGATAGTTCATAGGAAGCCACATGTGTGTATTTCAAATCAATGACTTGACCTTGTTTCTCTATAATGATTTCAAAAAATTGGGTTTTCATTGAAGAGTGGGTTCTTGTTAGCAAAAAAGGATTTTAGTTTTTTGAAGGTGGACTTGGAAGAAGGATTTTTTAAAATTAAAGTTAAAATAGTGATTTTTGAAAAGATGATTCCTTGTATCACTTTTATGTGTTTGGCTTGTATGCTAGTTGTTTTGGCATTATATTTGTAAAGACCCTGAAATTTCAAGGAAATTTTTTTTCTTAATTTTCTTTGGAATTTTACAAGAACACAGTTTCTGACAGCACCTGATTCCGAGGTCCGGTGTGCCCAGAATCAATTTCCGAAGTTTGGCTCGGGTACGTTCAGTGAACGAACGAGCGGGAATTTCTAACTTTTGAACCGGTGCCCGGAATCAAATTCCGAGGGCACCGATGGAACCATAGCGCCGGTTTTTGATTAGGAATGCCTTTCCTGGAGTTGCGTTTGCTTGGGAGCAGTTGTTTATTAAGGTTGTGGTTTAAGTGTAAAGAAAAATAAAATTTGTGTTACAAATTTTATTTATCTTCTTAAGTGGTTATATCCTAAGTGTGGAAGTTGGGGTGGAATCACAAGTTCCTAACTAACCAAGTGAGGATTAAGGTGAGGTGGGGCCCACACGAGCCCCAACCCTTCACCTTCCCCTTAACTCTCTTCTACCCCCTTAAACTCCCTTGCACTTAATGTGCCAAAACCCCTCGAATTCCTAACTCCTTAAAACTCCTTAACTCCCTTGAACCCCCCCAATTAAATGTGACTCTTCACTTCCACCTTCATTAATTTTGGAGCCTCTCCACCCATTAATGAAGGATGTAACTTAATGAATTTGAATTATTTTGAATTCATTAAGCTAACACTATAATAAGGTGTGTTGTTTTATTGTTTGGGGTTGGCTAAATCTTTGTGATAGAGTCATGGAAGGATTGAAGAGAATTCCTCCCTCGACGAAGAACACGAAGGACATCTCCAAACATGGAACAACGTCTTCTCGACGAAGAATGACTTTTCCAAAGAAGAACGTGAAGTTTCCAACGTTGATCCCTTCTTGGATGCCTCCTTCCCACTCCTTCCGGAATAAAGAATGGAGCGCCTTTCACGAAAAACGCCGACGTCGTCAACGGCTTCTCTCTTCCGATGTCGACGAATCGCCGCCGCCTTTCCGCGACTTCGTCAACACATAACGAAAAGCGATGTAGGGGTTTGTTGTTGCTTTATTTAATTATTGTCTGTTCTTGGTTCTAGCATGACAAACTTGAGGATGAACGTTTAAGTGTTATCGTCTAACGAGAGGGGGACCAGACCGCACAAACACGGCCGAACCCCCCTCCTTTGTTCTTGAATGTTTCTTGCGGATGAAACGAGATAGCGTGGTGCCGTCGCACCACGCGGGAATCACACGGAAATTATTGCGCGGCGCCGTCGCGCCGCGCCGTGGAAAGAATTATCATGAACGTGACGCCGTCGCGCCGCGTCGAAGGAAACCGAAGACGCCGCGGCCGGAGCGGGGCCGCGGCGGAGGGGCGCGGTGCCGTCGCACCGCGCCGGATGATGAAGGTCGCGGCCGGTTTCGGGCCGCGGCGGATCGTGATGACCGGCGGCTAGCCGGGCCGCCGGTGCCGGAAGACGGAAGAGGACCGGCCCTTGCCGGTCCTGTTGACAAGAAGCCGGCCGGCCAGGTCGGGCCGACCGGGTTGGTGGAAACTGGGGAAATTTAATTCCCCTGGGCAGTTATTTGGCCCCCCATTATGAGGGGGGGGGGGGGGGTTCACAAAGGGGGGGCAGGCGACCCCCCGTTTCCAGCAAGCTCGGCCTTCGGCCAAGCTGGCAGTGCGCCCAGCGCGCTGCCTTGCGCCGAACCGGCGCGCCTGGCCGGTTCGCCGCGCCGGGCCACGCCGGGCCGGGCCGCGCCGCGCCGGGCCGGTCCGCGCCGGGCCGGGCCGGGCTGTGTCGGGCCGGGTCGACCCCGTCCGGGGCGGGTCGACCCGGTTCGGGCCATCCGGGGGGTCTCGGGCCGGGACGGCCCGGGCCCGAAACCCCCGTTACCGAGCGGTTTGGTCAAATGCCCGTATCTTGGGCTACGGGCCTCCAAACGACTCGTCGTCAGCGGCAACGCGATCCTTGGATCGAGACGGTCATTTAGGTATACTATACTCAAGGTGCACCTTCCTTTTCTGGAGCCTACGTGGTTAAAACTCCGTAGTTAAGCGTGCTTGGCCTAGAGTAGTGATCAGGATGGGTGACCTCCTGGGAAGTTTCCCAAGGTGAGTGTGAGACGAAAAAGCCAATAACTCTCAGACCGGGCGTCCGATTGACGCGCCGTCTGTTGCGTTGAGTTCCTGTTGAAGATACGGAACTTTTGGCATCCTCCGCCCGAGTTTTGGATGCAGATGGATAGTGGCCGGGTTGGATCGCACCGAAATCCAACCGAGCCCCTGGAACGGAAAAGCTGATATCTTTCTGACAGAACGTCCGTTTGACGAACCGTCAGCGGCGTTGGTGATCGCGTTGAGAAACGGTCCCTATGAGTTTAGCCTATGAGAGTTCGGGGTACATTTGAGATACGGCCATGTTTGGTTTGCTCACGAAACCAACCGGGCCCCTGGGACGAAAAGGCTAATAACTCAAAGACCGAGCGTCCGATTGACGCGCCGTCTGTTGCGTTGAGACCCCTATGACGTGGCGGTCCTTTGAGATACTTCTTCATGGGACTTTGAGATACTTGGAGTATCGACCTGTAGCTCGTGGGGCGGACCCTCCCAGTGACGAGCGTGCGGAGTACGGAGACCGTGTAGCTGGATGAGACCCGACGACTACTGAACGAATGACTCGGAGTGTTACAGAGGTGCGTTTGGTTGTAGCGGCACATGGGAGCGCTTGGTTGTAGCGGAAGACCCACGACAGAGTTGCGCTTGGTTGTAGCGGCACATGGGAGCTCTTGGTTGTAGCGGCATACCCACGACAGAGGTGCGCTTGGTTGTAGCGGCAAATGGGGGCGCTTGGTTGTAGCGGCAGACCCACGACAGAGTTGCGCTTGGTTGTAGCGGCACATGGGAGCGCTTGGTTGTAGCGGCATACCCACGACAGAGGTGCGCTTGGTTGTAGCGGCACATGGGAGCGCTTGGTTGTAGCGGCAGACCCACGACAGACGTGCGCTTGGTTGTAGCGGCACATGGGAGCGCTTGGTTGTAGCAGCTGGCCCGCAGTACTCGATGGGTGGAGTTCTTCAGCAGCCTTAGGTTAGTGAGCAGTACCTCGGAGTCGTGACAGGACCACTGTATACTCCAGAGACGGAGCTCTTCAGCAGTTACGGTTTCGATAATGAAAATCCGGGTTTGAACTGAGACTTTTGACCTTGTGTTTACCTCATGATTGAGATGGGTCACTTGCTAACTTAGGTATATGTATGGGCATATACCCGGGTAGTGGTTATCCGTTGATTTCACAATCCTTGTGTTTCCTCATGATTGAGATGGGTTACTTGATAACTTAGGTATATGTATGGGCATATATCTAAGTAGAGGTTATCTGTTGAGATCTTCTTTGTGGTTATCCTTGTTGGTTTAGTGAGACCTTGAGGGTCTCGGGGTCCCTACTGAGTATCGTTATACTCACCCCTGCACGGGCTATGCCCGCACCTCGTTGTGTTGGTTGCAGACGACGGGCAGTGCTGACAGAAGCCGAGTGTTCGAGGACTGGACAGTACCTGGAGGTGGACTATACAGAGAGATGGTACCCGGAGGAGGACCTCACGACGAGGCGGTACCTAGAGGTGGACGTGACGACGAGGCGGTACCCGGAGGTGGACCACTGGGCGATACATACTCGGAGCGGACAGTGGGACCTGAGGAGCAGAGGAGCTATCTGTACCCACCCTTCAGGTGGGATTTCCAGTGGACAACTCGGCGTAGAAGCTTTACTTTTCAGTTGCTGTTTTCCCTTTCGAGTTGTACTTTACAGTTGGGCTTGTATTTCCGGCCCCTTTTTACTTTCCACACTTACTGTTGTACTCAGTTTTTACTTAGTGTTTACTTCTTCCGCCTATACTCTGTGGTGCTTGTTTTCTTTTATAAAGGCAATGCCTTCCCAGTTATCGAGATTTTACGCCTTTGGTGCTAGTCGCCAGCCCCTGGCCTATGGAAGGCGGGCTTGGGGTAGTCACTGCACGGGCCCCGAGGACGGGTCATGACAAGATTTTCTCTTGGTTGAGTTTTGGTTGGATGTTTATTTTTGGATTTGTGTTTCAATGTTGTTTAGAATATGTTTCCCCAAAAGGTCCCCACAATTTAAAGTGACTCATTCCTAGTTTCCATTTCTTCTCAGTTTTTTCTTATCCTTAGCGGTGATTGAGGTTTGTTAGAGGTAATGAAATGGATCTAGGATGTTTATCATGTCTTCAAGGTGTTTGGAACTCCCAAATCTATTAGAGTTTTTTTTGTTTGGTTTTTTTTGAGGGTTCAACTTTGGAGGAATGAGAGATGTTTTCCCCACCAATGATGAAATTTGGGATAATGTGGGAATTGTTTAAGTCCATATTTGTCTGATGATTTATACCTGAGGAGATGAAGATGATGAAAAAAGGAAGAGCTCATGAACATTCAGCAAGGCAAGTGGATGGTGAAGGATTTTGTTGGAAATTTCAAGGACCTCATCCCCTTTTCTCTGAAGGTGGTGTCACATGATCTAACGAAGACTTCTCTTTTCATTTGGGGTTTTCACCTAGAGATCAAGGATCGATTCCTATCGTCCAAGAATCCTCCTTTTGAGAAGTTTATGGATGAAGAGTTTTTAGCTGAGTTAGTTTTAAGAGCACAAGTAGTTGGTAGTCTGGTATCTCCTACTACTCATGGAGGATCCCCATCTAACAAGAGGTTTGTTCCAGAGGAACCTATTTCTAAAAAGTATCCTTAATTGGGTATGATATCTAGTTCTTCAGACTATTCAGTTGTGTGCCACCAGTGTGGTTAGTTCAGGCATTCGAAGCTGTCATTTCATAATCCTTCGAATACATGTCGTAGTTGTGGCTGTATGGGTCATCTGGAGATGTTTGTAAGAAGCGTCGCTTGAAGAAGATGTTGTGGTCAGAGGATGTCCACACATGAATATGAGGTAGGAGATTATTTGGTCATTCGGGATCCAACCACATGTCTTGGAGTGTATCTTGCTCAAATTCAGGAATTGTCGAGGGTGTGTTGAAAAACCTTAGCTCGATTTGCCTCCCATGTTGAAGTAGAGACATATAAGTTTCCTTGTTTTTGTTTTGTGGCTATTGTAAGTTTATCATTTTTTTGTAAAAGTGTAATGAACTTGTTCTATTGTAATTTGAGTAGTTGTGTCAAATTTAATGTGGATTTTGGAATCTTTTGTTCTACTTTGAGTGTACTTATCCCCTTATGTGGGTTGGTTTTGGTTTTATCAGTTCTAATTTGGAGATTATTTAGTTTTTTGGAAATTCTGGATGGTGGTTCCAGTTTGTTTTTTGGTTCATGTTTCTTTCATGGGTTTATCCCCTTATGCTATGGTTTTTGGATAACATGGAAAATTAGCTCCAAAGTCAGTGTTGTTTCTCTGGTGTGGGGGAGTTAGATAAAGTTTGTGTTGGGAGTTCCCGATCATGGTGGGGGTGTTTCTTGGTTAGTGTAGAGTAGTTGTGTTAGTTCTTTCTTAAGTCTTGATAGTGTTGGTAGTTTTAATGTTCTCATGTTAGTTGAGTCCTTATGGCGGGGATAACCCTCTCATGTTATCCCCTCATTCTTGTGTTGTGGTTTCTTTGTGATCGGTTGAGTGTGACTTATCGATTGAAAGGTCACCCTAAGGTTCATATTTACTTTGTTTTTTGATTGGGAATAGATTCAAGTTTTGGTTATCTTTGAAATGGGTAACATTATAGGGTAAGAAAGTTTCTGTGGTGGGGATAATTGTCACACACTAACCTTTTATGTTATTTTATTTCATTATTGACATCTATTTGGATGTTTTGGTGGAGGCCCAGATTGATATCTCAGAATAATATTTTGAGTTTTTGAGTTTAGGGTGATTTTTTTGGCTTGTGCACAGGAAGAACATAGTTAATAGAAACAGTGCAGCCCAACCTAGGTAACTATGAAATAGGTCATGAAGTGGGATAAAATCTACCATATGGTTTGACCATAATTAAAAAAACCCTACATGTTGGTCGTGCAGTTGATCTCATCTTAGAAAATACCTACTGCACGATTGGCACACAGTCTGGTAAACTGTGCAGCCAAACTGTGCGATTTACCCAGTCATTAAAAATATTGAAATTACCTCTTTTACCCTCTCTCATTTAACCCAAAATCTAGTTTCTCCTCCCTCCTCCGACCTAGGTGCACCAGGGGGCCTCTCTAAACCCCTCTCCCTTACTATCCTTCCACCATTGAAGGCCCTTGAAGGTTCCTAAGGTATGTTTCTTCAATTATAGGTTGTTTTCCCCATTCCTTCTTCCTTATATACCATGTTCTTAGGGTTTCCTTGTGTGGTTTCCCTCTTTGACAAACCCTAAGGGTTAGGGTTTGTGTGTTTCATGATTTTATCTTAACCTAGGGGGTGCAGATCATTCCTCGAGGCCTATTATTCTTTCTTTAGGACTTTTGTTACATTCTCACATCATTGACATATGTTTCTCCATTTGTTTCCTTTTCGATTAAATCCATTTGATTCTTGGGTACTTTCAATTATTTTATAAATATATTTCACATGCATGTGATGTATTTTTTTAGATTATTGTGGTGCTTTGGTGTTGGTACAATTTTTTAAAAATGGGTTTTAAAGTGATACATCAAATATTCCTATGTATATATGAACCTAATGAGCTTGATAGAATTTTAATTGGGATTTTAAACTAAAATCAATTTATTTGAATGATTTTTCCCTTATATATGCTTTGTTAATTTGAATGGATTGTGGTTTGGGATTTATATATGGAATGTGATGTTTCTTTAGAAATGGTTTGGGGTTAAGATGATTGTAGTATACCATTGGATGTGGGCACATCCATGTGTTCCTAGAGTGCACACATGTATGGGCATGAAAATTATGATGGCCTTGTTTTACATAAAATCTGGTTTTCAAAATGCTTGTGTGTCTATTATAACCACTTGGTGTTTAACTAAACTCCCTTTGTTTCCAAATGACTCGAGTGTGTTTTCAAATGTTATGTTTAATATTATGGACCATTTGGTATTTCAAAAAATATGGTTCAATTAAAAATGATATAGAATCCCATTTGGTATCGTTAAGTGCGTTGTGTGTTCATTTTCACTTTGGTTTTAAGTGGTGTTGAAAATGGGATTATATATGGAATATGAAGGCCCATTTGGCATTTCACATATGAAAGTGGTGTTTTTTATTGTTTTAGAAATGGGTTGTAAACATTTTTTAAATATATTTTAATGGTCATGGTGTAAGGCCTGGTTGACACCTTATAATGTTTTGGGAAAATAATTATAGTTTTGGGAATATAATTATCTGGTTGGAAACATAATTCAGTTGAGAAATGTTTTAAAATATTATTTGATGTAATGTTCTGGATGGAAATTGTGATTGGTTTTTTATTCAGAGGACACCCCTATTAAGGATTTCCCCTTGTGGTTTATCGTATAGGTGGTGTTAGTGTTTGGGGTATCTTGGTGCAGTGGTGGTAGGTAAGTTGAGTCATGCTTGTAATGGCCTCTTACTTACACACTACTCTATTACCATGGGTTTCCTTGGTGTATTTTAGAGGGTATAGTGATTGTTTCTTACCAACCCTGATTATATGGGTTGGTACCCATTGGATGTCTTAGAGGCTAGGTGGGTCGTTCCATTGGTGAGGTTATTTTAGAGAAGCCAGCTAGTTATTGATTCTGGAGCAATACTATACTCCAGAAGGTGTGTCCGATTCGAGTACGTCCAAGAATCGCTCTAGGGATGTTTAGAAAATAAACATTTTTTACTATCTATTTGTACTTGTATTAAATTATGTTTCACTTGGTTTTCTATTTATTCTGCCTGTTTCTTTTTCAGAATATCCTGGTATTTACTATGTTTGGATTTTAGACTAGGTTTGGGTTTTTAAAATGATAATCTTCTTGAAAACTAGTGATGTGGCTTGTAGTGTTTTAAAAATGAAATATTTGTTTGTTTATCAAAATGATAAAAATATATTTTTATATGTATATCTCAAACAAGTGTTAATCATATATTTTCGAGAAAGGAAATGTATGTATTATTTGGTGGTTTCCTATTGAGCTGTTAAGCTCACACCCTACGTGTACCATTCAGTGTTAGTAGACCCGAGATGTTTTATAAGTTCATCTTCTTGTTTAGGTTTTTTGGTTCAATTTAACTCTTGGAGTGGTTCGGTCTTTTGGATGGTGGTGACATTGAGGTCACATGGAGATCACATTGGAAGCGGTTCAGTTTTGTTTTGTTTCAGTTATAGTGTTGTTCAATTGTACTTTTATATGGATCTTCTGGTGTATTTATTAAATTTATTTGTTTTTAGTTATTATGTGTGTTTAGTTTTATTTTTATTCTCTCCTGTTTTATTGGTAAAAATCATTCCCATTTGGATTGTTCTTGATGCCCAATTTTGGTTGCCTACCCGTGGGGATTGGGAGTATCCTTCAGGCTATGTCTCAGATTGGGGAAGATGTTGGGTCGGATGACACTCCACCCCGTTTCATGACATTTTTATGTGTTTTCATCTATTAGTATCCCATATATATTTACACATGCCTCCTTCCACAACACATGGTCTGGGTTAGAAGTGGATTTGGATTTGGAGTCATCACTCTGTATATAAATAGTGGAACAGAATTATATTGTTGTTTCATGTAACATAAAAGTATTACAATATATTTAGAATACATTACAATATTTTTTAAGTGAGTGTAACCCATCCTGATTTATGGTAGGGTTATGTTGATTTTTCTGCCTGTTCCATATTTTCAGCAATCAGTTTCTATTCCATAAATAAAAAATTCTCAATCAATGTTATGAATACACATATGATCAAACAATGTATTTCCAACCACAATGTACATAAAAATACATCTCCCTATAATGTTCAACAAATTTATCCCATGGTTCTTGGGTTATCGGGTGTGCATATATAAGTGGTGGGAGTGAGTTTATTTTCCCTTCAACATCTTTAAGATGACGTCTCATTAGAATTGTGAGAAAGCCTCTGAAAATACTTCTAGAAAGAAATAATACATATTTCTTGTGGGAGTAATCTACTATAAATGCACTCTACAAGGGTTGAAGAAGATTAGATCAATGTTTAATGATTTTATTTTTTATTAAAATAAGGAAATGATATCATAATGTTACCGCAATCTCTTCATATATCAGTATCTTAAGCACATGCACAACATGATGACACAAATCTACATAAATCGGCACACGTTTCCAAGTGATGAGTCCAATGTAACTACTAAACATGGACTTGTTGAAATTAGCTTGTTGGTCAAGTGCATTTCATCTTATCTCAAATTTGATTCATTTTCTTTTCACCATAATGATTTTTTCTGACACCTTTAAACTACGGTGCTCCTTTTTTCTGCATCAGCGATCCTTCATTGCCTACCATTTCCTCAGATTCAACAATGTCAATATGTTATTATTTTATAGTGTTTTCATTGGAATGTGTAGAAGTTTGTTGTACTTATGCACTGGGAGAAATAAGAGGTTGATGAATATCTTTTTTCTATGGAGTGGTAGCATCAGGATGTGCATAAGGTCATTTTTCCTCTACAATGGGAGCAATAGTATCTTGAGAGACCTATTGTTCCTTAGGATTGGGAGCACAAACATGTGAAAAAGTAATTATTTTCACAATTTGTTTAAAATTTAACTTAGATTATATAAATGCATCAGAAAATAGATAATAACATGAGGTAACAAAATGTATATTACAAAAAAACCTAATTATTGAACTCTATGTTTTTTAAAGATTAATGGTATTTGAATCCTCTATCAAGTATCCAAATCCCTTCATTATGGTATCCTCTAATTTATAATACGCCATATACATTGGGACCACTATGAAATGATTAAGATGTCCCAATGAAAGGGTCATCCTCAATGAAATTTTCATCTTACCCTTTAGTGGGTTTAGTCGATAATAGAATAATTGACCACTTTTGGTTTGTGGGATCTAGAACATAAAATACTTTCACATACAGTGATTCCATTATAAATGATTCATATTTGTATCCTTCCTTACTAAAATATGCTTTCATGAATCCCAGTTAATTATTTTAAAAAAATTTGTGTTAACAACCAAATTGAATTTAAAAATCGGCACTTGGAATGTTGTATAATCCAACTCCCATATTTGTTTGATGACTCCAAAGTATAAAAGATTCAGGTAAATTATATTTCTGTCTTTAATAATGGAAACATGAATCGATTCATCCACAAGTGTAACTCCACTAATTTTTATGGCACTATCTTCATCATGTTCATTTGTATATAATGTATAACCATTTATTATATAACCATTGTAAGATAATATGTACAGACTTGGTCCTCTAGCTAGCCATCGAAGTCATTCTGAAATTGAATCCATATTTTCATCTGAATCCTTAAAAATATGGCCCCAAAACCATACTATAAACTATTGATTTTGTGTATTTGATATCTATATTTTAGCCCTTGATGGATTGAAATTCCTAAGAAATTCGTTTTGGGTTTCAACATATGTGGAAATCTCTAAAAGTTTATAAAAAACATAAAGCTGGGCCGGATCCCATTATGTAATATTGATTGTGACAATTTATATTCAAGAAATTCCTTCACCCACAAGCCTCCTAGTGTGATAATATTTCGTTAAACCAATTATTTCCACACTAGACGATTATTTGGAATATAATTCAATGTATTATTAAAAAATTTATCAATCTACAATAAAACCCTCTACAAGACTTCAATTTATGACACACCCTTTCAAAATATTCTTATACCGTTCAATGGGGTACATCCATCTATAGTGTACAAGACAACATAATAAAATCTCTCTCACCAAGTGAACCATAAAGTGGATCATCATAGCAAAGAATTATATAGGGAAGAAAATTTTCAATTCACATAATATGATGGTAATTTATCTTTCCATAGTTGGAATTTTGCTGGGTCTATAACTTTGCTACATATAGATTTGAAAAAGAAACAGATCTTGTTTAATGTATGAGGATTATTCTTGGGGAAAATGTAACGCAAAGCTACAAGAATTATATCTTGTATCAAAAAAAGATAGTGATGTGATTTTAGACCCAGTAAATATAAATTGATCATTGACACGATATTCTTGATATTCGATGAATACCCCACAGAACCTTTACATCATTCAAGAAGTTTCAAAACTAATATATCTTTTACTAGGAAAGAGTGTAAGAAGATGGAGGAAGAAAATTTCATTTTTCACCCTTCACTGGCACTGACTCTTCTTGTATTCAAATGTCAACCATGTCCAACCTAACCTTAATTTCATACTTTATTTTTTGGGTGCATTTAGTAATGTGTCGATGACACTATCACATACATTGTTTTCAACAACCATAACATCAAGAAAATATCTAAAGTACCAAAAATTATTGTATGGTAATTAAAAAAACTAATCTTATATTCCAACTGGTTTTCATAAGGATTTTCGAAAATAGTTTACCAAAAAGCTGTGTCCACATCTTTTAGTTACTAAAATAATTGATCACTTGTTAGTGGCGACACTGCTGTATGTTCTTCTAGAATTCCATAGAATGAGGCCATCCAAGATCGGTACTTCTACCACTGGGGTAGAAATTTGAGATGTCATAGAAACAGAATATTTAATTAATATCTCAACCTAATTGACTGTGTACGTTGTTCATAAATATGAGACCCCTGAGTTTCTTTAATGATATATCCTAACAAATTTTCATAAGTAGTAAAGTCATTTATCATCGCATACAACATGGATCTCAATGCGAAATATTTATTTCTGTAATTATCATATAACATAAAACCTAAATACCATAATAACATCAAATCCTCGATGAATGGATCCAAATAGACATCAATATCATTACTCGGTTATTTTGGTCCTGATATAAGAATACATAACATGATGTATTTTTGTTTCATGCATAAGCATGGTGGAAAGTTATAATTTACCAACATAACTGACCATGAACTATGAGTTCTTCTTTTAAAACCAAAGGGATTTACTCAATATGTAGATAAGGAAAGATGAAGGTTTCTTTGATCATTTCCAAATTCTGGATACTCATTATTAATTCTCTTCTACTGAGGAGAGTCTACAAGGTGATGTAGTTTCCCTTATTTATTTTTTTGTATCTGCATGCCATATCAATTGCCTGGAAGTATCATCATTTCCATATAGGTACCTAAACCTTAGAATGATTGGAATGTACCATTATAATTTCATAGGACCAGATTGATCTTTCTTTTATCAAGAATCACCACACTTTGGGAACTCTATAAGTGAATTTTGGTCCTTGAGAAACAATATACAGTCATTCGGGCATGTGTGTATTCTTTCTATGATCATACCCATCGAGTGTAACATTCTTTTGGCGTTATATGTTCAGATAGGGATCTCACTATATTATAGGAGCATGTCATTCAAGAGAGAAATTAGTTCCATAAAACTAGTTTCACTCTATTCGTTTCCTTCTTTCAAATTATAAAGCTTCAATACGGATGACAATGCAGTATATTTAGTGCAACTAGCATATAATGGCATCATTACACAACACTTTAACATCTATAGATATTTTGGAAAATCAAGAAGTTCATCTTTAACTATCCCTATAATTTCCTCTATAATATATTCATCATAATTCACATATGTAATCACATCCTCGATACAGTCTTCTTCATTATCCACACTTGTAATCATATCAGATGATCCATAAAATAAAGTGCTATTGCAGACAATAGACACATTCTATTTTACATAACGTTTATTCCAAAATTTATAACTTCGATATATTCCACGATAGATAAATTATTCTTCCAAATCCTCTGGAATAATTAGTCTTGAATAACTATAAGTTAAATCCAGACAAAGGATTTGAGAAGGGTCATATGATTGATCTTTTTCAAACCTGATGAACTCATTCACTCTATCTTCATAATCTTTTTTCATATTATTGACATCCATCCATTATTTATTTATATAAATCCTATTTTATTAGGTGATATTAATATTTAACAAAATAAATACAACACATATGTTCAAATAGGGTCACCATCCAACTATATATCCCTCTCAGAAGATCCGAAGGAAGCGAAACAAGCCAGAACAAACCTAAACCTATAAAATATAGGTGTGATCTAAAATTATAGTAGGTCACCACAACCTACTAAATATAAGATATCAATTTCATATTACATAATAAAAAATATTTTGAAATACATTAGAAAAAAAATTTCTATAAATTTTTACCAAATAGGTAGTCACACATAAAAGTGTGTTAAAACTATTTTTCTATGATTTTCATTAAATGAAAAGAATCACTTGGAAAAAAATTTCCTCATCCAATAAAAACAATTATAACTTTTTTTATTTGAGAAAACATTTAAAAATCATTATTAAAATAATTTTAAAATACTTCAAAATTAGGATTTCTTTTATTCCTTCTTTAAAAAACATTCACAATCCTTTTAAAAAAAATTGAAAAAAACCATATAACGAAGGAAGAAAGCACACGATAAAGAAAATCTATGCTAATTTGGATAACATGGGAAAAAATACAAGAAAATATGTGTTGAATAATTACATAAATACTAAAGGATAAAATATATTCAGAGAGATAAATCCTCTAAATTATCCTAATGTAGATTCTAGTGTCATGATCATCGTCAGTAGGCTCTATTAATAAAAGGAATTAAACTGGAGATAAAGAAACTAGGTCATCACTACTAAGCCTATCCAAACCCCTAGAAGTCTCATCAAACTACCACAAGATAGTGTACCTAGAACACCTTCTTCCATGTGATCAAGGATGTTTTTATACCTAGAATTACTTCATCCATAGGATCAGTAAAGATAATTTCCCTAGGATTCCTTCACCCATGGGGTTATATAAAGTTTTTTTACTAGCATAAGGGGCTCATTTTTATTTTATTATAACCATCTTAGAGTATCCAAGAAATTCTTCCCCAATCATCCCAATATCAAACTAGGGTATTCCCTAACAAATCTCACATAGTATCTACCTAAGACTCCCATTATGAGTTAAATGGAGGTGAAAATATTCAAAAAACTACCTGCATCACATGAAAAGAATTTAAAATATCCCAAGCCTCACCTCATACCCTTATAAGATGTATCTCCATATACATAAAACCTAAACAAAATATATAAATCTTCAATAATAAACATCACCACATGGGATCACAAGCTACAATGCTCATAAAAGAATCAAAGGGGCTTAAGAGGGTAGCACACATTATATGAAAACTCATTTTTCATAAAATTTCAAATGGTCCTTATCTCTTCAAAACATGCATGGAATGTTTAACCATTTAATCATTTATAAAATCCATCTTAATATACTCTTGGGACCAATTTTATCAAAATACCTTTTAAACTCAAATGGGAATTCACACTACCCTTTAAATTACCATTAAAAAAATATTCAAAGACATAATAAGTTTCAAAATACAATCCAGATGGGAAAACACACCCTTTTGAATTAATCCATCTCATTTGGAAATATTAAAATATTTAAACACCCCAAAACGTTGATATAAAAAATAACCAAGGAAAAAAAGTGGTTACAAATATAGATCGTAAAGGTTAACTCACCCATTTAAAATTAACACAACATTTTCTGACATTTTTAACACATTCAAATCACTCAAACTCTTAGTTTGAAATCCAATTAACAAAAGAATAATTTTCAAAACATCAGGTTGGTGATTCAACCTGATTTAAACACCAAAATAATTCTTTAAAACTCACATTTTATTTTAAATAAATCTTGAAATATTTTATCAATGCTTGGAATTTCAAGTATTTCTTAAAATGAAAAGTAAAAATATTGTTCCTAATGAGAATTAACAATTGAGAAGTTACTGTAATTGAAATGAAAATCACATAAAACTTCATTTAACTTTCAAATAACACATAAACACATTTAATGTTATTACTTTATATAAAAACATGGAGTTAATCATGAAAAAATCATGGTTCTCAAAATCAATGGTGAATACATGGGGTAACCTATCACAAATCAATGATGAATAGTCCTTAAATTCGAATATAGGATGAATAGATATAAAAAATTATTCAAATTCCCTAAACACAATGAAATCATAAGAAAAAGTGTCAACCCTTACCTTTAGGTTCAACAAAGAAGGAAAAACGATGGTAGGGCAATGAGGGTACTACAGGGAGCGATAGTGGAGTGAGTGGTGGCATCAAGAGCATCTGAGAAATAGGCGACAATGAGAGGGCCGACAACGAGAGGGAAATGGTGAGAGAGGTGGGTAGAGAGAGGCGGGTAGAGCGGTGGTGGAGAGAAGTGGAGGATAGAGCGATGCCGATGAGTAGGGTGACAAGAGGGACGATAGCGAGTAGGGTGGCTAGAGTGGCGGTAGTGAGAGTAGTGTCAGTGATGAGAGTGGTAGTGCGACAGATGAATGGTTCCATGAAATCATAAAGGTGTGCGAGAGATAAGTCAACTATTAGGGTTCATTTATAAAAGCAGGTAATGCTTTTATCAGTGCTTCTTAAAAATCACTGATAAAGGTATGTTTTATAGGCGTTAAAATAGAAAAAGATGATAAATGGTGTCTTTATCAGCGCTAAAATTATGGCACTGATAAAGACCTAGTTTATCATTGATTTTTTAGCCCTCATAAAGGCATATCTTAATCAACACTAAAAAAATGTTGATAAAAATATAATGTTAATAGTTTATTTATAATATTATATATATTTATAAAATTATACCTATAATATATATATATATATTTAAAATTATAATTATAAATAAATAAATATTTATTTGTATTTATATATATAATAAATTTATATTTATTTATAATTATAAAATTATAATAAATATATTTATTATATTTAGAATTTTATATAAAAAATATATATAATGAATATATTTATTATATATAATTATAAATATATAATAGAGATATTGAATATAATTTTATAATTATGTAAGTAATTAAATATTTATTTATATTTATAAATATAAATTTATTTAAAAAATTATTAAATTATAATAACTACATTTCTTATATTTATAATTTTATAAATATATATAATTAATATATTTATTATATATATTTATAAAATTATAAATATAATAAATATATTAATTATAGTTTTATAATTTTTTAAATATATATATAATTATTTATAATTATTACTATAAATAAACAAATAATTATTTATATATAAAAAATTTTAATAGATATATATTTATTTATATGTATAATTATATATATACATATATATTAAAATAATTATAAAATTATAATAAATATATTTCTTATATTTATAATTTTATAAATATATATAATTTATTTATTTATCATAATTTTTTAATTATTTAAATATATCTATGTTTATTTTTAATTATAAGTATAAATATTTATATATATTTATAAATATATATCTATTTAATTATATATTTATAAAATTATAAGTTTAATAAATATATTTATTAAAAATTTTATAATTATTTAAATAAATATATTCATTTATAATTTTAATTACAAATAAATATATTTATAAATATTTATATATAATTATAAAAATATTTTTACATACTTATTTATAAAATTATAATTGACATATATTATATGTATTATAGGTACTCAGGTGTACAATTACAATGAAACATAGAAATGCCACACACATAACCCAAAAGGGCATGTCATAGCCCCCCAAGGGATAACCAACCCATTTTGATGGCCCAAAGTCCCTGTGGACATGAAGTCCATTACAAAGCTTGTAGCCCATGTGCCCATCACATGAAGTTATTTTTAAACATATACCTAGTAAATTATAGATCATAGTCATCACATATATTGACAAGAGGAATAATAATAAGGGTGTAATGTATAAATGAACAATAATGATGAGTACATAACATATGCATGCATCAATTATAGTCATTAATCAATATATATATATATATATATATTAGGTGTTTGGGGGTACAATTACATTAAACACACACACACCACACACACAGGTTGGAAAGACAGGCCATAGCCCCCCAAGGGATTACCCACCCATCAAGGCTTATTTATTCAATACATGGGCTGAAGGCCTAGTGGGCATGAAACCCATTACATTGCCCAAAGGCCCAGAAACTTGCTCGAAGGCCTAGTGCAACATCATGACTGCAGCATGCCTACGTCATGCATACATCACTGCCTACCAGTAAAAATTCGCCCTCATCCGGATTTGAACTCAGTTGTGATGCAGGATTACGGGGAGTCTTTACCACTTAAGTAAGCCCCAACCACTCACTAATCAATATATTTATTGACTTGATTCATTGGAGACATATATATATTTATTTATATTTATAATTATAAAATTATATATTTAAAAACTATTTATAAATAACTATAAATATATAATTATAAATATAATAAATATAATTATTACTTGATAAAATTTATTATAATATTATAATTATTTAAATATATAATTATTTAATTATAATCTGATAAATATTTTTAAAACATTATATATATATATTTTAATTATTAAAAATATATATTAATTATAAACATGTGCTTTTTATTTAATGTATATAAATAAACATTATTTTTGAATATAAATATAATAATTTTATATTAATTAATAATTTTTTTATTAAAAACTTTTATCAGTGCTAAGAACAGTGTTGATAATTCTATCCTTTATTAGCACTAAAAAAGCATTGATAAAAGGTACACCTTTTCCATCACATTTTTAACGCTGATAAACATTACCTTTATTAGTGCTTTTAGCTAGTACTGATAAAGGTGAGACTTTTTTCAGTGTTTTTTTCTTAGTGCTGATTATAGTCGGCGCTGCCCTTGCACCCATTTATGGTAGTGATATTTATATTCAAAAATAATGTTTATTTATATACATTAAATTAAAAACACATGTTTATAATTAATAAATATTTTTTTAATAATTCAAATACAAATATAACGTTTAAAAAAATCATTTATATGATTATAATTGTATATATATATATATTTAAATTATTATAAAATTATAATAAATTTTATAAAATAATAAATATTTTTATTATATTTATAATTATGTATAAATACTTTTCAAATATATAATTATAATTATAAATAAATAAATATATATTTAAACAAATATATGTCTCCAATGAATTTGGTTGATAAACATATTGATGCGTGAGTATAATTGACCAATGCATATGTTATGTATTCATCATGAATGTTCATTTATACATTGCATCTTTATTACTATTCATGTTGTCTATATATGTGATGATTATGGTCTATATTTTACTAGGTATATGATTCATTAATATTATAACTATGAATCTATTATGTTACCATAAATACTTTTAAAATTATAATAAATATATTTATTATATTTATAATTATAAAATTTTAATTACATATAAATACTTTTTAAATATAATTATTTATAATTATAATTATAAATAAATATATATATATTTAAATAATTATTAAATTACAATAGATACATCTATTATAATTTTATAAATATATATATAAATATATTTATAATTATATAAAAATATTTATAAAAATATTTATTTATATTTATAATTATAAATAAATAAATATATAAATTTATAAAATTAAAAAATATAAAAAATATATTTATTATACTAATAATTTTATAAATATATATAATTAAATAAATATATTTATAAATATATTCAAAAATTTATAAATAGATACAAAAATTTATAAATATATGAAAATATTTATTATTTTTATTATAAAAAAATATAGATATATCTAAATAATTATAAAATTATAATAGAGATATTAGTTATATATATTTATAAAATTATAAATAAAATAAATATATTTATTATAATGTTATAATTATTTAAATTAATATATATATAAATATTTATAATTATAACTATAAAAAATAAATAATTATTATAATTTTTTAATTATAAATAAATAAATAAATAAATAAATAATTATAAAATTATATTTACTATATTTTTAATTTTATAAATATAAGAAATTCATTTATTATAAATTTTTAATTATTTAAATAAATATTTATAAATTTATATTTATAAATATAAATAAATATAAATTTATTTAAATAATTATAAAATTATAATGAATATATATATTATATATTTATAATTATATATAATAAATTTATTATTTAAATTTATTTATTATATGTAATTATATTTATAATAAATATATTTATTATAATTTTATAATTATTAATATATATTTATTTATAATATTATAATTTTATAAATATATAAAATATATAAATATATTTATTATAAATATAAATAAATAAATAAATAAATAAATAAATTTCTTTATTTATAGTTATAATTAGAAATAAATAAATTTATATTTTTATATATATAATTTTATAAATATATATAATAATAGAAATAAAGTATTAACATTATATATTTATCAGTGATTTCTATTTTAGTACTGATAAAAGTCTTCCCCCGATGTATAAAAATAACACTAACAGCCTCCTTCCATTGTGTCCTCAAAGCTTTCAAGGATTTTTATAGCTGCCAGTACTGCCGTCACTCTCTGCCCCACTGCCGTCGCTCCATGCCTTCTCCTTTGCCTGCACCGCTGCTCCCTTCCCTGCCAATTTCTCTCCCGCTGCCATTACTCCTTACATTGCCTTTGTCTCTCCCTGTCGGCATTGCTCCCCACTGCTACCTGCTCCCTTCAGTTTTCTCTACCTACCGACATCATTCCTTGAAAGGTTAGCCCATTTATTTCACTCCCCTTCCATAATTTTTGGTTATCATTATTTCCATTGCCATATTCCCCTCTTAGAAGAACCCTAATTTTGAGCTATATTAATCCTATATATGACTGAGCATCTAACATTCATCACGACCGATAAATTGTGTACCGCTAATAAACTTAAGAATCTTGGTCAAGACATGTAACGTCCCGGTTCCAAAAGCCACCCAGAGACACCCTGTACCCAGTACGTTACAAAGTGGTACCAGAGGTTTTCTTTTCTCTTGAATTACTTTTTTGAGCCTTTATCCAGGGATAGAAAGGAATAGGTACTTGGTAATAAGTTGTGCATGGGAGTAGCTAACACGTGTACAGGGAAAATCCAATCTACCTCGTTATTTAAATTTTTCTGGTCTGTCAATCATTACAGTTCATTTGATTTCACCTTGAGTGATTCACATGATTTGTGCTGTTATTGTTAATGTTATTGAGGTTCTATTTCTGTTGCAACCCGATGAGATGAGGGTATTCCATCTCATGCATCGTATAGGCACATTCTAGAAATCAAATGTCATGCATTTTTGTCATTCCATCTAGGATGCATTAGATATTTCATGTTGTTGTGATAGATTATTTGTAAAATATGCATGTTGTTGTGATATTTGCCTTGATAGAAATACCTACTTTTTGATAAGGTATTGTTTGTGTAGAGTTTTTCTTGAATGAACGCCAAACTTTGGTTCTTGAGGTGTTATGGGCCCTCATGGACCGAAATTTGGTGGATCATTGCATTGTTCTCTTGTTTATAACTTCTATATGATTCCAAACATTGATTCTCGGGGAGTATGGGTCCTCACGAATCAAAATTTGGCACATTCAGTGTTCGTTTCAGTGTTTTCTGGGTTCCGGAGTAGTTTCTGAGACTTACTGTTTGGAAAAACCCAGAATACATGTCGTGTAATGTTAATTATACGCAATGTGTTCTTCTGTTTGGGAAGAAACTGTTTTTCTTAAGTACACGCCGTGTACTCTATGTACACGCCGTGTATTCTGTGACCGTGTCATAGGCCGTGTGGGAAGAGACACGGGATGGTAAAAAACTAGAGTGAAAATTCCATGTATCTTCCCTACACACTGTGTCGTGTCGACCCCGTTCCACCCATGTCACTAACAATATAGGTTGGTCGAGTCATGTCTAATACATGTCGTGTACCGTCTAATCACGCCATGTAGTCAGACCAAGGTACCCGGCCGTGTCACGAACAATGCAGTTCGATGTTATCCCTTAAAGTACACACCGTGTCTATCCAGAACACACCTTGTAGTGTCAGGCCATGTGTTATGCCGTGTCACTAACAACAAAGGCCAGGTGAAGCTTTTCCAGTACACACCGTGTCTACCTTGAACATTCCATGTAGTCTTGTCTTGGGAGAGCCATGTGGCATAACCGTGTAGAAGGACCCGGGAAGGGGAAGAGGATTCAAGTACACACCGTGTGTTAAGACAACATGCCATGTGATTTGGGGTGTTACACGACCAGTTTAAGAAGGAGTACACTCCTATGTGAATGACATTAGATAACATTCCATGTATGAAATGTACATGCCA
Source organism: Viscum album (assembly GCA_963277665.1). Classification (NCBI taxonomy): domain Eukaryota; kingdom Viridiplantae; phylum Streptophyta; class Magnoliopsida; order Santalales; family Viscaceae; genus Viscum; species Viscum album. Next base: position 631,022,960 of record OY728121.1, read on the forward strand.
TGTAGTCATACTTTGTAAATCTTTAAATCCTTCTTCCTCCTATCCCATTCTTAAACTTATTGTTTTTAGTCCTTAATATCTTGATCTAAGGTGTGTGCTTGACCTTATATAGAGTCATGCCACCGAGACATCCTTCGGTTGTACACCAGTTTCCAGGCGGTGATCAGACACTGGACATGGCCGATCAGGGACTTCCCACAGATCCTCCTGTTGTTCCAGTCTTAGAACTAGTAGTTGTACCTATTACTGGTTCTAATGCACAGTTGGGGGATGGATTCATGAGGATGATGAAGAATTTTCAGGGAGCTCCGCCTCCTGCCCCGTCGATGGCTGATTTGATGCGGGTCTTCCAGCAGTTGCATCCTCCCACTTTCTTAGGGGAAGGAGGACGTCATGTTGTAGAGTCATGACTAGAAGCTATGCTGACGATCTTTGGGCATCTGAAGATGCCTCCAGAGAGTAGAGTCAAGCTCGCTACATATATGCTACGGGATTCCTCCAAGAGATGGTGGGATGTAATCTCACAGGTGGGTCATCAGCAGGTTATGGATTGGGAGGAGTTCCAATGCATCTTCTATGACTACTTCTATCCGGAGAGCCTTAGGGCTGATTGGGACCAGGATTTTATGAGCCTTGAGTAGGGTAACCTATCAGTTATGGAGTATTCCTCTCATTTCATTGAGCTTCAGAATTTCAATCCATTCCTGGGAGGTGAGGGGTTATTCATGACAAGGAATTTCGAGGATGGCCTCAAACAGGACATCCACTCTCAGGTGAATATCTTCAGGTTGACTTCCATTTATTTCATCATCAACCAGGCACTGATCACAGAGAGTAATCTGAGAGAATCTAGGGTTGTGAGCTAGGGTGGATCGATATCTAGAGTTAGTGATTTTACATTTGATATCTGGAAGAGCCGTATGGAGAATACACAGGGAGATCCGAGTAGGTGGGATGCATCTTCTGGTAGCTAGGTGGTGTGCTATCAGTGCGGGAGAAGTTGGCATACAAGGCCGTAGTGCTAGAGAGACCTAATGGAGTGCCGATCTTGCGGAAATTTGGGATAACTTCATCATTTCTATCAGATGTTTTCACCATCAATTAGTGGTAGGGGTTCATCTATGACTCCTCGTATAGGAGCAGTACCGCCAATTTCTCACCAGTCTGAGAATTGGAGTTATTTCGACCGTTCAGGCCGAGGTGGACGCCCCGGCCTTAGTGGTTAGTCAATAGGCCACCTGAGACATCCAGGTGGATCAACTCAGAGCAATTAGGCAGGGTCAGATGGCCACAGATCTAGATAGACTTTTGCAGTGGAGTAGACCCATCATGAGCATGATCCTGACCCCTCTACAATTAGATGTATGATCCTAGTTTCCTCGGTTTTATCGTCAGCTCTATTTGATACTGGTGCTACACATAACTTTATATCTTTTGCTATTGTGGAGAGCCTTGGGATCTGTATCTTTTCTTCTGCCAATGTTTTGACACTAGAAACTTTGTTGGGGATAAGAACATCTAGTGTATGTCAGTGTAAGGATTTCCCTCTTGAGGTTGGTGGGTGTCACTTCCTTTGTGATCTTTATGTCCTAGAGATGAAAAGCTATGATGTCATTCTCAGAATGGACTAGCTAGTTTTCTTCCAGGAAGTCATTAACTATTATCACCGCAGCGTGAGTTTCATATCACCAGAGTGTGGATCTTTTCTTCATAAGGGCGAGTGGGATGTCCAGGTGAGCATATCGGGACCAGATCATCATGGGTTAAGAGGAGTTACAACCCATATTGCTAGTATTTATCTGGATGACCAGAGGACTTCATAGTTAGACTTCCCTCTAGCGGTGGATCGTTTTAGGGATGTCTTTCCAGATGACTTTTTAGGTTTGCCTCTGGAGCGTGAGGTAGAATTTTCTTTTGAGCTTGTGATAGGAACGGCACCGGTTTCCCTTACTCCTTATAGGATGGATACTCCAGAGTTACAGGAGCTCAAGAAGAAGTTGGAGGATTTGTCGGAAAAGAGTTTTATATGACCTAGTAATTCTCCTTGGGGTTCGCCTGTCCTGTTTGCGAAGAAGGCAGACCGTACCCTTAGGCTTTGTGTGTATTATCAGAAGCTGAACTAGTTGACGGTCAAGAACTGATATCCCTTACCTAGGATTGATGATCTCTTTTACCATCTTTGAGGAGCCCAAGTGTTCTTGAAGATTGACTTGAGATCCAGTTCTCATCAGTTGTGAGTTAGACCATCTGATATACCTCTCACATCATTCCAGAGAAGGTATGGTCTATATGAGTATATAGTTATGATGTTCGATCTCACGAACGTGCCTGTAGTTTTCATGGAACTGATGAACCAAGTGTTCCATCCATACTTGGATTCCTTCATGGTGGTCTTCCTGGATGATATCTTGGGGTAATCTCACACTCGACACAACCATGCTACACATCTTGAGATTGTTTTGACTACACTGAGGGTGCATCAGCTATATGCTAAGCTCTCAAAGTGACACTTTTGGATGGACTGGATTCACTTCTTAGGTCATGTCATATCAGAGATAGATGTATCAGTAGACCCAGAGAATGTGAGAGCAGTAGTTTCCTAGGAGTAGCCAAAAAATGTCTTTGAGGTACGGTGTTTTCTAGGGATGGATGGACACTAAATATGTTTCATACATGACTTTTCATGCTTAGCAGCACCACTGAAAGGTCTAACAAAGAAGGGTGTGAATTTATTATGGTCAGATTCCTGTGAGTCAGCCTTTTAGGAGCTGAAAGGGAGGTTGACTTCAGCACCGATACATGTCTTTCTAGAGCTGGGGAAGACCTATACAATTTATTATGATGATTCAGGTATCGGACTGGGAGCTGTGCTTATGCAGGGTGATGGAGTAATTCCATACGAGTATCGATAATTGAGGCCACAGAGAGGAATTACCCGACACACGATTTGGTGTTGGAAGTTGATGTTCATGAATTACGTTGTTAGAGGCACTATCTTCTGGGAGAACATTTTGTGGTTTTGACTGAACACAAAAGTCTCAATTACATCTTCACTCAGCATGATCTGAATTTGAGACAGCATAGGTGGGTTGAGTACCTACTGTCCTTTGACTTTGAGCTTGCCTATACGCCTTGGAAAGGCAACGTAGTGGCTGATGTGTTGAGTAGGAGGACTCAGATACAGGTAGTTAGAGAGGCCAACAATGAGTGGCAGCTTATGGCTATGTTTTCTAACATGCATTTGGAGGTGCACAACAGACAAGAGCAGACTTTTCTATCTTCTGTAGCTATTACCTCTACCCTTCTTGATCGAGTATGAATGAGGCAGCTATCAGATTCTGAAGGCCTAGACCTATGGGAAAACATGTCAGGAGAGGACCCTATTCCTGGGTGGACCATAGGCAAGGATGAAATCTTGCATTTCTAGGGATGCGTATGGGTTCCAACAGATATACATGAGGAAATGATGCGGGACTTTCGTTCCTCTATTTGGGAAGTTCATCCTGGTGTCACCAAGATGTATCGTGATCTACATCGCCAATATTGGATGCTAGGTATGAAGAGAGATATTTTTGGTTTTGTCATGAGGTGTTCTAGTTGTTAGCAGGTGAAGGTGGAGCATCAACGACCCACATGGATTTTACAGCAGTTAACCATTCCCGAGTGGAAGTGGAATGATGTCGCGATGGACTTTGTGACTAGTTTACTGAGGTCTCCTTGAGGGAATGACATATTTTGGGTTGTCATTGATAGAATCACAAAGGTTTCTCACTTCTTTATAATCAAGGAGACATTCGGTTTTGATGAGATGGGGCGGTTGTACATCGGAGAGATTATGAATCTGCATGGAGTTCCACACTCCATTGTTTCAAACATGGATGCTTGTTTTACTTCTTGGGTCTGGAAAGGGTTTCAGAAGGCTTTGGGTACACATGTAATTTTGAGTACAACTTACCACCCCCAGACAAATGGCTAGTCCAAGCGTAAGATTTAGGTGCTTTAGGACATGCTTCGAGCATGCATTCTAGATTTTGGAGGTTGTTGCGAGAAGCATATACCTCTTGTGGAGTTTTCCTACAACAATAGTTTTCAAGAAAATATTTAGATGAAACCTTATGAGGCTTTATAAAGTAGGCCATACGTATCACCCTTATGTTGTCTGGAGGCAGGAGAGGTAGCTTTGCTGGGACGCCGTCTTGTTCCGGAGACTAAAGAGTAGATTGAGTTGATTCAGAAGAGGATAGCTACTGCACAGTCTCGATAGAAGTCTTATGCTGATCAGTAGAGATGACCTTTGGAGTTCGAGGTCGAGGATCAGGTTTTCCTGCATGTCACACCGAGGTTGGGACATAAGAGGATTAGGAGACAAGGTAAGATTTCGCCAAGGTACATCGGGCCATTTGAGTTTTTGGGGAGAATCAGGTCGGTTGCCTATCGGTTGCCTATCGGTTGCCTATCGGTTGCCTATCGGTTGTAGTTACCTCAGAGGTACCAGGCTAGGAATGATGTTTTCCACGTTTCTAATTTTCGACATTACTTCTTAGACTCGTCTCATATCTTTCATCTCGAGGAGGTTGAGCTCGAAGTGGATGCATCATTTGAGGAGCATCCTATCCGGATTGTGGATCACAGTACAAAGGTTCTCTGTGGCTGGTCTGTTTCCTTGGTGTGAGTTCTATGGAAGCATGGGCGGGTGTAGGACGAGACTTGGGAGAGGGAGGCCGATGTACGATCACATTGGCCGAAGCTGTTCATGGTTTCTTCTTCTACACCAAGATAATGAAATTCAGGGAAAAATTTACTTAAGGGGGGAAGTTTGTAAGAACACATATATTCTTTTCATGTATGTTTTTACTTTTATTGTCATTTTTTAGAAAATAGGAAAATCTGGAAATTTTCAAAGTACCCACCGTGTACTGCAATGCTGTTGGAGGCCGTGTGCTAGCCGTGTCATGGCCACACACACGACCATATAGGGGTGACATGGAGGCTGCCTAAAGCGGAATACATAAAAGGAGAGTCCATGTCGTGTACTTTTTTTCTTCATTAAACGCACCGGGGTCACGTCTGATGGACATAACCATCTTCTTTTAGGTCCCGTTCATCCGAGAAAACCCGTACGGCTGCGATTCTTCAAAGAACCCCCGATCCTCCATCCGTCCTCCGAATCAAACATAGTTGATTGTGTTGGAATAACATCGGTGAGTTATCTCTTCTGCTGGAACCTCGTTTCATGTTTTCTATTCTTTTCCAAGTTATCATGGGTTGAATGTTTTAGATGTTTTCTTATATCTATGAAGTTCTAAAGAGATTCAAGACTTGTTGTTCATTTATATTGATCTATTAACCCCGAGGTAGGTGGTTTGTTCCTTTCCATTGAAATTCATTGAATATTTTGTGCAAATTCCACCAATACCCTTGAATGGGGTATTGCGTGTTTACCGTTTTAGCCCTATTGTTTTCCTGCTTTACTTATATGATAGAGTAGAGGATGCTGAATGTGAATGGGGTTAATTATTATGATTTAGAAATTTTTTCCATGCATGTTTTTCCTATCTGGACCGTTGGATCTAGTTTTTCTTTTTGACTGCTGTTTACTTTCCATGTCTAGTATTGTAGGATGGTATGACTGTAGTTCTAATGTGCGGATATGACATAGAATGCTAGCCAAGTAGTTCTTAAGGTTTACTTTGGCCATTACGCGCTGCTACACTTTCTTGACTCAAAATGGGCTGTGAGAACCTGGTGTATAGACCATAGGGAGAATTGACAATGAGGGCTTCTCCAGAGTGTCTTTATAATTATACGATGTGAGACCATAGAGGGAATTGACGTTGAGTGCTTACCCACAGTATCTATAGTTCCAAGATATGGTCCACAAGGGGAATTGACATTGAGTGCTTCCCAAGAGCACCTTTAGTACGATATGAGACTATAGGGGGAATTGATAGTGAGTGCTTCTTCAGAGAGTCTATACATTAGCTGAACCAGAGGGATGAGACTGTGTGTGCTGCCAAGAGGGTTTCTTGTACTTGATAGATAGGACCAGAGGGGATAGGCTATGGGTACTTACCAGAGGTTTACCTGTTGTGTTATATGTTTTGCTGTTGCATGCTGTGTGGTGTTTTGAATGATTAAAATGAGGATTGTTTACTGCTTAGTGCTTCCTTGTTTACTGCCTTATGTACTTTTACATGCCATATATTCACAAACTGTTTGGAACAAATCTTGTGGTGGTTGATTAATGGGATTTAGTCTCACACCCTATTTGGTCCATGCTTTTGGGTCCAAACAGATTATATTGCTGTAGGTATAGACAAGGTAAAGAGCCCTTCGACATCAGGTACATGATTACATTGGATCTAGAGAGCATGGGACCAAGATGAGGCTTGCAATGCTAAGGAGTTGCTCATCTGTTTCCCTTTGTACTTTGGTTTAGTACTATATTCAGCATTGTGACTTGTTTGGATGCTTTCCTAGACATATATGTATCATGCTTAATTTCTATATATTTATGCTCTAGTTTTTTTATTTATCAATATTCCACTGTTTCAGTTGTTGGATATATACTGCTTCCGCTAGTGTGAGTTGTTTACTTCCACTGTGTACTCTTCCAATGTGGGCATAGTTTCCCCACTATCACACCCAAGGACCTCACTGCTAGTCAGCAGCCTCTGGACTTCGGGGAAATGCGCTTGAGGCCATGTGACCAATGGGGTACGAGGTTCCTCTAGGTGGCTTCCGGAATTGGGACGTTACAAGACACATGTTGCAATTTTTTTCATTTAAGAGTAACTTGTTATACACCCATTTTAGGTATGACTAGAGTAGGCTTTAAGTCCAGCACAAAAAAAATTATTTCAGTAAATCTTGTAAAATAAAATTTTGGTATATTGAATCATGATAATATTTTAATGTGAAATTTAATACTAATAATGTTTATACCAGTATGATCTCATTTCATATATGGTTAATGCTTTGGGGTATAAAAATATCTTATTATGTCTTTTAGGGTAATTGTATTATAAAAACATAAATAATAATAAAATTTTATCTTAAGGAAACTCGAATAAATTTTGATCCTGCCAACACAAATGAAATTTTCATCAGAATTCAATCCAGCATTCAGATTTTAAATTGAAACTGACTAATTTTCAAATTCCTTTCAAAATCAATAAAGTAAAAACATGTAAAAGTTCCTATAGGGAGAAAACGATTACTAAAATAATAGTGACCTACAAATTTTCTAACCTATCATATCATAATGAAGAAAATGATCTTAATTTTTTCAGGTGAAAAAATCAAAACTATCGTTGATAAGTTTAGCATATTGATGGAAAAATATTATATACCTTTAAATTCATGGGTCTTGGATCAAATTGAGATCATAGGATGTCAATGGAATATTCATCATTTCTTGGGAAATATCTCCAGTGATCTTTGGGAGAGAACATGACAATTTTGGGGCTAGCAGTGCATATGTTTGAACTCTGTTCATCCTATATTTGAATTTATGGACCATTCTGCATTGATTTGTGATAGGTTATGTATAGGGGTAGTGGTGTTTCTTTTTGGTCATTCAATATTACATGGATTTAAATTATTGTTGTTTTGAAAGAGTTTTATTATTATACTTATGCCTATATGAGTTCCCATGAGAGATAAATGGTGTTTTCCATGAGGTTTTATCCATTTTTATTGAATGATATTCAATGACAAGTGTTTGGGAAAATTCCTAAATGGTTTTTAAAAAATTATTTTGGTTTTAAAATCCATGGTAATCACAAAATTGATGTTTTAAAAATTATTCTTATGTTAATTAGATTTCAAAACAAGAGTTTGGGTGATTTAAAAGTGTTAAAAATGTTGTAAAATGTTGTTTTATTTTTAAAGTGGTGGGCTAACCCTTGTGATTTATATTTAAAACCACTTTTTTAAGACTTGGTTAATTTTTATATCAATGTTTTTGGGTGTTTAATGCCTTTCATATTTAAAAATGAGATGAATTAATTTAAAAGGGTGTGTTTTCAAATGTGGATTGGATTTTAAAACTTATTGTGTCTTTGAATGTTTTTCAATGGCCATTTAAAGGGTAGTGTGAATTACCATTTGATCTTCAATGTTTTTTTGATAAAATTGGTCCGAATAGTATATTGGGATGGAATTTATAAATTATAAAACTGATTATCATTCCAAGAATATTTTGAAAAGGGAAGGCCCATTTGAAATTTTATAAAAAATTAGTTTTTATAAAAGGTGTGATACCCTCTTAAGCCCCTTTGATTCTTGTATGACCATTGTAGCTTGTGATCCCATGTGGGGATATTTATTGATGACAACCTAGTTTGATGGGACTTCTGGGGGTGTGGATGGGTTTAGTAGTGAAAACCTAGTTTTATTATATGGATTTCAAGTACTTTTATTAATAAATTCTTGTGACGATTCCCCTGACACTAGAATTCCTTTTAGGGTTGTTTAGGGGGTTTATCTCTCTTCTTTTATTGTATCCTCGGGTATTTATATTGTTGTTTGGAACAATTTTCTCGCCGTTTTCCCCATGTATTGTGACTTGACATAGTGTTGCTTGACCGTGTGCTTTCTACCTTTATTATATGGTTTGATTTTTAGATTTTTTAAATAGGGATTGTGAAAGGCTTTTAAAGAAGGAAAAAAATAAAGAATGATTTTAAAGTATTTTAAAACTATTTTAATAATGAGTTTGAAAAGTTTTCTCAAATTATAAAGTTTATAATGTTTTTTATTTGAAACTAAATGAATGTGTGATATTTGAAAATGGGTTTTAGTCCACTATTCCTAGTTATATTGAAATGGTTTGTTTTCAAACATTTTTTAGAAAACTGTATTATAATTGGAAACCACTTTTTGTTCTGAAATGTGTATTTCAAAAATGGGTGTTCATGAAATAGATTATATTTAAATTATAAAAAGGATTTTTGATCAAGAGGAATTTGACGAGGAAATTTTTTTTCCAAGTGATTGTTTTCATTTAATTAAAATATTATAAAAAGAGTTTTAACACACTTTTTTGTGTTACTACTTATTTGGTAAAACTTTATAGAAAATTTTTATTTTTCTAATGCATTTCAAGCTAGATTTTCTGGGATGTAATAAAAAAGTGATCTCTTATATTTGATAGGTTATGGTGACCTAATGGACTTTTATATCCCACATATATTTTATAGGTCTAGGGTTTTTCTAGCTTGTTTTGCTTCCTTTAGATGTTTTGGGATAGATATATGGTTGGATATTGACCATTGTTGAACATATTTTGTGTGTTCATTTTGTTAAATAGTAATATTAACATATCAAATAATATGGATAGGAATAAATAATATATTAATTGTAATTGTATGAAAAAAGAGTATGAATATGGAGTGAAATAGTTCACCAAGTTTGAAAAATATCATTCATATAAACCTTACTAAATCCTTTTTCCATGTTTATGATATTTTTATTCAAGACTAATTAGTCCAGAGGATTTGAAAGAATAGTTAATCTGTCCTAGAATAGATTAAATTTATAAATGTTGGAATAAACATAGGGAAAACGATAATATATCTAGTGGTTGGGATAACACTGCATTTTATGGATCATTTGATATGATTAAAATTATGGACAATAAAGAATATTGTATTGAGGATGTGATTAAAATTTGAATGATGATAAGGATCATATTGAGTACATGAACACTATAGTTGAATATGAGATTTATGATTATCCAAAATTGTTTGAGAAGTTATAGAGTTGTGAAAAGACACCATTTTATTCCATTTTCACTAAATATACAACATTGTCAGCCCTACTGAAGCTGTGTAATTTCAAATTAGTCAACATGTAGAGTGAAACAAGTTTTACAGAACTAATTTGTTTCTTGAATGACATGCTCCTAGAAGATAATGAGATCACTAGCTGAACATACGACACCAAACAAATTCTACACTCGATGGGTATGATCTTTGAAAGAATACATTCCTTCCCCATTAACTTTATACTATTTCTTAAAGACCACAAATACAGAATTCCAAAAGTGTGATGCTTCTCGTTATAAGAAAGATAACTCTATTCCAATGAAATTTTAATGGAACATTATAATCTGTTGAAGGTTTAAGCACTTATATGGAAGTGAGGAGACTGCAGGGAAATTGACATGGAATTAAAATACAAGAAATAAATTTGGGAAACTACATCACCTGGAAGACTCTCCTCAGTGGAATAGAATTTATCATGAGTATCTTGAATTTAGAAATGATTTGACCAACATTCTTCTAGTTTTATATATAGGTGGAGTGAATACTTTTGGGTTTCGAAGCATCACTCATAGTACATGGGTGGTTATGTTGTTGAATTATTATTTTCCACAATGGTTATACATAAAATGAAAATAAATAATGTAATATATGCTTATATTAGGAAAAAAATCAAGGTAATGATATTGATATTTATTTGGATCAATTGATTGATTATTTGAAATTATTGCGGTTTTCAAGTGTTACATTATATGATGCTTATAGAAATTATGATTTTATATTGAGATCCATGTTGCATGGGAAAAAATAAATTTATAGCTTATGGAATTTTTTTAGGATATATAATTAAATGAACTCAAGGGTGTCCTGTTTTCAAACAAGCTACATAGTCAATTAGATTGAAAAATTCATCGAAGAATGTGTTTCTAGGGCATCACATATTTCTACCCAAATGATATAAGTATTGATCTTGGACAACATCATTCGATGGAAGTTCAGAAGAACATATAACATTGTCTTCACTAACTGGAAATCAAATGTTTGAGAAAGTAAAAGATGTGGGCACTACTTTTGGAAAACTATTTTCAAAAAACCATATGAAAACCAGTTGAAAAAAGATATTAGTTTTTTTTGAATTACAATACTAAAATTGTATGTATGTTAGAAATTTTATTGATTTTATGTATGTTGGAAAAATGGAATGTGATAGTGTCATAAGCATGTTGCTAAATGCACCCTAAAAAAGGATGAAATTAAGGCTAGGTTGGACATGGTTGACATGGGAATACGAGAAGAGTTTACACCAGTGAATGGAGAAAAATGAACTTTTCCTCCTCCAATGACTTACACTCTTTCTAGGGAGGAGATATATCAATTTTTTTAACTTATTTAACAATTTAATGTTTCTAGAGGGGTATTCATTAAATATCAACAATATCATGTCAATGATTGATTTAAATTTAAAGTGTCTGAAATCACATGACTTCTATGATTTTATGTAAGATCTAATTCATGTAGCTTTACGTTTCATTTTTTCCAAGAATATTCATCATACATTTACCAAGATATATTTCTTATTCAATGCTATATGCAGCAAAGTTATAGACCCAGTGAAATTACCAATTATGGAAAGTGAAATAACAATCATATTATGTGAGTTGGAAATGTGCTTCCCATTGGAATTCTTTGATATGATGTCCCAGTTGACGGTTCACTTGGTGTGAGATATTTGACTATGGGGTCATATACACTATAGATGGATGTACCCCATTAAATGAAATATTAATATTTTGAAAGGGTATGTCAAAAATAGAATTTGACCAGAGGGTTGTATTGTGGAGAGATATATTTCTGGGGAATCTGTTGAATTAAGTACTGAATACCTATTTGGTACGGAAAGAATTAGTCTACTAAAATCTAGCAACAATAGGTAGCTAGTGGGTGAAGGAATTTCGGGAAGATATGTTGTCATAATAAATATTGGAGATCAAGATAATACCCAAATTTAGGTTTTTTATAATAGTTTGGAGGTTTCCCCATATGTTGAATGTCACAAAAAAGTTCTCAGGCATTTGAATCCACCAAGGGATTAAAGATGGATATTGGATACACTTAATAAATAGTTTATAGAATGGTTTCAAGACTATTATTTTATGAATTCTGATAGAAATATGGATTCAATTTTAGAATGACTTTAATGGCCAGCTAGAGGACCAAGTGTTTATATATTATCTTACAATGGTTATGTAAATAATGGTTATATGTTCTAAAAAAATGAACATGATGATGATAGTACCATGAAAAATAGTGGAGTTACACTTGTGGCTGGAGTGATCTATGTTTTTTGGTATAAAGGACATAAATAAATTTTTTTCTTATATGCCATACATTGGAATCATCAAACAAATATAGGATTTGGATTATACAACATTACTAGTGTCTATTTTTCAATGAAGGAGGGTTTATGATAGGATTTCTGTTAAAATAGATTAATTACGATTCATGAAAGTGGATTTTGTAAGGAAGGGTAAAAATATAAACCAATTATAATGGCATCATAGGTAGTACAATTATTTTTTGTTCCAGATACCACAAACCAAAAGTGGTCAATTATTCTATTATCGACCAAAACCACTAAAGGTTTAGATGAAAATTCAACTGAGTATGATCCTTTCATTGGGACATAACAATCATTTAATATGGGTACTAATATATACGGGGTCTTGTAAGTTAGAGGAGACCACAATAAATGTATTTAGATACCTGATTGAGGGGTAAAATCCCTTCAGCCTTAAAAAAAGAGAGTTTAATAATCAGGTTATTTTATTTGTAATATAAATTGTGTCACCTCTTGTTATTATCTGTTCTTTGCTACATTTATGTAATGTAAATTAAATGCTAAATCACTTATGTAGATATTCAATTTTACACGTGATGGTTCTCCCAATCACAAGGAACAATAGGTATCTTAAGCTACTACTTCTTCCAGTGTAGAGGAAAAATGAACTTCTGCACATGTTGATGCTACCACTCCAAAGAAACAATAGGTTTCTCAACCTACAGATGCTCCCAGTACATAGTTACATTAACATTCTGTACATTACTTTGCTACCACTAAAGATTAACAACATTTTTATGATTTTGGATCTGAGGAAATGGTTTGAGAAAAAGTATTAGTGATACAGAAAAAGTCAAAGAACCAGAGTTTGATGGTGTTATACAAAATTATTTTGGTGAAAAGAAAGGACATCAAATTTGAGTTCATATGGAATGCATAGTGCCAATATATTAACCCCAAAAAGGCCATGTTTAGTAGAAACATTGGACTCATCACTCAGCAACACATTCTGATTGATGTAGATTCATGACTTCTTTTTTATCCCATGCTTAAAACACTAATTCGGGAAGATATTACGACAACATTATGATATCATTTATTTATTTTACTAAAAATTAAATTAATGAAACATTGATTTATTTTTCATAACCCCTTATAGAGTTCATTTATTTGATATGAACCCCATAAGAAATATGTATTAATTCTATATGGGAGGATTCATAGTGTCTTTCTCATAATTATAATGAGATATCATCTTGAAGATGCTGGAGGGAAAATAAACCTGCACCCATTTCTTATGTATGCACACCTGATAACACAAGAAGCATGGGATGCAATTAAGAGTCATCGTGGGGAGTTGTCTTATTTAGGTATATTGTGGATGGTAATACATTGTTTGAGAATATGTGTATTCAACACATTGATTGAAATTTTTTTATTTATGAAATAGTAATAGAGTGCTGAAAATAAGAAATGGGGAGAAAAACCAATGTACCCCTACCATAAATCAAGGATAAGGTACACTTCAATTGAAAAAAATTGTATATATTTTAAATCTCTCATAATACTTTTATGGGACATGAAACAACAATAAAATAACATTCCCATATATATATATAGAGATTTATGAATCCAAATCTAAATTAACTTCCATCCCACACCATGTGCTATAGAAGAAGGAATGTGTAAATAAATATGGGTCACTAATAGATGAAAAAACACAAAAATTGTGGAAAAAATGTGTATATATGACATAATAATTTTTTTTATTTATATGATTATTACATAACAATTATTAATTATTTTCTTATATTTTCTATCTAGCATAGTCATAGGAATCATCAATGCCTATGATAGATGAAAAACTACTATCAGTGGCCTTAAAGAGGCCATAACAGTATGGCCACATGAGGGGTGTGAGTTTTTGGGTGACACCTTGAATATATTTTGAGAAAAAAAACTATAGGAGGATAAAGATATAGAAGTGGTTGAGATGAAAGTAATAATACCCACCCTTTAAGAAAACATTCATTGGTAGTCTAATTTTCTATAAAATTTTATGAGGGGAATCATAGAGAAGAAGAAACTTAAGAAAAAAATTTCATGAGGATCCCCCCACCCCCACAAACTTGGTGGCAAGCCATTCCCCTCAAATAGATTTCTTATTTGAGGTAGTCAATATTATAATAATTGTTTCTAAGAAATGTGAATCAGATGTAAACTAATAACTTTCCTATACTGATATTATACAAGGTGAAAATGATTGTGATTTATATCTATCAACACCCACCCATCACCTTGTAGTGAGGGATATGGTGTTCATTATCCTAGATGGAAAGATACACAACATATCACATCCAACATGTCATGTGATAGTGGTGATTAGAGTAGCTCACGAGGTGAGCACCGAGATACCTATTCTACTTTATGGTGAATATATTCATAAGGTTGACCAATATTTTATAACATTCATCGCATGGTCGTCAGATCTTGTAAAAACACATGTTGACAAGGGGGTATTCATTTTCAATTTATTTTTCATGATAAAAATTTAATAATTAATGAGAAAAGGTCTCAACCTATGAATGTTATTACCAACGGACAAAGGAAATGAGTGAAATGAAAGGTCAACTCAAAACCACCAAAAGTATCAACCCACCAATCATAGAGTTCTTCTGAAAGAAGCTTTACCCTACCCATTCAATATCTACTTTTACTAACATTGAAGATTCATACAGCTACAAAGTCACAATGTTTTAGTAGTCACATAGTTTATTTTGAAGAAAAAATGTATGGATAGGAAGGTATTGACTATATTTATTTTGATAATAAAGATGAAATCCTCAACTATGAATGGTTAAGAGCCTCAATTGTAAATGTATACTTGAGGTATGTTTTCATGATTTGATTTTCCAAAATTTGATATAATATGTTAAGTATAAACAAATAAAATTCATATTTTTTGTAAGAATATATATCAATACCAAATGAAGGTATTTCTCCATGATTTTTTGGACTCATTAGTCCTCACACCAACTCTACAGAACAAACAAAAATAGAATAAAAAAGTGGATAAATTTTTTGTAATCCTAGAAAAATCGTTTTATAGAAAACGTGGGGTTGAAATAATCTTTTTAATACCAAAATTGTAGGGGTAAAACTCTAAAAATTAATAATATAAAATATATTTTCATTTATTTAATTACATATTGATTTTTTTAGGAAACATTGGCTACTCACTGCAGTCGAGTTGGATACTCCAAAGATTTATTTCCTAAATTCACTACATGGATTCCCCATGAACCGACCGTAGAAGATGGTGTTTTTAAATTTGTAATGAACTATATCCAAATCATTAGAACTAAACATCAAGTTATATAATTTATATTATATTTTAATAAGGATTTTATTATGATAGGGTAGTGTATAAATATAGTGAAAATCATGGCGTGAGAATAAGAATTGTGCCCAAGGACCCTGAAATTTTATACAACTAGATAAGTATCGGGGTATATATAATAATATTTCACTTCACAAACACATATCAAAAAAAATTACTCATTTTCCTCAATGTTTTTGGATTTTATAAACAAACAACTAGAAAATATTGTGGTCATTATGTTTATAAATTTTTGAAACAGATCATATTTCATAAAAAAACACACATCCCTAAAAAATTATTTTTTAATAGAATTAATATTTAATTTAAAATATTTATTAATCCTCTATGTATTTATATTTTCTTGTACTGTTATGAATTTCAAGAAAATTTTATTCCCAAGTTGATATATATTTTATTAGAAATGAATGGAAGCATACCTAATCAGAGAATCTACACAAATAACATGAAGATGCGACTTCCATAGATGTAATGAATTGTTTCGTATTTAAGTTTAATTTTTTTATTTTTATTATAACTAATTTAAGAATTTTTTTCTTATACATGAGGATTCCTTTCATATTTATGGGTCAATAATGTAAACAACCATCATAAAAAGGTGAATTCCTACTACTTATTTAATTAATTTTGTCACCATTTTATATACTATTTTTTAGTTATTTTCTCTATAATATTTATCCAATAATTTTTTGAAATATATTTTAGGAAGCCATATTTTTCATTCAAATATATACATAAATCCATTGAAGATATAACATGTTCTTTTTTGTCAATGTTACCATGTTTTCCATTGATTTTCTTTGTAGAACTACCAACAATGGATATTGATTTTTATGTTCTTAGGAAAAAACTATCTCTCAAGTCAATATGTAGTTTTGGAAGTTAAAAAATTATAATCATGATACCATTGGAATTTATGATTTTTTGAGACTTTGGGATGTGTAGGAATCAACAACACCTCAATCCGACACACGATGTGACCAATATGACTCCAAGTATTTATTTTTATTTAAAATTGACATTAATTTTAGAAAAATAGAAAAATGGCATAATAAAAACTAAAAAAACATTCAAATTGTTTGGATATTTTAGTAAAATTATAAATAAATAATTTATGATGTGTAGGAATCAGCCAAACCACAATCTGATGCATGGTGTGACAAGTATGAATCAAAGAGTCTGTTATTAGATAAAAATCGATATTTTACATTTAAATTTGTCACTCACTAAAAAAAATAAAAATTTAATTGATTTTATTGATAATTAAATAAATCTATACATAAATAATTTATGATGTGTAGGAATTAGTCTCATGTTAAACTAATACATGATGTGAACTATTTGATTCAAAGTGCGTGTTACCTGTTTAAAATGAAAATTTTAGTAAAAAAGACAAGGGATGTTCAAAAAACCAAGAAATAACATTCCTATTGTTTTTATACATTAAGAAAAAAAATCCACGAGTCATTTGGGACTGTTAGGAATTATCTGCACCTCAATCCGAGGCACGGGTGTGACCGGTATGACTCTAAGTGTGTATTTTTATTTAAAATTTACATCAAATTTAGTAAAAAGGTTAGACGACCTACTCAAAACCAAGAAAAAGAATTTTTATTATTTATATACTTTAGAAAAATAATAAATGAATCATTTGATATATGTAATAGTCATATTCACCTCAATCCGACAAACACTATGACCAATATAACTCTAAGTGTGTCATTTTATTTAAAAATGACAATAATTTAAGTAAAAAGGCATATGTGACACATTGAAAACCAGATAAACACATTCAAATTATTTTTATACTTTATATAGACAATCCATGATTCATTCGGGAAGTGTATGAATTTGTTTCACTTCAATATGAGGCATGGTGTGATTAATATAACTCCAATTGCATCTTTTTTATTTAAAATTTACATCAATTTTAGTAAAAATGAAAACTGATCTACTGAAAACCATGAAAAAACATTATTAATGTTTTTAAAATTTAATAAAATGATACATTATCCATTTTAGAATTTTATAAATTAATCGCACCTCAATATGATGCACAGTGTTGCCGGTATGACTCCAAGTGCATCCTTTTATTTAAAATTGACATAAATTTTAGTAAAAGGGAACAAGTGAAAAAAAGAGAATTTTTTTTAATGTTTTAATACTTTATTTAAATGATCCTTGAGTTATTTGGGATGTGTAAGAATTTTCCTTTCCAGAATTCGAGGCACGGTGTGACCGGTATGACTCTATGTGAGTCCTTTTTTATTTAAAATTTACATCAATTATAGTAAAAAAGGAAATTGACATACTAAAAACCTATAAAATTATTTATGATTATTTTTATACATTATAAAATCTATCCATGAGTTATTTGGGATGTGTAGGAATCAACTAAACCTCAATCTGACGCACGGTGTGACTGGTATGACTCCAAGTGCATCTTTTTTATTTAAAATTAGCATCAATTTTTTTTGTAAAAAGGAACAAGTGACATACTAAAAACTGATAAAACACATTCATATTATTTTAATAATTTATAAAAATGATCCATGTGTCATTTGGGATGTGTAAGAATTAGCTTCACCTCAATCAGAGGCATAGTGTGACCTGTATGACTCCAAGTAAGACTTTTTTAGTTAAATTTTACATCAATTATAGTAAAAAGGAACATTGAACTACTTAAAACTAATAATTTTTTTTCATATTGTTTTTCTAAATTAGTAAAATTATCCATGAAGCATTTGAGATGTGTAAGAATCAATCTCACCTCAATCTGATGCATGATGTGACTGATATGACTCATAGTGCATAATTTTATTTAAAATTGACATCAATTTTAGCAAAAGGAACAAGTGACCCTCTAAAAACAATGAAAATTATTTTTCATTATTTTGATACTTTAGATCAACAATCCATGAGTCATTTTAGATGTTTAGGAATTTTAAAAACCTCAATTTGTGGCGTGATGTGACCAGTATGACTCCAAGTACGACTTTTTTATTTATAGTTGACATAAATTTTAGTAAAAGGGATAAATAACCTACACGAAACTAAGAAAAAGATTTCATATACTTTTGATACTTTAGTAAAAATTTCCATGGGTAATTTTTTATGTTTAGAAATAAACTTCACCTCAATCCGCCACACTTTGTGACTGGTATGACTCCAAGTGTGTCTTTTTACATAAAATTGAAATTAATTTTACCATATGGAAGAAGTTTCATATTGAAAACTTAGAACAAAATTCATATTGTTTAGATACTTTAATAGAATTATCCATGAGTCATTTGGGCGGTGTAGGAACTATCCAAACCTCAATTTTATGCATAGTGTGATCGGTATGACTCCATGTGTGTCTTTTTTATTTAAAATTGTCATCAATTTTAGTAAAAAGGAAAAATAACTGATTTAAAACAAAAAAACACATTTAGATTGTTTTGATACTTTAGGAAAATGATTCATCAGTCATTTGAGATGTGTTGGAATCAACCAAACCTTAAACTGATGCATAGTGTGGACATTATGACTCAAAGTGTTTCTTTTTATTTAAAATTGAGATTAATTTTAGTAAAAAGGAAAAATGAGCCACTCCAAACTAAGAAAATTCATTAGAATTGTTTTCATACTTTAGGAAAGTGATCTATAAGTAATTTTCTATGTGTAGGAATCAACCAAACCTCAATCTGATGTACGGTGTGATCGGTATGAATCCTATTTCATCTTTTTATATTAAATTGACATTAATTTTATCAAATAGAACAAGTTACATACTTAAAACTACAAATATTCATTCAGATTGTTTTAATAATTTAGGGAATCATCTGAAGAGTTATTTGTGACATGTAGAAATCTTCGACACCTCAATCTGACACATCATGTGACCGGTATGACTCAATGTGTCCATTATCAATTTAAAACTGACATTTTAGTTCAAAATGTGTGTTACTCACTAAATACCAAGAAAATGTACTCCAATTATCTTGATAATTTAAGAAAGAAATTCATATGTAATTTTTGACATGTAAGAAGAAGACTCGTGTCAAACCGACAAACGATGTGACCCATATGACTCAAAGTGTGTGTTTCAAGTTTGAAATGAAATTTTTGTAGAAAACACAGGTGACATAATGACAACTAAGAAAATTCATTTGGATTCTTTTGATACTTGGATACAATGATCTTTAAGCAATTTGTGATGTATGAAAATCAGCCTCACCTAAATCCCATGCATGGTGTGACTTGTATAACTCCAAATACGTCTCTATTTAAAATTGATTTCAATTTCATTAAAAAGAACAATTCACATACTCAAAACTGAGAAAACACATTTGAATTGGTTTGAGTCTTTAAGACAATGATCCATACCTCATTAGTGATGTGTTGTAATTAGACACACCTCAATACAATGCACGATGTGACTGGTGTAACTCCAAGTGTGTCTTTTTATTTAATGTTTACATTTTTTAATATACTCATTCATATTAATGTATAATTTATTTATTTATAATATTACTAGCATACGATTTTTTTTCTTATATTGGTTGATTATCTTGATTAGGTTGAGTTGATTTTTTTGGAAACAGATACCATGGGAGAACATTTTTTAGGGGGGATCACGGGTTCTAAAGAAAATACTTAATGTTTTAAATTGTTTTTAGATAGTAATTGTAAATGAAATTATACAAAAAATTGTTTTAAATTTTATATAGTAGTCTTTTTTGTATTTGTGACGTAAAATTTATTTTAGTTAAATTATATATTTTGTATACATGTCACTTGAGGTTGCTACAGTGTGCTATTTTACAAACAACACATTGTAGTAGATGGGGCCTTTATGAGTGCTATTTATAGTGCTCCTAAATGTCACCATTTATTAGTTCTATTAAAAGAGTTGATAATGTGGGAGCATTATGAGGGATATAAATAGAACTGATAAAGGTTTTCCTTTATCATCACTTAACTAGAATTGATAAAGGGTGACTTTTATCATATCTTTTTGTACCGCTAATAAAGTACCCCCTTTACGAGTTCTTTTTAGTGCTGATAATGGGGGCACCGCCTTTAAAAGTATTGAGATTGACATCACAATTTTAGAAATGTTTAAAGCCTTTTTTCACACTATTAAAGGCCATATCTATAGTATTATTGATGATGATCATACTTGTGTCTATTTTCATGGATGATCTTGATTTTGAGTTCTTTTATTTTTTCATTCTCCTTTATCACCACTCTTGAATACTTTCTTCTATGTGTCTAACCCTTGTATTTGAGATATTATGATGTTTACATAACATTCATGTCTAGGTTAAGAGATTAAATCACCCATGATTAACTGATTATTTAATTTTAATTTCAATTTTTATTTAATTAATCTATCCATTATAAATAAACCATAATAATTATGATTCAAACCAATGTTATAATATCCCTAGGGTAGAACACTAATCCCAAATTCAATCATGGTCTTGGTTTCCCCATTAGAGCTCTGTTAAGGAGATATAACCAATTCATAACAGTTACACATAGAAATTAAAAATAATATTTTATTAATGGGGTTCCACTACACTCATAATTCCATGATGTCTTATAATTAGGGTGAACCCCACAACTCAGAATCAATAGAACCATTAAATAATTTGCATTATATCATCTTCTAGGATAAATTTACCATTTTACACCTAAGGAGATATTGGGACTCTAAAAAACAAAATTTTGTTAAGTCTCTTTTGGGTAAATCTTAGGTCACTACATCAATAAAGAAACTCACATGAGAGGATGATCCCAAAGATATGAAAGTTTATGATGTGTTTTTTACTATCCTCAAATTTAAAAATGGGAAAAGTAAAATTGAATGGAAAGATTCTAATTACATGATTTTGGTGGGGAAAAAGTTTGAATATCACTATAAATATTTTAAAAAAATTATTATATGATGATGAAGATGATTTAACCATGAATAAATCATATATGGATGTTAATGGAAATATTAATTAACAATAGAAGTTATTTAAAAAGTAGAACTTTATTTTTTAATAAGATGTTATATTGGAATAAATAGAAGTCGAAGAAATTGAGGACTATAAAGACCTCAAGGAATAAGTCCTTATGGATGTTATAGAAAAACCACAACTAAAGGAAAATTATGGTGAAAGTTTTTATGTTTATATAAGAGTTTATCTCAAGGTTTAATTAGAATTTTCTCTCAAAGAAATTGATATCTTGAAGACCAAAACAAATAAATCCAATAGATTGGTACATGATTCCAATATTTATATAACGTACAAATAATAAGAGAAGTTTTAATTAAAGGATGAAATTGAAGGAATTAAATCTAAAAATATATAAGAATCAGATAAGGATGTTGTGTATAATATAAAAAGTTATGATCAATCCCATATTACTTATGGTTTGACCATTTTTAGGAATGACTGTGTCAAAAGAATTGAGAAACTAGAAGCGTAATTCATTAAGATGTAGTGAAATACTGAATATCAATAGAGACTTATAAATTATTGCAAGACATCATGAATTTGGAGTGTATTTGATATCAAATAAGGTAAACAAGAACACATGTATTCAATGGGAAAATTAGATAATTTCCCAAAAGTGTAGCATTTTAAAAATAAAGGAAATCTATTGAGGGGATTGACTAAAATAAAAAGTTAATGCTGATAGATTCAAGGCCTTAAACAATCACTCCCCTGAAGGACGTTAATTTTACTGACATAAAAAAGTCCAAAATAAACACTAGTGGGGAATATAATACAAGAAAAAAATATACCACAAATATATTTATATTATTATGGAATTATGGGGAAGATAATGTATATGTTTTCCATAAAAAGTGACATTTTAATGAATAAGAGAAGAAAAAAATAGATGACAAACAATTACTGAAATTAGTATATTTTTAATAATTATTGTTTTTATTCTGAAGTTTATATACACAATGTTGAGAATTTATCATTAAAGGAATAAAAATATGTGAAAATGTATAAAGAAAAAGATCTCAATTGATAAAGGCATCATAATGTGGGATGAAAACTCATAATAAATTTATAACCTTGAAAGATGAGGATGATCCAATGGATTTAGAGGTGGAATAATGTTATTCAACTCAAAAGGAAGTGAGGTGTTGGGCATGGATGGATAATGAAAATTCGGATAAGTATATGTTAGTTAAAATTTCTTTGAGAGATATAGATAGAGATGGAGTATGGATCCTAGAAAACAGATTTATTTACTATATGATGAGAGTAAAATATCTTATCATGGATATCACCTGAGATAAGAAGGTGTAGTTAAATTTTAAAATGATGAAAATTTTAATATCATTTGATCTATAAAATCTAGAATCAAAGGAAATGATTTGATATGCATAGATTTATTTATGGTTGAAGGCCTTAGTAATAATTTTATAACTATATTTCAATTATATAGCTCAGGGCCTACGGTCTATTTCAGTAAGAATGCATGCACTATCAAAGGATGAGATGGTACAATTGTGATGTAATGAAATCTTATATAGGGGAATCACCACATCATTAGTGGATAACAAAAAAGTTGTTTTCCAACCAAGGGAGAAGATAACAAGCTTGTGGAATAAAAGGCTTATCCATGTGAGTTAAATTTAATTGGAAGATTTGGTCAATAATTAAGGATATCATGATGTCCCTAATATCTCACATGATCACACTCACACATGTGATACTTTTCAAAAAGGTAAAATCATTTGTATAATATACATGATAAAAGAAAATAAATCAACATGATTTCATGAGTTTGTGAACATTGATCTATGTATTACAATATCAACCAAATATATGGATGGAAAGAGATACTATATTTTATTTATTAATGATTATAGTAGGATTTTAGGGTTTATTATGATATATAAAAAAAAATTGTTAAAATGAATTACATGTTATCAATGATTGGAAGTGAAGATACATGTTCTAAAAAAAGTACCAAGAGAAAGGTATTCTAGGATTGATCAACAAATGTGAAAGATTGAATTCGAATGAGGTGGAGTTTATAAAAATATCTATATCAAGAATAAAAATGATAAAATGATGTTTCTTATCATTTATGTGGATGAAATAATTTTTAGATGATCAGAAAAAGAACAATGTAAGATTTTTGTATAATTCATTAGGTGTGAGTTCAATAATTCCATGATTAGTGAGTTAATATTTTTATTTTGTTTACAATTGAATCAAGGAAGGCGTTATAAATTTACTTATCAATAATAATATTCCAAGTTGATACTCAAGAGTTTTGGAATAAAGGAATACAATGTGATAAAAACTCCAATAGATACCTGAATAAAGTTATCAAGAGATGGTGGTGGAAAAAATTTTGATGTGAAAGGATATAGAAAAATCATTTGAAGCCTATTTTACATAATATCATCAACAGACAAAAATGTGTTTTCCACTTTTCAAGATGCATGGTACCAATGTTATCCCAAGGAAACCCAATTTCTATTAGTAAATAATTTTCTATATTATATTAAAATCATGGTATATTTCTTACTATTTTATCATGAAACATCACAATAGGAATTATTGGGATTTATAGATAAAGATTAGGCTGGTTCATAAGATGATCAAAAGTAGACATCAGGAAGTGAATTCTATCTTAGAGGTTTTTTATTTATTATTTAATAAATATGTAAGACTATATTTCAATAATAATTATAGAAGATGATTATATTGAAATAATTAAAGTGTGTAATTAATTTATATGGATGATGTAAAAAATTGAGGATATTGGAGTTGATATAAATTATCCTATTTCAATTATGTGTGAAAACTAGAGTTATATTAATATTAGAAGATAATACTATCCATTATCCAAGGACAAATATTAATGAGATAAATTATAATTTCTTTATGTTTAAGGTTAAGAAATGTGTAAGAACCTGGTTCTTATTTTTGAGGTACATACTTCTTCTTTCCTCTTTTCCTTAAGTGTTTTTAAGAAAATAATGAAAATGGGGAAAAATCCTAAAATTTGGAATGTACACGCCATGTACTTTGTCCACATGTCGTGTACTTTTGGCCGTGTGGAAAGAGTATACAGGGCGTGTGGCCGTGTCGGCGATGAAGGGTGTAGGAACCAAGTACACGCCGTGTAGTGGTCACTTACACGTCGTGTAGTCTGTCGGCAGGTGAATAGTATGGCGGTGGCCAGCTGTGCAACTGAACAGGCCGTGTACTCAAGAAGACATGTTTTGTAGTCATGTCGGTAGATGAACAGTGTCACGCTGGCGGGAAGCCGCCAGATGAACAGTTAAACAATGGGGAAGTACACGCCGTGTACTTTGTTTTTTCGTTTAAAATGGGAAGTAGCCTCCCTTGTTCATAGGGAAGGCTTAGAATAGAAGACAGAGCTTGGGGGAGGAGGCCGAACCTTTGGAGATCCGCCAAGCGTTCGCTGGGAATCCGTTTCCGCCTCGGACGATCCCGTTGGAACCACATGGGTAAGCTCTCCACTCTCCTTAAACAGTTCTTACCAATTCTTCCCCTAATGGGAGTTATTTGCGTTTAAGAGAGAATTCTTTTACCTCATATCTACGGTGTTCTAGGATGAATCGAGGATAGTCGTTCGCGTATATCATTCGTGAGTGTTAAAGGTAGGTGGCTTGGTGTTTATTTTCCAACTATCGTGTGTTTTGTGTGTTTTTGAGCTAGGAACCCATATTTGAGGTGTCGTGTGGCTGAGGCCATGGATATTTTAAATACCTAGAATTGAATAGGTAATTAAATGTGATATTAAAATGCTGTTTGGGATCGCTTCTTGGATCCAGTACCACCCTGAGGGGTGCGTTTCTCTGTTTATCCATTTGGCCAGGATACCTAAGGGTATTCCATGTTTTATTATGGATTACTTTTTCCTTGAGAGGAATTTTATTTAAATTGAATGTTTATATGATAGGCATGTCCCGGTTACTTGTACCTGGGGGTAGTGTTTTCTATAGCCTGAGGGCGTGACTGTATTAGCCTGAGGGCGACGTTCTATTTCGCATGAGGGCTACCTTTCGTGCCTGAGGGCTTGAATTCTGTGCCTGAGGGAAACACTTCGTATACCTGAGGGCAAGAATTCTGTTATGCCTAAGGGAAATGCCTGAGGGTGAGATTCTGATTACCTGCGGGTTGGATTCTGATTACCTGAGGGTGAGAAATGGTTTGTCTGAGGACGCTGTCTGTTTACTTTGAAATTCACTGTGGTGTTTTCTTACATTAAATTGACTAAATGAATGATTTAATGACAATATAACTGTTAATTTAGTTACTTTTGAGTACTGCTTAGTTATTTCATTTACTACTGCACACTGTTGTTGCATGTCTACACATAGTTGAGAATGAGCCTTTGGTGGATGCCTACTAAGATATATTTCTCACACCCTGTTTGGGCCATGATTTTCGGCCCAGACATATTATATTTCTACAGGTGTAGATAAGGGAAAGGGTCTTTATACAGGTACTTGATTGTTGCTGAAGTGTAGGAGGGCATGGGACTGAGCCCAGGCTCACGATACCGCTGGCTGTTCTGTTTTTCATTCCTATACTTGTACTCTGTATTGTATTGTATTGCAGTGTAATATGTTCTGACTGTTTTCTTAGAATTGAGGCATGTTGCATCATTATGTACTGGTTGGTTATATCATCTAGAGTTATTTATTTCAGTTGTGTATGGTTTACTGCTTCCGCTGTTGCTTTATGTTTATATCATATTCCACTGTGCTACACTGTGACAAATGAGGGCATAGTTTCCGCACTATCAGACCTGGGCCCTCGCTGCTAGTCGACATCCTCTGGCGTTTCGGGAAACGCGCTTGAGGTCAGGTGGCGAATCGGGTTTGGGACACCCGTAGAGTGGCACCCGGAACCAGGACGTTTCAAAGTGGTATCAGAGGAGTTTTCTTTTCGTTGAATTACTATTTGGATCCTTAGTTAGGGATATTATGAGAATGGTAGTTGGTAATAAGCTGTGCCCGGGCGTAGCTAACCCGTGTATAGGGAAAATCCAATTTACCTTTTATTGCAATTTTACTGATTTTTCAATTTACAGTTGATCTGATTTCACCATTGGGTGACACACTTTTGATTGTATTGTTTCTATTTTTTCTCTGGGATCTATTTAGTTTCAACAAGATGAGATGAGGGTATGCCATCTCATGCATCATTTAGGAACATGCTAGAAATCACATTCCATGCATAGTTCCATGGCATGTAGGTGCATTAGAAACTCCATGATGTTGTGATAATTGATGTGCTAGAAAGTATGCTGTTGTGATAGCTGCTTGATAAATACCTACTATGTTATTGGGTATTTCTGTATAAATTTGTTAAAGAATGGACGCCAAAGTTTGATTTTAGGGGATTATGGGCCCCCATTGACCGGAATTTGGTGGATCATTAATTTTTTATTATGTCAAAACATAGATAAGATGTCAAACTTTGATTCGTGGGGAGTATGGGCCCTTACAGATCAAAATTTGACACTTAGGTGTTGTTTTGCGGTATTTTCTAGGTTTCGGGGAAGTTTCTGAGGCATACTGTCTTGAAACCCAGTATACACGCCGTGTAGTACTGTAGACACACCGTGTATGTTCTTCTGTTCCGGAAGAAAAAAAATAAATTTTTTTGAGTACACGCCGTGTACCCAGAGTGCACGCAGTTTGGTCTCTTCCCGTGTCACAAACCATGTGGGCAGCGTCACAAGGAAGGGAAATGTTTGGGGTGATCACGCTGTGTACCGGATGTACATGCCGTGTAGAGTTGATCTAGAGACCTGGCTGTGTAACTAACAAACACAGGCCGATGTAGTCATTTCTTGAACAGGCCGTGTCAATGAAGAACCCGCCGTGTAGTGTGACCTGGGGACCCGACCGTGTAACTAATAACATGGGTCAGTGATATCCTCTTGGGTACACGCCGTGGGTATATAGAGCACGCTGTGTAGTTTGAGCCGTGTATCCGGCCATGTAACTAACAACACAGGTCGACAGAGCTTGTGTAGTACACGCCGTGTACCTGTGGGACACGCCGTGTACCCGTGGGATACGCCGTGTAGTCTTGTCAGAGGACAGACCGTGTGGCGTTAGCCATGTGACTGGGAAACGGGGTAGTGTACACGCTGTGTATGGGTGTAACATGCCGTGTAGTGTCATGCCGAGTAGTCGGCCGTGTCACAAGAGACACGGGAAGTTGAAAAATAACACCATACACACTGTGTAGTCAGTATACACACCGTGTAGTTTTGTTCAAATGGGAGCTGTGTCGAAGGACCCGGGAAGGGGAAGGGAGGTCAAGTACACGCCATGTATCCATTATACACACTGTGTAGTATTGTTTTTCAAATCTTGAAATGCCTTCTTCCTCTTGTTCTATTTGTGGTTTCTTCGTTTTCCGTCTTGTTAATATTGAATCTAAGGCGTGTTTTTGACCTTGTAGTGTCATGCCACCTAGACGACCGCGTGTTGTTCACCAGGAGAGCGGCAATGGGAATACTCCAGAGATGGTGGGCAATGGGCTATCAGTGGATCCTCCAGCAGAGCCAGATGTGGCGCCGACTATTATACCGGACACAGGCGCGGAGGCACAGTTCCGTGATGGCTTTATGCGGTTCATGCAGACCTTTCAGGGAGCACCGTCGGCTGCCACATCTATGGCTGAGCTGAAATGTATCTTCCAGCAGCAGCATCCGCCGACATTTTCAGGGGATGGCGGACCACAGGCTGCGAAGTCCTGGCTGGGGTCGATGCAGACGATTTTCGAGCATCTTGAGACGCCTCCAGGGCGGAGGGTCAAGCTAGCGACGTATATGCTGCGTGATTACGCCAAAAGGTGGTGGGATGTTACCACCCAGTCAGAGAATCACAGAGACATGGCATGGGAGGATTTTCAGGCTGTATTCTATAATTTCTTCTTCCCAGAGACGCTGAGGGCAGATAGAGCTCAAGAGTTCATGAATCTGCAGTAGGGCGCTATGTCAGTGATGGACTATTCTGGTCGTTTCACCGATCTTTAGCGCTTTGCACCCGTGTTGGTGGGTGATGAGATGTTAAGATCCCGACGTTTTGAGGATGGTCTTCGTTATGACATCTGAGCACTAGTAAATGTTTTCAGGTTGCCTACTGTACATTCTATTGTGATCCAGGCGCTGATTACAGAAAGGAACCTGCGAGAAGCTAGTGGTGTGGGCAAGGGCGGTTCAACACTAGTTTTTGGTAATATTTCTACTAGTAAGAGGAAGAGACAGATGGACTTCTCTTAGGGTGGCAATACCAGCCAGGCAGTTTCTTCAGGTGGACCGATCAGGTGCTACCAGTGTGGTATGGAGGGGAACAAGAGACCGTAGTGTCCACGTGATCCATTGGGGTGCCGATCTTGCGGCAAGATGGGTCATCTGCAGCACTTTTGAAGGGCATTTCCATAGATGGCTAGTGAGAGGGGTTTTGTGCAGACTCCGTAAGTGGGAGCAGGACCAGTGGCTTCTTACCAGTCAGGGAACTGGAAAACGTCAGGGCGTGTAGGAAGAGATGATGGTCGTGGCCATGGTATCCAGACACCAGGATCTCAGAGGCATCAGGGAGGGATAGCTCAGGGTATCCAGGCTGTGTCATAGGGCCATGACACCAGGCAGGCATATGCAGTGAAACAGACCCAACAGGAGCAGGATCCCGGACCTTCTACAGTCAGAGGTACTATTTTAGTATCTTCTATCTTATCTTCAGTACTTTTTGATACGGGTGCTACACATAGTTTCATATCTGTGCCCGTTGTGGAGAGCCTTGGGCTCTGTATTTCTACTTCTTCTGATATCATGATGCTAGACACTCCGTTGGGGACTAGAACGGCTGGTGTGCATCAGTGCAAGGAGTGCCCCCTTGAGGTTGGTGGGTGTCACTTCCTTTGGGACCTCTATGTCTTAGAGATGACGAGCTATGATGTCATCCTCGGGATGGAATAGTTGGTTCCCTTTCGAGCCTTTGTAGATTTCTATCGTCGAAGGGTGAGTTTCACGTCACCAGAGGGTGGAGAGTTTCTATACAAGGGTGAATGGGATGTTCAGGTGAGTCGAGCTGGGCCAGAGCATCATGGGTGAGGTGGAGTCACAGCCCAGATTGTGAGCTTATATCTGGATGACCAGGGGACTTGTCAGAAGGATTTTCCTCCATTGGTTGATCGTTTCAGGGATATCTTCCTGGACAAATTTTCAGGTCTTCCTCCGGAGCGTGAGGTGGATTTCTCTATCGAACTTGTTCCAAGAGCAGCACTGGTGTCTATTCCTCCTTATAGGATGGCCACACCTGAGTTGTAGGAGCTCAAGAGGCAGTTAGAGGAGTTACAGGCAAAGGGGTTCATCCGAACCAGTACTTCTCCATGGGGTTCTCCTGTCGTTTTTGCGAAGAAGGCGGACAATACCCTCAGACTCTATGTGGATTA
Source organism: Viscum album (assembly GCA_963277665.1). Classification (NCBI taxonomy): domain Eukaryota; kingdom Viridiplantae; phylum Streptophyta; class Magnoliopsida; order Santalales; family Viscaceae; genus Viscum; species Viscum album. The sequence goes on from OY728121.1 coordinate 631,052,924, forward strand.
TCAGAAGCTGAACCAATTGACGGTTAAGAACTGATATCCCTTGCCAAGGATTGATGATATTTTTGATCAACTTCGTGGAGCATGAGTGTTATCGAAGATTGACTTGAGATCAACATATCATCAGCTACGCGTTAGACCATCTGATATACCTCTCACAGCTTTTCGGAGAAGGTATGGTCTATACGAGTACACAGTTATTCCATTCGGACTCACGAATGCGCTAGCAGTTTTCATGGCTCTGATGAATCGTGTGTTCCATCCTTACCTGGACTCGTTTGTGGTAGTATTCATGGATGACATCTTGGTGTACTCTCACACTCGACACGACCATGCCATCCATCTTGAGATTGTATTGAGTACACTGAGAGAGCATCGACTATATGCTATGCTCTCAAAGTGCCACTTTTGGATGGACTAGATTCACTTACTAAGTCACATTATCTCAGAGGCAGGAGTTTCAGTAGACCCAAAGAAGGTGAGAGCAATAGTTTCCTGGGAGGATCCTAAGAAAGTGTTTGAGATACATAGTTTCTTAGGGATAGCTGGTTACTACAGACGCTTCATACATGACTTCTCCAGCTTAGCAGCGCCGTTGACGGGTTTGACTAAGAAGGGTGTGAAGTTCATATGGTCGGAAGCTTGTGAGACTGCCTTTCAGGACCTGAAAGGAAGATTGACATCAGCACCGATCTTGATACTCGTAGAGCAGGGAAAGGGATATAAAATGTATTGTGATGCATCAGGTATTGTGCTGGGAGCAGTGTTGATGCAGGGCGATCGAGTAGTTGTGTACCGGTCTCGGAAGTTGAGGCCACATGAGAGGAATTACCCGATGCATGATCTCGAGTTAGCTGTAGTTGAACATGCATTGTGCTATTGGAGACATTATCTATTGGGAGAGAAATTTTTGGTTTTTACCGACCACAAAAGCCTCAAGTATATCTTTACTCAGTGTGAATTGAATCTGAGGCAGTGAAGGTGGGTCTAATACCTTCAGTCCTTCGATTTTGAGCTTTCCTAGACACCTGGTAAAGGTAATGCAGCAGCGGATGCACTGAGTAGGAAGACTCAGATACAGGCTGTGAAAGAGGCCAGTGGTGAGTGGAAGCTTATGTATTTGTTCTCTAAGATGCATCTGGAGGTGCATGACAGTCTGGGGCAGACTTATCATTCATCCTTAGGTGTGACTTCTACCCTCCTGGATTGAGTAAGGATGAGACAACTATCTGATTCAGAAGGCCTAGTTCTACAGAAGTCGGTGGAAAGTGAGGACCCTCCTCCTGGTTGGACGATAGGCGATGTTGAGGTTCTGCATTTCCACGTAAGAGTGTGGGTTCCAGGTGATATACGCGAGGAGATGATGCGGGAGTTTCATGCTTCAACATGGGAAGTTCATCCCAGGGTTTGAAAGATGTACTGTGACTTGAGACATCAGTACTGGTGGCCGAGTATGATGAGAGAAGTAGCTGGTTTTGTTACGAGGTGTTCCACCTGTCAGCAGTTGAAGGCGGAGCATCAAAGACCAGCTGGACTGTCACAACAGTTACCCATTCCGGAGGGGAAATGGGATGATGTCGCGATGGACTTCATGACTGGTTTGACGAGGTTACCTCGAGGCAATGATGCCGTGTGGGTTGTTCTGGACATAGTCACGAAGGTGTCTCACTTTTTTTTCCAATCAAGGAGACCTTCGCTGTTGACGATCTCGGAAGGTTGTATATCTGAGAGGTCGTACGTCTTCATAGGGTCACACGTTCTGTCGTTTCAGATAGGGATTCCCGTTTTACGTCTCTTTTCTCACAGAGTTTTCAGAGGGCACTGGGTACACAGGTGCTTTTGATCACAGCTTACCACCCTCAGACCTATGGCCAGTCAGTGCGTACTATACAGGTGCTTGAGGACATGATGCGAGCATGCATCTTAGACTTTGGGGGTTCTTGGGAAAATCAAATACCCCTAGTCGAGTTTTCTTATAATAACAGTTTTCAGGTAACTATTGAGATGGAACCATACGAGGCTTTATATGGTAGGCCATGCCGGTCACCTTTGTGCTGGTTAGAGGCAGGTTAGGAAGATTTCCTAAGACCACATCTCGTGCAGGAGACTTCTGAGCAGGTCCAATTGATTTAGAAGTGGATGGCTACTGCGCAGTCTCGTCAGAAATCTTATTCCGATCGCCGGAGACGACCTTTGGAGTTCGTGGTCAGGGATCAGGTTTTTTTTTGCATGTTTCGCCGAGGCTGGGACACAACCGAATCAGGAGATAGGGTAAAATTTCACTAAGGTATGTGGGGCCATTTGAGATTCTAGAGAGAGTCGGGCCGGTTTCCTATCGGATGCAGTTACCGTAGAGGTACCGAGCCATGCACGACCTCTTCCATGTATCTCAGTTGTGCCGCTATCATTTAGACCCATCTCACACCTTTCATCTAGAGGAGGTTGAGCTTTAGATGGATGCGTCCTTCGAGGAGCATCCGAATCTTATCGTTGACAGGAGAACAAAGGTTCTCTAAGTCCAGTCAGTTCCTCTCGTACAGGTGCTATGGAAGCATGGCCGAGTGTAGGATGAAACCTGGGAGCGATAGACCAATGTATGTGCTTAGTGGCTAGAGTTGTTCATGGATTTATCTTCGATACCCTTGGAAGGGAAATTCTCGGACGAATTGCTTTAAGGGGGGAAGTATGTGAGAACTTGGTTCTTATTTTTGAGGTACAAACTTCTTCTTTCCTCTTTTCCTTAAGTGTTTTTAAGAAAATAAGGAAAATGGGGAAAAATACCAAAATTTGGAAAGTACACGCCGTGTACTTTTTCCACACGCCGTGTAATTTTGGCCGTGTGGAAAGAGTACACAGGTTGTGTGGCCGTGTCGGTGATAAAGGGTGTAGGAACTAAGTACACGCCATGTAGCGGTCACTTACACGCCGTGTAGTCAGTTGGCAGGTGAATAGTATGGAAGTGGCCAGCTGTGTGACTGATCACGCCATGTACTCAAGGAGACACGCCATGTAGTCATGTCGACAGATGAACAGTGCCATGCTGGTGGGAACCCGCCAGATGAATAGTTAAAAAACGGGGAAGTACATGCCATGTACTCGGAATTACACGCCGTGTACTTTGTTTTTTTTTTTCTTAAAATGGGCAGTAGCCTCCCCTGTTCATAGGGAAGGCTTAGAACAGAAGAGGGAGCTCGGGGGAGGAGGCTGAACCTTTGGAGATCCGCCGAGAATTTACCGGGAATCCGTTTCCTCCTCAGACGATCCCGTTGGAACCGCATGGGTAAGCTCTCCACTCTCCTTAAACAGTTCTTACCAATTATTCCCCTAACAGGAGTTATTTTCGTTTAGGGGAGAATTATTTTACCTCAGATCTATGACATTCTAGGATGAATCGAGGATCGTCGTTCGTGTATATCGTTCGTGAGTGTTAAAGGTAGGTGGCCTGGTGTTTATTATCCAACTGTCATGTGTTTTGTGTGTTTTTGAGCTACGAACCCATATTTGGGGTGTCGCGTGGCTGAGGATGTGGCTATTTTAAATACCTAGAATTGAATAGGTAATTAAATGTGATATTAAAATGCTGTTTGGGATCGCTACTTGGATCCAGGACCATCCCGAGCGGTGCGTTCCTCTGTTTAGCCGTTTGGCCAGGATACCTGAGGGTATGCCATGTTTGATTATGCATTACTTTTGCCCTGAGAGGAATTGTATTTAAATTGAATTTTTATATGATGGGAATGACCCAATTACTTGTGACTGAGGGCGGTGTTTGCTATATCCTGAGGGCGTGACTGTATTAGCCTAAGGGCGACGTTCTATTTTGCCTGAGGGCAACCTTTCGTGCCTGAGGGCTTGACTTCTGTGCCTGAGGGTGACACTTTGTATGCCTGAGGGTGAGAATTCTGTTATTCCTGAGGGCAATTCCTGAGGGAGAGATTCTGATTACATGTGGGTTGGATTCTGATTAACTGAGGGTGAGAAATGGTTTGTCTGATGATGCTGTCTGTTTACTTAGAAATTCACTATGGTGTTTTCTTATATTAAATGGATGAAATGAAATATTGAATGACAATATTACTGTTATGTTAGTTACTTTTGATTACTGCTTAGTTATTTCATTTACTAATGCACACTGTTGTTGCATGTCTACACACAGTTGAGCACATGCCTTTTGTGGGTGCCTACTGAGATATATTTCTCACACCCTGTTTGGGCCATGCTTTTCCACCCAAAAAGATTATGTTTCTGTAGGTGTAGATAAGGGAAAGGGTCCTTATACAGGTACTTCATTGCTATTGAAGTGTAGGAGGGCATGGGACCGAGCCCAGGCTCATGATGCCACTAGCTATTCTGTTTTTCTTTCCTGTACTTGTACTCTGTATTGTATTGTATTGCAATGTAACATGTTCTAGATGTTTTCTTAGAATTGAGGCATGTTGCATCATTATGTACCGGTTGGTTATATCTACTGTAGTTATTTATTTCAGTTGTGTATGGTTTACTGCTTCCGCTGTTGCTGTATGTTTATATCATATTCCGCTGTGCTACACTGTGACAAATGAGGGCATTGTTTCCCCACTATCAGGCCTGGGCCCTCGCTTCCAGTCAGCGGCCTCTAGAGTTTGGGGAAACGCTCTTGAGGTCATGTGGCGAACCGGGTTCGGGGAACCCATAGAGTGGAACCCAGAACTGGGACATTACAAAAGGCCCAATTAATTTGGAGCATGTGTCAATACAAAACTAGGTTGCAAACATCATGATAAGGATACTACACAGAGCTTATTTGAGAGACATAGGTTATCTCCTGGAGTCTAACAATCTCCATCCAACTAGATAGCTTAGATAAGGGATCCCCACTCCCCTATAAAATTTTATATTTATAGAAATATATATTTATTCTCTTGAATTACTTTATTGGATTTATAACCATCTCTTAGGAAATTTTAGGGAAGGAATATTTTGGTTTGTTGATAAAGGGGGAGATGTTTTCCATGATTAGAATTAGAGAAGTTTCCATGATTAAAGGTAAGGATGGATGTAATTTTTATCTCTTATTTAAAAATGGGAAGATATCCCTGGCTAAAATTTTAGAAAGGGGGAGAGTAATTGAATATCCATTCATGGGAGAATATTGGTAGAGTATTGGTGAAGAGCAAGCAGGTCAAAGAAGTGTTTTCATGTGAAAATTTTCATTTAAATATTATTTCTCACAATAATATTGAATCATGTGGTATTAGATCTCATTATTAATAAAGGTCTAATTTATAAATAAAGGAAATAGGTTTCAAACTATGTTACTGGTTAGTTCTAATGTTTCTAGATGAAGATGTACTGAACCTATTTTGAAGTGGTTGTTAACAAACCCAAAAGGGGATGTTATTAGAAATAATCCCTTGTATTATTTTTGGGTTGTGTTTTTTGAAAATGTTGGTGTGGAAAGACATATAAAAAAAGATCAAGAATTTATATGAAGGTGTTTTGGAAGAAGAAATAGAATTTAATTTTACAAGAAAAAAACCTCTATGGAACATCCTAAGTCACATCACATTGTATATCATGTCATATTAAAATTACATGGTTTATGGAATGGTTCCACAATTTAGTTAGAGACCACATTATTATATAGCTACTTTAGGTGATTATGATCCTATATAGGAATAACCCATGTTTACAGAATTCCAAGTTCCGGATTCATTATTCCATGAAGAGTTAGGTTACACCATAACATAGTTACGAAGGAATTACCTATTTTAAGGATTTTTATTACAGGGAATGGTTCATTCCTTGGAATCTGGTGTTATTATATGACATATCTAATATAGGATTAAATTAGACCCATTTAAGAATGATTTAGGAGTTCTTTGAGGGTGTTCACATTAAATTCAATGTGGTTGAACCATAAAACAAAGGGAGTGGTTTTTTGTTGTTCAGTCCAGGAGAATGGTTTTCTGCTATGGAAGGAATATTATATGTGATTAAATTAGATCCATCTAAGAATGATTTAGGAATTATATAAGGGTGATCACATTAAATTAAATGTGGTTGAACCATGAAACAAAATGAGTGATTTTTGTATGTTTAGCCTAGGGTAAGGGTATTGTGCTATGGAATGAGCCTTACACCTTGGTGAGTTGGTCAACAGAGAACTCCATGTTTTTTACCATGGAATTTCTTGGGGATTACGATATGGGATTCTAGGAGGTGAAGTGATTTTCATCATGAATAAGGTGTTTTCACTATTGAGGTTTCAAAATTGTAAGTAGAATTGTTTTAATGTCTTAAAATGAATATTTTTATTTAATTTTGAAGCTGAGGGTCACATTATAATGAAGTTAAGTTATTATATTTTCAGAACTAAAATTTAGCATATATTAGAATTATCATAGGATATCTTCAAGGTAGAATTTGACTAGAATATGATGGCATAATTGGATGAATTTTTCCAAAATTAATTAATTGGGATTAATGATTAGTTAAAAGGGTACTATCATTTTCTCTCATGAGTGAAGAGATATCATTTTTCTATAAGAAGGATAAGAAAGATATTAAGGAATAGGATTGATATTCTATATATATGATGGAAAGATAGAGATAATAAATAAGTAAGGTATAAGAGTCAATCTTAATGGAGGTTTATAGAGTTCATCACATTGATGAAGGTGGGGATTATTGACACACCATTGATAATGTAATGTCATTATTTTTTTATTGAAGACCAATAAGGTTTATTTTCAATAGCCTGTGAGATTTTTGAGTAATTGAGAATAGTGAGTTCACTCATTTTCTGAGGTTTATAAACCTAGATGTTCAATGTGTCAACTCTTAATTAGAAAAGAAAATAAAAGTGATTAATTATTATAGTATATTAGTACATCATCACTGTATTCTCTTTATATCAATCAAATTAGGTATAACCAAGAACAAATTTCTAAGGTTCCTCTTTACTTTATTTATCACTTCATATCTGTTTTGAGGGAAAGTGGTGATCCGAAAAATGATTGAACACAATCATTGGTTATGGTCATTTGATGAAATCAACATACCCCGAATCACCCATGCCCCCTTAGTATGGAAAATTTAATAGTTTGTATGTTTTTACAAGGAAGTCAAATTTTTAGTATTATACTATTTGGATATTCTTTTCTATCTTAGATTTAATTTCCATGATCCTTAAAATTGGTGGATCAATAATAGAATTGACATGAAATGAAATTATATATATATATATATAGAAAATATAAGGAAAAATAAAATGGATAAAAATACTGAGAATATATTTGAAAATAATTGATAAAAAATATTAATTTTTTATATAAATTATAAAATTGAAATATTATTCTTTTCTATCATAAAAATATCAAAGAATTGAACATTAAATTCTATTATCTTCGATGTAATTCCATTTTATCATGATCCATTAATGAAAATTAAATCCCATTATATAAAAATTTCCCAAACATATCCTAAATAAATATGTATTTCTATAAAAGATAAAAAACTACATGTTTTATAAAATCAGTTATGTCACACTTATTGAAATTGAAAGATATTTCAATATCAAAATTTTGAGGATGAAATTCAATGTATAAAATTTCAATAATATTTAAATCAATGGATAACAAAAATATACCATCACAATACAAAGGAAAAATTTAAATGCAAGAAATGAATAAAAAAGTATATCAGTAAAATGTTCCATTTCATTTTGTCATGTCATATATATAAACTAAAAGAGAATAAAATCAATGATACACATTGATATATATTGTGCGGAAAAGATTCAATGAATAGAATTATTATAGAGTCATATATTTTTCTATCTGTATACTATCTGGTTTTGAGGTGTTAGAGGTGATGTGAGTGGGATTGAAGGTGAATGGGGGGAGATAAATTTAATTTGATCTAAAATTCCCATTTATATATAAATCATGTCATATATATAACATTATATAAATTATCATTGTATTGTGATTTTTTGGGGTTGTATAAGGTTTGGAGAAAGAGAAGTGGTGTCACCTCTAATCAATGCCATCTATTCTTCACAACATGATTTGTATCATTTCAGCATGATGTGTTTAACTATGTTGTGTTGTTGATTAAATTAAGAGGTTATTGGTTAGTTTTGTTGAAAATAATTATTATATTTTTGGAAATAATATCCATAATCTATGAGTATGTTGGATTTATAGAGGATAATATGTATTCTATATATATGGGAACCAAATTTTGAAGTTATATAAAGTTATTTGGAGATAACAACATGAAGGATGGAGATGTGTTAGAAATATAAAAAAGGTAGAAACATATAATGGATACATAATATATTCCAGTAATTTTATAATATATTATCCTTGTAGTTCCTTGAAAGTCTAATAAAGTCATGTGATATATTTGATATTGTGTATATATAGACTTGTGATGAAAAATCACTGTAAATATTTAAAGGTAATACATCTTATGTGATGTATATGAAATTCATTAAAGGTCACTGGAAATCAACAATGTTTTGGGATTTTAGTATATGTATACGACATGTTGAGGTGATTTATAAGATATTATCTCTAACATTATTTTAATTTTTACAAGGAATCATTAAAACATATTTGGACTATTGTGTATTATATTTGGTTCGGTTAGAAAACTAGAAAAGGAATAAGCATCTTTGGATGCCTAAGATCCATATTATAGATACATAAGAAAATGTGAAAACATAGAAATGGAAAAACCCTGATGTATCAATGAATAAAAAAAATAATTAGAGATACATAAGATAACCATAAGAAAAATATATTTCAAATTACCAGGGGTTTCCTTGAATACATAATATTCACTAGAAGTGGTGAAAATGAAAAAGTATTAGGATTTAGAATGATGTGTTATATATTTGTGTTGTATACATAATACATGTTGAGAGGATATATATTAAGAAAAGATATGAAGATCAAAATGATATGAAATATTCTTAAATACCATAAAAGTGATATATAAAAAATTTAATTTCGTATATATGATCCAATAGTTAACGAGATGTAAAGATACTATAGAATTTTCAAAAGGGAAGTTCAAAAATTATCCAGAAATATATGTGGATTAAAGTGGTTTTTATCAATCATAATATATGATTAATAATTTTTTTAGAGGATAAAAATACATTTTTATATTTTTTGGGATTTTTAAAACTATTATATTTAAGGTAGACCATGTGGAAGATAATACTAAAAATTTATGGTATTTTTTTTAGAAATTAATAAAAAACCATGAATTATGGAATTAATTAATGAGAATTAGTTTAAGAATAAGATGAAGAAAAACCCATTTCAAGATATTATGGGAATATTATTCAAATTTTTCTTTTAATATTAAAGAGGAATTTAAAAATAGAAGATTATAGTGACGATTCCATGATGTTTCCATGATTAAAATATTGAAAATATATGGGATATTATTTAATAAACCAGATCAAGATTCTTGGAAACTTTAATGGGAAGTCACAAGATTGGGATTGGGGTAATATTTTCATATTCAGTTATTTTAATTGTATCCTTGTAAAAATTCAGTTAATATATAATACGACAATAATATGAAGAGAGCAACGAGACTGGCATTTCTTCCATTATAAGTATCTATGTGTCAAAATAAATGAGAGGGAATATTCATATGTTGAATATCTATTTACATTAGAGAATAATGATTCTAATAACATTGGAATATCTAGTTCCAAATAAGAATAAGGAGAAGGTTAGTTTTAAAGGAAGTCTATTTTTATATCTAGTTCATTCAAAAGTAGGCATCAAGGGAAGAAAAGGACCACTACTACATTTTTTTTGTAAAGAATATGTGAAATAAGATAATTTGTATAAGGAATTATTTTCATCCAAGGAAATAGTTCTTCTACCATTATAAAAGTCAAATAGACCAACTCAATCAAAATATTTTAACCCATATATCTTAAATAAGTGGAGTGAGAAGAATATGATGATTAATAGATAATCTACCTATATTTGATGATGCACATCATTCATGATTAATATATTGATCATGGATACACCCACATGTCTATATAGTGTTGGAGTACTTCCCAAAATTAGTGTATGAATGATAATAATAGGAAGTGTTCCTTGGTTGGGGATTTAAAAAACCCTAAATGTTTTAAAAGAAGTGATTATTAACGCGGAGTGACCACAATGGAACTTGTATCCCTAAAACTAACATAGTAGTGGATTTTGGTATGCCAACACAATGTTGTGTGTTTTCTCCTAGGATTATCCCTTCGTTGTGAACAAAGTAAAATTATTTTTGTGAATCATCTTCTTACTGACATATCTATTTATAATTTTTGAGGTTTTATGGGATAATATTTGAGTAATAAATAGAACATTATTCTTACTAATATGGAAACAATTTCTTGAATATATTCAAATCAGTGGAAAAATACATTTTATTTTGTAACACCATGATTCCATGCACTCTTAGGGTGTCTCATATTGTAAAAATTTGCATTAATGATAAAAGGATTTTACTTGGAATTAAACTTCTAAATCTATTTTGGATATGTTGTGAACATGGATTTTATGACAAAGCCTCATATTTTTAGTGGAAATATATTTTATTAATGGTAAAAGGATATGTATTTGTAAAGACCCGTAAAAATCAAGGAAAGTTTTTTCTTAATTTTATTTGGGATTTTACAAGAACGCAGTTTCTGACGGCACCTGATTCAGAGGCCCGGTGATCTTGGAATAATTTTCCGAAGTTTAGCTCAGGTACGTTCAGTGAATGAACGAGCGGATTTTTCTAACTTTTGATCCGGTGCTCGGAATTGAAATCCAAGGGCACCGATGAAACCACAGCACCAATAAATTCTTAGGAACACCTTTACTGGGGTTGTGTTTGCTCGGGAGGAGTTTCTAAAAATTGTGTAAAGTGAAATAAAATTGAGCTACAATTTTATTTCTTTTTACTAAGTGGTTATCCTTTGTGTGGAAGTTGGGGAACTAACCTAGATAGGATATTTGTGGGGTGGGGCCCACAATAACTCCACCCCTTCATATTCCCTAACTCCCTTAACCCTCCATTTAATATGAAGACATAAGTTTAATTAATTAAGTGAGTTTAATTTGAATGTTTAAATTTCAAAAACCTATGGCATGAGTAATAAAATAAGACAAACACTTATTTTATTATTCTTGTTAGCTTGTTGAGAGAGGATTGGGGGAAGAAGCTCTATGTCTTGAAGTTCATCATCTTCCTTGAAGAACGCGAAGAACACCGACGCACATTCCTTCGTTCCTTCTTCCTACGTCAAAGGAAGGGAGACACCGTTCCTCCCCGGACGATCTACGTCAACGTGTACGGAACCTTCTTCCGCGACGCCTTCTTTCGCGACGTTGAATTCCACGATGAGCCTTCGTTCAACAACGCTCAAGGTAGGGGTTATTTGTTTGTTCGTGATTACTTTCATCACCTTTATTTGTTTTCAAATTGGGCCGCCTATGATCGCAATAATGGGAGGAGGTCGGACCGCACGAACATGGCCGACCCTCCTCCCCCCTTGATTGTTTGAATTTGTTGTGGCACGTGTAAGGTGGCACGGTGCCATTGCACTGCGCAGAAACTATGAGAATGGGCGAAGAAGCGCGGCGCCGTCGCGCCGCGCCGTTGAAGTCGAACAAGCCGCGATGCCGTCGCGCCGCGCCAGGGAACCTGGAAGAGACTACGGCCGGAGCGGGGCCACAGCGGAGGGGAGCGGTGCCATCGCGCCGCGCTGGACGGACCAAGGCCGCAGCATTTTGCCGCGGCGGAGCAGGGAGCGACGACCGACTTCCGGCTGCCGGAGCTAGAGGGTGGGACCGCGCCGGTCCCAACGTGGTAGAAACCGGTCGGCCGGAGCAGGCCAGCCGTTCAGGGGGGAGACTGGGGGTTCATAACCCTCGGCAGGAAGGAGGAGCGGCCCCCCCACATGGGTGCCGTGTTTCATTAAATAGGTGGGCAGCGCCCCTCACCCCCATCCACTCAGTTCCGCCACGCCGAGCTGGCCAGCGGACCGCGCCAGCGCGCCGGGCCGGGCCATGCCAGCCGGATCGGGCCGCGCCCAAACGGGCAGGACCCGGACCCGTTTCGGGTCGACCCGATTCAGGCCAACCCAGGGGGTCTCGGGCCAGGTCGGTCCAGGCCCAAAACCCCCATTTTCGGATAGAACCGTTCAAATGCCCATAACATGGGTTACAAACCTCCAATTGACGCAACATATGCTGCGATATGATCCTTGGATCGAGACGCTCGTTTCGGTATATTACACTAAAGGTTTCGGAGAACTTTGGGTTCGGTCGGGTTGGTTCGAACACAAAACCAACCAGGCCCTTAGAGCGGAAACACTTATAACTTGACCTTCGGACGTCCGATTGACGTGCCGTCAACTTTGATGGATTCCTCTTAGTTAGACGGACCTTTTGGCTTACTCCGCTCGAGGTTTGGATGTAGTTGGAGTACGGTCGGGTTGGTTTTGACTTAAAAACCAACCGGGCCCCCGGAACGAAAAAGCCAATAACTCTCAGACCGGGCGTCCGATTGACACGCCATCTGTCACGTTGAGTTCCTTTTGACGATACGGAACTTTGGGATACATCAACTCCAGAATTCGTGTCAGTTGATGTATCAGCCCCTCGGCTCGTGGAGCGGACCCTCCCGAAACTATCTTGCTATGTGCGGGAACCCTAGAGCTTGCTGCGACTGCGATGACGATGATGACTGTACAGAAATCCTCCGTGGATTCGATGACGACGACTACAACACTTAGTGATCATACGTGGATCAGTGCTATCGATCCTATGTGGGTCAGATCCTGTGTGGGTCAGCGCTCAGCGGTCCTGTGTGGGCCAGCGCATAACGATCCTGTGTGGGTCAGATCCCATGTTGGTCATTGCAGGGGTTAGTAACCTATCGATCATTTTTGGGTCATTGGGGGGGGGTAGTACCTTTTGATCCTGTGTGGGTCCGACGACTTAGATGAATCAGTGGCTACATCTGATCATCTCTATCATCTTATGAAGAAATATACCTGTTGAGCTGAGTCTTGACATTCAATCTTTATCTTAGATACGATTGACTTGAAATCCTGTGTGGATTACGTTATGCTTTCCTGTGTGGATTGAGTTGTGTTTTCCTGTGTGGACTAGGTTGTACTTGGGCTCGGATGTTGGAGCCGAACAAGAATTGAGGACTTAGGTATATCTATGGGCATATACCTAAGTAGTGTCAGATGTTACATCGTGATTGTATCTTTCCTTCGTGGATTATACTTTGTGGATTCTGGGAGAGCTTCGAGGGTATCGGGGGCCCTAATGATTAGCGTATACTCACCCCTGCACGGGATATGCCTACACTATGTTGTGTTGGTTGCAGACGATGGACAACGCTGATCGTGGTTGAGGCTTGCGGAGCAGGATGGTACCTGGGGGTGGAGCACTGGGCGGGACGTACTCGGAGCAGACGACTGGACCCGAGGAGCTGTGGAGGCTATCTGTACCTACCCTTCTGGTGGGACATTCAGTGGACGACTCGACCTTGCGACTTTACTTTTCAGTTGTTGTACTCCCTTTTCCTATTGTACTTTACTTTCAGTTTGTGTTTGCATTCTGGCCCACTTACTTTTTCGCACTTCCTATTGTACCCAGTTTTACTTAGTGTTTACTTCTGCTTGCTTACTTTGTGTGTTTGTTTACTTCATAAAGGTAATGACTTCCCTTTTTATTGGGAATTACGCCTTGGTGCTAGTCGCCAACCCATGGACTTTGGGAGGCGGGCTTTGGGTAGTCACGACATGGGCCCCGAGGGAGGGTCGTGAAAAATTGGTATCAGAGGAGTTCGGTTCTACCGCAAAACTCAGGACTCTGATCTTTTTCTATATGAAGAAATTGTGTTAAGAGTATTGAGTGTGGTTATCAGTTCAGGGCGTCCAGTGTTGGTGCGGCGGCCGACGTATCCGTACACCTGGACACTGACTTCTGATTTCTGACTTAATGCACGAAAACATTGATTGCATGTGTGTTTCAAGTTTTCTTTGTGATTAATTTGTTTCATCTCACTGGGTATACTGTTTGACCATGGCGCACCTATTTGTTTTCAGGATGGCCCCCCGACGGCAGCCAACTAGGGTTCCGAGCGTTGTGCGGGACGATAGCCCACCGAGCGACGAGGCCTCGATATATGGCCCTTTGACAGCAGAGGCACCGGCGGTACCTCTACCTGCCGAGCCACTGATGCTACCAGCCCCAACCGTTGACAGTGCACATCACCTTAGTGCACTGCACGAGTTCCACCATTAGCGACCGCCCAGGTTCTGCGGGGAGACATACCCTCATCCAGCCGAGGATTGGTTGGAGGCGGTTGTACATGTTTTCAGGTTAGTGGGGACACCAGATGACCTCATGGTGATCCTCGCAGCGAGCCTCCTGCACGCGGCAGCAGGCAGGTGGTGGAGCTTGATGCTCCAGGTGCACAACGAGGCATCTCTCCTCTGGGCGGACTTTGAGAGCATCTTCTACTCGGAGTTCATCCCAGCCACCCTCCGTGCGGTGTGCATCCAGGAGCTACTACTGCTGCGGCCGGGCAGCTTGACAGTCGCCCAGTACTCGAGAAGATTTACCGACCTCTCACGCTATTCGACGGACATGGTACGAGACCCATTCTTCCGGTCTCGGACCTTCGAGCAGGGATTGAGGCATAAGATCAGGGCATCGCTGATCTCCCTCACCATTCCGACATAGGAAGGAGTACTAGAGCGAGACCTTCTCACTGAGAGCTTTCTTGCTGAGCCTTCATCAGCAGCAAGATCTACCGCAGGGCGGCACGTAGCAGAGTATTCTGCAGCTGGCAGTCAAAGGATGACACATGGGTCCAGGCGGACCAGACCCTTAGGCGGACGACCTCAAGACACTGGCTAAGAGGTGTGGGGCACATAGTGCAGAGCCGGTATTACGAGAGGCAGACAGTGCTATGCATGCGGCGGGCAGAGCCACATGGCTCGTGACTGCCCGACCCACTGTGCAGAGGAGCAGCAGACGGTTGAGAGACCACCCAGGCAGAGACAGAGGGTCGACCGTGGCGGTCCTCCGGGAGCACGAAGACGAGGCATAGGAGCTGGCCGAGCAGCAGGTGGTGGACGCTTCGAGGCTCTACCACCACCACCACCACCTGGAGGCCCACCCCGACCACAAAGATCTGGCGGGAAGAGGCAGGCACAACTTCAGGCAGCAGAGGCCTATGACCACGACGCACCTGAGATTATTCGAGGTACTATCTGTGTCTACTCCACCCTTGCTACGGTTCTTATAGACACAAGGGAGAGACATTATTTAATTGCTGCTACGCTTGTTCAGAGCTCTGAGATTCCAACGGATCCGTGGGCTTGATCCTTACGGATAGAGACTCCTACGGGAGCAGACTCGACGATTATGCACTGGTGCCGACAGTGTGAGCTTACTCTAGGAGGAGAGAGCTTCAGCTGGGATTTTCTTGTAGCGGCGTCGAGGCCTTACGACATCATCTTGGGCATGGATTGGTTATCTACAGTCCATGCTCAGATCGACTGCATTAGGCGCAAGGTGCGATGTGTTCGCACCGACGGGAGAAGGTTCACCTTCACCGGTGAGAAGGGAGCCTTTGCAGCACAGGACGGTCTCACGCAGAGGAGAGGACAACCCATCACTCATCAGTTGGCTAACATCATCCTAGGAGAAGTTGACGTGCGGAGTCCGAGCTTACCTGCAGTGGTGGATCAGTATGCTGACGTTTTTCCCGACGACATTCCAAGACTACCTCCTCGTAGAGAGGAAGAATTTTATATTGAACTGTACCCCGGGACAACCCCGATATCCACCCCAGCATATAGGATGGCTCCCGCCGAGTTTCGAGAGCTACGGGTACAACTGGAAGACTTGCAGAGAAAGGGATTCATCCGACCGAGTGTTTCACCCTGGGCTTCCCCGATATTGTTCACCAAAAAGGCGGAAGGGAGCTTGCGACTTTGTGTTGACTATCATCGCCTGAACCAGGTGACCGCGAGGAACAAGTATCCGATACTGAGGATTGAAGATCTCTTTGATTAGCTCAAGGGAGAACGGTGGTTCTCGAAGATAGTCCTCAGTTCAGGCTATCATCAGCTCAGAGTTCGGGATGAGGACGTGCAGATGACGGCCTTCAGATGTCGGTATGGCCACTATGAGTTCTTGGTTATGCCTTTCGGAGTGACCAATGCTCCAGAAGTGTCCATGGGACTCATGAACATGATCTTTCAGCCTTACCTCGATAGATTTGTCGTGGTCTTCATCGACAACATATTGATATACTCGACGACTGAGGAGGAGCATGCCTACCACTTGCTGGTTGTACTGGACACACTCTGAGAGCACTAGATTTATGGTATGCTCTCAAAGTGTTAGTTCTGGATACGTGAGGTCCACTTCTTGGGAAACGTCATCTCTGAGGCGGGAGTTGCAGTGGATCCTGCGAAGATCGAGGCAGTGCTAGCTTGGGAGCCACCCAGGAGCGTGACAGAGGTGCAGAGTTTCTTGGGTTTAGCTGGGTACTACCAGAGATTTGTGCCAGACTTCTCCAGAATTGCGGAACCACTTTTAGCTTTGACAAAGAAGGGGAAAACCTTCGTGTGGTTAGATAGATGTCAGCAGAGCGTCCAGGAACTGAGACAGAGATTAACCAGCGCACCTATCTTAAGGCTTCTAGAAGTGGGAGTTGGGTACGAAGTTTACTGCGATGCATCAGGGGCCGGACTCGGATGTGTCCTGATGTAGGATCCGGGAAGTGATCGATTATGTATCATGTCAGTTGAGGCAACATGAGCAGAACTACGCTACCCATGACCTAGAGTTAGTAGCAGTGGTCTTCGCTCTGAAGATATGGCAACACTATCTGATGGGCGAGCGCTTTACAGTCTATTCTGACCACCAGAGTCTCAGGTAAATCATCTCACAGAAGGACCTGAACCTGAGATAGCAGTGATGGCTTGAGTTACTCTAGGATAATGACTTTGAGATAGTATATACTCCCAGAAAGGGGAACATAGTAGCTGATGCCCTCAGCAGGAGGACAGGAATCCAGCTACTTGGTGAGGTGACAGAGAAGCTAGCTGCTTTGCAGATATCCTTCGTGGATAGTGATGGAGAAGTTTTTCTGCAGTCACTCACAGTCACTCCTCCACTACTACAGTAGGCTAGAGAGGCACATCATGGGGATGTTGACTCTGAGACACGGCGTGCACAGATATCCTCAGGATAGGCACCTGATGGATTCTCTGTGGGAGGAGAGCACGTCGTCCTTTTCATAGGATGTACCATGGTACCAGCTGCTTTATAGGAGGAGGTGCTGAGGGAGTTTCACACTTCCCCTTTAGCGGTACATCTAAGAGTGGAGAAGATGTACCAGGATCTCAGATGACAACACTGGTGGCTGGGTATGAAGGAGGTTGTGGCAGAGTTCATTTCTCGATGCCTCACCTACCAGCAGGTGAAGGCAGAGCACCAGGTACCTGCAGACCTGGTACAACCCTTAGAGGTCCTAGAGTGGAAGTGGGATAGGATATCTATGAAATTCATGACTGGACTTCCACGCACTTCCAGAGGTCACAACTCTATTTGGTTGATTGTCGACTGACTCACCAATTCGGCCCACTTTTTACCCATCAGAGAGCAGGGCTCAGTAGAGAGCATGGGATGCCTCTACGTTCAGGAGATTGTACGACTTCATGGTGTACCATCATCTATCCTCTTCGATCGAGATGATCGATTTTCTTCCCGGCTTTGGAAGGGGTTTTAGGAGGCATTTGGGACGCAGCTACATCTGAGCACCGCCTTTCACCCTCAGACAGATGGTCAAATGGAGAGGACCATTCAGTCACCCGAGGACATGATCTGTGCAAGTGTCCTCGACTTGGGTTGTAGGTGGGAGGATCACCTACCCTTGGTGGAGTTCGCGTACAACAACAACTACCACTCCACCATCGGGATGGAACCATACAAGGCGTTGTACGGTCGACCTTGCAGATCTCCTCTGTGCTGGATAGACCCTGGGGAGTCAGCACTTGTGGGACCGGATATGGTCTAGGCCACGACAGAGAAGGTCCAAGTTATCCAGGAGCGGATGAGGAAAGCTCAGAGCTGACAAAAGTCTTATGCTAATAGGAGGCAGAGGCCACTAGAGTTTGAGGATGGCGACCATGTTTTCTTACGGGTCTCACCTCGACCTGGATTATGGAGATTTGGCCGAGGAGGAAAGTTGTCTCCATGCTTCATCGGACCATTCCAGGTCCTCAACAGGATTGGAGAGGTGGCTTATCGCCTAGCTCTACCACCTCATTTACACTGGGTGCACGATGTCTTCCACGTATCTCAGCTGAGAAGATACGTGCACGAACCGACGCATATCATTGACCATGGGGAGCTGTACATTGATGATGGAGAGACTTTTGCGGAGGTCCCAGTGGAGATTGGGGATAGAAAAGAGCGGGTCCTACGTGGAAGTCCGATTCCTCTAGTTCACATCATATGGCAGCACAAGAACCTCCAGGAGAGCACTTGGGAGTGGGAGGCTCAGATGCATGCACAGTACCCACATTTGTTTCCCTAGTTAATGATGTATCTTTACGAGGACGTAAATCCCTGAGGTGGGAGTAATGTAAATACCCGTAAAATTCAAGGGAAATTTTTTCTTAATTTTCTTTGGGATTTTAAAAGAACACAGTTACTAACGACACCTGGTTCTGAGGCTCGGTGAGCCCGGAATAATTTTCTGAAGTTTAGCTCAGGTATGTTCAGTGAACGAATGAGCGGGTTTTTCTAACTTTTGATCCGGTGCTCGGAATTTAAATCCGAGGGCACCGATGAAACCGCAGCGCCGATAAATACTTAGGAACACCTTTACTGGGGTTGAATTTTCTCGGGAGGAGTTTTTAAAAATTGTGAAAAGTGAAATAAAATTGAGCTAAAATTTTATTTCTTTTTACTAAGTGGTTATCCATTGTGTGGAAGTTGGGGAACTAACCTAGATAGGATATTTGTGGGGTGGGGCCCACACGAACCCCACCCATTCATATTCCCTAACTCCCTTAACCCTCCATTTAATATGATGAAATAATTTTAATTAATTAAGTGAGTTTAATTCGAATGTTTGAATTTAAAAAACTTATGGCATGAGTAATAAAATAAGAAAAAAACTTATTTTATTATTCTTGTTAGCTTGTTGAGAGAGGATTGGGGGAAGAATCTCTATGTCTTGAAGTTCATCATCTTCCTTGAAGAACGTGAAGAACACCGACGCGCATTCCTTCGTTCCTTCTTCCCGTGTCAAAGGAAGGGAGACACCGTTCCTCCTCGGATGATCTCCATGAACGTGTACGGAACCTTCTTCCGCGATTCCTTCTTCCACGACGTTCAATTCCGCGATGAGACTTCGTTCGACAACGCTCGAGGTAGGGGTTATTTGTTTGTTTGTGATTACTTCTGTCGGCTTTCATCGTTTTCAAATTGGGCCGCCTGTTATCGCATTAACGGGAGGAGATCAGACCGCACGAACATGACCGACCCTCCTCCCCCCTTGATTGTTTGAATTTGTTGCAGCACGTTTAAGGCGGAACGGTGCCGTTTCACCACGTAGAAACTATGATAATGGGAGAAGAAGCGCGGCGCCGTCGTGCCGCACCGTTGAAGTTGAACAAGCCGCGGAGCCGTCGCGCCGTGCCGGAGAACCTGGAAGAGACCGCGGCCGGAGCAGGGCCACAGCGGAGGGGCGTGGCACCATCGCGCCGCACCGGACGGACCAAGGAAACGACCTTTGGCCACAGTAGAGCAGGGAGTGGCGGCCGATTTCCGGCCGCCGGAGCAGGAGGGCGAGACCACGCCGGTCCCGTGGCGGCAGCAACCGGCCGGCCGGAGCGGGCCGACAGTTCAGGGGGGAGAAGGGGGTTGGTAACCCCTGGATGGAAGGAGGAGCGACCCCCCACGTGGGGGCCGCATCTCATTTAACAGGGGGTAGTGCCCCCCATCCGCTCAACTCGTCCACGCCGAGCTGGCCAGCGGACCGCGCTAGTGCGCCGGGCCGGGCCACCCAGGCCGGGCCGGGCCGCGCCCAGGCCGGGCTGGGCCGCACCAGCCGAGCCAGGCCGCGCCAGCCGGGCCGGGCTGTGCCCCAACAGGCCGGACCCAGACCCGGTTTGGTTCGACCCAATTCGGGCCGACCCAGGGGGTCTTGGGCCGGGTCGGTCCGGGCCCAAAACCCCAATTTTCAGATAGAACAGTTCAAACGCCCATATCTTGGGAAAAGGACCTCTGATTGACGCACTGTCAGTTTCTATGCGATCCTTGGATCGATACAGTAGTTTCGGTATATTACACTCAAGGTTTAGGAGAACTTTGGGTTTGGCCGAGTTGGTTCGTACATGAAACCAACCGGGCCCTCGGAGCAGAAACACTTATAACTTGAGCTCCGGACGTCCGATTGACGTGCCGTCGACTTTGATGGTTTCCTCTTAGTGAGAAGGACCTTTTGGATTACTCTGCTCGAGGTTTGGGTGCAGTTGGAGTATGGTCGGGTTGGTTTTGTCTTAAAAAACAACCGGGCCCCCGGAACGAAAAAGCCAATAACTCTCAGATCGGGCGTCCGATTGACGCGCCATCTGTCATGTTGAGTTCCTTTTGATAATACGAAACATTGGGATACATCAACTCCGGACTTCGTGTCAGTTGATGTATCAGCCCCTCGGCTCGTGGAGCAGACCCTCCCGAAACGAGCTTGCTGTGTGCAAGAACCCTAGAGCTGGCTGCGACTGCGACAACGATGACGACTGTACAGAAATACTCCGTGGATTCGACGACGACAACTACAACACTCAGAGATCCTACGTGGATCGGTGCTACCGATCCTGTCTGGGTCAGATCCTGTGTGGTTCAGCGCTCAGAGGTCCTGTGTGGGCCAGCGCATACCGATCCTGTGTGGGTCATTATGGGGGTTAGTTACCAATCGATCCTTTGTGGGTCATTGCGAGGGTTAGTACCTATCGATCCTGTGTGGGTCCGACGGCTTAGATGAATCAGTGGCTACATCTGATCATCTATATCGACTTACGAAGTAGTATACCTGTGGAGCTAAGTCTTGACTTTCAATCCTTATCTTTGATAAGATTGACTTGAAATCCCATGTGGATTACGTTATGCTTTCCTGTGTGGATTGGGTTGTGTTTTCCTGTGTGGACTGAGTTGTACTTGGGCTTAGATGTTGGAGCCGAACGAGAATTGATGACTTAGGTATATGTATGGGCATATACCTAAGTAGTGTCGGATGTTACTTCGTGAATGTATCTTTCCTTTTTGGATTATCGTTTGTGGATTATGTGACACCTTCGGGGGTCTCAGGGTCCCTACTGAGTAGCGTATACTCACCCCTGCACGGGCTATGCCCACACTACATTGTGTTGGTTGCAGAAGATGGAAATCGCTGATCGTGGTTGACGCTTGCGGAGAAGGACATTACCTAGAGGTGGACCACTGGGTGGGACGTACTCGGAGCGGACGACTGGACCCGAGGAGCTGTGGAGGATATCTGTACCCACCCTTCAGTTGGGACTTTCAATGGACAGCTCGACGTTGCGGCTTTACTTTTCAGTTGCTGTACTCCATTTTCCAGTTGTACTTTACTTTCAGTTTGGGTTTGTATTCTGGCCCACTTACTTTTCCGCACTTACTATTGTATCCAGTTTTACTTAGTTTTTACTTCTTCTTTCTTACTCTGTGTGTTTGTTTACTTCATAAAGGTAATGCCTTCCCTTTTTATCGGGAATTACGCCTTGGTGCTAGTCGCAAGCCCCTGGCCTATAGGAGGCGGGCTTGGGGTAGTCACGGCACGGGCCCCAAGGGCGGGTCGTGACAGTATTAGTTTTTACATGTTTTTGATGAAGATATTATTGAATATGTACAATGAAATAGTTAACTAATAATTCACATTTAATGAGAGTGTGATGACGAAACATGGAAAATTATTGGAAAGGTATCTCCATCAAGGTATATAAGAAAAACAATTCATCGTACTTTTATATATGATGTTTAAACATTTTTCAAAAAATATAGTAAATCCATAGAGACAATGGAGGTTTTAAGGTTTACCTTAAGAGAATATTAAAAATCATTAAATAATTAGAAATTAATAATCAAAACTATAAAATATTTACTTATAGAAAAAATAAAAATAATAAGAAGAGTAAGTAGAAGAATCCTATAAATATGTACTTTCCAATCAATGTGAAAATTATAATTCTATCATGAAATATGATTCTAAAAATATTATGTAAGGTTAATGAAAATATTTCAATCTTAATTCACCCCTATAGATAAAAAAAGGATATTCTAATTATTACATCAAAACTACATTAGGATTCTAATTTGGAAGTTGTTCATATAGTAACAAAGATGTGATATAGTCATTACAAGAAAGTGTGGATTAATGGGGAATAATTTATGAAGTGGAACTAAAATTTATATACGATCCATCCAAGGAGAATAAAAGGATGAAGATAGTATATGTTACCTTGAATTTAGATATAAAAAATATAGATGCAATGATAAAGGGATAAATTGATTTACATTAATAATTTAGGTAAGATATAAGAAATAAAATCACCATATCGATAGAGTTAAAATCAAGTATTATTCGTCTCAATACAAAACATAAAGAGGGGAGAAAATCCATAAGATAATTTTGTTTGAGGATGTAAGATATGGATTCCCAATTAATGAATAAATATGAGAATATCAAGGATATTGAATTAAATATTAAATAATAATGTGAAAATAGAAGCTATAAATTCCCTCCAAGATGGTTCAATTAGTGGAGCATGAAATGTAAAAAATATAGAATCTATGAATAAAAGGGATATTCTTAAAAAATATGGGATAATTAAAGTCATTATAATGTATCTAAAAATTTCTAAAATTATACAAGAATAGTTCACACCATGAGTGTGTGTATAGAGTCTCAAAGGCCCAAAAAGAAAAAGGAATACTTCTATAACAGCATTATAACTAACAAGTGACAACATTAGTTATTATTTTTAGGGGAGCTTTTTTATTTTTACTAAAAATCGACATATGTATAAGGATTATAGTGTGAAAAGTTCCACAAGATTCATATATAATTCCCCCATTTTATGAGAAATTATAAGGGTATATTATTTAAATGAAAATATATAAATAAAGAAAACATATTTAATAATTTGGAATATAAAAATAGATCTAAAAAAAGGGTGCACTAAGTATATATGATGGTACACTCTCAATGGGTCTCTTGGAAAGAAATAAAGTAGGTTTGGAAGATGATGAAAAAAGGGGAAGCTTCCCTAGTGGTGAGAAATATATATGTGCATGTGAAGAAATAAACCACTTGGAAAAATGTATATTTAGTGGAATTTTTGTCCATTTAAGAAGAAAAATTTAAATCATGCTTGAGTGATTTCATACATATCCTATAAAGAATAAGATTAAGACCAGTGTATTTTTACTTTTATTGAAAAATAAGAATGAAAATTAGTGCACAAATATTATTTCAAAAGGAGAAACTAGTATGAGTGAGAGTAGTCTAACTAAGACAGTTATTCCCAATCCAATGAAGGAAGATAATTCTCATATTTGGAAGTAATTTTTTAAAAGTGTCATGATATAAAAAATCACCACTAATGGGGCTTGGAAGAAAGTAGGAAGAAAAGGGTTGGTCCATCCAGACCAACCACACTACACTACATAAGGATTTGGAGGTAACCTTTCCAGATATATTTAAATGTTTAAAATATCTATTGGAAGTGATACAGGCTTAAGGGGGAGATATTACCCATGTGGTGATAATGTAAAAAGACGATATGTGATGGTTTTGGAAGAAAGTAAGTACGATCTTAAAGGATATATGTGTACATACTACAAGAATATGTAAAATAGTATAATAGAATATGTGTCTGAGTTAGATGAAAATAAATATAGTGGGTAGAGTAAAAAATATTGTAATTATTATTTGTTATCAGCCCTAAAAAACACAAGAAAAATAGTGTTATGTCCTAATTTGACTCGATGAGTGATGAAAATAAACAACTCTAAGTTTAAAGGATGATCCTAGAATGGCATGATAAAGGGGATGATCTATAATTATTGTAGTTTTATAACATTATTAGATATAACTAGTAGTATAAGACCATTGTAATGAGGAATAAATATTTATGGGTTAAGTAGAATGATGTTTGAATTTTATATTTATTCGTTAATATACTAAGATATGGTATTAGCTATTTATTTTAATAGGATATCGAAAGCTGCTACAATTTTTTTTCCTAACCAATATTTGGTTGTCCTGAAATGAAAAATATCTAAAATTTGGTACTGATAATAGAATTTATTTAGGGGTAATTGGTGTTGAGAATTCAAAGGATTTTTTTCCTCATTTGAGAAAGGTAAATCCCTATTAACATGAATAAAAATTGGTATCACGAGTTTATTATTAACAAGTGGTATATATTGGAATTTCATGTGGTATGACACAAACCCTTTGGTTTTTTATTTTTTATATGCTAATGATTATTGGGTGTTTAGGATTAATTTCTAATGATGTGTTGTAATTGAGGAAACTTAATATGTCTATGCTTATGAAAGAGGGTAATTGATGTGTATGACTTAAACTCTTATTTCCTATACTATGCTCTAGTTTAGTAGAAATATAGTATTTTTTAATAACACAAATTCTAAGTGGTAAATGAAATCACTGAAATTATTAGATAAAATTCATATCAAAAGAACAATTAATTTTTAGGATAAATGAAAAAAATTAAGAGTTATTATGTCCAACTCGTTGTATCCAACAAGTGGTATCACTTGTGGTAAAATAATAAAATATTAGATCAAAAAAGTAATTGAGAAAAAACATTATATAAAAAATTTGTAAATAGAGTCACCTATTTAAATTTTGAAGCTATTTATAGAGTTAAATTGAGTGGGATACAAATTGGTTATAGTTTTTAGATGAATTATAGGACGACCTATATAAAATGGGATTGAAAATAATTTCATGTAAAATGAAGTGTACAAATTCTCTAAATAAGGAATTTATAATTTCCATCTTTCACCTAAAAAATTTCTATAGGGATCATTAAATATGTAGAGAATTTTTTTTTTGGATAATGGGGGAGTATATTTGTGATACTAATATGGAGTTTATAGGTATAGGGGGATAGATATTGAAATAAAAATATATATAAATACAAAAGGGGAAGAAGATTCATGGGAAAATATGGATACAAGGGACCATTTTAATATTATTTAATAGGGGGAGATAGAGAATAATTAACATTAAATTCATTCATGGGTTTGAATAATGTGGAATTATAAAAATATGTTGGATTTACAGAAATACTTTCAACAGAATCCAAAGGTGTAGAATGTTGTAACCAAGAGGTTTTTGGTAGGATTTGTGGACAAAAACTACTGTATATTCAGAAGAAGTGATGATTATGTTTAAGTGTATTGGATATATAAAGGATAAAATGGTTACCATATTTATGGGAACAAAATTTAGAAGTTATATTAAATCATATATATCTTGTATCGATATTTCTGAAGAAGTTCTGAAAATCTGGAAAATCTAGGAGCCTATAGTGGCTATATAATATATCTAGTAATTTTATATGATATTGAAAATAGATTTTATTTTAAATCCTAAAATTTAATGGGATATTTATGATATTATTCATACATATTTTTTTCATAGAAAATCACTATAAATATGTAAGGATAATATATCTTACGTGATACGTAAGATATTATTTGGAGATCACTAAAATTCGGATAAGTATTAGTCTTTCCCTATATATGTAATATATATTAAGGTGTTGTGTAAGATATTATTTATGGATTAAATTTAAAATTATAAAAGTAATAATCCTTAGAGTGATTCATAACATAGTTTAATAATTTCATATAATATTTGGTTAGCCTAAAAAAATTTCAAAGGTTGAGGAATACTTCGATATATAAGATCCTTTGGATAGATGCATAAGAATCTCAGAAAATATGTAAATGGAAAAGTATTAATATATCTTTGAATACACAACATAATTGGATATGTTTAATATACTTAGATGATGTAGATATCATAAAGTTCCAAATGTTTTCCAGAATATGACATATTCATTGGAAGTGGTGAAAATGGAAAAGTCTCAGTTTCTATAATGATTCATAACATAATTTTTCTGTATACATAATATATATTGGGTGTAGATAGATTTAAAAAATTTAACAAGATCATAGTGATACATAAAATTATTTATGTTTGTAGAATTGATATGTAAGAAATTTAATTTCTTATAAATTATCCAACATTTAAAAAAATGTATTGATCTTGAAGAGGTTTCAGAAGGGATGTTTGGATATTATTTTATAATCCATGTGGAATAAATTTTTTATTATAAATCATATTATATGATTGATAATTCAGTCAAAGGAGAAAAATAAAGTTATGGATTTTGTGTAGTTTGAAGAATATTATATTTAAGGGAGATTTCATGAAAGATAACATAATAAATGAAATGGATGTTTTTATAAATTAAAATATCCATGAATTATGAGATTAATCCATAAAATTAGTATGAATAATAATAAGGATAAAAAATAGATGTTGAATATTATGGAAATATAATTCACATTATTATATGAATATTTTTGATGACTTCAAAAGGAGAAGATCATAGTGTTGATTCCATGGTGTTTCCATGAATAAATGTGGAGAATATCTCATGTGATATTATTGAATAATATGGACTGAGAACCTTTGAAACCTGAATAAGAGACCACAAAGCTAATATTGGGTGAACATTTTCATATCTAGAAATTTAGATAACACAATTATACATATTCATTGAATATATAATAATATAATTATTAGAAGAGAAAGGTTCAAATGAAACTACTTCAATATGGAATATATATCCGTTGAAATAAATGAGTGTGAATATGAGTGTATTAAAGATATATTTTCATTAAATAAGAAGGAGTTTGAGAAAATTGGAATACCTAATTCCAAATAAGAATAATAAGAATAAGATGTTGAACTATAAGGGAGTTCTATTATTATATCTGGTTCATTCAAAATTAGTATTAATGGAAGGTGATGTACCACTATTATAACAAATTTCTAAATAGGAAATGCAATATGATAATTCTCATGAAGAGTTATCATCATCTATAGAAAGAGTGCTACTTCTATTATGGAAGAAACAAGGATTATATCAAAAATAAATATTTCAACCCGTATGATTTAAAGAAGTGGATTAAAACAAATATTGAGATCTATTAAGTGTCTACCTATATTTGAAGATTCACATCATTCATGGTCACTATACTGCTCATGGAAAGATCAAAAAGTTTATAAACTATTGAATTCATTCCCTAAAATAGTTCACAATGGAAATTAATATGTGGTGTTTATTGTATGATAAGTGAGAGAACCTAAATTCTTGTAATGGAATTTATCCTTGGAATGGAGTGACCACAATCGAACTATAAACACTAAGCTAGTGTTGTAGTAGTATTTTATACACTAGCACAATCCCATGTGTATGATCCTAGTAATAGATCTTAGTGGAGAACCAAGTAAAATTCTTATATCTACATTATTTAAGTACCTTTATATTTATTTATCATCTAGCGAGGTTGTGTGGGAGAGTAATTTTGTAACAAGTTAAAGACCATTCTTGATAAAATGGTGAAAATATCTCGAAAAAAGATAAATGGTTTGAAGAATAATTTTTATTTTGGAAATAAACTATTTCAAACTTACCCTTATGGTGTATCTGGTTATAAAAAATGACTTAGGTGGAATGATTTGGTTTTATAGCTAGTAATTATAGATGAGTTGTTAGGTTATGTTATTAAGCGATGATTTTTTAAATATTTTATGTTGTGTTATGATGGTCATCATTATGTCGTTATTGATTTTGGGGGATTAGAGTTCAAGGAATATGGTGAGTGTGGAATTTAATGTAATTGAGTTTTATACCTAAAAAGTAAGAGGCCTCAGTTATTATAATGTACCAAATATTATTAAATGATTATGTGATTTTATATCTTCAAATTTTAATGGCCATTTACCACAAGATATTGGTGGTGGAAATTTCATGTTTTTTGTATTTTCAACTGGCTAACCCTAGTTGTGTCATAATGAAATGTAATATACAATGATTTTTAAAAACCCATTTTTATTTATAATTCTATGTGGTTTCTTAAATTCTATTTAGTTTCTACCCCTCCATTATGACATTTTAAACCTTGGTAATTTCCAAGATGTCATGAAATTCCATTTTGACCATATTCAACATCTTTATCTCATATGTTTAGTTTATATAGATCAGGGAAATTATTTCTTGATTCTTCTTCCTTATACATCCCTTCTATCTTATTGGTATGTCCAGGTTCTTTCTTAAATTGTTTAGGTGATATAAGATCAATGTGATTTAGGGAATTTTTTTTTATGGTGACTTGAAGATTTGATCCTTGGGATTCATCTTTTTATGACACAAAATATGATGATTCAATTAGAGATATGAGATTTTGATTCTCCATTTATTATTTTTATCATGGTTTCACAAAGTTTCATATTCTCTTTGGTTAAGAAGATGGAATTTTATTTAATTAAGATAAAGAAATAAATTAATATTAGAGGGAAGGTGGTCTTAACGATTTACATGATTTATCTTTTTTTTTCTTATTTAATTACTTGATTATTGTTTTAAGAATTATTTCATGATTTAATCAGATTTTTAAATATAAGGAACCATATTTTATAGTATTTATACAATTTTAAATATGGTAACATAATAAAGAATAAAAAGTATAATTTGTTGGTTGAGTTATGTCATATTGAGAATGAAGTGGTAAATTAATAAATAAGTAATGAATAATTAGAGTTGTTTGATTTCCATTATAGCAGAGTTTCATTATTAAATTATTAAAGGTAGTATAAGAGAAATTAGTGAGATCAGTCATTATGATGGCTTAATGTTTCTACTGATGGAGATATTACATAAAGTATATATACATAAGATGTGTTTAGGTATATATCATAGTGTCTGATATAGAGTATATCATAATGTATGATATATTTGTTTTAAACAAATATCACCTTCCTTATTTTAGTTACGTCGTATGGAATGTTATAGGATATATTTCCATTACCCTATCCAAGTCATAATGTATGATTTGGATATATCATAACATATTGTATCACATTGTATGATTTAATTTACATCTTATGATTTATTATACAGCCAAATCATAACAATTATCACATAATAATTTCCCAAGAATGGATATCATTAGGAACTAAACATTTCATATGATCAAATATCAGGGAAAATGAACCAAACTAGGGTTTATAAATAATTTTAGCCACTTCCATTTACTTGTATCTTTAATAATTTATGATTAAATGAATGAATTATTGAGGAGCATCCCCAACTTCTATATAAGGAGGAATACATCATTGAGATGAGGTGTGTGATCCTCACCCCATATTTCTATGCTGATTCTATCATTTTTAAGATCTATCTTCTTATTTCCTTTGCGTTATAATATACTAGTATATCTTATAAGAGAATATAATCCTACCCAAATGTCACATGATTTTAATCAACCTATCTATAAATCACAAATGATGGATTTATTTGGATTCTAGGGAGATATATTCATCAACCATGTGAATTAAGGAAATTGAAATAGAAATTTGGTGAATGTTACAATATATTCATTTTATATACATATAGTCTCAGTTTAATTCTTATTTAATATTAGGATTTGAGATTTCTAATTAATTTTCATGAATTGAACAACCATCATTAAATCCTTATAATCTCAAAAATTGAATTATAGAAATTACATGTTTGTTGATTATTGAAATCATATTGAAAAATAAATAAAATCAAATATAGTATTGTTATCATATAAGATATCATAATAAAAATTAATATATTGAATTATGCTGAGTTTTATGATATATAATATCTCAGGCTATAATTGGATCATCTTGTATGATATGGGATGTCATATAGAGATGCATGGTATAATCCTTTTTTATCAAGTCACAATGTATGACATTGGCATTCATCACCCATGATAGTGCCAACCCATATTAGAAAAATAGAGCATCATATCAATATGGTGATATTGATGTGTATTATAAGATATATTTTTTCCACACTACTAGGATTAATCTTAAACTGGTTTTATGTTTAAATTTAAAATTTATAGGTTTCATGAGTTAATACCACTCAAGTCACAGTGAGCTAGAATAATCTTATGCAGCCTAGTCATAAGTTGTAATAATATGGATTTCCACTGGTTAATATTATAATTAGTTATTATGAAATGTGAATTATTTTCACACTATAATTAGTTGTCTATAAAAAGAAACTATGGAATATATGATTTTTACCAATGAGGATAGTGTGAATGAAAACTAAATTAGAGGCTTTCATTTAATATAATGTGTCCTGGAATGGTTGTATGGAAGTGATAGTGTAAAATATATGTGTGAATGTTATGATACACATGGGTTTTTTGATGGTTATGCCAAAGTTTTACCTATGGGTTTTTTTAGCAAGGTTAGTAACATAAGAGTCAACAAAATTTTACATAAGGGTATCTTTCAATGTTTATGTAATATTATTGGTAAGGTGAAGATTACTATAGGAAATCAGAGGTTATTTAGTTCAATGGTGGGATGTCTGTAACTATCAGAGGTAGGTGAAATTGGTTGACCACATTGTCTTGACTATAAATGTGTGGTGGGGCCATTGTACATGTGGCTTGATGAAATTTTGTGATTAATGATCTACTTGGTAAATTAGTCATAGTTATTATAATATATTGTAACATATGATAAATTAATGGTGTAGTCATGTTCTCCCATGGATATATGACTAATGTTAAAACCATATAGTATTTATGTCTCCATCTTTTAGGATTTTTCACTTGAATGTTTTCTTATGATTTTTTTTCAGAGTTGTGGTTTTTACTTAGTGTGTTAATTTAGAGTGTTTGTTTTAACTTCCTAATTTTTTAACATTAAATTCATAGTGTATATTCTAGTCAAGGAAGTCACCAAGTATGATCTGATTTTTAATATTTTAGATGATGTATATTCTGGTGATCAGTGTTGTTTCCACCCCAACAAGTTATATTGGAGCTTAGTTTTAGACTTGACAATACTATTTACTGTAGAATCAGGTATCTTCACTATTGTCTAGGAATTATCATGATTCAGTGAGAGTAATTATTTAATAAGTTATAGAATTAAGAAAAGGAAATGTTTGGATAGAAAATCTTAATGATTCTAACTTTATCTTCTATATAATGCAGATTGAGGACTATTTTTATTAGGATTTTAATGTTTTTTATGGGAGTCAATCAAAAGAATATATAGAAAGATTAATAATAAAGTATGGAAAATAATACCACTAGGATTTATTTATATTTCATTGAAATAGAATTTATCGTTTAATATCTTGGATTTTAATTCCATAATAAAGCTGATGAATGATTTGGTGAAAATGTTTGAGAAGCCAACCAATTTTACCAAGGTGTTCCTGATGCACTGGATATTTAGTATGTGATTCTTAGGAGGAAGACTAGTGGTAGATCATGTGAATGTCTTTAACATTATTCAAAGTTATAAAAACTATTTTAAGGTAAATTTCATGGAATATGTGGGAAATATTCTATTGTTAAATCACTTCTGGAAGCATGGGACATGATTCTAATTATTGAAAGTAATTATTAAAGGATATTCAAACTGGTTTTTGAGGATACGAGAGATATAATTATAAATGAATAAATCATATATAGAAAATTCCAAGAACCTATAAAAATTTCACTATTTGTGGATGATAGTGTATGTTCACCTATATGGAAATATTAGAGGAAATAATAAGTTATGTCCAGAGAAATTAGAGGGAAACCGACTATCACTAGCTCTGTATGTTGGAATTATAGGAAGAAGTGACTTCTCAGAAATCATTTCAAGGATCTTAAGGGGAAATCTAGAAGGTAATCTTATATAAGTCCAAGTTATGAAAATGTTTCATCTAATGGAACAAGTCATTTAATGTTGAGTGTCAACATTCAAATAGAATCATGGGTTATTGATTTTTGAGCATAGTTTCATTATTTTTAAGAGAAAGGATGCATGATGAATTACACATCCAGAGGATTTATAAATGTTCACTTAGTCAATGATGATGATCTGGAAGTCATGGATAAGGGTGATGTTAACATATAGATATCAAATGAAATATTATTTTAGTTTAAAGAATCCTTACATATACTAGGTATATGGAAGAACCTTATTTAAAATTGTTAGCTGGATAAGGTAAGATTTAGAACAATCTTCAAAAATTGAGTATGAAAAATTACTCGAGGATCCATGGTTATGGATATAGATGTAAAGGATGGAAAATTATATATGACTACAAGATCATATAGAAAAAAAATGAAATAGTAACAACTTATAAAAGTATATATTTTTGGTATTGTCATATCATACACATCATTAAGAAGATGATGAGAGTTTTAGTAGAAGAGGGTGTATTAAAGTTCGCTCAAACTGAAGTTAGAAGTTGCGGGAGTTGTATAATCAACAATTAGTGAATTGTTTCATTTAATTTTAATGGAATGAATCCTATGTCTTGAAATTTATAACTTTTTCACAAAGATTTATGGGAACCAACACCCCCCACTGTCATGGTGGGTCAGAGTGTTTTTCCACTATCATTGACCATTCAATGAGGAAAGTAAAATGTTCAAAGTGTTTTTTCAATTAAAGTAAATGGTGGAAAGTTATACCAATAGAAATTTGAAATTCTTAAGGTTTGATAATATAGGTGAATATAAAATAACGAATTTCAATAACTACTATCAAAATAAGGGAATTGATATGGAAAAGACTATACATAGAACACCAATGAATAATTCTTGTTTGGGTGAATTAATGAATCATTAACTAAAAATGCGTGGACCGTGTGGCTACATTTTGAATCATCCATAGTGATTTAGGTAGAAGTGATAAACTGTGAAATGTATCTTGTTAACATAATTCCTTTATCATCAATGTGGTAGGATATTACAAAGATGTTATGGTCTTGAAAACCAAAGAAATTTAACCAAATCAATGTTTTTGTAAGTATTAACTATGTACATGTAAACATAAAGGATAAAGAAAAACTTAGGGGTTATTCCCTTATATGTTCTTTATGGTATACGATAGAAAAAAAATATGGATTTATACTTTTAAATAATGATAAGTAACAAGTCATCATAATATGGAATGTTCTCTTTAATGAGAAGTTATTTTGGAAGGAATAGAACATGGCTAAAAAGGATATTGAGTGTAATGAATGCTTTGGAAATTTTCAAGTTGACTTGAATATGAATTTAGAAATGATGAATGTTTTTTAATGTTCATAAAGTACTAATAATACATAATTTAGGCTATCAAAAGTTTTACAAGAGTGCACTAGGATTGGTGAATCTTGGATCATAGTTATGAAACTTGAGGTTCTAAAAATTTTATTACATAAAAGAGTAGAGAAGTAAGATAAATTATGAATATCTACCAGGACTATATGGTAGGTTCATAGGTTTATAAAGGATTAGAATTTCATACTTATAATGGATGTATAATATCCTAAGATCCCCAAATAAGCAACAAGCTTCAATGATTCTAGAATGTGTGAGTTAATTATGTAAGGTGAGTCAGATTTATTAAATTCAAATGAAACCTAAGAGTGAATGAAACTAATATAAGGGAAGAATGAACTTGAGAACAAATGGGTATTTATTTAGAAATAATAATATGATGTTAGAAGAAGATATAAGTCTAGTCTAGTCATCAAAGGATTTGAGTAGAATAAACGAATTGAATTTTTTAAAATATTTTCATCGGTGGTTAAGAAAACTACTATTGGAAGTGCTAATACTCATTAATTATGATAGTTTTCATTGGAGACAATGTATGTAAAAATTATGTTAAGGAATGGTTACATGGAGGAGGAAAAATATGTGATGAAAATAGTTTATTTTTAGGATAATAATAATAAGAACATAGTGTGTGACCTAGATATAATTATTTACATATTGAAAAAATCAGTAAGAAAATAGAACTAGAAGATTAATTATTTCATCGAGGTAAATGATTTCTTGTGAATAAAAATTTATCACTATTTCTATGTGAAGGAATATGAAAATGGAAACATTATCATCTTTCTCCAATATCAATATGACATGGTGATAGTAGACCGAGATATTAAATAGATTCAAGATATGAAGAGTGATTTGTATTAAATATTTTTGATGAGAAATCATGACATGGCTATGAAAATGTTGGGAATGAGGATTGATAGAGATAGGAGATCCATAAGATTGGTGTTGTATTAAAAAGAGTACAAATAGAATATAATATAAAGATTTGGGTTGTTTGGATATAATCCATTATCAACTACATTGTTTGTACACTTAAAACCATCTTATGAGAAATAACTAAAAATGGAAGATGAGTTCAAGTACATGGAGAGATTTCCATATTTATAATTGGTATGATTCTTGATGTACACTGTGATATGTACACAACCAGACATTTTATTTGAAGTAATAATTTTATGTAATTTCATGTAAAATCTTAGAAAGGTAACTTATGAAACCTTGTAGTGGATCCTTTGGTATCTCAAAGATCCAGAATAAAACACACAATTATTTGGAATAAATGATATTTTTGAGTGTCTCGTTGAACCAATTTATATTTTGATAATTTCAAAACATTAATTTTTTTCCTTATGACATGAGTTTTTAAATGGCTATTTTTTGATGAATTAATTAATTATAATTTCTCATTGAAATATTTTATATTAATATTATATTATTTTTCTTTCAATTAATCAATATTTTTTAATCATTTATTATTTATTTTTTCATTGATTATATAATCTTATGTTTTGATTAATTTATACTTATATTTACTAAATTTATTTTTTAAAACAAGTTCTATAAGTTTTATGATGAGCTCCAATGCTAAATATTTCATTCAGAAACTTTAACTGCAATTTATATATACTTTTTTCACTATTACCACGTGGAAAAATCATAATCCATGTATAAAAATATTAATCCACATTTCCAAATTTTAATCCAGATTTCCAAATTTCTAAAAATTACTACCTTATGTATTTTGGTCATAACATGGGATATGGAACCCCAAATTAAGTAATTCTTATTGAATTGAAAATAAAAGAAAATTTTCTCAATTTTATTATAAGGCATAAAATAAAAAATCTATATTTATCATGCTTGAAATTAGGTTAAAAACAACTATATGTTTTAAATATAAATTCTTTAATTCTTAATAAATATTTGGCTATAGTATTCTAGTGATAGCAAGATCATTATAATATTGATTAAGGAAATTCTTAATTATTTGGAAATCTAAAAAAATTGTATAAATATAATTAAATGGTTTAAAAAGACGATTCTTATGGTTATATGGTCTATTATTTCAATAAATAATAAAAATTTGAGTATTATAGAAATTATAGAAATTTTCTTAGGAAAATATTCAGCTACATGATATTTTTTGTTATGTGAATTTTAGTCATATACAGAATTTCCTTACATAGTGTATTTTCCTATATGAATATTTTTGGATATGTAGATTCAATTATATGATATTTTGGTAACCTAAAAATAGATATGTAAAAAAATTCATTTACATGTATTCCCTTTGAAATGGAATTATATATAATTCAGCTACATAATGTTTGGTCACATATATTTTTAAGTTACATGAATATTTCATATACGTGATAAAATCATATACGTGAAATTAACCTATGTAGTAAAATTTCCTATGTGGTTATGTGAATTTTTATAGGATATTCTAAATCTCGAAATATACTCTATTTTACATAATTTTTCAAATTTTTATTTGCTGAAAGTTTATTTTTATCATTTTAATGTTTTATTTTTACTCAAATTAGTTATTAATTATTTACAAACCATGTGAATAGTTTTTTGATTCTTTTATGAAGAATTAAATGAGTTTTCCATGGGATTAATCATGTATGGATATTCATGTTGAAATTTTGTAAATTGAGATAATCAAATTAAAATCGATTGAAATATAAAGATTTAGTCTCTCATAAATTCTGAGAGTTTTGCAAGGAATTTATTATTTACTTGTATCAATATATTTACTACTTTATTAATTGTTTATTTATTACCTTAAAAATATTTATTTACTATAGGATTGTCATTTTTTTAGTATATCAAATCTAATTAAAAGATCCTTCCATATGAATATTTTATTATTAGAATTTATGAAGGAGAATTGTGGATTTTAAAGTGAAGAAAATAGTTATTTTTCTTTTATATATAAAAATACCAAGGAATTCTGTGAAGATAGATTGAAATGAGTCTACATTAACTCATTGATGATGCATAGTTTGCAACTGAGTCCTAGTGGTTCATCATTCAACTAATTGATGAAGTAAAATGTTGGTATCCTGAGCTTCATTATATAAATATATTAAAGGGATTGAGATATACCTGATCCAAAATCCATCTTCTTCTTTGAAAATCATTGACTAGGATATATTGTTTTATTATTTATTTATTATGTAACTATATATGCGGTAATGTCACACCTTGTGTATCTTTCATGGGGTTATACATACCTTAAAAATGGTGTGAATAGGTTTAGTCTACCCCTTTATAAGAATGGATTTTGTCTATCTTCTTAGAATATGGAGTTTTACTTAACCCATAAAATAGTAGAGGGGGGGACCAATCCTATAAGAGTCTAGTTTTAGTTTATCCCATTATAGAACCAAGTTCCTCTTGACCCATAACATAAAACAGATTATAACTATACCTTTGAAAGTATAGGTTGGGTGGGTAACTGTAAAATACTAGGTTAGGTTCCCACCCATAAAAGGCTGGGTTCTATCAAAACCTGAAAGTCAATAGGTTAGGATTGAGTATTTAAAATTCTATGTCGGGTCTTCTCCTGTAAATGATTGGTTTTTTTAACTTGTAAAATAAATGGTAATTGGGTTAATCCTCTAGGTGTTAAAAACATATATGGAAATAGTTTTCTTTATCCTTTAAAAGTGATATAAATTAGTTGGTTTCATACAATAGGTTGGTGTGTAAAGAGTAGGTGTATGATTATTTAGATCCAAACTACTAAAAAATTATTATGTTCATATTTTACTTTATTTTATTGTATTTTTTCTCTATTTTATTATATCACTGTGGTTAAATTGTTTAATATTTATAATTATCACTCTATTCACTTAAATTTTAAACTCTGATCATTTTTAAAGAAAGACAATTCACCCCCTTTTATCAATTACTATAGACCATTTAAGACCCAACATTTGGTGTCTGAGTTATACAATTTTAAGAGTTTGTCTCTATTATTTTTTATCCTAATACAAACAATTGGTATTAGAGCCATACCCTTTTAATAATTGGGCTATATTATTTCTTATCCTAATAGAAACAATTGGTAACCAAGCCAAACCATTTGAGGATAAGTTAGTTTGTCACTTTTTCTGATACATCACAATTGGTATTAGATCTTGGCTCTTGTAAGGATATATTAGGCTTCATTTTATTGTTTATATTAATTATGCTAACTATTTATCCGAGTCCTTAACAAGAATAATAGAAAGATATTTTTCATTGATGTATTAATTAAAGAATAAACATGGTTTGAATCTGACATTGCCACAAAATTTTAATGATAGCTAGTATACTCACTGGAAGATCTAGATGGAAGATTATTTAAGCAGTATGGATATTCTATTTTGGGATATTTTTATTAGATATTATGTTTTAACTAAATGTGAAACATTTTATTTTAAAGGAGAATATTCTGTTAAACAATATATTAATTATAAGGTTATGAATAATCATTATTATTATTTTTATGGAAATATTTTTGGTGAAATTTTTAGTTGCAACACTGCACCTAAAATTTGAAAAAAACTTGAAATAACTAAATTCGAAGAAGAAGATTCCATGAAATCTATTTTCTTCAATTATATAATGTTTTGACACATGATAATGGAGTGTGAAACCATGAAGAAAAAAACACCATATTTCTAATTGATAGATCCCTCAAGGTAATTCACATTTGAATTTAGATTATTGAATTCTTATTTTTTATATTTTAAAGAGAAAATGATAAATTAAACCCAATTACGTGAAGATAAAAAATATGAGGAAGGTAAAAAGGAAAGAGAAGAAATCTATTACTACTTGGAGTGATTCTAGAAGATCATGAAATAAGGATAAAAGTAAAAAATAAATTAGAAATTTTTAATTTATGGAGTGATATTGTATGGTAACATATTCTTCTCTTCATTATTTTTCAAGTTATATGGGTTCATATGCTATAAAATAATGAAATATATTTGTGCAAGTATAAGTAAAAACAATGATTTTAATTATGATTATAATCCTTCAGTTAATTCTTAAAATGAAGTGATAACTATCGAAGATATGAAGGTAATGTGTGATTCATATGAATATGAAATATAATAAATGACTTCTATACAAGTTTCACTCAAATATAAAGATTATAGGGTTCGTTGTAAGTAAAATTATTTATCTCTTTAATTTAAAAATAGTGATATAGAAATTTTAAATCTTAAGGAAGAAAATGACAGGTTAAATTAAAATATTAGAAATAAACCTTTTTCCACACATGAAAAAGTTTTTGATGATTTGTAATATTTTCATAAATAAAATAAATAGATGAAAGATGAATTGGATAAAGTTAAAGATGAAAAGATTTTCCGGAAAAGTTTAATTTATAATAAATACTGTTCAAATTTTGATATTGAAAAGATTTATTATTTATATAAGTGTTAGTATAGATAAAATAAAATTGGTTATTATTATTTTATTCTTAATTTTTATAAAAATAATTTTATTGAAGGAAAATATTATGTATTTTTTTGATTAATTTCATTAAATGTAGATCTTAAGGTCATTAGGATTATGACTTTCCTTTGATGTTTAATCGATATTTTTGTGACAAAAGGAATTTTACATTTAAAAATGATTTCATTGAATTTTTTTCTAAACCATCTAATTCTTGGGTGCCTAAAGTTATGTGTTCCGATTCATGTGAAATTAAACCATTCTTTTACCCAGGTTATATATATTTTATTTTCGATAATTACATTCAACATTCATGTCATTATATTTTTATCCTTATCATATTGGAATGAGAATTATAATATTAGTATTTCACTTTGGAAATGTTTTAATACCTTGAATCCCTATTGGTATACTACAATGCACATAAATATTTTACTTTTCTTATAGTCAATAAATATGAGTAAAATTGTGTCTACATATCATGCTCATGAATTTTCATTTTTGTTTGTCCATTGAATATGTTATTGAAGATTTCAATTATGGTTTACATGTATGATATAATCATTTGGTTACTTTCAAAATTATTTGAATATTTTATGACATGTTTTTTTGGATACTTATGATATTAAATTATATTTTTGGGTGAGTGTTTAGTTATGGAATTAAAATTATTCTTGTACTGCATTGATATTTAAATTTTGAAAAGAAAGTTTCAATTTAAGGGGATTTAATATTATTATTAATTATGAATTTATCTTAGTTATTTTAATTATTGAAACATGTTATACATAGTTTTATATGTGCATTTTTCAAAAAATTAAATATTATATAAATATAAAAAATATATATATTTCATTTTTGAATTCATAAAATGCACATGAATATTTTTTTTGTAAATAATGAAATTAAAATTAATTGGGAAAATACATGTTTCTTATTTTTAAATTTATTCCCTACTTCTGAAATATTTAAACCTTCAATTTACATGTTTTTAATTCACTTTTTAAATTCTTTTTTGTTTAATTGTGAGTACTTTAAAGTAAATAAATTTTTTTTTCATGACTCAAATATATAATTATTTTAAATATTAAAAATGATTTATCAAGTTAAATGTGTATACTTAAAATGTATTTTCATATTTAATCTATGATGGAATTCAATTTTTGTATGAACTAGTATATTTATTTTAGATAAGGTAGCTAGAATTGAGGGGGAGATTTACCATTTGAAATTCATATTTTTAGAATGCATCAATTAAGGGGGAGCTATCCTTAATTCAATTATTTAGTTTTCCTATAAAATTATTCTTATTTTACATTAATTTCAATAATTTTGGAATATGATTTGAATTTTTTGTTTAGGCATGCTGAAATTTTAAATATATAGTTTAGTGAAGAGAATGGTAAATTGAGGGTAAGCTTAAATGTTTTATTTTTAAATACAATCAGTTGTGTATGATTAACATATATAATTATCAAACTATAAAATTTATTTTAAAGATAATACGCATGATCCATCATCTATTATAGAAATATAAACTCATAGAGAATCATATTTAAATAATTTTTTTGGGGAAGTTTGAATGTGTTTATATGCTAAAATTTTCAAATATATATATATATATATAATAATTAGTATTCTAGAATCTATTTTTAGTTTATTTTTTTTGAAATTATTTATAATAATTCTTATTATTTTATTGTTTTAACAATTATCAGAGAGACTAGTTGATGTCTATTTATTTTTTAAGCTTTTATTCTTTATAAAAGGTAATTTTATAAAGGGTTTCTCACTGATTTTTTATAAAGAACATTTCAAATCTACGCACTTTATACAACATAAAGTTCTAATAAATTAAACATTTATAGTGGATCACTGTAATATTTTA
The DNA here is from genome assembly GCA_963277665.1 of Viscum album. Taxonomy (NCBI): domain Eukaryota; kingdom Viridiplantae; phylum Streptophyta; class Magnoliopsida; order Santalales; family Viscaceae; genus Viscum; species Viscum album. Next base: position 631,093,832 of record OY728121.1, read on the forward strand.
CAATTATTTAATTATAGAAATGTTTACTATTATTCTTAAATTCATTTTTAAAATATTTTACTACTATTTATTTTAGTGTAATCATATTAATTCATCTAGAATATGGAATATTTTAAATATAATTTCCAGAATATTTAAACATGTGTGTGTGTGTGGTGGGGGTGGGGGGGGGGGGGGGTTAACTATTTAATATATATTTTATGTGAAATTTAGAATAGTTAGTTGTTTTTCAATTATTCTCAAATAGATAATTTATTAAAATATTATATTTTTTATAATTTCAAAAGGGGGAGAGTTTTTGAAATTATACATGGGGTTTTAATTATAAAAGAGAGATATTATTGATAATCTCTTTAAAAATTTCATGTTCGATAATTATAAAACATTATTTTTTAATACCTCTAACATGAGTTTTTAAACGTTTCATTTTTTGATGACATAAGTAATTATAATTTGTAATAGAATTATTATGTTTTAATCATGTGTTAGTTTGTTTTCAATTAATAATTCATTGTTTAATTATTTATTATTTACATGTTCATTGGTTATATCATATTTTTTTCTTAATTTATCTTTATATTTCATGATTTGATTATTTAAAACTATTCTAAAAGTTTCATGCGGAATTTATATGCTACATATTTCATTTTATACCTTTAACTATCACTTATACATGTTTTTTTTTAAAATTCCCATATAACCAAATCCCAATCCACATATCTAAATGTTGTTCCATATTTCCTAATTTCTGGAATTATTTTACCATATGTATTTTGGTGTTAAATTGGGTTATAAAACTCAAAATTGAGTGATTATTATTTAATTTGAAGAGAAAAAAACATATAAATTTAATTTAAATACATAAAATTATGAATATATTTAATCATGTATGAAATTACATTAGATGTAATGTCATGTTTTCATTCTGAAATATGCATATTTTTAGAACTATTTTGCAACTATATTTTAGTGATAAAATGAGTTTCATAAGTCCAATTAAGGCGATTCTTGATTATTTAGAAGGATAATGAAAATAAATAAATATAATTCAACTATACAAAAAGTATATTATTCTATTTAGAAGTTATATTTTTTTTAAAAAAATTATAAAATTTATACTGTAAACAATTCCTGAAATTTTCTTACCTGAATGGGTTGTTACGTGATAATTTTGGTTTTTGTGAATTTCATCTATGCATAGAATTTCATTATATAGTATATTTTCTTATGTGATTTTTTTGGATATATAGATTCCGTAACGTGATATTTTGGTTATGTGAAAGTGGTTATTTATCCAAAATTGATTACAAGGATTCCCTTTGAAATTCACTTATGTGGAATTCAACCACAGAAATATTTATTATGTAGATTTTTTAGTTACATAAATATTTCTCCTATGTGATCAAATAAAATTCATTAAAATCACCTCTGTAGTAAAACTTCCATATGTGGTTATGTGAATTTATACTGGTTGTTCTAAATCAAGAAAAATACTCTATATTATGAAATATTTTATATTTATATTTTCATCAAGATTAATTTAAATATTTTTAATGTTTTATTTGAAAAAAAGTTAGTCATTAATTGTTTCAAATCTATAAAAATAGTTTTTATAACTTTTTATAAAGAATTTAATGAGTTTCCCATGGTTTCAAGCATGAATGTATATTTACATAGAAATTTTGGAAACCTGGGATATTTAAATTCAAACTAGTTGAAATATGAAGATTTAGTCTCAAATAAATTTAAGGAGTGTTCCAAGGAATTTATTAACAACTTTTATGGATTTATTTACTAATATATTAGTTGTTTTGTTGATATTATAATGATATTATTTGTAAAACATGGTTTTTATTTTAATAATATATCGATGCTAATGAAATGATACTTCCACATGAAGATTTGATTATTGTAATTTATAAAGGTGAATCATATATTTTATAGTTAAGATCAAATTTATTTATATTTTTTATATAAAAAGACTAAGGAATGTAGTGAAGATAGATATATGTGGCTCTCCTTTAACTCTTTCATGTCGTATAGTTCATAACTGATTTCTAAAGATTAATTGTTCAACTGCTTGATGAAGTAAACTGTCAGTTTCTTGGGATTCATTGTTTCAACTTCTTAATGGGATTGAGCTCCACTTGATACAAATTCCATCATCCACATTGATAAACATTAATTGGAATTTATTATTTTATTATTTCATTTTTATTAACTAACTGTGTTTCAATGTTACACTTAATGCATCTTTCTTGGGGTTATAATACCATTATAAAAGATATGTTTGAGTTTTGTCTACCCCTTATAATACAAGATTTAGTATATAACCATTGAAGATTGAGTTTTTTTAACCTATATAAAAACAAAATAAAGGACCAAACCTCTTAGAATTTGGGTTTAGTCAGTCCCCTTAGAAGACCGGGTTCCTCTTGACCTATAACATAGAAGAGGTTAGGAATTATCCTTTTAAATTCTAGGTAGGGTCTACACCTATAAAATATTGGGTTAGGTTTCCACCCATAAAATATTTTATTTTATCTAATCCTAAAAAAAGTCAATAGGTTAGTATTGAGCCTATAAAAGTTTATGTTGAGTATTCTCTTATAAAAGGATAGTTTTTTTTTCTAAACCCATATAAGTAAAGGAATTAGGTTATGCATATAGGTTAGAAAAAGGTAGAAGTAATGATTTTTCACTCTCTATGAAAAGTGATATACCTTAATGGGTTCCATACACTGGGTTGGTGTGTGATGATAATATATAATATCATTTAAATCCAAAATACTATAAAATTATTATATTTATGTTTTAATTTATTTCATTTTGTTTTCTTTATCCCTTATTATATACGTACTGTTTAATTTTTTAATATTTAGATAAATAACTCCCCTATATTAAAGTTTAAAATCTAATTTCTTTTAATGAATGAAAATTCACCCCCTGTTTTCCATTGGAATCAAACCTTCAGGACCCAACAGATTTACTATAGGGTTTTTAGGACGTTCACATTAGAGGAGATATAAGTATGAATAATTTTACTATAATATATATGTTCGTAACCAGAGTAATGAATCTTAGAAAGATAAAAATTTTGTATCCATTTGTAGAACCCTCCACAATAGAAGTGGGATATGTGGCTACAAAGGAAGTAGGGAATGAACAGATATAGTTGAGGTATCTAATAGAGGATCTTGGAAGAATATTAAAAGGTTGGTTTCTATAATAAGATAGTAATAATTCAATACATTTGATGAAGAATCCAAAATTTCATTATTAGATTAAAAATATAAACCTAAAATATTATTTTACCTAGAAGAATCTTGAGGATAGAGAGATGGAGCCAAAGAAGATAGCCTGAAGAAAAAAATCCACCTGAAATGTTCACGAAGGATTAAGTCTTATAAAGTTTAAGGAAATATTGTACCTAAATAGGGATAGGGTAGTCAAATTTTTTAGAGGCACTGATTATTACTATATAAGATTGAGTTTTGGTTTTTTCCTAAATTTTTTTGGTTTCCAAGTATTTTCCTTGAATTAGTATTCAAGTGAATGATTTTTAATAAATGTTAAGCTTATTCAAGATCAAGTTAAATGAACAAAATGGGAAACTCTAGAAGATAAAATTACACCTGTTGAATTTTGGAGTAACTGAAACTCTATATAAGGTAGGTGTTCTGGATGATGTGTTCTATAATGGGTGCATCTATGTGGTAGTATATAAGATGTGAGAGGAAGTTATGATATGGAAGACTCTTTATTAATATTACATGGAAGTATTCCTAACGGGTTTTGTTGAGAAGGGACAAATATAAGATCCATCAAAATTATGCGTAAGGGAAACATTTATAGTTCACTGAATGTTAGCTGGAAAGTGGAGATTACTACAAGAAATCACAGTTTACTGAGTTCGATGATGGGAGATTCAAAAAGTTTAGAGGTGGGTAAAATCGATTGATTAGTTAGGCCCCAACCATTGTATGTGTGGCTTTAAAAAATTATGTGATTAGTGATACAATTGGTTGGTTAGTAAAAATGATTATAATATATTATAAATTTCAATAAATTAATAGTGAAACTATGATCTCACATTGATTTATAACTAATATTTGAACCATGTAAAGTTTGTGTGTCCATTTTCATGCTTTATTTTCCTTGAATGGTTTTTTGTGAGAGTTGTGTTTATATAAACCTTCATGTTGAATTAATGCAGCGATTTAAGGGTTTTAACTTCCTATGTTTTAGTACATTAAAATAATTGGGTATCATTCTGTAAAGGAAGTTCTTGAGTTTGTTCCTTTGAATCATTCAAATGGTGTATCTTCCAGTGATCAATATGGTGTATGCCCCAAGAAATATTAAGCACCACTGTGTCCTGATTTTCGGTAAACTATATAAGGGTTATCAATTGTAACTTACAATTAATTATATCTAAAAGTTTTAGACACCTCACATATTAGATAAAATTTATTATGATATATATATATATATTGTTAAATATTATATATAAGAAAATATTGATTTTTCTAATTTTTGATTATGAATTGTTTAATAGAATTAATAAATTGTTTATAAATTATAGAAAAATGAGTTTTTTGATATTATTTATTTTATAAATTTTTAAATTAAATAATTATAAAATATTTATAATAAATTAATTAAATTTTATTAGATATATATGAAATAATATTTTCATAATATTAATTATTAATAAGAAATTTTTTATTCTTTAAATTACACAAATTAAAATATTTTTATGACACAAAATGTTTATATGGAAATTATAATTATAATTTTCAAACTATTTATAAATTATAAAAAAGGGATAAATAAAAAAATATATTTAATATTATAAATTATTCATAATATATTTAATTTTAATTGTTTAATCAAAACATCCTTATTTGGGAAATTATTTAAACCACATCAAAAAGAATCTTTATAATTTATTTGGTTAAGGTTTAAATAATCTAAAATTAGTGATATTTAGATTAAGAAATTTTTTTTACATGATATAATTGAAATATAAAATGTTTATATTTCATTTGATATCATATATTTAAAGTGAATTATATATTTAATGATAATTTGAAGGAATTTATATTTGAAATAAGTATAAAGTGTTTATATTTATTATCAAATGTCCACAATTAATGGCTAAATTAAAAAGTATCTATAATTTATTTATTTATGAATTATTGATAAATATTTTATCTCTTATTTAAATATATAAATTATTCATTTATTTAGTTTATTAATTGTTTTATTCATATTTATAAATTTGTTATATTATGCACTGATCTATGCTTCAATTTAAAGAATTAAACTGATTCTATGAATCTTAATACATACATTTAAGGAGTTAAATTCTAGGTATGATAATTGGTTTTGTTTTTATATAACTTGACTTTGTTTTTATGAGTTAGGAGGTCAAGTTTAAAGTTTTATTATATTTTATACATATTAGGTGTTAGGGTTATGACGGAATTGAGGTATCCCTTGAGTAATGTATCCTTGGGTATATCAAATTTGGGTCGTACTGCTCACTATCCTAAACTATTATTCCTTTTCTAGAAAAGTAGGAGTTGGATATCTATATCTCCAAGATTACTCTTATGGGGATTGTTAATTTCATATGATTCTAATAATTTATATTAAATGGTTTCATGTACCTTATTCAAGGGATATATTTTTATATGTATGAATATAGTTGTCTTTTCCTTTGATTGACTAACTCAATCTATGAGTTGTGTAAAGATGTAGACATCAATATGGATTTAACAAATTTATTTTATATAAGGAATAATATTTTAACCAAAATTATGATAAGCATGCATAAATATAATATTAGTTACTTGAGTGAATATGTTGAGATAGAATCCCCCTAGAAAAATAATGTGTAAGATTCCTTCTAAATAAGACACTTGTCTACTCCTAGAACATTCAGTATGGGTAACCCTAAATACTAGGTTCCCATGAATTATCTTGTGTAATTAAAGGAAGTATTAAGGAGACCCTAATTGTTAAGTTCCAAGTTTTATGTTTTTTTGGGGTTACACATTGATGGGAAACCATAACCATTTAGATAACAAGGAAAAGAGTAGAGTGAATATATAAGATATAATATGTCAAAAAGCAATCCATTAAACTTCTAGGGTGTCATATATGTTTTGATTGAAATTATTGTATACCTTATATAGTCATGGATTATCTTATGAGATTATATGGGATAATATATGATGAAATATGGATTACAAAACACTAATATATATGATGTATTTTAAAGGAGTCATCATTTTAGTGGGAGAAAATATTATAAAAGTCCCTATTAAATGATTGTATAACATGATACTCACTTGATAAAAGCCTCTATCTTAGATAGTTTTCATCATCATTATCAGAATGAAGAACATTCTTCGTGCTAGAGTAACACCGTTATAATAACCAAATGTTGAGGTTGTTTATAAAGTTAATCTAGATGATTATGAGAAGTATAAATGAGTCCACATATTATTTCAAAGTAATTATATGAAAAATTAACGAAGTAAAATTCTCCTCCTTTCATATAATCCATGTGATTTATTTAACTATTGACTTGGAGAGACAAGAGGTTTTCTTAAAGATGACTGTGGATTTTTTTGAAATCATTTTTATACCATTACCAACAATATGAATGTGTTCAATTAAATTTTAAACTATTTATTAAAAATAAAGAGGATTGAGGAATTGGTCATGTTATATTTTTGTTCTTTTATTGTTCTTAAAATTCAAAAGGGTAAAAGTTTAATCTAGAATAAGAAGATTGGATTTTCCAATAATTTTCCTTGGTAATTGTACCTATAGTTATTATGAAGGGAAGAAAATGTTCTATATGTGATGGAATTATTAAAAATACTTGAATGGGTTTGATAAACTCCATAGATAATCCATTTAGTGTATTTTTATTATAAAAATAAATTCTTCAATTTTGAAGGGTATGTGATACCAAATATACACTTTACATATGTTTTGATTTTACATGGGTTAAAATATCTAGGAGAGAATTAATAAGTAATATAGTTTTCATTCACTTAATAAAGCATATATTTTAAGATTTATGTTTTATAAAATGGTTTTGATATCATGAAGTTAAATTTAAAGTAAAATATCTAGATCAGATGGATCTATACAAGGGGTGTGTATTTTCATTTTAGTTCTCTTATATGATAAGAGAATTTATTTTTTAACAAAGTGGTACCATGAAAAATATTTGGTGATGAATTTAATTAAATTTGTTTATAATTCATTAGATTCTATAAAATTCTTGAAAATATGGTAATAATAAAAGTAGTTTTATATCTGATAAGGTGTTTATCATTTATATTTGTTAATATATGTGAAATAAAGATTTCACCACCCATCAATGGATAAGTTTTAATAATAAAATATTCTTTTTTGAATTATTATCCAAACATAAGGAACACTATATATGATATGGATATCAATATTTTATATATTAAATATTACCACTAATGTAAATATGTTTCATATTTCAGTACAAAAGCGTTTGTGCATCATTTCATGATATTTTGAAAAAAATATAGTTTCTAAGAGGATAGTGGCAGTATGTTTGGACTAGGTTATGTTAAATGATTATAAAATAACATATTATTCAATTAAATAATCAATTTTAATTTCATTTAATTTCCTAAAAGATTTTAGGTAATGTTTGTAAAGATAAATTTAAAGAGTAACATTTAGATTTTATAAAATAGTTAATGTTAATTTGTATCCTAAAGAATTTTTGGATTTATTGGAAAATAGATAATGTAAAAAATTAAATTCGTCAAATAAATATTTTAAGGAGAAATTAATATGGAAACGGTTCTAAGAATGATTATGATGATGAACATAGAAACAATTATATCTAAAAAAATAAATTATTAACATTGTAATATTTGATTTTATAAAGTTAAGGAGTTTGAATTTTTTGTTCAAGGATTTTATGATTATGAATGTGATTCCTAATACTTTCCATTATTCAAATTGGATTACTTCAAAGATGTTACTCTATATTGGAGTTTAGTTGAAGGGTTTATCAGGTAGTCACCCCATGTTTTTTCATCTACAATATAACTTCAATCATTTTATTTCATTGAATACCCACTAAACTTAAAACAGAGTCAAACTCATCCATGATCATGTTTCCAATGAATATGAATTGAAAAAATCTCAAAATTCTGAATTAATTGTACCAAGAAACAATTCATAACATTCCACTAATAAAAAGGTCATCTAAAAGCCTCAATATAGTATATGATAATGATTATGATAGAACTCTATCCCTTGTAGTAATATTAATTGCATATTAACCAATTATTAATAGAAATATCATCATCCCCCTCTTTTAAATTAACTTAAGGAGGTTTCTTCAATCTCTAAGAGGTATCTTCAATCTTCCATTTTTATTTTTTTTGTTAACATACAAATTATCACATGCATATCATTAAAACATTATCTTCCAATTCCTCAAATCGCACTAATTATATAAAATTATATGCTCCTCTATCCCTTTACGATCACTTACAAAATAAATTATAATTACCCCTATTTAATAGAATATCTACTTCTACATTGTCCCCCCATTCATCAAATGAAATATAAATAATGATAGAAAATAAAAATGAAAACTTGTAAGGATTTTGGGAAATAATTAACCCCTAATAAAACTCTGATGTTCTGGAAGGCATCCTTTGAAAGAAGATTTTTAACAATATCTATGACTTACTATTTGGTTGGAACATATTCTAATGATATCTCACCATGAATAACATTTTAATTAAATAATAGGTACTTTATTCTAGTATAAAAAGACGTAGAATGTTATACCAAATTATTTCACAAGTTGAATGAACTTCTATCATCACACCCAATCAATCTATGGTACGAAACATGAAACCTCATTTCTTAAAGATGAAAATTCATTAAAATCATTTGTGTTTTTTCTTATGATGTTTCAATATACTAAAATTTTATTGAGCTTATAGTGATTGAACTATAGTTCATGGAGTTCCAAGTAACACATCTTCCTCTAATAAAGAAATAAACTCTTGAAGATAACTTTAAATATCTAAAATTTCATGCCTAAACCACATCAATAAAAATTTAAATATGAAATGATGCATTTTTATCATAACCGGGTCTATAATAAAGGGTTACTTTTATGTACCACACGATCTATTGTTTTTCATAAGATGAAATATAATATCATTTTTTTAAATAGTATAATGTTTGATTGCTTATACAACTTGCAACACTGAGCCTAAACAAACCATGAAATATTATAATTAAATATGACCATTATAACCTAGCTATTGGATTAGCGGTTATGAATCTGAATAACCAAATTATGAAAAATATATGAAGTTCATACTCAAAATAAATTTATTTATTAACTAATAGTAAATAAACACTCTATTTCAAGTAAAGTCATTTTATTCTTAAAAAACATGTTTTCTTCAATAATAATTTTTATTTCTTTCCATGAGTGAATACTATAATTAATTTTTTCTAGAGTTAGAAAATTTATGTTATGAAATGAACTTAATTTTTGAAATATGAATATGATAATTATCTAAGGGTGAATTTTTTGGATTATTTTGAAAGTTTTTTTTCAATGAATGGTGAAAAATACTCATTTTTATGGAAACTATTTTTCATTGCATTTTGTGTTTTAATATTAAAAATATTTCTACAAATTATTGGAATTCAATCTTGAAAAATGGATTCCATATTAGGAATCAATAGGACCAAATTTTTTAAATAGGTCTCTTTTACTTCTAATAATTATGAATAGTAACCAAATTAAATAATCATCACCAAGGTAAGGATAAATTGGGCAATTCAGGTTAAAAATAATGTGACAAGGCATTCAAAATCAAACCAACACCTGATTTAATGTAATTAAATGAGTCAATTTCATCTATAATATTCCAAAATTTTAAATTATGACCTTTTTCATTTAGAAATTATTCTTACATTTATAATAATTAAGTGATAGATACAGAAAAAATGCCAATTTTCTTCATTTAATATTTATAATATTTTATGATAGGGATTAATAAAACTTCTGTTCAATTATAAAACTTCATTTAAAATATAAATAATTTTTTTATCATGGTAATTTATTTATAATTTTTATTGATGAAATAATTACCTTAAATTTTTCAGCAATGCTGGCACAACATTTATTTAATTAATAGAAAAATTAAATTAATGAATTTAAAAATACTAAAAGTAATACAATTTGAAACAATGTGTTCCATGAATTTTTAGATAAATATAACATGATAGTGTTGTGTGAAATTACTATATTCTAATCCCCACTTTGTCTTGACACATTTAAATTCAAATTAAAAGAATAGTGTAAAAAATGTCATTAATGATAATTTATAAAAATAATATTTTATTAAATGATTTAAAATTCATAAAAATACTATATTAGTAATAATTCATGTGATATTGTTTAAAAAATAATCCATTTTCCATTTATGGGTCTTTCATCATTTTTTAGTAACATTATTGACCCTTAAAGGCTAGGAAACTTTAATACTATGGTAATTTTCCAAAGGGTAAACAATGGGTCAAAACTAAAATATATGGGTAAAAAGATAACCAAAACATGTAAAAAAATTACTGTTTGAAAATATTTTGACTCAAAATCATCTTATGTTCTAATTATATCATTTTGGTTTCATTTTTTACATAATGATAATTTATATTTATTTAACACTTTAAGATATTCTATGAATATACCTCCCCTCACTTATAAAAGGACACCCCTCCTCTAAATTTTTAAAAAAACATTGAGTAATATGGATCAAAATATCCTTACCAAATTATCTTATCAACATAATTATGTAATTTTTGGATGTGTTTTTCTTCCTAAAATACTAACCCTATGTCCCTTAAGTGAATATTTAAAAAAGCACTTTCGGATAAGAGAGAATCATCTTTACCGAATCTTTCATATTTATTTATTCTTCAACTTCATATAAATATATTGTAACCCTCATAAAATAATAAATAAAGTATCATAAACATAATTATATGTTATTATGATGATGGTACAACCATTTTCCATCTCTTTTCTTTTATATGAAAAGTGAAAACATCGTGCGTATATATGACTTTCCATCTCTACATAGCGGTGTAATTCATTTATCATCACCACTTTTAATGGATAGTTATAAATAGGGAAATAATGATTATATCTTATATTTATGAAATAATTATTCCCCTGAAATTATAATATCATAAATACATTCTTACCTTCTAATCCATTGAAAAACGATAACATTGCTCATGTGTAGGTGTGGACTATCCCCTCCATGAGGTGATGTGATATATTATTCATTTCCACTTTACATGAAAGGTAATAATGATATATTTAATGGATATATATTATATTTATATAATTATTAAAATTATGAGGAATATAGAACCATAATCAATGTACAAGCACAATAACATCCATGAAAAAACTTGCATGAGAAAATAATGCAGTTAACACCCTAAATAATGATTATAATATAGGATTGTTAACAAAATGGGTGATAATATATAATAATAGGATCATATATTATATTATAAATATTAATAATATTTTTGTACAAATTAATAATATGTTTAAAATAGGTTAAATAATGTATAACTAAGAGGAAACATGAGGTAAGGCATTTTATCTTAATTTCCACTCCATTTATCCATATTTGGTAATATACACCTATTTAATTTTATATGGTTTATATATTTACCATTTGATTTATTTAATGTGAATATATATTTATTTATGATGATTAATTATTCAATTCTATTTAACCTTTCATGTATAATATTTAAAATAAAAGATGATCTTATTTCACATCTTCATCAAGTATATTTTTTCCATAACCATATTTTTCAAAATTGATTTATAAAAATATTTTTTCTTTAAATAAATTATTTATAAAAAATATTTTAAGATATCCTTAATTTTTTATGGTTTTAAAGTAATATTTCAAATGTTTTCCCTAAAGGGTTCATTTTCAACTTTCTTTACAAAAAAATTCAAAAATGAATGTTTTTTAACATATACTATGCTAACAAACCCTCTCACCACCACAACTATTTTAAACATTTTATCTCATTCTACATTATTTAAAAGGTATTAAAAAAAATATTTTGATAATTATTTATCATCCATTTTCTTTTATTATTTAAAATAAATAAATTTATTTTAAAACTTGAATTTCTAATGATTTGAAGGATATCTTTATCTCTAATTAATTTTGTGGTTATTAAATTTCTATTGAAACATTCAATTTATTAGGATCACTAATCATTAAATTTTCCATAAATATATGTATTATTTATACCATTTATATTATTATTTTCTAAAGAAAATATCATTTACATATTCAATGTTTTACTTTGAAGGTTATTTTATTAACTATTGAATTATTAATAATCCATATCATTTACATAATACAAAAAATTTGTTAATAATTTATATTGTTTTTGAATATTTGTTTACGATTAAACATAAGAAGAATGAATTGGAAATGCGGGGATGTGTGGGTCTTGAAATTATATATCCCTTGATTTGTTTACATGTCTCATGAGGCTAATAATTTGGGCAAATTAAATAGGAATTTACCCATATTTTAAAACTATCTTAGTGTATGGTCTTTATGGTAGAGATATCATGATTTATAAGATCATGATGTCCAATAGTATATATTTCATTAATTTATAATTCATTTATTAATATTATACATGAGATTATTTGATTGATATTATCCATGGATTCATTTTTTTCTCAAGTTATTAATTAAATGGATTGCGTTCTTAGTTATTTTCCTTTCCTTATTGATTATGTCTTATTTACTCATGATAACTTCCATTATATGTAACCCTTACTATGAGTTTGAGCTCACCCTTATTTTTTTCCTTTCCCTATCATATGAATAAGAAATATTTGAATGAGTTTCAAAAATGATGAAAATCATTTTATTTAGTTAAATTTCGTATTTTATTTCTAATATAATAAGGGAATCAGGTATATATAGGGTTCTTCAAGACCACTAAACTGATTGATAATTGGTTGAGAGATCTATTATATCTATACTAATATAATAAAGTATTAAAATACTCTAGGTTTCTAGAGTTGGGGTTCTTATAGTTGGTATCAGAGTAAGTTTAGTAGAAACCTTGGGAACTATTTTTTAAATAAATGTAACTAACAAGAGAATTATAATAACCCCTTATAGTCTTTGAAAAATTGTACCGTTAGTGGGAATTTGATTCTGGAACAATATTTATGTTGATTAATATATAAGATAACCCAATATGTTCCATTATTTTGTGATGGTTCCAAATGGAAGAAAGAGAATGAATACCCAAGGTCAGTGTGGGGATTTCCTCGATGAGCAAGAAAATAAAGTTGATGTTAGAGTTGAAAAAACCATTACCATATTATAAATGCTGACTCAGGTTATGTATAATAACCCTAATCATTTGGAGTAACATGATGTTACATGGTATGATACAGCTATATTGGGTCATTTAATATGACATAAGACTCAATCTATTAGTGGAACTACTAATCCAATGGTAATTGAACAGTGGATCAAATCTCTTGGAAATATATTTCTCAACATAGTATATAATGAAAGATAGAAAGTTATGCTAGAAGTGTATTATCTTATATGTAATTACGATCAATGGTGTTCATTGATCAAGAATACTATAGAGAAAAAAAACATATATTACATAGAGATTTTAAATTAATATTCATTAATAAATACTTCCATCTTGATCAATGAACTGAAATGAAGTTAAATTTCCTCATATTAAGAAAAAAGAATAAGAAAGTGTTTTGGAGTATGAGGCTACATTTACAGGACTATATAGTTATGCTATAAATTATATATGTAATCACGAGAGTAATATTGAACATTTCTTTGAATTCCTTAATCCGAACCCCAAAAGGGAATTGGTTTCTAATAATTTTTCATAATATAATGAATAATTATTATGTTCCATCAAAAAAGATAAGTAATTTTTTAAATCCTATATATTTGAGGAAAATCAATAGAAGAAGTTCTTTGTTGAGAAATATGGAAATGGTAAAGTGTAAAAGAAGAAGACAGGAACAAAGTAGTTCCAATCATGTGAATTTTTTTGAATGAACCATCATGGAAAATGAATTAAGCACATATGAGTTTGTTATAAATGTTGAGATAAGGGTCATATTGAAAATAAATTAAATGGAAATAAACAAATTAATTCTTTCCAATGATTTAACTATATATAAATGAGGAATTATTTACAATAATCCTCTAAGCCTTAAGGGAATATATTGTTGAAGAGACCAAGGGGAGAATTCCAAGCTTATGTTATTACTATATAAAAATTTTAATTTACTGATGATATGGTGGAAGGTACTTTAATAGTTTCTTCAATTTTATCCAATTATTTATTTCATTATAGATATCTTGACTCTTTTATATCTTCCATGTTTTCTAAGAAAATTATATATTTTACTAGAACCTTAATAAATGAGTTTCCTATCAAAAATCCAAGTGGAAATCTAAAAAAAAGCTATGTCAGTCAATTACCATTATGAACCATAAACATTCCCTATTTACAGGCTTGATTATTATACCTATTGTTATCATTGATATAATTCTTAGTATGGATTAGTTTTTAAAATATAATAAAAAAACTTTACTCAAATAGAAATGATTTGTGATGAGAATGTGGACTTCCTTAACTTTAGAGGCGAGACTTCATCACCTGATTCATGTCATGATCCACCACCAATAGCTCTTCAGAATGAAATTCATAGGGATGAAGAGTGGACATAATATATAGATGAAGTAAGGATTGAGTATGTACCTATTGTACAAGAATACATTGATGTATTTCTTAATGAATTACATGGACATCTACCGGAATGCGAAGTTATGTATTCCATTGATTTAATCCCAAATGAAATAACAATATTAAATACTCACAATAGAATAAACACTGTGGAATTAGTGGAGTTATGTAAATGAATACAATAGTTGTGTGAAAAGGGATTTATATGCCCTAGTGTTTCATCTTGGGGGGCCCATATTATTTTAAAAAAAATAAAGATGGATCTATGAGGGTATACATTGATTATATGGAAATCAATGCAATTACAATAAATAAAAAGTACCATTTTCCAATAATTAATGACTTATTTGATCAAATACAGAGATATAAATATTTTTCAATGATTGAACTTTATTCTGGGTATCATCAATTGTGAGTAAAGAAATATATTCTAAAGATATATTTTTGAATGAGGTAAAAAAATTAGGAGTTTATGGTAATTTCATTTGGATTGACTAAAACACACTCTGTTTTTATAGATATAAAGAAATGAGTATTAAAAGAATATTAGGATAATTTAGTTGTGGTAATTATTGATGATATATTTATATTTTATAAAATCTATGAGGACAATGAAAATAACTTCTGGATAATTCTTGAGACTCTTATAAGAAAATATTTATATGAAAAATTTAGAAGTGTGAATTCTATCTTTATAAATATTCTTTTCTTGGTCATATTTCTACAAGGGTAGAAAATTAGTTGATGTAGCAATGAATTAGAAATAAAATAATGGAATACACAAAAATAGGTAACTTAGATACATATTTTCATTGGTTTGGGAGATTATTAAAAATAGTTGTTCAAAATGTTGCATAATAGACTAACTCGTTAACCAATATTATATATAAAGGGGTTAAGTTTGTATGGAAAAATTAAGGTGAAGTAGGTTTTTAAGAATTAATGAGATGATTATTCAAAATTATGATTTTGAATATACAATCATGAAAGGATGGATTTGTGATATATAGTGGTGCATAAAATAATGGAATTGGTTGTTTCCTTATGTATAATGACAGTTTTATTGACTATGAATCAAGATATTTAAAGAATCATGTAAAAAACTATCCCATTCAGATCTTCAATTAGAATCTGAAATATTTTCTTTGAATATTTGGTTACATTATCTCGATAGTGAATGATATGAGATATACATAGATCATAAGAGTTTAAAATACAATTTTTCCTAGAAATATATCTACAATGTGAAAATATGATGGATTTATATACTCAAGGATTATGATTTATTAATACACTACCACTAAGGGATGGAAAATTAAGTAGCAGATGCATTCAGCATGAAATATCATAGATGTATATCTAACGTAATTATTGAGAGAGATCCTATTTTTATAGATTTATTAATGATGGAAATAGAAATTATTAAGGAACATGAAACATCATTATTTTTTCAAATGGTTTCTAAATCATATTTATTGGAATAGATAAAAAGTTCTCATCCTGATGATGATAATTTTATGAATAAAAAAAATCCAGGAATGATGATAGATTGTTAAAATATATATATGAAGAAAAAATTATGAAATTTTGAAAAAGGTTATGTGTACCATATATATCTGAGTTAAAAAGAGAATTATTAAGTGATTCTAATAGCTCAAATTTCTCTATACATCCCAGTTGGACCAATATGTATAGATTTTAGAAGAAACATTTTTGGTTGGATAAAATAAAGCTTCAAATACTTGATTATGTGTCAAGATGTTTTGTTTTCAAATAGGTGAAGGTTATTAGAAAATGTCCTAGATAATCCAGGAATCCTCTACTGATTCTAATGTGGAAATGGGATGATTGTATTATGGAATTTTTCACTAGATTAACATATAATCCCAGAAATAATGATTCAATATGGGTTATTATTGATCACCATACCAAATATGAACATTTACTCACTATAAGAGAATATTTAACTCTTGAGTGACTTTGAAGACTATATATTAAAAAAGCTGTAATAATTCAGGTTACACCACTTTCAATTGTGTCTGATCATGATCTATGATTTACATCAAAATTTTGGAAAAATTCATTAGAAGGCTCTTGATAGTGAGATTCATTTGAGCACTTATTATCACCATCAAATTGATGGACACCCAAAAAGGTCTATTAAAAAATTTAAGGACATGTTTAGGTCATTATCACTTTACTTTCATTGTTTTTGGGATTATTATTTTTATGATATAGTTTTACTATAATAATAACTTTAATTAAAGTATTAAAATGATTCCATATGAAGAAATATATGGAAATAGGTGTAATAATAAAACTTCTTGGGAAGAAGTTGGTGAAAGAAAACTTGTCGGCCTAGATATTGTTGAGGGAACAATGACAAAGGTAATGGATATTCAGACTCATATTAATGTAGCACAAAGAAGGAAAAAATGTTATTCCGATAACTAATGGAAAGATTTTGAATTTAAAGAGATAAAAGTATCTTCAAATTATCCCTATGTAAGGTTTTCATAAGAACTGGTTGGAATGTAAAAATGAGCTCCAGGTACATCATACCTCTTAAAATTTTAGAAATAATTGGATCTGTGTGTTACTGATTAAAAATTCCATCAATCCTCTCTAATGTTCATGATGTGTTCCATATATCTTTATTAATGATGTATATTATAGATGCAATGTATGTGATCATATATAAATAAATATAACTGTATAATGATCTATCTTTCTATGAAGGGAATATCTAGATTCTTGACACTAGAGAGTAATTGTTGATTAATCAAATGACTTGACTGGTAAATATACTTTGTAGAAATGATAAAATAGAGGAAATGACATGGGGACCTGAAGATGTTATGAAAAAGAACCATGATAATTTTTTAGAAGGAAATAAATATAAAAATATTAGGGAATAATTTTTTGTATTAGGGAAGAATGTAATATCCATAGTTTTTTAAAATAACACTATATTTGGTAGCATATACTACTCGCATCACCAAACCTTAATAACCAAGAAATATTATTTCTTAAATATGAAATTCAAAACATATCTTTTGAATTGGAAGTTATGAATAGTAATAAACACATTATGAAATATATATTAAGTTCATACTAAATATAATTTTATTTATTTATGCTTAGGAAATAAACACTCATTTTTTAGTAAATTCATTTTATTCTTCAAAAATATGTTTTCTTCAAAATAAATTTTTATAAAAAACTTATATAATTAAAATTTCCCAATTTTGTAAAATTTATTTTATAAAATAAAATTAACTTCTAAAATCCTAATTTGAAAATTATCCTAGGAAACGTTTTTATTATTTTTTGAAAATATTTAATATTTTAATGAAAAGTGAAAAAAGCTTCATTTTATTAAAAGTTTTTTTTCATTTCAAGAAATTATAAAGTCAAATTTTTAATTGTTTGAATAAAACATTAGTGAAGTTTTATTATTAATAATATAATTATGGTATTTGGAATGAATTTTATACTCGAATGTGGTATAGGAACATTTTTATGTTTAAAAGGCTTATTTTCTGAATAACTTTTTTCTTTGCGTTTTATGTTTTAATGTGAAATAAATTTCTTCCAATTATTGAAATTTATTCTTAAAAAATAAATTCATTATTTATAAATATGAGGTACTAACTTGGTATATAGTTTTCATTTATTTCTAGTTGTTATGAATAGTAACCATAGTAAATAATTATCACCACAATACGGGTAAAATGGGAAATTTAATTTAAAAATATTGTGATGAGGCCCTAAAAATCACCCCATAAATTTGAATAATTTAGTTTTATGTGTCAATTTAATCCAAAATCATCTAAAATTCAAAAATATGACCTTTATTTCAATTTAGATATGATTTTTACATTTATAATATTTAAGTTAGAGATAATGATAAAAATGTCATTTTTCTTCTTTTAAGATCTATAATATATTATAATAGGGATAAATAGAAATTACATTCTATTATAAATAGTCATTTTAAAGATAAATAATTATTTTCCGGGTAATTTATTTAATAGTTTTATTGTTGAAATTATTTCTTAAATTTCTTAGGCAACGCCGACATGACATTTATTTAATTAATATATAAAAAAATAAATGATATTAAATTTTAAAAAAGTATTATAATTTGAAAGAATTATCATGTTCAAATTTTTTAAAGATAAATATAACATGATATTTATGTGTGAAAGTATTATATTCTAATTCCTTTATTGTATTGATGTATTAAAATACAAATTAAATGAATAGTGTCAAAAATGAAATTATTGATAATTTATGAAAATAATATTTTATTAAATGATTTAAAATTAATTAAAATATTATATTTTTATAAATAAATGATATATTATTTAAAAAATAATCATTGTTCAATTTATGGGTCGTTTCTTCATTTTATAATAACATTATTTACCCTTAAATGGTAGAAAACACTAATAATATGGTAATTGTCAAAAGGGTTAATGGGTGGTCAATACTACAAAATAAGGGTAAAAACATAACCAAAACTTATATAAATATTATTGGATAATATTATTTAGAATTTTAATAATATTTTGTTTTAATTATATCAATTTGGTTCCACTTTGGAATAAAAAATAATTTATATTAATTTAATACTTTAAAAAATTCCAAGAATACCCCTCCCCTCACTTATAAAAGAAAACCCCTTATATCAATTATTTATAAATATTTGAGCCATATAGGTTGACCAAAACCTAAAAAATTATATTATAAAATAATTAAATATGTTCTAGAGGTTTTAGTATTCATAAAATACCAAGTCTAGGTCATTTAAGATAAGATCTAAATGAGATCTTTCGAAGAAGAGGTAATTATCTTTATCGATAGTTTCAAATGTATTTCTTCATAAAATTCATCTAAATCTATTGTAAACATAAAAAATAGTAACTAAGGTATCATAAACATACTTATATGTTATTATAATTTTGTTACAACCATCTTTCATCTATTTTCTATCTTATGAAAAGTGGAAACATCGATCGCGCCTACACAAGACTTATCATCTCCACGTAGTGGTGTAATTCATTTTTCATCAACATTTTACTTGGATAGTTATAAAGATTTAAATAATTAATATATGTGTAATATTTATGAAAAAATATTCCTTTTTAATTTTAATATCATATATACATTCTTACCTTACAATTCATTGGAAAATGATAACGCCACTCGTGCGTACATGTGGACTACCACCTCCATGAAGTGATGTGATCCGTATTTCATTTTATCTTTACATGGAAGGTAATAAGAAAATATTAAATTGGTATATATTATTTTTCTATCATGATTAAAATTTTAGATATTATA
Source organism: Viscum album (assembly GCA_963277665.1). Classification (NCBI taxonomy): domain Eukaryota; kingdom Viridiplantae; phylum Streptophyta; class Magnoliopsida; order Santalales; family Viscaceae; genus Viscum; species Viscum album. Next base: position 631,114,088 of record OY728121.1, read on the forward strand.
GAACCATAATCAATATATAATGAAATGAACTATTGTGAAAAAACATGCATGAGAAAATAAAGTAGTTAACACCGAAAACAATGACAATAGTGAAAGATTATAGATAGATATGTGATAAGACGTTATAAGAGGATCATATATGATACTATAAATATTAATAGGATTATGTTAAATATTAATAATAATTTTAAAACCATTATATATGAGGTTAAATCACATTGTACTAAGAGTAAATGTTGGGTATGATATTTCATATCAATTTCCACACTTTTGAGACATATTTGGTAATATGAACATATTTAATTATATGTGGTGTATATATGGAGACATTGAGTTGTTTAAATTCAGTATATATTTATTCATAATGATTAATCATTCAATTAAAGTTAATATTTCAAGAGTAATGTTTAAAATAAAATCTGATCTTATTTCTCTTCATGATTAGGTATATTTTTCTTCCATATCCATATTTCTAAATTTTTTTTATGAAAATAATTTTTATTTACATAAATTATTTATAAAGGATATTTTTTTATTATTTAATTTTTTCTTGGTATTAAAGAAATATATAAAATCTTTTTTTTTCTGAAAGGGGTCATTTTTATGTTTAATTATAAAAAATTCATAAGGAATGTTATTTTAAATTATGTGGAATTAACAAGACTTCCCATCACCATAACCATTTTACCCTATTTTGATTCTTCTATAATATTTCAAAGGTATTACAAAAAAACTATTTAAATATATTTTTCTTAACCATTTTATTTTATTCTAAAAAATACATGCATTTACATTAAAACCTATATTTTTAATGAATTCAAGGTTATCTTTATCTCTTATTAATTTTGTGGTTGTTAACTATCTATTGAAACATTATATTTCTTGTGATCATTAAACATTAAATTTTCCTTAAATATCCATTTTCTTTATACCATTGGTTTGATTATTTACTAAGATATATAACAATTTTATAAAATGTGTTTTACATTGAATGTTATTTGTTTTACTGAGGAATTATTGATAATCCATATTCTTTAATGGATACAAAATTTTAAGGAATATTCCTAATTAATTTTAGTTAATCATTAAACAGATGAAGAATGCATTGGACATGTTGTTATGGTTAGGGCCCAAAATTATATATCCCCTCAATGCATTGACATGTCTCATGAGATAAATAAGTTGACCAAATTAAATGGATCTTTAACCATAGTTTTAAACTATATTGGCATAAGGTCTTGATGGTAATATATAATGATGTATAATATTAGGAAGTCCAACATCATGAATTTCCATCAATGATAATTCATTTATTAATATTATCCATGATAATATTACATTAATATTATTAATTAATTCATTTTTTATGAAATTTATTAACTGAATAGTATATATTCCCAATTGTTTACCTTTTTATATTGATTATGCCTTATTTACTCATGATATCTTCCATTGTACTTTCCATTACTATACATTTTATATCACCCTTCTGTTTTTCCCTTTTTCTATGATATGAAGAATAAATATTTAAATGTATTTGAAGGATGAATATCATTTGATATTGTTAGGTTTTATATTTTATTTCCAATGTAATAATGGAAACATATATGTTTTTGGTTACAAACAATTAATAAACTGATTGATATAAGGTAATGTGATACCTTATATCTAAACCAAATTAATAAAGTAGACACCAAATCAAGGTTACTAGATTTGGGGTTGTTACCTGAAACTCCTTTAGGTTTATTTGGAAATGTGAATAAAGTGGAAATATAAACACAATGTCCAGTCATGATGCAATCAAATAGGGAATAATCCAAATGATCCATCACAACTTCATTTGATTCACAATCATTCTATATTAATCTAGGTACTGATTAGTCCCATCTACTATAGAAGTTTATAATTCTTTTGACTCCTGCATTCCAAAATTTTTAAGTGACTCATATGAAAACATTTCATATGTTATAAATATAAAACCTGATATATCTATAACATGAAAAATTTAGAAGAATTTAATATTAAAAATCATCAACATCTCTAATAGGTTCCTCCTTTGAGTAGAAAATTTATTAAAAATTTATTATTTATATTCAATAAAAATAATTTCATCAACCTTCACTTTAATAATGAGAAATTTTGTGTCATATCTCTTGATATAAATATTTAAAACCACATTAAATTTCTTAAATTCCATGATCTTTAAAATAATATCCAATTTTGAATATCATGCTTGCATTGAGACACCCTGGGCGAACAGTCCATGGATTCTTTGTGAATAAACACATTAATTATATACATGATATTAAATGAATCAAAGGGAATCATTTTTTCCATCAATAATTAAAATATAAATTATAATTATTGATTCACTTATATTCAATAGACATTTTAGATTTATAGTTTTAAAGTGTTAGTAAAAAAATTTCAATAAATCCCTATTATTTCTCATCAAATAGACATTTTTTTACTAGATAGTTAGCCTCTTAATTTATAATATGTTTTTAACATCTCCCATAAATTCTTCACACATGATACTATTCTAGACATATCATGTGTAATATTTCTCTTCACAATATAGGGAAATAGAAATATAAAAAAGGTGATCTCAAATGATTTGTAAGGGAAACTGTACATCTAAACCAATCATGTAATGAATAATATTATAGGAAAAGATATGAATAAAATAATTCGATATAATTCATCACATGAACTTGAAAAAAATAAATGGTTAATAATAATAAAAATACATGGACAATAATAACTAAATTCAAGGTGATGGAATGCATAATGAAAAACATATTGATCTTTACCATCATGTATTTGACCAAGACATTCTTCCTGCTATCAAGGTCACAACCAAGACATCATGATAGAATATGGTAGGAATACACCAAATACAAAATCCTTTTGTCTCATGAATCTAAATAGTTCATCAAGGGGTATATAATACCAAGCCCACCCATTACTTCATTTAGTCCAATGAATTATCCATAGGAAATATATGAATAAAAATAAAATTCATAATAAATGATCCCAAGTTATCTATAAAAATATATATTGAGATATGAACATACATAATTTCAATACCTTCCTAGTCAATAAATGGAATCACAGGATCATAAGCTATCTAAAGAAAGAATGTGCATGGTTAAAAAATACCAAATCATATTGTCTTAGTAATCCAAAAACCTATATATTGAAATAAAAATAATAAATTTTTTCAATATTTCCCTAATCAATAAACAGAATAGATTTCTATGTAATCATACTCAAACTAACAACATATAAAGTAATAATATATGGTTAAGTTAACAACTTTCCCAATTAATCGATGTATGACTATCTAGGTGAATTCCACTAAAACAATGTATTAATAAATATGGAATTCATAGAGGAAAGATATTAAAATAATAATCAATCCTATACTAGAGGATGATTTAGAAATAAACAACTATAATTAAAGGCTATATAAAAAATATATTCGAATAGTTTTAGAAACTATTATTATAGGTCCCCTATAAAAAAAGTTTTTTAAATCATTTGTATAGTGTTATCCTATACCAATAGTTTTTGAAAACCTTTAGTATATACCTACCACTACAAGTAGTATGAACCCATACCCCTCTTTCTTATTGTGTATTCAACACCCCTTGGATAGTGATACCAATTTTATGAACTATTCCTCTATTACAACTCATTTTTGAAATGTGTTTTGAGTGGAATCATCAATCAGTGTTTTATATCCCCATTCGTTCTTATTCCATTCTATTATTTTTGAATCTATACACCCTATATTGAAATAGTACCTAGGTTTCAATTTTTTTAACAATCTTATTGGGGTTTTTATATTTAGAGTTTATATATATCAAATAAAGGAACAATCATTGTTTATCTATGTGATATTTTTGTAGGAATCATTGTATACCCTTTTATTTTAATAATTATGAATGGTTTAATTAATTTAACTATGTTTCTATTGGAGATTAAATGATCATATAAATTTTCTTTATTCATGAATTATTATTTTATATTAAAATATGTTAGTCTTAGAGATTAAATGCTCATGTCTATTACATTATCAATTATTAATTATAATTCTATATCAGTGTTTTATGAATTATAAAGTGAATTTATGTTTAATAATTAAGTTTTATTTTTTCTGATATCCTTTTGTTTTACTTTATCCTTTCCGTTCTACATTTTCATTCCCAATATTTTAAATAACCTAAAATAGAACACAATTACCAAGTGTTCGGTTATGAATATTTATCATTATTTAAAATTTTATTTTATATGAGGGAGTTTTATGATAGTGGTGTGCCTCATTTAATATTTTAGTTTTGATAGATTTATTTAAGGAAAATTTTCATTTCTTTACTATCTATATGGGATTTAATGTCCCACTTGGAAAATATAATTTTTTGCATTATATGAAATGTTGGAAATGTTATTTATAAATTGAGTTGATAGGTAAAATGATTTTATAATTTAAAAGTAAATTGTATAGTCCTTTTACTTTTAAGATGATTGTTGTTAAAAAATATTGGTTTACAACATGTTACATATATCACTTTATTAAAAACATATACAAACATAACATTAAAATATGTTTCAAATGAAAAAGTGATATTTAGAACCCATATTTGAATAAAAGTTAATGAATAATGAATTACCCAAGAAAGTGTTTTAAAAAGAAACTACTCCAAAAGAATATGTATTACAAAAAACCAAATAAATATTCATTTCTATAAAAAAAATAATTAAACCCATAATGATGCTGAAAAATAACCCAAAACACCCGAATTCTTATAACCTCCTAAACAACTAAATATAATATTAAAAAGAATAAATTGAAGATTTAAATTAAAATATTTGATTAAAAAAACTCTATTGGGAACAAGATAAATCTGAAAATTCAAGAAATTATACACTATAAATAGTTTGGGGTGTTACAAAATGGACTTAAATTATGTTATTAAATGATATTTTAAAAAATAGTTTACTTTTAAATTGGATTTTTATATACTTTATTTCATTAAATATTTCTAGATCACTCCAATTATCATTTTCATTTATATAATTTATATTTCAAGAACAATTTCCTATTATAATTTGGTTGGAATAGATCTATAACTCCTTTCAATAGACTACTCCACTATATTCCACATATTACTCCCTAATAGTTACAACATATTTCTTGCAATATAGTATTAATGAAGGAAAATATTCCCTCAGTTCCTTGGAATTATATAGAGAATTCTATTGAATGGAGTTCTTTTTCATGTTGTATTAAACCTCCAAACATAGGTGATGTTCAAGTACAATTAATTTTATCCACACATTGTGGAGAAGTAATATACTAGAGCATGATAAAACACATGTATTGTTCATGTACAACTAAGTTTAATCTAAAATTAGGTATCAATTATTTTATATTCCATGTCATATATATTTTTTGGTTACTACTAATATTCATAAATTATTGAATATTCTATATTTTATGATAATTTTGGCTAGATACAAATATTATTATAATAATTTCATATTAAAATTAGTATTTATATTATATAATTGGATACGTTTTGTAGACATTTGATTTTAAATAAAGTAATACCAGTGTTTTGAATGTTTTCCATGATAAAAACATATATATCAAAGATATGATCTTCTATGTTATTTAAAATATATTTTTTATTTTAAAAACATTTATTGGCTAACTATTATTGGTTGAATTTAGAGTGTATACATATGAAACACCCATTCATGTGTCTAAATTTCATAGTGTCTTCCCATTTTTCTAAATTTCAAACACAAACTTTACTAAGACTTTTAATAACTGAAATACATCTATTACATACATTTTTAACAGATAGAAACAAATTTCAATGCATCTTCACCATTTCACCACTCCTTCTATTAAGAATCATTATATGATTCATGGAATGTTATTCAATGAACATGTAAATTTTGTAACTCATGACTAAAATCAATTAAACATAAATGCAATGTGGCTATTTAGGAATATTACACATATTTCAAACTTGAATGACCAATTTTGAAGCTACGTGAGACCAAAACTAGTCTATACCAACTAAAAATAATAAAATCTATTAGAAATAAAAATGTTTAAAATTTATATACACAAAAAATACATTCCATTAAACTAAAATTTCAACATCCACAATTTACATTCAACCAAAATGTTCTTTAAATAGAAAAAGTTTAAAAAATATTAAAATTTAATTCATTTTAATCATAAAAAAACCATTTTAATCATTTAACTCAACTCTAATGTATTTATAAAAATTAAAATTAAAATACTTTTATGAAACCAATAAAAGATAAGAATTATCTATAACTATAAAAAGACATTCTAGAAAACACCCCACACCCAAATAATACCTTATTCCTTGAGACCAATTCCCCTTCAAACACTTTCCACACAATAACTAAAATAGAACGACTATTTTTAAAAACTAGCACCTTGAAAAAATACATTTTAATTTAACAAAACAATTTTTAAAATTTTTTTCCAAAATAAAACTACCCAACAATAATCAAAAAATTTTATTACTATAAGTATTAATTTTCAAAAATGTAATATTTTTTTTCAAGAAAACATGGAAAAAATAATCTAAATATAGATATATATATAATAAAATTTATTATTTTAAATCACGATATTAAATTGGAAAAACAATAAAATTTATCATTAAAATATTTTTTATAAACAAAAATATATGATTATAAACTTAAAACACTATAATAAAAGCATTACTTTACATGATATACACCATTAAATTATTGGATATAAATTTATACCTTATTTAAAGTTAAAAGTTATTAATAACCTAAAATAATGAAAACATAGGATTTAACATGAATGTTAAATATATAATTTAACATTAATTAATCCAAATAAATAAATTTAAAAAGGGAACTAATAAATATTTAAGATTTTAATAAAACAATTTTTTATTATTGTTTTTAATGTATAGAATTTTTTTTCATAAAACTAATTAAAAAGAAAAACCAATCATGAAATTAAAAATGAACATATAACATTCAAAATCGGCATATTTTATTTTCTCTCAACCATATAATCTTCCCTTAAATCGTGTTAAATTATTCAAAAAACATATAATGGTTTCAAATTCTCCTTTCAAATACTCGTGATGATTTAGATTCAAATCAAAAATTCATTCAAAATAATGTTTTAAATTATTTTATTCTTAAAATTTCAAAAAACGAATTAAAATTATATTCTAAGTAAAGTACCTTTTAATAGACCTAGTTTAAACATACAAGTGTTTAAACATTTACTTATATCAAATAACATTTAAAAAAAAAAATAACATGAAAAAAATTAATTTGTAATGAAATTTTAAAAAATTCTACTAACAAGAATTCTGATCATGATTTTTTGAACTTATACCATTAAATTTTAATACAAATAATTCACACTAACCCATAAAATTAAAAATAAACCTCTCATAAATTAGGTCTCTAATGAAATAACAATTCAATAAGGGTTATGTGATTATCCCCATGAATTTTAAATTTATTTAGGCTCAATTTTATTTTATGGAATAATTCCATCTATGTATAGACATAATATTTTTTAAAAAATTACATATAATAAAAGATAAATAAAAATATTAAAAATAAATTTCCATTTAAATAATAGAAAATTTTAGTGAAAACCAAATTATAAGATGAAAACACATAGTTGATATCCCAAAAATTATTAACAAAATATAAATAAAATACATTACATTTATTTAAAAAAACACGTGATTTAAAATATATTTTATTAATACCCACTAGAAACATTTAAATTTATTACAATTGAATGTATAATGTCATAAAAAATTAAATTTTCATACTAATTTCCAAACCATTATAACCATAATATATTGAAAACATTATTTTAAAACCTCATTCAATTTTAATTCCTTGAAATTCCATTTCTGATAAATATATTATAAAAAAAATTAAGATATTTTTAATTCTATGTAAATCCCAAACACCCTCATTTGTCAACAACACCATTTTTCCAAAATGTTATAGTATTCTAATCACTGTGAAAAAGAGCACTCATTGAGAATCCATTGAGTTATTTTCATAAACAAATGATGGGGATCCTTTGTTAAAAATATTTTAATAGTTAATTTATTAAATAATTAACTATAAAAATGAAAACCATGAAAAAAAACCAATATATAAAACATAAATTGATAATTAATAGTAATTATAACTTCTCAATTATTGTAGTATGTTATGTAATCTCTTATACTTGGATTGTCTTGAAAGTTTCTATGCCTTAAATATGCCATGAAAGATTTTATGTCTTATTTTATCTACCCATTATTTTAAATTAATTTCATATTTATTTTTCAATGCAAGAAATGAAAAATATTTAAGAGATATATAAGAACAGAATGATTGAAAATGATTAATTCATGATATCATGTTGAATATGATGATTCATGTGAGGATGTTCATGTTGAGGGTAGTGATAATGATGACTATGATGTACTAGGTGATTATGATGCTAATGGTGGTGGGGAGACATATTTATTAGAGGTTATATTAGTGATTATTATGAAGGAAATGATGCTAGGGAAGATGCTCATAATGATGGAAATGATAGCTGTAAAAATAATTGAAGTGGTATCCATGATGGAGATATTATCCCACTCCATTTATGACATAATATTTAGTAAATAACTACATAGAAGGTGTTTGATGACAAAAATTTAATATATATGTCTTCCTATATGTTTTTTAAACTATAAAATAATTAAACGTGAATTATAAAAGATATTGTTTCTGTATTTAATTTTTTTTGAATACATAATTTCATTTTTAGTATGGAATATATCTATTAATAGGTATTTATTGTGATGGTTATAGTTGGATGTTAGGTTGGTGTTGTGGGAACCTATACCAACAATTTCATAAACATTGATACAATAGATTATATGAATGGGTTAATAAACTGTTAGTTAAAAGAAATTCCAAATGAAATATACCAATGATTTCCAAAAAATAATTTCTATATGGGTATATCAATGGCTAACTTCCATATAGTTATGGTAACCATCATTATATAATATACCAATTTTTCTAATTCCTACCCTAATGGTTTAAAATCATTGACATAGGTTAATTTTACAACAGCAAGAAAATTATAGTAATTTATTTCCAGGAATTTAATCCCTCAATGGAAAATATTATCATTGGATTTATAAAGTAATACATTTAAAATATATACACTACAAAAGGAAATAATTATTTAGTATGAATCATATATCAATGAAGTAAAATTGAGATGTAAACACTCTTATGATAATTGTAATACAAGAATATAAATAACATGAGAGGGATACAATAAAATGTAAATATAAAAAAATGAAATATATTATTTATAAGTTAAGGTAATAGGATAATTAATACACCATATAATGAAAATATGGTGTGAAATATCAAACATGTATTATGTAATTAAATATAGAATAAAATAACCCTTATATATTTAGAAACTTTCAAATCAAAACCCTTGGAAGGAGAAAATTTCAAATGGAACACTAAGTTAAGTGAATAATTAGAGACTCATTATATAAAATATCAATTTTTTTAATTATATAATTCAATGGATAATATTGTGTATAACATAAACTGGCTAAAATGAATTGAAATTTGGGACAATAAACCCATTACACCTTAGAAGCTTTTAAATAAAAAACCCTTGAAGGATATATTTTGAAATGAAACATTAAATACTAAGAATTATGAAATGAATGTGATGAAAAAATATTAACAGTTTTATTAGACACACAATATAAAAGAAAACGTTGTGTATAATAAGAAATATGACTCAAGGGGTGAAAAATGAGAGAAGAAACCCATAACTTAATTCACATTTTGTAGAAATGTGATCTAACTTCCTGTATAATAAAAATCACTATATAATCATCTATTTCAGAACCTTATTATTATAAATTTACATATATAAACTTCATTTATAAATATTTCTTATGAATATATTAATTGTTTATGGTTCATTTTCATCATAGGGTTCTATAATTTTCTATAGGTTATTCCATACTAGTTTCGTAATAGAGTTATTGATTCTTATTTATAAACAAAAATTTAAAAATTAATAGATTATAAAATTTAAAAACATATTTGCTTTTTAACTATTCATAATATCAAATTTTAATTTGGTTAATGATATAAGTCTAGTATTTGAAAAAGAAAATTTTAAAGAACTAGTTTCAGTATGTTTAACAGTCAAATAATGATATATTAATAAATATTTTAAATATCCAAAAAAATTATAGAATAATTATTGAATATTAAATAAATTATTATAAAATTTTATTATAATTATATAATATTATTTAATCATTAGTGATATAAATATTATAACATCATTCACTTAGGTGGGAAAACTAACCCAAATGAGAGTGTGTTATAATGATTTTACAAGTGAGGAAATGTTTTTATATAATGTTAATTAAAATTTTACAAAAGATTAAATATTTCATAAATATAATTTAAATTCATGAAATATATTCTTAAATCCATACATGAATTGTGGTGAAGAAAAATGAAATTAATCTTTTGTGTAGGTGGAAATTCATAGATATACATGATTAATGATTCTATTTCTCTAAAAATGGGATGCAATGATGGTATATAATAAGTTATCATTTAATAATTATAATTTTGGAATAATTAACTTATTAATTCATCAGATACAAAATTTTCACAACTCATGAGATGTGTTGAGGAAGAAAACCACATCATTTCCTCGAGGCAGTAGTCTGTGTGTGCACAAGATCGTTATGGTTTTTTTCTAAGTCAATGGAGAACATTTAAAAATGGTTGGTCCATTAATATAATTAAATTATTGTATATTAATGAAAGTTTTTTAATTATAATAGCGACTCTGTAATAATTTTTGGATGTGTAATATTAAGAATAAAAGGCTGAGGAGTAAGAAATACTCACATTTAGAACTTATGATTTCTCTGGGAAATTTCCTTGGAAATAGTGGACATAGGCTATATAATTGAGACCACAGGCTTATGAAAATGATATTGTATTATATTTTAATAATAATTAAATGGTTTTAGGATTAAATTATAATGTATTGGAGTATCATTATGTGGTGGAAGTGACCAATTTCATATTAGAAGAGAGGGGTAATTTTGGAAGTACCCATTACTTTTCAATAATGGAATGCTAATATTAGAATGTAAAAAGAAAAAAAAGTGGGTAATAATAATGTTTGGGGGTGATATGATCTCATGAAATACTCTAAAATTTATTTCCAATAAATTTTTAAACATGTATCAATCCTTTAACATTTTTATTTTCTACATTTAAATTTTTTGGTTTTTACCATGGTAATTAATTTTTACCCAAGTAACTTACTTGTAATGACTAAAAATAAAATGAAACTTATTAAAAAATTTAAAACTAATGACTAAAAACATGAGATAAATTTTATGAAATAATATTTTTTTATGTAAGTAATATTATTTTTAACATTAGCATATTTCAAGTGTAAAAATCCTTTTTAGAAATTGTATTTTTAGATTTAAATTTTTTATGTAGGATAAATGTATCAAGGTTTTATATTTTTATAAAATCAATTGGTTTATTATAAAAAAATAATAGTTATTTTTATTTCATGTGAATTGAAAAATTAATTTTACCAAAATAATATTTAATTAATAGAAAATATAAAAAACCGTTGCTTTTGATGGGAAATATTACTTAAGTTTATAAAATGTTAAAAATTGGTTTTATAAATACATAATTGTATTTTTAAATTTATAGTTTTAATACTTAAATAAATATTTGATCATATAAAATGTTTTATATGTTTTAATTTATAGTTTCTTTTTGATATCGTCATCATGCTATGATTTTAGTAAAAATCATATTCTTCACTATTCTCTTAAAAATAAATCATCTCAGAAAAATCACAAAAATTAATCTTATGATAATTTTTTATTATAAATCCATAAATGAAGTCAATTTTTTCAAATTAAAATTATGAAATTTGGAAATTAAACATTTAAATTGCAAAGTAAATATATAATAAAAACCATTTTCATAGTAAAATAACTTTTTAAAAATATTAACAATTCTTATTCATATTTCCTATCAATTACAAATCAAATTTGATTTTAAAATATTATTAATGTCAATAATAACTTTTATCTGTAACATATTTTTTATTTTAAAATTAAGTGAAAAAATCCAATTTTTAGCAAGGTTACATTTTAAATCATAAACCAATAATATTAGCCATTTATCTATACAAATTAATTTTTATCAATGCCTAGGAATTAATAATGAACTTTATTTTTATTTCTACATATATTTAATAATTTAGTTACATATATTTTTACCCCCCAGTTTTATGGAAACATTTTAACAGTTATATAATGTATTTTGGTTTGTTATGGTTTGATATTGCATGTGTTGAAAGTTATCAAACAAATTAGGTTTGAAAAGAGAATATAATCTAAAATATTTGGGTGTTAAATAATCCTCCATTAAATAAATTTCATCCTCAAAATTTTAATTACCACTTACTAATAAAATTATTTAACTATATCTAAAATATTAGCATAACCCAATATATAATACCCAATGTAGTGTCAAGATTAATATCTAGGTATGACTAAAGAACAAATATTTTAACCTCATTATGTTAATAAATTGATTTATATTTAATTTTAAAATTGTAGATTTATGCCCTCCATTTTTCACACATTAAGTATCTTTCAATTCCTTTGATATATTCCCCTCGGTGTTTCGTATCACATTTTTTACATGAAGGAAATTGAATATTATTTCCTTTATCATATTCATCACCTGAACTTCTATGAGACTCTATCTATATATTATTTGATGTGTTTGGAAGATCGACTAAGTTCCCAATTTTAATCCAAATTCATAATATTAGATTATAAATTCCTATAATATTTATAACTATAGTTCTTATATTGTTAGGTTGGTCATTGGGGAAATATATACATTGCACATGACATCCATTGTTAACTGGGTTTCTTCAAGCTCCATCCATCACTAAAACCAAAAAGGGTAAATCACGAGTGATGAAAAACATATATAATTATTTTATGATAATGAAAAGATAAATTCAATCTCAATATGTATTAATCATAAAAATTACTAAATTTTCTTTCTGTTTAACCAAAATCACTCTCATCCAAATCTAGGTTTCCTTATATTGTGTTCTCTCAAATTCCATAACATAGATCCATAACATAATAGGTCCTTCATGATAGATTGTAATGATAACGTGGTTAACCAAATAATACCCCTGGTAGTGTATCAGTTGTTTTGGATTATTAGGATCCCTCATCATACAATAAGTGAAGATCGAGTTTATACTCAACCAACCTTCTTTTGGGTGATTAATATAGGTGCATCTATTCAACTACCACATCTAATTTCCAATATCCAAATAGGGATGAAATTATTAGGGTAACCAAACAATATATAATTTAGTAAAACTTCTGGATGTTTTCCCATACTTAGACCTATCCCTTAAACTTATCCGTTGGGTTTTCACTAAAGTTCTCTTATCTATGTCTATAAAAATCCTAAAATAATAAATACTCCCTCAACAAGTCCAAAAGGGTTATCTATTCCATATAAAATATGATCAATATTAATTAATCAAACCTTGATTGAATTTATAAACCATTAATTATCTTCAACTGATAACAACCTAATAATTAAAGTTATCTAAACCGTCATTTGAAACAAACTAAGGTGACCTAGATCCACACTACCAGAATTAGATGCAAATAAACACAATCTTTTACTATATTTGAAATGAACTAAAGAGACCCAATTTTAACCATTCATAATTAAAACATCACTAATAAATATAGAGTCACTTATATTAAAATCACCTATTAGGTTAAAAGGTTTAGAGAGTTAGGAAAGACTTTTGACTAACAAATCCCATGTATTTCTCATTAAATTAACATTTCAATACAATTTAAGTATCCAATTAATACATAATAAGTCATTAAAATCTCCCATAAATTCTACCCACATTCCACTCTTTATAATAAATCATGTCTAATAATTTTATTCATAACATGGGAAATATAAATATAAGAAGGGTGATCTCAAACACTTAGTAAGAGAAAACATATATCGGGAGTTATCATGGTATTAATAATATGGATAGAATAAATAATAATAAAATAATTCAATATAAAAGATCATATGAGTTTAAGAAAAATCCATGGATAATAATATTAATGAATACATATACAATAATAACTGAATTCCTAGGTTATAAAATGCATAATGTCAGATATCTTGATCTTTTCTATCTATTCATTTACTAAGACATTATTCTTACCGTCATGGTCTTAACTAAGACATTATGATTATATTGGGTTGGCGTATGAAAAATAACAAAAAAAATCTGTCTCAAAAAACTAAATGATTCATCAAGGGTTATATAATAATGAGCCCCACCTATCACTTCTTTAAGTTTAATGAATCCACCAAATGAAAGATATGACTAACAATACAATACATAATTAACGTGACTTAGTAATTCATAAAAATCCATCTTGAGATGAAATCATACAAAACGTGAATAATTTCCCAACCAATAAATATAATAACATGATCATAATCCATATAGATAAATAATGGGGATGGTTAAACAATACACAATCAATCTTCCTTAGTACTCTCCAAACATCCGTATTGAAATAACAAGGATGTAGATTTTAAATATTTCCCCAATCAATAAATGGAATATATTTCTAAATAAGAATCCTAAAATTGAAACTATATAGATCAATGGTATATATTTATGTTAATAATTTTTTTAATCAATTTATATATGGATATGAAGTTGAATTACTTCTACAAAATTTAATGATAAATATGGTATTCATAGAGGAAAGACAATGGATGAAAAATCATTCCTCTAATAGAGGATTATTTGGAATTAAAAAGGATGTTATGGGTTTAAAGGAACATAATTCTCTAATAGAAAATAGTATGATAGGATTTAAAAATTCATAAATGGACAATATATATAAAATAAATGGGAAAAAGTTGTGAGTATTAATTATATCTCAATGATGAAAATTTTAGATGCAAACACCGTTATGGTAATGGTAATGTAAGAATAAAAATAACATGAATGAGATACCATGAAATTCATATATAATGAAATTATAAATAATAATCAAACTTGAAAGGATAGTGAAATGAATACCCTATATAAAATAAAATATTATGTGCAATATCAAACATGTCTCATGGAATTGAAAATAGAGACTAATAACATTTATAGCTTTAGAAACATCATATTAAAAACCTTGAACAATATAATTTAAAATAGATTATTAATTTACATAAATAAGGATGTAATCATGATATAGAATATAAATTTGGAAGAAATTAAATCATAAAATGGAAAAAAATTTGTAGAACACAAACATGTCTCATGGAATTTAAATTAGCGAAAAAGAACCCTTATGAAATTAGAAACATTTGGATAAAAGCCCCTTAAATAATATAATTTAAAATAAAACTTAGACAAAATGAATAATGATAGTATTATGATAAAAAATATTTTAATTGGTATTATATACACCATAAAAAAGAAAACTAGGTTTATAATTAGAAATATTTCTCATGGGGTGAAAATAGAGACAAGTAATCATTAAATTAATTCTTTCTTAGCCTAGATTTTCTCTAACCTACTATATATAAAAAATTAATAATTCAATAATATATTTTTTAAATTTATTCATATATATTTCAATTTATCAAATTCATTTATAACTATTTATTAAAAATAGATTATGTTTTTATATTTTATTATTATCATTGTGTTCTAGAACCTATGATATCTTATTTCGTAAAAGATTTTTAATGACATAACTGATTAATGTTTTTTAGAACGAATTCATCATTCAAAAATTATCAATGATACAATAATATTTATCTTTAAATTATTCATTAGATCCCATCTTCATTTGGCGAAATATATATGTATGGTTTCAAAAAAAAGAAATCATAAAGAATTAGTTTTGGCTTGTTTAGAAATCAAAAGGTGATATATTAATAAATATATTAACTACCAATAACACAATAACATTTTAATTAATATAAAATAAATGAATTATTATTATATTATATTATCCTTATATAATATTCTTTAATTATTAATGATATAAATGTTATAACATCACTCTCTTAGGAGGTAAATCTAACCCAAATGAGAGCACGTTATAATTATTTTACAAGGAAATATTGATGTATAATGTTAATATAAATTTTAAAGAATATTAAAATATCATAAAAGTCATTTAACTTCATTAAATTAATTTTTAGAACCATCCATGAAGGTTGGTTATGAAAAATGGAATTTATCGTTTATAGTGGTGGCAATCTGCACGTACACATTATTAACGATTTCATTTCATAAAAAATTTGATGTAATGAACGAATATGATATATTATAATTATGAAATTATAATTGAGACATAATAAACATATTAATTCATCAAATCCATCATTTTAATTATCCATGAGAGGTGATTATGAAAAATGAACTACATCGTTTCGTAGAGGCGAAAGTCTACATGTACACACAGTCGAAGTTGTTTTATTTTTCTCTATGGATATACAAGATTGAATAATGGTTGGTATATTAATTTAATAACAATAATGTATAATAATAACAATAGTGTCATTGTATTAGGGTTTCTCGAATAATTTTATAATATGAATACTTATAAGAAAAGTCAAAGGAGTAAGAAATAATCACGTTCAGATGTTATGATTTATCTTTGTAATATACCAGGAAATAGAGGCCTTAGGATTTCAAATTGAGAAAATAGGATTATTAAATTTAGATAGTATTATATTATGATAAAATGTGTATTATCAAAAATAATAAAAAATGAAGGCCTTCGGGCCATTCAGGGAAATTACATCCCAATGATGGAATGAATCCATTCAAAGGAAAAATGCTCTAAAAGTGGGAAATAATAGAGTGATGGGTGATAGAACATTGATAAATCCTCTACCATTAATTTTAGAACTTATTTTTAACATGCATCAATCCATTTACATTTAGATTTTTCACTTGTTCGGTTTTTGTTTTTTACCATGGTAATTAATTTTTACCTAAGTAACTTAATTTTAATTAATAAATATAAAATGGAACCTATTAAATAATTTAGTTTGACTAATTATAAATATGAGTTCAATTTTATTAAAAATATTTCAATTTTTAAGAGAAAATAATTAAAACATTATTGAATTTCATCTATGAAAACTGGTTTTTATAAAAAGTATAATTTTAATCTTCAAATTATTATATATGATAAAATTATCAATGTTTTAGATTTTTATATTATAAAATATTTATTATAAAAAATATAAAAATTATATGTCCATAAAATAAATATGGTTCTTAATTTTACAAAAACAATATTTAATTAAACAAAATGATTAAATTTTTTTATTGGGAAATATTACTTATATTTATAAAATTTTAATCATAGGTTACATAAATCCATAATAGTATTTTGAAATGTATAATTTTTTTAAATAAATATTTTATGTTTTTAAATATGTTTTTAAGTTTTTTAGTGATTTATACTTGTTGATACTGTCATATTTCTACGGGTTTCATAAAAACTATATTTTTCACTATTCTCCTAAAAAAATTATTTTAGAAAAACCCAAAAAAATTCATCTTAAGATAATTTTGTTATTTTGAATCCAAAAAATGAATTAAATTTGGACAAATTAATATTATAAAATTTAAGAATTTAACTTTTTAATAATAACATAAATATATAATGAAAACATTTTTCATAACAAAAATAAAATTTTAAAATACTAACATTTCTTATTCATATTTCCAATGAATTAATAATAAAACTCGATGTTAACATATTATTCACATCTATAATATATTTAGTATCTTAAAATTAAACATATAAAATCTAGTTTTTATAAAGGTTACATTTTAATGCATATATCAATTTTATTAGTTATTTAGTGACACTAATTGAATTTTATCAATGCCTTTTTATTAATAATGAAATTTTTTTTTAATTCTACATATATTTCATAATTTGGTAACATGTTTTTTCACCCACCAAGTCAAAAGCTATATTTTAATGACCATATACCATTGCATGTTTTTTTTGGTTCGATATTGCATGTGAAACAAGATATAGAACACATTAGGTTTTAATGGATAATATAATTTGAAATATTGGATTGTTACACATTTTAATAACCTTTACCTTTGCCTTAGGTTTAGCCTTAGTGTTCTTCACCTTCTACACCTATTTTTTTTGTAATTTACAACACTATCATTACTGATTTTAATAATGGGTTCAATAAAATAATTAGGTGATATAATCACCAATTTATTTTCCTTATTTGTTCTTCCACCACTAAAATTGATATTATGTGTTTATAATTTTTTTCTTAGTACTGTAGGAAAATAATTGAACTATCAATTAGAGTTATTATATTTCTTGAAAACTTTGGAGAATTCACTAACTTTATTTTCAGAATTTATAAACTCAACCTATTTGGTTTTTCTCATGGAATATTTAGATTTTAATTGATTTTCCCCAATATAATTCCCCTCCTTATTCGTGGAAATAATATTTTCAGTGGGAATCTCTTGAATTTTATCTCTTCCACCAGTAATTCTATTGATATATCTAGTATTTAATTTAAAATCTATCTCTATCTATATAATGTATTTAGTATTTGACTCATAAAGTTATTCCATAATAAAAAATTCTCCATTTTTTATTCTTTATTTTCTCTTTCAAACCATATATTTCATTTCAATCACACAATGAGCTTCACTCTAAGATAAAAATCCTCTCTTTTACTATCACCATTTAATTTTTTTCACTATTCATTATTCTTCTCCACTCAAGGATTCATTAAGAGGAATTTAATTTTACGGGAAAGTTGTTTTCCTTTTATCATATGAATTATCTTATTGTATTCCACTTGTATAATAATAATATGTGACATAATTTTTATATATAATATAGTTATTCTTTATCGTATTGGATTTCCTTGTACCCTTGTAGAGTCTTCCTTTAGTGTTACCACTAACTTACTTTATCTTCCTTAATGATCTTTTGGGTTGATTTTCCTTCTTTTATTCTACATACATATTAGGGTAACAAATTGAAAATTTGAAAATATTTCCATAATTGAAAATTTTAAGTAGTATGATATGTCTATATTTACCTTTTCCTCACTTCATGCTATTTTAGAAGAACGCGATGAATTCTAAAAAATCTATGACATCATTTTCAAAATCAATTTCATCATAATGATACTTCTTTGAATCAATATTATTCTTTCCTTTTAAATAATTGAACGTGATCTGTGTATGAATTATTTCTTTTTTGTATTAGGCATGATATCTCCCCATCACATAATTTATGAAAACATTATTGATTTTATCGATGGTTAATTGATCTAAGTCTTGATCCTTAAGGGATGACATCTTTATGTGGATTTTTTTGGATGGATTCTCATCAAATTTTTCACAACAGTAGAATATTTAATAATTTCAACATAAATTTGAATTGAGATTATAAATTTGTTCACTGGAATGAAAATATCATCCATTATTTAATCCCATCCCATTATGATGTCTTCAAAATAAGGTTAGAATGTTTGTAACCTTAAATCTCTTAGTTTTTTATCCCCTTCATGGATATTATGGAGTTTCTTCAAAATTTCATTTGTGATTTTCATTACAATAACTGATGTAAAATATTTATTTAGGTGTAATGATAGTAATACACAGTGTTATCTCACATAAGAAACAATGTTCTTATTTTCAAGATGAGAAGAGGTTATTTCGACTTTGGGTATATAAACACTATTCTCAACAATTTCAAGAAAATCCAGGTCGAACAAAAGGAGATACAAAACTATAGTATATATGAATAGATGTAATCCCTTTACATTTAACATTGGGTATCCTTTACTATTCACTCTATACAATGAGTCCATGGATCTTAAAAATAAATTATATATAACTAAAAAAGAACTCAAATATATGAGAATCATACCTAGAGTCATTTCAAGAATGACTTGATACAAATCTCAAGGATCATGAGAGTGTATACCACCATAGGGGGGGGGAGTTTGTAGTTTTCATAAAAACTAACTCTTAAACTATATTATTCCCATAATAAATAATTATTATTATATATTTATGGTGATTTTGTGATAATGATATATTTAGTGAAAAAGAACAAACATGGGCATAAGGGTTTTTACAAGGTTCAGTCACCCATATTATCAGGTGGATGATCCTTGGTGTGAAGTGGGTGCAATCTCACTATACTAATTCCAATTTATTTGAAAATGAATATAGAAAGGAGAAATAATATTCTATTTAAATCTGATTATAATATGAATAATGAGCAAAAAAAATTGAACTATCTTCACATCCCATACCTTTGGTGCCTCTAATTTTTGAGTTGGAGTGAACCCATATTCTTCTGTTCAATAGCCTAAAAAATCCATCTTGAAATTATGGTTTATTCTCTTAGAGGTTCCTTTTTTAATCACACACACATCTCTAGTTGGGTCAATATATATTTACTGAGCTAACAAGGATTATGGTGAGAATCCTCTAGTTATGACATGACCCTCAGATCCAAAAGATATAGATGACTAATTCCAAAAGATCTCATAGTGTCTAGAAATATATTCAATTGGTTTTTATATGGAAAATTTTGTTGGGGAATTAGATATTAATGTTTTATAAAATCAATAATACATCAATATATTTCTATAAAAATCATTTTAGTGTGGAATAAGTATCACAATGTGGAATATCTGAAATCACAAGAACTAATAAATACTCAAAACTATATCATCTAGTTTATAATGGTATGATATATCCTATTGCATCATGGTCTTATCCAATTATTAAGATCCTATTAAAAATCAAAATCATTTATTGATGGGAATTCTTCAACTGATCATTTTAGTGAAATGTGAAGCTCTAATGAAATAATAATTAAAGTGAGATCCATTAAATTATAGTATGAATTATTGCATCATGAAATGGGAACACTTGGATTCATAAACCAATAATGTACTAAATTTTACTAGATTAGTCTTTGTGACATAGTTTATAACACTTTAATTTATTAGATGACAACTCATGGGATAAAAAATAGGACAACATCATAATTCTTCTTAGGCCAGATTAACTCACAAGTGTAATCAACCTATATAATATTAACACATTATGCTACCATCATCATCATGGTGTGACCAATAAATTTTATTTTAATCCTTATAATATTAAATAAAACTCATTATTATGTAAGAATAAATCTAGGATACTAACCTCTCTCATAAATTAAGTTCTTACCTATATTAGATTGACTCAACCATGTTGTTATATGATCCAAACTATTCACATTGTGTTTTTTTCATTTGTATTATAAATTTAATCCATTTATCATGTTAATATCCACACATATTCAAAGAGATTCCAACTCATCCATAAGAATGATTATAATGAATAAAATAGGATAATATCCTAGACATATGAATGAATAGTCTCAAGAAATAAGTCACAATATGCCTCTAATACCAAGGTTATTTAAATAAATAACAATGGGATAAAATTATTACTATGATATAAATCCATCACTTAGGGTAAGACTAATTCCATATTGACCATGTCTCTATCAAGATCAACTCAGATCCCCCTTTATCAATTCAATTTAAGAGGGTTCTTCAATCTCTCAAAGGCCACTTCACATATAATAGAGTTTCCAATGATAGGAGTTCCCAAGATAATTTAAGGTACCACTTGTCTCTTTTTATCTCAATTTATACTTGAACCAACCTAGGAGGTTTTCACTCCTTCATATCACATTAATTTTTCTAATAATATAAGAATACTATGGATAAATATTTAATGTTATTAGTTTTAACTACACAAGTTATATGTTATTAGTGTTTGGAAACTATATGCTTGGGGTGTGAGATAATGAGGGTGGTACAATTTTTTTTACATATAGTTTTTATTTTTTGGCTCATAATCATATGATATTACCCTTGACATGGATTAGTTGTATTTGATACAATCTATCATTTATTTTAATTGGTGGTGAATTATGTTCTCTATCATGGATGGTGGATGTGTAGTGTTTATTGGTGACAAGTATCATCAGATATATTATTGAAATATCAAGTTGATTATATCTATATTGGAAGGATTAAAATTAGGATAGTTTAATTATAGGATAAAGTGTTTTAGATATTTATAGAGGAATTTCTTAATGTTTTTGTAGAAGATGTTATAATGACGCCTTCTTGACTAAAGATAATGTTTTGGATAGGGTTATAACCCAAACTATATCTAATATCTATAGATAATTCATGCATAGTTATTTTATAGATATGAGAGTTAAAGATTTATTTTGATAATCAATTATAGAAAAGTTTCATTCAACTTAATGTGTGTCCTTAGTGAGATCATGCATTGCATTCAAGGAAGGACGACAAAACTATGTGGCTATGTATAAGATATCTAGGACTAAACTAGGTGATGGTGAATAATCCTTACCCTTTATTGAGGATTTATTGGTTGTTAAATCATATAAAGGGTTTTATCATATTTTTGAAGATTTATTTGTTCGTTCGATATCATCATATAATGGTGACAGTAACCACCTGAACATTTATAAATAAAATTACACTTATGGTTTAATTAAATGTATTATTATTTATTATGGTTATAGAAAAAACAAGCACTTATTTGGTTTTATTATATCTTATCAGATTTAAAATAACATTAAGAAACATGATTATTGATTATATAGCCATTGAATAGTGATCATATGATTAGTATAAATATAGGGTTTTGAAAAATCAAATTGACATATACAAAGGGAGTGATAACCTAAAACTGTAATACTATAACATATGAATCCCATTTCTCAGAGACTATAAGGGTGATAGAATCACTTGGATTTTCCCTTGACCAAACCCAATCCATGATCTAACAACTAAAGCATGAGTGGAACTATTTACGGAATAAAACCAAGCTCACCTTGATCCCGACCCAAACCATGTATGACAAACTAGACCATGAAAATCTCACCATCGGGAACCATACACCTAAGGAATTTTTTGGTGTAATAAATGAATATGTTTCAACACCCTAATAATATAAATATTTATATTTTATAGAATATTTAATATATTTTATTTTAATTATAGCTACTTTGTAAATTATTTTAATTTTGATACAATAAAACAAAAAATATATTTTTATGTAAAATTAAATTCTAATTAAGATGATTATTTTAACAAATTAATGGATTTTAAAAATAAATAATATTTTAATAACATATTTTTATTATTAAATAATTTTTTTAAATATAAATTATTATATAATTTTTATAAAGTCAAATGTAATTTTTATAAGAGTTCGAAAACTATTATTTTTTAAAAACCGAACATTTCACAATAAATATCAATTATATTTTAAATATAAAAATTCATATATTTAGAAAATTATTATTATAAAATAAATATTATTTTTGGAATCAAAATTTCAAAATTATTTAATGTTGAATGTTTTATAATTTTATGATATAGTTGAATTTTCATGTAAAAATTAAATACGTTATAAATATATGGTGTGTATTGAGAAATCATAAATCCCTAAAGGTGTTGAATTAAATATTTTGAAAGGTATCCATGAGAAAATATATTTTTAAACTATAAATTAATTTTTTTGAGGTTATTTGATTAATTTTATAAATCCCTTATGTATACTCAAAAAACTATAATATATTTTATGGTTTTAGAATCATTTCATTTAGAACATGACTCATTTACACATCACCGAGGGTAATAATTTAATAATTTCAAACATTTTACTTATAAAATAAAGAAAAAAAATCCACTTTGGAAAAAAAAACTTGGGAAAAAACCATGAGAAGGTTTCTGGGTTTCATTACATTATTATATAGAGTCCAAAACCTATATTTTGGAAATAATAAAGAACTTCCTTATATATTCCTATTTAAACCCACAAAATCTCCCATTACTCTTCATTAAAAAATAATGTGTCACATACTTACTATACTATACCTTATCTAGATTCTTCCCAAGGAGCCTCTAAGCCCTCTATAATCTTCTTCCAGGATTTCAGAATCACCCTCTTAGGGTAATGGATCCTCTCATTCTCCTATTTATTCAAGTATCATCATTATATTATGCCTTTTATATCAAATTCCTAATGTTTGGATATGTTATTATAAATCTCACATACTTAAGTTATTATTACAAATTATTATATATCCCATTCAATCTCATTAATCCCTCCCATGAAAATTTATTTTTACCCGTTATACTGTTCAAATTTCACTAAAAGTTTCTATCCCAAACAATTATGTAGGGAATACCTGTACCCATTTCCTATCAAGGGTGTCAAACTTTTTGAAATTGTAATTTTTTATTTGGGAAATACATGTATTTTAGAAACTCTCCATTATCAGTGTATTAAATTTTATGAAATATGTTCTTATATATATGATCTATGTGGAACACTTATGTTTGTATATGACATGATTAAGTTGGGTAAACCCAGACAGTTCTTGAATGCATTGGGTGATGTTTCTGTCTCATGAGATGTCATTTATGATGCACATGAGGTTATCCTATAAATATTATGTTTTGTTGTCTTGGTGGTTAACCTTGAATTATTTTTATGATGTCATGTTTTAACTAGTTTCCATATTCCCCTGTTTTACTTATGTTATTATGATATATCATTCCTCATTGTTCCTATTTATGATTGTCAGCCCTTTTATGTCCCATTGATATTCCTATTTTTTAACATGTAATACATTTATAATGTTCAAATTTTCTTATTCCCTTACATGGATTTATATTTGCCCTCTTTCTTATGTATGTCCCCAGGTTATCCCATGCAGTTTTAAGAATGATATAATAATATGAGCATGTTAAGGATGTTTTCAATAATAATGACGTATCACCTATTTTAAGTTGTTATATAATATACCTAATTCCCAAGGACACTATACCTATAGATATTTTGGCTTTTATTATGTGTACCATTATGTAATAAATCATGAATTAATGTCAAATACAGACAAGATATGTCATAGTTGGTATCTAAGAAAAGTTTAGTTATTTTTGGTAATAGGATTAGAAAACTCTATATAAATTTATTGGGATAATAAAAAACATATATAAACATCCCTAAGTTTTGGTAAATAATAGATTAAGTGGTTTCTAATAAAATATATCTCTTTTTGGATTCTACAAGTGGATGATTCTCTGGAACATATATACCTTGGGGTAAAACCTGAAAAAACCACATTGATCAAGACTTGATCATGAAATAGTGCAAGAAAACTGGAATTGATGCACACATGGTATTAAACTCCCAAGGTTTTTTCTTTTTTAAATCCAAAAGATTATTATGGACCATTATGAAGGGAACAATAATGACCATATGTTTCTTTGCTATAAAATAGATCATGGATACCATATATTGAAGCTTATTAATTCATGTTATAATTAAATACATTTCATTGATAAGTTTTCCATTTAATTTCATTATACTCTCATTTATGAATTTAATAGTTTAAAAATACTCATCCCTAATTTTCTCTTTATTATAGCCAATGGCTGGAAATAAGAGGAATTGAGTAAATAACCAATGTGAAGGGCAATGTAATGACTTCAGAAATGAGATGCCCAACTCGATGGGAGTAGCAATCATGAAATTTGTAACAATACTCTATTATTTGAATTAGGTTCTAAATAGAAACCTGAATCTAGAGGAATAACTAGATCCACATAAGAAATAAAAATCTTTAATTGAGTCCTTTATGTGAAAGAGGCCTCTATCTTTCAATGGATCATCTGATCCCTTAATCATGAAAAAATGGATCAACTCTATTAAGAAGATCTTATCCATCCTTTAATGTTTTGATAAAGTGAATGTTGTACTAGATGTTTATCATATAGAGGGATAATATTCTCTATTGTGGACATTGATCAATTATTTGAATCCTAAGGAAGAGATTAAAGTGATGGGGTGGAAGGAGTTCCATAAAATGTTTTTTGAAAAATATTCTCCTCACAGTTTCTAATTAAAATTATATAGGGATTTACTTATCCTCAACCAAAAATAGGATGAATCCATTAATATATATGAGGAAAACATAAAAATACATGAAAGATATGCACATTGATTTATTTTTACAATCAAATGAAAAATTTAACACTTCACTCATGGGAGAAAATAAAGTCTATGAAAATCCTTGGTGATCCAAGACTTTGATATCTATGAGGAAATTGTCCGGTGTTCCCTCAAAATAAAAATTGAGATTTTTGAATATTAATGGTCTCATATTGATAAGAAGAAGAAAGTGGAGTTTAATTTTGGTGATGCGATGGATAAATCAAATGTTTTGATGACATTTCAACATCCAAATTTTCAAAAGTGTGGTAAGTAGCACCCCATTAATTTCTGAAGGGGGATGACAAAATAATTTAAGTGTAGCATGTAAGGGAACCTAGGTAGATTATTAAAACTGGATAAACCCACCAATATAATAGAATATATGAATTATCTAGCCAACCCTCATCCTATTGTCTAATGTTTCAATAATAGGGAAAAGTAAAATATGTGAACCACTACCATAATCAAAGTGTTGTTGGAGACAATCAATGCTAATAACCTCTAAGGTATAAAGGGAGAAAATATTCCATTACAACTATTGAGGTGGATCTCGATAATATAGTGGTGATAGGTACACCCGTTATTTATTCAATAATAGAAAATTCAATTTTTGATTTTAGTTCTACAAATTCCTTTATCTAATAGAATTTTAGAAGAACTATTTATAAATCAACACAAATCATGGAAGTAGAGATATAAATGAAAATGGAAAAAAGGGAAATTATTTCATCCCAATTATAAAACTCCTCCCCTATCAAAATTTGTGGGACAGACTTCTTAGAGAACTTTCTGATACTCCCATTAGTGGAATTTAATGAAATTATAGTAAAGGATTGAATTTACCTATATTGATCCAACATAAATTTCCATGAGAAGGGAATCACTATCTATAACATAAAATTATCCACTAATTCTATAAAAAATAAAGTAGAGATATAAATCTTCATTAGAACCAACATCTAAATGATGGATACTATTTCCATATGAGAATGTGTATCTATCTCAAATGATTTATTCTAAGGAAAATATCATCCTTGAAGACATTCCCATTGTGAGAGAGTATACTGATATGTTTCTCAAAGAATTTTCTAGTCTTCATCCTAGTTGAGAGGTTGAATTTTCAATCGAGTTTATACATAGAGAATTTCCATTATATAAGAAACTACAGAGAATGGATGTTGAGGAAATTTAATATCTAACTAAAAAACTATATGAGAATATTGATAAAGGGTTCATATTCCCAAGTTCTTTACCTTGGGGTGAACTGGTCCTCTTCATCAGAAAGAAGGATAGGTAAATGTGCCTTCACTTTGATTATCTAGATCTAAACAAGATCACATTAAAGAAAGATTATTTTATTCCATGTATTGATGACTTGTTCAATTAGTTATGATGATCCCAATACTTCTCTTCAATTGGGTCATTATCAAGTAAGGGTGAAAAAAGGATATCTCAAAACCTTCTTTTCATTCAAGGTCTGTGCACTATGAGTTCATAGTAATTCTATTCGGGCCCACTAATGCTCCAAAAATATTCCTGGACTTGATTAATAGAGTCTTTATAGATTAGATTGACAAATTTTTGGTAGTCTTCATAAATGATATTCTAATATACCTCAAAAGAAATGAGGGGCATGAGGAGAATCTAGTCAATATTCGAAAGACCTTATAAAAGGAGAAGCTTTATAAAAATTATAAAAAATGTGAGTTCTGGTTAGAGGAATTCACATTCATGTTGAATATTACAATAATAAATGGAATATATATGGACCCTTCAATGAAATAAGTAATTAAGGGATGAACATGGCCAACATATCTGATATTATCCTATAGTTTGCATGGTTTACATGTGTATTATCATCAATTTGTGAGAAATATTTCACTATTTACAAACCCTAAAACTAAGATAACTCTAAAGGGAGTCACGTTTTTTATAATAATGAACGTGAAAATATAATCAAGTAGTTGAAAAAGAGGAATATCAATGAGCCTTTACTTACACTACCCACAAGTGGGGAATTTTCATTGAATAAAGTGATGATTAAAATAAGTGATTGAGATGTTTACTAATGTAAAATGATTTTGTGATAGCCTATTACACATGGAAATTTAAATTTTAAAATAAAAACCCAATGCATGTACTGGATTTGGATGCAGAGATCTTCACAGTGAAAATATGGTGCCATTATCTATTTATTGAGAAGTGGGAAATATATAGGAATCATAAGAGACATAAGTATATATTTATAGAAAAATAGATGAATATACTTTAGTAATGATGGTTTGTGATAATTAAAGATTATTACTTCTCAATATAATACAATTTTCTGAAAGAAAATAAAGTTTCAAATTCTCTAAGTGGATAGGATCCATCAATTTTATCATTTATGATAATTGAGAATCTTATTAGACTTGAAATAAATGGTCATGATAATCATAAATAAAGGAAAATCATCAATAAATTAAAAAATTATTTCTAAACCATCCATTATGGAAAAGACACATGATTATCAAAGTGAAAATATAGAAATTCCAAAGAATGTGGAAGCTATAAAGAAAGGGAAGTCCTCAGATTTCAAAATTAATGAAGAAAGAGTTGTAAGATTTGGGTCATGACTAAGTGTACAATAAAATCACATGTTAAATAAGGATATGTTAAATGATGTTCAGAGTCTAAACTTCTCTATCCATATAGGGATAAAAAAGATGTATTGAGATCTTTGAGAGAAATATAGGTGGGAAAAAAAATGAAGAAGGAGATCACATAATATACCTCAAGGTGACTTTTATTTCAGTTAGTGAAGGATGAAAAAAACAAAGGGATGATGAAACTATTAACCATAACTACATGTACTTTTTCAATGATCTTCCAAAGACATCAAGAGAAAATAATTCTATATGGGTTGTGTTTTACTATCTTACAAAGGATGATCACTTCATTTAAATTCAAGAGGACTTTTCACTCGATCATCATGAAATGATATACATTAGAGAAGTGATGATCCGACATTGAACACCGCTATTGATAATATCTAGTCGAGATCAAATATTTACCTCCAAGTTCTAAAAGATTCCCCTATATTCTCTAAATACCATCTTCAACTTCAGTATGGCTTATCAACCCCAAAATGGTGGACAATTTAAGCAGTCTATCTAGATAATTGAGGACATGTTGAGAGATTTCTCAATTGACATCAAAGTAGGATGTGATCAATATCTTCCACTAATTGAGTTCTCATTTAATTATAGTTTCAACTCATGAATCCAAATGGATCCCTACAAATCCATTTATGGGAATGGGTGAAGAGAGCCTACATATTGGGATAAATTTGGGGAACCAAAAATTATAGGTCCAGAAAAGATTAGGAAAATGGTGGAAAAATTCAAGACCATCCAACAACACATTAAGTCTTATCAGATTCAATAGAAGATATATTATGACAATTATCGATGATACATAGAGTTCGAGGTTAGAGATAAGGGATTTAGCCACATATATCTATGGAAAAAAGTCATGAGATTTTGGAAGATGGGAAATCATAGTCCAAGATACATCAGTCCCTTTTAGATAGTTGATTGCGTTGAAGCGATGTCCTGTTGACTAACAATCCCACCCGACCTATCTCATGTATATGATGTGTTCCATGTATCCATATTAATTAAGTAAACACCAGACCCCATACATGTTCTGAATCTAGATTTGGTACCATTGGAGAATGAAATCTAATATGAGGTGCATCTGGTGAAGATCATTGAGAAAAAGTTTTGAAAAATAAGACAATTCGCCTGGTCATTGTAGTATGAGGAAACCACACATTTGAAGAAGAGACCTAGGAACTAGAGGAGGTGATGAAATAAAATTACCCTAATCTATTTTATTTTCTGAAATTAGAATTTTCAGGGTGAAATTTCTGAAGGGGGGAACATTATAAAGAACCAAACTTTTATAAATAACACTGCACTTGTGATTTAAATAAATGTCTTATTAGCTATTACAGTAATATAAAATGCATATACTTATTTGGATTTATTATATCCTATCAGATTTAAAATATCATTAATAAACACAACCATTGATAATATTATCATTGAATAGTGATAATATGATTAGAATAAATATAGGAGTTTCACAAATCCAATTGATACAGACAAAGGGAGTGATGACCTCAACCACTAGGATCACACCCTATGATACCCATTTATTAGATATTAAAATATAGATAGAATCATTGAGTTTTCCCTTCACCAAGACCAATCCATGATCCAAAAAATAAATCATGAGCAAGACCATTTATGGGAGAAGTTCAAGATCATCGAGATAATGACCCAAACCATGTACGATGGACCACCCCATGAAAATATCACAATAGCACCCCATACCCTTAGTGTTCTAACTGGTGTAATAAAGATATATGTATCAAGACCCTAATAAAACACAAATTTTATTTTGGGTAATATTAAATTTCATTTAGAAATTTATTTTAATGAATTAATAAGTTTTTAAAATAAATTGATTTTAATAAAATGGTATTATTATATAATTATTATTAAATATTAAAGGAAATATAATTTTTATGAAGTCAATTGTAATTTTAATAAGGTTTCAAAAATTTTTATTATAAAAAACCCAATATTTCTCAATAAATATTAATTCTATTTTAAATTTAAGAAAATCATATATTTAGAGAATTATTTTGATAAAATAAATATTATATTTCAGAATCATCACATCAAAATTACCCAATGGTGAATTATTTATAATTTTCTAAGATAATCGACTTCTCAGGTAAAAAATAAATACAACATAAATATATAGTGTATATTGTGAAATTGTAATGAACCAAAATGGATGTAATAAAGTCATTAAAAGGTATCTGAGATCAAATATTTGCTTACCATTTAAATTAATGTGTTTTTCTATTATTTTATTAATTTTATAAAGCCTTTATGAATCCTCAAAAACCTATATTATATTTTAAGGTTTTAAAATCATTTTTTAAGTACATGAATCACTTCCACATCACCAAGGGTAATATTTTAAAAAGTTAGGAACATGGAATTAGAAAATAATGAAAACCACACCTCTTTGTAAGAAACTATGGGAAAAACATGGGTTGTTTTTTAGTTTTTATTACATTATTATATAGAGTCCAAAACCTATGATTGAGAAATAATAAAGAAATATCCACTCTTTTACTATATAGACACATCCAATATCCCATTACAATAAAAAAACATTAAATCACATCCTTACTCTTCTATACCCCCTTCAGAGTTCTCCTAGCATTCCAAAAATCTCTATTCAAGCGTCTTCAATATCTAATGAATTTTATCTCCAATTACTATTGTTTGGATATGTTCTCACACACAACACTTGATTACCTTATTATTATTAATTGATTATAGACCTCTTTCACCATCATTAATACCTCCCATGAACATTTATGTGCAACCATTATGCTACCTAAATTTCACTACAATTTTCCATACCAAACAATTGTGTAGTGAATACCCCTGCCCATTTTCTATCAAGGGTTTCACCTTTATTCCCTTATGTTTTTTTATTAGGGACATATATTTATATAATCCACACTACATTATTATGATATTTAATTTGATGATATGTGTTCATATGTATATGATCTTTGTGGTACACTTATGTATGTACATGATCTGAATATGATGTGTGTGACCAAATAGAATTAATATGCATCAGGTAATGTTTTAGTCTCATGAGAATCCATGTATGGTGTATGGGAGGTTATACTAATAATATTATGTTATGTTCTAATGTATGATAACCTTGACTTATTCTTATGAAGTATTGTTTAAAGTTGTTTTTACATTCCCATGTTTCCATTATGTTATCATTCTATATCATGCCTCATTATTCATGTTTATTATTCTCACCCATTTTATACCCCATTGATATAATTATTTTCTTAAATTTAATACCTGTTTCATGTTATGATTTTATTATTCTCTTTCTAGGATTTATATCTCACCCCATTCTTATGCATGTCCCTAGGTTATCCAATTCAGTTTTAAGAATGATGGAATAATATTATCATGTTATTGAAGTTTTTTAATAATAAAACTGAATCCAAAATTTTAAGTTGTTATGTAATTTATTTAATTACAAAATACCATAGATTTATTGATCTTATGGGTTGTATTATGCGTACTACTATGTAATAGATCATGAATAAATGTGTAATAATGAAAAGAATTGTCATAGTAAAGGTAGAGGACCTCCTGATGAACACCACTAGGTGTATCTATGTACCTTTTGGGTTCTTGATGATTATTTTTGGAGGTAAAAATACACTGTATGATTTCATGTGATTGATAATCTCATCATTCCATATATTATTTTTTATTTTTTTCAGAGTGGTGTTAAATGATGATATCTTGATGCATTTGAGGATATATGAGGAGCATTCTGACCATCTAAGATCTATTTGGGATATTATTTGAAGTCATAAACTATATGGATTTTTTTCAATGTGTAAGTTCATGAAAAATTAGATGAATTTCCTTAGACACGCCACATATCATTATAGAGTGATGGTTAATCTTTTGAAGATTGAAGTACATATTTATTGGGAAACAACTGAGAATATTTTCCTGGTGTAAAATTGCTTTGTTCATATAGGTTATTCTAGGTGGTTCATATTTTATTTCTATTGGATCATAAAACCATTGAAAACATTTACTAGAAAGGAATAAAATTACTTGTGGACAAATTTGTTCGAAGAAAGTTTTTTTATATTTAAAAGAGAAGTTAATAAATGATCCTATCCTTTTGTTTTTAGAGGAAGGATTCACGTTCAAGGTGTATTGTGATATATATTTTCTTATTATAGGTTATTTGATGATATAGGAGTGAGAAGTGATCTATTTTTGGTTATGGAAGTTATGTCGTTAAGAATAGAATTCTTCCATTTAGGATGTTGATTTAGAATAAATAATATTTTACTTAAAGATATGATGGTATTATCATATTGGATATTTCTTTGTTGTCTTTACTAAACATAATATCTCCAACATATCTTATCTCAAAAATAAAAAAATTTGTCTTAGTAGATATTGATGATGTTATTTTATGATATTGAATTTAAGATATTTCAAAATATTTGGAAAATAAATTTAGGGGCTAATGAATTGAGTAGGAAGACATATTGAGATGTTTATTTTGAGTCCATATATAAGTTATAATGAAATAATAGATTATATGTTTTCAGTTGGATAGAGAGTAATTTAGTGGTGGAGTGAGTTTATATTAGATGATAGTGAACTCTCCCTTATACCAGTAGGTATATGATTTTCACCTTGATGATCTTAGGGTGTAAATATAGAGATATTGTATCACTTATTTATATTCCCAAAATATGTGGTTGTAGGATGGAAACAATTATGCATTGATCCATGGGAAGTTGTTTGTTCTGTTAGAAATTGGAGAATTTATCATATATTAGTTTCATAGATCATATATAAGAGTACATAATAGTTTTACAAGATCTATCTTTACTTCAAGTAGTTGTTTTTTTGGCTAGGAATATAGTTTTAATTGTTGGTTCTCATGTCTCAATGTTTAGTATATCCCCAAGTGAAAGATAAGCATAAAGTTATAGATTTTTTGTTATTTTCCTAAGATGTTCCTTAGTTGGATATTTTGATATATTTTTAGACAAGTCTACCTCAATATAATATTGGATATGATGATATTTGGTTATTATAGGCCTATTGATGAATTCATCCCATCTTTAGGGATTAATGAGTCAAGTGTCACAATTTATTTTTAGAATTTCTATGTGTAATAGGTGGAGGTATTTTTTTCATTCCTAAGGATATCTATCTATGATCAAGTTACCAATTTTATTTATTGAGTAAATAAGATCTTATAGTGTTTTTTTTTCTTCTAAAAAATAATTTTTCATTAGTATATAGTTGGTAAGACGGAGAAGATAATCCATCAAATGATAGGTATATTGCATACTTGTGTTTAGGAATTTGATGGTTTGTGGGTTAATTTTTTTCCTCCTTGTTTGAATATAATTAAAATAATTAATATCAATCTTCTATAAGAATGGATATATTCTATGTTTCTTATGGATAAACCTATAGATCACATTTTTTCTAGAATAAATTTAAATATTTGGATATCATTGGACTAGATTTAGTAAAAATCAAATTAGATAAATAAGGTGATTTGTGAGAAGAAGAAGGATTATTATGATTGTCATTAGTTGTATACAAATTTTATAAGTTTTTTCCTTATTTCAATGTTGGGGATCATTTTTTTAAATGATTCTCCTAATTGTGGGGAACATATGTTTGGTATTGGTAGTATGACTTCTTTATGATTGAATAATCCTTTTTGAGGTGTTGGAGTGAGTTATTGAGGTGGAATATCAATTGTCTCTTACAATTACGATGGATCATATTCCCAATTTCTTATAAATCTTTTAGATTACAATATATATTCATAGTTAATTCTCTGTTAATTGAGTTTAGTTAGACATTAAAAAAGATAAAATGTTTTTGAGGAAGCCTTTTGATATTCAGCATCATTAGGAGATGCTATTGTGAGAAATACTAATTACATTATTATAAGTTTTATGGAGGTATGATGGAATGGATGAATGTATGTAGAAGGGATATTTGTAAATATTAGATCATTATCCATGGATATGTTATGTTATTATTATTTTAGTGATGTTTTTATTTTTTTATGAGGAAATGATCAATGTTTTCTTTTCTCTTTTGTGTTATGTTGGAATTTTATAATGACAAGGTTTCTATTTCATAGGTATCTCATGAGATATTTAAATTTAAATTTTTTTTGTTTTTTATAGGTTTCTTATGATTTTATAAGATGAAAATTATTTGATAGCTACCTAATAAATAGGCTTGGATTCTCTCATAGTAACGTTTTTTGTTTTTTTAGTATTGGAGGTGTTGAGAGTGGTGTTGGAGATAAATGGTGGAATATATGTTAATTTCAAGGTGATAATTCTATTGACATAAATATCATTTTGTAATGGCTATCATTGCACCAATAATTATTATTATGTTTTTTGATTATATTTTCGGTCAAGATAATATGTGTCATATATTACAATTACAACATATTTATTCACTCTGGTTTATCTCATCATATCATGAATCATTTAATTATGTTATAATAACTTTGGGTGGAAGAATATGGTGTCATGATAGGTCATTTTGGTTGAGTGGTTTTGTAAAAATATAAATTCATAGTTTCCTAAAATTTTATGTGTTATGTCGTGATGGTTATCATTGAATCGGGATGTGGTTTAGGGGATTCAAGTTAAGGAATCAACTGATTTTGAACATGAAGAGAAGTAAGAGTTGTTCTTTGACTGTTAGAGGACTCAATAATTGGGTTGTAATGAAGTTAATTAAATTATAATCTGCCTTGTGTAAGGGTTGGTGTCCTGAGAACCAACTATTTTGTACTTTGATTACATGAATGTTCGCTTATTATATATTATTCATTTTTCTGCATAACTATAATATAATAATGTCTCTGAATATTTGTTGCATTGATAAGGTCATGGCAGATCCCTGCTATTATGAGAACCTTGAAATGATATAACAATATTCTTAAATAATGTTCTACGGTTGGATGACATACTATGATTGGACACATAGTATACAGACCGTCATGTGCGAGTACTCGTAAGAAGATGAGACGTTCTCTCATGGAGTTCGCATTTGGTAATCTCCAAGATGGGAGATTATGAGAACAAACCCACCAATAGAAATTCTGCATGTCTTGGTGTCATCGAACATTGCTATCTACGAGCGTGTGTAATGGTCCTTAGATTGGAATATTATCATTAACTCATGTATTGACTCGCACACTAGATTTACTGATGAAAACTGTCACACAGACAGTTGGTAGGAAGTAGGGTACGTTGGGTGCATCACGAGTGACATGTTGTTAATGGATAAGTCGTGGAAGTATTTGTCCCTTCCATTTATGGAAGTTGATATCTCGGCCCTTTGATTGAAATAGAATTGTCGCATTAAATTCCATGTCCATGGTGTGAACGATGAGTTTATTTCAGGTAGTCAAAGAATGACGAATCAAGCATATAGGTTTATGATACTGCCATGAAACCTTCTTGATGAGATATCGAGACAAAGGGATTAAATTACACAGTAAGCGTTCGTATGAGGTGATACGTCAATGCGTTGTCAACTTCTTTCTCTTGGGTGCCTTGACCCGTTGCTAGATAGTAATCTTGGACTTTAGGCAAGCTCACCTAATGCCAACGAGAAATAGGCCTATAGGGTTACACACTATGTGTATTCAAGTTTCTCAAGTAGAATAATTATTATTCCCGTACATGGTTTAATAATTATTCAATGAATCCTAAATCGTTTTAATGATGGAGAAAGAAGGAAATGAAAAACAAGATATACACGCTGTGTATTAAAGATTACATACCGAGTAGTTTTTCATGGAAAACAAGTACATGCCGTGTATTAATAATTACACACCGTGTAGTTTTATTTATGGAAAGGAAATGAATAAATGAAAACAAGATATACACGCCGTGTACATTGAGTATACACGCCGTGTAGTTTTCAAAGAAAAACAAGTACACGCCGTGTATTTATTAATACACGCCGTGTAGTTTTTCCAGTCGGGATTTTGAGGATATAATATTGTTTTAAATGATATTTATTATATTCAGCATGGGTGCATGTCAAGGAATTAATTATTCGACATGGGGATTTTAAATAAGATTCAATGAAATAAATAAAATGCGTAACGCGTTTATTTATTGTCATAACTCTACAACCTCAAACCTGATTATAAATATCCTCACAACCCCAACTCTTTTCCTACCCCCGTGTGAGACAAAAAAATTCTGGAGAATTATTTCAAGGTCGAAAGAACCTCTTCCTCCAAGAACGCTCTCAAGACCGAGAGAGATCCTCTTCCATCGGATCAAGACGATCTATGGCGGACAACGCAAGAAAAGGCTTCTCCACGCTAGCACCCGGAGAATCCTTTGGCGACGTCCAGAGATACGAGGTACATGTGTTGATCACCGCTAGAGGGAGTCTACACTTGGCTTCTGCGACGCAATGACAGATCACATCAACAACGTGATCAAGAAAATCAACAAAAAAAGAACACCCAAAAGATATTTCTTTATGATTAATTAAATTAATTATAATCAACCTGTAATGATCCTTGTTTGTGGTTCCGGGACAAACCTTATTCTTTGTCCTTTTCTGTGATTCGATCCAGGGAGACTGGCGTTTATCGTCGTATTGATCCCGAATTGATCATCTCTACTGAAAAAAAGCCAAGTGGGCACATCCACCCACGTGATTTCGCTGCGCCCGGAACCTTCAAATGGTATCAGAGGGAGGTTACAACATTGATTATAGTTATTTAATTTTCGTTGATAATTTACGCATTTATATTGGATTCAATTCGAAATAAGTCGTTCTATAAA
Source organism: Viscum album (assembly GCA_963277665.1). Lineage (NCBI taxonomy): Eukaryota > Viridiplantae > Streptophyta > Magnoliopsida > Santalales > Viscaceae > Viscum > Viscum album. The sequence goes on from OY728121.1 coordinate 631,151,950, forward strand.
TCTGAATAAATGAGATCTATTTTTCCTCCTTTATTTCTCGATTCATATCACATAAACAGCCTTTTAATTTTAATTTTGATTAAAATAAAAATGAGGAACTCATCCGGAGGAGCCGCTCTTTCTGTCTGTACAACATGGGATTACACAGCGTGTACTTAAAACTACATGTCGTGTACTTAGGTTCAATAAACCAGCACTGGTCTGCCAATCCACACCGTGTGAATTGATTATGCCTAAGTATTAATCATGCCGTGTTGACCAGAATTGAACGACGCGTGGGAACCGGAATACACGGCGTGTATGTTGGAACAACACGCCGTGTAGTCCGATTCGGTCCTGGTGAAACCGTGTACAAGGAGAAGCCGTGTTCCACGTACACGGGATTTCCAAGCTAGTTACTGCGTAATAAGGAAGTACACGCCGTGTATGATTCATCTACATGCCGTGTACTCCAAAATTTATAAAGTACAGAAAACACGCCAAAGCCCAGGCGTGTACTTTGGATAAAGGGTGAAAAGAAGAATACACACCATGTAATTATAAACTATACTCCATGTACTTTCCAGAAATGGAATTTCACCAGGTTTCCTCTAATGTACAAAGACCTATACAAGGAATATGGATGAGAAGAATCTCAAGGAAATTCAGAAAGGAATTTAAGATAAATAATTGATTAATTATAAGATCATAATTAATTGAATTCGAGAGCGTCATATATTAAATAAAAGAATGATTAAAAGAATTTGAATTCTAAATATGCGTAAATGTTGTTGCATACTATGGATGATCATGAGCTGGACCAAAGACCCTTTGTATGTGTATGGTTTCATTTAAATTTATTTAATTTAAATTTGTTGTCCTGCGAGCCTTCTTCCAATAAAATATAGGGCCTGCATGCCCATGGTTTCTTTAATGTAAACCCATGTAATGGAGGATCTTCCAAGCCAGAGGAGACGGTTCAAATCCCGAAGCTGAGGCGAAATCGACGCAAAAAGATACAAAGGTGGACAGGTGGGAGCTGCAAAACACGAACCAACAAGTTCAAGGTGTTTTCCCTAGGTTAGGGTTAGCTTATCAAAACTGCTAGATAATCTAACCAATAGAAGCTCATGGTCATGCCATCTTATTTTATTTCTGTCTGATTGCGTGGTTTATTTAATATGTATTTGTTGTCGCGATCACATAATCAATAAAATGAACAAGCATGCAAAGATGGAATAAAATAAAAACTGGATTATGCGTAAACATTATCAGAACATGGTTAATCACTTAAGCAAGCATCAGTTAATATTAACAAGCATGTGATAATGAAAAAATTCGCATAAAGACTAAAACCCCTCAATACCATATTAAGTCAGACCATGCCTTCCGTTACCTGATTAAGGGCAAGACTCAATAAAACTATGTATTTGACCAACCCTTGTTGGGACACTTACTTTTATAAAGGAAGCCCTTATGAATGGTTTTGGGTTGACTTAACCATATTACATCAAGAGAAGTAGCCCTTACTAGACTTGATGTAATATTGGAGGCAAGAGTTGAAGAAATCCATGTCAGGATTTCAGGATTGGGGAGTCCACTCAACATATCACGGAACTGTAAGCTCATAGTTGGAAAGACCTGCCTACCTAAATACCTTCAAATAGCTTGACCAACCCTTGTTGGGGTTTTGCAAAGGGAAATATGGATCCTTTCCACTAGAATGTCAAAGAAACTGGAAATTATGAGTTCAATGGTGGGGGCCATTGGGACTTGATGAAATAGTGCGAGAATTAATTAATTTATTATTTCTCAAAAAAATGTAATAAAAAAGGTACTGCTAAATTTGATCTTTTAATTTGTAGAATCGAAATGACAAACTCATCAACCACATTTTCTCTGCGATCAATAATAGATAAAGAAAATATTCTCACTGGCTGTAACTTTCAGGAATGGTTTAGGCGCCTTCGGGTCATCCTATGCCATGAACAAAAGTTTTATGTGCTGGAGTCCTCACTTCCTGATTCTCCTACCCCAGGGGCGAGTGATGAAGATTTCCTGGTCTATGATCAACATTGGAACGACACTCTTGACGTTCAGTGTTTGATGCAATCATCGATGTCTAGTGAGCTCATGAAGTTTCATGAAGACGTGGATTCCTATAGCATGCTTGAGCACCTCCGTGGTCTATACTATGAGAGATCAAGACAGGAAAGGTTTGAGATCTCCAAGGATCTATTTCAGAGCAAGCAAGGAGAGGGTGCCCCAGCCGGGCCTCATGTAGTCAAGCCCATTGGCTACATTGTGCGCTTGGAGGTTCTAGGGTTTAAACTCCCCGAAGAACTGGGTACCAACCTCATTCTTTAATCACTCCCCCAGAGATTCTCAAAATTTGTTGTGAACTTCAATATGAACAACATTGAGAAGTCTCTGTCTGATCTTCTCATCCTCATTCTCCAAGTGGACACTAACATGAAGCGTGAAAAGCCTTCTGTCCTCATGGTGAATAAAAGGAAAGGGAAGGCAAAGAGATTTAATCCCAAAGCTTCTTCAAAGCCTTCCACGAAAAGGAAGATCAAAGGGGAGGCAAAGGAACAGGATGATGTTTGTTTTGCATGTGGCAAGAAGGGCCACTGGAAGAAAAACTGCACCCAGCCAAGGAAGCAAGGGGAACCTTCAGGTGAATTTGTTATCGAATGCAATATATATGTTTCTACTAATTGGGTATTAGATACTGCTTGTGGTGCTCACATCTATATCCAAATATAGGAACCAAGTAGATTCAGGAAGATTGATCGAGGGGAGGTAGATCTACGAGCAGCCAACGGAGCCAGAATTGCTGCTGTAGCTATCGAGGACTACCACCTCACATTGCCAACGAGGATGGTCTTGGTTTTGAAAGGTTGTTATTATGTGCTTTATGTTACTAAAAACATTATTTTAGTATCCAGATTAGATACTGATGGATTCATATTCATGTTTGGAAATGAATGTTGCTACTTTTATAAAGATAGAATTTGTTTTGGTAGGGCACATTTATATAATGGCCTTTATGTGTTAGACTACAGAAACCAAGTAATGGCAGTCGATAAAAAAGTTAATTCACATGACTCATACCACAACCAACATTGGAATCACCGGCTCAGTCATGTCAATGAGAAACGTTTGAGAAAATTACATCAAGATGGGTATTTAGATTCTTTCGAACTAAAACCACTTGGTGTATGTCATGCATGTCTACAAGGAAAAATCACCAAATTCCCATTTAGTTGGAAAGGTGGAAGAGCTAAAGAGCTTCTAGAATTAGTTCAGACAGATGTGTGTGGACCATTTCCAGTTGAAGCAAGGGGTGGGTTCTCGTACTTCATAACTTTTACTGATGATTTTAGTAGATATGGATATATCTATTTAATGAGGTATAAGTCAGATTCCTTTGATCGGTTCAAAGAATACAAGAATGAAGTTGAGAACCAGCTTGGTAAGAAGATTAAGAAACTTCACTCAGATAGAGGAGGAGAATATCTTAATCAGGACTTCATTGATTTCTTATGGGAGTTTTGGATTCTATCTCAACTCACTCCTCCTTACACACCGCAGTGGAATGGTGTAAGTGAAAGGAGGAACCGCACCCTGTTGGACATGGTGAGATCAATGATGAGTCATGCGAGCCTTCCATTATCCTTTTGGGGATATGTATTACAAACATCAATGCACATACTAAAACAAGTACCAACTAAATCGATAAATGGTATTCCATACGAGTTATGGAGTGGACACAAAGCCATGTTATCGAATTTACATGTGTGGGGTAGAGAAGCATTTGTTAAGGCCTCTTCAGGTTACAAACTCGCGCCCCAAGGCACAAAGTGTATCTTTTGAGGATATCCCAAGGAAACAAGGGTATATTACCTATATAACCCCTCAGACAAAAAGGTTACAGTGGAAAGACAAGCCATATTCCTTGAGAGGGAGCACATCTCCAAAAGAGATAGTGGGAGAGAGATAGACTTCGATGAAGTCGAGGCTCAAGATACACATGAGTTGGTACCAGAAGAGATTCCACAAAGCCCCGTGGAAGAAAAATCTGTTCCAGAGACACAAGAACAACATAGGAGCATGAGAGAGGTGAGAGAACCAGAAAGATATGGTTTTCTTGTCACTGAGGATGGTGACTCATTATTGGTTGACAATAGTGATCCTCTTACCTACAAGGAAGCAGTTGAAGGCACAGACATTGCCAAGTGGAATGAATCCATGAATTCTGAAATGGATTCCATATACCAAAACCAAGTCTAGATTTTGGTAGATCCTCCTGTTGATGTAAAGCTTATTGGTAATAAATGGATATTCAAGAAGAAACTGGACATGGAGGGGCAAGTCAGCACCTATAAGGCATGACTGGTTGCAAAAGGTTTTAGACAACATCAAGGAATTGACTATGACGAAAACTTTTCACCGGTTGTGATGCTTAAATCCATCAAAATCCTATTGGACATTGCTGATTACCATGACTATGAAATTTGGAAAATGGATATCAAAACAGATTTACTTAATAGGAACCTCCAGGAAGATGTCTATATGACAAAACCTGAAGGGTTTGTGACTCCAAAGGATGCCAAAAAGGTATGCAAGTTGCAGAAATCCATTTATGGATTAAAGCAAGCATCAAGGTCATGGAATATTCGTTTTGATGAAGCTATTACAGAATTTGGATTTGTTAAGAATGAATGTGAGACTTGTGTCTACAAAAGGTTTAGTAGAAGTGCAGTTGTTTTCCTAATAGTATATGTTGATGACATATTGATAATTGGAAACAAAGTACCGGTCTTACATTCAGTTATGACATGGTTGCATAAATTCTTCTCCATGAAAGACTTGGGCGAGGCGACATAAATCTTGGGATCAAGATCCATCGTGATAGATCCAAGAGAATGCTGGGCCTGAGTCAAAGTACATACGTTGACAAGATACTGAAGAGATTCAGTATGGAACAATCCAAGAGGGGATTTTTTCCAGTGTCACATGGCATTCATATTTCCAAGAAAATGTGTCCTCAGAAACATGAGGAAAGAAAGAGAACGGAAAGGATCCCTTACACATCCGCGATTGGGTCAGTCATGTATGCTATGCTATGTACGAGGCTAGATGTTGCTTACGCATTAAGTGCGGTAGGCAAATATCAATCTAATCCAGGAGACCTCCATTGGATGGTAGTCAAGAATATCCTTAAGTATCTGAGGAGTACTAAGGATATGTTCTTGGTTTATGGAGGAGATGAGGAACTATTCATCAGAGGACATGTAGATGCTAGTTTCCAGACTGATCAAGATGACATGAAGTCACAGACTGGATACATATTCAGTTTGAATGGAGGTGTAGTTAGATGGAAGAGCTCAAAGCAAAGTGTGGTGGTAGATTCTACAGTAGAGTCCAAGTATATCACAGCTTCTGAGGCAGGTAAAGAAGCAGTATGGATGCGAAGCTTCGTCTAAGAGCTGGATGTAGTACCGAGCCGTAAAGATCCTATCACACTCTATTGTGACAATACTGCAGCGATGGCACTTGCAAAAGAGCCAAGGTCACATCAGTGGACAAAGCACATAATTCAGAAGTATCATCTCTTGAGGGATTTTTCTCAGAGAGGTGAAGTTGTAGTGAGCAGTATTTCCACAGAAGACAACGTGGCAGACCCCTTGACTAAAGCCTTGACTCAGCAGAAACATGATCATTATGTGAGGTCTAGCAGACTAAAAGTCATAGGCAGTTGGCTCAAGTCTAAGTGGGTGTTTGTAAGGGTTGGTGTCCTGAGAACCAACTGTTTTTTACTTTGATTACTTGAAGGTTCACTTATTATATATTGTTCATTGTTCTGCATAACTATAATATAATAATGTCCTAGAATATTTGTTGCATTGATAAGGTCATGGCAGATCCCCTCTATGATGGGAACCTTGAAATTCCATAACAATATTCTTAAATAAAGATCTACAGTTGGATGACATACTATGATAGGACACATAGTATACAGACCGTCATGTACGAGTACTCGTAAGAAGACGAGACTCTCTTTCATGGAGTTCGTACTTGGTAATCTCCAAGATGGGAGATTATGAGAATAGACCCGCCAATTGTAATTCTGCATGTCTTGGTGTCATCGAAAATTACTATCTACGAGTGTGTGTAATGGTACTTACACTGAAAGATTATCATTAACTCATGTCATGACTCACGCACTTAGATTTACTGATGAAAACCGTCACGCAGACAGTTGGCGGGAAGTAGGGTACGTTGGGTGTGTCACGAGTGACATGTTATTAATGGATAAATCGAGGATGTATTTGTCCCTTCCATTTATGGAAGTTGATATCTCGGCCCTTTCATTGAAATAGAACTGTCGCATTAAATTCCATGGCCATGGTGTGAACAATGAGTTTATTTCAGGTAGTCAAAGAACGATAAATCAAGCATATAGGTTTATGACACTGCCATGAAACCTGCTTGATGAGATATCGAGACAAAGGGATTAAATTACACTGCAAGCGTTTGTATGAGGTGATACGTGAATGCATTGTCAACTTCTTTCTCTTGGGTGCCTTGACCCATTGCTAGACAGTAATCTTGGACTTTAGGCAACCTCGCCTAATGCCAACGAGAAAGAGGCCTAGAGGGTCACACACTAAGTGTATTCAAGTATCTCAAGTAGAATAAAGATTATTCCCGTATGTGGTTTAATAATTATTCAAGGAATCCTAAATCGTTTTAATGATGGAGGAAGAAGGAAATGAAAAACAAGATATACACACCATGTATTAAAGATTACACGTCGTGTAGTTTTTCATGGAAAACAAGTACACACCGTGTATTAATAATTACACGCCGTGTAGTTTTCTTTATGGAAAGGAAATGAATAAATGAAAACAAGATATACACTCCGTGAACATTGAATGTACACGCCATGTAGTTTTCAATGAAAAACAAGTACACGCCGTGTATTTATTAATACATGCCGTGTAGTTTTTCCAGTCGGGATTTTGAGGATATAATATTGTTTTAAATGATATTTATTATAATCAGTGTGGGCGCATGTCAAGGAATTAATTATTTGACATGGGGGTTTTAAATAAGAGTCAATGAAATAAATAAAACGCGTAACGTGTTTATTTATTGTCATAACTCTACAACCTCAAACTTGATTATAAATATCCTCACAACCCCAACTCTTTTCCTACCCCCATGTGAGACACAACAATTCTGGAGAATTCTTTCAAGGCCGAAAGAACCTCTTCCTCCAAGAATTCTCTCAAGACCGAGAGAGATCCTCTTCCATCGGATCAAGACGATCTAAGGCGGACAATGCAAGCAAATGCTTCTCCATGCTAGCACCTGGAAAATCCTTTGGCGATGTCCAGAGATATGAGGTACACGTGTGGATCACCGCTAGAGGGAGTCTACACTTGGATTCTACGATGCAACGATGGATCACATCGACAATGTGATCAAGAACATACACGAAGAAAGAATAACCAAAAGGTATTTATTTATAATTAATTAAGTTAATTATAATAAACCTGTAACGATCCTTGTTTATGGTTCCGGGACAAACCTTCTTCTTTTTCCTTTTCTGTAATTCGATCCATGGAGACTGCTATTTATCGTCGTATTGATCCCAGATTGATCATCGCTAATGACAAAAATCCAAGTGGGAACATCCACCCACACACTTCCGCTATGCCTGGAACCTTGAACTTGATATCTTTCAATTTGAATAGTCATTGACTATGAGTTATCAGGGAGGTCACATTTTTTTTGGATTTCAAATTGGCTATTCCCAATTATTCCAGAAAACAATGTGTGACATTATGATTTTTGGAATCTAATTTTTATTTATTAATTTGTGTCATTTATAGAATTAAATTAGGTTTTTAACCTTTTTTATGAATTCTGTGAGCATGAAAATTTCTAATAAATTTTATAATTCTCTTTTATATCCCTTCAATTTCATTCCATCATAAGTCCATTTCCTTATATATTCCAATGATCCTCTCTTGGTCCTTGTTTCTTCAACATTCCTATTGTAATATGGGGGTGTTTAGGGTGATAATTGTAGTTTTGAGGTGGTGGAGGATTATTTTGTGTGATTTATTAAAATTTTATTTTAGAGATACAAAGATTTAATCATTGGAATTGATCTTTTGATAATGCAGAAAATCATGCTTTTATTTAAGGATAATGATTTAGAATATATTGTTATTTATTATTTTTAGTGTGGTTTGAAAATATTTTAGTGTCTCTATATGAAAGAAGATGGAATTTTCCTCAATGAATATAAATATTTAAGTTAAATTTAGTAGGAAGTGGGTTATAATAATTTATATGATTTATATTGTTATTGATTATATAATTTATTGATTAATTGGTAATCATATCCTTATGAATGAGCATTATTTTTAAATGTGTAGAAGCATGATTTAAATTGATCTGGTAATTTTAAATATGTTAACATAACAATGAATTTAAAATTGAAGTTGTTTTATTAAATGACATTTTTTAAGAATTAAATGGTAATTTGATAAATAGTTATGAATTAATGGAATGGTTTGATGATAGCTATGATATATTTATGTTTCTAAATTATTGATGGTAGTGGAAGAGGTTTTATGTGATTATTTATTTTGGTGGCTTGATATTATTGGTATGGTTATGGAAATTAAGTTTCCTTGTAATTTGGAATTATCATGAACTGATAAATTATTTTAAATATGAAATGGTGATCAGTTTTGTTGAACTAATTTAATGGTGATGAAATTGAATTAATGTGTCAAATATATGTTAAGTGGTAAATGAATAAGAATGTTAAAGTTATAGAAAATGAAAAAATGGTTTATGTTTGATGAGAAGTGTTGGTATTAATGTGTACAATTAATTTAATAAGGTTATTAAATGATTAATTTTTAATTGATTATGACATTTGAAATGAAAATATGTGGTGTGATTATTGTGTGGTTGTGGGGTTGGTCATCATGTTCTTAGAAGAAAAAGTGGTTGTCGTTGTTGTGTAGAAGTGATGGTGTGTTGATGGGTTAGTGTTATAAATGTTTTTGTGTAGTTAGTCAGCCCTAGTATAAGATTAGTGAGCTTTTATAACCTTATAAAAAAGAATACACACAAAATCTTATGTTTTTTTATTATTTACACATCACCATAGAAGTCAAATAATTTTAGTCACACCCTTTTGAGATTTTTGGGTGATGAGTGAACCACTAAAATCTAATATTTATGTGATATAGATGAATGAATAGTACCACTCTCAATTCCTTATAGATATAGTGAGTTTATGTGGTGATGGAATTGGAAGTGGAATTGATATGCAGTGTATTGTAAATATAGTATATGATATACAAATATGGACTGAAATCATTACGAGTTGTGAAATTTAGAGGGTAATTGAATTCATAGTTATGAAGTGGGGGAAATTTTTGAGTCAATAATTAGATAAGAGTTATGTGTATATTTAAAACATTTAGAGATATTTTGGGATATTAATTGAGGATCAATATTTGTTTCTTAGGATTTTTTTTTTGTAAATTAGAGTGGGTTGAGGTGACCAACGTGTAGTTTTTTGATGTAGGTAGCAGACCACATTATATCCTATAGGCATTGCGATGTTTTGATTGATTTCGGTGTTTGTTTTTATATGGGAGGAGGATCCCTATGATATAGTTGAGGGAACTAAATTGTAGTGGTATTTTAGAGGATATAATTTTCTCTAGGTATGTGGCAATTCCATGGAGAGTGTTCAAGAGGGAGTGATGTTGGGCTACCCCAGGAGGGGGCTCACATCATGAAGTCCTATGTTGTACCATAATATATCCTAGAAGGGAGGTTCCACAATTAATTCTATTAGATTCACCATAACACCCCAATTTTTTTCAATTTATTTTCTTTAAAAAATTTATCCCATATCTTGTGGTATAAGCAACACTGAGGATAAATAAACCGTAATTAAAATATTATTATTTAAATATTATCATTTAACCTAGCTATTGAATAGAAGAGTTTGAATATTAATAACCATACTATGAAATATATATTATGTTTTTTCTTACTAAAGAAAATATTGATTCATATATTTTTTATAAATTGGTTGGAAATGAAGATATAATCTTTTCAAGGAAAAAGTGATATTTTTTATAAAACCATTTTTATGTCTATAAATGTATTTTTATAGATTTAATTAATATAAATTGATAAATTATTCAAATTAAATATTTATATTATATAGATAACAAATTTAATTAATTAAAAGTAATTTAATTATGGTTATTTGGAAAGGAATACAAATAAATTCATTTTATGCTTCAAAAATACATTTTATTCTGAAATTGTTTTTATTCCTTGTTTATGTGCAGATATTGTAGTCAATTATTTATTATTTTAATAATTAAATTTGAAAAAATTGCAATAAATTTTGAAATCATAATTTAATAACATTTTTAGGATAAATTGTTTTTATTTTTCTGAAAAGATTGATTTTTAAGTGAATAGTGAAACATAACAATTTTTTTTGTAAAATAATCAGTTTTTTTCTTTATATATTATAAATTAAGAGCCTAATTTCTTTTTTTTATTTTGTTTTAATTTAAAATACGTTAAAATCTATTAAAAATAATATAAATAATAACATAATAACTAATAATATATTTTATTTTGGTATAAGTTTATTTCAATTCTTAATAACACAATTTTTTAAAAACTGATTTCTATTGAGTTTTATGAATTTATATTAAACATAATTTGTGAACCTTATAGAAATTGAATATATTAAAATGATTCCATATTTTTAATCATTATTTAAAAAATTTGGTAAATAATTTCCTTTTATTGTTTGTTATTGTGAATTGTAGCCGTGGTAAATATTCTTCACCCTAGTAAGTGTAAAATGAGGTTAAAACTATGAGATAAGCTGTAAAAATATCCCTAACACATGAACTTATCCTATTTGATGAATTATGTTCTTCCAAGTACATCCTATATACAATAATATGGAAAATTAGTACCACATTACTTTGATTATAATATTTATATTATTTTAAGAAGAATAAAAATAAAAAATGTCACTTTATGGATTTTAATTTCTATTATATGTTCTCATAGGGATAAAAAGAATTTATGAATGAATATAAAATTCAAGTTTTAACAAAAATAAATTATTTTCAGGATAGTAATTTATTTTTAAATTTTAGTGATGATATAATGATCTTAATAATTTAAACAAAAAAGATATAATGCTTGTACAAGAAGTATAAAAGTCATTGTAAAAGATTTTAACAAAGCAAAATTAGTTTGTTTTAGATGAATTATGGTATTCCATTAATTTCATAAGTAATTATTAATTATAAATTCTGGTAATTTTTTTTATATTCTAAATCCACCTCTATATTTATGTTTTTGAAGTCAAATTAAATGAATAGTCAAAAAAAATGAATTTAATGATATTTTATGATAAAAAATATTTTATTAAATGATTTAAAATAAAAAAAATATTTAAATAGAAAAATTGGGATTTAAAATGGTAAAAAATATCTTTCATGAACCATTTTTAGGAATTCTCACCTTATTAGTAAATTTATGACCCTTAAATTCAAAAAAATATTTTATTATGGTTAAGTTAAACATTGGGTTAAAGAGGGTTTTAATCCAAAAGATATTTATTAAAATGACACTTGAATATTTATAAATTTTATTTGTTGAATTTATTTAGACCATATAATGTTATAAATTTATAATTATTTCTATTTTTTTCCAATTGACATGGTTATGGAAATTGTTAAATTTAAATCTTTTAGGTAATTTGAAGTGTGTCATTTCCATCTCTTATAAAAGGGAACATCCTCTTCTCCTTTATTCTCCAATATTGACAACTCTATATGATAAATTACATACCCTAATACCTTTATATATTCATTACCATCATTATTTATCTTCTTTTACTCTCCTAATACCATCTTAATAAGGTTTAAGGTGTAAGATAAAGGAGGTCTCTCAAAGAAGAGGTAATCTAATTTACCGACTCTTTCAAACTTTATTTATTCTTCTACTTCCTCTAAATATATTGTATCCATACTAGCATAATTAATATTGTATAATAAATATATATACATGTTACTATGATCATGTAGAACCATTTTACACCTCCTTTAAATCAAATGAAAGATGAGAACATCGCTCGTGCATATGTACAACCTAACATCTCCACGTAGTGGTGTAATTTTTTTCATCACCACTTTATATGGATGGTTATAAAGATGGAAGTAATTAATATATATTATATTTATAAAATAATAATTATTATTTAAATATAATATATCATATAACTTCTTACCCTTCCACACATTAAAATATTGATAACATCGCTCATGTGTAAGTGTGTAATACCACCTCCACAAAGCTATGTGATTCATTTTTCATGTTTTCCATTCATGGATGATTATAATATATATATATACATATGTATAATTAATATATATGAAATCTATATGATGATTTAAATTCTATTGATGATTAAACCAATATCAATATGTGATTACCATAACGGATGAATAGAAACATACATGAAAAATGAAGCAGTTAAAAATCAAAATTATATTGAAAATGAATTATTGTTAATGAATAGGTGATAAGATGTTATAAGAAAACCATTTATGGTATTATTAGTATGAATATTTCTATTTTATATAATTATAATAATTTTAAGTATATTATAAATTATTTTAAAATAACTTATGAAGCAAGTGAAACCAGTGGTAAGGGTCTTTTCATATCACTTTTTTTGTGGGACATATTCCACATTCACAACTTGTTTGAATTATGTGGTGTATATACCACTCATTTGATATTTTAAATCACGAATATATTTATATTAATTTTATTTAATATTTCATTTAAGTTATTTATTTCATGGGGTTATGATTTAAAAGTTACTATAGTAATACATGTTAATTTTAGATTGTCAACTTTAATGGGGATTATTTATGTTTAAGTGTGTGTGGGAAGAATTATATAAAATTTCCATATTGAACCCCATATGTTTTCATTTTCTGTAATTACTAATGAAAATTAAAAGTTTTTATTTCATTTTTATTTATCTAAATAGTCAAAATTTTAAAGGAAACTTTTTAAGGAAAAATGACATTGTTTTTATATTTGGTTGAGAATATTTTTTTTCCATTTCATTATTTTATTAAAAATAAATAAATAATATTTTTAAGATTATATAATAATTAATTAACATCAATTTTACACATGTTTAAATTTCTGTAAAAAGGATTAAAGGTAATATTATTTTCATTTTATGAACAAGGAACTTTTTACTATATGTGGGAATAAAATCATTATTTTAATGTTTATCCCCTGAATTAATTTTCCCACCACCACTAACATTTTTATATTTTAATATTACTTTAATTGCTTCTATATTTATTATAAAATATATTTTTTTGCCTAATATTATGGACATTTTTAGATTTTAAATAAGTGTTTTTAGAATAAAAAGTATTTTTTCATCCAGAAATATTCCACTGATATTTTAATTTTTTTCATTTATGCCAACATTATTTGATGAATATAATTCATTACTTAGGATATAATATAATGATATCATACAACTTATTATCTAGATGGATTATGATTGTATCGATCTATTTCTTAAATTGAAAAAATATTAACATTTCCTATGCCAATTTTTCAATATGAATGTTGATGTTGATTATGAATTGTATTGTTATTAATTTCCTTTATTTGAAAAATGGATTGGATATAGCATATTATGGGAAGGGATCACTATTTATACATGATTTTTTAGTCAGTCTCATTAGATAATCTAGATTGGGTATTTGGTGTATTCCATACCTATTTATATATGGTGTCTTAACATGAATATTTTATGGTAAGATTATGATACCCAACATATGAATTCTATCACTTTGAAACTTGTTATTTTTATAAATGTGATTATTTATATTATTATTTCATCCATTGATATATTACTATTTTATTATATTTTGAATATAGAATATTCGATACCTATTTATCTCTATCATATTATTCATGATTTATTTATTCCGTGTTAGATTTTTTTGTATTATTTCCATTACTAAGTATCCATGATCACCCTTTACTATTTTTTCATTTCCTTAGTATACCCAGAAGGGATATATGAATTATTATGATGATATAATAGAATAAATAATAATGTCCTCAATATAATTTTAAGTCATTTTTCTTATTTTCGATTTTAATGTGAGAATAATTTATGTATCTTGTCTCCCAATACAACAAAACTATTTGATCCTTTTGGATGAAATCTATGGTATCTTATGCCAATGAAGTAATATTAAAACTCACTCTGAGTTATTTTAGTCAGGTTTTTACGATTGGTATCAAAATAAGTTTAATAGGAACCCTGGGAACTAGATTTTAGAAAAAAAATATATTATATAATATAACCCGTTAATAGATTCTAGGGATAAGAATATGTGTAGGTTAATATGTTGACTCTCTGATAAAGTATAGATGGTGTAGTTTTCATAGAAAATATAACCATTATTTGATAATGAAATGATGATGAGCCCATAGAAAATATTCACTTTTCAGTAAAAACTCTAAAAGGCATGTAATGTGTATTAACTCGATTGTCACCAGTTCATGATGAGTGGGCCTAATGATATACATTTGGATATATAATTCTAGGGGATATTTATGGGTTAATTCACATTTTATTTATGAACCATTATAATTAATGACATGATATAACATATGGAAACCGATGATATTTCATTGTGATATTTAATAAACATAAAGTGTAATGGGTGTATATGTCTATGTTTGATCATAAGTTTAAATGTATAGATACCCCTTTTGAGATTTTATATGATGGGAGTTTAATATAAATAAGGAAATTTAAGAGATATTTATGGGAATAAAATCCTTTTGTTTAGTATGTGTTTTAATGAAAATGTTATTTGAGGAATAATTATTTTATAGTTTTTGGACATAAGTTTAAAGTTATTGATGACCATTATGTTTAATATGACTTTTTATTTTAATATTGTTAATTGGAATTAATATATTATTAATTTAGGGAATATATGTTTTATCATTTATATAACCAGGTGACGTAAAAGTGATTTTGTGACTAAGTGATTAATTTTATGTTTAATGAAGTACACTATTTTAGGAACACTATATGATAATGGAAAAAAAATCAAAGAATAATGATTGAGTTAATTTATGGAAGAATATATGTTCTCATGATGACTTTATGGTGATTCAGGTTATTTATAGAAAATATTAGTATATTATGGAAATTAGATGATTAATACAAATATATTTTTGGAATGTGACTTTATGAGTGATTAATGTTTCATAGGGAAAAATATGGGGCTGATCTTGAAAGAAAATATGATCAAATATTTCTGATTTTTGGGTTAAAAGATTGATCAAGAAATTTTTTATGGGTTTTATGACTAGTTATTTTTGGAAAGATTTAAGTTGATATTTGATTATTATTTTTGAGTTATTTGAGATTTTATATATTATTTCTTCATATGAAAAATTTATTTTTGTATATCTTCTTTACTTGTGATAAATGTTTTGGTTTTAGTAAATTTATAGATATAGGATGAATAAATTTTAACCTATTTTATAGATATTATGATCCATTTAATGTTAATTTCTATTATTTAGGCATGAAAAATTCATCATGGTTATTTATCATTTATAATAGGAGATAAAATAGAGATGTTAAACTATAATAATTACAAATAATAGAATAAATTTAATTCATCTATTGGAATATAGAAAATAAGTTTTTTTATTATCTTTATCGATGGTAAAATAATTCCTCAACTCAAGTAGGAGGAAGATAAATCTATTAAGTCTAATCATTCAACTATTAAGGTAAAATTTTAGAAACTATTTCAAAAGTATGAGTCTCAAAATATTAAATGAATGGTTGAAGAAATATTATGGAAATTGTATGATTATTAGTTTTATAATAACCATTAAGGTTATTTTTAAAATTAAATTTTATTAATGTGGCTTAAATGATAATTATTTTCAATTTTGTATATTTATGTTACACTCTTTGGATTCAATTCTATAATTTTTTTTAAAATTTAATCTGACATGAGAAACAATTGTGAGGATGAAATATATTTATATATGTAAATGTTGTTTTATAGATTTAATTAATACCTATTAAAAAATGATTCTAATTATAGAAGAATATATTTTAAATATATATATATATATATATTAAAATTTAATTAAGTAAAATTAATTTAATTTTGGTTATTAGTGAAGGAATGAGAATAAATTCATTTTATTCTTAGAAAATACATTTTATTTAAAAATGTTTTTATAAAATTTTGTTTATGGATATTATTATTAATTTCCATCACTTTTTGTAATTTTATTTGAAAAAATTGATATTATTTTTTAATTTAAAAAATTTATAATATGCTTAGAATGAATTTTCAGTAATTTTTTGAAATGATTGATTTTAAGTGAATAATGAAAAATACCATTTTTTGTAAAACTTTCATTTATTTCTTTTATATCAAGTAATTTAAAGGCCCCATTATATTTGTATCTTATTTTATAGTAAGATATAATCCATTTTATTAAACATAATCTAAATATTTTCATAATAATCAATATTATATTTTATTTCTAGTATAAGTTGGTTTTTATGCTTAATAACACAATTTTCTAAAAAAAGTTTTTTGTTTTGTTTTATGCATTTTTATATTTTTTTATGAAACATGTTTAATATGAGTATTAAAAAAATTAATCAATATTTTGAATAATGAGGTTCAAATTTGGTAAGTAATTCCATTTTTCTGGTCAGTTTGAATAGTAATCAGGGTATGTATTTGTCACATCCGTAAGGGTAAAACAAGATTAAAACTATGAGATAGGGTTTAATAATATATATAACAGAGACATTTATACATTTTTATGAGTGTTTTTCTAACTAATACATCCATTTTATGAAAATATGTAAATTTATTTCCACTCTTCTTTGATTATAACATTTAAATTATTTTTAGAAAATGATAAATATAAAATGTTACTATCTTGATTTTAATTTATATTTTATGTTTTCATAGTGATGAAAAGAAGTTATGAATGAATATAAGAGGTTATTTTAAACATAATAAAATTATTTATATGATTCTAATTTTTTTATTTATTAAATAATTACCTTATATGCTTTTGTAACACCGATATAATGCTTGTGAAAACAGTAGAAAAATCAAGGCAAATAATTTTTAAAAAATAAAATTAATATGTTATGGATGAATTATTGTGTTATAAAGATATAATAGGTAATTATAAATAATAAATTGTTTTAAATGTTTTTATATTCAAATTATATTATGTTCTTGATGTCTTCAAATTCAAATTAAATGAATAGTCGCAAAATGAATTTAATGATATTTTATGATAAATAATATTTCCTTAAGTGAATTAAAAATAAAAAAAGAATATTTAAAGAAGAAAATTGGGATTTTAACTTGGCTAAAGTGTTATCCATGGTACATTTTTGAGCAACCTATTACCTTATAAGTAAACTTATAACCATTAAATTCTAAAAAATGTGTTACCATGGTTAAGGTTAACAATAATTAACAAGGGGGTTAAACCAACATATTTTGATAAAAATAAAACTTAAACATGTCCAATTTTTATTAGTTGAAGTTATTTAAAACATGAATTTTCATAAATTATAAATTATGTCCATTTATTTCAACATTAAATTATTATTATATATATTATATTAAATCTTTTAAATTATTAAAAGTGTGTCCTCCCCCCTTATTAAAGGGAACATCCTCTTCTTATATATTCAAAAATATTTAACACTATATATCAGACAATCATGACTTAATCAATTTATATATACCTTTTGTTCATTAATGAGATTCATGGATTCTTCTAGGACCATCCTAAGAAGGATTTAGATATACGCTAAAGGAGGTCTCAGAAAAAGAGGTAATCATATATACAGACTCTTTAGAAGTTTATTTCTTATTATAATTCCAGTAAATATATTTTACCCTTCATAACATAATTAATATACTATAATAAATGTAATTATATGTTTTTTTTATTTTGGGACTACCATTTTACACCTCCTTTCCATCCTATGGAAAAATAAAACATCACATGTGCATACATACAAATTTTTGTCTCCATGTTGTGGTGTAATTATTTTTTCACAACCACATTACATGGATGGTTATAAAGATGGAAATGATGAATATAAAAGATATTTATGATGTAATTATAAATATTTAAGTATAATATATCAACATCCTTCTTACCCTTCCACCCATTAAAAATGATAGAGTTTCTCATGTGTGTGTGTGGACTATCACCTTCACAAGGAGATGTGATTAATTTTTCATGTCCAACACTCATGGAAGATTATAAATATGTATATTATAAATAAATTTGACATTTATATCATGATTATAATTTTGTATATGATGGAAAAAAGATCAAAATTCAAAGGCCATAACTAGTGAATCGAAATATAAATGAAAAAAAGAACTTAACACTTGAAATGGTGATGATAATGAATGATTGTTACTGAAAATGGATTAAGATTTTATAAGAAAACCATGTATGGTATTATAAGTATTAATATTTTTTATATAATTATTATAAATTTTAATTTATTATACACGTGGTTAGATTCACTTATGAATCAAGTTAGATATGAGGTAAGTATTTCTAATCTCACATTTGTTTCTGTGTGACATATTCCATATTTTCCACTTTCTTTCATGCATATATTGATTATAAATCCATTTTAATATGTTATATCATGAATATATTTAAATTAATGTTATTTAAAATTTTATTTTAGGATATTTCTTTTGTGATTTTATTAATTAAAAGTCACCAAAGGGGTAGGGGTTTATTTCAGAATCTCATCATTTTCTAGGATTTTCTATTTTTACGTTTACATTGGTGTAATTATATTATATATTTATAACAATGCCCATATATCTTTTCCACAATTTATTTTTTGGAATTAAATGTTATTCGTTAATTTTCCCCTTCTATGTTCTCAAAAGTATGAAATATTTTTTTTAAGAAAAACCACCTTTTTTATATTCGGCTAAGAATATTATTTTACATATCTATGTTTTATTTAAAATGTTATCATGAATATTTTTACTATTATAAAAACATTAATTAAATTACTTTTACCCATGTTTTTATTTATTCTTTTTTTAAAATGAATATTATTTCCATTTTATGAACTAGGAACATTTTACCAATGGTGTGTACAAAATATTTGTTTTAATGTTTACTACATGAAAATGATTTTCCACCATCACGACTATTAATTTATTATAATATTTGTTTACAAGTTTCCGTAGTTCATTTTAACTTAAATATTTTTTTCCTAATAATTTGATATTTTCTAGATTTTAAATAATTGATTTCAATTTGAAAAGAGTATCTTTCTTATGAAATGATATAGTGATATTTTAAATGTATTTGCATATATGAATAGATACATTGATGAATATTTTAATTTATTAGAGATATAATATAACGATATCATCCACCTTATTTATTTGGATGGTGTATGATCATGTTGATCAGTTTATTAATTGAGGAAAATATTAATTTTTTGTTTTCCATTTTTTCCAATATGAGTGTTTATATTGATCATGTATTCAGTTGTTATTTACTTATTTCATATTATAAATTAATTAGACTTAGTATGTGCTGGGAGAGGCCTATTATAATCACTCGATGCATTAGTAGGTCTCATGAGGAAAACTAGCTTGACTGTTTTTTTGTATTCCATACCTATTTATATAAAGTGTCTTAGCACAAATCCTTGATGGTAAGATTATGATATTAATCAAATTAATTCTGTCATTATGTATGTATATATTGTTATCAATGTGATTTTTTATGTTTCTTGTCATAACTTGATATGTTCCCCTTTATCTATATTAGTAATATGGAATATTTTATTATTATTTTATCTTCCATATTATTCATGATTTATTTATTCTATGATAAATTATGTTGTTTTCTTTCCCTTTCTAAGTATCTTAGCTCACCCATTATTTCATTTTCCATTTTCCATGATACTAAGAAGAGATCTATGAATGATTTTAGGGATATACTAGTATGATTAATAATATTCTTACTAGAATTTTAAGTCATATGTAATTTTATAAAATGTAATGTGAGAATTATTTATGCATGTATTCTACTAAGAACACTAAACTATTCAACCCTTTTATATGTGATATACTCTATCTTGTGACAATGCAGTAGGAAATACCCTGACTTTGGGTTACTAGAGTTGGGGTGTTACAAGAACCATGGAGGGTCCTTGGGAGGAAAGGTGTTAGGATTCCCTCCCTTGGTAGGTTGCACTATAGATCTATAATTTATGATAAATATAAGTACAAGGCGTGGTCCCTTTCTCCAAAAACCAGTGTGAAATTATTTTAACCATGGAACCTATGAGCACAATACTAGTGTCCCCCACCCTATTCATTAAGTGAAAATTATTAATTTTATGGGGATTCATATTTATAAATTTTTTGGGTTCCTTGGTTTATAGATGCATATGGGAGAGAGGAGGTGGCCTCTTTCCCCCCCTATGATCTAGTGCATTTGAGGGATTTTCATCACACTGATTCAAGATAAGTTCTCTAATAAACACTCATTTTTTACTCCATCATTCATATTCAATTTGGTTAATCCAATTAAGGTTTAAGAGAGAAAATTTCAGTAGATCATGGTGAAATCATCCAACTTGATAAGAATCTCTTACGTGGATTCTAAAGGAGGCCTAGAGGGGATGTGTTTATAATATAGTTCATCATTCCACTTGAGGTATTTTTACTTATAGATTTAATTAGGTGTTTTAGAAAATTTTGATTAAGTTGGTCATTGATATTTGTGTTTAATTTTGGGATTTTGTGTATCTTTGGTCCAGTTATGCATCAATAGTGGACCAAAACCCATTGTTCATGGATTTAGTTTCATCTGGCTACCCAATGAGTTTGGATTCAGTTATTCAAAATTAGGATTTTGGTTTTAAATGTTTAGTTTTTTAATTTAGTATTGTTAATAGTTAATAGAGGTTATATTTTACTTAGAGGAGGTTGATATGATCTTGGTATATATTTATAGATGATCGATTGAGGTTATCAGAAATAACTTTATTGGTTCTATTTATTATTAGAATTATTTTGTTCAAGTATCATTATTATTGGTACTACCTACATGTTTTATGACTTTTGTGATATTAATCATATATTATGACATACTTTTGTCACACTAGTAGAAAAATTGACGCTATAGATTTCTAATTGGTTTGATGGTGGTGCCTTGGTTGAACGTGTTCTGATGAACCTATTTATGGTTTTCTTTAGGGTGTGAGTCGGTTTTCAAAGAAAAAAATAATTTATTTTTAAAATGCATTATTTTGGATCAAATTTAATTTCAAGGGAGATGTTGTGATTTTAAAAAGTGTTTTTGAAACTGTATTTTAAAATGATGTTGGGGTTATTATAGGTATATTTTGATTGGATTTTTTCATGGGACAAACGTGAGTAAAATAGAAAATGTGGTTCCTTTCTAAATAATTTTGAAAAATTATTTTATTAATTTTCATAATAAATAATGTGGGGGTTGGTTGAGTTGTTTTGTTCTATTTTACCTTATAAGGGAGCGGGTCTATTTTCCAAATATTACGTGATTGTTGTGAACCCAGTTAATATTTTCACGTGTATGTGTTTTTATATGATGATTCATGTTATGTGTGTTGGATAATGATGTATGATTTAACTATAAGAATGATAGGACGACATGTGAGGATTTTAAAGACATATTAGAGGGTTGAGATGGGAAATGGGATAAGTTCAAGGTGTGGGGCTTGGTATCGAGTTACAAGCACCCTAACTATGAGTTGTTGATTTGTGATATGGGATGTTTTCCTTGTTTTATATTTATTTTATGTTTCTAATGATGTACTTATGAGTAGAAATAGATTATAGTGTAGGGGTGTGGATCCCAAAGAACATACCATCCCTGAGTGAGATGGTGTTGTTAAGACCACTATGGGTGATATGGGATCCTAGATGTTTGTGGTGTTTGGGATAACCTTGATCGATAATGTGTGGCCAAATATGGGATGTTCAACCTTCCTTCAGTGATCATATATAGCGTGGGGACTTCTTACAAGCCACCCCTTTAGTGTAAAGTGTTATCCAAGGAATTCTTGTACAACATCACTTGAGTGAAATGATTTATCCATGGAACTTATCTATGGCCTCCATTTAGTGAAAATGGCTGGGTTGAGACTCAAGTACACCCTAACCCACATTTTTAGGTAGTGTTACAGTTTTTGAATGACACCCTATATTTCATATTTTGATATGGGTTGTATTTGGTATAACACTCTACTGAGAGACTTTTTGAATATTCTAGGATATGTGGCTTGAGGTGACACTCTCTCCATTTTAGTATGAATCCAAATCAGGTAGGGTTATGTGTCATGGAATCCTGGTTATCACATGATAACCTAGGTTTTAAGGTGGTACGTGTATTTTTTGTTATTTATTTTAGGTTTACATGTTACATTATATTTTATACACTCCTTATATATGTATTTAATTCACATATACTTGATTAAAATATCACTCAGTACAGTTAAGGAATTGGGGATTTATATTGGGTCATTTGAATCACCCCTAACCACATAAATGACATGGGTTTTGATGAATGTGGTAGACACTAAACATTTTCTCTCAAGGAATTTGTGATACTTAGACCTAGACATGTGACTTTGTTTTTCCAGGCTATATATTCAAAGGATTCGATAGGTTTGATTATATGAGTTGGGATTGAGGTCATTTAGTTTAATATTTAGACTGGTTCATCATGTATAATATTTAGTGGGTTTTTTATATGATCAATGTTACTACTACTAATACCCTATTATGTTTAATTAATCATGTATTTAGCTTTACTACTTTCTATTATAGACTGAAAGGCCCCACTAGGTTAATTGTTTAATTGTCTATAGTTTTCTGGGATTTTAATTATATGGATGGGTCCGATAAATTTTTTGGTAGATTCAAGAATGAACCTCAATATTTATTTTAGAAGTAATAGTATCCCAAAACCCATTTTTCATACTAACCACTAGTTTTATACCTTTGGAGTATGGGGAGGCAAGCCTAAGTTTATGTGGTGACCCCCACTCAAGTTCCATTTGGGTGAATTTTTCAAGGGTGTTATAGTATGAAAATTTGGATTATGGATATGATATATTATATATGGTTATGGTATGTGGATTTGAATTGTGTTTGTGGTATGTGGTTTTATATTTGGGTTGGGGTATGTGGATATGGAAAGGGATGGGGGGACCACTGAATAAATCATTATGATCTGAGGGTGACTAAATTAGTGGGGAGGTGAGTGTGGGGTACCTCTCATAATATATTTAATTGATTTATTATAATATAAATTCATGTGGATTTCAATAGAGATCATTTGGTGATATGGGTTGTTGTCGAAGAAGAATAGAGATTAATTTAATTTCACTATTTATTCACTAAACCTTTATTATGATTTTTCCAAATTAACATGATATTTACAAGGAAGGTACATACTAAGTATACTTTTATGATCAATACTACATCTATTTATGTATTTTTAAAAATTTACAAGTTAGAATTGGTGATCAGGATGAACAATACTAGATCATGTTGTGATTATCAGTTGGTGTCATAGTTTCTACCCCAGGAGCTGTTTTTGGTATTGAATTTGGGGATTGTTTTGTTTGTCATGATATTTCATGACTTATGTTATAATTTTTATTATATTATAGGTTTTTATATTTATTTAGTAAGTCTATATTAGTGTTGTAGTTTTTTTTCCTAGGTTTAAAAGTTTGTAATTCCACCCATGTTGCATGTTTTATACCATTAGTGCTAGTCACCAATCCATAACCTATTGCAGGAAGGATTATAGGTTCACTCATGATTTCACTAAATGATGTGGAGGGGATTTAGTTGGGGAATACATGAGATAAAACATGGTATATTAATGGCCATGTTAATTACTAATAATTGGAATATTGTCCATAAAAATCTCCCCCATGGAAATTGTGTCATCCATATGAAATAATTTTTTTTATATAACTCTCTGTTAGATGTCATCAATTTCAAGAAATTTTATTTATTATTCCACTATAAAAATATATTTGGGAAAAAATAAGATAATAATAAATAATAAAATTCGATTCCAATTTTTAGGATGCATCATTAAAAATCTTATTAGGAAAACCTTAAGGGTGAATACCTGATAAAGGGAATACTATAAAAAAATTTACAACTCCCAAAAGTAAATCATGATAAACTTTTTTGTCTTCATGTCTAAATTTTATAAACTAGATTCTAATAAGATAAATTTAATAATTTACTTATAAATAAGTATGTAATTTTATCACATAATATAAATTACTAAATATTTATCTCATTGATTTTTAAATCTCCCATGTAAAAAATAATTTTGGAAATACATGTTTTTTCAATAACCCTTGATATAAAAATACTTTAATTATGTTATATAAACAACATTATCTTCAAGAAAATTATTTGTAATATCATTATTTATAAACAATCTTGAAATTTTTTTGATATGATGAATAATGTTTCTTATCCAAACACATTTTGTCTTGTCTTATGAATATCAATGTAATCAAAATGTTTTGATAAAGTTAAAGAAATGGTTGATTATATAGAAATAACTTATCATTCCACCACATATGATTAAAAATCCTATTTAAGATATAACTTATATATGTATTAGAAATACATTTTGTATTAACATAACTAACCAGTTTTGGTAATATATTTTAGAATAAGTATTTTTTTAAATATTTTATATTTTAGTGACTAGTGTAAAACATTATCATGCATTTAATTTATTTTAATAAGGCCTCATGTTATTTTTAAGATACATATGAACATGTATGTGTATATCCTTCAATTATAAATAAAATAGTTATTTATAGAAACCGTGATTCTATAAAATCTTTTTAATATTCTTCATTTTATAAATTAAAATATTTATAAATGATATATATTACTCAGTTAAACCCATATATTATGTTTTTAATTGGGTTAATGTTTTATAGTTTTAAATATTATTCTTGAATTTTCAATCCTCTAATGATTCATATATAGATGTTATAATTAACTTCACCTTATTGATAAACATTGAAAAGATCATTTGAATATAATCCAACATAATAGAAAACCAAATAATGAGGAATACAAGTTATATAATGTGCTTATTTCTATTAAATAGTATCGAGAGTTTTGATATATAATGAATCTAAAATAGTAAATGTTGAACAAAAAAATATTGATTCAATTATTAAGAAATAATTATTTTTCTACTTATATCTCTCCAAACCCATTAATATTAATAAGTTTTTAAATCATTACAAATTTGAAAAACATAATCAACAATAATAAATAAGATATCATAATTTATATTGTACCATTAACACTTTTGGGATAATATCTAAAAATACATATTATTGCTGATATATTAATTTTCTATTTTAGTGGAACAATTTATTTATTACTTTTTTACCAAGATGAATAATTATTTTATTTAATAATCTCAACCACACATTAAATTTAAATAATAAATATATCAAATTGTTTATTTTAAATAGTTTATAGTTGAATTATTCATATCAGTGTTGTGAATGAGTTATAAATGATTCAGTTGGATCATTTTATATATGTTATGCGATACTCAATATTTAATTTAATCAACATAAAAAACATGAGATATATATTCACCAATAAATAATAATACAAATGATTATTCAATAGATTAATCATTAATAAAACATTTATATGATTAATATATTAAGTGGGGGAACCCATATATTTTTAATAATTTATACTTAATGAATATAATATAAATTTACGTTTTTATTTACCTAGTGACCGAATAACTAATTTAATTTAATAATATATATCCTATGATAAATCAAAATATAGGGATCATTCATAGTATAATTAAAGGATTCTAAAATTTTGAATCATTCACAGTCTCAATATGATATTTTTTATGTATATATTTAAATATCAATAGATTTCATTGATACTTATGATAAAACATAGTATTAATTTGTATACCTTAGGGTATTTATATATTTATTATTTAAAAGATTTCAATTAATTTTTCATTATCAGTTAAGGAACTTAAATGGGAATAAACTAAATCTTAAAGGGGTTTGATTAATAATACATATAAATATGTTAGTTATTCTAAATAAATGAATTATGTTAATATTTATAAAACTTTTGATTCATGATATATGTATATAAAAACTATAGGGCCTTCAATTACACATATTTACTGCATTTATAATATAATCACAATAGGTTCGGGCTGTCACCCAATAGGTAATGTATGCTTTGGACGTTCTGGAATTAATGGTTTTTAAATGAATCTACTAGGGAGATGATCCAAAACATATTTTTAAGTAGGTGAATGTTACTATAAGAAGTATTGTTATAGAATATTTATGATTTACAACACATTCCTTCATTGTAATTATAATTACTATAAAACTATTTTTATAATATTATTGACTTCAAGGAATTATGAAAAACATTTCATGATCAAATTTAATGATTTCTCAAATATTAATTACTGATATTTTTCTAAGATAGAAATAAATAAATTCAATCACTAATATGAAAGAAATAAATCCATTAATATTAAACTCATATCAAATAATAAATTTGAGAAATAGTTTGTTATAATTCATGATTCCTAAATAAATATTAAGTATTAATTAATGATGACCACCTCATGCAAAAAATAATATTTTATTTATAATGAAAATATTTATTTTACTAATTTGAGAAGTAAAATTTATAACACAACATATATTTTAAGATGCGAACATGTTTAAAATTCCACCAAATCCCATGGGTTTTAATGCATTTGGCATATTGGTGGTGTTAGTCAGGCATGGAAGATTGTATTTGGCTATTTAAAACTTTTCTTGGGTTTTAAATCTTATAATGGTTGGGGATCACACCACAACATAGTGTATTGGGGAATATATAGGGGATGCATAATATTAATAATCTGCATCAGGTGTCATGTCACAATGAAACCTAAGAATTGTGATATAATATATTACTCAAGGGGGAGGTGTTGGGCCATAGGGATGGTGGATGAAAAATGAATACTTAACCGGTGAGGGGGAGTTGCACCATGATGGGAAGGATCACTTCATAATATAACCTAGGAAAGGGTGATCAACTTTTTAGTACTTTCCACAGTGATGGGAATTATGCCATGAATCCTAAAATCATGTCACAATGTGACCCTAGATAAGGAATTACACCATGAACCATGTGGTCGTACTAAAATAACCTTTTTGTAAAGATTTTTCAGAAAATAAATTTAATTAGTCATATTATTAAATACTATAAGATGAAATGTTTCTTATTTTTCCCAGTTTTCAAAGAAAAATACCCCATCTTCTTAGTACACACTCCTCTATCTTTTGATTCCCTAATTATTTTGCATAGATTTAAGAGATATATATCTAGATGGATTTATATTGGTACTAATACCAATCCTCTTATGTATGTTGTTGGGTTCTCTCACTATTTTAGATTCATTTATAATTATTCCCCAAATTCTGGTTTTATTCTTGTTTTCTTGATTTCCTCTTACTTAAGCTAAATTGATTAGAAAAAATAAAATTGAATAAATATTTTAAAATGAGTTAAGTGGTTATTAAGATTTCAAACTACATTTATGTGATTTTTGTGTGTCTTATGAATTGTGAGTAGTCTCAAACTTGTTCGCATGAACCAAAATCATTTTTAAATTATTTCTTGGTAACCTATGTGGTGAGAAAGACTTGTTAGGGCCATGAAGGGTCTTTGTGAGTAGTGATTTTAAACCATAGTCATCTATGACCATGTCACATATATAAAGTTTTATGAAAACACAAAATAAGACCCATGATGGATGTTTAATCTTAGAATATGTGAACATAGGAACCTTTTAAGGTCTCATAAACCATTCAATACTTAGAAAAAATTTGAGTATGACCTGGACTAAATGGAATCCATCCTTCTCTTATAACATTACTTGTCTAGTGATAAATTTATTTACTTAAAAATAAAATTATTGATATTTAATTCAAAAATATTATTTAATTTATGATTTATTATTAAATTTCAATGGTTTTATTCCAGTTATAAATTACTCACCAACATTTATTTGGTTAGTGATACATTGACAATACCAGTTAGTGGTATGCAAGTTGTTTGTTGGTGTCTCAATCACTTCAGTGACTGTATTAGTGGTATGTATTCTACCAAGGAATGTTGATTCAATTATATATCATTCACTATAGAGACTTATTATGTCGGTATAATTTTCACCTTGATGTCTTGATTTGGTGATATGTTTTTTACATACGCACTATGTAATAGTGATTCATCATTCACTTGGTGAAATAACATATTACAATATTTTATTATAGTGATACATAATTCCATGAGTTTATTTAATGATAATACATAATTCACTAAAAATATGTGAATGTGGTACATTATTAATCTAGGCTATGCAGTGGTGATACTTTTCCCACTCTAACATCATGATGGAGATGTATCATTCACCCATGAGCTATGAATAAGATGATAAATCAGTTTTTGTGACTTATGAGATTGAGTGATGATAGATCATTTACATCCATGTTGTGTTTAGACTATTGGTGAAACTTTCCATTCTAACACTATCCAAAATAGATATGGTCACATGAGGTTTTCTTGTAGAACACTCCATGATTCTATGAATTGTTTATTTTCTTTCATTATTTGAATTTAGTATTGAGCATATAATTGTATTTACAAGATTTTTATAGGGATAACATTTATGGTTACCTAGAGAGTTATACTCTAACCTTGATCAGATTCACTAGTACTTGAGAGGATTTCATGGTGATGAGCATATAAAAGTCAAAGAGCCCTATGATTGATGATGGTAGTGGTCAATATAATCTTATAGGGACCTAAGTCCTAGTTTTGAAACTGTATCCATTGTTATACTTATTTTATATTTCCTTGTAGATGATCATCCCATGGGTGATTTTACTTTTGATGTATGTTTGTGTGGAATTATAGTGTGGAAAATTTTTTTAGAGCATTTCAGGTTTATTTACCTGTGGTTATCACATAAATGAAGTTTCCATATTTTACTATTTTTTATGATGAATGATTTTAATTTTTCTTTAACTATTAATGATGGTTATTTAATATAGAGAGTAAATACTTTTGATGATCACCTTTATACCCCCATTTATAGTCAACATCCTTTGGTGTATGTTGAGTCATGCCTAAGGGCAGAAGACCCCACCCAATTCAAGGTCATTTGGGTATCCATGAATAAGAATTTTCAAAGTAGTATTATATAATTGTTTCTTTCTATCTCAGTATTTAGTAATGATGCTAGGGTGTAGGATACTATTGGGACTATGGATGGTATTTTTCCCCAGGAGTATCTAACACACAAATAAGGAAATTCCAGGTTACATAGGATGTAATTTTTATTATTTTCACAATTATAGTTAAACTATTTGATTCAGTCCATAAAGGATAATTTGGAATTTAATGATTATGGTTTTACTCATGTGTTGGGGAAGTAAGAGATAATGCATTCATGAATCATTTTTGGTATGTAGGATGGACATGACATTTGTATGATTTTATGTGATTGTTATTGTGGTTATGATGTAGGGTTTAGTTATTTAAAAGATTAACAACAACTTATATATAGTTTTCATTATATGACCTCTTGGTGGAACTCTACTTTATAGACCCATGGATATTGAATTCTATATATGATATATAATGATTAGTCATGTGGACCAATGTGTGATCATACAAGGCCCCAGAGTGGGTAGGTTAGGTTAGACTCATGCCACGATTGAGAGACTATTGTTTTGTAGAATGTGTATATATAGAGTAGTAGAGTATTTTTCATGTTACTTTACCCAATAAATTTGGACATCAATAAATTTTATATCCTTGTTCCAAGTTGTTCATTTTTAATTTAATGAAAATTATATTGTGATAGTCTCCTGTTGAGTATAAGGATGGTATATATTAGAATTCCCCACCAGTTATTGAGTTGGTTATTCCTATTTCACTTGTACATACCATATATCAGAATATCTATGTTATTCTACTACATGTTGTATATTATTTGGGTTATAAGGCACCAAGTACTATTTTTACATGTCTGATTTGACCTGAGAGTTCGAGATTTAGGATAAACCTATATTCTTGGGTGAGGGTGTACCACTATTTTTCAAGTTTGGGTTAATGTATATGAAAAACTAATTTTACTAAATCAAGATACCCCCAATGTAGAGGATGAAAATCTCTACCTATATGATACATGGACTAGCCAAAAACTAGTGGTACATCCTTATTCGGACTAATCAAAATGAAAGCCTTAATTGAATGAATATCTTGGATTGTTTCTTTAAGAAAATATTCCCCAAGACACTGAGAGGGGATAAGGCTAGAGTGATCATACATCACTTATAGGGGATTGAAAGTGATGTACTATACCATAAATTTTATATACCTCTTTACGTTATTGAATTTTTTTTCTAGTGATGATATTGGTTGAGTCATGCGTCTTGAGGATGGATCGTGGCATCTTATTTGATCAAAAGTGAATATTTTTTTCCTAACAACATTTTATGGGGATTTAAAATAGCCTACTATTTTTAAGATGAACCAATGAGAGTTTATAGTCTTTATTATTTTAATTTAAGACTTTTTAATATTCCTAGGATTATTTTTAGATCAACGCACTTAGACCCTATGAGATTACAATGCCTCGTGAACCCAGAATTGATATTATAAAAATATAAAAAATATTTTTTATCACATGGATATAGTTTTCTTGAAAAAGTGAAATGATTCCATAAATAAGTATTGAATCAGAAATATGACAACTTGAATTTTTATAGAATATTTCTTTTACCCTAGACATGACTTATGGTTGGTTGGAACCAGATGTCTGGTTAAGGCATCCGTTGGCGGGTATCTTTAATTAAAACAAATAATTTTTTTATTTTTTTATTTAATTAAATGAAATATAGAAAATAATATATAAATACCATATTATGATGGTCTTCCAAGGGGTTATTTTCATAAACCTGGATAGATCTAATAGGATTAGGATATTATTCTTCACTGGTGGATCAGGATCAGAGAACACCAGATGATCCGATAGAGGATAATCATGAGACTAATGCTGAACACAGTGGGATCATCACCTTTATCTCTAGAATATTTTTTCTTCACCAATGATATATCCATAATAAATTTAGGACTCATCATTTGTGGTTTACTCTCTTTTTATTAAAATATGGATCATGGATAATTAATCTTATTTTGATCTATGATTAATATTCTATTTTCATGATCTTGTTCAATAATTATATTTTTTTAAAATAAATTATTTATTTTTTACACCAATATATCACCCATGGTTCTTCACCTATCGATAGTTGGTCAACATTTCATTGGTAAATGATGAATATAACCTTCGTTTTTGTGATTATCCTCCACCATTCATCATGATATTTTCTATTGGCCCACAAGGTCATGATTTGAAATTGTTGAGGAGGGTTCGAGCGCAATAAACCACCAAAAATCATAGTCACTGTGTGAAAAAAGACCAGGATAGTGATGTTAGACTGAATTAGATTATAATTGTGGGTGTTGGTTTAATATCAAGGTGCGACAAGAATGACATGTGATCAAAGGTGGTTCAATATTAGATTGATAATCCCCAATTATCTAGTTTGAGTCACAATGATGAAATGTGGTGTGATAGGATCAATTATGAGTGGAGGTCGTGCGTGGGGTCTCATGGAGGAGGCATCTCAATCTGAACATGATGGTGGATCAAAATAACGAGGTCTACTTCTCAATGATAGATTGTATAGTTGAGGCATGATTAGAGTTTTCCTCATGAAATGGGTGAAGTAATTGAAGCATTAAATTTAAATTTAATGGGTTGCCTAAGAGTACAAGGGGGTGTCACACATCCCTTGTATCTTTGGTGTGAATTAATGAACGATGGTGTATATTTCCACATGATAATATTAGTGATAAAAAAACGAAAAATGTGAAAAGGCAGTGGAATTGTGCTGTTTGTGAGGTGGTAGAGGGAGATAGTCCCATGGACCCCCAGTCAAATTTCATATTTATATATGTTTTATAATAATAACAATGATATTATTGTTATTAAAATATATTATGATGAGTTTAGGGAGTGGTGCATGAGGTGTGGGAATTATGAACCCCCTATGTGTTCATGAGATATTCCAATTGCCCTTATAATATTCATTTAATTTATAATAATAATAACAACAACAATATAAAAAATACTATTATTAATAAAACAGATTTATGTTATATCATTACATTGAGAAATTTGATTAGAGAACTGTCTATAAGATCACGACCCAGACATTTAGGTAGGCATGTAAAGACTAATTCTAAGTACCTTTTTTTGGGCTTATGGCATGTAACACCATAATATTTTAATGATATTTTTTTAAATAATTTTCTTTCTCTGATATCTTGTGGTGCATGCAATAACAAGTTTAAATGGAAAGAGAAATATTATTAAAATTCTATATGTTCATTATAACCATACCAATAAATTAGTGGTAGTGAATAGAAATAGATAATTTATGAAATAAATATAATTTTTGAACTTAATAAGATTGTATTTTTATGTTCTTATAAAATAATCAAACAATCATTAGTAAATCCATTTGATTCATTAAAAATATGTTTTCTTCAAAAATGAGTTTTTTTATTTTTTTAAGTGAATATTAACTTATATAAGTTTTAAAAAATTTATTTTACAAAATTAATTCCATTTTTTAATTCATAGTGTCAAGATATTTTAAAATCAATTTTTTATAATTTTATAAAAACATTTATTTTTCAAGGAATAGTGAAAAGTATTGTTTTTTATTAAAAGATGAATTTTCTTATATAGTTTTTACATTGTTAAATTATTTTTTGGATATTTTTCTTAAAATTTAAATTATTTATTTTTTAAATAAAATAATCCAATTATAATTTTTTAAGTGTATTTTATACTTGAATTTAACATAAAATAATTTTATGTTTAAAAATAGAATTTTTCAGAAAAAATATTTTTCATTGAGTTTTGTCAATTTAATTTTAAAATAAACACTAAAACTGATGTGTTTTGAATTTTTAATAATGGATTATATATTTAGGATCATTTGGTTCAAATTTGGTCATTAAACCCTTTTATTTTAGTGAATATGAACTGTAACTATTGTAAAATATATTACCTCAATAAAGTGTAAAATAGGTTAATATGGATTATATATAACTGATAGGGGTATGCGTTTTCATCATATTTCCTACTGTATGAAACTTATTTGACCCTTAACAGCAACTATTAAAAATCTATATTTTTAATGGACACTTTTCAATGAGGACAACTTATATCTTATTTAAATTAAAGAAAGTCACAAAAGGCACTTTCATTGTCCTATATATATCTTACGTCTCCCCATGGGGAAAAGAGTAGTGTATGAATGTATATATGTTTCCATTATGAACTTAATAAACTTTTATTAATGATATAAATTTATTTATGATTTTTTGTGGCCACTTGAATTAGATTATAACATTTATAGTATTTTACTTAAAGAAAAGTCAAAATGTCACATTCATGTTTTCAATAACTACAAAATTTTTAATATAGGTTTATCCAGATTATATATTTGACTAAAAATAATATTTTTAATTATAAAATATTTATATTAATCATTGTAATTTATTTATATATTTTTTGAAATAGGTAATTAACCTAAATGACAGCTCAACACCGATGTAGTAATTATTTATTTAAAGTAAAAATCAAATAAATAATATTTAAAATATTAAAATTTATATTATTTTAGATATTTAAGGCGATCCAAAAATTTTATAAAGGTAATTTACATGTTAGATATATAATATAAATAGATGATTTAAATTCTAAATGTTATCTTTATATTTTTAAAAGTCAAATTATTGAATAATATAAAAATTGATGATAATGATTTTTTATGTGATTAATATTTTATTAAATTATTTAAAATGCGTAAAAATATTTAAAAAATACAAAGTAATTATTGAATAGTCTGAAATGTTTTAAATTTTCCATTTAAGGTCCAATTGACACTATATGAGTAAAAAAATAAAAAACTTTTAGTATTAATTTTTTTATTGTATGAAAAATTAAAATAGGTTAACAAAGGGTTAATCAAAATGATATGGTTTAAAATAACCCCAAAACAAATCTAGAATATATTTATTGATGATATTACAACCTTATCATATCTTCCATTTGAATCCATGGTCATATTTTGTTATTTGGATACAAAATGAATTTATTATAATTTAATCTTTTTATAAATTCCATAAGTTCACCTCACATAAATTTTAGAAGGGAACCTCCTCTCTCACTTATTTACACCACTTTGAGCCTTCCGACATGACCATGCGCTACCAATTTCTCTTCTTAACTTTCCTAGACACATTCTAGAGGTGTTTTTCTTCTTAAAGGACATACCTTAGAACTCATTATAGGAGATCTAAAGAATATTTTTTGATGAATAGGAGGTTTGAACATGAACGAAGAATGAAAAAACATGATTTAAGGGTTTATTTTAAAATCTCATCATTATTTTTGATTTTTTTACATTTATGTATCTATTTTAAAATATTTATCTTCCACGTCCATGTTATTTAATTTTTTTTTCAAAAAAGTTTGTTTTTTCTATTTTTTAATGAATGTTTAATGTCATTTTTATCCGTGTTCGAAGTTTTTAAAAATTGTTTAAAATCAATATTTTTATCATTTTCCAAAAAGGAACGCTGTATTTTTTTTTGAAAAAAAACCAAATGAATTTTTTTATAAACATATACATAAGGAGAGGATTTTCCTATGATCATGATTCCTTTATGCTTAGAAGATTCCAATAAAATATTACAAGGTTATTTTAAAATAAAAATGTTTTCTTTTTTAGTGGTGTGAATTTTAAAAGAAAATTTTCCAAAATGGAAAGGATATTTTCCCAAATAATTATATAAAGTGATCATTGAAAATAATTTTATATTGATGACAAAATTATTTTATGTTACTTATGATTAAGTGGGGATATGATCGAAGGATACCATCCATATTCTTTCTTTTTATGGTTTACGTTTATTTGGACATGATGTTTATGAATCCCATTACTTTTCAGTGAGTTACACTATGATGAAATGTTTTTCAATTCCATTTATTTTCCATGAGTTATTTAATAATAAAAGGTTTATGAAAACAATTTCTTTTAAGGGGTTTTAATATTATGAATGATTTATGATCTTGTGGAACACATATATACTGTTTTTATTATATGATGGAAGGGACCTCTATCTCCCTCCAAATCATTTGGGTAAATATTTATATATAATGAGATAAAAATTAGAAAAAAGTCAGTGGGATGGATCCTATAACATCCCAAGTAAATAAAGAATAATACATATTTCATATTTATTAATATTTGTGAATTAAATATTAATTTTACTTTAAAGGATTTGATATGATCGATAACACACCCGATGCGCAACAATGGGTTTCTTTGGAATCTTACGTTCAAAACTAATAATATAATATTATTATTTTAAGTTGTAGTTAACTCCTAGATGTTTTATTGGTTGGAATGAATGAAACTGACTATAATATGATTATACATGATTGTTAAATGTTTTTACATTTATCTAATAAAAAGTTAGAGGCTTAAAATATGAATGAATCTAATTTTAAGCATAATTTACATTAAAATGCCGATTTACCGCATTTTAATGGAGAACCAACTTTAAATACAGTTTTGGTCACATTAATACATTCTAATTGACCAAATATAATCCTTCTTTATAATGGGAACATCAAATTTTACTTTGGGTAATTTTTTTGGTATTTTTCTGATAAAGTTCGTTTTTTAATGAATAGTGAAAAATACTATATTTTAATTCAAAAGTGCCTTTTAATCTAATTTATTTATATGATTAGATTATCTTTTTAGTTGGTTTTAAAGTTAAATTGAAATATATTTTTACCATTTAATCCCATGTTGGTCATTGAAATTAATTTCACTTTGAAATTGGACATAAACATGTATCAATCTTTTGATAGTTATTGTTTCTTGAAAACACGCTATTTATTTTAACAACGGGAATTAATTTTTAAATTAATTTATGCCACTTATATGTTTTTAATTTGAAAAAATAGACATCAATTTTGAATTCATAATATCAAATAATTCTTAGGCTGAATGTTTGGTATTTTTCTGAAAAACAGCAAATTTTGGTGAATAGTGACACCACTTAGTGGTAGTTAAAAAAACTGACTTTTTCATTTAAATAAAATTTTACCACTCTTGTGAATTGAATTTCAAAAATACGACAAACATGGTTATTATAAAAAAGTAAAATGTGGTTCATTAAGATGAAAATTATTTTTTGCGAATAGTAACTTTTGACTTTTATTTACCGCTGTTAAAGGTAAATAAGGTAATTCAAGGTAAAAAGAATATTATAATAATTCCAAATTACCTTAACACTTGTCCTAACCTTATTTGATGAGTAGTGACTGACAACAGGCATACTTTAGTCTATTTGGGGACCCCATGGAGCCACTTATGAAAGATAATGACACTTTAGATTAATTAATTTAATGTAAAGACAAAATTGACAATAACAAAATTGTTTTTGTAAATTAATTTTTATATGGTGATATTTAAGTCATATTTTGGACTATAATTATTCATTGGAAATCTAAAAATATTTTCTACATGATAGTAATTTTTTATAATTTTTATAAATCGAATAAATTAAATTATTTAAGACACAATAATGATGCAGTATTTACCTCATTAATAAATGATTTAAATAAATAAGATTATAATGATTAAAATTTTATCCACAAAATTTCCAATTCTGATTGGATGATTTTATTTCGACCATGAGTCATATTATCTTAATCTTTAATGATTTTTGGAAATTTAGAAACAGAATATAATTATATAATAAAATAATATTTTCACACTTTCCTAAAGAGTCCCTCCACTCCCTTATAAAAAGAGACCACTTCTAACCAATTACACACACAACTAAAGCCATTTGGCTCTTCCAAAATCTGCCCAATTAATCTCCCTACATTCCTCTCCTCCCCCTAGAAGCCTTAACTTAGGCTGAAGGCACTTCAAGAAGTCCTTTGGTTCAAACCAAAGGGAGTTAACCAAATTAAAGTTAATAGTTTCTCTTAAATTGTTTTCTTTTATTTTACTTCTCCAACCCCTAAACTCTTTTTATTACTTTATTTTGTAACAACACCAGTATCCTCAATATAATAGGATGATTTTATGAGAATAATTATAACTACACATACACACACCTCCATCTAATAGATGAAGAACATAATGTTTCTGTGGATGGAAAACTAAGGCCTCACGAAACGATGATTGTTCAATTACATCTTACCACTTCTCATGGTGGCAATTATTATGGAACTGTATTTATATATGATATATATTATTTTTATGATTTACTTATTCTTATGTACTTCCCATTTATAGCATGTCTTTATAGTTTTCATAGTGTGTAAATACGATAATCTCATTTGAGGAAGTGCGGACTACCGCCCCCTCCAAGTGATGTGATTCGTTAATACCTTATGTGGGATGTATAAAGGATGGAGTTAATGATATTATATATTATATTATACTGGAATTATAATATACCTATGTATCATTATGTTTTATTCCCATTAAAATAAGAAATATAAATGAAAGTAGCGTTCATGTGTACGTACGGCTTACCGTGTCCATGAACGGTGCATTTCATTTCTTACCTCTAAATGTTAAGTACTATTATAAAAACATGTATATAATGGATATATATGATATATATGATATCCAAATCATGAATAAAATTTTGGATATAATGAACATTTGACCACATGGAAAACTTGTAAATATAAGGTGTTCATTTGTTCTCAAGTACCAAATATAGACAGAATGAACGTTATGACCTTAAATGAATTCATAATGTTTATAACATGGTAATAAGTGATATAAAAGGAATAATAAACCTGAAACAGGTTCTTAAGAAAGTATAAATTAACTTTAGTTTATTATTCAGGAGAATAAAGAACGATCGTGTCAAGTCGGATGTGAGGTAAGGGACTTCTTCTCAATCTCCTTTCATTATGGAATATTTTGTTTTAATACACGACTTTATTTTATAAATTGTATAAACACCCTTGAATTTTCAAAGGGAATTTTTTTGTACGAAGAGTTTTACTAAATGAAAAAAGGAATGTATTTTACGTAAGCGGTGACAATTATCTTTCCGCCGCTGTGAGTATTATTTGTTCTTTGACTTCCTTAACAAGACATAATGTTTTTAAAAGAAAATAATTAATACCATGTACTCTTTTTACATATTTTGGTATTGAAAATGATTTTGAGAATGGATTTATTATTTCAATATCTTAAAATGATCATTTTTTGTTGAAATGTGGAAATGTTATCATTTATTTATGCTTGTTTTATGTGTTATGATCATGTTATGGATCTTGGGCATTATTTATGTATACGGGTGGTTCCGTGATAAACCTAGGGCCCGTTTACCCGAGATAGCTCTCCAATGCATTGGGTAACATGACAGAGGTAAACATGAATGTTTCTCCTAAGAGATTTAGGGAATATAATATGATGGGTATTCCAAAGTAACTCCCTCTCTAGGTGTGATAGCTACAATGTAAGTATGATATGGATACCACAAGTTACCTTTATGATTAATGATTTCTATGTGTCTTTCTTAAATCTTATGATTTCATGAGGTAAGTAAAGGGGTTCATGTTTTGTATGTATTTATGAACAAATGTTTTCATTTTTTGTTTTATAACTCTTACTGAGCTTTTTATTCCCATCCCATGTTTTGAAATGTTTTCACAGGACTTAAAGATGAATAAGGTCAAGGATGGGATCATTGAAAAGTCATGCTATCTAATATATGGAACTAGACATGACTCTTTTTTTTGAAGAGTTTTTATTTTATGAAAAAATGGAAACAATGTAGATATTTCTACCTTGTAATATTTTGAGATGTACTAGTCATTTTCTAATTCTCTAAAACTATAAACCTGAAAAGATCCTCAATGGGAAATATTCATTTAATTCAATATTATTTAATGTTTAAGGCTAGGTCCTTATAGTTGGTACCAGAGGTCAGTTTAAATAACTTTAGGGGTTATGGTATTGTTAAAGTAATATCCATAAAGTAATTTATGTTAATATTGACATTATATAGCATTTCCAGATTACCATGTTGCTTCGCCTAAGATATTTATATGTTTATAATCGGTTTCTGCAGAGGAAACATGGAAGCTTTGTTGGGACGATATCAGGATGAAGACAACCTTCCAAATCAACAACCTGAGATGGTTGGAATTAGAACTGAATAGGATGTTGCAGCGATGGCATAGTTGACTCAGGCTATAAATGGTGGTGGTATCCATGTATGAGATCAGCCAGATCAACCACAAAGGAACATGTCAGTAGTGGGGCATTTCATGAGGCAATATCCCCCATCATTCAGAGGATCATATGACCCTGTGCTAGCTGAAGGGTGGATTAAAGCACTGGAGAATATTTTTGATGTTATGGGTTGTTCAGAACATCAAAAGGTTAGTCTTGCTGTTTACCGTTTTGAAGGTGAAGCTGATAAGTGGTGGTCTATGGAGAAAAATATCAGGGATAGTGAGGAGATTGATGCTCTTGATTGGGATGAGTTCAAAGGTATGTTTCCTGAGAAATATTTTCCCAAGGTGGTTCATCTTAGGATGGAAAAACAATTCCTGGAATTAAGGCAGGAGGATGACTCAGTGGCTGCTTATGAAGAAAAATTCACTCCACTGGCAAGGTATGCTCCAAATTTCATACGAGATCTTGATAGTAAATTCAACCGTTTTTTACATAGTATTAAAGACAAAGTATCGAAGGGATTTAGCTTCTCGTGAGTTCAAAAGTTATGAAAAACATGTTTTTTGTGCGGAGAAGGTGGAAATGGAGTTTGACGATGATCAATTATTCTTTGACAAACAATATAATAAGAGGTCGAGGTGGCAGGCGAAAGGGAAGAACTCTTCAAAAAAGTATAATGGTAAGAAACTTATGTTTATAGTTTGTGAAAATTATGGTAAAAATCATGCTGGGGAATGTCTTTTGAATTCTGGTAAGTGCTACTGATGTGATAAAATGGGAATTAAGGCTCGTAATTGCACTAAAAAAGATCAGGGTAATGGTAAGAAAAAATCTGATTTACAGTTAGTAAAATGTTTTAAGTGCAATGAAATGGGTCATTATGCAAATGAGTGTACAAAATAGAACTCAACCGAAGGAAATCATCCTGACTACAAGTAGAAAGGGGTGGAGAAATTCTTTGCAACTAATTCAGAAGATGTTGGGCTATCAAATGAAGTTGTATCAGGTACACTCTTTGTTTGTTCAGATTATGCCAATGTGTTGTTTGATTTAGGGTCTACACACTCTTTCATTTCTGAGAAGTTTTCTAGTAAATTGGGAATTCCATCCCAAGATATGAATACAGAACTTACGGTAAAAACAGATCGAGGAAATGTTGAGACAAAAAAGAAAACATAATAACATTCCTATCCTTGTCTGCGGAAAGAATCTAATTACAAAACATATTATTTTGCCTCTAGTAGAGTTTGATGTTATTTTGGGCATTGATTGGCTTTCTGTTTATAATGCTACGATTGATTTCAGAGCTAAAGAGGTTTCTTTTCAGAATTATTTTAAGTTTGTATAAAAAAATTAACCCTTGCTGTCGATAACATATCAGGAAGCACATAAACTAGTAAATGATGGAAATTAATGTTACCTTGAACATATTGTTGAAAACAAAGGAACTGTTTAGATTAATGATGTTCCTGTGGAAAACGAGTACCTTGATGTTTTTACTGATGAGTTTCCTGGTATTATACCTGATTGGGAAGTTGAATTTACTGTTGACTTAGTTCCTGATGGTAAGCCAATTTCAAAACCCCCTTATCGAATGGCTCAAATTGAACATTTAGAGTTAAAGAAAAAATTATAGTAGTTATTAGATAAAGGTTTCATTTGACCTAGCACGTCACCATGAGGTGACCCTGTCCTGTTTGTTAAAAAGAAAGACGGTTCAATGAGACTTTTCATTGATTATAGAGCATTGAATAACATCACTGTTAAGAATAAGTATCCTTTTCCTCATATTGATGATTTGTTTGATCAGCTCCAGGGAGATCAGTATTTTTAGAAGATTGAATTGAGGTCGGGGTAACATCAGTTGAATGTAAAGGAAGCAGACGTTCCAAATACCGTCTTTCATACTAGATATGGCCATTATGAATTTGTAGTTATGCATTTTGGGTTAACCAATGAACCTAATGTATTCATGTATCTTATTAATAGAATTTTCCGTGAGTTCTTGGATAAGTTTTAGGTTGTGTTCATTGATGATATTTTCGTTTATTCCAAAAGTAAAGAGGAACAATAAAGTCATTTAAGTGTTGTCTTGAAAACCTTAAAAGAAAAGAAACATTATTGGAAATTCAGAAAGTGTGAGTTTTGGTTACAAAAAATTTCTTTCCTTGGTCACATTGTTTCAAAAAATGGCATAATAGTTGATCCTGCTAAAATGAAAGTTGTTGAAGAATGGCCAAGACCCACAAATATAACCGAGATCCATATTTTTCTTGGGTTGGAAGGTTATTACCATAGGTTTTTTGAAAAGTTTTCACGGTTATCTAGTCCAATGACAAAGTTAACTCGAAAAGGTGTTACGTTCATCTAGACCAAAGAATGTGATGATTTTTTTCCAGAATTGAAAAGAAGATTGTTGAATGATCTAGTTTTGGCACTGCCTTCCAGAAATGGTAAGTTTGTTATCTACATTGATGCTTCGTTGAAAGGACACGGTTGTTTCCTAATGAAAAATGATCAGGTAATTGCTTATGCTTCACATCAGTTGAAACCACATGAGTTAAATTACCATCCAAATGATGTGGAATTATCTGTTATTGTTTTTGCTTTAAAAATTTGGAGGCATAATTTGTATGGAGTGAAGTGTTAAATATAAATTTATCAAAAAAGTTTAATGTATATATTCACTCCGAAATAATTGAACATGAGATAGAGGAGATGGTTGGAATTAATCAAAGATTATAATTTCACGATCCTTTACCATCCAGGAAAAGCAAATAAAGTGGCTGATTCTTTGAGTTGAAAATGTATTACTTCATTAACAATGTTACGTTTTGAACGAGATCCTTTGGTTTTTGACTTGATGAAATCTGGAATAGAGGTTCTTGTTGTAGGAAATTCTTCTGTTTTGTTTCAGGTATCAGAGAAATCATCTCTATCAGACAGAATTAAGCAAGCGTAGAAGGAAGACAGTGAGTTGCAGAAAAAGGTTGTGTTAGTTTAGAAGGGTATGTTTCCTGATTTTAACGTTGATAATGATTGTGTTTTGATATTTGGAAAGATATTATGTGTGCCTTGTGATTCACAGTTTAAGAATGAGTTGTATGTGAAGCTCATAGTTCTCCATTTTCAGTTCATCCTGGCAGTACTAAGATGTACAGAGATCTTCGAGAGTATTACTAGTGGGATGGAATAAAAAGAGATATTGCTGATTTTACTGTGAAGTGTTTGACTTTTCAGCAGGTTAAAGCAGAGAGAAAGTTACCGAAAATAATGCTTTAGCCTTTACGGGTGCCAGAGTGGAAATCGGAAAATATATACATGGACTTTTTTGTGGGATTACCAAAGACATCTTGAGGTAATAATGCAATCTGGGTTATAGTTGACTGATTGACTAAATATTCTCATTTCATTCCTATTAGAGATACTTTGTTCTAGATCAACTTGCTCGGTTGTATGTTAAAGAGATAGTCAGGTTACATGGAGTTCCCCTATCCATTGTATCTGATCGTGATCCCAGGTTCACTTCTAACTTTTGGAAAGGCCTTCAGAAGTCATTGGGTACTGAATTAAACTTTAGTATATCTTTTAATCCTCAATCAGATGGGAATTCAGAACGAAAAATTCATACTTTGGAGGATATGTTATGTGCTTGCTCGATAGATTACTAGGGATGTTGGGACCAACATCTTTCGTTGGTTGAATTTTCTTATAATAACAGTTTTCATTCCAGTATACAGATGGCTCCATTTGAGGGATTATATGGAAAGCATTGTCGAACTCCAGCATTCTGGGATGAAGTAGGTGAAAGGAAGTTGATGGGACCAGACTTGGTAGAAGAGATGGCAGAGAAAGTTCAATTGATTTAGAAGCACATGAGAACAACTCAAGGAATACAAAAAAGTTATGCAGATAACCGGAGGAAGGATCTTTCTTTTTAGGTAGGTGATCATTTATTTCTCAAAGTTTCTCTATGGAAAAGTGTGATGTGTTTTGGTAAGAAGGGAAATTTGAGTCCAAGGTTCATTGGACCCTATGAAATTCTAGAAAATGATGGATAAGATGCATACAGAGTGGCTTTACCCCCATGTTTATCCCAGGTACACAATGTTTTTCATGTTTCGATGTTGAGAAAGTATATTCTAGATCCATCTCATGTTTTGAGCCCATAGGTAGTTCAGTTGGAAGAGAATCACTCTTATGAAGAACAACCAGTTCAAATTCATAACTGCAGAGAGAAAGTGTTGTGGAATAAGGTAATTCACCAGGTAAAGGTTTTGTGGAAAAACCATATGGTTGAAGAGGCAACGTGGGAATATGAAAATGCTATGAGGGATAAATAGCCCCACTTATTATGATAAGTGAATAAAAATTGCGCGGACACAATTCCCAAAAGGGGGGAAGGATGTAAGATCCTAGGTAAATGAAGAATAAGACATATTTCATATTTATTAATATTTTTGAATTAAATATTAATTTTACTTTAAAGGGGTTTCTATGTTCGATATCATACCCGATACGCAACAACAGGTTTCTTTGGAATCTTACGTTGCAAACAAATAATATAATATAAATATTTTAAGTTGTAGTTAACTGCTAGACATTGTATTGGTGGGAATGAATGAAACTTACTACAATATGATTATACATGATAGTTAAATGTATTTACATTTATCCAATATAATGTTACAGGCTTAAAATATGAATGAATCTAATTTTAAGCATAATTTACATTAAAAGGTCGATTTACCGCATTTTAATGGCGAACCCTCTTTAAACAATGTTTTGGTCACTTTAATATATTTTAATTGACCAAATGTAATCCTTCATTAGAATGGGGACATCATATTTTAATTTGGGTAATTTTTTTGTATTTTTTTGATAAAGTTCATTTTTTAATGAATAGTGAAAAATACTATATTTTAATTCAAAAGTGCCTTTTAATCTAATTTATTTATATGGTTATATTACCTTTTTAGTTGGTTTTAAAGTGAAATTGAAATATATTTTTACCATTTAATCCAATGTTGGTCATTGAAATTAATTTCACTTTGAAA
Organism: Viscum album; assembly: GCA_963277665.1. Lineage (NCBI taxonomy): Eukaryota > Viridiplantae > Streptophyta > Magnoliopsida > Santalales > Viscaceae > Viscum > Viscum album. The sequence continues at coordinate 631,196,755 of OY728121.1, forward strand.
TTGGACATGAACAAGTATCAATCTTTTGATAGTCATTGTTTCTTAAAAACACGCTATTTGTCTTAACAACGGAAATTAATTTTTAAATTAATTAATTCCAATTATATGTTTTTAATTTGAAAAAATATACATCAATTTTTAATTCAGAATATCAAATAATTCTTAGGCTGAATTTTTGGTATTTTTCTCAAAAACTTCAATTTTTTATGAATAGTGACACCACTTAGTGGTAGTTAAAAAAATGACTTTTTCATTTAAATGAGATTTTACCACTTCTATGAATTGAATTTCAAAAATCCTACATACATGGTTGTTATCAATATGTAAAATTTGGTTCATTAAGATGAAAATAATTTTTGGTGAATAGTAACTTTTGACTTTTATTTACCGCGGCTAAAGGTAAATAATGTAATTCAAGGTAAAAAGAATATTATAATAATTCAAAATTACCTTAACACTTGTCCTAACCTTATTGGATGAGCAGTGGCCGACCATGGGCATCCTTGGGTCGATTTTGAGACCCCATGGAGCCACTTATGAAAGATAATGACACTTTAGATTAATTAATTTAATGTAAAGACAAAATTGACAATAACAAAAATCATTTAGTAAATTAATTTTTATATGGTGATATATAAGTCATATTTTTGACTATAAATATCATTGGAAATATAAAAATATTTACTACATGATAATATTTTTTTTTTATAATTTTTAGACATCGAATAAATTAAATTACTTATGACACAATAATGATGCAGTATTTACCTCATTAATAAATGATTTAAATAAATAAGATTATAATGGTTAAAATATTTTCCAAAAAATGTCCAATTCTGATTGGATGATTTTATTTCGACCATGAGTCATCTTATCTTCATCGTTAATGATTTTTGGACATTTAGAAACCGAATAGCATTATATATTAAAATATTGTTTTCACACTTTCCTAAAGAGCCCCTCCTCTCCCTTATAAAAGGAGACCACTTCTAACAAATTCCACACACCTATCAATCCATTTTTCTCATCCAAAATCTGCCCAATTAAGCTCCCTACATCCCTCTCCTCACCCTAGAAGCCTTTCCTTTGGCAGAAGGCACATCAAGAAGTCATTTGGATCAAACCAAAGGGAGTTACCCAAATTAAAGGTAACCGTTTCTCTTAAATTTGTTTCTTTTATTTTACTTCTCCATCCCCTAAACTCTTTTTATTACTTTCTTTTGTAACAACACCAGTATCCTCAATATACTAGGATGTTTTTATGAGAATAATTCAAACTACACTTACACACACCTCCATCTAATGGATGAAGAACATAATGTTTATGTGGATGGAAAACTAAGGCCTCACGAAACGATGATTGTTTAATTACATCTTACTGCCTCTCATGGTGGAAATTATGATGGAACTATATTTATATATGATATATATTATGTTTATGATTTCCTTATGCTTCTGTACTTCCAATTTATATCATGCCTTTATGGTTTCCATAGTGGGTAAATATGATAATCTCATTTGAGGAAGTACGGACTACCGCCCCCTCAAAGTGATGCGATTCGTTAATGCCTTATGTGGGATTTATAAAGGATGGAGTTAATGATATTATATATGATATTATACTGGAATTATAATATACCCATATATCATTATGTTTTATTTCCATTAAAATAAGAAATAGAAATGAAATTAGTGTTCATGCGTACGTACGACTTACAGTCTCCATGAACGGTGCATTTCATTTGTTACCTCTAAATGTTAAGTAGTATTATAAAAACATGTATATACTACATATATATATATGATATATATGATATCCAAATCATGAATATAATTCTGGATATAATGAACCTTTGACCACATGGACAACTTGTAAATATAATGTCTCCATTTTTACTCAAGTACCAAATATCAACAAAATGAATGTTATTACCTTAAATGATTGCATAATGATTATAACCTGGTAAAAAGTGATATAAAATGAATAATAACATGAAAAAGGTTCGTAAGGAAGTATAAATTAACTTTAGTTTATTATTCAGGAGAATAAAGAACGATCGAATCAAGTCGGACACGAGGTAAGGGACTTCGTCTCAATATCATTTCATTGTAGAATATTTTGTTTTAATACAAAAATTTCTTTTATACGCTGTATAAAGACCCTTGAATTTTCAAAGGGAATATTTTTGTATGAAGAGTTTTACAAAATGACAAAAAGGAATGTTTTTTTACATAAGCGGTGAAAATGACCTTTCCACCGCCGTGAGTATTATTTGTTCTTTGGATTCCTTAACAAGCTAGAATGTTTTTAAAAGAAAATAATTAATACCATATACTATTTTTACACATTTTGGTATTGAAAATGATTTTGAGAATGGATTTATTATTTCAATATATTGAAATTATATATATTTTTTGCAATGTGGAAATGTTATCATTTATTTATGCTTGTGTTATGTGTTATGATCATGTTATGGATATTGGCCTTTATTTATGTATACTGGTGGTTCCGTGATAAACCTAGGGTGGGTGAGCCCGAGATAGATCTCTTATTCATTGGGTAACATGATGGAGCAAAAAGTGAATGTTTATCATAAGATATTTAGGGAATATACTTTGATGGGTATTCCAAAGTAACTCCATATATAGTTGTGATAGCTACAATGTAAGTATGATATGGATTCCACGAGTTACCTTTATGATTAATGATTTCGATGTGCCTTTAATAAATCTTGTGATTTCATGAGGTAAGTAAAAGAGTTCATGTTTTGTATGTATTTATGAAAAAATGTTTTCATTCATTGTTTTATAACCCTTACTGATATTTTTATGCTCATCCCATGTTTTGAAATGTTTTCATAGGACTTAAAGATGAATAAGGTCAAGGATGGGATCAAGGAAAAGTCATGTTCTATAAAAAATTGAACTAGACATGACACATTATTTAAGAGTTTTTATTTTATGAAAAAATGGAAACTATGTAGATATGTCTACCTTGTAATCTTTTTAGATGTAATAGTTATGTCCTAATTATCTAAAACTCTAAACCTGAAAAGATCCTCAATGTGAATTATCCATTTAATTCAATATTATGTAATGTTTAAGGCCGGGTCCTTATAGATCCACTATGGTAAATAGGAACATGAAAATCCAATATGGGAAACATGTGAATCATGATCCCATATAAGAAACATCTGTGTCATGATCCACTATGTTGGGGGACTTGGTAGTCAACCTTGACATATGAAATTGTTTTCGATATTTTTGACAGTGACACGCTTTTATGTCACGAGCCAATGGTTTATGATTGATTTATAATGATTTATCAATCATATGGTCCATGTTTTAGTATATGATAATGTTTATTCTATGAATCAGGTTTATGATCAATCAAACGTTGGGTATGAACTTCCTATGTTATTTTAATGATCATATAAATTTATTCTTATATTATGATTGCATAAAATTATGGATTTATATCTCTTATACTTACCATTAATGAGCATCTGATATCACTATTTTGTATATTCCTTCCCTGGGTTATGAATAGAGTTTTAGGTAGGGTATGCTTAAGAAGAGTACTATGTGAGAAGATCTTTATGGAAGATGTTAAAGATATTTTATAAAATAATAATATTTTATATCTAATCTATAAATACTATAGAACATTAGGGTTATAACATGGGTAGTATTTTTCTTTATTAAATATTCATTTAAAAGATCTAATAATTTTGTATTAAAATCTCAGGATGTTATAGTTGGTATTATAGTATGGTTTATATAGTCTTTGGAGATTATGGTTAGAAAATTTTTATGCATATTCTAGGGATAAGACTAAGTATAGGATAAAATCCTCAAGTTTTGATAATGATTATGAATGATCTAGGTTAAACCTATTTTCTCACTAATTAAAAAGATGGTTTCATGATTTAAACATCATCTCCCAGGATTATCTGGTTTCCCACTATGATTAGTGTTTCTCAGTGTATGGTTTTCTGGGTTTTATACATTGGCCAGAACCATGAGGATTCATGTTAATGGTGAATGTGATGGATAATGGAATGATCTTCCTCATGAAAAACCAAATGAAACAAGAGATAATAGGGGAAACCATGTTATTTTAACTAATCTGAAATATCATAATATGATCAATAATCTCAACTTTACTAAGTTTTATGATCTATCTAATAAGAGAAAGATGATGTTTCATGGTGGCCATAAATGAATGAATGTTCAATTTTCCTCATGTAAAGCATGCATGAAGAGGCATGAAGGAGAATGTTTAGATGTAATTAGATGATGATTTGGGTGTGGAAAAGAAGGTCACAAAGAAATTTATTAAAAAAGGAAAGTGAAAGGTTTAGTTAACCTAATGGTTTAGAATAATGGTATTCCTAAGGTATTATTGACTATTAAATGATTTAAGTGTGGAATGTATAGAAATTATGAAAATAGATGACCAATGGGAAAATATTGTGAAGAGAATAAAAATGTTTGTATGAGTAATGGTTATATTTCTTATGTTGAAGACACTATGAATGAAATATGAGATGAAATAAGTTCCAAGGAATAAAATGAAAAATCCTAGTTAGTGGTTTAAGAAGGTAGTGAAATTATTGAGTTTTTATGTGTTGGAATTTAAGAATAATGTTGTAGAAGTAATCTTATAGTATTATGGAATAATGAAAAATCTATGGATTGGTCCACTATAGTTTTTAATTGAGGACATGAAAGCATTTTTTGAATGTTACTGGTAACTCTGAAATGCGATTAAGTTGGTAAGTAGAAATTTTTATAGAACACATGATTAAGGGATGAGATAAACCTTAAAATTTGCATGATGTTGGGATAATATTGTGATAAAGAGATATATCATTGTGATAAAATAAATAGTATTGTATTGATATCCTGGGAACTGCTTAGTAATATGATGAAAATGTGGTTTATGATATCACAAATAGAGTTTATAGAATTTTTGGATTTACTGTACGAGGAAAGAATTAATGTTGGAAATCATGCATGTTTTAAATATGGCTTTATAAAAATTTATGTTATCACCATGTTTTAGTAGAATACATGATAATGGTCTTATCATGTTTTTTTTGTGAAAAATAAGAGTTAAATTTTGGGAATTAAAAAATCGGTACAACCATGAAATCAGCACATGATGCAAGGAAGAAAATTACATTAAATCGCAAGCCTGAGGACTTCACCCTGTGACTTGCCCCTCAACCCCATAACCCTTTCCACCCCACCACCAATGGTGGAGACTTTTTTGGGTATTAATGATATGTTTATTTTTAAAATTTGGTGACCTTGTGAAGGATTTAGATTTTAATCTTATGGAATGTTTATAATGTACCCATTTATGAAATTGTTTATGTTTAATTTTGGCTGGGGTTTTATTGAATAATGTTTTACTTCAACATATGAATATTTATAAGTATTTAACAACCTATTATAACCATTTATTGGGGACAAATACTAGAGATATATGGAATGAATTATCTTCCCCTTGTGGATATTATGATCAATTAGTTCTTCAGGAATTATAATTTGATCTTAATTTCATAGAATAAAAGATTAAGAGGAAATTTCTAAAGTCACAAACAAATATTCATATTATAATTATGAAATGAAATCAAGTAATTATATCTTACCAAAGTATTTTTTAATAAAATTGTTTCCTATTATCATCAATTATGATGATATCAATGACCTTTTTTAGACATATTTGGTCTATCATTGTGTGGTTATTAACCTTATATTAACAATGTTCTCCATCACTCTATATTAGTTCTTGGGGATTATTTTTCCATTAAAAATAAATATTTTAATTTTACACCAATGTTTTTCCAATGTGGAAACCTTGTTATACATTACTTTAGGTAAAATTTATGTTTCCAAATTTCCCTTTTTGAGGGAAGAATTATTATTCATTTATATGATGTGGGTTTCAATGAATGAATTATAAAATTTTAAACCTTTGATGAAAAAGATGAATTTAGAGGCTGAAATTAATTTTAAGGGGGTGTAATTTAACACCCTGAGATTATTATGAAATGGATTTTTAAATAATCTTATTTTTTGATAGATTGCTTTGTATAAAATAAAAAGTTTAGATTATCTCAGAAATTTTATTAAAATATTATATGTTTATTATAAATTTGACATTAAATTAGAGGGAAAGAATAAAATTAAATAATTTATGAGATAAATATAAAGTTTCTACTAAATATGAATTAATTTTTTAGTTCTTATAAAATAATGACATAATTTTATGTAAATTCATTTTTTATTCAAAAATACATTTTTTTCAAATTTGATTTTTTATTATTTTTATAACTCAATTTAAACATCTATTAGTTATAGAAAATTTATTCAAAAAAAAAAAATTTCTTTTCCAGATTCATCATTTCAAAATTATTTAAAAATTATATTTTTAGAATTTTCTAGAAACATTTATTTTATAATGAATTGTGAAAAATACAGATTTTTATTGAAAAATATATGTTCATTTAATGTTTTTACATTGTAAAATTATTCATTGGATATTTTTAAATTTAAATTTGTATTGTTTGATTTAAAATAATACAAATATGATTTTTAAGTGTATTTTATACTATAATTCAGTATAAATTATTATATGATTAAAAAGGGAATTTTTCTGGGAAACTATTTTTCGTTACGTTTTTCTAATATATTTTTAAATTAAATTATTAAATTTATGTGTTTTTAATTTTAAAAAATTAATTATATATTTATAATCATGATTTTTATTTTTTTTATATAAACCCCTTTTATTTTATTCAATATAAATGGTAGTTGTGGTAAAATGTTTTACTTGATAAAGTGTAAAAACGGTTAATATGGATTAAAAATATGTGATAAGGCCATTATTTTTCATCTTATTTCTTATTATATTTATTTAATTATACCCTTAAAACCTAAGGTTCTAAATTGAGTTGTTTAATAGATGTTTTTAAATGAAAATAACATATATATTATTTAAATCAATGGTAGTAACAAAAATGATTTTTCTTTATCTTAAATATCTCTTATGTTTTTACATAGAGGAACAAGTGCGTTATTAATGAATATAAGTGTCATTTTTGAACTTTTAAAATTTATTTAATTATATAAATTCATTCATGAATTTTTTGGGCCACTGGGATGAGATTATAACCTTTGTAATATTTTATTTAAATAAAGTCAAAAATATCACCTTCATGTTTTCAATAACCAATACATTTTTAATAAGATGTTATCCAAAGTATATGTTCAATTTTAAATTTTATTTTTAAATATAAAATACTTATCTTCATCATTGTAATTTTTTTTATTTTTTAAGAATTAAATAATTACCTTAAATTCATACACAACACTGATGTAGTAGATATTCAATGAAGAGAAAAATAAAATAAATGATATTAAAAATATTAAAAGTAATATAATTTGAGATATTTAAGGTAATATAAGAATAATATAGATTAATCTGACATGTTAGGGATATAATAAAATAGTTTTTTTAAATTTTACATGTTTTCTTCATATTTATAAGAGTCAAAGTAGTGAATAATATCAAAATTTACAATACTGATATTTTATGAGATTAAAATTTTATTAAATTATTAAAAAATAATAAAAATATTTTAAAAATAAAAAGTGATTATTTTTTGGTATAAAGTTTCATAAATTTTTCATTTAAGGTCCAATTTACACTATATATGTAATAAATTACCACCCTTTTATATTAAAAATGTTGTTACCGTAGTTAAAATTAAAATTAGTTAATTAACAGTTAATTAAATTAATAACAATTAAAATAACATAAAAACCTATATAAATCCTTTTAGTTGATGATATTACAACCATATATTATCATATATTTTACTCCATGTAAATTTTGGGGTATTTGGATCAAAAATTATTTCAATATAATTTAATATTTTTATAAATTTCAAAAGTGCCCATCACCTCAATAATAAAAGTGCACCTCCCCCACACTTATTTAGACTAGTTGGAGCCCTCATTTTCGCCCATACCCTTCAAATTTCTCTTATAAAATTCCCCTAACACATTCTATAGGTGATATTCTTCTCAAAATACCAACTCTAGAGACCTTTAGAGGAGATATAAAGAATTTTTTTTTGAAGAAATGGCCATTTGAACCTGAATAAATAAAGGAAAGTCTTGATCTAAGGGATTATTTGACAATCTCATCATTATTAATTATTGTTTATATTTAAGTATTTATTAGGGAATATTTTTCTTATATTTCCATGTTTTCAAAAAATGTTTTTAAAAAGGTTTTTACTATTATCCTAATAATGTTTAAAGTAATTTTACCCATGTTTTACTTTTTACGAAATAGGTTGAAATGAATATTTTTATCATTTTCTAAACATGGTAGATTGTGAAATTTCTAAAAAAATATGGAAATAATTTGTTTAACTTATACATCAGGATTGTATTTTCCTTCCACTATGACACCATAATTATTTAAAGCGTCCTATGGAATATTAATAGGTTATTTTTGAAGAAAATTTTTTCCTTTAAAATTTCTCAGCTTTCCAAAAAAATATTTTCAAAATGGAAAGGATATTTTCCTAAATAATTATTTAAAGTGACATTTTAAACTAATTTTACATATAATTCAACATTACATGATGTTTGTTAATATTTACTAGGTATACGATCCAAGGATATGATCCTAGTTACTTCTCTATATGATTTATGTTTATTATGGAATGATGGTTATGAATAAAAATAATTTTCAATGATTTATGCAATGATGAAATGTTTTTGAGATCCATTTCTCTTCCATGGGACATGCAATAATGAAATGTTCATGAAAACCATTTCATTTCACGCGGTTTGATATAATGAATGATTTATGATCCTGTGGTTCACATAAGTATGGTTTTTATTATGTGACTAGAGAAAACTATATCTCCATCCGATGCATTGTGTATCTCATGAGATAACAATTGAAAAAATGTCTACGGTCTTGATCCACTATGGGAAATAGGTGCATCTTGATCCAATATGAGAAAAAGGTGTATCCCAATCCACTATGGGAAATAGGTGTGTTCTAATACACTATTTTTATAGTCTTGGTAGTTAACCTTGAAATATGAAATGGTTTTCTATATTCATTATGGTGCAACAATTTTCTGACATGAGATTATGGTTCATGATTTATTTATGATGTTTTATCATTCTTAAGGTCTATGTGTTTTGAAATTATAATTTTTATTCCATGTATCATGTTTATGACCTATGATGGGTTGGGTATTGACTTTAGAAGTTATGTTCATGATCACATAACCTTATCATTATCTTATTCTTTCATATGATTGTGGATAGATATCTCTTATGTTTACCTTTACTAAGTATGTTATCTCACCATTTCTTATGTTTTCTTCCCTGAGTGATGAAGAATGGTTTAAGTAGTGTATTCCAAATAAGAGTAATACATGGGAAGTTATTTGTTTGATATGTTGAATATTTTATATAAAATAGTAATATTTAATTTGTAATGTAAAATGAATCTAAACATTTACATGTTTGGAAAGGATAATTTTTTTGGTATTGAATATTCATCTAAAATAAATATAATATTTATGTTTGAAAAGATAAATCATTTATATTTGGTATAAAATTATATTTTAGGTAATATTTAGTGATTAGGGTTAGAAATATTTTATGAATACCCTGGAGATAAGACTAACTATAGGATAAAACCCTAAATATTAGATAACGATCCTGAATTATATTGGATAAACCTAAGGTGTAGTTAATTAAAAAGAAGTTTTCATGATGTAGACATCATATGTCTTGATTTTATGGTTTCACACTATGAATATTGTTTCTCTCACTATGTTTTTGTGTTTTAAAATATGGTTGGAACCATGAGAATTCATGTTAATGGTGAATGTGATGGATAATGGAATGATCTTCCTCATGAGAAACCAAATGAAATAAGGGTCATATGGTCAAAACATATTATTAATCATAATCAGAAATCTCAAAATATGATCAATAATCTCAACTATGGTGAGTTTCGTAACACATCTAATAAGAAAAATATGGAGTTTTATGGTGACCATACATGAAATAAAGTTAAATTTTCCTCATGTAAAGCATGTAGGAAGAGGCTTCAAGGAGAATGTTTCAATGTAATTAGAATATTATTTGGGTGTTGAAAATATGGACATAAATCTAGTAATTGTAAAGTAAAATTGAAAGGTTTAGTAAATGAATTGTCTCATAATAATGGTATCTATAAGGAATCATCGATAGATAAATGTTTAAAACATTGAATTTATGGGAATTATGAAAATTGATGCCCTTTGGGGGATGATAGTGAATAAAATCATCAAGGTTGTATGAGTAATAGTGATATTACTGATAATGAAGATACTACAAATGACATATGAGATAAAATAAGTGTCCATTTTGAACATAATAATCTTAGTTTCATGATATAAATTTATTTTTGAATTTTTGGGTCCAAATGGATGATATTATACTATTTATAATAAACTATTTAATGAAATGTCAAATATTTCACATTGCAATTTTTAATACCTAAATATATTTTTAATAACTAAATATATTTTTAATAATTAATATATTTTTAATAAGGGGGTATCTAGAGGATATATATAAAAATAAATTGTATTTTTAAATATAAAATATTTATATTCATCATGGTTATTTATTTATAATTTTTTGGAATTAAATAATTTCCATAATTTCTTGCACAATGCTGATGCAGTAATTATTCAATTAAATGAAAAATAAATAAATAAAATTTAAAAATATTACAAGTAATATATTTTGAAATATTTAAGGTGATCCAAGAATTCATTAGATTAAATTTAAATGTTAGGGAGTTAATAAAATACTTGGTTCTAATTTCACATGTTTTATTTATATTTTTAAAATTCAAAGTAGTGAATAGTATCAAATATGACAATAATGATATTTCATGAGATTAATATTTTATTAAATTATCAAAATCATAAAAATAATTAAAAAATACAAATTTATCATGATATATTAGAACAATTATAAATTTTCCATTTAAGATCCAATTAACACCATAAAAGTAAAAACTTACAACCTCTTAATATTAAAAAAATTGTTTCCATTGTTAAAATTAAAATATGTTAACTATGAGTTAATAAAAATGATAAGGTTTAAAATATGACCAAAAAGTTTATATAATATATTTTTTGATTATATTATAAACTTATATAATCTTATAATTCAATACATGATCATTTTTTTCTATTTTTATAGAAAAATAATTTATTATAATTTAATATTCTGTGAAATTCCAAAGGTACCTTTTACCTCAATTATAATAGGGAACATCCTCCAACACATATTTACACCTCTTTTATCATTATAGATAGACCATACCAAATAAATTTATATTTTAAACATCCACAGAAACATTCTAGTGGTGATTGTCTTCTCATAAGACCAACCCTGGAGCCCTTTAGAGGATATCTAAAGAAGAAAATTTAAATAAGAGGTGGTTTAGACATGAAGGATGAAAGTCAATACTTGAGGTATGAGTTTATTTCATGATCTCATTATTATTCAAGATTTTTTATGTTTATGTTTTCATTGGGTATTATTTATTTTCCATGTTCATGTTTCAATATTTTCTAATTTTCTTTACTATTCTCCTAGGAATGTTTAATATAATTTTTATCCATGTTTTACTTTTTAAAAAATTATTTTAAAGGAATAATTTTATTATTTTCCAAACAAATTATATTGTTAATTTTTCTAAACAAATATGGAAGGAATGTTTTTAGTAAAATTATACAACATGAGAGTATTTTACAGCCATCATGAAGCTTTAATTCTTTGAATCCACCTATGAAATATTACATGGTTATTTTCAAAGAGAATTTTTTCATTTATAATTGCGTGAATTAAAAAAATGTTTTTGAAAATTTAATGGATATTTTCCTCAGTAATTATTTTAATTTATCTTTCAAAATCATTTACCATATAAGAAAATATTATTAATGTTACTTATGATATACGAGGAATATAATCCAAGGATACCATCCTTATTCTTCTTCTGGATGGTTTATGATTATGATGGCATACAGTTTATGAATCGAATTACTTTTTCATATGTTATGATAGGATAAAATACTTTTGAAAACAATTGATACAGTAATTAAATGTTTATGAAACCCATTTCTTTTAATGGGATTTGATGTGATAAATGATTTATGATCCTATGGAACACCAAATTATGGTTTTTATTATGTGACTGTAGGTACCTATATTTACGACCATATTAGTTGTGTAAAGATTTATATCACATGTGATAACAATTAGAAAAAGTTGATGGGATTTATCCTTTATGGGAAACATGAGAATCTAGATCCAATATGGGAAATATGCACACCTCGATCAATTATGGGAAATAGGTGTGTCCTAATCCCCTATTTTGATGGTCTTGGTAGTTAACCTTGAAATATGAAATGTTTTTCTATATTGTTTTGGCTCTACACTTTTATGACATGCTTTTATTACTTGTTGTTAATTTATGACGATTTCTTGCTTTTATGATCCTTATTTTCTAAGATGATAATGTTTATTTGATAAATCATTTTTGATGATCTATGATAGGTTGGTTATGAAATTCATAAGTTATTATTATGATCAAATAACCTTATTCTTAGCCTATATCTTCATATGTTCATTGATTTATATCTCATATGTTTACCCTTATTGAGCATCTCGTCTCAACCTTTATTATGTTTCCTTCCCCAGTTGATGAATAATTTTTAGGTAGGTTATACCTAAGAGGAGTAATATATGAAAAGATCATTGTGGGAGATGTTGAAGATCTTTCACTAAATAATAATATTTCCTTTTAATATCCAAAGACTCTTGGACATTATTGTAATGGACATGATAGTATTATTATGTATATATTATTCCTCTAAAAAGATATAATACTTGTTATTGAAAATATCAGACCGTTATATGGCTCTGGTTCATGATGTGCCCAATAATAATAATAATAATAATAATAATAATAATAATAATAATAATAATAATAATAATGTTATGAAATCTAGTATCTCACATACCTTAATCATGTGTTATCATATTGATTACAATTATGTGGAACCATTACACTGATGTTGGGGCAATGGTTTCAAGACCAATGTTGGGTACTTAATTTAGGCTCATGGATCAAGCCCACAATGCTCCATTCATGCATTATATAATGAAATGTGTTTTTCTCATCAAGTGTTTGTTTTGGGAATGTAAATATCCTACTAGAGGGTTTTTTTCATGAGGATAAAAATGGTGTGTTCATTTTTCCCATCTATACCCATTTTCTATGACCTATTTGTATAATTATGTTTTATCTTGGTAGACCAATGACGAGTCTCGTGCATTCATATGGATTTGGTCCAAACAAGCTGTGTACTGTTGGAGTACTCGAGAATGACAAGGGGTGAATAGTCATGGACCAGTACCCAGTCATATACATGTATATATTCAGGTATGAATTGGGATCACATTCCCTTTAGACCCTCATAAACACCACAATTTCCTTTAAAATTTCTTCCTCTTGTATATTCATTATCCGAACTTGAATTGTTTCCTATGAGTATCCCATCCTAAGTGTTTTTCAAATTAGAATGAGATGGTAGCCTTTGTATTGGATTTGAAAAAATGATGGGATATTTTACTAATATGAGACAAATTTAAGAACTGCTCAATGGTGATAGTGATCAGACTGGATCATCAGAGAGATTGCAGAAAGAGGCGACACTTACCCGTCACACCAGGACATAATTCGTCTATCAGTGGAGATGGTACACCCTTATCGCACTAGGGAATGAGTCCTATATACTCATTATACAGATATAGAGGCAAAAATCCTCTATCATTCCAGGGCATGATTCCTTTATCCACAAAGATGGTACACCCCTGTCACATTAGAGTGCGAGTCCTCTATACTGGTTGTACAAATACATGGGTGGTACCACCCTATTACACCAGGGAACATATCCTCTGACCAAGGAGACTTTAATCCCGATTTTCACTAGTGAGAAGGTAATTCACACTCATTTTATATATATATAGATGAAAATAACTTTTTATAACAAGGCATGGATCCTCAATCCATGGGGATATTACTCCCCTATTACACTACGACATGGGTCCTCCATACTCATTATACAGATAGAGAAGTAGTACTACCCAATACTACTATAGTCTCAATAATCTATCAACTGATATGTTAATCCCATTTAAAATAAGTTCTTGGATCCTCCACACTCATTGTATAGATATATAGGTTGAACTATCTTATTGCACCCGGGTGCAAGTCCTCTATCCACAGATACATTATTCTAATGTCACACCAAGGTGTGGGTCCAACATAATCATTATAAAGATATATTGGTGGTACTTCCCTTTCATACCCAGTATCATTTCATCTATCCATATATATGGTGATCCATTATTGCATTAGGCCTTAGCTCCTCCACTGTAACGTCATTGGTTTTTAAGCAGGTCAAATTTCCTAAACCCTTTTGAATGTTTGTGATTGGTGGATGGGATAACTTTTATTTTGGGATTTGGAAACTAATTATGAGAGATTTATTGAATCAAGACACTTTCTAGATAGGGATTAAGACCTGAAAATCTCCTCATAGTTTCATTTGAGTTTTGGGTGCATCATTCCTGAAAAACACAATTTTGAGAAGTGGAGACATAGGCTCATGGTTTGATCAAACTGTACTTCCTGAAAGGGGAAACCATGTGTCCCACTTTTTCACTGGACAAAAATAATCAAACCTTGTGTGTGGGGGTTCATAAAAACCTGACAAATCTTCAGTTTTGGTTGAGGGGAGATGCATGGAATACACAGACATTGGAAATCTATTCACCTTGCCATGCAAGGTGTAGTGGTTGGGCAGTGAGAACCAAACCATTAGTGCAAGGATAGCCAAACTGTGTGTAGAGACCCGAAGCTTGACGTACATGGACATTACATTACTTTTTCAGAATACTTAGTACATAAAAAAAACACACACACAAGGATATTAATAGTTTAGTGTGTTTGGAAACTTGGGATATAATCTTCTAATCGTGGTGAAAGATCTTCAACATCTCCCATAAAGATCTTCCTTTTTTTTACCTAAAACCTTTCTTTATATCCTGGGGAAAAGAAAACATAAAAGGGTGAGCTCAAATGCTCAGTAAGGGTAAACAAAAGAAATATCAATCACATCATATTCATAAGAACATAACATTTTGGAAATCTTAACCTGCAAAAGAGAGCATAATTTCATAACATGGGATAAATCATAGTAGTGAAATGAAATCCCAATAATCATAACTTAAAACATGAAACTTTGTGGCATATACACATAATCATAGAGAATGATTTCTTATTATTCAAGACTCATTTCCAAGACTATCTTAGTGGAAAAAGTCCATTTCTGAACCGAGTCACCCTCGTTTCAGTCCTGTTTCACTGAACCGGTATAACCTATCGTTCCAGCCATGTCTATATCATGAGATGTAAAATCTTTACCCAATGCATTGGAGGGAGATATAGGTCCCACCAATTTCATAATGATACCATTATTATGTGTGCCACAAAATCATAAACCATACATCATAGCATAACCCATGTAATAAAAATGGGAATCTTAAACAACATGACATCATAAAACAATTTATATAAGATAAAGGAATTCATAAAAATAATTCCATCACAACATAATCAAATCAATGTAATAATAGGGATAGAAATAGAACCCTATATTATCTTATATGGAAAATAATTTTGATAAAACACTTGAACTCCATTCTTGAGGAAAATATCCTTTCTACTTCAAAAACACTTTTCCTTTATTAACATGTCATACAATTTTAAACTAATAGAAGTTGATTAAAAATAAACATGAAAACTTTTAAAGTAATATTATTGGAAATAATGTTTTAAAAATACATTCATTCCGTATAAGTTAAAAAAAATAACAATTTCCTCGTACTTTTGTCGGAAAAGTCAAAAAGTACCTCATATGAAAAATGACAAAAGATTCCTTTCATATCTTTTACTAAAAACTCACCAAAGGGTAAAATTGGATTTAAACAATTGTAGGTGGTTGGAAATAATATGACATATTGAGGAAACATGTATGTGGATGATAAAATACACCCCAGTAAATACCAAAGTATAAACAATCTCGGATAAAAATGAGATTGCGAGATTTTCCCTTACCTTATGTCCGATATGCCTTGTACGTATCCGAACCTCCTGTATAATGATTTAAATAATGTCATTAACTTATTAAAGAATCATATTCATTATTATGATATCATATATGGTTCACTTATGACTTTATATTACCCATTCTTTTGTAAATTCCATGTTAAAGAAGCGTTTTGGGTAAAATCGTTTCATTTATCGTAGGTGTTTGGACTTGTTGTTCTTGACATTATTATTACTTATATCATGATTTACTTACTTCCAGAATATAAAACATGATTTTAATATCATATATATTCAGTATATATATATATATATAATAGATAGATAAATGAAATGAAACACACCGTTCATGGAGACGGCAGTCCGTACGTACGCATGAACCCTATTTTCCTTTCCTTATTGTCTTGAATGGAAGTAAGTAGATGACATACATATATATATATACATAAATAAAGTAGATTTACCATGTCATATATTTCATTATTATTCATTATATATACTTTATAATCATTCTGGAATGGTTAACATGGATAATGAATCTCATCCCGTTGTGGAGACGGTAGTCCGTACGTACGCACGGGCGATGATATTGTTCCCATGGTCGTGGAATTGTGTTGAAGTGTATGTATAGTTATTTCAGTGTTAATATCACTTTATAATAATCATATATAGTTACTCATTACACCATTATACCCATCCAATTAAGGTGGTGGCAGAAAATAGATTACACCACGGCGTAGAGACTCTATTCCGTACGTACGCACGCGCGGTGATTTCCTTTTTCCGTAGGATGGATAGAAGGTTAATTAGAGTTGTTTAATATTTATAATAACATATCAGTATATAAGAAATACTGATGTTATTAATTTATCATGAAACAACTAAAAAAGAATAATTTTAAGAAGAAAGAAATTGAAAAAGATTGGTAATGGATATTACCTCTTTTTGATGCACCTTCACTTAACCTCCACTTAAAGAACTAAAGATGGTATTTGAAGAATACAAAGACCACTAGGATGATACTAGGGAAGTGGAGAAGAGATTTTTTCAGGGTTTGGACGAGCATGAATGCTCAAATTGGTGTGAGGAGGAGAGGGAGGAGGTGCCCTTTTATAAGGGAGGAGAGGGGCACCTTTGGAATAACTAAAAATATTATTTTATTATAAAGCCAAATTCGGTTTTAAATAGCTTCAAATTGATTTATTTCGAAGATAAGGTGGGTATGGGTCGAAATCCAATCATCCAATATAATTTGGTAAATTTTAGATTACTATTTTAACCTTATCATTTAGTTTTAACTTTAAGTTAGATAATTTTACTTTTACCGTGTCTTTTTGTGTTCTTACACTATAAGGTTAATAAACATACTATAACAATCCAAACGAACCCCAAGTTGTTTATTATTAATATATATAACCTTATCTAATTCATTTGGCCGAGCCTTAGATTTTTAGGAATATAATAACAATTAATAATATAATATTTGTTTTAAAAACTATTTTATGTCAATTTTGACACTATTTGGTAATTGATTTTTGTAAAAATCATAACAGAATGATTAGTTATAAACAAGTTAATAAAAGAAATAATAACATGTCATATTAACATATAAAATTAGTGTAATTCATAAAAAGTCTCAAATTACATTTATTTTGGTATTTATAATATATATTATGTCAATATTTCATTAATAAGATAATTACTTCATCATCGTTGTGTCACAAATAAATTTCATTATTTAATGTATAAAACTTTCAAATAAAATATAATTATGTTGGAAATATTGTTAGCTTTCTAATGAATATTTATAGTCTAATTTATCTTATGTATAACCCTATATTAAAAATGGTTTACTTATTAAACATTGATTTTAACTATTTTAACCATTCTTTAAATAAATTAATAATAAATGTCCTAATCTAATCCAAGTGGGATTAAATGGTCATATTTTATTCCTAAGGTTATTTTTGGTCTAATTACACTTATCCAATAGAATTAGGACATGTTTTAGGGTAATAATAATATCATTTTTACCCTTAATTACCCTATTTACTTTTAGCTGTGGTAAAAAAAGTAAAAAGTTACTATTCACCAAAAATTATTTTCATCTCATTGAACCACATTTTAGTCCTTGATATTAACCGTGTCTCTCGGATTTTCAAAATTTCACTCACAGAAGTGGTAAAATTAAGTTTTACGAAAAATTTAGTTTTTTAACTACCACTTAGTGGTTTCACTATTCATCAAAAAATGAATGTTTCCAGAAAAATACGAACAATTAGGCCTATGCTATATTTGATATTATGAATTAAAAAATGATTTCTATTTTACCAAATGCAAAACATATTAGTTACATTAATTAATTTAAAAATTAATTCCCGTCGTCAAAATAAATAGCGTGTTTTTAAGAGATAATAACTATCAAATGATTGACACTTGTTTATGTCTGGTTTAAATGTGAAATTACACCCAATGACCAAAATTGTATTAAATATTAAAAATATATTCTAAATATACTTTAAAACCACTCAAATTAATAATTTATCACTATTAATTATTTCTATTAAAAAAGTTGTTTTAAATTAAAATTTAGTAATTTTCACTATTCATCAGAATATGAATGTTATCCGAAAAGTACCAAAAGTTCACCCTAAGCTAATTTCGATATTCCAAATCCAAAAATGAATTCCATTTAAAAAAATAAAATTTACAAAATTTCAAAAAGTTGTTATTACTATTTATAACGGCTAGTTTTAATAATAGCATATCGTTGTTTAGTGAAACTCGGTATTGCGTACCACACACGCTATCGAGGAAGGTCGCGATTGCGTGCAATGCAAGGCAAGTCAGGGATGAGTTTTGAGCAAGCTCCTTTTGGTGTAGCGTAAAACACAAGACATTAATTAAAAAGAATATTTTTCATAAAATCTCGGGGTGTTACATTCTACCCCCCTTAAAATAAATTTCGCCCTCGAATTTCGTCGGGGTTATAAATGGTTTACTATTCGAAAGTTTCTTTGATAGCAACCCACATCGTAAAAATGAATACCAAAACCAATCTTTAAAAACAAAAGTATAAAACGTAACGGTTACCCGAATAAACTAATCACTGGGTTTCCACATAGGTGAAAATATGGATATGGAAGAGAAATCTAACCATCATGTTCTAATGGAGAGTGGTAGAGAACATGGCTATGGAAAAGCCAGCAATCACAAAGCCATAAATTTGTGACGATCTAAGGTACCATCTGATTCATCAGATATAAGAGCACTAGGACAACGTTTTTGGTTTTCAAGATCATTACCCTAAAGTTGATGAAATTGGAATTAGAAGAAATACTTTCGTGATTTCGGTATCGTCTCACCGTTGGTCGTTCTTTGGACAATTCCACTTCATCTCTTAAATAAATGAAGTTGAATTTTTCATTCATGAAGTGTTAGCAGATCATGTGATAGAATGATGGGTCATTCCATCTGTCTCAAACAAAAGGTTAGAAATGTTATCAAAAAATACATAAGTCCATCTATAGTGAGGTTAATCATATATGGTTCCTAAAATGGACTTATAATTATTATATTATACTTCTTAATATAATAAAACTAGTTTATACTAAACAGGGACTTCTTGTAGGCCAGTGGTAGGCGATAAAGGCCAGTCGTACTTCGGTTGTGGGTTTGATTCCCACGGCCTTGTCCGACGCGATGGGCTGGCGCCCATCCTACAGGTTGTCCTTTTTCTAAAACTACATTAATATAACATCTCATCAATAATATCTAAAAAAAGTTCTATCCTTAAACAATACTAACTTATGTCCAACATAATCCATTCCAATCTTTAGTCTTATCTAAAATACTTCGGCCCAAACTCATAGTATAAAGAAAAAGATTACTTGAAATGTCTTCAACCAAGCATGTGAATACCATCATTTATCCCCCATATATCTTATTGGTCACATTCCAATCATGTGAATTCCTTAATCATGTATTCTCTTGAAAAATGAATACCCATTAACCCTTAGTGAAAACATGAATGCTGTCAAAATTTAACTCTTTCCACATACCAAAATCCAAAAATTCTATATACTCAAACCATGATATAACCTTCTCCTTATATCATTCATGAGCTCATGAATACTATAAAACATTTAATTTTCTCCTTATCCCTTCATTATGAGCATATCCTCTATATTCCAAAAATATCTGAATAACCTTTCATGGATACTGGTAGCATTAATCATACACTTTCAAAACTCAAGGAAAGAAAACAATGTAACGATCCTTAGATGTCTCTTTATTCCATTGTACCATAAGATTACTTATACAACATTACACTTGATAAACATGTAATCAATCCACTACCTTTTTAAACCATTGACCGAGCTTCAACAATTCTTTCATCTCACATATCATTTGTAGTCTCTTCATCATCATCTACATAAATACTACCCATATGACCATACTGATTCTCTTCATGAGACTTTCCCTTAGGT
Organism: Viscum album; assembly: GCA_963277665.1. Lineage (NCBI taxonomy): Eukaryota > Viridiplantae > Streptophyta > Magnoliopsida > Santalales > Viscaceae > Viscum > Viscum album. The sequence goes on from OY728121.1 coordinate 631,217,533, forward strand.
CATTGGTTTGCATAATGCCCGTACATTCCACATTTAAAACATTTAACCATTGTTGATGTCGTAGAAATACCATTATCCTCATCCATGGTGTTAACTGAACTTTTTTCCTTTGCACTTATTGGCTTTATGTCCTTCTTTTCCACACCCAAAGCATCTTCCAGTTCCTTTGAAACATTCTCCTTGATGCCTCTTCCCAGATGATTTACATAGGGGAAATTGAACTTTCTTTCCTCTATGATCATCATGAAACTCCATCTTTCTCTTATTAGCCGAGTCAGGAAACTTACCAAATTTTACTTTATTGATCATATTATGAGATTGCTGATTCGGCATAATAATGATGTTTGGACTTCCAAATCCCATTTCATTTGGTTGCTCATGAAGAATATCATTCCATTGTCCATCATATCCTCCATTATTGTGAATCATCTTGTTTCCATCCATTTTTTAAAACCCAAAAAGAATAGTGTGAGAGACAAAAATTATGCTAGGGAAAACAACACAATAAAGGGGGAGTACCTTCAATATCTAACATCTTAGGTTATATTCTAATATAGTTACCGTAGTTCTAGGAGTATATCCTATACGTATACTTATCCTTAGGGACATCGCTAGACATACCTTAGAAATATCTCTAGGGATCTCACTAAGGTTTTCACATCCTAGTTTCCAAAGGTTGACTAAACCTTTCCTCTGATACCAAATGTAGAGACCCGAAGCTTGACATACATGGACATTACATTACTTTTGCTGAATACTTAGTACATGACAAAAAAACACACATAAGGATCGTAATAGTTTAGTGTCTTTGGAAACTCAGTATATAATCTTCTAATCGTGGTGAAAAATCTTCAACATCTCCCATAAAGATCTTCCTTTTTTTTTACCTAAAACCTTTATTTATATCCTGGGGAAAAGAAAACATAAAAGGGTGAGCTCAAATGCTCAGTAAGGGTAAACAAAAGAAATATCAATCACATCATATTCATAAGAACATAACATTTTGGAAATCTTAACCTGCAAAAGAGAGCATAATTTCATAACATGGGATAAATCATAGTAGTGAAATGAAATCCCAATAATCATAACCTAAAACATGAAACTTTGTGGCATACACACATAATCATATAGAATCATTTCTTATTATTCAAGACTCATTGCCAATACTATCTTAGTGGACAAAGTCCATTTCTGAACCGAGTCACCCATGTTTCAGTCCTGTTTAACTGAACCGGTATAACCTACCATTCCATCCATGTATATATCATGAGATATAAAATCTTTACCCAATGCATTGGAGGGAGATATAGGTCCCACCCATCTCATAATGATACCATTCTTATGTGTGCCAAAAAATCATAAACCATACATCATAGCATAACCCATGTAATAAAAATGGGAATCTTAAACATCATGACATCATAAAACAATTCATACAAGATAAAGGAATTCATAAAAATAATTCCATCACAACATAATCAAATCAATGTAATAATTGGGATAGAAACAGAACCCTATATTATCTTATATGGAAAATAATTTTGATAAAACACTTGAACTCCATTCTTGAGGAAAATATCCATTCTACTTCAAAAACACTTTTCCTTTCTTAACATGTCATACAATTTTAAACTAAAATAAGTTGATTGAAAATAAACTTGAAAACTTGTAAAGTAAGCTTCTTGGAAATAATGTTTTAAAAATCCATTCATGCCGTATAAGTTAAAAAAATAACAATTTCCTCGTACTTTTGTCGGAAAAGTCAAAAAGTACCTCATATGAAAAATGAAAAAAGATTCCATTCATATATTTTACTAAAAACTCACCGCAGGGTAAAATTGGATTTAAAAAATTTTAGGTGGTTGGAAATAATATGCCATATTGAGGAAACGGGGATGTGGATGATAAAATACACCCCAGTAAATACCAAAGTATAAACAATCTCAGATAAAAATGAGATTGCGAGATTTTCCCTTACCTTATGTCCGATATGCTTTGTACGTATCCGAACCTCCTGTATAATGATTTAAATAATGTCATTAACTTATTACAGAATCATTTTCATTATTATGATATCATATATGGTTCACTTATGACTTTATATTACCCGTTCTTTTGTAAATTCCATGTTAAAGAAGCGTTTTGGGTAAAATCGTTTCATTTATCGTAGGTGTTTGGACTTATTGTTCTTGAAATTATTATTACTTATATCATGATTTACTTACTTCCATAATATAAAACATGATTTATATATCATATATATTCAGTATATATATATATATATAATAGATAGATAAATGAAATGAAACACACCGTTCATGGAGACGGTAATCCTTACGTACGCATGAACGCTGTTTTCCTTTCCTTATTGTCTTGAATGGAAGTAAGTAGATGACATAAATATATATATGCATAAATCTAGTAGATTTACCATGTCATATATTTCATTATTATTAATTATATATACTTTATAATCATTCTGGAATGGTTAACATGGATAATGAATCTCATCGCGTCGTGGAGACGGTAGTCCGCACGTACGCACGAGCGATGATATCGTTTCCATGGTCATGGAATTGTGTTGAAGTGTATGTATACTTATTTCAGTATTAATATAAATTTATAATAATAATATATAGTTACTCATTACACCCTTATACCCATCCAATTAAGGTGGTGGCAGAAAATAGATTACACCATGGCGTGGAGACGGTATTCCGTACGTACGCACGCACGGTGATTTCCTTTTTCCGTAGGATGGATAGAAGGTTAATTAGAGTTGTTTCATATTTATAATAACATATCTGTATATAAGAAATATTTATGTTATTACTTTATCATGAAACAACTAAAGAAGAATAAGTTGAAGAAGAAATAAATTGAAAAAGATTGGTAATGGATATTACCTCTTTTTGACGCGCCTTCACTTAACCTCCACATAAAGAACTAAGGATGGTCTTTGAAGAAGCTCAGGACCTCTAGGATGATACTAGGGAAGTGGAGAAGAGATTTTGGCAGGAGTTGTCCTAGCTTGAATGCTCAAATTGGTGTGAGGAGGAGAGGGAGGAGGTGCCCTTTTATAAGGGAGGAGAGGGGCACCTTTGGAATAACTAAAAATATTATTTTATTATAAAGCCAAATTCAGTTTTAAATAGCTCCAAATTGATTTATTTCGAAGCTAAGGTGGGGATGGGTCGAAATCCTATCATGCAATAGAATTTGGACAAGTTTAGTTTACTATATTAACCTTATCATTTAGTTTTAACTTTAAGTTAGATAATTTTACTTTTACTGTGTCTTTTTGTGTTCTTACACTATAAGGTTAATAAACTTACTATAACAATCCAAACGACCCCAAAGTTGTTTATTATTAATATATATAACCTTATCTAAGTAATTTTTCCGAAACATAGATTTTTAGGAATATAATAACAATTAATAATATAATATTTGTTTTAAAAACTATTTTATGTCAATTTTGACACTATTTGGTAATTGATTTTTGTAAAAATCATAACAGAATGATTAGTTCGAAAAAAGTTAATAAAATCAATAATAACATGTCATATTAACCTATAAAATTAGTTTAATTCATAAAAAGTCTCAAATTACATTTATTTGGGTATTTATAACATAAATTATGTCAATATTTCATTAATAATATAATTACTGCATCATCGTTGTAACACAAATAAATTAGATTATTTAATGTCTAAAAATTTCAAATAAAATATAATTATGTAGGAAATATTTTTATCTTTCTAATGAATATTTATAGTCTAATTTATCTTATGTATAACCCTATATTAAAAATGATTTACTTATTAAACATTGATTTTAACTATTTTAACCATTCTTTAAATAAATTAATAATAAATGTCCTAATCTAATCCAAGTGGGCTTAAATGGTCATATTTTATTCCTAAGGTTGTTATTGGTCGAATTACACTTAACAAATAGAATTATGACATGTGTTAGGGTAATAATAATATCATTTTTACCCTTAATTACCCTATTTACTTTTAATCGTGGTAAAAAAAAGTAAAAAGTTACTATTCACCAAAAATTATTTTCATCTCATTGAACCACATTTTAGTCCTTGATATTAACCGTGTCTCTCGGATTTTTGAAATTCCACTCACAGAAGCGGTAAAATTAAGTTTTATGAAAAATTCAGTTTTTTAACTACCACTTAGTGGTTTCACTATTCATCAAAAAAATGAAAGTTTCCAGAAAAATACAAAAAATTAGGCCTAATCTATATTTGATATTATGAATTAAAAAATGATGTATATTTTACCAAATTCAAAACATATCAGTTACATTAATTAATTTAAAAATTAATTCACGTCGTCAAAATAAATAGCCTATTTTTAAGAGATAATAACTATCAAAAGATTGACACTTGTTTATGCCTTGTTTAAATGTGAAATTACATCCAATGACAAACATTGTATTAAATTTTAAAAATATATTCAAAATATACTTTAAAACCACTCAAATTAATAATTTATCACTATTAATTATTTCTATTAAAAACGTTGTTTTTAATTAAAATTTAGTAATTTTCACTATTTATCAGAATATGAAAGTTATCCGTAAAGTACCAAAAGTTCACCCTATGCTAATTTCGATATTCCGAATCCAAAAATGAAGTCCATTTTGAAAAATAAAATTTACAAAATTTCAAAAAGTGGTTATTACTATTTATAACGGCTAGTTTTAATAATATCATATCGTTGTTTAGTGAAACTCGGTATTACGTACTACACACGCTATCGAGGAAGGTCGCAATTGCGTGCAATGCAAGGCAAGCAAAGGATGTGTGTTGAGAAAGCTCCTTTTGTTGTAGTGTAAAACACAAGACATTAATTAAAAAGAATATTTTCCATAAAATCTCGGGGTGTTACAGTGTGCAACCAAAACATGTGGGTTATTTAAAAGGGATAAATTAATATACATACCCTCCTTTTTTTGGGTTTTCTACCTCCTTCCTACTTTCAATCGCACACACATGTTGTCCTCCCCCATTTCTTCTCTAACAAGTCTTTGGCATACCACTTCAATCCTTTCTCTAATTAAAAAATTTTCAATCTCATTGGAAGTCCATCGGTAAGGCTTTGAATTCTGTTTATTCTCATTCTTATTTATCTCTCCATAAAACATGTTAAATCTTCATGACATATTTTCCCTTATTTTCAAGGCATATTTATAAATCTCCAATTTCTATTGATACAACTTAGATTATAATCCTATATTATATGAGAAAGCAATTATGAGTATAAGGTAGTTGGCACGTAAATTTATCATTACTTTTAATGGTGTTATGGGAGAATTCTTAAATACTCTTGGGGTGTGCGACTGAGTGAGACCCCTAATAAATAAATCATTTCCTCATTATTGATTAAAAAATTCCATGGGATGTCGTTGGTCATACCCCAGACTATGAACATAAATGATAATCCACGTAACGGTGTTTTGACCAACTAATAAGATTAGGATGATTTTTTATTTTAAATTAATTAAATTTTTTATATGATTTCTAGGGTTCTATGGGAACTTGATGGGAAAGGTACAAGTATTAGAGATTATGTTGATCACTTAGACTAAGGGGACTTGTTCATTAGGTTGGGATCATTCGATGATACATGGGCTAATGATAATCACCAGTTTCAGACATCATGGTTGTCAATTTAAGCTAATGAGGTCATCAAGATGAGGTCATAGATCTCAGAAAATGTGATGTTGTTGACCATCGATATTTAGTAACATGGTTTTAGGGGAATAAGGTGCTAGATTATGTGAATTAAGTATTTTGGGCGATTTCCTCTTAAATGTTTTGGCAACCACAATGTTGGAGTCATGTGTCCATATATAGGACTTAGTCGAGGTGGTGTCTACCACTCACTAGGGGTAGAGGCCATATTAGTATTTTTTATTAGGGTATAGTGTTGAACATCATCTATAGAAGAGGTTCTCACTGTAGAAATCCATGGTGAATGGTGATAGACCATTGGTATATGGCGTTGAGACCATTAGTTCGGGGATGAAGATCTCTATTATATTTGAGGACAAGGGGGTGGGATTATTGGAGGAATAATATTACTCTAACTCAGGATATTGACTATTGAGATGATATTGATTTATTTATTGGAGGATGGATATCGCCATGCCTAGGGACATTGGGTTATGGTACCAATAAATAATTTCTGAGAGGATGTTCGAGGAACCCGAGACATATTGTTTTTAAATCCTGTTAGGATTCCAAATACTTAATTGGTGGCATGTGAGATGTCTTATGGCATGAGGTTTAAGTGAAATATTAATGAGATGTTACCAATGGATATCTAGGTATGAATTTTTGTAGGGGATTCCTGGGCGTTAAGCCATGGGTCATTCCCATTGTATATATATATATATATGAATACATTTATTTTATTCTATATATATATTTTGGGGAATGTGTTCAGAGATACTCTGGTGTTGTTTGAAGTATGTAAAATGATCATTTGTGGCTACTGAGAACAAGTGGAATGGGTTATTTAATATTATTATGTGAATTTTTCTTCTGTTTAATTACATATTCGAACATTGTATAACTTATGGATGTAAGAAATTCCCATTTTGGTGGATGCCTACTGAGTTCATACTTACACCCTACATGGGACCTTAGGGACGTGTGCATATTTTATGTCTTTGAGATCAGGTAAGGGGTTAGGCTTGGGAGTTGGAACATAGAGATCGTAAATGTACCTTTTGTGTGAGAGGGATAGTATCCAACTATGTTGGTTCTTGTATCTATGTGGAGTTTACTTTTGAGTTCTTGTATGATAAATTTTTACTTTTATGGTGATCCACATGAGACCTTGTTCATCTATTTATTGTAGGACCTATCATGGCATTATCATATCTAGAAATGGTATTTTGACTTTGGTCTTGTTGATTGATACTAATACTATTTTTTATACTTGCACCAAGTTACTTTTTACCTCTACAATTATGGTTCTTATTTTACTATTATATATATAGACCATTATTATTATCATCACCTCATGGTATAGTCTCCCCACTATCAAATAATTAGACCTTCACTGCTAGTTGGTAGCCTTTGGAATATGGGGAGGCACGCCTAAGGCTAAGTGTCCAATTGATTCAGAGCACTATTTGGGTGTAAAACTGGATTGGGTTGTTAAAAATGGTATTATAGGTGTTTCTTTTCCTTTTTGGTCTTACTATTTGGGCTATGGTAGACTTGATATTATGATTCAATAAGAACTGGGTAAAGATATTTTGTTTGGGTGCCTACATCCCCATAAAAATGGGATCAAACAAGTTTCTAGGGGGTGGGAAATTGATGTTATGTTTTTCAATTTTATAGTTGACTGATTTCTACCTTGAGTGGAATATGTTGGTGTGATGTTTAGATGTTATGTGGTTTGATCCTTTTATCGATATACCATGGGAGGATTTTTTATGCATCGGGATAAGTATTTAGGCTCATATAATGTGCATTCTTCTTGTGATTATCATGGGGAACTTGGAATAATCTTAGATGGGTTATAATGTTCAAAGTGTAAAATAAGAAGTTAAACAGTGTTTTCCTACATAGTCCTTTTTGTTTCATTCTTCTCAGTCATCACAGGTATGTAATTTCTTATGAAATTTATATGTGATACTATGTGTGTATAATATGTATAGGTCTGAACCTTATATAGTTAGTCAGGGATGATGAAAGAGAGTGCGTTGTTTAAAATCTCAACAAAAAGATAAAAAATGTAATATTGTATAGCCTTTTGATGGAATTATACTCATTCATCTTAGATTGATGACTCTTAATATATATGATATGTGATTCCTTCCTCTGTTATGGGTAGGAAAGGGGCCATTGGGACAGATTATATGTGATACGTTACTTTGTTATGGGTACATAAGGGGATATGAGGTCGAATGTCATGTAACATGGTTTGTTCGGGCAGTGCAAGGGTGGTGAGATTATTTTCATGTTATGGGTTTTCTTAACTATGATATGTATAAATACTATTATGTATGTTTGACCATGGAATTCCGTATTTATCATGATCCCACCTTGACGTATTTTGAGGGAGTGTTTGGAGGGTGGAGATATAGTGCCAATAGAGCATGCATCAAATAAGGCCTCTGAGGGTTGCGATGAGGCCCCTAAGGGTTGGTTGATCATGATCCATAGGTGCAGGCACTGGTGTAGGTGGTACAACCATAGTAGATGGAAAATTTTGTACCACTGCTTGATTATATGCTCAAGGAGATCATGTTTCGAGTTATATAGGGCATCGATAGGGGAGCTCAGGGAGATGATCTTTCCATTACATATCTGATTCAAAAATTCTAGTCTCAACACCAACCATTATTCCAAGGTGAGGGTGGAAAAAAGATAGTATATAACTGGATTGATTTAGTGCAGACTACCTCTGACTATCTTGAGAGATCGTTAGTTCAGAGGGTTAATCTAGATATATATATTATTTGAAGACCATAATAGAGTTGGTGGGGGAATACAAGTATAGGCTGACAGACATGAGGAACTACATCCAAAGGGTTTTGAGGCTAGGTTCTTCGATCACTTCTACCCATAGAAGGAAAGGGAGGATAGTTCCTGTGAGTTCATTAAACTATAGAAAAAAGATACATTAGTTATGAATTATTCAGTTAATTCCAATGACCAATCATTATTTTCACCTACTATGGTGGAAGAAGAAATATCTATGGGGCGGCATTTCAAAGATGGATTGTAACAAGCCATCTGGGTGCATATAAATTGAAGGACCCAGAAATTCCCTAAGAGGGGAGGGGTGAATCAAGGTGTAAAATATGTCTTCTAAACTGATGGATCTTGTACCCACATAGGTAGAAACCTATTAAAACTGTAAGAAAAATGCATGAAAATAGAGGACACAATAGTATTAATTTGTTCTCCATAAATGGCTATGCCCAAGGAGCATACACTGATAGTGTGCCAGTCATACCAAAAACCACTAATCATCACTATATGTGGAATACAAAGGTTCGGTCATAGTCACTCTATTCTAGGTGAACTATCTTTTAAAAGGTTTAGGGACAGCTCACTGCATCCCTCAGATCTATTCCATCGACTCCCCGCTAGACCACTTCTTTTAGAGAAGTCTAACTCAGTTTATCGACTTGAAGGCCACATTAATAGATTATAATTGAAGTTTACATATCTTTTTAGCCTGAGACACTACTTTCATCAATGAACTGAATAGACGCTCGCTGAAATCCCTAACCAATCAACACTGATACTCAATAAAACCATTTGTAAAGCCCATTCACAAATCTCAACCCTTTGTAGAGAACACCACCTTGCAAAGATCACAACTTCACAGAGCACAAGCCTTGGTGGAGCTTTCTAACTTATAGAGCACAACCCTTCACGAAGTTCACTTCCTCATAGAGAAACTTACTTCATGAATCTCACTGAGACAACATGGAACACCCCATCTTCAAAAATCTCATATGAATTAGAACATTGGAATCCTTCATGACATTAAAAGTCTCTTCACGAAGATTATTTTGAAATAGAATAACTTGCTTCATAGAGCACCCCTTGCTTTGTGAAGTCAAAGTGATCCTAGATTTTCACTATCAAAAATCGTCCATAATAAGAGGGGTGGCCTTATATTTATAGGCACAGTAAAATTCTGAACTCCTCTTCTTTAGGAATGAAATCTGTGTCCTCCAAAAGTGTCTTTGCGACACATCTCTACCTTCACAAATATCTATATAAAATCCCCCTTTTCAATGCTTGTCATAACCCCATATCTCTTCATAAAAACCCTTCACACCACCACAAAGAACCAATAAAAATCACCACTCACAAATCTCCTTTCCCTTTCTATTCATGATTCCCATCATAACCAAGAATAAACACAATCTCAACTCACATATCTTCAGTTATTTGAAAAAACTCAAGCCAGACTTCATGAAATCCAGTCCTTTTCAATTTTTATGAAATGTTGATTCCATAAGTATACCTTTCATGGAGATCAAAGTCTCATAATCATATAACACACTGTCAAAATTTTCATCTCTTTGGGAAACACACTTCATGAATCCCACCTATGTGAAACTCATGCCTTTTCCATATTTTCATGAAACCTTCAAGAAAATACCTTTTTCACAATTCTTTCCATTCCCCAAATTTTGGACCCCAATAATTTGTCAAAAATATGGAAACATCTTCACCTTCAAAAATATTTATGAATTCAACTATATTATCCATTTCCATGCAATCTTTTTGATCATCTATGATTAGATTGACAATAAAAAACAAACCATAATCCAATTCTAGAAAGAAAAAGCCTTAGTTCCAACGTAAACATATTTATGTTGAAATCATTCATAGAGGATGTGACTCATTTGTTGATATCCATGGTAAATTTTATGGACCAATATTATTTGAGATGGATGGTGGTGTTAGGTGAGATTAGCGGTGGTGCTTTAGGTAGCTAGATGGAAGACTATGGGGAGTCTCAATAGATTAGTCATGCAAGATATTTGGGAAGAACACCAAGGAGGGGTTCTTCGATGGTGTTCTTATAGTGTGGGTATTTAGGTCATGTTTAGACAATGTTTTATTTTTTTTAAAGAAGTGACAATCCTTTGGTCAGATGGAGAATCTAGGTAGGTTCTATAAAAATCCTTCTTGGATATCTGGGAGTCAGGGACTGGGTCAGACATAGGGATCTGAGATAGGACTATGAGAAATACTAGTTATTGATACATAGGATTATTCTTCACATGGAGGTCATGGAAGAGATAGAGAGACCCAAAAGTAGGGTTAGTGTCTAGTAGTTGGTGCATCATTTCATGGAGACTAGACCTTGGGTAGTCAGGTAACATTCCTGGTTCACGATGTTGAGCTACCAAGGTCAGAGAAGGCTGGTGAGCCATTGATAATTAGTGATATGAATTTTACATGGTATTCAATTTTTCAATAACACTGTCAGTTTTGGTACAAGGGGTTCACATGTGTTGGTTTTGGACTAACCAGGTATTGGTTAGTATATTGGAATCAATTTTGATACATATACATATACATATATATATGCGATACATAGGCACAGGGATTTCAGGTGGTAATTGGTATGACGTGTGGCTTGTATGAGGTGTGTAGGCATAAATAATATGATTGGAATGCATATATATATTATTCATGATTTATTTTTGAGCATATTTTTGAGATGCAAGACTTATGTGTAGTTTATGGGATACAGGAGTTGATGTGTGTCACGTATGGAAGTAGTACAAAATGGGCATCTAATGAGTTGTGGGACATGACGGGTTTTAGGTATGAAATGAGAATGAATTTTGGACATGATGAGGTGAAATAATGATGAATTTTTTGGCAGGAATTTTATTCCCAGGTATTGTGTGTGGAACTATTGGACATTTAAATTTTGGGCTTGGAAGCGATTGGGTTTGTAATTACTAAGGATGGGAGTGCCACTAGGGGAATTTATTAAGACTACTGATAGGGGTATCATGTGATGATTTTATAATATGGGTATGTTCAATAAAATCTCTAGTTAAATACTAATAGCCCATGGATGAGATATTTTAAGGTGGGAAAACTATAACATCCCTAATTTTTAATTTGGTTGAAATTCTTATTACCTTTTCATTTTTTGAGGTTGATGGATGGGGAAACTTTTATTTTGGGATTTTTAAACTAATTTAAATAGTTTTATTGACCCATGGAATTATTTTTAGAAAAAATTTGAGGCTTTATAGGTACTTCATGTTTTTATATGAGTTTTAGAGGTGTTGTTCATGGAAAAATCAGTTTCAGGTAGTGTAGACCGAGGCACATAGTTTGATCAAACCATGTGGCTAGCATTTGTAAACCATGAGTCCCACTATTTCAATGGACATAGTTTTTTAAACTATGTGGGTTAGGGTACATGGGAATATAACAACTTGGAATTTTTTGAAGAGGGGATACACATGTACTACACATGGTTTGGAAAGCCGTGTTCCTAGTCGGATGAGTTGTGGAACAAGGGTAGTGAGAACCGCATGATTGGAACATAGTTATCCAAACTATGTGGAAAAACCATGTGGGTCATTTAAAAGGGAGAAATTACTAGACTTACCCTCCATCATTTTTAGGTTTTTATTACTCCTTCTCCCTTTCACTCACAGACATAGGGGGCCCTCTCCCAATTCTTATCCACCTAGTCATTGGACTACCTCTTCTGTACGAGCTCAGATTCCAATTCCTCCAGTCTCATTGGAAGCATATCAGTATGGATTTGAATAATTGTTTTCATATTTAATTTCTTATCTCACTATACATTATGTTAAATCAACATGACCTCTTTTTCCCTATTTCCTTGGAATTTGTCTATATCGATGATTTCTCTCAATACGACTCTAATTAGTGTCCACTATTTAATTAATGAGTTTATATGAGTATAAGTTAGGTGGTTCCTAGATTTATTCTTAATTTTATGGGTGTTGTGGATGTTTTATGAAATACCCTTAGAGTGTGTGACCAATTGAGACCCCTAATAATTAATTATTTTCTTCTTATTTATTAATAAATGTTATGAGATGTCATTGGGAATTCCCTAGCCTATAATCCTATATGCTATGACAGATAAGGTTATTTTGAACAACTAGGCATGTTTGAATAGTTTTTTATTTTAGATTAATTTAATTGTTATATGATTTCTTTGGTTTTATGGGAATTTGACATGCATTGACCAAGTATTTTAGGCGATGTTGATCACTTGGACTGAGGCAACATGGTCATCAGGTTGGGATTGACCAGAGATACATGGGGTGATGATGATCACCAGGTTGAGTCAACAAGGTCATTTGTGTGAGGTGAAGAGGTTATTAAGATAATGGCATGGATCTTGGAAGATGGGATGGTGTTGACCATATAGATTCAGTGACATCATCAAAGGGTCTTGAGGTTCTAAAAGATGTGGACTATGAATTCATGGGATTTATTCTCACTATTTTTGGACAATGTGATGAGGGTCTAGTATTATAATAGTACATTTATTGCTATTCATCACGACATAATCCATTGAGTCGATGGTGATTTATTAATGGAGGATCGATATCACTGTGCCAAGGGATGTCATATTGTTGAGACGATGTAGTATTTTTGAGTGGAGATCCGAGAGACCTTGGAAATATTGTTTGAGCATGCTATTAGGATGATGGATACATAATTAGTAGCATATGAGGTGTCAGATGTCTCAAGGTACAAGTGATATATTTAAGGAGGTGCCCGAGGGATCTATAGGTGTGAATTTATTTCAGTGATTCTTGATAATTTAGCCACAGATTCCCACCACTACATATATATATATATATGCAGAAATATATTGTATGCTGTATATATATATATGGGGGAATGTGTTCAGATATATTATGGTGTTGAATGAAGTAGGTAGAACACTATCTTGTGGATGTTGATAAAAAGTGGAGTGGATTATGTATTATTATTATGTTTGAGTTTCTACTATTTACTTATGAATGTATACACTATAAAAATTAAGTATATAAGACATGAACACATTGTTGGTGACCTATTGAGTTCATACTCAAACCCTACATGGACACCTCAGGATGCGGGTGGAATTTATGTCTTTAAGATTAGGTGAGGGACTAGATCCGAGAGCTGGACCTTAGTGATCGTAGATTCACCATTTTCTTGGGATGGATGGAAGTGGACTATGGTGGTTCTTACATCCATTTGGTGTTTAGTTTTGAGTTTTTTTCAGGCTAAATATATTTACTTGTATGGTCAGCCATGAGTGAACATTATCATCTATTTCATGTATGGAATGTCTTGGATTATTTTATCTATAAATGGTATTATGAATTTAGGCTTGTTTATTATAAATGTTTCCATTTATTATGATTTCATTGATTTTATTATTTCTGATACTATTATATTCCTTATTCTATTATGTTATATTTATATATGGACTATTATTATTATCATCAACTGAGTGTATAATCTCCCCACTATCTCCTAATCAGACACATTCTGCAAATTGGTAGCCATTTTCATACAGGGAGGCGTGCCTATAGACTAGTGTCCAACTATCCTAGAGCCGTATCTGGTTGAAAAACCAGATCAAGATGCTACATACACACTCATTATATATATATAGAGTATCAATACCATTTTATACAAGGAAATAAGTCCTATATCCATTGAGATAGTACTCCCCTATCTCACTGGGCCATGGGGCATGCATACTCATTATATTGATACAGAGGTAGTACTCCCCTGTTGCACCAGGGTGTGGGTCCTCTATCCATGGAGATGATACTCCCATATCACACTAGGGAGTGGGTAATCCATATTATGTGCACATATATATATATATATATATGGTACATCACGATCGTACCCAAACATTGTTCCTCTATCTTTTTTAGATTATTCTCCAATGATTTGGGGAGTAGTGGAAAGGCGAAGGTTCTCCTTGTGGATTCTTCTAGAAGACAAACAAGATGGCGGGCATCCAAGATTGTCCATTTTTAAAGCTATACATAGAATCATTATTCTTAGCCAGACTGTGATATTGAGATCCCCATTCTTTTTCATTTGAGATTCATGTTGAGAATATCTGGGTTTATGGTTATGGTTTTTATCTCATATTCTAATTGAAATTCCTTTGTTGGGTTGAGTTGACTAGTTATATCATGTCTCCTATTTGATTATCTTTAGTTTTTGGGGATTCCTATTTGATATGTATATACTCACAACTATAAAAGATTTCATGACAGGTGTCATGTCTTATGAATTTGACAGACAGATTGATGGTGATTACAGTTGAACATGTTGGTACCTAGGTTCATTGACCATGTTCAATGACCAGTCTGGGATATCAAGATCCATGCTCTCTCAAATTTACATTATTGTATTTGATGTTAGGTTGGGAAATAATTTATGGTTGGTAATATATTTTTTCTCTTTACTTGTTGGATTACATTTTCACACACTTTTTTTATTCCCTATAGGTTATTATATGTATGGTTCTTACCATACATGTTACTTTCATTTATTATTATTCCTCTGCACTTATTCATGGAGATGGATGGGTTCATGTGTACATGTAATTTTGGAAAATTCATCCCATTTTAGTTATTCATTATTTTTTCTTATCATTAACTTGGCCTGTGCAGGTGAGATTGGGGTAGATGCAGCTTGGAAATCTATCAGCTAGGAGGTCCTTAGTTGGTTGGGTTGTGACATATTTATATCAAAGGAAGTTTGACCTCAGGAAAGTGTTTCTTGTTTTCCCCCATATGCAGTTTTGTTGGGAATTTTGGGAAACAATGTCAAAGTGTCTCGAGTATAAATTTTAGGCTAGGGAACCCAATGTTTGTGAGATGACTGATGTATCCTTAAATTAGGACTCTTAATACCAGTTTATCAACTCATAATACTAATACATTGAGTTAAGGGAACATTGGAACATGAATAATATTGGATTGAGTGCTTTAATTGCCTTTCTTGAGTTATCTCCCCATATATATATATTATAATTTGATCGTGTTATGTCTTGATAACATCCAAGATGTATCCATGATGATAACCAACAAGGATTTCGAGGTAGTGTCATGATGATGACTGATTGATCAACTAGTCCTCAGTTTAAGGACCCAACCATGAGGTGTTTTCTCTATGTGGGCATGAAGTAGTACTACAACCTATAGAGAAGTGCATGTATCCCTTTGTGCGCAGGGAAGATGATTATCCTCTTATTGAGAATTCAATAGATCCTATAGGGAAAGATGATGATATTCATAGACTTAGCACATCACATGAGTTCCATCTGTGGACACTGTTGAGGTTCCATGATGAGACAAACCCATTGGTAGTATAAGTTTGAATTGATGTAGTGGTCCATGTTTCTTGTCTTATGTAGTCCCCGACCAATCTGATGGTTATGTTGGAATCTATTCTTCTACATTGAGAAGTAGTTGGCTCTAAAGGTATCAGAATATAATACACCTATGTTTAGTGAACTTCATGATTTTTATAGATAATGAGTGACTATGTTTCATGGTTATAAAGAATCCCCCTTATCATGCATTTTAGGACTGGCTCAAGCCTAAGGTGAGAATGTACTTCATGGATAGGACCCCTCTTGATTGTATGATTAGTGTTAGGACTCTTCCAGGTTGATGTGAGGAATTGGTAGAGATATGTGTTGGTTATGTTCAATGTTGTTTCAGACATGCAAGAAATAGGGACAATTTACCAACCAAGATGAATTCTTGTGACATGATTCAAAAACATGAGGGTGAGTTAGTACTTCCCTAAGAGTATAGTGTCAAGGTGCGGTAAGTGTGTTTGTTATACTTATATATTATTGTAAATTTTTATTTTCTATGATTTTAGAGTGATCCTTGGTTGTGGTGAGAGGTGGGTAAGGGAATTGATTGATTTAAGGAGTAGGGGCTTGTGGATCAGTGGGTTTGAGTGTGGTTTGGGGCACAACATCTACCCCTACTAGTCCATATGTAGTCAAAACATAGAGTTTTAAGCCACATTTCCCTACATGTATCCCCTATTCATGACATAGAAGTACTAGTGGACTAACTTTTTCTAGGCCCTTGTATCAGAGGCTCATATATATAGAATCAGTGATCACCCATTTCGGTATATGGTGTGACCTAACTCTATAAGGAGAGAGTGACTGAGACAAAATATTTCTATAGTAATAGTGGGACCCTGTGATGTTTTCATCACTATAGAATGGTCATTTACAATTCATGCTTAGATGATTTATACCAGTGAGTTTATAAGTGATTCTGATTTTTTGTGTTGAATTTTTCCTCCATTGATAATGAGTGATCCCTGAGTAGGGTATAATGAGCTCATTATTAGGAGGTTACAACTACTTCCTTATCTATTGGTTATTATCTCCCTTGGAGTAGAAAATGAAAAGAGATTTTAGTTTCCTATGATGGTTGAGGAGTATGAGGGCATCCAAACAAATGATATTCTAGGTTTACCTCCATATTGAGAGATTTTTTCTACCCAGACTTGCACCAAAGATGACCCAATATCAATACTAAAATATCCAATACCTAGTGTAGCAGTGAGAGTTGGAGGTTCCATTGGGGGAGTTAGTAGATAAAGGGTTTGTAAGAATCAATGTGGAAACCCTATGTTCTTTCCTAGGGGTATACAAGATCATGAGGTCATGTGTGGATTGGAACAACCTGATATAGGGGACTATATGTGAGGAGTATCCACCCCCATAAATTAATGACTTATTTTTCTAGTGAATGGAAGTAAATCGGATTTAAAATTTTTATCTCATTATGGGTTATCAGCTGCTCTAGGTTCAAGTGGTTGACCTATCGATGATGGATTAATAGATCCAATACGATTGATTTTATTTCATAATGATTCCCTTTGGAATGTTGAATACCCTAATAGAGTTCATAAGACATATGAGCTCGATCCATAACCTTTCATGGATCATTTTGTGCTAGTGTTCTATAATGGTACCCTCATTTCCTCAGGTTTAGAGTTGGATCATGTGAGACATTGGTGGATGGTGCTAGACATGCTTTGAGAGTTCTAGTCCTACTACAGATCTCATGGAATAAGTAATAGACTCTAAGGTCCACTTATTGAGATATGAATTATCTCAGAAATGTGAGTGATAGTGTAACCTATTAAGGTTGAGGTATCATGAGATTGAGGTCCACCTAGGGCATGGTCATGGAATAAGGTTCTCAAAATTATTTTTTTCAATTTTTTGTTGGTATGCGAGGTGAAAAGAACATGAAATTTTTTCAATTGAACCTTGTGGGTGAGGATGGTGCAGCGTGCCTCTAGTGGAGGATTGTTACCTCTCAACTTCTCTAACAAGTGAGGGAGGCTCAGTTTGAAAACATTGATAGTGAGGTCCTACATGACAAGATTTCCTCTAGATTTTTACTAGATGGATTATTTGAAGAAGGGAATTATATCATCCTTTTCTAGGGATGAATGATTGTTTTGGTCATGTTGTGAGTGGATGTGATGAGAGAGTTTCATGCTTTATATGAAGAACTTCTGTGTAACAACCCAAACATTTATAAATAAAATTCCCATTGTGATTAAATTTAATCTCCTATTCTAGTTTGAGAAAACACATGAACTTATTTGGTTTTATTATATCATATAAAATTTAAAATACCATTAAGAATAATAACCATTAATAAAATATCCTTTTAATAGTGATCACATTATTAATATAAATATTAGGAAATGATAAATCAAATTTACATAATAAGAAAAGGCTTCAAATAGTAGGATCATACCCTATAAAGCCCATTTAATAGAGCTTATGAGGGAGATATAGTCACTGGTATTTACCATCGACCAATCCCAATCCAAAATCCATCAAAAAAATCATTAGATAAACTATTTATGGGAGAATTTCAAGATCATCAAAATCATTGTCCAAACGAACAACATCGAACCAACCCAAGAAAATATCACTTCTGATTACCTTACCAATAGGGAATTTACTGGTGTATTAAAGGGATATGTATCAAGTCCCAAATAATTTTAATATTTATATTTTATTTTCAATATAATAATAGATATATTTACTTCTTATTGTTGTTACTTTATAAATTATTTTGATTTTGATACTATAAAACAAAAATTGTATTTTTGTGTTATAAGAAAGTTCAATTAAGAAACTTCTTTTTATTGAATAAATTAATTTTAAAATTAATGATATTTTAATAAAATAATTCAATTTAAATTTTTTTATTAAATATTAACGATAATATAATTTTTATGAATTCAGATATAATTTTATACGGGCTTGAAAAATGTTATTGTATAAAAACACAACATTTCTCAATAAATTCTATTTTTTATTTTAAAAGTGAAAATTAAAAATTTATATAATTATTTGGAAAAAATAAATATTTTATTGGAATCATCATATTGAAATTATACGATAGTGAAATTTTCATAATTTTATGAGAAAATCAAATTTTTCAGTAAAAACTAAATATGGTCTAAAAAATGGTGTATTATGACATCATAAAATCCAAAAAGTGATTTAATAAATTATTTAAAGGAATAAAAATACCACTATATGTCTATCCTTTAAAATAATTTTATTTTTAGTTTATTTTATAAATTTTGTGAATCCCTTATAAATCCCTCAAAACCTATATTATATTATAAGGTTTTAGAATCATGTCCTTACAAACATGATTCACTTCCACATCACCAAGTGTAATATTTTATTTATTTATGCCCAAGGAATTATAAAATAATTAAAATAATTCCTATTTTTAAGATAGTATGGGAAAAAACCATGGTAATATTTGTGGTTTGTATTAAATTTTTATATTGAGTCCAAAACCTATGTTTGTGAAATAATGAAGAACCCCTCTCTCTTTTCCTATATAAACCCATGAAAACTCCCATTAATATTCACTAAAAGTCCTTGGAGAACATCATTATGAATCCCTAATATCTTTACATTTTTCTGAAGGTTCCCCTAAGCTCTTAAGATGCTCCTTCAAAATGTCTGAAATCACCCTATCAATGTAAGAGAACTCTCTCTTCTTTTCTATTAAAGAACATTCTTTGTATTTAACCTTTTTAATATCAATGTTTTATTTTATCATGAATTTATGAAATCCATATAGATTAAAATTAATGTTTTAAAATTGAGATATTATTTTTCCCCTCTCATTATAGCATTTACCTAAGCCATTACTATACCGAAATTTAGTAAGGGATCCTTTCTTTTTCCTCTTTATTATAGAACCTTATTTGTGTAATTAATTTTTTTTCTAATTACTAACAGTGGGATTATATTTTTGATAATAATCTTACTAACCTTTTGATATCTAAAATATTATAGACCCATTCCAGTCTAGTTAAACCATTTTATGAAACATTATGTATAGACATTATACTTTCGAAATTTTATTTCATTTTTCATACCAAATGATTGTGTCATAAATATCCACCACCATTTCCTCTAAATGGTATTCAGCTAGATGTACCAATACTTAATTTATTAGGATATTGCATATATTTAACCAAAACACCATTTTCTTGGGGTTAAAATTTATGAAATACATCCTTATGTTGTATGGTCTATTTGGCACACTTACATGTGTATATGATATGAAAGCGATGCATGAGACCAACATTATATAGTTCTCTAATGCATTAGGCATTTTTTTAGTCTCATGAGATGTCATGTATGGGATATGAGGGTGAATCTAATCCATTATAATATATTTTCTACCATGATAAGATGTTTTGGTGGTTATCCATGACCCATGTTTATGAATTCACGATTAATGTTGCTTCCACATTCCCATGTTTCCTTTATGTTATCATGCTATATCATGCCTCATTATTTATTTTTAGGATTATCACCCATTTGATGTCCCATTAAAATGAATATTTTTTAAAATGTAATACCTTTTTGAGGTTATTCTTTATTTATAACTTTACTAGGATTTATAGCTCAGCCCATTCTTATATATGTCCCTAGGTTATCCCATATAGTTTCTAGAATGTTGGAATATTAGGATCATGAAATGCATTTTTTCAATAACGTTAATATACCACTATTTTTTAAGTTGTTATGTACTGTACCTAATTACCCAAATACACTAGTCTTCTTGATCTTCTTGTTTTCATTATGTGGATTCCTATGTAATAAATCATTAATTGATGTGTTATAAAGAAAGGATTTGTCATAGTTGGTATCAATGGAATGTTTATTTATTTTTGGGATTAATTTTAGAAAAATATTGCAACAGACTTAGGGATCAGACTAATCATAATAAAACAACCCTAAATTTTGGAAAATTATAGAGTAAGTGGTTTCCAAGAAAATAAATCCCTATCTAGATACTACAAGTGGATGTAACTCTGGTATAATGGTACTTAGGTGTAATAATCCGAAAAAGTATTCATTGACCTGGACTCGATCATCACCTAGTGCATGAAAACAGAACTTGGTGTACGCATGGTTTGAAAGTCCTATGGGATATGCTATGGTAAATTCACATGCTCATTATGAACTATTATTAAGGGATCTAAAATTCCCATAAGATTCTATGTTAGGAAATAGATTACAGATAACATTGACTGAAGACTAAAATTTCACAAATTAAGGAAATTCATTTCATTTATAAATTATCCATTTAATGTTGTTGGATTCCGATTTTTGTGCTTAATGGTATAATAGTACTCATCTATATTTTTTCAATTATTCTATCAAATGAATAAAAATAGGAGGAACTGATTAAACAACCAATGTGGAGGGAAATGCGATGTCTACCCAAATGAGTTTCCTAACATTATGGGAGATCAAGTAAGAAATATTGTGATTTTGAAAAAGAATCTATAAAAAATCATGATTAATGAAAGGAACATAGTTTAATGTCTAAAGATGTCAAATAAGAGGAAGATGATATATCAAGGTAGTTCATCTGAGAATGGAATTTAGGGAAATAAGATCCAATATCATTTATGAAAAGATATTAAAAGAGGAACCAAGATAAATTTCAAAATGGAACTAAGATATGTTTTAAGTGTGGAACGAAAGGGCATAAAAAATCCAATTTCCATGAAAGAATGATTAACATAATAGATGGAAGTAAAGATCAATCTAAGGTGCCTGATATAGTTCTTTTAGAAATTTGTGAACTCCTATGGCCTTTTTCATCTAGCGGTGATATATTTATTTTCATGATCTTTCTTTTGTATCCACATTTATTCTATGGAGGATTTTGCTAAAGATTGGTCTAGGGTGGATTTTTGGTGAAGATCATGGAGTTTCTCACTGTCACATTGGTCCTGGGAGGCACATCATGGTAAATAATCTAGTATGGATGCAGTGTGGATCTATTATTCAGGTATGCCTTTCCCCTTTAGATCCCTTCTATTTTGATGTTTTTGGGTAATTAAATTTTGAGTTTTTTTCTTCGATTAAGTGAACCATTGCTTGTAGTCTACTATGTTTCCTTACATTTTTTGGAAGTGGTCGTGTCCTTGAATCTCCCCTCTAACTTTCTTATCAAGGTTAATGATGGGTTTTTCTGGTGGTAGTATGTCTTCACTCTGAATGTACCCAATTTTTTGATGCTTTTGGTATCAAGGACACTCATATGACTTTTGTAGAAATCAATCTATTGGATTCGAAGCGGAAAACTCAGTTCCTAGGCCGATTGATGTTCCATCTTCCTCTGGTTTGGCTCACCTTTTTGAGGATCCTTCGGTCGGCTCTCCATTAGACCATTTTTTGATAGACCATTAGTTTTTGAAGTCGGATGGGGTGGATGATTTTTAAATTGAGGTGGGTAGTGATTTTTTTTAAGATGATACCCACACACCTTTTCAATCAATCCCTCTGCCTGCTCTATCGTTGGAACCTCTTGCAATCTCTGGTTTGGGTGGCTCATCTTCAATGGAAATCTTGGATTCTAGTCCCATCGTTCCAGTTGTGAAATTTTCATAGGTTCCTCCATATATGGCGCCATCAATCCTGCTTAGTGCCTTGGAGACTGAGACTTACTTATTTGATATCACAAATGATATCATTCCCCTCCACTCCTTTCGATAGGGAGTTATATTAGATATTCATGACTCTTAGAGAACTCCAAAGAGGTTTCTCTTGGTTTCACTACATGTTGAGGTTGTATTGCTGGCATTACAACCCCAGATAGTTGTATCGTTTAATAGATCCATGGATCTTAAGAACTCTATTGAAACCTCACTTGATTGTGGTACTCCTAGATGAAGGGTTCATAAATTGGTGAGGTTGTTTCTGTCTATTTTGGATGGTGGTCATATCACCAGGTTGAAATCCTGCGAGGGGTCGGATTCTAGTTCATCTAAGATGAAATGAAATTCAGGTCAGAAGACCAACACCTCCCAAATCATATGATTCTATTTCTTATTTGGAATGCCCAAGGATCAAGGGAATGGGTTAAATCAGACTTCATTATTTATGAATCTTATCATTATTATATATCAGTTGTTACAATATTGGAACTAAAGAAATGTATTCAGTGCATTTCTTCTTTTAACAAGAGATTAGGTTTCCAATTTTATTTAATGCAGTTCCGTGTGAGTTACACATATGGGTTTTCTTGAAGTCTGACATCTTTGTTGAAGAGGTCGTAGCCTCAGAACATCACTTGACCATAAATATTACTTATATAATTTGTGATACTTTTTTCACATTCATTTACATGAGGTGTTAGATGGTGGATAGGTATGAGTTATAGAATAAACTCATCTTGTTCCTACAAGGATCCTTACCCTAGTTTATAGGAGGCGGCTCCAATACAACTGTTGAACCTATAGAGAAATATAGAGGGGAAACTTTTTCATTGAAATCCATGCAAGATTTTAATAACTTAATATTTGGAATAGGTCTCCTGGGATTGGGGTACTCTGGAAATTAATTCACATCATGCAAAAATCATAAGGTTTTAAGGAGAATCTATTATAGACTTGATCGGTGCTTAACCAACTCTCAAGGGCTGGATTCCTTTGTGAAGGCTGCGGTCACCCACCTATGTAGATCCATATTAAATCATGCAGAATTATTTGTTATTCAGTAGAAGAATGATACTGGGTACAATAATTTCTTTTACTCCTCCAAATAAAATATAGTCGATGCCTTTTTGAAGATGGTTTGTAGCTCGTGGGGCCATCCAGAAGGAGGCTCTTCTAGGGGGAGGGGCTGGAAAATTGATTGAACCATCACTAGGAAGACATCCAGGAGTGGAAAGAGAATAGAAGGAAGGGGGGTTAGAATCTGGAGATACATAAGAAGGATATT
Organism: Viscum album; assembly: GCA_963277665.1. Lineage (NCBI taxonomy): Eukaryota > Viridiplantae > Streptophyta > Magnoliopsida > Santalales > Viscaceae > Viscum > Viscum album. Next base: position 631,241,412 of record OY728121.1, read on the forward strand.
GAAATTTTGGAGGAAAGTCTTCAAGATGGTTGGAATGAGGACCTTCTTGTTATTCTATCAGAGATATAAAATATATTTGGCCAAAAAATTCCTTGAGGTTTAATGATTATGCACGGAAAGATCATGATCCACGTTGCTCATGTTGGAATATTTATATATGATATATTTTCAGTCATTCTTGAAAGAAAATATGTGATAAAAAGAATTATATTCAATTAGGGGATGAGTCTTATACAACAGATGTGAATGTGGCTGGGGAAATGGGACATGATTATTTATAAAATATATTAGTAGGGAAAATTAATCGTGATGATGACAACCAATGTGATTCCTCAAAGGAAGATATATTCATGAATTGTATCCCAACAAATATTGAGGAACATGAGAATGTGGTTCTTATGACTATTCTTGAAAATGATGAAATCAAAGAGGCAGTGTTTGGGTTAAATTAGGAAGGTGAATGCGATATCGATGGCTACCCAAGATCTTTCTTCATATTGTCTTGGGATATTATTAAAACTGATGTGGAGGAGGGGATGTAGGATTTATTCAGAGGAGGAGAGAATCCTAGAGCAGTGTGTAATTCCATGGTGATCCTAATCCCTTATGTTAATAGCCTCATGTCCCTAAATCATTTCAGATAGATATTTTTATGAAACTTCACTTACAATGTTCTTTCTAATCTCATTAATATAAAGTTGGGCCTAGTGATTCATCAAATTATTTCAGAAGAACAACATGGTTTTGTGAAGGGAAGATCTATCCAGGGAGATTTTGGAATAGCATAAGAAATGGTTGAGGACCTGAATAAAAATTATCGTTGCTCCAATTTCATGATAAAAATTGATATTAGTAAGGCCTATGAAAGACTATAGTAGAGTTTTATCATCAAGTTTATGATAATTTTTTTAATGAGTGTTTTTGTGACCTGTTCTTTAAATTCAATGATCCCCATGTCACAAAATCAATCTTATGGGAACAGATTTTAGTTTTTTCAAAATGGTTTGTGGGGTTAGGCAAGGTAACCCCTTATCCCCAAAACTTTTCATCTTGGAATAAGAGGCTTCCTTTAGAAATTTTATGCAGTGGCAGGAAGAAGGAAGAATCATGCCTTTTAGAACAAGATCTATTGATGGTTTAGTGTCCCAATTAATGTTTGTTGATGATATTATTGTCTTTATTAATGTAAAACAAAGATAAATTATAGATCTAATGAAAAACATGTCCACTTATAGGAATCTAATAGGCAGAGGGTTAATTAGAGGAGGAGAAGAATCATCATTTCCAACAATCTGTGAGAAACTGGACCATTGCAATCTAAATCCTTCTCAGTATCCAAAAGAGGAATCATAATTTAAAATACCTAGGAGTTCCAATATAAAATGGTAAAATAAAAAATCCAAATTATATGGGATTATCTAATGGATCATTAGGGGAATTAGTAACTGAAAAAATAAATTCTTCTCATTTAGTGGACAAATTACATTGATCAACCAAGTTACTAGGTAAATACCAAGGCACATGTTATTTATAGTGAAGATACCAAAAGTTACCATTATTAAAATGGCGAGTATGATCTATTATTTCATGTGGGATGAAAATTAGAGTGGTCTATGTCATTGGGTATCATGGAAATGCTTGAAAAACCCATTGAGGAAAGAGGTATTATCCAGAAAAACAACTTTGAAATAATACATTCTTTGAAAGACTAAATGATATGGGATATTATAGAAGGGATGTCTTTTGGGAAAGGTTCAATAAGAGAAAATACGGACATGACTAGGAAGAATGGTCTATGAGAAATGGTAGAACAACTACGTCAGATCGTTCCATGATGTGTCACTTGGAGGAGTTTAAGGAAAATACCCAGTGGATGGTGCGACATGTGGGATTGAGTTTTTAGAAGGTGAACTGGGTTGGGGAAAAACTATAATTCCCACGATATATAGTTCCTCATATCACCTTCAAAGAGGCCTGTAAGTTTTGTAATATTATCCATGATTTCTTAAGTCATGACCGGAGGACTGTTTATGAAAAAATTTCCATGGTTGAAGAGGTAGATAGATTCATTTTTTCTTGAGTAACAACTAGGAGCTTCAATGTTTATGATTTTTGGAAGCTAGTCAATAGTATCAGTGTTTATGTTTCTTGGGATTCTGTAATGTGGTTCAAAGAGACACTGGGTAATATGAATTTTCTTATTTGGAGGATGTGATACTCAGAGCTTCCAACTAATAAGAATATATACAGTAAAGGGGTGTCCCATCCTTCAAGATGTCTATGTTTCTCCTCGCCTCAATAATAAATCACTACGAATATTCTCTTCAAAGGTTAATGGACTAAGAGTCTTTGGAATGACATGAGGTTGGGTTTTGGAATATCGGAGCATGGGGAATACATGTAGGACATGGCCAAGGGTTGTCTTCCAAGGGGAAAACACACTCATTTGATCTAAAATCTAGGAAAGTGTTAATTTTAGTAATCTGATGGTTCCTTTGGGGGGAAAGGAAAAAATAAAGAAACAATATCCCCATCTTTTTAACATATTTTCAGGTCAAAACAAATCATATAGTGGCAAAAATGGGCATACTTATCAAAGGCATGATCTCTCCCTCAAATATAAGGGGTTTGCTTCCAATACTAGTTAATCAACCTGCTGATCACAGTGCAAGGACAACAACATGGGTTAAGTGGAATCCTCCAAGAATAGTCTTGAAACTAAATGTGGATAGTTTTTACAATCATTTAATGATGAAAGGGGGTGGTTTAGTTCGGGACTGGAGGGGATCAATTCTATTTGACTTCAATGCTTTCTATGGAATGAGGATTTAGATCTCTGTGGAATAAATAGAACTTGTTTCTAGTCATCTACTTTTCCATCGTTAGAAAATCCATATTGATGAAGTTGAGTCAGACTCTTCTGTTCTAGAGGGGTTCATCTATGGGAGGAGTATTCTTCCCTAGGAGATGGTTTATTTCATTAGGAGGTGCATGCTTGTTCTTGGTTAGGGAACTCATGTTGTTCATACTTGGAGGGAAGGCAACATTGGGCATAATGTTATGGCTAACAAAGGTGTCTCTGATGATTCATTTATTATTTAAGGTGGTGTGGGGTCCTTAATTGATGACTATAAGTTCTTTATGAAGGGTTATTCCCTATGCCTCCATCATATATGCCCATCAGGTGGTGTTTTTTTCTTATTCGATAATTAAATAGTAAATTTTAAGTCAAAAGATAATCCTTAATGATGTGCCTATTGTGAGAGAATATGTTCCCCAATTAATTTTTTGGTCTTCCTCCTAAACATGAGATTGAGTTCTAAATCCAATGAATACCTGAATAAAGTAACATTAATTTGTAATGTTATCACCTTTAATGGGATAAATATAGATCCTTCAAAAATAGATATGATTGAAGGGTGGCTTAGACAAACCTATGTTATGGAGATCTACAGTTTTCTTAGATTACACAAGTATTATTGATTATTTGTAAGAAATTCCTCCTGATTTTAAAACCCTCTAACAAAGATAACCTAGAAGGGATGCATGTTTTTTTTGGAATAATTAATGTGAAGAGTGATTCATGGAGTTTGAAAAGTGTATTATCACTGCACTTTTCCTTATTCTACTGACAAGTTGGGAAATTTTCATGGTATACAATGATGCTTTGAAGAAGGGATTGATATGTGTACTAATACATAATGAAAAAGTGATATCCTATGTATCAAGGTAATAAAAATTTCATGAGTTTAAATACCCAACTCATTATCTGGATTTGGTTGACGTAATATTTTCTCTGAAAATATGGAATCATTGTCTGTTTGGGGAAAAATGTGAAATATATATGAATCTTAAGATCCTGAAGTATATATTCTCATATAAAGAGATGAATATGAGATAGAAATGATGGTTAGAGATGATTAAAGACTATAAATGCTAAATCCACTACCATTATGGGAATGAAAATAAAGTTTTAGATGCTCTAAGAAGAAATGATAGAACAATTTTATCATTGAAGAGAATTGAGAATGATTTTAACTTTTAAGACATGAAATATATAGAAATGGGAATCAGAAAGTAAGGAACATTATCAGTCCTTTCAAAAATTGTTTCTCAACCATACCTTTTAGAGAATATGATGTATCCTCAAATAGATGATGTTTAAATTTAAGAGAAGGTTTAAGTCATAAAAAATGTAAAATCCTAATATTTCAAAATAAATGAGTAAGGATTTGATGTATTTGGGTCATGACTATTTATATCATCAAATACTTCATTAAATAATGAGATGTTAGATGATTCACATAACTCAAACTTCTCTATCTATCCATGGATCACAAAGATGTATCGAGATCTACAAGTGAACTATTGGTTTGACAATATTATGAAGGATTTCATGGATTATACATCATGGTGTCTTGTATATCATCAAGTGAAGGATGAAAGGAAAAAAATCCAAGGGGATGATGAAACCACTACCCATACCTAAATGGAAATGGGAAAATATAACCACAGACTTTTTTAGAAGTTTTATAAGGAAATAAAAATTAAATAATTCTATTTGGGTTTTGATGGATCTTCTTTCAAATAATTCACACTTAATTTCTATTAGAGAGAATTTCACACTCGATCAACTTCAAGTGTATACATTAGATAAGTGGTGAGATTTCACGGAACACCACTATATATTTTATCTGACCAAGATCCATGATTTTATTCCATGTTATGGAAGAGTTTAAAAAATTATCTACATACAACATTGAACTTCATCACAAATTATCACCATAAAATAGATATTAAATCTGAGTAGACTATACAGACACTCAAGGACATGTTGAGATAATTCTTAATGGAATTAAAAGAAGGATGGGATCAAGATCTTCCTTTGGTCATGTTCTAATACAATAATAGTTTCCACTAAATAATCTTAATGGATTTCTATGAAGACCATTATATTAATAGATGAAAAACACATACATTCTAGGATGAAGTCGAGGAGAAAAAACTGATGGGTCCTAAAATTCTTATGGAAATGATGGAAAAGGTTAAAACCATTCAAAAACACATCAAGGATTCTTAGAGTTGAAATAATAGCTATGTTGAGAATCTTTGAAGAGACCCAAAGTTTGTGGATGGGGAGAAGGTATTCCTCTACATATATCTGGGGAATAATTTCATGAGATTTGTAAAGAAGGGAAAACTTAGTCTGAGATACATCATACCCTTTTTGATTCTTGATAACATTGGAGTGGTCGCCGATCAACTAGCACTCCCACCTAACCTATCTGAAGTACATGATATGTTATATGTATCCCTCTTGAGTAATTAAATACAAAAACCCTCACATATTCTAAATCTAGAGGTGCTACCATTGGAGAATGATCTTTCAAATGAGGAGAAGGAGGGGGAGATATTTGATCATAAAAAGAAAGTTATACAAAATAAGACAATGCACCTTGTAAAAGTATTATGGAGAAACCAAAAGATTTAATAAGAAATGTGAGAAATGGAGGAGGTGATGAAATATAATTAAAATAATCTCTTTTATTGTATGAAATGAAAATTTCAAGGGAGAAATATCTAAATGCAGGAAGAATGTAATGACCTGATCTTTTATAAATAAAATTCTCTTTATGATTGAAGTAAATTCCCAATTATGGTTATAGAAAATACATGAAAGTATTTTTTTTAAAATATTCTATAGGATTTAATGGACTATTAAACTTAATCACCATTGATAAAATATCCATTGACCAGTGATCATTTGATTAGTATAAATATATCATTATGATAAATCAAATTGACATAAGAAGCAATTGGCTCAACTAGTAGGATAAAACCCTATAAATCCGGTTTATTATAAATTTTGAGGGAAATAGAATCATTGGTTTTTTTCCCGTGACCAATCCCAAGACTAGATCTAACAACTAAAGAATGATAAAAAGTGTTTACAGGAGAAGTTGAAGCTCATCGAGATATTGACCCAAACCATGTACGTTAAACCCCCCATGAAAATTTCACCAACATGCACCTTACCCTTAAGGAATTTAATGAGGTAATAAAGGTCAATGAAATAATACGATAATAATATGAATATGTAAATTTTATTTTCAATAGAATTATGGTTATATTTCATTATTATTATTATTATAACATTAAAAATGAATTTGATTTCGATATAATAGAAGATGAATTTTATTTTTGTGAAATATGAAATTTCAATTAAAACATTCAATTTTTATCAATTAATTAATCTTAAAAATAAATTATATTTTATAAAAATAATACAATTAAAATATTTTTAATAAATATAAATGATAATTTAATTTTTAAGAATTGAAATGTAGTTTTTATAAGGTTTCAAAAAATGATATTGTCAAAAAAAAATAATATTTTCCAATAAAGGTTGATTCTTATTATAAAAATAATAATTAAGAAATTTTGAGAATTATTTGGATAAAATAAAAATTATTTTTGGAATCATCTTTTAAAAATTATCCAATAATAAATTTTTCATAATTTTATGAGATAATTAAAATTTTGGGTAAAAATTAAATACTGTATAAAATACTGTGTTTATTATGACATAATGAAAGCCAAAAGTGAAGTAATAAATTATATTAATGGAATAAAAAACAAATATATATTTACCATTTAAAGTAATGTGATTTTAGGTTATTTTATTATTTTTAGGAAGCCATTTTGTATCCTACAAATCCTTTATTATATTTTAACGTTTTCATATCATTTCATCATAAACTTGATTAACTTCCACATCACCGAGTATAATATTTATGGAGTTTAGGGGCTTTTAATTATAAAATTATTAAAACCACTCTTATTTTTAAGAATCCATGGGCAAAAACCAGGGTATGTTTTGTGGTTTGGATTACTTTATTAAATAGAGTCCAAAACCAAAGTTTGGGAATTAATAAAGAACTCCTCTCACATTTCCTATATAAAACCACCAAATCTCCCATACCTTTTTACAAAAAATACTTTCAGAACATACTTAATCTATGATAACCACCCTAGAGACCTCCCATGGTGACCTCAAGATCTCTAGAATCCTTTCCCAAGCTTTTAAAATCACCCTCTCAAGGAAGGGGACCTCTCTCTCTTCTTTTCCATTATAAAACCTTATTTGTATTTAAACTTTTTAATCTCAATGGGATATATTTTAATTATTTTATAAATATCCCTATACTTTCCAATTGATGACTTAATAATCATAGATCATTTATCCATCTCATTATAAAATTTACCTAAGTCGTTACTCTGCCAAAAGTTAGAAAAGGATGTCCTCTTTGTCCTCTTTATTCAAGAACCTTATTTATGAAATGCATTTTGTTTTCCAATTCCTTATGTTTTTATACTGTTTTATATATCCTTATTACTTCACTTTTTATATCCGAATGATGAAATTACCCCTTCCACTTTCATTAAAAATTTTATGAACTTTAATATGTCTGCTATAGTGGTGAAATTTCATTGTGATTTTTCATGCCAAACGATTACATCATGAATATAAACCCCCATTTCCACTAAAGGGTATTTAACTAGATGTAAATATAATTAATTTATTTGGGAATTAAATTTATGTATCCCAAAATCCTTGATTATGGGGTTAAAATTTTTAGAATACATCCTTATGTTCTATGATTTTTGTGGCACACTTATGCATGTACATGGTATAAAAGCGAAGGGTATAAACAAAAAAATATTTCCCTCCAACACATTGTATAATGATTTTGTATTAGGAGACGTCATGTATGGGATTTGGGAGTGAACCTAATCCATTTTGGTACTTTTTACACCATGTTATGATATCTTTGTGGCTAGCCTTGACCTAAGATTATGATGTCATGATTAATGTTGTTTCCACATTACTATGTTTACTTTATGTTTTCATGATACATCAGGACTCTATGTTCATGTTTACGATTATAACCCCTTTTATGTACCATTTGAATACCTATTGTCTAAAATGTAATAAAATTTTCATGTTATTAGTTGTTTATTCCCTTAATGAGATTTATATCTAACCCCTTTCTTAAGTATGTCCCAGGCTTATCCCATGTATTTTTGAGACTGATGGAATGTTATGAACATGATAATGAAGTTTTCAATAATGCCTATGTACCACATATTTTTAAGTTGTTATGTAATTTACATAATTACCAATATAAACTAGGTTTATCGATCTTTTTTTTTGTATTATGTGTATTCCATTATAATAAATCATGAATTGATGTGTAATAAATATAAGGTTTTTAATATTCAATAATATTTTTGGTTGTCTGGAATGAGGAAGATTGTTGTTGAGTTAATCTCTTAGTGTCTCACATGTTCGTCGGTGAAGGCTGAGAAAAATGTTCTAGATGGATTATTTCACCCTATTGAGACCCCAAAGTTGGAATGATACAGAATATCCGTGGACATTGTCCTAGGGAATCCACAGACATCATGGGGCCTTGATGTCATCTGTACAATAGTTGACCGATTACCAAGTTATCACACTTCATCACTATTATAGAGAGGGAAATCTAGATATGGGATCAATATCCTAATATTTATGTTTTTTTTCTTTTAGAGTATGAAAATATTTGAAGGATGGAATAATTTAGAGACTGTGGTGTTCCTGTGTATGAATTTGGAATAATCCTTGGAATATTTTGAGAGCTAGGCATTGAAAAGACAGGAGATTACATGGCCCAGTGAGTCCATAATTTATATTATAAAAATATTAATTGCATTTTATATCACGTGCTCATATTTTTGTTGAAAAAATGTAATAAATCCAAAATGGAGTCTCAAATAAAAAATCTGAGGTGTGACCTAAGATTTCCCAGCATCAGAAATTTGGTTAAGGCAGTTGTTGGTGAGCATGATTAATTAAAATAAATAAATAAACTATTTATTTATTTAATTAAATTACCTAATTAAAATTCTATATAAATACCTTCTAATGATATTTTTCACTGGGTTATCCTCATAACCCTTAGTAGATCTAATAAGAGGAGGAGAACATTCTTCATTGGCAGATCAAGATCAAATAATAATGAATTACCAGATTTTCGATAATCATGATACCATCATTGAAAGACATAGTATCATCACCGTTATCACTATTGGATGTGTTCTTCACCAAAAATTGATACATAATTTGGGAAGGGATCATTATTTTTGTTTTCCAAACTTTTGCTTAAAATATTGGGTCTGTATAATTAATCTTATTTTCATCTATGATTTTTCAACATTGCAAATGATCCCATTCAATAATTTTATTTTTAAAATCAATTATTTAATTATTTTTTCCATTATGTCACCATTGTTTCTAACTTATCAATAATTTCCTATGATAATATCTGTTCATGATGAGAATCACCTTTTTTTTTTGTGATTCTCCCCCATTTTTATTCATGTTCTTCATTGTTGGATCACATGGTCATTGTTAAACTTTTTTAGGGTGGGTTTGAGCTTTAAAAAAACCCAAATATGGTTAGAGTTTTGATAACAACACAAGGGATAATGATTTTCAAATGGATCAGATTGATATCGTGAGGAAGGTTTGTGATTGGGGTGAAATGAGAATGATGGGTGATCAGAGGTTGTTTGGGATCAGATTGATGATCCCTAATTTTAAAAATTGACATGTGATGACGATGTGTGGTGTAACGTGATCAATTTAGAGTGGAGGAATTTTGTGGGGTCTTTGGGATGTTTCTGGTCAACATAGATGTGATGGTTTCTTGAAGGTGTGAGGACTACAACCCAGTGAATGAGTGTGCGGTCGATGTATGATTGGAGTTATCCTCATGATTGGGGGTGAATTAATTAAAGCATTAAATTTAAATTTAATGGGTTTTCAAATAGTGTGCTGGGGGTTTTACGTATCCCCAATAGCTTTTGTGTGAGTTCATGAATTAGTGGTTATATTATCATATAATAAAATTGGTAATAAAAAAATTAAAATTATAAACGGGTAAAGGGGTGGAATCATGCTGTTTTTGAGGTAGTGGAGGGAGATAGGCAATGCGGACCCCCTATTAAATTTTATATTAATATATTTTTAAAAATAATAATAATAATGATGATGATGATATTATTATTATTCAATGATATTATGATTAGTGTGGTGTTTGGTGTATGATGTGGGGGAATTTTGAATCCCCTATACATGCATGGGAGAGGCCAATTACCCTAATAATATTAATTTAATGTATATTAATAATAATATTAATAATAATAATATTAATAATAATATTAATAATAATATTAATAATAAAACATGTTTTAGTTGTATATCTACACAAATCCATCCGATTGGAGAACCATGTCTGCAGCATCATGAAACTAAAATTGAGACACAAATTACAAGATCAAAGTTGGGTAACTTTTTTGAGATCGTGGCTTGGGTTAATTAGGTGACTAATAATAATAATAATATTTTTATTACAGTTATTATTATTATTATTATTATGAAATATAGTCTCTGTCATACCTTCCTCATGTGGTATCAGATTTATGAGTCATCCATGGCACCATAACCCTATCATTGATAAAAAAAATATCATGACCAATGTTGGGTACTTAATTCATGTTCACAGATTAGGACCATGAATCACCATTCACGAATTATATGTGATATGTTTGGAGATCAATATCCATTTTTGGTGATAATGGTGGAATTAAATTTTAGACCAGTGGACCGATGTTGAACCTCGTGTGTTTTTAAGGCACTTGTCCTGACATGCTGTGTACTTTGGGAGTACACAGGAACACCCAGGGGTACATGGTCATGGTATGGTACCTAGGTATGGAAAGGATTATGACCAGGAACTATGTGGGGTCACATGCCTTATAGACCCCCAAGAACAATGAGTATTCCCTCTAGAGATTCTTCCTCTCATATCTCTTTCTTTTGGACTCAGATATTCGCATGTGAGAATCCTATCCTTTGTGTTTCCATGTAAAACGTCATGGAAGCCATCATAGTGTATTTTGAGATATGATATGAGATTTTCCAAGAATGAAAATTCTTTAGGTAATGATTGATGATGAAATTAATCAGTAAGGACCATTTGAGAGATTATAGATAGAGGTGATACTCTCCTTTCAAACCAGGGAGTGGGTCCTTTATCCATAAAGAAGGTACTCCCCTATCACAATATGGAACAGGTCCTCAAAACTCATTATACAGATATAGAGGTGACACTCCCCTATTAAACCAGGGTTCACATCCTCTATCCATAGAGACAATACTCTCCTATCACACCATGTGCGGGTCCTCCAAAATCATTGTATAGACACATAGGCAGTGCTCCGCTATTACACTAGGGCATGGGTCCTCTATCCACATAGACTATAATATCCTATCTCCCTAGGTCATGGGTCTCACACAATCCTTATACAGATATTGATGCGAAACTCCCCTATCATACCACGACATGAGTCCTCTATCCATGAAGGCAGTACACCATTGTTTCACCAGGGAACAAGTCCTCCATACTCATTTTGAAAATATATAGGTGTTACTACCCTATCACTCTAGGGAATGAGTCCTCTATCCAGAAAGTCAGCACTCCCCTATCACACCTTGGTGGGGGTCCTCAACACTCATTGAAATGATATACAGGAAACACTCCCATGTCATACAAGGGTGTGGGTCCACTATCCATGGGGAATATTCTACCCTTTAAAACCAAGGTGTGGGTCCTTCTTAATCATTGTATAGATACATAAAAGGTACTCCTCTGTCATACCATAGATCATGAACTCTATCCATGGAGGAGAAACTCCCCTATCACACTTGGTCATGGGTCCTCCACACTCATTATAAAAATATAGATGGGGTACTCTCTTTTTATACTAGTTCATGAGTCCTATTTCGATGATGATGGTACTCCCCTATCACACCAACGTGTGCTTTCTCCATACTCATTATAAAAATATAGAGGTTGTACTCCTTTATCGCACCAGGGCATGTGTCCATTAACTATAGAGATGTTACTACCTTGTCACACTTGGGTGATGCTCCTCCATATTCTTTGAATATATATAGAGAAAAAAATTCGCAATCATACTAGGTTCTGGGTCCTTTATATTTTGGAGATTATGCACTGTTGGGTTGTGGAGTAGTGTGGAGGTGTAGGTCCTCCTTGTGACTTCTCAAACAGATATGTGAGATTCTAGTCATCTGAGATAGTATATTTTTGGAGCTATAGGAAGAATAATTTTTTATAGCTAGCATGTGAGGTTGGAATCCCATTTATTTCACATTTGGTCTTCTTATTGAGTATATCTAGGATTATAAATGTGTTTGTTGTCTCATATTTTGATTGATATGCCTTTTCTGGGTTGATTTGACTACTTCTATTGTATCTTCTATTTGTACCTTTTTAGTTTTCAAGGAATCCTATTAGATTTGTTTATAATCACCCCTTCAAGAGATTTTCCTACATGTGTTGTGTATTATGTTGTTAACAGATAAATATGTGGTGATTATGATGGATTATGGTGGTACGTAGGTGTATTAACCATGTGTGGTGGTCAGGCTTAGAGACTTAGAGCTGGGCTCTCTTAGATATACTTTATTCTATTTATTTTATCAGTTTGGAACACCTTTTTTAGTTGGTCTTGTATTTTTCCATTTAATTTTTGGATTACACTATGGAACCATTTTTAATTTCCTAGAGGTTTTTACATGAATGGTTTTTACTATTTACATTACTGTCTTGTATTATTATTCCTATGAAATTTTTCATGGATATGGTTGGGTGTGTTTGTATAGGTACTTTAGGAAATATCCTCCCATTTTTTATACCACCTAAATGACTTTTTCCAACCCCTAGACAACAGAGGTGGTTTTGTGGTAGTTATGGCTCATCCTTCCACCAGCCAGGCAGGTCCTGGTGGGTTGGGGTGTGATATAGAGGGGAAATCATTTTTATAGTTCCATTATTCTATTGAGACCAATGTTAGTTTATTGGTAGTAATATGCAGAGGCTTGAGAAGACGCACTATGTTTGTAAGAGATGGATTGTAACACCCAAATAATTAGAATAATAAATATGAATATTTTATTATAAATGCATTACTTAAACTCAAAGAAATAAATTTACTAGGGCCAATATATAAATGAATTGTCAATGGAAATAAATAAATTATGAAAGTATAATATAGATTTATCCTGTCTCATATTCTCCATTGTAGATCTAGAATATAATAATTATAATAAAAAAATAAAAATAAAACAATCCACAAAATTAAAGATGTTAGAAGAACTAAAAATGATAAGTTTCATTTATTGGATGAATATAAATGAATTTATAGGATGTAAGAGTAAAAATTCCCATTATATAATTCTTGGACATTATGAAAATTGGGTATTATTACGGTTAATGTTATATATTTTATTAAGTGACCAATAAAATTAGTGTATATTAATGGTAATGATGTGAGTTAATTGATTTAGAAGGGATAAAATATGTCCTCAACTAGAAGGAAAATTCTATAGGAATTTAATTTATTATATCTTTGGATGGTGGAAACATCACTAGGGTTGTCTCTTGAATCATCCAATGATAAACATCAACAATTATGGATTGAGTAGAATCGTCTGCAAGATAAGTTAAAGAGAGTGTAAATCACTACAAATTCTATGTTGGATGAATTTTACTATTAAAGGACCACCATTTAACACATTTCCCTTAGATATATGGTTGGTGTGATAATGGGTTATATATGTATGGGTTTCATTGAATTTATATATAAATTATTTTATAAATTAAATGGTTTTTACTATGATACCACATTTTAATTAAATATAAAGTTCGTAAATCAATGTAGGATCACTGAGAGTGGGAGGTAGTGAATCATTGACCACTTTTTATTTTAGAGGAATGTTTATTAGCATAGTAAGGAAACATTCCAAACATCTAAATCGTTTTTGATTTATGATCTAATCATAAGAAATATCTCAATCTCTCTTATGATATACTAATATAAAGATAGAGATTAGAACATGATATTTATATGGTTCAATATTAATAATGACATCCTTCTATGTAGGTAATCCCCCCTACAAGAAATATTTGACTAACTCATTTTAGGAATATCAAGTAACTTACAACAATTGGTCGTACACCCCAGTAATTGTTCTTCTATATAACCTTCATTCTACCCACTAAGAATCAACTTTTATACCGTAGTTGGTTATACCCCCTAATATTACATCATGTATCCAATTTATTCATAAATAATTTTTCCTCCCACAAAAGCCTTTTTAAGAACAAGTTCTTAAACCATGCTATAAGAACTTCCTTCTTCTTTTCTGATCCACCGTAAAAGAACTTATCCTTTTCCATAATATTGTTAGATCAAATTCACCCATGTAAAATCTTCAATACCTTAAATAACTCTCTTAAGAGACATTTTTACATGAAACTCCCTCTTAAACTTAAGAATACCTTGATATAAAAAATCCATTTTTTTTTCAGAACATGTTTAGAAAACATCTATAGTAGCATTTTTCTGATCGACCTCTATTTAGTGTGCCCTCTATTCAATGGGTCTCTATCTATCAGGTTTCTATCTAATTATCCGAACATAAAAGTGATTTAGTACCGTGTTCTCTATTTGATTGACCACTTTATGATTATACTCATTATTATTCTTATCTATTTGATGAAGAAACCTTATTGTAATGCAAATCCTTGTTCATCTGATGGAACCCTTCCCGATGAATCTTCATTAACTGTGTAGGAACTCAATTCGATGATCTAACTATGCTACTTCAGTATTTGATGGAACTCGATATGGTGAACCCTCTTCAATCATGTAAGACATTTTTTTGGAAACCAACCTCATGAATTCTTTACCAATTATTCCCCTTTATATGTGACCAGTGTGAGTACATACTGTAAATAATCTTCCTTAAGTAGGTGTGTACTCAAGGAAATGGGTGCAAGCATAAATATATTTTCCTTCTTAACTAAAATTTTACTTTTTATTCCTCACTCTATTGAATTTCATGGGGAACCTATCAAATCTTCTAGAGCATTATTTAACACACATGAATCTTCTTGAAATCTATCATTTCTTTAAACATACATAATAATAGTTTTAAGGAAAACTTTTAAAATTCTTTAACCTCGACAAGATATAAAATTTCGAAGGATCGGTTTAGCACCATCATAGTTTTTGAAATTTTAAGGTCTATGTAAGTCTCTTTAAAACTCATATATCTGATGGAAAACCCTCATCATTCTCCATTAGATGAACTTGAAAGCTTGATTCATTCAATAGAACATCATTCAATATATATTTATCAAGAAACCTCCTTTTGATGGGGTTATTATATCTGTATATGACGATATCTCTAAGAGCCCATATATTGTAACATTATGACCAATCAGTTCTACCTATCAAGTGTCCTTCATACTGCTCTTTATCTGACTAGACTTTATACATCTCTCAACTTGATTCAACTCAATGTTATATATAACATTGTACACCCTTCTCTAATTGGAGTATTTCTATAGTCTCCATTTAATGTCAATGAAAAATGTTTATAAATTATATAATTTAAACATCTAACCAAGGTAAATTCAACCTTAAAATTATATAGACATCCAAATATGGAGTTCTACACCAGTTATCTCCATTCGATATCATTAACATGATATCCATCATCTGATACACATTTTAACTATGTGTGCAATAAATACTTTATCTTGAGATTCCTATAAATAGACTCCTTAATTTGTAACTTAGCTTCACATATATATTTCTAATCCCATTATATATTTTTATCCTATAAAGCTTCATAAAATTTCTTTGATACATCATAAATTCTCAAAAATCTTAGTTTGATCATTCTATGTCTGTACATTGTAACCCAACCTTTATAACAAACTATCCGACTTTTGGAAATATGCCGATTCATTAGATATCTTTTTATAGTTTTCATATATTTTGTAAGATTTATACATATATTAGACTAATTTACTACAGGTGTTTCATCCGTTAAACCCTAATATATTATGAAATTAAATAAATAAAACTACAAATTAATTGAACAATATCTATATAGCCGCATCTTCAAACATTGTAACTTGAACTATATACATCCACATCCATTTACATTGTGTTTTTCCTTATGATAATATTGTTCAATTTAATGAAACCTAAAACTCAATATTTCTTTGTAAAATAACTTCTCACCCTATATACAGACTCATACAAACTTATCAATTCCAACTTCTTATAACTCTATGTCTGGTAATATCATCATTATTCTGTTTGGTATCATTGTGTTGCATCAACATTTTTAAAGCATTCCATCTGTATGAATGTATACAAACTATTATTGTTTCATGAGTATGGTCAAGATGTTATGAAATTGAATATTAAAACAACATCATTTGAATTAATTAAGAAAATTTCCCACACATGGTTTGGAAAGATTGTATTTATTAAGTGATTTTCTCAATAAACTCATATTGACACATTGAAACAAATTCAACCAAGCACACTTTGAACATATAAAATAAGCCAAACTTATTTAAATTTTAAAATGTGAAAAATTAGAGGGAGAATTTTATAAAATCAAATATATATTTGGAATCAGGAATGTAAAATTATCTAAGTGTTGGAATTTGGTATTTTTTGTTGAAAATAATAAGATATGCTAAAAATGGTGAAAAACAGTAAATATGAAATCATATATACAAAATCATGAATAAACTCTACCAAAATAGTTCTATTTTCGAAATTTTAGAAACACCCATTTAATGGTTCATTATGGGAGTAAATGGAGTACAATGTGGTGGGTATTGGAGAACATAAGATATCAGAAAAATAAAATCCAATAGTTTCTTCCATGAAGTTCTACTAACCACAGCTTTAAATATCCACCCATATTCTAATTTCTCCCAAAAAACCAATTTTCTCTATCTATATCTCTCTTAAGGATTATCTCCCATATATATCTCAATTTTATCTTGAAGGGTTTGGGTGGTTAAATGGTTAGACCCTAGGTTATGTGGCTTAAGAGAGGTAAGGTTACTTTCTCACTCTCGTTTTAATTCCTTTTTATAGTTACATTATTGAATCATTTTAAATTTCAATGTAATTATTCAAATATGGTTATGATATCATTTTAAGTACTTTACTTTAGATATAATATATATGTGAGTTCCCATTTGACTAACATTATACTCAATTGATAATCCATTGTTAATATTCCCAGATCCATAAAATATATTATCCAAATAAAAACACATGTCATCTATTTGAGGTGTTTTTGATTTATTATTTCTCATAGGTGGGATTTGACTAAGGTATGATGATAAAAATGTTTCCAATGGATCCTCTATTAGAATCTATGTGTATTAAACTCTATCTAGGAAGAAGGTCAAATTTTTATCAATGTATGACGACCTTGAAACCTTTCCTTTAAAATTTTTTATATTCTTAATATGTATAAACTATATTTTATTTCATACAATTATTTTTTATTGTGGATTTATCAATAATTAAATATTTCTCTAACCATTGAAAATACATGCATTTAATGGCCTAAAAAATTTATCATCTTAATTATTATAAGTACATGATGACTCCAACTCCATTTTCTTTACTTGATAAGGGTACTTATTTTTAAATTTTTAATCCTTAATTATCATTAAAAAACATCATGAGAATTCAAATATATATCCTTAATTCACTATTTGGTGAAATATATTAATATCCCCCTATAATTGTTTTTTATATATAGAAAAAAAATTTCAGAAAATTTTCACTAAGTAATTATTATTAGTGTTTATATGTTTTTCATACTTGAACATTATGACAAGTATTAACCACAATTTTTTATATAATGAATCGCATTTGAATGTTATGTGATAGATGAGACCATGAAATATATATCCCCTTAGTGCAATAATAGGTGTCATGAGACAATTAATATAGTGTTATGGGAAAATAATTTCCCTTTAAACATGATATCTTGTAAAGACCTCTATAGTTTTTCTTTGGTGTCTAGAATTATTCATTTATGTCATTCACATATTTATGGGATCATTTCATTTTATTCATATGAGCATTTATTTCCTTTTTCATCCATGTATTATGTTATTTTTATATATTAATTGATATGATAACATTTTTTTACCTGTTCATGCTATATTTTTTAATCCATTATTATGTCATGTTAGCTTATACTGTATGATATCCCTTAGCGGGGATTGAATCTCACAATTATCTTTGGTTTATCATTTCCCTTGGTAATAAAGTTGAATATTATATATGACTTGGTCTTTGGATACCATTAATAAATAAACTTCTATACTCAAATGATGCAATATGTGATTATGTAATATAATGGCATGTATCTATTATCTTAGGAATTATTAACCTTAATATTTGGGATTTAATGTCATGTAATATAATTAATATATAATAATTAATCCATTATCTCCGAGTGACTGAGGTTAGGGGAATTATTGTTGATATTAGAGAAATGCTTGGTAGAAACATTAGGAACTAAATTTAGAAGAAAATTGGTTAATAACTGTGATTTTATTTCTATAAAAACTCTAGTTAACATAGTTTGGTAGTTATGTTACCCATAAGACTTCATTTTAGGAAAATACAATATATAATTATCTTATAATATTATTAATTAAGTTATTTCATTTAATAGATAATGGAACCCACTATAAGTAATGAATACTTAGAAAAAAATTAAGGGAATTTCAAGGATTTTCTAAATAACAATGGTAATAGAGTTAATGTCAGTGATAAAAAAAATATAAATAATCTAAGAAAATTAACAAACGTTATAAAAAATAAAATTTCTCACATCGATAAAATATTTTCCCACTAACAATTACCAACCTCTTAAGATATTTTTATGAAGAAAAAACCTTCATCACTCAATCGGTCTATTGATGTAGAACCCATAAAAGGTGAACACCCCTGGGGGGGGGGGGTGTAAATCCAAGAATATATATTTTTAATCAACATTAACCAATGATATAATCCATTTAATATTACAACAACATTATCTCCCTCAAAACTAATGTAAATCATTGATGAAGTAAAAGAAATGTACATAAGAAATTTACTTTGTTCACCTAATTTTGTCAAATATAAGGAGAATGAAATGGTGATGTACTGGGAAACCTAAAACACTACGTGAACTACATTTATTTTATAATATAGAGTGGTAAAATAGATTCTATAGCTTTACAACATTAAAATAATAATAAATAACTCACTTTTATTCTAATAATATTGGACTCACTGCTCCCCCTACAATATTGATTACTTCCATGGGAAAAGTAGAAATGACATCAAGAATAGTGTATAGATCAACATTTCTTCAACAAACATCAAGTGAAAAGCCTCTTAGAAAAACATATTCTTCTTCTCTGACATTCTAGTAAGAGTCTAGAATACTTATCCAATTCTCAAAATAATTATATTTTATGTAAAAAACATATATTTATTTAGTTCCTCCAAACATAAATATTTACTGATTATTTACCTATAGAGAAACTTTACACACATTCATTTTTATTTATTTTCTGTATTTTATTTTTTTGTTGGTGGAATATCTATGTGAGAGATATTTTCAATATTTTATTATGGACGGTTTTTGGTAAAAAAAAATTTCTTTTGAATTTAATTCCAACAAAATCACTTCATTATTTTAGAAATGACAAGATGCTTAATATTTTATGAAATCCCATTTCAAAAAAAATATGGAACCAGTACTTCCTTCTCTATTCCATGAAATTATCTATAGATGCATGTTACTTGGTAAAATATTAGCTCCAAAAAATCCTTACAAATATTTAATTAAAATCACTATAATCTCTTGAAATATTGATCCTTCAATTTCATCTTTATTCTTTATATTAAATATGGATTGAAATACTAATCACATTTTTTACTATAATTTAAGATCATGGTATTTTGATATAGGATGAAGAGATAATATAAGGACCTATCCATAAAAATCATATATTTTATTTTTTTAGAATAGAATTAATATTCTATGATCTTTTTTTTCGGGTTTACAGAATTTGTACAAGATCTTACAAAGTAAACCAATACATTATAAGTGGATACTTGTACTCTGTATACAATTTTTCAACCATATAAAACTCTTTAAAACAACTTTTTTTATTTATTGATTAATATTCGTGAATATCAACATTACATAATCCTTTCCCATATGCATCCTGCAAAAAACATTTAAGATCACGGGATGAGAAAAAAATCACAACAAGGGATATAAGAGAAAGGAAACCGGTAGTCTAGAGAAAACATGAAAAGTCATATAATGATTACCATTATCTTCAATGTAATTTGATCATATGAATTAAAAAATTTCAACATGAAAAACATACATATATTTTTTTCACAAATATAATCATTAAAACAAATAGTAATCAATGAGAATAAATCTTGGTGATTTAGAGCATCATAATCCTAAACCGCTTTCAAAACCCTTTTTAATTGGAATAACCATATGACTGAATTCCAAAATTTTCATGACCAAATAATATATTAAGAGCTTAATTATCACTATATGGTCTATCTCATGTTAATATGTAATAAGAATACCATATTATATCTATTCCACCCCATGTTAAGCTCTAACAAGATTTCCAGGTGCTATCTAGGCCACACCATGTTATGATGTAATGGAATTTTCTGGCGCTATCTAAGCCACTCCATGTAAAGGTGTAATGGAATTTTATGCCACTATCTTGGACACCCCATGTTTAATTCTCAAGTACCATATAATGAATAATTTTTTTGCTTATAGTTTTTTATCATAAAGTGTTCTAAAAACTCATTTAAACTCATTAAAGTATCACTTTTAGATTTAAAAATATGGGTTATTTTTTAAAAATGACTTTCAAAATAAATTCAATGAACACATCATAAAAAACAATTTTATTTCAAAATAATAATGAAAAATTATAAAGGAATAATAATATCATTAAAGCCTCTTGGTGGTGGAAAAATCTACTCAAGATGTATAAGTTAAAAAAATTTCTTTTTAAATTTTATAAAAATAAACAATATATATATTTTTCAAAAGAAAGTCCCTAAAAAATATCATATCATTGAAGTGAGAATTAGTCACATGAATATATTATTTTAATACAATAAATATCCACCTATTTTTTTTAAATAAAACATATGATTTTAAAAATTCCATTCACACAAAATATTATCATGACATGATCAATAAGTATATGTTTAACCAAATGAATGAAAATTGAGTTAAGAAATATTTTACCCAAAGTTAGATTTTTCATGTATAACCTTTATATTCTAGAATAATATACTTATATTAACTATTTAATTCTTTAGAACGATTTACTTTTTTATTATTCCTTTCTACCCCAAATTACCATGTTATAACAATCAATTAATAATTTATGTTTACGTCATAATTTTTGATGATATTCAATACCTGAGTCCAATATTACATTGGTATGATATATAATGTGAATGTGGTTTTCAAATCCATGAATTATTTTTTGGTATTTGCTATTTAATTTTTTTTTAACTTTTTTTACTCGGTGTTTCCTTTTAGTTTTTGGTGAAAAATGTTAAATTCTCAGTAAATAGAAAGGTGCACATGGTTGAAGCACAATTTTCCAAAATGTGTTCTATTTCCTAGGTAACCATGCAAACAAGTGGTATTTTTGGATATATGATGATAACAGGGTTGGTGTATGGTTTTTAAACAATGTGGGCTAACTGTGCGACATGTGCTACTTGGATAGAAAGGGGAACACACTTTCTACATAGTTTGTCAAAATGTGGGAGAAAACCATGAAGACTCTCCAGGTCACTAAAAATTGGATTTTCCCTTTTATCTCTACTTGATTTTTAACCCAAATACCCATTTATCCCCCTTTGGATTTCCTTCCCTAGGAACACTTCCCTTTCCTCCAAAATCCCTTAGTCTCCATATTGGTGGGTGATTTGTCTTGGATTCTTCAAGAAGAACTCATGTAAGTCCATCCTCTATTGGTTTCTCCCACGTATATAGGGTTTCCCTCTTCTTTTGGGGGATTTTACTTCTCTAGTGGGTAGGGTGTCATTATTAGGGTAATATAATAATTTTTTGGGATTAATAATTAGGTTTAAGGTTCAATATTTCCTCTATAGGATGAGATTGAGGTGTGGATGAAGTTTTTCACCATTTTATAGATATCTCTTCACTAATGAATGGTGGTTCCTTGATTAAACATTATTTTATTAATTTGATAGGATTTATTGAGTGTCTAAACATTCCATATGATCTATGTTTGGGATGTGGAAGGTGTTTTAATGGTTTTTGATATGTTTATGGCTTGAAAATGATTTTTGTAAAGAAAATTGGCTGTATATCTTATGTGAACCCTTGTTTTGATTGTTCAAGGTTTTTTGTTAATAA
This sequence comes from Viscum album, assembly GCA_963277665.1. Taxonomy (NCBI): domain Eukaryota; kingdom Viridiplantae; phylum Streptophyta; class Magnoliopsida; order Santalales; family Viscaceae; genus Viscum; species Viscum album. The sequence continues at coordinate 631,263,886 of OY728121.1, forward strand.
TGAAAGATATTGATAAAATGTGAAAGTGGTGTCAAAAATGTTTTAGAATTACTTTTGTTGTGTTTTTGGATTTAGAAGTGGTTTTGGTTGTGAAAGTATTGATTTTACATGCCTGTTTTTATTGTTTGGTATATTTTTATGCGAAAGTGATCTAGTATGATACTTATGGAAAAAAAATTTAGCACAAAGGGAAACCCGAGTACCAAGGTAGGAAGACATGGAATAGTGTGCTAGTTGAATAAGAAGTGTCTTGTCCTAGATTCATGTAACAGGATTGACGATGAAATACTAACTAAATTATTATGATATCTGGAACCACTATAATTTTTGGATGCTTCTCATCTCTAGTGGAACATTTCAAGAGGAAACTGTATTGTGTGGCTACAATTCCATGTTTCAGTGGGAGAATATGTATCTATGTTTCCACTAGATCAAGTTCCATAGTTATTTCCCATGATTTAGTTCTATTTTGAGATGTTACACTCACAATCGGATTATTATATTCATTGTGGGTTACATAAAAAGAAATCATCTTTTCCTAAAACCATTTTCTAAAAAAAAATGATTCTAGTTACTTTTATAAAACATTCATTCTAATTTATCTTATAATGTTTGTCGCATGGAATATATATTTTGGCTATAATCCTACAAGGATTTGGCTAACACCCTTCTTACACCTTTAGGTGTAATCATACTTGGTTATGTTTGAAGAAGGTAAAGGAAATCTATTTAGAGATAGTGGGTTGTGATGCTAGTGTTCTTACCATATAGGTGTTGTAGTGGTGTCTTGAGGATGATGGTCCTCTAATTTCATGGTGATTTTTTGGATAACAATTTTGTTTCCTTTTTAGTTTTATAACTTTGGGGGGTTTTTAAAGCTATAAACATAAATCCGAATATTTTTTATATCTTATTTTGCTGTGATTATTAAATTTTGGTTTATTTATTATTTTTGTGTGTTTATATTTAGGTAATCGGGTGAAATAATTTGAAAAGTATTTTTTAATACTTGGGAACTAGTTTCTAGCTAGTGGGGATTGGAAATTCCCTTCGGACCATGCCCTAAACCGGTTCAGGTGTTGGGTTAGATGGTTCTTTAGCTTGGTTCATTAAAAAATGGTATGAGAGAATGTTAAAATATTTTTGGGTCATGTTATTAAGGGATAAGTATGGATAAGAAAGAGTTATGACTGTTGGTACTTGATGTTCTAGTTGTGAGAAGGATGCCTGGATAGTACACCATGTGAGAGGACTTGAGTGGGAATGGGATGATGGGAATTTTGTTTGAGTTCTCCTCTAGATGGGATGTATAGGATATAGACTGTATATGGTCATTAGGTGGGGTGGAATGTTATTGTCCTTGGTATTGTTATTATGATTGATTTGGTTATTTTTATTTAGGCAATATTGGTTTTTGTTACCACTAATAAAAATTTTCTGATTGGTTATACAGATGGTTTTCCTTGTGATTATTGCTTCTTTTATAAACAATCCTTCAGATAGACTCCATGTGTAGATATGGGGAGAGGATAAAGAGAGTTATACCTCACCGATCATAGACTGGGGAATGTTTTGTTCCAGGCTCAACAATGTTTGGTACATGGAGCGGGTCCTGGTCCTACACCAGTTAGAGAGGCTAAACCTGCTCCTAGTAAGGACAAAGTTGAGGAGTTCCTTAAGAACTATCATCGTTCCTTATAGAGAAGCACAAAACCTCAGGAATTTTAGGAGTGGATTGATAAGATAGAGAAGATATTTTAGTTTCTTGAAATTTCAAAGGAAGTCAGAATGAAATTAAACTTGTTCTAACTACAAGGTCCCAATCATAGGTTGTGGGACTAGGTGGTGAAAATTGGAACGCACAAGAAGATGAACAGGAAGTACTTCAATGCTATTTTCCATGATTAGTACTATCCTGAGGTGTTATCCCATGTCAGATCCTAGGAGTTTATGGATCATATTTAGGTGGAGTAGTCCATGACGGAGTATGCCAACTACATTTCTAAGCTATTTCAGCATACACCTAAAATCATTTCCAATAAGGAGATGATGGATGAGAGGTTCGAGATGGAGTTACGACCATAGATGTACTCGCAGGTCTTTCTATTCAAGCCGAAGACCAACGCTGAGGTGGTTTACCATGCTTGTATGGTGGAGAATGACCACAAGTGAAAGTATGGTTCCTTTGGGGTTATATCAGTAGGGGGAAGTGGCAGCTCATCCAAGAAGAAGAGTAAGCAGAACGAGTATGGAAAAAAGGGTGGTGGTAGTTTAGGATATCCTTAACAAAAGTATTCATCTTTTGATTCTGATGATGGGTTAGTGATGTGCCATCAATGTCGGAATTTAGGGAACAAAAAACCAACATGCATATCTCCTCCTAGACCCTATCATTGATGTGGATCTATGGGACACTTTTGGTTGTTTTTCTGGGCCACACATACTTATAAGAGTGGTGTGAGATCTATATCTTCTAGGGGAATGTTAGCTCAGTCAGATCTGTCTAAGACAGTGGGATATCCTTTCGGAGGTTGTGGTGGTAAGGATGGATCATAATATATTAAGATTCAGTTTATGTTAGAACCATAGGCCAGTTGTTGCTCTCAAGATTAGGCACAGATGAGGCAGCTTCATATGGTGGATCAAGCAACATCAGAACTGGATGTAGGGTCTTCGACAGTTCGTGGAACCATTTTGATTACATCATCTATATCTGATGTTTTGTTTGATACATGTGCTATTAAATAATTTTTCTTTTCTAATAATTTGGAAGCTTTGAGTTTTCTAACCAAGCACATGTCATATGTGATGGAGTTGGTGAAGATGCTTGGTAAGAAGAAAGAGTATGGTTTCAGGTGTATGTCTTGTGCACTCACTATGTTAGGGGTTGAGTTAGAGTAGGATATCTTATTCTTGGATATCGACCTCTTTGATGTAATCCTCAACATGGACTAGATGGTGAGATTTTAGGTGCATATCAATTTCTATAGGTGGTGGGTGAGTTCCACGAAAATTGATGGAAGTACCCATGTCTTTCATGGTGAATTGGATCATCAGTTAGGTTGTGCTGAATATCCAGATCCAATGTTAGGTAGTCTCATTTTTTAGTTACCATCACTCGTGTCAATGGAAGATGGTGGGGATTTTGAGGGTGGATTACATCATATAGTGGATGAGTTCCTAGAGGTATTTCTAGATGACTTTTTAGGCTTACTTCTAAAGAGGGATGAGGAGTTCTCTATAGACGTAGTGCCTAGAAAGTAGTCGATATATATTCCCTAATATCATATATCTTCCACTGAGTTGAGGGAATTAATGGAATAACAGGATGATTTTGAATTCAAAGGATTCGTTTGTAGAAGTATCTCTCCTTAGGAAAACCTAGTATTGGTTGCTGAGAAGGAAATGTAACCATTAAAAAAAATATCCTTTTCCCTAATTGATGACTTATTCAACTAGTTAAAAGGTGAGAGGTGGTTCTCCAAGATATATATTCATTCTAGTTACTGATATGTCAGGGTGAGAGTGGTGAAATTCCTGAAAATGTCTTTCTGAAGTAGTTATAGACATTTTAAGTACATGGTCATGCCTTTCGGGTTGATGAATGCTCCAGTGGTATTCATGGAACTAATGAATAGGGTGTTCCACCAGTATCTAAATTCATTTTTCATGGTATTCATGGAAGAAATCCTAGTGTATTATGAATCTGAGAAAGAGGATGAGTGGAATTTTTAGATCATATTGGGAACTCTTAAGAACCATAATCTTTATACCAAACTTTCTATGTTTTACTTTATAATAAAAGAGTTAATTTTTCTGAACCATGCGATCTCAGAAAAAAGTGTTTTTAGTTGAAACTGAGAAGATCAGTGCATATATTTCATGGGAGCTAATAAAGAATGTGATTGAGATTAAATGTTTTCTTATCCGAGCTGGATATTACAAGAATTTTGTTCAAGACTTCTCTTGGCTGGATTCACCCGTGACTGCGCTCACCCAGGAAGGGGTGAAGTTTAAATGGAGCTCTGAATGCCAAGAATCCATTGATGTGCTAATGTGGTGACTAAATACCTCTCTTATTTTGATCTTTCCAAAATATAAGAAGTTTTATGTGGTTTATTTCAAGGCCACATGTATAGGTCTCATATGTGTTCTTATATAGGATGACATTGTCCCGGTGTATGGTTTTCACCATGTTCGACCACATGAGAAGAAGTATCCAACCAATGACCTAGATTTGGAAGCAGTGAAGAAATATTTGAAAACATTGTTTCACTATCTCTTTGGGGAGATATTTGTGGTTTATTTAGTTCATAAAATATTATCCTATATTTTTTTCATGAAAGATATGAATCTAAGGCAGTGTTGATGGGTTGAGTACCTTCAGGGGTTCGATTCTGATATAGTATATACCTCAGGAAAAGGGAATTTTTTGAAGATTCGTTGTGTAGAAATGCACCAGTGCAAGCTATGAGGGAGTCCAGTGATGAGTGGAATTTAATGGGTCTATTTGACCATATGCATTTTGAAACCAAGGATCATAGTGGAGGTGCCTTCTTCGATAGTTTATAGTTGACTCCCTATCTTCTGGAGTTGGTTCAATAGGATAATCCCAGTATGAGTTATAGCAGTATTCTATGCAGTATGTTCATAGGTTGGAGACACCTTGTGATTGGTTGTTGTCTCCAAAGGGAATCTTGTGTTTCAAGGGCCGTCTTGTGGTACTGTTATCCATTAGGAAGGTGATGATATTTGATAGCCACTAGCCTCAGTGGTTAGTACATCCCAGAGCTGTTAAGATGTATTATGATGTTCATATACATTTTTGTTTTCTTGGTTTGAGGTATGATATACCTGAATTCGAATCGTAGTGTTATACATGTTAATAGGTTAAAACAGGGCATCAAAGACCCTCACATTTGCTAAATCTACTATCCATTCCTACCTATATGTGGGAATTTATTACCATGTAATTATTTATTGGAGTACATTTTACACCCTAGGGGAGGAATTCAATTTGTGTAGTGATTGATAATTTGACCAAATCCTCCCCCTTCCATCTAATCAGAGATTTAGGTAAGGTGCATGTGATAGGCTTGTTGTATGTTTGAGAGATTATGCATATTCATGGTGTGTGGTTGGCTATTTTTCCAAGAAGAGAGCCCCATTTTACATCTTGGTTCTAAGGAAGAATTCATAAGGTAATGGGGTGGAAGATTAAGTTATGTATGAAATATCATCCTCAAACAAATGGTCAGATAAAATGGAAAAATTACATTTTTGGAGAAATGATTCAGGCATGAATTTTGGATTTCAGAGGATCATGGGATAGCCATTTGGGATTGGTGAAGTTTTAATATAACAATAGCTATCTATCCTCAATCGTAATGGATCCTTTTGAGGTTCTCTATGGTCATCCTTGTGGGTTGTAATTGTGTGGGGATGAGGTAGGTGAGACCTCATTATTGGGACCAAGCTTAGTGAAGGATACATCTAAGAAGCTCCAGCTAATCAGAAAATAGTTATTGAAAGATTTGAGTTTCCAAAAGTATTATGCTAATTATAGGTGATAAGATCTTGAGTTTTTTGCGGGTGACCAGGTGTTATTAAATTTGGAACCTCATTTGGGCCATCTTCATTTGGGCAAGAAAGGGAAACCAACATAGAGGTATGTCATTAAATTCAAGATCATCAAATATATTATAAATGTGTCATACATGTTAGATTTTCTTTTGAAATTGACATCAATCCAGGATGTGTTTCATGTCTTATGTTTGAAGAAATATATCCCAGATCCATCTCATGTGCTAAATTGGGAATAGATTTAAATAAATTTTGATTTATCTTTGTTTGAGTGGCCAATACAGATATTATTTTCCAAAGGGAAATTAATTAGATAGAAGTTTATTACATTGGTACACATCCTTTTATAGCATGGTAATGATATGAATGAGATTTGGGAGTTGATGTTATGTTTTTTAGAAAAAGTGTCCTGTTTTATTCTCTGATCAAGCTTCAAGTTGAGTTTACGAGGATCGAAAGTTTTCATGGTGGGGATAATTGTGACACCAATAATTTATTTTTAGGTACTTTTCTATTTAATTTTGTGTCCTAATTTTATCCTTTCTGTTTCCTTTGTTTTTTAGAGGAAAATGAGAAATTTTGGGTAAACAACATGGTGCACGTGGTTAGAGAATGATTTTCCAAATTATGCACCCTTTCCCATGTAACTAGGTGGCCAAGTGTTATTTTTAGATAAAGGCTTATCACATGGTTATTGTATAGTTTGTAAATCGTGTAGGATAATGGTTCGACATGTCCTTCTTGGATAGTAAGGGTCACACAGTTACCACATGGGTTGTCAAACTATGCTAGAAAACTATGCCGACATTCGATGTCATTAAAATTTGGATTTTACATTTTTCTCGCTCCCCGATTATTTACCCAAAACACCCATTTCTCTCCCCAAAGGATTTATTACCCTAGGCATGCCTCCCCCTTCCTCAACTCTCCCTTGTGATCCATTTTTTTTTGTGATATTTGTCTTTGATTCTTCAAGAAACCCTCATGTAAGTCCCTAATATCTTGGTTTCTCCACATTTTCTAAGGCTTTCCCTATTACTTCTTGGGGTTTCACTTCTTTAATGGTTAGGGTGTCGTTCATAGGGTTATATTTGATTTTTTTGGGTATAATATTGATGTTTAAGGTTTGATCATGCCTCTGAAGGGTGCAATTGATTTGTAGTTGAAGTTTTTTTCGCAATTTTATTATAGTTTATTCACTATTGGTTGGTGGCTCCATGATTAAACATTATTTAACGAATTTGATATTATTTAGTAAGTGTCTAAACATGTTAAATGATCTATGTGTGTGGGGGTAATAGTGATTTTGAAGGGTTTTGATATATAGATGGATTGAAAATTATTTTTCTAATGGACATTAGTTGTATTTCATGAGTGAACCCATGTTTTTCTTCTTGACGGTGATTTATAAATTATGCAAGAGGTTGATAAATTGTGAAAGTGGTGAGAAACATGTTTTAGATTGTTTTTTGTGTGAGTTTTCATTTAGTAGTTGTTTTTTTGTAAAAGGAGTGATTTTACAAGCATGTTTATATTTTTTGGTTTAGGTATAGGTGAATGTGATGTTATATGTGACTTATGGAATGACAGTTGAGAACATAGGGAAACCTGAGATCCTAGGTTGGTGGAATACGACAAGTATACTTGTTCGATTGGATGTGTATTTTCCCAGATCTATCTAGAAGGATTGATGTTGCAACACTAACTAAATTAATATGATATCTGGAACCACTAGAATTTTTGGATGCTTGTCCACTCTAGTGGCTAATTCACGAGGATGCTATATAGTGTGGATACTATAACTCGTTTCACTTTTATAACATGAACCTAGTTTCCCACTAGATATAATTCCATAGGGATTTCCCATGATTTAATGCTCCATTGATATGTTATACTCATCATCAACATATGGTATACATTGTTTGTTTCTCGAAAAGAAGGCATGTTTTCCAAATCATGTTTTCTATAAAAAATATCTATTTTCTTTTATAAAAAATGCATGGAAATTTATCTTATAATGATTATTGAATGGAATATCTTTCTTCGGTGACATCCTACTAGGATTCGGCTCACACCCTACTTACACCTTTGGGTGTAAGTAGACTTAGTTATGTTTGACATAGGTAAAGACAATATTTTTAGAGATAATGGTTTGGGAAGATAGTGGTATTCCAAAGTAGTTGTTGTAGTGGGGGTTTGAGGATGAATATACTCTTATTGCATGACTTTTTTGGGACACCGTCTTGTTTAGTTTTTTAGTTATAGAGTTTTGGGTTTTTATTTAAGGTTGTAAACTTAAATCTGAAAGTTTGTTATACCATATTTTATTGTGATTATTCAGTTTTGGTTTATTTATTATTTATGGTTGTTTATGTTTATTTAATAGATTTAAATTATTCCCAAATTATTTTATTAATACCCTATAAGTAGTTGTCAGCCCATGGGGATCAGGAATTCCCATCATGCCATGCCATGAACCTGGCCATGTGTCGGGTTGGATAATGCTCTGGCTTGGTTCATGATAGTGGTCATTGTTAATTCATCTCAAGAATAATATTAGTGAAGTAATAAGAAATTTTATACACCAATCATACTTTTAAATCCATCCATTAAATTTTTATGTGAAAAGTAAACTATGATACAATCATGGAGTCTATAAAATGTACATACACATGAGAAATGTTTTAATTTTTAAATGGTCATTATGGAATGAAGGTAAGTATTATTTTATATTTATAGGATTATAATAACATATTTAGTATCATATTAATCATTTAAAAATACTTATATATGTCATTAAAGTGATTTGGTGATGAAAAAAATCACATCGCTTTGTGGAGGTGATAATTCACACATACGCACAAACAACGTTATCAATTTTATGTGTATGTAAAGGTAAGAAAATAATGTTATATTATATTTTAATATTTATAAATATTTAATAAAAATCATATTTAATCTTTAATTATACCATTACAATTTTAATTTATAGATGGTCATGGAAAACAAATTATGTCAATTCGCGAGGCAGTAGTCCGTCACAGACATGGATGATGAAGTATTTTCCCATTTAACAGAAAAGGAGATGGATATTGGTCATGCCACAAGATTAATAAAATATTAATATATTTGGGATAATATATTTTTTATTATCATTATTTAACTTGATATTAAGTAGGTGGAAGAAGAACGAAAACTAAAACGTGTAGTTGAAAACTATACCTCTTATTTAGACAATCTCTTTTGATTAATATTTTGACACCTCTAAAGTAAGTGTTATGCCTAAAATAATCCCCTTAGAATGTTTGGAGGTATTATATGATGGTATTTTGGAATATATGGTCTAGAAAATTAATTTTAAGTTATAATAAATGAGAAGAGTAGGATTCCGTTTATATGAGAGGAGAGGGGAACTCATGAAATTCCTCAAAATAGTAAATTAATAAAAAATAATTTTCAATTTAAAAAGGTTAAAATGTTGTTAATTTATAATATAATATTATTTTTGGTCTAAATAAAATCATATAATAAAATTTGGATATGTTTTTGATAAATTTATACCCTTATCATTTGGGTTTACCCCACAATTTAACCTCATCAACTCTTACTGTGACAACATATTTTTATACTCATTGAAGGTTAATATTGTTACTATAAAATTAAATTGAAAGCACAAATGAATAATGAATACAATTTTAAATATTATCCCAATTATTTTCCCAGATTTTAGTTTTTTATAAACTTTATATCATCTAATAAAATATTATTTATTGTAAAATATCATTAATGTCAATTTTGACACTATTCATTACTTTGACTTTTAAAAATATCAAAGAAACTAGATAACCTCAAAAAATAACTTATAATACATCACTAACATGTCAATGTAATATATAAAATTAGTTTACTTCATTAATTAAATAAAATGTAATTTACTTTAACTATTTTAATATCATTTATTTTATATTCCATTACATGTATAATTACTGCATCATCGTTGTATAATTATTTATGGTAATTATTTTGTCACTAAAAACTAAAAATAAATTTTAATTATGAAGATAAATATTTTATATTTCACATGACTATTTATGGTTGAATATATATTCTAAATAACCCCATATTATAAATGTTAAATTTTTTAAAAACATTAGTGGGGCATGTTTGACTTTCTTAAAAATAAAATACTATAAGGGGCTTAAAGACATCAAAGTGTCTCCAAGAGGTCATAAATTATGAAAAAGGATGGTTTTTAGATATAATATATCATAAAATAAAATTAGGACAATTGTTAGGGTAATTTTGTAATCCTTATTATAATTATTTCTACCCTTAATTACCCGATTTACTTTCTATCTTATTATAAAAAATTACTAAAGTTACTATTCATAATGGAAAAAATTAGATCTATTTTATAAATTTAGAAACAATGATTCAACATATGGAATCCATTTTTCTAAATTTAATTCAATTAATCCTCAAAATTAAATATAAAATTAGATCCCCATACATGATGAGAAATATGAGTTTTAATCTGTAAAGGTTCAAAGTTTTAAATGTTTTTATATCTTAATTCAATATAAAAGTGATTAAAATGATGTAAATTTTATTAATAGTTGAATTATTTAGCTAATTTAACTTTAAAACCAATCTAATATATAATTTTACATTATAAATTATTTATATGAAATGTTAGTTTTCAATTTAAAATGCAATATTTTTTACTATTGAAAAAAAATGAAACATATCATAAAAATTCCAAAAATTAAACCAAATTAAATTTTAAAATTAAAATTTCAAAAACTATGTTTATTTTTGGAAAAAATTATAATGTGGTCAAATTTTAGTTTTAAAATAAGTTCATCATCAAAAGGTGAAAAAACATCCTTTAAAAAAATATGGCGTTTTATTCTTAAAATTTGGATTTATATTTATTACATGTCTACAAAAAAAATAGAATGAATGTTAAACATTATATTGAAGAAATTAATGTAATAAAAAAAATATTTACTCATTTTTTTATTTATATAAAACACACTTCAGCGTATTTAAATTATTTTTGAGAAAATTATTTCCTTTTTTCCAAAATGGTTGTAATTTAATTTATATTTAATTGGACACCAAAAAGTTCATTATTTATTATTTTTAATTTTTTTTATAATTTAGTTAATACTATTCATACACTTCATTATAATGGTTTTGTTAAAATGGTAACATTTAAATAATAATTTTTAGTTGTTCATTTAAGGTCAATGTGACAAATCAAGTACACTATCAAACATAATATTTCCTTCTTAAAATATTGATCTATAAAATTCTACCCTCATTAATAAATTGAATCATCTCTATTTGAACTCTGGTTTGGTACTTAGGGTTTTGACTAAAATTACCTTCTTTGAAAACCCATATCGTAAAAAGTATTAATGAAACATCAACTTTAAAATAATGAATGTGACGTTTGAAGGTCACATGATATAACACATACAAGGTTTCCAGGTAGGAGAAAAAGGAAATATAAGTCAAAAATAAATCTCAAGGACTTAAAGAGAGAGACATAGCACATGATCTTGGGAAATTTGACCATTACAAAACCTTAAATATTTGATTGGGTAAAAGGGTATAGATAAAAGTAAATATATAATTTTTTTGTCTCAAAATCCATTTCCTAAGGTTAATGAATTCATTTACATCATAGACTAAGAACATAAGGAACCATTCTTACTAGAATAGTAGAGTTTCGTAATTTAATAAATTTCCACCATTAATTCATCATTTTCTCCAAAAGATGAATTTTCATGCTTAACGGATCAGAATCAACTTCCAGGAATCCTAGAATCCTAAAAAAAATAAAAATAAATTTATCCTATCTTTAGAGATTAACCAAATCAAAATTAATTAGGTTATAGTTATATAATAACCCAAAAAGAATAAAACTATAAGTGATGAAAAAAACATGAACCACCAAAATTCAAAAGTAACACCCAAAGTTGAACATAAATCATTTAAAAAATATATATCAATTCGAAAACTATTCTAGACTAATATTGAAACAAAAAAATCAAAATTATTTGATCACATAGTCTTCCAAATAACATATATCACTCTTAATGTCTCATAAAAAAATTAAACCTCCTAAATTAACTAATCTCCATGATATGAAAACAATTTCTATAAATAGCTTGAATCAACATTTGTTTCTAAAAAATAAAGGCACTATTACACAAATAACCTTTTTCATATCATAAATATATGGGTTACATGTACCTTAAACAATTTTACAAACTCAATAAATGTATCGCAAACTATATCCATTGTATAAAACAATAAAATAATAGTGCCTAAGAATTAAAACATATGATCATACATTGAAAAGAAGTAGGCACCCTAGAGATTTAATTGCTTCTCCACATGACCCAAAATCAACTGTATTAATAGTAAATTACTTTGATACACCTTTCTATTTATGATCATGATGATTTCCATACTATGAAAATAACTTCAGACATTAATTGACATAGTGAAGCTACTCATTGAAATAATAAAATGTCAACATTTAATGGATATTAGATACCAAATTTTTTAGTTGTTTGGGTCTCATATCATTATAGTCATGAATCCCATGACCAAACAAACCACACAAAAAACACTTCCTAGATCCTATAAAACACTCCTTGAAATGTAACTTTCAATACCTAGAAAATTTTTGGTGCTTACATTCATATTTTTTAGTTGGATTCTTCTCTATTTCCCACCACCTTGACTTTTCGATATTTTTGTCATCTAGTTGTACATATATGTGTAATAAAACCATCTCAAAGTTTTTAGAACAACGAACCACTTTCCCATTAAATTTAAATTATCACGAGGAATGATACATTTTTAGGCATAGTTTAAATCTTATATAAAATTTAATAATTTTACTATCAGTTTTCTGAAAAAAATCTAGATAATACCCTTCCAATTTTTTGAAGTTTTATCCACACATGTCTACTGAACCATTATATTTCTACTTCAATTCCATGAATTTATTCTCCATAAAATGTAAAAAACCCTAAGAGAAATATACATGAAGGAAGATATTCTTAAATTTTATCCATATAATGGAATTAATATCATCTTTCTTTCTAGTATGATAAACTAACAACCACCATCGTTCAACTTTAAATTCAAAATGATAAATGGATGTAGTTACATTTTGAAATTCTAAACATCGCATGACTTCAAATATATTATTCAGGGTATTAATCCATTATTTAGCTACCATTGGTTCATGTAATCTCGTAAATTATGGGGTATGCAGCCTCATTAAATGATCCAATATAGACATATTCATTCATTGTATATTGGGTTCCATTATAGCATGGATACCACAAACATTTATAGATTTTGTCAACTGATCCATCTTAAAAAAACAATTATTTTCTAATTTCATCCATCTCAAGATGATTATTTGAAAGGATATTTTCCTCTAGATTCCTTATTACTACATTTTCCCTATTTCCACTATAGAAAACCATTCTGAACAATAGTTGTTTACATGGGGAAACATAGTAATCATCAAATACTATAAAATATTAACTGAACCCTAAGTTAAAACCTTTTAAGTAAAGTTATTAACATTATCCTAATCTATAATGTTATTTAAACCATCCTTTTATATCAATTTAAGGACTCCTCCTTAAAAATTACATTTTCTAGTTTTTTTTGAACTAGAATTAACATTCAAGGATATTTAAGATTAGAGTTTGAAAAAATTGGGACAAGATTTTAAAATGTGACCCCATACATTAGTAATGGAAAGATATACATAATATATATTTTTTATAGCATATAAAACTCTTTAAAGATAAAAATTATTCAATATATGAAATTTTTTCATGAATCTCAACATGACTTCAATCATTCCATTACACCTCCTGGAAAAAATATTTAAAAACTTGGGATGAGAAAAAAAATCTCATCAAGGGATATAAGTGAAAGGAAACCTTTAGTCCAGTGAAACTAAGGAAAACCATATAAAATTTTCCATTATCTTCAAATTTCATTGAGAAATTTAAATAAAATATTTACACTTGAGAAGAAAAAATAATGTTTTTCATAGATAAAATAATTAAAGCTTAGAGAAATAAATTAAAACCAATTTTTGTGATTTTTAATATAATATTCTTAAACCCCTTTCAAAACCCTTTTTAATTGTAATAACCATATGGATGACTTCCAAAATTTTCATTACCAAATTAAACTATTATAAGATTACCTCGAATTATCTAGGCCTCCCCATTTCATGTTATATTAGGCTTACCAGGTGATATTTGGGCCACCCAATTTTATGAAGTAATGTGGATTCCAATCGCTATCTATGCCACCCCATGTTATGTTGTAATGGGTTTCCCAGCACTATATGGTATACCCCATATTAATATGTAATGGTATTTCCAAATGATATCTAAGACACCCATATATAATTATCAAGTTAAATTGAATAAAGAATTTTTTTTATGATTGAAGCTTTTTTATCATAAGGAATTTTAATTTCTTTTTTAAACTCATAAGATAATCACTTTTGGTTATCAAAATACCATTTCTTTTTTAAAAATGACTTTTAAAAATGAAACAATTAGAACATAAAAATAAAACAATTTTATTTGAAAATATCAATGACAAATTATAAAGAAGCATAAAATAATTAAACAATCATGATAGTGTATTAATTAATTTTTTTTTAAGTTAAAAAAACACTCCTTTTGACTTTTTCAAAAAGAATCATTAATAGAATATTTTTTAAAAGAATGTCCCTTATAAATATACTATCATTGAAGTAATGATTAATAAAATGAATATATTTTTTTATCCAGTGTAACTACCCATAAAAATTTTGAAATAAAAAATATGATAATAATAAATAATTTCAGAAAAAATATTATCTTGACATAATCAATAAGTATATGTTCATCCCAATGAATAAAAATTTAGTTAAGAAATCCATTACCTCAACTCTAATTTGTCACATATGTAATTTATCTTCATAAATAATAAAATCATATTAGTTTTTTAATTTCTTGAGTTACCATTTCAAATTTAGTATTCCTTTTATACCTCATATTAAAATTTTATAACAGTTATTTAATTATATAATTTCACATCGGGCATTTTGACAATATTCAGTACATGAGTCCAAAAATACTTTGGTATAATGATTATAGACAAATTTGTTATTATTACATCATATAAAGAATAATATTCACAAAATAATCTCCAATTTTATACATTCATTATAATTTTAAATCCAACCATTAAATATGGATATTAAAAATTAAACATGTTACAATCATGGAGATGGTAAGCCATACATAGGCGTGAGTAACATTTTCATTTTTCAATGATCATTATGAAAAGAAGGTAAGTATTATATTATCCTTATATAATAATAATAATAATATAATTAATATCATATTAATCATTTAAATATACTTATATATTTCATTCATGGGATGTAGTGATGAAAAAAGATCACATCGCTTCGTTGAGGTGATAATTCACACGTACAAATGAATGACATTATCATTTTTTGGTGCATCAAAATGTAAGAATTATAATGATATAATTTATTTTCATAGTGTTAAATATTTCATTAATATAATATATAAAAATTAATTGCATCATTAAAAAACTATTCTTGAGAGACATTGATGGAAAATGAATTACATTGGTTCATGATGCGGTAGTCTGCCTTACACACGGATGATGCATTATTTTCCCATTTGACGGAAAATGAGATGGATATTGGTCATTCCACAAACATAATAAAATATAAGTATATTTAGGATATTTAATTATTTATTTTCATGGCTGATCATGATTTTGAGGATGTGGAAGAAAAAAATATAAAACATTCAGTTCAAAACAATACGTCTTCTTCAAACAATCTCTTTTGATTAAAACCTTAAAATATATAAGGTGTATTTTATGCCTAAAATAAGGCCTCTATAATGTGGGGAGGAATTATAAGAATGTATTTGGGATGATATTCTCTGAAACAATAGGTTTTTTATGTGTGACTAAAGGAGAATAAGACTATTACTTTTATAAGAGAGGAGGGGGGAACTGTAGGAATTCCTCAAAATATAAAATAAAAATTTAATTATAAATTCAAAAATCAGAAAAGTGGGTTATTTAAAATATATTATGATTTTCATCTAAATACCCTCATAAAATAAATTGCATATATGTTCTGACTATATTTTTACCCTTATCTATTGGGTTTAACCTTTATTTAACCTCTTTAACTCTTACCATGTAAACATGATTTTTTACTCTTTGAAGGTTATTATTTTTAATATAAAATAAAAAATAACCATAAATGAATCATGGATGAAATTTTATATTTTATCCCAACAATTTTGACTAATTTTATTTTTTATGAACTTTATATCGTTTAATAAAATATTATTTATTATAAAAAATCAATAATGTCAATTTTTACTCTTTTCATTACAATGAATTTTGAAATATAATTGAAACAAGATAAATATGAACCAAATGTTATAATACAACAGTAAAATTTAAAATTTATCTGTAATTTTTTTTAATCACATTAATTATATCTGATTATACATATTTTAATATTTTTAATATCATTCATATGACTTTCTTTAAAATTTAGTACTATAACAAGACTAAAGTCATCCCAGTGGCTCCAAGAGGTAATAAATTCAGCCCAAGGATGATTTTGGATAAAAATAGTGCATCAAATAAAACAATAACAAGTGTTAGGGTAATTTTATAATACTTATCGTAATTATTTTTACCCTTAGTTACCAGATTTACCCTATATTATGTTAACAAAAATTATTAAGTTACCATCCATATATACCAAAAATAAAAGAGACCTAATCATTAAAATTTTAAATTATGAATAAAAATGTGGAATACATTTCAAAAAATTTAATTCACATAATATTAAAAAGTAAATTTAAAAATATTCCCACAAACGTGATGAGAATGTAGGGTTTTCTGGTGAAAATGTTCAAATGTTTGAAATTTTTTTATATCCAATTTCAATATTAAACTGATCCCAATTACATATATTGAATTAATAGTTGTATAATTTATCTAATTATATTTTAAAATTATAAATTATTTACATGAAAAGTTAGTTTACAATTAAAATAGAATCATTTTTACTATTTTTTAGAAAATGTAACATATCGGAAAATAAAAATAATTCAAATATAGTGATTTTTTATATTCCAATTTCATGAAATGTAAATTATTTCCCCAAATAAAATTTATAAAACTATAAAAATTTACTTTTAAAAGATGTGCGCCATAAAAAGGAGAAAAAACCTCTTTTTGAAAAATACAGCCTTTTATACATAAAATTTGGATTTATTTTTATATCATTTATATAAAAATAAAAGATTAATGTTATAAATTATATTTATTATATTAATACAATCCACTAAGGGTGAATGTTTTATTTTATTGATATAAAACATTCTTGGGCGCAATTAAATAGTTTTTTAGAAAAATATTTCCTTTTAGTTTTAAAATGGTTTTATTTTCGTTTATAATTAATTGGTCACCAAATAAATCATTATATATACTTGTGTAAATGATATTTTCATAATTCAGTCAATTCTATTGACACCCATCATTATAGGAAAATATTTATAATGTTAACATTTAAATAATAATATTTAGTTTTTGGTTTAAGAATTATGTGTTGTATTATGTACTCTTTCGAAGATAGTGTTCCATTTTTAAAATCTCATTATTTTTTAGATAACCCTGTGTTTTACCAAAAAAACATGAAGAAAAAAATCTCACATACCACAAAATATAAACACCTGAAACTATTTAAAATTGTAAAACCTTATGTATCCCAATAAAGACACCCAAGAACTATAAAATGAAACTCATACCTAGGGGTGCGCTCATTTTATAAATTTCTAATAAATGAAAAAAATGTTTCATATTATCAAAAAATTACAAAAATCTAAATTTATTACAAATCTATATGAATCTCCATGACATTACGTTTTGTTTGAATCCCAAATAAAACTATAAGGACCCGACCTTAAACATTTAAATAATCTTGAATTAAAATGAATAATTCAGATTGAGGATCATTTTAGTTTTAGATATTAAGAGAATTTGGACATAACATATATATGATGACTTGAATAATACATAAAGATACATATACTTAGTTTCCATTTTTTCACAAAATAAAACTCTTGAAAAAAGTGCCATGTCAAGTTCCATGTTTTAGAAAGCATGATAGTTCCTTGATCCCATCCTTGACCCTATTCCACTTTATGTCTTGTGAAAGACTTTTAAAAAACGTGGGATGAGCATAAAATGCTTAGTAAGGGATACACAATGAAGGAAAATTGTTAGTTTTTCAAAAAAACAAGTAAACAATGAATACTTTATCATAAGTAATACATTTCACTTTTATGAAGTAGTAAATACTCTTAAATAAATAGAAATATTTCTTACCCTTTTGTATCCTAAATATTACCATAAAAACCATATAAAGAACACATAACATATAAAGGTCACTTTAGACATAAACATTCTTAAGTGGAATAACCATACAGTCGACTTCCACACATATCACTAAATGGAATACCCATATGGCTGACTTCTATACCCAATGCATTGGAGGTTATAATGTAACCACCCATACCGGTTTATCACAGCACCACCCGTCATTTGGTTTATCACATAACCACCCGTCAAGTGTCTTTGTACCATTATAAAATCATAACACATAAAATATTGCATATAAAAACATTTCAAAAATAACATTTAATTTTCAATCACAATAAATAATTTCAAGATATTAAAATAATCAATCCATTTCAAAAACCATTTTTAATACCAAAACACTCAAAAATAGAATAAGGGATTTCCTTTTCTTTTTATAAAACATTACGGCTTATAGAGGAATCCAAATAACGATTACAGCAATGAAGAGGTCATTATCACCGTAAATGATAAAAACATTCCATTTATCATTTAGTAAAATTCTTTGTAGAATAAATATTTACTTTGAATTAAAGTAAAAGTCGTAGGGTTTTATTATACACAATGTAAAATAAGAAGGTATATATTATCAAAATATGCCTCAATGAAAGGAGATTGAGACGATGTCCCATACCTCATGTCCGATTTGACCCGTTCATTATTTAATCTCC
This sequence comes from Viscum album, assembly GCA_963277665.1. Lineage (NCBI taxonomy): Eukaryota > Viridiplantae > Streptophyta > Magnoliopsida > Santalales > Viscaceae > Viscum > Viscum album. The sequence goes on from OY728121.1 coordinate 631,282,674, forward strand.
TGAATAACAAACTAAAGTTAATTTCTACTTCTTTAAGAACCTTTTTAAAGTTTATTATTCCTTTTATATCACTTATTCCCATGTTATAAACATTACATAATCATTTAAGTTAATAATGGTTGTTTTGTTGGTATTTCATACTTGAGTCACAAATGAACACCATATAATTACACGTTGTCCATGTGGTAAATAGTCCATTATCTCCAGAATTATATTAATTATTTACATATCATATACATAATATATATCTAGTATATATATGTATTTATAATAGTACATAACATTTTGGAGATAAGAAATTAAATGCACCGTTCATGGAGACGGTAAGCCGTACGTACGAATGAATGCTACTTTCATTTTTATTTCATACTTTAATGGAATTAAAACATAATAATACATATTTATATTATAATTATAGTATAATATCATATATAATATCATTAACACTATCTTTTATATGTCCCACATATGGAATTAATGAGTCATATCACTATGAGGGGGCATTAGTTCGAACTTCCTCAAATGAAATTATCGTGTTTACCAATTATGGAAACCATAAAGGTATGATATAAAAGAAAAATACAGAAGCATGAAAAAAACATAAACATAATATATATCATATATAAATATAGTTTCATCTTAACGACAACCATAAGAGGCGGTAGGAGATAATCAAACAATCACAATTTTGCAAGGCGTTAGTTTTCCATTCACAGAAACAGAATGTTCTTCACCCATTAGATGGAGGTCTGTGTAAGTATAGTTTGAATCCTTATCATAACAACATACTAGTATATTTATGATACTGTTGTTTTTTTAAAATAAAGTAATAAAAAGTTTTTAGGGGTTGTAGAAGTAAAATAAAATAAAATAAGTTAAGAGGAATCGTTACCTTTAATTTGGGTAACTTCCTTTGGTTTGAACCAAATAGAAATCTTGAAGGGCCTTATTCAAAAGGTAAGGATTCTAAGAGGAGGATAGGGATTTTAAGAGCTTATTTTGGTAGGTTTTGGATGAGACAAGGGTCTTGAGAGGTGTGTGTAATGAGTAATAATTGAGGGCTTTTTATAAGGGGGAGGAGGGGATCTTTTGGAAAGTGTGAAAATATTATTTTATTATATAATGATATTCAGTTTATAAATGTCAAAAACTAATTAAAGTTGAATATAAGATGAATCATTCTCCAAATAAAATCATCCAATAATAATTGGATTGGTTTTGAATATTTTTTTTAGTGTTTATAATCTTATTTATTTAAATATTTTATTATTGAGGTAAATATTGCATCATTATTGTGTCATAAATATTTTAATTAATATGATGTATTAAAATTATAAAAAAATACCATGATATAGGAAATATTTTTTTTTCTTTCCAATGAATATTTATAGTAGAATAGATAGCTTATATAACCCCTTGTAAAAATTTATTTACTAAAAGTTATTTTTTTGCATCATATTTATCATTACGTTAATTTAATTAATATAAAGTGTAATTATCACTCCCACGTGGCTCCATGGGGTCCCAAAATCAACACAAAAATACACATGGTCGTAAATTACTCAAAAAATAAAGTTAGGACAAGTTTTAAGGTAATTTTGTATTATTATAATATTTGTTTTACCTTGAAATACCCTATTTACCTTTAACTGCGGTAAATAAAAGTCAAAAGTTACTATTGACCAAATTTTTTTTCATCTTATTGAACCAAATTTTAAATAATAATAACAACCATGTATGATGGATTTTATAAATTTAATTTAAATAAGTTGTAAAATCTCATTTAAATGAAAATGACAGTTTTTAACCACAACTTAGTGGTATCACTATACATAAAAAATTGACGTTTTTTAGAAAACTACCAAAACATCAACCTAAGATATATTTGATATTTAGAATCCAGTAATGATGTCTATTTTACCAAATTAAAAAAATTGTTGTTTCATTGATTATTTTAAAACTAATTTCCGTTGTCAAAACAAATAGCGTGTTGTTAAGAAACAATAACTATAAAAAGGCAGACACTTGTTTATGTCGAATTTCAAAGTGATATTAATTCCAATGACCAAAATTTTAGTAATTTGTAAAAATTTAATCTAATTAAACATTAAAACCAATTAAAAAGATAATATACCCATATAAATAAAGTATATTAAAAGGCACATTTTGAATAAAAATACAGTATTTTCACTATTCATAAAAAATAAACTTTACCAGAAAAATAGAAAAAATTTACCCAAAGTAAATTATGATGTCCCGAATATAAGGAAGAATTTTTATTTTGTGAAATAGAACATATTAAAGTGACCAAAACTAGATTTAAAGAGGGTTCTCCATTGAAAGGTGGTAAATCGACCTTATAAAGTAAATTATACTTAAAATTAGATTCATTCACATTTTAAGCCTCTAAATTTTATTTAACAAACATGTATAATCATATTGTCGTTATTTTTCTTCCTTACCACCAATACAATGGCTAGGAGGTAACTACCATTTAAAATAATATTATTTCATTATTTGTTTGTAATGTAAGATTTTAAAGAAACCCATTATTGCATATCGGGTACACCATCGAACATATCAACCCCTTTAAAGTATAATTAATATTTAATTCAAAAAATATTATAAAAATAGAATGTATTAATTATTTATTTACCTGAGTTGTTACACCCCCCCCTTTTGGGAATTACATCCTCAAATTTTTTTCACTTTTTAAATAAATGGGGGGTATTTATCCCTCATTGCATTTTCTGATTTCCATGTTGCCTCTTCAACCATATAGTTTTTCCAAAAAACCTTTACCTAGGGAATTACCATATTCCGAAACACTTTCTCTCTATGGTCAAGAATCTGGATTGGTTGTTCCTCATAAGAGAGATTCTCTTCCAACTGAACTACCTTTGGACTCAAAACATGAGATGGATCTAGAATATACTTTCTCAACATTGAAATAAGAAAAACATTGTGTACCTAGGATAAACTTGTATGTAAAGACACTCTATATGCAACTGATCCAACTTTCTCTATGATTTCACAAGGTCGAATGAACGACAAACTCAACTTTCCTTTCTTACCAAAATTCATCACACTTTTCCATGGAGAAACCTTGATATAGTCATGATCGCCTATCTCAAAAGAAATATCCTTCCTCCGGTTATATGCATAATTTTTATGTCTGATCTGATTTGTTCTAATATTATTTTGAATCAACTGAACTTCTTTTGCCATATATTCTACCAAGTCAAGTCCCATCAGCTTCCTTTCACCTACTTCATCCCAAAATGCTGGAGATCGACCACACTTTCCATATAATTCCTCAAATGGATTCATCTGTATACTAGAATGAAAACTGTTATTATAAGAAAATTCATCCAAAGAAAGTTGTTGGTCCCTACTTCCCTGGTAATCCAGTGAAAAAGCACGTAGCATATCCTCCAGGGTCTAAACTTTTCATTCTAATTTTCCATCTGATTGAGGATGAAATGTTGTCTTAAATTTAATTCAGTACCCAACGACTTCTGAAGGCCTTTCCAAAAGTTAGAATTAAACATGGGATCACGACCAGATACAATGGAGAGGGGAACTCCATGCAACCTGAAAATCTCATTAACATACAACCGAGAATGTTGATCTAGAGACAAAGTATCTCTAATAGGAAGGAAATAAGCATATTTAGTCAACATATCAACAATAACCCAGATTTCATTATTACCTCGAGATGCTTTGGTAATCCCACAACGATGTCCATGGATATATTTTCTCATTTCCACTCTAGCACCTGTAAAGACTAAAAAATCCCTTTTGGAAACTACCGCTCTATTTTAACCAGATTACATGTCAAAAACATCACAGTACAATCCGCAATATCTCTTTTCATTCCATCCCACCAATAATACTCATTAAGATCTCTGTACAAATTAGTACTGCTAGGATGAACTAAAAATAGAGAACTATGACTTTCACATAACAGCTCATTCTTTAACTGTGAATCACAAGGCACACATAATCTCTTCCTAAAGATTAAAACACAATCATTAACAATATTAAATTCTGGAAAATAACCATTCTAAACCAACTCTACATTTTTCTATGACTCACTATCTTTCTTCTGTGTTAGCTTAATTCTATCTAATAGAGATGATTTCTGTTGTATTGGAGGTGGGTTTGTAGAATTTGATTTTGAGGGGGTCAGTTTCTTCATTCTTACTGAGATACCTAGGTTACTACCAGCTCGGGATGTGATTCTGTTTCTTCTTTTGGGTGACTTTGCTGCCATTAAAGGCTTTGGTTTGGATGAGGATTCGCTGCTGAATCTTGTTGGAAGAAGTTTGGATTGGTTTCTTGCTGCAATTTTTTTATACTTCCTTTGGTTTGATCTTCATGTTGCTTAGGAATTGAAGGATGGATGTGATTAATATTTTGTTTTATGAATTGGTGTGTTTGACTGCATCACCTAAAGTATTATTTGAAAAATTGGATGTTGGTGGATTTACGAGCATTGGATTCTTCCTCGTTGCATTTGGCTGGCATTGCAACATCTTGTAGTTTGACTTCGGGTGGGTGAAATAGAAAGAGGTTTGGGTGTGATGACACTCATCATCAGGCTTTTTTCCATTTGGATGGATGGGAACTTTGTCGGATCTTCTGCACTGTGTTTCTGTCTGTTTTTGTCTTGATTCAGGTTGATAATGCTGTGTTTTTTCACATGCACTATCAGGTGGGCGGCTTAAAAGAGAGATAGGTGTGCTGGAACCTATCATTAGGTCTTCCATCTGGATATCAGTCTAGATTGGAAGAGTGATATTCCACGTTGTGTTTCCAGAACGACATAACTTCTTGGCAGGGGGGCAAGTCATCTCCTTTGACGGATCTCACATTGCATGGTCTGACAGAGGGGGTTCTTAGGTTCTTTTCAAGGATTTTTTTTCTTCTGCTTCCTTTTTGACTTCAATGTTTTTTTAAGCCTTTGGTAATTGCTTTATGGGAATCTATGCCCTTGTCATGTAATGGGTTGCCTCTTCTCTCAGCCCATTTAAGAGGTTGTTTTATTTGTTCTTCAATAAAGAGGGTTTTACCCTCAACCTTTTATAAAAAAAATGACACCTGAAACAAAATAGAAGAGTTTCCTTCACCAAAAACTTCTATGCCAATGTTTATAAAATCAAAAACCAGAGGATCTCGTTTCAAATGTATCATGGTTAATGAAGCATTACATTTTCGACTTAAAGCATTAACCACTATATTTGCCTTTCCTGGATGGAAATGAAACATGAAATCATAATCCTTGATTAATTCCAACCGTCTCCTTTTCCTCATGTTCAATTCTTTTTGAGTGAATATATACTTCTATCTTTTATGGTTATTATATATTTGAGATTTTACACCATATAAATGATGCCTCCAAATTTTTAAAGAGAAAACAACATTAGCCAATTCCAAATCATGTGTATGGTAATTTAACTCATGAGGATTCAACTAACTTGAAGCATAAGAAATTACCTGATCATTTTACATAAGGACACATCCAAGTCCTTTCAATGAAGAATCAATATAAATAAAAATCTCACCATTTCTAGAATGTAGTTCCAAAACTGGATCATTCACCAATTATCTTTTCAATTCCTGAAAACAATCATCACATTATTTTGTCCAAAGGAACTTAACACCTTTTCGAGTTAATTTAGTCATTGGACTAGATAAACATTCCAAATTCCCAACAAAATTCTGGTAATAACATTTTAAACCCAGAAAACTATGGATCTTAGTTATATTTATGGGTCTTGACCATTATTCAAAAACCTTTGTTTTAGAATGATCAATAGTTATGTCATTTTGTGAAACAATGTAACCAAGGAATGAAATTTTCTATAACCAAAACACACACTTGTGGAATTTCACAAACAGTTTCTTTTGTTTTATGGTTTGCAGGAAAACCCTTAAATGACTTTCATGGTCTTCTATACTTTTGGAATAAACCAAAATATCATCAATGAACACAACAAAAAACACATCCTTCAACTCACAGAAAATTCTATCCATAAGATTCATGAATACATCAGGTGCATTGGTTAAACCAAAAGGCCTAACTACAAATTCATAATGGCCATATCTAGTAAGAAACAGAGTCTTTATAATGTATGATTTCTTTACATTAAACTGATGGTACCAAGACCTCATGTAAATCTTCAAAATATTCTGAGCTCCCTAGAGCCGATAAATCAAATCAACGATATGAGGAAAAGGATACTTGTTCTTAATTGTGATGTTATTCAATTCTCTATAATCAATGAAAAGTATCATTGAACCATATTTTTTTTAACAAACAAGATAGGAGGACCCCATGGTGACGTTCTAGGTCGATTGAAAACTTTATCTAATAACTCCTACAATTTCTTCTTTACCTCTAAAAGTTCAATTGGAGCCATTTGATAAGGGGGTTTTCAAATTAGCATAGCATTAGGAACTAAGTCAATAGTAAATTCAACTTCTCAACAACGTATAATACCAGACAACTCATAAAAAAAGACATCAAGATTCTCATTTACCACTGGCACATCATTAATCTCAACACTTTCTTTATTTTCAACAATATATTCAAGGTAAAATTCATTTCCATATTTTACTAGTTTCTCAGCTTCCTGATATATTATCAAAAGTAAGAGTTCATTCTTGTTTACAAAATAAAAATCTTTCTGAATATAATCCTCTTTAGCTCTGCAGTCAATATTATCATGATAAATAGAAAACCAATCCATGCCAAATTTAACATAAGACTCTACTAGAGGAAAAAAAGGTTTTTAGTTATATTCTTTCCGCACACAAGGAGATGAAGGTTCTTATAATTTCTTTTTATCTCAACATTTCCTCTAGGTGTTTTTACCATAAGTTCAGGATTCATATCTTGAGATGGAATTCCAAATTTACAAGAAAAATTCATAGAAATGAAAGAATGTGTAGAACCAGAATCAAATAAAATATTGGCATAATCTAAAAAAACAAATAGTGTACCTGATATTACTTCATTTGATGGGACAATATCTCATGAAGTAGTTGTAAAGGATTTAAGCACCCATTTATGCTTGCAGTCTGGTTGTTTTACCTTATTTGAGCTCTTCTATGGAAAAACATTTTCATAATGACCCATTTTATTGCACTTAATACATCTTACTGCTGACTTTTAATTTCCTTCTTGATCATTTGACAAATAGTGACGAGCAATATGAAAGACTTACCACACCGAGAGCACTTCATAGACTTTGATAAACATTCTCCAGGATGCGTTTTACCACACTTCTCACAAGATAGATACTTAGTTTTCTTACCTTCAGGCTTATTTGATGAATTATTTCCCTTTTACTGAAAATTGGACCTCTTATTCAGTTTTTTTTTCAAAGAACACATGATCATCGACATACTCTATTTACACCTTCTCCGCACATCAAACAGGTTTTTTATAAATTTTGAACTCACAAGAGGATAATGCTCTTCGATATAACATATTTAGTCCTGAGTAAAATAGATTTATCTTACAATCAATATCTCAGATGAAATTTAGAGCATACCTTTCTAGTCGAGTGAAGTTTCCATTGTAAACGACCACTGAGTCATCCTCCTTCCTCAATTCCAAGAATTGTTTTTCCATACTATTGCGAACCACTTTTGGAAAATATTTATCAAGGAATATACCTTTGAATTAATCCCAAATAAGATAATAAATCTCTCCAATATCCTTAATATTTGTCAACATTGACCACAATTGATTATCTTCACCTTCAAAATGGTAAACAGCGAGACTAACCTTTTTATATTCTGGACAAACCAGGACATCGAAAATTTTCTCTAGGGCATTAATTCAGCCTTTTACTAGAATAGGTTCAGATGATCCTCTAAATGATGGGGGATGTTGCCACATGAAATGCTCCACTACTTACATGTTACTCTGTGATTGATCTAGCTGATCTCATGCACGGATACCACCACCATTTATAGCCCGAGTCAACTGTGCCATCACTGCAACGAACTGTTCAGTTCCGATTCCAACCATCGTAGGTTACTGATTTGGAAGTTTGTCTTCCTCCTAATGTCATCCCAACACATATTACCTATTTCCTATGTGGAAAACCATTCTGAACACATAAATATCTTAGGCGAAGAAACATGGTAATCTATAAATGCTATATCATTTCAATCATAACTTAAACTAAAATAATTTATGGATATTAATTTAACTATATTCTAACTCTTAATGCTGTCTAAACAGACCTCTGATACCAACTATAAGAACTCACCCTTAAACATTTACATAATCATGAATTAAAATGAATAATTCACATTGAGGATCTTTTCAAGTTTAGAGTTTCAGAGAACTAGACCAACACACATACATGATGACTTGAATAATACATGTAGACACATCTACTCGGTTTCCATTTTTTTCACAAAATAAAAAATCATGAAAAAAAGAGTCATATCTAGTTCCATGTTTTAGATAGAATGACATTTCTTTGATCCCATCATTGACCCTATTCCACTTTATGTCCTATGAAAAACGTTTCAAAAACTCAAGATGAGCATAAAATGATCAGTAAGGGATACACAAAGAAGGAAAACTGTTAGTTTTTCAAAACAAAAAGTAAACCATGAATACTTTATCATAAGTAATACATTCCACCTTTATGAAGTAGTAAATAATATTCATTGAATAAAAGATCATTTATTACTTGTTTTAACCAAAATATTACCATAAAACCTATAAAAAGAACACATAACATATAAAGGTAACTTGGGACATAAAAATTATTAAGTGGAATACCCATAAGGTCAACTTCCACACATATCACTAAATGGAATATCCATATGGCCGATTCCATACCCAATGCATTGGAGGTTATAACGTAACCACCGTACTGGTTTATTACGACACCACCCGCCATTTGGTTTATCACCCAACCACTCATAAAATTACCATGTACCATTATAAAATCGCAACACATAAAATATTGAAAATATAAAAATTTCACTAATAACATTTATTTTGAAATCACAGGAAATAATTTCAAGATATTGAAATAATCAATCCATTTCAAAAACCATTTTCAATACCAAAACACTGAAAAATAGAATAAGGGATTTCCTTTTCATTTTAGAAAACATTAATGCTTATAGAGGAAGCCAAATAATGATTACGGCGGTGGAGACGTCATTGTCACCACAAATGAAAAAATCATTCCATTTGACATTTAGTAAAATGATTCATAGAAAAAAGAATCCCTTTGAATGAAAGTAAAAGTAGAATGGTTTTATTATACACCTTGTAAAAGAATAAGGTATATATTATTGAAATATTCTTTAATTAAAGGAGATTGAGATGAATCCCCTTACCTCATGTCCGACTTGACCCGTTCATTCTTAAATCTCCTGAATAATAAACTAAGGTTAATTTAAACTTACTTAAAATCCGTTTTAAAGTGCATTATTCCTTTTATATCAGTTATTACCATTTTTTAAAATTTATACAATCATTTAATTTAATAATGGGTGTTTTGTCAATATATGGTACTTTAGTCACAAATGAACACCATATAATTACAAGTTGTCCATGTGGTCAATAGTCCATTATATCCAGATTGATATTCATGATTTAGATATCATATAAATCATTTATATATATTACATATATGTATTTATAATAGTACATAACATTTTGGAGATAAGAAATGAAATGCACCGTTCATGAAGATGATAAGCCGTACGTACCCATGAACACTACTTTCATTTCCATTTCTTACATTAATGGAATTAAAACAAAATGATACATAGGTATATTATAATTACAGTATAATATAATATATAATATCATTAACAAAATCCTTTATAAATCCCACATATGGCATTAATGAGTCACATCACTTTGAGGGGCACTTGTCCGCACATCCTCAAATGAAATTATCGTGTTTACCCATAATGAAAACCATAAAGGTATGATATAAAAGAAAAATAATGCAGTATAAAAAAAATAAATATAATATATATCTTATATAAATATAGTTTCATCTTAATGGCCACCATGAGAGGCGGTAGGAGATAATCGAACAATCATCGTTTTGTGAGGTGTTTGTTTTCCATTCACAGAAACAATATGTTCTTAACCCATTCGAAAAAGGTGTGTGTAAGTATAGTTATAATACTTCTCATAAAAATATTATATTATATCTAGGATACTTGTGTTGTTATAAAATAAAGGAATAAAAATAGTTTAGTGGTTGGATAAGTAAAATAAATGAAAATAAGTTATGAGGAATCGTTACATTTAATTGGGGTAACTCCCTTGGGCTTGAACCAAAGGGACTTCTTGAAGTTCATTCTACCTAAGGTAAGGATTCTAGGAGGAGTATATGGATATTTAGAGCTTATTTGGACTGGGGTAGGACGAGACAAAAGGATTGAGAGGTTTGTGGAATGATTAAGAAGCGAGGGATTTTTATAAGGGGGAGGAGGGCCTCTTTAGAAAAGTGTGAAAATATTGCTTTATTATATAATGATATTTGGTTTATAAAGGTCCAAAACTAATTAAAGTATAAGATAAGATGACTAATTATAGAAATAAACTCATTTAATAAGAATTCTACAGTTTTTGGATATTGTTTTTATATTTATAATCTTATTTATTTAAAACTTTTATTAACGAGGTAAATACTACATCGTTATTGTGTCATAAATAATTTCATTTATTTGATGTATAAAAATTAGAAAAAAAACATGATGTTGGAAATATTTTTATACTTCAAATAAATATTTATAGTTAAAAATATAGGTTATATAACCCCATGTAAAAATTTATTTACTTAAAGATATTTTTTTGTGTCATTTTTATCATTACTTTATGTAAATTAATCTAAAGTGTCATTATCACTCCCATGTTTCTCCAGGGGGTCCCAAAATAGACCCAAATATTCCCATGGTCGTAAATGACTCAAAAACTAAGGTTAGGATAAGTTCTAAGGTAATAGTTTTTTATTATAATATTCTTTTTACCTTGAATTACCCTATTTACCTTTAACCGCGATAAATAAATGTCAAAGGTTACTATTCACCAAAAATTATTTTAATCTTATTGAAAAAATTTTACTTAATAATAAAAACCATGTATGTTTTATTTTCAAAATTTAATCCACAGAAGTGGTAAATTTTCATTTAAATGAAAATTTCAGTTTTTAACTACTACTAAGTGGTTTCACTATTCATCAAAAATTTATGTTTTTCAGAAAACTACCAAAAATTAAGCCTATGCTATATTTGATATTCCAAATTAAAAAATTATGTCTATTTTACCAAATTAAAAAAATATAAGTTTCATTAAACAATTTAAAATCAATTCCCATTGTCAAAACAAATAGTGTGTTTTTAAGAAATAATAACTATCAAAAGATCGCCACTTGTTTATGTCCAATTTCAAAGTGAAATTAATTCCAATGACCAACATTGGATTAATTGGTAAAAATATAATATAATTAAACTTTAAATCCAATTAAAAAGATAATATAACCATATAAATATATTATATTAAAAGGCACTTTTGAATCAAAATACAGTATTTTTCACTATTCATAAAAAATGAACATTACCAGAAAAATACAAAAAATTTACGCAATGTAAATTTTGAGGTCCCTAATCTAAAATAGAATTAAAAAAAACATATAAAAGTGACCAAAACTATATTTAAATAGGGTTCTCCATTAAAAGGTGGTAAATCATCCTTTTAAAGTATATTATGCTTAAAATTAGATACATTCACATTTTAGGCCACTAACTTTTATTTACAAAACTTGTATAATAATATTGTAGTTATTTTGGTTCATTCTTACCAATAAAACATATAGGAGATAACTAGAATTTAAAATAATAATATTATATTATTAGTGTGCAATATAAGATTTCAAAGAAACCTATTGTTGTGTATCCGGTACGCCATCAAACATATGAACCCCTTTAAAGTAAAATTAATATTTAATTCACAAAATATAAATAAAAAGGAGAATTTTTTATTTCTTTATTTCCCCAGGATGTCCTAAAGACACCCAGAAAAGGAATTTTGTTTGAGCTCTAAAATATTTTTCATTAATGTGGGCTTCTTTCCTTTTCTAAATTTTCTTTTTTCCTAAATGTATTACACATATAGTGTATTTGAAAAACTTAATCAATACACAAATTTATTAAATATGTATACAAATTTTATGCGCACAAGGACTTTTCCAAATTCAAAAAAAAAAATTGAAACCTATATTTTTCAAAATTCATCAATAACACTCTTAAAACTCCTATAACCTCCAAGATACACATTCTATAATAGTTAAGAATCATAATGGAATGTTTATTCAACTACATTTTTCAAAATATAGAACCAAAAAATCATTCCAATGGAATTTTAACTAATAATTTTCCCTTTTGTGTTTATTGAAAACGTCAAAATAGTTTTAGATCAACTTCATTGAAAAACTATAGATCTGACTAGAACTGACCAAAATTTATATCTAAAATTAATAATTTATATAATAAATCTATTATTCACTAAATTTTCACTCTAAAACCATATAATTTAATATATTTCTGATAAATAAGAGTTAATTTAAAAAATCCTCATGAAAACACTTCTTTGGTATCCTTTCACTTAAAAATCCTAAACAGAGATGCTCCAACCAAATTAAAAAAATAAAAAAATCTCCCCATTTTAAAAAATAAGAGTGGAAATATCCCACTTTTTAAATATAAAATAAAACTCATAACCAAATTCATTTCAAAATATATTTAAGCAAAAAATTAACATATAACTTCAACCCCTTTTTTAATGAACCCATAGTGAACTTCTATAAACTCTTATAAAATAGTGTTGAAAATCCAAATATTTAATAAAATATAGTCACCATACCTTAAAAAAGGTATCCCATGAAAATTTGGGGTTCTATTATCAAACCTACATTGGTGTGCGGAGATTATAGGGCTCCAAGAGGAAAAATGAACCTTTCAAAATCAACCTTGGGCAGTGCCTTCAATATGATATCTACAACATGTATTTTTGTTAACATATGAAAAACATTACTAACTATTTTTAAACCCTCTCTTTAATTAAATAATATTTTATCGCAATTTTCTTTGTTTTTTAATTAGGAATGAGTTTTGTGAAAATATTAATAGAAATTTATTTATCATAGTCGTTTTTAATAAGAAATTTCACAAAAAATCCAATACCCTCAAGTTATTTCTTCATACATAGTAATTGATTATATTTTAGAGTAGAAAAAATATATTTAGCCTCCACAGTGATATGGTAAATTCACTATTTCTTCTTACTTATCCTGGAATTAAACGAACCTCAAATATTGAAAATTACACTCGATGTCAACTTTTGATCTTCCACCATCCAAAAGAATTTTCATAAGTGTAACCCAACAACTCATTCCATAATATTGTAAAAAAAAATTCAACCATGCAATTGATATTAAAAATAACTATTTTGAAATATAGTATGTATCTCTCCATGTGATTTATTTGATACCATATAGCTTGACATGTGTAAAACACAATGTCAGGTGATGTTATTATGATGTAAAAGAGATTGCAAATAATCTACCTAAACTCTATGATATTGACCTGTTTTCCACCATAATCACTGGAAAATTTCATTCATATATCCAAAATATTTTTTATTTTGTAGGAATATTTGATTATAAATCTATTAAGTATTTCATTGGTATATTATTGGTATCTAAATGTACAATACCTTCCCCGAGTCATATATAGAATAATAATGTTTTTATGTATCCAATATTAGATATATAAAATTCTCAAATCATATATACTGAAATAAACTTTCATTATATGTCATTTGATCCCCTAAAATTAATTTCACCCACAAAAATGAGAAGTAATATATTTTCAACATTTTCCTTCTCGATGTAGAGGTTGTGAAAAACTCCCCCATTGAAATACAAGCTTCTTCAAATATTTTTCAAGGCTAGAGAACCATGCCCTTTGTACGTGAATTAATACAATCAATTCCATATTCAACTGACACACATTTCTCTCATATTCATCCACAAGAAATATACTATTTTTTATGTACAATTCCTACTCAAGTAATACCTTAAGAAATGATTATTTTATATCCATTTGGTATAACATGAATCCTCATTACGCTGATATTTTAAATAAAATTAATATTATTTCAAACCATGATATAGGAGTGAATATAAATTTAGTATCAATTTAATTAACATGGGAATGAAAATTTTGAACAATCCATAAACTATTTTGTGTGACACACCGTCTTTATTGATTCATTCCATAATACCCACTTGGTTCAGATGAAGATTTTATCTTTAAAATTAGGATAATTTCCCTGATTTGATTATTTTTTTATTTTTTTAAGTTCTTTATAAATCAATTTGACCATTTTTAATATTTTTTATCCTCTTAAAAAATATTTGGTTTTAATTTTTATAGTAAAGGGGGTTTTTGTACATTCTAAACCCTCAATGTTTTCACTAGAGAAATTTAGTCAACAATAATATTATCATCACTAATTTCATATCTGATTATTTACCTCTTTATAGCTATTAAACCTAATATATTTTCCTTATATTTCATAACTTATTTGAGGATTCTATATCCCCACATTCTCCCCATTTTCTAGGAACTTTCACATCACATTCTCTAATTATTTTACCACTATTCTTATATGAGATATTCTCACTTTATCAAAAAAATACTCATTTTATAAAAGTAATTCACATTGAATTTCAATAATTTTCTAAATACATATGTTATATAACTCTTATATCTCAATTTTCAATATATATCCATGAAAAAAACTTTTGTCATCATGACCATCAAACATAGGGATTTTCTTTTAACTGAGAATAAAGAATTTAATTCTAAAGAAAGAAGTACTTAAATTTTTATTTATTCCCATACCACATATCATAAAGAATATTATATTAATTTAGACATAAAAAAATAAGTTATATATATATATATTGATGTAATAAATTTCTCAAAACATGTCTTTAGTATATTCTTTTTAATTAGTATTTTGATGGAAATATTATTAATAATTTCATTCCTCATCTCAAAAACCCCTTTTTATAGAGGGGTAATCACTTCTGAAACATGGTTCTATATCCCATAATTTATCAGACATTATTCCACCTGATTGATGGTGAATTATATATCATTATCAATTTATAACATTCTAATTTTTATCCAATAAATTTTATCAAACAATATTGGGTAACATATAATACACTTGAATACTTCAAAGTTATGGGATATTATAATAAAAAATTATTTCCCACAATAATAACAAATTAATATAAAATAATAGTACTTTATATACAAGTATTTGGGTGATATTAGACCATAAATATTATTGTGCACCAATTCAAGCAATCTTGTTGAATTCACATCCTTCAAATTTTCAGCCTTACAGATGATTTTTCCTTTTTGATAAGTATTACATTTTTTTATTGTGATCACATGAGTCTTAAATATATAATGATCCCTTCAATTATTTTTTAATTCTTAAAAATATTTTTTTCTCAAGTGGACAATCCATTTGTAATAAAACTCATTATCTTATTCCTTAGTTAGAAATATATTTTCCTTTTCCCTATCAATGAGGTAGGGTCTCCCATTTTTGAACATCCCTTGAATAAATTTATCTCTATATCTTTCTTTGATAATACATGTCTTTTTTTCTTAAATTAACTACATGCCTTGATTCACACAATTTACATAAACTTATTAAAATGAGAATTAGGACTAAAAAAACCATAACATATATGACCCTCATTTATTTTCCTCTATATTTGGATATTATAGATAAAACAATATTCAATAATTCATCATTTTCAAATAGATTGACACCCTATTTATCATAATTTATTCCTGTGAAAATTTTTCTGTTTCCAATAATGTAGAAAGTACACCCATTATCCCAAATACATAAACTAGTTTAATATTCCTCATTATAATAATTTCCAATACCTTTTCATTTTCAAAATTTACTTTCGTGTTACATGTTCCTTAATTTCATTACTTTAGTGAATAATGTGATTTTCAACCCATGGCTCAATTGAATCCTATTCATCTTGTAAGGTTAATAGTTTATTATAAGTTTTGACCAGACTTTATGATTCTTCTAGATATAGTGATCTACTTCTATAAGTCTATTTTGTATATATTTTTTTTTACCCCTAAAGCCAAATTCTTGGATTTGTGTCCAGAACCTTCACACTAGACACAATATCCATTAAAAAATAAAGTATAATAAATTCTTCTCATTTACTTTTTTTCTTATGATCCTCATATTTAATTACTTCTATATAACAATTAGGTTAGGTGTACCCCATATTTACAAATTAATAACACTAGATGCATAGAGAAACATTGTGTTTATTTTATAATGTAGCATTATTTTTTTGAGACTTTTATGAGTCACTCAAAACAACCTTCTTCTAGGGAGTGGGTTATTATGTTCTCACATAAACTACCATTGATTTTTTCTTGTAATTGAGCCCCTTTTTTTACCTTTATCTTTGAAATTATAAAATTGTGGGAAAGGGACTAATTTTTTCCATAAATCCACATGTTATTCCTCATACTGTTTGGAAAGACATTTAATTAATATTACCAATTTCTTTTTGAGAGTTCAATATCAGTCCCTGTAATCATATTTCTATCACATCATTATGACTTAAAATTTTAGTTCTTCAGTTAATTTGATGTAATCTTTCATAGAGTTAGTCAACCGTCTAATTATTTGCACCTACGCATTGATTTTGAGATTTTTGTAAACTCCTTTATATGATTTCCCAGTAATTATATATTTAATTAATTCAATCTTATATTTCTACTTAGACTTTACTTCTTCTTGTTACTATATATACAGTTTGGAGTTCGGTACCAATCCATTGGATTTCTTTTATTTGGACCTCCAAACATCTTGTAATTAAACATAATTTTTTTAGTTCACCATTGATGTCATATATTTCCAGGAATATAACACATTCATCATCACTATCCACCATTTATGGTATGTGTATGATAGCTATAATAAATTAATTATTTAGTTCACCATATTACTCAATTTATTCCAATTTTTATTCTTTTGAGTTGAAATCTTCATCGGAATGGAATTTTATCATTATGAGGATTATTTTTTGTGTTCTTATCTTTATTTTCTTACCCTTAGACGATTTATTCATGGGTTCTTCCTCATTATCATCACAATGGAATTTCATTGAATATATTATTATGATATTTCCAAATTTACTATATTAGAAGCTAGTAATTAGAAGGTTGACTTAAATTTTTTTCTATAAACTTTTGAAATTTTAGGGAAAAAAGGATATCAACCCATCAACATTCCAACCATTGTGATCATCCTCCACTATGAGTTTCTTCATCACCATGAATTCTAGGTTTTTATAATTCTCATTTCTCATAGTATCTGTGTAATTATTCCTCATCTTGTATGAAATTAGTATTTTAATGGCTATCCAGAGTCACTTTATTTAGATATTAGTTAATTTATGAGATTTTTCATGGACAGGTAATGGAAATATCATATTAATCCTATTTATGATTTTTATACCATTAATATTATATAAGAGTCCATAAATATACTCTATGATTATTTTCACAAAAATAAAAAAAATCCACCAATGGAATCCTTTGAGTGAATCCTAAAATAATCATACTCCTTCCATAGTACCTATAAAATTGCTCTATATACCATGTGATTTCCATCATAAATGTAGATAATTTTTCTCTCATAGAATGTGAGGATTTAAAAAACAATAATTATATTTATATTTCATTGTATACTTATTCTCCCAATATATGGAATCATTTTGGATATACATAAATATCCCATCAGAATTTTTCTGATAGGGATCCACTCTTAATGATGGATGACATCCCTTGAATGAATACTTTGTATACATCTATTCACAATGAAAAAAATAAATTCTAATTATTTTTCTTCATTTCTATAAGTTTTTTTCATTGAAAATTGGAATTTTAATGTGGTTGAAAACTAATATCATAATTTCAGAGATGAAAAATTTCACCAAGAACTATTAGCCCTGATATCACTTGTTAGTACCATGCTAGAAGAATACCTTAATAGGTTTGGGGGAATTATGGTATATCTATTTTTAATTTAACCTATCCATTTAATTATTTCCTCAATTATTAGGAACAATTTATCTCCCTCACAATTATTAAGAATCATTAAAGTACTAAAAGAAATGGAAATGAGAAATTTACCTAGTTCACCCAAATTGAGATTTCCTTGGAGCATGAAATAGAAATGTGATAACACACCTGAAACACTATGTGCACTCTTTTTTATTTTATAACATGGAATAACTAAACTAACCCTATAGGTTTAAAAACATAATTGAATTATGATTATCTCAATTATCTTTCTATAATATGGGTACTGTTACTCATACTATAATCTTATCTACCTAACATGAAAAATCAGTATAAATTCGAACAATATGGGGGTTGAAATCAATAATACATCCATGAAAATTTAGTGAAATTCCTCGAATAACTTATTCTTCTTCTCTAAATTTCAAGTGCATGTTTGGAATACATATACGATTACCAGTGGAATGATATTCAATCAGTACAAACTATATTTCTTCCTTTCTTTTGAACATAATGATATCATAATTCTATCTTTTAAGAAACAATCAACACCATTTTTCAGTTATAATTTTAATTTTTTATTGACTAAATATCCAAATGAGAAACACTTTCCATATTTTAGTATGAATGGTCTAAGGGCATCAATAAGTTTCTATCCAGTGTCAACTTCGAACCAAATCACCTAAATATTTTGGAAAAAATATAATTCTACATCTTATGTCAAATCATTTTTTAAAACAATATGAAACTGTAACTTCCCTCATCATGGGGAAAACCCTACACTATGGTGTCTAACATAGACAAATATCATCTCTATAAAATCTAAAATTTTTTTTAATTAAAATCATTATAATAACATTAGATATCACCCAAATTTTATAAATATTATCCCAATCAAGATTGATAGACATAAAATAAAATTTATAAATAAAAACTCATATCTTAATATTCTAATATATGATAGAGGAATAACATTAATTTATTAAAAAAAAGTATAAAATATTTTAGACAAAAAAACATACACATGAAAATATTCACAAGTTAAAAACCTTATAAGTCACAATAACCTATAATTGTTCTTTAAAACGTTACTCATCACTGTGGGTACTTCCCTTTATTGATTATGTCTCCCTAGTAAAATTTTGTATAAAATCCAAAAACATATACATATAGAAAAATATTATTTATCAACCAGAATCACTTAGACATTACAATTTTTTTATAAAAGGTAAGGAACATCTTACATGACTCCAGAGAAAAAAATATACAAGATATCCAAAATATTATGTAGCACTAGATTCATTTTTTTTTCAAAATTAGTAATTTGAGAAAATATATTATTTACAAAGGGAATTTTCAAAACTCCACCATACTTCATAGAGACCTAACCTCCTTAGGTATGAATCAAAATCATATACTCAAATGTATTTAGTTGAATTGTCTAAAACTTTTACCAACATTTATTTTCTATAATTCATCTTTAAAAAACCAAAAGTTCATCCATTATTGAAGATATATATTCAAAATGAGCTAATAAACATCATTCAAGGTTCCTTAAACAAAACCAACATAAAAATGATTCAAAGGGTATTTTTTCTAATAGATAATCTATTGGTGGTTGGGAAATGAGTAGTCTTGAGAGAATATCTTAAAGGAATTAGAGTATACTGATAAGAAAAAATTATTATAGTTTTATATAATTTAAGGAGATATTTTACCTAATGGTGATATCTGATTTAAATTACTAAAAATATAGATTAAATAAAAAACATGGAGTGGATTCCATTTAAGGTGACTTTTTTTTTTCCAGAAAAATATGTTCCTTGAAAGTAAATTACTGATATGGAAGGGAAATTTTTAAATTTATGAAAAAATAAAGATGATATGGTGTATGAGTGTGAGGGTAATTTGAAAAGGATATAAATGTATGTTACAAATTATTTATACAATCCAAATAATAAGATTGAACACATATTTTGGGGTTGGAATCTAAGTATTTGAAGTTACATAGTCTCTCAAAATTTTTCAAAAATATGAAGAGATGGGGACGAGTACATTCAAGACCGATTAGGAGTTTCAAAATCATTATTTTAAAAAGATAACACTGAAATTAATAGAATGGTTGATCTCCATAAGGAAAGAACTGTATGATGGGAAAATAATGTAAGACCATATTTCCATATATGTTATAAATTTTGGAAGAAATATCCAAGGTCCTATTTAAAGGGAATGTATGTTTGCTTTAATTATTGAGAGAAGGGTCATCACAATAATGAGTGAATAGAAAATATATAAGTGAAAATTCTACATTGAATCAATAAAAAATATATAAGACCTTACTGTAATAAATTTATAATGTTATAAAATAATATACCCAATAATATTCCTGTATACCAAGGATGAGATTTTTCAATAAAAACGTCTAAAGTGTAAGATACAAAATATGTGATATAAGGTATTTTTTATTATAAAATCAATGTTATATAATAAATTTTTAATTCCAGATTTATGAACACTTTTATTTCATGCATGTTTCTATGTAACATCCATTAACCCCTTGATTCATTAAGGAAAGATTTATAATTTTTAAAACCATGTAGTAATATGATTCAAACAAAGATATATCAAAAAATTAAATTTAGAATGTATGGGTGTTGTGTAGTTGAAAACATAATCATTATACCTATGCTAGAAATTGAATAAATTTTACGGATAGATTAAATATAAAATTTTAAATATAAAATTAACTATAGAGGTAAAGGATTTAGAATTATTGAAGCATGTATGAAATTAATTTTTTTTAAAGTAGCGGTTTCATTACCAGAATCTTGTCATGAACAATCTCCAGCAGCTTATTTAAAGAAATACTCGTGGATGAGTTAGATAACATGGAATATTTTATGTATAAAGTGGTTCTTAGAATTTAATACAAGCCCCTTATGAAATAATATATTGATTTATTTCCATATAAAATACCCAGATTTCTTTGTGATCTAGAAGTTCAATTATTTAATTATCCTATCCCGAATTTAAAACCTATATCCATGAAAAGTTTTATAAATGACTCCCTTGGAGTTAGATAAGTTAATGAATAAATTTCAAGATTTATATGATAAATATTTAATTTATTTAAGTGTTTCTCCAATAAGATGACCTATTTTATTTTTGAAAATGATGGATGGTTCAACGACATTATGAATTTATTATAGAGAAATCAATAAAATTACTATAATGAATATGTATAAACGTACATGAATGGAATGTATTTTTGATCAACTTAAATTGTCTCAATACATCTCTAAGAATTATCTTCATTCTTGTTATCATCATTTAATCATTAAGAAGTTTGATATATAAAATATGAACATTCATATGAAGTATAGTCATTATGAGTTCGTAGTAATCGCATTTTGGATTAAAAATAAACCCTTTGTGTTTGTGGATTTTCTGAATAGAGTATTCAATAAATAGCTTGATAAATTTTTGGTGGTATTTATTAAGGATGGTTTTATATATTCTAGTATTAATGAAGATATTGAAACACATTTTAAAATAATTCTTGAGGTTTTGATGAAAAATTAGTTATATGGGAAATTTATTAAATGTTAATTTATCATTCAATATGTTACTTTCCATGTATATATAGTTTCTGAGGATAGTATATCAGTTAAACCTTCTAGAAAAATGTCTTTAAGGAATTTCAAAGACCAAAAATCCTAACTAAAATATATAATTTTATTAGTTTAACAGGATATTATTAGTTATTTATTGAAAATTTATCTTAATTAACTAATCTGTTAACCAAGTTAACATGTATGGGGGTTAAATTCACAGGAAAAAAATGAATGTGTTGATAGTTCTGAGTAATTTATGTGTAGCATAGTAGAGGAACCTACGTTAACTCTATTATCTGGTAAAGAAGGGATTTTTTATTTAAAGTGATGCATTAAGGAATGCTCTTAGAAGTGTTGTAATTCAAAATGATAGAGTGGTTGATTATGTATCTTAGTAATTGAATCCCAATGAGATTAATTATCCAACACCTGAATTAGAGTTGGATATAATTATTTTTTATCTATTTTTATTGAGATATTATATCTATAAATATAACTATGATATATAAAATTATTAAAATACATTGGAATATATCTTTACTCAAAAAGATATTAATATGAGGAAAATGATATGGTTGAAACTAATCACAGATTATAATTTTTCTATACATTATCACCTTTGAAAGAAAACATTCTAATATATTCATTGTGTAGAAAAAACCATGGTATCTTATCCATATGATGGTATAAAATGAGGCAATTATTATAAATTTATTAAGAAAATATTTTGTAATATAATAGAAGTGGGAACATCGTAATTATTCTATATAGTTATCTTATTTATTTACTGGAGATGATTAAGGAAGTCGAACATGGTGTTGAAAGTGTACAAAATAATATAGAATATTTAATAAATAAGTAACTAATATAGTTTAAAATTGTCGATGATGGAGTTTTAAGGTTTGGTAAGAAGTGAAATGTTACATAAATACCATATATAAAGAAATATATATTGAAAGAGGATAATATAATATCTATAGAAATAATTATCACAAGGATATATAGGGATATCAAATATGATTCTAGTTAGGATAATACGAAGGGAGATATTGAAGACTACCCTGCACTGTTCATAGTATTCCTATAAGTAAAGTATTGAAGAAAACATCAAAAAGTATTTTTAAAACCATTACCAATAATATAGTGGATGTGGGATAATATTATTATATATCTCTTCACTGGGTTACCTAAGAGATCCAAGGGGCATAATTAAATATGGGGTATTTGTAGAACATTTTATAAAATTATCATATTTTCTAGATATTAATGAATATTCACCTTTCAATAATCTTAGTACGTTTTAAATATGTGATGTTTTGAGACCTCATGGTACACCACTATCAACTGTTTCTGATCATGGTGAAAGATTCACATTATATTTCCATGGGAGTCTTTAAAAGTTTTTAAATATGGAGTTTCATCTTAGTACAACCTATCACCCTTAAATGGAAAGATAGTCTGAATGGAAAATCCATTTATTGAATGGTATGGTAAGGTAATGCTCACTTGATGTACAAGGAAGATGAGATAAATATTTAACTGTAGTGGGAATTTTATAAAATAACATTTACAACTTTAGAATTCAAATGGTACCATATAGGGCCTTGTACAGAAAGATATGTCAGACTTCTATATTTTTTTGATAAATTTAGAGAAAAAATGTTATTTGGTCTAAAACATTTGGATGTGAAATTAGAGAAAGTAAGATCCTCCAAAATCATATCATAGTGGAATAGAGTAGATTGAATAATATATTTTGAAAACTAGAGAAAACATCTTGAGTTCTAAGTAGGGACTATATATTCCTAATGATATCTCTATAGAAAGGGATTATAATATTTTTAATGAAATAAAAGATTTGTTTGAGGTATATCAGGTCATTTGAAATATTTAATAAAATATTAGATATATTATATCATTTATCTATGAAATCAAAAAATTACCAAGTTCTTGATTTATTTTTTATATCACTTAGTATATGACTAAAAATTCACATGTTATAAATGGTGATAAATTTTAGATGGAGCCTAAATTATTACATTTTGAAGAGTCAATTCATATTATTGATATGAGAGAGAAAGATTTCTGAAATCAAATAAATTCACTTATGAAGGTTATTTAGAGAAATCACTAGCTATAAGAGGTGGCATGAGAACTGAAGGATTAAATGATAAATTCTTATAGACATTTTTAGGGATTAATTTTAAATTCAAATAAAAAATTATTTCGTATATATTAAATATGAAATTATAGTAATAAATGAAAATATTTTGTTATATACCATATAATAAAAATTAAAGATAAAAATATATTAACACATATATAATTAAACATAGACAACATACATAAGTAAATAGTGAAATTAAAAAATATATTTCACGTGTCTCGTACTCTCTAATCAACATATTGGATATAATATGTAATGTACAAATTAAGAATAATACATGCAATAAAATTGACATATTAAAATAACTGTAAATGAGAAAAATTATTTAGGGGATTGGTATGAATGAATATATGGAAATTAAGAGTAATTATATATATTACATAATCATTTAGAATAATGACAACCGGCTATTATGGGAGTCTGTGATATAGTCATTATTATGTGTCTATTGGAATTAGTGAATGCTAAGGGTAATGATGAGAGATAATTGAATAATAAGGGATTAAAAATGGAATCAACCTATAGTATTGCCCCATATTAAGTTTTTATCATATTTTTGGAAGAATTTAGAATCACTGGTGTCCTCCCTTAACCAAGCTAAAAAACTTCAATAATTTAGATTTGACTAGAGTCATCGGTGAGAGAATTTCATGTTAGTGGAGATCACTAATAGTCAATATTGGCTAAAACACCCCATTATAGAATCAATGTTTCACACCATACCCTTAGGTAATATGTTTCGGTGAAAAGGATTTATGTATATAGGGGATAAGTTGTATTAATGTATAAATTCTTCTATAATGAAATGGTGTTTACACTAATACCACATTTTTATTAAATTTATCATACTAATTTAAATGATAAAATGTAAATATTTGAGGATAAATTGGATATAATGTATTGTATTTTTATAATAAAAATTTATAAATTATCTAAGGGGTAAACATGATAATTATTTTGGGAAAATAGTAAATTATAGTAAAAATGATGAAATATGGGGGAATATAAAAAATATGAAATCATATTTTATGTAAGCATGCCTCAACTCATAAAATTTGTGAACTATAACTAATTTTGGATCTACACATTACAGTGGAGAATAATGGGGGGAAATGTGGAACTATATAGGGTATTTGAGCACTTATGATAATGAAAAAAACGAAAAAACTAAATAATTTAATTTTTGAAATTCCACTCACCACACCTATAAATACCCACCCACTTCACATTTACCTGATAGAAAATTTTAACATCTATATTAATATATTCCTCAAGGATTTCCTCCCATATATCTCTCCTCAATATTATAGAGTTGGGTAGTTTTTATGGTGCATCTCTTGGCTAATAGGATTAAGAGTGGTAGGGTTTCATTTTCTATCTCTTTTTAGTCCGTGATTAAATTTCCATTGTTTTATCCTTTTCAAATTCCAAGTCATTATTCTTATATTTTCATTATACAATTTTAATTACTATCCACATGATATCTTATTCATATGAGTTACCATTTCACATACATTATACTCTATTCATAAGCCTTTATTTTGATCAAGCATTCCCATAGACATGATATCCATTTTCTAAATCCCCATACATGTCATGTATTTTTTGTATTATGGATTTTATTATCTATAATGAGTGGTATTTTTATAATGATGGAAAATGGGGAATTATCAAGTTGATCCTTTATTTGGTCACAAGTGGATTAAACTTTATTTTTCAAAATTTATACCTTTTTCATCAATGCATTCCAACCTAAAAGTAAATTCATAAATAAATTTTATAACCTTAAGGCATATCAAATATGTGTGATTTAATACTCATATTTTTTAGATTGGATTTATCAATAATTTTTTTGTTATCATACCATTGAAAATACATGTATTTTATTTTATGATCAAATTTTTCTTAATAATCTTTAAGAGTAACCACTAACTCAAATTCCATATTCTTCATTTAATAAGGGTACTAATTTGAACATTATATATCCTATATTATCTTTAATAGGTTTCAAATGATTTCATATATATATATATATATATATATATTATTAATTAATTAATTTTTGAAATCCATTTATGTGACCAAATAATTCTATCCTATATATGAAAAAATCACGTAGGATAAATTTTATTGAGTAATTATGTTATGTATGTATAATTTTTCTAGACTTGAAAATTATCTAATGTATTGACTTTGGTCTTTTGTATGAGATGGAATGTATTTTACCTTTATATGATGGGTGCAGAAAAGAATTATATAACCCCTCTATGCAGTCTTAGGTATCATGAGGGAACTAAGATGGGGTAATAATATTGTTCGTACCCTTGATGTGTGATTCCATGGCATAAAGACATGATGGTATGTATATGATGTATGACATTAATAATTTACATCATTTATACCTTAATGGAATAATCTAATTTTATCCGTGTGACTATTTAATTTTTTTTTCTTATATGTATTCTGTTATGCTTATGTATTTATTGACATTATCACATTTTTATTTATTAGTTCTATATTGATTATGAAACCATTATTCCATGTTACCTCCTATTTTATAGTATCCATTAATGAATGCATGATCTCACCCATTTCATTCTGTTCCCATTACCACATGTAATAAATTAAAATATTTTGTACGAACCGATATATATATATAATATTATGTAATTATATTTTTTACTCAACTGGTGTAGTGTGTAATGATGTAATGTAATATTATTTATCTAGTATCTTGAGGACTACTGAACCATGATATGGGTTATATAATCTCATGTAATCCAATTACAATGTAATAAATAATTTTTAGGCTCTAGATAACTATTATTAGGAGAATAACATGAACTAGGCATGGCAGGGTTTCATCTCTAACTCTAAGAGGGATAAATTATATGGAGTGATACTAGTGTGGTAAACCAGGGAATATTCAGACCAGTTATGATAATACACTGAATTTTTACCTCTCTCATGGTGATATGGGGATCCTGTGGAGGAATAATGTCATAGAAAAATGACCAGCTATAGAGAATAGACCAAGGAATACATAGGGTTCTGGATTAAGGTCAAGAGAACTGCAGTATTTGAGTAACTGGGGGTTCATTGGTGATTTGGGTTATGTGGGATGACATGGTGCTCTAGGGTAGAGGGATGAAAATTTACAAGGATATTCCCCTATGTTGATATAGTCAATGAGTATTCCATATTGTGTATTTGATCAAATTTATTTCATTAATAAAATTCCTAATGATTAGGCTAAGGGGGAATCAATAGTTTAATGTATGATTATGGTGGCATATACGCTGGAAATTTCTTTATTTGATGCATGTGAATCAAACTTGTTTATATCTATATAGTTTTTTAGTGATCTGGGGATTACTATAGTGTATATGTATGTGGTTATATCTATTGATACACACTTAGTGGTGTGATATGAAGGTATCAAAAGATGTTTAGAGTTTTTTTCAAGATCAGTGGGTATAGGATTACCTAGGATTTATTAATGTTAGAAATGTGTAGTCTTGATGTGATCTTTTGGTATGGATTGGATAAGTTATTATCAATTTCACATTTACTACTATAACCAATGGGTATATTTCAAATCCACTGTGGATTATTATCATAGATATATCAGAGTATGGGATATTAAGGAAGGTCATTTTAGAGTTTACCATTAGAAATAATGGATGACTTTTTAAAATTTTACTATCATTTTTACAGGTGATTAATAACTGAATTTGTTAGTAATTCATCCCATTATTGACTTGTTCCAAAATATATTTCCTAAATATTTCATAACCCTTCCACCTAAGAGAGAGGATGATTTCATGATAAATTATATACCTTGTATAAAACCCATATTTATAACTCATTACAAGATTATTCATATAAAAATTTGAGAGTAGAAGGTTTAAATAGAGGGACATGAGTTGAAGGTGTTTATATGACCTATCTTCTCCCCTTGAGATGATAATATGTCACCTTACAAGAAATTTTATGGTTCTTTATGGTTGTGTGTCGATTATTATAGGATAAACCAATTAACTATTAAGAGTATATATACTCGTCCTCATATAGAAGACATATGGTTCTTTAATAATAGTCATATTATCATAAGTTATAGGAGGGTGTTTCCAATATTCACCATTCTAATCACAAAATAAGGTATGGAAAATATGAGCATCTCATGATTCTATTGATGTTAAATAAAACATCGATATTATTCGTTACTATGATTAATATTGTTTTCCATAATTATTTGGATTCATTCATGTTTTTCATTTTTAATAATATACTAGTAAAATAATAGTCATGATAGTAAAATGATCACCATCTATATATTTATTTGAATATACTTAGAGATAAGAAACTGTATTATAAAATCTTAAAGTGTCAATTTTGGAATAAAGAGAAAGGATTATAGGGTAATTTGACTTTGGTGAAAGGATTATTTATAGAACATAATAATGTTAAAACCATGGATTCAAGGGAGAAACCTAGAAATGTATTTGAGAACCATAGTTTCATGAGTCTTGTAGGATACTATTATTGATTCATCTAGGTATTTTTTCAATTGGGATTACTAATGATAAATCTAACTAAGAAGGGGGAGAAGTTAGGTTGGGTGTATTTTTTCAAGGGATACTTTTAGGAGTTTAAAGAGAGGTTTAATTCTATGTCAATTCTAATAATTAATGATCTTGGTAAGGATTATAAATTACTTTAAGATACATTAGGATTTTTTCATGGAGAAGTTCTGATTTAGGATCATAAAATGGAATCTTATGGGTCTATAATGTTATGGAAACATGAGTTGAACTACCCTATATTTTATCTGAGTATGAGGAGGTAGTTCATGTTCCATGATGTCTACATAACCACCGTTTTGGTGATGGGTTTGTGGCCTATAATTACTATTAGGTACTAAAGTATATATTCATAAAACATGACTTTAAACATTGATAGTGATGGTGAGTTAAGTATCTATAGTCCTTCAACATTGAGATAGAATATGTCACTTAGAAAAGGGAACGTCATGGAGAATGTTATATGTAAAAAGACTCAAGGTCTAGTGGAGTGGGAGGGTGGAACTGAGTGGATAATAATGATCCTATTTGTTGTGATGATCCTTGATGTCGAGGATTGTTAGGTAAGGACTATTATTACTATGTTGGGAATTAAATCCTCACTTATTAATATAGTGAAGGAGAATCTGTATTTAATTTATATTTACTAGATATTAGCGGTAATATATTTTGTGGGGATACTGGAATTGACTAGTCCACAAATAATATTGATATTGTTTATGGATGATGTTGTGTGGTAGTCCTGATGGTCATTCATGAGGATATAATACATCGTTCAGATTCCTTGTTATGGGTAATTCACTTGGGGATTATAAAGATATATTACAACATCCTTATGAAAGATTAGGGGCATAAGATATTGAAGGAAATTTCATGGATCGTCTCATGATGGTTCAAGAGTCAGTTGGTGATCATCGAACATCAACAACCTATATATCTTCTTCAATTTCTACCAATTTATTTGTGGAAAATGGATAATATGACGATAAATGTTTTAGGGGATTTACAAGTTTTTCTCATGGCAGTGATGCATTGTGGTTAGTAATAGACCGATTGATGATGGTTATACATTTTCTACTTATTTGGGAAACCTATTTTGTTAATTACATGGACAATATATGTGCTTAAAAGTTTTTAAACTTTAATGGTGTGAATAATAGAATAATCTATAATTGTGATTATTGATTCACACTAGAATTTTGGAAGAGTCTATAGAAGGTTATGGACAGATAAGTGCAGTTGAAAACTATCTACTATCCTCATACATATGACTAGTATACGTGTACCATTCAGGTGTTGGAGGAAATATTATGGGAATTTTTCTTTGATTTTGGGAGATAATGGGAAAGTCATTGTGTGATTTTTGGATTTATAATTTATAAAAAATTATGAGGAATCTATTCAAAGGGTTCAATTATATGTCTTATATAACAGGTCATGATGATCACATCTCAACTGACTAGAGGTAGGGGAGTTATCTATTGTAGAACTGAATATCACATTGGATACATTAGAGAACATTCGAATTTAATGTTGATGGATATATCTTTGAATATAAATGATCGTATATAGACCTTAACATCATCCTTTATAATTTGAGGTGGGAGACCATGTATTCTTGTGAGTGTCTCCTCAGTTGGGAGGCTGATGGATTTATAGGCATGGAATGATAATTCCCAAGTTCATGGGAATATTTGAGGTTATCGAGAGAATAAATATAGTGGAATACCATTTATCATTTCCTCTGAGATACATTTATATAAAATATGAATTTATTATATCTTATCATTGTAGATACCATCATGATACATGTCATGTGATAATTATCAACGATGTTAAATAGTTTTATGCACTATTTGAGGGGTAATCAGTTTATATATCAGATCAATGAAATAAAATCTTAATCTAAAATATAGTAACATTGGTACATGGGTAGTGTTAGCATATGAATATCCATGATGATATGTGGCAAGGAGAGGCCAATATTCTAGAACAATGGATATATATTTTCATCGGTGATTCATGGTTATGAAAATAAAGGATCAGATTCTATATGGTGGGAAGGATTTCACACCCAACATATTTTAAGTTATAATTTTGTTTAAAATTTTCATAAAAATCATTCATTTTGATGGTTTTATGAAATTAGTGGTGTCAGTGGTTTCACAGAGTTGGTATTTATGAGATTCAACATTGGTTTAAGCTATAAATCTGCTACAGTATAAGGACCATGAAATAATGTATGAAACTATAGAATGGTGAATAAATGTTTATGTTTAATAATCTATATTATGTGGTTGGTCATGTTTTATCCTTGGAATTTCACCATGATGGATTTTCAAAGGGGAAGGTGTCAATCCATAGTGATAGTGCTTACACCATGAATCCATGACCGATTTGGGTATTTTACTTTGATGGGATGGATTACACCACAATGTGTCTTAAGAAGGGGTGATCAATTTTCCTTGTTTTCTCCTTGAGTGGTGCATCTGGGTCATGACCCATAGGTACCTTACACAATTTAGAACAAAATAGGCATTAATCTAGGACCCATGTGGTCTTTCCACAATGACCATTTTGTATAATTTTATTATAAATTAAGTTAATTTAATTTATATATCAATTAATATAAAATTAGGTTTTTTTATTTCTCATATAAGCCATTATAAAATACCCCTATTCCTTGGAGGCCCCCCGTATCCTTTTATTCCATACTCATTTGTGTTTGAGATCAAGATTCATATGTCCTGGTGGAATTATACAGGTAAATATACCAGTAATCTTATGTTAATTATCAAATTCTATCACTATTTTTGATTGTTTGTCGAATTTACCCTAAATTAGGTGGTTTATTCCAGGGGTTTTAAATTTTTTCTATATAAGGAAGAATTGTTCAATGAAATCAAATTGGAAGGGAAATTATAATCTAATGTTGGGTTTCCCTATGTATTCCTATTAGTTTTAATATTACTTATCTGTGGCTTATGAAATGTGAGTAGAACCAACTATGTTTTCATGCTGTAAAATCATTTTAAAATTGTTTCTTAGCTTCATATTGTGTGCGAAAGATTGGTTAGGGTTATAAGGTATTCTTGTGAGTTGTGTCTTAAAATCATGGTCACTGATGACTTTTCCCCTTATTTAAAGTGTTATGAAATCATGTTTTAAGACCCACAAATGTCATCTACCATTATGATGTGTAACTTTTGGAACCTTTTATGGTATATAAGGGAATTTCATATGGGGAGGGAAATCATTTGTATAATATAATAAGGTGAATTAATCCTTTTTTAGTAACATTGTTTTTATGATGATAAATCACTTAATGTGAAGGTCTATATGAGGATATTTCATTCACTTAAATGAATTAATTGATGATGTTTTGTTCACTTTATATGGTTATGTTCTGATGATAAACTTTTCACTTATATTTTCTTAGTTAGTGATATGTTTAAAACACACATTTGTGGTCTAGAAGTTTTTTTAGTTTTCATTATTCCATTTTAGTGATTGTATTGGTGATATTTCATCCATCTAGAAATGTTTATTTTATGATGGATAATTCACCATGTACACCTTCCAAAGCAGTAGATCATCCACCCCAGGGTCTAGATTTGGGGATAGATCATTCACTTATGCATGGTGTAGTGGACATGCATCATTTTCCAACCAACATATCAAATGAAATCATTTTTGTGTGGGTGATACATCATTCAATGAGGTCGAATTATGGGGATATACCATTCAATAAGATTATATTGAGGTGATAAATCATTCATCGAGGTTATTTAGTGGTGATAATTCATTCACCATGGTTTCATTATACTAATTTATATCATGATTCTGATGTATCATTCACACATGAGTGGTAAATAAGGTGATAACTCATTCATTAGGACTTATGAGATAAGGGGTTGTAGATTATTCATTATTGATGTGTGTTAAAAATATGGGCTCATTGTCCCATTCCAAAACAAGATGTAATAGGTATGGTCTCATTTGGTTTGTCTACTAAACACTCTATGATACAAGAAGTTATTTATTAACATAATTAATTATCATTTAATACTAATAACACACTTATAATTTTATTATATTTGTTTAGTGAAACCAATGGTGGTATCCTGATATGTTATACTCATACCCTAATGTGCCTCCCATGTAATCGAGAATATTTCATGTCCACTTTCATAGGTAATGGAAAGGGAATTATTAATGATTTTTTGGGATAGATGGTTGGGCTTGGAGATGGGACCTAGTAGGAAATCATAACCTAGTCATGTAGTAGTTTCTATTATTTTTCTTATGTTCAGTTTCATTTTAAATGATTTAACCATGAGGAATCCTTATTTTAATGTATTTTTGTGTTACATTATAGTGAAATACATTTTTTTGTACAACACATGATGTTTATTTAACTATGGTTGGAATATTTCTATAATGTCCTTTTTTTAATGACGTCTTATTATTGATTTTGTTTATAGTATTATTAATTTTTATTCAATATAGATGGAATTCCCACAACCACCTTTATATGACTAATGCTAGTCGACAACCTCTCACATATGGTGGGTTGGTGGGTTGAGGTTATGTGGCTCCTCCTAGTTCAAGGATGTTTGGGGGGCCGATCAAGGGATGTTACAAAATTAATTTTATAAAATATATTTGATAAAAAAATATTCTACTATTATAAACTATCGGAAAATAAATTACTCTCCATGGGATCAAATTAAGTCGATTACACAACATAATATTTTCAATACATAGGTCAAAATTATTATTTTTTCTATTTTTCAATAAATTCACTATAGGAGAAATTTTTTTTAAATATTGACATCATAAAAATTAAATAAATTATACAAATATCATTATTAAAATAAATAATAATTTATAAATTCTAATAAAATATATTTCCACACATGACCAGTTTAAACTACCATCATCTCATTAATATTTTTTTAAATTACATTGTATAATTTTTTTATTGGTTTTCCTAAAAAACATTTTGATGATTATATTATAGTTATCATTATTCTATATAAAAAATAAGTCATAATAATCATAAAAAAAATTATATTCACCTTGATAATTATATTAAATATTATTGTATATTTATATTCATACCTTGGAGTGAATTTCTTTTTTGAATAATTATTCACATTCCATTCATGGAATGGAAAAAACTGTTTGGTCAAAAATTATGGTGTCTTTAAGAACAATAATGTGGAAATTTAATTCAAAATGTTTATCCACTAATGGGGATGATGTTATCTATATGTTGAATTAATTTTTTTCTTAATAATATTGAAAAAAAATCTTCATATTGGTTCGTTACTTCATAAATTTTCTATTACAAGATTATATTTTATAAATATGATTCATTGACTTATAATTAATGTTGACATAAAATACCAATATTGATTTGTTAGATTAAGAAATTATCAGGGTATAATCTATATAAGAAGATCAAAAAAATTTTAAAACCAAAGAAACCTTGATTATAACATGAACATTTATAATATAATAACAATTTAACTTTATTCCAATAATAATACATAAAAACCTATTTTTGGTGTCACCGACAATAAAAAAAATGTTAAAAAAACAGCAGTGATGTTTATGTGAGAAATATATGAATTCGATGATAGCAATAAAGGTATAATTTCTGTAAATTTTAATATATAGAAGACACTCAAGTTGATAATGTGTTATAAAATCAATATAATGTCTCTAATGGAAACAATAAGGTATTTCAAAATTAGAGGTTTTTGACTGGTCATCAATAATTCCAAATATCCTTCCTAGATGAAACAATAGAGAACATGTATTCATAATCAAAATACAATGAAAAATGAAATAGATAAGATGGGGATATATACTATAGAGGAAAACATTACATTTTATTAAAATTTTCAAATAATATTTATACACTATAAGAGAATATCATCAATTATTAAAATTTATTCCTAGTATCTAGAAAGTTCCAATAGTTAAGATTCATAACACAGGATAAGGATTGGATAATTAATGTTCATTAGATTTTCTAACCATGAGAATAAATCCCATGAGAATAACCACCCATGGAAATTGTGACAACTACATTAAATAATATTATTTATAAAAAACAAAAAGTTTATTCTTTGATGGATAAACATTGTAGTTGGCTCCAGTACATGATGATAAAATATCATAATGAAATTTCATCATTATTTAGAGAACAATAAATCATGCATAATTTTTATAATTATATTTATTTAATGTATAATTATAATTTATTAATCATTTTTAGAGAAATTTCAACATTTTTAAAATGGATTTAACAATTATAATTTTAATGACTATATAACCCATTAATATAGAAGATCATGAAATATGTAATGATTCACCACTAACCTCATGCACATTTTCACCAATTCTATAGACTGATAACTAGTGATTAAAATTTTCAACACATCCATGGGACTACAATATCCTAAATTTCTTAGTTTTAATATACATATTATAGTAATGTCAAGCAGTCCACATGAATCATTCACATATGAAGCAAGGATAGAAATTCATAAAAAACATGTTTAAATGGGATCTGATTATCTTATTAGAAAAATTAATTAATACGATATTATATATATGAAATTAATGATGTTCATAATATAAAAAACTAATAGACATAATTTCAAAATATGACCACATGTCCAAAAAACAATATAAAAACACATCATCCGATGACTAAAGTAGAAAAACAATCATTGTTTACTAATCAACCTCTATGACTCTTCAATGTTCAATATCCATCCAAGGAGAATCTTCTTAAACCAATTTGTAATGGGTTGAACTAGAGTAACCTATAAAAAGACATCAAAATAAATCTAACACTATCGTGAAAGGTGTTACCGATCCCCACCATTTGGGGAAAAGTGCCTAGGAGTTGACAAGAATGAAAAGGGAATGACTTTCCCCATCAAATTTAAACATAAAAATATTAAAATTTTAATAAAATCCAAATGAGGAATAAATTGAGCTACGAAACACTAAAAGAAACATTGGAAGTACAATAGACAAGATAACATGACTGATTGACACTACATATGAAAATGAGGATAAAGATACAAAATAACCAATCTCGCCATATGTAAGTGTAGAAATTTGACATGAACCTCCTCCAAAGCATGAACCCAAAGATATAAGAAAATCCACAACACTAAGAAACCTGATGAATCTATAATATTTAGGCTTTAACTAAAATCCAAGTGGGTTTGCACCCACAAACCCAAATCATAAATCTTTAAAAAAGAATACATAACATACATGTTTTGAAAATAAGGATACAAAATAGGTTTTCTGGGTTTTTATTCAATTAAATAATTATAAAAAGTTTTCCTTTAAAACACCAATTTCCATAAAAAAATTCATTTTCCCAATGAAATCACAATTTATTTTCTCATAGAAAAAACTGATAAATTTAAATTTAAAAATAATATAAAAGAAAATTGATGGAAAACGTGATATCATTCAATAAATTTCTAAATAAACATGCCTTGGAATTTAAAATTAAATTTTCACCATTGATTATGAAGGTTATATAGGGAAACCATCTTGAATAGTCATAAGATTGAAAAAATGAAGCAAGGTTCGTGCATCAAAATTAGTCAATACATAAATTAACCTCATCCTAAACATTCCGACTTATCATTTCCTAGCCAAAACAACAGGGAAATCCATTATGTTGTGCAATATACCATCGAATTCCCCTAGTATGAGTTTAATTATAAACTAGTTCACATGTGTACCTAGACTTCCCACCCAGTAACCCAGGTCATCCCATGAATTTCTAATAGAGGTGATATTTTCAATATAGTATCATACCATATATCAAATTATATAATCACATTTTTAAACAATCCATAAATATTGAACACACCTATTAACACCAACATAGGTACATACCCCATTATCAAGAATAATAATTAAATTAAATTCAACATACCTCAATATGAAATTTAATTATAAGCATTTAAACATGTATCATTTCTATTACACATAATTGAGAATGTTCTATGGGTTATCAATTTTATATTGATAATTTAGAGTGTTAGGTGGGCCTTTACACATCCAAATCTTATTATTTATCCATTAAAAAGAAACAAGTAAATTTCTAAAACCATTTATAAAACACTTCACTTTAGGAAATAATATTTTAATGTGTTCTCTAAAAAAGGTTCGAACATGACCGAGATTTAAAAAAAATATTTTTCTCATAATTTTTGGAATCATAGTCATAATCTCTATGAAATTTCTAAATAAGAAATCAGGAAATTCAATTTCCAAAATAATTGAATATTTTTTTCAAATATTATTAACATCATATCATTTTAAAAATACAATTTTAATTCTTTTATCAAGAGATCAAGATATAATAAACATTTTTTATAGCTTCTAGACATAAGTCAAAACATTCAAGTGCATAAAAACTCAAGTTCAATGCACAAGAAATATCAAATTGAACTCGTAAGGGAAATTATTGTGAATCCTTCCCCATATTACTCAAAATATTAATCATTATAATGGATACACAAAACATAGAGAGGAGATACTCATACAAGTGATAAAGAGATCATTGGAGGAAAAAATTTAAATTAGAAAACATAGATAAAACTAACTCTAATTTCCACGACCTGTCCTCGGGGCCCGTGTCGTGACTAACCCAAGCCCGCCTTCCGTAGGCCCGGGGATGGCAATTAGCACCAAAGCATAAATATCGATAAAAGGGAAGGCATTGCCTTTATATAAGTAAACAAACACAACAGAGTACGCAAGCTGAAGTAAACACTATGTAAACTGAGTACAAAAGTGAGTGCTGAAAAGTAAATGGGCTAGAATACAAACCCAACTGAAAGTATAGTAGCAGTAAAGTAAATTAGCCACCACCAAGTCATCCTATGGTCATCCCACCTAAAGGGTGGGTACAGATAGTCTCCTCATCTACTCGAGTCCGGACGTCCACTCCATGTACGTCCCGCCAAGTGGTCCAACTCCAGGTACCGTCCCGCTCCACAAGACTCCACCTCGATCAGTGCTGTCTGTCGTCTGCATCCAACACAACATAGTGCGGGCATAGCCCATGTAGGGGTGAGTATACGATACTCAGTAGGGACCCCGAGACCCCTGAGGGTCTCCCAGAATCCACAATGGATAAACCATAGAGGAATGATATAAACGCAAAGTATCAACCAACTCTACTTTGGTATATTCCCATACATATACTTAATTCATCAATTCCAGTTCGGCTCCAACTCATGATCCCCAGTACAACCCAGTCCACATAGGGAAACACAACCCAGTACACCCAAAAAAACACAACCCAGTCCACACAAGAAAGCACTTCAATCAAATCGATGATAATGATTGAAAGTAAAGACTCAGCTCACATAGGTATACTACTAATGAAGAGGGTAGAGATGATAGATGTAGCCTCTTAATCATCTCCCCTGCCGAACCCATGTAGGATCTAAGTACAGATGTCGTTGTTACCGAAACCACATATGATCCTAGTATAGAAACCCTCAATGCCGAACCCACGTAGGATCCAAGTACAGTTTTCCTCACTTCCGAACCCATGTAGGATCCAAGTACAGTCGTCAACGTTGCTGAACCCATATAGGATCCAAGTACCATCGTCGTCATCGTCGCAGTCGCAGCCAGCTCTAGGGTTCCCACACACAACATGCTCAATTCCGGGAGGGTCCGCTCCACGAGCCAAGAGGGTCGATACATCAACTGTCACGAAGTCCAGAGTTGATGTATCACAAAGTTCCATCTCGTCAACAGGAACTCAACGCGACAGGCGGCACGTCAATCGGAATCCCAGTTTGAGAGATATTGGCTTTTCTGTCCCAGGGGCCCGGTTCGTTTTTATGTTAAACCAACCCGACCGTACTCTAGCTGCATCCAAACCTTGAGTGGATTAAGCCAAAATAACCGTCTCCCTGAGAGAAATTCAACGTATTTTACGGCATGTCATTCATATGTCCGGTCGTTATGTTATAAGAATTTCCGCTCCAAGGGCCCGATTGGTTTTGGGTTTGAACCAACCTAGCCATACCTAAAATTTTCCAAAACATTGAGTGTAATATACCCAAATTGATGTCTTGATCCAAGGACCCTATTCAATTGACGGTGCGTCGATCGGAGGTCCGTAGCCCAAGATATGGGTGTTTGAACTAAATTGGTCCGAAAATAGGGGGTTTGGGCCCGGTCCGACCTGGCCCAATACCCGCTGGGTCAGCCCGACCTGGGTCCGGGTCCGACCTGATTAGGCGTGGCCCGGCCCGCGGCCGGGCACAGCCTGCAGCCTGGCTTGGAAGCCAACCACAGCTCAGCTCGCGGCCGAGCGGGGTGCGAAGGGTGCGCGACCCCCTTTCTTTCGGAAACGGCGGCACCCCTAGTGGGGTCCACCATAGGAAAGTCCGTGTGGGTTACGCCCCCCGGTTTCATTGGAAACAGACGGCCATAATGGCTGGCTGGTTGAGCTGCTGTAGCACCCGCGGGGGTCCCGCCACCTGGAACCCCGGCGGCCGGCCGAGCCCGGTCGCCCCTGCTAAAGACCGCCGCGGCCTTAGGCCGTGGCTCCTGTATGACCGGCGCGGCACGACGACGCCACGCCCCTCCACCGTGGCCCGCCCCTGCCATGCCCCCCTTGAAGTTCCGAGGTGGCGCGATGGCACCGTTCCCCTCCACCATGACCCTCTCCTGGTCACGGCCTCGCTGGCGTGGCACGACGGTGCCGCACCCCGCCACCGCAACCCTCTCCGGCCGCGGTCCTCTTCATTCCTGCGTGGTGCAACGACACCGCACCGCCTTTTCCGCAAAGATCAACGAGGATCAATAAGAAAAGTGGAGGAGGATCAGCCATGTTTGTGCGGTCCAATCTCCTCCCTTTATGATGATAACAAACGACCAAATTAATCAATGAGTAATGTTAAATTAAACTTGAATGAAGATATCCCCTACCTTGATTAAAGATGTCGTTTTTCAGTGACGCAGAAGATAGTGTCACAGGGTGAGGTTTCGAGGATGGCGTTGGCATGCATCCAGGGAGGGGACGACATCTCACACTAGCTGCGAAGAGAATAAGGAATGGTACGTCATCTCTCCTAGTGGTGATGGCATTCTTTGTCGAAGGGTGTCGTTCTTCGCGGAAGGATGAAGTTCTTCCAAGCAAGAATAGAGCCCTCTTCCAATGTCTTCACACAACAAGCTAACCCCAAAATAAAATAAGTCTCACCTTATTTTATTAATTCATGACATGAATTCAAATATTACCAATTCAAATTCCAAAACACTTAATTTATTAAACATGACTTGTCTAATTAATTATGTGTTAAGTTGGAAAGCTTTTAAGAGGGAGAGATGGGAGTTACTCAAATAAAGGGGGAGTTTGGGAGTTTGGGAAAGTGAAGAATTGGGGATTGTGTGGGCCCCATCTCACCTTTATCATCTCAAGGGTAGTTAGTAACTAGTGGGTCCCACACCAACTCCCACACCTAGGATATAACCACTTAGAATAAAGAATAAAAAACGTACTACAATTTTTATTCAATTCTTATTTAAACCACAAAATTAAAATCCTTCTCTTGTGAAAACGCATCTACAGTAAAAATTATCTTAAGAAATTACCGGTGCTATAGTTCCATCGGTACCCTTAGATTTAAATTTCAATCACCGGTTCAAAAGATAGAAAAACCCACTCGTTTTTTCACTGAACGTACCCGAGCTAAACTTCATAAATTGTTTCCGGGCACACCGGGCCTTGGAATCAGGTGCCGTCAGAAACTGTGTACTCTTAAAATCCCATAGAATTTAAGAAAGAAAAAAAAATTCTTTGCAATCTACGGGTCATTACATTACTCCCACCCCAGGGCATTACGCCCCCGTAAAGATACATCATATACTAGGGGAACAAATGAGGGTACTGTGCACGCATCTGAGCCTCCCTCTCCCATGTACTCTCATGGAGGTTCTCGTGCTGCCACCTGATGCGCACTAGAGGAATAGACCGTCCACGTAGGACCCGATCATGCCGATCCTCGATCTCCACTTGGACCTCTGCAAATGTCGCCCCATCATCGATGTCCATCTCCTCGTGGTCGATGATATGCGTTGGGTCGTGCACGTATCTCCTCAGCTGAGATATGTGGAAGAAATCATGCACTCGATGCAACTGAGGTGGAAGATCCAGGTGATAAGCCACCTCACATATCCTACTGAGAACTTGGAATGGTCCGATGAAGTGCGAAGATAATTTACCACCCTGGCCAAATATCCATAGTCCACGTCGAGGTGAGACCCGTTATAAAATGTGGTCGCCATCTTCGAACTCTAGTGGTCTCCACCTCCTATCAGTATAGGAATTCTTTCGGCTCTGGGCAGTCCTCATCCACTCCTAGATGATCTACACCTTCTCCATCGTGGCCCGGACCATCTCTGGTCCTATAAGTGCCGACTCCCCAGTTTCTGTCCAGGATAGAGGTGATCTGCAAGGTCGGTCGTACAATGCCTCGTATGGTGCCATCCCGATGGTGGAGTGGTAGCTGTTGTTGTATGAAAACTCCACCAAAGGTAGGTTATCCTCCTAGCTATGACCAAAGTTGAGGACACTTTCATGGAGCATGTCCTCGAGAGTCTGAATAGTCCTCTCCATCTGGCCATCCGTCTGAGGATGAAAGGCGGTGCTCAGGTGTAGCTACATCCCAAATTCCTCCTGCAACCCCATCCAAATATGGGAAATAAAGTGAGAGTCTCGATCATAGATGATAGACAATGGTACACCATGAAGCCGTACAATATCTTGAGCATAGAGGCATCCCAAGATCTCCACTGAGCCCTGCTCTATGATAGGTAAGAAGTGGGCCGACACGGCGAGTTGGTCTACGATCACCTAGATGGAGTCGTTTCCTCTAGAAGTACATGGAAGCCCTATCACGAAATCCATAGATATCCCATCCCAATTCCATTCCGGGACCTCTAAGGGCTGTACCAAGCCTGCTGGTACCTCGTGCTCCGCCTTCACCTGCTGAAAGGTGGGGCATTGTGAAACGAACTCTGCTACAACCTTCTTCATAACTGGCCACCAGTGCTGTCGTCTGACATCTTGGTACATCTTCGCTAATCCTAGATGTACCTCTAAAGGGGAAGTGTGAAACACCCACATCACCTCCTCCTATAATGCAATTGGTACCATGGTACGTCCCCTGAAGAGGATGACGTGCTCCCCGCCTTCATAAAATCCATCGGGTGCCAGCCTTGAGGATATCTGAGTAGGACGCACCTCACAGTCAACGTCCCCATGCTGTTCCTCCTAGACCCGATGAAGTAGTGGAGGAGTGACTTTGAGTGACTATAGAAAGGATTCCCCCTCTGTATCCATGAAGGATATCTGCAACGCGACTATCTGCTCCGTCACCTCTCCAAGTAGCTGGATGCCTGACCTCCTGCTGAGAGCTTCAGCTACTACGTTCCCCTTCCCAAGAGTATAGACTATCTCAAAGTCATAGTCTTGGAGGAACTCGAGCCATCAACGCTGTCTCAGGTTCATGTCCTTCTGCAAGATGATATACCTAAGACTCCGGTGGTTAGAGTAGACTGTAAAGCGCTCGCCTATCAGATAGTGCCACCACATCTTCAAGGCAAAGACCACTACTGCTAACTCCAGGTCATGGGTAGCGTAGTTCTTCTCATGCTGACTCAACTGGCGTGAACCATAGGCAATCACTACCCGATCCTGCATTAGGACACACCCAAGTCTGGTCCCTGATGCATCTCAATAAAATACGTACCCTACTCCCTCCTCTGGTAGCCTCAAGATGGGTGCACTGGTCAATTTCTGTCTCAGCTCTTGGAATCTCTGGTGACATATATCTGACCTCACGAAGGGATTCCCCATCTTCATCAAATATAAAAGCAGTGCTGAAACTCTGGAGAAGTTTGGCACAAATCTCCAATAGTACCCAGCCAGACCTAGGAAACTTCGCATCTCTGTCATGCTCCTGGGTGGCTGCCAAGTTAGCACTGCCTCGATCTTCACAAAATCCACCGCAACTCCCGCCTCAGAGATGACGTGCCCCATGAAGTGGACCTCTCGAATCCATAACTGAAACTTGGAGAGCTTACCATAAAGATGGTGCTCTCGGACTGTATCCAGTACAAATCGCAAGTTGTAGGCGTGCTCCTACTCAGTAGTCGAGTAAATCATTATCTCGTTGATGAAGACTATGAAAAATCGATCGAGATAAGGATGTAAGATCCTGTTCATGATACTTATGAACACTTCTAGAGCATTGGTTATGCCAAAAGGCATAACCAAGAACTCATAGTGGCCATACCGACACCTAAAGGCCGTCTTCGACACATCCTCATCTTGAAATCTGAGCTGATGATAGCCTGACCTGAGGTCTATCTTCGAGAACCATCATGATCAATTGAGCTGATCAAAGAGGTCATCAATCCTCGGGAGTGGATACTTGTTCTTTGTGGTCACCTGATTCATGCGACAGTAGTTGACACATAGTCGTAGGCTCCCATATGCCTTCTTAGTGAATAAAATCATAGAAGCCTAGGGTGAGACACTGAGTCGGATGAATCCCTTGCCCTGCAAGTCCTCCTGCTGTACCCGTAGCTCTTGAAGCTCAGCAGGAGCCATCCGATATGCTGGAGTAGATATTAGGGCTGTTCCGGGGTACAGGTAAATATAGAAGTCTACCTCTCTGCGAGGAGGTAGTCCTAGAACGTCGTCAGGAAAAACGTTCACATACTGATCCACCATAATAGGAAAACTAGGACTCCTCACATCAACTGATCCCTGGATGAGACTATCCAACTGATGGGTGATTGGCTATCCTCTCCTCTGCGTGAGTCCATCCTGCAATGCGAAGGCTCCCTTCTCGCCGGTGAAGGTGAACCTGCTCCCATCGGTGCGAAAACATCGCACATTGCACCTAATATAGTTGATCTGAGCATGGACCATAGATAACCAATCCATGCCCAAGATAAATTCGCACGGCCTCGATGCCACTAAAAGAAGATCCCAGTCGAAGCTCTCGCCTCCTAGAGTAATCTCACACTGCCGCAAACAGTGCATAATCGTCGAGTTTGCTTCCGTAGGAGTCTCTAGCCGTAAGGATTGATCCAACGGCTCCATCGGAATCTCCGAGCTCCGAAAAAGGGTAGCGAAAAT
Source organism: Viscum album (assembly GCA_963277665.1). Taxonomy (NCBI): domain Eukaryota; kingdom Viridiplantae; phylum Streptophyta; class Magnoliopsida; order Santalales; family Viscaceae; genus Viscum; species Viscum album. Next base: position 631,326,483 of record OY728121.1, read on the forward strand.
TAAATAATGACTCGCTTTTATGTCTATAAGAACTGCAGCAAGGGTGGACTAGAAATAGATTTTACCTCGAATCATCTCAGGTGCACCATGGTCGTAGTCCTCCACTGCCTGAAGCCGAGCTTGCCTCTGTCCGCCAGCTCCCTATGGTTGGGGTGGACCTCCTAATGGTTGTGGTGGTGGTAGTGGTGGTAGAGCCATGAAGCGTCGTCCACCACCTGCTGCTTGACCAGCTTCTCTACCTCATCCGTCTACTCCTTGTGGACCATCACAGTCAAAACTCTGACTCTGCCTAGGTGGTCCCTCAACCGTTTGATGCTCCTCTGCATGGCGGTTCGGGCAGTCACAAGCCATGTGGCCCTGCCCGCCGCATGCATAGCACTGTCTTCCTATCATATGATTGGATCTGCCGCATGTTCCCCACACCTCCTAACCAGTATCCTGAGGTCACCCACCTGATTGTCTGGTCTGCTTGGACCTCTGCCACAGCTGTCTACTGCCAGCTGTAGAAGACTCCGCTACGTGTCGTTCTGCGGTAGGCCTCACTACTGGCATAGTCTTAGAAAGGAATGTCTTCACAAGAAGGGCTCACTCCAGGACTCCTACCTAAGTCGGAATGCTGAGGGAGATCATCGAATCCCTGATCTCATGCCTCTGTCCCTGCTCGAAGGTCTAGGCCCGGAAGAATGGGTCCCATACGATGTCCGTGGAGTAGAGCGGGAGGTCGGTAAATCTCTCCGAGTACTGGGCTACTGTCATGCTGCCCTATCGCAACTGTAGTAACACATGGATACGCAACGCACGGAGGGTGGCTAGAACCAAATCTAAGCTAAAGAGGCTCTCAAAGTCCGTACAATGAAGAGATGCCTCGTCATGAACCTGGAGCATCAGGCCCCACCATCTACCTGCTGCCATGTGCAAAAGACTCACCGCAAGGATCACCATGAGGTCAGATGGTGTCCCTACTAATATTAAGACTTGAACAACAGCCTCCAGCCAATCCTCGTCTTCCTAAGGGTCTGTCTCCCCACGGAACCTGGGCAGTCTCTGATGCTGAAACTCGTGCAGTGCACTCAAGCGACATGCACTCTCCGCTGCTGGGGCTCTTGGTATCGGTGGCTCGGCAGGTAGAGGTACTGCTGGTGCCTCCGCTGTAATGGGGCCCTGCACTGAGGCGTCATCGCTCGGTGGGCTGCCATCTCACACAAAGCTCAGAACACTAGTTGGTTGCTGTTGTGGGGCCATCCTGAAAAGAAATAGGTGCTCCATGGTTAATAAAATATACTTGGTGAACTGACACAATGTAATCACAAAGAATACTTTTGAAACACAAATGCAATCAATGTTTTCGTGTATTGAGTCAGAAATCAGTAGTCAGGGTCCTGGTGTATAGATACGTCAGCCTCCACACCAACATTGGACTCGCTGGACTGATAACCACACTTAATACCCTTAACACTATTGCTTCACATAGAAGAAATTATGAGAGTCCTGAGTTATGCGGTTCAACCGACTCCTCTAATACCAATTTGTCACGACCCGTCCTCAGGGCCTGTGCTGTGACTACCCCAAGCCCGGATTTCATAGGGCAGGGGCTAGCGACTAGCACCAAAGGTGTAAATCTCGATAAAAGGGAAGTAATTTCCTTTATATAAGTAAACGAACACAAAAGAGTACGCAAAATGATGTAAACACTAAGTAAAATGAGTACAAAAGCGAGTTCTGAAAAGTAAATGGGCCAGAATACAAACGCAACTGAATGTACAGTAGCAGTAAAGTAAATCGGCAACCACCGAGTCATCCTTCTGTCATCCCACATGAAGGGTGGGTACAGATGGTCTCCTCAGCTCCTCGGGTCCGGCCGTCCGCTCCGTGTACATCCCACCAAGTGGTCCACCTCCAGGCACCGTCCCTCTCCACAAGACTCCACCTTGATCAGTGATGTCTATCGTCTACATCCAACACAACGTAGTGTGGGCATAGCCCGTTCAGGGGTGAGTATACGATACTCAGTAGGGACCCCGAGACCCACGAAGGTCTCCCAAAATCCACAAAGGATAAACCAAAAAGGAAAGATACAAACACAAAGTATCAACCAACTCTTCTTAGGTATATGCCCATACATATACCTAAGTCATCAATTCTAGTTCAGCTCCAACTCACGAGCCCAAGTACAAACCAGTCCACACAGGAAAACACAACTCAGTCCACACAGGAAAACACATCCCAGTCCAAAAAAGAAAGAAAGTCAATCACATCGATGACAATGATTGAAATTCAAGACTCAGATCATACAGGTATACTACTCACGAAGAGGGGTGGAGATGATAGATGTAGCCTCTGAATCATCTCCCCTGCCGAACCCACATAGGATCCAAGTATAGAAGTCAACGCTTCCAAACCCACGTAGGATCCTAGTACAGTAACCATCGCTGTCAAACCCACGTAGGATCCATGTATAGTCGTCCTCGATGCCGAACCCACATAGGATCCATGTATAGCTGTCCTCGCTACTGAACCCACGTAGGATCCATGTACAGTCATCATCGTCGTCGCAGTCGCAGCCAGCTCTAGGGTTCCTACACACAGCACACTCGATTCCGGGAGGGTCCACTCCATGAGCCAAGAGGGTTGATACATCAACTGTCACGAAGTCCAGAGTTGATGTATCACAAATTTCCGTCTCGTCAATAGGAACTCAACGCGACAGATGACGCGTCTATCAGATTCCCAGTCTGAGAGATATTGGCTTTTCTGTCCGAGGGCCCCAGATGGTTTTTAAGTTAAACCAACCCGACCGTACTCCAGCTGCATCCAAACCTCGAGTGTAGTAATCCAAAAAAAAACATCTCACGGAGAGGAATTCAACATATTTTACAGCACGTAATTCTAACGTCTGGTCGTTATGTTATAAGCGTTTCCACTCCAAGGGCCCAGTTGGTATCAGGTTCAAACCTATCCGGACATACCCAATATTTGCCGAAACCTCGAGTGTAATATATCGAAACTCCTGCCTCGATCCAAGTATCCCTATGCAACTGACGGTGTGTCGATTGGAGGTCTGTAGCCCATGATATGGGCCTTTGTACAAACCTGGTCTGAAAATAGGGGGTTTTGGCCCGGTCTGACCCGACCCAATACCCACTCGGTCGGCCCGAACTGGGTCCAGGTCTGGCCCGATTTGGTAGGGCCCGGCCAGGCTGGAGTGGCCCGACCTAGCTGGGGAAAGCTCGGACCACGACGGGGCGCGGCCTGCGGCCCAGCTCGGAAGCCGTCCGTGGATCGGCTCGCGGCCGAGCGGGGTGCGAAGGGGGTTCGACCCCCTTTGTTTAGGAAATGGCGGCCCCCCCCCTGGTGGGGTTTTCCATAGGCAGGTCCGGGGGGGTTATTCCCCCCCGGTTTCTTCGGAAATGGCTGGCCAAAATGGCCTGCCGGTTGAGCTGCCGCGGGACCCGCGGGTGTGCCGCCTCCTAGAAAGCCGATGGTCGACCGAGCCTGGCTGCCTCTGCTACAGACCGCCGCGACCTTAGGCCGTGGATCCAGTCCGACTGGCGTGACGCGACAGCGCCACGCCCCTCTGCCATGACCCGACCCGGCCGCGGCCCCCTTGAAGTTCTAGCACCGCACGACGGTGCCGCGCCCCTCCACCGCGGCCCGCCCCGGCCGCAACCCCCGTGAAGTTCCGGCGCCGCGTGATGGAGCTGCGCCCCTCCGCCCCTGCCCGCTCCTGGCCGCGACCTCCTTCGGCCTCGCCGACACGGCTCGACGGCGCCGCTCACCACCGACGCGGCCCGCTCCGGCCGCGGTACTCTTCGTTCCCGCGTGATGCAACGGCACCGCGCCGCCTTTGCCGCAAAGATCAACAAGGATCAACAAGAAAAGGGGACGTGGATCAGCCGTGTTTGTGCGGTCTGATCTCCTCCTATTATGAGAATAACAATCGGCCAAATTAATCAACAAGGAACGTTAAATTAAACTTGAACGGATATAACCCCTACCTCGACAAACGATTTCATTTTCCGGTGAGGTGGAAGATGGTGTCGTGGGGTGAGGTTTCGAGGATGGCGTTCGCATGAGTCCATGGAGGGGGCGGCGTCTCACACTAGCCGTAGAGAGAAGAGGGAGTGACATGTCATCTCTCCTTGTGGTGACTGCGTTCTTCGTTGAAGGGTGTCATTCTTCGCGGAAGGATAAAGTTCTCCCAAGAGAGAATAGAGCTCTCTTCAAAAGTTTTCACACAACAAGCTAACCCCAAAATAAAATAAGTCTCGCCTTATTTTATTAATTCAACCTATACATTCAAATATTAACAATTCAAATTCCAAAACACTTAATTAATTAAACATGACTTGTATAATTAATTATGTGTAAATTTAAAAAGCTTTTCAGTGGAAGAGAGGGGAGTTACTCAAATAATGGGGGAGTTTGGGAGTTAGGGAAAGTGATGAGTTGGGGGTTATGTGGGCCCCACCTCACTTTTATCCTCTCATGGGTAGTTAGTAACTAGTGGGTCCCACCCCAACTCCCACACCTAGGATATAACCACCTAGAATAAAGAATAAAAATCGTTCTACAATTTATATTCAATTCTTATTTAAACCACAAAATTAAACTCCTTCTCCTGTGCAAACGCATCTACAATAAAAGTCATCTTAATCAATTACCAGCGTTGCGGTTCCATCGGTGACCTCAGATTTCAATTCCGAGCACCGGTTAAAAAGATAGAAAAACCCACTCGTTCGTTCACAGAACGTACCCGAGCTAAACTTCAGAAACTGTTTCCGGGCACACCGGGCCTCAGAATCAGGTGCCGTCAGAAACAGCGTACTCATAAAATTCCAAAGAATTTAAGAAATAAAAAAAAATCCTTGCAATTTACAGGTCTTTACACTAATTCATTCCTTATATCTTGGGTATGAATAACTATAATAAGATAAGGATATATGACCAAGATTAAGAAATACATTACAACATGGAACCCCCACAATAAACAACACATTGATCCACTAATAATTGAGTTCGGGTAAGATAAAATTACCCAAATAAATCCCCTAGGTTCACCTAGTTAAAAAAAAGGTTGATGGAGGAGATAAAAATATTAAAAAGGTGGTTCAGCATAATAATTAATAACATCCCCCAACCATGTTTCTCATCCAGTATTGCCTCCATATTTCTCGTGGGTGCATGTAAAATGACTGTACTTCGGCCCTCCCACTGGCTGGTTGGTGGATAGAGTAGAATGTTGTATCCTCTATAAACCAATATTAGTTGGCTGATGGATCTCACAATTTATCTGGTGAACCAACTACAACTCTTAAGGTTACATGTTTATGTCCAAACAGACATCATACTTCCAAGGAGCCCTCTGACCCCTCGAGAAGTTTGGAAACAAACCAAAAAGGCCACCCAAAAGATGGGATTGAAGTCACTATGTGAAAATTGTCCCAAAATTAAGGCTTTATACCCACAGAAATTATCTTGGAAGAAGATATATCATGATAAAAGAGGGAAGTACTCTAAAACAAATGAGATAACAAATGATAAGCTATATAAAATAACACTAACTCATCTCCAAACATTTAAACCAAATAGAAGTTAAATAAAAGAGGAATAAAACTACTCAATGTAAGAAACCATGATAATAAGAAAAATATTTCAGAGGTTATATTCATAAAGAAATACTTCAAAATAAAAATAGAGAAGTACTTTCTAAAAGGACAAGAAACTCTCCAAAGAAGATTCACCAAGTGTACTTCTTTCAAATATTGGATGAATATCAACAAACTACATGGGCACCGAAGTGGTTAATAACATAACCATAAAACTATAAAAATAACTTTAAATGAACCCAACATGAGAGAATAATATACTACGCTAAAACACAAGGTATTAAAAGCATACTACAATGATTATATCCAACCAAAATATCACCCCATAGAAATCAAATAATAATTGGAAATATATGAAGTAGAATCATTCTTCATGAGGAGATACATAGTATAGAATGGATTCAAGTAAGGTAAGTTAGGAATTCATTTCTGAAAAATCAAGTCCTAGAAATTCCAATCAAAACATTAGATCACTATCAAAATTGTCTACTCATCTCTCAAACACTTAACCAAAATTTCCTATGTGCAACCAACGATTAAAACCACTATCCCAACAAAGATAAGAAATCACAATCATAGAATATTATAAAAACCATTACATTGGAATAAGCCTTTCCAAATAAACCAGCATACCATAAGGGATAGATATAATTAAAATGAATGAAAATGAACACATGTAGATCATCCCCAAATAACCTAGGACAAACCAAATGAGAACTAAAAATAAGGATCACTCAAAGAGATAAACACACATAAATCCTCATATAATTTTCAAGGAAACACTCTAAAAAAATCATAAAAACCCAAATATTAAAAAATATCAAAATAAAAACTAGATGAACACAAATATAACATAGAATTACATGGTTAGTTAAATCCTAAGAAAGAGATTCAAAAAAAATAATAATCCTTATTTGATTACTACAAAAAGTAGAGTGTTCAAGATCAATGGAAGAAAAATTACCTATTTTAATTCCACCATGACATGAAAAAATAAATCCCAAGGAATAGAAGGGAAAACCATTAAATTGATAATTTATGAAATAGTTATCTCCCACAAAATTTTAATTTCCCTCAGATTAAAGATACCTAAACCCAAATCAACAAAATCTAGTGATTAAAATGAGCAGAAGAAGAAGAAATGAAATCTAATATACTGGATTCTTACATCCCAAAGATAGAATCCAACAATGATAATTTAAATCTCATAACATTACCACCAAAAACACATGGTAAACAAAAAATAATTTTCAATATCATGAGATCAATAAGAGGAAAGTTTCTACAATAAAACTCAAATACTCTTCACTCCGATATAAGAATAGGTATGCTACACTAAGGGAATTTAGAAGAGTTAAATTAAACTCCAAATTTATTTCGAAAAACTCATATATATATATTTCTCAAAAGACCATGCCAACACTTTCATTACATGCTTTAGGAAAATTTTGATAGGCATGATTCATATAACCCACCTTTTCACATCATTATCAAACCAAGAGATTGTTTCTAGGGGAATCCAGTGAATAGAATCATGATAGAAATTTAGTACCACATTACATAAGGTATGACAAGGAATGATTAATTTATTCCATTAATTTCTTCATCACACCCAAGAATAAGGGAGATCTCTAACACCTTTAGTGATCCTACCAATCCTCCTCCAACCCTAAAAGCGTACTTTAACGATGCACCATAAGAGTCAAGGATGAGTGGAAATGCATTATACAATTTTCTTCAATGAGATTCGATAAAACACCAAGCCATATAAGAATCATCCAAGACTAGATAGGGAGGATATAACACCCAGTCTATAAAATGAAAAGAACAACCCAACACTATTTTGTGTCCTTGTTGGAGGACATGAATCTCTATAGCCTTTGGTACCTTTATTGAAAAGGTAAATAATTCATAAATGAACAATTCCATGAAGATTTAATTGAAATGGTTATTTTGTGTCTTAATCTAGATAACATAGTTCTTCCACTTCCATCCCGTATACTCTAGTATAGGAATAACAAACATAACATGAGAGATTATAGAAGATCAATTTAGATAAATTCCTCTTCAATCCTTAGTATCCTAGTTACTACTTCCTAATAATCATGTTTCTCAAATGTATAAATAGAACATAGGATTATAAACCCAAAAACCTAATCCTCACATTGGGGTATAAGAGGAGGGGCACAAATCCAAGAATCCAGATATGAAAAAATAACTTTCATAATATAATATTTATTAACAAAAAATTATATTAAATAAAATGGGTGAATAATCTAAAAAAATAGAAATAAACCTATCAAAATAAAATTCAAATTCAATTCCTAGAAGACAAATAAAAAACTAGAAAATGTCCTAACATAATGTTAAAACAACGAAAATTACAACTATAAACAAATTCTAACCCAAAAAAAAAGAAATGTATTTTTTTACAAAGGGAATTATCATTTTTAACACAAGGGGGTTTTTATCAAAATTATTTTTCCAAAGAATTTCATTCTTTAATCCAATGTTTATGATCATTTTAAAACATTTCAACCAAACAACCTTATAATTAAAACATTTTAAAACCTGTTTTTTGAAAAATTTCACACATAAACTCTTTATAAGGTTTAAATTAAAATTTAAAAACACCAAAAGATTATTTTAAAAAAAATTAGGACTCTAACACTTCCCTAAAATAATAAACCCGATTTTCCTAAAATCTATCCTTATTTAATATTCAAATTTTTTTAGAAACCCCTAAAACTAAACACCACATTGAATTTAAAACACCATGATATAGATTCAAACATTTATAAAAACAGTGATCCTTTAAAAAAATGGAAAATGATTATAATGTTTTTAAAAATATAATAAATTATGACCCATTTTCAAACAACCCATGGTTTTGATTTTAAAAGATCACATAAAAAGAACACTGCACTAATAAATTCTCATAATAGAGACACCCAAAATTTGCATGAATGAGAAGAAAGGGAAAACAAAATAAAACCAACACTAGAAGATAGATAACATAAAAAATTACAAAGAAATGAATACTGCACATGGTTTAACATTATTGTTTTCTAGATCTTTCACCAATAATGTGAAGTATACTAATAGTAAACTAGATCCAGTTGGATAACCTACACGTTATTTTAAAAACCGTTCTTAGTAAGAATGAACCCTATGTATTCCCTCCAAAACCAACTACAAAACATTGAATTTGTGTGAATATAGGTAGTGAATTCATAGGGTCACAAATAAACACTAAAAAAAATCCATGAGTCAAATAATTATTTGATTATAGTGATTTAATGTGAGATGTACTCGTCATGGAAAACCTTGGTAACTCTATGTTTATCTAAAATTGGTGGTGATAAAGAACCCTCCCTTAATAACCAATTTAATTATGAATGTCCTACCTCAAAACAACAAAAAACCCCAAAATAATAAGGAAATACCGACATTGATAAACTTTTTAAAAAATTAACCTTGAAAAACCTAGAAAATAACATCCAAAGAAATCATCCACTGAAATAATGGTAATTTCTAATCCCCTCGAGGAAGTGAAAAGTAACAAAGAATCAATAAGATTGAAAAGTGGATGATTTATCCCATAAAAGTTATAAATGAAAATATAACAGTGGGAATAAAATCCTTTCAAGAAGTAAACTAAGATTCCCAATTTTAAACATAACAATGAATGTACAACGAACCAGATCACATGATTGATGGATACTAGATCTTAAATCATTGAAAAACAGAAAAAACCAGAAAAATATCCATGTGTAAGGGAGGAAATTCCACACATACCTCCACCAAATCTTGAAGCCAAATACATAATATTATTGACTATGCCGAGAAACCTTTTAAACCTATAATATATATGCGTGAGAAACAATCCCAGTAGGTATCCACACACTAACAAAAATCATAACACTTTAATAGATATTCCATAACATAAAGGTTTGAAAATAGCGATACAATTTTTTTTATTGTTTTATTCAATTATATTAGCATCAAAATTTACCTTTGAAAACAATAATTTTAACAAAAAAGAATTATTTTTTACAAAAAATCCCAATTTATTTTCTCTGAAAAAACACACATAATTTGTAGTTTAATATAGTTTAAATGGAACACTAAACTAAAACAAGATATCATTATATAATTTTAAAACTAAAATTACATTTAAAAAATAAACATAAATTGACTTCATGGAGTCCAATGGTGCTAAAAGGACACATTATAGAACAAAAATAACATGGTCATTTGTGAATCAAGGTTCACATGCCAAAAAATAGTCAATACATCAATCGATATCATATGAACACCTAGTTTTACACTATCATATCCTATCCTAAAGAAGTGGAAAATAACTTAGGTTGATGTAAGTCCCACCCAAGGGAAATATTTAGAGAATAATGGTAATCTAGTGCACATGTTTACCTTGACATCTTATCTAGAAACCTTGGTCTTTTTATGAAATTAAAATGATGGTGAACATTTAAAAATAACACCATAATATATATCACATAAAATCATTATATTTTCAAATAATCCAAAATATTGTTCACACATTTGAAAACCCAAATAAGACCACCCCCATTTTTTAGGATTATAAATTCAATTCAATTCAAATTTTATCAAATTGTAATTTCCTAAAAATAATTCAAACACCCTTAATTTTAATTACACATAAAGGGGAATGTTATTTTGGTTTTATATTTTCCTATAAATCATTAAAAGTTCCAAATAAACTTTCCCATAACCCCTTATATTTCTAATCCATTAAAAACAATTCAATATCTTTTATTAAATCAAATATACAAAAATACACTTTAATAAATAATAGTTTTCAATTTATTAAATCCAAAAGGTTTGAATGAACCCAAGATTATAAAAACATATTTATCTCATCATTTTAGAAATAATCAACACAAACAACTCAAATAAATTTATCAATAACCAACCATGAAATTTAATTTTCCAAATAATATTATTTTCATTTAAAATAGTTTTCACATCAATGTATATAAAAATGACATTTCCCCCACTTCTATTTAAATCTTAAGAAACAATAATTGTTTTTATAGATACAATAAATAATTTGAAACATTCATAGACTTTTAAAACTCAAGGTGAAATAAATAGTAATCATATATTCAATTATAAAGGGAGATTATTGGGACACCTACCTCAGAATACTCAAAATATCAATAATCCAAAGGAAAACCGAAGACATAAAGAGGATAAACATAGAGAAGTGAGAAAGAGATCTACAGAGACATCAATCCCAATTAGAAAATTGAAATAAATCAAAATATCATGAATTATATATCCCTTTTATAATAATAATGCAAATAATTTGAGGAACCATGATCAAGATGAAGAAATACATACTAGTCGGGAACCACCGTGATGGATGACACTTTAACCCATCAATATTGAGGGAAGGGAAGTTAAAATAACCCATAGAGAGTCCCTAGTCTCATATAGGCCTAGGAATGGTTTTAGGTGATAAAAATAAACAAATAGCGGTTTTGGGTAAAAATACATGAAAAAAAACATCCAAGTCTTGCATATAATGATGCCACCGATATGTTGTTAGCCCCCACCAATTGGCCACTTCTGACCAGCCATCTAGCTAGTGGGTTTAGGAGGAATGCCTATACTTTGACCCTTAACCAGCTGGTCGGTGGATCTAATCAGTGAGCCAGTAGACCACTTGTTGTTATAAAGGCTATATGTTCTGGTTAAAACCCACTATAGTCTTCTGAGGATCTCTCCGTCACCTAAAGTACCTTGAAAATAAACAAAAATTTCCTCAAAAAACATGAGATAACAAATGGGGTGTGACATTGTGAATCAAAATAATGTATAATGATTCCCACATGATGGTCTCTTTATATACATAAGTATATGGTTAACAAAAATACACGGTATAATAATTATAATCTCCTCAACTCCCATGCGTGACAAATGAATGCATATATGATGTGAAATATAATATAACCTCAATGAGTGTGAGACATAATAATAATGATTTATAATAAATTAAAAGATGAATAAATAAATGGAGGGTCATGGTAATGTAAGATCTATGTGCTAAAAATATAAAATTCAGGATATAACTACAATCTTATCATGTGATTAAAAACATAAATTCTAAAATAACAACATACCTTGTCTCAATATTGTCTATAACAGGACAAGAAAATGGAAAAATATTTTAATTAAATCTCTTGGGAATAATATCACATCAAGTAACAGTGTAGATCATCTCAAACTACTAGGAGGGAAAACATATATCGTGACCCACAAGATATACATGTAACCTCATTGGGGTTCCCTCTCCTTCCGAGTTTAAAACGATGATTCAAGTAATATTTACTCCTGAGTTACTACCCTAGAATGTAATTAATCTAATTTCCCCTATGATATTTTTCTCAATGTATATGTAATCATCATGACTCAAGAAATAACCATGTGGTGTATGATAAAATCATAAAAACCTCATTCCAAATAGAACAAATTATATGAAATAACATGGGTGTACTTCTAAATATATTTTTAAATTTTAAGAAATTTTTTATCTGAGGTTAATTACCGTAGGGTAAATGTGATATTAAATAGATTTATCCTCATGTACCTTTGAATCTCGAGTTACCCCACCATGCACCCATCACTCCATGTGACCAAATATAATTTACATTACTATTGAGGATAATATATTTAATGTATCCCAACCTTATGAATAATTAAATCACACTAGACAATCAACATCATGGAATCTATAAAACATGAAATGTAAATTAATTATAAATAATAAACTATGATTAGATAAATCATATAATAAATCAGTTTATCAGTAAATAATAACATATTAAAAGTCATGACATATAAAAATAATATATGAAAAATAATATCTATTTATTTATGGAATATCATTATATAACATCTATCATGTATCTATTACCCTTACAAGGTAGAAAAAATAATAAACATGTTCAAATTTGGTTTTATTCACCCAAAATGAATTTATTCACATGGTGACCTAACCTATTACCCCATATATATTAAATGTCTCAAGCATTTAATATTTAATAATTAATTATAACTTTAATTATTCTAAAATATATCAAAATAGATTTATTTACCAACTTGGAACATCAAAGTAAATAATTTAATTTATAAATCCCTACAAAAATAAATTTCTCAAATTGAGTTCAATGAGTGATTCAATAACCAAGGATCCACCCCTTTTCATTTTATTTTATAATTTAACCTCAATAAAAATCCAAAATTATTATCCATAAATACTACTTCAATCCTTATTTCGCTGAAAAATAATGTTTTTATACAAATCCATAATTCAATATCAATAAATTTCTTCATTATAATTTTACATGTCTAATGACCCCATATATAAATAATATAACCCATAGACTAAAAATGCTTATATAACAACATAATTGTCCAAATTCATTGATAAATGGAAAACCAAACACACCAAACATCATTCTCTCCCATGATTTATCTAATTAATAACCTAAATATGACCATATAAGGTTCAATTATAATCAATATCTATCAATTTTTAAAAACCAAATGGTACTATAAAAATCATAAATTTCTTTTAAATTTTATTTAGAAAGGGTAACTCATGGGAAAATAAATTTTATTTTCACATAAATACTTCTTGAAAGGAGATATTGAGTATAACATGTTTTTTTAATCTCTCTTTATTTATGATTTCAAATAAATTAAATTTTAACAAATTTATCAGGCTCCCATCATGAAATTTAATTAAATCATGAAGAACATATAACATAATGATAATTGAAAACTAATAAATCCTAAATATAAATTTATTATCAATTTAAAAAAACCTATAAAGTGAAAATTCATGCATGCCTGTAATGTCAGGAAATCTATAAGAAGTGTGAATAACACAACCTCATAAATAATAACACACAATGTTTATAGATTATAAAAGATATAAACAATAATTTATACACTTTATAGTATAATATCTAAATATAAAAACCAAAGTATTATATTTGATGTCTTATATATAGAAACGTCCAATACTACTTGACCACTATGATAACTAAAAAATGGAAATAATTTGCACAATTTTTTTTGAAGAAACCAGAGTTCTTATATAGGGATGAGTATAACAATACCCAATTGGAAAACCCATGTGCTAGATAATAAATCAATACAAACACACACATATATATATATATGTATAATAACTAAATAATTACAATATATGAAAAATTAATAAAATAATTTCTCAAACCAACCAAAGGGTATAACTATGTTTATTTTCACACTTTATGTCTCAACATTTTAAGAATATATACATAATATCATGAAATGAATCACTCCAAATATAAAAAATCTCGAGAGGTCACATTTAAAAAAACAATGGGATCCAAAAGGGTCATTTACTTAGCAATGAAAAATCATCAATCACCACAAATCAAAATATATCTCACTATGATCACTTATCCAAGAAAACATATTTGTACCCCACCACATGAAATGTATCAGTTGAGGGAGTACATAACTCCAATAATGGGGGGCCCATACCCTATTAATGAATAAAGCATTTGACCTTGTTTATCATATAGAGTTCTTATAAATTATTGATGGTAATGTAGACCATGGGAGTACCTAACCCCATGAATAATATGTTATACCCACCCCACATCAAGGAAGATATATATATTGTGTGAGTTCCTGACCCCATATATCTTCCTATGTACCAACTAATAGACACCGATTCACATTTTCTGGTGTTAGGGTTTCACCAATAATAATCTATTAGTGGTGGGTTACTCTAAATATATCACTAAAACAATAGGAAAATTATGAGACAAGCACATATTATCGAATTTTCATAGTGGTTTCCATGATAATGAATTAGTAGTATCAACATAGTTAAATAACACTAAGATAAATGATAAAAAATATTGATACTAGTAGAATTTCTCCAAATGAGATGTCAATAAAAATCACCCCTCCGGGTATTCAAGCTAATATATTGGTAAACATAACATCGCAATAAATTTAATTGGTGATAATACACAACAATGTTCAATAAATCTGGTCAACCGAATGATAATTTCACCTAGTCTTAATTATAATCTATTCATCTAACCATAATCATATAGATAACTAGTGGATAACCCTCACATACTATAAAATCACACTTAGTGTGAACTAATCGCATATGATAATGAATATAAAATATATGACAATTTACCCCCAATTTATCATTTCATAATATCATGATTATGATATCTCATCTAATATATTGATTATCATAGAAGAATATATTATAAAAATATCACGAGGAGCTAGATTACTGATCATTATGTGTCATAATTTTTTTACTCAAAGTCATGGGTATTATATAAAATTCGTAATGAATAATGTTATCAAAAATTATTACTAAATTGAACTGAAAAAAAATCACATAAAAATAGTCTCTCATATTATATTCTAGTATAAGATCTCAAAATGAACAAAAAAATATAACTACTGTGTTTAACTCTATAAAATGAAAACAAAATAACATTATAAATATAAAATATCTAAGCCATTATGAAAATATATTCCAGAATACCTAAATTGTAAATAATGAATGTGATATTCCCTGAATATTTAATATACTTATACATACTATATGGTATTTCTCAACATAAATAGTCATTGAGTACGATGTTCATTTGAAAAACTATTTTTGAATGAATTTTAGGTATATAATTTTATATGTTTTAGGGATATTGTATGTCCAATAATACCACAAAAAGACACAAACTATTTTTTATTGAATATAATGTTAATGTGATAAATTTTGAGTCACTTCCTTGGATATCATTAAACATAACTTTTCATAACATGGAAGACATGGTAGAGTGTTATTTCATTCAAATGATGAATGCATAAAAATTACAAGGAATTAACTCAGATATTTTGAATCATGTAAATTAATTAATACAAGTTATATGGGAACTATATGGGAAACCTAAAACTCTATGATGGGTGTATATGATTTTTCTAGAGCCTCAAAATATATTATTTCCATTTCTAATTCCTATATTCTTCTTTAACTGTGGAGAAACTATCATTCCATGGAGATCATAAGAGTTCCACTAAATTTTTAGTCTATGCATCTATACACATGGGTAAATCATGAAAACGAGATCCTAATGGATAATCTTAAGGCATCTTCCTCAACATTTTTTGTGGAAGTTTACAATGAATATGGTCATTGTGGAAAGGTACACCCATGAGTTCATCATTTGCTATGTAGGATTTAGGTATCCTTCACGACGTTCTTGGGTTTTGGATTTATAAATTTCTTAGTCTATATTAAATTAAGTCCATTTGATCCTAAGAAACATATATGTGGATTTAGAGCCTATACCTCACATTATATTCACAAAATCATTCCTAAAATTAAGAATTCATTGCTACTACAGAAACAGTGTACTAAAGTTTCGTTACTATATAGGTTATATAAAAAGGTAAGAAGGGTTTAATCAAATATATTACTATAAATTATCCATAAAACATTAATCATAAAGTATGATAGGTTTAATATCATTCGAGCTCTATATCATAATTTTTGAACTATATATAGGGTTATCCAACATAATATTATTTTGACACCAGACCCAAGGTTCATATTATGTAGGTATGAATACACTTTGTCAATCTGATATAATATTAAGTTAATATAATGTGAAAAATCAAATGCGAGTTAATAGTTTTCCCAACAGTGTTGCGAAATATAAATCATACATGGAAAGAGAGTTAATATCACCCTAAACTAATTTTCATCCTACACAAGGAATTTGAGATTGGTTTAATCCTATAGACTAGTTTGAGTAATTTTTACATTTAGTATGAAATGTGGAGTTAATACTACCTGCTAAATTATTTTATTATTTTAATTTCATGTAGAAGAACATTTTAAGCTGCGATAACTTGGATATTATTAGTTAATGCTATGTGATACTTTACACATTTTAATTGAATCCCCTCTAATTAACTTGTTATTCCTACATGGATTAATATCATGCGAGTTTATTCCAATTCATACCCATTTCACAAGCTACTACCAGTGTAAGAATACAAATATCTTTATGGTTTTTATCATACGTGGGATAAAAATTGGATTTTTTTTATAAATTTCAATCATCAATTGAATTATATAATGATAAAATTGTTTACAAATTATAGTAAAAGGTATATTTAGATATTTATTACATTATTAAGGTATTTATATGTTAATTAATTACAAAATTTTTATAATTATTTAATTAAATATTTATAAAATATTAAAATGACTTTATAAAACATACCCTTTATAAAAAGGAATTTTGTTTAAAAAATGGAAATTTTTTTAAACCACATAGAAATGAATTTTTATTTCAATTTTTTTATAAAATATAATTTTTTTCCATTAAATATTATAAAACATTAAAATTTAATTTTGAAATAGCCTTTTAAAATTTTATTGAAGGAATTATAATTTAGATATAATGTTTTTATATTTAAATTTTATGAGAAATTTATAAAATGTTTATAAATTACAAAATAAATCAAACATAATTTTATTATATTTGAATTTTGAATTAGTAATAATATTAATTTAAAATGCTTAAATTAAAGGCATAATTTGAGAAATTTATTAATCCACATCAAAATGAGTTTTGGTTTTTAATTTGATCAATGTTTATATAATAATTAATATATGATAATTTTTTATATAAATTGTTTACATAATGGGATTTAAGTATAAATTGTTTATATATCACTTTATATTATGTTCAGAATGTAAATTCCATATAATGATTAATATTAAAGAGTTCATATTAGAAATAGATATAAAATAGATATATTTATCTAAATTATAGAATATCCTTAATGAATAGCTAAATTATAAAATGTATATTTTTAGATATATTTATAAATTGTTCATAAATTTATATTTCAATTTTAAATATGTGAATCGTTCATTTATTTATTCAATTACATTGTTTATTATTTATTGTTTTGAATTTCCTACAAGATGATTATTTATGTATGCTTTAGTTTGAAGTTCCAAAATACTTTTAAGTTATCGTACATGTGTTTAAGTAGTTACATTATAGGTATAGCAATGAATTTATTTTATTTTATCTAAATTTTTACTTATATTGGATTGTGATCTCTAATTAGGAAGTAATTTATGGTTTATACATACATTAAAGGGTTTCATATACCTTATACACAAGATTCATTTAGATATGTATGAATATAGTTGGATTTTAAATTTAGGTTAATATCATAAGATAATAGTTCTATAAATAGTTACACATCAATATGATTTGTCTATATTGTTTTGGTGGAAGGTATAGGATTCAAGAGTAAATTTTTAGAACCATTCATACATATAATATGAATAACATGAGATAATATAGTGTGATTAAATATTCTTTAAAATATTATGTGTTAGATTCATTCCAAAGCATTGACATGTTAAGAATTTCATCATTAATTTGGTAGTTTCTTCTAAAGTGGGGTAGCCATGTATTATCATGTGTAAGGCATAATGGAAATGGATAACCATAAGATGTAGTTAAACAAATACCATCGTGAGCTCTAGGTTACAATAAACTAGGAAACCATAAGAGTTAGGATAACAAATGAAAAAATTGAGACTCAATTCTACTATGTACAATTTTAATTATAAATAATCTATAGAAAAATTCCTATTTTAATTATTTCATATCTCATTTTTTTAATATTATAGAAATTATTTTTATTTTGAAATTACTATGTTAAAATAAGACTATAATCAATTTTTGAAAGTTTACATTGGAATAATTTTTTTGAATAATTGATAATATAATATTTAAATAATTTATTTATATTCATAAAAATTGATGAGAACATATATCATTAATAATAATATTTTTATTAATTAGTTAAAAATAAAGAGAAAATAAATTGAATGTAAAAAACAGGTTTTCTTAAAAAAAATATTTTATGTTCATAATGTATTTTCAAAATTATGATAATGTCTATTTATAATTGATTTTAATTAAAAGTGAAGATTATAAATTAAAATAAATTAACTAAAAATCATATAATGGTGGTTAATAGGAGACTTTTTAGGATAAATTAATGTTATACTTGAAAAATACATTTTCCTAAAAATAATTTTAATGACGTTTTATAGATTTTCATTAAAGTTATTTAATTCCACTTATAGGAATTAAATTTTATAATTTTTTTTCCAATTATTAAATAAAAACTTCCAATTTTTTTAAATTTTTTGTTTTAGTTTTTGGTCATAATGAATAATGACGAATGTAACAATTTAATACTATGGTAAATGATAAAATGTGTTAAAACATTGTTAAACTAAAAATAAAAGGGTTAAAATGTCTTAAAACTTATCTAAATTATATTATTTGATAAAATCTAGAAATTATCCCTATAGAATTTTTAATTTTTAATTTTTTTTCCATTTTACTTGAATAAGACATATAATATAACATAACATTTCAGGTATTTACAAGATTTTCACCCACCTCACTAATAAAAATGAACCACCTCTCTCCTAGAATTAATCAAAAATCCATTTATGAGAACCAGGACTTGAAAAAATACCTTCTTTGAATACATTCCCACTTTTTAGAGATTCTTTTATTCCCATATGACCATCCTAATAAGGATTAAGGTGTAAGACAAAGGAGGACTCTTGAAGAAGGGGTAATCATCTTAACTGACTATTTCCAAAAACGTTTCTTCCTATTATTAATTAAAATATATTTTATCCATCATAAAATAATTATTTTTTATCATAAATATAATAAAATTTTATTATATTTATGGAAAAAGATTTACCTATGTTCTTTCTAAGAAATGGTAAATGAAAGCATCACCCATGTATACAAGAGGACTACTACCTCTATGAAGCGATGCATTTTGTTTTTCAGCACCACATTTCATGGATAGTTATTATAATAGATATAAAATATATTTATTATATTAAATACAAAATTATTCTTCTAAAATGATAATATATAATCAACCTTATTACTCTATGAACCAATAGAAAATGAAAGTGTCGCACATGTGTACGTACAGACTGATGTCACCACATAGAGATGCAATTCATTTTCCTTCCCCAATTCCCAAAGATGGATATAATGATATATTTAATTAATATATTTTCAAATAGTGATATAAATATTATTATATAGTAATAAAATATCATTTACCTCTTTTTTTCTTTTAATTATAAAATGAAAGCAATTTTTATGAGTATGTATAGAAAACCTTCTTCATAGAGGGTTTACATTATTTTTCTATAACCTTTATTAATTGAATATTAAAAAACAAAACATAATGAATAAAAATGATATTTATATCATTTTAAAAGTTTTAGTAATAGTTAAATAATTAATATTATGTGTTTATTGAGATTCCAAACTAAAATATACATAAAAAATAAATTATAAACACTCAAAATGATGATGTAAAAGAAGAATTATTAAATAAAGGGTGATTTTATGTCACAAGTTAATAATATATGGTATTTTAAGTATGAATATTTTTCTATTATAAGCATGTAACAATTATAAAATCATTTCATTGGAGGATTAAACACATATGACTACGAAGAGACCCATGGTTTGGGATTTCTATTACAATATCATTTTATTTCAAGATTGTTTGTGTTGATATTTCTTTTGTGAAAATTAGATGATATAATATCTTAAACCCAATATATTAGCTTATTCCCTTATAATTTTTTGTGATTTCATGTTCTATTTATTCTTTATTTGGATCAAGAATCAACATGTAAGTCACAATAATGGGATACCTATAAGGACGCAACCTTAAAACTTTACATAATATTTAATTAAATGATTCATTCACATTGAGAATCTTTTTAGGTTTAGAGTTTTAGAGAATTAGGACATGAATATTACATCTCAAAAGATTACAATGTAGAATCCTCTTATCAATTTCCATTTTTTTCATAAAATAATAAATCTTGAAAAAATGAGTCATGTCTAGTTCCATGTTTTAGACAGCATGACTTTTCCATGATCCCATCCTTCACCCTATTCATCTTTATGTCCTGTGAAAAAAATTTCAAAATATGGGATGAGCATAAAAAGCTCAGTAAGGGTTATAAAACAAAGAATGGAAACATTAGTTCATCATTACATACATAACATAAGCTCTTTAGAATAACTCATGAAATAATAATATTTATGAATAACACATTGAAAACATAAATAATAAAGGTAACTTTTGGCATCCATATCATACTTACATTGTAGCTATCACAGCTATTAACATAGTTATATTTGGAATACCGATCATAGTAAATTACCTAAATCTATTAGGAGAATCATTTACATTTACCTCTTCCATGTTACCCAATGCATTGGAGAGATATCTCAGGCTCACCCGCCCTAGGTTTATCACGGAACCACCCGTATGCATAAACAATGCCCAAGAACCATAACATATTCATAACACCTAAAACAAAAATAAAGGAATGATAAAATTTCAACATTTTAATCACAATATATTATTTAAATATATTGGAATAAAAAATCAATTATCAAAACTATTTTCAATACCGAAATACTTTAAAAGATTATATGGTATTTATTTTCCTTTTAAAAACCCTACGACTTGTTAAGGAAGCAAAAGATCAAATAATACTTGAGGTGGCGAAAGAGGTCATTGTCACCGCTTACATTAAAAAGAAACATTATTTTTTTGTTTTTTAGTAAAAATACTTGTAGGAAAATATTCCCTTTGAATTAAATTAAAAGTAAAAGGTATTTATACACCATATAAACGAAAGTTGATAATAAAACAAAATATGCCCCGCTGAAAGGAGATTGAGACAACGTCCCTTACCTCGTGTTTGACTTGACCCGTTTGTCCTTTAATATACTGAATAATAAACTCAAGTAAAATTATACTTGATGAAGAACCTTTTTCAACTTTATTATTCCTTTTATATCACTTATTTCTATGTTATAAACATCATGTAATCATTTAAGTTAATAATGGTCTTTTTGTCGATATTTGGTACCTGAGTAAAAAATGAACACGATATATTTACAAGTTGTCCATGTGGTCAATATTCCATTATCTACAGAATGATATGAATTATTTAGATATCATATATATCATATATATCCAGGATATACATGTATTTATAATAGTACATAACATTTGGAGATAAGAAATAAAATGCAACATTTATGGAGACGGTAAGCCGTACGTATGCATGAACACTACTTTCATTTATATTTAGTATTTTAATGGAATTAAAACATAATGATAGATAATTATATTATAATTCTAGTATAATATTATATATAATATCAATAAATCCATCCTTTATATTTCCCACATATGGAATTAATGAGTCATATCCCTTTGAGGGGGTTGTAGTCCGTACTTTCTCAAATGAAATTATCGCGTTTACCCATAATGAAAACTCTAATGTTATTCTATAAATGGAAAATACATAAGCATAAAAGAAATAATAAAAATAATATATATCATATATAAATACAGATCCATCATACTGGCCACCATGAGAGGCAGTAGGAGATAATCGATAAATCATCGTTTCGTGAGGCGTTTGTTTCCCATACACAGAAGCAGTATGTTCTTCACCCATTAGATGGAGGTGTGTGTAAGTGTAGTTAAAATAATTCTTATAACAACATACTAGTATATTAAGGATACTGTTCTTGTGATAAAATTAAGGAATAAAAAGAGATTAGGAGGTTGCAGCAGTAAAATAAAACAAAATAACATAAGAGAAGACGTTACCTTTCTATCGGGTAACTCCCTTTGGTTTGAACCAGAAGGGTTTCTTGAAGTGTTTTAGGCCTAAAGTTGGGCTTCTAGGATGAAGAAAAGGATTTTGGGAACTTATTGGAGTAGAGTTTCCATGTGACAATGGATTGAGAAGGTTGAGAAATGGGTTACAAGTGAGGGATTTTTATAGGGGAGAGGAGGATCTCTTTAAAAAGGTTTGAAACAATTATTTTATTATAACCTCGTCTTTGGTTCTAAAAGGTAAAAAAATTGTTGAACTCAAAGTTACGATGAATCATGTTCAAAATAATATCATCCAATAATAATTGAACGGGTTTTAGATATTGTTTTATTTTTTATAATCTTATTTATTTAAATCATTTATTAATGAGGAAAATATTGCATCATTATTCTGTCATAAATAATTTAATTTATTTGATGTCCAAAAATTATAAAACAAATATCATGATGTGTGAAATATTTTTATATTTTCAATTAATTTTCATAGCAGAAAATATAACTTATATAACCCCATGTAAAAATTGATTTACTAATGGATATTTGTTTATGTGATATTTGTCTTTACTTTAAATTAGTTAATATAAAGTGTCATTATTACTCCCATGTGGCTCCATGGGGTCCCAAATTCGACCTAAGGATGCCAATGGTATACCATGTATCAGTAAATATTATTAAGACACATTTTTGGTTAATTTAATATTATTATAATATTTTATTTTACCCTTATTTACTATATTTACCATTTAATTATGGTAAATAAAATATTTACTGAAGTAAATATTTCAAATGTATAAAAATAAAAGTTACCTATTTACACAATTTTCATCTACTGATTCCAATTCTGGAATCCATTTTTCTAAATTAAAAACCCATAAGTAGAAGAAATTAATTTAAAATTAATTCCCACTGTTAAAACAAAAAGCATGTTTTTAAGAAATAATTACTATCAAAAGATTCACAATTTTTTATGTCCAATTTACAAGTGAAATTAATTCCAATGTCGAACATTGGATTAACTAGTAAAAGAATATTCTAATTAAACTTTATTACCAATTATAAACATAATCTAAACATACAAATAAATTAGAGTAAATGACACTTTTGAAATAAAATACAGTATTTTTCACTATTCATTAAAGAAATGATCTTTATCCAAAAAATAACAAAAATTTTCCGAAAGTAAATTATTATGTCCAGAATCTAAATAAAAATTTTATTTTTTCAAACAGAACATCTAAAAATGACCAAAAATATATTCAAATAGGGTTATCCATAAAAAGGTGGTTAATCGACCGTTTTAAGAATATTAGAGTATTTATGCTTAGATTCATTCACATTTTAAGCCTCTAACTTTTATTAAGTAAATGTAAAAACATTTTACAAACAAGTATAATAATATTGTAGTTAGTTCTATTCATCTCCACCGACACAATTTCTAGGTGTTAACTACCCTTTAAATTAAAAATATTATATTATTAGTGTGCAACATATGATCTCAAAGACACCTGCTGTTGCGTATTGGGTATGTTGTCGAACATAGAATCCCCTTTATAATAAAATTAATATTTAATTCACAAATATTAATAAACATTAAAATGTATTATTCATTATTTACTTGAGATGTTACATCCTTCCCCCCTTTTAGGAATCGCGTCCTCGTAATTTTTATTCACTTATCAAATAAGTGGTGGTATTTATCCCTCATAACATTTTCAAATTCCCATGTTGCCTCTTCAACCATATGTTTTTCCACAAAACCTTTATCTGAAAAATTACCATATTCCGCAAAAATTGCTCTCTATGGTCAATAATCTGGACTGATTGTTCCTCATATGAGATATTATCTTCCAACTAAACTTCCTCTGGGCTTGAAACATGAGATGGATCAGGAATGTACTTTCTCAACATTGAAACATGAAAAAAATTGTGTACCTGAGATAAGTTGGGGGTAAAGCCACTCTGTACCCAACTGCATGAACTTTCTCTAAGATTTCATAAGGTCTAATAAACATCAGACTCAACTTTCCCTTCTTACCAAAACAAATCACACTTTTTCATGGAGAAACATAGAGAAAGACATAGTCACCTACCTCGAAAGATAGATCGCTCCTCTG
This sequence comes from Viscum album, assembly GCA_963277665.1. NCBI lineage: Eukaryota > Viridiplantae > Streptophyta > Magnoliopsida > Santalales > Viscaceae > Viscum > Viscum album. The sequence goes on from OY728121.1 coordinate 631,351,084, forward strand.
GTTATCCGCATAGCTTTTATACCTGCTCTAAGCTGTTCTCATGTTCTTCTGAATCAACTCAGGTTTTTCTACAATCTCTTCTTCCAATTCTGGTCCCATCCGATTTATTTCACCTACCTCATCCCATAAATCTGGAGTTTGAAAACTCTTTATATATAATTCCTCATATGGATCCATCGATATACTATAATTAAAACTGTTATTATATAAAATTTAAACCAAAAAAATATTTTGGTCACAAATTCCTTGGTAAACCAGTGAAAAAGATTGTTGAATATCCTCCAAGGTCTGAATTGTTCATTCTGACTGCCCATCTGATTGAGGATGAGAAGCTGTAATAAAATTTAATTCAGCACCCAATGACTTCTAAAGGCCTTTCCATAAGTTAGAAGTAAACCTGGGATCACGATCAGATATAATGGAGAGGGGGAATCCATGAAACATTACTTTCTCTTTAACATACAACTGAGAAAGTTGATCTAGAGACAATGTATCTCGAATAGGAAGGAAATGACCATATTTAGTCAATGGATCAATAATAACTCATATTGAATTGTTACCTCTAGATGACTTCGGTAATCCAACAATGATGTCCATGGATATATTTTCCCATTTCAACTCTGGCACTAGTAAAGACTGAAGCATCCCTATCAATAACTCCCGATCTGATTTAACCTACTGAAAAATCAAACACTTCATAGTAAAATCAGAAATATCTCTTTTCATTCCATCCAATCAATAATACTCTCGAAGATATTTATACATATTAGTACTTCTAGGATGAACTGAAAACAGGGATCTCTGAGCTTCACATAAAAACTCATTCCTCAACAGTGAATCACGAGGCACACATAATCTTTTACAAATCACAAAACACAATAATTATCAATGTTAAATTCAGGAAAATTACCCTTCTGATCCAAATCTACATTTTTATGTAACTCACTTTATTCTTTCTGTGCTCACCTAATTCTGTCTGACAAAGATGATTCCACTGACACCTGAAACAAAACATAAGAATTTTTTTCACCAACATCTTCTTTTCCAATGTTCATCAAATTGAAAAAAAGGAACTCGTTCCAAATGTAGCATGGTTAGTGAATCATTACTTTTTTGACTCAAAGCATCAACCACTTCATTTTCCTTTCCAGGATGGTAATGGATCGTGCAATCATAATCTTTGATTAATTTCTAACATCTCCTATGTCTCATGTTCAATTATTTTTTAGTGAATATATAATTCAAACTTTTATGGTTATTATATATTTCACATTTCACTCCAGACAAATGACGCCTCTAAATTTTTAAATCAAAAACAACATCAGCTAATTCCAAATCATGTGTAGGGTAATATAACTCATGAGGTTTTAACTGACGTGAAGCATAAGAAATTACCTAATAATTCTACAAAAGGACACAACCATGTCCTTTCAAAGAAGAATCACTGTATATAACAAAATCAGCATTTCTAGATGGGAGTTCCAAATTTGGAGCATTCACAAATCTTCTTTTCAATTCTTGAATAAAATCATCACATTATTTTGTCTAGAAGAGCTTAACACCTTTTCAAGGTAACATAGTCATTTGACTAGATAACCTTGATTTTTTTGAAAAACCATCAGTATTGACCTACCATACCAAGAAAACTATGAATCTAGGTTATATTTGTGGGTCTTGGCTATTATTCAAATAATATTTCTTTAGAAGGATCAACAGTTATTCCATTTTTTGAAACAATGTGTCCAAGGAATGAAATTTGTTGTAACCGAAACCCACACTTGCTGAATTTGCCATACAGTTTCTTTTCATTTAAGGGTTTCAAGACAACCCTTAAATGACTTTCATGATCCTCTTTACATTTAGAAAAAACCAAAATATCATCAATGAACACAACCACAATCTTATACATGATGTCACGGAATGATCTATTCATAAGATACTTGAATATAGTAGGTGCATTGGTTAACCCAAAAGGCATAACTAAAAATTCATAATGGCCATATCTAGTACGAAACATGGTATTTGGAATGTCTTCTTCCTTTACTTTCAACTGATGGTACCCCAACCTCAGATCAATCTTTGAAAAATACTGAGCTCCCTGGAGATTATCAAATAAATCATCAATATGAGGAAATGGATACTTGTTCTTAACAATGATGTTATTCAATTCTCTATAATCAATGAAAAGTCTCATTGAACCATATTTGTTTAACAATTAAGACATGAGCACCCCATGGTGATGTGCTAGGTTGAATGAACCATTTATATAATAACTCATGCAATTGCTTCTTTAAATCTAAAAGTTCAATTTGAACCATTTGATAAAGGGGTTTTGAAATTGGTTTAGCATCAAACACTAAGTCAACAGTAAATTCAACTTCTCGATCGGGTATAATACAAGGCAACTCATCAGGTTAAACATCAAGTAACTCATTAACCATGAGCACATCCTTAATATCAAAACATTCTTTATTTTCAACAATATGTTAAAGGTAACATTCATTTCCATCTTTTACTAGTTTCTCAGCTTCCTGATATGTTATCAAAAGTAAGGGTTCATTCCTGTACAAAAACTGAAAATATTTCTGAAAAGAAACCTCTTTAGCTTTGCAGTGAATATTATCATGATAAATAGAAAGCCAATTCAGAAAAAAAAATAACATCAAACACTATTAGAGGAAAAACAATAAGGATTGAAGGTAGATTCTTTCCGCACACAAGGACAAGAATGTTCTTATGTATTCTTTTGGTCTCAGTATTTCCTCTTGTTTTTTTACCATAAGTTCTGTATTCATATCTTGAGATGGAATTCCCTAATTTACAAGAAAACATCTTAGAAATGAAAGAGTATATAGACCCTAAATCAAACAACACATTGTCATATTCGGAACAAACAAATAGTGTACCTGATATTACTTCATTTGATGTCCCAACATCTGTTGAAGTAGTTGAAAAGGATTTCACCACACCTTTCTGTTTTTTGTCTGGCTGATTTCCCTTAGTTGAGTTCTTCATTGGACACTCATTTTCCTAATGAACCCTTTCATTGTACTTAAAACATTTTACTATCTGTAAATAATATTTTGTATTACCATTACCTTGATATTTTTCAGTGCAATTACTAGCCTTATGTCCCATTTTACCACATCAGTAGAACTTACCAGAAATCAAAAGAAAATACCCAACATGATTTTTACAACAATTTTCAGAAATTGTAGACTTTAGATTCTTACCATAAGTCTTTTTTGAAGAGTTCTTCCCTTTCTCTTACCACCTCGACCTCTTATTATGTTTTTTTTTCAAAAAACACATGATCATCGAAAAACTCCATTTCCACCTTCTCCATAAAATGACCAAGTTTTTCATAACTTTTTAACTCACGAGAAGCTAATTCCCTTTTATAATTTGGATTTAATCCTAAGTAAAAAAGGGTGATTTTACTATCAAGATCTCATATGAAATTCGGAGCATACCATGCGATTCCAGTGAATTTTTCTTCATAAGAGGCCACTGAGATATCCTCCTTCCTTAATTATAGGATTTTTTCCATCCTATGTCGAACCACCATAGGAAAATATTTCTCAAGGAACATACCTTTGAATTCATCCTAATCAAGAGATCAATCTCTTTACTATCCCTGTTATTTTTTACCATCGACCAGCACTGATCAGCTTCACATTCAAAACGATAATCAACAAGACTAACCTTTTGGTGTTCTGAACACCCCATGACATCAAAAATTCTCTCCAGTGCTTTAATCCACCCTTCTACTAGCGTAGGGTTAGATGATACTCTGAATGATTGAGGATGTTCTCTCATGAAATGATCAACTACTGAAATGTTCCAATGTGATTGATCAGTCTGATCTCATGCATGGATACCACCACCATTTATATCCTGAGTCAACTGTTCTATCAGCACAAAAAACTGTTCAGTTCTGATTCTGACCATCTCAAGTTGTTGATTTGGAAGGCTATCTTCCTCCTAATTTCATCCCAACATACCTGCCCTGTTTCCTCTACAAAATACCATTCTGAACATAGAAATATCTTAGGTAAAGAAAATGGTAATATTTAAATTCTATATCATTTCAATATTAACATAAATTAATTTATGGATATTAATTTAACAATACCCTAACTCCTAAAGTAATCTAAAATGACCTTTTAAACCAACTATAAGGTCTTGACGTTAAAAAATTACATAATATTGAATTAAATGAATAATTTACATTGAGTATCTTTTCAGGTTTATAGTTTTAGAGAATTAGGACATAACTATTAGATCTCAAAGGATTAAAAAGTAGACACTTCTACTCAGTTTCAATTTTTTTCAAAAAATAAAAACTCTTGAAAAAAGGATTCATGTCTAGTTCCATGTTTTAGACAACATGACTTTTCCTTGATCCCATCCTTGACTGTATTCATCTTTAAGTCCTATGGAAAACATTTCAAAATAGGGGATGAGCATAAAAATCTCAGTAAGAGTAATAAAACAATGAATGAAAACATTAGTTCATCATTACATACATAACATAATCTCTTTAACATACCTCATAAAATCATAATATTTATGAATAACACATAGAAAACATAAATCATAAAAGCCATTTGTGGCATCCATATCATACTTACATTTTATCTATCACAGCTACATTGGGAGTTACATTTGGAATACCCCTCATAGTATATTCCCTAAATCTCTTAGAAGAAACATTCATGTTTACCACTAATAAGTTACCCAATTAATTAGAGATCTATCTCAGGCTCATCAGCCATAGGTTTATCATGGAACCACCAGTATGCACAATCAATTCCCAAGAACCATAACATATTCATAACACATAAAACCAAAATAAAGAAAAGATAACATTTGCACATTTTAATCACAATATATCATTTAAATATATTGACATAAAAAATCCATTTTAAAAACAATTTTCAATACCAAAATATGTAAAAAATAGTATATGATATTTATTTTCCATTTAAAAACATTACAGCTTGTTAGGAAGCCAAAGATCAAATAATACCCGCGGTGGAGGAAAAGTTCGTTCTCACCGTTTAATTGAAAAAACATTTGTTTTTGTATTTTAGTAAAATTCATTATATGAAAAGTTCAATTTGAATGAAATGAAAATTCAAAGGTTTTATATACTATATAAAGTAATGTTGAGAATAAAACAAAATATTCCTCGATGAAAGGAGATTGAGACGATGTCCCTTACCTCATGTTCGACTTGACCTATTTTCCCTTGAATCTCCTGAATAAAAAACTAAATTTCATTTATACATACCTAAGAACCTTTTTCAAGTTTATTATTCCTTTTATATCACTTATTACTATTTTATAAACATTATGTAATCATTTATGTTAACAATGGTTGTTTTGTCGATATTTGGTACTTGAGTCAAAAATGAACAACATATATTTACATGTTGTCCATGTGGTCAACAGTATATTATCTATAGAATGATATTAATTATTTAGATATAATATATATCATATATATCCAGTATATACTTATATTTATAATAGTACATAACATTTTTGAGATAAGAAATGAAATGCACCGTTCATGGAGACGGTATGTCATATGTACGCATGAACAATACTTTCATATCAATTTCATATTTTAATGGAATTAAAACATAATGATACATAGGTATATTATAATTCCAGTATAAAATATTATATAATATCCTTAAATCCATCATTTATACATCCCACACATGTCATTAACGAGTCATATCACTTTGAGGGGGTGGTAGTCCAAATTTCCTCCAATGAAATTATCGCGTTTACCTATAATGTAAACTATAAAGGTATGATATAAATGGAAAATATAGAAGAATAAATAATAACATAAACATAATATATATCATAAATAAATACATATCCATCATACCGGCCACTATGAGAGGCGGTAGGAGATAATTGAACAATCATCGTTTGGTGAGGCGTTTGTTTCCCATCCATAGAAACAATATGTTCTTCATCCATTAGATGGAGGTGTGTGTAAGGGTAGTTAGAATACTTATAATAACAACATCCTAGTATGTTTAGGATACTGTTATTGTGATAAAAAAAGGAATAAAAAGATTTTAGGGGGTTGGAGAAGTAAAAAAAATAAAAGAACTTAAGAGATGACATTACCTTTAAATCGGGTAACTCCCTTTGGATTGAACCAAAAGTGCTTATTGAAGTGTTTTCTGACTAAGATAAGGATTCTAGAATGAATAAAAGGATCTTGGGAGGTTATTTGAGTAGAGTTTTCATGATCCAAAGTCTTGAGAAGTGTGAGAAATAGGTTATAAGTGAGAGATTTTTATAAGGGAGAGGATGGGCTCTTTAGGAAAGTTTGAAACAATTATTATATTATAACCTCATATTCGGGTTTAAAAGGTCAAATAATTGTTAAAGTATAAGTTAATATGACTCATGGTAGAAATAAAATAATCCAATAATAATTGGATATGTTTAAGATATTGTTTTAATATTTATAATCTTATTTATTTAAATCAATTATTAATGAGGCAAATATTGCATCATTATTGTGTCATAAATAATTTAATTTATTTGATGTAAAAAAATTATAAAACAAATACCATGATATAGGTAATATTTTTATATTTCCAATGAAGATTTATAGTTGAAAATATATCTTATATAACCCCAGGTAAAAATTTATTTATTAAAAGAAATTTGTTTTTGTCATTTTTGTCTTTACTTTAAATTAATTAATACAATGTGTAATTATTACTCCCATGTGGCTCCATGTGGTCCTAAATTTGACCTAAGGATTATCATGGTCAGATATATATAAGAAAATAGTATTATTACACATATTAGGGTAATTTTATATTATTATAATATTATATTTTACCCTTATCTACTATATTTACCTTTTAATTATGGTAAATAAAATATTTACGGAAGTAAATAGTTAAAATGTCTAAAAATAAAATTTACCACTTTACACAATTTCTACCTACTAATTCCAAATATTTAATCCATTTTTCTAAATTTAAAACATCTAAGTGGCATAAATTAATTTAAAATTAATTCCTGCTTTCAAAACAAAAAGCGAGTTTTTTCGAAATAATAACTATCAAAAGATTGAAACTTGTTTATATCTAATTTAAAAGTACAATTAATTCCAATGACCAAAATTGGATTAAATAGTAAAAATAAATTCTAATTACACTTTATATCCAATTAGTAAGTAATATAACCGTATTAATAAATTATATTAAAAGACACTTTTGAATTAAAATACAGTATTTTCCACTATTCATTAAAAAAATACAAAAAAATATGCAAAGTAAATTTTGATGTCCCGAATCTAAAGAATAATTTTTTTCCAAATAGAACATATAAAAAATGACCATAACTAGATTTAATGAGGGCTCTCTATCAAAATGTCGTAAATCATCCTTTTGAAGAATATTATAGTATTTATTCTTAGATTCATTCTCATTTTAAGCCTATAACTTTTATTTGATAAATATAAAAACATTTTACAAACATGTATAATCATATTGTAGTTAGTTCTATTCATTCCAAAAGATACATTGGCTAGGAGGTAACTACCATTTAAAATAATAATATTATATTATTAGTGTGCAACGTAAGATTTCAAAGAAACTCGCTGTTGTGTATTGGGTACACTATCAAACACAACATCCCATTTAAACTAAAATTAATATTTGATTAAAAAATATTAATAAACATTCAAGATTATTATTATTTATTTACTAGGGGTGTTACAACACTGATCTCATCTCTTCTTTTCGCTCGAGAATCCATTTCCTCTGTATCCACTCTCTTGATCTTGTTTCAATTTCTTTTTTATTTATAATCCAATTATTATTTGAATTAACATTAAACAAACTTTTAATTTATTATCAATGCTTTAATAATTAATATTTTAATTATTTTTTCAGATATATTATTTTTATCTTATATTATAGACAGGAAAAATGAATTATTTTTTAATGTTTATGGAAATAATTGATTTTACCACCTCCAAAACAGTTAATAACTATTTATCTTAAAATTAAATTTTATATTATTATTCATATAAAATCACATTCATTGAATTTTTAATTCAAAATAAAAGGGTATTTTATTACTAATGAAATGAAATGAATTTTGAATGTGATTTATAATTTCATTCTTATAAAAAGTTAGAAGGAAGAATTTTTGATTTTCTTTTTTATATTTTACTTTATATTTTAAAATGGAATTGTTTAATACAAAACATTTGGTTTGATGAATTTATGGTCTTATTTCATCCTTTACTAGTTCATGGTTTTGTGTTCATTAACTTTCTCATGATCACTTTACTTATCACTCCCCATCAATTAATTTTAAATTACTGTCTTCTCCATATGAATAATTAAATTATCTTGGATTTATACTGTATCATTTATACTACATTAATTTTGTCTTAACCATATATATTTTATATAGAAAGATATATTTTAAGGAATTTATTAAGAATTCTATTTCATTTATTGGTAAAATATTCCTTATTTTTGATTTATAATGAATTTTGATAATAGATTTTATTTATAATTTAATATATGAGTAATGAAATGGATGTGACAGTAATGGTTGAGTACCAATTAAATGAATTCCATTGATACATTGATAGGTATAATGAGAAAAAATAAAAGGTATTACATATTATATGTGTTTATATTTATGAAATTCTCATCTATTTTTAATTTTTTGGTCACATCCTTGACAGTAAGATTCATGATATCTCGGTCGATGGATTGATTGTATGATCATGAATATTAAAAATTATGCAATTTCATTGTTGAGAATTCAATTTTTGGTATTCGTATGAATTTTATGTTGATATTATTGATGTATGCACTTTGAAATCATGTTATTAATTGAATGGTATGTGTTTTGAATATCTAATCTACCTTATTGATAATGACTTATTTACTCATAGTAACTTCCTTTATACATAACCCTTACCAAGAATCTGATCTAACTTGTTATTTATTTTTCAATATACATGATATGATGCAGGATTATTTTAATTATTTTATGGATGTATGATCATTTCTTATGTTATTATTGTATATTTCATTTTTAATATAGGAACCATTTATGTATCTGGTCTTCTAATACTGCTAAACTGATTGATCATTGTTGGTGTGATCCATTTTCTCTTATACCAATGTAAATAAGAAAACACTAGATTTGGGTTACAGGGGTTTGGGTTATTACCGTTAGTATTAGAGTATGTTTAGTAGGAACAAAAAAAACTGAATTTTAAAAATAAATAAATAAAACATGAAATTTATAATAATCCTTTAGGGAATTCGATAACTTTTAGCACCATAGTGATTTTTATTTAATGGCTCAAAATTTATGAATACAATCTAATCACTCATGATGTATCATTGATTAGGGATGAATCGTAGTGGAATATTGGTAATCAATAACAATATTCAATATAGGTATCACCCCACTAAGAAAGAAAATATATATGGTGTTGAATTTAAGCATATTAGGGATATATTTTTGAATCCGACTAAGGCTATGATGAATAAACTTTCCCATATAGAGAAATATATTGTTCCACATCACTATTCAATTTTTTTGATTTATTTATGCAATATAAGTCTCTGTATATTAATATAACTAGTAATCCATTGATATGTGAACAATGGATCTCTTCCACAAAAAAAATTATAATAGTGGGAATTAATGAAAGGGAAGAAGTTATTCTAGAAACATATTATCTGGAAGGATGTGCTGATCAGTTGTAGTCAATGATAAAAAATATTAGAGAGGAAGAGAAAATAAGGAATATGGAATGGATAAATTTTAAAGTGGTATTGTTTGACAAATATTTCCCACAATAGAATTGAGATAAAATAGTTTGGAAGTTCCTTACATTAAAGTATAATTAAAAATAAAGTGTTGCAGAGTATGTGGTTAAAGCTACAAGATAATATATGCATGCTATAGATAAAATAATTAATCCAGAAATAAATTTTTTTCCATTTTGGGATTGGGTTATGTTGAATATCTAAAGTTAATTGGTTCCCCAAAAAATTTTATCATATTATGACATAATATCAAATACCATCAAAATTTAGAAAGAATTATCTAGATCATACATCATTAGGGGATGTAATTAAAAGAAGAGAGAAAATGAGAAAGGCATGAAAGGAAATTCCAAAAAGAAAATGAAATGAAATATTGACTTTTCAACATGTGATAATTAAGGATAGAAACACCTTGATACATACTTACTGGGAATATGAGTCTCTCTCAAGTATGTTGAAAAGGGTTATATGTATTATTAATGAAAGATAAGGAATGAAAAAATTAATATCCAATGATTGAACATTAAATAAATGAGGAATTATTCAAAAAAATCCCTCAAAATCAATGGATCATCCCAATTTAGAGTCTATGGATAGAATTATGAGCATATACAGTTACCAAAATAGTGGTTTATGTTCATAAAGATGTGGTAGTAGGTACATTAATCATAAAATCTATGTTAAAAAATTCTTTATTTGATTTTGATTCATTATACTCTATTAAATCATCCATATTTTCTGATAATATAAAATCTTAGGCTATGACTCAAAGAAGGTAATTATCTATCAAAACACTTAGTGGGAATATTATTGCAATAAGGATATGTTACAACATTACCATTATGATGTATAAACATACCATATTCTCTAAATTGGTTTTTATAAAAATGGGTTAATTTGATAAAAGCCTACATATTAATCCAGTTTTAAATTATAATAGAATAATTTATTTCAATTATAATGAAATTATTATACATGAATGAGATATGTAATAACTTGTATTTAGAGGGGAAACTCCATAATCCATGTTTTGTCTATATCCACATATTATATCTCTCTTTAATGTGGTTTTTATAAAAGAATAAGAGAAAAAAAACTATGAATGGTTAAGGTATCCTAATAATATCGGATGTTCCAATTATGTTTGAATACATTGATGTGTTTCTTAATGATATACCTGGATGTCTTCTCGAGTGTAAAATTGAGTTTCCCATTAATCTCATCCTTAATGAAAACCCTATATCTATATATCCTTAGAGGTTGTCAATAATGGAATTAGTGGAACTGATGAAACAAATGTAGGGATTAGGTGATAAGAGATTTATACACCCAAGTGTTTCACCATGAAGAGCCCCAATTATTTTTGTTATGAATTTATATGGGTCTATGAGGTTATGTATCGATTAAAAGAAAATTAATTCTATGAATATATGGTACAAGTATTCTCTATATCATATTGATGAATTTTTTGATCAACTTCATGGAGTTAAATATTTTTCAAAGATTGATCATCATTCTAGGTATCATAAAAATTTAGTAAAGAAGAAAAATATCCCTAATATGGAATTTTTTATAAGATATGAAAATTATAAATTTATAATAATTATCATTGGGTTATGTAATACACCCTCTATTTTTATGAGTATGATGAAAATATAATTCAATTTTTCTCTCCATAATTTTATCAAGGTATTTATTTATCATATCATTGTATACTCTAGAAGTTATTGTGAGCATAAGAGTCATTTATGAATCATTCTTGATACTATTAGATAAAATGTGTCCTATATAAATTTTTTTAAATGTTAATTCTGGATTTAAAATTTTTCCTTTCTTATCCATATTGTTTATAAGGATATAATATCAATTGATTAATAAATGAAAAATGAACTGATGGAATGGCCAATAGTAATTTATATAATTGAGTTATGTAGTTTCATTGGATTAGTAGGTTACTATCATGGTTTGATAAAAAAAATTTATTAAATTTCCCATTAACCAATTATACATGTAATGATGTCATGTTTGTATGGTAAAAATAAATTAATGAATGTTTTTAATAATTAAATTGGTGATTGTTCAATGCACTGATATTTCATTTACTATAGAGAAACGATGTATACTTGATATATAGTGATGCATCAAAAAATGGAATTAGATTTTTTCTTATATAGAATAAAAGATTTGTTCCATATGTATAAAGGTAGTTAATGATCCATGAAGATTTTATATTGAAATATAGAAAAGTATATGCATTAAAAATTTTATTTAAATAAAAATAGAATAATAAGATGAATATATCATCTAAAATTTATCTATATATTTTGACATCAAAAAAATGCATCATAATTTGAAGTAATATTTTTGTTAGGATAATATAACAAATGAAATTACAAGATATATATCAATATTAATGGTCTTTACCTAGGTAAATACTGAGGGAAAAATTTTTAAAGGAGTCATGAAACCTCTACCTATTCTTTTGTTGAAATGAGATGATATTATTATATACAACTTCACTACATTTCTAAAGACTCCAAAAAATAACGATTCCATATGAGTTATTATTGATCACCTCACTAAATATATGCATCTACTTGATATAATAGAAGATCTACCTATCTATTATCTCTTGTGGTTTAATATTAATGACGTTATGAGGCATCATGGTGCACATATTTTGATCATATCTGATCATGATCTACGATTTAAATCAAAATTCTTGAACATTATTTAGAAGGATCTGGACACTAATCTACATTTAAGAATTTATAATAAACCTCATGTTGGAACCAGGATATTCAAAGCATGATTTGGTGTATGGTTTGTGTTTGTTGTCAATCCTCAGTGGAAGTTCAGGGTGTGAACCAACAAAGCGATCATACCGTTCAGGAAGAAAACAGTAGTGAAGGTGGCGCTGTTTCCCAGTGTTTGCCAAATTTTTGGGCCTGAAAATCCGTAAATAAAGTAAAGTGTTTTTGGCAAAGATACTTGCGCGCCGAGCTCTTGGAGGATGAAAGACTTGCGCGCCATATGTTTTTGAGGATCAGAACATCACAATTTGGCTTAGGAAAGAAGGTCGCGCAAGTGTTGGTTGGGTCGCGCAAGTTACTTGCGCGACAGAGGATCTGGAGACAGGACTTGCGCGCCGTCGAGGGACTTGCGCGCCGTCGCGCAGGGGGTCTAGTTTGCCTATAAATACTGGACCACCCCTCCTCATTTCTAACAGAGTTCAAGGCCGAGAGATTGTTCGAGCTCTCGTCGCGCAGGTGGTTGAGTCGCGCAGGTGGTTGTTTTGTCGCGCAAGTAGAGCTTGCGCGCCGGTGTTTGGCTGTTCTCCCAAGGCAGTTTGGAAGAGAAAGGAAGTGGATCGCGCAAGTATTTAGTTCAAGAAGGCAGTGTCGCGCAGGTGCTTCAGTGACACTTGCGCGCCAGTTTAGTCTTGCGCGCCTGAGACTTGCGCGCCGCCGGGAGACTTGCGCGCCGGGCTTGAAAAGGAGACCTAGACACTATTGAAGCACGCCTGCCTTGCTGGAGCTGCACGAAAGCCGATAAACTACTCGGTTCATTCGAGGAAAAGTGATACTCTTCTTCTGGTGAGAATCGGACTTCAATAGAGCATCTACATTCAACAAAGGATGCACTCTTATGCAAATGAAGAAGAGACCTACACGTCTATAAACTGAGGGGGACTTCACCAACGGCAGTGAGCCAGGGGGAGTCAACGGGAGTGACCCGAGGGATGCAGTGAGTTATCCCTGAACTATTGTAAAGGCAGTGAGCCTGGGACAGAGTGTCTGTACCCGAACTTTTGTATCCGCAGCTAGTGAAGTATAGTGGATTTAGGTACGACCGGCAACCTGTCGGCGTATGCTCCTTGGACGTAGCCCTTAGTGGTGAACCAAGTAAAAATGACTGTGTCTTCTCTGTGCATGTGAATGTTTTCATTTTGATCGTAATCATCATACAGGTTCAACAAGTTCCTACCAATGTGGGAACAAGATCCAACAAATTAAAAGAAAAAGTGGTCACCCTGATTCACCCCTCCCCTCTCAGGGTGTCCCGGGGTCCTTCAAGTGGTATCAGAGGCAGGTTGCTGGCGTTGAATCTGACCTTCTTCGTCATGGAAAACGCGATCAATGTCAGGGGAGTCCCTCACTTCGATGGAAGCAATTTCCAGATCTGGAAGAACAGAATGAGATCTCATCTAAGATCTCTTGGAATGGAAGTTCTTTTTTCTACTGTGCAAGGAATACATGTCACTGATCCAACAGGTCTGGCTATGACTGAAACAGACAGGAAACTTCTTGATGGAGATGCCAAAGCACAGAATGCTCTCACTGCTGCCCTTTCTGATCAGATTTACCTGAAGGTGATGAATTTCACCTCAGCAAAATCTATGTGGGATAAACTTGAGAATATTTATGAAGGTGATAGCAAAGTGAAGGAGGCAAAACTACAAGTGCTACACAATCGGTTTGATGATCTGAAGATGCATCCATACGAGAATGCAGACTCTTTCTTCAATCGAATTACTGAAGTGGTTGGAGCAATTAGGGGTCTAGGTGAAGAAATAAAAGACATTGATATTGTAAAGAAAATATTAAGAAGACTTCCACCTCTGTATAATGCGAAGGTGTCAGCTCTTGAGGAAAGAGATCTTTCCAAACTTTCTCTAGATGACTTACTGAGCAGTTTGGTAGCATATGAAATGAGAGTCAAACCAGAAGATGCTACGACTCGGGTGAGCAAGGAAATGGCATTCAAGGCCATGGATAAATTGAAAATCTCAAAGGATAGTAGCGGTGATGATGAAGAAGAGAAAGAAATTCTTTCTCTCATTGCAAAGAAGTTCCAGAAGGGGAAAGGGAAATTCAAAGGGAAGTTACCTCTCGCATGCTTCCGTTGTGGAAAAGTTGGGCATATTGGCTCTCAGTGCTTGAAGAATATCAATGATGATGACAGTGAAGATGAAAACTTCAAGAAGCCTCAAAGAAGGTTCTTCAAAAAGGGAGACTTCAAATCTGGTAAGAAAATGCAAAGGAAGAGCTTTGTCTGTGAAGAGGAAGAAGATGACAATGAATTCTGTGATGAAGAAGAACCAGAATTCAAAACTGGGAACCATGCTTCTATGATGGCCACTGTTGAAAAGTCAGAAGATACTGATGGTGAAAAACAACTGAGAACTTGTGTAGATCCTGAGGTGCAACTTAAGGATGCAGTTAGTAAGCTTAAGATTAAATGTAAGAGCTGCAATAAGTGGAAATCAATTGTAGAAGAATCAACTGAATATGTTGATCAACTTGAAGCTGAAATTGAACGACTGGAAGAATTTGTGAAGGTACAGTCTAAAATAATTGAAAGCAATGATGATGTAGTTGATCTGAAGCTGAGAATTGAAGAGCAAGCAAAGGTCATCAATGACCTCACATCCAGACTGGATGAAAAATCCAAGACTGTTGAGGGTCTTGAGGAGGAAGTAGTTACTCTGAGGATTAAAATGGAGACAGAATCAGTTCCAAAAGAATCGAGGAAGAAAATACAGTTCGGAAGATTCTCAGATGCAGAATTACTTGCAAGAGCCAAGTGTGGTTCAGATGGGGTTGGAAAAGTCTTGAGTGATCAAAGACCTGCTTGCATGGGAAAGAGTGGAATTGGCTGTGAGGCTGAGTCATCAACTGCTGGAAGTGCAAAGATCCAAAATAAAGATAAGATGAAAGTTGAACATGTTGAAATGTTACCTAGAGTGCTGAAAAAGGAACCCTCAATCCAAACTAAAAGGAGACCTGAAAATTATCCTCAAACTTTCAAAAATGGCAGACAGTCTTACTATTCTCCCAAGGAAGAAGCTATAAGGAAAAATTCAAGTGAGAAGACATTTCTTCTCATGAAGTGTCAGTTCTGTGGCTATCTGGGCCATACCATGTCCTATTGTGAAGAGGCAAGAAGCTATCTGAATGGAGAAGATATAGATGCTCAACAAAGGAGAATAATTTCATATCCAAAATCTTATAGAAGAAATAATTTCTATGGATATTGTTTTCATTGTTATAACTTTGGTCATAAGGCCATTAATTGCAGGCAGAGAAGGGACATTGACACCTCATACAGAAGTTCCAGACATGTCAAGTCTCGTCAGCAAGACGATGTTTCTCTTTCAAACAGGTTCTCACCTCTTAAAGAAGACTTTGACTATGAAGAACCTGGGTTTGCGGAAGAGATAGTTGAAAGGCCATCAGTTCTATATACTCAATCTAATGTCTCATGGAAGGAAAGGAGGAAGATTGAGAAATCAAACCTTGCAGAGGTAGCTCTCAAAGCTACAAAGAACAACAGTACCTGGATTCTAGATAGCGGTTGCTCATCTCATATGACAGGTAATGCCGGTCTACTAACAAATATCATAAAGAATGTTGATGGTACAGTAAGATTTGGTAATGATGGGGCTCTGAAAATCAAAGGGAGTGGAAGTACCAAATTAGCTAATGGAGAACTAAAGAAGACTGAAGTCCTTTACGTAGATGGCCTACGTCATAATCTCCTCAGCGTGAGTCAAATCTGTGACTCAGGACTTGTTTTTACTTTTAATCAGAAAGGCTGCACTATCAAGGGAAAAACTGGCAATTCTCTCATGAAGGGATGCAGAACAGAAGGAAACTTGTATCAGGTTGATAGTGAAGAGAATGTATGTTACATGACTGTTGAAGAAGAAAACAATCTGTGGCATCGGAGATTGGGACACATCAATCAACAAGACATGGAGAAAATATCAAAATTGAGAATTGTCATGGACATTCCCAACCAGAAGCGTGAGCGTGAAAAATCCTGTGATGCTTGTATTCGTGGGAAGTTGGTCTGCAGTTCATATCGACCAAAGAAGAAAAAGGCATCTCACCTTCTTTATCTGATTCATACAGATTTTTGTGGTCCAATAAATGTTGCCGGAACTCATGGAGAAAGGTACTTTGACCTTTTCATAGATGATTACAGTCGAATGGCATGTGTGATGGTCATTCACCGGAAACGACAGGTCCTTGACTGCATGAAAACATATCGGCGAATCGCCGAGAATGATACTGGACGAACAATCAAAGTGTTGCGATCTGACAATGGAGGAGAATACACGTCCATTGAATTTGAAAATTATCTGGAGAAGCATGGGATACAACATGAGGTAGCTGCTGTGAGAACTCCACAACAAAATGGAGTTGTTGAACGAAGGAATCGACAGGTGAACAACATGGCACGAACTATGCTGATTGAGAGTCGTATTCCACGACATTACTGGAAAGAGGTGGTTCAAGCTGCAGTGTACATTCAGAATCGAACAGGACTTTATATGGGTGAGACGAAGACACCATATGAATTGTGGCATGGACGGAAGCCTTCTCTAAAATACTTTCGTGTTTTTGGAAGTAAGTGCTTCATCAGGAACAAAGAAGGAAATCAGGGGAAATATGGTGACAACGCAGATGAAGGAATCTTCCTCGGTTACTCAATGAACAGCAAAGCCTACAAATGTTTCAACAATCGTTTGGGAAGGATTGTGGAAAGCAATGATGTTAAGATAATTGAAGAGAAAACCACAAATGCTTCACGGACGTCATATGCTGATGTGATAGAAAGTCATGAAGAATGTGGACATGAAGAAACTACAAATGCCGAAATAGAGGAAGCTGTTCAAAACACTCATCAATCACATAATGATGTTGACTCAGAAGAATAATCTGAAGAAGAAACTATGGCTGAAGAGAATACTACTGAACCTCGCAGGAGAAATCGAAGAGCTGAGATTGATCCATCCAACATAATTGGGGATAGGAGTGCACCCACACAAACCAGAAGGATGAGGAATACCACGCAATCTGCATTTCTATCAGTTGTAGAGCCATCCTCATTCGAAGAAGCTGCAAAAGATGAATCTTGGGTGAAATCCATGAATGATGAATTAGATCAGATTGATAAGAATCAGACATGGGATCTTGTCCAGAGACCTGAAGGTCACAATGTGATTGGTACCAAATGGATTTTCAAAAATAAGTTTGATGAGCATGGAAGTGTTATCAGAAACAAGGCACGACAGGTATGTAAAGGATACTCCCAGATTGAAGGTATTGATGTTGAAGAAACCTTTGCTCCAGTTGCTAGACTGGAATCAATCAGGCTTTTCCTTGATATGGCACTCCAAAGAGGATATAAAGTATATCAAATGGATGTTAAGACAACATTCTTGAATGGTGTACTCGAAGAAGAATTCTACATTGAACAACCGGTGGGGTTTGTCTTGGGTACCGATGAAACAAAGGTCTGCAAACTAAAGAAAGCTCTATATGGTTTGAAGCAGGCACCACGGGCATGGTACTCACGGCTAGATTCATATCTCAAGAAGTTGGAATTCAAAAGAGGAGGAGTTGATCACAATATCTATGTGAAAAATTCTCCAAAAGATTAGTTCATGGTTCTTGTCTACGTTGATGATATCATTTTTGGTGGCAGCAGGCAGAAATCAGTGGATGAATTTGCCAACCACATGAAATCAGAATTTGAAATGTCTATGATTGGGGAGCTCACATATTTCTTGGGGTTGCAAGTAATTCAAAAGAAGGAATACACTTTCATTTCTCAGGAAAAATATGCAAGAGAGTTGCTGAAGAAGTTCAATATGCAAGACTCCAAACCAATGTCAACTCCGATTCCTGTTGGAACTAAGCTTGGAAAGCATGAGGATGGGAACTCTGTTGATCCCACCATGTACAGGAGGATCATTGGAAGCCTACTGTATCTGACAGCGACAAGGCCAGATATTGTCTTTGCA
Organism: Viscum album; assembly: GCA_963277665.1. Taxonomy (NCBI): domain Eukaryota; kingdom Viridiplantae; phylum Streptophyta; class Magnoliopsida; order Santalales; family Viscaceae; genus Viscum; species Viscum album. The sequence continues at coordinate 631,369,756 of OY728121.1, forward strand.
ACATGCCTTGCGGCCCGCTTTCAGAGTAATCCAAAGGAGGAACATATGTCAGCAGTAAAAAGAATCATGAGGTATATTCAAGGCACACATAACTTCGGGTTATTTTTTGCTGCAGGCAGGGACAGTGAATTATCAGCGTTTTCTGATGCTGACTGGGCTGGGGATGTAGTAGACAGAAAGTCCACTAGTGGTGGAGCTTTCTATATTGGGCATAAATGTGTTGGCTGGTTGAGCAAGAAGCAAGAAAGTACTTCTCTTAGTACTACTGAAGCTGAATATATCTCCGCCACAAAAGCATGCACTCAACTTCTTTGGATGAAGCAGCAACAAATATATATTGGTGATAAGGTGCAGCAACCAATGGTGATTTATTGTGATAACAAAAGTGCAATTGATCTTACGAAGAATCCGGTTCAGCATTCTCGTACAAAACATATTGAAATACGGTATCATTTTATCAAAGAAAAGGTTGAACAAGGCGTGATTAAAATGGATCATGTTGGAACTAATGAGCAAGTGGCTGATATCCTAACCAAGCCATTGTCCGCGGCTGTGTTCGAGAAGCATCGGTTGAACCTCGGTGTTCGACCACCTCCTACTGCATAAGGAGGCTCCGGAATTCCCCTCTCCCCATTTGTTTTAACTGTTTTTATCTGTTTATGGCTGTGATGCAGGTTTATGGGGGAGATACTATCCAGGGGGAGTATGGCTTGAGCTGAACGTTGAACAAACTTTTCGGTCTTTGGTTTTATTGTCAATGGGGGAGAAAGGAATAAATTCAAGGCAAGAAATTCTTCTGTGATGAGAAGTGTAAGCTTGTGATGAGAAGTTTAATAAGGATAACATCGGGATGGAGAATTTCGTGTACGATTTCAACACACTAAGACCCAATTCAAGCTTTCTCTCTTGTTTTCTACACCGAGCATTGCTCACGTAGACTTAGAGTGTTAGCTGAGTTGATTCTTGCGTTTTGGATTTGCTCATGGTTGGAGATCTATTGAATTTATTCTGATTGCCAACAAACCCAAAGGGGGAGATTGTTGGAACCAGGATCTTCAAAGCATGATTTGGTGTATGGTTTGTGTTTGTTGTCAATCCTCAGTGGAAGTTCAGGGTGTGAACCAACAAAGCGATCATACCGTTCAGGAAGAAAACAGTAGTGAAGGTGGCGCTGTTTCCCAGTGTTTGCCAAATTTTTGGGCCTGAAAATCCGTAAATAAAGTAAAGTGTTTTTGGCAAAGATACTTGCGCGCCGAGCTCTTGGAGGATGAAAGACTTGCGCGCCATATGTTTTTGAGGATCAGAACATCACAATTTGGCTTAGGAAAGAAGGTCGCGCAAGTGTTGGTTGGGTCGCGCAAGTAACTTGCGCGACAGAGGATCTGGAGACAGGACTTGCGCGCCGTCGAGGGACTTGCGCGCCGTCGCGCATGGGGTCCAGTTTGCCTATAAATACTGGACCACCCCTCCTCATTTCTAATGGAGTTCAAGGCCGAGAGATTGTTCGAGCTCTCGTCGCGCAGGTGGTTGAGTCGCGCAGGTGGTTGTTTTGTCGCGCAAGTAGAGCTTGCGCGCCGGTGTTTGGCTGTTCTCCCAAGGTAGTTTGGAAGAGAAAGGAAGTGGATCGCGCAAGTATTTAGTTCAAGAAGGCAGTGTCGCGCAGGTGCTTCAGTGACACTTGCGCGCCAGTTTAGTCTTGCGCGCCTGAGACTTGCGCGCCGCCGGGAGACTTGCGCGCCGGGCTTGAAAAGGAGACCTAGACACTATTGAAGCACGCCTGCCTTGCTGGAGCTGCACGAAAGCCGATAAACTACTCGGTTCATTCGAGGAAAAGTGATACTCTTCTTCTGGTGAGAATCGGACTTCAATAGAGCATCTACATTCAACAAAGGATGCACTCTTATGCAAATGAAGAAGAGACCTACACGTCTATAAACTGAGGGGGACTTCACCAACGGCAGTGAGCCAGGGGGAGTCAACGGGAGTGACCCGAGGGATGCAGTGAGTTATCCCTGAACTATTGTAAAGGCAGTGAGCTTGGGACAGAGTGTCTGTACCCGAACTTTTGTATCCGCATCTAGTGAAGCATAGTGGATTTAGGTACGACCGGCAACCTGTCGGCGTATGCTCCTTGGACGTAGCCCTTAGTGGTGAACCAAGTAAAAATGACTGTGTCTTCTCTGTGCATGTGAATGTTTTCATTTTGATCGTAATCATCATACAGGTTCAACAACTTCCTACCAACGTGGGAACAAGATCCAACAAATTAAAAGAAAAAGTGGTCACCCTAATTCACCCCTCCCCTCTCAGGGTGTCCCGGGGTCCTTCACCTCCAATACATGGTAAGTCTAAAAGAACTATATATACATTAGAAGATATGTTGAGGTCATGCTAAATTGAATTTTATGGTATGTGGGAACATTATTTACCTTTTTTGGAATATACATAAAATAATATCTTCTTATTCCTGAATTAAAAGAAAATGTATGAAGCATTTTATGAAAAGAGTTTTCATTATGAAACTTGATGGGATGAAGCTGGTGAAAATAATCTTGTAGGCCCATATCTTTAAGAAGATTCAATGATGATAGTAGAGACTATTTAGAATCATATTAAGTAATATCAAAGTAGAAAAACGTTCTATGCCAATAACCAAAGTACAATAAATTTTAAGTGGGAGATAATGTTTTCCTGAAGATATCTCAATGGAAGACTGTTATAGGGTTCAATTAAAGAGGAAAATTGCGTCCCATTCTTTTCAAGACTTTTGAAATTATGGAATCAATTGATGTTGTGGCTTACCATTCAAAAATTCCACATATGTGAGGTCCTAGACCCTGTTCACTCAATAATAAATAAATCCAATTGGCCACATGGCCTCAAAAACACATCCCCATAGAATAAAGGTAAAATAATAAAATCAAAAGAGGGGTAATATAAACAACTGAACAAGTAAAAAGTAAATATCCAGCATATAAAAACCCATAATTAGATAATAGTTTCATATAAAATGATGATCATGGAATACTATAAAAAGATATCTAATACATGGAAACATGGATATAGTACCATAGATGTATCAAGAATACAAAAATACGAAACGAACTATCCCAATAAAAAATCATGAGCCTAATCTAATCATTATTCTCCCATTCTCCAATGTAATAATCAATCAAGTATTAATATGATGAAACATTCCAATATCCCTATCAGTATCCTTAAAGTCAGTCTATGCACAAAATGTTTGTGAGATAACACTTAGTAGGCCACCACCAATAGTGTCCACAACAATTATTGTATGTGAATATAAGATAAAGTAGTGTCTTTATATAACAAGAATATATGTAATAATTGTATAATTGATGATATCCAATCCATAAAATATTTTTATGATGATGAAACTAAATCATGGGGGATATCTATAAATAATAATAGGTATGAAAAACAACCAATGTCATGTAATAATGTATTGCGCCTACATGGGACAGGGTCCAAGGAGTGGTAATTTCCAAAAAAAATAAGTAATCTTAATATGAATGATAATAGTATCCAAGGAGTAGAAACATACAAGGAATCCTAGTAATCTAATTAAATATTATCCAAGTAGTGGGAATGTAAAAAGAATACTAGAATGTCAGGTAAAGTAGTTGAGATGGATAATTTGAGTAGAAATTTCCAAGGCACCCAAGGAAGATGGTTTCTTTAAGAAGAATTTTCCAAGAAATTCAAAGAGTAAAAATATATAGGATCCAATGAGTAGAAATTTCCAAGGAATAAAAATAAGTCATGTAACTAAGATCCAAGGAGATGTAATTTCCATGTCATCCTATTGGTTTATTGGATCCAGTGAGTAGAAATGTACCAGGAATATTAGAATATCAGGAAGATCAAGTAGTTTAATTCATGGAGTGTAAATGTCTAATGAATCCTAACCAATTCATTCATTATTTAATAATTCCCTTAGTAACCAAATACAATCCAAGGGATCAATAAATTTATACCTTTAATATACAGATATGAGGTTCTAAAAGGTGCTTCAAACCATTAAATATTCACTTTAATACATCATTAAAGTATCAATTATAAAAGGAGAGATAATTACATCCCAAGGGTGGAATAAATGCGATAAAAAACATAGAACTCACCCCATGAGAGGTTCATAATGATGTCAATAACCACCAACCTTAATGAAAAGTGTCATGGTGTGTCTCAAACATGTTTTTATTAATTAACCCAATATGCAATTAATTTTTAAGGAATCAACCAGAAAGTATGGCATATGAAACATTGGAAACAAGGTATAAATAATAATACTATAAGGGAAAAGTTATATCACACCATCCACAAGCCCGTAGAATATTACCCATATAGTCTCATCCAGAGATTCAATCAACATTAGAAGAAAATGGAAGAATAGATGAATGTCCTAAAAATACTTCATAAGATCCAACACCAAAATAAATTCATTAATAGTATATAAAACCTAAAATGGAATTAGTGGAATAGAGAACTCAGAAGCACACATACAATGAGATTGACTATTTGAGAATTAGAGTCTAGATTAAATATTTATGGAAAATCCTATCATATTCTTCATTGTTTGAGATAAAATAATAGAGGAGGGTGGCCCTTGATGGATAAATAAGGGTCACAATAGGTGCGTTAAAAATTTAATGAATTTGGGGAAAAGTGTTTATTTACCCTCAAAATATCGAATCATGGTTTCCTAAACTGTTTTCCAACCATGCACCCCTCTCTATCTTCAAACCACCCTCACATGGTCATGGTGCATGGTTTGAAAACCCATGCATTGAACATTAATTTTTTTCCTCTGCTAAAAATAACAACAACAACAAACTAGCATGTTCCCTAGGAGGCATAGTATCCTTATATATTGTAGCACCTAAATGTGGACTATACCACCCACCACTATTTAATCAAACTCTATGGCCTGGGTAGAAAAATTTCTACTAATAATGAAACCCAAATTCCATTTCCAAAAACATAGTGTCATGGATCCAAACAATCTCTGAACACCTCTATTTCCTCTATAACCTCACTAGGCATTAAATTTAAGGAAAAACCTATGATTTGAACTAGGAATCAAAAGGATTATTACCTCAGGGAAAACCCAATATTTTATAATTATACAAATTGAGTCCATTCTAACCTTTAAGGGTGGTAAAGAATAATTTGATAATTACTCTTACCACTGTGTACATATGTCAGCATCCCACTCCCAAGGATCATCATTTACATGAATGGGTTTCCATAACACCCATACCAGAGTAAATTACTAGATTGAACGAGCCTTCATGCCCTGAAAAAAATATGGACATGATGCTCCTCAAATGATGCTTCTACCTCCAAATGAAATTCCTTGAACCTAATAATATATGATTGTTCATAATGATATCAAGAAATATAACATACATGAAAGACATCATTCATGGACTGGTACCTATGAGGTAACTAAAAATGATAGGATACTAGCCCGACACTCTCCAAAATCTCGATGGGACTACCATAACGAAGAGATAGATTCCCTTTTTTTTGAATCTCTCTATGCCCTAGTCTTGGTGAAACATGCAAGTAATCTCAACCCCACAAATTGAACATTTGTGGTCAATATTAACGATCGATGAATTTCTTATGTTTATACAGTGCTATAGACATCCACTTATTAATAAGATGAACCAAATTTAAAGTTTCCTGACCAATATGAGGACCCAGTAGCATTTCTTATTCTACTATTGACTAGATCAAAGGTGAACGACATGACCTATTGTATTGGGCCTCATATTGATCAACTTGTACAGTCCCCTGGAAGCTATTATTATAAGAGAAATTAGTGATAGGTATGTTCTTCTCCCATGAACCTCTGAAATCAACAAAACATTATCAAAGTATTTACTTCAAAACATTTATTTTATGCTCATACTAATCATCGGTACGTGGGTGGTAGGAAGTTCTTAGCAGTACATGTGATCCTAATTCCGTCATCAACCCCTACTAGAACCATGAAATAAAATGAGTTTCTATATATGATTTGATTAAACATGGGATCCCATTTATGAATTTGTACTCATGCATGTAGAGCCTCCAGATTTCATCCACTAAAAGAGTCTCTAGAATAGAAAAAAATTGGCGACCTTTATCAAACTATCCGCTATCACCCAAACAATGTCACTATGACAAGGTGATATTTGTTTCCCCATCATAAACTCCTTAGTGCTGCCATATAATTTCCACTAAGGAATTGGTAACAGATGTAAAATCCATGCAGGTCTCTGGTGCTCTACCTGCATCTGCTGATAGGTGGAACATTGAGTAACAAACCCCACTATCTCTCTTTTCTTCCCCAACCACTAGTGTTGAAAACATAAGTCCAGATACATCTTTCTAATACCAGGATGAAAATCCCATATCATGACATATGTCTCTTACATCAAATACTCATGGATGTCTCATGGAACCTAAAAGCATCAGTGGTTGTAGAATATCTCATTCTCATCAATGTTCCTACCAGGAGGTTGGCCATCAAAAACCATACTCTCTCTTAGGACCCATCTATTAGAATTTTTTCATTTTCACATCCAAACTATATAAATAAGAATATAATACACTAAGAAAGATGAGAAAATATTCTTCCCATTACTATCCTAAACCTCCAAGTGCTTCCCTAAAAATAGGTCCATAAGTTCACTAGCCTCTAGCCTCCAGAACTGCCAGTGTCTGACTTCCTGGTTAGTGCATCAGAAACTTCCTCTACCTTTCCAGGAATATCAGCAAGATCAACATTGACTGAATAAATGTATTCAACACACCTTCATAACATGATATTCAAGTCACATTGTGTAAATATGTACATGAGGCTTTTGTGTTCTGTATACTCAAAAAAAATGTTCTCTTAGTAAATAATGCCTCCAAAAATGAAAGGCATCAACAAAATTGGCTAACTCAAGATCATGGGTCAGGTAGTTCGTCTCATGTGGCCTCATCCGATGATACTTTCACACCGTGAATCCTTGCCCCTTTATTAGAACTACTCCTATATTGATACCTAATTCATCTATATATGCTGTATAGCTCCATCCCAACTCTAGAAGAATTTGGATCGATGTTAAATGTATCCTCAATTTCAAATCTTGAAAGGTTGTATCATGGGATTCTAACCATGATATGTTGACACCCTTCTTAGTCAAGCCCAAAACAGGTTCTCCTAGGCATAATAAGTCATGTTTTAAGCACATATAATATACATATAGCCCCAAGAAACTCCATATATAAACGATGTTATAGGTATAATCTTAGGAAAATGAATCTCTCACCTTCTCTGGGATAATTGATACACTTTTCTCTGAGATAATATGAAATAGGATGTGAATCTTATCCATCTTGAAGTGTCACTTTTTGTTCTTATCATAAAAAGGATGATATCTTAGTGTACCCAATTTTATCTCAAAATGTTTTTCCTAGTTGTTTCGAGTGTTTGAATACATCCAGATATCACCCAGGAATACCACCACAAAAGAATCTATAATTGGATGGAAAACTTGGTTAATACGTTCCCTAAATACTACTAGCATGATTGTAAGGATGAAAGTAAAGGCCTAATACTCAAATATACCATACCTATTATGAAAAGATTTATATGGTATATCATCTATTGAATAACAAAATTGATGATAACCAAATATCATATCAATCTTTGAGAACACCTGAAATCCTTGGAGATGAAAAAATAGATCACTTATCTTGGGTTAGGGACACCGGTTTATAACCATCAACTAGTTCAATTTATGATAACATATACATAAATGAATGGATTCATCACCATATTAGTCAAAAGGACCAATGAACCCCATGAGGATGTAATGGGTTATATAAAACCCTTTTCTTCCAAGCCTTCTAGCTACCTCTTGATGTCATATAAATCAATAGTACCCATTCTATAAGGAAGAATGGATACTAGTGCATCCCCTTACACATGATCGATAGAAACATCTACCACAATATTAAGAGTTAGACCTGAAAATTCATCTGGGAAAACTCTGTAGAAGAGAAACAACACTATTAGGAATTCTTATTAACACATTACCTGATCATCTAGAAATATTATATCAATACGAGATATCATACTACCAATCCCATGATTATCTAGTCTAGATATACTCTCTTGAAGATTCCATTCACCCTTGTGAATGAAAACCCCACCCATGGTGATGTGAATGTTACCATATAATGATATAAAAAAACCTAATCATGATTGGGAAACAAATAGATCATCTCGATAATTAAAACAAACATCGTCATCTCTATAAACAATTGGTCTCACAGAAAGTGACACCCACCTACCTCAAGGGGGAACTCCCTGCACTAGCATACAATCTCAAATCAAATTGCCAAAAGAGTGCAACTATCAGACCATAGTGGCCCAGAGTCAGTGCTTTATTTTAATACATTGTCATGATATAAGGAATCATGCCCCAAAAGACAGATTAGTTTATTAGTCTTGGAAAATAGATTACATAAATGAACATTTCATTACACATTCAAACATAAATCACAACATAAATAGTCCATTGAGAAAACCATTATCCCATAGCTTAACCCTAGATATCAAATATAATAAACTTTTTTAATCCTGGGAAAACAAAACAAAAGTAAGGGGTGAGCTCAAATGCTCAGTAAGGGTAAATAATTTAGCGGATGCTATAAAATTTTAAGGAAAGATGTGTAATAAAAACAACAGCCATTTAAACATAAACATAAACATTATATAGAGAAAATAAATAAAAAATTACCATATAAACTTGCACATGGATATTAAACTAGTCCAACAATCAAATTTAATAATTAATTTCATAATGAGGGAATGCCTAATGCTGGACATAATTACCACATAGTCAAGGCCTCATGCCAAGACTAAAAATGAAGTTTTATTCAAGTCCTTGTGCAAAGACATTAACTTTTCTCATGATACTTACTGATGGATCGAGGGGATATAGCGGTCCGCACCCATCACTTACTAAGTCTACTGCATTCCTCAAATGAAAATGTTGAAACATAAAAAAAAACATTCGTATTAAAACAAGCATAAGAAATGTAAATACATCAACAATTAACCATAAATGGTATAAAAATGGAACATTCACAGTCAAACATATCATAACTCAATCAATACAATATTTAAGATTGTATTTAAAATAAATCAACCTCAATTCAGAATAATATACAAAAAATGATGTTGACATAATTGAAAATAATCAGTAAAACCCTTTGAGGGAAATATCTTTTTTTTTCATAAAATGATTTAAAAGTATCAAAATTTATAAAGGAAGACGTTTAAAAGATATTATTTTAATAAAAGTGTGTCATACGACTTTAAAACCTTTCATGGGAATTAAAATTTTAAAACATTCATGTCCATATAAATAAATCCTTAAAACCATTTTGAATACATGGACATCAATGAGAATGATTTAGAATAATAAATATTTAAAACATTTAAAATGATTTTTTAGTTAAAGAGTACCTTAAAAAATCATTTTGGAAATCCATTTATGAAACACTGACATGGATAATAAATATTTCCCAGAAAATACTTACACATGAACAATCTCGGATAATAAGGAGATTGAGGAACTAACCCTTACATTGTAATTTACTTTAGCCGGGATTATGTTTAACCACCTGTATAATGACCATTGTATGTAATTAAATTATTAAAAACCCATATTAATATTTATTCTATTATACATGATTAATTTATGGATTTATACTACCCATTTAATAATGATTTCCATGTAAAATTAACATTTCAGGTAATAATCAATTTCCTTATCGTACATGTTTTAATTTGTTATTCTTGATCGTATAACATAGATCATGATTTAAATAATTATAAAATATAAAACATTATTTATATATCATATGTATTTGGTATATAAATTTGTATAATAGATAGATATATGAGAAGGAAAACACCATTTATGTAGACGGAAGGTCGTACGTACGCATAAAGGTTGTTTCTGTTTTCATATCATATTGAATGGACATAAGTGAAGAAGATATGTGTATATATATATATATTCAATAGAATTATTACTTAATATATTACATACTTATTAATAATATATATTTTAATAATCATTGTTGAATGGTGAATGTGGAAATGAATATCATTGCGTCGTGGAGATGGTAAGTTGTACGTACACACGAGTGATGAAATCATTTCCTTAATGATTAAAAGGTGTTGAATTGGATGGTATATTAATTTTACAGAGACATTAGAATGTTATTATAAATATTTATATACATATTAAAAATCATTATATCCATCCAAATAACATAGTTTTGAATAACAAATTACACAACGATGCGGGGACGGTAAGCCATACGTACGCACGCATGGTGACATAATCATTCATAGAATCGAAAAAAATAATGAAAATGGTTGTACCATATTTATAATAACATAAAAGTTTATAGATTTTAGTCTATTTATTATTGTGGTATGGAAATAACAAATAAAGATAATGTGTATGATGAAGATAACTTTGAAAGAGGTGATGAAATTATTACCTCTTTTTCGGGTTCATCCTTTTAATTTGAACAAAAGGGCTCCTTAGGATGGATTTCTGCTCAAGGTAAGGACTCTATGTTAAAGTGAGAATAGTTGGAAGGATATTTGGGCATGGGTTAGCTGTGGAAAATGGTTTTGGAGGTGTTAATTTGAGAAAAGGGGAAGTTCCCTTTTATATGAGGGGTGAGGGGAACCTTAAGAAAAAACATGAAATATTATTTTATTACACAATCCAATTCAGTTTATAAAGGCTAAAAATGAAGTTATTTCGATCATTAAGTGGTTATGGGTAGAAATAATCTTAACCAATAGGTTTTAGATAAGTTGAGGTTATCATATTAACCTTATAATTTAGATTTAACTCTTAGTTAAATAGTTTAACATTTACCATGTCTCCTTGTATTTTTATATACATTTGATAAATAATATTACTATAAAATTACAAGAGAACCCCAAGTGGTTAATTAATGACATATATATTATTATATAAGTCCTTTTGATGATCCGAATATTTTTAGGACTATTTTATAATTTAATAATATAGTTTTCCTTTTAAAAACTTGTTTATATGAATTTTGAAACTATTTAAAAATAGATTTTTTAAAGTCCTAAAAACTATATCACAAGAAACAAAATTATCTAATAAACCCTAAAATGTCATATTAAACAATAAAATTAGTGTAATTCATCAAAACATTCAAATTATATTTATTTTATTATCTATAGTATCATTTATTTGATAATTTTATTAATAAGGAAAATACTGCATCATCATTGTGTCATAAATAAATTTAATTATTTGATGTCTAGAAATTATTAATAAAATACCATGATGTTGGAAATATATTTAAATTTCTAAATAATATTTATAGTCGAATTTATCATTATTTATAACACTATATTAAAAATGGTTTACTTATTAAACTTTGAATTTTACTATTTTGACTCTTCTTTAAATAAAATAATAATAATTATCCTAATCTAATCTAAGTGGATCAAAAGGATAATATTTTATTCCAAAGTTTGATTTTGGTCGAACTAATCCAATATAATTAGGACATGTGTTAGTGTAATTATAATATAATTTTTACCTTTAATTACCCCATTTACTTTTATCCATGGTAAATAAAATTCAAAAGTTATAATTCACCAAAAAAATATTTTCATCATATTGAACCAAATTTTACTTAATGATATTGACCATGTCTCCTAGATTTTTGAAATTCAATTCACATAAGTGGTAAAATTATGTTTTATGCCAATTTTCAAATGTTCCAAGAAGGTGGGTAAAAGACGGTAAAAGGTTCAATAAAATATTATATATATAATATTATTATAAAATTAATACAATTAATTAAAATTAACTAATATAGGTATTATGTATATATTTTTACTGAAATTATATTTAGATAAAATATATAATTTTTTAAAAAAAATATTCAATTTTAAACAAAAAACGTAGTGTTTTCACTATTCATCAAAATTTGAATGTTTTTAGAAAAGTTCCAAAAATTTAACCTAATATAATTTGGATATTACAAATCCAAAAATGAAGTCAATGTCACAAAATTCAAAACATATAAGTTTCATTAATTAAATTAAAACTAATTTTCGTTGTCAAAACAAAAAAAAGCGAGTTTTATCAAAAGTAAAAACTATTAAAAGATTTACATGTATTTATGTTCAATATAAATGTGAAATTACTTATAATGAACTAAATTATATTAAATCATAAAAATACAATATAATTATAATTTAAAACCACTCAAATGAATAATTTAACACTCTATATTATTTCTATTAAAAAATCTGTTTTCAATTAAAATTTAGTATTTCTCACTATTCATCAAAATATGACAATTATTAGAAAAGTACCAAATTTTTTTCCAAACTACATTTTTAAGTCCCGATTCAAATGAGTAATTTAATTTAACTAAATTGAATATATAAAAGTTTCAAATATTGGATTTAAAAAGGGTTCTCCATTAAAAGGCAGAAAAACTGCAATTTTTGAAAAATATTTCTTTTATCTGAAAATTTAATTTTTCCTTATATTATGTCTAAGAAACAGAAAAGTTGAATGTTAAAATTTTATATGATATATATAAAATTCAAAATGTGGTTAATACTATTGATAAACTCTTTTTGAATGGCTAGTTTGGTATGTCTTTGTATGCTCGATCTCAGTGTTGCGTGTAGTGCAAGCTATTGAATTACTTTAAAGAGATAACATATTATAAAATCAGGGGGTGTTTCAATCTCCCCTCACTCATTAAATTGTGTCCCCGCAATTTGAAATTGTTTTTTGGAATATAAATAGTGGAAAATAGAAAATATCTTTGTGGAAAACCCACATCAGAAATAGGGTTAATAAACATTAGTCTTAATAAGAGAGAAAGGGAAATGAAAAAGTCACCACCAAATTATGATCTCAATTAAGTCAATTTTTTTTGTAAATTAAAGACACATAATTGGAGAAAAAAGTTAATATTTATATGGATTAATTGAGGTCATCAATCACAAACAAGGGTAAAATTGAGGGCCTCAATACCATCAATCTACAATGATTTAAAATATCATCAGTTCAACAAAACATAAGTTATTAGGATAACATATTTTTGGTTTTAAGATCACTTCCTTATATTTTAAGAAATAATTTCTTTATAGAATAAGAGAAAAAAATATACATGCAAGAAGAGTTTCATCCTTTAACTAATTCCTACCGCAAACTCATCATTCACTCCAAAACATAATTGAACCAAAAAATATTCTATTTAACCTAATCGTATAGGGTCCCAAATATAAATATATATCATTTAAATGAAGAAAACTATTTTTAATAACTAGGGACTTCTTGTAGGCTAGTGGAAGGTGATAAAGCCTTGTCACACTTTGGTTGTGCGATCAATTCCCTCAACATTTTCTGACGTGATAGGTTGTTTCCTAACCTACATGATGTATTTTTTATAACAATCCAAAAATAATCTTGTGAAATATTTTAAAATTATACAATAGTATCAAACGTCTAACTTAAACCACTCCAACATTTATAGTTATCCAAAATACTTCTGTCCAAATTCTCTCTAAAAGGTCTCTAAATTCGAAAATCAATTGATTCATTAGATTTACCAAACAACATAAAGATTATATATTTGTCACATACTGAAAATATTATTACCTTCATAACATTAAAACATTAATGAAAACAAAAAGTACTGAAGTAAAATCCTTATATATGTCACATTATTCTTATGACTAGAATATAATTCTTGAATCCAAAAATAAAAATACATTAATTATTCCACTTCAAATATAGTGAAAAAATAAACTTGGCTTCCTCCCAAGGCCTTTTTGAGGTATTTTTACTTCGATATTAGGAAATTCATTTGCATAATTCCCCATTTATCTATAATTATAGCTTTCAACATTTAGAGACTATTTCTCTCACTTGAAATCACAAGCCTGGTAACCTTTTTCTCAACATTTGTAAAAAACACCCATTCCTTTTAGGTATGTACCAGGGTGTTTCTTCCCACAATTATCACATTAGAGAAAATATGTCTTTCCCTTTTTTCCTTTACCCATCTGTTTCTCTATTGTTCCCTTCTTTTCTTGATTTACATTAATGTCATAAGACATAGAGAATTACTTTTCTTTATTGATAACACATAAGACTATATCTTCATATGATGAGAAGGATTGTGAGACTAATGCTCGATAGAGGAATGGTCTTAACCCATGTATGAATCGATCAATATTACTCCTTGGTTTGCATATATAATCTACAACATTCATTTCCAACCTTGTAAAGTTAGCCTCATGCTTTGCGACATTCTCATCCTCCTTTTTCATCAGACTCAGAAATTGCCATTATATTTCCTCTTGATGGTCACATGGAAAGTATTTTTCTATGAAAAGATCTTTAAACTCCCTAAATTTTATATTTTATACTTATTCTTCCTCCTTTTTGTTTTTAATTAATAACCACCATTGATCTGTATCTTCCGTGAGGCGATAAAATGTCATAAAAACATTTTCCATTTTTCTGTTCCCCAAAGCATGAAATATTTTCAGTAAAGAACTTATCCATTTCTTAACACCAAGTGGATATTTTGCCCCTTTTCATGGTGGTATTTTTTCCTCATGAATCGGTCTAACATTGATCCTCCACGTTGTGGACGAGGGTGCTCCATATGGGTAAGGGTATTATTCATAACATGAGTGAGTTGTCCCAATAAGGTGATTAGCTGATCAGCACCAGTTGCATCACCAACTCCATTATAATTATCTTTAGTAGGAGGGAAATACGTACATGGATTACATGTTATGATAAGGTTTACATTCCAACCACTAGGATCCATTTCTAAAAAATTTCATACACTATATTAGTTTATAAATCACAATACAAAAACCTAAACATTTAAAACACTTAACATAAATTGAATAGTTTATGGATATAATCGACAATCATAAAAATGTTTTCCATAAGGAGGTATATAATAATAAATCCTTCATAATTTTTTATAAGGAAAATGTTAAGTATCCTATGCATATACCCCAAGAGTGTCGTATCCAAGAGTGCTGAAAGGCCCGTTGTCGTGTACCAGGATACCCCGGGTCAAGCCCGAAACTCCTTGTTGGAGTTTTCGCTCCTAGGTTCATATATGCCAGAGCCTCCACTAGCTGCACATATCTATACATTGATGTATTTCTTGTAGAATTCAAAAAATCTCTACATAACCAAAATTCTAGGAAGTTATTCTATAATAATCCTCAAAGTATATCTTAGGGTAAAGGTCTCTAATAAAAGTTTCTCTAAATCTAGTTTCCATGGTTTATATACTAAAATTCATTTTTTAACAACTAGAACACCACAAACCTAGTTACCCATAGTCTAGGGATTATTTTAATACATTGGTATGCTATAACAAATCATGTCCTGAAAGACCGATTAGTTTAGCAGTTTTAGAAAATAGATTGCATACTTGAATATTACATTACACATTAAAACATCAAACACAAAATTAATAGTCTATTGATAATTCCATTACTACCCTAGATTAACCCTACATATCAAACATAATACACTTCTAGGAATACTGGGAAAACAAAAGATAATAATGGGTTCAGCTCAGATGCTCAGTAAGGGTAAATAATTTAGTGGAATCTATAAAATTTTAAGGGAAGATGTGTAACAAAAAAACATCCTTTTAAACATAAAATTGAACATAATATATAGAAAATAATTCAATAATTACCATATAAACATGCACATGGATACTCTACATGTCAAATAATCACATGTAATAATTAATTTCATAATGACGGAATGCCTAACGCTGGACATCATTACCAGGTAGTCAAGGCCTCGTGCCAAGTCTACAAATAATGTTTTTTCAAGGCCTTATTCCAAGACACTAATTTGTCTCATGAAACCTATCAATGCATGATGGGGCTATAGTGGTCCCCACTCATCACTCTCTAAGTCCATTTCACTCCTCATATAAATTTTTTGAAACATAACATAAACATTCGCTTTAAAACTATGAAATTTCAATACTTCAACCACAAATGATGAATGGTATAAAAGTAGAACATTCACAGTCAAACTTATCATAACTCATTCAATAAATAATTTAATATTGTATTAAATATAAATAAACTATAATCAAGAATAATATCCAAAAAGGATGTTGATATAGTTGAAAAGAATCAGTAAAACCCTTTGAGAGAAATATCATTTTTTCATGAAATCATATAAAAGTCTCTAATTTTATAATGGAATAAATTTAAAAGATATTTTTGAATAAAAGTGTCCCATAGCAGATTGAAACTTTTTATTGTAATTAACATTTTAAAACATTCATGTCCATATAAATAAATTTTTATAACCATTTTGAAAACATGGACATCAATGAGAAATATTTGGAAGAATAAATATTTAAAACATTTAAAATGATGTTTTAGTTAAAGAGTAATATCAAAGAATCATTTTGAAAATTCTTTTATGAAACATTTACATGGATAACAAATATTTCCCATAAAATACTTACACAAAAACAATCTCATAAAATAATGGGATTGATGAACTAACCCTTACCTTGTACATTCCTTTAGTCGAGGGTACGTTTGACCTCATGTATAATGACCATAGTAAGTTATTAATTTATTACAGAACCATATTAATATTTATTATATCATAAATTATTCATTTATGACTTTATATTACCCATTTAATAATGATTTCCATGTTAAATTAACATTTCTAGTAATAATAGCTTTCTTTATCTTACATGTTTTAACTTGTTATTATTGATCGTATCACTAAGATCATGATTGAAATAATTACAGAATATAAAACATTATTTACATATAATAAATATTTATAATATAAATTTGTATAATATATAGATATATGAAATAGAAATCACCTTTTATGGAGATGGTAGGCGGTAAGTACGCATAAACCATGTTTTCGTTTTCATATCATATTGAATGGAACTAAGTGAATAAGATATATGTAAATATATATATATATATATATTCAGAAACATTATTATTTCCTATATTACATACTTATTAATAATATATTTTTTTATAATAATTTTTGAATAATGAATGTGAAAATGAGTCTCATCGCGTCGTGGAGACGGTAAGTCATACTTACTCATGAGCGACGATATCATTTCGTTAATGATTAAAAGGTGTGGAATTGGATGGTATATTAATTTTATAGAAAAAATATCTTGTATTTTCATTATTTATATATATATATATATATTAAAAATAATTATATCCATTCAAATAACATAGTGTTGAATAACAAATTACACCACGACATGGAGATGGTAAGAAGTACGTACAGATGCATGGTGACATTATCATTCATTGGATGGGTTGAATAATTAATATGGTTTTACCATATTTATAATAAGAGTAATGTAATTATACGGTAAATTAGTAATTATTTTGTTATGGAAATAACAATGAAAGAGAAAGTGGAAGAAGAAGATATCTTTGAAAGAGGTGATGAAATTATTACCTCTTATTTGGGTGCCTCCTTTTGATTTGATCAAAAGGGCCCCTTAGGATGGATTTCTGCTCAAGGTAAGTCCTAAAGGTTAAAGTTAGGATAGTTGGGTTGATATTTGGGAAGGGTTTGGCTAATAAAAATGGCTTAGGAGGAATGAATTTGAGACAAGGGGAAGTTCCATTTTATAAGAGGGGTGAATGGCACCTTAGAAAAAACATGAAATATTATTTTATTATACAATCATATTCGGATTATAAAGGCTAAAAATGATTTTATTTCATAACTTATGTGGTTATGGGTTTTAATAATCTCAAACAATAGGTTTTAGACAAGGTTAGGTTACCATATTAACCATATCTTATAGATTTAACTCTTAGTAAAGTAGTTTATCCTTTACCATGTCTCATTGTATTTTTATATTATATGGTTAATAAAATTACTATAAAATTCCAAGAGAACCCTAAGTGGTTCATTAAAGACATATCTATTATTATATAAGTCCTTTTTCCAATATTTATATTTTTATGACTATTATATAATTTAATAATATAGTATTTGTTTGACAAACTCATTTATGTCAAATTTGACACTATTTAGAAATTAGAATTTTAAAGAAACAACATCTTTATCACTTCAAAAAAAAAAATAGTAAACCCTAACATGTAAAATTAACATATAAAATTATTTTAATGAATTAAAACGTTAAAATTATATTTATTTTAATATTTATAATATCATTTATTTGATTCTTTTATTAATAAAGAAAATACTCTACCATCATTGTGCCAAAAATAAATTTAATTATTTAATGTATAAAATTTATAAATAAAATACCATGATTTAGGAATTATTTTTAGCTTTATAATGAATATTTTTAGTCTAATTGTTCTTTGTATAAACTTATATTAAAAATGGTTTAGTTATTAAACATCGAATTTTACAATTTTAAGTATTCTTTACATAAAATAATAATAATTGTCCTAATCTAATATGAGTGGATAAAAAGGATAATATTTTATTCCTAAGGATTATTTTTATAGAAATAAAATTATCCAATAGAATTAGGACATGTGTAAGGGTAATTATAATATATTTTTTACCTTTAATTGCCTTATTTACTTTTAACCATGGTAAATAAAATTCAAAAGTGAATATTCAGAAAAAAATATTTTCATCATATTGAACCAAATTTTTCAAAATTATATCATCAGTGTCTATCTTATTTTTTAAATTCATTTCACATATGTGGTAATATTACATTTTATGCAAATTTGTAAATGTGCCTAGAAGGTGTGTAAAAGACGGTAAAAATTTAATAAATTTTTTTATATCTAATCTAATTATAAAATGAATTAAATGAATTAAATTGAACTAATATATTTATTATGTATCTATATTGACTTATTATAAGTTTATATAAAATAAATAATTATTTAAATAAAAATACAATTTTAAACAAAAACACAACGTTTTCACTATTCAAAAAAAATTCGAGGTTTTTATAAAAATTCCAAAAAATTATTCTTAGATAATTTTGATATTCCAAATACAAAAATAAATTATATTTTAGGAAATTAAAAATATGTAAGTTTCACTAAATAATTTAAAATTAATTCATGTTGTTAAAACCAAAAGGCGGGTTTTTAAAAATGTAAAAACTATCAAAAGATTGACTGGTGTTTATGTTCAATATAAATGTGATATTACTTATAATGAACTACATTATATTAAATGATTAAAATATAAAATAATTATACTTTAAAAAAACAAAATTGAATTATTTAACACAAAAAAATTATTTCAATTAAAAGAGTTTTTTTCAATTAAAATTTAGCATTTCTCACTATTCATAAAAATATGAAAGTTATCAGAAAAGAACCAAATATTTATCCAAAATAATGTGTTTTGTCATGATTATAATTTAGAATTTAATTTCACCAAATTGAATATATAAAAGTTTCAATTATTGGATTTAAAAAGGGTTCTCTATTAAAAGGTCGAAAAACTACATTTTTTTGAAAATATTTATTCTATCTAAAAATTAGATTTGTCCATATATTATGCCTAAGAACTAGAAAAGTTGAATGCTAAAAGTATATTGGATAAATATAAAATTAGAAATTTGTTTAATACTATCCATAAACTATTTTTTAATGACTATTTTTCTAAGTTGTGGTGCCCTCGATCTCAGTGTTGCATGTAGCGCAAGCTATTGAATTACTTTAAAAATATAATGTAATATGAAATCATGGGGCATTACATAGAGTATCATGTTCCATCATTCCATTTGAAAACAAAACATTATGAACATGTATCTCCAAAAAAGGCTCAGATATGAAATAATGATATTCACATATATCAAAAAGAGTAGGGACTAGAATCCAGGATACTAGAATAGTACCACTCACGGTAGATGTTCTAGAACTCTTCTACTAAAATATCAACTATTCTGTATACATTTTGCATGAACCATGACCTTAATATATAGCCTGAATACCCTGATAATGTACACTATGTTTCCTCTATTAATCTACTTCCTGGCTACCTCATCCATGACCACAAACAAAGAATGATCAACCAGTTTCACTATTGTTCCATGCCTAACAAGAAGCTACTAACCCCACTTCTAAACATGGAGTTGGTGAAAACCCTCTCTCACTAGATACTGGAAGAATGTTCCTTCAAAACTGCTACATATAGACTGTCTGGATGTAATCTCTACACTCAACTAGGTCGTTATCTCATTGGATTCTCATGTTTACCTACCACCCATACTATTGACATAGAAAAAATTACCATCATTCTTGCTTTGTATGGCATTCCAATCATGAGAGACCTTAAATAATATCCTCCTACATCCTGACATGGAACCACTTGGTCGTGAATATTATTTACAATGCTTTGTGCCACCAAATTCCCTCATGATATGCTCAGTAATTATTGTCTCGTTAAACATTTATATAATGGTAGGAATGCAGAATACATTCATCCGTGATCCAATGTCATACCTGATACCATCCTCGAATCCCCTAGATTTTGATACCTAATCACCTAATTTAAATGGTGTAAAAAACTAGATATATATAAAATGGGTTGAATTTTAAATGACTGATAAAGAGGACTACTCCAGATGCATAAACACGTTAGATCCATAGGATCTTAACATTTTGGTATAGAAATAATCATAGAAGTTTGTCTAGAAATTCCCCATGACAAATACTAATGATGAACCATATGAGTAAAAAAATCCCACCATATCTTAGAGGAATCCCAAAGAATATATGTAGAGATATCAAATATCCATTGAGTAGGTGTCTCTAGATTCTCAAAAATTGATAGAATGTCCTTTTTCCATGACTCTGTAGCTTGTGATCCTCCATCCCTCGAAAACATGGGTTGATTATATTGTTTAAAGGCATGGGTGAAATATTCAAAAGTCATAGAAAGTCACATTTATAACTAAAATATATTCATTAAGTGTTGGAAACCTTTTAAAAACACGACCTTACCACATATATCAGTTACAACTAGAGGTGCCACAAGAGGGACTACTGGAGGGTCTAATATTTTCCCAAGGCCTACCACCTCCAAACCATGGTCATCACCACCCCTTAGTTCTTGATGGGAGGCTATTATAGTAGCATATCTCTAAAAATTCCAAGAACACACCTTATTCATGGTTTATTAATAATAGGTTCACAAACAAATAAACAAGATATAACCAATCCTTCCTATGAACCAGTAACACACATCTTTCTACTTCTAAAGCTTGGTCAAGAAAATGTACAGATCATAATAATTCATGAGATACATCTTACATCCCACTATAAAGGTGAGGTCATGATCAAGTTCTCTTATAAAAGTCATATGTTCTAGTATAAATAGTTACAATATGAATTTATAAAAGAAAACACCTATTAAATTGATATTTGGATCCTAATTTAACAACAACCATCCATTCCATAATTCAATTTCATTTATATTTCATTCGCATTTATTTATATATTATCTAAATTTTTTTGATCTATATGAATCACTTATTCCAATTTATAATTTCATGTAAAAATTATACTTTTATTTTTATCATCCATTGAATCCATGCTAGTTATTTATTGTGTCTATTCAATATATGTAAACACAATTTCATGGATAAAAAAATAAATCCACCAAAACCTGATGCAAGCAATTCACATAGTAATATAAATGTGTCATGACATAGAAGCCCTCACAAGCCTATAATGATGTTGGATGAAACATTTTCTAGTCGTATCAAAACAAATAAAAAATCCATAATCAGAAGGAACATCAAACATCAATTGAATTGCCCAATAGTGATGTTAAATCAATTGTGATTGGAATAAACCATAACATCATATACCATCCCATGTGATTTTAATTTTTTACTGTACATGGGTTATCTACTCCCACAAATTACTAATTAAAAAATTCAAACACATTCCTTATCTAATATATAAGATTCCTAAATGACAATACAAAAGAAAATAAAATTCTTTGATATAACTTTGTGACATCGTATACCTATTTCACTCAATAGTAACCGAAGTTGGTTGACCACATGGCCTCTAGCATGCCTCCATGTATGAAAAAGGATACCAACTAGAAATAAGGTTATATGGTTGAATAGTGGGGAGATTGTACCCTCATGGTCAGAGTATATCAAAATGGTAGAATCATACAATCTATTACGGATTAATTTAAATAAATGAACAACAAACGAGTAAATATAAATCACATAAATAACTAAGTAATCACACTAGAATTTTCATATAAAATTATGGCCCTGGAATGATATAGAAAATATTGTTAATAGATGGAAACATGAATCTCTTACCATACATGTATCAAAAGTAAAAAAGAAAAAATAACTTTCCCTAGATAGCGTCACGAGCTTAAGAATGGTCCTATGATCCCCTTTCCTATGCAATAACCAATAAATCATCACAAAGTAGGTTCTTTCCCCTATCAATACATGTAACCATGAATTCTTTCACTATACCCAATGACGACTCAAATAGGGTGTGAGAAAAAACTCAATTGTCCACCACCTATGGTGTCAATAACAAGTCTAGTATATGAATATATGTTAAAGCAATGTATAGATATAATAGGTGTATATGTAATAATAGTATAATTGATGATATCTAGTCTATCAAATATCTTTGTGATAAGAAAACTTAATTAGAAGTGCTATCTTTAATGAATAGTTTGAATCAACATAATCCTATGTTGTGTTATCATGTATCGAGCCAATATGGGCCAAGGTCTAAGGCAGGGTAATGTCCAAGGAAACCGAGTAATCTAAATAAGAATGTAATTAAGATCCAAGGAGTAGAGATTAATCAATCATCCTAGAATTAGGATTAAACTGGATCCAAGGAGTGGAAAAGTTAAAGGCATCCTAGCATGTCTTGTAAACTAGTCAAACAAGATCCTTGGAGTAGAAATGTCCAAGGATTCAAAGAAATATGGATCTGTGTAGTAGAAATTCTCAAGGTATATGATTAATATAAAAAAGGATCCAAGGTGTATTAATTTTCATGGCATCCAAATAATTCATGTAACTAGTATCTAAGGAGAAATAATGTCTAAGGCATCATAGTGGTTCATTTTATCTGAGGAGAATAAATTTCCAAGGCATCATATCATATCAATCAAATCAAGTAATTTGATCGAGGGAGTATAAAATTCCAAGACATCCTAACCAATTGTTTCATTACTTTATAATTACCTTTGTAATCATATTCAATCCATATGATTAAAAAATATATACCTTTCATATACAATGAAACGGTTCCACAAGGTGCTTAAAACCATTAACAAATCACATTAATACCTAATTCAAGTCTCAAAAAATGTATAAACATGATACAAAAGTTAATACCTCATAACACCCCATCGGTGGGATAAACATGATAAAAAGGTATAAGTCACCCCATGTGGAGTTTTGATTGAGGTTTACAACCTCCATCCTTAACGAAAGGCAATATGATATGTCTGAAAAATGCTTTTATCAATTAACCCATGGTTTGTTTAATTTATAAAAAATATCTTGAAATTTTTGGCATGTTATATATTTATAAAAATCAATAAAGTGTGAGAAATTGAGGGAAAAGGTATATACGACCTACCTTAAGCCTGTAGAAGTGTAATCATGCAGTATCTACCTCTGATTCAATCTAGACTAGAAGAAAATAGGAGAAAATCTGAATGAAATGAAAATAAGAAATAATATCTTACAGAAAAATAACATTTTTAATATCATGAAAAATAGTGGAGGGTGTAAGAGGAATAAATATCCCACTCGGGTGAATCCAAATAGACTGATCATGGCAGAATCAAAGTATGGATCAATGATTTATGGAAAATATTGGACTAGGATTCAATGGGTGAGGTCCAATGAGATAGGGGATGACCATGGTTTGATTATTAATGGAAATAAGAGGTGGGATAAACATTTAACTAATTAAGCGAAAATTGTCATTTATTATCAAAATACCGTGTCACTCAATTTGGTTTCATTGTTATCCAAACCATGCACCAAATGTTAACCCTTCAGTGTCTACAAAACTCCTTACAATTTCATGCCACAATATTCGATAAATCGTGTGATGACATGCATCATGGCTATGCTAGAAACATCAAAAACCAAACATGGGAATGCATCTAAGCTTTCAAGGTTTCCTTAATGTGTGCGATAATTGAAAATGGAATTAACCACTCGGATGATTTAATCAAACTAGGAAGCCTGGGATGCATGGATTCTACTAACAATGCAACCCAAATTCTTTTTCTAAAAACTCAGGCTCTAGGCTCCAAAAAATCCCCACACACCCCCATTTCCTCCATATCATCTCAAGGAATTCAAATTACTCAAAACAAAATATTTAAATTGAAAATAAAACTGTTTTGTACCTCATAGAATATTTGGGATATTAAAATATTTCGTCACTAAATTTTAGGATGTGTTCCATATTTTTTATTGTGGAAGTACATGATAGTCCCCAGACATGTTCCCACCTATTAGGAAGAAGAATTATAATAAAATTTATATTAATGTGAAGAGATTATATTGATTCTTGACACCATAAAACACATGTTTTAGAATTAGAAAACTTTATTCGTGAAGGTACTTTAGAGAATTCATAAAAGTGATGTGGGAACATGGAAAATATAAGATGTAATGATAAATAACTACCATCATTTGTTGAGGAAGTGATATCCATTACAATTTAGAGGATTCAATTTTGGATTAAGGGAAGAAAGTAACACATAATCTTCAATTATCGCATATAAACTATCCATTAAAACGAAGCTACTGCCTAATGAATATTATAATATTTTATAGCATAAAATTTTTAATTTTATTTTATGAATATTTCTTTTGAACTTAGAATGTCAATATAAACATAGAATTAATTTTTTAAATCATCCTTTTGAAATGAATATTTGTGAATAATTAACAATGTGTCGTTTAAAAAATCTATATTAAATTATAATATTTTGATAAAACATATATATATAATCACATATTTATTATCAATTAGTTTAAAATAATGATAAAATCATTTAAAATTAAAAAAATCATTTTTTCTTAATAAAACCATTTTAAGAGAACATTTTATTTCAGGTATTAGAATAATACTTATTTATGGTTAATTGTAATGAAATTTTTATGTTATATATTCTAATATATATATATATATTAAACTTTTGGTGGTTACTATGAAAATAGTTTCAATATATTAATTTTATACTTGAAAAATGCATTTTATTAAATGTTATTTTCATTAATGTTTATGTGTTTATTTGAAAATTAATTTATGGAACTTATAGAAATTTAATTTTATAATATGGTTTCCAAAATTAAATATTTTATGTATAATATTTTTATGTTTAAATTTCATTTTGTTTGTAATGAATATTAATAGAGGTAAAAATTTATTATTATAATAAAGGATAAAATGGGTTAAATGGGGGTTAAACTAAAAAGATGAGAACTAAAATATCCTTAAAATTGTATAAAATCTATTGGTTGATCATATTTTTACCTTATCCAGATAATTTTATAATTTTTAACAATTTTGAGGCACTTTACATGATTAATATATATAGTATATAACAATAATTCAAGCATTTACAAGATTTCCACTCACATAACTTATAAAAGGGCACCTCCAATTAACTCTTATTATAAAAAATTTACCAATTTTATAAAAAACTACCTGAAACAATTTCCATCCTATAATCCTTAAACATGTCATTTAGCTTCTATTATTCAATTAAGATATTCTAATGAAGGCTTATGTTTTAATCCAAGAGAGGTATCCCAAAGAAGAGGTAATTGTCTTAACCAAATCTTTACAAATTTATTTCTTCTTATACCTCCCTAAAATAATTTTTATCTATCATTAAAAACGAATTAATTATAATAAATATGCTTAATTTTTATTATTCTTATGGAAAAACCTTTATCCACCTCGTTTCTATTGAATGGGATGTAAATGAATTGCATGTGCATACGTGTGGACTACTACCTCCACAAGGTGATATATTTAATTATCATCACCAACATTCATGGGTTTTTATGAAATATATATAAATTATTTTGATATTATATTTATTATATAATTACTCTTTGAGAATTATAATATAAAATTTACCTTCTTACACTTCCATCAAATGGAAAATTAAAGTATCACACATGCATATGTAAGGACTATTACTTCCACATAATGATGTGGTTAACTTTACATCAATGCCTCACATGTCTAAATATGTTTTTTAATTTAAGGAATATATATGATCATTATGATATAAATATAAATATTTAATGATAAATTATTATTTACCTTTTCCTTTTATTTTTATTCGAAAATGAAAATAGTGTTCACACGTATATACGAACTACCATATCCATGAATGATGTATTTTATTTTTCTATTAACTCCTTTCATTGAATATTATAAAATAGAATATAATGAATAAATATGAAATTTATTTCATTACTAAGGATCTAAAAATAGTTAAAACATTACAAGGATTAAATAATTCAGACCTCCAAACAAAAATATTCATAAAAAACTAAATAGTTTACAACTAAAATGACGATGTTCATGATTTTTTGTAATTAATGGGTGATGAAATATTATAAGTTAATAATATATGGTATTATAGTTGTTGAAAATTTTACTTCTTATGTGATTATAAATTGTGAAATAATTATATAGGACTATTAAGTATGGAAAACTAAGCAGATACCTAAGGTATGGGATTTCCATTACAATCTCATTTAATTTTAGGATTGTTTCTATTCAGATTTCCATTAGAAATATTATAAGATACTCATATCTTAAAACCCATATATTTTAAAATGACTTATTTATTTTCAGTATATATATGTTTATTTCTTTTCTTGAAAAAATTATCAATAATTAAGTTTTATGTAATGTACACAAACTTTATCTCGATTTTTGGCCGAGAATATTTTTTCCTCCATATCCACATTTTTCAAATTATTTCAAGAACGTACATATTAATAGTCCAATAATTATTTTAATATGTTTTATAATACCTTTCAATTTATTCAATAATTTTTAATAATTAAATTTTCTAACAATTATTCTATAATGGTATATTTTACATTCTTTACAAAAGTGTGAAAATAATGATTTTATAATGAATAATGTGTGATCATTTTTTAATGACTTCATAATAATTATAAAATATTTATATTCCTATAAAATTTTTTATGGTTATTTAAATAAAATTAATAATCTATGAATTTTATTTAAAAAATAAAATGATATTATTTTCTTGAATGAATGGAAATATTTTTGAATGTTATTTATAACATTGTTCATACACATTGTTAAGAGAAAATTATTTTTAATATTGTTTTTATATTTAGTTTTAAAATTCCTAGAGTATTGGTTTTACTATAAAATATTAATTTTGTATGAATTTATTGTCTTCTCTTATCATTTGAGGGTTCCTTCTTTTGTGTTAATTGACTTTCTTATGATCACAATCCCTATCTCTCTCCATCATTTCCTTGGACATTATTTTGTCCTCTATATAAATATTTTAAGTACATATATTTTTATAGTATCGTTTACACTAATTAAATATTTTATTAATCATATACCATTTATATAAATAGCATTAGTTAAATTAATCAGGTTAAGAAAGGTATTTTATGGATTGGAAAAATATTCCACATTCTTGATTAAATTTAGAATTTTTTTGTTTACGAGGAATTTTGATAATGAATTTTATTGATCATTAAATATATGAGGAATTCATTAAGCATGAATTTTATGGGTGGGGATTAGTTAAATATATCCTATTTATGCGTTCATAGGTCTCATGAGAGAAAATAATGGGCCTACCATATTATATGTGTACCTGGTTTGGAACTACATATTTATTATGAATTTATTAGATGAGGCCTTGAAAGTAATATTCATGATATTTTGATCTCAAATTTTATTGTAAGATCAGGAATGTATAAAAATATGCATTTATATTATTGAAAATTTATTTTCTATTATCTATTTTCTATGTTGATATTATCTTGGATATACTTTGAACTCAATTTGTTGATTGAATGAAATATGTTTTTATTATCCATTATTCCATGTTGATTATTACTTATTTTCTAGTGATATATTCCCACTCTATGTAGCCATTAAAAAGTATTTGAGGTGACCCTTTATTTGTTTTACTTATCCAAGTATATAAATATGGATTCGTTGAATGAATTCATTAATGTATGAATGGTTCTTTTGCTGTGTTTTTATATATCCAATGTAATATGGGAATCATGTATGTATATATTTTTCCGGGTATGATAAATTTACTGATCCTTCATAGTGAGATACCTATTACCTTCTACCATTGTAATAAAGTAAAATCTAGATTTTAGTTGTAGGAGTTTTGGTTGTTACACTGAATAAATGGTGTTGAGTTTATGTGTATTCTAAATTGTGTAACTATTTTTCTACTCAACTCTCCAAGTGTCATATATGATATGATTTTTATGATTCTCAACCGAAATATCTATGTAGTGAGAGGAATTCTAAATAAGGATCATTTCTTAGATAAATATGGATCCTGTCACACTAAATGATATATTGAATTTAAAAGGGGTTATTATTTTAGTAGGAGACAATTTTATAAAAGTCCTTATTAAATGTTTATAACACAAGATACCCATCTAATAAATGATTCGATTTTATATGAAAAAAATCATTATCATCAAACTTAAATTTGAAATTATTCCCTGAAAATTCGAGTCTTAATGTCAGAAACTACTATGACTACTATCTTAGGAAAGGTAAATTTTATGTGTTATAACAGTACCCACCTAAGTAACCAATTCCTGAATTTATTCTTCACTTAGCATAAAGATGATTATGATAAACATTCATGGATTCATATATGTTTTAAAATAAATGAAAAGAAAAATTACCTAAAAAACATTATACATTACTTGTATACAAAATAATATTGAGTTTGTTAATGGATTGGTGATACTAGAGTTTTAATTAAGGCATGTTTTTGTTATGGAATTATTTCTATTATCTTTTATGGAATAGTTTTTAAAATGAAGAAACATTAAAGATATGTTTACCCTATTTCTCAAAATATTGAGAATTTATGAAATAACGCACGTGATTTATAGTTTTTGGTTCTATACTGAATGTGAAAATGGTAAAAACTTTAAAATGTAAGAATAAAATTTAGTTGAAATGTCCAATAATATTTCTTCTAGTAAAAATCATGTTTATTAATATATATATTAATTAGGGAGAAGAAGTAATAATTTCATTGAAATGAATTATTTGGAATGAAAAAAGTAATTTTGGATGATTCATGGAAATTCCGTGTTAGGTACTCGTGTTATAAAATTCTATTAAATTTTTAAGGGTATAAGACAAACATTGTACACTTTTATGATGTTAAAAAAATATATGATTTGAAAATGAAGGGATGAATTGATATAGATCATAATATTCCATCAAGTTATGATGAAAAGAGTTTCAATATCCAACAGTTGAATGAAAATGAATATATCATGATAAATTGGATTTAAGTAATGGATGATTATAGTTATCTTAATTTTCTTATGTTATTAGTGGATTTTTACATAATAAGTTTTTTTATGACTAATATGTGGTAGTGGATTCTATACACATTATTTATGATTCTGAATATTCTCTAACGTATATTAGGAAGATGATATGGTTAAAATGGTTAATCCAAGATAAAAGTGTTTATCAAGTTGTTTATAAAAAGATGAGTAAATGAGAATCTACCACTATTAATTTCATATTTTAAAGAATAATAATTATTTCATTAAATTTCTCTGAACACATATAATACCAAATATGATAAAAGGATTAATAGTTTATTTGTTATATATTTTAACAAATAGAAAATATGTTTTATTTCCCTGACATAAAGAAGTTTTTTTCTTATAACTAAATTATTAAGAGAATAATGTTCCTAAGTGGTTAGAGGGACTGTTTTCGTACTTATATAAGTTTTATGTTAACAAATAAAAGATTATACCATTCAAAACTAAAAGTGAATGTAACTTTATATCCTAATGGGATTTCAGATGTGTTGGTAAGGGAGTAATATAATTAATTACATTAGTTAAAAAACATATTTAAAGGAAACTTTTGGTGGATTACATCTATGAGATGATGTTGATAAACATAGAAATAGTTCCAAGAGGATAATAGATGTTATTATAATTATAACACTTGGTGTTGTAGAGTTATGGAATTGTAAAATGCTCAGGGAGTTGAACATTGGGAATATGATTCCTGCATCTCACCAATATTAAAATTATATTTCTTCATAGATATTACTCACTAAATTGTTTAGGGTGAGTTTTTTATTACGTGGTCATATAGATATGTGAAAATAATTACAAATAATTTATTGAATTTTAATAAAATCATAAAATTGCAGGAAATATATTACTGATCTTAAAGTATACCGTATATGATATGTCATACATGTTATTATGTATTGATTTTTAGGTTTTATTAAAGGAGTTTAAGAATATAAAATGTTCCATGTTATAAAAAAGAAAATATCCACTTTTTTGTTTAATTTCCTTTGGATACATATACTAACATATATATATTGTGAAGCGAAATGATAATTGACCACTCATAGTATGTCTTTGATCTATCCCTTACCAATGTTCATCCTAGAGTATTATAGGATATTATGTGATACCCGACATGTAAACCTTCAGTCTTTGAAAAATTTCTTATAGAATTCTTGACGATTAGAACATTTGGGATTATTTGGGTACACTGGTGATCATTCCATGAGTTATAGATCAACCAATATGGTATTTTCTATATTATATGAAGAATATAAAATATAGTTCCTCAATTTAGATAAACTGATGAAATTTACCTCTCAATATAGATAGTACATATGACATGCTTATAAATTTGAGTGATTGATATGTGATATGTTTATCTATAATGTGAATGACATGTAATGTGTTTATCTATATTGTTAGCCTATACTCAGATAATTGAGTAAATATGAGTTGGTTATAGGGGATTGACACACTTAGTGTCTTATGTTCCCTTGATTTATTAGACAAATAAATTATATGAGAATGCATGTTTAAATATGATTTATCTAGTGTAAATAAGAATAAAGATACATGTGTTTGATTGAGAACATGTTACATACATTTCGGGATTGATTAACATTAATTCTTCTCTAGAGGCCCCTCGTTGCTTATATTTATAGATTCAATGAATCATATTTTTTCCCAAAACTATAAGGGAACATGGGGTCACACTTATTATTTTAGTGAATGAGGATTGAGTATAACTGAGATATATGATATTAAATGTTTATATTTTATTCAAAATAAGTTTGGGAAGGGTATTCACAAGGTATTTCATATAATTTAATATATTGTGAACTTGAATGATAGACTTCAAAATGTGTTTTATGATATACAAAAGGATTTTTAGGAATGGTTTAATAAGTTATTTTATATTTTATGATATAAGTTGAAATGAAAAAAAATTTATGAGGCTTTAGTGAAAGTGAATAATTTAAGGATATATTCTACAAAGAATATATATATATATATGTGTGTATACTATATTGTTTTGTAAGAAATAGAAATTCATTGAGTAAAATCTGAATGAAATAGAACTCTTTGTTCATTCATTTGGCGTATACCATTGTATATGATATATGGATATCATATGGCCTATTATAAAATGAAAACTCTCTTTTTCATGAAATATTAATGTTAATGTGGTGAAATATGTGTCACTTACACTATATATCATTAAAAAAAATTCACAACAAAAAAAATGGGAGAGAGAGGTGTTTCGTTAATATGATGAATACATGAAAAGCCTATAAAATTAACTGTTATGATATGAAACATGTTAGTTAATACCTTGAAGTTTACTAAGTCCTATATAAGTAACCTACTTCCATATTATGGGGGTTTGTGATCTTTCCAAATCCTCCACTAAATCTGTCAAATTCCCATATCTATTTTACAATTTCAATTTTACCTAATAAGAACTAGAATTCCATGGAGACAAGAGGAGTCCCACTCAATTATCAATTTTTTAAGACCACCCATATATATATCACAAATAAGGGAGTTTAAAGGAAATTGTTAATAAATATTCATCAAACATATTGAAGGAAGACAAAAATAGTTTCATTCAATGATGAAATGTACACATCCAAGTTCATTATTTTATAGTGCATGTTTTCAAGTATCTCACATTTTTTTCTTAGGTTTCAGGTTTATAAATTATATTAACTATATTAATACAATATTGTTTAATCCAAAGAAACATAAAAAATAATATAACTTAAATAGGCTCTAGTGTTAATAAAAATTACACAATTTTGATCAACATATTAAAATGAGACATATGGACTATATATTTATCTAAATTTAATAATGAATCAAAAATTGTGAAAAATATAAATTTTAAACAAAATGGGATTTGGGGAAGACATATGAGCATGAATCATATCATCAAGGTATAGAGGACACACAACCTGGTCGAGGCCACACACATTTAATGCACATTTTCCTAAGGTGCACGTGTAATAGTTTGGGTCCACCCAAACATAACCCAATATTAATACCCAACCAACCTTTTGATTGGGATTATCCTCTGTAATCTTATAAGGTCAGTCTAAAACCTCATAATAATTCATATGAAGAAGGCCCCAATCCTTTGAGACAATTTACTGTTAACCATACACTCCCCATCTAAGAGAAACTAACCAAAACATGGAAGGCATATTAACCTTATCTGACTAATATGATGAATTGGTAACCTCTTTCCATATTTAAACCCCTATATAATCATTGAAACACTAGTATTATCCTTCCCTTGAGCACTCTATCATTTTTTTGACCAAATCCTCCTCTAACCACATCAAAGGCTAGATATCCCTTAGTGTACTTCCCTAAATTATGTGATCCCGGATCATTATCTGGATTCCATGATCTTATCTATTACCATATTGAATAGTCGTGTGTTTCATGATTTGAATTCAAAGAGACCGATCTACACATTTACATTTCTGAATCATTTTACCACCTCCATAAGGGATAGTAGGGAATTGATTTAGTTTTGATATATTGTGTGTTAAATGAGGGGCTAAATATAGATATATAAACTAGCATGAATTGTGGTGTTTTGTTTTCTACAACATATAGAAGAGGTTTAATAACTAGTAGCAAACCAACAACCCTTTTTCTTTGAGATTTTAAATTAATTAAAAATTAAACAATAAAAAATTAATATAAAAATATTTTCATATAATGAAATTTCAAAATTATTATTCATAATCAAGGAAGATGAGAGAAATTCTTGAAATACAACATTAAGTGGGACCACATTCACTTTGGAATTCAGTAAGATTTTTTGCCTCAAAAGAACATAAAAAACTAGAAATATTTCACATAATAAATTATTTATATTTAAAAAACTCTTGTATTGACTTCAAATCACATATTCACTCTATGCCATAACTAAATTAATAACCACATACTATGTAATTATATTATGATATAATTTTAATATGGGTCCTTTTTTTCATTATATTTGGATTTTTTCACCATTTAACCTTGTTTATGAAAAATAAATTTTTTTGTGTTTTACTTCAGAAATTGTCATGATATTGATTAGAAGTCTAAATAATAATTATTTTTGTGTAATATTATAAATTATATTTTCCCTTAAAATTTAAAATAATTAGGTAACTAGTGAAACCAAGGTATCAATAATAAAAGTGATATTCTCTACAACATTCCAATCACCAATGTTATGGATTTTTATCATCGTAGATGGATTAATTATTTTTAGTAAAATTATAATAAAAAATTATTAATAAAATATATTTAATGAAAAAATGT
This sequence comes from Viscum album, assembly GCA_963277665.1. NCBI lineage: Eukaryota > Viridiplantae > Streptophyta > Magnoliopsida > Santalales > Viscaceae > Viscum > Viscum album. The sequence goes on from OY728121.1 coordinate 631,403,848, forward strand.
TGGGTTTATAGAATTCAAAACAATTAAATTATCAAAAATTCAACCTTTTAATCGATGAATTAAAATTTCTAATATTAAAAGGAATAATAAAATATACATATGATCAAAATGGTCTGAAAATTATATGATAATTGTTGTATTTGTTTATCCTTTATGAAGAATTATTCAATTGTGAGAAATATTTAATAATTTTATTTAAATTATCCATAAAAAATCATAATAATAATCATATATATATTTTAACTTAAAAAAACATTGTTTTTATCATATATAAATAATCATCACCCATTTAAGGGAAATGGTGAATCAAATATGGTGTAATTAAAATAATATATTTAACATGTAAAATATAAAAGGTAGGAAGGAAATTAATTGATTATTGTGAATCATAACTCTATACCACCAAAAAATGACTTTTGTTAGCCTATGTAATTCCTCGATCGAGATAGTGGGTGGACCAATAGAGATATAGAACCTCAGGTGTGCCAACCCACATGCTCAAGGATTCCAATTAGTGGAGAGAGTCTATAACCAACACGGGGAGACTATACTCTTGGAATTACAACACAAAATAATAGATAAGTCACATAATCACATAAAATATCAGAGTAAGTGAAATATTTTAATAGCTAATGCCTACAAATCAATGATATATACATATCGATATGATATATCAAAACATAATTAGTTTTAAGAAACACACACATACGAGAGATATCACCCCTAGGGAAGAACAAATACAAAATAAATAGTACAAAATACATAAGAAGAGTTATTATAATGAACCTGCTTGTGCTGACCTAACCTAGTACACCACTAGACCCAAAAGGAATTTCTTATTCCCATGGGTTGACAACTAATGCATGATAATAAAAGAAACAATTATTGTGAGTAGTTTCTCCCTAAAACTATTATTAGCACACAATGGATCTTTTATAGAGTATATAACTTGGATCTTTCATAAATTAGACATCTGTATAAGATGAAAATCGATAGGATAACATAAATTAACTAACCATAAATTCCAAATGATTCATACAAAATATTAATTAGAAATTTTTCATAAAAATAACATATTTAAATAATAAAACACGTATGAAAAATTCATGTATACGTAAATAAGAAAATATTTTATAATAAAATAAGATTATAACATAGGAAGTCACTCTTTTCCCCATACACCAACATACCAAAATAGAAAAAAAAATAATTCCCAAATCCATATCCATGATACCCATGGTTTCACTCCACATCCAATTTCACAATCACTAGACACAAAAATATCCAGTGAAAAGAAGACCTTGAACATATATGAAACTATATACACACCAACAACATCATATATTTAGGGTGTGCACAAAACAATTATTATTATCTCATTAGAAAATCTATTAAATTCCTTTAGTTAAATTTTTTATTAATTATAACATGAAATAATGTAATGAAAATAATTTTTTCTTCCTTATGGACCTATTTTAAGAAAAAATAACATGTTCATAAAATTTAAAACAAAACAATTCATTTAAAAATTGAAGAAAATAAAAAAAATTTAATATCAAGGAACAAATCTTTACCTATTTATATAAATACTAGGAATAACCATTTTTAAATCCTATTACAAAACCTTCCCACAAAATTTATAATTTTGTAAAACATTAATTTTTAGCTTAAAAATATTTTTTATTCAACCTTTAAAACTGCTACAAAAACATACCCACCCATAGATAAATTGAAATAAAACACAAAGGTAACCAATAGATCAGTGAACAATATGAATTAAAAAAATATAAATAGTTACCCTCATCATACATGCACATAGGGAAACAATTAATGTGTGATGGGAATTCCTTATGTGAAAAACCAATGAAGGTATAAACATCATGGGATGAAAACATAAGATCTAAAGTAATACATTCCTAAACTGGTGATTGAAACCATAATATGGTCTATAAGAACATTTTATCCTAGTAGTGCCATCAAAATAGGAGAGATAAAAACCATTTTAAGAGCACAAAACTACATTGTAAACAACCACATAGGAGGGCTCATTTACCATGGTTTTGACTATAAACAAGAGTTTTAACTTATAAAGTTTTTTACATAATTTAATAGAATACCCATGAACAAACATACATGGTGGCATGAAAGAAATAAATATAATTACAATGATAAAACATAAGTAATTTTTTACAACTATCCTATAATACACCCATAACGAACCACCACTTAACATGTCATATATCCATTATATATAAAATCAATAAACCACAATGGGTGAAGAATGAATATGGGAAATCAAAAAGGGTCTCAAGATAAAAAATCCATTTACTTTTTAATGTTCCAAAATAGACTTCACATGAGAATCTACTTGGAATTCTAACTCCTTTACATAACATTAAAACCACATTATTTTAAAATTTTAAAACACTAAAACATACATCAATTTTTGAAACCAAGTGTATTCATTAAAATAAATAAATTTTCCTTAAAAACAAAAAATAAGGTCATATTTTTTCATTCTACATAAAAATATTCTTCAAAAATAATGTTACAATATTTTGAGGATTATTTGTTTATAATAACATTTGATTAAAAAAACATGAATTACATAGGAAAACCCCTTTTTTCTAGACCACCATTCCAAAAAAACCATTTATATTACCATTCAAGTATCTTATATGGATATCATTAAATTAAAAACAAATATCTAATACTCAAGAACCCAAGAAGTATATAATAAAGGGATAAAATAGAAAATATTACCTAAAACAAGTGGCAATCATGATGAATCATGTCTCCTTACATGGTGAACTACTAAACAAATGGAAAACTCCCCCCCAAGACCTAATAATCAGAGAACCATTTGGTTAAGTTATGATAAATCATAAATACAACCAATATTGGGACTAATTTTTTCAGGATAGTGATGAAATAATGATAAATTTATTTAGAAAAATGAAACAAATATATTAGAGGAATAATAGAGGGTTTACCATGATGATACAACTTGATATCAAAGGTGGTGGATCATAAAAATGACATGGAAGGCTGGGGATAATATCTCTTCATGCCCAAATGGGTTAGATGAACTATGAGGGGAAGTAGAGAAGAGGGAGGCTTAAACATTTCAGTGTAATTAATGTCATTTTACCATTAAATGCTTTATGGGAAACACATAAAATTAGGCTGCATGATTTGGTAAATAATATTCTAGACAAAAAACATGTTACAGAAAAGAACTAGGCACCGACAAAAATTGACTCCACATTTACACATAAAAACAAACCAAAAATAAAATATACCTCTAAAACTAAATGGGTTGAACTATTTTCTAAAAGACCTCACACGGCTTGTAGAACCGTGTAGTAACATTGAAAAATTGCATATTCAAGTATCAAATATTTTTTTCATAGTTAATGAATGGTTTCTACTAATATTACATAAAATATGAAACACCCAAAACCTTTATAAAATATTGTAAAAACAAAAATATCATAATAAATATTAATGAATCAATAATATACAAAAATAAAATAAGATTAATAAAAAATGATATTCGGGGGTCACAATTCTCCCCACCATGCATTATTCCAAAAATGTACATGGTAAAAATATATGGTCACTAGAGATAAAACAACCATTCCTCAATAAAGATTTGAGTGGGTCAAGTATAACTAAAAAAGTTCCAAAATATGGAACTACCCATGTGATATACCATCAATATAATCCAGAAAAAACACAAAAAGAAAAATACAAAATCCAAAAATATTACCAAATAAATCCAATAACATATTAGTCCGTGGCCATCCCACCCAAAGCACTGAAGGAACAAAAACCAATCATAGGTCTCCTAAATATTTATAATTCTCATTTAATAGTGAAACTAAGAAAGAAGAAATTTATATAAAGAAACCACTACCAAATAAAAACAAAATCCTTTAATTGATAACCAGTGGAACTAAACTACCGATAAAAAACAAGAAACCCTTATAAGAAAAATATAATTAAAACTGAATTAAAACTCATCCCTAATAAATCAATATCTATAAAAAAACCCAATTATTTCCCACTAACAATATACATAAACCTATAATAATAATACACAAAGTACCGACCAAAACCAATAGAAATAAGAAATGTTATGGGAACCCACCTCTGGTTTTCAATGAACAAGGAAAAACTTAGCCATCAACCACATTTCACCACATTACGGTTAATATATGTGAAAAAACAAGCACCCAAATGTTATTAAAAATAGGAAATAATCTTCCAAGATTTATGAGAAAGAACCTAATAGTCTCCCATTACCAAACTAACTAGAATCTAACCTCATGAAAAATGTCATCAAACATATTAACCTTGATAAAAAATTACAACAAAAAATGATAGAACAATAATAAATTACCCACATCTATAATATTCAATAAAATATATAATTATGATAAATGGACATTCAAATATTCATCGAAAAATCCATTAGAAGAAAAGGCTTCCATTAACAAGAAATGATCAATAACTCGATCATTGTGCATTCAACTTAATAAGGGCTCAAGTACTTTAGAATTATTTCAAACCTCATTTTATCAGTTTATATCAACTGAATGAACACTTAATTGACCAAATCCTAAGATAGGGCCCAAAATAAGGGATGATTCCAATTAAACCACTCTATTTAGAGTCTTGGAATAGTCCAAAACTAAAAAGTTCTTCCCTATGTAATGAGAGGTGTCACTGGTAGGATCATCTTCTAGAAGATGAATTATATATTATCCCTCAACCATTAAGGTGGGATACATTTACTAAAAAATGAAATTAATTAAATGAATAAATTCCTCTCAAAAAAAACTAAAAATTATCTCATTACAATGAAGGAAAAAAAATAAGAAACATATATTTTAAAAATAAAACACAATTATAACATATTAGAAATTTTATTCCATTAAAAAAACCAATTTACATAAAAATTAAAAAATATATTTTTCAATGGAATAACATTTTAAGAAATTACTATTATTTAAAAACAAATCATCCTTAGTATCATGATTAAATTACATTAAAAACTGAACAAAATAATTTTATGAAATTATTTATATTCTAAAAATATATCCATGTTAGATAAGGTCATTTGAGGGAATTTTTATAAAATTTATTTTCTATTAATAATTTTTTCTCAACACTATAATAAATTTTATGACTTTATAAATTGTTTTCTATAAATCCTAAGAATATTTTTCAAAAAAACAAGAGAAAAATAATTTTAAAATCAATGTTTTTTAAAATTCACCCCTTTTCCACTCCAAAAAAATATGTATTTAATCAAATCATAGCACATAAAATCATAAAGACATACTATTAAGAAAATCCATTTCAAATACATCAAAATATCTTAAAAAATATCTTTAATTCTTCTCAAAAAAGTGAAATGGATTTATTATAAATCTTGAACCAACAAGAATATAAATATTAAATACCTGGATGGATGTAGAACTATGAATGGTTTAGCTTCATGGTTTGTTAGGTTTTTCACCAACCATGTGGTAAAATCAAGTAATCTCATATAATAATTTTTACTAGATCTAAAATATTTTAAAGGCCACATGGTTTAACTTCCCTACACCAATTCTACATCCACTTTCACCCTAAAATGCAAAGGGACATCAAAAATCACTATCCTAACTCATCTGGTATCCAATCACTATTACATCACATAGAAATACATTAAAAAAAATCAATAAATAAATCAAAATAAAATACTGAAATACCAACATCCCATGGAATCATTAGGTTCAAGGTGAGCAAGATCTAGCTAGACTCTCCTCGCTCATATATATTCAATTATGACAATCATATATCTATACTACCATGAAACTCCCCAAATAACAAGAGGATGTTCTCAAAAACCAAGTACCCTACCAAGATCCAGGAATATTATACAATTTTTAATAAACCAGATCAAGATGACCTATAAATCTACACAAAAAAGTGTGCCACTTGGCCAAGAGTGTGTTCCCAATCCAAGTGTTCTAGAAATTACTTATTGTTCCTCAATGAAATAATTAATGGGAACAATTTAATCCTCTAATAAGAGTTAAAATGTAGTGGATATTTTACTAAGAATTTTATATATACCATTCAAACACTAGACATCCATGTGAGATCCAATTAAATAGAACATATATAAACAAACTAGAAGATCCATATGAGTCACAACCAATAATTATTTGACCCATTTAATAAATAAACAACTTATAAATAATAAAACCCACATAAAACATCTTTTATTTATGTAATTATAAAATATAATATAATAATGTATAAATTTTAAAAACAATAATTCCTTCTCGGTTGAAAACACAAACATTCCAAAATAAAAAATAAATACACAACAAACCATATAGGAATCCAAATCCATTAAACATAAGATTGTATCTACATTACAAATCACATTTATTGGCCCAAAAAACTGTAGCTATTACAAAATATACCAGGATCCTCTATGAAACAATAGGTACTACACACACCCAAATAGTATCATGTGTGTTGGGTGTGATAAAAATTACCTAGTGGGATCTCACCATTGGGATTATGAGTTAAAAAAGTATTGAATTATAATATGAATCAAATTAAACAAAATTTAAATTTATATCATAATAAATCATTTCAAAATACATAACATGTTCTTCAATTTAATAATAAACTATTCCAATAAAAACCCCATGAATATTAATTCTCTCCCAAATCAAGGTATGAATCTATACCACTATATGTCAAATTGAGAAAAACCATTTCCACGAAACCCTTCAAAATGATGGACAAAAACTCATGCATATGAAAAAAATTAATTTACAATATTAATAAAAATTTTCAAACCCACCTCTAAACACTTCAAAAATATACCTACCAATAAACAAATGGAAATAAAAACCAAAAGAAACAACTAGATTGAGGAATAATATGAAAGAAAAACAAAAGCAATACGAATGGTTAAAATCATCATACATGCACATGGGAACAAAATAAATATGTGAGGATAGCCATTTATGTGAATAATATATAAAGGATCAATAATTAAAGGATATAAACCTAGGAACTAATGTAATGAATCCCTGAAATGGTGTTGAGAAACCTTGGCCATCCTATAAGAACCTATCCTTACTGATAGTCCCATTGAAAAATTCAGTACCTAAATATAGTAACCAATACATTTCATACATTTATATCACATATGAATATATCATTATGCATTACATAATATAAATTTCTATTATAGAATCATTTTGGTATAGTTCCTTTGGAAACATCGATACACAAATATTTGGTTCAGAAGTAAAGTGCATAATCTCATACTAAGTTCTTCATTAATAGAACCCTTCATTGATATATCATAATTAATACCTTTATTCTTATCCTAGGGAATGGAAACCTAATGAAGGTTGATATTATATGCTAAAAAGTGGTAATCAAGGGAGGTATCAATGATCAGATAACCATATTAAGAGAATAAGTGTATGATAACGTGTTCTTAATATTTGAAAACTATAACCTGCATACCAAAGATAATAATATTGGGATTTGGAATAAAGTTTTTATATTTTATTAGAAATTAATAAATTAGAATCAAAGAACATTATCCACAAGAGAAAAAAATTGGCATGAGTATTAAATTTATATAATACACATAATAATTAAAAATCATTTTCTAAGTTGGGAAGGAATATTTCTGAGAGTTTCATAGTGGAATGTGTTCAATACCCAAAAAATCATAGTAGTCAAGTTCCACTCCGAAGACAATCACAGTGAATAGAGTCCGTTTTTGAATTGGGTTCACTCTCCATTCTAATGTAGTTTATCTCATGAGATATCCATCTTTACCAAATGAATTTGAGAGATATATAGTTATGCCACCACCCATCACAAAATGAAGATAATGAATATGTGTTCTACATAGTCATAAAAAATTCATCAAATAATAACTCATGAGAAGGAATGGGTTTCATAATCATTTCACTATGTAATAATGCATATAAAATAATTAGGTTTCTTAATCATTTCATTAATTTATCATATTATAACCCAAGGAAATTGTATGTTTCTTATAGTAATTTCAAAATTACACAACTTGTGGAAAAAAATTTGATTCATAAAAATATCTTCATCATAATCATAAAACATCCAGATAATTAATAAGGATGGTATCACTGGATGGTATCAATATTATATAATATGTATAATTAAGGGTATTTGTTAATGATGAATAAAAATACCATTAAAACAACATTAAAAACATTATGTGGTAAAATATCCTTTCTAGCTTGATTTTTTCAAATATAAAAATATCCAAAATGTTAAAGAATTATTTATTATTTAAAATTAACCTTGAAAACATGTAAATTAATTTTCAAATAAATGAGCATTCATGATGGAAGAAAATTCAGTTCTTTCCATTCATTCTAAAATAATGATTCAATTCTCATTTTCAATAAAAATCCAAAAGTACCTCGTTTAGAAAAAAGAAATAAGATCTCTTTTATTTTTTTTAAAAAAATAAAAAATTGGTAAGAATTAATTTAAAAAATAATTATATAATAAAAAAATTCATGAAAGCATTTAAAAAACAAGGATATGGAATGAAAAATATATTTCGTCGACAAGTGAAATAATATCAGTTTTCATTAAAAAAATTCATTTAGAATATTATGTCAATAATGATAATAAATTTAAAGGAAAAAATTTAATTTTCATAAATATCTAATGGATAAAAAATTCTTGAATTTCTTGGGATATATATCATAAGATTTCATCATCATAAACTTAATCAGAAACAATCCAGATAAAAAATGAGATTGTAACATAAAACCCTTACCACTTTGGTAACTCCTAAATCATAAGCCCCGTAAAATAAGGAACATTAGATGGGTTTTATATGATTATTAATTTCCTAATAATAAAAAAAATTAATGCTAATTATATGAACAAAAAAATAAGAAACAAGTGGTAAATATGACTTCTGTCTCATAGAAATAAAAGTGAGACGAATATCCCTTATCAAAAGCCCTAAAAGTTGTTGTAAATGTTAAAACATCATGAATAATAAATAAAGGATTATTATAAATCTAATATTGAACCATAATAATATATATCATACGATATATGATTACTTATAATCCATTTATCACTTCTTTATCAATAATTCTTTATTAAAATAATTGTTCCTGATGATAACTGTTTCTTATTTATAGTAGTTTTTTAGAAGAGTAGTTTTGGTATTTTTAATTTTATTATGATACCACTATATCAATAATTTTTATAATAATATAAATATCATTTATACGGTATATATGAATGTATATATCCTTCTAAATTAGTTATAAAAAAGAAAAAAGTACACTATTCATGGATATAATAAGTCGTATGCATGAATGAATAATGTTTCCATTTTCTTAAGAGATGGAATGAATGAAAGGTAAATATTAATTATCCTTTATATAATATTTTTTACATAATATATATAGTATATATTATTTAAATATAACCTTATTAAAGAAAAGTTCAAAATGAAATGAAAAACATGTTACATCACTTTGTGGTGGAGGTAGTCCACATGTTCTCGAGAGTGATGTTATAATTTTTAATAGATTATAATTAAAGAAGGTTGATATGATATTATATTTATATAAGAATAAATATTTAATAAATAACATACATAAAATTTATATACATCGTTATATCCATCCATGAGATACAGTGATGGAAAACAAATTACATCCGTTCACAAGACGGAAGTCTGTAGTGAACACGATCGATAGTTTCCTTTCCCATTTGATAGAAGAAGATATGGATATATGTAATGAATCTAACATAATAAAAAATTAGTATGTTAAATATAATTATTTAATTATATCATCATAGTTAAATAATATTTTAAGGGTTTAGAAGAAGAAATAAAATAAAAATAGATAGTAAATGACTCTTCATTTTTTCATAGAACCTATTTAAGTTTACAAATAAATGCCTCTTTGAAGTGTATAAAAACAAAAAAGGTCTTTATAAAGTATCAATGGAATTATTTAATGTATAAATCTAGGGGTTTTTCAAACAAAAATAATTTTAATGTGTGAATAGGATATGATAGTGTGTTCCCTTTTACAATTGAGGTGAGTGTCAAACTTGTAATCGTTAAAAGTTTTACCATAATTCCATTAAAATTTTTCGAAAAAAGCATCCAAAATGGATTAATATCTTAGAATAGATGATATAAAGTAGAAATATTTCCAAATTATAGGAATTATTTAATATTTTAGTTCATTTTAATCCATATCATTTTAGTTTAACCCACCAAAAAACCAGTTTTAACCTTAACTGCAGTAATTATTTTTTAGTTTTTTTATTATTAATTATGAACACAACTTAAGTTCACCATATTAAATAATAATAATAATTATCATTTAAAAATATTTAATCAATTTTAGAAACTCAATTTACATAATTTGAATAGTTTAGGTTAAAACTAAACTCCCATACACGATGACAAAGTTGTTTTCCAAAGAAAACATTTCCAAAGAATAATTTTTTTAATCAATATTAAACCCTAAATTTATTATAATAAATAAAATTAGTTTATTAATTATATAATTGAACTATTTTTTCTATTAAAAAATTTTGAAACAATATATCACTGTTTAAAAACTTTAAATGAAAATGATATTTTTAATAAAAATTAGTGTTTTTCAGTATTCGTTGAAAAATTAATATTTTTAAAAAATTATAAACAAAACACTATGAGATAACTTTGGAATGATGATTAAAATAGTGAAGATTATTTTTTCAAATAAAATCTATAAATTTTTTATAAATTGAATAAAAAATTCATAAAATAATCACTTTTTATAAAAATATAATTTTTAACAATAAAACTTTATTTTTATCTGCTAATTAGAAAAAATATTTTATGAATGATACAAAATATGACAGAATATAAATTTTATTAAAATAATTCACCAATATTTATTATTTTATTTTATTATAATAAAAAAATCAGTGCATAAATAGAGTTTTTTTTGAAAGATCATTTTTTTACTTTCAAATGATTTTTATATTCATATATAATCAATTTATAACCAATGAATTTTTGTTTAGACCATATAATTTTCATTATTTAGATCGTAAAATTTATAATCAAGAATTTAAGGGCTAGTTTATAATTATCTCATGAAATAATATTATTTTAATTTTTTGTTGTGGTCAGTTTAAACTCAGTGTTTTATATAACACAAGCTATTGAAGAAATTAAGTTTATTTGAAAAACATATTTCATAAAATCTCAAGGTGTCACATTATATCCCCATTAAAATTAATTTCTCCAAGAAAATTATATAAATTTCATATAACCAATTGTGGATAATTCTTTATCATCATACCAGTAGGTTACCATGTAGCTTCTTCATGTTGGAAGTTTCACTAGAAAACATTGATGAGGCGAGTGGTTATGTTTCATAACATACTATATCTGTGATCTAGAATCTCCATAGGTTGTACTTATTATGAATTATCATGATAAAGTGATATAAAAACATAGTTTATTATATGTTATGGATTAGTATGTAATTCATTAAGAAAGTTACTTGGAAAACATCATGGACTTGAGAGAGGTTCAGTGGAAGCGCTAAGAGATAAGAAACTACCACTAGTCACTTAAGAATCTTGAAATGGATAATGTACATTGGGATAATACTTCATATCTTTTATAATATCATAAAATTATTCCATGGATAAATTAATATGAATACTTTATCACAAACATAAAATTCTAGATCATGCTGATGATTTTCAGAATAACTTTTCTGTGAACTTTGGGTTTCCTTGATTGTTTGTTTAATGGATCCAAATATTTCTATAATTTACTCAATTATATCTAGTCCCAATATATTTGAATCTCCAAATTCATCACAGATCACTATAGTTATACACTTGTTTATATAAATAGAATCATAAGGAAATATATGAATGCTTGAGTGAAATGTATTGTTGTATGAAAACTCTACTAGAGGAATGTGTTGATCCCAACAACATTTGAAATACATAGGATAATATCTCAACTTGTCCTATTAGGTTTTAATGGTTAACATTGAATGAAAATATATTTTTTGATGATAAAAAATGTTGGAACTCAACTCTGTATATAGGTCCTATTAAATAATTTTCTATAGCTTCAAGCTAATCCTCAGATCTTTTTCACAAACAATAGAAAATATTATTCCATGAAAACTTACCACATCCTTAATGAATATTCTAGAAATATTATCCAAATTATAATTATTATATGATAGTGAATATTTGTTCTGAATTCATAAGGTGATTGAATAAAAACCATATGGAGTTGTGTCTTTTATATATTTTGGGGAGTCAGATGACAAAATCCATGGTGATGTTTTCCCATCTCACTTCTGGTATGGGTAATGGTTATAAAATCACCCTTTTCTTTTGTATATAATCCTTCAATTTTTGAAATTCTAATCACTATAATAAAAACTATAAAATATATCTCTTCTTTATATCATATTAAAAATACACATTCAAATATCAGTATATCTTTGTACCTACATGATGAATAGAGAATGAATAACTCTAAGGTTCCTCAAATATCTCCATCAAATTTTGGAGGTATAGAACACATAACTAGTTCTTGAACCTTATCATTCCCTCATAGTCATGGTTAATCTCATGAATATTACTCACCACCTTATGTAGCTCTACATCATCATTGTCAACCATTTCAGTCTTCACTAGTATAGATGGTTGAACACACATTTGAGAAAGATAATATTTCTTACATTCCTTTAATACTTAAAGACCCATCCTTTTCTAATCCAAAAATATTTTATCATTTTTAATCCTCATCATATATAAGATATGATGTTCATTTCCACTGAAATCATCTACCACCTTATTTTCATTCATAGGATGGTATTTTATTGAGCAATCATTGTAACGACCCAAAAATATATCAATGAGATTTACCTTATTATAATTATTTCATGTAGTATAAATCACATAAAATCACTTATAAAACACAATACAAACATTATTAATAAATAATGAAGGAAATAAGTGGTATTTCTAGAAGTTAAGGAACCTATACCAAGGAAATTGTAACATAACACTAGGAAAAGTAATATGACCCTTATGAAAAGTAAACGCACCAAATGAAGGATAACCTCACCCAATGAAAGTATAAATAAAATTTAAGAATATTATAATTGAAAGTATGTTATAATTATATAATAGTAAAAGTAGATGAATATTTTATAAATTATTAATTAAGTGTTGGTATTTTTTGAGTGATAAATAATTAATTACAATTATATAATTAAAAAATAATTTTAATAAATTGTATTCATAAATTAATTTTTTTATTAATTGTTTAGTATAATTTAATTAGACATTAGTTAATTTATCAGAGTGTTATAAAATATGTTATAAATTAAAAATCAGTATTTTTTGAGTATATGATGTTTTTAATGAAAAATTAAATTTATCATACATATGCCCAATACTCTTTCTATTCTCATCCCCACATAAAAATTTATTTGTTCTCAAAAAAAATAACAAAAAAATCCCCATATGTAGGTTCTCAAGGAAGAGAATTCAAGAGGTAAAAATCATTTTTATTTCATTTTATTTTATTTTCAATTTCTTTTATTTTATTTTCCTTGAACTACTGCAAAAAAGGTTATAGACATGGTATTAAACCATTCTTATAGGCCAAAAATCTATGGCAATAGGTTATAGAAACAATTTAATTAATTAAGGATGGTATTGGTGTGGCTATAGGAAGAAACCAACAGCCATAGTTTGAAACCATGGATATAGGGATCTAGCCATAGTTTGCAAACGGTGGAAGTATATTAAGTATCACAATACCAATAGGAATAGTTTGAAAATGTGGCTATATGGATATTTCTATAGTTTTTAACCATGTATATAGGGATATAGCCTCTGTTTGAAACTATGGAAACATCCATTCCGTTCTATAAAAAACAAGATGATTCACCCCCCGGTGCCCCACCCCTGCACAACCATTCCCCCTGCACCCCCCTCCACCCCTCTTCACACCCATTCCCCAATACACCACACCCCTTGCACACCCATACCCCCTTCACCACCCCTTTGCACCCCCTTCCACATCCCTCATTGCACACCCCCTTGCACACCAATCCCCCCTTGCACACTTCTTGCACAACCCTACCCCCTTGAACACCCTCCCTATAGAAACCCATGAACCCCAACACCCCATAAATCCCCTTTAACACCCCATGTCCCCTTTCACACACCCCCTTGCACACACCTTCCTCTTTCCACCACCCCTGCACCCCCACCTGCACACCCACCACCACTTCCCATGCACCAAACCCTTGCCCAGTACACACCCCCTTAACCCACCACCACACAACCCTTGCACCACCCATGCACCCAACCCCTTGCAACCAACTCCACACCCAATGCCCCCTTGAACACCCCACCCCTACTCACCCCTGCCCCTACCCCCTGCACACCGAAACCCCTTCCATTCCCCCACCCTACCAGTTCACCCTCCTTCCATTTTTCACTCCGGCTCTGCCCCTACCATTTTTCCCTCCCACCCCTGCCAGTCCCCACCACAAGTCCCCCTTCCAGTCCCCACTCCTTCCATCCCACAGTCACCCCCGCTGCCACCCTTGCACAGTCCTTCCTCCTGAACACCCCCACACTTGCCAGTACACACCTCTGCCGCCCCACCCCTACCAGGATCCCTTGCTAGTTCCCCCCCCACAACTTGAGAGTTCACCCCCCACAAACCATCCAATTTTCCCTCAAACCCTTCCCCCACCCACCCCTTCTAGTTCCTCCACCCCACCCACCCCTGCCAATCCCACCTACCCCTTCCAATATTCCCTGCCACCCATGCCTGGTCCCCAAAACTGAAATGTCCCCCACCACCACCCCTACCAATTCTCCCAACCCCCACCCTACCAGTTCCCCCACCCCGGCCTGTCTCCCCCAACTTCAATATCCATAATATGAAACAAAAAACAACATTGAAGTGACTTGGTAGTATTTCCATGAATATGGGAATTTATCTGACCATTACTGATCACGAAATGTTAAATAAAATATGCCCAGTAGCGATATGGTACATCAACAATCGTCACAACCACAATAGTGAACTAAATAATTCTTATACACATTTAGTAAGTAGATATATGGTTTCGATCATTTGATCATAAAGGATCAATATGTTCCTTCGATAGTGTGAGGTATTATTATTTTAAATTATATTCTCCGAAAAGTTATGTCATAACTGGAAAGACATACTCTTTTATTACTTTTCGTGTTGTGAATATTATAGGGTTTCATGTTAAATTGATGAATCATTTCTTGAAACATAAACTAACACTCATAAAATGATAATCTAAATTATTTAAGTGTAAATATGTTATAAAACTATTGATTGGGTTGAATTTGTTTTTTATTTCTCTATTCTTGAGATGAACATCTTGGACGAGATTTTGATATTGTATTGGTTAACATCATTCAATGTCCACATTGATTGTTATGTCTGGTTGGTTAGTTTCACATCTTTGAATGGTGTTAGGTATCTCTTTAATAGAGATTGTGTTGTTAATTCAAAATGTGTAGGACCATTGGTATTAATAGTTGGGACTATCTTTTTTCAGTAGGAAACAATTACTTTGAAAACTATTGATGCAACCACACATAAATAATTTCCATCCATCATGAATAAAATTCCTAATATATTTCCCAACATCTCTAGATTTTCACTTGAAAGAGAAGTAAAATTCTTAATTGATATGCTACTAGATTCCACCACTATTTCACAACCTGATGTATTTTTATACATCATTCCATATACTTGAGTGCATATTTACAAAAATCTACCACTTTCACAAATCCATCATGTGTTTTATTAAAATCCTTGAAAATTATTTTGAAATGAGACCAAGTATTTTGGATATGATCATTATATAAAAACTCCCAAATATTGGGAAAAAACATAGTACCAAAATTTTGAGAAACTGGAAGCTTTCTAATAGAGTTTTTGTGGAAATATTGGAGTTTTTAAATATGAGAATATATGTTTAAGATGTGGATGAATAAAAATTGATGTGGTCTTAAAGATGGGGTTTTTGGCTGCTGATTAACAACTCAATGGTATTATCTCAAGGAGAAGTGAATTTAATTAGGAGTGATGTCCCAAGAAACAATCTAAATGATATGGAAACTGTGGTTATGTTATGCAGCATTAATGATCATATAAATTAAAATTTCATATGAAAATGTTATGCATAAGTATTTCCTAAAAGTATCCGAATATATACAATATTAAATTGTTTAACATTGTGATAAAAGAATATATTGTTATATAGTCACACAGGTGGGATTAAACATACCCCCTACACATCCCAAGCACTTCTGCACACCCCCTATAAACCCCCTTCACCCTACACCCTCCCCCAACCCCCTGCCCCTACCCCTTGAAACAGAACCCAGCACACCCCCTGCCCCCAGAACACCCCCTTCCCCCCTGCCCCCTCCCCTACACACACCCCTTCCAACCCCCCTACCCAACCCATGAACCCCATGTTCCACCCCCCACATTTCATTCCACTTATACTACACAATTCTACGAAAATAATAGGAAAACAATCAGATACATGTCATTTAATTTAAATTAGAATAACAAATCATTTTATTCTAACATGTTCATCGCAATTTAAACACTCAAGGAATGGATTTCCACCATAACAAAAAATTCCAACCAAATCATTCTATTTAATTTGAAAAAACATGGCCACTATAAATAAATGACCAATTTATAAGGGGTTATTTTTTACATTAGAAGGGGTTATAACCCCTTTTAATGATTTTAGTAGCGGTTGTGGAGAAATGCCGATAATGTGCCCGCCTATTATTATTAGAGAAGGTTGTGAGAAAGCGCTTCTAAATTAATAGTGAATTTAGCAGCGGTCACATTAGAGGGGGTTTAAACAACCTCTAATGTTTCCTGAAATTTATCATATTACAGGAGGTTATAATAGAAACCGCCTCTAATCCGGGGATTAGGGGTGGTTTGAACAGCCCCTAATGGTGATTTCATTAGGGACATTTTTCACACAACATCCCCTAATCCCTTGACACCATAAGGGGTGCCCTAGTGTGCGACGTTGGAAACACAACAACGACACCCCACACACCTCGCTGCTGACACCCCTACACCCCCATGTAGACACCCCCCGCATGCCACCCAAGTGACACCACTCAGGCACCCCCCGCATGCCACCCTGTTGACACCATCCCTGCTGTTGATACCACCCAGAAACCCTGCTGTTTACACCCCCAACACACCCCCTACTGACACCCCCAAACACTCCCACATGCCACACACACCCCTATGGACACCACCACACTCCACCTTTGTCCACCCACCCTATTGACCCCACTCGGACAGCCCACACACCCCACTGTTGACACCCCCGACCCCCTTACTGACACCTCCCAGACAACCTTTTCATGCCACACACACCCCTGTGGACACCACCGCACACCACCTTTGTCCGCCCCACCTTATTGACACAACCCTGGCACCCCACAGACCCCAAAGGTGACACCCATTGTGGACACCACCATACACCACCCTTATCTTCCAGAGCCCCCACGCACCACCTTTGTTCGCCAGAGCCCCCGTTTACACCACTGAAAACTGTGTGAGCGACCCCTTTCCGCCACATCGGTCATTCATGCACCCGAGAATTTGCCCCACACCCGTGACACAAAAAATTCTTGTACATGGTTTCTGTCATGAACTATCCCAAGTCGCCCCTGAACCGACCACAAGGGCCAACCGCGACAAATCTTGAGAGGTGTTCCCGATCCTCTCGGGATGGCCACAAGCACCAAGGGAATCAATAAAGAACATAAGGGATTTATTTCTCGCACATATAAACAATAAAAAAACAGCGAAAAGAAATGGATAGCCCAGAATACTTTTATATAAAAACTGAATTGAACATTATTTGTACAAGAAACTGAAAGTACAAAAAAACCAACAACTCATCTGACCAAACTAGATAACCCACTAACTACATGTGACCATTCTGGTCACTCTCCACCTTAATGAACACACATCTACCAAGGAAATAGAACTCGTGTTGAAACCTACACAATTTCTAAAAAAAGAAGAAAACAATATGCGTGAATATTAAAATTCAGAAGGTTAGCCCGATATTCTATTACCAAAAAACCTCCTTTAAAATAAAAGAAAAATCTATTTCATGTTTTAAATAAAACATATAAAGGTATGTTTTCCCAATGAGGTCCCATGCTATATAAAAAATTTACCAGACAAAAACATGAATTTTTTATAAACAAGAATGCTAGTAACAATTTTCAATGTTGTGCAATTTAAAAATGAAACTAGTTTTCAAGAGGGGTTATTTAAAGAATGTACCATTTTAAATAAATCAAACACACTATAGAATTTACCAAGATATCACACCGTATGTCGATTGTGAGTACAAAATATCCAATGATCACAAGTCACGGAAACACCCCTAGGCACTAGTTAGTTGTGAGCCACATGGACCTCGTATATCGGTGAAAGTAACCATAGTAAATATCCATTCTCGTGCACATGATCCACTAGTATGGATCATACCCATAACCTAGTGGTCCCCTAAAATAATCATCATCATAGTTTAGTTATTGTTTTCATTGTCAAACTTGCGACATGAAATAGGGGCCAAACCCCACAGGATCACTGGCATACTAGTACACATCTGCCGTCCTAGATACTCAAGATTCCCTTTAGTGCTCAATCAAGTTTAACATATTATCAAAAAAAAATTTCACATCAAAATTCAATTTTCAAACAAAAAACACACAAACATTCCACAAACACAATTCCCATTTTTTTCACGAATCAATAAACAATTGAAAATTTTCGTAAAACAATTTCAAGGAGTGCATTGAGGCTTTGTATGTAAAACTCATTAAAAAAGATACTTCTAATTATAAACACACAAGAAAACCATACCCTATAAAATTTTACATCCCTAACTATAATACCCCATGATTTCATTGTACATTATCTCATTAAAATAATTCAATAGCTTGCACTACACAAAACACCGAGTTCGAGCACAACACAACTTACCAAACTAGCCATTCAAAAAGCAGTTATGAATAGTATTATCTGAATTTTGAATTTTATATACTCTATATAATTTTAACATCTGTATTATGTGTTTCTTAAACATAATATATGAACAAATTCATTTTTTTAGATAAAAGAAGTATTTTTATAGAAATGCAATTTTACAGCCTTTTAATGGTGAATGTTTTGTAAAAACAATATTATACTTCTTTATATTTTTTGTTTAATGAAATTAAATTTTTATTTAGAAGTGGGAAATAAAAATTTAGTTTGTATAATATTTTGGAACTTTTTAGATAACTTTCATATTTTGAGGAATAGTAAAAAACACTCAGTTATTAGTTAAAGATGAATTTTTATTTCATTAATTAATTATTTTATTTTAATTTATTTTAAGTCATAATAGATACATTATACCTATATATGTTCAATTTAAATCATTGAATTCATTCTATAATAATATTAGATATATAAAATTTTATCGAACTTTTTACCCTCTTTTACCCACCTCTTAATAGCATTTTCAAATTTGCATAATTTTTTTACCTATTATATGTGTTGAATTTCAAAAATTATATGGAGACAGTTGAAATCATGAAGTAAAATTTGGTTCAATAAGATGAAAACATTTTTGGTTAATAGTAACTTTTGATTTTTATTTACCACAGTTAAAAATAAATAGGGTAATTAAGGGTCAAAATGATATCTTAACTACCCAAAAACATGTCCTAATTCTATTCGATAAGTATAATTCGACCAAAAAAACTATAGGAATAAAATATGATCCTCTTTGGTCCAGATGGATTAGATTAAGACATTTATTTTTATTTTATTTAAAGAAGAGTTAAAAGAGATAAATTAAATGTTTAATAACTAAACCATTTTTAAAATAGGGTTACAAACAATATAAATTCAACTATAAATATTCATTAGAAATATAATAGGATTTACTAAACAATGGTATTTTATTTATAATTTTTATACATCGAATAATTTAATTTATTTATAACACAATGATGATGGAGTAATCACCTTATTAATGAAATATTAAAATAATTGATATTATAAATATCCAAATAAATGTAAATTTGATCTTATGATGAATTAAAATAATTTTATAGGTTAATAAGAAATGTTAGGATTGGTAAAATAAATTTTATTATATGTTCTAAAATTTTTATGGATTTCAAAAAAATCAAATACTAAATAGTGTCAAAATTGAAATAATTGAGTTTTTTAAAAGAATATTATATCATTAATTGAAATAATAGTGATAAAAATTTACACATTTCCAAAAAGATTTATATAATAATATATATGAAATTAATTAACCCCTTGAGGTTATATTTTCAATTTATTGTAAGTTTATTAACCATATACTATAAAAATACAAAGAGACATGGTAAATTTCAAACTATTTAACTTAGAGTTAAATATAAAAGATAAGGTTAATTTGATAACATAAAACTATATAAAACCTATTGGTTCAGATTTTTTAAAACCATATCCACCATATCATTTGAATAATTCTTTTTTGAGCCATTATAAATCGAAAATTATTTTATTATAAAATATTATTTCAAGCTTTTCCCTAAAGTGACCCTCACCACTTTTATTAAAGGTTACTTACCCTTCTCTTACATTCACACCTCCAAATCCATTTTCCTCAACCAAAACCTTCCCCAATATCCTCCCAAAATTCATACTTTAATTTTAGAGGCCTTCCCTTGGTCTGAAATCCATCCCATGGAGCCCTTTTAATCAAATCAAAAGGAAGAACCCGAAGAAGAGATAAATATTTCATCACCTCTTTCATGTTATTTTCATCTTCCTCTTCCTCTATATTTGTTGTTTTATTTCCAAAATAGTAAATCCAGTATCTTATATATAATATGATGTTATTATAAAAATTTTACAACCATTTTTATTACTCCATCCATCCTATAAATGACAAATTCACCATATGTGCGTTCGTACAGATTACCGTCTCCACGTTGTGGTGTAATTTGTTATTCAAACACTTCGTTATTTATATGGGTATAATAATGAGTATAAATGGTGTAAATAATAAATATATCATGTTATTTATTCTGTATATATTATATACCATCCAATTAAATATGATTTAACCATCAATATAATGATATTGTCGCTTGTGCGTACGTACGGATTACCGTCTCCACGACGCGATGAGATTCATTTCCACATTCACCATTCAAAGATGATTATAAAAATATATATCATTAATAAGTATTTAATATATGACATAATAAATATACTATATGTATATATACGTACTTAAATATATATTATTCACTTAGTTCCATTCAATACGATATGAAAACAGAAACATCGTTTCTGTGTACGTAGGACCTATCGTCTCAATAAACGGTGTTTTCCATTTCATATATATGTCTATTATACATATTTACATTATAAATATATATGATATATAAATCATGTTTTATATTTTTTAATTAATTTAATCATGATCTAAGTGATACAATAAAGTGGAACAAGTTAAAACATGTATGATAAAGAAAACGATTATTATCCAAAATATTAATTTTACATAGATATTTTTATTAAATATGTAGTACAATGTCATAAATGAATCAGGTATGATATCTTAATTGTTAATATGGTTCTGGTATAATTTAATATCATACTATGGTCTTTATACAGGAGGTTAAACATACCCTCGACTAAAGGAAAGTACAAGGTAAGGGTTAATTTCACAATCTATTTATTATCTGAGGTTGTTTTTATGTAAGTATCTACTGGGACATATTTATTATCCTTGTTAATGTTTTGTAAAAGAGTTTTACAAGGGATTATTTTAGGGGATTTTTTGACTAAATCATTATTTCAAATGTTTTGATGATTTATTCTTGTAAACATTTCTCATTAATTTCCATGTTTGCAGAATGGTATTAAGGATTTATTTATATAGATATGATTGTTTTAAAATGTTAATTCCTTTAAAAAGTTACAAAGTTTTATGGGAAACTTTGATTCAAAACTATCTTTTAAACAACTTCCTTTATAAATTGTGATAATTTTAAAATGATTTCATGAAAAAGGTGTTATTTCTCTCAAAGAGTTTTAAAAATCATTTTAATCCATGTTAATATCATTTTATGGATTTTAAATTTGTTTGAATTTGATATATTATGATACAAATCTTCCATATTATATTTAAGGTTTTGTGATATCTTTGACTGTGGATGTGTTATTTTTATACCACTCATGGATTATTGTTAAATTAGTGACATTTATTATTCTTGTTTTAATATGAATGTTTAGGTTACGTTTCAACATTTTCATATAAAGAATTCATTGGACTTAGTAAGTGATGGGTGGAGCGAGCTATAACTCCTCGATGCATCGGTAGGCCTCATGATACAAACTAGGGTCTTGAAATAAGGCCATGATAAAATATTATTTGTAGTCTTGGAACAAGGCCTTAACTAAGGCGTTATGAAGTCTGTAATTATGCATTCCATCATTATGAAAGTGGCTATTGATATTGCATGTGATAACTATACTATTAGAATACCCACGTGAATAAGTAAATAGAATTATTTGATTTTATATTTACCATATTATGCTGAAGATTATTTTTAAAAGGCATTTGTTTTATTCTTATATATTTCCTTAAATGTTTATTCTTATTTATGAATGTTTCCTCTATATTGTTATCCTTAATGAGCATCTGAGCTCAGGCCTTTATATGTTATAATTTTCCAAGGATTCCAAGAAGTGTATTATGATTGATAAGAAGGGTTAAGATTGGGGATTAATGGCATGTTCAAAGGATCATTTATGTTGTGTTTTATTTCCAAATGTGTAATGTTACGTTCATGTATGTTATATATTTTCCATGACTGGTAAACCGATGGGTCTTTCGGGACTTGATTCCTTGTAATCATGCCAATGTATTAAAATAATTCACTGAATTTGGGCTTCTGGGGTCAGGAAATTATGCTAACAACATTTAATAAATACATTTCGTGGGCCATAAAACAATCCCAATTGACACAACATGGTATATTTTAGTAAAACAATCATTCTTCATTTTTAGGAAAGGCCAAATGGGCCTTTAAATATTTTATCAAAACTAAAATTTGACAAAGTTATGAATATAAATTTTATTAAGGAGGTGTATACACACTATTTACAACATCAAAACATATTCATAAATCCCTTAAAACACTCCGGTTACATTTTCAAAACACAACCATTTTCATAAGAATGTGAAACGAGCCATTTTCTGGCAACGTGGGCCAAAACTTGTTTTAAACCAAAAAAATTTGTTTTTAAAACCAAATCCAAATTGGAAAGCCATAAAAGGATCCAAAAATAAATTTTTACATGCTTCAAATGTATTTAAAAATACAAAAAAATCATTTTAAATTGCACTAGACACATAGAATCCAATCGGGCAATTTACAGAACACCTGACGTGCACTCTTTAAAAAAACAACATATGTTATGCACTTAAAAAGTGATAAAATTCCATTTTCACCCCATAAAGTTATTCAATATAATGTAAAATATTCAAAATACCATAAACCAAGTAGGAAAGCTCATGGAATAATTTTTCAAAAAAGAGTAGTGCACATTTAGACGAAAAAACTATATTTTTAACAAAATAAGTCAAAAAAACATAATTCACACACAAAACCATTAAAACCAAGGTTTTAAAGCAGTAAATATCATATAAATAACGTTATAACATTATGATAATGATGAATCTTAAATGATAAAGGCATGTACAAGGGATATCCTATCTCAAATCCTTGGCGTAATGGAAACACACACCCAATATCACCATCTGAGGGTTTATAAACCCTAAACCTATGAAGACCATCCCCAAATGATCAAAAACCTCACAAAAATCACAGGATAAGAGAACCCTAGATCGTTCATTACTATTGGAGAATAAAAAACCAAGAAATAATAAAAGGAGAAGGAAGAGGAAGGATAAAGGAGAAGGAATATCACCTTGCCACCCAGAAAACTCCTCATCATCCATTAGATCTGCAACCATATAGATAATGGTATGACTTGTAACTTCTTGGAGATACTCCTATGAGCTTTATGTACCAGGGAAAGAATATTTGTTGAAAAAATAGTACTAATTGATTGAATTAGGGGTGACACAATTTACCTTCTCAATTAGAGACGTTTTGAGGAAATAAGAGAACATTTGACCTAATAATTGATTCCAATGAGCTCCAAAGAGGTAAAATCGATATTGGGGGTGAGGATAGGTATTTTTTATTCACATGGGAGGTGGAAACACTTAAATACATTAAACAAAGAAAATGATATAAAATAAACATATGATTTTTTAGAAACATGAAATGGTCCCATTGGCTGGCCCGATACATAAATAAGTAACCCAAATTCACCATGTTTATTCATTTATAAGAGGTACAAAATGATATAAAGGTTTGAATATATTAGTGGAGGCAACACATGAAGTGTAATGGGTGAAAAATGTTGAAAAACAAAGGATTTATAAAATAAAAAAAATTTGGTTTTTGAAACTAGAAATGGGCTCATGGTTGGCCCAAATCATGAAGTAACCCCCCCTCTCTCAAAAAACACATAAAAAAGCAACGGGGAACCCAAATTAGGGTGATTAGACATATATGGATGTCCAAAACTCAAAATTCTTCTCGCCCAACACCCAATAAAAGAATCAGTATTTTCAATGAACTGGATCAAAACCATGACATGAAAAGAAAAAACTGGTGTGATAATTATCCCCACCATTAATGCTTTCCGCCCTCGGAAAGCCATAACACTTTTCAAATGATAGAACAACACCTAATTATTCCTTAACAAAACAATCCAGACTCTAGTGATAAGTATATATAATTCACAAAAAATGTCACTTAATACTCTTGCCCAAAAAAACACCAACTCACAACCACTTCTGAAGAATCAAAAGAAAGATCAAGCCACCACCTCCACAACCATGCCATGAACAAGATTGTTATGCCTTCTCCCAATGAACCCAAAGATCACGTCAAACCATAGTTCACTCACAAAATCCAATGACATGGGGTGGAGGCCGTAATGATCTCCCCCCATTAAATCAAAACTGCCATCTGACAAATCCTAAAGGAATGATATTTGAGACTCGTAGTGGGTCTCCACACTACTATAGACCAATTAGAAATGAACAAATAAATAATTCCAAGTGAACTATAATTAGGCCTCACCAGCACAAGACCACCAAAAATATCCCACAACAACATACAAACCCATGTTAATAGGGTTACAACATGAATATCTAAATAACCCACTCCCAAAAGGAGGGGACATGAACCGATCCAACACTTTCAACACAGATCTAGACCCCCACCACTCAGGGAGGGGAGGGAAGGGGACCTAGTAATTTGGCCCTTGAAACCAAAATTGAAACAAGAAAACTACCCAACACTCTCCAACTATGAATAGGTTACACCAAGACCACATCTATTTTTCACCAGCGGTCCACACAAGGACATTGTTAGAAAACCCACATCCATGAAGGCATAACCATAGACACTATGTGAGGGGTAATTCGAAAATGCTTATTGCGACAAAGGGAAATTAACAGAAATGAGGAACCACAATAGAGACATAAAACTACCATACCACAATGGTGGAGGCATGAGCCTAGTCAAGCTCCCCACACCTCTGGATATTTCCTAACTGCATGAAAAGCTTCACTCTGAGGCCTATGGTTGGAGCCCTGATTCTTGAAGCATCTACTACATCGTTGTCATGGTGCTAGGGATCAAAAAACTCAAAAAAACTCACATCCTCAAAAAAACACCTTCATATTAATATGAACTCATATATACATATCAAAATTCTATCTCACCCTGAGTGAGGGGAAGAATGGGCTAGGAATACAGTGAAACACATCAACATCACTGAACACAACTTCTATGTTTAAAAGAATTATCACAACCTAGATGCACTTTAAATTGATTTCAGATAGCTATCTATTCTAAAAAAAAGGCTGAGGCATCATCTTAAGAGGTGGATTTAACATTTTAAATGAATACTTAGGTTGATCGAAAACAATGATTTCCAATAGAAAACTATCAATGGCCACATCAGAACATCAAAAACATATTTAGAAACCCAATGAAAATTACTCCAAAACCAAGCCACCAACAAGATCTCATATCAATATACAACAAGAGTATGTATTCTAGATCACAAGGAAGCTTAATAAATAAACAAATCATCAAATACATTTAAAAAAACTAACCACATAACCTTCAGTCAAAACAAACACCACAATTTTCCACCTAAAAATGATTTTGAAAAAAATAAACTAACATTGTGGATTTTCACATTCACCAATTGTGTTTAATCACGTATCACTCACATTAACTTTTAAATGACACCCAGAGCACTAAAATACCATGCCACACCAGCCATTCATCCATATACCCACAAAACCTTAAATGTGAGAACCCATGAAAACAATGAATACAAAAACCAAACATCATCGTTACAAAATAATCGTGTACCTTCTAAAGGCACATTAACCACAAAATCAAATACCCTTTTAACATTTCACCAAACAAGCCACACATCATCAAGAACCATTTTATTAAAATCCTACCCCTTTTAATTTTTAACAAAATTTAAAACAACCATGCTACCCCAAAAAACCCCTTCCCATTTTCTAAAATTCAGCAAGGTAACTTTTCATAATCTGATGGTCATTGAGAGCAATACTATTTCTAGGAAAACACCAATTGCTAAAAACCAATTTCAAAAACCAATTCATCAGATTCAAAAACTATTCAACATTTCAAAACACCCCATTTAAAACAAAGTTTATGTATTAATTTAAAATTATTGACACATTCAAAACATATTATTTCAACAGACCACAATTTTAGATTAGGGAGAATCCAATCCCATTATATCATTTCCACTTCCTTCCCAAAACTTGTTTTTAAGAGACACAACCTTCCAAAATCCATTATTATATTTAATTTTTCAAGACCCATTTTTTCAGTTTTAAAAATCCCATCATTCCTTTAAAACCCATTTTTACAATTCTCATACATGTATTTACAAAACAACATTTAAGAATTTAAGAAAGGTCCAAGAAACCCACAAAAGGGAACTAGTGTCGGTGGGTGACTTGACCATAGGGATGGATGCCATATGTCAAACACAAAACCGACATAGAGATACTTATTACGACCATGACCCAGCTCCACATGGCTTTCCAAGACCTGCGAGCTCACATAGCCCATTAGTCAGACTCCCCTTGTCAAATCCCAACATCAAACAATCAACAAGAACAAAGGAAACTAATAAAACTGGACATCCCGTGGAAACTTGAGGATCAGACAGGCAAGAGTACTTGAGGTTCTTCCCGCACTTACCCCATAAGTCCAAAAAATCATACTCAATATACCTTAACATACACCAAAATAACTAGGTCACTCTAAAAATAACGGTTTTCTATGAGTCGTGCTTCTTTGATACCATTTTGTCATGAACCAGCCCATGTCGACCTTGAATCGGTCACAAGGGCCAGCCCGTGACATGTCCCGAGAGGAGTTCCTGATCATCCTGGGATGGAGACAGGAACCAAGGGCATCAATAGAGTTAAAAAAGGAACAATTTATCCCATATATAAATAATCAAACAAAGAATAGAAAGCAATAGACATCCCAAAACACTTTTTATATAAAAACAGAAATGAATATTATTTGTACAAGAAACTGAAAGTACAACTATACCAACAACTCATCTGACCAAACCCGATAAACCACTAACTCTATGTGACCCTTCTGGTCACTCTACAATATAATGATCACACATTACCCATGGCGATATAACTCAAGATGAAACCAATGCAAGGTCTAAAAACAGAAGAAGACTATATGCATGAGTATTAAAACTCAGTAGGTTAGCCCAATATTCTATTACAAATTCACATAATTTAAATTAAAAGAAACATAAAATTAATGTTTCAAATAAAAGATATAAAGGTATGTTTTCCAAATGAGTTCCAATTCTATTGAAAGAAAATTACCAGACCAAAATATGTATGTTTTATAAACAATAATGCTAGTATCAATTTTCAAAGAGGTGCAAATTCAAAATGAAACTAGTTTTCAAGAGGGGTTATTTAAAGAATTAAAACTTTTAAATAAATGAAACACAATACTTAATTTACTAACAAAATACACTTTATGTCGATGGTGAGTACAAAATAGCCAATGAGCACAAGTCACAAGAACACCTCTAGGCACTAGTTTGTTTTGAGCCCCAGGTACCTCGTATCTCAGTGAATGTAAACACAGTAAATATCCATTCTCATGCACACGTGGCACTTGTAGGGATCATACCCATAACATAGTGGTCCCATAAAATCCTCATCATTAGATTTATTTTGTTTTTTCATCATCAAACGTTCTACATGAAATAGGGGCCAAATCGCACAGGATCACTAGCATACTAGTACACGTCCGCCCACTTAGATACCCGATATTCCCTTTAGTCGTCAATCAAGTTACACATATTATAAAATACACATTTCACATCAATATTAAATTTCCAAACCATAAATACACAAACATCCCAGAAACACTGTTCACATTTCTATCACGAATCAATATACCACAAATTTTTTTCGTATAATAATTTAAATGAGTGTATTGAGGGTTTGCACATAAAACTCATTAAAAACACTCTTTTAATTATAAAAACACAACAAAACCATACCCAAACTTATTTTTAAGGCCTAAAAACATTTAATAAAATCATTTAATGGACCATAATGTAATACCAATTGACACAACATGGTATACACAAGTAAAACACTCATTCTTCTTTTTTAGAAGAGGCCAAACATGCCTTTAAACATTTTCTAAAAACTAAAATTTGACAAAGTTATGAATTTAATTTTTTTTAAATAGGTTTATAAAATCCATTTATATCATAAAAACACATTCATAAATCCCTTAAAATACTCAGGTTTCATATTCAATACACAACCATTTTCATAAGAATGTGAAACATGCCATTTTCCAGCAACTTGGGCCAAAACATATGTTAAACCAGAAACCATTTGTTTGTAAAACCAAATACAAAATGGATGACCATAAAAGGATCCGAAAATAATTTTTTAAATACTTAAAATGTATTTATAAATCCAAACAAATAATTTTAAATTGCACTAGGCACATAAAATCCAACCAGGCAATTTAACGAACACATGGAATGCACTCTTTAACAAAACAACTTATGATAAGCACATAAAAAAGGATAAAATATCATTTTCACACCATAATGTTATTAAAGATACTGAAACATATTCAAAATACCATAAACCATGTGCGAAAGCTCAGGGAATGATTTATCAAACAAGAAGTGTGCGATTTATACCAAAAATACTATTTTTTTAACCAACTAAGTCATAAAACATAATTCTCACACAAAAACTTTAAAACAAAGGGTTAACAGTAGTAAATATCATATAAATAAGGTTATAAAAAAATGATAATGATGAAACTTAAATGATTAAGGCTTGTACCAGGGATATCCTACCTCAAATCCATGGTGTAATGGAAATGCACACCCAATATCACCATCCGAGGGTTTATAAAATCTAAACCTATGATGACCAGCCCCAAATGAAAAAAAACCACACAAAAAATCATAGGATAACATAAACCTGTGTTGGTCATTACTAGTGGAGATTAAAAAATCCATGAAATAATGAAAGGATAATGAAGAGAAAGGATAAAGAGAAAGAATCTCACCTTTCCACCTAGAAAACTCTTCATCATCTATTAGATCTGAAAACATAGAGATAAGGGAATGGATTTTATCTTCTTGGAGAGGCTCCTAATATATGGAATAATTGGGGAAGGAATATTGGTGTGAGAAAGAGTAAGAATTTAATGACATATTGGTGACACAATTTACATTCTCAATTTTGGAAATTTTGAAGAAACCAGAGACCTTTCTACCTAATAAGCTATTTCAATGAGCTCAAAAAAGGTAAAATAGATAATTGGGGTGCTGATAGGTATTTTTTATTATAGTGGGAGGTGGAATCACCGAAAAATATTGAACAATGAAAAATATATAAAATAAACAAATTATTTTTTGAAAATAAGAAATGGGCCCTTTGGCTGGCCCAATATCTTAATAAGTAACCCCAATTAACCATGCTTATGAATTTATAAGAGGTAAAAAATAATATAGAGGGTTAAATATGACAGTGTAGGAAAATTATTAAGTGTAATGGGTGAGAAATGTTGAAAAAAAAGAAGTTATAAAAGAAACAAATTTGGTTTATAAAACTGGAAATGAGCTCACAGTTAGCCTAAATCCTGAAGTAACCACCCTCTCTCCAAAAACTCGTAAACAAGCAATGGGGAACCCAAATTAGGGTGATTAGAGTTATATGGAAGTTCAAAACTCAAAATTAATATCAACCAACACCCAAGAAAAGGATCGGTAGTTTCAATGAACCAGATCAAAACCGTTATATGAAAAGAAAAAAAACCCAGGTGTGACAGTTTCGAACCCTGTTTCGGCTCGATAGTGGCACATCACTGAACCACTAGCATGAACATGGTTATATGTATAATATACGATGCACCTTATTTAATTATTTCTAAAGGTATTATATAATATTATAAATAAATAAATATATATATATATATATTTGTGTATAGAAATGTAAGTAAATATTATACTAGTGTATATGTAATATATTTCTCTACAATGTAATATATATTTGGGTATAATACACACACACACGCACACATTTGGGTATATTAAATATATATAAATATATATTTATACATATATTAATAATTATAATTATAATTTTTTATTTATAGATATAATATAATTATAATATATATCATACATATATTATGTTAAATACATTTATATTATATATTAATGTATGTAATTATATACATTTATATTATATCACCAACACACATATATATACACTAAAAATTAAATGAAATCATATAATTGGAAATAAAAATTATAACTAAATGGGAGATATATATATATACTAAATGAATTTATAATTAATAAGATATACTATAATATACATAAAATAAATATATGTTATAAAGAAACTTATTTACAATAAAATATTTATAACATAATATATACTATAAATAAATAATATATTTATATTTATATATAATTTTTCTTAAATTATTTAAATTAGTATACATAATATAATATAAATGTATTTATACATAAGTGTACAATAAAAATATATTTATGTATGTGTTTTTGTTAAAAAAATATTAACAATTATTATAGGATATATATATATATATATATATATATATATTTATATATATGTACTAAATTAATTTATAATTAATATGCCATATATACTACAATATACATAAAATAATTATATAATATATATAAATTTATTTATAATAAAATATTTATAATATAATATATAATATAAATAAATAATATTTTTATATTTATATTTAATATTTTATAAATTATGTGATTTAATATAAATAATCTAATATAAATGTTTTTATACATAAGAATACAATACACATGTATTTATGTATGTGTGTGTGTAACAATAATGTTATTAATAATTATATGATATATATATATGTACTAAATTAATATATAATTAAAATGGTATGATACAATATGTGTAAATTAATTATATAATATAAATAAATTTATATATAAATAAATTTATATATAAATAAATATTTATAATATATATATATATATAAAATATAATTATATAAAATATATATGTATATGTAAATTTATATTTAACGTTGTCTATCTAATATATATTTATAAACATAATATAATATAAATGTATTTATACAAAAATCTATAATAAAAATTTATTTAATATAATATATGTATAATATAGATCTTAATATTAATGTATAGTATTAATAAAACCATATATAAATTTTACAAATTTGAATAAATTTATTTGTAATTACATTTATATTATGTATATCAACATTTTATATATATATGTATATATTTTTGTTTATATGTATAAGTATTTATTTAAAATATTTGCATAATTTCCTTATATATATGTTTTATAATGCATTTAAACACATTTATATAATGTGTTTATGTAATATATATACACAAAAATGCACAGACCCACATATATATTAAATTTTATGAATTTATATGAGATTTATTTTAGAAAATAAATTAAAATTTGGATGGAGTTTAAAATCCTCTCTAATCAAAGAGATTTGCAGTGGTTCATAACCCCCATCAAATTTCATGAAATTGAGGGGGTTAACAACCCCCTAGAATGTCATTAATTATAGGGGGTTTTGAACCCCCTCTAATGTCATTAATTATATGGGGTTCAAAACCTCATCTAATTTCTTATATTAGAATGGGTTCAAACCCCCCTCTAATGTCATCAATCAGAGGGGGCTCAAAACCAACTCTAATTTTTTTATTACAAGGGGTTCAAAACCAACTTTAATGTTTGGAATTAAATGGGGTTAAAACCCCCTTCTAACATCATGAATTAGAGGGGGTTAATAGCCCCCTCTAATGTCATCTATTAAAGGGGGGGGGGGGGGGGGTCAAAACACCCTATAATTTCATAAATTAGAAAGGCTTCAAAACCCCCTCTAATATAAGGAATTAGTGATGTTTCATGAGCACCATATAATATATTAAATTAGAGGGTGTTGTGAACCCCCACTATTTCCTTAATAAAATCAATTATATATATATATGTACATATATATATATATCCAAATAAATGTTATATATATATAGATCCTCTAAAATCCAACAGAATATATAATGCCAATAATTATTAAATTAGTAGTGGTTATGATATTACCATATCTAAAATCAAACCAAATATTAAAAAAAATGCTGAGAAATTTAGAGGGGCTATGGACCCCCTATAAATTTAATGGTTAGAGGGGGATGCGCATAATCCCTCTTTAATTTTTATAGTAAATAAATTTATAGGGGGTTTATAACATGCTCTAAATTCGATGATTCAAGGGGGTTGTGTAAACCCCCTATAATGTTATAGAAAATTAATTTATAGGGGGTTGTGAATAACCCTCTCTAATGTACTATTTTTATTGTAGCGGGCTATTGATTTTAATGTGGCAAGAAAACACATAGAATGTGCAATGATCAAGAGGGATATTACCTACTGGGGTAAGCACTTATAAAAAAATTTCAAACACTTAGGAGTTGTTTTGTTATAATTATACATTTTCCACATTCCCTTAATACATTTCTAATATCGAGTGCATGTGACAATGAATATTCCACTCAATTTATTTCATTCCATCCAATTAAACTTTGGAAAGGAGGCAGAACCATTACATAATTCACTATATGAGGAATTACCTCTCATGTGCCAAGCTAACAATATTCAGTTCCATTTAACTCATTCAATTTATTAAAACATTTAAACTCCATTTATAAGATCAAAAGGGGGTTACATAGTGGTGTATTGGTCATTAAAACGCTTGACTACTTGGGAAAGTCAATCTTAAAATTCTAACAAAACATAAATTGTGTTTTATGTTAATCATCCGTTTTACTAAAAAGTGGGAAAACCCCTTTCAGGAAATAAAAATGGCCAAGTACAACGTTTGGTTTATGACTAAAAAAGACTTCCTGTATAAGGAAAACATCAATTACATAATGTTAAGCAAGATATATAAGCATAAACTACCACTCTGTGTGTTCGCAGACAGTGCACCTCTATTGGAGGGGTTTTGTTAGAAAACCATGAATTGTTTATAAAATGAAACAATTATCTTGACTTGAACTTATTCTATAATTTCAATTGAATATAAAAAAGTAGAATTATGATGTGTCCTAAATGCAGTTTAAAACATTATTGAAATAAAGAGGCATGGAGAGGGACCCGACCTCAAAGGTGCCAAGACACACTCAGTGCTTGACACTTTTATCATCGAAAACTCTAATCTGATCCATCCATCCTCTAGGAATATGAACCATTGCATATACATAGGGATCACCTAACCCCTATGAACCTATGTTCCTGGCCTTAAACACACTCAAGTGGATCTTTATATATATGATCACATGCATATGCATTTTATCACCCAATTACCTATACATTTTCCATATATATACATTAGAAAACCTAGACCATTATATGTAATCATGTTTCCAGGGGTGGATATACATATACCTGGAAAAAATATTATATATATTCTTACCTATTCATATGTGATGAGTTTCCTTTGACTCCGATTGTCACAACACACATGAAAAGGCCCTTGGAGACTTCAACAAAATTTCAGTCATCTCATGAATCATCAATAATTGATCCTAAAAATAAAATTGGGAGGACCACGATTAGTGAGAAATGAAATTACAAACTTGTGATGATGATATCGGCATTAACATGCAATATAATTAGAAAGAAAAAGAGACCTTACCTGAATTCAATGTTGAACTCACTAGCTTCGATGGTGGTGGGAAGAACCGACCTCATCATAAGAAACCACCTATTAGTAAATAATGGGGAAAAAGTGAGATATAATGATTTCTTATATATATATGATCAATGTGTCAATTATACATGAATCCATAACTTTCAATGAAGTAAGAATATTCAGATTGATATGTATGTGCAATAATAGATTTTTATTAACAATAATTTTTGTGGGAACATAATCATGCATTCATTATGATATATCTTAAATTACATTTGTTGTTAGAGTAATATAAAGATTTTATATTAAAACAACAAATTTTATCCAACAAAAATGATAACCTAATAGTTAAATAACATTTTATATTTGAAAAGAAAAT
This sequence comes from Viscum album, assembly GCA_963277665.1. Classification (NCBI taxonomy): domain Eukaryota; kingdom Viridiplantae; phylum Streptophyta; class Magnoliopsida; order Santalales; family Viscaceae; genus Viscum; species Viscum album. Next base: position 631,438,925 of record OY728121.1, read on the forward strand.
GATAATTATATATTTTCAATATTAGGAATATAGATGTTTTGGTTACATTATTCATGTAGTACTCATCAGTTAACGTTTTTAATATCATCACAATGAAATCATCAAGTTGCAATGTATACATTATGGATTAATAATATAATGTTTTAAAAAACCATGTAAGAAAATAAACTGTGTAAATAAAATCAATTAACCCTTAAAAAATCTTGAATAGATTCAATAAATTCATTATCAACCTAAATAAAACTAAAAGAGTAACATTTCAGTATAAAAGTGTGATATATTGAATGATTATTTTTCAAAATATCTTAATAAGATGTTGGGTATCTGAATTTAGTAATCTGAATTCACAAAATGATATTATGAAAGCCATTGAACTTTTCCATAACCAATAGGACACGTTTTTGGTTTATACAATGTTAATATGAAATAAGGATTGCAGGACTAGTAGGTTGGAAGACCACTAAGGATGGGATTAGGTGTGTGTGTTTATGTTTTGGTTTTTATTAAATTCCTAAATTTCCTTGTTCATGTAACAAATTTTTCAAATATCTCAAAATAAAAACTATAATATACCAACGAGATGCCTATAAAACAGTTAAATATCAATACATTTACACCCCTCACAATGCAGTATAAAATGAAATAAAGGAGAACTGAATATTAAGTGAAATGTATGTGTACCATTCCAACTTCATGGATCAATCTAGATACACTATAAAACATTGCCTAAAAATACATAACAAATGTTAACTAAATTTTAAATTGCATATTAAAATGAAAAAATAACACTAAAAATAGGTCTTAATTTTATATAAACATAGGACCATACTCCAAATTATAGTGTAACATCTCTAGTTTTTGAATTTTATCGATTATTTTCAAAATAATAATCCATCCCTTGCAATTTCATGTTGGAGAATTTGATATCACTACATTTGTAAGTTGGATTCAAAGCAATTAGTGTAGAATTTTTTTTTTCTTCGCAGGATAAATTCTTAAGAAGGAAAAAATCAACAATATCAAAACAAAAAACCAAATCTAACTTATTGATTGTAGGGTTTCTCTTCTTATTCTACATTGGACCCCTATTATTCTTATATTCTTTTAGATGTTGGATCCGCTAACTTATTGAGAAAATAATATGGAATATAAAATATTAATGATGTGGATTGAAAAAGTGCACATCACAGTTGATTGATAAAACAAAACATGGTGAAAGGACATCGATGTTCTTCCCATGAGATAAGGATATTTGGGACCATATATAGTGGTGCAAGAATTATATTTTAAATGGCCATACACTTGTTCTCCAATTGAATAATAACATTGAAGAAGATCACTATAATTGAGAAGGAAAGGAGAAAACAACTTCTTAATGAGATAATGATGCTTTGTGAGGAAAGATACTATAAAAAACTTGGGGGAATTTTATAGGGTAATTTATAGTCCGAATTTTCGACACATAAGCACTGCATCAGAGCACATGGAGGGGGGTTTATTGGTGGAAATCATTAGAATAAGGATGCATATAACAGAACCAGTCAACTCATCAATGGAAGAAAATATTTTCCATGGATTAAGCTACCTGCATAGAGTTAGAAATATGGTTCACAGGGAAATAAAACCATAAATATTTCATGTGAACCTCAAACAAGAGCTAAATATAATAGATTTTATTGTAAGTTCTAGTATAGAATATTACATGTAAATTTATACTAGATTCATCAGATATGTTTCAATAATGTATCCTGAATAGAGATAGAATGAATACTATACTTGTTGAGCTGACATTTAGAGCCTTAGTCTTGCAATGTTTGAATGTGGTACATGAATGTTTCCATATATTCCCAATGGATGACCTTTTAATCTTATTCCTATAATATTTGTTCTCACATATTACTATGTGGTACACTAGTGATTTTAAGTGTACATGTGTTCAATGTATAGGTGGTCAATGCACAAAAACATGGGTCATGATGAGGGTTTGAAAAATTACATGATTGATTTTCATGGACAATAACATTATTTTGATTATTTAAAACTTAATTTTTGGGAAATAAAACATAATAGAATGATAAAGAAATCACAATCCATAATGATTATTAGTACACCTAGATCTATAAACTCTAGTCTCATGTGAGAGTAATTTGAAAAAAATGAAAACAATAAAAATGAAAAATAGATTGAAAAATAGATCAGAGAAAGACTTATTAAAAGAGGATTTTGTGGGTGGGTGATGAGTCACGATGCGGGTGGAGATTTTGGGTTGGAGATGAGTCATGAAGGAGATAAATCAATTGAGGAGCTACTTTCATGGGGACATTTTTCCTGTTGGATTATCTATTCTAAAGCCACAATTATCAAATAACGGTGGCTATAATTTATCCAATACCCATAAAAAATTAAACTGTGGTAAAAGGTCTGTGGCTATAGGTCATTTTTCTACTAGTGTACATACCCCCATATAAAATACATAGAAAAACTAAAGATATACGTATTCAATACTATATAGTCGAATCATGACGCATAGTTTTTATATGAATATATAACAATGATAACACAATATATAGTTTCAATATCATAACAGTAAAAATGCACTACATCGTAGTAATAAACATGATATATATAATAGAAAAAAATTGTTCACATTATAGAAATAGACATGTTCTATGTAAAATTTTTAAATGCAAACTATGGGAAAATAGTAGACCGGGTCCATGATAATGTAAATAAACATGCACTAAAAGTAAAGAATATTGTACATGCTCACTATGCACAATTATAACACCATGAAAGTATGATAATAGTAACCATGATGTGTCAATATGAAAAATTAGTTTAACGATCCATAAAAAATATATAATAATAAATCAATCAAACATGATAATATCAATCTAAATGATGAATGGGTATTCAATTTTAAATATTTAAAAAATACTAGAGAGATTTCAAATAAAGTTATAATAATGTCTTGCACAACAATATAACACATGGTATAGACAACACAAATGAGGCATAAACTAGAGACCAACTGTGGTGTTTGGAAAAAAGTATCAAAACATTTCCAATAATTAGAAAAACAATACAGTAAGGCATTATTTATCATAATTGGGTTCGTAAAAGGTCCTTCATAATTTTTTATCCAGACTAATATATTTTAAATCACTGCTTGATTAATTTAAGGCTTCACTTTTAATGAAAAAAGTATCTCTTATAGAACACATAATTAAATTATTTTTTATGTTATAAGTCCTCATGACCTAAAATAATGGTTGGAAACCAACTTCCTCAATTGCTATTTTAATTTTCTAACAACACATATTTTAGAAAAAAATGGCTTAGAAGTTAAAAATTAAAAGATAATAAAGGAAAAGGGGTCAGTTCAATTACAAACAAATTTTGATAAAACATCTAATAGAAAAAATGAGTTTACCTATGAAATTTTTTTCAAAATGAATCAAGAACAAAAAATGGTTTTAAAAAAAATCACACTCTCATTAAACCTCATAAAAACCATTTTAATTATCAAAAACCAATACATAATTTTAGAACCAAAACCATTACATTTTTTAGGTCAATTAAAATCCTCACTTAATCGATCAAACCATTACATTGCCACTAAATCTCTCAACTCTCTCTACAACACCTAAGATCCAATGACTATAAGAAATGTTAGTGGTGAGTAAACAATTTATACATTACATAGTAATGATAAGATCCAGTATCTATGATAATCCCACCTCCTGACACCATCCATTTGAATTCCCCCAAAATGGATTGAATTTAAATAGGTGCCTAATTTTTCATGAAACACCAGAAAGAACTATTTGGGGCTCATTATTTGAAAATAATAAATTGAAATTTAGAAAACTAATATAAATATCAATAGATAATCTGAAAATTCAATAAACAATTATATATATATCAGTCATAAGGAAAAAATAATTTAAAAATTTATAATTTGTTTAAATAAAACCATTTGGAAGATAACCCTAATATTTAGTGTATTTAAATTTTCAAAACACACTTTTACAATATTTTTCATGGGGTAAAATTAATAACCACGTCTTAATAAACATGTAAAACATATAATAGGATAATTTCAGGAATCATAATCATTATCTATGATTTATTTACATTGATATGTCATGAATAACACTCGATAAAGAACCCAAGTAAACCATGATCACCACTTTTAATTATATTTATATTTTATTTGGAAAATTTAAACAACCTCTTAAGATACAAAAACTCATTTACAAGGCCAACTTGGTATATTGAAATGTAATTGGTCTGAAAAGTAGAATAAAAATATATCACACAATTTAATTTAACAAAAAAACCAAATGATTCCATTTGAAAGATTTGTTGTAAACATTACATAGCAATAATTAGCATCAAAACAATGCACAAAAATTCATAATTTTAAATGAAAATCACAAAGGGAAACCAAAACAACAAAAACTCAAAATGAAAAGTTGTTGAAGTTAGTATTTTAATAGGGTCATCAAAATGAGGTTATTGATACAAATAATTAAATTAATAAACCAAAAAATTAATACCAACAATCAAAAATAAAAATAAATGTCAAACTCACCAGAAAACCTCATAGTGACCAAACCTCCAGAAACTGGGTGTGGTCCACTCCTGCGACACAACTAAAATTAATACACATGAAATCCCCAAATTAAACCCCCCAAATTGACCTTTAATTACACCAAACATTTCTAGAAACGAAAAAATGGATGGAAAAATACCTACAGTGAAATGATGTACTATTTCTTGAAGAGGGGAGCTCGATCGCAAAGAGGGGAAGCACCAGATGACACCCCAATTGGTGGAGGAAAGCCAAAAAAATGGCGTGGAGGAGGGAAGTAATGTCTTAGGGGTAAAATAACCACAAATGAAGAATCTTGAGAGGGAAAGAGAAACCCATAAGGAGAAGCTGACAAGTATCATACGAGGGAGAATTAGTCAGATGACGATCGGCTGAGGATAAGGTTTTCAGGAGAAGAAATCCAGAGCCCGAGGTTGGGAGAGGTAAGCCCAATCAGAAAAATTGGAGAGGAAATCCAGAGTGGGAATAAAATTGGTGATTGATGTTTTCATAGGGGAAAACTAAATTGTGACTTTATCATACATAGAACCATAGACCAATTAAGCCACGACTGTGGAACCGTGGCTATAGGTTGTTTTTTTCATAGTGTTCCATCACATCCCCTATCCAATGATACATGAAAAATATAGTATTTTTTATATACTATAATGATATATTTTTAATTAAATATCAGTCATTAAACTCATTTCACTCTCAATTTTATTCAATATTTGAAGACAACACTTGTGATGTGTCAATTTACCGACATCATGGGTGATGCATTTTTATTTTCCATTAACTCTTTCAAGTCTAGTCCTAAAACCATTTTTATGGGTAAAAAATAATATATTTAATAAATTCTATTTACTGTTATGTAACTAATATATACACAATATGTTATTTAATAAAAAAAATATAGTTGGTGATGATCGAAAAACACCCAAATATTCAAAATGATTATCACTAACATATTATCTAATGATTCATTCTCATCCCATATAACCAAGTGACTTATATAATTATTTAATCTTATATATGTTTTCTAATAAAATACATAATCAATTCTGGATTTCTAATCACATTTTACATGAACTTACGTACTCATAAAAAAGTAAACAAATAATGAAAATCAAGGAAAAGAACAATCTTTAATGACAAAATTAAATCTTATATATAATAAAAAGACTATAAATGATGTTAACAAAATCAATATGAAAAAAATAAAAGTATTAAAAGGTTTAAATTAATTAACTAATTAATATAATTTTATTATCTCGGATATTATGGTCATGTGCATAACACTTTCAGATTGAAGGTAAGAGTTTCTTCTTGAACATCCATTTTCATTCAGGTTATGATTTATCCCTCTTTAGACTTATGTAATTATTTATTTATATTATATAATTCTTCAAAATTCTGTGTATACATTCCAAAATTATGTATATATGTCAGTTCATCTTATTTTTGTGGGGAAACAAATATTTTACAAGATTCTCTTTTCAATTCTTCCCAATATACAAGCCCAATTAAATGGAACGCCTCGATTTTATACCCATTTTTAAGTACCATCCATAATATATTTTTAAGAAATCATTATTTCTAAAAAATAACTTATATTTCCCTAAAAAACTATATTATTTTAATACCGGTTTTATAAAAATTGTTAAAAAATAATAATTTTTTTTCAAAAGAACTCTTATTTACAAATTAAAAGAGGTATATCTCCAAAGAATTCTGTGATGATTTTATCAGGGTATTTTCATCCATTTCAAAACCTATGTTGATTTTTTTGATTTATTGATATTAATCTTGTTTTATTATTATATAACATATTTTATTTAATGGTTTATGATCAATTTGATTGTGGATGTGATATCTTGAGACCATTCACCATAGTACTATGAATGTTTAGTGATTATGTTTGCATATTGGAGAAATTTATATTTATATTTGGTTTATGTTTAAGACCATTCATATAAAGAATTAATTTGACATTTAATTTGATGGTTGGGGACCACTAATGCTTGATGATTCATCTATAGGTATCATGAGACACAAAAATTGATTTTTCTCAAAGCCCCAACCATTTTCATTAGTTTTCTTGGCTAGGGCCTAAATGGTATCATTAGGATATCTGAAATATGCATTCCCTCATTACGATTAGTAGTTTTATTTCCATGTGAATATTTTACTAGTAGAATATCTATGGTTAAGATTAATTATCATGTGATTGTTTCTATAGAGATATTTATTCATCTTTCATTCCTATCATGTTATGCTCAAGAATATTTTTTAATGACATTTGTTTTTAGAAATTCACTATGAATTATTTTTTATATTACCTTACATTGTATTACATATACTTAATGATCATCCGAGCTCACCCCTTTCTCATATTTTATATTCCCCTTGATGTGAAGATGTGTATTATGAATGGATTTTATGGAAAATATCGAATTTTAGGGGTGTTTAAAACATAGTTTCTAGGATATTTGTACATTTAATTTTTTAATGTGAAAATTATATATGTATCTCATATTCGATAAATAAAAGACTATTTGGTACTCCATGATGCAAATTCTTTGTTTACTTTAAAAATGTAATAACTTAAGGCACTGACACTAGGCAATTGGTGTTGGGGTCTTTATAGATGGTATTAGAGGAAGTTTTGTAGAATCCATGGAAAATTCATTTATGTAATATTGATTATGGAAAATAAGCATAATATAAAATTTTAGGATAGACATAGAATAACATCTTATAATATTGTTAAGGTAGAGATTATGTGGATATTCCCAAAAATAAATCCCTGCCTCGATACTACAAATGGACGTGGTTTTGGAAAAAATGTACCTAGGGGTAACAACTCTGGCGAGGTGTCATTGGACTGACTTAGGGAAACATGGTACATGACAATGGGACATACTGTGCTCCTTTTATGACACTACCTAGGGGATATTATTAGGATTATTTACATTATCTTTAAAACCATTATTAATTATTTAAATTTAAATAAGTTACCAAAGAAACTATATTTATGATTTTGAGATTAACTATGAATATATTCCATTTTATATTTTTTTTATTGTATGAATTTATTCATTACGAGTCATTAAAAAATTTAGTGGATGCCATTATTTAGAAATGGATCCAATTAGAAGGAATGGAAAACATATCAACACGTGTATCCCTTATAGGGAATTTTATCCTATGCAATAAAATGATATTAGTACAACATATGTGATGGGTGTTGAGAAACATATAACTATACCTGGATAGTTGAATCAAGTTAAAAAAACAGCCTTAGCTATATGGAGCATCCTGATCCACATCATATAGGAGCAATGTTACCTACTTAATGTGACAAAAGCCTCAATCACTCAATGGGACAACAAACCCATGTATAATGGAGTAGTGGATAAGTTCTTTAAAGAAGACATTTCTCCCTCTAATAAGTAATTAACTAGAGAAGTTTATCCTGGACTTTTATCACATTTTTGGATATGATGATCAATTGTGGTCATTAATCCAAAAAAATGAGGTAGATGAAATTTCAAATATGGAATGGAATTATTTTAAGGAAATTTCCCAAGAAAAATATTTTCCTCATAACCATTGAGCTAATATGGATATACAATTATTTAGTCTAAAATAGAAAGAGGATTAAAATGTTTCAAAGTATGAATCCAATTTTACAAGGATAACAAGGCATGTCATCGATTACATACATAATCCAATGAAAAACATGGATCTATTCATTGATTGTTCAAAATAATTTCTCTGAAAGGGAATTTGTATTCCAATATTTCTCATCATATGAAGATATATCCTCATGTTCTATCAAGATATATAAATAATTCTATCTGTATTATAGAATTAAGGGGAAACAAGAGAAGATGAAGGTGGTAGAGGAAATAATAGATTTAATGATGAATAAAAATTAAATTTTCAATCATGAAATACTTGTGGAATGAATTAACCTGGTGCCTACATAAAAGTAAAATAATTCTGTTAAATATATAGAGAAAATGGCCACCAGTCCCATGATTGCAAGGGAAATAAATAAGAAACCAGTGTACAATGCAATAATTTTTTGTAGACGAGACAATATTCAAGAAATTTACCTATGAATTATGGAAAAATTCCCCAGAAAAGGAAAAGGGATCAAGGCCAAGATTAAGGAATCCCAACTGTGTGGGTTAAAGTTCCTAATTATGTGGTGGAAGGTTCTTAAATAATTTTCAAAAACTGAGCCAAAAATTTAATTGATTATGGATCATCACATTCTTTTATATCTTCCTAGTTTTCCAAGAAAATTATACATTTGCATTTTGATTTAATAAAGGAGTTTTCAGTCCAAACTCATAAGGGATGCGTCATTGTGGAAAATATTTGTTGTTAAATCCCCTTTATGAAACATAAACATCTTTTAGTTGCTGAACTTGTCACCATACCTATGATTGAATTTTATATAATCCTCGGTACATATTTGATTTCAAAATATTATGCAGAAACATATATCAAGAAGAACGAAGACACAATATATGAGGAATATGTAGAATCCATTACCTTTAGAGAAGAAATAACATCATCTTGTACTTATCAAAATCCACCTCCTATCATTCTTTTAATTAAATTTCTTAGGGAGTAAGTGAATAAATCATCTATGGATATTCAAATTGAAGATTTACATATTGTAGAATAATACATTAATGTGTTTTTATATGATTTAAATGGACATCCTCAAAGGTGGTATGTCGAGTTCATTATTGATTTAATTTCTTGTTCAAGACCAATATCGAATAATTTTTATTAAATAAACACCATGGAATTAGTGGATCTAAATAAAAAACTAGAGGAATTGATTGAAATGGGATTTATTTACCCTAGTGTTTTAGCATGATAAGAACAAATTATCTCTATCAGTAATAAATATGGATCTCTAAGGCTGTGCATTGACTGTAGAGAAATCAATGCTGTTAGAATAATGAAAAAGTATACTTTACCTCACATTGATGATTTATTTGATCTACTTCATTGAGCTCAATTTTTTGGAATATTGAACATTTATATGGATATCATAAATTTCATTTAAATAAGTATGATATTCTAAATAAAAAATTTCTAACCACGTATGGAAATTATGAGTTTATAGTAATTCCATTTGTACTGACTAATACATGCTCTGTTTTCATGGATCTAATGAATAGAGTGTTCAAGGAATATCTTGATGAATTTTTTTTGGTATTTATTGATGATATAATGACATATTACAAAAGATATAAGGATTAAGGGAACCAATTGTAGGTTTTTTTGGAGACTCTTAGAAGAAAAACATTATATCGAATGTTTAGAAAGTGTGAATCATAGCTTCAAATAGTTTCTTTTCTTGGCCATATAATATCTAAGGATGGAATATCATTTGACCCTATAAAGAAAATGGTGGTGTATGAATGGTCTAAACCAAATAACATAACCAAGGCTAATATTTTCATTATTTTATCATGTTATAATTAGTGTTTTGTTCAGAATTTTTCTCGATTAACTAACCCGTTAACCAAGATTACTCATAATGTGATTTTGTTTTTATAGAAAACGAATGTTATGAATGTTTTAAATAATTGATGATGAGATTAGTGAATTATATGATATTGACTCTACCATTGTAAAATGATTTTTTTTAGTGATGTATAAATGAAAGGAATCGGGTTTTTCCTTATGTAGAATGATAGAGTTATTTTCCATGCATACAGGCTGGTAAAAACTCATGAACTAGACTATAAAAATCATGATCATGAGTTTGATGATGTAATATTTTCTCTGAAAACATGGATTTACAATCCCTGTGGTGAAATATGTGAGATACATATAGATCAAAAGAGTTTGAAATATATATTCTAATATAAAGAAAACAACATGAGGAAATGAAAATGTTTTGGGATAATCAAGGATTATGATTTTTAAATATACAATCACTCAGGGAAGAAAAATAAGGTGGATGATGCATTGAGCACGAATGATCATACCATTAAAAACAAAATGAGCATTTAAAGGGAAATCATGTTTATTGATCTACTAAATAATGAAATGGTAATTATCGATGAAGGTGAAAATTCATTAATTTTTCAATTGTTTTCCCAAAAATATTTATTATGACGAGGTAAAAGTTCACAGTATGATGATGAGGATATTTAAAAGAAAATTAATGTTTTAAAGGATGTGAAGTTGGTAGAATTCATGTATGAATATGGAATATTAATATTTGGGAGGAGGTTATGTGTTCACTTTATGACCATTATAAAAGGGAGTTATTGGATGATTCCCAAAGCTTGAATTTCTCTATACATCGTAGTATCACGAATATGTATAGATATTTGAAGTAACATTTCTTTTAGGATAATATGAAGCGAGATATTACAGATTTTGTATCAATATATTTAGTCCATAAATATGTGATGGCTGAAATACAACATCCTAGAGGACTCATGCAACCATGCATATTCCCACATGGAAATGGGATTACATTACTATGTATTATTTAACTATATTACCAAAGACTCCATGAAATAATGGTGAAATATGGATAACTATTGATCGACTTACCAAATCCGCAAATTTCCTCAATATAAGGGAGGATTTTACAACCGAGTTCCTTACATGATGATATATTAATGAAGGATTAAGACTTCATGGCACAAAAATTTCAACTGTTTCTAATCATGATCCATGATTTACATAGAAATTAAAGAAAAGTATTAAGAAATCCTTGGTTACTGAGCTTTAATTGAGAAGTATTTTTACCCTCAAACTGATGAGAATTCTAAAAGTATCATTAAAGCATTTTATGACTTGTGGAGATCATTCTCACTTAAACATCATGGTTTGTGGGATCAGTATTTACATTTGGCATAATGTTTCTACAAAAATAGTTTCTATTCAAGTATTCAAATGGCACCATATGAATCATCTTATGGAAAGATATTTCATAACCCAACATGTTGGGATAAAGATAGTGAAAGGAAGATTGTAGGCATATAGATCATAGAGAATACAATGGAGCATGTAGGAAAAAGGGATTTGCTGATAACAATATTTAAGATTTAGAGTTTCATGTGGGAGATCTAGTTTTATTAATGTAAATCCATAGAACCGTTTTATAAGATTCGGGAAGAAATGGAAAATTATCCCTAGATACTTTGGATCTTTTGAAATCGTAGAGAGAGTTGGGGTTGTGGACTAATATTTGGTTATTCCGCATAACCTTTATATAGTAAACAATGTATTCCATATTTGTTTTCTATGTATGTACAATCCATACCCATTACATATTATCACATCTATTGAAATTGAATTGGAACTATAATTATATTAATGTGAAGTGCCTATCTAGATTCTGGAGACTAGAGGGAATTTGTTGATGAATCATCAAACCCATCTATTTATGATACTTTGAGAAAATAAATAAATTCAAGAGGAAAAAGGGAATCCTAGGGAAATTATTATGGAGAACTACCCAAATCATTTTATCAGGTAACATTCTAGAAATTTCAAGGATGAAATTTTTGTAGGAGGGTAGAATCTAACAACCTAGAATTCTATCAATGAAATTTTCCTTATTATAATTTTTTCATATATCATAAATCAGATAAAATAATATAGGGAAAATAATTCAATTATTATAAATAAAAAATAAATGAAATAAGAGGTATTTGTATAAGTTAAGGAGCGTATAATGATGATAAAAAAATTTACCATTGGAATAGTTATATGACCCTTATGAATAATAAACTGACCAAAGGAATAGTAACCTCACCCAGGAAATTATATACAAAATTTATGACTCTTATAAATGAAATTATGATATAATTATATCCTTTTAAATGTAAATAAATATTTTAAAAATAATTCATTATGTGTTGTTATTTTTGTGAATCAAAAATAATAAATTAGAATTTTATAATTAATAAAATGATAACAAAATTATTTTCATAAATTTTATTCATAAGTTAATATTTTTTCTTATGATTTTTGGATAACTTAGTGATACCTTAGTTAATTTTATAGAGTGTTATAAAATCAGTTATAATTTTGTAATCTATATTTTCTGAGAAAATAATTTTTTTAATTAAAAATTAGAATTTTCATATAAATAAAATTATTTTCTTAAAATAGAGTTCATTTTTTATTCCTAGACATCAAAAAATGATTAGGGTGGATTTTTTGTATTTTTCTAAAATAGTTGAGTTTTTGGTGAATTACCAAATACGATAATTTTCAATAATTGTTAAATAATGAATTATTGAATAATAGGTGATGTATAGATGATGTAAGCCCATAATCATGAACTATAGATAATTATTTTCAAATATTTGGTGATAATTATAAAACTATTCTTACTCTTGAGAAAAAATAAAAAACAAATGGATAAAATATTCAAAAAACACATGTCTTCTCCACTGTATATATCACCCCTCACTGCCCCTTCTCCTCACGCCTTTTGAGATCTATGCCTTGCCAAATTTCTACCCAATACTCTTTTTAATACCCTAACATTAGTCTATGAACCTTTGGTAAATATGAAAGAAAAATACCAATCCCATTATGAAGGATCTCAAGGAGGAGAAATCAAGAGGTAAAAATCATCTTTCTTTTATTTTTTTCCAATTTATTTTATTTTATTATCATTAAATAAACTCTCATTTATGAATAAAAATGATAAAAAAAATATCATTTATATATTTTAATTATATATTGTTAATGTAAGATCCATTATTAATCTCTTTTCACTCTTTCTTTTATTATATAAATGAAATCATCAATCATGATGTGTCAATTTACCGACATCATGGACAATACATTTTTATATTCCATTAATGCCTTCATAAATTGTCATAAAAACATATTTTTGGATAATAAAAATTATAATATATTTATTAAAACGTTTTTAATTTTTTTGGAAGCATTATATACACATGAATTTAATTAATAAAAAAACAAGTTTATAATGATCGAAAAACCAGCAAAATAATCTAAATGATTATCACTAACATATAATATAATAATTAATCCTCATAAAAAATAACCAAATGAATTATATAACGTTTATAATTAATCTGTTTTTTAATAACATATAAATTCAATTATGGATATTTATTCCTATTTTATATGAATTTACATACTGATAAAAAAGTAAAACAATCATGAAAACCAAGGAAAAGAATACTCTAGAATGAAGAAATTAAATATTATGACTAATAAAAATGACATAAATGAACTTAATAAAATTATAATAAATATAACAAAAGTATAAACGTTTACTAATTAATTAATTAATTAATTAATGTATTTAATCTCATTATTAAAGAATTTATGGTCAGGTTCATAACACATTCATACATTAGGTAAATGTTTCATCCCGAACATCCGTTTTCACTAATATTATGCTTTCTCTCACTTTAAACTAATGTAATTCTTCATTAATTATATATATATATTCAAAATTTTGTGTATAAATTACAAAAATATGTAGCACTATATGTTCATATTATGTTTATGGGGAAATATATTTTATACCAGATTCCCTTCTCAATTCTTCCCGATACGCAAGCCCTATTAAAGAGAACATCTTGATTTATTACCCATTTTCAAGTACCATCCATATTATATTTTTAAACAATATTTGTTTAATAGAATCACTAAATTTTTTCTGGAGAATCTTTATTTTTTAATTAATGGTATTATAAAATTAAATATGATAATTAAACATGATTTTTTTTCAAAAGAACTCTTATTTCCAAACAAAATGGATATTTCTCTCAAGAATTACATGATGGTTTTATTAGATTACTTTAATATATTTCAACACCTCTATTGGATTTCATACTTTATTAAAACTGATATATTATTATTATCATCTACCATATTTTATTAAATTTTTATGATCAATTTGAAGGTGGATGTTCTATCTTGATTCCATTTACCACACTACTCAGAATGGTTAGTGATTATGTTTACATATTGGGGAAATATATATATATATATGTTGTTTATTTTTTACAACATTAATATGAGTAATGAATTTGACCTATAATGTAATGGGTGGGTTCAACTATATCCTCTAGCTGCATTGGGATGTGTCATATGACAAAATATAAATGGATTTTGGCTGAGGCCTTACCCATTTATTTTCAGGTGTCTTGGCTGAGGCCTCGACAGTATGTTTATGATGATCAACATATAAATTACTTAATTATGATTATTAATTGAATTTATATGTGAATATTATACTAGTATAAAGGTTATGATTCATTCTCATGGTATTTTTTATATGGAATTACTTAATCATATTTCATTCTGATCATATTATGCCCAATATTATATTCTAATGGAATGTGTTTTTTGTCATTCATCTTGCATTATTGTCTATATTATCTTCCAATATATTAATTTCCCTTAATGAGAATATAATCTAACCCCTTTTTTATGTTTCATTTTCCCCCAATATGTAAAGATATATATTATGAATGACTTGTTGGGACAATCTAGGAGTTTATGGGTGTTTCCAACAGAGTAGTTATATTATTTATCCTTTAAATGGTTTCATGTAAAACTTATGTATGTATCTAGTTTCACAAATATACTAGAATATTTAGTCATTAGGGATGAAAATACCTTGTTTATTTTACCAATGTAATAAATTAAGGCACCGAGTCTGGGAAACTTGGGTCTGGGTCTTTACAGTCATAGTATTCAATCAGTCCCAACCATCTTATTCAGTGAGTATTAAACTCTTATTGTGTGAATGTATACTTTAAAATTTAATAATCAATATATATATATATATCACATATTTATTCATAAAGATAATTCATATATATATTTAAAAATAAAATTACCACATCTAACTCCAAATCTTTATTTAGATAAATATTATCATGAACCTTAAATTTCTATGATGCCAAAACTATCACTATATCATTGTGCACAAGGATAAATCCAAATAACATCATTATTTCATCACTATAGATTAAAACAAATCCATTGTAGGGTAATTTATGTATTGGTGAACTAACTAATATTATCATTTTTTCCTTGAAATTTTCCTCACCTTCATTTTTCATGAGGAACATTGATCCCTTATGACTTATCTTAGTGAGTTGATTAGATCATCATAAGAAATTAACCACCAACTGTCGAAAATATCAGGAGAAAATTAGAAAAAATTAAATAATAGTTATAGTGGTTATTATGATCCAAGATTAAATAACATTTTCATTGTATAGATCCACATATATACCCTCTCTTAAGATTATATGAAATATAAATGAATCATTTTATAGTCAAAATTTAAACATGGTAAATTTTTCATAAAAATTATCCTTCCACCAACCATTTATCATATTTCTCAAGTGATATTAATGATCTTACATACTAGTTTAATATATAAGAATTTCATCTCTAAAGACACCCATAATATGATCATGGTAATATTGAAAGACTCTATTCATTAAATTGATGAAGATATTGATGTTATTATAAATACTAATAACAAAACTATATATTCAGAATTTCCATAAATTATAGAAAATTACTTATTATGTATTTCGTCTTTAATTATCCTCAATTTATGATATCCTAATGGAAGGTCAATATTTGAAAAGTATTGAGTTCTGTGAAGTTGATCAAACATTTCATCAATATGTAATAGAGGATACTTGTTCTTGATTGTGGTCTTGTTCAGTTCCTCATAATAAATTCTAATTAACATCGATCCAATTTTTTTCTTCAAAATTTTGATAGGTACACCACATGGGGACATGCTTGGGTGAATTAATCCCTTGTAAATATTATCTTGGAGTTTCTTTTTTTAATTCTTGCAACTTAATCGAGGATACTTTTTTTGGGAGTATTCAAAATAGTTGTGGGACCAGATATGGATTCTATTGAAAACTAAACTTCATGATTCAAAGGAAGTTTATGTAACTCTTTTAGAAAGAAATAAAAAAATTCGTTCATAATATTAATATCATTGATGTTGAGTGTATCCCCAACCAAATAAAATAAACAACCCTTTATAATTGGAATCAAGACCCACATAATGGATATCATTTCTATCACAAGTTCATTTTTATCATCGCACTAATAGAAGTCATTACGTATGTTATGATTGTCAAACATGACTTCCCTTATTTTGAAATTTATTTAGAACTTTTGAATAGATATTCAATCCCTACCTAATATTACGTCAAATTTAACGAGATAAATAATAATGATTTTTCCAAAAACACATTCATACACACAAAAAATGGAGATGAATCATAAAATTGAGATGCGATCATCATACCATTTTTTTATTTCACTTATAATTCATAATTTGATAATTGATGTGGTACTTTGATACCCATATAAAATTCATCATATATAAATGAGTGGGTATATCTAGTTCCAAATAAGACATTATTAGTCCTACAGTGGATGATAAATTTTTGCATCCCCATGTCATTATTTTACACCTTATCAGAAATAGTGATCACGTGATATTTTCCTTTTCCACTTAGCTTAACATGTTTTTGATGTCAATCAACTTCATTTCCATTCGAATTTGAGTATCAACTAGTATAATAACCACCCACCTAGCATTTGAAACAGTAGAGTGTGTGTGGGGAATTTTGGGTACATTTCTCTCTATTTACATCATTATCTAACTCATTCACATCACTTCATCATGAAATATCTTAATGAACATCATTTAAACTCCTAAAATATATAATGGTCTCCTTTTGTAAATTACCTCCTTGTTGCCATCCATAATTTGAGCCTCACTGAAATATTATATTCTTTTCTCTGTGGTTTTTAGAGTTTCCCTTTAATTCCATCAATCTTTTCTTTTGAAAGCTGTGAGATTGATGGGTAATGTAAGATCCTAGGTTTTTAGATGAGGTACACATGTTTTCTTTTTTAGTTTAGATCCTTTATATTGACCCATTTTGAGTTATTTTGAGATCATGGCAGTTTGAAGGGGGGGGGGGGGTTGAGGATTTTTTGAGATCATAGTCCGAATTTGGGAGAAAATATCTCCTCCTCATGGTTAGGAGAGAACATGCATCCCAAGACACATAGTTTGATGAAACAATGTGGGGATAAATAAAAATATCTAGGATAACAGAATATTTGAGGAAGATATGTTTTCTTGGGTGCATCCCCATGCATGACATATGAATTTTTTAGTACAGACATGAAATTCGATTTTTGCATAGCTAACCAAACTATTCACATGAAACCATACAAGGCCCCCATTAAGATAATGAAGGGTTCCCAATTAGTGATCTTTTTGGACAACTATGCAGATAAACTGTGCAAAACAGTTAATAGAGTGGAAATGGCCATTTTTCCCTTAAAAAGTTTTAAAACCTAACCCATTTTCTTTTTTCCTCTATTGGGAAATAACTTACTTTAGGAGTTCTCCTTTGAATCGAAATAAAAGGATTGGACACCATTTCTCTATTAAAAATCATAATCGAACACTGTTAGGATCATTGGATTCACAGTAGTATGTTTTTCAATAAAATTGTTCCATCCTTCAGATTTATTATAAAGACCTAGAAATTTAAAGGAAATTTTTTTTCATAATTTCTTTGGGGTTATACAAGAACACAATTTTTGACAGCGCCTGATTCTGAGGTCCGGTGTTCCCAGAATCAATTTCCGAAGTTTATCTCGGGTACGTTCAGTGAACGAACGAGCGGGTTTTTTCTATCTTTTGAACCGGTGCTCGGAATCGAAATCCGAGGGCACTGATGAAACCACAACACCGGTAGTTTCTTAGGAGGACTATTCTCGATGGTGCATTTGCTCGGGAGGAGTTGTTAGATAAAAGGGGAGTTAAATGTGAAGTAATAAAATTGTGTTAAATTTTATTTCATATTCTAAGTTGTTATAACCTATGTGTGGAAGTTGGGTGGGACCTACTTGTTGTTAACTACCCTTGAGAGAATAAAGGTGGGGTGGGGCCCACATGAGCCCGACCCCTCACATTACCTAACTCCTCTAAACCCCCCCACTTAAGATGTGTAACTCATCTTAAACTTTAAACATCCCATTAAAAGGGTGACTTTCCCTCTCCTCACTTTAATCATGCCAACACACTAATCCAATTAATGGAATTATGTTTTTGAATTTTGAACTCATAGAATGAATTAATAAAATAAGAATAGATTATTTAATTTTTGGGGGTTAGATTGGTTGTGTTGAGGATTGGAGGAGAGATCTCTAAGTCTCTTGAAGAACTTCATCTTCTCTGGCAAAGAACGTCTTCATCCTCAATGAAGAACGACAACATTTCATCAAGGATCATCGACTCGACAACCAAGTATCTTCGGACCTCTTCTTCCTCCACGACAAAGGAGGAGGCACTGACGCAGAAACACACCAATGACGTGCCGTTCCTTCTCCTCTCTGCAGCTAGTGTGAGACGTCGTTCCCTTCTTGGATGCAAGACAATGCCGTCATCGAAACCACCCCCACGATGCTGGCTTCCGCAAACTTCCTTTGAGGTAGGGAATTAATTTTTGAATGATAATGAACCCATGTTTATTCCCTTCTAAAACAAAGAACATGGATCAACTAAATATTAAGTTGATCCGTGAAAGAATATGTTTGCGGGTTTGGAATTATTGATTGCGGTGAAAACCGTAGGGATAATTTATTTGTTCGTGAATTCTTTGCTGTTCATCGACTTATTTTTGGCCACCTGTTATCGTAATAACCGGAGAAGGTCGGACCGCACGAACACGGATGACCCTCCTCCCCCCTTCTATGTTGTTTTTGTTGCGGCACGAACGAAGGTGGCGCGGTGCAACGACACCGCGTGAAAGCAAGAAGAAACACGAAGAAGAAATGTGGCACCGTCACGTCGCGCCATGGAGGCCGAACAAAGCCGCGACGCCATCGCGCCACACCAGAAAACCACGAAGAGGCCGCGATTTGTTATTTGAAGTATGGATCGTCGGGTGATGAGGAATCAGGCTGCAGAAGCGATTTAAAGTCATCACAGCAAAGGTCGGGTCCCGGGAGGACCATTGGAGAAGACGGGTGGCGAAACGGACCACCAGAGCGCGTTCGGTGGTCCGCGGAAGGCGGCGGCGGCACGCCGTCGGAACAGGACTACCGCGGCTGAGCCGCAGTAGCGGCCAAACCGGAACGGCTTAGCCATTACGGAGGCGGAGCGGCACGACATTAAGCCGCACTGGTTTTTCTTCAACTGGGGGGGGGGGGGCGTAACCCCCACACCCGCTGGCCATGCGGGAGCCGCGCCAGCGCCAGGACAGCTGGCTTCCTGGGCTAGACCACGCCCTGTCGGGTCGGACCCGGACTCCGGTCGGGCTGACCCGGGGGGGGGGGGGGGATCGGGCCGGGATGGACCGGGCCCGAACCCCTATTTTCGGACAGTTACGTTCAAAAGCTCATAACATGGGATACAGACCTCCGATCGACGCACCGTCAGTTGCGATGTGATCCTTGGATCGAGGCGGGCATTTTGGTATATTAAAATAATGTTTTCAGAGAAATTTGGGTACGACCGAGTTGGTTCGAACAGGAAACCAACCGGGCCCTCGGAGCTGAAACACATATATCTTGAGCTCCGGACGTCCGATTGACGTTCTGTCGACTTTGTTGAATTCCTATTTATGAGACATAACTTTTGGCATACATCGCATGAGTTTCGGATTTAGTTGGATAGTGTCCGGGTTGGATGGTACCTGAAATCCAACTGGGCCCTTGGAACGGAAAACCTGTTAACTTTCAGACCGGACGTCCGTTTGACGAACCGTCAGTGGAATTGGGGATCATGTTGAGAAACGATGCCTATGAGTAACCCTATGAGAGTTCAGGGTAAAGTTGAGATACGTCCGGGTTGGTTCGTACACGAAACCAACCGGGCCCCTGGGACGAGAAGGCTAATAACTCACAGACCGGGCTCCCGATTGACGCGTCGTCTGTTGTGTTGGGAACCCTATGACGAGGTGGTCCTTTGAAATAATTCTTCGTTGGAATTTTTGATACTTGGAGTATAGACTAGTAGCTCGTATTGAAGACCCTCCCGGAGACGAGCATATGGAGTACGGAGACCGTGTAGCCGGCTGAGACCTGACGACTGCTTGACCCACTCGACTTGGAGTGAGTCGACTAGGCCAGTGGATGGAGCACTACTTTGTTTGGGTGTAGACACATGGCGAATGGAGCACTACAGTGTTTGGGTGCAGACCCGCGGTACTCGTCTGGAGTGTACCTCAGCAGGCAATTAGGGGGTGTGCACTATTGTGTTTGGGTGGCATACCCCGGAATGAAGCACTACTGTGTTTGGGTGGTTGACCCGCGGTACTTGACAGGAGGAGTACCTCAGCATTATTAGGTTAGTGAGAAGTACCTCGAAGTCGTGATAGGATCACTATACTCTCCAGAGATGGGGATCTTCAGCAGTTACGATTTCGATAATGAAAATCCTGGTTTGAGCTGAGTCTATGACCTTTGTGTTTACCTCATGATTGATATGGGTCACTTGATAACTTAGGTATATGTATGGGCATATAACTAGGTGGTGGATATCCATTGATTTCATAACCTTTGTGATTCCTCATGATTGAGATGAGTTACTTGATAACTTAGGTATAAGTATGGTCTTATACCTAAGTAAGGGTTATCTATTGAGATACTTCTTTGTGGTTATCCTTGTTGGATTTAGTGAGACCTTGAGGGTCTCGGGGTCCCTACTGAGTATCGTTATACTTACCCCTGCACGGGCTATGCCCGCACCTCATTGTGTTGGTTGCAGACGACGTGCATCGCTGATAGAGGTCGAGTGTTCGAGGGATAGACGGTACCCGGAGGTGGATATCACCTCAAGTCAGTATCCGAAGGTGGACTTAAAGAAGAGGCGATTCTTGGAGGAGGTTGACGGGAGAGAGTGTTGTGGAGGCTATCTGTACCTACCCTTCAGGTAGGATCCATGGTGGACGATCTAGGAGCTGCGCTTTCTGTACCTACCCTTCAGGTAGGATTCGAGGAGGACGACCTAGGAGCTTCTTCCATTCTTCCAGTTGTTTATCTTTTTCTATTGTACTTTCATTCAGTTATAGATGTACTTTCAGTTGGGTTTGTTTTCTGGCCCACTTTCTTTTCAGAACCTTCTTTTGTACTTAGTGTATTACTTCCGCTTGTACTCTGGGATGTTTTTTTTACTTTTATAAAAGAAATGCCTTCCCAGTTATCGGGATTTATGCCTTTGGTGCTAGTCTCCTGCCCCTGGCCTATGGAAGGTGGTCTTGGGGTAGTCATGGCACGGGCCCCGAGGATGGGTGGTGACATTTATTTATATTGATATTGTTGTTTATGTTCAATCTAAAATGACATATTTTTAAGATTCTCATCCACTTTTTTTTCTCTCTCAATATGGATTGAATCAGTGGTTGGTACTGGATGAATTCTCTACTATGAACCAATGATAGGTGGTATATAACTTTCACTCAAGGTTTGGTGTTTTATAATCCATGTTGATGTTGTACCATTCATCATACATTCTAGTAGTTCCCATTTAATTAAATTAATTCCTTGTTGATATTAATTGTAACTTGTTAGGGATACCCACTAGTTCTGCTATATTAGTCGGAGGTTGTTTCCCCAAACCAGGCCACCCATGGTGTATGAATTTGTGTCATCCCTTTTTTATACCACCTATGGGTGTGTCTGTTAGTATGTGCTTTCTTTATTTGATGAAACCCTTATAAACATGATCATAATTGAATTTTGATGTTAGGAGAGACTTTATGCCTAATTTTCCATGTGATAACCTGATATGAATTGTTTAATTATTAAATTTCATGATAAAAAGTATGCAAATGAGTTGGTAGAAAATAATTAAATGTACATTTGTTTAATTTATGAATGAATTTAGATGATGAAATCATTATGGTAGTGGATTGCACGGTTAGTATAACTCTGGTCATAATTCCATAACATTACATGGATATTTCTTCCATGGGTTTTGATTATGGTAGTGAATACCTTGGACCAGTTTCCTCCTTGGGTCCTATTTCCATAGGAAACCTCGTTCCATGATCCCCCTTGGATCGAGCTTATTGTACTCATAGTGTACATGGTCCATTGAAATGAACCTTGGACCCCTCCCAAGTCAATATAAATTTTCCATCGAGATGCTCCTAAGAATTTATGTGGATTCCTTGGTCTTATATAACATTGATCTAATCCATTGTGGTCTGACACACATGTTTACACGGTGCAACCATTTTGGGTGAAAATGGTTTATAAAGCATGGTTGTGATGGTATTGTGTTTTATATTATATGGTTTGGAAGTGAGATATTTATACTTTTTTATACGACATTGCCTTTGTTGATGTTGTTTATCTATTCTTAATGATTTTCCTAGTATGGGATTTTGACTCTAGTGGTTAGAGTAGATAGAATCACTTTATTATTTATATTTACCACAACCATTATTATACAAGCATGAAAATTATTTTTAGGGATCCTTATTTGGATTGATAATATAACAAGAATTGTATAGTTTTTATTTCATTGTTGTTATATATGTGATACATTATTCATTGATTTTTTAATATCACACAAAATGATATTTTTTAGACACCATTGGAGGCGGTCTATTGAGTGTTATCTCAATACCTGTTCAAACTAACACAAAATATGCCTGAAAAAAATACTAGAAATGTCCTTTATCAAGACTAGAAAAGAGCTAACTACATGAGCATGGTTAAAATCCCGGGTCATTTATATGCACTGAAAAAGCACTGATATAGGGATCCCTCATCGGGGATAAAAGTCCACTGATAAATGGGACATTTATCAATGATTTTGAAATCATTGATAAACTATCCATTTATCAGTAGTTTCATAGCATTAACACATGCTCGATTTTTAGCACTTTTAAAGTGATGATAACGGGATGTTTGTTTTCACTTATAGAAGCACTGATAAATTATTCTTCTATCATTGGTTATAAAAGCGCTAATAAAAGAAGCTTTATTAGTTCTCATAGATGTACACATGAGGTCAGAGATTAAAATTTGTTTTCATATAACGGAGAAATGTTTCCTTTATCAGTGATTTTAAAAGTGTTGATAAAGGGCCATACCGTAGTGTGATGTAACTACACACTACAAAACCACTACAATGTGCTTTAACAACACACCACATCACCATAAACACACTAGATATCAAAAAAAATTCCCAAAACAGGATTTAAATGAAATGAAATTTACAATATAAAAAGTAAAAAATACAATATTATAGGAAATTCAAACATTGGTTTATATAATTACATAAATACAAATTATGACATACCTTAAAAACATCAATATAAATTTATCTTTTAATACTTACCTAACTCAAACTACTTCCAAAAAATCCACCCCTACTCATGAAAAAGAACACACCTGTATAAGAAAATATTTCTTACTTTATTAATAATATAAATAAATAATTTAACCAAAAGTATTAATTTTACTAAAATTAAAGTCAATTTTAAATAAAAAGATGCAGTTGGAGTGATACCGGTCACACCATACATCAGATTGACGTTCAACTAATTCCAACATATCTCAAATAACATATGGAACACTTTCCTAATTTATAAAAACAACATTAACATGTTTTCTTAGTTTTGTGTATGGTATTTTTCTTTTTTATTTAAATTCAATTTTAAACTGAAACATACAATTTTGACTCCATAAAATCACATCATGTATTAGTTTTTTTTGAAATGGAATCCCACACATCACAAATAATGTATTAATCATTTTACTAAATTATCAAGAATATCTGAATATATTTGATCAGATTTTAGTGAGTGAATCCTTTTGAACTAAAATGTCAATTTTACAATGATAACATACACTTTTAGTCACACAGGGCACATCGTGCATCAGATTGATATGAGAATAATTTCTTCATGTTAAAAAAAGAGTTATGGATAATTATTTTAAATTCTCTAAACAATAAAAATGTGTTTTCCCAACATTGAGTTGGACTATTGTCCATTTTACTAAAATTGACAACTATTTTAAATAAAAAATTCACTTTGGGTCAAACATGTCACACTGTGCACCAAAATTGAGGCGTGGATAATTCTGGCTCATCCCAAATGTATTGTGGATCATTTTACTAATTTATAAAAAATGAATTTTTTTTCTTGGTTTTGAATATATCAGTTGTCTTTTTTACTAAAATGTCATTTTAAACTAGAAACATGCACTATTGAATCATTCTGATCAAATCGTGTAATGGTTTGATGTGAAACAGATTCCTATACATCAAAAATTATTTATGAATTATTTTACATCATTATCATGAAAATTTTATCATGTGTTGATCAATTTTCAGTGGGTGACACTTTTTGAACTAAAATGTCAATTTTAATCTGATAGTGGACACTTTGGGTCATACCGGGAACATAATGTATCAGATTGAGGTGTGGAAAATTAATACACATCAAAAATTACATATAGATCGTTTTATTATTGTATCAAAACAATATTATTGTTTTTTTATTGGTTTTGAGTAGGATAATTGTTCATTTTACTAAGACTGATGAAAATTTTAAATAAAAATATGCACTTTGAGTCATACCGGTCACATCATGTGTCAGATTGAGGTGTGTCTGATTCCTACACATCCTAAATGACATATGGATCATTGTGATAAATTATAAAAAAAATATTAATTTGGTTTATTGGTTTTGAGTATGTCACTTTTTTTTACTAAAATTTAGTTTCAAAATTTTAACATGCACTTTGACTCATACCGATCACATTGTGTATGTGATTGTGGTTCAGCTGATTCCTACACATCAAAAATTACATATGGAATGTTACTATAAATTAATAAAACAATATGAATATGCTTTCTCTATTTTGAGTATGTCAGTTGTCTTTTTTACTAAAAATAATGTGAATTTTAAATATAAATGAGTACTTTGATTTATACCGGTCATATCAAGTGTCAGATTAAGATGAGGATGATTCCTACATATCCAAAAGTCTAAAAAAAATTCAATATGTAATTCTTACCATGATTTCAATTGAATTTATTTTTCAAAATTCCAACACTATTTTAGCAACATTGAACAAAGCACATCATCCCGAAAATTAAAGAATCAACCTGTATAAGAAAACAATTATATTGAGTAATACTAAAAAGAAATAAATTAAACATAGAAATGAATTAATACATTAATTTATGGAAATACATTTTACTATGAAAATATTAGGATTAACTCTATGATTGAACAGTGGAGGGAACATGAAGGAAAGTGATAAATGACAAGACTATAGGGGCGAAAGGTTTTGAGGGAGAAGAAGTATGTGGAAGTTTTGGTGTAGAAAGACATGAAAGATCAATAGATCACCCGGAATAAAAAAGAAGAATCCACCTGTATAAGAAAACTATTATTATGAAAATAATACTAAAAATTAATAAATTATACATAAATATGAAATTGTACATTAAATCTATGTAAAATGATTTTACATTGAAAATATCAAGATTACCTTTGTAATTGAGAAA
The DNA here is from genome assembly GCA_963277665.1 of Viscum album. Taxonomy (NCBI): domain Eukaryota; kingdom Viridiplantae; phylum Streptophyta; class Magnoliopsida; order Santalales; family Viscaceae; genus Viscum; species Viscum album. The sequence continues at coordinate 631,465,117 of OY728121.1, forward strand.
ATGCAGCATCATTTCTCTTCATACAAAGGAATTGGAGATAACATGAATGTAAATGATAAATTAAACACTGTAGGGGAGAAAAGGTATTGAGGGAGAAGATGTTTATGGGAGTTTTGTTGCAAAATGGAATAAAACATATACAGACCAACCCAACTCGAATAAAAGAATCCACCTATATAAGAAAAAATTAATATGTGAGGAATATTAAATTGATATAAATTAACCTTAAATATGAAATATTATACTAATTATTTGAAAATGATTTCATTGTGAAAACAACAAAATTTCCTTTATAATTGAGTAAAGGTAGTGTTGGTGCACTTCCTACAATTTCAATAGAAATAACATGAAATAAAATGATAAATCCAATACCGTAGGGGTGAAAAGGTTTTGAGGGAGAAGAAGTTTGTGGATTTTTTGGAGCATAAATTCATAAAAGATGAAAAAACAACCCCAACTTGAACAAAATAATCCACCTGTATAAGAAAAAAAATATTCTGTGATTAATACTAAGAAAAATACATTACACATAAATAAGATGAAATATATTAATTATATAGACAATGAGTTTACTGTACAAACATCAAGATTATATTTGTGATTACGAAAAGACAACAACATTTCTATTATTGAAAAGTCATGGAACACGGACAAAATTCTTATAAAATAAATGAACTCTATGAGGAATAATGAAAATTAAATCAATGTTTCATTATATAATATTTTAGTAAAATATAGGAATATATATTATAACATTACATTGAAATAATTCCAAAGTGTTTCTTCATTATAGTTCATTATTATAATGGATTAGTAACATCATCATGTCTAGAATTCATTTTCTGCATGAGTGGTCAAACATTTAATTTTGATTTTGTTAATTCATTTGAAAAAATAAAATATTATGAGGAAAACATAATATATTAAAAAAAATTATACATTCTCCTTAAAATCTATTTTTAAAGGATTCAAGGATTTGTTTCCTCTATTGATAATATAAATACCCTCTTTGTGGTCCTCTCTAATGTAAGATAAATTGTGTATATTGGGACTGACATGAAATAATTTTGATGTCCCATTGAAAGGGTTATCCTCGATTGAATTTTATCTAACTTGACATTTTTTTATTCTCTAGCAGGACAATCGACCAATTATTATTTGTTGGATTAGATACATAAAACACTTTCACTACTTGTAATTCTAATATGAACATCTCATCTTTTTCCCCTTCTATATTGAATTTCACCTTCAAAATGCCCATTTCATTAACTTTTACTCCATTGATATTGTCAACTCATTTTCAAAGGTAAAGTGACACTTGAAACATAGTTTAATCTAACCCATATAACTCTTTGATAATGCAAAAATATGTAATATTTTCAAAAATTGGATTTCTGTCCTTGGAACTAGATATGTGCATCACTTCAGCCAAAAGAGAAACACAACTTTTTTGCATCATACTGAAGTCATTGAGTTATTTTTTATATAATATATAACTAATGATTACAAAACTAGTGTAATATATAAACATGGTATTCAGCCCTATGGATTTCTATTGATGTTGTTTATTAATTGAATTCATATTTTTAGATAACTCTTTATAAATTTGATCTCTGAACCATCCCATAAACTGTTGATTATGTGTATTTGATATCCATTATTCAGCATTTTATGGACTAAAATATATAATAATTTCTTTGTGGGATTCGATGTATGTATCAACATCTTCAATATAATGTAATATGTAAAGGTTAACTTTCTCCCAATTTATCAAGTTAATTATAAAAACATATCTTCAGTAAATCCTTTATCAGGGAAGGGGTTCACTATGATGAAACTTTGGGATACTGATACTTTTAACATCTAATAGGTAATATGTACAAAAATCAATATCTTCTTCAAAAATATATTGTTATACAATACAAAATTATGACTGGCTTTGATTATTGACATATCCTTTCAAAATATTCATATATTTTTCAATAGTGTATATCTATCTGTAATGGACATGACCACATAGTTGATTCACTCTAACCAACAGAACTATAAGGTGGACCATTTTATCAAAGAATGATGGTGGAAAAAACATCTCTAATTCTCATAATATAACTAAAATATCCTTATCTTTGATGAGTAACTTCGTCAGGTCTACAACCTTACTATATAAAAAATTGAAAAAGAAGAAATGTGTGGTTAACGTATGTCATAAATTTTGAGTAAAAATTAAATGGAAAGAAAAATTAATTAAATATTTCATCAAAACCTGAAACTCATGTGAATTTTGTCCTTGTAACTTCAAATTAGTCATTGACACGACATTCTTAATATTTAATGAATAACCTTTTGGAACTCTTACATAATTAATGAAAGGTAAAAATTTGTAATTTTTCATTTTTGGATAGAGTGTATGCTACTGGAAGAAGAAAATTCCACCATTTATCCTTCACTAGTGTCAACTCTTCTATTATCCCCATTTCAGTCAATTCAAACCTAGAATTGATGCAATATTTTCACCAGAAAAATATTGTAACATGCCCCTAAAATTATAAAATACATTTTTTTCAACATACAGGACGTCAATAAATTGTCTGACATACAAACATTTCTAATATGGTAATTCAAAGAAAACATTCCTCTTCTTACTACATGATTTTTTAGGGTTTTTCAAAAATAGTTACCCAAAACTGTGTCAATATTTATAAGTTTATTATATAGTTGATCTCCCATTACTAGAGATGGTTTTGTACCATGTTTGATATTACCATTAAATTCTTTCATCTAGGATCTATATTTATGTCATTGTTTAAATAAATTAAGATGTCCTAAAAACACATTCTTCATATAATGTTTCAACAGAACTTAGAATGAGTGTTTTTCACAAATGTGACACCCCAAAATTCTTTTAATTTTATAGCATGATTAATTTCCACAAGCTGGAAAGTCATCTATCATTCCATAGAACATTTCCCTCAATGTGAATTCATATATTCTATGAGAATCATAAATTAAACACGTGTTCTCCAAATCAATTGTAGATCATTGATCAATGGGGCCAAATAGACATCAGTATCATTACTAGGTTTCTTTGGTACCTATAGAATTAGAGAAAACATAATGTATTTGTGATTCATGTATAAAAATGGAGGAAAGTTATAATTTACCAACATTATTGGACATTTAATTTGAGTACAACTCAATACAACAAAATAATATATCCCATCTGAATAAAATGAAACACACAAGTTTCTCAGCTCATTTCCAAATTGTGGAAACTAGTAATCAATATTCTTCCCCTATGGAGAATCTATTGGATGTCAATGGATACCACCTTTAATTCTTGTATCATTATTCCATGTTAATTGTACCATGATTTCCTAACATCTATATGGTCCTTTAAACCTTGGAATGATAGGAAGGAACCTTTATGATACTGAAGGACTTCATTAATTTTTCCTATATCGATCCACTCTACACATAGGGTATTTTATGAGTGATTAATTGTTGTTTTGAGACAATATGAAATAAATTATACAAGAATGTATTTATTGGGAGATCATTCTCACTGAACTTAAAATTCATTTAGCACTATATGTTCACCATGTCAGTTTTTTTTCTTCTAGTAGCATATCATTGAAGAGATGAAGTAGTTCTCCAAAGATGGTGTCACTTTATCTGCTACCATCTTTCATATTATATAACATCAACATAACAAAAAATATTGTGTATTTAGTAAATTTGGTATAAAATGGTTTCCTAGAACAACTATTATACTCCTGAAACAACTTTGTAAAATTACGAAGGTTATGTTAAATTTCCATTTTCATTTCTTCTATGTGATCTCCAACATCATTTATAGAGGTATTCATATAAAATGATTCATAAACCACATTATAATCCCAATCGATGTCTATATTTACTTATCCTCGTATTTAGTCCAACTATTATACCTTTGATCTATTCCATGACAAATCATATTTTCTTCTTAGTATTGAAGGCTAATTTGTGTTGAAAAACAACAATTAAAACATAGAGAGAGGATTTTAGAAGGGTCTTATACATTCTCCCTGGAAAACATGATGAACTCTTTAACCCCATCTTTATAGTCATTAGTCAAAAATATTTTTTTTCATCTATTTTTTATTCATATCCATGCTATTGGGTACATAAATGATTGATTTTTATAATATATAAATAAATACACATAAGATATTCATTATCAAAGGTGAAAGTTCTAGACAACTCTAATACAGGAAACTCAAAATTTGATTATTTCAAATAATTTCTGTAGGTTGCAGAAAATGGGTAATTTGATTTATGAAAAGAATTACTCCACTTGGGCAGGTGTTATCCTATGAATTCATTCAAAGGTCAATGTTATAGACAACCCATTCTCATTTCATTTTCAATTAGGATACCCACCCTTAAAATGTATAGGTAATGCAAAAAACATATCTATTATTTCTTCAAAATCGATGCATATGATATGTAAATATTAATTTATCACACATTAAAGAAAAAGTATTTGAGAAAATGATATTCCACCTCAATTATGTATGAACCCCTCCACCACCCATTCAGAACAATAGCTAAAATTTTGACCCCTCAATATAAGAAAAAAATAATGTCTATAATTTTCATCCATCGCACTTTTTATAGGTCCTAGTCTCAATAGGATGTCCTAAATTATTCAATATAAAGCAATATTTCAACCAAATATATGTTTTATTTATAAAATTAATAATTTTTTATATTTCTTTTCAAGTTAGATTCTTCAAATACCTATTTATAATACTAATTTATCATGTTAATAAAATTAAAATAAAATAATTATACTTCTATAATAAATATATTACATCCAAATTAACTTCATATTAATTATCATCCATTTATTATGACATGTTATTTATTTGGGTCAATTTAACCACCAACATGAAGGATGATATATAATGATACAATGGATATTTATGAAAAAATAATTAATTTTTAATTTAATATTTATAATGAAAGGATTTTTTATGGTTCTATAAAAGTAACATAACAATTTAACCCATTTGGATAACCCAGCTTTAGTTTTTCAGTAATTTCTAAAAAAATCATGTTATAGATTCCGTGTTGGGGAAGCCTACCTAAAACATCCATGGAATGAACATGGAATATATTAACTAACAATGGATGTATAATTATAATACCTTTATTATTAAGAAGAAGATGAATTATTAAATAGGGATAAATGACCAAGATCTCTATATATAAATAGATATGGAATAATTAAAACAATTCGAAACTAATGATCAATATAAATTAAAAAATAATAAATAATTTAATAGGAAAGATAGAGTAAATATATACAAAATGAAGGAAATTGATTCAAAACTATAATTTAAAAATACCAAAATAGGATATCAAAATTGGTATTCAGTCAAAAATCAGAACAAAATAATAATAATTCTGTTCATAATCTAAAAGAAAAATAGTATACAAGGACCAGACCACAATTAACTCTTGATATAATTCAACAAGAAAATAAAAATGAAACATAAAATATAGAAATAAAATCATAAGTCCTACCTTTGTAGGTTGATGAAAATCTACTTCAGAAATCCTACCTACAACTGAATACCGGATGTACGATGATGTTCGAGCAACTGGAGGTAGCCGAGTGGTGTGATTTGAGATTCGATTAACCATGGGGGAGCAGTGAATGTTGTTGGCTTCTTTGTAAAACCTTTGATAACACAACAATTTCGCAAATGGTTAGGTTTTTTAAATATATCAATACACTTTTATCAGTACTTATAAATAAGTTCTTATAAAGAGGCCTTTTATCAATTGTTAAGTGATAATAACTAATAAAAGGAATATTTATCAGTTCTAAAGTTTTAGTGCTAACAAAAATTGATTTTATCAGTGATTCTTGTACACTCATAAAGCCTAAATTTAACCATCATGAAAAATAGCTAAAAAAGACTAACCTTTATCAGCACTTATAACATAAGCACTGATAAAAGATTTATAAATATAATTATAAAGAAAAAAATGAAAAAAAATATATTTAATAAATAAATATAAATATAGTAATTATATTTATGATGATTTTTTAATTTTATATTTATAATTATAGAAATATTTTTGAAAAATAATATTTATATCTAATTTTTCATGCATGTGTATTAAAAAATGTTAAAAATGAGTGAAATTGAAAAAATTAAAAATAAGTACACTTTAAAAATATTTAAAAAAATGGATAAGTTTGTGTGTATGTGTATTGTATATTAAAATTCATTAATTATGTATATGTGAAAGAAATATAACAGAAATTTGATCTATGTTAATTTGAAAAAGAAAATGACATATTCAATAATATTCCCATTAAACTTTGTAATTAGTTAGTATTTTTAATTCATATTAATTATTAATTATAAATCATTATTCAATAAATATATGACTATTTATTGAAAAATAGATAAATTTTTTGTACTATAAAAATCATATTTAATTACATTAATATATTTCTATATATTTGATACGTACAATTTGTTAACAATAATTATCATAATTATCTAATCAATAAAATGTTTAATATATTATAATGCATTATTAATTTATCTTTTATCAATTATTATTTATTTAATAAATTTAGTAATGATTTTAAGAAAATCATTTTTCATTTTTAATTTATTTAATTATTCCATTTTATTTATTCAGACCTTTAACAATTCTAAAAAAGCACTGATAAAATCCATCATTATAAGCACTAAAATTAAATCACTAATAAAGGGTTCCATTTCTCAATTCTAGAAATAATGTGTTGATAAAGGTTTAATTTATCAATGATAAAATTAAATCACAAATAAAATTTTAACATTATCAGCACTTTCTTTAATGATGATAAGTGTGTCATTTATCAATGATTTTTTGTAGCACTAATAGATAACATCACATTTAAACACTGGTTTTATAGTAGTGTGAGGTGGCTATAGGGTACATAGAAATAATTATAAGATATAGGTATGGACCTGGGAAAACACCCATAATATGACTCTTGATTTGAGTTATTCTTAAGGGAAGGGGAGCATGGGACCGAGCTATGATCATGATGCTAGATATGATATTCCTTTTTGTTATTTTTGGTATTTTGATACATGAATTGTATTGGTTTTCTATGTACTAGTTTTCCTGCATTGTACAAACAAGAAATGTAATATAATTTTTATAAGATATTATATTTTCAATTATTTATATATTCATAACATGGATGTTTATATTTAGTCTAGTTGATTTATTGATTCCACTATTTATCTATGTGATTTCTATCATTATTCTACACTCTAAAATTAGGGAATAGTCTCCCCACAAACACACCCTAGGATATTATCGCAAATTGGTAGGCTCTAGCATACGAAGATGTGCTCTTGAGGCCAAGTGAGCCATCGTCTTGGGGCACCATTTAGTGGAATCAAAGTTGGGACATTTCAAAGTGTATTAAGGGAATTTTTTACCATACCATTTTTAACAATATATTTGAGATTAAAAAGTTTTTTTGTAATTTTTTAATGAGATGTGGGTTTCTCAAGGTAATAAGGTTATTATATAGGGTTTTGGTTTTGGACAGATATATTCAATACAACCTACCCATGAAGTGCAGAGTGATAGGTGATCTATGGTGATAAGTATAATCTTAGTGGCCTCTACTTTATTATATGTGTTTTTTTGATACATGTGAATCATATAGTTTCATATCTGTACCTATTGTGGATAGATTAAGGATAATTTTTCATATATATTTTATGTTTATAACCTTAGATACTCTATTGAGGATCAGAATAGAAGGTACATGCTAGTGTAGGGTGTGCACCTTGAGACTAGTAGAAGTTACTTCATTCAAGATATGTTTTCCCTAGAGATGATAGGGTTTGATTTCATACTAGGAATGGATAGAAAAGTTTCATATCAATCCCATGTTTATTTTTATCACTAGAGGGTGAATTATACATCACCATATGATGGTGTTTTTATTCAAAAGAGTAAATGGGATGTCCAAGATGGCAGAGTTAGACTAAAAAATCATGGTATGAGTGGGATGACAACCCATATTGCTAGTTTATATCTAGATGAATAAGTATCACCTCAGGCATATTTTCATCTAATGGTTGGTGGTTTTAGGTATTTTTTCCCAGATGATTTTTTTAACACCTTAGAGGGTGGTGGAGTTCTATATCGAGCTTGTTCTAGGATATGTACTAGTATGCATTCTTCTTTATAGGATGGCTTATATAGAGCTACAGGAGATCAAGAGGAAGCTACAATACTTGGGGGAAATGGAGATTATATGACCCTATACTTATCAACGGGGTTCATTGGTTATTTTTTAAAAAAATTGGACATTACCCTCAGGTTATGTGTGAATTATTAGAAATTGAACCAATTGATGGTCAAAAACTTATATCATTTTCCATAAATAGAAGAAATTTTTTATTATCTCTGAGGAGCTTGGGGGTTCTCAAAAATTTATTTGAGATTGGTATATCATTATGTGTATGTTCGACCTACAAACATCCATTGTATAGTTTTTTGTAGTAGGTGTGGTCTATATTAGTATATGTTCATGAAGGTCGGTCTCATGAATGCACCAAAAATTTTCATAGTACTTATGAACCCAGTTTTCCATATTTATCTGGACTTATTTGTGGTGGAAGTCATGTACAATATCTTATTATATTCATATAATCATCATAACCCTAAAAAACTTATTTGGATCAATTTATAAAAAATAAAATGGAATTAGATATAATTTAAGGAAACAAATTTCCACTTCGGTATAAATAAGATTCACTTCATGGGTCATATTATCTTAGAGATAAGAGTTTTAGTTGACCCAGATAAAGTGAGATAAATAGTTTTCGTGGAGCATTCCATGAACATATTTGATGTATGGAGTTTCATAAGGATGTATGGATAATACTGGATTCAAATATAGGACATATACCACATATAAAAACCATTGAGAGGCTTGACTATGAAGGCAGTGATGTTTTTCTGGTTAGATACTTATGAGAAAGCCTTTCAAGAGATTAAAATGGAGAATTACTTTAGTGAAAATCCTAATTATGCCATAGCATATTAGTATCTAAACTGTGTCTTGTGATTAATTATGTGGTAGGATAGTCGTTGTTATGATACATGGAGATAGATTCATGGAGTACGAGTCTTATTGGGTGAGGCCACATGAGAGGAATTACTTGACCCATGACCAAGAGTTAACCAAGTTGTTCAAGCTTTACATTGTTTCATATATAATTTATTGGCGCAGTATTTTGGGGTGGACATCGACCAAAAAATCATCAAGTATATATTTATAGAGAGAGACTTGAATATGAGTAAGTGAAGGTTGTTTGATTAGCTATATTATTTTATCTTCAAGCATACCTATACAATTGGAAATTAATGTTGTAGCCAAAGAACTAAGTAGAAGGACTCAGATACATGTTCATTAGGAGGCCAGTAGTGAGTGGTAGATTATGGATTTATTATCAGATATGCACATAGACTGGAAATATATACAAGGAAAACATTTTATATATTCTTTACCAATGACATATATTATAATGTATAGAGTGAGGATGATCCAATTATGAGATTATGATGGCCTAGTCCAATGAGAGAGTAAAAATGGTGAGGACATTCTTCCTAGATGGACTGTGGGAGAAAAAAAGATTCTGTGTATTCATGGTGGAATTTTGTCTCCAGTGGAAATATGTGAGAATCTGATGTGAGAGTTTCATGCAATGGTTTTGTTATGGAATCCCAGTATTTTAAGAATGTACATGACGTACATTTCCAGTATTCCTAGATGGGGATTGAACATGAGGTAGTAGGTATTTTCTCAACATGTCCCCCTATAAAAAGGAAAATATGGAACATCACTAAATAAATATTCATTTGGAGTATTTATACATTCCTATGTCAAAATGGAATTATGTTGTGAGGGATTTCATGACTGTTTTTTCAAGGTCACCTCAAGGTAGTGATAAAATATGGGTGTTCATTAAAAGGCTCATTAAGGTTAATAATTTCCTTTTAATTACACAGACCATATCAGTGGATGATCTTTGGATGTTGGATATCATTGAGATAATAAGATTTCACAGGATTCTCTAGACTATGGTATTAGATTGGGATGCTATATTTAGGTCTCATTTTTATGATATTTTATAGGGGGTTTGGGTATACAGGTACTTCTGAGCACATCATACCACCCTCAAACTAATGGCCAGTCAAAGTACAATATAAATGTTCTTATGGACTTGTTGAAGGAATGTGTCTTGGATTTTAGAGGAGCTTTTGAGGGTAATATAACTCTAGATGAGTTCACCTACCATAATAACTATCAAGAGACTATTACAATGAAACCTTATAAGTATTTATACGGTTGACCATACAGATCACCTCTGTGCTAGTTAAAGGCAGGACATGTAGTACTACATTGAACATGTCTTATGTTATATAATTTGTATAAGGTTCAATTGGTTTAAAAATGGATGACTACTATACTATCAAGACACAAATTATACATCGATAAATATTGAAAAACAGTATAGTTTGTGGATGAGGATCAATTATTTTTAAAAATCTCACTAAGGTTGGGAAACAGTGAGATTAAGAGATATGGTAAGCATTCAATAAGATATGTTAGGACGTTACAGATTCTGTAGAGATTTGGGTTTATATCTGATTAGTTTCTGTTACCTCAGAGGTACTGGGCCAAGAATGACATCTTCCATGTATCATAGCTACACTGTTATCACTCATAACTTTCTAACACTCTACAACCGGATGAGGTCGAGTTATAGGTAGATTATTCCTTAGATGATCATAACATTTGTGCCATTGGTAGGTCCATTAATGTTATCCAAGGATGGTCAGTTCCTCCAGTAAAAAGTGATATGGAAACATATCCATTTATAGGGAATGACATGGGAGTGAGAGGCTGACATAGTTGCTTAGTGGATGGTTTAATTCTCTAGAGAATCCTGACCACCCATGGAAGGGTAATTCAGAGATGAATTCCTTCAAGGAGGAATATTTTAGGATTCTAGGTTTCCCTATGATGTATGGATTTATTTTTTTTCAGTTTGACTCTTTCGTTTTGACCTAGTATGGGTGACTATTTTAGTCAGAGGTGTTTAGGGGGGTGTTCGGGTATTTTTAAAATCCATGATTTTAGAGAAAAATATCTGGGCACATAGTTAGGAGAAACCATATAGAGATGAAAAAAGGGATTTAGGTGGCTACATCATTTTATAAAAAGATTCATCCCGAAGAAAACACCCATGTGGGACCCCATTAGTTTTTAGAACAGACAAGAATCACGATTTTCACACTATTAGAAAAACCAAGAAAATGAAAATATATGATCCCCCTTACAATAGTTAATAACACATGGTTAGTGCATGGTTTTTCCAATTGGGTGGTCAAAACTTGGGACCTAGTTAAAATAGAAGAATTAACTATTTCACCCTTAATTTTTTTTAAAACCCAAACCCTTAATTTACTTACTCTATTGGATAATAGCTCACATTGGGAGCACTCCTATGAATCTAAATAATATATTTTGCCACCATGTCTCTATATAAACATAAAATGGGACACCATTAGTCCTATGGGACTCTTGTTAGTATGTTTTTCGATCCTCTTATGTCGTTTTTCATTTGACTTTTGTCAAATTAGTTATATATGTGAAATATAATATAACTTATTTTTTTGGATTTTTATCCAGGATTTATTTTTCTACTAATCTAGACTGAACCAGAGATCGATACTAAACAATTTCTATACTATAGTACCACAATAGGTGGTTTAGAACCTTGCATTCAGTGTTTGTGTTTTATAAGAATAGTTGTTGTTGTTTTGAATGTTAGACCTCCTGATGAGGCCCCATTAGTTAATTTAATTTCATTGATTAAATGAGTTATAACATGTTTGGGATTACCACTAGTTCCAATGAGATTTTTGTAGATTTTTCCCATACTAGGCCACCTATGGGGTGTTTCTTGGAATCATCTCTTTGTTATACCACCTGTGGAGTTTTTGTTTGGTTTACTTGTTAGAGGGATCCCATTTAAATTTGATGAGATTTTAATTACGATGATAGGAGAGAGTTATTGGTTCCTTTTCCATGTGATAACATGTAGAAATTTTTTAATTGTTAAATGGATTGATATCAATTGTTTAAATGAGATGGTAGAACTTATGAAATGTGAATGCAATGAATTGATGAGTGAATTTAGATGAATTAATGATTATGGTAGTGTATTACTTGGTTGGTACACTTTAGATCGTAATTTTATTAGATTCAATGGATGTTTCTTCCGTGGGTAATGAATTGTAGTAGTGGATGCCTTGGTCAATTTTCCTCCTTGGGTCTTGATTCCAAGGATGCCTCATGCCTGACTACCCCTTTGATCATACATTTTTAGGCTCACAGTGGTCAAATTCTATTGAAATTATCCCAGGACCCCTCCCAAGCCTTTATTGTGTTTCTATAGAGATGATATTGGGACCAAAAATCAATTCCTAGGTATTTAATACCTTGGATCCGGCCTTTCATGGTCTAGAAATTTTGATTAAATGGCATATCTGTTATGGGTAACACTCTATTATAATGAATGGGTGTGATTTTATTGTGTATTGAATTATATAGTGTAGAAATTATGATATTTACCCATTTCTATATGACAGGGCCATGGTGGTTGTTTCTTTATACACGTGAAGATAATCCTGGTATGTAAATTTGACTCTAGTGGGTATACTGGACATCATCACTGGATTCTTTCTGTTTTCAATTTCAATTGTTATAGGATATTGAAATTTATTTATAAAGAGACTTGAAATGTTATAAGGTATCATTATAATTTTATAGTTTTACTTTCCTTAGTAGTATGCCTATGATATACAATACACTATTTTGTTTATATCACACATATTGTATTTGTTATAAACACTGTTGGTGGTGACCAATTGAGTGTTATCTCACACCGTATTTAGGCCTCCATTGGGTACCTGTAATGACTTAGGGGATGTAGTTCGGTACCATGGAATGTTTCCATAGTATGATTCTTGATTAGTGTTTTCCTTAGGTGTAGGGGAGGCTAGGACCAAGATATGATTGTGATGCTAGATGGGATTTTCCTTTTTGGTATTTTTGGTATTTTGATACTTCTATTATACTAGATTCATGTATACCTTTTTCCATATTTTTTGGGACATGACATGAAACACTATTTTGTATATGATAATACCTTTGGAATTGTTTATATATTCATGTTTTGGATGTGTAACTTTTTTTTGGTTGATTTAATTCTTCTGATATTGATCTATTTTATTTCTACTAATATGATACAATCTAACATGAGGGTACAATATCCATTTAAATGCACCATATTCCCTCACTCATAGTAGGTCACCTCTTGGGTATGCTGAGGAATGCTTAAGGCCATGTGATCCACTAGATTGGGAAACCATTTAGAGGCATTTTTGATGGGACCTTACACGTAATGCTAATATCAATGTCCACCTTGATTGAAAAATGAATAATTTATTCATATCAATTGATGATCCTTATGGATAACACCCTTTAGAGACTTTTTTTATTACACTGAATAATTGAAAAACCTTACTTTCAGGTTTTATGATAATACAAGAGGCATACCTCACATGTCTTAAAAAAGTTTCCTTATAGGTACTAACATATTCATCACAATTATTAATTTTCTCAATGAGTTCCTTATCCATTTTATAATTAATAATTTGAGGGAATTATATACTGAAAATTATGATCATAATTTCCTCCCACTCCATGAATTAAATTTATTCCTATTAACTTATATTCTTGATAAGAGTCCCCAATTGATATTGTTTTCCTTGAAAATGATAGGCATCCAAAATGTATTTTTCATGTGTCAAACATTGGATAATGGAAAATTTCATTTCAATGGTATTAAACCATTACTCGGAAACTATTGGATTGGTGGAAAAACTAAAAGAAGGTATATGATTCCTTATGAAGGAATCAACACAACATTGTTCCCTCCATTGATTATTTTAAGGTTTAGTATGATTCATATATTGAGAATGTTATGGGAGAATAAAAATGATATTATGAATTTCACGTCCCATAACCTTTGGTTTCTCATGAGAAAAATCATGGAATTTTACCATTTATTCATCATTAACATTATTATGTTGTGTTCTAGGAATTAAATGAAACCAAAAAACATTCTCTGGGAAACAATAATCAGAGTGTGAAACCACATAATCATGAAGAATCATTTATAGGATATATAAATCCTGAAAAACGCATATTAATCTACGAACCCATAAGTTTTCCCTAATCTATTCATGTTCAACATCTATTCAAATAATTTCTGATGGTTACAAAAGAATTTATGAATTTTACAAACATATCCTATGGTGGTGTCAAACTAGGTAATCAAAAAATGACCATTTTTGTTAACTTGTGATGACATAGAAAAATAAATTTCCACCCTATTCAGAAATATTACCCCTATGTACAATTTTCTTAGAGACAAATCCACTTGTAGTATCCTGAATGGAATGTAATTTCTTGGAAATACTTTTTCATTCATTCACCAAAATTATAGGATATTTTTTAATACTTAGTCAAATCCTTTTGGTTATCACTAATGATTTCTAATAATTTTATCCAATGGTTAACTAAAACTATCTCTGATAAAAATTATTAAAACCAATAATTTTTATATGTTGATGTCACATATGAATACATGAACTTTATTTACATAACGTAATAATCCGTGCGATAATCATTTAGTTTTATTGACTTTTGAAACATGGATATAGAAACAACTAGTTCATAGGTAAACTAGATTATCTCCCACTAATTTCATCATAATTATAACCCCTATTTGATATATCAAACTCAATAACATTCATCATAACATGGGTAAGGAACCCTAAGAAGATTTGAATACATATGCTCAATAATGGTGAACAAGGGAGTTATCAATACTCACATAAGCATAACATGAGTATACATGTTTAAGAACATGATATTACTATTTAAAAACCAAACCCTACACAGGAATGCTCATAATCTTGAGTCATGGAATACTATTTGGTAGTTTGTAAGAAATGAATATTAATGGAATAAAAGATCATGGTGCATTAGAGAATAACATTTTCATAAGACATATATTTTTTGTATATGAAAAAGCAAATAAGTTTATTTATTTAGTAGTTAAGAAACATTTCCAAGCCTATCATAGTGGAATGAATTCACTCACTAAACCATCATAGTAGTCATGGTTTACTCCCAAGACAATCGTAATGGTCGGAGTCACTGACTAAAATTGGTTTACTCCCCATTAATATCTTTTGATGTCATGAGATACCATAATTAACAAAATTATTATGGGGATATGTAATTATGTTCCCACCCATCACATTATTAATTTTATACATACATGTTCCACAAGATCATAAAACATTAATCATATGAACCAATGAAATATAAAAGGTATAATAATAATTTTACCATTTTATAACCTTTGGAAAACAAATCGGTTTCACAAAAATCATTCCAATTCATTATATCATTACCCATAGATAAGTTAAAGGTTCCATATATATTTCAACACGACATAACATGTGGAAAATAAATGGGTTTTGTAAACATCATGTCATACAAATATTAACACATCCATATAATGTGTGAATATGGAATAATTAGATCGTATCCCTAATAGATCAGAATTAGAACCAAGGCTTTCTTTCATTGATGAATAGAAATATCATTACAATATCACTAAATATATTCTATAAAAAACCCCTTTTAACAATAAAATCATATTTTAATCTAAAAATTTATCAAATATTATGGAAATCATTTTAATTAAAAATAAAAATGATAAATTTTAAAGGAATCATAAAATAAGTGAGTGGTAATTATGGTGTGATATTTTTCTCATGTTGTGTACATTAAAACCATGATTCCTTACAAATTTTTAGAAAAAAATAACATTTAATCATTTAGAAAATGTAAAGAAGATAAATTTTAAAAACAAATTTAATTTAAAAAACGTTTGAATTACGTTAAAAATAATTGTATAATGGTAAAAACAGTGTTAAATGTTTTTTATAAAAATATTGATATTATAGGAAAAGTATTTTTGACAGAAAGAGATAAATGAAGTTAGTTTTACTTAAAAACATTATTTTGTCATACTATGTTCATAAATAGAGAATAATTAAAGGAAAACATATATTTTCATGATATAAAAAAGGATATGAAAATGGAAGAATTTATTTATATATATAATATAATATTTCATCATTATAAATATTATCATAAACTATCCTAATAAATAAGGATATTGTAACATCAAACCCTTAACTCTTTTTTGAGTTTTGAATAATAATCCAGAAAAAATAACTATATTTTTATGGATATTTATATGACAATAAATTTAATAAGAAAAAAAATAAAAGAAATTTATTGGAATTATATAGACCATACAAAATAAACAACTAGTGAATATGACATGTGTCTCATAGAAATAAATGTGAGACGAAAAACATTACCTCAAGTCTTGAATTTATTCACAGAAATTATAACCACCTATATAATAAATAATGTTTATTAAAAATATATTAAAGAGCCATAATCAAATACATCAAACCATATATTATTAATTATAATACATTTATCATCTATTTATTAATAATTCATTATTAATATCACTATTTGGGGAGACAATTGATTCATTTTTCATATATGTTTATCTTCGATAGTTTTTGAAATTATACTATGATTATGAAAAAATAATATAAAAAATATAAATATTTATATAAATATAATATATAATAAATATATATATGTTTATATATATCTATAAAATCTAGATATAGGAAAATTAATTACTCTATTTGAGGATATTTTAGGTCTTACTTACGCATAAAACACTTTACCAATTTTCTCAAGAGATGATAAAAAATAAATGTAAATATTAATTAAAATTTTGAAGGAATATATATATATATATCCTATAGATAATTAATATTAATTAAATATATCCTTACTACCATGATTGTAATATTAAATTGAAAAACATGTCATGATGCTTCTTGGAGGTGGTAGTCCACATGTACACATGAGAAACGTTATCATTTATTAAAGAACTGGAAGGTAAAAAGGTTGATGTGAAATTATATTTATAGAATTATAATGATTTAATAAATAAAATATATTTAATTTAAATACCTTATTATATCCATTTGTGAGTGGTGGTGATGGAAAAATAATTGCATCGGTTCATGAGATGATTGTCCTCTACACAAATAATCTACGATTTCATTTCCCATTTGATCAACGAAGAGATAGATATAGGTAATTAAATTAATTTAATTAAATATAATTAAATTTAATATAATTATGTTGTTATGTAATCTTGGTTGAATAATATTTTAAGGTGTTATAAGAAATAATAAAATGAAAATTCATGGTTAAGGATTATACATCATCTTAAGAGAACCCCTTTAGAGTTACATGTATAGGCTTAAAAAGAGTGTTTCATATGAAAAAAGTCATCTAGTACATGGGAAGGGAATTAAGTAATGTATTTGGGTAGTTATTGGTTAACGAAAAGGATTTTTAAGTGTGAAGTGTTGAGTATTGAGTGTTCCCTTTATAATTGAGGTTAGTTGCACACTTTAAATGTTTCAATGTTTTATAATAATTACATGTTATTTTATTGAAAAAAAGGATTAAAAATGGATCGTTATCGAACATTAGATGATATAAGGTCTACATATGGCCATGAAATAGTAATTATATAACTTATTTGGTCATTTTAACCCTTATCAATTTAGTTTAAACCATGGTTATCCCGTTTTAACCTTAACCATGATAAATAAATTTTTACCATTTTACTATTCATTAAGTCAAAAAAATTAAGTTTGGATTATTAAATTATATTATTTTTTATGATTCCAAATATGGAAAAAAATTTAAATTTTTTATTTAAATTAATATAATAATTTAATTTAAAATTGAACCCTCTAACATAATTAAAAAGTTGTTTCTTAAAAAAAATGCAACCATAAGTATAAAAAGATTTTATATAAAAATAAATCAATAAATTGATTGAAATAAAATATATTGAATTAATAATAATATAATATAACTAATTTTACTTTCATAAAATTTTAAAATAAATTGTATCTTTTCAAAATATTTTAATGAAAAGAAATTTTTTAATAAAAATCATTATGTTTTAATATTCATTAAAAAATTAATATTTTCATAAAATTATAATAAAATTCTCAAAAATTAAATTTTTATATTTTTATTCTAAAATGGAAGTTATTTTTTCCATATGAGCTTAATAAAAGTTTCATAATTTTGTTGTTTTTCAAAATTGTATGAAAGGAAAATATTAGAAAGAAAAATGTTTGAAGCCTAAAAATAGATTTATTATTTTAAAATTATTAGAAAAAAATATATTAGATGATTTATAAAACATTTTATTGAATATTAATATCCTTTAAATCATTCACAAATAGTGTTTTTTTAATTTATTTACATAAAAACATAAATCATGTATAAAAATAGTTTTTTTTGAAAAACATTTTTTTTATGTTCAAATGATTTTTATTTTGATTTAATTTCAATGGAAAATTAATGAATTTATGGGAAAAACATATAAATTTCATAATTATTGTAGTTAAATTTATACCCACCAATTTAATAGACCAGTTATAACTTTATCCTTAAACAATAACATTTTAATAGTATATCACATTTGGTTTAAACTCAGTGTTCCATATAATGGAAGATATCGAAGAAATTAAATTTATTTGAAAATTGTTACACTAAAACATCCAAAAATTATATATATTTAATGTGAAGAACCATCAGCGAGTAGTCGGTTACCAAATATCCAACTCTATTCAGGACACATACTTAACTAGAGTTTTTACTTACCTAGTTCTCTAAATAGTTACCCTAGATTCTAAGGACCAAAAAACAATGGATAAGATTATGAAATAAATATAATTACCATGATAAATCCTAATAAATACCTCACACCTCACCTCTAACACCCATTCATACAAAAATTTCTTTCAATGTTGTATAACCATAATATAAATAATCAATAACACATAACGGGTGAAACAAGAGTAGGGGAAATAAATGATGGGATCACAAAAAATAATCCATTTATTTTTTTAAGTTCCAAATGTGACTTCTAATAAAAAATATATTGGGATTAAAACCCCTTATATTTTTATTAAAAGATTATTATTTAAACAATTTGGAAGGATTAGAGCACCCATCCATTTTTTAACCCCAAATATTTCCTAGAAACCTATAAATTTTGTTTGAAAAAAATTAATAATCATTATTTCCCAGCATAAACATTTTCAAAAATCATGTAAAATTTCATTCAATGATATATGGCATATAAAAATTATTGATTAAAAAAATTATGAATTTTATTGGGAAAATAAATTTTCCAAGAACATATTTCTAAATAAACCACGTATATAACCATTCATGTATCACATATTGTTATCCATGAATTGAAAAAAAATTTATAGCACTCAATAAACCGTAATGTTTATAATGAAATGATCAAATAGAAACACCTACATCAAAACAGTGCATATAATGTTGTATCATGTCGCCTTCCATAGAGGAAACTTGAAAAAGTATGCAATATCATCCAAAAACATAAATAATCAAGAATAATCAAGGTTATGTAATCCTAAAAACTAAATATGACAAAAAAATAACCACAATTCTTGGAAAAATGAGAATCCCAAGGGAAATGGAAGAAGAAATTAAGGATAAGAGATGAGCGGAAAAATATATAGGTTAACATGAATAAATATCTTGAAATAGAGTGTTTATAATCTCAAAAATAATGAGGAATGAAGGGGAGTGTCTCTAATCATTCAGAAAGGGGTATAATGAACTAGGAGGATATGGAGAGGAGAGGATAACTGGTAAATTTATAGTGGGAATTTAATTCAATTCAACTTTAAATGAAATCTTGGTTGCTCATGGGGATATGGAACATGGTTTTTTAAATAGTGATCCAACCATGAACCTGCGCTATACTTGAACTGGGAATCCTCATGGATTGGGTACAAAGTTACTCCTAACTATGTGTATACTGAATAAGTCACCCCAAGAAAAAAATGGGTCACATAGATTTCTAGATGACCCTTCACGATTTTGTGAACCATTCACCAACTATGTAAAATTACATCATTATTTATGCATCTTATATTTCATGATCATTTCCAAGATTATTCTTTTCATGAGTTAATCATGAAACATAAAAAACATTATACAATTTGATAAAAAAACAAAACTCCTAGATACTATCATGGAATCAATAATAGGCGTAAATATGATTAATAAAAACAATAACATAGTGGTTTACTATTCATAAGTATAATGATTAAAAGATCTCAATGGAACCATCCCCCGATTATCTATCCATCCACTTGATCTTGATCAATTAGGAACCACGATTAGAGTTCCTCGTTTATAAAAAAATTATAAAAAGTATATATATATAATAAATAAAAAACAAAAATTACAAGAAACCAATCATGTTAGGTTATTAGGTGCTAAACAGGCCACCCTAAATACTCCCAAAATCTTCATCGACCAATAAAATAAATGAATTTATCATAGTAAAATCAAATAATAAAAATGTTTTGTATCTATGAAATAAATCATTAATAACCTAATACATCAACTAAGTATAATATCCTTATATAGTGATCATCTCAAAATTTTAGATAAAAACACCTTGGTGGTTTGACATGACACCCTGATCCCATGTTCCCATGTGATCCCCAATTTGAAACCACATCATCATCATGTGAGAAACATAAAGAAAATATATCTTTGAATAGAGAACACATATAAGTCTACATAGTATAAAATGTGTGTATTATCTCATACTTCCGTGATCTTTCTAGAGAAAAGGAAGAATAATCACCTAGGAGGTGCACTCAACGACACGATTTCTAGGTCTCTAGGAGACAAATTTATCAACAATACATGTAAAACAAGTCTGAGATATATAAAATTGTAATAAATGTTTGATATATTCCATACACAACCTATTTAAAAACCAATAATCCATAATCAATGCTCTTCTGAATGATAAAATAAAACAACTCAAATTGAACTACCTTGACCCATCACACTATACATAGTTATATCAAACATGAACCACTACCATAAAACTCCAATAATGATCCAAAAAATTCTTTAGTACACGATAAACATAGTACCCAAATCACTAGTTACACTTAACCACATCTAATAACTTAACCTATCTTATGAAATTAGCTTCCCATATGGCATTGTATAATTAAATATCATCCTTCACATCCATCATTAACACACTTCATGTATGTAAATATACCTTAAGGTGGTTCAATAGATGCTCGACCACTTTTTCAACATTTTTCATCCACTATAGATGAATGTTTATAGAGGAAAATCCCCACCATAGTCTACCAATATGTCTCATGCTCAAAATAATATCTAATCCATCCACTCATTTCATTCCCTAGGATTAAGAAGAGGAGTCCACATAACAAAGATAGTAATCTACTTAATAGAATAATGTTTCCCCATGCTATAAATACCAAAAATGATTCCCATAGTAGGATTATAATTAAATGGTCTATATGGATCTATACAGTCAATATGACTTATTCCAACATTCTACCCAATCTTAGTGCCTCTATGAACACTCATGTTGAGTTATCATTCTCTAATAACTCTTTAAACCACCCATTACTAATGAAAATATAATCGTAATTACTAGTCATATTCCATTATCCTCTTTCCCATAGATATAATTCACACTCAAAGAGTTTCACGGTTTAATGACTATTGCTATTTCCTGTACTACATAATTTACAATGATTGACACTTCTCATATCTATTACCAATGGTCCTAACAACTGTAATGGATATGAAAAAACTTTTCTAGGCTCAAAAGTCTATTTATTATTTGTTACATTATATAAGACTATTTCTAGGTCTATTGAACCATATTAAATGTAAAAAAACTTGGAGGAATATATTATAGGGGTCTTTAAAATCTATAAACTAAAAATGACATACCTAAATCACTCATAGGATGATTTTTTCTTACCCATCTCCAAATCTAGGAATCACCTGGCCCCTTTATTATATTTCCAAACACAGATCCCAGAGAACAAAAATGAACATGAAATACATACTAAGAGGCTCCAATAAAGAGTATATGACCAAGGGTGGGGGGTGAATATAAGGTTTTCTAAAAACCAACTCTCTCTCACAGAAACAAACACACTAGAAAAGTATTTTTTGTCCTAAGTTAGTGAAAATAGATATTGATGATGACTTTTTGATAACATGAGATTGAGTGAGAAAGAACATATATCAGAATAAGTATATTTCTATGGTTAATTAACAACATTATCAGGTGGCCAATCCTTAGTGAGAAGTAGTTGTGATCCCACATCCAACACTAAAGTTTATTATCACATGTACCGAGATTGAAGGAAGAAAATTTTCTTTTACTCTAACTGCATGATGAAAAACAAGAACCAAAAAAGTTGAATGATCTTGACTTCATTGACCTAAAATATCTCCCGAATGTATACTTGGTATGAACAATTTTTCATCTCCTCTATTGGAGCCAAAGATACCCAGAGGGAGGGGTTGAATTAGGGTGTTATTAGTTTTTACATTATTATTTATCTTAGATTTACCTTATCCCCATTAATTCCATATTCACATGTTGTTTGGAATAATTTCTGAACATGTTCTTTTGAAAAAATTTACAACACACATAAAAAAATATGAAATAAAATATACAAAAACACACAGAATTATTGGGTTTACCCGAATGGTAAAATCTAATAAGAACCCTCCAATAATATATTAGTGCATCAATATATAATAATCATTATGAATTTATTTAAATTAATTCAGTACGATCACACCATTAATACAATGTGATATGTATATCCTCTTCTAGTGTGAATTAGTTGAGGGAAGAGTTATCAATTTATCGACTTGAGGGTCCCTTCGTTATCGAAATGGTATGAAAAAACTATTAAAAACTCTTTCCACAGATGATTGGACATTGTTATTCAATAAAGTTTCCTTCTCTTTCCATACAACTAGATGAACACAAGTCATTTTTATGTAATGTTTGAGTATGAATATTTAATTTGATTCACAACAACACTTATTCCCATATGATAGTTCAAAAAATGGAATTACCCATCAATGTACTATATATTTATCCAATTATAACACTCATAATCATATTCATTCATCTTATTATATCCCCCTTCTATATCATCTAGATATGAAAGCAAAAAATATCGTCTATTTTCTGTATAAAAAACCGGATTCATCAATATTTTTAGTATGCTTTGTATATCATATATTATTTTATTTAAAAAATAAAGAAAAAAATTAACACAATCTATCTTCTCTATCAAGTTTGATATATCAATATGGAACATGTCTCTCCTCTATTTATTCTGTAAAAAAACTAGATATGGAAATATATCACCATCATCTTCCCGATTCTTTCCAAGAACTACTTTGAGTAGTATTCAAACATGCTTTCTCCACACCATGAAATAAAAATAGTGGCCTAAATCACACCATGTTCTTATTTATTATTCATGATCCCACCACGTTTCCCATTCATAAAACCCGTTATATTGAAATAAGATTATTAATGATTCACATGAGATCTTATATCTATATTTTTGAATAATAAATTCTTTACCCCATTTCAATCTCGTGATATAATCATCCATAAATCTAGTAAATCCATACATGATATTTCTCCATGAAAATTTACATATATTGAAATATAGAAACCTGATATATATATTCTTCTTTATGTTCCCTAGAATATCCATGATTAGAACTTATTTAAATCTCACAACACTCTATTAAATCCATGTGGATTGATATAGTTGTTCTATATGGATGGATGTTGGACATTGTTGATATTTCTTCCAATATGGTGTTTATATCTATTTAATCTTATACAAAACACTCGTATAATTTTCTACTTTAATATATTGTTTATTTGAATCATATTTTTTTTCGAATACATCTCCATACAAACTGGTTCTTGATATCTGTATGATTCTTAATCATCCTTATTATTCCAAAGGAATAGATAAGAGAATAAGATCCATTTTACTTGATCAATGTGTTAGTGTAACTATGCATGTTACAAGAGGATGTGATGGAGGTTTAATATGAATAATAATTATGCTAAATAATTATTTACAAATTTTAATTCCAAAATATTTTATTTTGAGCATGAGGCCCACAGAAGGATTTTAATATTCTTTTGTGTTGTTTATTAACCACAATGTTCCCCATACACCCTGAAAAGACTATTAGGGTTGAGAAACATCGTGATCAGCTCTACTATAATACAATTACCCATGAACCCTATTTTTATCTACATGGACTATTTCTAGCTATTACTCAATCCTAATAAATCACTTTGTATTATGGCTTCCAAGAGCTCCCATGCATTAAAAAGAAGTTACTACATCATATGTGGATTTTCATGGTCCCTAATTTTTATTTACATACTCTTTTAAAAAGATAAATTCCTTCGTATGTGTGCATGTGTGACATTATATATATTGAGTATCCAATTATAGGGAATCTAAACGTTTAAATAAGTTTTTATTTTCGATAAAGAAGACCAGCTATTCGAATAATTAAATAATTCATCCATACATGTGATTCGATGGATTAATAAAAATCATCCAGGAAAGACATCCAATTGTTTACCACATTTTCATTACTTAAATACTTTACTATAATTACATATAAATATTTTCCAAAAGTAAAAAATAATTCCCATGGGTGAAATATACTAAATATTTATAAAAAAAATATTGGAATTAACATTGGAATGGGTTTCAAAATAATTTAAATTCACTATAATTTTCATTACACACATATATATATATGTAACTCTATGTGGGTCGTAATGTTTTTATAGACAAACCATATATTGTGGAGGGGTGACTCTAACTTCACATCACCCTCGGATTCGAGAGATATTTATGGTTAAATCTCTAATACCTCAATGTATTTTGACATCCATTATTCCATGACAGGGTGTCTTTGGGAATGAAAGGCTCAATACTTCTATAACCACAAACAAAAAAAAACTCTTATAACTATATTCATTGTTTTGTGTCTTCTCCAATTATGATGTGTTACATTTTTAACATTACTAGACCAAATGTCATGAATCCTTGTATTGTTAAGTGAGTATATTTTCTTCCTAGAGTAGTGTCACACTAATATCTACCATTCTAGCCTCATCACATAGTTAACTCATCATAATTTCATATATTACCCATCACAGCTCATCAATTTTTGTTAAAATATGATTCATCTCACTTCAAATTAATTCCTTTACCATGTTATAGTAACCCAGTGAAACAACCCTTCTAGATAAGATTAAAGCATTATTCTATTCGTATTATCACAATGAAATCAAAAATCCAATGCATGGTCCTCTTGATATTAGAAAATGTTTTACCTATAAATGAGGAACTCATGTATATTACCTTATCAAATTAGATAAGATAATTCAATTGATGTGAAAATCAGTCTTATTAAGTGTGAATATAACCATCCACACCATGATTTCCTCATCTCTAGATAAATTTTATTCCTTTCATTCATTTTTATATCCACTCAACTCGAATGATATTTTAACTCATCTATGTAATTTTTTTAATAAATAAAACATAAATATATCCAAAACTCCTTAATGCATGGTCTTGAGAAAACATTCATAGAATCACTCTAATATAACATTTATCTAAACACTACTTCATATTCTGGAATAGTGTTTTTAATAGAAATCTTACAATTGGTTTAAGATCAATTCTATAAGGAAAATATTAAAATTGAAACCAAATAATCCCCCTTTTTTAATTTAATTAATTATGGATATTTTTCAATATAATGAATATTCAATATTTTTATTGTATTTATTGGAAAAAAATAAATGAAAACATGATCTCTTATTTAAAAATTTGTTTCCAACACCTTAGGATCCCCATTGATTATAATATATAAAAGTAACAAAAGTGTCTCTCCGCATTGAAAAAAGAGATCCATTTTTATTTTACCCCTTAGTCAAAAAATGTAAAGGAAGTAAATATTGAAAATAAATGATAAAACACATGTGTTTTTTGGAATTTATAAATAAAAAATATTTCTATGAAGTGGAATAAGTCATTCTTCAAAAGAGTATTTATCAAGATATTCACAAAATGATATTTAGTTGAAACATATTATAATGAAAGATTAACTTGATCCACCTTCTTGTTAATTAAGTAGTAAATTATTTTAATATTCTTAAACCTCAAATATTACACCATATTGTTTAACATGTTGATTAAATATTGATTGCCACACCTAATTACCAATGGGTCTTAAAAATCAATCTTCATTTCCTCACGGCATGACATAATCTACATCATCTATGTTAAGGATTATGATGTTGGAATATACTGAACTGCTATTAATCTATGTGAATTAAAAAAAGTTCTAGGATTTCCATGGAACATGGATTCCTCAAAAAAAGAATGTTCTTCCAAAAGTAGACATTAGTACTCCAACATCTTTTTCCCAATCTGCATTACTAAATCTATAGTGCTATAATAATGTACCATTATCATACCCTAGGCCACAAACAATAGTTCATTTGATATATCACAAGATCTATTTTGAATCCATAATATGTGAGTTCTTCAATTTGATTTCTAATTATTCATTAAGAGAAAATAAAAACATATTATCCAATTTAAAAAATGTTAAATATTGTAGGATACAATTGATGCATCAAAACACTATTTAATCCACAATCCTTTATTCTTCATCCAATGATGGTTTGTTCCCAAGTTACATCTGATTAGAATCATATCTTGATTAATCAAATATAAGTTTTTAGATAAATCAGGAGTATAATTTTATTATGAAATAAATATCGTACCTACTACATTAGTATGTTGAATACACAAGAAGAAATTCATTTCATGGATTGCTGACATTTCAAAAAGTATGGGGAAAAATTCATTATAATTTTCTTCCTTTTTCATGGTAAAAATAATGTCATAGACATGCACAATAATAATGTGGGAGTTAGTATAATATCCTTTAATATAAATCTTTGAATCCACTTCAACATTCTTGAATTGAATTAAGATTATGTTTTTTTACTAATTTGAATATAATGTACAGGTTGCATGTTTAATCCCTTATACTTTCTTCTTATATATTTCACACTCAATAACAAAAACCATCACGAATAAACAAATTTTTTTGTTTAGATTAAAATTATTCATTAATTTCACCAATATGAAATAGAAACTTCAATTAATGTTTGAAATATTTATTGTTACATTGAGCACAAATCACAAGATAGATTTTAATTAATTTAATCCTTGAGACTCATGAAAAATTCCCATCAAAATGAATACAATCAATTTCAGTGTATCCTTTAAAAACAAATAGATATATTTATATTATAAATTACATTTATAAATGAATTTATTACAAATAATAATAATTTATTCGAGAAATTATTTGTTTTTATGGTGTTACACCAACTCCCAAATATCATTCGTTTCAATTTGGATCCACACTTCTTTCATTTCTATAATCCGAAGCTCATATTATACACCTTCATCAACACTATTTAGTTATACCAAATAATGAAAGATGATATGATTATAAATTACTAATATTCTAGAACTTTGAACCCTTTATAACTTATAAAAGATTATTTTTAGGCAAAACATGTTTTCTATATCTTTAGAAATTAAAAAATATTTACACTTATCCTTGCTCACCAGTGGAAATTTTAGATTAAAATCTTGAGTTATGATAATCCACATGATTATCTAGAATAATATAATATTATATAATTTATGTAGCTTATTTAATCTCATTTTTAATGGTAAATTATTCTTGTGAAGGATTTTTATTCTCAAATACAATTGCATAAAATCTATTGATAATATTCCTCATATTCTTGGTATAACACTTGTATGTTTTTACACTAGGTTTGTCCCAAAGAAATATAAATTATTTATATATTTCATCAAATGATATATACCATGATTCAATTAACATATCTAATATCTTCAAGAATATATTATTACCAAAACGAAACTAATTTTTTATATTAATGAAATTTGGTCAGAGTAGGAACTAGTTTAGAATATAGTATTTCATGGTTATAGCTTGAATCCAAAGACTTTTTTTTAAAGAGATATTATTTGAAATAATTGTTACTCTTATGTTCTCCAAACTCCAATTATTCTACTAAATAGATATATTTTTTTAGGGTGTTCATGGATGACTGTATTAATTCATAATCATATAATTCTCTACATATAACTTGAAATATTTATTAATGTATTTTAATCCATTATTAAATGAAAATATTTTGATGGAATGACCTATTCGATTATCCGAAATCCTCTAAAAGTATTTAAATTTATCACACACTTGTTATTTATTAAATAAAAAATACACAACATTCATATGATAGTATTAAAAAAATAGATATTTACTTTAAATTGTTTTATGTTTTTAACATTTTTTTAGGTGAAATCATTCCATGTGATGTAGTAAATATATTTTTAATGATAGTTATCAAAACCAATGTATTATAACACTTAGAACCCAAAATATTAAAAAAATTTAATTTAATTTATTTTCAATATAAAATATTTAAAAATAGATGAAAAAAATGATTTTCTATGTCGGTTATCTAATTTAATGTCATGAAAAGACATGTTGAGGTCTGTTTTTAAATAAATAATGTCAAAAATATATTTTTACATTGATTTTTAAATAAATAATGAAAAAATATTTAAAAAAATAATAACTTATCGTAGAAAAAATTGTATTTTTTTAAAGATTTGACTACAATAATCATAGTCTTATATGATAAAATAATTAGAATAGAATTATAAAACTAAACAATTTAGGACCATTCAACAATAAAATGAAAAAGAACTAACTATAATGTAAGAAAAAAATATAATTAGAATAAAATAAACCATTTCACTAATTTTACCTATATTAAATGATATTTTATAAAAAATAATGATCCATAAAATTTATTCATCATTATTAAAATTGTTTCCACAATTTCTCTCACTAATTTCATTGTCTCTATTTAAAAATAAAGATTCAATCATGTTTGGAATATATGAATGATTAATGGAATGAGGAATAAAATTGTTGGGAGAAAATTGTGTGCGATTTCTAAATATTAATATGTAGAGGCAAATATAAGTTTGATATTGAAATTGAAGAATGTGTGCAATATCATATATATATATATATAAGTGGTAATAAAAAAATCTCATCCCAATATAAAAGAATTGAAATTTACCTATTTTGGGGGAAACCATTATAAGTGGGAATGTCAAATTATATTGTAATGAAATGAAAATAAATTTAATTTATTTGTAATTGTATTTGTTTAACATTGGAATTTGAAATAATAAATGAATAAAATAAAATTTTTTTGGGTTGTTTAATTTTTTTATTTAAATTATATATGTAAAAAATATTTTTAACATTAATTTTTTAAAAAATATGGTTAAAAATATCCATTTTTTAGATTTTAGATCACTTATTAAACAATAAATGTTAAAAAAAATTACATTATGCACAATTTTTATACAATTTGGGGTAAAATCCTTAATAAAATTCATGAAATAATATCTTTATTTGTTGAATTCAATACCATTGGTCTACAAACATCCAAGTAAACTAAGTAAAGAATATTATTCATTTTTTTGTACACAAACATTTAACTCGTTCTCACCATTTTTCAATAATGAAAATTTAAACATATGATGATTATTTCACACTGCCACTCCAATAGAGTCCCTATAGCTTCATGATATGGGATATTGGCCATATTTCTCTACCCTAACTATACAAGTATTATATTCCAATGTTATATATCCTCCTTTATTATAATGAAACACAAATATTGATCATCATTAATTTTGATTAAGTTTTCATTTGTTCACTGCCCCATCAAATTTATTATTCCATCATCCATACATTATATGAAACAATTTTTCTTTAAAAATATCACCTCATTCCCATTATAAAATTTTTTAGAAGTTATAATGATATTTTCCCTCATTCCATTTACATAGACAATGTCATAGGATTTCTTGTTAATAATCTTGGTGTATCCAACACTTTATATATTGATTGATGAATCAATTCCAAAAGTAAAAGAACTTTCATTGAATAATTGGATGTCTTTTAATAGATTTATTTTTCATTATTGTGTGATAATATTTCAATATAAAGTATCCACATATTTTATATTTTTTATACCTTATAGGATTACTCATCCACCATTAAATGATCATGATTATACCTCATACTAATCAAATTATAATTTTAATTTTCCTTTATCTATATTAGAAATATTGTAAGAAATTTTTTAGTTTTATATCCTGGTTTATCACACAGACCATAACATACCTCAATAGAATAAAATGTATTTTACCATTTCACATACTCTCTTTGATGTCTTCTTATCCGATCTCTATGATCTCCGTCTTTACTCACACATGATTCCTACACCACTCTTTGATTAAGGGAGTGAAAGATTATACCCGTAGACATAAACTTTATAACCATATAGTTTTTAGTCCAATTATTTTCCTTCAAAGAGAAATATCCATGGGTAGAAAAAATATTAATCAATTTTTTTTTAATTTTAATTATATCTATTCTACATATTTTCAATCTCAATATTCATAGGATCCTTATTCTCTTCATTGACCATAACCATAGTGCCAGCCTGAATAAAATTCTCTTTCTATTGATCTTTTACCTCATAGTTTATTGTACTTACAAAAAACAATGCAGTGGATGTTTTATCACTTTTAGGATGTATAATAACTTTATTCTTTACCTTGTTACTGATTCAATATCTACAATTAGAATCTCAAGTGTCGAAAAAAATTCTTTTGTACAATAGAAAAATAAATGATCTTCTTAATTTCATTATCAGGTTTCTATAATATTATTGTTCTTTCACCAACTTCATTAACTAGATATTTAAACTCCCTAATGTATGAATTTCATAGGGAATTTTCATATTCTACTAGATTATCTGAAAGATCCATCACTTACTCATTCTTTCAAATTATATTTATAGTGATAATGTCATTAAATTTGTCTCATTATTGAATAGTTTCATTTAAATATCCCATATATCATTTAATTAAATCTTCATATCTACATTTTCTTCATCTTTTGAATTATCAAGGTATTTAATTAATGAATCATTCTCCATAAAAAATTATTTTTCTTCTCTTTAAAATCTCAAATTTTCTTTTAATCACACCATGAGATCAACACTATCTTCAAAATCTTATGGTGTCTCCCCATTAGTAATTTCTTCATCATTACTACCTCATTATTCTTAATATTATAAAATTAATTAATTTTTGTGTTAAAATTATTTTTCTATATAGGATATTTTCCCTTTATAAACCAATATATCGTTCTCACATTCACTTTTCTTATTAAAATATATAGATTCATGTAGTGAGAAAATAATTTTCTTTATTATTATATTTTCCTTTCATTTACCGTTGAAGAATCATCCACTAGTGTAACCGAAAGACATCGTTCATTTTTTAGATGATATTTTGGATTGATAATCATTTTATTTTTTTCTCCATGAAACATACAAAAATGTGGAAAATAGCTCCATTATTAAATCATTTAAATTGAATATTTTCTCTCTTTTCACATTTTCCCCACTACATAAATTTTCTTAATTAATATTTATATTATTCAATATCCATTGATTCACACATGGAATCAGTTTATTCCTCACGATACTTCATATAATCAATATTATTCAATCCTTTTAAAATATTATAGGTCGTATCCATTTTTTTATTTCTTATTTGTAGATTTCTTCTTGTTTCAGAAATGACCATAAAATTGTTATGTTTTTTGTTTGTCTACTCATCGCATCATTGATTCTTAATGGGTAAAATATTCACATTGAGTTTTTCTAAAAGGATCATCACTAGTTTCTACATGAAAAAAATATTCATGAATGTTAAATATATTTGAATAGGTATTAGATTATTATTTAATCATATAATGAAATTTTCCACCAATTCATCTTCAATAATTCTAAAATCTTTGAACTAGGACCAAATGGTTTATAATTGAGAAAATTTCATATATTTATTTCATTCATGGATGTCATATAGTTTCATACAGATTCTATTTTCTCTCATTGTTCCCATGACTTGTGCCAAATCCTTCTCTGAAATTGATGATTTCAACACATTTTATTCCCTCCCACAAACATTTATATTCCTATTATACTATAAATTAATTTTCGTTAAAAAAATTAGTAATATTAATAATTATATTGAGGATATAAAGAACAAGTAGGTTGAGTTATAGATGATAGGGAAATACCCTCTCCCTCTGTGAATGAAATATATATCCATCGTATAAGGGGAATACCTTATTTTTGATGTATTTAGTTGACTCCTTGGATCTCATCAATCAAATATATAATAAATTGATAAAAAACTTATATATATGATAATAATGTTCTAATTTTTTTTTAAATTTTTCTAATACAAAATGTGAGTATTATAATGATCAAATTAACAAAAAACATTTTTAAGAAATATTACTATAATAACAACATTAAGGCCTCAACGGAGATTATACCCCCCTCTTAGGAGGAGATAAGTGGTTTCTAAAAATTCCAACTCTATATATATTACTAACTACATGGTTCAAGTTATTAGACAATGTGAATAGATCTCAAATATGATGATGTGATGACATGTGATAGTGTGAGATAGAGCACATGTGATCATTGGGGTTTTTGTGCCTTGAACCAAACTAGGATATCCTTGATTTGGAACTCAAGCCAGCTCAAAAAAATGACATAAGTGTATTCCCATTCCCATCGAGTTAGAAATTAGTTCCATGTAATAAAGGTTACACTATAGGGAATGCTTTTTTCCTGAATAGAATATATTATAAAGAACAATAAACCTACTAATAATCGGATATGATATTCCCATTAGATAGATATTAATCAAAAATAAAATCAATTGATTTAAATAATAATGTAAAATAATCAAGGTGCAACCAAATTAAAAAAAACTCACATATTATATCATAAAATAATAAAAAGTATAATAGGATGAAATAACGATTTTCAAATTAATGGAATGATGTGATTGATGGTACATATATGGTATAAAATAAACCAAATAATCCAAAAAAATATTAAACCGAAGGACTCCATCATATTTAGGGTCACCATATAACTCCATTATCAAACATGATCCATGAGAAACCATAACATTGGAGTTTATAAGAATGATAATTTTAAAATAAATTAAATTGTACCTTCAAAATATAATGAGTCTAAAAACATATATTGGTATAAATAGGGTGTTGGAAAAGTTTTCCATTAGTTTTTACCGAGAAAATAGTCCTTGAATTTCAATTATTATGATATTTCATAAAATTTAGTTTGAAATAAAATATGTAAAAGTAATAATTTAACATATTTAGGTTATAATTATGGGGATTCCCTAAATCATTTTTAAAATATGAATTTTAGTTAAATTAAATAATGAAATTTTACTAGAAAAACAATTGAAAAATATCCCCTTTTATTAAAATAAGCATTTTAAATTCTTCATCTATTGTAAAATTGATGTTTAAAATAAATTCGATTCACAAAACCAATTTTAATATAAAAAACAAAAACCTATATGAAAAAAATAAGGAAAAATGTTCATAGGGAAATATAAATGGGCATAATATGGAAATGAGAAACCAAATAAATCATATTTCAAAAGAATCTATAAAAAATTGTAATTATTAATAACAAAAACTAAATTAAAAAATATATCTATAGTCATACGTTAAAAGTAGATAATGTCATATAATATATATCATTGTAGATTATTGAATGGAAATGAAATATAATAAAAATCATTACTTCGTGGAAATGAAACATTTTTTATGTATTAAATATTCACAAGAAACTCATTAGATCACAATGAGGTGATCACAAACATGATCAGGTGGAACCATCTACAAGCCTAT
This sequence comes from Viscum album, assembly GCA_963277665.1. Lineage (NCBI taxonomy): Eukaryota > Viridiplantae > Streptophyta > Magnoliopsida > Santalales > Viscaceae > Viscum > Viscum album. The sequence goes on from OY728121.1 coordinate 631,499,408, forward strand.
TTAATAAAATTCTAATAAATAACTTCTAAAATTTATCTAACTCACCTAATTGGGTAAAACTCTCTCTAGGTGGAGTTATATTAGGATCTAAGTGATACTAGTTAGAGTAGAATCATAACTAGTTTAAAAACCATCTCTTAGTATCCCACATAGATTACAAGGGTCTATATAATATGTTCAACTATAGTTGGGGTCACATTAATAACACATCAATCATATATTAGTAAAATATTTCACCACAAATCATTATAACATCAATTCCTCATACCACGTCCATAAAACCTTTTTATAAACTTCTTCCTTTATATTCCAATAAATACAAACAATAATCACATTAAACTAGTAATAAGAACAATATTATATAATACATTACATCATAGAGGTTAAATGAAATGTGCATATCTTTGTTTGGAAAATGTTTTTTATACAAACTACCAAAATTTAAATTGGTTTTAATTAATAATAAAACAAATTTATATTATTTTTCAAGAACCATTTTGAAACCAATTATTAACTAGAAATATTATTTAAATCAAATGAAACCAAAATAGTATTCACATGTATTCTTTTCTTAATATGCATATAGACATGAAATATTTAAGAAAAAAGAAAAATAAATCAAACATAAGTCATCTTTAATTAATATGGGTATATTTCTATAAATCCCAAAAAATTATTAAATTATCAAGATTATAGTAATGAAATCAATAAAACAGTAATTTGTAGATATAAAATAACTATAAAATCATTTAGAAAATAAAGAAAAAAATTACAACCAAATAAATTTGAAGGATCCTCCTAGTATTTTTATAAAATAAATAGAATACATAACATGTAGGTAAAAATATAAGTATTTTAATAAAAATCCCCATTTTTATTACATACCTTGGAATCAAGAAACATTGAAAATAAATTCTAAGATTTAGTAAGGATAAAAACACAAGATAAATTTTACAAGAAATTGATTTTGATGATTTTATCATAACATGGTATAATAATAAATGAAAATCACATTGAAATAGTTTCTTGTGTCATATATGGATGGTAAAACACCTATATTTATTACTAGATGTGGAAAAATTAATAAATACACACATTCTAGACATCTAGAACAATTATATTTAGTTAAACCCCCAATTTATGGATTGAACTCCTTGTCCCTAAGTGAGAGGAAGAAAAATAAATATGAATAGATGAACAATAAATAGTGGAATGGAGATAAAAATTTTATACACTTGAACGTTTTCACTTTGAATCAAATATTGGGGGAAAATAATCCATGGATGGAGGGAGGAGGGTCGGTAAAATGGATCTCCTAGTCGAGATATACCAATAAGAAAAATGGTAAGGAAATCTATGGAATTAATTAAAAAGGGTTAGAAATAGAACACCCTAAAATTAATAAACATGGTATAAGCACCTCATATCAAGGTTCTGTAATGACCCACGATATTAGTAAATACTCATTTTTTAAATAAATATCATGCTTAATATATTTTCATAAATGAAATGAAAAACTAAATTAAAAACAAAATTACATTAAAAAAATATTAAATATGACCATCAGGTTATAGCTACTAAAATAGGATGCATCAATATAAGTATCAAACTTATTGAAAATATTTAAAAAATTATATTAATACAAGAGTCATATTTTTTTCTTGAATATAATTTTGTTCTATATATGTGAATTTTTTATATTAAAATTAATTCCAACAAAATTTTGAAGTGTAATTTTTTTTAATTAACTTATTTCTTGAATACCATATATAAAAATCATCATAAAATTAATGTTTGGGTTTTTTGTTAAAATATATAATTTTTAGGTAAATGGTGAAAAATACCATTTTTATAAAACCCCTGACATTAATGGAACAATCTGAATATAAAAAAACATATAAATTTTTAAATACATTTTATTATACAAATATGTAATTTATAAGTATAATTAAAAATATAAAAATATTGTGGTTAATCTATAAATATATATTTTAAATTTTAGGAATTAAGCTGTAACATCTTCTTAAATATTTGTAATGCGTTATACATTTATTATTTTAAATTTTATTTTTCTCTTATTGAAAATGAATCTAATAAAGTGGAAGTCATAGTTATAATTGAATTGTGTAAATTATATAATAAGGACCAATTTAATATATTTATAATAAATTAATTACTTTTGTAAAAACTTGTTACCATTATAAAATCTAAAAGTGTAATAATGGTTAACCAAAGGGGTAAAAGGCCTAGATTATTAGAAAAATAGTTCTAATATATTTTTTGAGGTGTGGATTAACAAAAATTTATCTAAATTATTTTAGTTTACATTTCATAGTCGACTTGACATATGAAAAATGTTCTCCCTTTATATTAAGATGAAATATTTAAAAAATGATATTCTCACCACTTATAAATGAGACCTCTCTCCATCCCTTTAGGAACAATTTAAATTTTGTATTTTTCTCAAATATAATTACATTTTCAATACCATATAATCTCATTTCACATTATTAATATTCACGGGATAATATTTTTTCCTATAACCTCCATTTTAAAGGAATCCTTTATGGGAAGATCAATCTTCTCAATATATGTACTATCTTATCACCCATATTTTTTTTATCGTTACCTTTTAAATATGTTTTCTAAATATTTTAAAATTAATTTTGTATTTATTTTATAATAAATATATTTATATTTTGGGAAAAAATATTATCCAGCATTCAATTTTTATATTTATAAAATCTAAAATGCGATTCGTGTGTTTATGCGGACTACCGCTTCCAGAAAGCGATGGTTTCAATTTTTCACTAAAAAAACATTTATCTTGGCATATTAATAGAATTGTTGAATAAATTTTAAATATATAATCTAAATATGATTATTAATTTCAACAATTTAATCCATATTTATTCCATCTCATTAATTGAGAAATGAAAATATTAACCATACGTACGTGCGAAATACCATCTCTACGAAGTAATGTATCCCATTTTTCATCTTAGTTATTTCAGAATTTTTAAAATATTGTAAAATATAATTTAAAACCTTAATTATATCTAAATTATATAATTAAACATCAATAATTATGATATTTTTTCAAAAATAAACCACAATCATAACCATATTCATACATTAATTATGCTATGTTCGTATTTGTGTTTTTCTAACAACCTACTTGAACCCTGATATAAAATAATATCATAGATGGATATCATAAATTAACTATTGATAATATATTATATAAATAATTAAATAATTATTTTTATGGAATGGTATAATAAATATCAATATCATTAATTATGTTATGAACATCTATGTGTCAATAATTCATGAAACATGTTCCTCGGTGATTTGAATTTTTGGGATCATAACCAAAAATCCAATGGAGTGAAATTGTATCATTATAAATATTAATAAATAATAAACTAATGTAAATTTTATGATATAGTAATTATTATATTTGCGATAAGAATGAAGAATCATACTGCTATTATGAAACAAGTTCAAAATAATTCAGATTACTCACACTCGATATTGAAAATATGTAATAATTAACTAATATATGAGAAAATAATAATTATATATTTTTCTTATAAGGGATTATATATATATATAAAAGGTTGTATAATATGTTATTAAGATAGTAATTTTTTGTATAACATATTCAACCCCTATTGGATGTCATGAATTGAGGTATGGGTATTCATGTCTCAAATCATTTATTTAGGGTCATAATCAGTCTTATTTGTCTATAATAATTAAAAATTGATTTATTATACCATAATAGGATAATATGTTTAATTTAATAATTAATTTATATGGAAATAATTTTCATACTAAATTATTATTCCTTGAGGAATCTGATATAAATTAAAATGTAATTTTTTAAGGATAATTCCCATCAATTTTTGTTGAATTTCCCTCAATATCCATGTTTTTCTTCCAAAAAATTTCCTATTTGCACTTGTCAAAACTCAATATTTTGTCTCATAGAACATTTATATTACTCATTAATTAATTTTAAAAAATAATTTATTATTCTTATATTGATGTTGTTTTTCAATAAAATCATTTTAAAATATTTTAAAGGCCTTTATTTTCTATGATTTGTATTCTTCCTTTATAATTAAAATTTTTGAAATATTATTTATTTCTATTTAAGGTTCTGTTATTGGAATTTTTTTAATGTTATATTTTAAAAAATTTTCTCTTCATCTAAAAAAATGGTTTTCAAAAGTTACTATAATATCATGTATTTATTTAATATTAAAAAGTTGCTTCTAGGAAATTTTTTTTTGATTTCTATTCCACTAAATTCTTCTAAAATGGAGAAATAGTTCAGAAATTACCCTATATGTTCTCCATTTAAATAATAATTTTGGGTGATCTTTTTTTATAAATATATTATATTTTTTTAAAATTAATTTTATGTGATATAATTCATAATGGTTATGTAATCCATATTCCTCCCTTGGGATATTTATGATAAAATTAATACTTTTATTTTAAGTATAACTATTTTTTTGGAATATGATGGTTTGGGTACAATATCTCCATTTAATGCATTAATTAGGGTTTTACATATAATGCGATAATTATGTTTGACCATGCTTTTATTTGTTCACAATATCAAGGGTGGTCATACCTGGATTTTTTTCACAATTTATTTGGAATAAATATTTGGATTTATTTGAAACAAAAAGGGTTGGAAGGATTGTTCTTTCAAAAGATGTTTTACTGCACCTATGTTTATTCCACTTCTCTAAAATATACCTTAATTCTGAGTTACAACAAATGTTTATGATGTTCCATGTTATAAAAATTCCTTTCTTTCTTATGTTATGATTTATTGTTTTTAGGATATCTTTTATATGATTATATGAAATGATTTTGATGACCATTATTTGGTCTTATATTTCTTTTTCCATGATCCTTAATGGTAAATCATGTTTTATTATTTCCACTAAACATTCAATGATATTTTAAAAGATAGTGCTCCATTATTTATGTTTTCTTTTAGGTTATTGATCTACCCATTATAACTATTTTCCATTCATTAGAATTTGAGGTCACCCATTTCAAATGTTTTTTATCCATGATATTATGATTATAATTTCATCTAAGGTGTTCAGAATGTAGTTTACAGTTGACCAGTTATGGAGAAATTTTTATGAGTATTAAAAAATAATATTTTTATGTAGCTAATCATCCAAGAGAATAAAACACTGGTTCTCTAGTTTTGTGTGACTATTTTAGAATAGAATTGTTATTCATATAAAATAATAAAATAGGTATATTTATTTTGATTGGGTCACATTATATTGAATCAAATGGGTGTTTAGTTATTTTGAGGATTAGTTACACAAATATTAGTGATAACCATTGGAATATGTCCATGTATTAGATAACATCCTGATGTGGTAAAGTTGAGATTTTGTAGTTTTTCTTGAAAATAATATCACGATATAGATTCTTGCAAGCATATGAGGCTATGAAATAGTTGTATATAGGGTTAATAATCCTTTAAAATGACGGTTGAGTTTCAAATAAATCTTCACTCATATCATGCTGAGTGGGCCTAATACTTCGCACCTAGATAGACACTCCCTACTGACATACTTTGGTTAATTTAAATTCTATATAGGAACAATTATAAGGGATTTAAAAATGTATAATTTCATAAACCTAATAGAAAATTTCTATAAATAACCAAGATTTAATCCTATAGATTCATAATTTTTTGAATGAATTTAATTTATGGGTTATTTCATCAAAATCATAGTTTTATCTTTGTACATTTTCTAACATACATCCATAAAAATTATATTATTTTAATTAATGTCTCAAAAAATGTAGAAATATTCTTAAATGAGTGTGATGGAGAATGTGGTGATTTTCCCAATGATCTACCAAAAAATGGGATCCAACATTCAAAACCTCATAACAATACCCACACAACTATCTCAAGATATGAATAATAACATGAATCTATTTGAACTCTCATGTAAACCAAGGAAAGATAATATTGCAACTGATTATTTCATGTTGCAACATCCACCATCCATTATTGGATCTTCTAATCCACATATTTTTTAGTAATGGATCCTTGTGATGGATATTATTTTTTCTATTATCCGATGGTCAAAACTTGAGAATATATTTTTAGATATCTAACCTTTAAATAGAGAGATTGGCCAAAGATTAAATCTCATAAAAAAATATAGATGGTGGAAATAAACTCTATGGAATGAGAGGGTCCACGAAAGTATTCTTCATCATGCACTTTCATCAAAATCATTACATGAACATAGAGAAATAATTACAATATTGTAAACCAAAAGAGGATGAGTCTATTTGTACATATAAAACAAACTTCGTAACTCTTGTGAGGTATTATTCTAATTATATATCCCAATATAATATTTTGATCAACCATTTTTTTGGTAGCATAAAACATTATATACAAAAGGAGTTTACCATAAGATACATTGGAAGCTATAAACACAATGGTCGATATCTTCTAATGGTGGAGATGGCAATTAGAGACTCTCATTATTTTGGGGGAAAAATAAAGGGGGAGTATCACAAAGGATTTTATTATAAGACGCATGGGGGAATGAAAATAAAACCCTTATACAAAAAAATAGGGGATAATGAATATAGATAATTTTCTTAAGAAATTTAGTAACTATTTTAAGTGTGTTAGGTAAGTCCAATTTGTGCAAAAATATCAATGTAGTTCCAAGAATATGACTAACACAATAGAGTAAAAAAGTATACAACTAATATTATATCAACTCTTTAATGAATAAATTTTAAAAGGATTGAAAATTATAAAAACCACCTCCCAAACCCAAGATGTATTGAATAGAACATATCCGAAAAACCACATAAACTAAGGGATAAAAGAAGATAATACACTATAAGTTGTGCTATATTGGATCATGAAATGAAGTGGTGAAAGCTGTAAACATTCCGTAATAAATATCAGAAAAAGAATTATTTTATTCTGGTTATTAACAATATTTTATATCGCATATGTTTTCTAAGAATATTTATTTTCCACCTCAATCCATGGATAATGAACTTTATGTGAAAGAAACTAATGGCATGGAAATAACTTGTATGATATATAACAGTTCTCTAATCAATATTTTTGTGAAGTAATTAACTGAAAATCTAGTTCTTCTTATATTTTCTTAATTTTATGTGACATTGGGTATTTATTTGTTATCCCTAAAAATAGCACTTATCAATTGTAATGATAAGGAGATCTCATTTCAAATCCCAAACCATCCTCTGATAAAATATCTATGCAAAGATGAACATGAGACCCCTTTAAAATAATATTCTATTATATGTGTCCCAATATTTATACATAAGTTACTTATTTATAAAATCATCACATAAGAAACCAACATTGATGAAAATTTTTTTATGGGAATATGATTTTGTTTTTATAGATAAACTATTTATCCTCCCCCCATAGAGTGATGTTGTTTTTTGAATTGAACTCATACATGTATCCATGACTATATAAGATATTCCTTATAAAATATACCCTATTGATTTAGAATATTCCATGTAGTAGTTATAAGTTAATATTTTTATGGTATTTGTACACCCTAGTGATTTAGTATATGGTTTACAAATTCTATTTTTCAAAAGTCAGGATTGATCAATGTGTATTTGTATTAATTATCATTAGTTTAATAAAATCTTAAACAAGAAAACATATCATCTAATCCATATTGAAGATAAATTTTAAAAACTATGAAGAGATCAGTACTTATCAAATATTCACCTTTGATATAGATATCATCAGTTAAGTGTTAAAAGAGATGTTATTTTTTAGATTGATTGCCATTAAAGGTATGAGAACTATGAAATTATGGTTATTCTATTTATGGTAACAAATTATCTATCCATTGTAACATCCTGGGTAAATGAAGAATAATAGATTTTCATATTTATTAATATTTGTGAATTAAATGTTAATCTTAATTTAAAGGGAATGGTATGTTCGGTGGAATACCTGATACACAACAACATGTTTATTTGAAATCTTACGTTGCACACTAATAATATAATATTATTATTTTAAATGGTACTTAACGCCGAGCCATTTAATTGGTGGAAATAAATAGAAATAACTAAATTATGATTATATATGTTTGTTAAATGTTTTTACATTTGTCCAATAAAATTTCGAGGCTTAAAATAAGAAATGAATTCGATTTTAAGCATATATAATCTAATATTCATTAAAGGGCCGATTTACTGCATTTTGATAGAGAACCCTATTTAAATATAGTTTTTTTACTATTTATATGTTATATTTAAAAACATAATATTCTTATTTTGAATCAGAACATAAAAGTTTACTTTGGGTAAAATTTTGGTATTTTTTTATAAAATTCATTATTTGATGAATAGTGAAAAATACTGTATTTTAATTCAAAACTGTGTTTTAATCTAATTTATTTATATTGTTAGATTATCTTTTTAATTTGTTTTAAAGTGTATTTAGAATATATTTTTACCATTTAATCAAATGTTTTCCATTGGAATTAATTTCACATTGAAATTGGACATAAAGAAGTTTCAATCTTTTGAAAGTTATTATTTCTTAAAGACACGCTTTTTGATTTAACAATGAGAATTAATTTTAAATTAATTAATGCCACTATTATGTTTTTAATTTTTAAAATAGACATCATTTTTGAATTCAGAATATCAATTAAAACATAGGCTGAATTTGTTGTTATTTTTTTGAAAAACATCAACTTTTGATGAATAGTGAAACAACTTAGTAGTAGTTAAGAAAGCGACTTTTACATTTAAATGAAATTTTACTGCTCTTTTAAGATGAATTTAAAAAATCAGAGAGACATGGTTAATATCAAGAAGTAAAATTTGGTTCAATAAGATAAAAATAATTTTTGGTGAATAGTAACTTTTGACTTTTATTTACCGCGGTTAATGGTAAATCGGGTAATTCAAGGTTAAAAGTATATTATAATAATAAAAAATTACATTAACACTTGTAATAACCTTATTTTATGAGTCATGGATGACCATGGTCATCCTTGGGTCGATTTTGGGACCCCATGGAGCCACTTGAGAGTGATAATTACTCTTTAGATTAGTTAAATTTATGTAATGCCAAAAATGACACAAAAAAATATATTTTAGTAAATTAATTTTTACATGGGGCTATATAAGTTATATTTTCGCCTAAAATATTAAATGGAATGCTATAAATATTTTCTACATCATGGTATTTTTTTTAATATTTTTAGACATCATATAAGTTAAATGATATATGACACAAATATGATGGATTGTATACCTCATTAATAAATGATTTAAATAAATAAGATTATAATTATTAAAATATTATCCAAAACCTGTCCAATTCTGATTGGATGATTTTATTTTAAATATTAGTCATCTTTTCTTCGACTTTAATGTGTTTTGGACCTTTTGAAACCGAAGATATGTTTATAATAAAATAATAGTTTCACACTTTCCAAAAGAGCCCATCCTCTCCCTTATAAAAGGAGACCACTTCTAACCAATTCTTCACACCACTCAAGCCTTTTGGATCATCAATAATCTGCCCGATTAATCTCCCTATGTCCCTATATTCCTCATAGGTGCCTTACATTAGGCATAAGGCACTTCAAGAAGTCCTTTTGGTTCAAACCAAAGGGAGTTACCAAAATTAAAGGTAACAGTTTCCCTTAAATTCATTTCTTTTATTTTACTTCCCCAACCCCATGAAATCTATTTATTCCTTGATTTTGTAACAAAAACAGTATCTCCAATATACTAGGATGTATTTGTAAAAAGGATTTGTTCTACATTTACACACACCTCCATCTAATGGGTGAAGAACATAATGTATCTGTGGATGAAAAACTAACGCCTCACGAAACGATGATTGTTTGATTATCTCCTACCCCCTCTTATGGTGGCCATTATGATAGCACTATTTTTATATATTATGTATATTATGATTATGTTTTCTCTATTATTCTGTAATTTTCATTTAAAAACACACCAATATGCTTTCCAATATGTGTGACCACGATAATTTCATTTGAGGAAGTGCAGACTACAACCCCCTCAAGGTGATATGATTCATTCATGACATTCATGGAATGTATAAAAGATAGAGCTAATTAAATAATGTAAATCATAATTCATATGATATTATAATATAATTATAATATACCTATGTATCATTATGTTTAAATTCCATTAAAATAAAAAATATAAATTAAAGTACCATTCATGCGTACGTACGTCATACCGTCTCCATGGAAGGTGCATTTCATTTCTTATCTCCAAATTTAATTTACTATTATAAATAAATATATATACTGGATATATAATATATATATTATATCTATTTCATTTATATCATTCTGGATATTATGGTGTTTTGACCACATGGGAAAATTGTAATTATAATAAGTTTATTTTTGACTCAAGTTAAAAACATCAATAAAATATCCCATATAAACTCAAATAATTAACTAATTATTATAGAAAGGTAATAAGTGATATAAAAGGAATAAAAAAATTGAACAGTGTTCTCAATTATGTATAATTTAACATAAGTTTGTTATTCCGGAAGAACAAGGAACACACAAGACAATTCGGACTTGTGGTAAGGGGTTTCATATCTCACTTTTAATTCCAGGATATTTCAATTGTTCACCACTTATTTATTGCATGTGGAGTGTTTACAGCCCAGGATTGTATTCATTGTGTAATATGATTTAATTTATGGATATTTAAATCATCATTTCATGATACTTATTTCATGGGTGTATGTTTCATAAGTTACCAAATCGATATGAGAATTTGATATTCCAATTTCCACTCATTTGGCTTTACGTATACTTCATTGATTATTTTACTCCAAGATTATGTGTGGAATCACTATTAATTTTATTATGACATAATTTCCACTCCTCTTTGTGTTTGTTTACTTTTGACACACATAATCACTACATTGATAATTTCTCAATTCATTGATATGAACTTGATAAGAGTAATCTTAACTCAATTTCCATTCATTTAGTTAAACATCAAAGTCATTGGTGTTGTTTTTACAAGAATATGTGTGAATGTACTCTGAATGATTTACAATGAATATACAATAATATTGAGTGTATTTATATTTTTCACCCATAATTATGTCATTGATTTATCCTTAACCTAAGGATATAGTATATATAATGAATTTCATCTCAATTTACATTACATTAAGACTTCTTTGTCGTTACATGCCAACTCACTTTTATATGGTGTATATAATTTAGTTTGACATAGTATATCATGAATACCTTTATTATCATGATATTATAATGTGTTGATTACCTCAAATATTTGTATTCATGTGTCTCTATTTTGGTTAGAAACTCTAACTAAATTATCATTTTTAATGTTTTAAAGATTTATTCTTCTAAATCATGTTCATTAATTTCCATGTTTTGAAAATGGTTTTAAGGATTAATTTATATGGAAATTAATGTTTTAAAATTAAAATTACATTTAAAAGTTTCAAGGTGGTATAAGACACTTTTATTCAAAAATCTATTTTAAATGACTTCTTGATAAATATTTAGACTTTTAAATGTTTTCAAGAAAAAGGGGAGATATTTATCTCAAGTAGATAAGATGATTATTTTCATGTTAGTCAATATCCTTCATTATTCTCGATTAAGGTTAATTTATAATAAAATATTACATATTGTATTTAATGAGTAATGTTTGACTGTGGATGTGTTATTTTTATACCATTCATGGTTTACAGATAAAGTATTAACATTTCATATGCTAGTTTTAATAGGAATGTTTATGTTATGCTTGAAACTTTTCATATGAGGAATGAATTAGACATAGTAAGTGATGGTTAGAGCCCACTGTAGAGACCCGTAGCTTGACGTACATGGACATTACATTACATTTGCGGAATACTTAGTACATAACAAAAACACACACTAAAGGATCGTAATAGTTTAGTGTCTTTGGAAACTCGGAACGTAATCTTCTAATCGTGGTGAAAGTTCTTCAATATCTCCTATAAAGGTCATCCCTTTTTTTTTACCTAAAACCTTTCTTTATATCCTGGGGAAAAGAAAACATAAAAGGGTGAGCTCAAATGCTCAGTAAGGGTAAACAAAAGAAATATCAATCACATCATATATATAAGAACATAGCTTTTGGAAATCTTAACCTGCAAAAAAGCTCATAATATCATAACATGGGATAAATCATAGAAGTGAAATGTAATCCCAATAATCATAACTTAAAACATGAAACTTTGTGGCATACACACATAATCATAGAGAATCATTTCTTATTAGTCAAGACTCAATGCCAAGACTATCTTAGTGGACAAAGTCCCTTTCTGAATCGAGTAACTCTCGTTTCAGTCCTGTTTCACTGAACCGGTATAACCTACCATTTCAGCCATGTCTATCTCATGAGATATAAAATCTTTACCCAATGCATTGGAGGGAGATATAGGTCCCACCCATCTTATAATGAATCCTTTCTTATGTGTGCCACATAATCATAAATCATACATCATCGCATAACCCATGTAATAAAAATGGGATTCTTAAACAACATGACATCATAAAACAATTCATATAAGATAAAGGAATTCATAAAAATGTTTCCATCAAAACATAATCAAATCCATGTAATAATAGGGATAAAAACAGAACCCTTTTATTATCTTAGATGGAAAATAATTTTGATAAAACACTTGAACTTCATTCTTGAGGAAAATATCCTTTCTACTTCAAAAACATTTTTCCTTTCATAACATGTCATAAAACTTTAAAATAAAAGAAGTTGATTAAAAATAAACTTGAAAACTTGTAAAGGAAGCTTCTTGGAAATAATGTTTTAAAAATCCATTCATGTCGTATAAGTTAAAAAAACATTCTTCGTACTTTTGTCAGAAAAGTCAAAAAGTACCTCGTACGAAAAACGACAAAAGATTCCTTTCATTTCTTTTACTAAAAACTCACCGAAGGGTAAAAATGGATTTAAACAATTGTAGGTGGATGGAAGTAATATTACATATTGATGAAACATGGATGTTGATGATAAAATACACCCCAGTAAATACTTACGAATAAACAATCTCGAATAAAAATGAGATTGTGATATTTCCCTTACCTTAGGTCCGATTTGCTTCGTATGTGTCCGGACCTCCTGTATAATGATTTAAATAATGTCATTGACTTATTAAAGAATCATATTCATTTTTATGATATCATATATGGTTCACTCATGACATTACATTACCCGTTCTTTTGTAAATTCTATGTTAAAGAAGCGTTTTGGGTAAAATCGTTTCATTTATCGTAGGTGTTTTGACTTGTTGTTCTTGACATTATTATTACTTATATCATGATTTACTTACTTCCATAATATAAAATATGATTTATATGTCATATATATTCAGTATATATATATATATAATAGATAGATAAATAAAATGAAAAACACCGTTCATGGAGACGGTAGTCCGTACGTACGCATGAACGCTGTTTTCCATTCCTTATTGTCTTGAAATGGAAGTAAGTAGATGACATACATATATATATATATACATAAATCCAGTAGCTTTATAATTTCATATATTTCATTATTATTTCTTATATATACTTTATAATCATTCTTAAATGGTTAACATGGAGAATGAATCTCATCGCGTCGTGGAGACGGTAGTCCGCACGTACGCACGAGCGATGATATCATTTCCATAAATATTGAATTGAATTGGAGTGGATTATACAATATATAAAAATAAATATTATGTTGTAATAACTATTTATAGTTATTATTTACACCATTATACTCATCCATGTAAGGTGGTGGTGGAAAATAGATTACACCACGGCGTGGAGACGGTATTCCGTACGTACGCACGCGTGGTGATTTCTTTTTTTCCGTAGGATGGATAGATGGTGAAATAGGGTTGTTTCATACTTATAATAACATATCAGTATATGAGTGATACTGATGTTATTACTTCATAATGAAACAACCTAAGAAGAAGAAGTGGAAGAAGAAATAAAGAGGAAAGAATTGGTAACGGTAATTACCTCTTCTTTGAAGCGCCTCTTTGAGACCTCCTCTTAGGGCACTAGAATTGGTCTTTGAGGAAGACCAGAACCTCTAGGATGTTTCTAGGGAAGTGGAGAAGAGATTTTGGCAGGGGTTGGCCGAGCTTGAGTGCTCAAATTGGTGTGAGGAGGAGGGGGAGGAGGTGTCCTTTTATAAGGGAGGAGAGGGGCACCATAGGAATATCTCAAAATATTATTTTATATTAAAGTCAAAATCGGTTTATAATGGTTCCAAAGGGTCTTATTTCGAAGCTAAAGTGGGGATGGGTCGAAATCCTATCAACCAATAGAATTTAGAAAAGATTAGGATATTATTTTAACCTTATCAATTAGATTTAACTCTAAGTTAAATAATTTAACTTTTACCATGTCTTTTTGTTTTCTTTCACTATATGGTTAATACACTTACTATAACATGCCAAACGAACCCCAAATTGTTTATTATTAATATATATATCCTTATCTAAGTCATTTGGCCGAAACTTAGATTTTTAGGAATAAAATAACAATTAATAATATAATATTTGATTTAAAAACTATTTTGTGTCAATTTTGACACTATTTGATATATGATTTTTGTGAGAGTCATAACAGAATTAAATGTTAGAAAAAAGTTAATTAAATCAACATTAATATATCATAGTAACCTATAAAATTAGTGTAATTCATAAAAAGTCTCAAATTACATTTATTTTGGTGTTTATAACATCAATTATGTCAATATTTCATTAATAAGATAATTACTGCATCATCATTGTGTTATAAATAAATTAAATTATTTAAAGTATGAAAATTACAAATAAAATACCATTATGTAGGAAATCTTTTTTTATTTATAATGAATATTTATAATCTAAAATCCAACATATATAACCCTATGTAACAATTGTTTTTCTAAAAGATATATGCTTGTATCATTTTTGTATTCATTTTAACTTAATTAAAATAAAGTGTCATTATCACTTACAAGTGGATCCATGGGGTCCCAAAATCGACCCAAAGATGCCCATGGTCGACCATGTATCAACCAATAGGGTTAAGACACGTTTTAGGGTAATTTAATATTATTATAATATTATTTTTTAACCCTTATTTACCGGATTTACCCTTAACCATGGTAAATAAACTATTTACCGCAGTAATTATTCAAAATGTCTAAAAATAAAAGTTACCTATTTACACAATTTGAACATCCTGATTCCAAATATGGAATCCATTTTTCTAAATTCAAAACACATAAGTGGCATAAATTAATTTTAAAATTAATTCCCGCTGTCAAAACAAAAAGCGTGTTTTTAAGAGATAATAACTATCAAAAGATTGACACTTGTTTATGTTCGGTTTAATTGTAAAATTGTGTCCAATGACCAACATTATATTAAGTGGTAAAAATATATTCTAAATATACTTTAAAACCATTCAATATTATAATTTAACCACATAAGATATTACGATGAAAAAAGTTGTTTTTAATTAAAATATAGCGTGTTTTTACTATTCATTAAAATATGAAAGTTATCGGAAAAATATCAAAAATTTATCTAATGTAAATTTTTACATCCTGATTCAAAAGAAGAATATTATTTTGTCAAATTGAACATATAAACATGTCAAAAACTATATTTAAAGTGGGTGCGCCATCAAAAGGCGTTAAAACTGCATTTTTTGAAAAATACTTATTTTACCCGAAAAATTTATTTTGTTCTTATACCATGTTCTAGAAATGTGTAAGATGAATAATAATGTTATAAAATTCAAAATTTAGTTAATACTATTCATAACGGCTAGTTCATGACAATATTATAATAATATAACATTGTTTATTAAAACCCGGTATTGCGTACAACACACGCTATCGAGGAAGGTCGCGATTGCGTGTAATGAAAGCCAAGTCAGGGTTGCGTGTTGTGAAAGAATCCTTCATTGTTTCATATAACAGAATCCAACCATATTTCATTTATACATTTAATATATATATATGTATATATACTCAATGTTGCGTAGAATAACTATTATCAAAATTGTGTGTAACACGATCCAAGAATAGTGTTGCGTATACTGCAAGCTAATACGGTGTTGCGTATAGCGCAAGGTAATCTTGGTGTAGAATACAACACAAGACATTAATGAAATTAAAAGAATATTTTTCATAAAATCTCGAGGTGTTACATTCTACCCCCCTTAAAATGAATTTCGCCCTCGAAATTCGTCGAGGTTATAAATGGTTTACTATTTGAAAGTTTCTTTGATAGAAACCCACATCGTAAAAAGGAATACCAAAACTTATCTTTAAAAACAAAAGTATGAAACGTAACGGTTACCCAAATAAACTAATCACTGGGTTTCCACATAGGTGAAAATATGGATATGGAAGAGAAATCTAACAATTATGTTCTGATGGAGAGTGGTAGAGAACATGGCTATGGAAAAGCTAGCAATCACAAAGCCATAAATTTGTGACGATCTAAGGTACCATCCGATTCATCAGATATAAGATCACTAGGACAACATTTTTGGTTTTCAATATCATTTCCCTAAAGTTGAAAAATTTGAATTAGAAGAAATACTTACTTGATTTTGGTATAATCTCACTGTTGTTCGTGAATTGAACAATTTACACTTCATCCCTTAAAGAAATGAAGTTGAATTTGTTATTCGTGATGTGTTAGCAGATCATGTGATAGAATGACAGGTCATTCCATCTGTCTCAAACAAAAGGTTAGCAAAACTTATATACATAAGTCGATCTATAGTGAGATTAATCATATATGGTTCCTAAAATGGACTTATACTTCATATATCATACTGCTTAATATAATAAAACTAGTTTCTACTAAACAGGGACTTCCTGTAGGTCAGTGGTAGGCGATAAAGGCCAGTCGCACTTCGGTTGTGGGTTCGATTCCCACAGCCTTGTCCGAAGCGATGGGCTGTCGCCCGTCCTGCAGGTTGTCCTTTTTCTAAAACTACATTACTATAACATCACATAAATAATATCAAAAGAAGTTCTATACTTCAACAATACTAACTTATGGTTAACATAATCCATTACAATCTTTAGGCTTATCTAAAATACTTCGGTCCAAGCTCATAGTAAAAAGAAAATGATTACTTGAAATGTTGTCAACCAAGCATGTGAATACCATCATTTATCCCCCATATATATTGTTGGTCACATTCCAAACATTCAAAGTCCTTAATCATGTATTCTCTTGAATACCCATTGAACCTTGGTGAAAACATGAATGCAGTTAAACGTTAACACTTTCCACATACCAAAATCCTCAAAATTCTTTATAATCAAACCATGATATCACTTAGTCGTTATATCAATCATGAGCTCATGAATATAATCAAACATATCATTATCTTCTTATCCTTTAATTATGCACTTATAATCTACTTTCCAAAATAACATTTCATGGTTACTGGTACCATTCATCATACACTTTCAAAACTTAAGAAAAGACAACAGTGTAACAATCCTTAGATGTCTCTTTATTCCATAGTACCATGAGATTTCTTA
The DNA here is from genome assembly GCA_963277665.1 of Viscum album. Classification (NCBI taxonomy): domain Eukaryota; kingdom Viridiplantae; phylum Streptophyta; class Magnoliopsida; order Santalales; family Viscaceae; genus Viscum; species Viscum album. The sequence goes on from OY728121.1 coordinate 631,517,099, forward strand.
TACAACATTACACATGATAAACATGTAATCATTCCACTACATTCTTAAACCATTGACCGAGCTTCAACAATTCTTTCATCTCACATATCATTTGTAGTCTCTTCATCATCATCAACATAAATACTTCCCATACGACCATACTGATTATCTTCATGAGACTTTCCCTTAGGGCATTGGTTTGCATAATGCCCATACATTCCACATTTAAAACATTTAACCATTGTTGATGTCGTATCAATACCATTATCCTCATCCATGGTGTTAACTGAACCTTTTCCATTGCACTTACTTGCTTTGTGTCCTTCTTTTCCACACCCAAAGCATCTTCCAGTTCCTTTGAAACATTCTCCTTGATGCCTCTTCCCACATGATTTACATAGGGGGAATTGAACTTTCTTTCCTCTATGATCATCATGAAACTCCATCTTTCTTTTATTAGCCGAGTCAGGAAACTTACCAAATTTTACTTTATTGATCATATTATGAGATTGCTGATTCGGCATAATAATGATGTTTGGACATCCAAATCCCATTTCATTATGATGAATATCATTCTATTGTCCACCATATCCTCCATTATCGTGAATCATCTTGTTTCCAACGATTTTCTAAAACCCCAAAAAAATAGTGTTAGAGGAAAAAATCATAATAAAGGGGGAGTAACTTCAATATCTAACATCTTAGGTTTAATCTAATATCATTACCATAGTTCTAGTACTATATCCTATACGTATACTTATCCTTAGGGACATCCCTAGACATACCTTAGAAATATCTCTAGGGATCTCACTAACGTTTTCGCGTCCTAGTTTCCAAAGGTTGACTAAACCTTTCCTCTGATACCAACTGTAGAGACCCGTAGCTTGACGTACATGGACATTACATTACATTTGCGGAATACTTAGTACATAACAAAAACACACACTAAAGGATCGTAATAGTTTAGTGTCTTTGGAAACTCAGAACGTAATCTTCTAATCATGGTGAAAGTTCTTCAATATCTCCTATAAAGGTCATCCCTTTTTTTTACCTAAAACCTTTCTTTATATCCTGGGGAAAAGAAAACATAAAAGCGTGAGCTCAAATGCTCAGTAAGGGTAAACAAAAGAAATATCAATCACATCATATATATAAGAACATAGCTTTTGGAAATCTTAACCTGCAAAAAAGCTCATAATATCATAACATGGGATAAATCATAGAAGTGAAATGTAATCCCAATAATCATAACTTAAAACATGAAACTTTGTGGCATACACACATAATCATAGAGAATCATTTCTTGTTAGTCAAGACTCAATGCCAAGACTATCTTAGTGGACAAAGTCCCTTTCTGAATCGAGTAACTCTCGTTTCAGTCCTGTTTCACTGAACCGGTATAACCTACCATTTCAGCCATGTCTATCTCATGAGATATAAAATCTTTACCCAATGCATTGGAGGGAGATATAGGTCCCACCCATCTTATAATGAATCCTTTCTTATGTGTGCCACATAATCATAAATCATACATCATCGCATAACCCATGTAATAAAAATGGGATTCTTAAACAACATGACATCATAAAACAATTCATATAAGATAAAGGAATTCATAAAAATGTTTCCATCAAAACATAATCAAATCCATGTAATAATAGGGATAAAAATAGAACCCTTTTATTATCTTAGATGGAAAATAATTTTGATAAAACACTTGAACTTCATTCTTGAGGAAAATATCCTTTCTACTTCAAAAACATTTTTCCTTTCATAACATGTCATAAAACTTTAAAATAAAAGAAGTTGATTAAAAATAAACATGAAAACTTGTAAAGGAAGCTTCTTGGAAATAATGTTTTAAAAATCCATTCATGTCGTATAAGTTAAAAAAAACATTCTTCGTACTTTTGTCAGAAAAGTCAAAAAGTACCTCGTACGAAAAACGACAAAAGATTCCTTTCATTTCTTTTACTAAAAACTCACCGAAGGGTAAAAATGGATTTAAAAAATTGTAGGTGGATGGAAGTAATATTACATATTGATGAAACATGGATGTAGATGATAAAATACACCCCAGTAAATACTTACGAATAAAAAATCTCGAATAAAAATGAGATTGTGATATTTCCCTTACCTTATGTCCGATTTGCTTCGTATGTGTCCGGACCTCCTGTATAATGATTTAAATAATGTCATTGACTTATTACAGAATCATATTCATTTTTATGATATCATATATGGTTCACTCATGACATTACATTACCCGTTCTTTTGTAAATTCTATGTTAAAGAAGCGTTTTGGGTAAAATCGTTTCATTTATCGTAGGTGTTTTGACTTGTTGTTCTTGACATTATTATTACTTATATCATGATTTACTTACTTCCATAATATAAAATATGATTTATATATCATATATATTCAGTATATATATATATATAATAGATAGATAAATAAAATGAAAAACACCGTTCATGGAGACGGTAGTCCGTACGTACGCATGAACGCTGTTTTCCATTCCTTATTGTCTTGAAATGGAAGTAAGTAGATGACATACATATATATATATATATACATAAATCCAGTAGCTTTATAATTTCATATATTTCATTATTATTTCTTATATATACTTTATAATCATTCTTAAATGGTTAACATGGAGAATGAATCTCATCGCGTCGTGGAGACGGTAGTCCGTACGTACGCACGAGCGATGATATCATTTCCATAAATATTGAATTGAATTGGAGTGGATTATACAATATATAAAAATAAATATGATGTTGTAATAACTATTTATAGTTATTATTTACACCATTATACTCATCCATGTAAGGTGGTGGTGGAAAATAGATTACACCACGGCGTGGAGACGGTATTCCGTACGTACGCACGCGCGGTGATTTCTTTTTTTCCGTAGGATGGATAGATGGTGAAATAGGGTTGTTTCATACTTATAATAACATATCAGTATATGAGTGATACTGATGTTATTACTTCATAATGACACAACCTAAGAAGAAGAAGTGGAAGAAGAAATAAAGAGGAATGAATTGGTAATGGTAATTACCTCTTCTTTGAAGCGCCACTTTGAGACCTCCTCTTAGGGCACTAGAATTGGTCTTTGAGGAAGACCAGAACCTCTAGGATGTTGCTAGGGAAGTGGAGAAGAGATTTCGGCAGGGGTTGGCCGAGCTTGAGTGCTCAAATTGGTGTGAGGAGGAGGGGGAGGAGGTGTCCTTTTATAAGGGAGGAGAGGGGCACCATAGGAATATCTCAAAATATTATTTTATATTAAAGTCAAAATCGGTTTATAATGGTTCCAAAGGGTCTTATTTCGAAGCTAAAGTGGGGATGGGTCGAAATCCTATCAACCAATAGAATTTAGAAAAGTTTAGGATATTATTTTAACCTTATCAATTAGATTTAACTCTAAGTTAAATAATTTAACTTTTACCATGTCTTTTTGTTTTCTTTCACTATATGGTTAATACACTTACTATAACATGCCAAACGAACCCCAAATTGTTTATTATTAATATATATATCCTTATCTAAGTCATTTGGCGGAACCTTAGATTTTTAGGAATAAAATAACAATTAATAATATAATATTTGATTTAAAAACTATTTTGTGTCAATTTTGACACTATTTGATATATGATTTTTGTGAGAGTCATAACAGAAATAAATGTTCGAAAAAAGTTAATTAAATCAACATTAATATATCATAGTAACCTAGAAAATTAGTGGAATTCATAAAAAGTCTCAAATTACATTTATTTTGGTGTTTATAACATCAATTATGTCAATATTTCATTAATAAGATAATTACTGCATCATCATTGTGTTATAAATAAATTAAATTATTTAAAGTATAAAAATTACAAATAAAATACCATTATGTAGGAAATCTTTTTATATTTCTAATGAATATTTATAATCTAAAATCCAACATATATAACCCTATGTAACAATTGTTTTGCTAAAAGATATATGCTTGTATCATTTTTGTATTCATTTTAACTTAATTAAAATAAAGTGTCATTATCACTTACAAGTGGATCAATGGGGTCCCAAAATCGACCCAAAGATGCCCATGGTCGACCATGTATCAACCAATAGGGTTAAGACACGTTTTAGGGTAATTTAATATTATTATAATATTATTTTTTAACCCTTATTTACCGGATTTACCCTTAACCATGGTAAATAAACTATTTACCGCAGTAATTATTCAAAATGTCTAAAAATAAAAGTTACCTATTTACACAATTTGAACATCCTGATTCCAAATATGGAATCCATTTTTCTAAATTCAAAACACATAAGTGGCATAAATTAATTTTAAAATTAATTCCCGCTGTCAAAACAAAAAGCGTGTTTTTAAGAGATAATAACTATCAAAAGATTGACACTTGTTTATGTTCGGTTTAATTGTAAAATTGTGTCCAATGACCAACATTATATTAAGTGGTAAAAATATATTCTAAATATACTTTAAAACCATTCAATATTATAATTTAACCACATAAGATATTACGATGAAAAAAGTTGTTTTTAATTAAAATATAGCGTGTTTTTACTATTCATTAAAATATGAAAGTTATCGGAAAAATATCAAAAATTTATCTAATGTAAATTTTTACATCCTGATTCAAAAGAAGAATATTATTTTGTCAAATTGAACATATAAACATGTCAAAAACTATATTTAAAGTGGGTGCGCCATCAAAAGGCGGTAAAACTGCATTTTTTGAAAAATACTTATTTTACCCGAAAAATTTATTTTGTTCTTATACCATGTTCTAGAAATGTGTAAGATGAATAATAATGTTATAAAATTCAAAATTTAGTTAATACTATTCATAACGGCTAGTTCATGACAATATTATAATAATATAACATTGTTTATTAAAACCCGGTATTGCGTACAACACACGCTATCGAGGAAGGTCGCGATTGCGTGTAATGCAAGCCAAGTCAGGGTTGCGTGTTGTGAAAGAATCCTTCATTGTTTCATATAACAGAATCCAACCATATTTCATTTATACATTTAATATATATATATATATATATACACTCAATGTTGCGTAGAATAACTATTATCAAAATTGTGTGTAACACGATCCAAGAATAGTGTTGCGTATACTGCAAGCTAATACGGTATTGCGTATAGCGCAAGGTAATCTTGGTGTAGAATACAACACAAGACATTAATGAAATTAAAAGAATATTTTTCATAAAATCTCGAGGTGTTACACCCACTATAGCTCCTCGATGCATCAGTAGGTCTCATGGGAAAAACTAGTGTCATGGCACAAGGACTTGGCAAAAAAATTGTAGTGTTGGCACGAGGCCTTGACTATGTTGTTATGAAAGTCTGGCATTATGCATTCCCTCATTATGAGATTATTTATTACATGTGATTATTCGACTACTAGAATATAAATGTTCATGTTAATATGGTATTTATTGATGTACTTTTTTCATATTATGTTCAAGTTTATGTTAAAAATGATTTTGTTTTTATTACACATCTTACCTTCAAAGTTTATAGCTTCCGCTAAATTATTTATCCTTACTGAGAATCTGAGCTCACCCCTTTCTCATGTTTCATTTTCCAAGGATCCTAAGAAATGCTTTATGATTGAGATGCATGGTTAAGATAAGGGAACAATGTAATTATCAAAAGATTATTTATGTTGTGTTTTATGTTAGAAAGTGAAATGTAACATTCATGTATGTAATCTATTTTCCAAGACTACATAACTGATCGTTCCTTTGGGACATGATTCCTTGTAATCATGAAAATGTATTAAAATAATGAACCTACTATGGGTAACTGTGGTCGGGCTGTTATAGTTGGTATTAGAGGATGTTTAGTACAAGCCTTGGAAACTAGATTTAGATAAACTCTGATTAGAGCACATATCCCTAAGATAGAATTTGAGGATTAGTATAGATGAACTTCCTAAAATTTTGGTATTGTAGAGATTTTGTGAGTTTTTCAAGAAATACATCCCTGTCTAGATACAATAAGGTAGAGGCGGCTATGGAACAAATGTATCTAGGGGTAAAACCTGAAAACACTGCTTTGAGCTAGACTCAAATGGGAACTGGTGCACGAAAATGGAACTTGCTACACTCTTGGCTACGACACTCTCGGGGGATATGCTTAAGATAATTTACATTTTCATTACAAACCGATTGTAAGGATGTTAATATAAGATGATAATAAATATCCTTGGATAATAATATGGTGTTTTTGATTGAAAATAAGTTGTGGTGATATTTTATATATAATTTTATGACTATTCATACTCACACAATGTTTTGTAGTTTTAATCAATGGATGGATTTCAAGGAAGTCATAGTAACTTTGAGAATGAGGTACAAGGTGGGAACGATGGTGGAAATGAGCAAAAAAATGGAATATTGATAGGCATAAAATATATCATGTTCATGAAAAATAAGTTTTCCAAAAATCTGATCAACAAATTTTATATTAACCAACTCCCAGAATCAACAATGAAGAGAAAGGTGATGAATGATAAGAGCTCCGGAAGGGGTAACCATGGAGAAAAGATTCCTCAATTTCAATCATATAATAAATGTGGAATGAAACTCCTTGGAAAGTGTCTCAATGGAATAATGAAATGCTTTATGTATGGGAAATAAGGAAATTAAGTGAAGAATTACCGAGGAAAAATGAATAGCACTATGGAGGAAAATAAAAATTGTCCCAAGAATCCATTTACAGTCATTTTTTGTAAATGTAGGGGACCTAGCCATTACACGAGTGAATTCCCTATTCTATAGGATATTTTCTTTGTCAAAGAAGAATCTATGTGGAAATAAATGGATGGAGAAAATTTTAAAAGTAATAGTTCTCCTTGTTGATGGGATTAAATTGGAATAATTTTCTCTTGTATTTGTAACCCTACCGTTTGTCATGTGAAAATGATATTTGAGGAAGAATTATCTTTTTTCTTATGGGTATAGTTATAAATATCAATTTGGTTTTATATGATCATTGGTTTTGAGGAAATTAGAAGTTATTATATTTTGGGATGAAAATGTAATGTATGAGATAACATTTGTGGTTAAGTTATGTTATGGTTATTTTGAGGAATTTATCTCATTTTGGTAATGTTATAAAATATATATTTTGAAAAAGGACAACACACAGAATGTGTGACAACCCATCACGTCGGACAAGGCTGTGGGAATCGAACCCAAAACCAGAGTGCGATTGGGATTTATCACCTACCACTGGACTACGTGAAGTCCCTGGTTAGTTTGACTAACTATTTTTAGTTAAATGATTTTATTGATCAATAATAAGTTGATTTGGGATATTATGTCATATAATATGAATACCTTTAGTATAAGAAAATGATTTTTTGATTAAGTGAAAAAAAATTATTTGGAAGACGTTCACTTTGTTGGGAACACTATATGCCCAAGGAAAATAGAATACAATGGGATTTCATTTGAGGAGTAATGGTGGATTTTTATCTATGATTTTATTGTCGATTTATAGTGATTTGGGTTATTTATGGAAATTATTAACCTGTAATAGAGAATATGTGATTAGGTTAATTACTTTTAAGCATCCGATTTTAAGGGTAGTTGATGACATTTGGAGATACAATTTAATATGGAAGACTGTGTAATCAAATTATTATTTGTTTTGGGTGTCAAAATTATTTTATATTATATTGATGGATTTTAGGGACAATTGTTTATTTAATGTGATTTATTGAAATTTGGGTATTGTTGGTTTAATTTTAGAAATTTGGATTAGTATTTATTTCTCTAAAGTATTATCCTTTTTGGGGATCATCTGATCTTGTACTAACCATTTCAGTGGTGTTTAATCTCTGAAGTCAAGGTAAATATACTATTTATCTTTTTTTGATCATGTGATTCTCTAGAATTTGATTCTAGCTCTTCCAGTTTGACCAAGTCATCTTGACTACTCATCAATTGAAGAAAAAGATGAGTTTGTGGTAGAAATTTATTAAAGAATCGAACTCTACGTAAAGAGTAAGTATTTCTATTTATGTTATTAGTCAATCTCATAAATAAATTCCTCAAATTTATTAAATGGAACTTAAAAGAACATTATCCATTTACTTTTCCTAATTGGAAACTAATGACCATTTATCCCATCACAAGTTTGTGATTTTCTTATTGTTTACTTTCTCCTAATCATATTTTCTATCCGTCTCCATCAGAACTTGACACTTTGTTTTCTCCTCCATATCCACGTTTTCATGGAATCCTAGTATCTGTTGTCTCTAGTATCCTTTTTAATTCTCTTAATTTATTTTAAAGTGATAGTTTTATTTACTCTATTTCTGATGAGGGGATTTTAATGAAGTTTCCGAGCCCAATTATTTAAATAGCGAGGACGCAATTCCCAAAATGGGGGAAGGATGTAACGTCCTGGGTAAACAATGAATAATTCATTTTCATATTTATTAATATTTTTGAAATAAATGTTAGTTTTAATTTATAGGGGATTCTATGTACGATGGCTTACCCAATACACAACAATAGGTTTATTTGAAATGTTACGTTGCATAATAATAATATAATCTTTTTATATTAAAATGGTACTTAACACCGAGCCATTGAATTGGAGTAAATGAATATAAATAACTAAAATATGATTATATATGTTTGTTAAATTTTTTTACATTTATCCAATAAAATCTAGAGGCTTAAAATAAGAGAGGAATTCAATTTTAAGCATAAATACTCTAATATTCATTAAAGGGCCGATTTACCAACTTTTGATGGCGAACCCACATTAAATAAAGTTTTGTTTCTCTTTATATGTTATATTTGACAAAATAATATTCTTCTTTAGAATAAGAATATCAAAATTTACTTTGGGTAAAATTTTGGTATTTTTTGGTAAAATTCATTTTTTTATGAATAGTGGAAAACGTTGTATATTAATTCAAAATTGTGTTTTAATATAATTTATTTATATGGTTAGGTTTTCTTCTTAACTTGTTTTAAAGTGTAATTAGAATGTATTTCTACCATTTAATCCAATGTTGGTCAAAGGAATTAATTTCATTTTGAAATTGGACATAAACAAGTGTCAATCTTTTGACAGTTATTATTTCTTAAAAATAGGATATTTGTTTTAACAACAAGAATTGATTTTAAAGTAATTAATGAAACTTTTATATTTTGAATTTGGAAAAATATAAATCATTTTTGAATTCAGAATATCAAATAATTTTTAGGCTGAATTTTTGTTATTTTCTGAAAAACTTCAATTTTTAATGAACAGTGAAACCACATAGTAGTAGTTAAAAAGTTACTTTTATATTTAAATGAAATTTTACCACTTTTTTGAGTTGAATTTCAAAAATCTAAGAGACACAGTTAATATTAAGAAGTAAAATGTGGTTCAATAAGATGAAAATAATTTTTGGTGAATAGTAACTTTTGACTTTTATTTACCGCGGTTAATGGTAAATAGGATAATTCAAGGTAAAGAGTATATTATAATAATACAAAATTACCTTTACACTTGTCCTAACATTATTGGAAAAGTCATGGCCGACCATGGGCATCCATGGGTCGATTTTGGGACCCCATGGAGCTACTTGATTGCGCTAATAACTCTTTAGATTAATTAATTTAAAGTAAAGCAAAAAATGACACAAACAAATATCTTTTAGTAAATTATTTTTACATGAGGATATATAAGTTATATTTTCGCCTATAAATATTAATTAAAATAAAAAATATTTCTTACATCATGTTATTTTTATTATAATTCTTAGACATCATATAAATTAAATTATTAATGACACAATATTGATCCAGTGTTTACCTCATTAATAAATTATTAAAATGAATAAGATTATAATGATTAAAATATTATCCAAAACATGTACAATTCTGATTGGATGATTTTATTTCAAATATTAGTGATTTTATCTTCGACCTTAATGTGTTTTGGAACTTTTGAAACTGAAGATAAGTTTATAATAAAATAATAGTTTCACACATTCATAAAGAGCCCCTCCTCTCCCTTATAAAAGGAGACCACTTCAAACCAATTCTTCACCCCTCTCAAGCATTTTGGATCATCCAAAATCTGCCCAATTAAGCTCCCTACATCCCTCTCTTCCTCTTAGAGGCCTTACCTTAGGCAAACAGCACTTCATAAAGTCCTTTTGGTTCAAACCAACGGGAGTTACCCAAATTAAAGGTAACCGTTTCTCTTAAATTAATTTCTTTTATTTTACTACTCCAACCCCTTGAAATATTTTTATTCCTTTCTTTTGAAACGACACAAGTATCTCAAATATACTAAGATGTTTTTATAAGAATTATTTGAGCTACACTTACACAAACCTCCATCTAATGGGTGAAGAACATAATGTTTCTGTTGATGGCAATCTAACGCCTCACAAAACGATGATTATTCGATTATCTCCTACTGCCTCTTATGGTGGAAACTATGATGACACTGTTTTTATATATTATGTATATTATGTTTATTTTTTCTCTATTCTTCAGTAATTTTCATTTAAAAACACACCAATACGCTTTCCAATATGTGTGACCAAGATAATTTCATTTGAGGAAGTGCAGACTACCGCCTCCTCAAGGTGATATGATTCGTTCATGAAATTAATGGAACGTATAAAGGATAGAGTTAATTAAATTATGTAAAAAATATATCATATGATTTTATACTAGAATCATAATATACCTTTGTATCATTAAGTTTTAATTCTATTCAAATAAAAAATAGAAATGAAAGTAGTGTTCATGCGTATGTACGACTTACCGTCTCCATAAAAGGAGATTTTCATTTCTTCTCTCCAAATGTTATGTGCTATTATAAATACATATATATACTGGATATATAATAAATATATGATATATAATTAATTTATATCATTCTCGAGATAATGGTCTTTTGACCACATGGACAAATTGTAATTATAACAAGTTCATTTTTGACTCAAGTTCCGAACATCAATAAAATATCCAATATGAACTCAAATAAATAAATAATTATTATGGAAAGGTAATAAGTGATATAAAAGGAATAATAAAATTGAAAAGTGTTCTTAATCAAGTTGAAATTAACTTAAGTTTATTATTTAGGAAGAACAAGGAACACACAAGACAATTTGTGTTGGAGATGGTGGTCTAGAACCGACTAATTTGTACTTTATTAATTAATAAAAGCCTTATCACATCTTGATTGTTATTCTGCGTGACAATGCATGTGATAATGTCCTACGGACATCTGTTGCATTAATGGGTCATAGCAGATCCCGACTATGATGAGAAACCAGAAGTTCTATAACACTGTTCTTGAATATATGTTCTATGGCCAGATGATATTAAACGAGGGACACAAATAATATAGGTCATATGGGGTGAGGACCCATAAAACATTGAGGCACCTTCTCATGGTGTGCGCCCTTGGTAATATCCAGTAGGATGTTATGATAATTTGACCCCCCCAGTTGTAAATCCACAGTTCATAGTGTCATTAGATGTTCCTATATGCAGACGTGTGTATTTGTCCTTAGACATTAAGATTATTATTAATGGGTACTACAATTCACACACTTAGATATATTGAAGAAAACTATGATGACACACTGTTCGCAGCGAGGTAGGATAAGTTGGGTGCGTCACGAGTAATACTTCATTAATAGATAATGCAAGATAAGAATTTTCCCTTATGTTGCATAACAGTAGTAGATATCTCAGGCCCTTTGATGGAATTGATATAGCTTAAATAAATCCATGGCCATGGTAAGGTATGGGCGAGTTCAATTTCGGGAAGTCAAAGAAAGAATAATCTTGCACATGGGCTGATGGAAGTACATGAAACCCGCATGATTGGAGATATTGAGACAAAGGGATAATATTACACGGTAAGCATTCGTAGGAGGTGACACGTCATTGCGGCATTAACTTCATTCTCTATGGGTGCCTTAGCATGTTGCTAGATGCTAACCTTGGACTTTGGGCATGCTCCACCTAATGACACTGAGAAAGAGGCATAGAGGGTCACACACTAAGTGTGTCCATGTATACCAGTTAAATATTAATTTAACAAGTTAAATAAATATTATTCCCCACTAAGGTTTAATAATTATTTAGGGATGCCTTGTCACATTTATTTTGACAGTAGTTATTTGAGAGAATATATGGTGGGAGAAATAATATATATTTATTAGCGAGTAATTCAGTTACATTTATTTAAGAAATAAATAGCCATTACTCAAAGTCTAATAAATATGGGGGATGAAATAAATAAAATTAAAAATAAAAGTACATGCCGTGTTTATTTATATACACGCCGTGTAGTTTGTTTTTCGGGATTCGTAATAAAATATTATCTATTTAATTAAATGATATTAAATGTAATACGTTGGGCGTATGTCAAGTAATAATGATGGTCAACTGTCATTATTAAGACATGGGGTGTTACTAAGAATTAAATGAAATGATTAAATGATTTTTGACAATTAATTCATTTTATTATTCTAAGTATTATAATCCCAATTACATTATTCTCATATAATGAGAGCCATTTTTGTACACAAAGTATTTGGAAATACACTCAAGAAAAAAGAGAATCCCCTTTCAACCAAGAACGCTTTCAAGTTACGAGAGCAAGATCCTCCATCGGATCAAGGCGGTAGAAGGCGGAAATCGCAAGCGGAGGTTCTTCTGCACTAGCACCCGGAGATCCCTTCGACGATGTTCAGAGATACGTTGGGCACGTGTGGATCACCGCTAGAGGAATCCTGTACTTGGATTCTACGACGCAACGATGGATCACAGGTTCATGACTGGAGACTCCAACGAAGAAATAATTCCAACGAGGTAATTCTTATTAATTAATTAAATTAATAATAAACAACATATGGTGATCCTATCTCAAGGGTTCTAGGACTCTTCTTTTCTTTTTTTGTTCTTCGTTCTATTCTGAAGATTCGGCATTTTAAATCGTGACAGATCTCGTATTGAACATTGTTTAACATTAAAATTAAAGTTGGGAAAACCACACCAATGCGCTTCTGCTGTGCCTGGAACCTACAAGTTGTATCAGAGGGGTCATATTGTTGATTATAATTATTTAGTTTTTCGTTGGTAATTTACATATTTAATAATTTAGTTATTCCAATTCAAGTTTAATCGTTCTGAAAATCTGAATATCGTGATTCGTTCCTCCTCCCTCGTTTCTCATTCACGTCACAGAAACAATTTTTTCTTTTAATTTTGATTAAAATAATATAGAAAATCTCATCTGAAGGAGCCAAATGTTTCTGGCTGTACAACAATAGAGTACACGACTTGTATTCAGAAGTACACGCTGTGTAGTTTAGGTTCAATTCACTGACTGATCCGCCAAATCAGGTCTGGTATTGGATTCTTTCTAAGAATTTAAGACACCGTGTGTTGACCAGAAACATGTGGCACGCGGTTTCTGGATTACACACCGTGTGGTCCAATGAACACGACGTGTAGTCCCTTCGGGTTAGGGTTGGGCCGTGTACCCCGTACACGGCTTACCGGGCTGGAAACCGTGTAATGCGGAAACTACACGACGTGTGTCCCACAGAACACACCGTGTACTCCGAAAATTTCTGACGTACATAAAGACGCCATGTCCCAGGGTGTGTACTTCGGATGGACGGTGAAGAAAAGTACACACCGTGTAGTCGGAACTACACGCCGTGTACTCACCCAAATTACGCAGATTTATTAAAATTTATTATTATATTATACAAACCCTTGAGATGTGTACCATGGTGCAGGCATAATGCTGAGGCACAACACGTGATAGGTGTTATATATATATATATGTCTGTGTTTAATTTATCTTCTGTTTAATAAATGGGAATTCACCAGGTTGCCTCCAAGGTACAAGTTACATACACAGATAATTTTAAATGAATTTATTTGTTTAAAATTATGATGGATGAGATTCTCAAGGAAATTCAGAAAAAGGATTTAATATAAAAGTATTTATTAATTAAATATAATTAATTGATTCGAGCGTGATTTATCTTAAACAAGAACGATTAATTAATTGAATGATAGTTTTATTTATGCATAAATATCGTTGCATGTATGGATGATCATGAGCTAGACCGAGGCATTTGTATGTGAATGGTTTTTTTAATTTATTTATTTAAATTAAACTTGTTGGCATGCAAGCCATATCCTCATTAATATGTAGGGAATGCGCGCCCAAGTATTATTTTATGTAAAAACCCCTTTTACCCCTCACCTGCATGTGAGATAAATGCATATGTAATGGATTGAGCTCCCATGCTAGTGGAGGAGGCTCAATTCAAGAGCCAAGGTGAAACCAATCCAAGGAGATACAATGGTGGACTGGTGGAAAGATGTAAACACAAACCCGAAAGGTTCAATGTCTTTCTCCCCTAGGACTTAGATTAGTTTATCAACCGCTAGATAAACTAACTAATAGAAATGCTCATGATCATACCATTTATTTTATTTCTATCAGTTTCATGGTTTATTTATTGTGGATGTGTTTTCACGATCACAAAATTAATGAATTAAACGAGCATGCAAGATAGAACTAAAATAAAATTGTCTTATACATAAATATTATCTTAGACATGGTTAATCACTTAATTATATCCCACTTAATATTAACAAGCATGTAATCAAAGATAATAAAATGGAAATTTACGTATAAGGATAAAATCCCTCAAAAGAAATATTAAGTTGGTATAACCTTCCATACTCTTGGTTAGAATAAAACCATAGTTCAAAGTGCTTGACCAACCCTATTTGGGGTGCTTTCAATTATTGGGGAATTCAAAATCAAGGTTTTGGGTTGACTTGAATTGGTTCGCATTAAGGGTTGACAACCATAGCAGGACTTGGTGTGACCAAGAGGCAAAGGTTGAGGAAATCCAAAATAAAAGGATTTCAGGATTGGGGAGTCCACTCAACGGATCTAGGAGTTGAGAGTTAATGTAGTTGGAATTTGGAATTCCAACATAAATCCCTTCAATATGATTGAACAACCCTAGTTGGGGTAATGTGAAGGGAAATATGGATCCTTGCCACTAGAATATCCAGGAAACATAATATTCCGAAATCAATGGTGAGGGCTATTGGATTTCGATAAAATAGTGGGAGACTAATAAGTATTAATTTATTTATTTGTCTCAGTTTTTGTAATATTGTACTAAAAGTTTTTTCATATTAATTTGTATAAACGACAAGAAAATGACATCAAACATATCATTGCACACCATACTCGAAAAAGAAAAAATTCTCTCCGGCACCAACATCCAAGAGTGGCGGAGGCATTTACGCGTCCTCCTTCTCCACAAAAGGAAATTGTATGTGCTAGAAGAGCCAATTCCAGTTGCACCTGGGAAAGAGGCTAGTGATGAGGAATTATATCTCTACATGAAACACATGGATGATGCCACAAATGTCCAGTGATTCATGCTATCGGCCATGTTTAATGAGCTCTTGAAGCAACATGAATACATGGACATTTATAGCCTGATGTCTCACCATAAAGATCTATACCAAGAGAAGGTGAGACATGAGAGGTATGAGATCACCAATGCTTTTTTTACCACGAATCGTGGAGGGTCTGCGCCAGTTGGGCCTCATGTAGTCAAGCTTATTGGCTATATTGAACACCTGTATGTCTTAGGGATTAAATTCTTGGATGAGTTGCGTACAGATCTCATCCTATCATCACTGCCCAAGACCTTCTCTAGCTTCCTTGTCAACTATAACATGAGAGACAATGAGAAGAGTCTGTCGGAGCTTCTGACCTTGATTCGCCAGGTAGACAAGGACATGGGGTGTGACAACCCCGTAGTCCTTATGGTGAATAAGAAAAGGAAGGACAAGGAAAAGGGGCCAAAGACTTATAAACGGTCTGAAGCCCCGAGCACCATCCCTCCAAGAAGGGGAAGATCCAGAGGTAGGGAAAGGAACGAGAGATGGTGTGTTTTCCATGTGGCATTCAGGGCCACTGGAAGAGGATCTTCACCCAGAAGTGTGGGGATTCTAAAGGTGCATTCGTTTTCAAGTGCAATATTTCTATTTCTACACATAGGGTATTAGATACAACTTGTGGGGATCACATATATATTCAAATTCCGGAACCAAGAAGATTTAGAAAGATCACCAGAGGAGAGGTGGATCTTCAAGCAGCCGATGTCACAAGGCTAGGTGCATTGGCTATTGGCGACTACCACCTCTCATTGTCGACTGGAATGGTTTTGGTTTTACAAAACTTTTATTATGTTCCTAGTTTTACCAAGAACATAATTTCTGTATCTTGTTTGGATATGGATGGATTTGTTTTCATGTTTGGAAATAAGGATTGTCTCTTTTATAAGAACAACTTATGTTATGGTATGACACATTTGAATAATGGTTTGTATGTATTAAATTATGAAAACCAAGTGTTGGCAATCGATAACGAAAAAAACTCACATGACTCATACATCACCTAGTTATGGCATCACCGCCTTGGTCATGTGAACAATAAGCGCTTGATAAAGCTCTGCCAAGATGGCTATTTAGACTAAACTGAGCTAAAACTACTTGATTGATGTCATGCTTCATTACAAGGAAAAAATGACCAAGTCACCTTTTGGTGGACAAGGTGAAAGGGACACAAAGCTTCTAAGATTGGTATACATGGATGTGTGGGGACCATTTCTAGTAGATGCAAGAGGTGGATATTCTTACTTCATTACTTTTACTGATGATTTGAGTAGATTTGGCTATGTATACTTAATGAGGTATAAGTCAGAGTCCTTAGATAAATTTAAGGAATTCAAGAATGTAGTAGAGAATCAGCTTGGTAAGAAGACAAAGAAGCTTTGATCGGCTCGAGGTGGAGAATATCTGAACCAAGAGTTCATCGATCTTCTACCGGAGTTTGGGATTCTATCTCAGCTCACTCCTACCTATACACCATAGTGGAATGGTGTTAGTGAAAGGAGGAACCACACCTTGTTGGACATGGTGAGGTCGATGATGAGTCATGCGGATCTTCCATTATCCTTTTTGGGATATGCATTACAAACTGCAGTATACACATTAAACCAAGTACCAACTAAGGTGGTAAATGGAATTCCATCCGAGTTATCCAATGGAAGGAAACCCACGTTTCCACACACATGTGTATGGGGATGTGAGTTGTTTTTTAAGGCCTTCTCAGGCAACAAACTAGCACCCTGGGGCATGAAGTGTATCTTTATAGGATATCCCAAGGAAACGAAAGGATATTACATATATAACCCTCAAGACAAGCAAGTGAATGTCGCCAGAGAAGCTGCCTTTCTTGAGAGGGAGAACATCCTCAAGAAGGATAGTGGGAGCAAGATTGACTTCGATGAAGTTGATGCTCAAGATACACAGGATTTGGTAAAGGAACAAGTTCCACTGGTCCCCATGGAAGAGGTTCTAGAAACACAAGTACTGTGTAGGAGTTCAAGAGAGGTATGAGAACCAGAGAGATTTGGATTCCTAGTCACCAAGGATGGTTAATCATTATTGTTGGACAATGATGAACCTCTATCCTACAAGGAAGCAATAGAAAGATCAGAAGCTGCAAGATGGCTAGAAGCTATGAATTCTGAGACGGATTCCATGTATCATAACGAAGTTTGAGTTCTGATCGATGAGCCAGTTGATGTAAAGCCTGTTGGATGCAAATGGGTTTTCAAAATAATGTTGGACATTGAAGGTGAAGTTAGCACCTACAAAGAAAGGCTAGTGGCTAAAGGATTCAGATAGTGTCAAGGAATTGACTATGATGAAACCTTCTCACCAGTTTCAATGTTTAAATCCATAAGAATCATACATGCCATAGCATCTTACCATGACTACGAGATTTGGAAGATGGATGTCAAAACAACATTCCTTAATGGGATCCTTCAGGAAGATGACTATATGACACAACCAGAAGGGTTTGTGACCCCAGGTGAAGCCAAACGGGTTTGCAAGTTTCACAAATCCATTTATCGATTATAGAAAGCATCCAGGTCATGAAAAATTCGATTTGATGAAGCCATAAATAAATTTGGTTTCATTAAGAACGAATGTGAGACATGTGTTTATAAGTGGTTTAATGGGAATGAGGTTGTTATCCTAGTGGTATATATTGATGACATATTGCTTATTGGAAACGATGTACCAGCCTTACAGTTAGTTAAGGACTGGTTAGACAAGTGTTTCATCATGAAGGACTTAGGAGAAGTATCCTACATTCTAGGGATCAAGATCATTCGTGATAGATCCAAGAGGCTGCTTGGACTAAGTCATGGTACTTACATTGACCAGATACTAAAGAGATTTATTATGGAAAAATCCAAGAGGGGGTTGGTTCTAGTGTCACATGGCTTACATCTTTCTAAGAAAATGTGTCCCAGACACAACAAGAGAAAGATAGGATGAGAAGGATCCCATATTCCTCGGCTATAGGATCCATCATGTATGCCATGTTATGTACCAGTCTTGATGTTACCTATGCACTGAGCATGGTAGGCAGATATCAAGCAGATCCAGGAGAACAACATTAGAATACTGTTAAGACTATCCTTAAGTATCTGAGAAGAACTAAGGATATGTTCCTGGTTTATGGAGGAGACGAGGAGCTTGTCATCAGAGGGTACGCTGATGCTGGTTTTAAGAAAGATCATAATGATATGAAGTCGCAATATGGATATGTTTTCTGTCTCAATGGAGGAGCTGTGAGCTGGAAGAGTTTAAAGCAGCCAGTTGTCACCGATTCTATAGCAGAGTCTGAGTATATAGCGACTTCTGATGTAGCCAAGTAATCCGTATGGATTCAGATCATTGTCCAAGAGATGATGTGGTGCCTAGCAGTAAAGATCCCATTACATTATATTGTGATAATACTGCAACGGTGGATCTCGCAAAAGAACCAAGGTCACATTAACGGACAAAGCACATACTCTGGAAGTATCACCTCATGAGGGATTTCTATCAAAGGGGTGAAGTTGCAGTAAGCAGAGTGTCCATGGAAGAGAACGTGGCAGACCCCATGACTAAAGGAATATCTTAGCAGAAGCATGAATATCATGTGGGAGATAGGGGGTTAAAGGTTGTTAACAGTTGGCTCTAGTCCAAGTGGGAGTCGGTTGGAGTTGGTGGTCTAGAACCAACTAATTTGTACTTTATTCATTAATAAAAGCCTTTTCACATATTGATTGTTCTTCTGTGTGACAATTCACTTGATAACGTCCTAAGGACAGCTATTTCATTAATGGGTCATAGCGAATCCCTGCTATGATGAGAACCTAGAAGTTCCATAACACTGTTCTTGAATATATGTTCTATGGATGGATGATATTATTTGAGGGACACAAATAATACAGGTCATTAGGAGTGAGGACTCATAAAACATTGAGGCACCTTCTCATGGTGTCATACCTTGGTAATATCCATGAGGATATTATGAGAACGAGACCCGCCAGTAGGAAATACACATTTCATAGTTTTATTGGATATTCTTATCTGCGGACGTGTGTATTGGTCCTTATACTTTAAGATTATTATTAATGGGTTTTACAACTCGCACACATAGATGTATTGAAGAGAACTGTGACGACACACTATTCGTAGTGAGGTAGGATACATTTGGTGCGTCACGAGTAATACTACATTAATTGATAATGCGAGAAAGGATTTGTCCCTTCTGTTCCATAACGGAAGTATATATCTCAGGCCCTTTAATGGAATTTATATAGCATAAATAAATCCATGTCCATGGTATGGTATGGGTGAGTTCAATTCCTAGAAGTCAAAGAAAGAATAATCGAGAACATGGGATGATGGAACTAGAATGCAACCCTCTTGATTGGAGATATCATGACAAATGGATTATATTACATGGTAAGCATTCGTAGGAGGTGACACATCCTTGTGGCGTTAACTTCTTTCTCTATGGGTTCCTTGGCGTGTTTCTAGAAGCTATCCTTGGAATTTAGGTAGGCTCCGTCAAATGCCAATGAGAAAGTGGACTAGAGGGTCACACACTATGTGTGTCCATGTATCGCAGTTAAATATTAATTTAACAAGTTAAATAAATATTATTCCCAACTGTGGTTTAATAATTATTTAAGGATGACTGATCGCATTTACTTTGACACTAGTTATTCGAGAGAATATATTGTGGGTGAAATAATAAATATTTATTAGCGAGTAATGTAGTTATATTTATTTAAGAAATAAATAGCCATTAGTCAAGGTATAATAAATATGGTGGAGGAAATAAATAAAATGAAAAATAAAAGTACACACTGTGTATATCTATATACACGCTGTGTAGTTTGTTTTTAGGGATTCGGGAGAAAATACTATTTATTTAATTAGATGATATTAAATTTAATAGGTTTGGTGCATGTCAAGTAATAATGATGGTCAACTATTATTATTAAGATATGGGGTATTACTATGAATAAAATGAAATGATTAAATGATTTCGGGCAATTAATAAATTTTATTATCCGATGTATTATAATCCAAATTACATTATTCTCATAGAATGAGAGCCATTGTTGTGCACAACGGATTTGAAAATACTCTCAAGACAAGACTATATTCCCTTTCTTCCAAGAATGCTTTCAAGTTACGAGAGCGAGATCCTCCTCCGGATCATGGCGGTAGAAGGCGGACATCGCAAGCGAAGGTTCTTCCGTTCTAGCACCTGAAGATCCCTTCAGCGATATTCAGAGATACGTGGGGCATGTGTGGATCACTACTAGAGGAATCCTGTACTTGGATTATACGATAGAATGATGGATCGCATGATCGTGACCAGAGACTCCAACGAAGAAAGAATTTCATCGAGGTAACTCTTATGAATTAATTAAATTAATTACAACCAACATATGATGGTCCTATCTCAAGGGATCTGGGACTCTTATTTTCTTTTTTCGTTCTTCGTACTGTTCCGAAAATTCGTCATTTTAAATCATGACGAATCTCTGAATGAACATTGTTTAAAATTAAAATTAATGTTGGTAAAACCCCACCAACACGCATCCGCTGCGCCCAGAACCTACAATTCGGACTTAAGGTAAGGGGTTTTATAGCTCACCTTTAATTCTGTGAGAATTCCATTGTTCACCCCTTATTTATTGCATGTGGTGTGTTTACTACCCATGATTGTATTCATTGTATAATATGCATTAATTTATGGATATTTACATCATCATAGTATGATCCTTCTTTCATGGGTGTATGTTTCATAAGTTACCAAATTGATAAGAGAATTTGAAATTCCAATTTCCACTAATTCGGCTTTACGTATACTTCATTGATTATTTTACTCCAAGATTATGTGTGGAATCCCTATTAATTTTCTTATGTCATAATTTCCACTCCTGTTTGAGTGGATGTACTTTTGACACACATAACAACTCCATTGATAATTTCTCAAGTCATTGATATGAACTTGGTAAGAGTAATCCTAAACTCAATTTCCATTCATTGAGTCAAACATCAAAGTCATTGGTGTTGATTTTACAAGAATATGTGTGAATGTCCTATGATTGATTTAAAATTAATATCCAATCATATTGAGTGTATTTATATTTTTCACACATAATTAGGTTTTTGATTTATCCGTAACCTAAGGATATAGTCTATATAATGAGTTTCATCTCAATTTACATTACATTGAGACTCTTTTGTTGTTATATTCCAATTCACTTTTATATGGTGTATATAATGTAGTTTGACATAGTATATCATGAATCTAGTTATTCTAATGATATTATAAAGTGTTGATTACCTCAAATATTTGTATTCTAGTGTCTTTTTATTTTGTTAGAAACTCTAACTAAATTATCATTTTAAATGTTTTAATGATTTATTCTTTTAAATCGTTTTCATTAATTTCCATGTTTTAAAAATGGTTTTAAGCATTTATTTATATGGACATTAATGTTTTCAAAATAAAATTAATTTTAAAAGTTTCTAAGGGGTATGGGACACTTTTATTCAAAAAGATATTTTAAATGACTTCATGATAAATATTGAGACTTTTAAATGTTTTCAATAAAATGGGGCGAAATTTCTCTCAAGTAGTTATGATGATTATTTTCATCTATGTCAATATCCTTCATTATTCTCGATTGATATTAATTTAAAAAACAATATTCTATTTTGTATTTAATGATTTATGTTTGACTGTGGATGTGTTATTTTTTTACCATTCATTGGTTATGGATAAAGTATTGATATTTCGTATGCTAGTTTTAATACGAATGTTTATGTTATGCTTCAAACAGTTCATATGAGGAATGCATTAGACTTAGTATGTGACGGGTGGAGCCTATTATAGCTCCTCGATGCATCGGTAGGTCTAATGTGAAAAACTAGTGTCTTGGCACAACGCCTCGACAAAAAAAATTTGTAGTGTTGGCACGAGGCCTTGACTATGTGGTTTGAAAGTATGGTATTATGCTTTACCTCATTATGATATTAGTTATTACATGTGATTATTAGACTAGTAGAATATCCATGTGCATGTAAATATGGTAATGTTTGATTAATGTTTTCAATATTATGTTCATGTTTATGTTTAAAAGGCTGTTTTTTTATTACACATCTTTTCTTAAATGTTTATAGCTTCTGCTAAATTATATACCCTTAGAGAGCATCTGAGCTCACCCCTTTCTCATGTTTCATTTTCCCAGGATCCCAAGAAGTGTTTTATGATTGAGATGCAGGGTTATCTAAGTAAAAAATGGCATTCTGAAAATATTATTTATGTTTTTTTGTATGTTAGAATGTGTAATGTAACTTTCATGTATGTAATCTATTTTCCAAGACTACTAAAATGATCGGTTCTTTGGTAAATGATGTCTTTTAATCATGCCAATGTATTAAAATAATGAACCAAATCAAGGTAACTGGGGTTGGGGCATTACATACATACCCATGGATATAATGAATATAATTTTTAGATACCACCATGATCAATTACTGGTTTTCTTTATAGATGATATTGTCATATATTTTAGGAGAAAGGAAAAATATATTAATCATTTGAAAATTATTCCGAAGACATTAATATATGATATAAAATATTCTATGTTTATAAAGTGTTGATCATAGATGTAAAAAGTATCATTATTTTGTTATGTATTCACAAGAAAGGGAATATCTATAGATCCTTTATAGATAGAAGTTTTAATGAAATTGAAACAAATGACCATTATAACAATGATCTGTAGTTTTATTGGGTTATCTAAATACTATATATTCTCTTTCAGTAATTTATCATTGATATCAAATCTACTAACCATGTTAACATTTAAGGGAAGGATTTTCCTTTGGGAAAAGGAATGCGAACGATGTTGTGAGAAAATAAAGAAGTGGTTGGTGACCACACCTAGAATTAAATTACCATGAAGGGGGTAGGGTTTTTAATATATAGGTATGACAAAAAATGGTTCTTATGATGCAACCTTATTTATAAGGATATGGTAATTTCTTATACCTGACATTAATTAATGGTTTATATTAAAAATTAACTTACAAATGATTTAAAAGTAGAATTAGTGATACTTTCATTAATGATTTTGTAGTATTATCTCTATGGTGACAAATGTGAAATATGAATTTTCCACAGAGTTCGATATATACATTTAGATAGGAGTTAAAGATGATTTAAAGGGTATGGTTAGAGTTTAGAAAAAAATATGAATGATTAATACATTTTCTATTGTCAAAGGAATATAGGGTGGCTATTGTTATGGGTAAGTAATATCATTATATCTTATCCATGATGAGTTTTGGAAAAGACACAGTAATCATGTATTTTCAATTGATAAATCTAGAAATCAAATTGTAATTTCATAAATACTCTCACAACCAAATTACTACTCAACCATCTATTCATGTGATGATTAATGAAACCTAGAATGTTAATTCACGACAAAAAAAGTTGTGAGTATTATAATGCTAAACATTAATAAAGATGTTGTTATAAGGTTTCGATGTAACATATGTTTCCAATAAAAATGAAAACATAATAGGTAAATTTTTTGAGGATACACATTGATTGTTCTTCTCAATTCATCTAGGTGACACGCATATGTATAGATATTTAAAAAAAATGTTTTGTGGGATAACATGAAAATGTGTATTTTAAAATAGATATATCAATGATGGTTTCCATAATTTTATGAATGAATGAAAAAATTTGAATGGTGTATTAAAACATATAACCATTATAGTATGTAAATTGGAACAGATAACTATGGATTGTTTTTTCGAACACCCCACAAAATATAAAGAATATAATTTTATTTTTATTATAGTTGATTTCCTTAAACATTTAGTGAATTTTATTACTGTCAAAAAAGGATTCTATCTTAAATAAATTCAAATATATACATAAGATAAGTGGTAAGGTTACTTGGTTTTCCACTCTATAATTTATTTGATTGATATCTGAGGTTTAACATAATACTTTTGAGAATCCTTCAATGAGAATTAGAGACATAGTTTCATTTCAACACTTCTTATCACTATTAGAAATATGGTTATTATGAGAGGACAATCTAAAATATAGAGGATATATTGAGAACTTATTTGATGTAATTTTAATCATATTGGGATCAACATGTCACCCTATTATAGTTCTCATATATTAAAACTTTCCATTAGAGTATTTTAATAAAACCATTTGAGGCACTATATGGGAGGAAATGTAAGAAACCGAAATTCTATGATGAATATGGAGAGAGGAGGCTGATAGGTACTCGCCTTGTCTATGAAATAACATTTAATGTTCAAAAATTTAGGTGGCCTATTAAAATTTTAGATTATAGATAGAAGTGTTATGAAGATCATCGTCAACATGTTCTATAGTTTAAAGTTTGTGATATGTTGTTCTTTTAGATATCTCCTTAGAAGTAGGTTAGGAGTTTTGCGAATAATGAGATGATTGGCCCTAGATATATCTTTCACTTTAGGATCTTTAATAATATTGGGGTTGTATCATATCATTTAATACTCCATTCACACCTCCCCCAAGTACATGACGTGTTTCATGTATCACTATCGAGGAATTTATGACCAGACCCATTACATATACTAAACTAAGAAGTTTTGAAACTACATCATAATCTATCATATGAGGATCAACTAGTGGAGATATTGGATCAAAGAGATAAAGTGTAGAGAAAAATACATGTCATTTAGTCATTTTTTAATGGATGAATCATATGTTTATGGAAGCTATATGGGAACATGAGGATATGATGAGAAAAAATTACACTCACTTTTCCCATCCTAGTAATAATAATTTAATGTAAGAAATTCTTTTTAATGGGTTAGAATGTAATGGATTAGGATTTTAGAAAATAGTATTTCCTCAAATAAATATAATGCTTGGTAGTTTATTTTACTCATAACAACAAACTAAAAATAACATTATATTTCTTTAATAATATTATTAAATATGAATGTTTTATTAAAGATTATTTATTAGAGGGTATTAGTAGAAGTAACCACAATATTAGAATTTTGTAAGAACCTATACTAATAAAATATTTATTTAATATTTAAAATATTATGTCTTATACAAGAATTTTTTTATTAAAATTAATTATAATCACATTTACATGTTGATTTTGATAAAATAAACCCATTTTTAAATTTTTGATATCAATATTATCTTAAGAAAAAGTTTGGGGTTTTTTGTAAGAGGATAGATTTTTAGGAAAATAGTGAAAAATACCATTTATAAAAACCCTGAATTTCATGAAATAATCAGGATATAAAAATAAAATTAAAATTTGGGAATATTTATTATTAAGTAATTTTTTTTCATAATTATAATAATATATTTAAAAATATGATGTTTAATCTAAATACTTATATTATAATTTCTAGATATAAGCACATAACTTCCATTAACTTATTTTAATAGATTATATATTGATTTTTATAAAAAAAAATTCACTTTCCCAAAAATTAACATAATAAAATGGATTTAATAATTCTAATTATAAGGCTAGTATTATATAACAAGGAATACTATAGTTTTAATCATTAAAAATTAATTACATAGGAAAAAAGTTGTTACCATGATAAAATTAAAAAGGGTAAAAAAGCTAATTAAAGGGGTAAAAAGTAAATAACATTAAATAAAATTATTCAGGATTGGTTGAGGATTTATTGAATAAAACATATCTATAATCCATTATTTTTTATATTTTTCATTCTTCTAGAAATATAATTTTTTTTTTCTATTTATATTAAGATAAATTGTTACATAAATGATGTTCTCAACACTTATAAAAGGGGCCTCCAACCACCCCATCACGACCACTATAAATTTTGGTTTCCTATTGAAACTATACCCATTTCTGTTACCCTCTAATCATAATTATTTCATTTATTATTTCATAAATATTATAATGGCATAATTCCTCACTTTCTATGGAATCCTCTATTTGAGGCTCAATGATCAGAATATATGTACTAACTTCCTCTAATTGTTGTTTCTTTTTTTGCATCCCCATTAACAAATATTCACAATAATATATGAACAATTATGTATTTATAGTCAACTTAATGTTTTTATATTGTGTTGTTATCTATTATTTATATTTCCCTTTTCCATTAAGAAAAAAACATCATTTGTGCATTTGTGGGGATTAACATCTCTATAGAGAGACATCTGGAATTTTTCACCACAACTTATCTTAGCTAGTTATAAATATGGAATAGATTAATATTATTGCATATAGTATATAATTATAATTATTTTAATTATAATCCAACTTTATTACCTCTCATTCATTGAGAAATGAAAATATAAATGGTCTATACGTCGATATACCTCCTCAATAAAGTAACTTATTTCATTTCTTATTTTTTTCATATTTATTAATATATATTTAAATACGATTCTAAATTTTAAATTTATATAAATGAAATCATTATTATTCTCTATGAATGATATTTTTTTAAAAATAAACCACTTTTATAACCATACTCTACCATTAATCATGGTATGTTTATGTTTGGGTTGATATAACCACCTACCTAAATAATAATATAAAATAATATCAATTACGACTCAACAAAATTATTAAAGATAATATATGATATAAATAAGTAAATAATTATTTTTTTGTTCTCTAAGGATAACATTCAAATTAAACTCATTAAATATGATACTAATGTCCGTTCATTAGAAATGATTGAAACATACTCTTCATCAATTTCATATTTAAATATCATAACCAAAAATCATAGAGAATGAAATTATAACATTATATATATTTTAAAATAATTAATTATAATACTGTTATGATATCATAATTATTATATTTTGCAGAATAATGAAGAAAAATAGAAATTTAACAAAACTAGTTCCAAACAATCATGATTACACAGACTGTATATTGAAAATAAATAATAACTGATATACAAGCATAGAATAATTATATATGATTTTTATAAATGATTATATTTTTGAATTAGGTTATGAAATAGATTACTATGTTATTTATTTTGGATACAAATTAAATTTAACCACTTTATATGAAATCATGAATTATGGAAAGGAGTTTTCATAACTCAAATCGTTTTTATTGTTCAGTATATATCTTCATTGACTATAATATTTCATGATTTATTTATTCTACCATATTTCAGTGTTATATGGTATTTAAACCATATTTTTAATGGAATAACATTTCAAACTATGGTCTTCTTCCATGATTAATTTAATATTTATGCAAATTTAATGTTTTTAAAAACAATTCCCATCTCTTTTTTGGGTTTTCCCTTCATATTAGTGTTTTTACTTCCTTCCAAAGTTCTCCATTACAATGTAGAGAGTAAAATTTTTCTTATCTACAATAATATTAATATTCACCCTTTTTTATATTAAAATAAAGGTTCAATTATCCTTCTAACAATGTGGGAATTCAATAAAGGTGTTCTTTAATATTTAAAAGATTTTTCTTTTCTATATTTTTATAATCTTAGTTTATATTTTATATTTTTGACATGCGGTTTTTATCTTTTCATGTTCACTTTATTGAAATTTTTTTGTAACATTTTAAGATGTTTTATTTTTATATGGAAAATTATTTAAAAGAGAATAAAAAAGTAGTTATTTTTAGATGATATTAAAAAGGATTTCAAAGAAAAAAAATATTTAATGATTTGTATTCAATTATCATAATTTTCCAATCCAATGGATTAATGGTTTAGAAATTTCCCTACATAATATCTTTTTAAAAACTCTTAAGTGATCATATTTTTGCTATGAATTGATCATGATTTTATTGAAACTTAATAATATATGATACCCATTATAAAAGTTATGAAACCCATTTTTCCAAAAGATTTTTTATGATAATAATAATGATTTGATTTTAATTGAAACTAATATAAATGGTTCATAGTTGGTGGGGTTTAATATTTTTTCTTCAATGACTGGGATAAGGATTAATATCTCATGAGATAATTAACTATGGAAAAAATTGTATTTGTTCGTAATCTAAAAGTCAAACATACTTTTATTTTTTTATTGACTATGGGGTTGAAATAATTGATGTTATTAAAAACATAAAGGGTGGTCATGACTAAGTCCCCTCAAAATGTTTTACTACACTTATATTTTTTCTAAATCTCTAAAATTTACATTATTTAAACAATATTCCAAAAATTTATGATATGATATGTTCTAATGGTATCCTATTTTGTTATTTAATTTATTCACATTTTTTATTTATTTTATACTCATATAAGACAAGATTTTTATGAAATTTCATTAGCCTTATGTTTCTTTGCTACAGTCCTTAATTCTCAATCATGTTTTATGATCGTTTATTTTGATTCAATGGTGTTTTAATTAGATATTCATCTTTGATTCATGTTTTTTCTCATGTCTATGATCTAACTATAATTACTAGTTCCCCAATTAATTGTTTGATCTGACCCCTTTTTATTTTATTGTTATATTGAATGTAAATATGCATATTACATGTTATATGTTTATATGGAGGTTTAGATTAGGGATGTTATGGAGAAATGTTCATCTTTATTGTAAAATAAGTCGTTTTTAAAGATAATATTAAAAAATATATACCTTTAGTTCTACGTTTTTATGAGTCTATATGTGAATTGAATTATTATTTAGGTAAAATATTTAAATAAGTGTGTTTATAAATATTGTGTCATCTGAGGAATTATTCTCCATTATGTATATTCCTTCTCTAGAAACATCATGACATATCCCTCTTGGCTCATTGAATGGTGCACCTCATAAAAAATAACCAAAAAACACATGCCTCTAACCCTCATGGCCTGGCCTTACCCTTTCATATCATTTACCCCCATGAATTATCATAAATTCATATAAGATGGTTTAATATGATAGAGTTGCCACTATATTATAAAATCCCTCACTATGATGGGATCCAATTATGTAATTGTTAAATAATTTAATAACACCCTCCTTTGGGACATGATCTTCATCCTCCCACAGTTATTCACTGTGTTTCTGATCCTTATTCTTGGGTGGCCCTTTAAGTTAATATTATCCATTAAATGGGACTATCGCAACATTTGTGAGTAGAAATTATTCAAATTTCAAGAAAACCATCACATAATTATGAATCTTCTCCAAAACATATTCCTAGATATTCTTCAACCAAGAAATTTACATCTGGACCTTCATATCATGATCACCCCTTGGAAGCAGTGTAACCCACTACCAACCCAAAACTTCTTTACACACACATCCACTATCCACACCATGTTCCCCT
Organism: Viscum album; assembly: GCA_963277665.1. Taxonomy (NCBI): domain Eukaryota; kingdom Viridiplantae; phylum Streptophyta; class Magnoliopsida; order Santalales; family Viscaceae; genus Viscum; species Viscum album. The sequence continues at coordinate 631,546,946 of OY728121.1, forward strand.
AAGCTATGATATGATATTTTATAATAAATATAATCTTAATACATAGCCTAATACAACCCATAAGACTTGATTTAGGGCATACACAAATATTAATAACACCTTATATAGCTCTAAAATTGTATAGTTGATTTAGGATCTAACCAAAATCTAAAAATAAGAAAATAATAAATTTTGAACATGAAATAGACAACATGGTTATTATAATTCTAAATACTTTAAAAAAATTTAATCAATAGAATGTCTCATGAACATATTTTAGAGAGAAACCCATAGACAATAAGGGATAGTTTAATATACTAGAAAATGGTACACAAAAAATCATCAAAAAATTAAAAAATCATTACAAATATTAATTGATTTACTCCTAATATATTCATTAGATTAATAAAAAAGGAAATTTTTTGTCAAAATGTTAAATTAAAAAAATGAAAACTCATTAAGAAAGAGAAAACCATTTATAATGGAATAATTTTGAAGAAATAAAATTATTTTAAGTTAAACACGCTAGACGGAGAGACATAGGAATATTAACAACTTCTTTACAAATAAAACATTCTGAATAAAAATGATGAGTATAAAACAATAACATATAAATAATATTACATTAGAATAAAAGGGTTTTATAAATATAAAACCAAACATGGAATAATCCTCATGATACTATTTAAGCCCAAAAAGTATCTATATTATGAAATCAATGTTAGGTATCCCCAATGAAAAAGTAAAAAATACAGGAAATACTCAAAATTTATTCTCTGAAAATTTTAACTAAAACTAAATATGTGAATCAACATTTTTTTTCTAATTTAACAAAAAAATTCACAATAAACATATCATTTACAAATAAAAATTCCATAATTAATTATATAAGAATAATAACTTTCTTAAAGAGTAAGTAAAGTGAGAAAAAAAATGATTTTATTAAAATATAAGCAAGCTAGTGACCTTATATAATCATCATCAGAGGATACTATTCCATAAAAGGAATTCATAGCACATTTTCAGTTCAGTTTGAACCAATATAGTTCATTTAGAAAATAATATACAAATTATATAGTGATGATTGAATATCTATAAGTCACATTTAATTTTATTTCCTCCCTTAAAAAACAAAACAACATATGATATTGACCAAAAACTAAGAATTTTAAATCTGGAACCCACACACATAGGGTAATTCATCTTGAACAATAATTTTTTTTTGTTAAAACCATTTAAATATATAAATACATGTTTGAAAAAAAAATTATTTATTAGTGAATATTTTTTACACCATTTGAAAAAATTTTAAATTCTAAAACAATACCACCACTTTGATTTAAATACCTTGACATACCAAAAATTATTCCTCCTACTGAATTCCTCATTCACAACTTTTTTAAATTAAAAAAAAACATAAAAATCAATTTTCTCTAGTGTAACCCCATAAAAATAATCATACAGATTCATCGTTATAAAAGAAAATTTTAATATTTTTCTTAAAATTTAAGAATTTAGAATGTGGAAATAAATGAAAACCAAACATCAAAACGTATAGAATTAAACCAAACATAATTTTTTAAGAACCATACCATATGAAAGGTATGTGAATTAATTTTAATTTAAAATAAAATAGTGCTAAATAAAATAGATATCATATAAAAATAATAAGTATCAACCATAATTCATCAATAATATCAATTTGATATTTTAAAAATAATTTAAAGTAAAAATCACATCCAAAAAACACCCTTCTAAAATTCTTAGCATGGGTGAACAATCTGAATTCCACACAATATTTTCATGAAAATAAATGTTTACCATTAAAATTTCCATTAAATTATTAATTATTCAAATAAATAAGTATAAATAAATCCCAATAAAAAATAAAATACTCTTTATATCATAAGGAACCCTAAGGTTGTGTACTGAACGTGTTAGTTAGAATGTTCTTAACACCTATATATTGATCCTCGATAGTACTAGATCTTTTTTACCTTGACTCCCAATATAATGTCATTTGAGACCAATTTTCCCTAATCCATCCTCAGATAGTTAAAATTTAGTACCCAATCTATCAAATAACAAATTTTTATGTGAATTAGTGATCCCTACAAGCTAGAAATTAGCTCCAAGGAATCAAGAATACACTCTATTAAATTGTATAACATAAATTATATAACTAAGAATGAAACAAAAATATATATTTAAATTTGGCTGGTATACCAGTAAGTTATTCTTCCTTGGAAAATCATATCATTTTTAAAAAAAAAATCAAAACATACATAGTTCAAAAAATTTATATAACGAATGATTTTCACATAACATTAAAAAATAATACATATAAAAAGATGATATAATGATACTGATGTACAATGAAATACAAAGTCACTATTACATACATAGTACCAGAAAAATATAAAAAATCCAAAAATAAAAAATTAAAGGACACCTTGAGACATGGGGTCATATTATAACTCCATCATCAAACAATTACAATAATTGAACTAAGTAAACGAGTTCAAAAGAATAAATTTATAAAAAAATATAAAGACAAACCTCTAAAAGATACTGAGACATCAGACACTAAGTGGTATAATATGAGTGTGAGAAACGTTTTCTAGTAGATGGACCCTATTAAAGAAGTCCATGAATTTTTTAAAATGACATTCCATAAACACCAATTTTAAATAGAATGAAGAAAGTTATGATTTTATATTTTTGAAAAACAACCATGAACATGCCTCAAATACTTTTCAAATTTTTTTTCAGTACTTAATGAAAACATTGAAAATTTATTAGAAGACCAATTTTAAAATATCAACTTTTCTTAAAATGTGTAGTAACTCTTTAATCTGATGGATGAAATTAGTTAAATCCATACAACCTTTCCCAAACAAAATTTAATGTATCAATAAGGTAAGCCTGTAAGTAATCAAATATGGTATGAAGGGAATAAGGAAACATGAATGCGAATAATGTGGAAATGAGAAACCAAGTAAGTCAACTACCAAAAGATTCTATAAAAATGGGATATATTAATATGTGACCCTAAAATAAGGAATACATATATTATCATATCATAGGAGGTGATAAAGTCATGTAGCATGTATCATGATAGAGTAATGAATGAATATATAATAGAATCAAAATCAAGGTGTAGTTGAAAGGAAAAATTAGTGAAGTATTATATATTCATTTTAAACTAATTAGGTCATAAAGATAAAATAGTTTATGTACATGAGTGGATCCATTTTTGGCATATCATTGAATATAATAACATATAATCTTCTTTCATACATTGACATGAATAATTTGGCATAACTCTCTATATAAATATCTATATCATGCTCCATGTAAACCTATTTAGATTATAAGTATTACTAGCGTATCAAAAATCTAATAATTTAACATAAAGATATTTCGGGTTACCATGATATTATTCTATTAGGAGGAGTTGCATTTATGAAACATCAATAATATGTATAAAGATTATTTCATTTAAAGTATCAAAATATCAATTCAAATCCTTTATATAGAATTAATAAAATACCCATTTTAATTTCCATAAACTTAAAATATAATCAAATTCAATTATTATGATAGATAAACCCATTTAAAGAAGCAGATAATGGTGCCTAAATATATCATGTAGATAATTTTATGAAAATATGTTTTAATATAATGTTTTAATTAGGTCTTTTATTTTAATCTATTTTCAAAAAACATTAAATCCTTTCTCAAAGACCATTTCTCAACAAGGTATTAATTATCAATTTCATTAAAAACAATAGAACGAAAAATTTAATCCAAGACATCTATTTCATAATATATATATATTAACTTGAAATAATAAAATTATATAGTAAATAACATAAATTTAAGTCATATATAAGTCACCTGAAATAATATCAATGAAACTCGTCCAAGTATAAAACCAACATTATTCTAATCAAGTATTCTCTTAAACCATAAAAAATCTCAGATAAAATCACTAGAAAATCATTTGGAAATTTAAGAATCATTTTACTAAAAAACTCCATACGTGTGATCATCATAGTAATTTTACCAAATACATATTATATATTTCTTAGAGTTAAAAATAATAAGAATATTAATTTATATATATTCTTTGAAATCTTGAAATTATAGAAACCAGAAAAACAATTACCATATTCACTTAGAGTCACAAAATAAGAGTTGTTTTTATGTAAAGTGAATATATAAAACTCTAGAATTTTTTTGACTTCCATGAAAATTAAATCTCATAGAAAACCTATATGGGTATTGAATAAATGGTATGAAGTTTTCAAATATAAGTAGAAGATGAACAATATAGAAATTCATTCATACTAGTCAAGAAGAACCAAGAGGTCAATTCCAACCATCAAACAAGGGTTTAACTTTTTTGGGCCTAGGAAATAGGAGAAAGATTAATAGGAAGATATTGAGAGGAAATATAGATATTTTGATAAATTAAGATCTAAAATTTAAGAACATTAGTTGGAATAAATAATAGGTAGTGAAGGATTCCTATCAGAGTTAGGAGATTCACCCAGACGACTCTCATAGTTTAGATGATTGAATTGTAAAGGGGAAAGGCCACCTATTTCATTAATTAAATAAGGTTATAAATTGAAAATAAGAAAATTATAATTCATCATAAGAACCTCTTAGGGAATCCCTATTCTCCATAGCATGCCTCCCATATTTAGACACATTATAGTATAACCCTCCTAGCTCACAGTGCGGTGCACATCCTATTGTTAGAACTAATAACCCCAAACCCCATACCATCACAATGTTTCCTTCATCATTCATGGATTCAAACTTATAAAATCTATTAATTTAATATAAGATGTTTCTATACATAGTATTCATCACCATATCTTGACATGCATCACCAAAAAGTGATCCTCATATGTTAGAGTTTCCATTGTCGCATGATTCCCTCTACCATGATAAGATCTACCCCGTTAAGTAAGAGTAATATTAAAATAGTAATTCCATTACATATGTGACTTGTCTATTTTTTGACTTTCAAGAAACCCATCATTCCATGGTTCATTTAGGCCCTATTTTGATCCTCAATCATCATCAATCTAATAATCCCCTTATATCCCACCATGTTGTGATGCCCCCACAGGTGTGGTGTGACCTAACAATAATCCAATAATTTATTTTTTCATACATACCTTCACAAAATCATGTTCTATTTATCCATAAATTCATGTTCAATATGTTATAGAATTTTATCCCTAATCCCAAGACAACCCCCAAGACACGATTCTCGGCCTGCAATGAAACCACTAACACCTTTGTAGGGTATACAATCACATGTTCAACAAGATATCTGATCTAAATCATGAGATATAAATATATTATAATAAAAAATTAATAATAAAAATAAAATAAAAAATATCAGTGTTACATTTTACCAGTTTCACTTATAAGAACTATCTTGTGGAAAATCCTTAATGTGCAGAAGATGTTATCATGCTAGTAATATTAGAATTTATTATCAGTGTAATAAAGAATAGTGTAATAGTATTATATTTATATAAATAATATAATAAATTATTTGTTCTAAAAATTTGAATGATCATTTATTATTATACCTCAAGTTTCCTCAGAATTTGGACTTGTGGTGCCCCTTTGTTCTTCTAATTAATAGTCTTCAAATTCCATGTTGCAATGGTCCCTAAAATAGTTGTCAAAATATCCTAGAGTATCTTCCCTTTTCATAAAACAAATACATATATTACTCCAGGCGATTAATTTCTTATTTATAAATAAGTATATCCTTGTGTCATGTCACATCTCACAACAACGTTAACTTCAATCATATAAGATACAGATAGATAAATCATTGAGTTCTCAATGTATTTTTGAATTAAATTACTACATGATAGGGTAGCTTTTGGAAACACATGTTTAATACTTCTAAAAATAAAAAAATAGTGAAATAATCTATCTGGAATAACTGTTGTGTTTCATATCCAATTTTAATTCAATCTTATTAACTTCATCAGACCATGTGGTATGAGTCCTAAAATTGTTGAATTAGTCTAATTGGATCTAAAAACTATGTGGAATGAATATCACCTAGGTTGGTATTAACAATGAAATTGAATCCCAAATATTATTAATATAATCCCCCATTGAAAAGAAAATTTAGTTGTGTATATGTTCATTTCAATTTAGATTAATTCCATTCACATGGTAGGATAATGACATGATAGAAAATTTTTACATATGATTAACCCATTCTCTTATTAGAACCACCACATCGTAAATTAAATTATATTCTTTGATCCTCAACAAGATAGAAGAAATTTTACCAACATAAAAGTAACTCATGTGTGTTTCATTATCACATAAAATATATGATTTTATTTCAAATAGTAACTAATATATATTTTGGTGTGATCATCCCCCTGCACATTGTTATATTATCAAATGGAAAAAAATAATTCCTTTCATTATTCTGAATGTCCACTCAACTCAAAAGATCTTCTTCCTCATCCATGATAAGTTTATCACTAAATAAAACATTAAACACCCCAAACATATAAATAGATGCTCTCAAGAAACATAACCTAACATGACTATAATTTGATCGTTATATAAATAAAAAAGCCTTGGGTATAATTTTTTTGAGAGATCTCTAACTCTCACAGTGTCATCAATACCATATTGAACATATCTCTATTGAGATTAACTTATCTATCTCTTTTATAATTCACATCCTGAGCAATATTCAATCATCCAAGGGTCCCTTCATATACAAAAAACACTTGGGAAAAATATTTTAGGAACCATATACCTAGAACTTATTTTTTAACCTATCTAACACCTTTACATGATTCAGTTTCATCTTAGTAAAATTAAAAAATTATAAAAAGAAATCGAAATAAATGTATTTAAAAATAATTACAAGATAATGAAACCGGTGAGGAAATACATTTTTCCTATATCCTCAATATTTAGGGGTATATACTTCTATATATGACAAATCAATATGACCAAATAATTTGATCTACGAGTTTAGAGAGTATAGAGAGAGATAGAGATAACATAGAAAATGAGGCAGATGGGGACTGGTACGATCACAAAAATAGGGGAGGGAATAATTTTTATTATCAAAGAATAATTAATTAAATAAAAAATTAAAAAGATTATATAAATGTACAAGGAGGAATGACCAAATGGGGCATTGTGTAGTGCCCCAATGGTGGGTCCCATTACAGTGTGGATCATTGGTTTACTGTAAAAAAACTCTTCTTAGGGAGAAAAAAATGAAATCATGGAAACCCCTCTATCTTTTTATCTAGGGATTCATAGACCAAACCCCTTAGGTTATGTCATGATACTCACTCTGAAAACCCATATGTCAAAATTTATTAGCGTAAAGAGTGACGTCATCAAAATCCAATACATATTCATATATAGCCTCTATTCCACACTACAACCCCCCTTTCTTCTACATAATGTACAACTAACCAAAAAAATTCATCCCATATTCATAATAAATCCTCAATCCCTTTCCTGATGTGCTTAATGTTCCTAGAAAAACCCCTAACATATATAAAAACATCTCTTAGAGATGTCCCAAATCCAAAAAAAAATCTCAATTAAATTTTTCAAAAACATCACTAATAGGAATCCTTAAAATTCAAATACAATTTGAATCTTACAACAAATAACATTGTGGGTCATTACCAACTCCTAACTATAGGGATTATCAAACCCATTAATATTGTATGACACTTCCCATAATAATACATCTATATTCTAATTTATGTGGTTATTGTCTGATTATAATCCTAAATATGGTATTTCTATATAACACATTTTCCTAGTCCTACCAAATTAGGTTTCCACAAAAAATATTAATTCAATACATCAGACACATTAATAATTTTTCGAATATATTACTGAAATATGAAACTACTTTCTCGATCCCAATAATGCGTGAGAATTTTTTTTAATTATCCTACACACCGACATCCACAAAATAGATATTTAACTTCAATGATATGAACCCTTGACCCCAAACCTAATTCCATCACCTAAAGGACATCATGAAAATACAGGATAATTACCCATAATGTTTACCAAAACATATAAATTTATAGTAATTAAATGAATATACAATAAACTATAGACGATACCTCGAATAGGGAAATATCCTGATCCCATTTTTTTCGTCATATATTTATCACAGAATGAAACAGAACTCATTAGCCTACCTATCATGCTAAAAATCTACTAGACCATAAATATCATTCACCAGTCACATGGTAAAAGGTGTACCCATTGATATATGGATTGTACTCTTCCCGCAAAAGAATGATACATACCATTTCTTGAATAATACCAACTCACCTAAACATCATCATCTCACTTGTATAACCATCTCATGATCCATACTCACAAAAACCCATCATCCTTAACCTTGGAGCTCTGTATCCAGGTCCTATGATGTAAAACTATATGAACCCCCGTCACCTTATCTATTCAGACCTTGGTCATCAAAACTATTTATTGTCTCTTACATTCCTAGTAACACCCTATGTTATGAAGTATTTATCCCATGGATATCCCAACAATCTCTACTAATGTACATTCTTTCTCAAGCTGAGACATTATTACACCACACACAATATTCCAAGAGCATCTTTATATAGTGATATTCCCACCTATTCCAATATATTTACCTAAATATTGGTTTCCAATGGCCCTTCTAATCCACCATTTCAATACAAACATGAAAAACCATTGGGTTCCAAGAACACATATAGCAAAAAACCCCTTGAATACTAAGGAAAGGATTCCTAATCCTACAACCCCTCTCTTCCAAAAACTGACTAATCCTCAAATAGATTTGAAATTTTGAGTGGTAAAAATATGTTTCATATCATTTTAATGCACTGCTCTTATTTATAAACATGAATCCTAAGATAAATCCTAACACCTTATCATTATTTGATCCTTAATATTTCTCTCATAAAGCACCATCTATGTTGTTTATTACAATATAAATATGGTAAATCCTCATAAAAAATTTAACACTCAATCCCATATCAACTGAGTATCATTATACTACTCATAGAATATATATGTGCTCCTATCATCCTAGGTCTCACTGTCTCATGCACCAAGAAAAACACAAAATAACTTTTCACCTTTCCATAGGGAAATAATAAAAGTATAGAGATATTCTATAAATACATCAATACATATGATATATAAATTGTATATATCATAATTTTAGATATAGGCATGTAATATGGTACAAAATGTATAATAAAATGGCATATTATATGTATTGGTTTATGAACATATAGGGTGTGATAAATGAACATTTTCCACTACCTTAGAAAATCATATTATATGATATGATGAAATAGTTATGCGTGTTGACCATATTTTATGATTAAAATATCTTGATTAGATTAATGGGGAAGTGAAATGTTAAATGTCAACATTTTGTTATGTTTCACACCAAGATAAATTATTATATATTTTTGGGAAGAAAAAAATGCATTGGGGATTCAAAATTTTATTTCAATTAATTTTTAAAAGAACAAGATATATACTTGTACTACATGAATATATGATTAAATTAATAGATACTAAAGGTTAATACTTGGGGATATATAAGGAGTAAAATTCTATAGAGACAGTGGTTAAAGATATAATTAGCCACCTACTATGTCTTCTATTAATCTCTTCCACTTTTTTCCCTTAGCCATTGATAGGTTTTAGCATACCATTGTAGATATAGAGAATTCCACAATGGCATTGGATGATTTAATTGATCTATGTATACACCATAAACGTAAGATTATTTTGGTTGTCCCTAAGTGTACATCATTAAAAAGTGTAAATGGTTAATGAGAGATGAAGTTATAAATGTTGAAAGGTATGTGTTCTACATTTTTGTTATATGTGATTAATTTTTTATTAGCATGATGATATTGGGATTTGAGGGTTCTATTTCCTTCTGCTACCACCAACAAGAGTTGTTCAATTCTTATAAACCATTTAATGGTATTAGAAACATGAAAATTTCCTTTATTATTAAAAGCGTACTCTAAAGTAAATAACATTAGATTTCATACTGGATATAATTAAAAATTAAATAATTTCATTAAAAATGAGATATATTTATGGGTGTTATAAAATTCAACATAGAAAATGAACTAAAGAATATCATTTTATATATGATATCATAAATTATTATTGGGTCACTTAATATTATAAGAAATATTATAGCATGTGATTAAATGTAATGAACATATTTTATGATATGTTATCGTGTATAATATGGTTCATCATATGATGAAATAATGTTAAACGACATATGGAAACTTGAGTATATTATTGAATATATGATATAATAGATAACTTAACATAGAAAATCCCATTCCCCAAAGGTTATATCATATATATGTATTATTTATCATTAAATATGATAGATAATAGAGCATACTGAGGATTATAATACAAATATATCATTAAAGTATATATGTCTGAAATTTTTTAAATTTAAAATTTTCAAATATAAATTGAATTATATAATTGATAAATTGTTTTCCAATTATAGAAAACTAGGGTTTTTATATTTATATAATTTTGAAATGTTTTTAAATTAACTAATTTTAATGTAATTATAAGTAGTTATTTAATATTTATGAACCATGTATGAAATAAATAATCATAATATTAAAGGATAATATTAAAAACCTTTTGAAATTATGTTGTATGAATTATAATTTGGATATCAAGAAATTTCATATGAATTATTAGTGAATCTTATAAAATATTTGTAAATTAAAAAATAAGGAAAAAAATAAAGGTGTTTATATATGAAATTAGGAGCCTGTAATAATTAGTTACTTTTGATTTCTCAAATTAATGTCATTTTTTGTTAGATTTATCAAACCTTATCAAATAGAGTTTTGATAATTGATATGTTTAAGGATTAAATTGTATTAAATGTGTCATATTTATATTATTTAAATTGTTTACATAATATAATTGGAATATAAAATCTTTATAGTATAATTATTATCATATATTTAAATTTAATGTAATATAAAAAGATAATATGAGGTTTTTATCTTAGAGATATTTATTGATTGATTTTATTTATCAAATTATGAATTTTCCAAAAATTCATGGTAAATGATAATGTGTTTATAATTTTATAGTTTATGAATTGTTCATTAAAATATTTATCTCAATTTAAAATTTATTTTCTTTTATTACATATTTTACTCAAAAAAATAATTATTATATTAGAAATTATTTTATTATTTAGTTTAAAGGGTTTAACTACTTATATTAATTTTCATAAATTCATATAAATAGTTACATTCTAGGTATGGTAAACGGTCGGGTTTTATTATACCTCATCACTATATTGTTTATGATAATGAGAATGAATTTAAAGGTTGATTAGATTTTATACATATTAGGTGTCAAAATCATGATGGAATCAAGGACTTTCTCGGGTAATGTAAACATGGGTAGAGGGACTTTTGATTAGAGTGCTCACTATCCAAGATGCTAATACATTATATGGAATAGTGGGGTTATCAATATGTGTATCCAATATTATGCTTTGGCTGATTTTGGATTTCATATGATTCTAATACATTACATGAAAGAGTTCCATATATAATATGCATAAAATGCATATAGATGTTGTGGAATATTGTTTTATTTCTATATGGTTTAGTAAAATAATCTTGGAGTTCTGTAATGATTCACACATCAATATGTTTTGAACATATATATTCATTTAAAGGAATAAGGATTCAAAAATAAATCATTAGAATCATTTATACAGGTAATGGGAGTATATGAGATAATATTTTGCGATTAAATCCCTTTAAAAATAATAAGAGTGAAATTCCATCAAAATAAAACACTTATCAAGACCTTAATCATCCAACAGGTTAGAATACAAAAAAAGTTATGCTTCCATTTTGTTATATTGTTTAAGGTAAGATTGTAATTAGGAGACCCTAAAAGTTATATGCCTCATTTCTTCTGTTTTAATGATGTTACTCTTAGATATTACACCCTAAGAGTTTGGATAAAAGAAGAATATTTTTGAGTTTATTCATATGATGGATTGGTAATGATTTTCCCACTCAAACATCTAAGAGTGATATATAATATAATTGTCTACCTATATAGAATAATAATGTTCATTCATAAAAGGAAATTTCAAAATAAATTATTTTTCTTAGGCTAGTGATAGATGTGGAGAATTTCAAACGGTGTTATCATTTTATTGGTATCACATTTAAAAAAAATCCATATTAAATGAATGTAAAATATGATACTCTTCTAATAAATGATTTAGTTGTAGATATAGTGGAATCCTAATCATCCATCACTAAGAAACAATTGATGGTTAGTGGTAGTATAATCTTTGTAGTTCTAGTAACCACCAATAAAAAAATCCAAATAATATATATATATATAATATAGAAGTTGTTTCATAAAACCACTATGATAATTTTTTATGTTTTCAATTAGCTGTGGTTTCAATTTAAATGACGTTAAAAATTAAAAAAAAACCCCTAGTCCATAAAACTATACCGCATCCTCTATGTGTCCCTGTCCCCTTACCCTGTCCTCACCTCCCATGACAACCTCCTCTCCTCCCCCCGATAATGTCCCGAAGCCCACGACCAATATATTGTAACCCTGAGCCCATAATGCCCAACCCAAAGGACCCCTCCCCCAATGAACCCCAACCCACAACACTCCCATCTATCAATTCCTCTATAGGTAGCTCACTGTTAATGTGAACCCACTCTCTGACCACCCTCACCCCAGCTTTGATCCCCTCTAGGGAAACGATGCAGATCCCCCCTCCAAGCTCCCTATACCAGGCTCAAATCCCCCCTTAGGGACAACACATACCCCCTAAAGGTTTCATCATCCTCACCCTAATTTTTATTAGGTAGTAGTAAATTGAAAATCATGGGTGGTAAAAATGGTATATTATTTTCTTTTTATTCATTAGATTGTAATTATACTTATTACTTTGGGTTATAATGTTTTATTCATATTTTCAGTTAATTTTTGGGAGTTATAAAAATAATTACTTTTGGTTATGTTTTATTAAATTAAAAAAACAATTATTTATGATCTATATCAGTTTTGTAATCTATATCATTTATAATTTCATGGTTTTCATTTTATATTAACAAATCTCACATTGGTCTATATTTATTAATGCCTCCATTTTTTTGAGAGATAGATAATTGATGTTATTTTACAGCTTATAACCAATTGGTTGTAGGGTTTTGTGTCACACATGGTTTCATCACCATCCCTAGAAAGGGGTCCAAGGATAAAAGCCATGAAAATGAGATATTTGACCCTTTTTAAATCTATCAATATGCTTCGTGTTTTATGAATATGTGAGGAATCATATAGTTTAATTAAATCTATAAATTGTTTTTGATTAGTTATGGTTATGATTTAAATGTATGATGATCAATTGATGATTATAGTAACATGAATAAAAAACATAGTTTTATTGATTTTATTTTGTCTAAAATTATATTTTATAAAACTAATTATAATGTTCAATATGTTTTTTAATGAGTCAAATTACATATTTTTTATCATTTTATTTTAAAATCACAAAAGGCATTATTCAAATTTATTTTGACATCATGTTATTTATGTTTATCTCAAATTGAAGGATCATCTGATTTGATGTTATGTTAATTGAGTTGATTTATATAATTCATGGAAGAACATTAAGTGACAAAAAACTAGTTCAATATAATATAAACATACAAATCTGAATATTTTGAGTATGCATGACATATCCTCATATTAAAATGAAATATACTTTGAATTTATATTTTTTAATTGGTGCTCATGGTCTTAGTTAGTTCCTAGGAAATTTCTTGAAAACTGATCAATGTAGACAATTTTTCAATGGAATGAACACACCATAGTTATAGAACTTAGGTAGAATACTCCAGTGTCTTTTATTTGATTCGTCTCATTCATTAATGTTTGTGAGAAATAATAATTTATTTTATTCTTGTTTTTTATTAGATATTATGTAAGGAATGGTTCATTATTTAATCCATCCCATTTTCCATTTTAGTTGTTATGAAGGAATCAGGGGTGTTGTTGGGTGACATTATGTTTTGATTTTACTTTATTTATAAAACATTTATATATTTATTATTGAATGTTAAAGGAGAATACAATCCAATACATATGAAAAAATGTTTGATTGGATTACCTCAAAACACACCTCTATATGAAAAGGGCCTGGAGTAATTTTTAGATTATGCAATTGCAAACTGATCAGTGGAAGGTAGAACAAAATTTACATGTCCTGGTTGTAAATTGACATGATGGTGGAATAGAAACGAAGTATATGGGCATGTTATATTAAAACATTTTCCAACATGATTTTTATGTTGGATTTTGGATGGTGAATCAAGTGTAATGGAATGTACAAAGAAAGAAAATAATATTAGAAAATCACAACGTGAACTGGTCGAGGATAATTTAGTTCCAAATTTGTTAAATGACACATTCGGTTTTTATAGAATAAAATGTATAAAAATTTAATAGATCTACAGATCGTTCAATAAATCATTACCAGGTTTATCTTTCTCAGAACATCAGTGACCAAGAACATTATTTTTATGAATTAGTTGAAGATGGAAAACATGAATTGTATGAAGGTTGTTCCAATTATTTGATGTTTTCTATTTTACTTATGTTGTATCATAACTTGTATCTCTATGGAATTATGGATAAAGAAATGTTCATGATTATAGAGTATATTCATGGAAGATTTTGTGAAGATAAGATCCCTACATCATTATGTGAGATAAAGAAAGGCATCCACAAACATAGAATAGATTATACAAAGATACATGCATGACCTAATGATTACATTATTTAATGGGGAGAAGATTCTGATATAGAATAATGTGAAATATGTCATACTTATAGATTGATGTTAATGAACAACAATGAGGGCATAAATCTGTGCAGCACCAGGAATAATAGATGAAGAAATCTTATGCGAGGGTATTGTGTTACTTTCCACTTAAACCATGCTTGCAATGATTATTCACGTCCTTTAAGACTTCATATGCCATGAAGTGGCTTTCTCAGGATAGAAATTATGGCTTGATGAGATATCAAAAAGAATAAATATCATGGAATATTTTTGATTCTCTATATAAATTTTTTTCTTTAGATCCCATGAATGTACGTTTTAGATTGGCCTCTATGGTTTTAAAACTTTTGGTTTCTTATGTACTAATTATATCATTGGTATAGTTTCTTTGATCCTTATAATATACCTCCATAGATCTATATAAATAATAATTATTTCATTATTTCGTTAATTATTCGTAGAATTAAAATGCCAAGAAGTGAGATTTATGTTTACCTTCAACATCTAATCAAAGATTTGTTATAATTATAGGATGATATCATGGAAACATATGATGCATAATTTAAGAAACTATTTAAAATGAATGTTTCTTTAATGTGTAAAATTAATGACATTCTTGGACTAGGAAATTTATTTGGTTGGAACACTCTTGGTGGTCTGGCTAGTCCTATTTTCAATTTTGATTTTGAACATGAATGATTACCTCATAACATAAAATGTAGTGTTATGTGACATCATAGATTTATTGATGCATCTCATAAATTTAGGTTTAATAAGAATTGATGAAATTGAGATATTGAAATGAAATTTCACCAATGGTGTTATCTAATTCATAAATCATGGGACAATTAATGAATATCACTGCTAAATTTATAAAATGTCATCAATTTAAAGAAGAGGGGAAGGGTATGAGGTAAATTATTCTATGTAGTAGGAACAAAAATAATTCTAAGTAGTTGGAACACAAATATGAAAGTAAAATAATATATTTTTCAATCTTCCTTATAGGTCATTTAATTTGATACATCATAATCATGATGTAATTCATTATGAGAAGAATATTTGTGATAGTGTAATATTTACAGTGCTTAATGAGAATTGAAAATCGAAGTATCTCCTTAGTGATCATACTTACTTAGAGTCAATGAATATAAATTCTAGTTCATGGGAAAATGATTTTGGAAAGTATCCTTAGGCTATTTTTATAAAGAAAAATCCTGATAAGGACATATTCCATCGATATTTAAAAACATAAAAGTTCAATATGAATATTGAAGAAACATATCAATGTGTTTTGACTTAAAAATTTTAATGTTACATGAATTGAAATTTCATGAAAACATATTTTGATAGAGAATTTGTTGCTATATTTTTTGAATAATACATTACCTGAAAAATTAACTGTGTTTCTAGTTGAATTTTGTACACTTTTCAGGGTTCTTTGTGAAAAAATATAATTCCAAAAGAGCTTGAAAAACACAAAGAATGAATTTTTGGGAAACTACCTCATTAGGAAATGATATTTCCACCTCCATTAATCATGTTCATGATTCATTTGACTGTCCATTTGGCTGATGAAGCTAAACATGGTGGACTAATACACTATCTATAGATGTATCCAATTGAGAGTTATGTTGATATTTTTTATTTTCATTGGTGAGTTATATTATATCAAATATTTGTGTAAATTTTTTAATATGTATTTTTCATTGGGTAATTAGGTCATTTGTAGTCATATGTGAGGAATAAATCTCATGAAAAGGCTCTATTTTTGAAGATTACATAGCTAAAGAGTGGTCAACCTTCTACTCTTCGTAAATGGATAGGATTGAGACTAGATACCGTCATCCTGGGCAAGATGAGGACATATCTACTAATTCCAATCATGAAAACCAGTCACCGATGTTTCCAACTATTGGATGACCAACTGGATAGGGGTAAAATTTTACACCGACTGAATTGGATTTTCTAAAATCAAATGGATATGTGCTACTCAATAGTATTATTGTAGATATTTTTTTGAATAATTATAACTTTAAACAAAGATGTTACTAATGGGTAGAGCTATAAATGAATTGGAATTTACAAATGATGTTAATCAAGAGCTTGTCTAATGGTTCTCCCATCATGTATGTATATAATAATAACTATATTATTGATATGTATTTATTTTTTCTATGTTTAAACTAAAAATTTATTTTTTATAAAGATAATTGTTGTCGAAAATGAAGAATAAATATTGAATTATTTGATGTTTTTGGTCCAAGGTCCTATTGGGAAAGATAAGAGATTTGATACATACCATATTCATAACATTAGGTTTCATCAATTTATCATAAAGGAGACTTGAAAACTCAAAATAGTGGTGTATTTACATTTTCCGATGTAGGATAATATGGGAAGTTGATTTATATAATTAAATTAAACTTTAATGGAAATTTTTTAATTGTATTATTAAAATGAATGTGGGTTGACATTGATAGGGGTATAAGGAAATATTAATTAAATTTTACTTCTATTAAGTTATATCACTTGATGGATACTGGTGAGCATGCATTGCATGATCAATTTATCTTGGTTCACATGAGATTTTTTTTTATTCTATGGATGATGAAATAAATTAAGGTTAGAATTATTTGGTACAGTTAATGCAGAATGACTTATATAATATGGGCAATGAAGATCAATTTGTTCTTTTTGATAGTGAACCTCATCATCCAAAAAATATTGAACAATTTTTTCTAGAAAATTTCGAAATTTTAGAACATGAAAGAGAGGGTTAAATTAAAGACTTATCAAAATGGAGGTTCAAAAAAATGAAGATAATGAATATAAAGATAATTGAATGTATAAATTTTTAATGAAATTATATTATAATTTATCATTGATAAGTTTTTAATACATATATAAATTATTCTAGTTTTTAATTATTTGTTTCAGACGATTTTAGTTTTCATTTTCTAAATATTTAATATACCTTAACTTTTTGAAATTTAGGGATACCACGAACAAAAAAAATCTAGTATCCTAGAAGGTAAACATCTTAGAGAATTCCTCTACTACCATCGTATTATGTGGACCATAGTGATTCCGTTGTACATAATATTGCTAGTGTGCTTGGTGTTTCCCCAGATGTCATTTGTAGCCCACTGCCTGATTCAAATCCAACGATGGAGAAGTTGGTCACCCCTCTATCTAGGGGTTATTGGCATGTTAAAGTTACTATATTTTATGAAATTTTCAGAAAAAAAATAATTTTTTTAATTATTTATTAAAATTATAAAATAGAAAAATAAAATCATAGAAGGGATAAAAATATGAACTCAATAGATGTATGGGACCCAAATGACTTCAGGATTATCATTCTATTTCATGAGTTTGGGGTGCCTACAAATGATGCTACAAGAATATAAAGGCAGATCCTTAGGAAAATTTCTTGAGAGATAGTGAGATTTCCCATTAATTATAAGGGTTGGAGGTATATTCCAATAGCTTATAAAAAAAGGCCTTTGATACTCATGTAAATGTAATATTAATACAATATTCCTTGATAACTAATTTAATATACTTGAGTAAATTTGTTAATATACTTATAATGTTTTATTTGTTTTATTTATTGATGAATACTGATTTTGATGTACCGGACTCAATTTCACTCCCATGGACTTTATAAAAAACCCATACGACATCAATAAAAAAACTAAAATGATAGTTTTATATAAAATAAATGTATTTTGAAAAATACCATAAAAATAATATGCCGGATTGACTTGTGGCTGACTCCAATACATTAAAAATAAATTATAGATCATTATACATAAGTTTTAATTCTATCTACGCTTTTTTTTCTCAGGTTTGAAATGGTAAACACTTATGAAAGATAGAAAATCTTTTAATGACAATTTTTGAGGGGTCAAAACATGGAAAATGAAGTCAGATTACGCTAAAATCATGGTAAAATGACTATAGATTTCGTTTTCAAATGTAGGAATGGACCTCACATCATTCTGAATGAAAATTTTCTCATTTTTTAGTCAATAATGATTCCTTATTACTTTTACATTCCTTTATTTTTTGAAAATCACAAACAATCCATCTTAAAGAAAATATTATTTTCATTAATAAGCAAAATTTTCCTTCCCCAAGGAAAATTTATTTTTACCATTTTTTCATTGTTCATGTTTAAGTTACTCTAAATCTGACGCTTTTTTTTCCAATGTATAAAATTCGTTTTCACATATAAAACCTCATAATTTTATAAATACATAGATATAGAGTATTTTATTTTTAGGATCCGAATTTAGGTTCCGAATTCTCTAAAATTCATACTCCAAATTCCTTTGAATTATTGTTCCGGATTCCTCAGAATTCAGTCTCTGAATTCCTTAGAATTCAGATTCATAATTCCTTAGAATTCAGTCTCCGAATTATGTAGAATTTAGAATCTGAATTATCTAGAATTCAGGATCTGAATTCCTCATAATTTTGACTCTGAATTCCCCATAATTCCAACTCATAATTCCCTATATTTCTGGTTTCAAATTCCCCATAATTCAGGCACTGAATTCCTCAGAATTCAATCTATGAATTCCTCATAATTTAAACTCCAAAGAGTATAGAATTATGAATCTGAATTCCATAAAAAACAGAAGCTGATTATTCATGGAAAATAGAATCCGAATGTTCTTAGACACTGAACATTATTTTCCATAGACTCCGGAAAATAGATTTGGTTGAGAAACAATATTTTTTTTACCTTTGTTATAGTTATGAAATGATTTATTGTATTTTGTTTCTAAATAACTGTTTTTTGAGTGACATGTGTACCGGTCCCTCTGAGATTCAAGGAAAAATATGACCGTTGGAGGAGGGAGCCGACCATTGGAGATGTTCCCATAAATAGGACCTCATTTGAATGATCTCACAGAACATTAAATTTTTAGGACTATTCTAACGCTCTAGATATTACACATTGAAGTGATTTCTAGAGAGAGAGAGAGACTCTCATGCTTCTTGCATACTGAACATCTTGTTCAGATTTATTCATGCAACTCTAATTTCTGTTGTGTATAATCGAGGGATCCCGGGGATAGGAAGATAGAGGTTCCGAATAGTTTGAAGTTTGAGGGGTTGAGGGGATAGAAAAATAGACTCCAATATTCCTATTGAGGGTTTTCCCTGGCGGGGTATGATATACATTCTTAAAAGTTTGAATCAAGTGAACCTTATCCAAGTATGTTGGGTACCCTACCCTTTGGGTAAAAAGATTTCATACTTTTTACTTGTATTATTACATGTTTGTTTTCTGCTACATTTTTATAAATAAGGAAAGTATAACTATCTTATACATTCATCTACTTGTACTATGATCAGTAAGATTCTATACACTCTAATGTTGAATCATTATCTTTGCAAAAATTTCTTAAGTTTAATTTTTTGGAACCATATTTCTAGAATCTAGCATGTTTGAATAACTAAGAGGTCTTTTGAATTTACCTTGTTTAAATCTGTTAAACAATAGAAGATTTTATACCTTCTTTAAAAGATCCAAAATAATTTTAAGGTATAAAATTCACCCCCTATTATATACTGTTAATCTACGTCATATTTCGATCCTAAAATTGGTATCAGAGGAGGTATTTGAAATTCTTATATTCACATATATGTTTTATTGCTAAAATTTCATAGTTATATATTTTCCTTGCTTAGTATTTTTATCCTTGTTTACAAACTTTTATTAATAACAAGTTTCTGTGGAATGATATTTTCATTGAAATGGCGGGAATTAATATCTGTTCAATTTACAGTCATAATTCAACTAGACCACCTATATTCAATGGGAATGATTATCAATATTAGAGAGATCATAAGAAGACTTTTGTCACTAAAACTGTAGTGGAAAACATTGTTATGATTACTGGAGATTAAAAGATTTCTGATAATGAATTCATAACATTTACTAATCAAGAAAAGTCATAATATCAACTTAACTATAAGGTACCCAATACGTTTTTGTGTTCGATGACCAGAAATATATATAGCCATATTTCTTATTGAGAGGTTACAAATTTTATTTGGAAGAAATTGGAGTTCACTCATTTTGGAACTTCTAATGTTATCAAAAGTAGAATAGCTATTCTTATAACAGAATATCATGGATTTTTATTTCCTTATAGAGAGCCAGTATGCATGCTACAACAGTGATTCATGACTATTGTTAATAGTTTAAAATCAATGGGTGAGAATGGTTTTGATGATGAGGCAATTGTGGAAAAGATTATAGATATCTTTCCCAATGAGTGGGAATCAAATAGAACAGCTATAGATGAGATTAGGAAAGTCTCATAGAATATTATTGATGATATTTTTGAAACACTTCTTCTACATGAGACAAGAATAAAAATATATACTGATCTAAATAAAAAGAATAATGGAAATGGTAGTGTTTCTTTTACAAAAACATCAAATCATATGAAATCCAAGAATCCTGAGAGAGTTACAAGATCTAAATATAAGAAGGTTACTATTTTATCTAAATCAAGTTAAAGTGAACATTTTGAGAATAATCAATATATTCATGCTATAAGGATGAACAATATAGTTGGTAAGGAATACTTTCAGAATAGATTTAAGAATTAATAAAGAAACGAAAATAAAGACATAGATGTCAGTTGTTATGAATGCAAAAAAGTAGGGAATATATTCCATATTTTCTTGTGCTTAAGAGAAAGGATATAAAGGAAATTAATTCAGAGGGAAATAAAAAAGAAATACTAAAAGGATAAGTGTAAGTTTGTTTTGAAATACAATGACACCTAGAGTGGCAGTGGTGGAGACTCTTTTGATGAATCCTCATAGTATGAATTTTCTAGTTAGAAGAACCGTGGTTTACTGGCGAAGTTACCTATTGAAAATCATTGTTTAATGGCTAAGGTACAAAATGATGAATTCATAACCCATGTATCCTTGAATTCTAACTATAACTATAGTTAATATTATGAAACATTAGATGAAGAATCTTATTCTGATTAAGATAATACTTTCCCTACTTTTGAAGATGTTTCTAGGTTTGCTAAGCTCATTTAGAATGAAAGTTATAAAAATATGAAAAAAATCATAAGGAAAATTCTGGGATTTCTTTTCTTAATATGGAAATATCATATCTTTCTAAAGATCTTGATAAGAAAACCCTTTATTTTGAATGTATTTAAAAAACCTTAAGGAAGTTAATTCTAAGAAAGATAAACATTCTATGGATTTTGGAAAAGTAATTTCTATAAAAAATGTTTTCAAGACTAACTCTAGTACTAAAACTATTTTTTTGAGGATAAGAAATTAGTTATTAGACTAAAGTCAGAAATATTTTCCTTGAGGAAGTGTTGGTCAAACATTACCTTAGGTATGGAAATTCTTGATAATATGTATTCTCAAATTCAACCACTAAGAAATAATTCCGGTTTTGGTTATACTTGTTCAAAAACAATTTTATTAACAATTATTTTGTTCCTCAAATTACTAAATTCTGTAAAAAGTGTCAGTTTGGTGGGAATTGTGAAAAAAATTGTTCATTAAACAAAACTCAGTGTTTAGGGTTTCATAAATCTTTATTTTCTAGAAAAAGTGGATTCCAAAAAATTTTCATTCTGATGTTTCCGGATCAAAAATGTTTTGGTTCCGAAAGTCTAACACTCTTATTTTCAAGAAAATAATGATAGTACCAACAACAGTACATGGTCCATGGATAGTGGATATTCCCAGCAAATGAATCGTAAAAAAAACATCTTTGAAAATATTATCATGAAGAAAATAGGAAAAGTAACTTTTAGAGGTAATGCTCAAAGGGAAATTATTGGTATATATAATATTGTATTTCTAGGAAAAACTATGATTTCCAATGTTTTATTTTTTAATGATATTAAGCAGAACCATATTAGCATAAGTCAATTATGTGATGAAGGTTACCTTGTGAATTTTAGGAATGATAAGTTCTTAGTACACAATTCAATGGAAGAGGTTATTCTTTCTACCTTTAGTTAAGAAAATGTTTACACACTAAACATAAATGTCCTTAGCAGCCAAGATCTACCTTGACTTATTGTAATGGAAGACCATTCTTGCTATGGTATGAGTTTTACCAAAACACAAATACTATGTGATAAAACAAGTGACACTGCCTTAAGTAAAAAACCTACACATCACTCTCATGAAAAACAAATAGATATTTGGCATCACATTCTTAGGGATTACACAAAAAAGGAGATATACTTATTTAATTTATCAGAACACATGACTGAATAGCTGATATTTTCCCAAAATCATTACAATTTGATAGATTTGAATACATTAAATAGAAGTTACGAATGATAACCATAAGTTAATCTTCCATATTAAATTATTGTTGAAACCTATCTCCTTATATTTACAGACTCTATTTAAAAGGGGGTGTACATTTTCATGGTTATAAAATTTTCCTAGTCATTTTTTTTAGTTGTGAAAATTTTATTCTTTGTAATATTTTCATAGTTAAAATTTTTTATGTCAAAATTTTCGTAGTTAAAATTTTCGTAATCAAAATTTTCATAGTTAACATTTTCATAGTTAAAATTTTTACAGTTAATATTTTCGTAGTTAAAATTTTCTTAGTCAAAATTTTTGTAGTTAAAACTTTCGTGGTCACATTTATCATAGTTAAAATTTTCGTAGTCATATTTTTTAGTAGTAAAAAATTATTCATAGTATAATTTTCATAATCAAAATTTTTTAATGAAGATTTTCATAGATAAAATTTTCGTAATGAAGATTTAAATTGTTAAAATTGTTGTAATGAAGTGTTTCGTAATTAAAATTTTTGTAATAATGATTTTCATAGATAAAATTTTTGTAATAAAGGTTTTCGTAGTTAAAATTTTCGAAATAAGAATTTTATATTTTTTTATATGATTTTTCATAGTCAAAATGTTCGTAGTCAATGCTTTCATAATCAAAATGTTTGGAATCTATAGTTCTCCAAGATTTTTTTTCATCATTACGAATAATATTCCCAACAATATGAATGGTATGTTTCCTTTCCTGAATTTTCATAATTATCATTTACTTGTTGGTATTTACATTTGTTTTTAAACTCTTCGGATTCACTTTTCCTTAAATCCAAATGTTTTTTCTTAAAATGCATAAAAAGATCAGAATCTATCAAAATACCTTCTTGGCTATCATACCAACCATTAGATCTTCCCAAGATGTTTTAAACTATCGTATAAATTGGGTAAGGTGAACCGTAACCTCTATTGCCTATACAAAAACCCACCGATGGTTTCCCCACATCGAATTCCAAGCCTTCGCATGCTCAAGCTCTACCTCTATCTTTAAATCTATTCCAGATCTAAAAAATTTTCCTTACATACGAATGTTTGTTGAAGCCTCTTCTCAGAATGAAATGTCAACTATTAAGTAAATCTCTGAGTGGCGGATCTACCATGAAAAGTTAGTCAATCTGATGTATTATTCCAAGAATTATTCCATTGTTTCTAATAATATCAAGGTGAATAGTTGGAAGATTGTATGTATATCAATACCAAGAGCACAAGATCTGGTGTATCCGAAATTTTTAGTTGAATTATATTAGAGAGTTAGCTTTTTCAATGAAGGGGGAAGAGATAAATTTTCTTTCAAGTTCTATGAAAATACATACTCTCTTTCTTATAACATGGTAACAATCTGATATGAATTCCTTATGAGGGAGAAGAATAGTTTTGCTAACACAAGATACCTGATGTAATAGGATCTTTTGACAAGGAAAAGGCTATAGACTGTCTAGGCATGAAGGAAGTGAATACTCCAACAATTATTCATCTCTCTAAAAATCATAGGATTCTTTAGCTACGGGTTCAAGGTTTTTGGAATCCGAGAAAAGGGGACAAGGATACCCTAAAGAAATATGATATTTATATTCTGGATTTCCTAGTGAACCTAAGAAAGATAAACATGTTTAAGCATATCTTGGATATGATTGATAATATAAATAATGGAAATTTGAAATCTCATATTATCATGTATCTGGCCATTCCTTCAACGATCATTGTTCTTTCTCTTCAGTCATTAAATATTACTTGTAGTTCTATGCCGAGAAATTTTAATGTGATGATTTTCAGTGTTGATACTCTAAAGAGGATGAAAATTGGATTTAATAGTCAATCCAAATAATTTCATGATTTTTCAGAACCAGACATTGAATCCCATTCAAAAAAATCCAAGAGTGGTTGAAACTTCTAAAAATGGTGGATGCAAGAAGAAGGTTAAGAAACCTGAAGGAAAAGAAAAAACACATGTGGATAAGAAAACTCAATCCGTACCCCAAAAAACTAAGAATAAAATGCTATATACTGATGAAGTGGCCGCTAAATGGATAGAGGACATGAAAAACAAGAAAGCGGGGGAGACTAGTTTTGGTTTGGATTGTGCTGAGGCAAGAGCCTTAAAGATTATGTCTGCTGAAGAGCTAGAAAAGAAACAAAAAGAGAAAAAGAAGAAGAAGAAGATGTCTGAGGCTAAGATGGTTCAATCCCTTCTTTAGGCTACTAAAAAGACTCTAAACAAATTCCGTTACCATAATATTTATTAATAAAACCATTACCAGAGACTCTGAAAAAGAAGTTAGAGATCTAGAATGACATCAAGAAGAATAAATAGTGATAGAAGAAGAAGTGGAAGAAGAATAAGATGGAAGGGATACTACTCAGTACTTGATAAAGCAAGAAGATGATTTCCATGAGAAGAAAAGTTCTTTTTTATAAACTATCAATCTGAACTTCTAAATCCAAGTCTTCAAAACATGCTACCCCAGAGAAAAATGAGAATGGTGAGGAAGATGTGAATAAGTTGTCTGAAGAGGGAAGTAGCAATCATGATATAATACACCTAGAGGATCTTGAGGAAAGAGCCGAGAAGAAAAAAGTTGATGAAGATAAAATAGATCAACTATATGATAGAGAACATGAGTCTCCTAATCTAGAATAAATCAATCTGAATGATGATAAGGGAAAACAAGTGGTTTGGGATACACATAGAAAGCATGTGGTAAGGAAGAAAGATGTTGGAGCTTCATCAAAAAGGTAGGATTCTATGATTGATAAGTAATCCTCACTAACCATCGTCTCATATTTAGAATCATCCTCACTTGTACATGACTTTGTTGTTCTGTCTTTGAAAAATCTTGTTGGAACAATTCCCTTATTTACTAGTATAGACTCGAGATGCCAGATGATTCAGCATACACTAAATCAAAAATCAGATTCTGTTTCCTTGTTGATGGATAAATGTTTTAGGCTCGAGATAGATTTCAAATCTTTTCTCATTATCTATGAGGATCATGAAAGATCTTGAACGAAGATGACATGTTGGTCAAGGAAGATAATAGAAGAGATGATAATCTTTGATGAATTTCAAGATAGTGTTAAGGATGATTTTGACACTGAGGATGTGAAGATCAAGGATCTCACTAATATTTTTGAGGAAAATATAAGTCTTGAACAGACTTCTCAGAAGAAAGGAATCAAGGATCTGAATATGATGCTAAATTATGTGGCCATGAATTGAAACAAATAACGGGATCTCAGAATTGAGATAGAAGAGAAGATAGTTAAGTAAGAAGAGGTCTTGAAAGCCCTGGCACAGAATCTTAAGGCTTAGAAAGATATGATGAAAGCCTTAGAGAAGAAAAATGAATATCATAATCTGCTTCTCAAGCATATGGAATAAGATCACAAAGAGGTCAAGAATCAAAATCCATTGTGAATAAACTGATGCCAATAGAGATGGTAGGATAATCATTTCCAAATCCGATCTTCTTTTTTGTATGTCCCTGTTTTACAAATTGATTCAATCTTAATGAAATTCTTGTTGCACATCATATTTTTTGGTTGTTTAGTAATAATATTTTTGGTACCACATTTTCATTTTAATTCCCTATATTTATTTTTCAAAATCACAAAGGGGGAGAATGAAATAAAAATAATAATACTTATTAATGAAGAAATTTCCCTATGTAAGGGGGATTTCATCGAAGGGGAGGATTCATCATGAAGATTTTAATATGTGAGAAAATGAAAAATCTCATTCAGAAAATTAAGAGTATGATCCTTAGGGTTTTTAGTGCCTTAGGTGGAGTTAGTCATATTCACATTGATCCATAGGTAATGGGAGATGCGTTTTTATTTACAAGCCAATAAAATTTCTAAGACCTTATATTATTTTTTAAGGATATTTGTGATTTCCAAAAAGGGGGAGATTATTGAGACAATAAGGTTTCCTTATGAATATTACATTACTTTATGTTTTGAAAATCACTTACACTGTATCTTAGGGAAAATATTATTTTCCTTAATAAGGATCATTTTCCATCCATATGGAATATTTATCCTTACCATGTTTTCATTTTTCATGTTTTAGTTTATCTAAATATAACTCTTTTTATTCATATGTGTAAAATTAGTATTCACATTTAAAACCTCAAAATTATATAAATACTTAGATATAGAGTATATTGTTTTTAGGATCCAAATTCAGGTTCCGAATTCTCTGAAATTCAGACTCCAAATTCCTTTGAATTCGAGTTCCAGATTATATAGAATTCAGACTCTGAATTACATATAATTAATGTTATGAATTCCTTAGAATTCTTATTCCGAATTCCTTGAATTAAGACTCCGAATTCCTTAGAATTTTGGTTTCAAGATCCTTATAATTCCAACTTTGAATTCCTCAGAATTCCAACAATCAATTTCTAATAATTCAGGTTTGGAATTCCTCAGAAATCAGACCCTGAATTCCTCCGAATTCAGACTCCGAATTCCTCAGAATCCGGACTCCAAATTCATTATAATTAAAACTCTAAATTCTATAGAATTATGACTCCGAATTACATGAAAACCTGAATTTTAATATTCATGCAATATAGAATCTGAATGTTCTTAGACTCCGAACATTATTTTCTTTAGACTCCAAGAAATTAGATTTGGTTGAACAAACATATTTTTCATACCTTTGTTATAGTTATGAAATGATGTCTTGTATTCTCATTCTATCTAACCATTGGTTTAGTGACACAAGTATAGGTCCCTTCGAGATTCAGGAAAAAATATGACCATTGGAGGAGGGAGCCAACCATTGGAGATGTGTCTATAAATAAGAGCTTGTTTTAACGAGCTCACATAACATTAACATTTGATGACTGTTCTACAACTCTAGATATTACATGATGAAGTGTTTTCTAGAGAGACAGTCTGTCATTATTTGTGTGTTTTAAACATGTTGTTTAGATTTCTTCATGTGACTCTGATTGTTGCAGTGTACAATCAAGGGATTCCGAGGATATGAAAACAGAGGTGCCGAATACACAAAAGTTCTAGAACATCCTTAATAAAGAAGATAGTGGTGCTGAATACCATGAAATTTGAGGGACTCTGGGGATATTAATACAAAACATTGATATTACTATCGAGGGATTACCCTGGTGTCTGTAAGACATAATTTCATGAATGTATGAATTATGGGACCTTTATCCAAGGTGGTTGGATACCCTAATCTTTGGGTTAAAATATTTCATACTTGTTACTTGTATTGTTTCAAGTTTGTTTACCTCAGTATTTTTATAAATAAAGAAAGTATAACTATCATATAAATTCTTGTACTTGTACTCTGATTAGTGATATTCTATATTCTTTAAGGTATAATTGTTATCTTTGTAAATTTTTCTTAAGTATCATTTCTGGAACCATATTTCCGGAATATTTCATGTTTGTATAACTAAGAGGTCTTGTGAATTATCCTTGTTTAACTAGGTTAAACAATTGTATGTTTTATACCTTCTTTAAAAATTCCAAAGGAAGTTTTAAATTAAACAATTCACCCCCTCTTGTATATTGAGATCTACATCATATTTTGATCATATACTCATTATGTCCATAAACATGTTTTTAATTTTTTAAAAAACTGATATGTTCTTGGAACTATCAAAACAAGAAAAAATATTTCATATTTTCATTAAATTAGTGGATGAAGACTATATATTTAATTTTGAAATGTAGAAACCAATGGTAAAACATTCTGAATGAAGGTTATCCTTTTGTGTCAGTAAACATGTATTTAGTGCATTAAAACACTAAAACGTTAAAGGAGTGGTCAAAACAAGACAAACGATATCGTATTGTTGTAAAATCTTGGGATAAACACGTTAGATATAATTTTTATTATAGGAACCAATGACACATCATCCTGAATGTTTGTTTCCCTATAATGGATATAAACATGTTTTTAGTGTTTTAAAACACTAAAACATGCATGGAATGGTCAAAAATAGGAAAATCAATCATATTGTCATATAATCAGGCTAAAATGATAGTATATTTAATTGTGAATTTTAGGAACCAAAGAAACATCATTTTGACCAATAGTATTTCTATTATGGCTGTAAACACATTTTTAGTGCTTCAAAAGAGTAAAACGTGCTTAAAAAGGTCAAAAACAACAAAAATATTGTATTGTTATGATATAAAGGGTTATACACCATATATTTAATTTTTAAATGTTGGAACTACTGATACATTATTTGAAATGACTGTTTTCTCATTATGGATACAAACATGATTTGAATGTTTTAAAACTCTAAAACAATTTGTGAAATGGTCAAAACCGAGAAAGCAATATCGGATTTTCCTAAAATCAATGTAAACCCACTGAATATTAAATTATGAAATGTAGAAACTAATGAAATTTCATTCTAAAGGGAAGTTTATCTGTTATATCCAAACACACATTTTTATTGTTTTAAGTCAATAAAACATACGTGAAATGGGGAAAACCAAGAAAAATACCTTGGAATATCCTAAAATCGCTAAAAAAACCATTGTGGATTAAATTTTAAAATGTAGAAACTGATAGAATATTATTCTAAATGACAGTTTTTTGATTATGGATATAAATGTGTTTTTAGTATTTTAAAACCCTAAAAAGTGCATGAAACATTCAAAACCAAGAAAACGATATTATATTGTCTTGAAATCAAGGAAACCCAATTCTTAGTTGTTTTGGATGGGTATGGGAAGACAACATGTCAATTCTATGTGTTGTGTGATCAAGATAACTCGATAAACACTTATGTAAGGTACAAAAGCCATTAAAAACAGGTTTCAGGGGGTGAAAACTGGGAAAACGATTTTGTGTCTACTTTAAAATAGGGTATAATGACTGTGGATTTAATAATGAAATTTAAGAACTGAAGAAATTTCATTCCAAATAAAATATTTTCAATTATGGGTATAAATTCATTTTTAGTGTTTTAATACACTAAACATTGTGTAGAATTGTCAAAACAAAACTAACAATGTCAAATTGTCCTAAAATTAGGGGAAATCCACCATAGATTTACTTTGGGAATGTGGGAACCTATGACATGTAATTTCGAAGGGCAGTTTTCATGTTATGGCCATAAATGTGTTTTTCTGTGTTTTAAAAATCTAAAACATTTTTGGAATAATCAAAACTAGGAAAATGGTGTCATAATGTTATGAGATTTGGGGAAATGACCATTGATTTAATTGTGAAATGTAGGAATTCATGACATGTAATTTTGAATGGTGATTTTATCATTATGGATGTAAATGCATTATTAGTGTTTTTTGTTAATAAAACATGCATGAAGTAATGAAAACTAGAAAAAAATCAGATTGATGTAAAATCATGTAATGACCACCGTATATTTAATCGTGAAATGTATGAACCAAAATAACGCCATTCCGAATGATATTTTTTCCATTATGGATATAAACATTTCTAGTATTTTCAAACACTAAAATATACCTATAACATTCAAAATAAGTAAAATAATGTGGTATTTTAATGAAATATGGGACCACCATCACAAATATAATGTCAAAATTCAAGAACTGACAAAATATTATTCCAAGTGACAGTTTCCCCGTTATGGCCGTAAACATTTTTTAATGTTTGAAATCACTAAAATGTAAATGAAGTGGTAAAAATAGGAAAATATTTCAGATTTTCCAAAAAAGAGTTAAAATGACTGTATATATAATTTTGAAATGTAGTAACTGACGACACATCATTCTGACTGACGGTTTTCCAGTTATGGCCGTAAATACATTTATACTATTTTAAAACACTAAAACATGCGCAGAATGATTAAAACCATAGAATACAACATCAGGTTGATGTTCAATCCTGAGAAGTCTACGGTTATTTGTTTTTGATATATTTGAAATGCTATGATATCAAATTTTTTAATGTTTTTATTAAATAAATTTCAAAAAAAACTACACATTTCGTTAAAAATAAATTAGAATATTTATTTATCTGTTTTCAGTTTCAAGTGTTGAATATTATCTTAAAAGGGTATATTTATATTTTCAATGTTTTTTAATCAAATATTATTTTTCTGTTAAATTTAAAATTTTTTATTTAAAAAATTAAAAAATTATATGCATCATTCTATATATATTCTATGTCTTCTCTGTTCGACATTTCTATTCATAAATGATTTATTTTTCATTGTTGGTGGTAGATACCGACTTTTTGTTGGAGGTTGACCATTCCGATCCACATCATTATTTAAAATTCAACCATTATTGTTATTATTTTCCATAGAATGTTATAATTTTATAAGTTATTATATTTTAATTTTGATTTATTATGTATAGTTTTCATTTTTTTACATTTTTTGATACAGCTAATGAGATGGCATTGTGGGTTTTAGTTGATGAGATGATGCAGAGGTACACAGATGCTGTAGAGGTTACGACATGGAGGTATATTGAACATGGGTTCATGTTGGAAAAATTTAATGTGTATATATTGACGACCAAGGTATTAGTTAATGTATTTGGGGACTGGTAAATAGGTTATGATTAATATGGATGTTTGTATGACTATAAATGTGCGATGTTTTAATTTTAGGTTTATCATATATTTATGTCTTAGTTATTATCATGTTAGTTTTTGTATATTTATTTTTTTATTCCATATTAAAAAAATAAAAATAGATTTAGCAAAGGTATTTTGTAACCACTGCTACCTATATATTATTGAATATATTTAGTGGCAGTTTAGATTAACCACCGCTTAAAATTACCACCGTTAAATTCATTATGGTGGTTAATTTTATTTTATTTGTATTCCAAATAGATATTTTTTTATTATAAAACCACATATAATTAGACAAAAAACGACCACTAAATTCTCAAAAAAATATAGTAAAAAAGAAATTGTGAAATAAAATAAACCACCAATAATTAACTAGTGATCATGAAATACGTGGCGATTTTATGATCCATTGCTAAACAATTACCTTGAAATTTAATCCATTGTTATACCACTAAATAACCACAACAAACCATATCTTTTTTATTACAATATTACCATGAGATAAATAATTTAAAAGGAGAATATCAATGTAATATACATATTAAACATGTATAAATAGAATAATTTATCTTAACTATGAAGAAAAAATTATTATTGTTAGATTATATCCATTCTAAGTAACCAAAATTTTGAAATGATTCAAAAACTTAATCTAGATTCTTATGAGTAGCAAATAATGGTTCAATAGAGTTTTTATTAGTATTATATATTTGATGACTAAATAAATTTGATTCATAATTCAGATACTAAATTATATTAAGTGTCCAAATGACTTAGATATATTAGAGGTTTTCCTATGGTTGACTGTAATAACCTTCTTTGTTACAGGTTGTGAAGTTTAGAGGGCATATATATTTTTCGTTTTATAGTAGGGGATGATTTTATAAATGGTATTTAGATTAAAATGATGGGAGTTTTAACATCTGGAAGATATTCTTTTGGTCATGAATTGAGGCTTGAGATGTTGTTCGGGTGTTCTACTGAAGTTATAAGAGGGGTCAGGGTGATCCCTTTCTGATTTTTTATACATAGGTGTCATAAAACAATGATGGGAGGGGGTCATTATATGATGTGTTCTGAGATGGATATAGTTTCACCATGGCATAGGAATTTTTGGTGTGGTGTATCTTTTGTTGTATTTTTTTATAATTTAAATACTCTAGGGAAGTGGATAATTATGTGAAGGGGGTGTCTCACTATGATGATGAATCTTTTGAGGGGTCATAGGAATCTTATATTTTTGACCATTGGATTTTAATGCGGGGATAACCTGTCCTTCCATGACCATAAGGCCATACCAAAATGGTATCCCATAGGATTTATTATGAATGTGTCACTTCATGAGTGAGGGAGGTCATGACATGGGGCATAAGCCTCACTTGTGTGAGATGCATTTCACCATAACCCATATGGGAGAATAAAAGAATATCTCGGTTGTTTCACAAATGATATGATATCATATTTTTTACATCGATAGACCCATAATTTCAGAGTCATACCAATTGTTTTTAGGTCAAATGAGGATTAAGAGAATACTATTTCAGTCGACTCCTCCCCTCTTCTTTTTCCAATTTGATTCCATTTGAGGAGTTATTTATAATGTCATTATAAAATAGTTTAAGATGATTCTTCTATTCCATTTTAGTTTTCTATAATTTCCCATTTAATCACTATAATTTATAATGTCACGGGGAACATATTTAGTACTTTTTCCATCAGATCATGTTGGAATGAAGTGAGAATGAAGTGGAATTTTTATACAGTGGATAGAGGAACCCCTAGTTTGGTAAACACATATCATTCTCTCCATTTTGTTAGAGGAATAACTGCAAATTATAATTTTATGGTTTTGATAACATTTCATGAAATCTATTATTTACATGGTTCTAGTTGATAAGAACTTTTCTCAAGATGGTATTAATCATATTCCATATACCTTCCATTTATAATTGTTCATAGTTTTGATATGGTGAGATGAGATTGTGATTTAGTAATCAATTACAAATATTTTAATTATGTTGAGGAATTTATTATATGTTTTTCATATTTATTGATATGGATATTAATAATTGATAAACGATATTTGGAGTTGATATGAACTTGGATAAGAATTGGATGAGCATAAGTGATGGTGGATGAGAATCAATTAAAGGTAATAACTCTAAATGAGGTAGGAGGTCCCTCTACATCACTATATGGTATATGAATTTTTGTTATATCAATGTGATATTCAGTATCTTCAGAGAAGGATGATGAACATTAAATAAAAAATTAATCGATTAATTAAACACCCAATAATTGAATGGATGTTCCAAGGGCCACAATGGACCCTTGAACATTGGTTGATTCCTTGTTCTCTAATGGGTGTGCTGTTGATAATATATGTGACTGCTGAGATATGTGGAACCTTAATGAGATCTATTTAGAGTAATTGAATTTATAATAACTAAGATATATTTCATTATCCCCCTTGAGTAGGGGAGAGTGATGGACAAGAATGATTGGACTATGGAGAGGCTATATGTAATCATAAGGTTCCTTATATATTTTTTCCTAGTTAATAAAAGAGAGGGATGAGTGTTCCTACCCCACTGGTACATGAGTACCCCAGTGGGTATTCCATGGGTAAGACTATGGGAAGGGTGGTCATAAGAAGACTGATCTCATTAGGGTTGTAATTATGATGTGATTAGGTTATCCATCTAAAGTTAATGTTATATGGTATTGAAAATAATACCTTTTTGTCCAAATTATGAGCATGGTTATACTAAGGGATGTTATATATTCTATGTGAGAGGCAAGTTCCCAAGTGAAAAATATGAGAAATATGTCCCCATGTGGGGTTTACAAACTATTATATGGCCTAGGGGACCTTGTTGAGTTACCAAGTTACATATTGTCCCCATATATATTTTTTAATTAAAGAAGGAATGTTCGACCAAAAGTCACACCTTAGTATGTAAGGATAAATGGTGATAATATAAAATGGATTTCATGAAAAATATGGGTAGTGATCTTGAGAGGTCGTCATGGTATACATGTTATGGGTTCAAGTGATTTTCTAGCCTATTCAGATTGATATGAGGTTATGTGGAGGATGTTCCCCCATTATATGTGATATATAAACATGTGTGTCTGTTTGTGTGTGGGATTTGTGAATAAGGGTTTAGATGTTGAGGTCAGATGTAACCCTGTGAAATTAATTCCTATTACATGTTTCAGGGTTTGATATGCACTAATGAGTGTAGGATATATTTGGTTTGGGGGGATGATTCTTCTAGGTAGATGTGATATAGTTTCTAGAAAGATACGGGTCCCATGGGTGGATGTAAGTCCTATCGTTTTGGGATTAGATTAGTTTCTCCCAGATGTATAGATATGGTTTTAGGGTGATATGAATTACTGTTAAGTTCATGTTACTCACATTGATCTAGTGAAGGATGTGGTTACTCCTAGCTGTTACTCATATGGGTTTGATGCTAGGCATTGATCCACATCAGTGGAATATTTTATGCTATGAGAAGCCTAAAACAAGCAGGGACATGTATGGATGAACATTGGTGTCACCTTATAACTTAGCTATTTAGAGTGGTATATTTTATTATGAATCCACATTTTTTTGAAAAATATGATCATATCACTTGTTTATATTCTACTATACTAGTTATATTAGGGACATTGTTGGTTGCGGACTATTGATTTTTTCCAACACACTACTAAGGAGGCCCTAACACTTTGGTATTGATGTATAATTCATTTTTAAATTTTTTAAAAGTGTATAGGTCTAAAATTAGATGGAATGCGTTGAATATTGAGGATTGGGATTTAGAGACTAGGATGCGATGAGGCTCATGGATGGAAGTAGGGCCTCCTTATAGTATTATTTTGTATTTTTTTATATGTGATCAGCCTAGTGGGAGATCAATTAGAATGAATGACTTCATGCATCTTCAATAGACTCTTATACCCTGATTCTTTTTTATTAGATTTTTCATAATTTTATTTTTATTTTAGATGTTGATTCAGTATTTCCATTATTTTTTCACTATGATATGAGGGTTTATTCCCCCAATAGTAACACCATAGATACTTACCGCTAGTCTAAATCCTATGGTATATAGGGAGTCACACCTTATGTATTATGACACCATGTGAATTGAAACTATCAAATGTGAATGGAATAAAAAATCATTAAAAAGTGATATATATGATCTTTATATTTATTACTATTTGGGGGTATGATAGAAAAGAAATAAGTATAATTGAAGCTTGTGATGGTCCTTATATGGGTGAATAAAATGATTATTTCTTGTTAGGAATTCTCGGTTACCAGCGACATGAGTTGAATTTTCATGGTTGTCAATATAATAGTTCATATATTTATTCAATTATGATTTAACTATTTTATATATGTAATATGGTTTTTATCTATTCATTTAGTTTCAAGAATAATATATATATGGATCATTTTTTACAGATAAGATTTATATTAAATTTGTTCTTTTTGTTTGAAATTTATATCACTATTGAAAGAGTGTTAAGTTATTTAAAGAATAAATAATGAATTATATAGTGTTCTACTATATTTTTTTGTGGTATTCAACTCAAATAATCCGTTATATATTTTATGTGGTGCCATTTCATTAGAATATTATAGAGAGATATTTCTTGATGTGACTATATGCTCTCTCAATGATAGGGATATATAGTGGCCCTTGGTGGGTTGGTTCAAACATTATATTCCTTAGTGATAAAACCCTTATGGGTGGATGTGAAAAGTTATGTTACTTATAGTTTTAATAATAACCAATTTGGAGTCTTCCCCAGAAGCATCTTCATGGAATTATACTAAATTGAACCGTATTAATATGGTTTTACATTATACAAAACGTCCTATAATGATGCCATTATACGCACATGGATGTGACCTAGTCATCCACATGGTAGTTGGATATAAAAATACCCTTTAAAAATGGGTCCCATGGTGTGGGTTTTTGGTTTAACATTTGATTCTAGATATGTATATATAGGTATCCTAGAGTGTGTGGGATAGAGTGCGGATTGCCTTGTGATATTTAATATTATATCACAGATCATTCCATATGATAAATGCATTATGTGAAATCGGGGTTTTTTGGGTAGGTAGGATATCCTAGTGGTATTGATATGTGGCTTAGGATACTAAGGTTATACATCCTATTAATCAATAATATAAAATTTTCTTTCTATTATTTTGGTCAGTTATGTTGTATGAGGGTAACTTAAGAGAGGGATTATCCAAGACATGTGAGTTCGTTTAGAGAGAAGAAGCATAGTTAGATGATTTTCATTTAAAATTGATGCACATGTAGTTTTATTAGTTGGGTAGTTTAGGAAATTATAATATTCATGTATCATGGATAATGATCCTAGATGGATGGATCTTGGATGGATATATTTTGTGTATATGTTTTGTTGTTTATGGAACAATGTTTGAGTTGTGTGTGATCAAGTGTTAAAAATTGTCAAGGGTGGTATTTAATTACTTTTTAAAAGAATTGAATGTGGTAATTTAATCTAATAAATATTTAAATGCATTGGATAATGTTTAGTTGATTAGGTTTACAGACCTACGTTGAGGTTATATGACTTTTGGAATCATGTGTCAGGTTGTGCAATCGAGTAGTATGTGAGCATATATCCATTAGGTTTGGATGATACTTATTTAGATAATGAATAATAATCTAAAAGGAGCATTCTTAGAGGATAATTCAACCTTGAGGATTATAGTGGATGTTGAAATTTATTTTTATAAAATTCAGGGACGTGAGAGGGAATGCGAGAATTGGTTACACACAATGCATATTGGGTTATTGATCAGTGAATGGACATGTGTGGGTTGATGACATAGGAAATAATTGAGATGGTTAACAGAATATTTTTATAGGGTTTTGAATGATAATTTTAGTTTTTTACACTATCATTTTGGAGACATCATTAATGGATGGTGATGGAAATTGATAGGATGAGTGAGTGTGGCTTGGGAGGAGAAACACATGAATGATTTTGTAACCTCTAAAGTCTTCCAGTGGATGAGGAGAATAAGGAAATACAGAAATATGGGATACAATATTTGATTATATTAGGGTATGAACCTCATTATACATGTAATTTTAATTAATTTATAGGATGGATTTACTGGTGAGATAGGAATTGGTAACGTAACACCCCAAGATTTCATGATATGCTTCTCTTTCAATAATGCAATAGCTTTCATTGTACGCAAGTTCGAGATTCTAACACACTGTGACCAATAAAAGTAGTCATTATGAATATTAATATACACCTTTTGAATTATATAAATTTTATATTTCAAAATGGACTTCATTTTTGGATTTGGAGTATCGAAATTATCCTATGTTGATTTTTTGGTATTTTTCCGAGAACTTCCAATTTTTGATGAATAGTGAAAAATACTTAAAAACAACTTTTTTAATCAAAATAATTTATTGTGATAAATTATAACATTGAGTGGTTTTACAGTATAATTAGAATATAATTTTACCATTTTATCGAATGGTGGTCATTAGAATTAATTTCACATTGAAATTGGACATAAACAATTGTCAATATTTTGATTGACATTCTTTCATAAAAACACGCTATTTGTTTTGACAATGAGAATTAATTATAAAATTAATAAACGAAACTTATATGTTTTGAATTTGGTAAAATAGACATCATCTTTGAATTTGGAGTATCAAAAATAACTTAGGGTGAAGTTTTGGTATTTTTCTCAAAAACAACAATTTTTGATGAATAGTGCAACCACTAAGTGGTAGTTAAAAAACTGATTTTTTGTTTAAATGAATCTTTACCGCTTCTATGAACTGAATTTTAAAAATCCGACATACATGGTTTTCATTATTAAGTAAAATGTGGTTCAATGAGATGAAAATAATTTTTGGTGAATAGTAACTTTTGAGTTCTATTAACCACGATTAGAGGTAATTTGGGTAATTTAAGGTAAAAATGATATTATAAAAATATAAAAATATATTGACACATGTCCTACTCTTATTGGATGAGTCATGGCCGATCAAGACAAACCATGGGACGAATTTTGGGACCCCATGGGCCACTTTTGTAAGATAATGACATTAATACCTTTTATTTAAAGTAAAAATAAAAATGTCACAAACATGTATTGTTTTACTAAAACAATTGTTACAAGGGGTTATACAAGTTATCTTTTCGACTATAAATATCAATTGGAAAGATAATAATATTTCCTACATCATGGTAATTTTTTTAATAATTTTTAGGCATTATATAAACAAAATTTATTTATGACACCATGATGATGCAACGATTACCTCATTAATGAACGATTTAAATAAAATGAATAGATATGGTAAAATCTAAGACTTACACTTGGGTAAAGCATATTGGATGGGTGTATTTCGAGACCTTATCACCGTATGATCTAAATATATCATTGTGGATCCTTTAAAATCAGAAAACAATTTCATAATAATGTAACAATTTATGACTTTCCAAGAGTTCCCCTCCTCTCCTCTTATAAAAGGCCCCCACCTATACCACCTTATTCACACCATAAAATCCATTTGGATAAGACAACCTCTTCCAAAATACTCCATCAACTTCCCTCTATTACTCCTAGAAGCCTCACTTTGGGAATAAGTATTCCCAAAGAAGCCTTTGGCTCAAATCAAAAAGAGTTACCTGATTTTTAGGTAATGTATTCTCTTATGTTATTTTGTTTTATTTTTATTCTCCAACCCCTTAAACTCTTTTTATTCCTTTATTTTGTAACAACACCAGTATAATAAATATACTATAATTTTTTTATGAGAATTATTTTATTTACACTTACACACACATTCATCTAATAGTTAAAGAACGTATTGTTTCTGTGGGTAGCGATTTACTGCCTCACAAAACGACGATTGTTCGATCTTCTTTTAACACATATCATGGTTGCCATAAAGAGTTACTATATTTATATATGATATATATTATGTTTATGTTTTCCTTATGCTTCTGTATTTTTCATTTATGGAATACCTTTATGATTTCCATTATGGGTAAACACGATAATTTCATTTTAGGAAGTGCGGACTACCGCCCCCTCAATGTGATTTGAATCGTTAATGACATATGTGGGATGTATAAATGATGGAGTAAATGATATTATATATTATATTATACTGTAATTATAATATAACTTTATATCATTATGATTTCATTACATTCAATGTGAAATAGAAATGAAAGTAGCGTTCATGCGTACGTACGGCTTACCGTCTCCAGGAACGGTGCATTTCATTTCTTACTTCTAAATGTTATGTAATATTATAAATGCATATATATACAGAATATATATGATATATTGGATATCTACATCCTGAATATAATTTTGTATATAATGGATATTTTACCACATTAACAACTTCTAATTATAAGAAGTTTATTTTTGACTCACGTATTAAAGATCGACAAAACGGCCGTTATTAACTTAAATAATTAAATAATGTTCATAACATGGTAATATGTGATATAAAAGGAATAATGAACTTGTAAAAGGTTCTTAAGAATGTGTAAATTTACTCTAGTTTTTTATTCAGTAGGTTAAAGAATTATCGAGTCAAGTCGGACACGAGGTAAGGGACTTCGTCTCCATCCCCTTTCATTGAGGCATATTTTGTTATATACACAACTTTCATTTATACGGTGTATAAACCCCTTTAAATTTTACTTTTATTCAAAAAGAATATTTTAATACGAAGTGTTTTTACTAAACAACAAAAGGATTGTGTTGTCTTGCATATGCGGCGACAACGACTACTCCGCCGCCTTGTCCATTATTTGAGTTTTGGATTCCTCTTAAATCCATAGCTTTTTTAAATGAAAAATAAATACCATGTTTTAATTTTCTCTTATTTTGGTATTGAAAATGGTTTTGATAATGTTTTTATTATATTAATGTGTTTTAATTGATATCTAGTGATTGAAATATGGAAATGTTATGTTTCCTTTATGTATATTTTATGTGATACAGTTATGATATGGTTCTTGGGAATTGTTTATGATATGTTTAAACCTTTTCATATAAGGAATGAATTGGACTTAATAAGTGATGGGTGGAGCCTGCTATAGATCCTCAATGCATCGGAAGGCCTCATGAGACAAACTAGTGTCTTGGAACAATTCCTTGACAAAATCTTATTTGTAGTCTTAGCACAAGGCCATGACTATGTGGTTTTGATAGTCTTGAATTATGCATTCAATCATTATGAAAGTGGTTATTGATATTCCATGTGATTATTCGACTAGTAGAATATCCTTGTGAATCAGTAAATGGCATTATTTAATTTAATTTTTTCCATATTATGCTGATGTTAATGTTTAAAAGGATTTTGTTTTAGTTATTCACTGCCTTAAATGATTATGTTTATTTATCAAAGTTTCCTCTATATTATTATCCTTACTGAGAATCTGAGCTCACCCCTTTCTATGTTTTATTTTACCAGGATGTGATGAAATATTTTATGACTGACCTGCAGGGATAGTCTGAAGGGGATATGAGTGTGGAATATGGAGACTATGTTATTATAGTTTTTCTCATTATGATGTAATGTAACATTTATGAATGTATCTATTGTTTCCAAGGCTACTAAACTAATTGGTATTTCGAGACTTGATCCTTTGTGATCATGCCAATGTTACATAATAATGCACCGACTCTAGGTAACTGGGGTCAGGGTATTACAGTTGGTATCAGAGGCAGTTTAGTACTATCCTTGGAAGCAAGATTTACATAAACTCTGATTAGAGCAGATATCCCTAAGATAGTCTTTGAGGATTATTATAAAAGAAAATCCTAGAATTTTGGTAAAGTATAGATTTTGTATATTTTCCAAGCAATACATCCCTGTCTCAATACGATCAGGTAGAGGTGACTCAGGCATAGATGTAACAAGGGGTAAAACCCGAAAACACCGCTTTGAGCTAGACTCGAATGGGAACTGGTGCACCACAAAGGGCCTTGCTGTACTCTAGGATACGACACTCCCGAGGGATATGCTTAGGATAATTATCATATTATTTACAAAACATTATGAAGAGTTTATGAATATATACTTCCTCAAAGAAAACATTTTTATGATTCTTTATTATATCCATAAATAGTTAAATTTATGTTATGTGTTTTAAAAGTATGGAATTATGTATTTCGATTCATAAACTAATCTAGTTTATGAAATTGTTTAGAAATAGGGCCTACTGGAAGGAATGAAAATTGTATCAATGCAATAACTCCATGTAGGGACTTCCCTCCCGCTCAAGATAGTGGAGCTGGTGATGCAACTGGTGTTGATCAGCTAATCACCGTACTGGGACAACCCACTCAGGTTGTGAATAAAAACCTTTTCTGTATAGAGTACTCTGATCCGCATCATGGAGGATCAATTTTAGATCGCTTCATGAGGTAGAAACCACCAATATTCAATGGGATTACCAATACATTAGTAGTTGAGCAATGGATAAGTTCCCTAGAGAAAATATTTCAGGATTTAGGGAGTATTGAAAGGGAAAAAGTTGTCATGGCAGTTTACCGCCTCACTGGAGATGCGGATCAACGGTGGTCACTGATACAAAACACGAAGAAAGATGATAAAGTATCAAATATGGAATGGAGGGAGTTCAAAGAGTTTTTCTTAGAAAAATACAATCTTCGTGACCATCGAGTAGATATGGAAAGTCAATTTTTGTGTTTGAGACAAAGGGAGGATGAGAATGTCTCAAATTATGAGTCTAAATTTACAAGGTTAGTGAGGCATGCTGCAGATTATATATGTAACCCAAAAAGTAAGACTGATCGTTTCATTAATGCGTTAAAACCATTTCTCTGTCGAGCCTTAGTCTCATAATCTTTCTCATCATATGAAGATATTTTATCATCTTCTATCAAGACAGAAAAAGAAATTCTCTATGTCTTATGACAATAATGTAATGCAAGAGAAGAGGAGAACAGTGGAACAAGAGACAACTGAAGGGAAAAAGGGAAAGAAGGATTTTCTATTGTTCGATAATTTTGGGAAGAATCACCCTGGTACTTGACTAAAAGGAATGGATGTTTGTTATAAATGTGGGGGAAAAGGTCACCAGGCTCGTGATTGCAATGGAAAGAAAGAAGCTATCAATGTTGAATGGTACAATTGTAGGGAAATGGGGCATTATGAAAATGATTGTACTAAGCATCAGGGTAACTTACCTCAGAAAAGGCCAAGGGATCAAGTCCAATCTTATGTAGTTACTACATTTGAAGTGGAAAAATTAATGCATTGGTTATTTTGGACTGAAGAATTATATTACGGTTATAAGATTTATGTGATATATATAAGGATTGTACTACAATACATATTGTTTTAATTAAGGTTTTAATATGATGAAGGTAATCATATTTTTAGTATGTGACAATAAGAGAAACTTTACATTATTTGGAGAATATGATGTTATAATTAATTTTTTAATTTAGAGACCTTTTAGAGAAAGTCTGGATAGAGGAATTTTTGATAACTATAAAGGTTGGAAGGGATTAATTTGAACATTAGATAGTATTGTTTAAGGTTAAAACATTTCTGAATATTATTTTTGAATATTATAATACTATAGTTTTAGGAAAAGGATAACCTCCAGGTTGAGGGATAACCCATCACGTCAGACAAAGCTGCAGGAATCGAACCCTCAACCATAGTGCGACATGCATTGATTACCTACCACTAGACTACAGGAAGTCCCGAGTTATTAAGAAATAGTTTTCCTAATCTAAATGGTATGTGTTAATATTTTGAACCTTTTACGATTAGGATAAATATAATATTTTTGAGTTCTATTGTGTTTTAGTGAAAGATGAGTTTGTGGTATAAATTAGTTGATGGATGAAATGAATTCTTAAGCTTTAGGGAAGAGATATTAAATCAAAAATATGTTATCATAATACCTTATGTTTTGTTGAGCTACTGATATTTTCATCATAGATTGATGGCATTGAGGCCCTCAATTTTAGACTTGTTTGTGATTGATGACCTCAATAAGTCACTACAAGTATTTACGTTTTTCCTCCAATAATGTGTGTCTAATTTCCACCAATGTTCTCTTAATCAAGATCCTAATTTGGGGGTGACATTTTCATTTCCCCCTCCCTCATGTTAAGGCTAAATTTTATTAACCTAATTTCCGTTGTTCGTTTTCCAAAAAGGTTTTTTCTATTTTCAACATTTTATTTTCAAAGAACATTTTCAAATTGCGAGGACTCAATTTATTGAAGGAGGGGAGAATGTAACACCCCAAGATTTCTTGATACGCTTCTCTTTCAAAAATGCAATAGCTTGCATTGTACGCACGTTTGAGATTATAACACACTACGACCAATCAAAGTAGCCATTATGAATATTAATAACCACTTTTTGAATTGTATAAATTTTATATTTCAAAATGGACTTCATTTTTGGATTCGGAATATCCAAATTACCCTATGTTGAATTTTTGTTATTTTTCTGGGGACATTCAATTTTCCACGAATAGTGATGAATACTTAAATTTTTTTTCTAATAAAAATAATTTATAGTGATAAATAATACTATTTAGTGGTTTTAAAGTATAATTATAATATATTTTTACCATTTTATCCAATGGTGGTCATTATAATAAAGTTCACTTTGAAATTGGACATAAACAATTGTCAATCTTTTGATTGATATTCTTTCTTAAAAACACGCTATTT
Source organism: Viscum album (assembly GCA_963277665.1). Classification (NCBI taxonomy): domain Eukaryota; kingdom Viridiplantae; phylum Streptophyta; class Magnoliopsida; order Santalales; family Viscaceae; genus Viscum; species Viscum album. The sequence continues at coordinate 631,591,615 of OY728121.1, forward strand.
GTTTTCAAAACGAGAATTAATTATAAAATTAATTAATGAAACATATATGGTTTGAATTTGGTAAAATAGACATCATCTTTGAATTTGGAATATCAAAAATAGATTAGGGTGAATTTTTGGTATTTTTCTCAAAAACTTCAATTTTTGATGAATAGTGCAACCACTATGTGGTAGTTAAAAAACTGATTTTTCGTTTAAATGAAACTTTACCACTTCTGTGAATTTAATTTCAAAAATCCGACATACATGGTTGTCATTATTAAGTAAAATTTGGTTCAATGAGATGAAAATAATATTTGGTGAATAGTAACTTTTCAGTTTTATTAACCGCGATTAGAGGTAATTAGGGTAATTTAAGGTAAAAATGATATTATAAGAATATAAGAATATATTGACACATGTCCTACTCTTATTGGATGAGTCATGGCCGACCAAGAAAAACCATGGGACGTTTTTTGGGACCCCATGGGGCCACTTTTGTAAGATAATGACATTAATACCTTTTATTTAAAGTAAAAATAAAAATGTCACAAACATGTATAGTTTTACTAAAAAAAATTTACAAGGGGTTATAAAAGTTATATTTTCGACTATAAATATCCATTGGAAAGCTAAAAATATTTCCAACATCATGGAAATTTTTTTAATAATTTTTAGTCATTATATAATAAAAAGTTATTTATGAAACCATGATGATGCATCGATTACCTCATTAATGAACGATTTATAAAAAATGAAAAGAGAAGGTAAAATATTAGACTTACACTTGTGTAAAGCCTATTGGATGGGTGAATTTTGATCTCTTATCACCATATCCTCGAAATATATCATTGTGGAAACTTTAAAATCCGAAAAGAATTTCATAATAATGTAACATTTTATGACTTTCCAAGAGTTCCCCTCCCCTCCTCTTATAAAAGGCCCCCACATCTACCACATTATTCACACCATAAAATACATTTGGATAGGCCAACCTCTTCCAAAATACTCTATCAACTTCCATATATTACTCCTAGAAGCCTCACGTTGGGAATATGTTTTCCCAAGGAAGCCTTTGGCTCAAATCAAAAAGAGTTACCCGATTTTTAAGTAATGTCTTCTCTTATGTCCTTTTGTTTTATTTTACTTCTCCAAACCCTTAAACTCTTTTTATTCCTTTCTTTTGTAAAAAAACCAGTATCATTAATATATTATATTTTTTTATGAGAAGGATTTGATTTACACTTACACACACCTTCGTCTAATGGTTAAAAAACATATTGTTTCTGTGGGTGGCGAATTTCAGCCTCACGAAACAATGATTGTTCGATCTTCTTTTAACACCTATCATGGTGGCCATAAAGAGTTACTATATTTATATATGATATATATTATGTTTAGTTTTTCCTTATGCTTCTTTATTTTTCATTTATGGAATACCTTTATTATTTCCATTATGGGTAAACACGATAATTTGATTTTAGGAAGTGCGGACTACCGCCCCCTCGAAGTTATTTGAATCGTTAATGCCATATGTGGGACATATAATTGATGGAGTAAATGATATTATATATGATATTATACTTTAATTATAATATAACTTTATTTCATTATGATTTCATTCCATTAAATATGAAATATAAATGAAATTAGCGTTCATGCGTACGTACGAATTACCATCTCCAGGAACGGTGCATTTCATTTATTACCACTAAATGTTACGTAATATTATAAATGCATATATATTTTGGATATATATGATATATTTGATATCTTCATCCATAATATAAATCTGGATATAATGGATATTTTACCACACGAACAACTTCTAATTATAAGAAGTTTATTTTTGACTCAAGTATCAAAGATCGAAAAAATGATCGTTATTAACATAAATAATTAAATAATGTTCATAACATGGTAATAAGTGATATAAAAGTAAACATAAATTTGAAAAATGTTCTTAAGAAATTATAAATTAACTCTAGTTTGTTATTCAGGAGGTTAAAGAATGATCGAGTCAAGTCGGACACGAGGTAAGGGACTTCGTCTCCATCCCCTTTCATTGAGGCATATTTTGTTATATACACATATTTCTTTTATATGGTGTATAAACCCCTTTGAAATTTATTTTTATTAAAAAATAATCTTTTAATACAAAGCATTTTTACTAAACGAAAAACGTAATGTTTTGTCTTGCATATGCGGCGACAACGACTACTCCGCCTCCATGACCATTATTTGAGTTTCGGCTTCCTCTACAAGCCATAACTTTTTTTTAAATGAAAAATAAATAACACGTTTTAATTTTCTCTTATTTTGGTATTGAAAGTGGTTTTGATAATGTTTTGATTATATTAATGTGTTTTAATTGATATCTAGTGATTGAAATGTGGAAATGTTATGTTTCCTTTATGCATATTTTATGTGATACTGTTATGATATGGTTCTTGGGCATTGTTTATGATATGATTAAACCTTTTCATATAAGGAATGCATTGGACTTAATAAGTGATGGGTGGAGCCTGCTATAGCTCCTCGATGCATCGGTAGGTCTCATGAGACAAACTAGTGTCTTGGAACAAGGCCTTGAGAAAATATTATTTGTAGTCTTAGCACAAGGACTTGACTATGTGGTTATGATAGTCTGGCATTATGAATTCCATCATTATGAAAGTGGTTATTGATATTGCATGTGATTGTACTACTAGTAGAATATCCATGTGAATCAGTAAATGTCATTATTTAATTTTTTTTCCATATTATGCTAATATTCAAGTTTAAAAGGATTTTGTTTTAGTTATTAACTACCTTAAATGTTTATTTTTATTTATGAAAGTTTCCGCTATATTATTATCCTTACTGAGCATCTGAGCTCACCCCTTTCTATGTTTTATTTTCCTAGGATGTGAAGAAATATTTTATGACTGACCGGCAGGGATAGTCTAAAGGAGATATGAGTCTGGACTATGGAGACTATGTTATTGTAGTTTTTAACATTATGATGTAATGTAACATTTATGAATGTATCTAGTCTTTCCAAGGCTACTAAACTAATCGGTATTTCGAGACATGATCTTTTGTGATCATGAAAATGTTACGTAATAATTCACCGACTCTGGGTAACTGGGGTCAGGGTATTACAGTTGGTATCAGAGGCAGTTTAGTACTAACCTTGGAAGCTAGATTTAGATAAACACTGATTAGAGCAGATAGCCCTAAGATAGTCTTTGAGGATTAATATAAAATAACATCCGAGAATTTTGGTAAAGTATAGATTTTGTGTATTTTACGAGCAATACATCCCTGTCTCGATACGAGAAGGTAGAGGTGACTCATGCACAGGTGCACGACAATGGGTCTTGCTGTACTCTTGGTTACGACACTCCAGAAGGATATGCTTAGGATAATTATCATTTTATTTACAAACCATTATGAAGGGTTTATGTGTATATACTTCCTCAAAGAAATTTTTTTATGATTATGTATTATATCCATAAATAGTTCAATTTATGTTATGTGTTTGAAAAGTATGGAATTATGTATTTCGATTCATAAACTAATCTAGTTTATGGGATTGTTTTGAAATGATCCCTTATGGATGGAATGGAAACCGTATCAATGCAGGCACTCCATGTAGGGATTTCCCTCCTGCTCAAGATAATTATAGTGAGCTGGTGATGCAACTGGTGCTGATCAGCTAATCACCATACTGGGACAACCCACTCAGGTTATGAATAAAATCCTTACCCGTATAGAGCACCCTGATCTGAAGCATGGAGGATCAATGTTAGATCGCTTCATGAGGCAGCAACCACCAATATTAAATGGGAGTACCAATCCATTAGTAGTTGAGAAATGGATAATTTCCCTGAAGAAAATATTTCAGGCTTTAGGGTGTAGTGAAAGAGAAAAAGTTGTCATGGCAGTTTACCACATCACTGGAGATGTTGATCAATGGTGGTCATTGATACAAAACACGAAGAAAGATGATGAAGTATCAAATATGGAATAGAGGGATTTCAATGAGTTTTTCATATCAAAATACATTCCTCGTGACCATCGAGCAGATATGGAAAGGAAATTTCTGAGTTTGAGACAAAGGGAGGATGAGAATGTTGCAAATTATGAGTCTAACTTTACAAGGTTAGCAAGGCATGCTATAGATTATGTATGTAACCCAAGAAGTAAGACTGATCGTTTCATTGATGTGTTAAAACCATTTATCTGTCGAGCCATAGACTCATAATCTTTCTCATCGTATGAAGATATTTTATCATGTGCTATCAAGACAAAAAAGTAATTCTATATGTCTTATGGCAATAAAGTAAAGCAAGAAAAGAGGAGAAAAATAGAACAAGAGATAGATAATGGGAAAAAGGGAAAGAAGGATATTCTATTATGCGATAATTGAGGGAAGAATTACCCTGGTACTTGCCTAAAAGGAATATAAGTTCATTATAAATGTGGGGAAAAAGGTCACCAGGCTCGTGATTGCAATGGAAAGAAAGAGGCTATCAATGTTAAATGCTACAATTGTAGGGAAATGGGGCATTATGAAAATGAATGTCCTAAGCATCAGGGTAACTTACCTCAGAAAAGGCCAAGGGATCAAGGACAGTCTTATGCAGTTACTACATTTGATGTGGAATAATTAATGCATTTGTGCTTTTGTACTCAAAGATTATATTCTGGTTATAAAAATAATGTGATATATATATAAGGATTGTACTGCAGTACTTATTGTTTTCATTAAGGTTTTAATATGATGAAGTTAATCATATTTTTAATATGTGACAATAAGAGAAACTTTACTTTATATTGGGAATATGAAGATACAATTTATTTTTGAATTTAGAGACCTTTTAGAGAAAGTCTGGACAGAGGAATTTTGGATAACTATAATGGTTGGAAGTGATTAAGTTGAACATTAGATAGTATTGTTTAAGGTTAAAACATTTCTGAAGATTATTTTTGGAATATTATAATACTATTGTGTTAGGAAAAGGACAACCTGCAGGTTGAGGAATAACCCATCGTGTCGGACAAAGGTGTTGGAATCAATCTCTCAACCATAGTGCGACATGCCTTTATTACCTACCACTAGACTACATGAAGTCCATAATTATTACGAAATAGTTTTACAAATCTAAATGGTATGTGTTAATATTTGGAACCTTTTACGATTAGCATAAATATAATATTTTTGAGTTCTATTGTCTTTTAATGAAAGATGAGTTTGTGGTATAAATTAGTTGATGGATGAAATTCTACCTCTCAAGTATATATATATATATATATATATATATATATCTTATTCTATGAATAAATTAATTCTTAAAATTTAGGGAAGATATATTAAATCAAAAACATGTTATCCTAATACCTTATGTTTTGTTGAGCTGGTGATATTTTCATCATAGATTGATGGCTTTGAGGCACTCAATTTTACACTTGTTTGTGATTGATGACCTCAATCTATCCCTACAAGTATTTAAGTTTTTCCTCCAATTATGTGTCTCTAATTTCCACCAATGTTCTCTTAATTGAGATCCTAATTTGGTGGTGACTTTTTCATTTCCCTTTCCCTCATGTTAAGGCTAAATTTTATTAACCTTATTTCCGATGTGGGGTTTCCACAAAGGTATTTTCTATTTTCAACCTTTTATTTTCAAAGAACATTTTCAAATTGCGAGGATGCATTTTATTGAAGGAGGGGAGAATGTAACACACCAAGATTTCTTGATACGCTTCTCTTTCAATAATGCAATAGCTTGCATTGTACGCAAGTTCGAGATTCTAACACACCGTGACCAATCAAAGTAGCCGTTATGAATAATAATACCCACATTTTGAATTAAATAAATTTTATATTTCAAAATGGATTTCATTTTTGGATTCGGAATATCAAAATTACCCTATGTTGAATTTTTGGTAATTTTCCGAGGACATTCAATTTTCGATGAATAGTGAAAAATACTTAAATTTTTTTTCTGATCAAAAATATTTATAGTGATAAATAATACTATTGAGTGGTTTTAAAGTATAATTATAATATAGTATTACCATTTTATCCAATGGTGTAATTATAATAAATTTCACTTTGAAATTGGACATAAACAATTGTCAATCATTCGATTGCTATTCTTTCTTAAAAACACGCTATTTGTTTTGACAACGGGAATTAATTATATAAATAATTAATAAAACATATATGTTTTTAATTTGGTAAAATAGACGTCATCTTTGAATTTAGAATATCAAATATAGCTTAGGGTGAATTTTTGGTATTTTTCTGAAAAACCTCAATTTTTGATGAATAGTGAAACCACTAAGTGGTAGTTAATAAACTAATTTTTCGTTTAAATGAAACTTTACCACTTCTTTGAATTGAATTTCAAAAATCCGACATACATGGTTGTCGTTAGTAAGTAAAATTTGGTTCAATGTGATACAAATAATTTTTTATGAATAGTATCTTTTGAGTTTTATTAACCGCGATTAGAGGTAATTAGGGTAATTTAAAGTAAAAATGATATTATAAGAATATAAAAATGTATTGACACATGTCCTACTCTTATTAGATGAGTCATTTATGACCAAGACAAACCATTGGACTATTTTTGGGACCCCATGGGGCCACTTGTTTATGATAATGACATTAATATCTTTTATTTAAAGTAAAAATTAAAATGTCCCAAACATGTATTATTTTACTAAAACAATTTTTACAATGGGTTATATAAGTTATATTTTAGACTATAAATATCCATTGGAAAGATAAAAATATTTAATACATCATGGTAATTTTTTTATAATTTTTAGGAATTAGAAAAAAAAAATTTATTTTTGACACCATGATGATGCAACAATTACATCATAAATGAACGATTTAAATAAAATGAAAAGATAAGGTAAAATCTAAGACATACACTTGACTGAATCCAATTGTATGGGTGGATTTGGAACCCTTATCACCATATCCTTTGAATATATCATTGTGGGACCTTTAAAATAAGAAAATAATTTCATAATAATGTTACATTAAATGATATTCCAAGAGTGCCGCTCCCCTCCTCTTATAAAAGGCCCCCAACCCTACCACCTTATTCACAACTTCAAAGCCATTTGGATCGACAAACTCTGCCCATATACTCTATAAACTTCCCTATCTTACTCCTAGAAGCCTCAAATTGGGCAGATGTATTCCCAAGGAAGCCTTTGGGTCAAATCAAATAGAGTTACCCGATTTTAATGTAATTTCTTCTCTTATGTTCTTTTGTTTCATTTGCTTCTCCAACCCCTTAAAATCATTTTATTCCTTTATTTTGTAACAACACCAGTATATTCAATATACTAGAATGTTTTTATGTGAAGGATTTGATTTACACTTACACACACCTTCGTCTAAGAGTTAAAGAACATACTGTTTTGGTGGGTGGCGAATTGCTGCCTCACGAAACGATGATTGTTCAATCATCTTTTAACACCTCTCATGGTGGCCATTAAGATGTAACTATATTTATATATGATATATATTATTTTTCTGTTTTCCTTAGTCTTCTGTATTTTTCATTTATGGCATACCATTATGATTTCCATTCTGGGAAAACGCGATAATTTCATTTTAGGAAGTGTGGATTACCGCCCCCTCAATGTGATTTGAATCGTTAATCCCCTCTGTGGGATGTATAAAGGATGGATTAAATGATATTTTATATGATATTATACTGTAATTATAATATACCTTTATATAATTATTATTTCATTCCATTAAATACGAAATAGAAATGAAAGTAGCATTCATGCGTACGTACGGCTTACCGTCTCCATGAACGATGCATTTCATTTCTTACCACTAAATGTTATGTAATATTATAAATGCATTTGTATACTGGATATATATGATATATATGATATCTACATCATGAATATAATTATGGATATAATGGATATTTTACCACATGAACAACTTGTAATTAATAGAAGTTTATTTTTGACTCAAGTGCCAAAGATCGACAAAACGACCGTTATTAACTTCAACAATTACAAAATGTTCATAACATGGTAATAAGTGATATAAAAGGAATAATGAACTTAAAAAATGTTCTTAAGAAATTATAAATTTACTCCAGTTTATTATTCAGTAGGCTAATGATCGATCGAGTCAAATCGGACATGAGGTAAGGGACTTCGTCTCAATCCCCTTACATTGAGGCATATTTTGTTATATACACAACATTATTTTATACGGTGTATAAACCCATTTGAAATATAAATTTATTCAAAAAGTCTCTTTTTATATGAAGCGTTTTCACTAAAGAGCAAAATGAATGTTTTGTCTTACGTATGCGGCGACAACGACTTCTCTGCCGCCATGACCATTATTTGAGTTTCGGCTTCCTCTAGAAGCCATAACATTTTTTTAAATGAAAAATAAATACCAAGATTTAATTTTCTATTATTTTGGTATTGAAATTGGTTTTGATAATGTTTTGATTATATTAACGTGTTGTAATGGATATCTTGTGATTGAAATGTGGAAATGTTATGTTTCCTTTATGCATATTTTATGTGATACAATTATGATATGGTTCTTTTGAATTATTTATGATATGTTTAAACCTTTTCATATAAGGAATGAATTGGACTTAATAAGTGATGGGTGGAGCCTGCTATAGATCCTCTATGCATCAGTTGGTCTAATGAGACAAACTAGTATCTTGGAACAAGGCCTTCACAAAATATTATTTGTAGTCTTGGCACAAGGCCTTGACTATGTGGTTATCATAATCTGGAATTATGCATTCCATCATTATGAAAGTGGTTATTGATATTTCATTTGATTATTCGACTAGTAGAATATCCATGTGAATAAGTAAATAGCATTATTTAATTTTAGTTTTGCCATATTGTGCTGATGTTCAAGTTTAAAAGGCTTTTGTTTTAGTTATACAGTGCCTTAAATGTTTATGTTTATTTATGAAAGTTTTCACTATATTGTTATCCTTTCTGAGCATCTGAGCTCACCCCTTTCTATGTTTTATTCTCCCAGGATGTGAAGAATTATTTTATGACTGACCTGTAGGGATAGTCTGAAGGGGATATGAGTATGGACTATGGAGACTTTGTTATTAGAGTTTTTCACTTTATGATGTAATGTAAAATTTATGAATGTATCTAGTGTTTCCAAAGCTCCTAAACTAATCGTTCTTTCGAGACATGATCTTTTGTGATCATGCCAATGTTACGTATTAATGCATCGACTCTAGGTAATTGGGGTCGGGGCATTACAGGTAACGATCAATGTTTTTCACTTGATCACATGTATGAGTGGTAGAGTCACGTCCTCAACTTATATGAGGTAATAGAAGAAGAAATGACCAAGGATATTGGTGTTTTATATTATTATAGTGATGATAAAGACAATAATGTGTTAGGGAGAACCATAGCAATAAAAGACATATGAATATTATATTAGAAGGTTCATGGATGTAGTGAGACCAGTTTATGGATGGTCAAGATGGTTGAGGAAAATCAGTGTAGAGGTAAATATGATGTTACCTAGTTCTTTGGTAGATACCATGCATAGTGTTTTAGATATGATGTTAGACCTGATCTATGAATATGAATCTCACTTGGGATGGATTTTGGATTTACTTGGAAGTGAGTCAGATTAGAGGTGCATTGATGCTCAAGAAGCGAATATGAGGGTTTATGTGGGTGGTTGGTGATTCAACCTTGGAATTTCCCTAAATTTTGGGATTGATCTTTGATGTGAGTGTTTGAATGATCACATAAAACTATAAAAAATTAACTCATTGTGGTCGGGTGATGGGAGAGGGAATTATCTGTTGTTTTCCAAAATATTATTTTATTGGTTGACTAATGGAGTCACAACCTCTATTTTTTCAATTTTATATGCTGATATGGTAAAAATACCATGCATGTTGGTGGAAATTGAATACGTCTTTGGTAAGTTATTCCCCTAGGGGGGGGATAACCATTTCATATAATAATCTTTTATGAGTTGAGAAATATGGTTGAGATCACTACAATCTTGTGAATAAATTTATTGATGACACTTTTGATTCTTTGCTTAGAAAGGTTCTGTTTAGAAACAACTTCATATTTTAAGTGGTGATTGAATTACCTAGATAGTTAGATAATAGTAAGGGGTTGAATTAGTGGTAAATTTTTTATTGATTATTTATTTTGAATAATCCCTTATAAGTAGTTAATCTCAAGATTCAAAATATAAGATCTCTTTCTCACCAGTATGTAAAAACATGAATTAATAAGAACACATGGAAATTTTTACTAGGTTTGAGCACTCTATAATATCCAACTCAATCTGATTTATAAATACCATTGAGAAATATATTTTATTATTTCTATAAAATTACAGTTAATGAAAATTGATTTTAATTGACATTTATGATTTCTAAATGTATTATCCACTTATATTTGAAGGTTGATATAATCCACTTTCCACAGTTAATTAGTCAACATTATTTACACTGGAAGAACATGTTATTCAATGAATTTTAATTCAAAGTAGTATTAATCATGTCTTTAAAAATGGTTTGATTACCAATTATAAATGTATATTTTTTATTTTTAAATAACCATGACTACCTTGATGAATAAAAAACTATAATAGCAGGTTTGTCTTTCCTTACATTTCTTCAGGATAATCTATCGATGTTTTGAGGTAATGTATTTATATAGAGGGGCTCATTACTCATTGATAGAATGGTCCGGGATAAATTATAAAATAATATTAATTCCTTAACTTATATATAATTTCATATTGAGTGTTGGTCATGTTTATATTCTTTCATTATCTTCAAAATAGAAAAATATTTAATGTAGCAAAGAATCAGTGTCTCAATTTTTTAACGCACTTCCCTTATTCAAATTTTCAGATTTAATTTCCCAATTTTTTTTGGGAATATAATTTCTATAATACCATATGGAAACTACTTCTTTCTTATCTATACAAAATATCTCAATTAATGACTCCCAAATATTACCATCAATAATCATGAATAATAATTTCTTATATTTTATATCAAAATCTAAAAAATGTTTTTTGATGATCCATGAATTTTAATATCCATTTTAAATTATTTGAATCTAATATTAAATGAATTATTTAATAATGGTTAGGGATATTTTTGAATTAATTGATCAAAAAATCCTCATTTGAATAAATTCATTTATTTTCATATTTTCATATTTTCTTAATGTATAATATCATATAATTATATATATCATACAAAGATATTCAAATATCTTAAGATATTCTAAAATCTTATACATGTCTCTCAACATCAAATGAGCTCCATTGAAAAGTCATATTCCATTTCAAAAAATAGAGAAAATATATCTTAACGTCCAATTCGATCCAATAAAAAGTAATATCACAGTACCAAATTGATACACACACATTAAAATGTTGACTCAACCTAAGAAAGTCATACACAACATAGAGAAATACATATTGGAAAATTCTTTGTCCAAATACTAAAAAAATAAAATGTATTTTAAGAGACTATAATTATTTTGTGAAACTCATTAGTTTATTATGAAGTTCAAGTGTTATCCATTTATAGACAACAAATAATAATTCTACATTTCTCCCACAAGACACAAACCCATTAGAATCTCATCTCCAACCACCCCTATTAAACTCCAAAACAAGTCTCATCATTAAAAAAACTTCTTAATAATGGTATATAACAAATAAAACTACTAAAAAATTCCAAAATAATATAATGAAACTCCCCAATATTTTATATGTATTTCATTTATAATTGACTTGAGTTTTTTGATAACTTGATTAACACACAACCCAATAACAGAATGAACTATTATATAGTAATCCTTTGTAACCTAGCTATTAAATAAAAAGATATGAATAGTAATAACTTTTTTTAAAAAATATATATAAAATTTTTCAATGATGAAAATATATTTAATAATTCTAAATAATTTAGAAATCACTTTTCAGTAAAGTCAATATATGATTCAAAAACATTTTTCTTTAAAAGATGTTTTTATTTAATTTTCCATTTAAACATTAAAATTAATTTGTGTAAATTTTTATAATTTTAATTTTAATTTTTTAATATCATTTTTAAAATTAGCATGTCAATATTATCTTTAGGATAATTGTTTCTATTTTTTAAAGATGATATATTTTCATGTGAATATTGAAAATACAGATTTTTGTAAAACTGAAACTCATTTTCACCAAAAAGTCCAATTATATTTTGAATTTCATATTAAAGTAACATAATTTTAATTTAATTATAAATATTCTAATTAATTTCATCGTAATCAATAATATATATTCTTTTGTTATAAAATCATTTTTGGGGTTGAAAAACAGTTTTTTAAAAAAATATTATTACATGCGCAATGTGGTTTTGTCATAATTATTTAAATTAATATTTATATATTAATTTTTTAATTTAAATTTATAGATAATAAATTAAATAAAATATTTAAACCTTCATTTAATGGTTTTTAAAATCAAGGTAATGGGAGTAAATTTAGTTTCATGCTTAAAATTATGTCTATCTAAAAATGGGTTTTGGTTGCATATTGAACATTTATTTAATATTTAATTATATCACTGATAAAAATTTAATATTATAAAAAGGATTATATATTTTTAATAATAATTATTTAGATAATTTAATAGTTTCAATTTAATTTTTGGCCATAATGGGTAATAAAAACATTATAAATTTTTTACAATAGTTATGGTTGAAATGGCTTTATCGAGGGGGGGGGGGGGGTAACCAATAGATAAGCGTAGAGATGCCAAAAAATTGTAATTAATAATTTTTGAGATATTTTAACTCTATGTTACACTAAATTGAAATGATTTACAATTTGTATCCACTTTCACTTAAATATGACCTTATATTAATAGATTATTTTAAGAAATTTCATGTGTGTCCCTCCCATCAATTATAATAGAGAATATATTCACCTCTATTATTCACAAAATTTGATCCTTTTATCTTAGAAAGTACCTAACCCAAATGCTTCCCAGATTACTTACATTCATCCTAGATATTTTTTTCTTCTTCTAAGACAAATACGGAAAGGCTTATGTTGTAAGCCATAGAGGGTCTCTCAAATAAGAGGTCTAAATCATAACTGAGATCTTTCTATTTTAGTTCTTGTTATAATTACTCTAAAACTCTTATAACCACCATAAAATGATAAATCATGTATAATAAAAATATTGTGATTTCATTATGTTAATGGAAACACTATTTCCCTGTTCTTATCTATTAAATGGTTAATGAAAGTATTGCTTGTACGTATGCATGGACTACAACCTCCAAGTATAGATATGAATAGTTTTACATCACTATACTTCTTGGTTGGATAATATGGTGTCTTTAATAAATTTATATATGATATTTTTGATATGATAATTATTCTATAAATTTTCATTTTTATTTACAAATATTTCATTCTATCCGTCGAAATGTGGTGGCATCACTTGTTTGAATTAATTGATTATTATGTCCATGATGTTATGTAATTAATTTTTCATCATTTCGTCAAATCAATGATTATATATTTTCATATAATTACTATATATGATATTTATATCATGATTAAAATTAATAATATTATATAACTATGATCAATGTGCAAGGACCATTACTACTGTACTAATAAATTTATATAAAACGAAATAGTTATCTCTTGGCAACTAGGATTTTATGATACAATTTCCAATTAATTTGTATTTAATTTTTTTAATTGGATAATATATGTTCTATAAGAATGTATATGATTTTCTATAAAATTATAATAAAGTTTAATTATCATATTTTATGTTAGAGTGATTTTGAAGAAAGTTATACTTGAGGTATTAGTTTAATATTAAAATCTCATTTTATACTTCGATTGTTTATATGTAAATTTATAATGATAAAACCTTATGACATATCAATCCCTAGTATTTTTTATTTTATTACCCTATATTAATTTTTTAGATTATATATTTTCCTTTAATTTCACCGTCTTTAAGTACCCATGACAACAAGAGAATGTTTTTAAGGAAAATTGAATTTATTTCTTTCTTTAACTAAGAATATTTTTCTTCCCTGCCCATATTTTTTTTATAAATTCCATAAATAATGTTTTTTAATATTATAAAAAGATATTTTAAGAAAATTTTTAACCACTATTTTTTTCAAAAAATTTTTTAAAGGAATTTTATATTCCTTTTTTGAATTTTGTATTTTTGACTATATACAGAAAATATGAAAGGAATGTTTATTTTAACAAGGAAAACAAGAATGGATTATATAACCATCAAGAATTATATTATAATTGATGATTACATTACTATTTTACAAGGTTATTTTCAAATAAAATAATTCCATAATTTTTTGTAAAAAATTATCTTTTCAAAATGCTATTTCTTAATGAAAAGAGTAGTTTCCCAAAGAAACTTATCTATAATATTTTAAAGGAATTATCCCCTTAAAAACCAAATTTCATGTTTCTTCAACATTACTATGGATATGATCCACTGTTACTATCAAATTTTTTATTAGGATGGTTTATTATTATGATGAATAAGTATTTATGAAAACCATTTTCGTTTCCATGATTTAATATTTAATGTAATGATAAATGTTTTCATGATAATTTGGTATAAGAAAATAGATTTAGAGTTTGTTATCGGTGGGTATTTAATATAAAACTATTTTATTTGGTTAAAATTAATGTTTTATGAGATCCGATGGTGCACAATAGACTATCCCAACTCTAAAATATGGTAGCTAAGAGGTTATCATAAAACAAATTCAGGATACATATGAAGTTACCCCAATCTCAAATAATGTACATGGTTGGTTATCCCAAGACTAAAATGTGACCAATGTCATATGTGTATCCTTTACATAATATTTCTATTGTAATTATTGTGGAACACTTTATGCCATTATTTTATAAAATCATCATATTCCAATTTTATGTTAACACGGATCTGGTTAATTGATCCTATTATGATTCATTTACTATAAATTGACAAGATTTATTCCAAGGATAATTATTATATGAATTTTTGGGTATTAATTTTAAATGTTATGTTCTTTTCCTCACATAGTTATGCACATGATTTGATCATATATGATCATTTATTTATATCTACCAAGTCTACAATTATTGATCACATGATCTCACCCTTTACTATGGTTCCTTTTCCCTAGGATAAGAACAATGGTTTTTAGTATGATATTTATATAAAGGGTTATAGTTGAGAAGAACTATTTATGATATTATATAGATATTTTATGTACCAGTTATTTACATATTAATGTTTCTAAAGGGACTAAACCATTATTGTTCTAGAATATATTGTATGATATATAATGAATATAAGGATAATAATATGTAGTATTTATATATGAAAATTTTTTGTCACTATAATACTACCATAAAAATGTTTAGTTATTTTTGGAAAAAAGGATGAGAAAAATTTAGTGAGAACCCTTATGACAATAATATGTATAAAAAAGAATCGTATGTTATAGTGAGGAAATGATTGTGGTTATCCTAGAAAACACATTCCGGTATAGATGCTAGAATGTGGATGTAAATATGGAATTGATGAATCAATGTGTAAAAACTCTAAATTTGGTGGATTGGGTATTAACTAAATCTTCATTACAGTATGATGAGTAGGTATAATACAAACACAAAGATAGACACTCCTATTGGATATTACTCGGATGATTCTCATTTTATTAATGAACCATTATGAATTAATTTGGTATAAAATGACCATGGATGACTGAGGATAATCCTATGGTGTTATGGATTGAAAATAATATTCAATTATTTATATATCATATAAATTATTTTCATGATTCTATAATTTCTCACTATGATTATTATTACTCATACTATGATTTTTGGTTTCAGTTAATGGATGGAATGAAAAGAATTTTTTTAACACTAAATTTGATGGAAAATAAATTTTCACCTCCTAAGAAATAGATTTTATGGAATTTTGATGGAAAATTCATGTTTATATGATTTACAAAAAATTAAAGATACAAATAATAGCCATAATATAAACCAGAATTGGATGGAACAACACACTATTGGGTCCTTCTTGAGGAAACATCCCCCCTATTTAGATGGGTCCCATGATACACTAAGTACATTAAATAGATTAGTAACAATGAAAATATATTTTTCATTATCCAGTGATAAAAACATGAAAAGTTTGGCACTGAGTCTGTGCAGAATTCTAAGGCCCGGAGTGCCTTATTCTAGTGATACTAAAAAGAGTAAATCTGTTAAAAAAAATTGGTACAATCGCGAAATTGGCACATGAAGTAAGGAACAAAATATATTAATTTGCTGGACTATGGACTGACCTCCACGACCACGCCCCAAATCCATCCCCACCCTTACCAGCCCACCCAAGCATGGGGGGAAAAGAATAAATCTATTATATCACACATGAAGAGTTTTTAATAAAAAATGGAATAAAACTTTACCGTATACGTAAATCATAATTGTAAAATAAACATTAAATCTAGAATATGGGTTTTACCTTAGGTATGACATAACCATTATGCATGTTAGGTGTTTGGAATAAGTATAATCAAGGGGGGATTTCTAAATAAATTAATAAATTTATTTATTTTTTTAATATCTAAGAAATAATTATTTTTTATTTAATCATATTAAGGGTAAAATACTAGATTTACCCACAAAAAAAATATGAGAGATCTTTTATGGAGAGCTCTAGCAGAGAGAGTATTGGAGGATGGTCATAGGATCGTTGATTAATGATTAGATAACTATGATGATATTTTTCATTGAATGAGTTCATGTATATATCCATTGAAAATGAAATGGAATAATTCTTCATTAGTGATCATTCCAAAATTTTCGGTAAGGAAATTTGTGTGTGTATATATCCCCTTCTATTTTACACATTTCAAACATGAGTCATTCTTTCAATGAGGAATTATTCTAACATTGATGGTAGATTTGTGGGTGTTAATTAATATTTATATGATTTGGAATTTATGTTATTTTATTATTAATTCATGGTTTATCATTTATAATTATAACAACAATGTATCGAGGGAAATTGAATAATGAATGAGGTTATTTTCTCTTGTTAGGGTTGTGTAGTTCTTCCCCCATTCTCTTCAAATTCATCGCTGTCATTTTCTTTGGAATGTTATCCCACCAGTACCTAGTAGAGGATCATTTTAAAGTCATACATGGGTGAAACAGAACATCACCTTAGATGTGGGTTCATGATTGTACTGTGACGATAATTATGAATAATTGTAGATTGAATTTAGACTCGATTAGGAGTTCTCATTTTTATAGAGTTAAGCATTTAGAAGAGGTGATACTTTATTAATAGTTTTTTACTTGATTTAGTGGTCTTAATCTAGAAATTGGTAAATAGGGTATCCGATCGGGGTGTGGGAGATAGACTATTCAGGAGATAGAACATATAGGTAGCTTTGGGATGCCAATGATGATAGAATTTCTATAGTGAAAATCCAGAATCCAACTCTTTGTAGGTTGTGGATGGTGGTCAACATAGATATGGTCTTCATAGAAAAATTCACAGTAGAATTAGAGACTGTATAAGAGGCATTGGTGGAATTTCAAGATGAATTTTAATTTATTAGAAATTACTAACTAAATATCATTTAGTTGTGGAGGAACACATGTTGTGTAGTTCCTCTAGAGTGGTGGATTGGGTATACACATTATGTTAAATATCACACATTGTGTGGTTTCCTGACATTCCATGTGACCCTTAGCTATCCATTTTGGTTTTTATGTGGTGTACACACCAAGGTAGCCATGTGTGGGTATATATCATGTGCATTAGATCACATGTCATGTACACCTTGGTGGATGGCTTGTCTTGTATAAGGAGTACACACTAAGAAAACCATGCGGAACCACACACTGTGTATGGAGGGGAACACATAGTGTAATTAAAAAGGTATATGGGTAGGGGATGAAAATAAATACTGAGTTTCGTCCCATTCCCTACACACCGTGTGACATGGAGTAGACCCCATGTACTATGGGATGTACCTGGACCAAAAAAATAAAACAAGAATGGCCTTTGCACATGGGAACAACCAAAAATACATGGCCAGGAGCAGACGACATATTTTCGGTGCCATGTTGACAATTATATGTCATGTATCCCATGTGGATATGCTATTTATAATTGGTAAATTCATTCCATGTGAGGTAGTTAGATACATGCAATGATACACTCAGTGATGCTCATCCTTTACCCCATGGTACATTCCATGTACTTAATTAAGGGAAAACTAGAGCCCTTATTTTTCATAATTCAGCTCTGTTATGAGCTTGTGTGTTCCCACTTGTAATTTTTTATAGGTTGGATTCCCATGGTCCATCACCAATAGGATATAGTGGACTATCATGTCCTCATAATAGGATTTATACCCTCTATGGTTTTAGTATCGTATTGGTTTATAGAATCCCTCTGTGAGGTCTGAATTGGGATCCTATATCATTCGATTCTTCCTTAGGTGGGTTTTTAGGAATTATTGTGACCAACATAGATGGGATTGTGATATCTTACATAGAATGATATCCTAGATAGGGATCTAAATACCCCATAAATTTGGGGATCATCCACTATCATTGTATCCACATATATTGGATTTTGATGAGGTGTATCCCAATAAAGTGTGTATCTTAGATAAGACCTATAAGTTTCCTTAATGATTCATCATGGGTAGATCTGGTGACCATTTTATATTAGATGACTACCTTTAGTGTAGTTGGACCTGATGAGTGAGACCTCTCAGATGAGTTCCATTAAGAATGGAAGCACACGTGGAATGAGTTCTACAAGATGGTTGTTACCTTTGTGGCTCTATTAGAATATGAAGCTAGTAGTAGGGACATGTCCTCACCATGAGAGTTAGTGTCTATAATGATCATAATTAGGATTTATGGATATTTATTTTTATGTATCATATACTAATTTAAATACTTTTATGGTGATGAGTTTACTACTCTCTTAATTCTTTATGCTAGTTTATTTTGAGGTATCAAACTGGGTACTATTATACTCACCCTTTCATGGCCTCTTCACATATATGCTTCATCTTATTCAAATGAAAATAATTTTCAATGTATTCATAGGTAAACTAGGAATATGTATAGATTAGTAGAGGTAGAATGACCGTGGTTGATACTTGGTGTTTTTTTGGGAAGCTTCTCTGATGTTTTGAGTATGTTGGGATCCATACAGTTTTTGAAGCATTTTATTTATCCCATTATAATCCAATATACTTCTTTTTGGTACACTTATGTGGGATAAATGTTATTTATTCCTTAATAGAATGTTTTTTTATCTTTTTTCATTATACTAGTATTTAGATATGTCGACATCTATATAGGTACACTACTACATGGCTTCTTATGTGTGTGAAATTCATACTAAATATTAATCACTATCCCCTAGCCTATTGGTGGTAGGATTGGGGTGTTATCCTCAAATTACAACTAGCCATACATTCCATAGTGGGATGGGCCTTGATAGAGTGGTATCAGAGTATCCATCTAAGGACTATAGTTTAGAGATTTTTCTGATATGATGTTTTGTTTGGAAGTAGTGAAACCCTGTTAGAGTTTATCAGGTTTATATTTTAGGCTAAGGAACTGAGTTTTGGTTTGGTGTTTGATATATACATTCACTTGATTAATGAAAACCAACTTGTTGACATGACACATGTATGAGTTGGTTGTTGGAAAAAAATTGGTACTTGAATCACTTTGGAATGGATTTTTGTTCTATGTCATTCTCAAATAATCTCACCAGATATGATTGAAATCATCACATTCTTCCATGATGAAATCCAATAAAATTTCTATAGTTGTATAATGCTTATGATTCAATAAGAAATTAGATTATGTTTGTTGACTTTTATAGGACATAGTTCCTCCAGGTGGATAGTGAGGGATGCCACCACCCGTTTAGCGGTATACTGACCCACCTTTAGTTGTTTCAATGGAAGATACACATAATGTTGAGTAGTGGTTAGTCCCAAAAGTTTTGAAAGATGATCAAACTATTTTTAGTGTGATTCATGTGTGTTAGGGATAGATATTTACTCAGATTCATGGTGAATAATACCCTCTTCATGGGTGGTAGAGGACTAGAACAATCTTATAGTGACACATTCTTACTTGTATGGGACCCCCTGTCACTACCCCTACCAAGAAAGATGTGCCTCCTAAAATGGAAATAGAGAAAGAGAGATAATGACCCCTGAGTCATGCCTCAAATAGGCCCTTGGGTGTCAACTAGAACCAAGGGTATACAAGTCTCTCAATATGGGAGGTGTTACCATTTTTATGGTAACCAAGATCAGGGGATAAGATTTATCAACATCATACAACTCCAAGAAGTGTATATATATATAAGAGAAAACCAAAACCATCCCACATGCATGTTTCAAAATGTAACTGATATTATAGAAAGTGTCTCCAACTTAAATAACAAAATAAAAAATATAGGAAATGACATAACAACTATCCAAACACTTGAGCTAGTAAGGTCCAGAAAGGTCCATGTAATATCCATGGAAATCTAAAAATAGTTTTATATACGTTGGGAGAGCATAAAAGTATACTCAGTAGGAAAATCCAAAGTCACATGTGCACAAGCTGAAAAAACATAATAATGCCCCCATGATAAAATAATAGGAACTAAAAAGCACTTATAAAGGCATAACATCCATCCCAACCACACCAATGCATGCTCACCAAATAAAGAAATTCAAGTAATTTAAAATAGTAACCACATTGATATTTCAATACCCCACACCACTTCCCATTCATTTACTACTCATCCCTAACAATGAACATTCTAACACTACCAAAATCTTTCAAAAGTCCCACCGTCTTAACCCTCCCGCATGCACCTAGTCCACATACCACATCCCTCCCACACACTCTTATCCCACAACCATATTACATCTCACCCTTAGACACCTGGGCCACAAAACCAAAACCCCATCCCATAGACACTAGAGAAGCACACCTCACCCATAGAGACATGGGACTCACAGTCGCTCCAAAACCTGCCCAATGATTCTAGGGATACCAATGCTGAGAAGAGGGAACATAGAATACCAAATAACCAATAATCCACCCTCCCACTGATATTTTGGGAATGGAAACCCACCTTCATTAACAATGGGGGTGTTTGGCACATATTTCTCAAAACATGTGAGTTGTGTATAGAAATAAAAAGGAACTATATATATATATGGGTATTATACACTCTTCCCAACCAATGGGTTTTCAAAACAACAACCAGTCCACTCCAAAATCACCCTTGTTGTACCTTTATATTCACAAACACAAAAATAGTTGTAACCCAAATCATAACCCCCATCCAATATGTTTAACCAATTATCATTATAAATTAATCAATTAATTTATTCCATACCTAACCAGGAAAATACCAAACACAACACACTAAAAGTATCATCATAATCCAAACATACATCACAATTTCTCAAAAAACTCTTGGCAAAAGACACATTAATGTTAACAACACCCTTCTTCAAAATCATTCCCCATAAACCATCCTCAGAAGCCCCACTACATGAATAGCACCACATCCAATGAAAAAAACTCACCCAGATTCATGTCCCATTGCACAATACCCAATATTGAACACAAGTTCAACCACTAACACCATAATTCTTCAAATTAATGTATCAATGTACTTCATATTAATAAGAAACCGCCCAAAACACAACATCACTACCATACTCAGCAACTAATCCACATAACAATTCCACACCCAGCATAGTAATAAACATTAAAACAACACAACTTGGTCCTATAAACCCACTCTGAACCACTATCCAGATGTAGTACCACTACATTACAAGTTTATATATTCCATAATCAACCAATCTCTCAACATGAGATTCCATTATAGCACCCATTCCACCCCATACTCACAACCAAACTCCCATCCACACCACCACATTACTAGAAGAAAAACATGGTCAAACAGAACCATACATAGCACACAACCACACCAATTTGCAATGTGTATTAAAATTTAATACACTCATTATTTAATTCCACATTGATAAAACAAGGGTAATTCTAGATCATGTTCGATCCTAATGAATTCAGATAATTAACTAGATATTCATGATGATTTATGTTTTTCATATTCATAGTCATTCAACAAGAGATTAACAACTACCATTCATGGATCCAGTGTGAAAACATAGACCATCGATGACCATGATTTTCAGAATGAATAAACACATCATAATTCACAACATAGATCACAGATAACAACTAAAAATCAATCCAACCAATATCATCATCTTCCCAAACCCTAATTTATTAGTTCTTATTATATTTGTTATGTTTGGGTCCAACCATGTTTGCAAGGGAACATCAGTACACCCTCAACATATGATGCAAAAAAATAGAGACAAAGGATCCCGTACATGGAAGAATAGATAATCAACAATTCTTTCTTACTCTAAACAGGGGGATGTTTGAGTAGAAGGAAAGAATCCTAGGGAAAATATGAACAAACTACTATAGCATAGGCGCATGAATCCTTTTTGAAGAAAGGTTCTAGGTGCACCATAACTGTACCCTCGACGTGATATTGAGGGGTTAATATCATAAACTTCTCAGGGAAAGAATCCAAGAACTCCCTAACAACTCTGGGAACCCCCATTATCCCAGAATCCACCAAATTTACTTACAACTTAGTTAATAAGGGATAAAAAGATTCCACATTCCAACTGCCCATTAGACAACTCCACTCACCAGTGAAAGACACAAATTGGCCATCTATTTCTGAAAACACAAATCTTCTTGAAAATAAATCAATAAAATCATGAAAATTGTACAGAAATTCGATGCTACAGATAACACCTTATTGGTGCATTTTTAGAAGATAGAGATCCCCACTTGACTAATGTAGCCCCAAAATCAGTTTACATCCTCAGAAAACATCAAACAAGCTAGTCTAACCTCCTACTAGCATACATTACACCATGTGAATGAAGATTATATCTACATATAGTCCCAAATCATGGGATTGAATGGGTTCAATAAAGGATTGTGAATCTCCATAATCAAGGAAGGTAAAAACATGAGTAATAACTAAGATTATTGTACCTTGAACAATCTTCAAACCGATTGAAAGTATGGAACATGACACGTGCAATTGACCAAGACCATATCTAATACCCCTTTTTTGTTTACTAACTCCTTGACCATGCCTCGATTGATGTACCTGAGGAACACTATGAGTTCTACCTAGGATTTCCCCATCTCCCCTCGGTGGAGCATAAACCTGTTGTCCTAGATGCTGAAATGGTTGGGCCAGTATCATTTACTGAGGCGAGCACCAAACCTATCAACCTACACTATACTAAGCTAAAACTAGGCACTAAATCTAAAGTTTCCCATAACCTCTATAAGTGAAACATCTCTTCACCAATCCTCACGAGTGAATCCTTTCCACCACCTCATTATTCTTATGGACCTATAAGTTAGTGAACAAGGTGAAGGGAGTAACTACGTACTAGAGAGAATGACAGAGTGTGTCCTCTAAACATCTTACTTGAGAGTCATCATCTTTAAAGAGGTCTGAGGAAATGAGTATGAGATACTTAAACGTGATCCCTACCTCCCCCACTAAAATACTCCCCCGTTGGAGGTAATGTATCTTTTTCCTCTTATCGTCTTTCAGGGTGGAAGAAAATAATTATTCTTGAAAATCCTTCTCAAAATTGATCAATAGAATCACCCTTGATTATCTCCATAGGTAAAAAATCTACAACTTCTGCACAACACACCTCATCTAACTAATAACCAACAAAACCAAGTACTCTGTTGGAGTCTGGATCAAGCTGAATTTGATCACCATCTCCTCAAGACAAATATCCATTTCTATATTTGAAACACAACCTTTTTACTTTCCCATGGTCTGTTGCAGAAAAGAACGAAGGGTCTTTTGCCACTAATCATCCTCTCCCACTGGGTTAACCCTCCGACAGTCGACCAGATGAGCCTGCTGAGGCTCCACTTCTTGAGCCACTTGTGGGGGATGAACAGGTTCCATAACTAAATTATAGACAAGGAACCCCTAAGCTTGTGTAGTATGGAATTTAGTTTGGATTCATTTTGAGTCAATGTTTATTTATATTTTCCCAAAATTCCCAAAACAAACAATAACACAAGTCTTCATGATTGATGAACCATTCTTACGGTCTCTACCTTGCATATGGTGTATGGTTATTCGGTAAGCTTAGGGTCATTCCACCAGATCATGAGAAAACCTGAAATCCTAAGTCATAGCCAGTCTTCCCGAGCCTATGTCATGCTCCAAGATCAGATAACATAATTTACCTACCATGCCATGAAATCCTCACTCTTCATAACTCCAAACTCCCTCCTATATCTCAATTGTCTTCTTCCCATACCATTCTATCATGACCCCATCCCTCCAAAGATTCCCCTCTTGAGCTGACAACAGAGAATGAGAGATACTGACCCCCAGAGTCCCACCAC
Organism: Viscum album; assembly: GCA_963277665.1. Classification (NCBI taxonomy): domain Eukaryota; kingdom Viridiplantae; phylum Streptophyta; class Magnoliopsida; order Santalales; family Viscaceae; genus Viscum; species Viscum album. Next base: position 631,616,245 of record OY728121.1, read on the forward strand.
CAGTACGCCCTGGGGTGGAGACCAGCACAACGAGTATATAAATATCACCAAATGGGATGCATTATCCTTTTTATATTAACCAATAACAGTAGACAAGATATATCAACCTCAAACAACTCCATGAAATTTATACTAGAGAAAACAAAAACCATCCCACATGGATGTTTCAAAATGTAACTGATACCAAATATTGAGTCCCCAAATTAAATACCAAAATAAAATAACTAATAAAAGGCATAACAATAATCCCAATGTACAATATATCAAGATATATCATGGTTTGTGTAATCTCCAAGGAAACGTATAATTAGTTTTATATACATTGGGTGAGCATATAAGTATACTCTATAGGAAAATCCAATGTCACGCTTGCATAGGTGGTGGAAGCATACTAATTGAACCATGAGAAAACAACAGAAACTCAAAAGAACCAAACAAGGAATACTATCCAACCCAACCTCCCCAAGGAACGCTCACCAAATAATGAAAATCAAGTAATGTAAAATAAGAAGCACATCAATAATAAGGTACTCTGCAACCCTTCTCACTGGTTAACTACTCATCCCTAACAGTGAATGTCATAACACTACCACGCTATTCCACAAGCCCTGCTATCACAACCTACCCGTACTCACCTAGGAAACATACCCCATCACACACACCAACACCTAGGACACAACCACATCACATCCCACCCATTGACCCCTGGGCCACAAAATAATGACCTCATCCTAAAGATACTTAGGAAGAACACCTCACCCACAAACACCTATGCCTCACAACCGCACCACAACCTACCCAATGAGTCTTGGGTTACCAATGCCTAGAATAGGGAACATTTAAGATCCAATAATCATCCACCCATCCTCCCACTGCAATGTTTTGAAAGGACATCATCCAACCATAATAATGACGGTGTTCCGCATGTAGTGCTCGACACAGGTGGGGTGCATATAGACATCCCAATGAACTACATGTATATACATATATAGGTACCAAAAACTCATCCCAACCTATTGGTTTTCAAAAACATTTACCATCCCACACCAAAACATCCCTTACTTATATATCTAAATGCACGACCCCACAAATAATAGTAATGAAAATCATAACCCACAACAAATTAATTTAACCAATTATCACTATGAATTAATCAATTCATTAATTTAATTATTTCACCACTACCTGAGAAACTACCAAATACATCACACCACAAGTAGCATCACAACACGCAAATACTTCACAAAGCCCCTGAGAAGTCTAGGAAAAATTCCCACGCTAGGTAGCAACATCCTTATTCAAAATAGACCCTCCTAAACCATCCTAGGTAGCCCCAATGCAAGAAAAGAACCACATCCAGTGAAATAGACACACCCATCTTGCAGTCCCACTGCACACTCCCCTCTCTTGAACACAGGTCCAACCAGTTCTACAACAATTCATCATAATAATAACACCTTGTACTTACTATCAACAAAGATACCCCCCAAAACCTCGTCAATACCAAACTGGTAACCCCGTGGCATAATAAAACCACACCCAACACACCCATAAACATAAAAATAACACAAGAAAAACCTACAACCCAACTTCCCAACCACTTCATTGATGCAATCCAACAAAATATGAAGTTCATCCATTCAACAATCAACCAATATCTCAACATGAGATTCAATTACACATACTGTAAGACCCCACACTCACAACCACACTCCCATCCAAAACACAACATGACTAGTACAAATTCATGGTCGAACATAATCATAAACAGCAGACAACCACACCAAATATCAAGGTGTATTTAGATTTAATATACTCATTCCTTAATTAGTTTTTTTTAAAATATGGGTTATCACAGATCATGTTTTATCCTGGGGAATCCACTTAATTAAAATGATAGATGTGATTAGTTGTGTTTTTCATGCTCATAGCAACTCAACAAAAGATTAAAAATAAGAATTCAAGGATCCATTGTGAAACAAAGACTACCAATGACCCTGGTTTTTAGAAACCATACAACTGAGACAATTCAAAACATGGATCAAAGATAACATAACAAAATGAAACCATTATCACCATCTTCCCAACCCCTAATTTATTATTTCATATTATTTTTTTTATGTTTTATTCTATCCATATTTATGAGGGATCATGAGTAAAACCACCCCACATAATGCAAAAAAGAAAAAGATATTAAGGAATTCCTACTAGGAATAATAGATGATCAACAATTATTCCTTGCACCAAAATAGGGCGTCACACGAGTAGTAGGAAATAATCTAGGGGAGAATCGAACAGACAGCTATAGCACATGCACATGTCTCCTCGGTGAGGAAATGTTGTGTGTGATCCCAGAGAAAATGGAAGGGTCTAAAGGATGATCGAATATTAGTTTTAGAAAATACAGATCCTATATCAATGAAAGGGAAACCGTTTCAAGGGCCATTAAATTCATATCATGGTCAAGACCATGTGGTTTAACTATTTCAATGTCTCCTAAGCATTAGGAAATTAATGATATAACTAATATCATTTCAAAACACCATTAGTAATGCTCAAAAAAGTCTATAAACTTAATTAATGTCAAATAGTATGTAAGAGGGGAAAAATATGAGGAATTGGGAAAAAAGGGAATGGATCATCGATGGGTGAGTCACCGATATAAGTCACCAACAGTGAGTCTATGAAATGCCTCTCAGACACGAGTCACTGATGCCACTCAAAATATCCACTCACTGATGGCACTCACTAATTCCCATCATACATATGCCTGACCTACCGATGCATCAACCTATAGATGACTTGACCTACTAAAGACCCGACCTAACGATGCCCTGAGTCACCAAAACCCTAAGTCATCGACATTGAGCTACCGATGCTAGCTACAGATGCCAACCTGCTGACACTAAGTTACCAACATGACTCACCGATTCCCAGAACCTCAATGGAAAGACGAAATAATTGGTAATATCTTTAAATGAGCTTCCATTGCCTCTCCAATCACTGCAAACACTGCAATTTTTACAATGTAATGGACCATGGAGTAAAGGGCCATTACACCCCCCTTGATCATGATGCTGGTAGTGAAAATTATCTAGGATTACGCATGGACTAAGAAGATCCTTTTTTGGTTATTTTTGAAGTGGGATCAGGTACACACGGAAGAGGGAAACACCCCCCCCATTTATATTTTTTCTTGTGATACGATCCAAAACTGTGAGGGTGAGTTAGTGTTTCACAAAGTGAATAATGATGAGGTATTGTGGATAAGTTCATTCAAATTGTGTGTTAATGATTATTTTATTAGATACTATGTTAGATATATCCTTGGTAATTGTGAATCGCTTGGTAAAGGAAAGTAAAAATTTGGGATGTAGGGTCTAGTGACCCAAAATATTTTAGTGTGGTTCGAGGTGCAACATGTGTCCTCATTGCTCCAGCTATAGTTTTATTATTGATTAATAAGACATGATTCCCTAGATTTAATCCCTCTTTGAGGCCTAGAGATACTAACATATAGTTTTTATCTAGAATATTATGTTTAGAGGCACATGCAGAGAGTTTTGTTGATTACACACCTCTACCAATAGTGTGATCCGAATCTAATGGGATGGAGAGACTCACTTGGATCATTTCTATAATTGTAGTGAGTCCCTATGACATGTTTGTTAGTATAGACTAGTTGTCTACCATCCATTCTATGTTGAGTGTTTCTAGTAATGGTTTTAGTGTATCTGAGTAGTGGGTTAGAGTTTTATTTCTTTATTAAAGAGTTTTACTAGGTAGATAATGAAAAAATCACATGATGGAGGATACCAACGATTTTTTATCAGTTAGTTATTTTGACCCCTGGATCCAAAGATGCTATGATAATTGAGTTTCATGTTATGTTGGGAAGGTATATGGACATATCCCATGAGGATGTACCGGTTTTACTCACAATAAAATGTTTTTTTATAGGGACATGCATCCAGGGATGTTTGGATATCCAAAATAGCATATTGAGGGACCCCATGTAGTTTTTGGAGATTAATGTATAGTTGGAGAGATCTACAGAGAAGGGGATTTGTTATACTTAGTCTATTAACATGGGTAGCCCTATGTTGTTTTCCTAAGAGATGGATGAGATTTTGAGGTTGGATATTCATTGAAATCATATAAATCAAGGGAATGTTAAAGAGGAGTATCCACCTATGAGAATATTTTACTTATTTGACCATTTTTATAGGCGGGGTGGTTCTTCAAGTTTGACCTTAGGACATTTTATCACCAACTCCAATATTAAGAGGAGTATTTACCGTAGCTGTATTTATAAAGCGGTTAATGTTTTATTGAGTCCATGATGATACCTTTTAGAAATTATAACACACTAGTATATTATGAGAATTAAGAAATAGGTCATTAATTACCTTCTATGTCTTATTTGTAGTAGTATTCTTCGATGAAATCCTAGCGTACTCAGAATCATAGGTGGATAACACAAGATTCATTTGGAATGTCCTAGACATGCTTCAAGAGTACCATCATTACCAAAATATCATGATGTTTCATATCTAAATTCACGAGTTCAACTTATTGGGAAATGAATTATCAGATATGGGAGTGAAAATGGACGGAGAAAATTTTGAGGAAGTTCAAACTTGAGAGAAAACCAATGGTGAGAACATAGTAAATGATGGTCACAAATATGTTTTCCATCCAGTATTGTTGAGAGAGGTAATTTAGTAGTTGAACTCTTTATAGTTGGCCCATGAGAGTGAGGATGATGGAACATATATCTAGTCCATGGATCTCAACCCTCTAATTATTTAGCAACCAAGGGAATCAAAAAACTCAAATATCAATTTTGAGTTCTTGGGTGACTAGATATCTACTCGATATATTCTTTATGTTTTCTCTATTGGTGGAGTACATTATCATTATTCGAGAGTAGAAAATGACAATAGTCTTGAAGCGATATGAGGTATTGAAGAGGTTTAATTCCCTTAGTAGTTCCCCTAGGATTGGTTTGGATGTACCAAGATCTGTTGGAATCAATATAGGTGGCCAATGATGTGGTATCTTTCATCTAAGTGAATCCCTTGTTGGCTCATCTACCTATAGGTGGAGGAAGAGGTGATAAAATAGTAGTGGAAATGGGATGATGTATTTTTGATATTCATAGTGGGGTTCCACTGTAACATCCCAGGTAAATAAAGAATAAAGAATTTTCATATTTATTAATATTTACGAATTAAATATTAATTTTAATTAAAAGGGGTTTCTACGTTTGATAGCGTACTCGATACGCAACGATGAGTTTCTTTGAAAACTTACGTTGCACACTAGTAATAAAATAATATTATTTTAAATGTTAGTTAACACGTAGCCGTTGTACTGGTGGGAATGGATAGAAATAACTAAAATATGATTATATATATTTTTAAATGTTTTTACATTTATCCAATAAAAGATAAAGGCTTAAAATATGGAAAGAATTCAATTTTAGGCATTTATACCCTAATTTTCAATAAGGGTTCACTTATCACCTTTTGACGGAGGACCATCATTAAATATAGTTTTGATCAATCTTTTAAATTCTATTGGACCAAATATAACTCTTTTTTAGAATCGGGACATCAAAATTTACTTAGTGTAAATTTTTGGTATCTTTCCGATAAAGTTCATTTTTTAATGAATAGTGTAAAATGTTGTATTTTAATTCAAAACCTCTTTTTAATCTAATTTACTTATATGATTAGATTATCATTAGAATTGGTTTTAAAGTGAAATTAGAAAATATTTTTACCATTAAATCCAATAGTGGTCATTGGAATTAATTTCACTTTGAAATCAGACTTAAACTAGTGTCAATCTTTTGATACTTACTGTTTCATAAAAACACGCTATTTGCTCTGACAACGGTAATTAATTATTATATTAATTAATGAAACTTATATGTTGTGAATTCTGTAAAATGGAATTCATTTTTGAATTCGGAATATCAAATATAGCTTAGGGTGAATTGTTGGTATTTTTCTGAAAAACATCAATTTTTGATGAATAGTGAAACCACTAAGTGGTATTATAAAAACTGATTTTTCGTTTAAATGAAATTTTACCACTTCTGTGTTTTGAATTTCAAAAATCCGACATACATGGTTTTCATTAAGATGTAAAATGTGGTTCAATGAGATTAAAATAATTTTTTGGTGAATAGTAACTTATTAAGTTTTTAATCGCGATTAGTGGTAATTAGTGTAGTTTAAGGTAAAAATAATGTTTTAATAATATGAGATGAGCTTGAAACATGTCCTACCCTTATTGGATGTGTCATTCCCGACCAATAAAATCCATGGGTAAACTTGGGGACCCCATGGATCCACATTGTTTGGGAAATGACAGAAATAACTTTTTATTTAATGTTAAAGTAAAAAATGACACAAACATGAAATGTTTTACTAAAACAATTTTTACATGGGGTTATACAAGTCATAATTTGGCTATAAATAGTAATTGGAAAGATAAAAATATTTCCTACATCATAGTAGTTTTTTTTATAATTTTTAGACATTAAATAAATTAAATTATTTATGACATCTTGATGATGTAGCAATGACCTCATTATTTAACGATTTAAATAAAATGGAAAGATATTGTAAAATCTAAGACCTACACATGTCCAAAACCTATTGTATGAGTGAATTTATAACCCTCATCACCTTATCCTAGAAATAAATCAATGTGGGACCTTTAAAATCCGAAACTCTTTTGAAAATAAAGTAACATTTTGTAACATTACAAGAGTGCCCCTCCTCTCCTCTTATAAAAGGCCCCCACCTCTACCTCCTTCCCCACACTCCCAAAGCCTTTGGCTCGGCCAACCCCTGACCATTTTGTCTCTCCACATCCCTCTCTTACTCCTTGAAGCCTCACATTGGGCAGAAGTCTTCCCAAGGAAGCCTTTGAGCTCAAACCAAGGGGAGTTACCCGATTTTAAGGTAATGTCTTCTTTTGAGTCCTTTTGTTTTATTTTGCTTCTCCAACCCCCTAAACTCTTTTTATTCTTTTCTTTTGTAACAAATCCAGTATATTCAATATAATAGGATGTTTTTATAAGAATTATTATAGCTACACTTACTCACACCTACATCTAATGGTTAAAGAAAATGTTGTGTCTGTGGATGGCGAATTTCTGCCTCCCGAAACGATGATTGTTCAACATTCTTTGAACACCTTAAAAGGTGGCCATTAATATGACACTATATTTATATATGATATATGATATGTTTATGTTTTCTTTAAGCTTCTGTATTTTTCAATTTGGGCATACCTTTATGGTTTCCATTATGGGTAAACACGATATATTCATTTAAGGAAGTGCGGACTACCGCCCCCTCAAAGTGATGTGATTCGTTAATGCCATATGTGGGACGTGTAAAGGATGGATTTAAAGTTATTATATATGATGTTATACTGGAATTATAATATACCTCTATATAATTATTATTTCTTTCCATTAAAGTATGAGATTAAAATGAAAGTAGAGTTAATGCGTACGTACGGCTTACCGTCTCTATGAACGGTGCATTTCATTTATTATCCCCAAATGTAATGAAATATTAAAAGTACATGTATATAATGGATATATATAATGAATGATATATCTAAATGATGAATATAATTATGGAATTAAAATATACATACCTCTCATTTAGTTTTAATTCCATTAATATGACAATGAAATGAAAGTAGCCTTCATGCGTACGTACGGCTTACCGTCTCCATGAACGGTGCATTTCATTTATTACATCTAAACAATTATTTAATATTATAAATACATTTATATGCTTGATATATATGATATATATGATTTACAAATCAGGAATGTCATTCTGGATATAAATAACCTTTGACCACACGAACAACATGTAATTGTAAGAAGTCCACTTTCGACTTAAGAACCAAATATCAACAAAAGAAACATTATTAACATAAATGGTTAAATAATGTTTATAAAATGCCAATAAGTGATATAAAAGGAATAATGAACTTTAAAAAGGTTCTTAATCAAGTATAAATTAACTCAAGTTTATTATTCAGGACGTTAAAGAACGATCGAGTCAAGTCGGACCCGAGGTAAGGGACTTCGTCTCAATCTCCTTTCATTGAGGCATATTTCGTTTTATACACAACATTATTTTATATGGTGTATAAACCCCTTTTACTTTTACTTTTATACAAAAGGAATCTTTTTCTACGAAGCGTTTTACTAAATGACAAAAAAGAATGTTTTTTTAACGTACGCGGTGACAACGACCTTTTCCGCCACTGCGAGTATTATTTGGTCTTTGGATTCCTCAACAAGCCGTAATGTTTTTAAAATAAAATAAATACCATATACTCATTTATGTATTTTGGTATTGAAAATGGTTTTGATAAAGGATTCTATTATGATATATTGTGATGGAAATTTGGAAATGTTATCATTCCTTTATATTGGTTTTATGTTTTATGATTTTATATTGGTACTTGCACATTTGACGGGTGGTTACATGACAAACCATATGACGGGTGGTGCAGTGAATACCAGGAGGGGTGGTTACGTTATAACCTCTAATGCATTGGGTATGGAAATCGGCCGTATGGCTATTCCATTAAGTATGTATGGAAATTGGCCGTATGGCTATTCCATTAAGTGATATGTGTGGAAGTCGACCGTATGGTTATTCCACTTAACTATGTTTATGTCCCAAGTTACCTTTATATATGTTATGTGTTCTTTATATGGGTTTTATGGTAATCCTTTGGTTACAAAAAGTTAAGTAATGATACATTATTCAGTGAAGAGTTTTTACTACTTCATGATGGTTAAGGTATTACTTTGATATAGTATACATGGTTTACTTGATGTTTGAAAAACTAACAGTTTTCATTCTTTGTGTATCCCTTAATGAGCTTTTTATGCTCACCCCAAGTTTTTTTGAAATGTTTTTCACAGGACTTAATGTGGAATAAGGTCAAGTATGGGATCAAGGGAATGTCATGCTATATAAAACATGGAACTAGACATGTTTCTTTTTAAGAGTTTTTTTTATTATGGAAACTTAGTAGAAGTGTCTACTTTGTAATCTATTGATATGTAATAGTTATGTTCTAATTCTCTAAAACTCTAAACCTAAAAAGATCCTCAATGTGAATTATTCATTTAATTCAATATTAAGTAAGGTTTAAGGCCGGGGCCTTATAGTTGGTATTAAAGGCCGATTTAGACAACTTTAGGAGTTATAAAAGTGTTAAATTATAATATGATTGAAATGATATTGCATTTATAGATTACCATGTTGCTTCGCCTAAGATATTTCTATGTTCGGAATGGTTTTCTGCAGAGGAAACAAACCAGCTATGTTGGGACGACATCTGGAGGAAGACAACCTTCCAAATCAGCAACATGAGATGGTCGGAATCGGAACTGAACAGTTTGTTGCAGTGATGGAACAGTTGACTCAGGCTATAAATTGTGGTGGTATCCATGCACGGGATCATCCAGATCAACCGCAGAGGAACATGTCAGTGGTGGAACATTTCATGAGGCAACATCCCCCATCATTCAGAGGATCATCTGACCCTGTGCAAGCTGAAGGGTGGATTAAAGCACTGGAGAAGTTTTTTGATGTCATGGGGTGTTCAGAACATCAAAAGGTTAGTCTTGCTGTTTACCGTTTTGAAGGTGAAGCTGATCAGTGGTGGTCGATGGTGAAAAATATCAGGGATAGTGATGAGATTGAGGATCTTCACTGGGAAGAATTCCAAGGTATGTTTCTTGAGAAATATTTTCCTAAGGTGGTTCGTCTTAGGATGGAAAAACAGTTCCTAGAATTGACGCAGGAGGATGATTCAGTGGCTGCTTATGAAGCAAAGTTCACTCGATTGGCAAGGTATGCTCCAAACTTCATACGAGATCATGATAGTAAAATAAACCGTTTCTACTCAGGGTTAAAGCCAAAGTATCGAAGGGCTTTAGCTTCTCGTGAGATCAAAGGTTATGAAAAACTTGTTCGATGTGCGGAGAAGGTGGAAATGGAGTTTGCCGATGATCAGGTGTTCTATGACAAACAACAGAATAAAAGGTCTAGTTGGTAGGAAAATGGGAAGAATTCATCAAAGAAGCAAGGAGGTAAGAAAACCAAATATCCATCCTGTGAGAAGTGTGGTAAAATGCATAATGTAGAATGTTTATCCATGTCTGGTAAGTGCTTTCGGTGTGGTAATTCTGGTCATATTGCTCGTAACTGTAAGGAAGATGATCAAGAAGGAAATGAAAAGCCAACGGTAAGATGTTTTAAGTGTAATGAAATGTGTCATTATGCAAACTACTGTCCAACGAAGAACTCAACTGGGGGAATGCAGCCAGACTACAAGCAGAAAGGGGTGGTGAAATCCTTTGCAACAACTTCAGCAGATGTTGGGCCATCGAATGAAGTGGTATCAGGTACACTGTTTGTTTGTTCAGATTATGCTAATGTGTTGTTTGATTCAGGGTCTACACACTCTTTCATTTCTGAGAAGTTTTCTAGTAAATTGGAAATTCCATATCAAGATATGAACCCTGAACTTATGGTAAAAACACCCAGAGGGAATGTTGAGACAAAAAGGAATTATAAGAACCTTCCTATCCTTGTGTCTGGAATGAATCTACCAGAAAACCTTATTGTTTTTCCTCTAGTAGAGTTTGATGTAATTTTGGGCATGGATTGGCTTTCTGTTTATCATGATAAGATTGAATGCAGTGCCAAAATGGTTTCTTTTCAGAAAGATTTTTAGTTTGTGTAAAAGAATGAACCCTTGATTTTGATAACATATCAGGAAGTTGAGAAACTATTAAAAGATGGAAATGAATGTTACCTTGAACATATTGTTGAAAATAAAGGAACTGTTCAGATTAATGATGTGCGAGTGTTAAATGAGTATTTTGATGTTTTTCCTGATGAGTTTCCTTGTATTATTCATGATCGGGAAGTTTAATTTACTGTTGACTTAGTTCCTGATTCTAATCCAATTTCAAAACCCCCTTATCGAATGGATCAAGTTGAACTTTTAGAGTTAAAGAAACAATTACAGGAGTTATTAGATAAAGGTTTCATTTGACCTAGCACATCACCATGGGGTGCTCCTGTATTTTTTGTTAAAAAGAAATATGGATCAATGAGACTTTGCATTGATTATAGAGCCTTGAATAATATTACTGTTAAGAACAAGTATCCTTTGCCTCATATCGATGATTTTTTTGATCATCTCCAGGGAGCTCAGTATTTTTCGAAGATTGACTTGAGGTCGGGGTACCATCAGTTGAAAGTAAAAGAAGCCGACGTTCTGAAGACTGCGTTCCGTACTAGATATGGCCATTATGAATTTGTAGTTATGCCTTTTGGGTTAACCAATGCTCCTGCTGTATTCATGGACCTTATGAATAGAATTTTCCATGAGTTCTTGGATAAGTTTGTGGTTGTTTTCATCGATGATATTTTGGTGTTTTCTAAAAGTAAAGAGGAGCATGAAAGTCATTTAAGGGTTATCTTGAAAACCTTAAAATAAAATAAACTATATGGAAAATTCAGCAAGTGTGAGTTTTGGTTACAAAAAATTTCTTTCCTGGGTCACATTGTTTCAAAAGATGGTATAACTGTTGGTCCTACTAAAACAAAAGTTGTTGAAGAATGGCCAAGACCCACAAATGTAACCGAGATCCGTAGTTTTCATGGTTTGGCAGGTTACTGTCGATGGTTTGTTGAAAATTTTTCATGGTTATCTAGTTTAATGACTAAGCTAACTCGTAAGTGTGTTAAGTTCATCTAGATAAAAGAATGTGATGATTGTTTTCAGGAGTTGAAAAGAAGATTGGTGAATGCTCTAGTTTTGGCACTTCCTTCCAGGAATGGTGAGTTTGTTATATACAGTGATGCTTCGTTGAAGGGACTTGGCTGTGTCCTTATGCAGAATGATCAGGTAATTGCTTATGCTTCACGTCAGTTGAAAACTCATGGGGTAAATTATCCTACACATGATTTGGAATTAGCTGCTGTTGTCTTTGCTTTAAAAATTTGGAGGCATCATTTGTATGGAGTAAATTGGGAAATATATACTGATCACAAAAGTTTAAAGTATATATTCACTCAAAAATAATTGAACATGAGATAGAGGAGATGGCTGGAATCAATCAAGGATTATGATTATACAATTCATTGCCATCCGGGAAAAGAAAATAATGTGGCCGATTCTTTGAGTCGAAAAAGTAATGCTTCATTAACCATTCTACGTTTGGAACGAGATCCTTTGGTTTTTGATTTGATGAACTTTGGCATGGAAGTTGATTGTGTAGGAAGTCCTTCTGTTTTGTTTCAGGTATCAGTGACATCTTCCCTATCAGACAGAATCAAGCAAGCATAGAAGTAAGACAGTGAGTCGCAAAAAAAGGTAGAGCTGGTTCAGAAGGGTAAGTTTCCTGATTTCAACATTGATAATGATTGTGTTTTGAGGTTTGGGAAGAGATTATGTGTGCCTTGTGATTCATAGTTGAAGAATGAGTTGTTATGTGAGGATCATAGTTCCATTTTTTCAGTTCATCCTGGCAGTACTAAGATTTACAGAGATCTGTGGGAGTATTACTAGTGGGATGGAATGAAAAGATATATTGCTGATTTTACTGTGAAGTGTTTGACTTGTCAGCAAGTTAAAGTAGAGCAGCAGTTACCTAAAGGGATTCTTCAGCCTTTACCAGTGCCAGAGTGGAAATGGGAAAACATATCTATGGACTTTGTTGTGGGATTACCGAGGACATCTCGAGGTAATAATGCAATCTGGGTTATTGTTGATCGCTTGACTAAATCTACTCATTTCCTTGCTATACGAGACACTTTTTCCCTAGATCAACTTTCCCGTTTATATCTTAAAGAGATAGTCAGGTTACATGGAGTTACTATCTCCATTGTATCTGACCGTGATCCCAGGTTTACTTCTAACTTTTGGAAAGGCCTTCAGAAGTCATTGTGTACTGAATTAAATTTTAGTACAAATTTTCATCTTCATGGGTAGTCACAATGAACAATTCAGACCTTGGAGGATATGCTACGAGCTTGTTCGATGGATTATCAGGGAAGTTGGGAACAACATATTTCTTTGGTTGAGTTTTATTATAATAACAGTTTTCATTCCAGTATACAGATGGCACCATTTGAGGCATTATATGGGAAGCGGTGTCGAACTCCAACATTTTGGGATGAAGTGGGTGAAAGGAAGCTGATGGGACCAGAATTGGTAGAAGAGATGGCAGAAAAAGTTCAGTTGATTCAAAAAGACATGAGAACAGCTCAGAGCAGGCAGATGAGTTATGCAGATAACCGGAGGAAGGATCTATCTTTCGAGGTAGGTGATCATGTTTTCTCAAAGTTTCTCTATGGAAAAGTGTGATGAGATTTGGTAAGAAAGGAAATCTGAGTCCAAGGTTCAGTGGACCATATGAAATTATGGAAAGAGTTGGATCAGTTGCATAGAGAGTGGCATTACCTCCGAGTTTATATCAGGTACACAATGTTTTTCATGTTTCAATGTTGAGGAAGTATATTCCAGATCCATCTCATGTTTTGAGTCCAGAGGTAGTTCAGTTGGAAGAAAATCTCTCTTATGAGGAACAACCGGTCCAGATTCTTGACCACAGGGAGCAGGTGTTACGGAATAAGGTGATTCATCAGGTAAAGGTTTTGTGGAAAACCCATGTGATTGAAGAGGCAACGTGGGAATCTGAAAATGCTATGAGGGATAAATACCCCCACTTATTTTGATAAGTGAATAAAATTGCGAGGACGCAATTCCCAAAAGGGGGGAAGGATGTAACATCCCAGGTAAATAAAGAATAAATAATTTTCATTTTTATTAATATTTACGAATTAAATATTAATTTTAATTAAAAGGGGTTTCTACGTTCGATAGCGTACTCGATACGCAACGATGAGTTTCTTTGAAAACTTACGTTGCACACTAGTAATAAAATAATATTATTTTAAATGTTATTTAAGACGTAGTCGTTGTACTAGCGGGAATGGATATAAATAACTAAAATATGATTATATATGTTTTTAAATGTCTTTACATTTATACAATAAAAGATAAAGGCTTAAAATACGGAAAGAATTCAATTTTAGGCATTTATACCCTAATTTTTCACTAAGGGTTCACTTATCACCTTTTGACGGAGAACCGTCATTAAATATAGTTCTGATAAATCTTATAAATTCTATTGGACCAAATATAACTCTTCTATAGAATCGGGACATCAAAATTTACTTTGTGTAAATTTTAGGTATCTTTCCGATAAAGTTCATTTTTTAATGAATAGTGTAAAATGTTGTATTTTAATTCAAAACCTCTTTTTAATATAATATATTTATATGATTAGATTATCATTTGAATTGGTTTTAAACTGAAATTAGAAAATATTTTTACCATTAAATCCAATAGTGGTCGTTGGAAATAATTTCACTTTGAAATTGGACTTAAACTAGTGTCAATCTTTTGATACATATTGTTTCATAAAAACACGCTATTTGCTCTGATAGCGGTAATTAATTATTAAATTAATTAATTAAACTTATATATTGTGAATTTTTTAAAATGGACTTCATTTTTGAATTCGGAATATCAAATATATCTTAGGGTGAATTTTTGGTATTTTCCTGAATAACTTCAATTTTTGATGAATAGTGAAACCACTAAGTGGTATTATAAAAACTGATTTTTCGTTTAAATGAAATTTTACCACTTCTATGTTTTGAATTACAAAAATCTGACATACATGGTTGTTATTAAGCAGTAAAATGTGGTTCAATGAGATTGAAATAATTTTTTGGTGAATAGTAACTTATTATGTTTTTAATCGCGATTAGAGGTAATTAGTGTAGTTTATGTTAAAAATAATGTTTTAATAATCTGAGATGAGCTTGACACATGTCCTACCCTTATTGGATGTGTCATGGCCGACCAATACAAGCCATGGGTCAACTTGGGGACCCCATGGAGCCACTTTGGTTGGGAAATGACATAAATAACATTTTATTTAATGTTAAAGTAAAAAATGACACAAACATGAAATGTTTTACTAAAACAATTTTGACATGGGGTTATACAAGTCATATTTTTGACTATAAATAGTCATTGGAAATATAAAAAGATTTCTTACATCATAGTCTTTTTTTATAATTTCTAGACATTAAATAAATTAAATTATTTATGACATCATGATGATGTAGCGATGACCTCATTATTTAACGATTTAATTAAAATGGAAAGATAATGGAAAATATAAGACCTACACAAGTCCAAAACCTATTTTATGAGTTTATTTAGAACCATCATCACCTTATCATATAAATACATCAATGTGGGACCTTTAAAATCCGAAACTCTTTTGAAAATAAAGTAACATTTTGTAACTTTACAAGAGTGACCCTCCTCTCCTCTTTTAAAAGGCCCCCACCTCTACCTCCTTACCCACACTCCCAAAGCCTTTGGCTCGGCCAAACCCTGACCATTTTGGCTCTCCAAATCCCTATCTTACTCCTTGAAGCCTCACTTTGGGAAGAAGTCTTCCCAAGGATGCCTTTGAGCTCAAGCCAAGTGGAGTTACCCGATTTTAAGGTAATGTCTTGTTTTGAGTCCTTTTGTTTTATTTTGCTTCTCCAAACCCCTAAAATCTTTTTATTCTGTTCTTTTTTAACAAATAAAGTATCCTAAATATACTAGGATATTGTTATAAGAAGGATTAGATCTACACTTACACACACCTACATCTAATGGTTAAAGAACGTACTGTTTCCGTGGATGGCGAATTTCTGCCTCCCGAAACGATGATTGTTCAACATTATTTTAACACCTTCAAAGGTGGCCATTATGATGACACTATATTTATATATGATATATAATATGTTTATGTTTTCCTTAAGCTTCCGTATTTTTCATTTTGGGCATACCTTTATGGTTTCCATTATGGGTAAACAGGATATCTTCATTTAAGGAAGTGCGGACTACCACCCCCTCAAAGTGATGTGATTCGTTAATGCCATATGTGGGACGTGTAAAGGATGGATTTAAAGTTATTATATAATACGTTATACTGGAATTATAATATAACTCTATATAATTATTATTTCTTTCCATTAAAGTATGATATAGAAATGAAAGTAGCGTTCATGCATACGTACGGCTTACCGTCTCCATGAACGGTGCATTTCATTTCTTATCCCCAAATGTAATGTACTATTAAAAGTACATGTATATAATGGATATATATAATGAATGATATATATAAATGATGAATATAATTCTGAAATTAAAATATACATACCTCTCATTTAGTTTTAATTCCATTAATATGACAATGAAATGAAAGTAGCGTTCATGTGTACGTACGGCTTACCGTCTCCATGAACGGTGCATTTCATTTCTTACCTCTAAATGATTATGTAATATTATAAATACATTTATATGCTGGATATATATGATATATATGATATAAAAATCAGTAATTTCATTCTGGATATAAAGAACCTTTGACCACACGAACAACATGTAATTGTAAGAAGTCCACTTTCGACTAAAGAACCAAATATCGACAAAACAAAAATTATTAACTTAAATTGTTAAATAATGTTTATAACATGTCAATAAGTGATATAAAAGGAATAATGAACTTTAAAAAGGTTCTTAATCAAGTATAAATTAACTCAAGTTTATTATTCAGGACGTTATAGAACGATCGAGTCAAGTCGGACCCGATGTAAGGGACTTCGTCTCAATCTCCTTTCATTGAGGCATATTTCATTTTATACAAAACTTTTTTTTATACGGTCTATAAACCCCTTTGAATTTTAATTTTATAAAAAATGAATCTTTTTCTACGAAGCGTTTTACTAAATGAAAAAAGAATGTTTTTTTAACATACGCAGTGACAACGTCCTTTTTCGCCGCCGCGAGTACTATTTCGTCTTTGGCTTCCTCAACAAGCCGTAATGTTTTTAAAATAAAATAAATACCATATACTCTTTTATGTATTTTGGTATTGAAAATGGTTTTGATAAAGGATTATATTATGATATATTTTGATTGAAATGTGGAAATGTTATCATTCCTTTATATTGGTTTTATTTTTTATGATTTTATATTGGTACTTTGACATTTGATGGGTGGTTACGTGATAAACCATATGACAGGTGGTGCCGTGAATACCAGGACGGGTGGTTACGTTATAACCTCCAATGCATTGGGTATGGAAGTCGGACTTATGGCTATTCCATTAAGTATGTATGGAAATTGGCCGTATGGCTATTCCATTAAGTGATATGTGTGGAAGTCGACCGTATGGTTATTCCACTTAAGTATGTTTATGTACCAAGTTAACTTTATATATGTTATGTGTTATTTATATGGGTTTTATGGTAATCCTTTGGTTACAAAAAGGTAAGTAATGATACTTTATTTAGTGAAGAGTTTTTACTACTTCATGAAGGTGAAGGTATTACTTTGATATAGTATACATGGTTTACTTGATGTTTGAAAAACTAACAGTTTTCATTCTTTGTGTATCCCTTACTGAGCTTTTTATACTCACCCCAAGTTTTTTTGAAATTTTTTTCACAGGACTTATTGTGGAATAAGGTCAAGGATGGGATCAAGGGAATGTCATGCTATATAAAACATGGAACTAGTCATGTTTCTTTTTAAGAGTTTTTTTATTATGGAAACTTAGTAGAAGTGTCTACTTTGTAATCTTTTGAGATGTAATAGTTATGTTTTAATTCTCTAAAACTCTAAACTTGAAAAGATCCTCAATGTGAATTATTCACTTAATTCAATATTAAGTAAGGTTTATCCACAATTAGTGATACGTTACGAAACATACTAAGTGATCCAAGAGAAACACAACGTTGGAACAATTTCTATCCATTTGAGATCAGAATATTGTATTATGTTTGGGATTCATGTTCATACAAGAGTTAGTCCAGATTCATAGAAATACCACAATGATCATTTATTTCTAAAATTATAATTTCACATCATGGTTATTTTGATGATGTTGTAGGATTTTGGACTCATTTATGGATGATCATGACTTTTCCCCCCTAAAAATTGACAATATGAAGTGGACCTTTTTAGTTATAGAGAAAAATCATTGGGATTTCATGTCAACTTTGGGACATAGTTGGAAGGATCATATACCATTGGAAGATACTTCTTATCAAAATAGTCTCCCATTCATAATTGGAGTAGCACAATTTGAGGCAATGTACGGGAGATCCAGTAGGTCACCACTATACTATTAAGAGTTAATGGGATATAGATCTTATAAACCTAGATTTTCTGATAATGATGGTTGTGAAATGTGTTGATAATCCAAGGGAAGATGAATACAACCCTATTATTTTAGCCAATTGGGGAATGATGAATGTTTCCATCGAATATTGATGAGAATATTGTGTGTTCTATGATATCTCCCCTTATCGAGGAATTTGATTATTTGGCTAAAAATACATGCTATCTCCAGGGTTAAAAGGCCCATTTTCTTGCTACTATGTTGGTTTAGTGAGGTGGAATTCCAAAGGACCCCGTTATCTATGTTGGGATTGGTTCCTGGTGTTTTCTACATGTCACATATTCGAAGAAATGTATACAAATCCTTTAATGATTTTAACCAGGATGAGATGGACATTAAGGATGACCATACATTTTCAAGGAGGATAAATAACCTAGTGGTGTTTGAGAAATGATAGGAGAATACCCTAAATGGGAATGTGTTTCCCTTAGGTGTGTGGTTTTTAGTAGAATGAGAACCTACAAGAGAGTTAATCGGAGTGGGGGACCCATATTCCAATTCTACACACTCTTCTGTGTAGTTTTTTAATTTTAGAGACAAATATTTTTGAAGGTGGGAAGGATATAAAGACTCAATTTTTTCAATGTAATACTTAAGAATATTTTATAAGATAAGAACTGAGTTGACTGGTAATTATTGGGCCGATATATCCATGGTGTAGTGGTTTTAAAAATATTATAACGCACATGGTAGTTTTTTTGAAATAATGGAATAACCTTTGATCAATGTCTTCAATCAAAAATCTAATACCTCAATTAAATTTGGAATGAATATTTTACCCTAGGCATGACATAAAATTTGTACATGTCAGGTTTTTGTCATAAGTACAATCATTTGAAAATTTACCAATAAATTAATAAATATAATTTTCTAATCATCATTGTAATGAATTAATGATTTATCAATGGAATTCCCTTATTTTAATTGTTCCATATAGTATAATAACATTAGGATTCACAATGAAATATCATGATACTAAATACTATGTTATTATTAAACATAAATTTTCCACTTCTATGTTTTCAATTTTGATAATCTGACATACATGGCTGCGTTCAGGGTGATTTTTGGAGTCTAATATAACAAACATAATTTTTGGTGAATAGTAACTTACCCTTATGAATAGTAACCTACCCTTATGAATAGTAATATGAACTTTATGAATAGTTAATTGTTAGAAATAATATTAACCTTAACCATGAATGATTAAATAAAATATAGGCATCTTGTAAATGAAAATATGGCCATAGTAAATGTATTGGTATTTTTGTAAGCCAAAAATAATTAATTATAATTTATTTATTTAATTAAAAGAAAATTTATATTCCTAAATTTTTTTCATAAATTATAAATTCTACTTCTTCTAGTTTTAAGATAATTTTATAACACCTTATGTAATTCATGAAAGCGTTATGAAATCTATTTTAATTTTAAAATCTGTATTTTTCATGTAAATTATTATTTTAATTACAAATTAAATTAATCATATTTATAAAATTATTATCATATAATTGAGTTAATTTTTTTATTATACACATATAAAAATGGTTAGGGTGAATTTAATGGATTTTTGTGATATACGTGAATTTTTGGTGAATAGTAAAATATATTAATTTACCATATAAATACATTAACATTTATTTCCACTATTCCTAACATCATGAGTGATTTAAGAACATAAATCTCATACATTGATTCCCTATTTACAATTTTTGGCCGTGTAATCATCACTATTTCTTATCTTCATAAAAATTAATATACTGATGATTAAAATATTAAGAAAACATCTCTCCCCTCCACTATAAATACCAACCCCACAACCTTATTACCTCACACCTCTTAGGATTAAAGACTTGCCTAAATTCAAGCCAATGCTCTTCCATATCCCCTCCCCCATGAGAATAATCCCTTTTATTTCTCAAAATACCAATCCAAGGTTCATTAAGGAGGATCTCAAGAGGGGGATTCAAGATGTAATTCCCCTCTCTCTCTTTTCCTTTAATTTCCTTTCAATTTCAAGTTCTTTTCTTAATCTATCCAACATATCCCCAACCAAAGGGAATGTTAACTCTTGTATCATAAATACAATTTTCTTTTATCATAGTAATGGGATAATATATCATCAAACCTCTTTCTTTTATTCTTTTTATTTTAGAAAGTCAAATGTAGTTCGTGAGGTGTTAATTTATCACCATCAAGGACAAAATGTTTAAATTTTCCTTTATCTCCTTTAGATCTGGACATGAAACAATTTTTATGGTTGAAAAAGATTACATTATATGTATTTTATCCTATATATATCTCTACAACCCTGTTATGCACATATTACAAAATTATTAATCAAAAAAAATTTGTTGTGGTCGGAAACTGGCCTGAATTAACCCTAACGATCATCATTAAATTCTTTTCTAATGATTCATTATCATTTAATAAAAAAATTATTTATATGATCATTTAATGTTCTATGACATCATCAATATCATATAATAAAATTTTTGGATGTTTATCCATTTTTTAAATGAACTTCTATTCGTGAATATAGGTGAACCATTCAAGAAAACTATAAAAACAAACATTCCCTAACAATGAATTTAATCTCTATAACTCATCCAAAACCCCATAAATAATCATAATAAAACCTAAATTAATCTTATTAATGAATAAATGGTTATTTAATTATTAATTAATTAATATAATTTTGTTATATAGGACATTAATGTGAAGAAATAATTCGGATACAAGGTAAGGGGAAACTCTCGAACCCAACTCACTTTCTTTGGGTTTTCAATGTTCAACCCATTTTAAGTATGGATATGTTGTACAATTAATTTATTCATCAATATATTAAATTTTATGGGATATTCATGCTCAATAATATATTTTATTTAAAACCCAGTGTTTTCCAAAAGAAATATTCTTTCAAATAATCACACTCTTTTTATTCCTTGAAAATTGTTTCACTCTTCACTCAAGGTTAATAGTTCTATGTCATGAATAAAATTCCCTCTTTATTTTGGGAACAGTTTTTTATGAATGAATGTTTTATGATATAATACAAATGAATTTCCATGGGTTATTTTTTATGTTCATGTTTTACATATTTCCAATGTGGAATGCCTGATAATGTAAATGTTATGATGTGAAAGGTGTACCTAGAATTATATATTTTAATATGAATGTTTGAATGTGACCGGTGCACCTAGATTTATACATTTCTATAATAAATTGGGTAAATCGATGAATCCTATGAGTTAAAGTGATCTTTTTTGTGAACATGATGCTATAATTGTTCACAACTATGAGTGGTAGTTGACCCCTAAGGCATGATGTTTCATTTTTTATACATTACCTTATTTCAAGTATTTTATTAATACATCCTCTAATTTTCATGAACAATTGCCTATGTTATGGTTGTGCTAAACCATTTTAATTTTTTTCATATCTCTACTCTTATTTAGATTTTATCTCACCCCATTTTTGATATATATTCTTAGGTGATTATGGGTATTAAGTAGTTTTCATGTGATATGAAGATGATGGAGAATAATAAATTAAATAAATGTTTATGTTCCATGTTGTAAATGTTATTTATGGTGCTAGTTTTACAAAGATAGTAAACCTTTTGGTCACCATTGTGCAATACTATTATATTTTTTATCTTCATAGTGATGTATTTGTAAAGTGAGAAATGTATGGTTCGTTATAGTTGGTATCAGAGGAAAGGCTTAGTAAATTTGGGAATTTAGAATAGTAAACCCTAGAGAAAACCTCTAGTATGAGACTAAGTACAATTATTCACACAAAAATATTTTATTAACATATTTATTTCATATGATATTATATTAGTCTATATTTATAAAATGAATACGTTATTCCGGAGACCTTGACTTATGTTTTGTTCTAACCTTTTCAATTTTAGAAAATGGTTGGTACTAGGAGAAACCAGGTCGACAACCCGTGTGAGGGATAATGCTAAGATTTCCTGAAAGACATCGCCAATACATTGGGATGTGGAGTTCAAAACATCAAGGCAATGCATACTCAACTATCTCAGGTTATGAATAATAAACTGAATAATGAGGAACACCCTCCTTCACCAAAGAGGGAGAAACTAGATGTTGAGTGTTTTATAAGGCAACAACCACCTACATTTAGTGGGTATTTTGATCCACTAGTTACGAAATAGTGGGTAAAATACATGGATAAGATCTTATCTATGATTAAATTTTCTAATATGGAGAGGGTGACACTAACCATTTATCATCGAGATAGAGAGGTCGATAAATGGTGGGATTTGATTAAGAACACCAAGCAAAGTGAAGAAATTAAAAAGATGAAATGATAAGACATTAAGATCATGATTCTTATCAAGTATTTCCCATGAACTCTTCGTAAAAAGATAGAGAGAGATTTAATAGAGATCAAGAAAAATTAAGTAAAATCTATCATGACCTAAAAGCGAATTTAACATGTTTTCAAGGTATGATTTGGGTTTTTTATCAAAAATGATAGCAGAATATAAAGTTTCTTTTGTGGATTAAAAACACACATTCAAAAGGATCTTGCAATTTGAGATTTTTTGAGTTATGAAGAAGTTGTTCAGTGTTCCCTAAAATTGGATATGGAGTGGGGAGAATGGTCCCATGGCTATGGTGATATGAAATTAAAGATGTAGTTTTATGCTGAAGGATATAACGATAAAGGTGGGATGAAAACGTAATGACCCACATGCCAAAATGGGGGATGTCGAATCATGGTAACTAATCCAAAGTTATGGGGAAGTGACTTAAGTGTGGGAAAGAATGACAACATGCTCAAGAGTCTCAAAAAGATATGATAAGGAAAAATAATTTATTGGATGAATGGGGAGCCCCAGGTGTGGTTTAATGCTATAACTGTTGGGATCAAGGGCACTATATAGGCAAGTGCACTAAACGTCTACTCCTTGATGGTAATCAACTTCACCAAAAACCAAATCCAATAGATCCATTGAAGGCTTATTCCATCACTACAAGAGACGTTGATCAATATAATGATGTAATACGAGGAACACTACCAATTCACTCAAGAATGGTAAATGTTTTATGTGATTCCAGTTCTATGCACACATTTATATCTGGAAAGTTTTATAGAACTATATAATTGATTTCTCAAATCCTTGGAGTATAGATATCTATAAAAAATTGTAGGGGTTCAATCATTTCAACCCAAGTATTTGACTGTTCTTCCATTGGCGTATGAGAGATTATTCTTCCAGCGAATATCTTAATACTTACCTTTGTGGAATTCGATGCTATAATGGTAATAGATTGGCTATTATTATATAGAGAACATATCAACTGTCGGGAAAAGGAAATATGATTTAATATTCTGAACCATCCCATGATCCTATAAAAATGCAAGGAAGATAATGAATCTCCTATGAAAAATCCTTCATAGGTGTGTGTGTGTTGATACCTTATGAATAATCA
Organism: Viscum album; assembly: GCA_963277665.1. NCBI lineage: Eukaryota > Viridiplantae > Streptophyta > Magnoliopsida > Santalales > Viscaceae > Viscum > Viscum album. The sequence goes on from OY728121.1 coordinate 631,640,116, forward strand.
TACCTCACCCAAATGGTTGAGTCAAAGGTAAGTTCTCACCTTGCGGAAATGCCCATCGTGTGAGAATACAATGATGTATTTCTCGAAGAGTTACCCAGAAATCCCCTAGATCCTGATGGAGATTTCTCCATATAACTCATACATGGAGCTACACTTATCTCAAAGTGTATCTATAGGATGGCTCCTATCTATGTGGTGGAGTTAATGAAGTAGTTGTAAGAGCATTTGAACAAAGGGTTCATATGCCCTAGTGCATCATCTTGGGGTGCGCCCATGCTATTTGTGGAGAAGATGGTTGGATAAATGTGGTTGTGTATCTATTATCGAGAACATAAAAAGATAACCATAAAGTACAAGTATCCTCTTCCATGGATTGGAAACATGTTTCATCAGTTTAGAGGAGCTCAATAAATCTAAAAGCGGGATCTTTTTTTGGATATAATTAGCTAAAGGTGAAAAAGGAAGATATTCTTAAGACTGCATTCTGTACATGGTATAGGTACTATGAGTTTCTTGTAATGCCCTTCCGACTTACTAATGCCCCTAAAATATTTATGGATTTGATGAATAATGTCTTTAGAAATTACCTCGAAAAATTTGAGGTAGTGTATATCAAGGATATTCTAATATACACAAAGAGGAAGGAGGAACATGAAAAACATCTAAGACTTGTGTTGGAGACATTGATAAAGGAAAAGTAGTACACCATGTTCAGCAAGTGTGACTTATGGATGAAGAAAGTCACATTCTTGGGACATGTGATCACAAGTGAGGGAACTTCTATAGACCCTAAAAAATAACGGCAATTGGGGAATGGCCTAGACCCTTTAGTGTCATAGAAATCCATTGTTTTATTTTATTATTTATGTTCTACCAATGTTTTGTGGGAAATTTCTTATGATTCACATGACTACTAACAAATTTAACAATGAAATGATTAATGGATGTGTGGATGGGGGAATGTGAGTGAAGATTCAATGACCTATAGAGAATGTGGATAACTACACCAATACTCACATTACCTAAAATTGGAGAACGTTTTGTGATATACATTGACGCTTCAATGAAAGGCTTGGGTTGAGTACTCATGAAAAATGATAATGTGATAGCCTATGCATCATGGAAGTTGATGATCAATGAGTTGAGCTACTAGATACATGATATAGAGCTAGTAGATATGAGTTTTTCCTTGAAAATATGGATGCACTACCTTTATGGTGAGCAGTATGACATATACACCGACTACAAGAGCCTAAAATATATATTCACACAAAAGAGGTCAAAATTCATCAAAGGAGAAATTTAGATCTAATCACGGACTATAGTTTCTACTACAATACCAGAAAGGAGAACGAGGTAGCTAATGCACTATGAAAAAAAGAACCTGCTACTCTATCCATGTTACAGATTTTGAAAGACCCGATCATCATGGATAATCGAAGTATGGATTTTGAAATCATAATGGAATGGGATACATCCTACCATTTCAAATGATTTTTCAACCATCTATCTAGGAGAATATTAAAAAGGCATAAGGGATGATCTGGTGTTACAAAAGAAGTTGCATCCATTAATGGATGACAAGCTACAAGAGTTCCATATCAACGATGATGGTGTGATTCTATTTAGAAAATGAATTTTTGAACCTTCATCACCTGAGATATACATGGAGCTATTGGACAATTCACATAGCTTAGTATTATATATTCATCCTAGAAGCATGAAGATGTACCAAAATCTCCATGAACACTTCTTGTGGGATAACATGATGAAGGATATTGTTGAATGTATGTCAAGGTGCATGGTATGTAATCAATTTAAAAAAGAGTAAAAAAAGTCCAAGGGGATGATGCAATAATTTCCTATTCCCATGTAGAAATGGGAGAATGTCACTATCGACTTTGTCACCGGTCTCCTGAAGACATCCAAGGTAAATAATGCGGTATGGGTTGTGGTTTACTGAATCACCAAGACTGCCCATTATATCTTTATTCAGGAATCTCAATCCCTTGAAAAACATGCAAATATATATATAAAGGAAGTGGATAGACTACATGGTGTTCCACTATCGATTGTCTCTGACCATGATCCAAGGTTCCCATCTAGATTGTAAAGGAGTCATCACCATTCTTTGAGTTCTGAATTAAAATTCAGCACCGCATATCTACCCCAAACTGATGGCCAATCTGAAAGGACAATTTAGACTCTTGATGATATGCTAAGAGCCACCTCTTTAAAATTAAAAGGTTGATGGAATCAATATCTTCTATTTGCTGAGTTCTCATACAACAATAGCTTCAACTTTAGTATTACATTGGCTCCATATAAATCATAGTATGGATTGCGATGTAGAACTCCGACCTGTTGGGATGCAGTTGGAAAAAGAAAGATATATGGAATAAAACTTGTTTAAGAGATGAGAGGGAAGGTAAAAGTCATCTAGAATCATATCAAATATTCTATGATTTATAAAAAGTGTTATATTGACAACCATTGAAGGGACATGGAGTTCGACGTTGGAGATAAAGTCTTCCTTCAAATATCACCGTGGAAGAGAGTCATATAGTTTGAAAATTAATGGAAGTAAACCCACGGTACATTAGCCCCTTTGAGATCCTTGACCACATAGATTCCATGAACTATCGTCTTGCAATTCCAGAAAATATGGATAATGTTCTTGATTTCTTTCATGTATCACTCGGGAGAAAATACATACCGGATCCCTCACATGTGATGAACTCAAAGATGGTACAGTTGTAAGATGATATCTCTTATAAGGAGTAGCCAGTACAGATTTTGGTTAGGAGAGATAAGCTTCTACGCAACAAAGACAACCCACCTTTTCAATGTGTTTTGGAGGAACAGTATGTTTGAATAATTGACTTGGGAACCATAGGAGGTGATGAAGGAGAATTTCCCTCAGCTTTTTGTGTAAAATAAAATTTCGTTAGTGTAATTTCATAAGGGGGGAATAATGTAACAACCTAAAGTTTTATCAATGGAATTCCATTCCTGTTATTATGCCTTATATTATAATCAAATTAGGAAGAACATTTAAATATCATGATACTAAATACTTTGTGATCATTAAACACAATTTTTCCACATCTATGTTTTGAATTTTGAAAATCTGACATACACGGTTGTGTTCAGGTGATTATTGGAGTCTAATATAAAAAACATAATTATTGGTGAAGAGTGACCTACCCTTATAAATAGTAACCTATCCTTATAAATAGTAATATGAACCTTATTAATAGTGAATCATCTAATATAATAGTAACCTTACCCATGAATGATTAAACAAAAATTAGGCATCATATAAGTGACAATATGATCATAGTAAAAGTATTGGTATTTAGGTATACCAAAAATAATTATTTATAATTAAAAAATTAATCTAAAAGGAAATTTACAATACCAAAATGTTATCATAAATTAATAATTCTATGTATTTTAGTTTGAAGGAAATTTTATAATACTTTATGTAATTTTTGAGAGCATTATGAAATGAATTTTAATTTTTAAATATTGTTTTTATGAAGTAAATTATGATTTTAATTAAAATTTAAATTAATCAAATTTTAATAATTATTTTAATAAATTTGAGTTCATTTTTGTAATCTACACATTTAAAAATATTTTGGGTGATATTTTTGGTATTTTTTTGAAATACATGATTTTTCTGTAAATTGTAAAATTCATTAATTTACCATATGAATACATAATAATTTAAATCCACTATTCCTGATATCATGGGTGATGTAAGAAACAAAATTTAGAACTCACATTCTCAATTTACTCTTTTTGGTCATGGAATCAACACTATTGCTTCTCTTGGTGTAAATTAATGAACTAACGATTAACATATTTAGAGAACCCCTCTCCCCTCCACTATAAATACTACCCTCAAACCCTCATTACGTCACACCTCTAAAGCATCAACCCTTGCCATATTTTGGACCAAAGATCATCCATATACCGTCCCACATGACCATAATTACATGGAATCATCAAAATACTATGACTAAGTTCCTTAAGGAGGATCTCAAGAGGAGGATTCAAGAGGAAATTCCTCTCTCTCTCTTTTACATTAATTTACTATCAATTTCATGTTATTTTCTTAATCTCTCCCCACATATCTTCTTCCACATGGTATGTTTACTCTAGTATAATACATATTATTTAATTTTATGATAATAATAGGATAATATATCATCAATCCTCATTCTCTTATTGTTATTATTTTAGAAAAGAAAATTTTGTTCGTGAGGTGTTAATTTATTACCATCAAGGGAGACATGTTTTCATTTTCCTCTATCACCTTCAGATCTGATCATGAAACCATTTTTATGGTTAAAAAAGATTACGTAATTCTTATTATATCATATTGAATGTTCTATAAATTACTTATGAACATATTACTAAATTATTAACCAAAACAAATTCCTTGTGGCCGAACAACCGCCCAAATAAACCCAAACGATCATCATTAAATTATTTTCTAATGATTTATTCTCATAGAGTATTAAAATATTATTTAAAAGATAGTTTATTTTTTTAAAAACATAAATAGAATATAAATAAAATTATGGTTTTTTATCGCTGTTTTAAATGAACTTTCATTCATGAATACAACTGAACTGTAAAGAAAACTATAAAAATGAACATTCCCAAACAATGAATTTAATCCCTATAACTCATCCAAAAGCCCATAAATTAACTTTTTAAATCCTTAATGAATCTAATTAAATTATAAAAGGTTATTTAATTGTTAATTAATGAAACTAATGTGGTGATACATGACATTAAATTGAAAAAATAGTTCAGATACAGGGTATGTGGAAACTCTAAAACCCAACTCTCTTTCTTTGTGTTTTCCCTCTTCACCCCGTTTTCATTATGGATATAACTTATAAATCACATATTAATCACAATCTTAATTTTTTTATGATATAAATACTCTCTAATTTATTTTATTAATGACCCAATGTTTGCAAAAATAACTCTTCCTTTAAATCAACAGACCATTTTTACTCGTTGATGACTGTTATACTCTATACGCAAGGTTAATAGTTCTATGTCAAGAATGGTATTACCTATTTATTTTGAGAATAAAATGTTTTGAATTTATGATTTATAATGTGAAAACATTTTTTTTCATGGGTTCTTTTTTATAATGTTCAAGTTTGACATATTTCTAATGTTGATTGGATGATAATGTAAATGTTATGATGTGATGGGTTCTCCTTGAAATATATAGGAAATATCAATGTTTGAATGTGATAGGTGCACCTGAATTTATAAAACTCTCCAATTCATTGAGTAAAGTGATTAATCTATTGATTTAAAGTGAAATAATGTGTGAACATGATTCTAGATTTGTTCAAAACTATGGGTGTCAGTTGAGCACTAAGACACGATGTTTCATTTTTTATGCCTTTCCACATTTCAAATATTTTATTAATGCTTCCTCTCATGTTCATGATCCTTTGACTATGTTATGATTATACTAAACCATTTTTATATTGTTAATATATATACTATATTTGGGATTTTATCTCACCCCCTTTTTAATGTAAATGCTCAGGTGATTTTGAGTACTAAGGAGTTTTCAAGGGAAAATAAGTAGATGGAGAAGAATGAATTAAATAAATGTTTATGATTGATGTTTCAAATGTTATATATGGTCCATGTTATCCCATGAAACTAAACCTTGGTATGTTCATGGTGTAATAAAATATTGGTTTAATCTTCATAATGATGTAATAGTAATGTATGATATGGATGGGTTATTATAATCAGGAACTATTTTTTCCCTTTTAAAAAAAGATATGGGTAAATCCTATTATTATTCACATAACCCTAGGTAGTTGGGTATTGAGATTGGATGTGAGATATGTTGGTGAGTGAATTGGAAGATGAAAACTTGATCATGTATTAATAATTTGAGTACCATGAAAAAAATCATCACCCAAGGAGTTCATGGATCTCACAAATAAAATCGATGTTTAATTGTTCTTTGTTAGAGTTTAATCCAAAAACAAGGAAGATAATATGATTTATGTAGATTTATCGGCATTTTTACCCTATAAAATGTGATTAATTCCATCTATCATGATTTATTAAATGATTTATGTTTTATTTTAAGGTATTAATTTATATTTATATGGTTATGAGTTAATGGACTTTTATTTTATTTTCTTGGTTTTTCATTCATCGTTCTAATGAAAATTTATCAAGGCCCACCTAAAAATGGTCTAGGTTCATTATTATTAATGAGTTTTTCTAATTTTCCCCTATTATTTACACATTCATGACAAATATTTTGTTTAGATAGTTGTTCTACCAAACCTAGAGGATGATCAGTTTGTGTTTGACATTTGGTGGAACACATCATCATCACTGATTCAGGTTAGAGACTGATTAAGAGATCAAGGTGCAATGGTGATGGTGGATGATTAGAAATAACTTATTAATTGGTCATTCAGATGATTAAATGATTCATAAATAACTCATGAGTAGTTTTAGTGGTTAGAATCTAGCCACTATCAATGAGGATATTTTGTTGAGATGCATGTGAAGAAAAAATCATGAGCGGGGTAGTGTATGTTCTTTTGAGATAATGATGAAAATAGTTTTTCGTCATAGAAAAACTAGATTATGAATTACATATAGCCATTGTGGATGGATATATTATATGATGGATTTTTAGAGTGATTACATGAAGAATAAGAGGTTGTATAGATGGCATGGGAAAACCCATGTAAAGAATTGGTGTTCCCAGAAAAATGTAAACTATAAGCTCTGTTATTCAGAGGAACACACACCATGTATTCCCCCCTAAGTGACAGCTAAGGTTTATGAATTATTTAAATATCACGCTCTATGTAGTGGGAGAAAATATCATGTTCCACTTATCTATATAGGTCAATGTGAGAAGGGAGTACATTCTTAGGTATCCATGTTTTAGTACATGACATGTTCAGTGGATCACATCTAGTGTACAACTTGGTGAATGGATAATAATGTAGAAAAACTACACACCAAGGAGACCTTGTGGCCCATCATGTATTTTATATTTGGGAAAATTCAATGTAATATAAAAAGTGAACAAGCTTGTGTTGATGAAAAAAATTGAGTGTTGGATCAGACCCTACACACTATATGATGTTAGTTATAACTCGCATGTTATGGAAAGTATCCAGACAAATATAGAGAAGATGGTGGTGTCCAATATATGTGATCATGGACGAGAATATATGGGAAGTTGCATGAATCATACTCCAAGAGCTATCTCAACCCCAATATATCTTTTACCCCTAGTGTACATTTTGTTAATTGGAGAAATGTATTTTTTGTGAGATAGTGAGACTTAGGAAAATATAGACTTAGTGAGACATGATTTTTACCCCACATTACATGAATTTAAATTATTTAAGGGAAACCTAGATCCCTCTTTCTTCCCAATTCAACTCTGGTTTGATCTTAGTCATGTACTCTTGAACCTTTGTCACTAGGGTGCCTTCCCTTGGTCTATACCCAAGTGGTTATAGTGCGTCATCATGCCCAGTGTATAGAATATGATCCCCTATTCCAATTGAGTTTCAAATAGAGTTACATAATACATACATTAGACATGGGGTGGGATCCTATATCATTCATTTTTTCTCAAGGTGTGGTTTTAGTAATCATTATATCAAACATAGACTGATGTATGATCCCATTCTTTGTGTGTTATTCTAGATTCAGTGCAACATACCCCATTTCCCTAAGCATGATCACCTATGTTTTATCGAAATATTTTTCCTTTTGATGAGGTGTTTCCTGATCATGTGTTTATCTAATATGAATCTTCAATGTTTCCTACATGATTCTTCATGGAGAAACCCTGTAATAATGTTACCTTTAATGAGTTCCATCAATGTATTAATACCATATGAGTACGACCTCTCAGATGAGTGCCATCAGGGATGGACAAGATCATAGCTTGAGTTCCCCTAGATGAGTGTTTCCTTTGATCCACTAGAAGAATCCTAGGTAGGTTGTGATGTTATGAACTCAAATTTAGACTTAGTGTCTATATTGTGAATATATGGGTTTTATTGTTATATATTGTCATGTATCATATCTTGATTGACATACCACCACGGTAAGCAGTTGAATACTCTCTTAATGATTTATGTTTGGTGATTTTTTGGTGTCCTATTGGTTATTTTTATACTGAACCCTACCTGTGATCTACCCAAAAATGTCATGTATTATATAGATGACATGAATTTTTTAAGGATTATTTAGTGAACTAGGAGTAGGCGGAGCATAGTCGAGCTAGTCTCACTTTGGTCTAGACCATGTGTATCTTTTGGGTAGCTAACCCCATGTTTTTTTAGGTTTGGCTCCTTATAGTTGTTGTGGGATTATATTATTACCTTTTAAAACTAGTGTACTTTTATCTAAGATACAATGGTCCTCATTTGTTGATACCCTTTCATAGCGTGATGACATCCTTGATCCCTTTTAGTGTGTCAATGACTCATGGGTTTTTTTAAATGGATTGTATTCTTGTGGATTTTTCATTTTAATTGAAATATCTATTTTGGAGGTCTGATGGGGTTTCCTATACATTTCATATCTGGTAGTACCACACCTATTTTGAGGCTTGAAGAGGATTGAATTTTCGGATAGGTGGTCTCGTTGAAGGTTGTGTCTCCTTGTTGAGGACTCACCCACTTAAAACACTATTGTGGCTTCTAATTCTAGTTCTCCTATCCGATTTGGTCTACTGTGGTAGTTTAAAAGATGTTTTATGGATGTGATCAGGGATCAGGAAAAGGTGTTAATGGTGGATTGACATTTTTCAGCTCTGTCCCTTAAGAATTCTAAGGTTCTACTTTAGTGGTAGTTTGTTAGGCTTTTTCAAAATGATGGTTTGTTATGCTGTTATTTAGTTCCGCCAAGTCTAATGAAGCTGGTGTTCTTCTCTCACCGGTGTTAAAGATGTCGATAACAATGATGGAGAGTCAAGCTATTCGACACAAGGATTTTTAGGTACCTATGATGATGTTGATTAAATGGTGTATCATGGTGGTTCATGATTTAGAGAATTGTTCTGTGTTATTATCATGGTGTGACGTTTTTGATGATGATGGTGTTAATTTCAATGATTTTTGATGTTGAAGATGACTCATACATCATGTTTCCTCAATTCAAGTAAGACACATGGATCATGGAATATTTGAAATTTGAAATTTGAAATTTAAATGTTGAAATATGGGATGTTTTGTTCAGTTTGATTTACTTCTTCCATGGTGGTTTTTGAAGCAAGGGTTTCCACTTCACAATAAAGTGGATATTTTGAAAATTCCAAATAAAGTCCATGGGGGGGAGTGTTCTAAAATCCATTGGGTAATGATGATGATCGATATTGGAAATATATTTTTGAATTGAGAAGATGGTAAATCAAATGGAATAACTATTGTCTATGTGGGGAGAAATAATTAAATGATGAATATAATACCTAACATATATTCTATAAATGATATTGAATTATTTTATTTTAGTTCTACAAAATATTTTGTATCTGAACAATTTTATTAGGGTATTACATTACCATCTCGATGATTAGATGTTTAATTAGTTGTAAAAATTCATAATTGTATGATTATCACATATCAAATATATAATTCCCCTCTAATTGATGTTTGTGGGTATGTTATTCCGATAAAAATTTTTGTTCTCCCCATAGTATAACTTAATACTATTTTTATTATGGATTTTATTTAATCATAAAAATCATATATTAATTTATAAGGAAGGGAATTAATATTTAATATTCAAATACAAACTATGATTATTTATTTGGGTGAGGATAAATATGATCTTTGAATTGATATTACATCAATTTCATGGGGTGTGGTCCATATTCATAAGGATTAGTCATCCTGATAGTTGGGCAGAAACACAAAATCAATGATATACCTATTGTATGAATGTTTTTTGATGTCTCTTTATAAGAGTTTCCTAGTTATCCACCAAACCGCGATGTTGACATTTTAATATAACTAATACCTGGTGTCACACCTAAATTAATGACTCCATATTGAATGTACCAAATTGAGTTGGAGGAATTGATGAAGAAACTCTAATAGAATCTTGATAATGTATTTATTCATCCATGTGTGTCACCATGGGGTAATCCAAATAATTTTTTAAGAATAAATATAGTTCAATGTAACTATACCTTTATTATTAAGAACATGGAATGATCGAAATCATTAATAAGTATCCAATAACCACTATTGAATATTTTTCAATAAATTATGTGGAGCCCTGTATTTTTACAATATTTAGCTTCAATCTAGATACTATTAATTGAAGATGAAAAGTGAAGTCATACTCATGGAGACTCTCTGGTCAAGATATGGATAGAATAATTTTATAGCAATTGTATTTGTCTTACTAATTACCATAAAGTCTTCATAGATTTAATGAATAGGTTATTTAATGATTCCATTGGTCATTGTTGGTAGTCATAGTGGAAATTTTTTTCATATATTCCAAGGGAAAGGAAAAGTTATATGTTCACTTTTGGATTGTACTAAAGACCACAAGGAATTATATGTTTTATGAAATAATTAATAAGTGTGAAATTTGGATAGAAAAGGTTTCATTTTTTCATCATATAATATCAATAAATGCTATATTGGTGGATCAAACAAAGATTGATGTTTTTGAACTATGGCACAATCCAACCTCTATGACTGAGATCCATATCATTCTTATATTGGTTAGATATTTTAGTCTGTTTTCGATTAAGTTCTCTCAAATATCAAATATTCTCACCAATTTTACTCAGAAGGGATTTATTTTCCTTTGGAGTGATTAATGTGATGATAATTGCAAGGAATGAATGAGAAGGATGGTCAGTACACCTGTCCTCAAAATAACCTATAATGGAAAATGGATTTTGATTTACAGTGATGTATCAATGAATAATATGGGATGTGTTCTTACATAGAATTATATAGTGATAACTTTTGTCTCATGAAAATTTAATGTTCATAAAAAATTACCAAACCCATGATTTGGAGTTAGGAGTTGATAATTTTTCAATAAATATTTAGAGTAATTATATTTATTGATAAATGTGTGACATAGATACCGATCATAAAATTTTATTGATTATATTAACCCATAAATGGTTTAATATGATCTAAATAAAATTGTAAGATTTGATTAAATAATTTAAATTATCAATAAAATAATACCGTTGGAAAGAAAAGAAGGTTGATGATCCTTTGAGTTGAATCATTCATGATAGATTATCTATGATGAGGATCAAATAGATCCAATAATTATTGATTTTGAAAATACATACCTTGAAAAATATAACATAATGGGACATATTTTAACTTTCTAAATAGAGTGTTCATCCATCAATGTATATGAATATTAATGAGGTGAAAAATGAGGTTGTAGAGCTATAAAAAGACGTGATAAACATTCTTAATTTCAAACCTTATTTTGAGGAAATGATAAGGTCCAAAAACTGAGCATGTTCCCTATAAATACTATACTTGATGAATTATCAATTGAAGGAATCCCATATCTCATAAGTTTCTTTTCATCCTTAGAGTATGAGGATGTATAAAGATCTGAAAGAGTATTTCTAGTGGTATAACATGAAGAGAGATATTATGGAGTTTGTATCTCGAAGCATAGGATGTAAGAATATTTGATATATGAGATAAAATTATATATTGATGTTACAACCATTACCCATACCATAATGGAAATAGAAAAAATCAACATAGATTTTTCCACATGACTCCCTAAAAATATGAATTCCATAATTTAATTAGGTTTATAATCGATCTCATTATAAATTCAGTTCCATTTATTACTGTTAGGGAATATTTATTTCTTGGTAATCTTTCTAAGATATATATTAACATAGTAAAAATATTTAATAGCATACCCTATTCCGTTTTATCTTATAAAGGAACATGTCTTACCTCAGTGTTCTAAAGATGTATTCAACAAGAACTGGAAAAAGAGTTTTTTTTTGTACTAATTATCATCCTCGTGCTAATGGTTTGGATGAAAGAAAATTCATTCCCAAGAGGATATGTTGATATTCAATTCCATAAATATCATTGGAGGTTTGGATCAACACCTTCCTCTAATGATTATTTCTTACCATAATTAATTTCACTTAAAAATTAATAAGGCTCATTATTTATCACTCTATAAAAAGAAGTTTATATCCTTTACTTATTGAAATTAATTTAGATAAATAATGATATTAGTTGCTATGATAATTAGTAAATGTCAGTGAAATTTAGAGATAGTGAAAAAAACATTTTGGAAGATCAGTGTCAATAGAAGAGTAATGCTTGTAATCATCGGTGATATCTGGAATACAAAGTTGGTGAGATGATATTACTCTGAGTTTATCTATATAATAATGATATGATATATATAAATAAGGTGAAAGGGAGACCTAGGTATATTGATGTCTTCTTGATTCTGGATTGATCAGAGACTGTAGCTTATCACTTGGAACTTCCACCTAACCTCTCTCATGTTCATGATGCATTCCAAGTATCATAGTTTTGGATGTATACACCTGGTCCTTCACATGTTCTAAAATAAATTGTTGTACAACTATGGAATGATATTTCTTATGAAAAAACTAGATGAAATATTGGATCACATGGATAATATTCTGTCGAAGAAGAGTAATCTCCTACCTAATGTTCATTAGAGGAATAAAAAATTTGAGGATGATATATAGGAACAAAAGGATGTGATAAAGAAAAGATAACCTATTTTTTTGTATCATAGTGGAGATTTGTTTTGAGCAATATTAATTTTAATGGGGGTATAATGTTACAATTCATTATTTTATATGAATTCCCATTAGAATAAACCATAGTTAGTTGATATCTTTTTTTACACATAACACCAATTATAAATAAACCATAACATAATATTTCTTTATTACATAGCTATTAAACTATAATGTATGAATAATAATAATAATAAAATACGAAAAAATGTATAAATGTCTGAAATGGTGATATTGTATTGATTAATTTATAATAAATAAACATAATATTATTAATAATGTCATTTTATTCTTCGAAAATATGTTTCCATAAAAAAGGGGTTTTTTCAAGATATTTTTATTAATTTTTGATTTTTTTTGAAATCATATTTATGATATTTAATAAATTTTTTAAAATAATCTTCTTAATATTATCCAGGTTTGAATTGTTTTATTTTTTTCTGAAAATATTATTAATGAAATTGTAAAAATACATATTTTTGTAAAAAATAATTTCTTTTTGGATAAAATGTACCATTATATAATGAATTTGTTATTATATTTTCATAATAATACTTTAATGATAAATAATATACTTAATTACATGTGAATAAATTTTATATTTGAATTATTTATAAGTTCACTTTTAGGACTAAATAACATTTTTCTAGAAATGTTTAAATGAACGAAATGTGTTTTTAACATAATAAATTAATGTAATATCTATTAATTAATTTTTTATGAACTTTATATATTATATATTTAATAATATCTTTTAACATTAATTTATGGGTTATTACAAATCATGTAATGGTATTAAATTAAGATTTATTCTTTTAAATGAATTTTTATAAATACAATATTCTATTCCTTTTTGTGCGCTAAATTTTAAATTAAAATTTTCCAATTATAGGAATTGAACGTATTAAAATTTATTTCATATTTTTAATAATAATAATAATCAATATTAATTAATTTGGCCAACTAATGTATTTTTTATAATGAATCGTTGAAAAAGTGAAATTCTGTTACCAAAGTTACTGTTTAAAATTGGTTTATGGGGGGGGGGGGTGTTAAACCAGGAGATACGGTTTGGAATGCCAAAAAAACATATATGATTATTATTTTCTAGGATTATTTTTACCTTATATTATCACAAATTTGAAATATTTCCCATTTTGTTCCACTTTCACATTAAAGTGACGATATATTATTTTAGTCTTTTGAGATACTCCATGTGTGCCCATCCACTAAATTATAATAGGAATCCTATTATCCTATTTTATTCATATCATTTTAGGTTTATATAAAAGAAAATCATTATTATAGAGCCTTCACAGACTGAATTTCTGCATCATAGCGAATCTAGTATTATTTTGAAACTCGGGTTTTAAGGTTTAAGTTGTAGACAAATGAGTTCTCTCAAGGAAATGGTATAAATATTAACTGATGTATTTTAATTTTATTTCATATAATCCATCCTTAAGATCTATTTTATCCATCGTAAAATGACGATTCTAGTATAATAAATATAATGAGGTTTTATTATGAGGATTTCATAACCATTTCCCACCACTTCTCTATCAAACAGTTGATAAATGTATCGCTCATGCGTTTTTATGGACTACCGCCTCCTATTAGTAATACAATTCTTTTTTCACCATAATCTTTAAAGGTTGGTTAATATAATGGATTTAATTTGTGTGTGTATATATAATTATGATATTTATTATATAATAATTATTCTTTAATAGTTAATTATTTAATAAAAATTGTGATAAATAGTTTTAATAATGTTTTTGTATTTTTTGACAAATAATTTTTTTGTATAATATTGTTTTCCTTATTTATGAATCGGGCATTGTCCATTTTAATTATCTTTATAATAAATATTACTATTTGTGAATATTTTTACACAAACATAATGGAAGAGAATATTTGTTTTAAAGAAATATATATTCCTGACATAGAGGATCAGACTGAGAAGCCCCAGACTCAGAGTATCAGATCAATCTACATCAAATTTAGATCGTCAGATCCACAAGGATCAGAGGTAGAAATTTATGATTTCTAGAATATTCACTTTTCTGTAAACTAGTAATGAACGATGTTTTTGATATATAACGTCAAAATTGGTTGTATGATGAATTTGTAATGATGTTGAAGTGGTTCGTTGAAGATAGTCAATTTAGGAGTAGTACTGTTCTCAACCTTCCTAAAAAAATAAGATTATACCATATTTATTATAAAGTCCTCACAGTTCATGAATAATATCATGATAAAATATTTTAAAGAAATTGTGGAGAGGTTTGAATAATTCTAGAGTTACAGTATGGAGATACCATCATAATGGGAATGCCATTTTAATGTGAATTCTATTGTAATAAGAATTCGGTTGTAATAGTAATTCAATATTTATGAGGATTCTATAAGACTATATATATAAATAAACAATAATCATAATAATTTGAGTAATAAAAAAATAAAAAAGAGTTTGTAAAGAAACAAAAATCATAATCAGTTGAGAAAAATATAGAAATATTAATGAGAAAAGAATAAAATTGATTTTTAATGAGCTTAGAAGGAAATAATTAATAATGAGCAGATTACTAAGAAGACAAAAAAAGAAGATTCTAGAAGTTTAATAAAGAGATGAATATGTTATACATGAAGTACAATTTTTCATAAATCTTAGTGGAATATGAAGTGGATTGAGGAAGTGAAATATGATGTTTAAATGTGAGTGTTTTTTAGAGTTTTCAAAATGTGGGGGATCAACAACTGTTTTCCAGTTTCATGATTTTGTTTTCTAATTCTCCTATAAATACTTAGATAATTTTTCTATTTCAAATTTATCACATAAATGGAAAAAAGGATAAGTAATGAAATATGTAGAATGATATTTCCTGATATTGATCAAATGAGGAGGATCAGATAGCTCAAAATTTCTATACTAGTTTGAGAAAGATCCTATTGAGAAGACTTTATTGAGTTGATCAGAGTAAATAAGACCGTTTTGATCATTTAATAAGAGATTGTGTATCATAGATTGAGAATGGGTTCATCATATTGAGAAGATCATATTAATATGATCAGAAATAGAATGATTGTATTGAAAATTTGTGAAGACTTTGAGTAATATAGATTGAGAATGAATTCATCAGACAATGTTTATTTTATCCAACAACATAATATTTAGTGAATCGGAGCAAGCTAATTCGGGCATAGGCTTTATATTGAGAAATTGTGGTGCACTTTCAATAATGTCGTATTATTTTATTTGTATCATTTTTTAATAAAAAAAATTGTAAACTAATGGGAGTTATTAAAATATGTCCTATAAGGATATTGAAGATGTCTAACGGGAGTTCACACAAGGTTCCTTCACTTCATAATAGTGAATTTTAATAGACCAACATGAGTGGCTATGGAAAGGTTGTGTGTTCTCACACTCATTCCAAACCTTGTAAATATTGTGTTCTTTAATAACTTTAATAATTTTACATGTATGATTTTATACAAAAGACGATAAATAAATAAATCTTATTATGTTTTAGGGGTTATATTTCTGAATGTTTTGAAAATCATAAAAACTGAACAACTGATTCAATCCTCCCTTCTCAGTTTCTAATTGATTCTTTGGAATGTTAATTTGTATTTTACATAGGTTACCATGTTGAATCATTAACATGGATAATATATATTAGGTTAATCGAAGATGAATTCTTACATTTGATGGAAAAATAATTATGGATGAAAAAATATGATGATTCTTTATCTCTTATCTGTTGAACTGTAAATTTTTAATGCGGTTATAATGGGGTTTCCACCTATTGAAAAAGACGGCCCATTAATGATTCATGATTATAGAAATATAGAAGTTGACTCATAGGCTAAAAATTAAATCCTTGTGACCATATCATATATTGTTTATCAGAAGGTAATGGATCTTAATATATCAAAAAAGTCTGTGGAACAGGATGGAATGTATTTTGGAATGGAATACGGATGTGAATGAAAAAAGATAAAAATATTTCATAGTAATTATGAAGACATCATAATGAAGGATAAAAAAATATTTATGAATACTTCACTAGGGTAAATGATATTTTTTAACAAACAAGGATTTGGAGATGTCTTCAAAGATTCTACAATTCTGAAAAATCATTGGAAAATATTCCCAAATAGGATTGATTCTAATATTTCATCTTCAGAAGACAGAGATGATTTATCTCTTGATAAATTATATAAATTTATATTATCTTAATAATTGTGAGTATTTGGAATGATTAAAAAAAATATTAAATATGAAATCAATTTTAATGTTGTGAGAAATTTGAAAATTTAAAATGTTGAAGTTGTTGATCCCTGTGAATATGAAGCTAAATAAGATGATTAGTTGAATGATAAAATAATTTCATTTATAGAAAATAACTATTTATGTGGAAGGATAATGAATTGAGGTAAATTTCCACTAATTTTTTTTGTGTGGTGGAATTAGACACATTGCTATGAATTTCCCCAAGAAAAAATTTGGTGAATATCAAGATGATTCTGATGGAAAACGTTTATGGAGAAAATAAAAAAAATGATAAATAATAATAGTCATAAAAAATACAAGAATATTTTGATTTGAAATAAAATAATTATGTTGAGTGAGAAAGATGAATCAAACTCAACAAACAATAGTTCTTGTAAAGAAGAATGTTCAAAAAAATTTAGAACCTTCATGGAAATAATTGAGAAAAAAAACTCCTAAAACTGAGATGAATGTTGGTAATAATATTATAGAGAGTACCAGCTCAAAAAAACTTATTTTAGGCCTTTAGAAAAAAAATCACATGAAATAAGTTGAAATTATAATGAAATATTTTGAATAAAAATCTAAAGGAAGAAAATATTTCATCATGCAGGAGGATGAATACATTCAAGAGATCTTCAGTTACAAGTAAATAATGGTTAAATAGGTAAATATGGTTGATTATATTTGTATGAATATAGATGTTTAGGAATAATAAGCTAAAAAATTTCAATCAAAACTACTTGAGTCAAAAAATACCTTAAGGAAGATGAATGAAAATTTCAGAAAAAAAATTAGAAGTAAATTCAGATACATTTAAATGTGCTAAATACCTCAATATGAGAATCAGGTGAAATATTCAGTAACTAAAATTAATGTTTCATCTAATTATTTTAACATTTTAGGTTACAGAAAAATTATTAGGAAATATTGGGGATAAAAAGGATGTGAGATTCTAATCAGATCTACAAAATGTGAAAACCACTCTGAAGAAAATATGTTCAACATCCTATGTATGATATAGCATAAAGAAGCTATTAATGCCAAAAAACCATCCATAGAGAGAGATCTTATTTAGAAAGAAAAAAAATGATTTGATTGTTATTTTTGGTTTTTTGGAATCTATGGCCACATAGAATATAATTTTTGGCATAACATGTCATTACCTAGATGAAGGATTGATAAAAGAGGATTAAATAGTTAAAGTAGAATGAGAATCTTTCCTTGTATAAAAAAATTTGAAATAATGAATTATCAAGATTTTAGAAACATTAATTTAAAAAATAAATTTTAATGCCAAGAATATTGTTTTCGAAGATGTGATAAGTATAGACATTATGCCAAAAATTTGTATGGTAATCCTTTCAGAATATTGTTTTACAATGGAAAAATAAATGGATTCTAGAAAAAATATGTTATTGAAAGAGATTTTATTATTAAGAAAACCTTGAATAAAAGTAAAAAATAAAAAGACCATGGATACTTGAAAGTTTTTCTTCCTCACACATTATAGGTGATTTTAAGATCATGAAAAATGTATAAAATCATATTTAAGGTGATCCTACATTTGGTAGTGATAGATACTTAAAAATCAGAGGAATCAGAATGATTGACATTGATGAAGAGAAGTTGAACCCTATGGATATTCTTTTGTTAATCGGATGAAACATAACATACAAATCGTAGGTCAACATTATGATGACAGAATATAAGTTGTTTTCCAAAATGGTTATTGTATAGTTACAAGTGTCCGATTTGGAAAAATTTTCACAAAAGGAGAAAAAAATAGTTGTAACATTTCCAAAATAAGATAGTTTCATAACTCCTATTACTCGAATACTAAATATTAAAATAACTTTTGGCACTGAACACATGGCCATCATGGGAATAAGAACATGAACAAATGTTCTATAGAAGATGTAATAAAAAATAATTTAGATTTGAAAACAAGAGAAGAAGATGTTTTTATTAATTATCATAAAGGAAATTGACTAATGAAATTCCTAAGAGAGTTGAGATTTAACCTACCAGAACTCATGTACTTATTTATTATAATTTATGTATAACATTAAGATATTAATGAACAAAAGGAGATTTATACTTCAATTTTCTTTATGATTTCACTTAGATGAAAAAAATCATGTTTCAGAAACATAAGTTAGAGGCCATAGAAATGTTCAATTTTTTTGTTAAAAGTTCTTGAGAATGAAATTGGGGTTAATATAAAGTATTTAATAATATATAATGGTTCTGAATTCCCAAGAAATAATTTTAATAATTATATGATAAAAATGGTATCAAAAATCAATATGGTTTTCCATATACTCCAAAAAATAAGTATTAGAACGAAAAATAGAACCTTGGTGGAAGTGGGAAGATGTTTGTTTGTAGAATACATACCTTTAGTGTTTTATTGGAGATAATCTGTTAGTACTTCTATAAATGTTCAAAATAGATGTTTCTTGAAAATATAAACCAACATGAATCCTTATGAAATGTGTCATAACAAAAATCTTTATTGAAATAATTAAAAGTACTTGGAAGTCAATGTTTTCTCAAAAATAAAAATCATGTTTTGGGAATGATTGATGAGAATGACAAGGAATGAAATTATATGGGTTATTCACCAAATGGAAGAAGTTAAAAATTATAGAATAAAAATTTAATAATGTTGGTGGACTAACATGATGTGAAAGTAATTGAAAATGAAAATTCATTAAAAAAAGTATTATAGAATGTTGAGGAGGATAAACTGGAGATTTCAAGAAACAGTGAAAGTACGTCAATGCATACTTATCATTATTAAGAAAATTCATGGTATTAGAAATGTTTAGTTGGGGAAGAAACATTGAAATTTTCTATATAACAAAAAAAATTTGAGTCTGAAAACATTATTGGAAATAATAAATCTCTAGTTCAGACAAAAAGAATGTTTAGATTAGATAATCAGTATTCAATTAACATAAATTTTGAATTGAAATCATTTTTATATGCTATTAATCACAAATAATGGATGGATTCTATGAATTAATAGTTAGAATATATATTGAATAATTAAAAAGGAAACTATCTTCACATACATCAAATAAAATTGTTATTGGAACCATGTGGATTTATTAAAACAAGTTAAATGGACATAGACAAGTTTCATGAAAAAATGATAGGTTAATTAATAAAGGCTATACATAGGTGGAAGGTGTGGATTTTGAAGAAAAACTTTCTCTAGACAGAAGATTAGAAACTATTATTATGTTTCTTATAGTAGTGTTAAATCAAAATTAAAAAGTTTATTAGATGGATGAAAAGTCATCATTCTTAAATGGTGATATTTAGGAAGACATTTACATTGGAAAAACTACATGGTTTTCCACATGATGATGATGAAAACAATAATTTTATGTTGCAAAATGATAGTTATGGGATGAAATAAGCTTTATTTTCTTGGTATTCTAATTTTTTATGAAAATGTTAAATTTTTCTAATGGAAAAGTTGATAGAAACTTATAAGTGAAATTATTTGACTCAATAGCTCTATTTATAATTGGTTATGTTGATGATATATTTATTTTGTGGATAGAATAATGTTTTTATAACATTTACTAATGAAATGAAGAAGAATATCGAATTACAAATGTTGGGAAAATTAACTTTTTTCCTTGGATGACAAGTTTAACAAAAAGAAAAACACATTTTCCTATATCATGAAATGTATGCTAGGAAATTTTTAGATAAGTTTTTGATGAAAGAATACCAAGATGTTTCCAATATTATTTTAGTGAGAACAATGTTGAGTTAAGATGAATCCAAAAAGGTGTGAATCAGAATGATTTTCAAAAGCTATTAGGAAGTATACTTTCCTTTATAGCCTCAAAACCTGATATTGTTTATATTGTGAATTGTGTCCCATGTTTCAAAATAATCCAAAATAACCACATATGATGGTAGAAAAAATATTTCTGAGATATGTAAAAGGAAAAACTTCACATGGGTTGTTATATAAAATAGATATTCAAATGATGTTTCATAGTTATACTAATACTGATTAGGAAGAAGATTGAAATGATATAAAATAAACCTCAAGAGGAACTTTTTTCTCGATTGATTATTTTGTGTGTTGGAATAGTAAGAAAAAAGCTCAGTAACATTTATAATAGATAAATCTAAATAAGTTATAGGTACTCGGGATTGTGCTCAAATTTTGTGGATGAAAGTTCAGTTATAACATTTTAATGAAAATGTTTCTAAACAATTGAAAATAATTTGTGATAATGATAGTACAATTGATAATTCTAGGAATGTGGTCTTATATTCATGTTCACCACATGTTGATATCAAGGTTCACTTTATAAAAAAAGAATGTTTCTTTTAGAGATGTTTTTTTGGAATACATTTCAATAAGGTGTAGAATTTCTAATATCTTTAAAAATTAAACCCCAAAAGAAAAGGATTGTGGAATTGAGGCAGAAACATCATGTTCAGCATCCTACTATATCTTTTGAAACCTCAAAATGAAGCACCCCCAACATTTTTTTGATTATTTTGATAATGTGGGAGAGAATGTAACAATTTTAAAGATTGTAATAAGTTATTAATTGTCATTATTTTATGAATCTGAAGTTGTGGTTGTGATAAAATGGGGGAACAAACGTGAAAATTGAGAGAAATTGAAAAGTGAGGTAGAGTTTATCTTTACATGGACGCAAAATTTTCATCTCACCAAGGGATGTGATTCCTTCAACGGCCTTACATTATTCATTATTGTGGTGTTAGGAAACTCTCTTTTGATAAATATTATGTTTTCATTAATGTAAAAAATTGGGTTGGGGTGTCAAAATTTTACAAGAGTTGGAAAAGTTGTTAATGAGGGTTATCAAAAAATACAAAGGGGGATATTGAGGATCATTTGTTATATTTTTTAACAAATTTTTTATATTTTTAATCAACTAAAATTTTAAAATATGAATTTTTTTATTCAGAAATTGGACCGAATCCATCATAATAAGACTTATTAGAAATTTTATTTTTTTGAATATTTGAACCCAATAAAAAGGTGAAGAATAGTGCGGTTTTAAGGGTAGATGATTTAAAGACTCCGAGGATTAGAATGAGAAGAACAGGACTCCTAATATTAGATCCATCGACATGAGATTCAGATGATCTGATCTGAAATATTAAAAGGTAGAAATTGTTGTTTTATAGACATTTTCCCATTCAAAAATAATAGAAAGAAATAAGTTACTGAGCATGAATATCATAAGTTACTCTATGAAGAAGTCATAATGACACTGAATAGGTTTGTTGACGAATGTGATGTCAGTAGTTTGAAATTTCTCATACTTTCTAAAAAAATTAGATGGTTATTTTATAGTCATAAAGTACCCAAAAGTAATGAAAACTCTCATTATAAAATATTTTTAAGAAATGGTGTATATTTTTTAATAATTTCATAGTTTCAATATGATTATTCCACCGTAATATGTATTCCATTGCAATAGGAATTTCATTGCAATGATAATTATATTATTATTAGGATTCCATCAGTCCGATCTGAAAAAGAAACAAAAATAATAACGAGTATAGAAAAAAACTGAAATCATAATGACTTGAGAATGAAATAGGAAAAAAATTAAGTTCAGAAAGAAATTGAATTCCAAATGAGATGAGATGAAAATAGATTCATAATTAGATAACAAAGAAAAAAAATTTAAAATGAGATGATTTCTAAGAAGACTCAAAAATTTGATTCTATATGTTTTATTAAGAGTTGATGATGCAAAAATTGAAATTAAATTTTGATTAAATCATGTAGAAATATAAGGAAGATTGAAAATGTAAAAGTTGATGTTTAAATATTGAGTGTTTTTTAGAGCTTTCAAAATTTGAGGAATTGGGGAAAGTTCTCAATTTTCCCGTTTTTGTTTTTAGAGTAACCTATAAATACTTTCTCTTATCATTTGTTCTTTTTCAATTTTCTCATTAGAGGGAAAGATGCAGTTTTGAAGAAATCATGTGAATGTTATTTGAAGATAGAGATATTTTGAGGAGGATCACACAACTGGAGGTTTGTATACTGGATTAAAAATAGGGTATTAATAAGATTGGGATGATACAATTAGACTAAAGAACATCATATTGGGATTTTTTGTAGATTTAGAGTTTTACATATTGAAAATGGGTTCATCGTATTGAGAATATTATATCGAGTTGGTCAGATTAAGAAAGATCATATTGGGAATTAGTGCAGAGTATTAGTAATGATGATTGAGAACGAATTCATCATACCGAGTTCATCAGATCTATATTATCATATTGATTAAATCATATCGAGTATTATTTGATTATGAAAATAAAATATATCGAAATAAAATAGAGAAATTATGGGTTATATTCAATAAAGTCTTTATTATATTATTTTGTCAATTATTTTATATGAAATCATTGTAAAATGTTGGGAGTTAGTATAATATTTCCTATCAGGTTATAGAGGTTGTCTAACTAGATTTGGTACATGATGCATTCACATATTAAAAAATGTAAATTTGTATAGGATGACTGATGTAGAATCGGAATGTATTTAGGTTCTCATAATGAGATAGGACCTTATAAATATTGTGTTATTTTCATTATTTATTATGTTTTCACACAATATTTTTTACAAAATATAATAAGGAAATAACTCTTCAGTGGATATAAGAGAACGTTTCTAAATGTT
Source organism: Viscum album (assembly GCA_963277665.1). Taxonomy (NCBI): domain Eukaryota; kingdom Viridiplantae; phylum Streptophyta; class Magnoliopsida; order Santalales; family Viscaceae; genus Viscum; species Viscum album. The sequence continues at coordinate 631,663,957 of OY728121.1, forward strand.
TTCAAACTCACAAAAAGTGAACAAATGATTCAATCCCCCTTCCTAGTTATTTTTCAATCCTTCATAACTTCAATTATTAATTTCATTTATTTTTCCATCCATTGAAATGTTGATACATCACTCATGTATACTTACAAATTACCAACTCCATAATGTGATGTAAATAATTTTGTAGTCCTAATATATTATAATTGTTATAAATTTGTATATAATAAAAATATATTATACTTATATCATGATTTTGTTTACAAATATTATGAAACTATGAAAAAATTAAAAGGAACATAGCATATAAATCAAAAGATGAATGAAAAATTAAACTCCTTTCACCCGAAAATGAGGATTTTAAGAAATTATTTTTAGTTAATGTGTGTTGAAATGTTATGAGAGGATAATATAAGACATTATTGGTTTGAATATTATTTTGGTATACAATTATAATATATTGTAATTTATAGTACATGGGTTTATAGTTCTTATGAATTATGATAGATTGGTGGAAATATTTTTATGTTACATTGTCATTCTTTTACCTGGATTTTTGTGATTAAATTTATAGTGATAAAATTATATGATCTATCTCTCAGAAATTTATGATAATGATATGATTATATATTATTATTGATTGATATAGACCTTGTTTACCCTAACAGATCATTATATATCACTCCTTCTTATGCTTCTATTTCCCTAGAATATGAAGAAGGGTTTTATGTATGATATGTCTAAGAAGGGTAATAGTTGTGAAGAATTATATGGGAGATGATTTATATATTTTATGTATGCATTGTTTATGATTTTATGTTTCTTAATTCAATAATACTTTATAATTATTTCGTGGATCAAATTGATAGGTATTGAATATTCCTCTAACCATATGTGGTGTTTATGTATGATGACTTTGGGATGCTGTAATTCAATGTCCACCTTTTGATTTTTTATCAACCCCTGAAACAATATAATACTCTTCAGGAAATTTAATTTTTCATGACTGAAAAAATGAATAATAATAGTTTTCATATGAAAAACATCTTCACCTCATACCACAGGTTAGAGTACTGTTTTTGAGACCACCATATATCTCATCGATAAGAAACATTTTGGCCATGTAACCAGATTCTATCCTCAAAAATCACATCGCTCACCACTAAAAACCAATTTATATTTCTCCCCATTTTAAAATTGTACATAACTACTAAAATAAAAATTAGGGTAAAAATCCATATCAAGTCCATTAAATAAAAACTCACTCTTTGTGAAGGAATTGTACTTTTATAGGAAAACTGTTGCACAAATACTTTTCTCCCATTTAAAAAATAATACAAGGATTATTGGGGGTCCTCAAAAAATCATTTAAGGGTGTTGTTGGGTAACAAAATGCATGTTTACCTTAAAATACTCAAATATTTAACTTTTGGATATCTTTGGTTGACATATCAGCCAACTAGTCTTGAGTGGGAATAAATTATTGCTTAATAATACCAATGAACACTCTCCCTATAATATTGTTATATATGATATCAATATGATTATACCTTAATTTTTTCAATATATTTTAATATATCTCAATAGAATATTGTTTATCAGAATGAATTTCGATTTTTCTTCACCTTTCACCAATAAATATTCTTCACTCTCCTTCATCCAAATCATTTGAGTACACAAAATGGATACATTAACATATCTATCTAATTTATATCCCATTGTTATTGGGGTCCTTTACATATAGTTCCTTCTCACACAGCTATCTAACGAAGAGAAAAATTCCACTTGTTTTGGACTATCTATCATCACAGTATCCTTCCCAGTATACATCACTATATCCAAAAAAAATATTTCCTCCTTTCTTGTATAACATCCCATGGAATAATGATCCTTTTATGTATTTTATAACTATTTTAGTTTCCATAAAATTAGGTTCTTTATGATCACATTGATAACCTATAGACCAAAATAAAACATATACAATGTTATTTCTAGATGTGGTTTTGTATGGAAATATCCCAATCAAACTTTATAACTCATATTGATTTCCAACATCGCCAGAACAATCTTTTAAAAATTTCAAAACAACATGAATATGTGATGAATCTATATTTTAATCCAATATATAAAAATTACATATCAATTAAATGTAATTATTCTATTGGTATTAAAAAAAATTAAATCTTAATCCTTTATAACTTATAATCCTATGATGCATTTTAGCGCACCGAACATGGACATTTCAATTTTTTCTTCATTTTATTGGAAACTTATTTAAAATAACTATCATAATCACCAAAAAAATGGTATTATTAATATATAAAATTACCATATGTGTAACTTTATTCATTAATTTTATATGCATGTTTCCATAAACATTTCATTTGATTCATTTTAGCTTCAGTAAGTAGTTTTATAGACTTGAATACTAGGCCGGTGAGGCATATTTTTGGGAATATAGGTCCTTATTAAATTTTCACACTATGGTACCATTATAATAAGTCATAAGACCATACAGATGGTAAATATACACATCTCCTTCAATATAACCATTTAAGAAGGAATATTAAGAATCTATAAGATATATTTTATAATTCCAATAGGTTTATGTAATAGGGAACATCGTTACAGACTCCATTATCACAATAGGTTCAAAGGTACCCTCTAAGTCAAAAATCTAACCATGGGACATAATCCTTGAAAATATGAAAGTATTTATTCATTATCACCACTCTCTTTTCAATTAATAAATTTCTCAATACCAACTTTCTTGAAATGTTTTTTTGTTAAACAGTATTAGAACAAGGCCCATGGGGGAATTCTACCCAATTTGATCGTTCTTTTCATTCATAGATTTAAAACACACTTCATATTTGTTGACTTCTTACATGATTTTTGGTTTAATTTAAGTGGTGAGTGAGTTTTTATTTTCAAACCTCAATCATCTCTTAATTTTTTCGACGATAGGATCATAATATATCATATTTACTCAACATTAAAGTACATCACATTGAATTATAATTATTTCTTCTGTATTCACATGTCTCTTCAACCTTTTAAACATATAGTTTTAACTTTTTACTACCACTTATTTATAATTGGTATTATTTTATGAGAGTAAGGCCTATTGAGTTGTTTTTGTGTGAATTCAGTGAAGGATTTTATAGTAGATATGATACTTTGTGTTGGATTTTTTGTTAATGAATAAATAATATTAAAATTGAAATTTTTTACGTGGTTAAGATACTTATTGACTAATTAATATGTTGCTTATGAGTGTAAAAAAATCAGGAATGGAGACAATGATAAATTAAAAATAGAGGAGGTAAAGATTGAGTTCTATGCTACAAATAATTATATTTCACGTTATATGTTTTTCATGAAAGAATGTATATGGATTAACTAATGTCCATGAAGTATCCTAGTATCATCAATTTTTGATATTACAATACAGAGCTTTCTATTCCATGGATATGCTTAAAATGAGAGTGGGTTGATACATGGTATATATGACCTCACACTATCGAGTATATTCCCATGATGGAGAGGATATTTAATTTGAGTTATCGACACTATTGAAGGAATATTGCAATATTTAGGGAGATGGGTTGATTCTAATGGCCTAGTAAAATTTTGGAGCTCTATGTCATAGTGATAGTCCATACCTTAATACATAACAGGCTAGAATTTAGTGGTTATGGAGATTTTCAAACTTTAATTCCACATATTTGTTTTTCATACCACGGTCAAAGGAAAAGTTTTCAGATGATGAAATATTACATTTCTACAGAATAGAGGATATTAAGATAGATATTTGGGGATTTAGAACTTTCAGAACCTCCATTTCATTGAATATTTTTCATTCTAGAGGATATTATTGAAGTTAAAAAATAACTAGTTCGAAAGACTGTGCTACAACATAATAGAGGTTTCCACACCATAATTTTCAAATATAGGACGATTCAGAAAATTGTTGAATTGGATTCAAATTCAAAATTATATAGTCATATTTAACAATTATAACTACCAATAATAATATAAGGATAATTTTATAGAGGGAAGAAGATCCTTGGGTTTTGATTCATAGAGTTTTTAATTTCAATTACTAATTCAAATCAGAATTACATGATTAATGGATTTTTGTTTAGTTTTTAAAAGAATAGATCATTAATAAGAAACATGATAGTGGAGTGATAAAATAAGAATAATTTATGAATATATTAAATATAATAATCATTACATGATTATCTAAATTAGATGAAATTAAAAACAAGAATAATAAGGTTGGAGTGGTTATGTGCATGTGTTGTGCATAGAATGTGAATAGAAAACTTGTTAATTTTCATGATTTATGAAGAAATTATTTTTGTTTTTTATGGGGTCATTATTAAAGAAGTAGTATATTTTATCACACTCATCAAATTTTGGTTTGTCTATTGGTTAAATAATTTTCTTCTATAACGTAAACATTTATCATTATAATGTGTGGGATGCAATTTTGTGGAAGTTACACTAAAGCACAATTTGGATATTTCAAAAATTATGTTTCATGGTTGTACCATGATAATTGTAGTCACATGATTTTTATAGTGGGTAGTGTCATCTTCAAGGAATAAATATCACACAAGGTACATTCCCAAACACAATGAGAGGTTAGTCTTATAAATCTTTTGTGTTCCCCTTCATTGGTATGTGTTTGGTTGTGTTTCACAATACTCAGTTCACCCTAAGATGTGTTGAATTTTATATCAAAATAAATACAAAAATATTATAGGTATATAACTAAACCTATTATTGATATCTATTTAAACATTATGTAGTTAATCATGTTCTATAAGAGTGATAGTTATTTTCATTTTTGATTTCCTATTTGAAGTTGTAATCTTTTAATGTATATCACTTAACAAATTTTAAGAATATTTCACTGAATTGTATTATCTAAAATTGATATGTTAAATTTAGGGAATGGAGTGGGTATTTCTACATTTTTTAGTAATGTCTATAACATATATAAAATAGGATGATCTTATAAGTATTATAAATTAGTCATTATTTCATGGAAGTCACAAATAATGGGGTTGTTCCGTGAATTTAAGTCTTTTCATTGAAAGAATAAGATAAGAGGAATTTAAAGAATAATGTTCTTGACAATAATTATTTTCTATAAAACATCTATAAAAGTGATTTTTTGAATGTTAATGTAATTGAAATATGTAATGATATCTATAATAAACTTCATAATATCTATAAAGGAATGACCAATGTAAATCGAGCTATGTTGATATTTTAGAGACTTAAGTCTGAGTTTCATTATATTTATGATAAAGAAAATATTTATTTTTTTTATAAGGGGGGATGAATATGTGATATCTATGAAAATGATCTTGTGAGAAGTTAGAATAAGATGATATTTTTGAATATATTCAGCATATATTACCTAATATGTTTGATTTTAGAGCATCTTCTTTAGTAGAAAAAAAATTCAAGTAACATTGTTAAGGATTAATTTATTATTAACTTATTTTTATATAAAATAAGGAAATACTATTCTATCAATAAGTTGTTGAAGGAATAATAATAAATACCTTCTAAATCTATAATGATATAGACGTTGAAGAAGATAGTTATAGATGGAGAAGAATATGTGTGTTCAAATTTTGATAAATATTTAGAGGAGAGATGTATTGAAGTTAGGATTCATATATTAAGAAACATGAAACTATCGGAATTAATGTAAAAGGAAAAACATACATAAAAATTCTTCATGTTTGGAGTTATTGGACACTATGATACTAATTGTGAAAACTCTAAAATGAGTGAAGATAGTGGAGATTAATATGACATGACTAGAGTATTTTCATTGAAGAAGCGACATAATACAATGGTTTCATAAATTATAAGGGAAAAATGTTTTCTAAATTTCTTTATTGAAACTTATTTTTATAAAGAATGTTTGTAATCTAAAAATGTACAGGAAGATGAATTTTCATTTAGTGGAGAAGGTGATAAAAAAACTCATTACCAAAGTGAATGATGAAAATATTTCAATGGGGAAAATATGTTTTGAATGTATATAAGAATAAAATATTGATATATAGATTATGAATAATAGACTTTCAAAAAAAATTCTCTCAGTAATTTCCAAAAATTATAAGGTGGTCAAAAAATTGAAAATTTAAGATAAATATATAAATAAATAAATATAAATATATATATATATATAGAATAAAAGTCTTGTTTCATGATGAATTTAAATTATTGATGATGTTTATTTATTATTATAAGACTCATATAATAATATTTAAACAAATAATGAATAATAATGAAAAAGAGTTTGATCATTTAAAATAAAATATGACTAGAATAAAAGGGGATTTATTGAATTGTAGATATAATGTTAAAAATTATATTTCAAAAGTTAAAGACTTTTTTATGAAGTGTGAATCTTAAAAATGTCAAACAAAATCCATAAACATGAAAATTATACTAAAAAGCATGGTGAAAACAAAGTCAAGAAGATATAATTCGCGAACAAAAATGTTGAGGCTAAATAAAGTGATGTCCTGACTTCTAGAAATTCTGGGAGAACCAATTTGAGTGAAATATATACTAAAATGGGAACATCCAAAATAGGTAAAAATATATGGATTATAAGATCAATAATTTTGGAGTTCACAAAAATTATGTCCCCATGTTTTTAAAATTTATGGCTTTAATAAGGGGGGAAACAGTTAACAAAAGCAGGATAAGTTGTCAACTTCAAAGGTAAATATTATTTTTATGTTTATTATTGTTATGTTTGAGGCCTTGGTAATATAGATAAATTTCATGGATAATGTTAAATATTATAATTGGACTATTAGGAATGATACTACATGTTTTTGGGTAATTTATCACCCTCAACAAAATGATGTCCAGAATGAAGTTAATAACTCTGGTTAGAAATCATTGAACTAGTTTGATATTAATGAAGATTTATGCAGAAGGATTGATCACAATGTTATTCTTGAAAATTTTCCCCTTATAATTAATATAACAAAAAAAATATGAGTTTCAATAATCAAAATCCGCTTACTAATAAGAATAAAGGGAATGATAAGTCTTTAATTGTGGAAGTAGTTGTTATTCTATCTAAAGGGGAAGTCTTTAGATTCTTGGCAGTGGATGATCATATCTTATGATACGATATTTTAAACTATTTAAAGATATAAAAAAGTGTAAATATATATTTTGGAAATTTGGTAATGATGGATTTCTAATGAATAAAGGATTTGGATCACCTGTTATTAGTTATGAAAAGATAACATCTAAAAACATGTTTTTGTTTATGGATTGAAATAGAGTCTAATTAGTGTTTGATAGCTATTTTATGAATGAATTGATTTAGTTTTAAATATGTAGGGATAATTTATAAATAATATTTTCTGTAGAAATATTAGGAATAAGTAAATTGGTCTAAAAGAAACTTATTTCAAGTGGGTAATTCTAGAAACTCATGTTATCTACATATGAAAGAGAAAAATGAATTAAATAATTTAGGGCGTTAATATATTTTTGAAAAGAAGATGAATTTTATCACTCAAGGAGATAATATTAATGAAGTTAATTTTATGAAAAGGGAATGAAATTGGTTGTTCTTAATATGAAAAAAGTGAAAAGTATTAACACTTCACACAATAAGGTGGATATTCAATCAACAAAATAATAAGAGAAAAATAGTTTAGATGTGTGTATTCCCATGATGAAGAAATAATGAAATTGATATAAGTTTTTTATTACTTTTATTGATTAATTATATAATATTACTTCTGTTATGTTTATTAAACACAATTATAAGGACATACAGAAGCGTACAAGTTTCTTATGTATTTGATAGAAGGAGTGTGGTATTTCTCTCAATAATATCCATACATATAATGGAAATGAGTTTATAAATATAATATTTTATGATTATATTGTGAATAATATAATATAATTAAATTACTATACTATACATACCCCAAAAATGGAATGAAAAAATAGAGAAACATGTTTTTTATGGAGATGGCACAAACATTTTCATTGAGCATGATAATTCATTTTATTTCTAGTGGAATGATATTGGTGTAGTGATTCATATCTAAAACTAGTGACTTAATGGGAAAAACTAAAATATATCCCTACATGAGATGTATTATAAAAATATTAATTTTTTATGTACGATTATTTTTTTGTATCACTTGAGTTATCAAGGTAAAAGGTGAGAATCACCGAATGTTTAGGAATCTAGAAGTCGAGAGGAACATTATTGGATATCCCATAAAATTATATTTGTATCAGGATTTTCAACAAATAAATAAAAAATATATGTGATTGTAGTTATTTCAATTATATGGTATAATCAATAAAAGATATTTCACTTGATAACTAATGTTATATAATTGATGTTTATATTATTTTTAATAAATAGTTCGAAGAAAATCTAAAAAAATAAAAAAATTATTGAATATGTACTCTTTGGATAAGAATATTCATCCATTTAAAGTGATGAGGAGAAAAATAATTAAACACATCTAAGTATAAGAATTATATTTCATGTTCAAAACATCATTGGGGATCATAGAAAATAAGTTCAAACATGGTGGACTATGAGGACAAAAACTCAAACCTATTTTTATTTGTAGTTAGAACATATAGATGTTAAGAATTCTCCGAAAAATGAAGAATGTATTGATTCTATGAATTAAGAACATGATTAAATAACGAAGAATAATACTTCAAAGTTGTAATCCAATCCTGAAGAAAACAAAATAATCACTCAAAAGTGTGTGTTCTATGACATATATAATTACAAATGCGAATTGGTATGAAATAAATCAAGATTGGTTTTAAAAGTTCATTCATTAGTAGAATTAGTGGATTTATATGAGGCTTTGATACAATTTTCAAGGATTGAAACCATACAATATTTATTTATGTCAAAATTGGGAGGGAATTAAATACTTTTAAAATGTATTGGAGGTAATCCTTCCTCAATAGTGAAATGGATAAGGAAGTGTTTATTGGGAAACATAGTGGCTACCTAATCATTGAATATAATAATATATTATTCATGTTTACGAAGGATTTATATTATATTTAAAATTCCCAAGAGCCAATAATTCTATCATAGAAAACTTCTTGAAAGGCTTGAATTGAAAAAAATGAAGAGAGGATAACAATATCTATATCAATGATTATAAAGAATAATATCTTATTGTTATTATTTGTGTAGATGAAAATATTTTAGCTTGAAATGATTAATTTTTTTGGAGAATTTTTCTATGGTCATTAAATATATATTAAAGTTTTCTATTCTTGGATAAGTTTGGAATTTTTTGGGAATATAGATTTCTCAAAAGTGAGACTATATTTTTCTTTCTCAAGAAAATTATTCCAACGAACATATAAATACTGTAAATTTGGCGGATCTGATACTGGATTCTCAATAAATTTCAGTAAGGACGAAATTTTCCATAGATAAATAAGGAAAGGGTATAGATCCAAGGTAATTATGGAATATAATTGGGAGTATAATTTATATAATAGTTTTGAGACCAGATATTGTGTATTCTATTACACATAGTTCTTTGTATCAAAGTACAAAAAATGGTCTCATTTCAGTGCATTATAAAAGATTCATATCTATGTTAAATAAAAATATATTTTGTTTTTAAATATAATAGAAGAGGAAATATTAATCTTTTTGATATATAGATTCATATTGATAAGGTTTTTTTGATGAAATGAGGTCGACATCAAGTGGTTTTTTCTATCTTAGATATTGGTGTGTTTATTAGAACTCTAGGAATAAATGTTTTGTGACTTTAATATTATATGACATATAATATGTTTCTATAATTAATACTATGAGTTAGATAATTTGGATGAATAAACAGTTTGTATATTTAAAAGATTGAGTGAACTTACCACTTCACATGGGATGTGATAGTCAATTTACTATTACTTTATCAAAGAATCTAGTTTGAATTCAAGAAACATGTTGATTTATTTCAAATATTATTTCATTATGGGACATTATGGGTGAAATGAGATAGATGTTTATTTTTTCATATAGAGTAAAAAATTGATTATGTGTTAACTAAACCATTTTCAAATGAACCATTATATAATCTGAGGTTTATGTTGGGAATTAAACCACATCATTTTAAAGACTATAGTATGGTTAATTTATCCTTTCACTGTACTTTTTGGGTAATGTTTTAAAAATGTGGAGAAAATGAAAACTTAAATATTATTTTATATCTATCTTATTGAATCTTTTTAAAATTTTGAGAGTATTTATAGGGAGAGTATCAACTACTATTTTATTATTTCAATGGAAAGAAAATATTTTTAGAGGGTTTTAGAAGTGGATGGAAATGAATTTAGCATGTGAACATGTATTTGAAATTTTCTAATATTTTATTATTTATATTTAATTTTTGATGATGATGGACATGAAGGTGGTGTCATTTAAAAATTAAATTAAATGATCAAGGTTTATGTTACTCATTTCTTTCTCATTGTAATGTAATAGAAAACATGGATTATTTATTCAATTCTCTGGTTTCATACACCAAGTTCAATGATGTAGTATTATAATTATTGTATATTTATCCATTTCTATTAATTAATACTTTTAAATGGGATTATGTTCCATTATTGAAAAAAACTCCAAAATGGGAGACTGTTGACACCATGAGGTATTTAGATATTTTAGTGATAATTTTTTCAAGGTGGTTGGAGTGAAAAATGTATATTGCATTTGATTTTGTTTTCAATGCATAATTAATATTAAAAATCACATTTTTTATGAGGTGAATATTCTTAGATATTTACTTATATGATTATTAATCAATTTTTAAGTATTTATATATCATATATGTAGTTCAAAAAGTAGTAATTTGAATCAGTACAAGAAGGGGTTCCATTCCAGAAATCATGGTATAGCATTGTAGAATTTGTTTAATGATTAATTCCTAAACAATAAATATTTTCTATGATATATCCTACTAACATATGTTTTTGATACACCATAGAAGAGGATACTACGATGTGGGGATGCTTAAAATGACATCGGGATAATAAATGATCCACCAAACCTCACATCACAGAGCAGGTTTCTATGATATATAAGAGACTAAATCAATGTTCTCTATGCCATATAAGGACGATCACACCATATATTTGTATGTGTCCATTTAAAACGTCTTGTAAAATATTGGATCTCTACATCATAGTGATGTTCCACAACACAATACACATATTTCTGGAATTTAGTGGCTTTGAAGATTTTGGGACCTCCATTACATAAATCATTTTCTATATCCCAGTGTAGATTATTCTAGTTTTTAGTGGATCTAGACATTTAAGGTCCTCCATATCAAATATGTTTTATCACTCCATTGTGTTTTCTATATGTTAAAATAAATAAACAGTTTAAACCACTATTTTATACCTCAATGGAAGTTCCCACGTCATAATTTTCTTATCTTGGAATATTTGAATAAATGTCCTTACTAGGATTAATTTTAAAAATTTGATGGTTTTACAACCTATTTTATCAAAAAAAATTAATTTAAAGGTAATTATTTAGATGAGATATGATCCATGTGCTAAAATATATGAATGGTATTTCAATTTCAAATTCAAATAAGAATTTCTTGAAGAATAGATTATTGTTCAAATTTTAAAAGTGTAGTTCATTATGTAGAAGGATAACTATAGAGTTATAGAAGAATAAGTTCGATATATGTGAAATTTATTAAATATTATATGACTATAAAAATTACAATAATGGAAAATGGAGAAATAATATTGATGTGGTTCTGTTCATGTGTTGTGTCTACAATGTGTAAAAGAGACTTGTTCTTATGTAAGGATAATGTAGAATAATTTTCTGTACATTGTAGGAAAATTAGAGTACATTTTTATGATTATAATACACTAAAAAATTTATACGATGTCTATTTGGATATATAATTTTCTATTTTTACCTAAACATTTATCATTTTAATGTGTTGGATACACAGAAAAACTATTGGGGGACATGAAAACAATAGTTTCAGGGTTATACCCTACTCTTTCTGTAACGTCGATAGATATTAAAAGAATAAAATTATGTTCAGTAGCATAAATGAAATTAAATAATTAAATTAAAAAGTAATATAACATTCCATGATTTTACAATATATTTCATTTAGATTAAATTTGATTTTGTTAATGGTTAGTGATGTAAACAACAACGAGTTTAAACAAAACCAGGTTCAGTCACACTTTGCACCCATAATATAAAATTTTGTTTTAACAAATTTATAATATTAATATGGAAAATAAATTAATTTTTTTAAATTGAAAAAATATATTATGGTGATTTTTTGTGATTTTTCTAAAATTGAACATTTCTGATAAATAGTGAAAGTGTTGAACATTAATTGAAAACTACATTTTTAAATAATTTATAATGTAAAATTATTTTTAAATTGGGTTAATGTAAAAATATATCGATTATATATTAATTAATCCAATGTATATCTTTTTAATTGTCTGTATATTGAATTTTTATATGAAAACATTGTATACTATTGAAAATTTTCACTTTAAATACTATATTTCTCGCCACGTCTACAAGAATATTTTTAAAATATAAAATTTCTGTTATGTAAACGTTATTGGAAAGAATTGATTATATATTTTTAAGTATAATAATTTATAATTTATAATAATTTCAAATTAATGTTTTTACTAAATTAATAGTTAAAATAGTAAAAATTATTTTCCTTTGTTAAGGTAAAAGATGAATTTAATATGGGTTAAACTAGAATGATAAGAGTGAAAATGAAAATAAATATTATATTAAATTTTTTATTAATTTTATTTAATAATTTTCCCTAAAAATCTATCAAATATTTTAATTCATTGACACTTTATTTTTAATATGACCAATATAATATTTTATGTGTAGAAAATTACAAAAAAATACTTTAAGGACTTTTAATATCAATACAAATTTTTTATAGGGAAAAAATTAAATATGTCCAGTTATAAGAATTATTTGTAATGTTTAAATTAGTTTTTTATCATAGTAATTTATTTATTTTTCTGGATATTATATACTTATTTTAAATGATTTAGGAATGCCAATGATGTAATTATTGAATAAATAAATAACTAAAATAATGGGTAATAATAAATATAAGTGTTATAAATTTAGTAGATTGTTATTTTACATTAATTTTTCTGAATAATTTGTAACTTTAAATTGGTTTTTACTTAATATATTAAAATTAAATAACTTTCTTTATATTTGTATATTCATATTAAAAAAATATTATCAAAATCGAAAATAATTTTATTTAATAATAAATGATATTTTTCAAAATGATTTAAAATATAAAATAAATTATATATTCATCCAATAAATATTTAAATGATAATAAATATCATCTAAGTTAAATTAATCCTCCAATTAGACTTTTATAATGAATATATTGACATGTAAATAGTAAAAAATCTATTAGTGCAGTTAAAGTTAAAATGGTGTTTTTGTACATTATATACACTTGTGTTAATATTAATTTTTAAAAAACATGGTATTTTTATTTTATAAGTTATCTATATTATATATAATCGATGTGTAATTTGTTTTCAATATTTCTAGTTATAATTTATTCTTAAATTTAAATTTTTGAGGATAGATATCTAGTGAGGGCCGAGAAAACCCAAATTGATAAAAGTATGGAAACACAGAAGTTAATAATTACAAGTATAAAACATGTCTTTTATTGTGTTTTGGAAGGGTATATATACCATATAATTCCTAAAACAATTTAATTATAATTTTTTACCCACTTTATGTAATATTGATGTCCCAATAGTGAATACATTAGGGTATTTAAAATAATGACACTCCTCCTCAACAATAAAATGACCCTCAGTCACCTCACCTATTCACACATATCAAGCCATTTTGTTAATAAAAACACTGTAAAAATAACTTCCCAAATTACCTCCCCTCATCTTAGAAACCTTATTTGTGGGATAAATCCATTCTAGGATGGATTTAGTGCAAATCTAAGGAGGATACCTGAAGAAGATGTGATGTTCTTCAATAAGCATATTTATTATATTAATTTCCCCACCAACATCAATTATTATGATAACATAATTATATAATAACCTTAGTATCACTAATGTAAATATTTTTTTTGGTATTATAAGGTTACTACCAAAAATACACACACATCCATTAAATGGGTAATGAAAAAATCATTCATCTGTACAATAGATTACCGCATTACAAAATGATGCCATTAAATTTTTCCTTTATAACCCATCAATGATGTGTAGGATGGGCCCTATAAAGATTATATATTTTAATTATAACATAATTATTCCTTTTGAGTAATTATATCACACATAACCTTTTACATTTCGTTTTTATGTGATACGATATTGTCGCTCTTTTGTACGACAAACTACTGCATAGAGAAACAATATGATTAGTTTTTCAATAACTTGTTATGTGGAAGGTAATAAAAGTAAATATAATAAATATATGATATATATATGAAATATTTATGATACTAACTAAATATTTATAATTATTTAAATTTAATTAAATTTTTTTTTATGTTTTTAATCACTAAAAAATGATAACGTCGTTCATGGACATGTGGACTACCACTTCCTCGAAGTGCTGCTATTCCGTCATTAAACAAAAATCATCAATGTAATTATATATTTAAGTATATATTGCTAAATAATATGTTATTTGTTATATTTATATCCTTATATAATGATTAATATTAGTTAACCCCTTTCCATAATGATTATTGAAAAATAGAAATGTTACTCATGCATACGTATGACCTGCCATCTTCATGATCATAAATTTAGTTCTTTTTTCATAAAATTTTTTAATTATTCTTTTAAAAATTATAATTGATGTATAAATATTATAATTGTTTCATGATTATTATTCTATATATGTATAAATAATTACCTCTTTGGGTATAGTCAACCTACCAAATTCATTTTTGACACACAAGCAAGATATTGTAAAAAAATAAAACATAAACTTAATTGATTAAGTAATTATATAATTTTTTAAATAATTTTAATAGAAATAGTAATAAACATTATAAATTTTTAAAAAATAATAATTAAAATATGTTTATTATTTAGTATGACAATGATACACATAACAATCCAGACTTAAGGAAATGGTTTTTCTTATCTCACTGTTATATTTGTGAGACATATGACATATTCACAAATTATTTTTGTTTTGTGCGGGTATAAAATAACCATGAATTAATTTTTGTATAAATAAAATTAAATCTATGGTTATTTTAATAAGAATATTATGATCTATCTTTCATGGGGTTTCCAATTTCAAAGCTACAAATGTGGTATGAGATTTCTATCTCAATTTTCCTTCTTTGTGACGTATGTTATGTTATACACATATATTATTTTATTAGATGGGTTTAATGATACATTGACAAGTTATATACTTAATATAATTATTTTCATGATATCATATTTTTTATTTATTTCTATCCATTAATGGGTATTATGATTTGATGTTACAAAAGTGGAAAGATTATTATTTTTTCAGTATCCTCATATAGCAGGACTGTGTTTAATTAAGACTCTAAGGTTTAAATATTATAAGTATTATTAATTACATTTTCCAATACATATTAATTATATTATCATATAATTGAACCATTTTTTCAATCATTTTTAGTTGAATTTTTTGATAATTTGTTTTTAAGAAAATCCAACTTCCATTATCTCACGTGTCAGAAATCAGTTTTCTTTTAAATATTAGTTTTGTAAAAATGTTTTTCCAAATGTTTTTATCCTTATAAAAATGATCTATTAAATAATTTTAATATAGTTTGTCTTTTTAAATAATTTTATCAAATAAACTTTATTATTTGTTTTTAAACAAGGAACTTTTATAACCTGTTCACTATTGAAGAGGAATGTTCTTTATCACATGTATGAAATTACTCGATGATATAACCATAATTTCTTTGAAACATCCTATGAAATTTTATAAATTATTTTTAAATAATTTTTTTCATAATATTCTATATATTGTTGGTTATTATAAAGTGAATGGATTTTTGAGAATGTTTTATGTTCCAAAATTCTATTTTCAAAATGGAAAGGGTATTTTCCTCAAGAATGTATTTATTGATATTGTAATGATATATCAATTACTCGACTTCAACAACCCTTATTGTTACTTATCATATTCTAGGAAAATTTAGTATTGATACTATAATAACTCATTCTATTGATGGAATAATATTTATTTATTTAGATATTTATAAAACCCATTTCTCTTCCATGAGATAATCATATTTAAAAGAGAGTGTCATGGATCTAGTTTCCCTTCCCAGGGTTAACCATGACATTAAAGGAAAAGTGATTTTTATGTGTTTTAGGATGATATGAGATATACATGAAATTTATTCATGTTTTGGATTGTGGATATTCTTATTCGATGGGGTGCCCAATATTACACCGTTTTATCCCATTAATGCATATAATATGTGGCGTCATAGAGATAATTAGGGGAGCCTATTACAACATAATTGAAGGGGTGGCCCATATACTTCTGGGTGAACAAATTAAAGGTTATATAATGGAGTATCGCAAATACTATTAGGTAATCTGATTGTAGATTGTACGATGGGTGGCCCATATAGCATTGGGTGGGCCCATTATCACATATACAATGGGTGGCCCACATAACATTGGGTGATCCCAATATAGATTATAAGTTGGGGGAACCCAAAAAACACACCAATGAATTTCTTAATGATTATATTCTCTAAAAACTTAATGGTAAGTCAGATGTATCTTTATTCCAATTTCAAGGGTTCTAAGATGATGATGTCCAAAGATACCAATATGTTTTTGGTATGATTAATATGGGTTTATTATGTTTCATTTGATCAGGATTGGTATTAAATGGCGCATTATTATTGATTATTATTACTCTTCCATTTTTCAAAATCATATTCCATGTTTGGTTGCATGATGATCCAAGTATTGATGGGTTGGAATATTTTTATATTATACTCAAGCACTAAATATGTCATTATACCCTTATTCTCTTCATATGATTAATAATGATAATCATTTTTTAATGCTTGAATTTTCTATTACTAAGCATTTGAGAACTCATTTATTATTTTTGCTTTTCCTTATGTATTAAATAATTTGTTTGAATGAGTAATTTCTAGAAGTTATTTCATATGGATGATGATGATGGGTAATGTGAACTATAAAAAGCAGGGATATGTGGGAGAAATGCTCATTTGATGACTCAGATATTATTAATATAGTAGTTTCTACTAATTCTATACAACATTAAACCATGTTGGTCCTTTAGAATGTATGTGATAAAAAATTTCATTTTGATTTTATATTATTTAGATGGAAAACATTGGGTCACAATTATTAGCATACATGTCAGAAATGTAGTGCTAATAATTTCCACACATGATTCTAAATTTTAGGTCTCAGATTATTATTGTTGGTAAAAAAGGTTGGTTTTCAAAAAATTTTATAGAAGGTTTTTTTTCATGTTATCTTATCTTAAAATGTATAGATACCATCATAATTGTTTAAGATTAAAGTTGATAATAAGTAAAAAAGACTTAGACAATCCATTATTGGATTTTATGTAGTGAATATTGTGAGGTTATTAAAGATAATCTTGAAGATGTTTTTTTTGTAATGGGGTTCATGTAAATACTAGGAAAATCATGAAGTGTTATTTATGGGGAATTATTTATTCATGTTTGATGAAAAAAAGTACAACATGAAGGTCGGGTAACAACCTGTTGAATCGAGCAAGGATGTAGGGCATGAACCCACAACTTAAGGGAATCATGTGTGTAGCACCTAACACAAGACTATATGTTGTACCGATTAGTATAAAATTTATGCAGGTAGTGATTAATATTATTTCTTAAATTTTGGAGATTTTACTAGAGGAATAATAGTTTATTTATCTTGGAAGAATATGTGATCAAATTATTTTAATCTTTCGGTTGCAATATTAGTTAGGAAAAGTTTGGAGGATTTTAATGAATGCTACTTATGAAATTATTTGGTTTAAAATTTGGGTATTAATGTTGATATATAGAGATTAATGTATGAAGGTTTAATTTTATTTTGAAATTATCCTACTATATGCTAACAATTTTGATTTTTCTTAATATTAAAAGACACAATGTATATATAGTTATGCTTTTAGGGATTATGCGGTCCATTTAAAATTTATTTTAGTGCTTCATGATTGTTAAATACTTCTTTAATATACATAATATAGAGAAAAATATGGTATTATGGTTGAAATTTACAAACGTATGAAACTCAACTAATAAATTAAGTGTACATGCACATTCTCTTAGTCTAGATGGTAAGAGAATTCCTCAACTCATGGAAAATGATCTTGAAATGAAAATGATAACATAGTAAATTTATTTATAATGAACCAATTTTATTTTTTATCATCATATATTTATATATTTGAGTCCCACAACATTCCATTGATCATTTCCTTTCCCGTGATTAATTAGTTTTATCACTCTTTACAATTATTTATGATTTGTGCTTATGTACATATATTCACTTTCCACCAATGTTTCATACTTAGAAACCAAGTTATGTGTTGTCTTAGATTTAATTAATACATCCATTTTACTCTTATCATGATTATTTTTAGTAAAATTTCTTATGAGTGTGTCTACACAATGTATTTTTAAATATACATCCTTATATTACGGATATAGTGTTCAAATTGCAAGGATGTGATATATTAAAGGGGATAGATGATGTAACATGATGTGATTTTAAAAGAATAAAATTATGTTTTATAGAGTAAATGAAATATAAAAATGAACTAAATTGATAATTTTATAACCCAGTATTTTAAATTATATTTATTTTATAATAAATTTAATTTTTTAATAGCTTGTGATCCATAAAACACTAAGTTTAAACAAAACATGATTTAGTCACACTTTGTGCGCATAATTTAAAATTGATTTTTAAAAATGCTACAATTATTATATGATGAAATAAATAAATTTTTAAAATAATAATATCAAAATAATCTTAGGGAGATGTTAAGGGAAATTTCTGAAAGGGTACATTTTTTAATGAATAGTGAAAAATATTGAATTTTAATTAAAAACATCCTTTTCATTTAAAAATATATAATGTAAAATTATATTTTAAATTAGATTTAATGTAAAATTATTTATTTAATATATCAATTAGTACAATTTAGTTATTTTTAGTCATTTTTATATTGAATTTTGATTTCCAAACATTATAAACTTGTGATCAGTTTGACTTTAAAAACTTGCTCTCTCATCACATCCGCATGATTAATTTATAAACAAAATTTTACACTTCAATGAATATAATTTTGAAAAATGGATTCCATATTTTTAATTATAATTATTTATAAATTATAATAAGGTCAACTTGATTTTTTGAAAATCATTGAATAGTAAAAATATTAAAAATCATTTACCGCGGTTAAGGTAAAAATTGATTTAGCGGATGTTAAACATGAATTATACGAGTGAAAATGACCAAAAATATTATATTAATTTAATTAAATGAGTTTATTTTGAGATTTTGCATAAAACTATATGAAATATTATATTTTTTATCCACATGAATTTGAATATGACCCATTTAAAAAGTTATGTAATGAAAAGGTCAAAAAAGATTATTTTAATATTTTTAAGATCATTAAAGTTTTTGGAGAGGGAAAAAAATATTTTAGGATATAAGTTTTTTTAAAGATAACTGTTTTTATATCATGATAATTAAATTAAATTTTTTATGAGATGAAATCATAACATCAAATTAAAAAGAAATACCAATGTAATATTTATTTATTTCATAGTTAACAATTTTAAATGGTACTAAAAATATTATGTAAATTGAGTAAATTATTTTGTTACATTAATTTGAAAGATTAATATATTATGTAAAATAGTTTAAAAAATAATTTATTATAATTCATTCATTGCATTGATATTTTTAAATTCATAATATATAAATTATATCAAAATTGACAATAGTGTTATTTTATAGCAATTGATATTTTATTAAATCACTTAAAATGGAAAAAAATACTAACATCATCCAATTGAATTATAAATCATAATCAATATCAATTATGTTCCATTAATATTTAAATTATTCTTTTATAACGAACATTTTGACCCATAAATCGTAATAAATCTATTAGAGCATTTATGGTTAAAGAGGGGGTTTCCATGTTACATAATTTTTTATTAAAATTAATTTTAAAAAACCATAATATTTTTATTCTATAAATCATATATAATATTTATAATTATTGTTCAAAAATTTTCTAATAATAATAATTTTAAATTAGTTTTAATGAATAAATTAGGTAGGTTAGAAAACTAATTAATGAAGTGGAAACCCAAAATAGTAAAATTACGGAAACATATATGTTGAGGAAAAAAATTTAAAGTAAAAGTTTTAGTATGTTATAAAGATTTTAATAGACCTTATTATACCTACAACTATTAAATTATAAACATTTGAGCCACATGAGGTATGATTAACCTCCCAATATTGAATATATTAGGGTATTTACCAGAATATCACTCCTCATCAAATATAAAAGGACACTCACTCCCCTCAATTATATAGAACTCTCAAAACATTATGAGCATCCAAAACCTTCCATAATAAATAATAAACATACATATCCAAATAATTTTATCCATGTTTTGGGAATAAATCCACCCTTGGAAGGATTTAGGGAAAACCAAAAGGTGATACCTGAGGTAATGTAATTCCATTAGCATATTTATTTTATTCAATTCTACATCACAGTAAATTATTCTTATATGATAATTATATAGTGACCTCAATGTCTTAAATATAATAACTTTATTTTATGTTATGGTTATTTCCTAAAAACACACATAATTCCATCAAATGGGCTACAAAATCCTCATTTATGTGGAAGACAAACTACTGACTCACAAAATAATGTCATTAATTTTTCTATTACCACATGTCACAGTTGGGTATAATGGTGTATATAATGTTTAGATATTATATTTATATCATAATTATAACTTTAATTTCATTATATCACACAAACATTTTTATGTTCTATTACGTATGTGATACGATAACGCCGCTCATGTGTATGGTGGAATACCACCACACAAAGTGATGTGATTGATTGTTCAATAATGCATTATGTGGAATGTAATAAGTGTAAATATAGTAAATATATGTGATATAAATAAAATCTTCATGAAATTAATGTAATATTTATAATTATTTATACATAAAATATCATTTTTTATTTACCATTTCACTCACATAAAAGATGAAAATGTAATTCGTGGATGTATGGACTATGAAATCTTTGATGTATTTTTATTTCATCCTTTCAACACCACATCACATGAATTATATAAATAAATATACATAATTATATAATATGAAATTTTTTATATCATTATAATTATTTTAAGATAAATGTTAATTTTTTATATCCATAAAGATCATTAAAAAATGGAAATCTTGCTAATGCATACATACAACCTACTTTCTCTATGATTGTATCATTAGTCCATTTTTCGTAACCATATTTAATGACTGGTTTAAAAATGTTATTGATTTATATACATGATAATTATTACATGACTAGTTTTGGACACATTTAAATAATGACATCTTTGACCATAGTCAACTTACTAAAGTCATTTTGGACATGCAAGAAAAATAAGGTAAAAAAACATTCAACATAAACCTAATTGTTTATGGAATTATATATTAAATCTAAATAAATGAAATAAAATTAATTAAAGATATGAAAAAGGTTCTTAAAATCAATGTAATTACTATAATTTTATTATTTAAGAAGAGAAAGACACATGTGACAATCCAGAATCAATGTAAGGTTTTTCCTTGTCTCCCTTTTATTTATGTGAGAGATTTAACATATGCACTAATAATTTGTGTTTTGTAGTATATATACTACAAATGAGTGAATATATTTATTATTAAACTTAAATTTATTTCTTTTTAAAAAACATTATAGGATAACTCTTTCAAGGGGAATACCATTTCAATGTTTTTAAACCCGCAAGGATTATTTGTTTCAATTTTCATTATATGAAGCATATGATATGTTATACAGAAATATTATTTTTTAGGTTTATATACCTTTCCATAGATATTTTATATCATGATTTTACGTATTTTCATGATATCATAAGTTTAGTTTTATGTAATTCTTTCATGGGGATTACGCTAAAAAATTAGGAATGTGGTATGAGTCATTTGTTACAATCTCATATTTCATAAATATTGTGTATGATTAATTCTATGATGTTTAAATCATAAAATTATCATAAATTATCTTATCTAATGGTTATTAATAATATTTTCATGTATTTTTACCATTTTAAAAATATTTATTACTTAAACTTTCTAAGAAATGATTTTTATGAATATCTATGATCATTTCTCTCTTCTCCTAGAAATCTTTTTTCATCAAAAAACCTTGTTTTCTAAAAATTGTTTTTTTAAAATGACATTATAATTATTATAAATATTTATTAAATAAATTTTTAGGCATTTAAATTTTCTGGGTTTTTAAACTAATAATCTAATATCTTTTTGAATAAGGTACTTTTCTAACATTTTTATCATCCACACAGAATGATTTTTAATGCATGTATAAAATTACCCACCGACATGACCTTCATTTACATTAGGTTTAATTTTAATGTTTACAAGAATTTTTTTAATTAATTTCTAAATATTTAGAAAATTCTTTTTTAGTATCAATGAAATAGATTTTCAATATGTTTTTTGTTCTTAAAATTGATTTCCAAAATGAAAAATGTTATTTTCCACGTGAATGTTTTTAATGATATTTTAATGGTATTTCCATTCATCAAAGTCAAAAAACATTATTTATTATTTTCCTCCACTGGGGATACATGGTATTGATTCCATACTCATTCTTTATATTTATGGAATAATATTGTTTTGATGAAATTTTAATGAAAACATTTTCTCTTCCATGCGTGAATAATGTTTGGAAGATATTTACATGGAACTCATTTCCTTTACCCAATTTAAACATGTTATGAATGAAAAAAGATTTTTTATGAGTTTCGTAGTTATATTCATGTGATTTATACATTATTCATATTGTGGTTCTAGGAAATTACTTATACTATGAGTTGACCTAGATAGCACCCGGTGACCCCATAACAACTTATATGATTCAGAGGCCTATATAACAGTAGGTGAGACTATTACAAGTTTTATAATGGGGTGTTCCAGATAGCTCTAGGTTATCAAATTACATCTTATATGATGGGATGTCCCAGATAGATTCAGTGATCCCATTATGTAATATATGATGGGGTGGCCCATATAACCATAAGTGATCCCATTATAGATTATATGATGATTGTTTCAATATAGTGCTCATATCCATTGGATAATTATTTTGTTCTATAGAAAATTATATTTGAAGTCTTCCATATGGTTTTCCAATTATAAGGGTTACGTAAGAGTTCAATGAAGAATGTGTTCTAATACACTATTATGGTTTTTACACTTTCTATGGTTTTATGACTTTTCATTTGATCTATATTGGTATCACATGGCTCATTATTATTGATTCTTATGACTCATTCCTTTAATAAACCCTTCTTCCATGTTTTTATGTTTGATGATCTAGGTATTGATTGGTGTGAATATTTATATGTTATACTGATGGGATTTTTTTATGTCGCCATACACTTATGATATTCTTATTATCAATGATTTAATTCATTATTAAATTTTTATGTTTTACCTTATTGAGCATTTGATATCAACATTATTAGGCTTCCCTTTACCTATGTTATAAAGGACGAGGTTAAAAAAATATTTATATAAAGGATTTCATATGGATTATGATGATGACGTAATGTGAAATAAAAAAATTGGGTTAAGTGGTATAAATACTCATGTTAATACATGAGTATTGTTTTTTTATGATTTTTTCCATATTTTCTCAACAAATGAATCTAATTAGTCTTTTGGAATGTATGTGATCCAATTTTTCCTTTTTATGTTGTATTAATTGAATGTAAACATATTGGGTCACAATTATTGACATAAATTTTCTAAATGTAAATTTTATTATTTTATCACCATATCTCAGTGTGTGCTCCTGGGGATATTAAACTTTGAACTCTTAAAATAATTCTACTGGGTAATATAAACCTAGAGGAATTATTATCACACTAAGTACTAGGTTTCATATATTTAGATATGAAACTAATAAATTTTGTGGGATCTCATAGGATGGTATATGTTTGGATATACTATAGGAATGTCAATAAATCCTTACTGGTGGATAATGTTATTTTAAATGATATATGAAACAATATAAATCATTGATTCACACCCTTAATGTTATTTCTCATTGATCTTTTTATATTCCTTTAATTATCTGACTCAACATTAACTATATGTGGTTCATTCCTATTCTGTTCAATACTGTTTTTCTTGTAATTTTTCTTTCTATTCTCTTAAACAATGTCAAAATATACTATATCCTAAGGACTAAAAATTTGTTTCTTTTAAATTATATTGACATCATAGAAAATAATAATTTCATGAAGGATTTTTTAAATGATTATATTCCTTTTAATTTTTTAGGTATCCAAAAAATGTGCCCCTTATAATCTCTAATTAAATATTCCTAGATTCATTATTTTTATTTTCATGATACATTGGCTACTAAAACCCTAAAATAACCAACAGTTGGCCTTTTTTTATGAAATATCATATTGGGATAAATTTTAAACCAACCTAAGGAGGGATAAAACTTGTTTGATCTCTTTGGTTTATAGAACATTTCTCCCAAAAACATCGATCTCTCAAATTTGACAACCATTTCTATAATATTTCAATTCATTTTTTATGAAATAGAATTTTTTTTTGTTTATGGAGTGAAATATTTTTGACTCTATTTATTAAATTATATGATAAAAATTAACTTCCATTGCAATCCATAAAATTTTTAGTTCTCAACATCGTGATGATAACACATAGTACTATTTCCTCCTCTATTCTAAAAAGTTGAGTGTTTATTTCTATGAAAAACATGAGTTTAGATCATATAATATATTCCATATATGTTTAATCTTTATTTTATTATCCTTAGTTACATGAGTTAATTTCATTCCCCTTAACATATGCCAAATAAATAATATCTTTTCTAGCACACTCTTGTTTAGAAACATTTATTGAGGTAGAGTTCTATTATTCATATTTTTAGTATGTTTCTCATATTTCATCGATGTATTTTTCTTTTTTTCGTTCAAATATTTTATTATTTAGAATATATTCCATTTTATATTCACTAAAAACACACTTTATCATATTCCTCATCATAATCAATACACTTCTTTCTTCTTGGGAAGTCAACAATAAAGTTCCCAACTTCTCATCACATAATGAATTTGAGTAGGAGTTTCCCCTTTTATTTCCTTTGTATCGGTTAACATTTTATGAGGAAAAGTCAAATAAACTATTAAGTCTCTCATCAATGTTATTATCTATATTGTATATTATAATAAAATCAACCTCATATTCTTAACTCTTTATTTTATTAATGAAATGAAATTC
This sequence comes from Viscum album, assembly GCA_963277665.1. Classification (NCBI taxonomy): domain Eukaryota; kingdom Viridiplantae; phylum Streptophyta; class Magnoliopsida; order Santalales; family Viscaceae; genus Viscum; species Viscum album. The sequence continues at coordinate 631,689,709 of OY728121.1, forward strand.
AAAAATTATTTAACATTCTTCTTTAATATTGGTTTCTTTTTTATTTCATTGTTCTAAACGGTATTATGTAACTAATGTAGTCATATATAATGTACTTCTTCTAAATATAATATTTTTTTGTCAAATAAATTTATAAAATTTCTCACTAATTTGTAACCACTATAGAATCGTCAATCCTATCTCCAAAGCCTCCAACATCAATGACTATATCATTCACCATTCTGAATTAGTCATCAACATTATTATCTTCCATCATTATGATATATTTAAAATATTACTTCCAAGTTTTTGATTTGGTATTTAATCTTAATCATTGCTTCATATATATTTTCAAGATTTTCAAATATCTCTTTGGTTGTATACTACCCCATTACATTAGTATATATGTTTCCGGATAGAGATGAATATAATTTATTTTTCCCTTCCCATCACCATTTTATTTTATCATGTTAGTAATAATCATCAGATCTATTATTTTAAGAGGTGATAAACCCACTATAAAAGTATCAGTCACTTTATATACTTTTGAGAGCAGGTAGGGTGATATTTGGTACCTCACTACATGAAAGTCTATCTCCTAACAAAGGGAAAAACAATACTATTCATATATTTATGATTTTCCATGATTTAATTTTAAAATAAATGAATATCATGTGAACTTTTTTTATCTAACACTAATTGATGACCCTATATCAGTAGTGTACCAATTAGAGGGGGGGAGTGGGGGTCAGTGGGGAGATGATGACTCAATGATACTAATCATTATTAATTATTTCATTTGAGTTAAAAAAAATTTATCTGAAAAAGTTAAGATTCACACTATAAGATGGTTTCCTCACATTTATTCAAGAAAATGTAATAAATATAACAAATTTAGAACTATACAAAATTCAAACTCGATATCAGATCCTACTAATTGCTATGATCAATTCTCATCGAGCCATATATTTTTTTATCACTGAATGTTATGTATTTTATTAAAGGTTCAAAAACATCCAACACAGGATTATAGGTATTTGAAATAGTGAATCCCAAAAACATTACCTATACAAATTATCTAATAATTAGAGGTAAGACCTGAGGCATTATTAAATGACTAGGGGATCCTATTTCATTTCTAATGTTGTGAGGTTAGAATATTATATATTCCAATCTGTTCAACATTGAGAAATTTAAACATATGGGATGAGAATGTTCTTCCATAGTCGAATAAGATATGTTAAGGACCAATTCATTAGTGAGTGATCTGGATGAAAATTTTAAACCATATAATAATTTAGATTTTTTTTGGTCTAACGTTAAACTAATTTTTCAAGGAGTTTCTACTTATCATTGTTATTAACTTATCTTTTAGAGATATTACATAGATATATATTGCACTAAAAGACAACCTAACCAAACCTTATATTCCTTGAAAGACTCCACCACCCCACATGAGACCATTCTAATTGGATCTATTGGAGTTATTTTTTGATCCATTTATTGGGTCCTTCAAAAACACCTATGTTCTCTTGATCGATGTGGTTTTCACTCATTGTGTACATTATAGATTCTAAAAATATTTTTTTTCATAGTTTTTAGATCGAGATGTGATTGATCTAGGAGAAAAGTTCCATGATCAAACACCTATTTTTATATTTATATAAGAGAGTGTGCATCACCGATCATGGATGATTTAATTGTTCAAAGACTCCCATTTGATCCAAAAATATGAAACCAAGAAAATTATTCAATTAATGACCTCCTCCATCATGATATAATAATATTAAAACCATTTTGTATTGAAAGCATACATAGAATCATCCCTTGACACAATTCTATAGATCTATCTAAGAAAATTAAAGTTGAGTGAAGAAAAATATCCCTTAAAGAAAAATTCGGGGATATTGTCCACTTTTGGGAACTCAAAGAAGATCCATTTTAAGGAAATTTGTATTCCTTTCTATTTCACCCCAATATCAATAGTTATTTCATTGTTACATATAAACTAGATCAGGAAGTATTTTTATAGAATATAATTACACCAAACCATCCTACCAGGATGTCTTTTTCATGCTAAGCACATAAGTTACTCCTAAATATTTATTCATTAAAAGACCATAAATATGATTATATAAAGAAACATAAACCCTTGTACCCTATAATTTTAATACCAATTATGAAGCTCTGTTGAGATTTCTACAGAAATATTTGTATGTAACTCGATGGGGACTATATCATGGAAGGATAGTTTGGAACCTAACATTATTTATTTAAGAGGGTACTCCAATATCAATTTTACCTACATAAATTATTCTCTCTATGAAAAATTATCTAATTATACATTTAAAATTTGGTGAGAGTGTATCAATTTAATCATATTTTTATTGTACAGAACCGAAGCCTGACGTACATGGACATTACATTACTTTTTAGGAATACTTAGTACATAACAAAAACACACACACAAGGATCTTAATAGTTTAGTGTCTTTGGAAACTCGGAATATAATCTTGTAATCGTGGTGGAAGATCTTCAACATCTCCCATAAAGATCTTCCTTTTTTTTACCTAAAACCTTTCTTTATATCCTGGGGAAAAGAAAACACAAAAGGGTGACCTCAAATGCTCAGTAAGGGTAAAAAAAGAAATATCAATTACATCATATTCATAAGATCATAACTTTTGGAAATCTTAACCTGCAAAATAGAGCATAATCTCATAACATGGGATAAATAATAGTAGTGAAATGGAATCCCAATAATCCTAAAATAAAACATGAAACTTTGTGGCATACACACATAATCATAAAGAATCATTTCTTGTTAGTCAAGACTCTTTTCCAAGAATATCTTAGTGGACAAAGTCCCTTTCTGAACCGAGTTCATTCCTTGTTTTAGTCCTGTTTCACTGAACCGGTATAACCTACCGTTCCAGCCATGTCTATCTCATGAGATATAAAATATTTACCCAATGCATTTGAGGGAGATATAGGTCCCACCCATCTCATAATTAATCCATTTTTATGTGTGCGACAAAATCATAAACCATACATCATTGCATAATCCATGTAATAAATATGGGATTATTAAACAACATGACATTATAAAAAAATTCATATAAGAGAAAGGAATTCATAAAAAAATATTTTCATCACAAAATAATCAAATCAATGTAATAATAGAGATAAAAACATAACCCTTTATTATCTTAGATGGAAAATAGTTTTGATAAAACATTTGAACTCCATTCTTGAGGAAAATATCCTTTCTACTTCAAAAATAGTTTTCCTTTCTTAACATGTCATACAATTCTAAACTAAAATAAGTTTATTAAAAATAAAATTGAAAAATTGTACAGGATGCTTCTTGGAAATAATTTTTTAAAAATCCATTCATGCCGTATAGGTTAAAAAAACATTCTTCTCGTATTTTTTTCGGATAAGTCAAAAAGTACCTTGTACGAAAAATGACAAAATATTCCTTTCATATACTTTACTAAAAACTCACCGAAGGGTAAAATTGGTTTTAAACAATTTTAGGTGGATGGAAATAATATTATATATTAAGGAAACATGGATTTCGATGATAAAATACACCCCAGTAAATACCAATGTATAAACAATCTCAGATAAAAATGAGATTGTGATATTTCCCTTACCTTATGTCCGATATGCTTTGTACGTATCTGAACCTCCTGTATAATGATTTAAATAATTTCATTAACTAATTACAGAATCATATTCATTGTTATGATATCATATATGGTTCACTTATGACTTTATATTACCCGTTCTTTTGTAAATTCCATGTTAAAGAAGCGTTTTGGGTAAAATCATTTCATTTATCATAGGTGTTTGGACTAGTTGTTCTTGACATTATTATTACTTATATCATGATTTAAATACTTCCATAATATAAAACATGATTTATATATCATATATATTCAGTATATATATATATATATAATAGATAGATAAATGAAATGAAACACACCGTTCATGGAGACGGTAGTCCGTACGTACGCATGAACGCTGATTTCCTTTCCTTATTTTATTGAATGGAAGTAAGTAGATTACATACATATATATATACATAAATCCAGTAGATTTAACATGTCATATATTTCATTATTATTCATTATATATACTTTATAATCATTCATGAATGGTTAATGTGGAGAATGAATCTCATCACGTCGTGGAGACGGTAGTCCGTACGTACGCACGAGCGATGATATCGTTCTCATGATCGTGAAATTGTGTTGAAGTGTCTGTATACTATTTCAGTATCAATATCAATTTATAATAATCATATATAGTTACACATTACACCATTATACCCATCCAATTAAGGTGGTGGAGGAAAATAGATTACACCATGGTGTGGAGACGGTATTCCATACGTACGCACGCGCGGTGATTTCGTTTTTCCATAGGATGGATAGAAGTTTAATTAGAGTTGTTTCATATTTATAATAACATATCAGTATATAAGAAATACTGATGTTATTACTTTATAATTAAACAACTAAATAAGAAGAAGTTGAAGAAGAAAGAAATTGAAAAAGATCGGTAATGGATATTACCTCTTTTTGACGCGCCTTTTCTTAACCTCAACATAAAGAACTAAGGATGGTCTTTAAAGAAGACCAGGACCTCTAGGATGATACTAGGGAAGTCGAGAAGAGATTTTGTCAGGGGTTGGCTGAGCTCTAATGCTCAAATTGGTGTGAGGAGGAGAGGGAGTAGGTGTCGTTTTATAAGGGAGGAGAGGAACACCTTTGGGAAAACTAAAAATATTATTTTATTATAAAGTCAAGTTCGATTTTAAATAGCTCCAAATTGATATATTTAGAAGCTAAGGTGGGGATTGGTCGAAATAATCTCAACCAATAGAATTTAGACAAGTTTAGTTATCAATTTTAACCTTATCATTTAGATTTAACTTTAAGTTAGATAATTTAACTTTTACCATGTCATCTTGTTTTCTTACACTATAAGGTTAATAAACATACTATATCAATCCAAAAGAACCCCAAGTTGTTTATTATTAATATATATAACCTTATCTATGTCATTTTTCCGAACCATAAATTTTTAGGAATAATATAACAATAAATAATATAATATTTGTTTTAAAAACTAATTTATGTCAATTTTGAAACTATTTGGTACATGATTTTCATGAAATTCATAACATAATTATAAGTTCGAGAAAAGTTAATTAAATCAACAATAACATGTCATATTAACCTATAAAATTAGTGTAGGTCATAAAAAGTCTCAAATTACATTTATTTGGGCATTTATAACATCAATTATGTCAATATTTCATTAATAAGACAATTACTGCATCATCTTTGTGTCATAATAAATGATAATTATTTAATCCCTAAAAATTATAAATAAATTCCTATGATGTAGAGAATTGTATTATATTTCTGGAGACGATTCATGTTCAAAGTTTCATGATGTTTATCACTAGATTAAAATTATTATACTTATAAGATTTAAGAAAGTGACATGTTGTCACATTCTTTGGTTTTAATAATAATTAAATTATTTTCATTGAAAAAATTTAATTAAATGAATCTAATATGACCATCAGTTGATATGGGTCTACTTTTATTCATACAATAGGATTTTGACATTTGTTAGGATAATTTTAAAATATTATATTTACACTTAATTACCCGATTTACCTTTAACTATGGTAAATAAAATTTACCGTAGTTACGATACATTATTTCCAAAAATAAAAAGTAGCTTATTAACATAATTTGGATCCACTGATTCAAAATATGGAATCCATTTTTCCAAATTCAATACACAAAATTTTCAGAAATTAAATTTATATTAATCCCGTTGTCGAAGGAAAACGGGTTTTTCTTTAAAACATTGCAAAAGATTGAATTGATTTAACCTACGAATTCAAGGTAAAATCAATGCTAATGACATACATTATATTAAATGGTAAAATTATATTCTATTTATACTTTAAAACCATTCAATATTATAATTTAACCACATAAGATATTACGATGAAAAAAGTTGTTTTTAATTAAAATATAGCGTGTTTTTACTATTCATTAAAATATGAAAGTTATCGGAAAAATATCAAAACTTTATCTAATGTAAATTTTTATATCCTGATTCAAAAGAAGAATTTTATTTTTTCAAATTGATCTTATAAACATGTCAAAAACTAGATTTAAAGTGGTTGCGCCATCAAAAGGTGACAGAACTGCATATTTTGAAAAATACTGATTTTACCCGAAAAATTTATTTTGTTCTTATAACATGTTCTAGAAATGTGTAAGATGAATAATAATGTTATAAAATTCAAAATTTAGTTAACAGAATTCATAACGGCTAGTTCATGACCATATTATAATAATATATCGTTGTTTATTAAAACCCAGTATTGCGTACAACACACGCTATCGAGGAAGGTCGTGATTGCGTGTAATGCAAGCCAAGTCAGGGTTGCGTGTTGTGAAAGAATCCTTCGTTGTTTCGTAGAACAGAATCCAACCATATTTCATTTATACATTTAATATATATATATATATATATATATATACTCAATGTTGCGTAGAATAACTATTATCAAAATTGTGTGTAACACGATCCAAGAATAGTGTTGCGTATACTGGAAGTTAATACGGTGTTGCGTATAGCTCAAGGTAATCTTGGTGCAGAATAAAACACAAGACATTAATGAAATTAAAATAATATTTTTCATAAAATCTCGGGATGTTACATTCTACCCCCCTTAAAATGAATTTCGCCCTCAAAATTTGTCGGGGTTATAAATGGTTTACTATTCGAAAGTTTCTTTTATAGAATCCCACATCGTAAAAAGGAATACCAAAACCAATCTTTAAAAACAAAAGTATGAAACGTAACAGTTACCCAAATAAACTAATCACTAGGTTTCCACATAGGTGAAAATATGGATATGGAAGAGAAATCTAACCATCATGTTCTGATGGAGAGTGGTAGAGAACATGGCTATGGAAAAGCCGGCAATCACAAAGCCATAAATTGGTGACGATCAAAGGTACCATATGATTCATCATATATAAGAGCACTAGGAAAACATTTTTGGTTTTCAAGATCATTTCCCTAAAGTTGATGAAAATGGAATTAGAAGAAATACTTTCGTGATTTTGGTATAGTCTCAACATTTGTCCTTCTTTGTACAATTTCCACTTTATCTCTTAAGGAAATGAAGTTGAATTTGTCATTCGTGATGTGTTAGCAGATCATGTGATAGAATGATGGGTCATTCCATCTGTCTCAAACAAAAGGTTATAAAAGTTATCAAAAAATACATAAGTCCATCTATAGTGAGATTAATCATATACGGTTCCTAAAATGGACTTATATTTCATATATCATACTGCTTAATATAATAAAACTAGTTTCCACTAAAGAGGGACTTCCTGTAGGCCAGTGGTAGGCAATAAAGGCAAGTCCCACTTCGGTTGTGGGTTCGATTCCCACAGCCTTGTCCGACGCGATGTTCTGTCACCCGTCCTTCAGGTTTTCCTTTTTCTAAAACTATATTACTATAACATCCCATCAATAATATCGAAAATCAAACAATACTAACTTATGTCCAACATAATCCATTCCAATCTTTAGGCTTATCCATAATACTGCAGTCCACTCTCAGAGATTTAATACCATCGTTGATCCCCATATATCATAATATATATCTTGTTGGTCACATTCCAAACATTTAAAGGCTGTAATCATGTACTCTCTTGAATATCCATTGAACCTTATTGAAAACATGAGTGCTGTTAAAAGTTAACTCTTTCCACATACCAAAATCCTAAAATTCTATATACTCAAACCATGATATCACTTAGTCCTTATATCAATCATGAGCTCATGAATACTGTCAAATATTTCATTTTCTCGTTTTTCCTTCATTATGTGCATATCAGCTTTTTTCCAAAAACATCTCAATCACATTCCCTGGTTACCGGTACCATAAAATATTTGAAGACCACAATTGACCAATACATAAATATTCCTATATTCCACGATACTATATTCAACATTATTCTAGAATCCCCTTACATAAACACTTAATCATTCCACCACATCGTGGTCATATTAAACATCACCAATGGTGATCACATGTGACTTCCCTTTGTCCTTTTCCTTATGTGGTTGCTCATGTCAATCATCACTAACCCTTGGATTAGGGTATTTATTAGCATAATGCCCCATTTCCTTTCACTTGAAGCATTGAAGTGTTGGTGGTGCATTCTCTGCAGTCTTTTCTTTATTCCCATCATTAGAAACCATTTTTATATTACTTCGACACTCAGCTGCTCGATGACCTTCTTTTCCACACGTAAAACATTTTCTAGTCTCTTTAAGACAATCTCTACCATGCTTCTTTCCACACTTTGAGCATAAGGAAACATTCATCTTCTTTTCACCATTATTCTGAGATTTCTCCTTGAACTCCATCTTTCGTTTCTTTTCAAAACTATGAGATGGATATGTAACACCAACTTCCATTTCTACCTTGATAGCACAACGTACAATTTCTTCATAGCTACTGAAGTCTCTTATATCTAATTCCCTTCAAAGATTTGGTATTAAGCCACTAAAGAATCGATCAACTTTACTTTCAGGTTGGATGATAAATCCAGATGCATACCTTGCAAGCCTTGTAAAATTCGCTTTGTATATACCAACAGATTCATCATCCTTTTTCTTTAGTTCAAGAAACTCCTTTTCCATCATTGTTTGAAGAATACGAGGGAAGTACTTATTGAAAAACAATTTCTTGAACTCGTCCCATTCCATGGACTCAATTTCATCTCTTGGCCTCGTATTGTTGATTAGATTCCACCATTGATCAGCTTCACCTTCCAAACGATATACTGCTAAGATGACTTTATCATGTTCAGAAAATTGAAGAACTGAAAATATCTTTTCAGTAGTTCTGATCCATTGTTCAGCAACAAGTGGATCAGAAGACCCACTGAAAGAAGGTGGACGTTGCCTCATGAAGGACTCAATAGAATATTTCTCCATTCTCTGCTCATTTGGAAGTCCAGAATGATTCATAGCTTGTGTAAGTATAACAATAACATTATTCACTCCATCACCCATAACACTTGTTTGTTCAGGAGGAAAATCATTGCATTGTCCATTACATTGATCAACACGGTTCCTTCGGGTTCCAGCCATTGTCTAAAACCCAAAAAGATTAGTGTGAGAGGAAAAAAAATAATTCTAGGGAAAACAACATTGTAAAGGGGGAGTACCCTTAATATCTAACATCTTAGGTTAAATTCTAAGATCGTTACTGTAGTTCTAGGACTATATCCTATACGTATACTTATCCTTAAGGACATCCCTAGACATACCTTAGAAATATCTCTAGGGATCTCACTAAAGTTTCCGCATCCTAGTTTCCAAAGGTTGACTAAACCTTTCCTCTGATATCAACTGTAGAGACCTGAATCCTGACGTACATGGACATTACATTACTTTTGCGGAATACTTAGTACATAACAAAAACACACACACAAGGATCATAATAGTTTAGTGTCTTTGGAAACTCGGAATATAATCTTCTAATCGTGGTGAAAGATCTTCAACGTCTCCCATAAAGAGCATCCTTTTTTTTACCTAAAACCATTCTTTATATCCTGGGGAAAAGAAAACATAAAAGGGTGAGCTCAAATGCTCAGTAAGGGTAAACAAAAGAAATATCAATTACATCATATTCATAAGAACATAACTTTTGAAAATCTTAACCTGCAAAAGAGAGTATAATATCATAACATGGGATAAATCATAGTAGTGAAATGGAATCCCAATAATCATAAAGTAAAACATGAAACTTTTTGGAATACACAAATATTCATAAAGAATCATTTCTTGTTAGTCAAGACTCATTGCCAAGACTATCTTAGTGGACAAAGTCCCTTTTTGAACTGAGTTCATTCCTCGTTTCAGTCCTGTTTCACTGAACCGGTATAACCTACCGTTCCAGCTATGTCTGTCTCATGAGATATAAAATCTTTACCCAATGCATTGGAGGGAGATATATGTCCCACCCATCTCATAATGATACCATTCTTATGTGTTCCCAAAAATCATAAACCATACATCATTGCATAATCCATATAATAAAAATGGGATTCTTAAACAACATGACATCATAAAACAATTCATATAAGATAAAGGAATTCATAAAAAAATATTTCCATCACAACATAATCAAATAAATGTCATAATAGGGATAAAAACAGAACCCTTTATTATCTTAGATGGAAAATAATTTTGATAAAACACTTGAACCCCATTTTTGAGGAAAATATCCTTTCTACTTCAAAAATAGTTTTCCTTTCTTAACATGTCATAAAATTCTAAACTAAAAGAAGTTGATTAAAAATAAACTTGAAAACATGTAAAGGAATCTTCTTTGAAATAATTTTTTAAAATTCCATTCATTCCATATAAGTTAAAAAAACATTCTTCTCGTATTTTTGTCTGAAAAGTCAAAAAGTACCTCATACGAAAAATGGAAAAATATTCCTTTCATATACTTTACTAAAAACTCACCGAAGAGTAAAATTTGTTTTAAGCAATTGTATTTGGATGGAAATAATATTACATATTGAGGAAACATGGATTTCGATGATAAAATACACCCTAGGAAATACCAAAGTATAAACAATCTCGGATAAAAATGAGATTGTGATATTTCCCTTACCTTATGTCTGATATGCTTTGTACATATCCGAACCTCATGTATAATGATTTAAATAATTTCATTAACTTATTACAGAATCATATTCATTGTTATTATATCATATACGGTTCACTTATGACTTTATATTACCCGTTCTTTTGTAAATTCCATGTTAATGAAGGGTTTTGGGTAAAATCGTTTCATTTATCATAGGTGTTTGGACTTGTTGTTCTTGACATTATTATTACTTATATCATGATTTAATTATTTCCAGAATATAAAAAATGATTTATATATCATATATATTCAGTATATATATATATATATAATAGATAGATAAATGAAATGAAACACACCGTTCATTGAGACGGTAGTCCGTACGTACGCATGAACGTTGTTTTCCTTTCCTTATTGTCTTGAATGGAAGTAAGTAGATGGAATACATATATTTATATACATAAATCCATTAGATTAAACATGTCATATATTTCATTATTATTCATTATATATACTTTATAATCATTCATAAATGGTTAATGTGGAGAATGAATCTCATCGCGTCGTTGAGACAGTAGTCCGTACGTACGCACGAGCGATGATATCGTTCTCATGATCGTAAACTTGTGTTGAAGTGTATGTATACTATTTCAGTATCAATATCACTTTATAATAATCATATGTAGTTACTCATTACACCATTATACCCATCCAATTAAGGTGGTGGTGGAAAATAGATTACACCACGGCGTGGAGACGGTATTCCGTACGTACGCACGCGCGGTGATTTCCTTTTTCCGTAGGACGGATAGAGGTTAATTAGAGTTGTTTCATATTTATAATAACATACCAGTATATATTAAATACTGATGTTATTACTTTATTATGATACAACTAAAGAAGAAGAAGTTGAAGAAGAAAGAAATTGAAAAAGATCGGTAATGGATATTACCTCTTTTTGACGCGCCTTTTCTTAACCTCCACTTAAAGAACTAAGGATGGTCTTTGAAGAAGACCAGGACCTCTAGGATGATACTAGAGAAGTGGAGAAGAGATAATTGCAGGGGTTGGCCGAGCTTGAATGCTCAAATTTGTGTGAGGAGGAGAGGGAGGAGGTGCCCTTTTATAAGGGAGGAGAGGGGCACCTTTCAGAAAACTAAAAATATTATTTTATTATAAAGTAATGTTCGGTTTTAAATAGATCCAAATTGATATATTTAGATGCTAAGGTGGGGATGGGTCTAAATCCTCTCATCCAATAGAATTTAGACATGTTTAGGTATCAATTTTAACCTTATCATTTAGATTTAACATTAAGTTAGATAATTTAACTTTTACCTTGTCTTCTTGTTTTCTTACACTATAAGGTTAATAAACTTACTATATCAAGCCAAAAGAACCCCAAGTTGTTTATCATTAATATATATATAACCTTATCTAAGTCATTTGTCTGATCCTTAGATTTTTAGGAATAAAATAACAATAAATAATATAATATTTGTTTTAAAAACTAATTTATGTCAATTTTGACACTATTTGGTACATGATTTTTATGAAATTCATAACAGAATGATAAGTTCTAACCAAGTTACTTAAATCAACAATAACATGTCATAGTAACCTAGTAAAGTAGTGTATGTCATAGAAAGTCTCAAATTAAATTTATTTGGGCATTTATTATTTCAATTATGTCAATATTTCATTAATAAGACAATTACTGCATCATCTTTGTGTCATAATAAATGATACATATTTAATCCCTAAAAATTATAAATAAATTCTTATGATGTAGATAATTGTATAATATTTCTGGAGACTATTCATGTTCGATGTTTCATGAAGTTTATCACTAGATTAAAATTATTATACTTATAAGATTTAAGAAAGTGACATGTTGTCACATTCTTTGGTTTTAATAATAATTAAATTATTTTCATTGAAAAAATTTAATTAAATGAATCTAATCATACCCTTAGGTGATATGGGTCTACTTTTAGTCATTCAATATGTTTTTGACATTTTTTAGGTTAATTTTAAAATATTATATTTACCCTTAATTACCCGATTTACCTTTAACTATGGTAAATAAAATTTACCGTAGTTACTATTCATAATTCCCAAAAATAAAAAGTAGCTTATTAACATAATTTGGATACACTGATTCCAAATATGGAATCAATTTTTCCAAATTCAATACACAAAAGTTGCAGAAATTAAATTAAAATTAATCTCGTGGTCGAAAGAAAACAGGTTTTTCTTTAAAACATTGCAAAAGATTGAATTGATTTAACCTACGAATCAAGGTAAAATCAATGATAATGACATACATTATATTAAATGGTAAAAATAAATTTTATTTATACTTTAGAACCATTCAATATTATAATTTAACCACATAAGATATTACGATGATAAAATTTGTTTTTAATTAAAATATAGCGTGTTTTTACTATTCATTAAAATATGAAAGTTATCGGAAAAATATCAAAACTTTATCTAATATAAATTTTTATATCCTGATTCAAAAGAAGAATTTTATTTTTTCAAATTGAACTTATAAAAATTTCAAAAACTAGATTTAAATTGCGTGCGCCATCAAAAGGCGGCAAAACTGCATTTTTTGAAAAATACTTAAAACCCAGTATTGCGTACAACACACGCTATCGAAGAAGGTCGCGATTGCGTGTAATGCAAGCCAAGTCAGGGTTGCGTGTTGTGAAAGAATCCTTCGTTGTTTCGTATAAAAAAATCCAACCATTTTTCATTTATACATTGAATAAATAAATATATATATATACATACTCAATGTTGCGTAGAATAACTATTATCAAAATTGTGTGTAACACGATCCATGAATAGTGTTGCGTATACTGCAAGGTAATACGGTGTTCCGTATAGCGCAAGGTAATCTTGGTGTATAATAAAACACAAGACATTAATGAAATTAAAATAATATTTTTCATAAAATCTTGGGGTGTTTGATTTATTACATGAGTTTTTCTTAAAGAGTTCTAACTTATAAAATTTCACATGATTTTTTCGCATGTATAATAAAATAGTCTTTCTCATTTTCCATAAATTGATACCCCTGTAATTTTAATTTTCAACCAATCCCATATATTCTATTGGTGCCTCCGCTTTTTTTGAGAGTCACAGATGAATCATTTTAAAATATTATCAATATTTATTACAATAGTTTTGGGGATACTGAGAACCCAAAGGATGTGTATAAAAATCATGGAATTAATAATATTGATAAGCAATAACCTACAACCAATGGAGATAAACAAACTTTTACCATTATTGAAAATTTTAAAAATTTTATTAACTAGTCCCTCTTAGTAGTGGATAAAAATTATTCTCTTGGATAGTGGGGCCCAAAAATATTTTATTTGGAATTTTATAAAATCCATTCCAATAAATATTTCAAATCTTATAATTCTCCATTAAATTCCACTATTTTAAATATAATTATTTCTTTCTATTTAGTTGATTCATTAGCTACTCCATTTACTATCCTCCATTAAGACTATTTAAAAGAACTGAATATATATGTCATTGAAATTAATGAAGAGTATTATTTCATCCCCAAATAATTATTTTGACACACTGGTGTATTAATTTTTACCGATATAGAGTGAAATCACGCCTATAGAAATTCCAGTGTTAATGTTTCTTCTATGGTCTTCCTATTCCAAGATAAAATGACCCGGGGATAGCGGATCACCCAATATGAGGCTTCACGATGGATTGAAGGAAAAAAATTTCCTCCTCATAAGGGCGGCATAGAACCATCAAGATGTATTAAAATAGAAAAGTTGGTCTCAAACTAAAATAAAATTTTCTTGATCATCTCAATATTTTCAAAATATTGTTTCATTCAACATATTCATAGTATTTGTCAATGTCTATTTTCACCATGTCATTTGAACTAAAAATATTTCTATTGAGTACCCTAATAATTTCATAGGCTATTTCAATTTCTCCTCATATTCTCATACCATTGATAAAACCATGTTTTTCTTTTGAGATCACCTTTTTGTTCAGATAATAGACTGTGACATTGGTAATTTTGGAATAGACCATGTAAGGAATGTTTCTCCAGAAAATTGTGTGTTATTTATTGAATGATTTTTTAAATTTCACCTTTGTAATCTGAAAAAATATTTGATTAATTAGCCACCCTAAAAGGATATATAAAGAGACTGTATACTTCTAGACATATTTTTACCTGATTTTAAGTATATATATCAACGAAATGAAAACCAATGATGATAAAGTATAGTGTCTTTTGATGATGATGGATATAAAATTTAAAACTTATAACTATAATAAAATGCATATTTATTAATCTTTCATAATGATCTCAAATCTTCCCTTTAATCCCTATATATTAATTGGATAACTTGAAGAATAAATACACAAAAGGGATGATTTAAAAAGCCCTGTAGGTGAATAATCATGGAAAATAATCATAAAACATGAATATAAGGAGTTTCATGATAAAATAATAGGCATGGGAAATTAATAAACATGTTGATTCATAGTGTAATTAATATGGAATCATATGACCTTAGAAATATAGGAATTTGGCCTCAACATATAAGATGATATTAATATAAGTCAAAACTAACTTCTATGACTATATCATATTGTGTAAAAAGTCCCAAAACAGATTTGGTTTAATCCCTAATCCCATACGTGATGTCTTATAAGATTAATAATTATCCAATGAATTAGAAAAATATTTGTAATAACCCAACATAAAATGTGCATCCATATGTGTTCCTCTAGAAGGATCAAACATTAGGGTTACCTATGGAATGAAATGGGAATCATAATCAAGTGATAATGCCTAAAAGAAGATAATATAACAATGGTTTCCTTGAAAGAACTAATTTATGTCATTCATGGAATGTTGCGAATAAAAAATAAGAATATATCATAAATAATTATGTCCAACTAAATTGATATCATGAAAAAGAGTGGTTATTTGACATTAAAAATATTTCACTAAAGTGTGTTTTTAGGGAAAATAACGAGGAGTCTTTAAAGACGATGAAGGCATAATTGTTTTCAAAAAAATATAAACAAACTAAAATATTTTTTAATGATAAAATGTGTGACTTAAATAAATATTTGAGGATTAAAGTATTTTATAATGTGTACTTGGAAATGGGTAATGAAAATAAATGTTCCCTTTAATCAACTTTTCATATCTAGGGGAATTGAGAAGGGAACCTCATAAATCATGCATTTCTAAATAAAATAATGATGAATTGAAAATGAAAATTTTTTAAGGAAGATATAAATAGAAATTTTTATTATTATATATGGTTAATTAAAAAATAAATTATTTTAAAGAGAGAAAACGCATAACCCAAAAGGTAAAATGGAGGATTGGAGAGATCCCTTAAATTTTTTCAAAAGGCCTTATGAACTTGAAATTAATGTAATGAATAGTAAAATAAGAAAAATTTATTAAATAATTAACATCCTATTATATATGTTTTCATTAAATATAATTTTATTATGTTTATTTATTAAAATTTTAAGTAGTTATAGAGATCATTTTTGACATTCAGGGATCGTTTGTTTTCATGGTTTCGTGGTTGGTTTATTTGTTGATAATTATGGAAGTTCTTGGAAAATGGGAATAGTTCTAAAGAAGTGAAATTATAGGATATTAATATAGTTATATAATATTAAATGGTCCAATATAAAATATTTTTTTTGGTGATATGAGGATGATTCATTTTATATAACATTAATGATAATTGTTTAGTTTATTTTTCTAGTTTTTACAATCAACCGAGACTAGTTTCATTATATTTAATATTATGTCTATATAATAGTTTTAAAACATGAAAAAAGTTATAATATACGTATGAATAATATGTTTTAACCTTAATAATGTTCTTATTAATTTACTTAAATTTGGAATTTGAAATAACATGTCATCTATGAATGTGGTGAAATGACATATCGAAGATGATGTTTTCATTTTTAAAATAAAAATGTAAGAGAAGTGATTTTATGATGTATATTATAATAAAAAAATAAAATTATAGTATATATATATAAATTATATTGGAGTTATCATGATTCGTTAGATAGGGGATATAGGGAGAGTAAAAGAGAAGAAAATAAATTAAAAGAGAAGGATTGAGGATTTTACTTCTTGAATGTCATCTCCTTGAGAACCTCCTTAAAAAAGCTGGGTTTGTTATTTTGTTGATACCTTAATCTCTTTGGAATATGGAAAATGATTTGTATGTTAATTGGTAGAATACTGAAAAATCTACAAGGTTTATAAGATTTGAGGAGTAGGAGTAGAGCAGGGTAGTATTTTTAAGGGGGGAGAAGGATGATTTTGATTATTATATTCATTAGTTTATTATTTTAGCTCAAAAAGATCTTCCTTGTTGATTACAATGACTAAATAGAATAAATGTTTTATAATAGTTTGAACCAATTAGGGATTAATTAATTCAAAAATCATCCATAACTCAAAAATTTATGTATTTATCTTAAAGTGTTAAATATCATAAATTATCGTATTTCAAAATTCTAAAAAATGAAACTAATTTTAAAAAGTCCAAAAAACTATCCTTGGACATTTTAGGATATCTATATTTCATAAATGGAATCTATATATGAAAATTGATTTCTAAATATGATAAATTTAATTATTAAATAAAATTTTCGTTTACTAAAAAAACCAATATTAATATTATAAATAATTTTTTGACTATTTGAAAAATTAATTTAGGTGACATAAAATTTTCCTATTATTATAATAATAAATAATAATAATTTTTTGAAATATTTTATGATATAAAATTCATTTAAATTATTATTAAAATTATAAATTCTAAAAAATACATTTACATTTTATTAAAATAACAACACCTAATTTATTACTTTCTAGACATTTATTTACTTATACCAAGATAAAAATTATAATACTTTTATTTAAAAGATACCAAAATTTTTAACTTTATACTTTCATAATAAAGGTTACTATACTAATGACCATATTACTATTCCTAACAGTTAGATTTATAAGGGTCATATAGGTTTATTAATTTCTATAAATACCACTTATTTCATTAATTCTTCATTTAATTCAATTTATCTTAAGGATAGATTTATTATTTTCTCTTTAAAATGAATATTATATTATTAAAATTATATATTATTTTGACATATTTTTTCATTATTTCAATGGCTCTTTTGGTTTGATTCGACAAAAAATTTTAGATTATTTTTAGATTATTTTTTCATTTATTATCCCACTATAATATTTGAAATTTCTATTGAATTATTTGTTGACTAATGAATCATCAATTATATATGAGAATAATATTTCATTGGGTTCTCTATGTGATGTAAGTTTTTTCTGACATAATTATAAGAAGGAAATATCATTGATAAAATTTTGGGTTGTTACGTTCTTCCCCCCTTATAACATTTCACAACTAAAATTTTATTTTACATAATATGTTGAAAAAAGTGAGGGTACATTGATAATGAGCATATAAAAAGGAAACTATAAACATATAACAAATAAAATATAAAATAAAATTATATCCGAGATTATTATTCTCTAAGATTAAATTTAGGATATCCATGGTGACAGAATTATCTATAGGGGTATTAAAAATATTTTCTAGTCCAAATCCCAAAAAATAAAAAGATCATGATCTAATAAAAACTATAGAACCCCTTTCCCATTATACATATTTTTAAAATATTTCAGGAATAATTTTTTCATGAATTACATGTTACACCCCAACCCTAGTTACCCAGAGTCGGTGCATTATTACATAACATTTGCCGGATACAAGGAATAATTCCCAAAAACACTGATCAGTTTAGTAGCTTTGGAAGTACTAGATACATTCCCATGTGTTACATTAAATCATGAAAAAAAACATACACAACATTTTTTCACCTTTTTAAAACACTTATATCCTTAGCCTACCAATGCAGTTCAACCATAAAATATTTCGTCACATGCTGGGAAAAATAAAACATAGAAATGCGTGAGCTCAAATGCTCAGTAAGGATAACAATATAGCATAAACATTCATAAATAATCATAAACATTTATGGAAATGTATAAGACTAATAAAATCCTTTTTCACTTAATCTTGAGAAAAATATGGAAAAGATAAAATCAAATAATTCTATTTAATTATTCACATGGACATTCTACTAGTCGAATAATCACATACAATATCAATAGAAACTTTCATAATGATAGAATGCATAATTCCAGACATTATAACCACACAGTGAAGACCTTGTACCCATACTACAAATAATATTTTCTCAAGGACTTGTGCTAGGTCATTAGTTTGTCTCATGAGACCTACCGATGCATCAAGGAGCAATATCTTGCTCTACTTGTCACTTACTAAGTCCAATGCATTCCTCATATGAAAAGGTTTAAACATAACATAAATATTCATATTAAAAATCACAAAAAATGTCAATAATTAATCAATAAACCAAGAATGGTGTAAAAATAACACATCCATAGTCAAACATATCACAAAACTCTCAACACAATGTTGAATGTTTTTATCATAAAAATTCAATTTCAAACAAGCTTGAAATCCATCAAACGATGTTGACATAGATGACATCAAAACATATTTAGTGAAATATATATTTCTATTTTGAAATAATTAAAATTTCGTATAATTATAAAAGAAATATTTATTTTGAAAATATTTTTATAATATTGTAATGGAAACTTCGATGATGTTATAACATCAGAAAATATCTGCACCCACCATATATGTAAAAGAACATTCTTACCATAATTTTATCGAAAAGGTCATAATGTACTTTGTTTGGAAAATGACGAAAAGATTATTTAAAAAACATATAAGGTAAAATAAGTGTATAAAATAAATTAATTCATAGTCTAGAAAATATTAATAATGATTTGAAACACATTTTTATAAAAAAAATGGATGTAGTTAATAAAGAGGTCCCAGTAGATCCTTATGTAAAAACAACCCCAGATAATAAAGAGATAATGAAATTAACCCTTACCTTGTACTATTATTCAGTATATGGTTTGTTAACCTCCAATATAATAGTTAAGACAGTGTTAGTAAATTATGAATGAACTATATTCATAAATAAGATATCATATATGATCATCCAATATTTCATTGTTAATAATATTTCAGTAGTATCATCTTTTTGGGTGTTAACTAATTCGTTTTTCTTTCTATGGTGGGTTGTGTAAAACACATTTGTTATGGATATAATGTATTTGATTCATATAAATAATGATATTATGTTAATAAAAAAAATATTTAATCAGAAATTGAAAATTATTCTTGAATGATTAAGATAGGGAATGAATCTTATCTTGTTCGGGGAGACGATAATCTGTACGTATGCACGAGCGACAATATCATTATATTGATGGTGAAATCATATTTAATTGGATTTTATATTATATATAATAAATCATTAACATGTTATAATTATTATTTACATAAGTTATATTCATTATCATACCCTTCCAATATAATATATTGTTTGAATAAAAAACTACACCACTACATGGAGACGGTAAGTCGTACGTACGCACGTATGGTGACTTTGTCATTTATAGGACGGATAGAATATTGAATATAGTTGTACCATATTTATAATTACATGAAAGTATGTATAATATAATAGAGTTATTATTTTAGAATGGAAACAACAAAGAAAGAGGAAGTGGAAGAAGAAAATAATTTGAAAGAGGTGATGAAATATTTACCTCTTCTTCAGGTTATTCCTTTTGATTTTATCTAAAGGGATCCTTATTATGGCTTTTTTAGGAAAGGTAGGACTCTAGTATTAAGGGATATAACTTGGGACGATATTTGGGAAGGGGTTAGCCGAGAAAAATGGCTTTTGAGGTGTGAAATTAGATAAGGGTAAGTACACATTTATAAGAGAGATGATGGTCACTTTAGAAAAAGCTTGAAATATTATTTTATAAAAAAATAATTTTCATTTTCTAATGGCCAAAAAATGAATTATTTCGAGGGTAAGGTTATTATGGGTCTAAAAACTCTTATCCAATAGTTTTTAGATAGGTTTAGGTCACCATATTAACCTTATCTTTTTTATTTAACTCATAGTCAAATATTTTGACATTTACCTTATCTCTTTGTATTTTTATATTATATGGTTAATAAACTTACTATAACTAGACAATAGAAGCCCATGTAGTTCATTAATAATAATATATATATATATAACTACATCTATGTCCTTTGGCCAAACCTTATATTTTTAGGAATATTATATCAATTAAATATATAGTATATGTTTTAAAAACTCAATTATGTAAATTTTCACACTATTTAGTTTTTGGTTTTTGTGAAATCATAACAACATTATTACTTTGAAGACAAATTATTTAATCAACCCTAACATGTAATATTTACCTATAAAATTAGTTCAATTCAAAAAACTTCTCAAATTACATTTATTTGGATATTTATAATATCAATTATTTTAATCTTTCATTAATAAGGTAATTACTACATCATCATTGTGTACTAAATAAATGAAATTATTTAATCTGTTAAAAATATAAATAAAATACCATTATATAGGAAATATAATTAGTCTTCTAATGATTATTGGTAGTCTAATTTATATTATGTTTTAACCTATATTAATTTTTTTAGTTATTATACATTGAATTTAACTCTTTTAACTCCTCTTTAAATAAAATAATAACTATTGTCCTAATCTAATCCCAGTGGACCAATGTGAATCATATTTTATTCCTAGAGATGTCTTAAGCCTAATTAAACTTATGAAATAGAATTATGAAATTTTTAAGGGTAATTATAATATTATTTTTACCATTAATGACCCTATTTACATTTAACCGTGGTAAATAAAAGTTAGAAGTTGCTATTAATAAAAAGTTATTTTCATCTTATTGAACAAAATTTTACTTACTGATGTCAACTATGTCTCATTAATTTCTGAAATTCAACTCACAGATGTGGTAAAATTAAGTTTTATGCTAATCTGCAAATCCTCCAAGGAGGTGGGTAATAGACGATAAAAAGTTCAATAATTTATATATATATATATATGCATATTGTTAAATTTATCAAATAAAATACATTGAAATTATATAGGTATCATGTATCTATTTTGACATAAAATAAATTTAAATAAAATGAATAATTATTTAAATTAAAAGTTGGTTTTATCCAATAACGTAGTGTTTTTCACTATTCATCAAAAATTAAACGTTTTCAGAAAAATACAGAAAAATAACTCTAAGTTAATTTCGATATTCATATTTCAAAAATAAATCCCATTTTGAAAAATAAAATTTATAAAATTTCGAAAAGTGGGTATTTATATTCAAAAAAGTATGTTTTATTGGTTGCATTGTGCTAGAATCTCTAGTTGCGTACTATACATGCTATTAAATTATTCAAAGGAAAACGTACCGTGGAAGCTTGGGGTGTTACATTATCCCCTCCTTAAAATAATATCGTCCTCAAAAATTTATATAATTTTACTACATAAAAAGATTTGGGTGGTACTTCATCATTATTTTCTCGGGTTCCAAAGTTGCCTCTTCCATCTTATGATTTCTCCATAGAACATTCACCAAATGATTTGTCTGGTTTCTCAACACTTGTTCTCTGGTATCAAGAATTCTGACAGGCTCTTCAAAATAATAAAGATCGGGTTCCAGTTCTAATTCTTCATAGGTGAGTACATGCGTTGGGTCAGGTGTAAATTTTCTCAACAATGATATGTGGAACACATCATGAACATTGGAGAGACATTGAGGCATTGCCAAACGATAATCAACTACTCAAATTAGTTCTATAATTTCAAAAGTTCCGATGTACATGGGACTCAATTTACCCTTCTTACCAAAACGTATAACACCCTTCCATGGATATTCCTTCAATAAAACACGGTCTCCTACATGAAATTCCAAATCCTTCCTTCGGTTATTGGAACAGCTCTTCTGCCTACTTTGATCTGCTTTGATGTGGGTTTGGATAACCTTCACCTTTTCCATTTTTTACTCAACAAGTTCAAGTCCAACAATTTTTCTTTCACCAACATCATCCCAACAAGTTGGTGTGTGACATCTCTTTCCATATAACGCTTTATATGGTTCCATCTAAATACTTTAATGGAATATATTGTTATAGGAAATTTTTACCAGAGGTAAATATTGATCCCACATACATTGAGTGTCAAGTAAGAAATATCACAACATGTCTTCTAATGTTTGAATAGTCTGTTCTGATTGTCCATCAGTTTGAGGATGGAAGGTAGTGCTCCAACAAAGTTCAGCATCAAGGTCCCTCTAAATAATTTTTCTATAATCTTGATGTAAAATGGGGATAATGATTATTAACAATCGATAGAGGTACTCAATGAAGTCTTACAAGTTTATTAATATATAGTATTTCATTATGTTCAATTGGTAAATCTTCTCTTATAGAAAGAAAATGTGCTGACTTGGTAAGATGATCAACAATGACCCATATTTCATCATTCCTTCTAGGAGTATTTAGTAGCCCCATGAAAATGTCCATTGTAATATTATCCCATTTCCACTAAGGTTTGGGAATAGGTTTTATGTCTCCTCCAAGCCGTGGCCTTCCAGATTTCACTTGTTGAAAAACCTTACATCTTGACACAAAATCAGCAATCTCTCTCTTAATGTTGTCCAAAAAAATGTTCCTTCAAATATATATATATATCTTAGTGCTACTAGGGTGTATATAGAAATTTGAGATATGAGCATCATCCATTAATTCACTTTTTAGATTAGGTATATTTGGAACCCAAAGTCTCATCCCAAATATCAAAATTTCATCTTCATATATGAAGTCACTCAATCTCCCATCATTTACAGAATTAATATTCTTTTGAAAATCTTAATCATCAGTCTGAGAACTCCTTATCCTTTATAGTAATGATGGTTTGAAAAATATTGGAAAAATTATGGATGTTTCACCATCCATGGTTATTTCCAGATCCATCTTTAATAGATCCATGAAAATAGGATCCCTTTAAACTCTTATCTTGTTAAGAACTCCATGACCCTTTCTACTCAAATGATTTTCCACCTTATTTTCCTTGACTGGGTGGTAGAGTATAGTGCAATAATAATCCTTGATTAGTTCAATCCATTTCCTTTGCCTCATGTTGAGTTTTTTTTGAGATAAAATATACTTCACACTTTTACGGTCAGTACAAATCTCAAATTTTTCACCATAGAGATAATGTCTCCATATTTTAAGTGATAATATTACAGCTGCTAACTCAAGATCAGGAGTAGGACAGTTTTCTCATGAATTTTTAGCTATTATGACGCATATTCAATAATTCTATCATTCTTCATAAGGACACAACCAAGTTATTTCATTGAATAATCACTATAAATAACAAACGCATCATTTCCTGATTGTAGAGTCAAGATAGAAGCATTGACTAATCTTCTCTTCAGTTCTCCAAAACATTCTTCACATTCTTTTTTCCAAATAAATTTAACCCCTTTATGTGTGCGATTGGTTAATAGGTTAGCCAACAGGGAAAAATTCTAGAAAAAATGCCGATAATATCCTGATAAACCAATAAAACTGTGTACTTAAGTTATATTCGTTGGTGCTGGTCATTATTGGATTGCCTTGGTGTTTGAAGGATCAACAAAGATTCCATCCATAGAGACAATATGGCCATGATATGAAATCTTCTAAAGAAAGAATTCACACTTGCAAAATTAACCAAATAATTAATTTCTAATAAGAGTCCTTAGGATAATGAATAAGTGATATTCATGATTTTCTTATCGTTTTTTGTGTACCAACATATCATCAATAAATACCACTACAAATTCATCCATATATTCCTTGAAAACTCTATTCATTATATCCATGAAGATAAAGGGTGAATTAGTCAGTCCAAAAGGCATTACTGTAAACTCGTAATTCTCATACCTGGTTCGAAATGCTATTTTTGGATTGTCTTCCATCTTCACACACAACTGATGAGATCCATATTGACGTTCAATCATTGAAAAAAATTGATCTCCATTAATTTGGTCGAATAAATCATCAATGCGAGTTAGGGGATACTTGTTCTTTACTGTTATAGAATGTATCTCCCTATAGTCAATGAACAACCCCATAGATCAACTTGTCTTCTTAAAAAAAAATTATAGGGGCTCCCAATGGAGAAACACTAGGGTGAATAAATCCCTTATTACACAATTTATCTAGTTATTTGTTTTGTTCCACTAATTCCCCAGTGGCCATTATATAAAGGGTCTTCGATTTAGGCCTTGAACTAGGATTTCAATCAATGGAAGAATAAATTTCTTATTCTAGAGGATGTCTAGGAACATCCCCTAGAAAAAAATTAACATATTCTTGCACAATAGGTACGTCCTCTATTCTAACATTCTTTTCCATACCCATAATTATTTCATTCTCTTACTTTCGAATAATTGAGTTTAGTAGGGCTACAGGTGGTGGATCCGGATAAGAATTAGGTGGTGATGTTTCTTCTCGAAAGATAAATTACTCCTTATCATCATCTAAAATTGTAACCACTTTCTTCTTACTATAAATTTTCACATCATGGTTGGAAAGCCAATCGATTCCGAGGATTATATCAAATTCAATCATGGCTATGATAATGAGATCAGCCGATAAAGAACTTTTAAATGATCTAATATGAACAGATTCAAAAATCATTGTTACGATGATACTTCCCTTAGCTGTTTTGATTGATAACTCCCTTGTTATGTGAAATTGAAAATATCTAATTTTCCTAGCAAAATGGGAAGATATGAAACAATGCTTTGATCTGGAATCATATTAAGAATTGGCTAAACTTGAAGAAACCATTAAATTACCTTCCACCACATTTTTATGATCTCCAACCATATCAGTAGAGATATCATGAGCTTGGACTTGCTACCTTTTCCTTTCCAGAGGTATGTTCCCTTGGCACTTAGGACATTTTTTTTCATAATTCCCCTTTTCTCTACAATTATATAATTCAACAATGTTTCCCTCATTCGTCCCCTAGAAATCACGAGCTTGGTGGCCTCTTTCACCACAGTTCTAACAATCTACCATTCCATTTAGGCAAGTACCAAGGTGTTTCTTCCCACATTTACCACCGGATATATATTCCACTTTTCCATTCTTCCAAATATATTCAATTTCAGAGTGTTCAAAAGATATAAATTTTCTTTCTTTGCTTTAAATTCGTAAGACTTAGAGAATTCATTTTCTGTGTCGATAGAACATAAGACAATATCTACATAAGATGAGAAATATTGTGAGACTAATTCTTGATGGAGAAATGGTTTTAACCCATCAATGAATTGTTCAATGTAACTCCTTGGGTTACGTATATAATCTATTTAATGCCTTGCTAAAATTTTAATGTTATACTAATACTTTGCTACATTCTAATCCTCATTTTTCCTCAGACTCAGAAATTGTCTTTCCATATCTGCTCGATGGTGATGATGAATGTATTTTTCTAAGAAAATATCATTAAAATCCCCCCATTCCATGTTTGATACTTTTTCATTTTATTTGGTGTTTTGGATTAATGGCCCCTATTGTTCTACATCTCCCGAGAGACGATAAACTACCATGACATCTTTTTCCTTTTCGCTACTCCCAAAAGTATGAAATATTTTATCTAAGGAATTTATCCATTGCTAAACTACTAATGTATCTTTAGTCTCATTGAATGTTTGTGGTTATTTCCTCATGAAGCGGTCTGACATTGATTCCCCGTGTTGTGGATCAGGGTGATCTATACGGGCAAGGTTATTATTAATAACCTAAGTGAGTTGTCACAGTATGGTGATAAATTGATCAGTACAATTTTCATCACTAGATCCACTATAATTATCTTGAGTAGGAGGGAAATCCAAAAATGGGTTACGTTCATTGATACAGTTTCAATTCCTTCCACTTGGCCCCATTTCTAAACAATGACATACACTAGATTATTTTATGAATTGCAATACATAATTCCAAACATGTTAAACATTTAAAATAAATTAAATAGTTTATGGATATAATCCATAATCATACAAATTTTTTCATTGAGGAAGTATATACTCATAAATACATCATAATGTTTGGTAATGAAAATGAGAATTATCCTAAATGTATCCCCTAGGAGTATCATAACCAAGAGTGCAGCAAGGCCCGTTGTCATGCACTAGTTCCCATTTCATTCTACCTCAAAGTAGTTTTTTCAGGTTTTACCCCTAGGTATATCTATGCCAGAGCCTTCTTTACCTACTTGTATCCAGACAGAGATTTATTGCTTGGAATATTCACAAAATCACTACAATACCAAAATTCTAAGAAGTTCTTCTATACTAATCCTTAATGTCTATCTTATAGAAATGTTATCTAATAAGAGTTTTTTTTTAATCTAGCTTCCAAGGTTTGTAGTAAACTTCCTATAATAACAAATGTAATGCCCTGACCCCTACTACCCAAATTCGGTGCATTATTACATAACATTGTCATGATACGAGGAATAATGTCCCGAAAGATAGATTAGTTTTGTATCCTTGGAAGTACTAGATACATTAATAAGTATTACATTACATTATGAAATAAAAAAATAAACAAAATTTTGACCCATTTTTAACACACTTATAACCTTAGCCTATCCATGTAGGTCAACCATATAATACTTCTTCACATCCTGGAAAAAATAAAACATAGAAAGGGGTGAGCTCAGATGCTCGGTAAGGATAACAATTTAGCGAAAACTTTCATAAACCAGCATTAACATTTAAGTGAATGTATAAGAAAAAAACAAATAATTTTTAAACATAAAATTCAGCATAATATGGAAACGATAAAATCATATATTTCCATTTACTTATTCACATGGATATTCTACTAGTCGAATAATCACATGAAATATCAATAGAAACTTTCATAATGGTGGAATGCAGAATTCCATAATTCATAACCGCATAGTCTCAGCCTTGTGCCATGAATAATCATAATTTTTTTCCAAGGCCTTGTTCCAAGACAATAGTTTGTCTCATGAGACCTACTGATGCATTAAGGAGCCACTGCGGTCTCCACCCATCACTTACTAAGTCCAATTCATTCCTCATATGAAAAGGATTATACATACCATAAACATTCGTATTAAAACTATCAAAGGAAATGGAATGACATTATCCATAAGCCATGAATGGGGTAAAAATAACACATCCACTGTGAAACATATCACAAAACCATCAATACAATATGGATGTTTTGTATCATAATCAATCCATTTCAAACAAGCTTAAAATCCATTAAAAGATGTTGACATAGATAAAATCAAATCATTTTTAGGGAAATATATATTTCTATTTTGAAATAATTTAAAATTAATATAATTATAAAAGAAAGCATTTATTTTGAAAAAATTATTATAAAAATGTATGGGAATCTTTGATGATGTTATAATGATGGAAAATAGTTGTACCCGCCCTATAAGTAAAAAAAATTCTTACCTTAATTTTGTCAAAAAGGTCATAAAGTACCTTGTTTGGGAAATGATGAAAATATTCCTTTCAAAACATATAAGGTCAGATAATTATATAAATTAATTTAACCCATATTATAGTAAAGAGTAATTTTTTTTGAAATACATTTTTAAGAAAATAGGAATGTGTATGATAAAGATGTACCGGTAGATACTTATGTAAAAAAACCATTGATAATAAAGAGATTTTGAAATTAACAATTAACTTGTACTTTTCCATTTTTGATAGCATTGTGCCCTCCTTTGTAATAGATAAATGTTTTTGGTTGAATTTTACATGAACCATATACCTATTTATCATATGATATATGATCCTATAATATTACATTGTTAATAATATTTTAGTAGTATCGTCGTTTCGGGTGTTAACTGGTTCGTTTTACTTTATATAGTTGGTTATGTAAGAAATGTTTGTAATGTATAAAATGTATTTTTTCAATATAAGGAATGATATTATGTTGATAAAAATTATTTTTAATAATAAAATTAAAATTATTCTTGAATGAATAAGATGGGGAATGAATCTCATTGCGTTTGTGGAGATGGGAATCTGTACGTACGCACAAGCGACACTATCATTATATTAATAGTGAAATAATATGTAATTTTATGTTATATCATATATAAAGAATCATTAAAATGTTATATTTATTATTTACATCAGTTATATTTATTATTATACCCATCCAAAATAATGAGGTGTTCGAATAACAAACTACTCCATGACGTGGAGAAGGTAAGCCGTACGTACGCACATATTGTGACTTGGTCATTTATAGGATGGATAGAATAATGAATATGGTTGTACCATATTTATAACAACATCATAGTATATATAAGATAATATAGTAATTATATTATAATTTAAATAACAATGAAAGAGGAAGTGGAAGAAGAAATGACCTTGAAAGAGGTGATAAATATTTACCACTTCTTCGGGTTCTTCCTTCTGATTTGATCAAAATGGATCCTTAGGTTGGATTTATGACAAAAAGAAAGCCTCTAAGATGAATGGAGAAAATATTTTAAGAGGTTTGGGTATGGGTTGTCAATTCAAATGTCTATGGAGGTGTGAAATTACGAGAAGGGGAAATACCCATTTATAAGAGAGGTGAGGGTCACTTTAGGAAAATCCTGAAAAATAATTTTATAATAATATCACTAATTGATGAAAAATGAATTATTTTGAGGCTAATGAGGTTATAGGTTGGAAAAATATCAACCAATTGGTTTCAAATAGGTTTAGGTCACTATATTAACCTTATCTTTTAGATTTAACTATTTGGTAAATAGTTCGACATTTACCATGTCTCTTCGTATTTTTAGATTATGAGGTTAATAAAAATTATATAACAAGACAATATAATTCCATGGGGTTCATTAGTATTATATATAACCTTATATAATTCCTTTTAAATAACCTTATATTTTCTTAAATATTATATCAACTAATAATGAAGTATTTGTTTTAGAAACTCAATTATGTAAATTTTGACACTATTTTGGATTTGGTTTTGGTGCAATTAATAAAAGCATCATTTATTTGAAAAACTATTATTTAATGAACCCTAAAATTTCATAATAACCATTAAAATTAGTTTAATTCGTCAAAAGTCTGAAATTTAATTTATTTGGATATTTATAACATCAATTATTTTAATCATTCATTAGTAAGTTAATTACTCCATCATCATTGTGTCATAAATAAATTAAATTATTTAAGATTTAAAAATGATAAATAAAATACCATTATGTATGAAATGCTTTTATCTTTCTAATGAATATTTATTGTTGAATTTATATTGTCTGAAACCTTATATTAAAACTTGTTTAGTTTTTAAACATTGAATTTAACTCTTTTAACTCTTTTTTAAATAAAATAATAATAAATTTTCTAATCTAATCCAGGTGGACAAAATAGAATAATATTTTATTAATAAGGTTTTTTTGGTAGAATAAAACTTATAAAATAGAGTTATGACATGTGTTAGGGTAATTATAATATCATTTTTATCCTAACTTACCGTATTTACTTATAACCGTGGTAAATAAAAGTAAAAATAAACTACTCACCACATATTATTTTTACCTTATTAAACCAAATTTTACATACTGATGTCTAATGTGTCTCTATGATTTTTTTAATTCAACTCACAAATGTGGTAAAATTACTTTTTAGGCAAATCTATAAATGCTCCTAGGATGTGTGTAAAAGACGGTAAAAAGTTCAATAAATTTTTTATATAACCAAGCTTATTATAAAATGAATCTAATGAATTACATTGAACATATATAGGTATTTTATATCTTTCTTGACCTAAAAAAATTAAATAAAATAAATAATTATTTAAATAAAAAGTGGGCTTTAACTAATAATGTAGTATTTTTCACAATTCATTAAAAATTGAAAGTTTTCAAAAAAATAAAAAAAAATTCACCGTAAGACACAACAAGTAACAAATAATGTGATATCTAACAATGTGGTGTCTCATATAGTGAAATACTGTAGTATATGGTTTTTAGAGATACTAATAATTATAGGATTATCACACAAGATAGAGATATGATCATATGTAATGTCAAAGACTAAGAGATTATATTTCATCCATATAATATCAGTATAATAAATAATAGTGGCTATGTATATTTCCACAATTATTGAATGGCAAAAAATTTAATTAATATTATTAATCCATGAGATAAGAGATTTTACTAATAGGTGGAAAGTCCCACAACATATATTCCTATCCACTTGGAATAATTTAAAATTAGATTAATAAAACATGTAAGTTCAAAATATATTTCCTTTGGATAGAAAAATATAATATTATTGTCTCTTTAAAATATCTATTTTTTTCAAATCATTCAAATGAGATTCCATTGGACTTGATTGATCAATAAAAAAATGAATACACTAAACATTATGTCTGAGCATGTCACAATAGGTTAATATAGATTGTCATTAAAACATCAATAAATCTTATTGTCGATTTTTTACTAACATTATCCAATATTAGTTTAAATTTTATACCAATGGTTGTTCTATTTTCCTTACTAAGATCCTTTTAAAACTCATTTAAAAGGTCATTAGTGTATTTACTTTGATTTAGTAAATTTCTATTAATATATTGTGAAATTTAAATATCAAAGAAGAATTTGACATCACTGAAAAAACTCATGTTAATCTCATTAATCATTAAAATGCAAATCATTACAAAGATAATAATTTATAGATCCAAAAATAACATCATTAACCTAGATTATAGTAATTATTAAATAATTTGAAATTGTTTTGAGGAAAAAGTTGAACAAAACTTTTCAATTTTAAAATCATATGATAAAGTATATTTAGTTATCATTTCATACCAAGATATAAGGGAATAATTTAAACTATAATATGATTTAGTTAACTTGAATACAGGATTTATAAATTTATTATATTCAAAACCGAGTGGATATTCTACAATATAATTTTTATAATTATTACAATTTAGATAAGATCATTATAAATCAATTTGAAAAAGATTTATATAAAAGTGAGTGGAAAATTATAATATTTTATAATGGATTACAACCATACAACATGTGAAATAGTTTCACCGAAAGTAATAAATTCTTCTTTATTATAGGATTTATCATAAATTCTATACTTTATAAGGGTGATATTGTCATGTTTTTCTTGTTTCTTTCAAGTTACCAATGTTATGACAATAATTGAATGATTATCAGGTTATTCCATGATATTATAAATGTTGTTTTGGGGAAATTTGTTCAACTCCTCTTGAAAAAAAAGTATCCAATTATCATTATTAATATTATCTTAAATGGAATGATGTTTATGGTGAGAGTGGAATTCATTATGTTCGAAATCATTTATGTAAAATAAATATTGGTTGTTCAATATCATAAAAAATTTAAGGATATCATTTAGGAAAATTCTCATCAAATTTGATGTAAATTTACTCTCTTTGGTATGAGTAATATATTTGATGAATCGGTAGGATTTAATTGAGTTTGAGTACCCAAAAAATGATAAATACGTCACTTTTTTGTCAAACATTACATTATTATCCTTGGCTTTATGGATAAATAATTTTGAACTAAAAACAATATGGTCTCCAACTTTAGGAATTATTCTGTTCCATATTTCATAATGGGATTTTCTAAAAATGTTTCTTATGATAAAATAATGAAGGATATACCTTGTGGTATTGACCAACACAATTGAAAACAATTGAGTTCAACAAAAATTGTTCAATATATCCTTATAAATTTATTAGAGGGTCTTATTTAATTTTCCAACAACCCCATTTTATTGGGGCACTATATAGTGTATAAGGAAAGAAAGTATCAATGAATTGAATAAAACTCATAAAATTATTATTTATCAAATTCTCCACAAAGTTCAATTATAAGGGATATGATTTTTTCTCCTATTAATTTTCAACATTTTTGGAAATTTTATAATTAATTCACAAGCCTCATTTGTAGGAGTTAAGAAAAAGACCCACGTAAATCTAGTATAATCACGAAAAAGTAAATACATTTAAGATGTAAATATGATACTAGAAACATGGGTGGGTCCAAAATAGTTAAGGAGGAATTAATTTAGGATTTAGAGGATGAAATATACATTTTCTATTTGAAGGAAGGTTTTTTTTATTTTCTATGTTGGACTAGTTTATAAACTATGTTATTCTTGAAACATAATTTTGGTAAATCTCATACTAGTTAGTGATATTTGATATTGACCAGATAGTGAATGTTAAAGTGACCCAAGAATAGATAAAAAATCTATGTTTCATTATCTTGTGCACTTGGAAACAAAAAATTTTCACATTAAAGAGATTCAAAATCTATAATTCAAACAATTTATAAAATGAGATGCTATAAATAAAATACCTCATTTTGAACTAATTTTTTTTAAAAAATCCTCATAAATAGAAATTTTGAAACGTTTATCACATAATTGACCAATACATAATAAATTATTCAAAAATTCATTTACAAATAGAAAATAATAATTAAAGTATTATTAGGGAAATAGATCTTATCGACTTTAAGTATTTTACTTTTTCAATCATGTCTAAACATGACATGTCCTCCATAGAAGACATTGAGATGATTGAATTTAGAGTGTTAACCAGACATTTTCTTTGAGAATATTCTATACATATATTAAGTATCATATTGGGATTTTCTCTTTAGACCCAAATTCTAAAAAATATTAGTTATCTAATGTTTTTCGTACCCATATATTTTTTCCAAAAAGGATATCTAATAATTAATTTTGAAACCAATATTTCATAGAATAGTCTTTCTATTAGAAATACATGATGAGTGATGAATTTTAATTAGTGTAATTATTATATATTTTTTATATATTTCATTCATAGATAATATTCCTAAATTTTATAGGCAAAAAAAAATTAATTTTTTGGAATTACCCTTTTGAAAAGTTTTCTATAATGGTTCAGGAAATACATGTATTATTTTTTGATATTATATGGAATATTTTTGAGACTAGGTGTGGGGATAGTGTGAAATTCTGAGGCCTTGTGTGCATAGAATAATTTTTTTCAATATATTATACATAGTAAATAACATTCTCAAATAGTTTTCATGAAACTATGGAATAGTTCCCGATTGAAGGCCTGGATTTGAAATGTCAGGGAACCATTGAGATCAGAATTTGGGTTTTACCCTAGGCATGACATGAACATTTTCAACATGATTTATTTATGAAAAAGTAATCATTTGTGCAGAATTAATAACATAAATAAACTAACTTGGATTAATTTATTTTATTTTATGTACTTACATGCACTTATTTAAATATATGGTTATGGTATTTGTCTTAGGATTGTCCACTAAAACCCTAGAAACCAAGATGATTATTATAGATCATTATTTGAGAACAATGATGGATTTGGATAAGGAAAAGTATTATCTCACCAATGGAGTTTGATGATATCATCAATGATGGAAATACAGAACAGTTCATCATCAATGATTTATCCATAATCTATGTAGGATGTTTAATTTTGAGTTTTTTGTCCAGATATTTTATCCCAAACAAATGAAGATAAATTCCACGAATAGAATTGTTCCATATATAGATAGTATATTAAATAGATAAAACTATTTATGTTCATTGTGATGATTTTTCTTTTCTTTTTTCTATTTTTATGTAAACGGATTGAGGCTGAATGAACAAAGGAAGATGTTCAATCCTTGTATTTTATGGATCATGGTTTTCTACCCAGTTTCTTCACATGATCATCACAACAATTTCTTTTAGCCAATATTTTTTATGAATATCAGCTATTCGATCCTTACATTTTTATTATCTGGAGAAATGGATTGATACCATGTGGCTGGTTCATGTTTGAGGATATGTTGAAGGTGTGACGACGATGGTCGGAGATTTGTGGTAGATCAAAAAAAATTATTGGAGTTTGTTCATTTTAGTTCTAACATGAGGTAATGGATTGTATTTATGGATCATTTTCTACGAAGATCTAAACCTAGATTCCAGCTAGAAACTATCTAAAGGAATAACTGGCCTCTGATCAATAGGTTCTGGTTAGTGAAATAGATATAGAAACACACAATATGACGTGGAATAGATCCCAATAGATCTATATCATACCATGGAACACGACATGTATTTTAGAATTACATGTCATGAGGGCCCCCATAGTGGCGGGTCTAGGGTTTACACTAGATTTAAAAATCACATTCCATATGAAAGAGTCAAACACCATGTGACCCTTACATAGTTACTTTGAATGTAATTTTTAATGTACAAGAATATGTCTAGGAGTACACAGACATGTAAAATCCATGTACATAGACATGGACACAACCAGGTGTACAATACCCAAAAAGCGGTACACATACATGACCGGATGACATGAGAATTGTGTTGATTGATCTCTAGATGCTCTGTATGTTATCTATATTCCATGTATATTGAGGCCTATATTCCATGAGAGTAATTACCACATAGGAAGATCCAGGTTGTGAATGGAAATTTTTATACTCTACTTACACATTATGTACTCCCTTAGAGACAGTATGAAGCTCTTTGACTCTTTAGATAAAACTATTGATGGTTGAGTGTTTTTCCCCTTGTCGATAATACTAAAGATAACAGTGAAAATTTACATTCATATATAATAATTGTGATCCCCTCTTCATTAGGCGTCTCATATAGAGTTTTTGGGGTCCCTCAATGATGATGGAGTGTGATCATATATCATCTTTATACCCTAGGTGGGGTTTTTTGAATTAGATTGAACTCTTTTAGAAGGGTTTTTGTCCCCCATTTATAAATTCATATAAGTATGGTTCATATTATCTTTAGTGTATGATCCCTGATGTAGAGGGTTGATCAAGACTTGGTTCATGGTTCCCCTTCAAAATTCTACATGTGATCCACTATCTAAGTTTCAAGGCCATTTGAGACAATATACAATTCGTGGGTAGGGACAAATGATATTGACCCCTTGAATGAGTATAAACAGTGATATAATGTCTTGTGGAGTGGATTTTATAAGAAATAGAATTGCATCGTGAAGAATCATGTTGCTGGAAGTTGGTTTTGACCCCCTGGTGGTGCGGTGTCCTTCATGAGTAAATCTTGTTGTTGTCTATTATATATTTATTTTCATATCAATGTATTATCTAATAATACTTGATTATTTGTGTTTAGTTTTCTCATGGTGTTTTATTATTTATTTTTATACTCACCCATACATGGGCTCTCCCGAAATGTGTCATATCTTATGCAGATGACAGCCCTTTGATGGTGTCCTTGGAGGACATGGAGAATGTGGAACATAGAATAATCTAGATAGACTATAGTGGTTTATATGAGCTTCCATTTGGTCATAGTCCATTCCTTTAGAGTAGTTAAGGGTATTTAAAATTTTTCTAGTATTTTATTTGATCACATTTACACTTTTAGTACTTACTATCATACTCTAGTTTTGGGTCTATAGATGTATGCATACATTGGTATGAATTGTTTTTCATTTTAACATTTTATGGGCTTGGATGTGTGTGTGTGTGTGTGTTGATTTTACCAATGCCTCCCATTTGTATTTTTTGCCATATCGACATTTGTTTCCATTCCCTAACTCATTGGAGGCAGGCTTAGGGTACACATGGGTCAGACCTCGGGTGGGTCGAGTTGGGATAGAGTGGTATTCGAGTTGTTATATGTTCCTTAGTACCAGATTCTATGAGATTGGTTTGTGGAAATATTATTAAGTGTTTCAGGTTCATCTTTTGGTCCAATGACTCCCATGTTGTTGCGATGATAGATATATCCATACACTAGGCCACTGATTACATGCCTTTCAACTCAGTATATAAAGAAAATGGTTGCAAGAAAAAACAATGGTAAATGCATAATATAGGATTTTTGTAGTATTCATGTCCTTCTGAAGTCATCTTCCATGGTATGAATTGTGAATGTGATACATCTTATTTTATTTAAGGATTCCTCTATGATGATAGCCAGCCAGGATCTCAATGCATGATCTTGAGGTTGGTCCATTGAGTGACAAGGAATCTGTGTGTGGGACTGTATTGAATATAGTTCCTATGAGTGATTTACCAGTTATACAACCGCCTATTGACTAGAAAATGTTAGTGGATGTTCCAGAATAGGTTTATTCAGGTTGAGTGCACTACATGAGTTTCATAGGTAGTGACTTCCCATGATTCTGTGTGAGCCAGACCTCTAGGTGGTTGAGGATTGATTGAGGTAGTCACTCAAGTGTCCCACCTTCTGAGGACTCTATTTGGAAATATGGTGGTCCTGACATGGAGTATTCTTAAAGTTCATGTTGGGTGATAGTGGATCTTAGTTACTCAGTCACTCAATAATACAAATCTATTCTAGTCATAAGTTGAGTATCTCTTCATGGATTAATTTTATCCATCCACATTATGATCGGCGTGCATAAAGGATATTCTACATCTGTAAAAGGTATATTTGATAGTAGAGGATTAATTAGTGAGGTCAATTTATTTCCCTATATAATCAAATGATAGGGTTCAAGATCCAATTTTTTTGGAACAAACCTTTAAGGAGGGATTACATTGGGAAATTGGGTCTTAAATGGTATCCCTTTTCATTCCACCTATGTTGGGGTGCCTGAGCAGGACATGGGGGTGGAAAGATTACTAGAAGAGAAGGCACTAATATTAGGTGATGGTAGCGGGATTCAATGAGGAGAGAACACAAAAATAGGTAGCCGATGGCTGTTACAGGGATCCAAATGTGTGAGATGCTTTAGGAGGTGATCCCATGATAGAGGGTCAGTAATGTAGGGATTTCAAGATGACTCAAATTAGCCACGGGAGGTGTGGTGTTTCTATAATGATGTTTGGGGACATATGTATCAGGATTGTCTGACTCAACATACAATTGATTGAGATATGGTCGAGAGACCTTTGAGGTAGAGACAAAGGCCGGATATGGGTGTTCAATTGGGAGATATATGTGGTAGATGGGACGTAATTATAGAAAGAGATGTTCAAATGTTTGAAATATTACAATCACCACCCCCTGTTAGTCCATTCAAGGATCCAAGAGATGGTGGTCAGGGATGAGGCCAGCTGTAGGCTATAGATGCATATAACCTTGATTCTCAATGGTTTATATGAGGTATAATCTATGTATTTTATACATTCTATATATTTTTTATAGAAAAATGTGTGATTCATTCCTTTCTT
Organism: Viscum album; assembly: GCA_963277665.1. Taxonomy (NCBI): domain Eukaryota; kingdom Viridiplantae; phylum Streptophyta; class Magnoliopsida; order Santalales; family Viscaceae; genus Viscum; species Viscum album. The sequence continues at coordinate 631,727,786 of OY728121.1, forward strand.
TCCACTTATGAGGTTCAAGATGCAGAGATTCCAGTTGAGCCTTTTACTTGACCCTTGTGGCTAGAGACTCCAACCTCCAGCGACTCATCTATTGCATAGTTCCACAGATACTATGATGAGACACTTTGAATAAATTTTTTTATGGGATATATTTGTAGAAATAAGGAGGCCTTAGGAAAATATCTTAGGTATAGACTAGATATCCATAGGTCATTCCATGATAGAAAATTTTAGGTGGAGGATGTGGTGTGTCTGTAGTGATGGGGTGAGTTTTTCTGTTGTGGGTGAAAAGGAAAAAATAGAGGAGACAAATGAGATCAATCATAAGATATTTCATATTATTACCCCCTATTTGGATATAATGACTATTCGAGGAATTGAATCTAGGGTATATCATTTACCTAATGAATTAGTTTTTATGCAGATTTATTTATGGAGAATGTTCAAGTCTTCCCCCTCACAGAGAGTTATACATTTTCATTGACCTACTCCCTAGGATGACCCCAATATTTTCACCAAAATAATGGATGGATCTTGTAGTGCTTCACTAGATGAGGTTGATGTTTAACATCTTATATGATATTAGATTTGAGAGATGAAGTTTCCCCCTAGTAATACCAAGTGTTCTTCATTAAGAAACTATATGGGATATTGAGGTTATGTGTGGATTACCGGAACATGAAACATGTGATCCTAAATAATACAAATTGGATAAAAATGATTGATATCCTCATAAATCTGTTGGGAAGGGTGAGATGGTTATTAAAGATTGACCTCATATCTAGAAATCAATAGATGTGATTATAGAATGAGAATATACCAAATTCAACTTTCAGATGTCCCTATAATAACTATGTGTACTTGGTGATGCAATTCAGAATGAAAAATTACCTAGAAGTGTTCATTGGACTCATAAAACAGATATTTTAACCTTTATTGGACCGGTTTGTTGTGGTGTTCATCAATGATACACTAGTGTACTCAACATCCGATTTGGAGAACATGAGACACTTGAGGATGGTCCTAAGAACATTCCTCGATGACCAACTTTATTGGAAGCTCATGAAGTGACAATTTTTGATACATGAGTTCCAAATTCTAGGACATGCCATCTTAGAGGAAGGTGTAGAAGTATAATAGATGAAATTTTAGACAGTTCATTCTTAGGATCCTCCCAAGAGTTTTAATGAGGTATATACTTTCCTTGTGTTGGTAGGGAACTACATGAGTTTTATAATAGATTTATCTAGAGTGGAAACACCCTTTAAAACTTATACCTAGAATGGAAATATTTTAGTTGGTAATGAAATGTGCCAAAAATTATTTTAGGAGTTGAGGTAGAGGTTTAAAAGTACTCCCATATTGATATTGCTTGAGGAGGGCCTTGAATATGTTGTATTCTGCGATGAGTAAGGTACCAGACATGGTTTTTTTCACATGACGTGGTGGGATGCGATTACATATGGCTCACATATGTTAAGACTACATGAGTGGAACTTCTTGACCCATGATCTTGAGATTCCAGTGGTATTCTTTTCATTAATAATGTGATGATACTATTTTATGGGTGATTGATTTATTTGTTACTCTAACTAAAAAAGTATCAAGTATATCTTCTCTTAGAAGTACCATAACTAGGGATATAGGTGATGCTAACGTTTCTATAGGACTATGAATTATGAGATTTTCTATACTCTATTGATGGGGAACTTTGTGGATGCTTATCTCAGTAGGATATAATTTTCTCAGTTGTAAGATGATGAATTGGTGTATTATGGATCATTTTAGTTGTCCTTTGTAGAGAAGGATCTTATTTCCCAACATCAGTCAATGGTTGTCACCCCATCGCCTCTACAATGCATCCTGTATGCGAAACATTGAGATACTAACTGTGAGAACTTTGGTAATTAGATATCCATTTTATGTTCTCTAAATGGTTATAAAAAAGGTGGAGAGCATGTTATCATTTTAAGAGTACGTACAAAGGTAACTTTGACATTTCTGGTGGTGGTGATGCAGGAGTATCGTAGATCCCCTTTGGTGGTATATGCAGGGGTGAAAAATATGTACAAGGACCTATGATGTCCTTTTTTTGTTTCTATGAATATCATTGTGTTGTAGAGTTTGTCTCTCGATGATTCAATTGAAAACAAGTGAAGGATAAGAACTCGGTTATAGTGGGTTTAGCTCAACCCCATGAGGTTATAGAGTGGAATTGGGATGAGATATCCATGGACATCGTGATGGGGTTACCACATACATTTAGGGGACACTATGCCATCTGGGTGATCATAGACCGACTCACTAAGATGGCCCACTTCCTAGCCATTTGAGAGAAGAGTTTGTAGAGATATTATTGATCCTCTATATACATGAGATATTATGATTCCATAGAGTTCCAATGAATGTTGTTTCGGATCATGATGCTTGATTCAAGTCACAATTATGGAGAGTCTTACAGGAGGCCTTCAGGACTTAGTTATGTTTGATCACAATATTTCCCCCCCAGAATGATGTCCAGATAGAGCGAACCATTCAAGTCGTAGATGATATTTTGTGGGATTAAATGTTATATTTTATCCATAGTTATGTGGATAATCTACCCTTTTTTGAGTTGGTGTACAAAAATATTTACCATTACACTATGTGTATGGCTCTATTAAAGGCTTTTATAGGAAACACTACAAGGAAAAACATTGTAGGACAGATCCAAACGAGGCAGCACTCATGGGCCCAAATATGTTGTGACTTTCTAAGGAGAAAGTACAGATCATCCATGAGCAGATGAGAACTACATTGAGCTTTTCAAAGCCTTATGCATACTAATCAAATAGACCATTTTAGTTCAAGGATTGATACCATGTCTTCATGAGGGTTTCACCTTGACATGTATTGTCAATATTTTTCCAGGGTGGAATGTTATTTCCAAGAATCATTGGACCTTTCTAGATAATAAATAGGGTTGGAAAAGTCATGTATGACATAGCTCTAACCCCCCCAATTGGGCCAATTACTTGACGTATTACATGTGTCAAAACTGAGGAGATACATGCATAACCCATAAAATGATATTGAATAGGGGGTGATGGATATCAAGTATGGAGATAAATTTTCTAAGTACCTATTAGAGATAGTGGATCAGCAATAGAGGATTGTTATTATGTTATTTATACCCATAGTGTTTGTTCGGTGGTAGCATGATAATATTCAGGAGAGAAACGGGGAGTGGGAGACCCAGATGAGAGCCTTATACCATTTTATTTTTGGAGTAGGTTTCTCCCTTTTTGGGACAAAAATATCTATGTTGGAGAAAATTTAATGACTCAAATTTTTATTGTATTATTTTTTGATGTTATAATGAATATTTTATAGAATGGTTATGGATACAGATTGTGATTCTGAGGCCTAGTTTTCCCTAAATAAATTCATGAAATATATTAAATATATTAAATAACACACGGGATAAATTTTCAAAAAATTTGAATAAATCCTAAATGGTGTTCCAGATCAGAAATATAAGGGAACCACTGATTTTAGAATATAGTTTTTATTATTACTATGAAAAAAAACTATTTTAGAATGATGTGTTTATGAAAACATCATGAAAGGAACAAAATTAATAGAATAAATAATTTTATTTCATTAATTTATTTTATTTTATGTAACAACCTCCTCTTAATTAAATATAGGGTTATGGGTTTTGTATTTGGGTTTTATGATAAAAATATCAAGACCAATATTACTAATGATAAGTATTCTTGGAGAAAGAAGATTGATCTAGAATATATTTTGAATTATTTTCACCAGCAGAGTTTGTGGATCTCATCAATTATGAAAAAATAGAATCGTTCTTCAACATTGATAGATGCTAAGTATAGCTAATATTTTTTATTGTTATTTTTTAATAATATTATTTTATTTGAGTTCAAAACAGATAAATTTATTTAATAGAATTGATTGACGCATCAATTGTATATTAATTTGATGGAAATATTTGTCTTTGATGTGATGATTTTCCAAATTTTTTAACTTTTTCTATTAAAAAAATAGTGCAAAATGAAAATTTTCATAGGTTAGTTCCTCACATTTTTGGATTTTACTTTTCTTCCCTATTTCATCGCACATTAATCATGATTATTTATTTTTTCCCATGGTTTGAAAAATACTGGGTATTCGATAATTTCATGACTATTCTTCAGTTTAACAAATTGACATGATGGGATCCATTCATGATTGAGTATACAATTGAGGTGGTATGAAGATGGTGAAAGATCATTAGAGTATCACCATGGATTTTCATTTTCTATTCTTCCGGGATTTGAAATTCGGTGATGTATTGTCTTAATAGATAGATTTCTGAGTAGATCTAAACAATGATTCTACCTAGTGATGATGGAAATGACTGGCTGACCTCTAGTATATAGGTTCTAGGGAGGTAGGGGAATCCAGTGATGTATAGGATGTCTTAGAGGAGATCCTCATGGATCTTGAAAATCTCTCAATACACGGTGTGTATTATGGGATTAAAATCCAGGTGGGACCCTTGGATGAATATTTCGAATTTTCGATATATTTAAATATCAAAAGATGTGTAACAAGGTTACATGCCATGTTACCCCTCCTCGGAGACTTGGTGTGTATATAAAAAGATACCCAGAAATGAAAAAGTGTAAACAAGCTTGGACATGTTGTGTACATGGATATAAAACACAACTACATGTAAATGACACATCTATTAGTATATAGACATGGTCAGGTGAAGAAGGCAGGCTAATGAGTGATCTCAACATGTCATTTCTGTTATCTACACAATGTGTATGGTGAGGTTTTTATACCATGTGAGGAAGCCCCACATAGAAAGATCAAGGATGATCAAGGCACACTGTGTACTCTACTTGCACGTAGTATACTCCCTTAGATATAGATTGGAACTCTTATTATATTCTATTTACAAAATTTTTGATGAGTGGCTTTACCATTCATTCTTACCCTCAAATGGTACAATGCATAATATTATATATATCTATGTATTGTGATTCTCCCCAGTGGTTGAGTCTCAGATAGTGTTCACGGTGTCCCTCCATAAGACTAGAGTGTAATCCTCTATCGTCATTATAACCTTGGGGGGTTTGTGTAATTGGAACGATCTCCATGAGTTGGGGGTCTATTCTCCATCTATTAGTACATATCAGAAAGGTTTTCAATATAATTTTATTATGATATCTTGAGTAGTAGGATTATCAATACTTAGTTTATGGTGTCCCCCCATAGTTTTGGGAATCCCCCCATCTGAGTATAAGGGTATTGTGAGACTATTGAGCTTTAATGGGTGGGGCACAATGATATTTATCACTTGAATTATTGTCTATATTGGGGTCATGGATCGTAGAGTGGATTCTCCCAAAATGATCATTGCACCATGAAGAAGAATGTATCTGTCATTTGGTTGTGACTATATGGTGGTGCATTGTCCTTTGTATATCTATGAATTTTCTATTATAGATTGATTTTTATATTTTTGTAATATATTGAAAATACTTTATTCTATGTGATTAGTGTTTTCAAGGTGTCATACTAGGTATTAATACACTCAAACTTGCATGGGCTCTTCCCGAAGTTGATGGGTCTTATACACATGATGACCCTTTTGATAGTGTCTAAGGAGGACATGGAGTAGGTGGAGTGTAGCTTGAGCACTATTGAACAATGTTTATTTTGGGAGACATCATTTTATTTTAGTTCATTACCATAGAGTAGGTTGGATTCATTGAGGTTTTTATTTGGGATTGTATTTTCCCAATTTCTCACATTCAATACTTAATGTAGTACTTTAGATTTGTGATTATATATATATTCATGCATTGGTTTCATTTTTTTACATTTTATAATTTTACGGTCTCCTAGATGTGTGTTTATGTATAGGAAAATCTCGTTAATGCTCCCTATTTTTGGGAATTCTTACTATCTACTGGTCTCTAGCCTCAGGCTTGTTAGATGTGATCTTGGGGTAGTCTTGAGTCAGGCCTCAGTGGGTAAAGCTGTGACATTGAATTTTTTATTTTTTGAGAAAATAATATTTTTAAAAAAATCCAAAATTTCTTTTCATTAATATTTGAGATCCCAAAGTCATATTTAATTATTGATTCCCATTGTTTAATAAGAATTATTATTTGTAGGATCATTAATTTGATATTACAATTTCTCAACCTTTGTTTATTATTTTAGTTTTTTAGACCAAACAATTTTATTTATTTTTAATGATGATATTTTTCAAAACCAACATGGTTTTATTTATTTTTTAGATCAATATATTTTTAAGAAGGTTCACAAAAACAATATTTTAATTGAATTGTGGAATAAAAATATCTTCATAACTTATATAAGCAGATAAAGGATTATAAGATAAAGAAGTAGAAAATGAAGAATTTACTTCCTTCCATACAGAGATTTTAATCATGAGGTATGTAGGAATTTTAGATTTTTATTTAGGTGATGAAAGTGAATCCTCAGCAGCACTACAAGTTGAAACATTTAGTGATTTATTTATTTTATTATTTTCTCTATAAATCTTCTTGTTTAGTGTAAAATCCATATTGACTTGAACATTTTTTCAACTAAATAAAGAAACTTATATTTAACTTTTTTTGAATCATTTTTAAATATAATTTCATTTTCATTCAATTGTTTATATAATTAGAAATATGACATATATTGGATTCAATTCAAGATGTGTCATCATGGATTTATTTTAAATAAAATTTAGTTGTACTTTTTAACATCATTTACCTCCTTTTCATCTTGTCATTTCATAGTTATCTCATATTTCATGAGATATCTGATGAGATCCCCAACAACTAATTTTATTGAATTTAGTTTCTTAGATGTTGGTGACTTTGGGCTCTCAATTTATTGTTAAATCCGAAAGGATATTTCTGAATGAAGTCTCTATATAAAGAGTATCACTAAGGTTCATTCTAACAATAAAAATTTCCATGAATCATGTATACATTTCAATAATTGTCTTCATAGGATGAAAAGAAAAGAGTTCAAATTCCTATATAAAAATATCTAATATAGTATATATAACATTTTTCATTCCTTCTTGAGTTAATTATATGGGTTTCTATATTTTATGATCAAATTTTCATGGGTCTAAACCACAATACAATGCATTTATTACGTTACCATCTAATTCAAAATTTTAAATATCCTCAGGAGTCAATGTTTCTTCTATTTCTATAGAATGAGTATAAAAATGAATATATAATTTCAAAATAGAAAAATAAATTGATCTAAGAAATAGAAGAATACTTTTATTCCAACAATTATAATTCTGACCATAAAAAAGATAGTATGTCCCATAGAGTTTCCTTTGGGAGCACCATGGTTGTTTCAAAAATGAAATCATAAAAAACTAGATAATGATTTTGGAAACAAAATAATATTTTGACGTTTTGAAAATTATTCAATACAATTAAGGCCTACATTGATATTAAATGTTGCTTTTAGTAGTGTAAAATTGAATAAGGGTGGGGGTAGGGGTGGATTTGCCTTTAAAAAATAAATAAATAATTAAAAAATTTAGACTATAAACATCTTTTGAAAATATTGACGATAAATAAAACATTTTCAAGATTTTAGAGAGTAAAATATGTACTACTAAAAAAAATATAAAGTACAATAGATTAACTAAATATTTTTATAAAATTAGAAATATATAAGAATAATATATTTTTAAATTTAATGAATAATGATATTTTTGTTTGAATATATGACTGAAAATAAAAAAAATAATCAGAGAAATAATAAAATAAAGTACATAATTTGATAAAGGAGTATGGATAATATTATTTTATAAACACATTCATACCCTACCCTGATTTACTGATGGATTACTATATTAGTTCCTTGTGCTTAACAGTATCCAAAATATGAAAACTCCCGTATTTATCTAATTGGTTATAAAATGATTCCAAAATACAAATAACCCTTTTTTAATAGGTCTAGTTATAATTCTAAAATAGAATTATTAGTATTCCATTTATGAGATTTCGCATTAATCATGATCCTATCACTTTAAAAGGTAGTGAGAACTAATATAGAATAAATATTGGAATAATTAATGGATGGGTAAAACAAATCGTATTTAAACATTATCCTTATTCTCTCAAATCATAAATAATAATAAACATGTGAGAATGGGAATTACGTAGGTGATAATATAGTCTTACAAGATAAGAATAATTTTGGAATTCATAGAAGTTTAAATAAATAGATCAATTTAGAGATAATTGGGAATTGATATTTGATAATTTTTCAAAATCTATGTTTCATGCAACCCAAGGGGTTTATTTATATCCTAAAATGATTTGTTAACATAATGGAATCGAACTACGGACATGGATATCAATGAGGAAAATATTTATGCTTCATTAGCCATAATAAATTCAAATTTCAATAAGTTGTCTTGTCACAACTGGATACCCAATAGCTTCAACCATGCATTTATTTTACCTATTTAAACTCAATAAAAATATATAAAAACAACTGAGGATTGGTGTGATACCATTGAATGGTCAATGTACATAAATTATATGGGAGGTTTTATCCATCTCCATTGGATATCTGGTAGACAAATGTTGTATAGGATGTTCTATCTACAATGCTTTGGCTGGTCGACGCCCTACAACAGTGACTTGGTGCGGCCTGCAGCATCCCAATCCCCTATATAGCTAGTCAACCTATCTTCAACACCTATAATAGATCATAAAACATTACTCCATGATTTTAATAACATCATAAAGTCTTTTTAAATTTTATTTAAATATTCTGATAGGATATCATCGTGGTCTTTCACTAACCAATATTACCACATGAAATTACTAACTTACAACATTGTAAATGAAGTAATTAGACAATTTAAAGGGTTTTTGTGATCATTAAAACAAAATAAGGCGAGAATAACAAAAATATAACCCTTTTTTATAATCGTGAAAAATGTGAATTAAAAGAGAATATAAAATATTACAATAATTATTTTCAAGATAGGATTTATAAAAAACGTTTCCTCCACAAACTCTATTAACATCATTACTCCCCCATTACACCAACATAATTTCAAAACCACAATAAAAACCAAATAGAATAACATTTAACAATAATTTTTCATTATTTAATTCAGATAAAAACCATAAATTTTTACTCCTTTGATATTATCAATAATAATTTATAGATGGGGTTTTGGGAATAAAATTTTAAAAAACAATTACAATTACAATTATCATCATTTGTAACTTTCAAGAGGGGAAAAAGAGTGAAAACAATGAAAACTAAAAATGAATTTTCAAAAAATATATTTTTAGTAAATATCATGATTAAATAAAAAATATTTTATTAAAAAATAACTATCAATAAATAACAAAAACGTTGAAAAAATTTATTTTTGAAAGTTTTCAGGTTTTAAAAAAATTATAAAAAAATATAGGAAAATATTTTATCACTTAGGATAATTTTATTATTAAAAATATTATCTCCCCATGAAATAAATCATTTAAAATTCTGGGATGTAGAAAAAAATTTAAAAAATTAATTAAATAATAAAAATAAAATATATAAAAACTGAAAGCGCATAAAAAAATATTGTACCATTGAAAATCCATTCCATTATTAAGGTTTAGAAAATATTCTGTTAATTAAAACTATAAAATTTCATGAGAGTGTTAGAACATGTTTTCTATAAATGCCTACTACTCATTCCTTGGGTGAAGATCATATTAAAAATAAAACCATCTTTTTTTATGTAAATCCCTTCTAGCTACGTCTATGAATGAACCACACCCACTAGTTTATAATCATAAAAAAATCTTTTCTCATGTATTATCACACTCACTAGAGAATAATGTCATTATACATTGTTTAAATTAATTTTTTTATAATGGAATAAAATTTATTATTTTAAAAACAAATTGAAAAATTATAAGGATTTACAAGATTATGATACAAATATCACAATTTAATCATATCCAACACACCATTAATAATTTCAAATATATTATGAGAAAAAGGGAATGATGAAAAAAATTAATGGATGATATCAACTTTTGGAATGTGATCTTTAAATATATGGTGTCTCATATTATTGTTTTATTGTGAATGTGTTGGATATGGGTTTTAGAGATACTAACATGGATAGTGTTGTCATAGTTGATTGGGATGTTATCATATGTAATCCTAAAGTAGAAGAGAGTATGTTTCAATAAAATAATTTCAAATAGAATAAGGCATAATTTTTAGTCCCTTCCAAATATCTAATAATTGTTTTGGGATAATTCAAATGGAATTCCTTTGGATTTTATTGAAAACAATTATTAATGAATATATTAAATATGATATATGAGAGGGTCAATGTATGGAAAAGTAGACATCCTATTATACCTATATAAATATTGTTTTCAACAAGTTTAATGGAATATTCCAAAATCACCAATACATTTCTAGTCATGGGATTTATAATTTCCTTATCATGATCCATTGTAAACATCATTAAAATATTATTATTGAATTTACATTGGTTTATTAATGTTGCATAAATATTTTTGGAAATATGAAAACCATAGAATAATTTGAGTTCCCCCATACAACTCATTAAAAAACTTTTTAATAAAAATGAAAAATTCATTAAAATGATTTTTTAGAGGATATGAAAGTTAAATCATCAACAAAAATTGTAAAAAAAATATTAGAATCCTAATTCCCATTTTAAAATCATTTGAAAAAGGTAATTTTGTTATACATTCACAAAAATACTAGGGGGCTTGTTTTAAACCATAAGGGGGGATATATAACTGGAAATAACGATTTGAAAATTTAGGATTAAAAAAAATGGTGGTTATCTATAAAAAAAATCATAAAAAAAACAACTAAAATTGATATATGATTAAAAAAGATTAAAATTAAAATAATTTGTGAATTTTATCTAAATTAAAATCGATTGTATCCATGTAATAGGTTTAATGGTTTAACCATAACAAGTACATTCTTGTTGAATATATAATTTAATAACATGTCTAGACTTTTGATGAATGATATTATATAATTCACCATGTTCTATGAAAAAACCCTTATGTTTCCCATAATTTGATGACAATCAACTTATTCTATGAGATTCCATGTCTTGATCATTTGAAATTGTTTTAAATTTTATTTCATAGAGTGTACCCAATTTTAATCATTAACATAATCATCATGGGAATAATGATCAAGGAGAGAGGGAACAGTTTTATGTTGAACCTCATTTAATACCACCTTCTTATATGATCAATGTATTGAAATTACCTAACGACATTCCCAAGTGGTTGGTATTTAGATTCACCCTATGCCTTTGGTTATGGAGTAGAAGGGGATTCTGGGGAATATTCAATTTCTGTAGAGGATAAATGTTTATGTAAGTTAAAACAAGATCGATCGACATCATAATCATTTCAAGGATCAGGTTTATGAATATTATTATAAAATTTCTTGTGAATAGACTCTGGTTAAGTATTGGTCCTCTTACTGATGATTTGATAGGATATACTTTATTTTTAGTACCCATGAAAGATAAATTCATCATATATGTGCTAAAAAATTATTATATTATCATTAGTGTTAGGGATAAATCATTTACAACCAAAATAAATAAAGAATCCAAATATATGAATATTTCCTCCCAAAATTTCATAAGTGGATTTCCTAATTATGGTTCATAAGAGAACACAATTAAAGATATAGAAAGTGATATTGATCATCACAGAAGAAAATATGTGAGTTAGATTAAACTCATTACAATGAGTATTTTGACACACTACAAATGAGAATCGAAAAAATTGCAAAGTAAGAAATACTGAAATTTGAGTATTACATTCAGCACATAGAAAAATAAGAGGAATATAGCCTTGATCCTGAAAATCACATGAAACCCATAGGCTTGCGATCACATGACCATCATAAGGTCATGTGAAGGAACATGTTCATTGCATATCCTATTGAAGGTCCAAATATGTATCTTTGAAAAGTTCTTATTAAAATCTTTTGAAAATAAGAGTAAAATGTACAAAATGATAGAGATTCATGTGATCATAAATATCATGGGAAACATCTTTGATAAGTAATGTGACTATCTTTGACAACACTCATATAACAATGTGAAATCCCCATCCTTTTTAATATAAAAACGTAAATAAAAATGGGGGAAATATGGGAGATTCTTTCAGTCATACAAATCATTCTGCACACCCTAGGTAGCCTATGGGACACCGTAGAAGCCCGGGTGACATGTCCACCTCACTTCACAAAATCACACTGTCATATATCCCTAATCACAAAAAATTCCTCAAACGTGTATATGGGGTATTTCACTCCCCATTTGGTTCAAAAAAATAAAGAGAAGGGTATTCCCATGAAAAAATGTTCAGGATTACCATAAGATCTTTTATGGTCGTGCGATGCATCCCTGATGGGGAGAATGATTTTCTTCAACAACACTCATAAAAACCCACAGGACCCAAACTACTTATAAATTATAATATCTAAATAATAATGAGGTAAGGGTATATTATATTTCATTCATAAAACTCATGTGATGAACCATTATGGTCTTGGGAAGACCCTTGAAAATCTATTCTTATCTTGGGTAAAATCCTATAAAAATCATAAAACATCACATGAAATCCTCTTAGAAGGAATCCAGATCTCACGAAAGTCCATAAACATGTTAAGAATTGATGGGATGGTCTTGTGATTGCAGAAAATCATGTGATTCCCCAAGAAAAAACAATATTAGGACGCCATGAAGATGTGTGATGCCAAATCCCCACACTGGCTGTAGATTAGATTTTGGCGCAATGAACTGGGAAAAGAAGATAATACCTAGGGTAGAAGGAACTATAAACCCCCACCCTATCATGGAAATAAATGTATTTTGTATATATATTGGGGAATACTTGGACCCTTTACCCATCATACCCAGGCATCATACCATATTTCTTTACGTCACTAATCTCATGAAAGGAATGTTTTCTATTAGGAATGATCTTGGGAATAATCGTAAATATCATGAAGAATTCCTAAATAGTTAGCGTGACCACTCATAGATCATGTGAATGACTTATGGTTTGTTAATCAAGGGAAATCTCATATATTCACAAAAACACATGATAAAAATTATAATATAACACTAAAAAATCTATATAGTACGAAATAAAAGGATAGAATAGAGACTAAGATATAGTAGGCTTACACGAAGAACATATATGTTAATCCATATACACTTCGTATGAACCACTTGGGCCTTGGGATAACAACCTGAAATATATCATCGGTAATGTGATGCTCCTTTGGTATATTATTTGGATCCTGAGAAGTCCGCAAGAAATTTCAAAGAAAGTCACATGACAACCCCTTGGGCATGAAACCCATACTAGCAAAGCCATCCAGGTTTTCCATCTAGGGATAAGAGTGGACACTAGACATGTTCCATAGATCATATGGAAACATTTGTAAATGTCTTCTCAATATCATGTAAGCATCAGCGCATGTCAACTAGTTTATATGACATCATGTAGACAAGGAAACCACACATTGAAATTCTATCTGGTAATGTCATCTAGCTCTTGTAGTATCCTTTAGACACGTCAGTTGAGTCTTTTGATAACACATGTGCAAGTCTACAAGGACATATGGAACCCTCTGAGAGAAGTCACATCAAATCTCATCATTCCCTAAAAACATGTCATCTAGAATTTGAGATGAAAATAAGGAAATAATGATAGTAAATGTGATTATCTCTAATAATGATAGTAAGGGCCATTTGATGGTTAGAGGACAAACCGACTATGTCTTGCAATGCCCTATAGACAAGTTGGCCTAGATCATGAGACAACTGTTTGTCATGCCATCTAGGCTATCTGACATCCCTTGAGAAGTAAATTCGGTCATGCGATTGTCATTGGAAATGTCAAAAAGATATCTTCTGACATTCCAATTAGAAAATCAAGGCATGTAAAGTAAAAAATCAATTCATGTTAGCAAGACAAGAATGAAAGGTCACTCGGGAATCCAAATACTTGATAACATTGTCCATCTTTAGTGTGTAAGCCCCAGTAAAATGATCTATAAAAAATTAATCTTGTCATAACTGGGATACATAAGATTCCTTTCCAAGTCCTAACCCGAAGTGAAATGGGCATCCACTATAGTGTATGTCCTCCATTGTCTCTAACATTTCATCCATCAATACCCAACTCTTCCCTTGAACTGGTCATCTTTTCTCATCCATCAGAAGAATAAGAATCTAATTTAACTACTATGACACAAATTCTTGCAATAACTAGGATAAGTATTATGCCTTCATAAGGCATAATAAGCATATTAATCATCCAATGGAAAGTCCTAGCGTAGAAGTCCCACATCCAAAAGCAACGGGAATGGTTATTTTTCATCCCTTTAATCTCACATAGAGCATTGCTTACATGGGATTATGGAGTCACAATGATCAGAGAAACCTCATTTTGTATGCCCTAATTATTGGCATAATATTATATATCTAACATATTAGGGAATCCTTATTGTGAAATCATTAATCAATGGAATATTATGACATGTCTTACATAAAAGGGAAAAAATTATTGTGTAATCCTCGACTATTGGAACAGTGAAGAATCTGATTCCTTCCATAAAAAGGAAACATTGGACGCCTTCTTAAGGCACAATACTAAACACAAATGGGATCCCATATTATTATAATTCCACACATGTATCTAACATTTCAACCATCATGACATCGTCATTCCAATGGGATGATCATTGTGCATATTCCATTATTGGATAGAGAAACTAATTGATCGATGATGACTCTAATTTCTGAAAAAACCAAGATGCATAGAAAGCAATCCTAAGGACCAATATCCAAATTAAAAATTCCAAGGGTTGTCCTAGAACACAATTCATGTATACATACACAATGGGGTTGATCTCATTAAATCCCCTTTCTCTCATAACTATCATAGTTCATGTGGGCTTAGGGTGTTGCAATGAACTCATCATCCACATCACGAATCTATCCTTGATAAGGAAATCTTAGTATGATACCCCATGTGACTGGAATGATAAAAAAATTCCATATATAAGGGAATCCACCTCTTGTCTTGTTTTAAGGTTGTAAATGAACTAATTTATGTATATTTCAAACAATAACCAGGATTATGTAGGACATATCCTTAATAATAGAGCCCAAATATTTGGTGCCTATGTTCATGTACATATGTCATTTCTACATGACATTTAACATCATGGTATTAATCAACTAAAGGGATTCTTATTCTTTCAATACACATGATATGTAGGATTCTTCATAATGACTCAATTCCACCCTTAGAATATTAATCGATTCCCTAAATGACCTGATGTTCCCATGTTTCTGGTTATGAGGCATTAGTATACAAGAAACTATTCATTATTGGGAAATGGATGAATAACCTTAGACACTTATAGATGAATTCAATAATGAGGTAACATTCTTCTTCTACACATAATAAAGGTTCAACTAATGATCATTTTTTGGGTAATATATCCAGTAAGTGTATTTAGATGAGATTCCCAAACATGTACTTAATATATCAGAGTGTCAATGTGTAAGGACAAATTCCACCCCAAATTGTGTGATGAGCCCGATCTCCCAACGTCTTGACAAATGTGAGTTCCTATGTTTCATTTCGTCTGAAACCCCAATTGACCAACTAACTATGGAAAATAGTTTATACTTAGTTATATATGATGAAACCATTGAGTGATTTTATTAATAACAACAATTGTAACCCAATGTAAATGATTATGTAATTAATTTTAACTCCCTCCTCAATCAAAATCAACATTTAGGGGAAACAAAACTCACCTATTGGTTATGTCTTCTATGTTGAATTAATAATTGTGAACCTGATGAGAATATATCAAATAATAGAAGGATCAGTTGACCATGAGTTGTGAATATTATTTCAAACCATATGTTATAAAATGTTGAGCCTGACATGAGCCCATAAAATGACAAAATGATCTGCTGACCAGGTGTTAGGCCATTTGTTGTTGAAAATTCTATGTAAATAGAAACTATAATCCTAATGAAAAAACACTCATAAAGAAGGTTGTTTAGTTTTTATATGTTGCACCACCATGTTTGAATATCAAAAAATTATTATATGCCTAGAAAAAAATCTTAAATCTAATCATCAGTATCCTAGGATCCCATAAAATTATTCCATCCATGATTTGACATGTCCACATGAGTTGAATGGATAGGTCAAGAATAAAAGAACAATTATGTTAACTACACATATTAGATTGAGAAAGTATCATGCTGAATATATTACACCGATCAATGACCATTTTAATTTTTTTCGTCATGAAAACATATACTTCTCTCTTCGAAAACATCCATGTCCTAGATAATGTCTTAATCCAGCAACCATTTGATTAAATCATCTATGGATTTAACACCTGTGGGTCCAAATATGATCTCACCTTCCCAAAAACATCACATTCAGATTGTGGAAATAATTTTCTACCACAACACTTATCATTGTATGATCTTAAATCACGATGAAAACTATCAGTGTCCCTATGTACCGAAACTGAGAAGTCTACATAAGGAATGATGCAGTGAAGTCAGTGGCCCTAATTACCACAACCAATGATTGTAAGAGATTATCCCAATATCATAATGAATACCACCTTCTTTATCTGATTAAGGTGGAGATGGAAGTCCAATATGGGTATTTTCTTATTTAGAATCCTCTGAGTAGGGATCTTGTCAATTTCCTTCATCAGCACTATTTGACTACTACACATCGATCACTTGCTTAGGGTACCACCTGACACACTAATTCCATTGATACCTATGTAGGGGAAACATGGAATACATATCAGGCCAGGAAGGATCTTCATAATCGTGAGTGGGATCATATCTTCACACCATTGAGATTTTATACAAACATATTCTAGCAGAAACCAGTGAGAAATCTCAAATACCAGCTCACTCGAAGAGATTCTGTAGGCATATTCCCATAGTTGGAATGGGGGTGGTGCATTTCTATGCCCCCATGCATTAATCCCATAGGTATATTCTGGTGGAACATGGAGGATAGAGGTGTGATCATATACATACATTAATTAAAGATATATTACTGTATATATTGGAGATATAAAATGTGAAGGCTCATATTCCTTTACACACTTTTAATAATATTTTATTACATTTTAGAAATATTTTAAGAACTCTTCCAACATATTTTAGTACTGGTGATGTTACAAAGGCAAGGGAATATTCATATACCTACATGCTGGGCACCTCAATGCATTGATCATTATGAACAAGTGGATATTTTAGAGAAAGCGCACATTCTTTGTCCCATATAGGTGGATATTTTGTATATTTGTTTAAAGGAGAATGGATAAAACAAGGATCATATTCCCATTACATCTAGGGTTAATCATGTGAGAGCATCACATGCCCTAGTATTGGGTCACAAGCCTATCAAAAAGTTCATGTAACATATTTTAACGGCCCATGATCATGATCATATCCCCGTTCTGGATGTGTATCACCAAGTGAGTGGGGAACATGCCTCTGGATAGGCTCATATTCCTATTGAATAAGAACAAATACATACTATAAAGTCCTAGGATCATGCTCATATCAGTATTCTTTCTAGGTATAACCATGTGAGAAAGGAACATTCCATAGGAGAATATCATATTCCTATGTATTAATATACCTAGAATATTCATTTAAATCATGAAATCTAGGTGAATATTCCTACTTATGTTGATGAATGATGACCACAACATCCTTCTGAGGCAATACAGGATGAGATAGTTTACCCTTCTCCAATTCTATTGGTGTGTCAGTATGTTCCATAGAGGAATTCATATTCTGACCAGACTCATATTCTTCTACCAAATGGTTCTCACCAAATTAGAGTAACACATTCCATGGAGAAGGCTCATATCCCTACCAAAATAGACATCCAACATATTCGAAAGTCTTAGGAATATGTACATACTCTCAATCAAATCGAGGATCACCATGTAAGAATTAACCATGCCTGGAAAAGGTCATATTCCTATCAACAATGTGTATTCTAATTTTTATATTCCAGTAGCTTATGACATTAATATCATACTCTAACAACACCAGATGATTATAAACAAGTTCTCACCATCTTCATATGACTTGCTGATATCCCTACTGAATTTGAAAGGATAATTAAATATATTTTGGCCATGACATAGAACAAGGCTAAAATCCATAATATTCTCATGGAATGTGTCCTTTAGGTTGTTCTAGAAACATTATCAACACCTCAAGGGTCCATAAACACTTCAACTGATGAATAATATGATCATTAACATGATATTTTTCCTCAAGATAGTGTGGGGTTGTATCACATGGAATCTACTCCAGACATCCTCTGTAGTCAACATACCCATGATGATATCTCCCACATGTAAGGAAATAATCACCATTCCATGAATCCTTCATTATAGATAGGTGTCGAAAACTCTAACACATTTATATAGAGTGGTTCTCAAAACATTGTGGTAAACCATATATTTCTCTCAATCAAAATCCATCAGCACTTCACTATAGTGAGTAGGTGACCCAAAGAACCATTTCTTATGGTGTGGTTGGATGGTGGCATGTAATTATAATTAATAGGCATATGGTAATGATATATAAAGAGAGTTTTCTAGATAAAACCTCTCCACCATGTTCTAGATCCTCACCTCTTTAGACTACTTAGTTACATATGTGATAGAGAAGTAGTCTATGTATTATTTTTCCAAAATATGTGGGATACTAATCAAAATCTAAAAGATAGATATAAAATTTATCCCAGCTATGAGTATCACCATTGGATCATCGATGCACTCTATTTTGAGTTGGATATCCCCACCTTTTACCTAACTTGGAACCCGTGAATGGATGAGTATGACAAATTCCTCTACAATGATTGTGTCTGCACTCCCACAACTGTCCCCCGATTGATTTCTAGAGCATCACTAAATACATTTATTTGAGGATGGGATAAGTCTGGAAAATTTCACATCACTGTGTTCCCAGAACAATAGAATACATTAGATATGTAATCCATTAATGTCATAGCCTACAGCGAAATTAGAGGATTGTGAAATGTGAATGCCAATTGGACAACCTAATAGAATGAACCTAGTTCAAATATTTCCAACCATCATGAATAGAGGATGATGGTTGCCAAAAAGTCTTTAAATGGACCCCAAAAAGAAATATGAATGAATTTAGGCATGGAATACAGGGTTGAAATTATCCCAACAACATCCAATAGAAATAGGCTCTCATCAAGGTCTTCCATTGTTCCCACCTCCTATACAAGAATCGTTACACCACATCAAACTGGCCCTAGTAGTAGATACCATAATACCTGTTTAGGAGTGTACCCAGCTCAACATTAAGGGATTGTATATACCATGTCCTCCACCCCATGGATCATCTATTCCTAGGAGGATTCATAACATGTTAGTAGTAGCTACAAAAGAACCCCAACCCACTAGTCTGGGAGGATATATATTTCAATCACCATCACATGATTCATCATCCCATCAAAGAGGCTTGGGGAAATCAATAATGATTCCTGATCATACATATACTAGTAGGATAAGGTAATTTATATCTCAATTCCAATCCTGGGAGTCATCAAATACCCTACTGGAATGAATCAATTCTCAAAGAGTAGGACCAATCAATTCCAATTGTTTTCCAAAATAACCCTTAGACCATAAGGCTAGTGTAATTTTCATCATCATCACCACCATAGAGAGAATGTACCTTTTCTAGTTTGGGAGGTAAATATCGATTGTCGGAATCCCATCTATTCCACCTACTACCTGAAAACCCACTCCTCATTGGGTCCCATTTGGAAATCATGACCAGAACCTCCCCCATAGTCATTACTCAGAGTTTGATATAGGAGGATTGTATGAATAATGAAATTAGACACTGCTAAGGACATAATCCAAAATGACCAAAAATATCTAGGGGTTCAAGTAAATACCCTTATAAAGGTAGTGTAGAATCATTCTATTGCATAGAATGTAATGGAATGACCTATATTTGTTGATATCATATGTTAATTTCATCTCAGTCAACATAATAGATACAATTGGTAATGATGAAAATGAAGAGGCCCGTTACATGGAAAACACAACCTAAGAGGGGGATGATTTGGATGCACTAACTAAGGCTACACACACCCAGATCCAAAGAAGGCTCCAAAATTTGGCACATTTAGATATTGAGTTTCAACCTCACCACCTGAATACTGGAAATGATAATGGGAAAGGTGTGGAAACATCCTAATCACCACCCATAAGAGTAGAGGATACTTATTAATAGGAACACATTCCACTATTTGAGAGTGAGATACAATCTCTCATACAAGTCAATGAAGATCTAATCAGGGTAAATATTCTCACTGGGTATTGTCTTCACGTCAAGATGAATATTATAACTCTCATAAAATATCCTCTATCATGATATGTATCTAATTATAAAACTATCTTTGGATCAGGGAATCCATTCTACATAAATGAGGTTGTCAAAAACGATCATCTATTCCATCCATTGAATTGATAGAATCCCTATTACCTGGAAAATAATTCATTTTTAGGGTGAAAAAAAATTCAAAAGAATAAAAAACTAGTCCCCCCTCATCGAACCCCACCTTCTCCATGTTGATGGGAGGCAGCTCAGAAAATAGTACCCCCCGATGTTCTTAAAATCATTGAGTCCATTTATATTTGATTGAGATCCATGAAATTTCGACATGAACATGTGAATCTAGAGGGGAATCCATATGTTGGGTGATAGGATGATACTATGGCCCCACCAATAAACAAAATACTACCTTTTATACCATTGATGGTGAAGACTATCAAGAAAAAAATCTCATACAATTCGTATCCTATGAGGTATAATGACGGGCCCTGTAGATAAACAATATATAACAAAGATGAGGTATTTTGTAATAACTCTGATAGGGCCAAAAAAAATTTACATCATTCTAACAAGAATATCTTTTACTATATTGGATGACCATCATCATAAATTCCTTTATCAGTTCTACTCCATGATGAGGGAAAACATATCAACCTGATTATCTGAAAACAATATGAAAATGAGATGGTATTTGGCATCAATGAAATATGAAATGGTTTGACCTATTTACTTAGATTCCCTCTCTTGTAGAAGTAATTATTGTAACTATGTGTTGAAAATATTCTGGATGAGTTTCAAACACCTTTGGTTTAAATGAATTTTATAATTCGGATTTTTTGAATTCATAAAAACAACACAATATCTAGAGGATTCCGTTTCATGAACCAAATCCAAATCACGACTCATTCTCTTAGAACAAGGTAAATGGAAATTCAAATGAGAAATTTTATATTTTTCTCTCAATCTAGTAGTAGTCACAATCCAAGAACCTAGGTAGGTCTTGAGCCACCCAACACATCATGTGGAGCTGATATAACCACAAAATCACCCTCATCCAGAAGCACAAATAAACCAGGTCCACCTATTATTTTTCTAACTTATTAATATAAAATACTCCTTCCAAAATGATAAAGTACCCGATTATTTCATGGATTCCATGAACAAAAACCTTCTCAAGCTACCAAAGCCTAGGAAGCCTAATGAGGTTATCATCACTGACCATCCTGACTATTTCCCTTTCCATAGAAGGTTGAGTCATAATATATTGAACTATTTCAACTTAACATTCATTTTTTAAGGCATGGTTGATTCTAAAAAATTGTTGATATAAATATCTATAGATTAGATGGAATCCATAACTATTTACCAATCATAATAAGAGGGTGATTGGTATGAATTTATATCCATGCATGAACAGATGTTCAAAAACTAGAAGAATATTCAAACAGTTGACCAAGGTCCTGTCACATTGGGAGAAAATCTGAGCAAAAAAAAATATCTCCTCCACCCAAGATAATGATAATGTATATGTCTAAAAAAATTATAAGCATCCACCAAAATAAAGAAGAATCAAAATAGGAGGATTCATATTATACTGATATTCATGTTCTGAATGATGAAGATTCCTTCCCAACAATAACCAAAGCATAGGAACCACCCCACCAAATGAAACCATCTAATGAAGAAGAGATCATATTTTTTTCATTCATTTTGATACACTTGGATGAACCCTTCTCTAATTTATGAATATGCCTCTGAGTATGATTTCTACAGTCCAAATAAGGGAACACGATGCTTCATTCCTAAGAATATAGGATATATGGGACAACATGGGTGTGGTAGGACAACAAATTTCAGTCACATTCACATAGATAACATATATTTAGTTTAGAACTATGTGTAATCACTCTAGAAGCCCATAAATATTTTGAGGTGTCCCAAAACACTCTACCAGTTCCCTACATCTAGTTATATTGTGTGACTGCCATGTAGGGGTTCAATTATCTGATCATCACTAACAATGGGAAGTCTGAATCAACCCATTCAGATGGAAGTAGATGGTACTATTATTATCCACCAAAAATTCATTAATTCCTTATTTACATGTCCATGAACAAACCCCACCTTAGGAAGCTCCAACATCTATCACAAAAGTATGACATTATAAAATTGATGGTGGTTGTCCCCTCCATGATATCAATCCTCGATGAGTTATATATTTCAAAAATAACAAAGAGTGGAAGCTTTTAGAACCCACCAAATCCAATAAGAATTAAATATATATGTCACTAAATCCATGTTCTGTTAAATGGAAACCACTTCATTATAATTCCATGTTTCCATCTCTTTCATTGACTATGATCATGACGTGGTAATCCATGGATACATAAGGGCACTATATGTTTTTTATGACTCAATAATATCAATATCTGAGGGGATATAATTTAAAATGACATTATGATAAATATCATCCTAATTCAAAATAACCAATGTTTGGGATATTTCAATGTGGATTGTTCTCCCACATAGTTGGACATTCAAGGGTATGTTTGGAATGAGCAAAGACCTCTTGGGAATATCAAACTCAAATGATAGTTTGGTGATATCACATTGGATTATATGTTTATAGTTGTCAAATAAGAAACCATATTCAATTCCTTAATTGGAAGGCCTTACCTCCGTAGTCACACAATGAAATCTTCAACATCCCATCAATTCCTAAAATACCCCATCAATGGAATTTTCGAAATATTACATGCCAACAGTTCCCCCTTTGAGACTTAAAAGACCAAATATATTTAATTAGGTTCTATTAAAGGGTAGGAAAACAACCAATGGTGGATAATGATATACAGGTCGTAGCCCCCAATGGCTTGGTGAACTCCCTTTCTAATCCTGTGAGTATGATTAACAGAGACTATGTGCTCCCAATAAATTTTGTTGAGGTGATAAAACCAGTAATAGAGGCCCAATCTAGACATATACTAAGAGATAGTGTAAAAAAATTAACTCTATAATCCCTATATAATAACATAGGAAGTAAAGGATTATAATGTATCCTCTAATGGACAATCATACCTTGATAGTGAACAATATTCCCCATATTTCCACCTCTACCATAGAATTCCCCCATAGATTCAAATATGGATGAAGAATAGGATTACCTCAGGAACACCCCTCGTATATTTTAGTATGGTGTCTTTTACACCATAGATAAGCTCATGTATGTATATATGGCAATAGGAGAACACCCATGCCTTATAATGATTATCATTTCAATACCCCTCAAAGAAAAAGATATGTATATTTCATTTCAGAAGCATCACTGATATGTGTTTGCATAGAACTATACATAAACTCCTTTAATGAATCTAGATGTGGATGTGCACCATCTTTTCCTACTCAATGAACTTTGAGTCTTCAAGCAGGCATCTAGAAGGATGCACCCCTCTTCTACCACCAATGTAGAGGTGAAGGTTTGAAAATTTATCAATATAAAATGTATCAATGAAGCAAAATACCGAAGATAGATCACTAAGATATTCATCATCGAGAAAAAGAAGGGGAATATTAGGGTATAAATTGATTTCTGAGATCTTTATTAGTATTTCCAAAACAATTACTTTCCATTAATGATCATTGATCTCTTGATCAATTCAATATCTAGCTTCCTAGACCATTCCTTAATCGACGTGTCCTCATGGTACAATCGAATAAAATTTCCTCTAAAGATGAGTAAGCCATTTCAATTAAATCCCCTCGGGGTATAGTTTTATATAATGTAATGACCTTTGGATTAAGGAACCATGTTTCCACATATCAATGCACAATGAATCAAATATTTATGTACTTCTAGGGTAGAGTAATTGAATTCTAGGTTGAAGACCTGGTGGTCAAATACTGAAAATGATGTGATCACATCACAAATCCTAAAAACATATTTGACAAGCTATGTCAATACAGTTTTCAGATTAATACACTAAAATTTGGTTCTAGGTAACATCAGGGTTGTTTAATAGCTCTATGGTAGGCCACCATGACATCATTATTTACCTATAGAAAACTAGTTCTTTTGTTTAAATTTTACCCCCAAAAAATTTCCATGTTATGATGGTAATCTAATTGTACCTCACCTGCAATTGGGGTTTCATATCCATATATGATGGAAAATATCTCCCCTTAAACATGATAATGAAGAAGGGAAAAACCAACCAATGGGATGGGTACTAAAAAGAACCCTTAAAAAGTGTTATGTAATATCGACTATAGCCACTGATTTTGATGCCCTCGGTGGAAGGAAGGCCAGTCTTATTGTATATAAACACCATGTAATGCTCATGGGTTCCCTCCTCATAGAGAAACATGATGAATGGAGTGTTAAAAATCCTTATTACCACATCCAAACAATGATTTTTACTGACACATGATACTCTAATGTCGAGAAGAAGTATCTTGCAGTCATCTTCACAGTGAGAAAATGAGGCATTACTTTTTGCATGAAAAATTCCATATGGTACCTCGTATTGATTCGTTAAAGTACATCCTTGGTCACCAATTTCTAAATGGGAATCTTCTTATATTTGAAGGCATTCTAAAACAAAATGAAATCCAATTAATTTCTTAAAATTCCTTGAAATGGTATGCCTTGGCTGATTTCCTCACGGTATGTCCCAGCTCAGAGAATACACTGTTGGACACTCAGCTCCCATGTGTGGGGGTATTCTATTAATATGAAAATGATCAATATTGGGATATTTATTTTTATGGAACCTCTTAAATACCAATTAGAAAAATTATGGAAGACCCAAAGTTCAATCGGGTTGTGTTAGGGATTGTATTTGTCTCTCCAGACAATGTAGTTTATCTATACACTTTATCAATCTTTGATGTTTGTATGGATAATGAGGTAGAATACCAAGACATCATCACTGGGTCAGAACTAGACATATAGCTTCATACAGCCAATTGAATATAAAAGGGGATACAGAACTAGTGATAAAGATAATCACTGGTTAATATTCCATAAATAATTAAGAACTAGCATCTCTCACTATAAATGTCAAGATACAGATTGAAAAGTATCCTTTTTAACCCATTTTCTTCATATTACCTAGTCACAAAATGTTTTCATTGATGCATTAGCTAATGTATCTAATGTTTTTGTTGACACAAATCAGGAGGAAGTGATCTTCTATAACACACACCAAATAATGGTCTCGTCAATATTCATCATTTATATGGAAGAAATAAATTATCTTAACACCACCCTTGATCACGATGAATCTATATCCTCCCCAAAATGGAGGGATCCCATAATTGGTTATCTCTATAATGGAGTTATCCAAAAAAACATAGCCTAAAGTTAATAGAATTAGTGTTTTTCAGTGAACATCACCCTATGGGAAGACCCAAATTATCAGAAATCTCTCTATATGTGAGGCATTGATGAAATCCACCTTATATTTATAGTAAATAAAGAGAGATTCACAATTTCATGGATGAATCTGAGGAGGGTTTCTGCACTGCTCATACTTCAGGGACTAGGCTCCCCCACCAAATCTCGCAATTGGGATATCATAGGGAAACCCTGATACAAGATTACTTGAAATAACCTAAAATCCAGATGTTCCAGATCCATTAAAACAATATCCACCAGCCCCCATAATTTCAAAAAATAACTAAATATTTCGGTCTGTTTTTCTTTTTGGAGAATGGATATTATGGGGCCATATCCCCCAGCCACAACTAAAAAGATTATGTAACTCCTTACTTCTAATGACTACTTTTACAAATGGGATGAGTAAATAAACATCATGTATTTCTTGATGAATGATATCATCATCTTTTTAATGTCTCATTTCATCACCAGGATTAGAATTCCTCACATGATATTGGCGGACAACAAAACCAATATAGAGTTAAAGAAATTATTCTATGATTTAAATATTGAGTCCATTAAATCATCTCACAATCATGTTCGGAAAAAGGATAGATAATTTCATTAAATAAGACTATTTATAATATTCCCTAGAATATGGTGAACAGGGATAAGAAGTCCTTGAAATAAAATATTATACATGCTTTTTGGGATTTTAACACCACCACATGTAAAACTATAGGAGCAACGACATTCTCATTTTTGTATGGGACTGAGGATGTGTTAACCATAGAATTATAACTACCATCACTCTGAATAGCCTTTTCAAGAAAACTATTAGATGAGGAGAAATCAAAAAAATCAAGCAGATGAATTTGTGTTGTTTCATTAGAAAATTATAAATACATTAAAAAATCTGTAATTCCATTGTAATTGGTTTGCACAATCATTTAATAATATGGTTCACCTCCATTCACTCCTATGAGGGGAACTGGGTTTTTTTCATTGCATCCTAACGATACCAGGGAAGAAGACTCTAAAGATAATACCCAAATGGGAATGCCCTTATATCATACATATGGTCAATCAAAATAGAGCATAATAATTTCTCTCAATGAATGGGGAGAATTTCAATACACCTTCCAATATAAGGTTTCTGATGAAATAATTTTCCTAGATTTCATCATGAACATGAAGTCCTAAAAACATGATATTAATCTATATGGATTCATTATAGTTACATGGTATTAAACTATAAATCTCATCGAAGAAATAAGATGTTAAACTGCAGAACATATCATCTCTAGGAAGAAAGATGTTAAAATACACAACATCTCACATTTTAGAAGAAAGACATTAAATTTCATACCATCTAGAGTCATGGATGGAAGGCACTAAACTACATAGTATCTCAATTCCTAACCACGTGAGACTAAACTATAATGATCACATCCTCACTTAATGAAGTTACACTATATGGGAATCATCATATTGACAATTAATCTCATCAAATGAGTCTTATATATGTGGATGATGGTTGAAATGAACTCGTTACTATGTAAGATTCATCACCTCATAGGGAATCTATTTCTCATAGAACAACAAGTGGCTTGATTCATATTATCACATGATACATAGTGATGAACAAACTTCTAGTATTGGTTCTAGACACACTATTCCATTTCATTCATGTTGGGTGATCATTGTACTTACCATATGCTGTCAAACTATATGAGAAATTTAATTTTAGTATGAAATTAAACTGCATGAGTTTTATAGAACTTCATAAGGCTTGATTCTCACTTTCAATGAGATACATAGGGATGCCTCAATCCAGTTTCATGGTCCAACAACCAGATAATAAAGAATTCACCTATTTATCCATAATCTCTTATGAAAAGTTATAATAACTCTGTCCATTCAATGATTCTCATTCAAAGAATAGTTCACGTGAGATTTGGAGTTTAATAAATGGATTCTCCATATAAACCAACCTAACAACTCATGACATGATCATCATGATCCTGAATGAAAGAACCTAAATTGAAATTCAAGATTCCTCACCACATGAAATTTAAACTACATAGTAGATGAACCTTCCATGACATAATATTTCACATTCTTGTGGACCTCACATAAGAGGATCACTATTGTTAGTGACTGGTGTCCTACCACACCTCCATTCAAGAAATAAATGTGACATGATTCCTAATGTTATAGGATATGTATTGACACATGCATATCCAACCCTGGGTCTAGTAACAACAAATAAACATAAAAACAACCCCTCCATTCATATAGGCTTGACGTTCACGGGAAGGTTCTATTACAAGAACTACTCGTGTCTTGATTCATATAATAATGGGAAATGTAGTGAAACCTATATTTCAATCCATAAGGCTATATGAAATTAACCAATTCATGTTGGGAACCCTATATCATTTCATCACAATGCTAAACTACACAGTTCATCAAGAACTATGTGTGGATTGATTCCTATCATCACAATATATGTAGTGATTCTTAGATCCCCAATCTGAGGACCAACTATAATAATAAATGGAAACAATTACAACCGTTGTGTGTGGGTTAGACCTAGGTAGAAATTTTATAATTTGAGAACTATATATGGATTGATTCAAATGATCACAAGATATATAGTGACACCAGGATCTCCAATCCTGGGACCGTCTATAATAATCAATGTAAAAACTTTCCACCTCTGCATATGATTTAGCCCTTCATAGAGAGTTTCCCATTCAAGAACTATTGTGTTATTGATTTATATCATCATAGGAAACATAATTATTCCTATATCTATTATCTTAGTCCCATATACCACATCTTATACCAAAAACTTCGTCACATTACCTTAACACCACACAACAAATATGTCCTTAACTCATGATGATAAATTCAAGGAAAATGTCCTTACTGTATGATATTAAACTTCACAGAAGAAAGTGTGCCCCTATTACATGATGTTAAACTATGAAGACGGCCTTCCATTATCCTCATTTATCAAAGGACCAGAAGAACCTTTCCCTATTCAGCCAGAGTATGGGATTCTTTAACCATATTTTTAGCACCTCAACCCATAAATAACGCATCATGTATAATGTACATAATTTTTCTTAAATCCATTCATGGAACTTGGAAAAATAATCCATCCTTAAAAATATCCATTTTAACTATGAATGCAAGATGATGGTTTCTGCATATGTTCCTATGGTTATCAACCTATGGCATTAGTATACAAAGATGGATTTTTGAAATTTAAGAACCCCAACAACGCCATAGAAAAACTCATCACCTCAGTGTATTCTGGTACATTACTGATATGATTGTTATATATCATTACTCTTGACCTTATAACATAAATATATGATTAAAATATTTTCATATCCCGCTCAAAAGGATTATGGGGTTCATTGACCCTGGGTATCCTAATTAGGATCTTGTGTATCAAACCCCATGTTAGTTCAATATGTGTCAGGACCTTAAACGACCTTCACTCTGTTCAAATATGTATGAACATAAAATCTATCCAATAATGGTCCAACTTTCAAGTCACTAAACTGCTAGAGATAGATACAAAAAAAATTCCATGATTAAAACATGCAAAGGGTGGGATAAGAATAAGTATTCAATCTACTAGCTCGCCACTTCATCCCCATAGTTTAGTGAAAAATAAGGTCACAAATAAATAAGGAATAAATCTCATAGGACCTATATTATTTCCCGAGTAAAATTTAAACTATCCTTACTGGATACCCTAGTTCATGAAAAATTTGGAGTAACGATTTTCATGTCTCATCACCATTAAAATATATTCACTTGGCAGTCAAAAAACATTTAGGGTTCTCAAACCATTCTTGGGTATTACACATTCCACAAATCACACTTCATGAATTAATCACCTTAGATCACTATAACCCTTCCATAGACCATTGAAAAAATGATATTTGGCTTCAAGTTACCCTTTGACCGACTATGAATGTATGCATATGCGTCATTAATTTGTGCCTATAGTCATCAAGCAAATGCATCACTCTACAAAAAGGGATTTTGGCCACGTAATCCTCAAAATAACTACAAATGAACTCAACACCATGGTGTGTTCATGTCCATTCATAGTATGATTATCCCATATCATATTCCGTACCCAAGAATTTTGAACCTTAATTAACAATCTCCATAAAAAATACCCTAGAATATTAAACATCCTTGATATTACATCACCTTGTTTCGTACACCTTAAAAAATATGGAACGAGACACTCCATTATCAAACCTTTAATTTCCCACACATCCTGATTAAAAACCACATGTTGTAGGGCTCAATCTAAAAAATTAATTACTAAACATCCATTGGGTGATAAAACCCTTCTTGAAAAACGTTACTCCATACCTAGCCTCATCATATAGATATTTTAGTCATCATAAATATCTCATAGCCCTCAGAAAAGATTTTAGATCATCTTTTTTTACCATGCTATCGACACATAGGGCCATAAACCTAACAAATAATGGATTCTCCTCCCTACAAGAGATAAAATTCAATCCTTGTGGCAAAAGGAAAAACTATGGATGAACCTAGAACATTAGGGTCTTATGGGTTATCCCTAAGATATCTACCCTATCCCATATTCTCTGAATTCAGCTTTTTGGGTTAGAATTATATCACCCAAGCTCCAGTTATCCAAATGGACCTACCATCCATAGTATTATTCCTTCATCCAATATCATCCCCCATAAATCATCCATGACCCCTGAAAAAGAGTAGATCCACTTCTATTTGAAAGTTCTACCAATCCATAAGGGATTTTACTTACCAACCATAGGAATCCTATATATGTAATAAACAAACTCTGATCATCATGAGCCACGACAACATCATGATTGAATTCAATATGCTATAGTGTTTTGGGTCATTCTTGGAATGTTCAGGCCATATTATATGATCATAAAAAAGACATGAATGTATGAATTTTTGCTTCGTGGAATCTAATAGTCCTATATAAAAGACCCCAAACTACAAAAATGGAAGACCAAATATAAAATACCCAAATCTATAGTGATATAAGGTCTGATTTACATTACTCTAAAAATTTTGTAATAGAACATCCAAGCTAAATGAACCTAAACTACCAAGATAAAAGGTACTATCTAAATGACTGAAAACTACAGTTATATATAGGCTATGCATAAAAAACCTAAATTATAACCATAGAAGCTATGATATAGAAGATCCAAAACTACAACACAACATCAATTTTGTCTAAAATAAAGAAAAATCTTGTAAGTCCCACCATATTCCCTTGGTAAACATCAAGGTACACTTTATAAGACTATAAACTTCAGAAAAATATAGAACATTGTCCCTCTAAGACATATATTGTACACAATTATCCTTCTAGGGAGAAGGTAATATCAAGATATCTAGAATACATATATCAATAAGGAATATCATGTTTGATGGTATTAATGAGAACATCATGAGAAAAAAAATTTATAATTTAAATATTCAGATCTAGATATTTTGAATAACTTGATTTTATGAAAATTATTGTTAAAATTGGTGATTAAAATAATATAATATCAGTGAAGAGTCATCCACAACATGAATAAACAAAGAACTGGATATTAATATATAAATTTCTGCAGATCTATTGACTGATATCATAGAAAAGGAGGAATATCTACATTCCAGAGACTCTGTCGTGAAAATATAATCTGAGGTTACATTTCAAAAATATCTACTAAAAACCATTTTTTATCAATTTAATATTTTAACACTACAAGACTATTATAAATGGGAGAAATATATTGACATAACTGCTCAATATACACAATTTATAGTACCCGAACCCACTACAACTCCTCCACCATGGTGATGGCTTCAATCCTCCCCTTCTTAACCATGTCATGAAGTCCATATTTATCCATCATAGTATTCTCTAAGATCTACTGTGCATGTTGGGGTTGTAAAAGATATTATTGAATACATCTCATCTTAGACTAAGGATAGGTGATAAAATACTAGAAATGGGTAGTTTCAATATTCCCTACACTTTCCATGTATTGGATATTTGTATCCTCCACCACACAATGGGAAGAATTATCTATTACCGTGTCCCAATTATTCTTCACTGAAAAGGATTACAAAACAATTACCACTTTCGATTCAAGGACCCTCTTCTACACTCTCAGAGAGAATACTTCCTTTACATACGTATATAGGTTGGTATAATCAAATCACTCTTATCAAAGTGGAGGAAAAATAAATAAAATGGGGCCTAATTGATCCTTAAACACTTATAAGGGGGGTCTCTAAATCTAAGTACTAGATCTCCCTCCAAAATTATCATAACATTGACTTTTAGAATGACATAGACCTTAGGACTTTATCTAGGCCCATCTGCGAACATATTCTGAGACAATTATTCTCGAACAATGATTTTTTATAATTCTTTTGGATGATGTGGGAAGGAAACTTGGCTAAATATCGGTCGATCCTATTAGAGTAACTCCCAAGGGAGAAGGGGGTAGAGCCTCCAAAATTTTGGGTGAAGACACAACATTAAGGGGAATGAGGGTTTATCAACAAAAATATGAATCATATGATACCATTAAAAAACTAATGGATACATCTAATCTTAGAAACACATCTTTTATTGTTTCATAATAGAAAATATCCCTTACCCTGACTCCATATTAAAGTGGAGAGGTGACACTCTCTTGTGACGAGCGGATTCGTGGCACTTAGACTGATTTTCCAAATGACATAATTTTCCTTCCACCTGTGATAGCTATAGAAAGAAAAAATAATATGATGTGGCACAAAAAAAATAAACAAAGTGACTAGAACTAAAGAAGTTTTTACCTTTTCCAAAAATAAATTCCATCAAGGCTATCATTGAAGTAGAATAGTCACCTAAGCCAATATCTTCCAAAAGTGAATCCACCCATGTCGGATCATGTGGTGTGGTCACTGTGATGTCTGCAGAAGGAAACGAGCATGATGTATCTGGGAACATCGCCCCCACATATTGTTAACGGGTTGGGCCCAACATTAATGTTTGTGGTGAGGAAACCAAAATCTTTCCAAAATATTGCATGCATCCATAGGAGTAGATACATGATCCTCTAATCGAGCTCAATAGATACCTGAAATTTTTAACAAGATAGGATGTGGTACTATAATAATCTAAACTAATATATGGATGATATTATACACTTAGTTGGGGGTCCTAGAAAATATGGAACTGATAGTTTAGAGTGCTCCCCTTGTCCCTTACCATCTTGGAATGGCCATATAGATGGTGGTGATGATGAATTTGTTTCTATATAAGTGGAAACATATATCATAATATTGTCCAGTCTACCTAGGGATCCACTATTATCTATATCTCGGTCACTAAAAAATGCATTTCCCACATCTATTCCATGGGGAGAATAATAAAGGGATGGAATAACTAGATGATCTTCAGTACGCTCCCTTTTTATCAATAATAAAGGATTTTTGTTTGATTGAAATTGTACCATAATCCTTTATGAAAAGTATTGAGTTCTTCTTTACTGCTTCCTTGGATAAGGGATAACCCTATTAATCAACATAAATTTGAATCATACCTCAGACAACCATTTGGTGGACAAATTAGGAGTAAAATACATGACCCTTGTTGTTTTCCGATGTGATGTTAAGGTTTCAGAAAAAGTTCATGACCTTCTCAGGATAGTCACTGAAAGTGATACCCTGAGGGATGGTGAAATGTGAAAAATATTCTAATGGTATCCTTAATTAGAAGAAGACCCAATAACTCATGATCTTAGTTCTATAACCTCCAATACATCCACTATCGTGATGTGATCGGAAATGATTACTCTCACATAGCTTCACCATTGGGTACCACACTCGTTGTAACAACAACAGCTAGTGCTCCTACCGGTGAAGGAAAATATCTTATTTATTTGATGGATGACTCTTAATCTATTGGTCACCTAGAATCCAATTTCTATACAAGCCTCAAATTTTCCCTGGAAAACCATGGTAAATAATAATCATTTCACACCAATTTGAATAATTTCATATTGAGATATGAGAGAATCCACTCCATAGTATATTTCAGAGATAAACCAATTACTACATTATAGAGAGGAAGGTTTATCTTAGCTATATTCTCTTCCATAGTGAACACCAACCAAAACTATTGAGACACCATCAGATTCTCTTTGGATCTAATATAATCCAGGTGAGTAAATATCCACTGGTTATATAGGAAATGATGGAGAAATGGACATTATTCACACCATTCAAAAAGGTGGTCCCCATCAATATGGGTTGAAAGGAACACCTTATAATGTGATTTCATATAAGCCCATTCCTCTTGGATATCCCCACTATCCTCATCCATAATTCTAGTTATCACATACCCATAAGATCTAAAAGAGAAACAATAAAAATGTCTCATATTATCCATGATGCCTTGAACATTCAATGTTATATCCCTTACCCCATTGATACAATGTAGATATTGTTTGAATCGAATGTTGGGGATTACCTCAATGTTTAGATATTCATAGACACTTAGATTATCCCCCATCAAAAAACCGATAATACATGAAAGGGTCTTGTGGTCCTATAAAGGTATTTCCCTTAAAAACATGGTGTAGAAAGATATAATGTTTGTCCATCATAGGGGTGGATGGCCAGATAAACTCCCCCTTTCCATGGAATCCAACATAAAAAAGTGGAAAATATAACTCCACATTTTTATTTTGTTTTATGTAAGTACCCACTCAGGTACATGCAAAGGAATTCAAATAGTTTGATAGAACAATTAAAACTAGGGAAAACTTCCCATAACAATTATTTAAATTTTCCTTCTTTAACCATAGGCCAGTAATAACCAAATGAACTACTGGAGTCCTCAATAATTCATACCATAATCTTCTTAGCATATGAATCATAAACAAACTTCTTAATGAAATATCAGAACCACATCTTCAATGTGATATTGTTTCTAGGAAGTGGATCATTATGGAAGGCCACTTCAACCCTCATCATCATCTCTCGATTTAGAGGAGGATTCCACATTCTGTCATCCTAGGATGACTAGAGGGGAAAATACCCATAATTCATTCCACCAAATATAGGCACACCACATATCTATTCAACATCCCAATGGATGACACCCAACTTACCATGAATGAGGCAGAAAGTGTTCATATATAGACTCCAATGACTAAAAAGATATGTGATCATATAATTATTTTAATAATAAAATGTCCCAAATAATTAGATAGTCTTGTACATCCCAATTTTCTTCAACCCCTCAGTGTATTTAGAAGTAATTTATTTCATCCCAAAGGGCCAACCCCAATCCATTCCGCAACATCCCTCATATCAAAAGTCCATGTTTGGATCCCCTTAAAACTTCTAGTGGGAGGTAGTCTTCTTTGTTATCTAACTATAGATATAAACATTCAAATAATGATATCAATTTTTCCCACTCTATTATATGGGAATTCTTTTCAGAATATGATCATCTTAATGGTATCCCTCAATGAAAAATAGCCCTCCTGGGGGATGATCACTCGAATGGTGATTTGTGTTTTTTGAACCCAATTGGGGGGTATGAATAATGGATGCGAGGGAGGAATGAGAGTGTCATTGGAGAGAAAAACCCACAAAGGGTATGAAATTTAAAGTTGTATATCCCTCATGATTTCCCCTCATCAGTGTTATCAGACTTAGCTGAAATGAACCAAACTCAATGAAACAAGTATCATCCACATGTGCTACAATAACATCGTGATTGTCCATCATATTTGTTGACTCCTTCCATGGAATCATGTGACATGTGTGACGAGAGATGGAATCTATCTGAAAAAATTAATTGGCATATGTTAGATATATAAAATAAAATATTTTCAAAAGAAATATGTTAAAACAGCAACATCATGAACATCACAAAATCAACCGAGATTTTTTGAATCACATAAAGGTATCACAAATATCATGAAACCTGAAGATCTCATGAATCAGATGAACCCACATGGCTTCATGAAACTGGATGAACCATCAAAATAATTAAGATAATACATCGTAACATGGTAATTGAAGTAGAAATATACCCAATTGAATAAGAAATAAAGTTACCAAATCTCATGGATACCTCTAGAAAATCATTTATCCCAATGGAAAAAGATCAAAAAATTACCAAACATAAGATCACAGATTTATTTGAG
Source organism: Viscum album (assembly GCA_963277665.1). Classification (NCBI taxonomy): domain Eukaryota; kingdom Viridiplantae; phylum Streptophyta; class Magnoliopsida; order Santalales; family Viscaceae; genus Viscum; species Viscum album. The sequence goes on from OY728121.1 coordinate 631,763,979, forward strand.
TAGGAACTTGGGTTAAAGAATTATTTTTTATTAGTTATCAGGAAACATGATCATGTAGAGGTCTCGCGATGGTTTCTTGTGGGAAGGACTTCCACAAAATTCACCCAATTAAAGCATTGTGAAATAGCTATCGATAGTCAAGTATCTTGTGAATGTACTGTTCTCAACTCACATATTTATAGAAAATTCCATGTAATACCCACTGTTACCTAGAAAACTAAAAATTTCAAATGACACTGATTGGATATGGTTCCCTCATCACATCTGGGCATTTACATTCCTCAGAACTAATCCCTCATCCTCCTAGACATTACATTGGGTGGGGGGTGGAATTTGTTGACATCCCCCAAATGACCATTAATTTTTTTTAAAAGGATGAAATATATAAATATGTGGCATATTTTCCTTGAAAAGAAAAATAAGATGAATATGGACATGATCACACTGATCAGGTGATCCCCCAAGAGACACACAATGGGAATTTTAAAAAAATGTCATATGGATGACCATGAATTGATCATGGCCAATAAAAGTCCTCGTGAAGTCCCTTAAAAGTTTAATCTACTAATCCTTGTGAAATAAGATGAAAATGAATAAATGGGGTGATTTTCTATAGTTCATAAATATCATGTGGCTCATCACCAATAGGCAGAGTGATTGTCTTCGAACACAAAAATATTAACTCTTGAGATCCCCAACCTCTGAAAAATAAACAAATAATATAAAAATGAGGAAGGGGAGAGAGCATATTATAGTTATAAAAACAATGTGACATGCCCAAGATAACCTAATATACATTTTGGAATCCCCAGTGATATGTATTACACACTTTATGAAATACCACTGGCATACCTCCATAATCCCTAAATAGTCCTTGGGTATGTCTAGGAGGTATTGCGCTACCCCTTTGGTTCTAACAATAATAATAATGGCTTCACCATGATAAATTATTACACATCACGGTAAGACCTTTTTGGTCATGCAACGCATTGCCGATAGGGATAATGATTTTCCATGATAATACTAAAAAAACTAAAAATAACTCTTGCCCTTGTAAATTAAACAAGGAAAATAAAGAAGAGGAAAAATGGGATCCACTTGTGGTCATAAAACTCTTGTGATGTACCAACAAAGTCCCAAAAACCTCTTAAAAAGTTATAATTGTCTCGTGGAATGGCCCAGATAAAGAAAAGAAGATAATGATATTGCCGTTGAGCTGGAATCATGAACCAGAAAATGTCCATAAAAATTTTAGGCTTTTTTATAGATGGTCCTACTACCATGGAAAATCACATGACACCCTCACAATGGACTATTGAATAACCTCACAAAGATGAGTGATTCCACATCCTTCCCCTTACTCCATCTGTGATTTAGACGAAACCCGTCGAATAATGTGATGGATATCCAGGGTGGTGAGTTCTATATATCCCCAAAAAAATATCAAAAGAGGGTTATTTTGGACATGGATGAGAAAACCCATTGAACCTCACACCGGAACACCTAGGAATCAGAGCGGTCTTCTCAGACTAGCTGACCTGAATAATCATAAATTTTTCTATTAGGTAAGATTTAGGGGAAAACTGGAGGGATCGTTCAACAAGTCTAGAAACATTGTGTGATCACTCCTAGATCATGTGATGGAATTATGGTGGGTTACGTAATGTATATACTATATATTCTCTAAAAAATGTAAGATTTAAATCAATGTAACATTAACTAAATAGAAGTAATATTCAATGAAAGGTTGGAACATAGACTTAGGTGGGATTCTTATGAGAAGAACATATATGATGATACTCATGTGCGTCGCATGAACCGCCCGAGTCATGAAAAACCAATTTTCCATGTCTAGAAGGTCATGTGATTCTCTTTTCATATACTATTTGGATCATTAAAAGTCTTCTAGACATGTCTGAGACAATCACACAGTTCCCCCCTGGGAAAGCATCCCATGTCTCACATAACATTATGGGAATGCCATCCAGGCCTCCTAATGACCTCTTCCCATGTGATGTAGATCATATGGGGAAACCAACATATTTTAGCTATGTATCGAAATAACATTGGGGAATGTCAACTGGATATTGAGACAACCTCTAAACAAGAATACTAGACATTGAAATTCCATTAGAGTATTTCAGATGGCTCTTACGATGTCCTCTGGACAAGTCATTCATCTCCTGTGATAAACCTTGAGCATGTCATTCAGGACGTATGATACTGTCTAAGTCATGTGACCCCGAATCTGATGATACTCTTTGAGCACGTAATATATCATTGGCGAGATACTATTTAAAGTAGCTAGATTATGAGATAACCTCTATGAATGTCTGTTGGGATCATGTGATGGCTTCTAGGACAAGCTGTCCAGGTCTTATGATGTCCTCCAGATAAGTAATCCTTGATCATGTGATAACATTTAGAAATTTAAACTAGGTTATAAATAATCAATTAGACCATTAAAATGGATTATGATATTGTCTTAGTACATTTCTGGAAGATATCCATCGACATGCCAAGTAGGATAATCAAGTCATGTCATGCAGAGAATCAAGGAACATTAGGATGACAAGCAGGCCAGGTCACTCGAGAATCCCAAGACATGATAACCTTGTCTATCCTTATTGTGTAATCCCCAATCAATAAAACTTCTAGGAATCTAATTATATACATATGAATTATATGTAGGAATCCTTCTTAAGGCCTAATCCAAAACTCTAATTGGCATCCGCTACAATTTATGTCCTTCCATGTCTTTGCAATTTCAAGCATTAGAACCCAATCACTCCCAAGGGATTATAATATTACATCATCCATTAGTGGAATGGGAAGCCAATTGAACTATAATAAACCTAATTTATGTGATTGACATGATATGTAATAATCCTTCGAAAGGCCAATGGTTTTTATTAAAAAACAAAAGTGATTCCCTAGAATTTATTTCTTATATCCAAAATCAATGAGGATAATTACATTTCATCCCATGTTTTACACATTGAGAATTGATCACATAGGATTATGCACTACCAATGATCTGGGAAAACATAATGTGTAATCCTTGATCAGGGACATAATATGATATTTCATGCATATATGAGAAACATCATTTTGTTAGACTCGACTAATTGAACAGTGAGGACTCTGATTCCTTCCATAATCAGGATACACAAGGAACTATCTTGAGGTATGATCCCAAAATCAAATGGGCACACACTTCTATATATTTCCAAACATGTCTTCGACTGTTCAACCATCAAGACCTATTCATTTCCATGGGATGATTAATCTACCTCACCCATCAACTAACTATGATACGAATTCAAATATGATGACTCTGATTATGGTAATTACAACGATTTGTAGTGAAACATCCTACGACCTAACATTCCTATTAAAAATCATAAGGTCTATCTCAATACATAAATACCACATCCATATGAAATGAGTCCAGTCACATATTATCCCTTATTTCTCGCACCTAACACATCTTATGTGGGCATATGGAATCATAATGAACACATCATTTAAATTTTAAATATCCAGAAGCCAATGAAATATTTGTATGTAATCCTCCAATGAGTGACATGACATAAAAATCCCCCATATTAGGAATCATCCTTAGAGAATGTCCCAAGGGAATGAATGAACTATGATAATTATGATTTCTGATGTAACATGGATACAAAGTTTGTATCCTTGAGACTCAATCCAAAATATTCTATTCCTAAGATCATGTAAATATTTTTTTCGAATGATACTAAACATCATGGGTTTTATGAACTACATTTATTTTGATTCCTGTAAGAAATAGCATACATAGGAGACTTTATAATGTTTTAATTCTCACTATATAATATTATCTTCCTCCTTAAATGACAGAAAATTATGATGGGCCTGTTTGGGAATCATTATATTACAAGTATCAATACATTACATGGAAATGAATGGAGAACCTCAAATACATACATGTGGATTTGTTAATGAGATTTGCTTATTATTCCAAAAATTAATACAAGTCCAACCTATAAACATTTTGTTAGGATAACATGTCCCATATTATGATTAGGAATAGATTCTCAAACATATATTAAATTTATATGATATTTCATGGGTAAGAAACAATTCCCCCAAAATGGTACGATGAGCCTGACCTCCCATCTTCTCGTCCAAAGTGACATCCTAAGAGTTATTGTGTATGAAACCATAACCAAATAACTATCATTAAAAATAGGATCTATACCCAATTGTGGATGTATGAACTGTTGGGAGTTTTCAATTAAAACAAAAATGGTAATACAATTTAAATGAATTTTTAATACATTTTAACTCCCCCAAAACTCATAATCAACCATCAAGGAAAACCAAACACACAAAGAAGCTGTATATTCTATATAGAAATAGTGTCATATAAATTTAATTTTGGTTTCTATATTATCTTCTTAGAACCCAATTTTTTTAGGTGTTCAAGGATAAAAGAAGGAATAGTGATAATGTTAAGAATCATAAAACTAATAAAATAAATTATTATCAATTTCTCTACCATGGTAACAACTAAAAGATAAAACATTATCGACTTTTTCATTTTCAAATTTGTAATCAAAATTGATAACAAATTTAAAAGGATTATTATTATGATCTAAGACGAAAGCCAATGTAAATTTAGTTTAATGAACTTTAATTAAAATAGTGTAATTTTTACCTACGATAACAGAGACTTGAGGGTGTCTAAAAAAGAAAAGGTGAACTAAGTATAAGGATTTTTTTGATAAGAATTACTTTTTATAATTTATGGATGAATTTTTTTCTGTCCAACTTGGAAAGCATTAAAAACTTTGTAAGATTTTAAATGAAAATTTCGTATATCATCTACTAGTTAGCTATCATTGTGCATGGTGATGGAGGGAATTTTACAATGACCTCAACTCCGATGTCAAATCTATGATTGAAATGGCACAAAAATATCTTATATAAATATTACATCTTAATAGAAAAAAATTTATTACATAACATAAAGATGCATGAAACATTATTTTTGGTCTAGTACTATTGGATACCCGCACACATAAAAAGTGGTCCATAAGTGAGATAATTAATCTCCCTCTAAGTTAATCAAAACTAAAGACCTTCTTAAACATACCATATATAATTGATTTGATCATAACCTAGGTAAAAGAAACTGATGAAAGGGTGAGATCAAATTCTTAGTATGGGTAAACAAGGAATATATCCACATATCATGACCATAAGGGTATTAGTATATGAGAATAACATATGAAAACCATAACTTGTAAGTCATAGATCATAAATATGAGTAATGGAATATATCTTAACATTTCATAAGAGATAAATCATAATGAAATCAAATAATATGACCATGAGAACAAAACATTAGAATAATATATAGATGTTTGGAATGCACAAAATCATATTTCATTGTAAACATGTATAAATTGAAAAAGGATCCCTCATTAAGTTAAGGACATGAAATGATACCATCACAAAAATTTATGGACATTAAAACAAGTCCACACATAACCATATGAGAATGAAATCTATGTCTATATATAAAATTTTGAACATGTAATCAGGTTCACACATACATTATTAACTTGGAATTAGGTTCACGCATAAAATTGTGACCATGTGTTCATGTTCACACATAAAATATTTACTCATTAGATATATATATTTACCCAATTAATTTTAGAGATATATATGTCCGAAAAATCACATAATATATACAATTATGTGCCAAAAGATCAAAAAACCTCATATCATATCCCAAGAAAAGCGATGTAGTTCTACAAAAAAATTTATTATAGTATAACATTTGGAAGAAGAGAGTTTCAAAAAATAAATTTACCTATAATAATAAACTGTCTACAGAAAAAAAATTATTTTATCACTGGATCATATCCATAATAATTATTATATATAATAAATGTATGAAATAAATGATATAAAATTATTAGAAAATAAAAACCACATAGAACATTCACTATGGAAAATATCCATTCTTTGAAAGTCACCTAATTAAAAATACAAAATCATAAAGTATTTTGGAAATAAATTTCATTTTAAATAATCATTAAAATATATTTTTGAAGATTTGAAACTTTTAGTGTTCATGATGGTGGGAAATTTCATTCACATCATACATGTAAAAATAAATATTTTTTTTCACATTTTTGCTAAAATCCAAATGGGATGTTTCTAGAAATTTATATAACAGTTATTTTAGAAACACTTTGAAATTATTAAAATATGGATATAAAAATATTTAAAAAATTATTTGGAGAATTTTATATAAATATATAATAAAATTTTAGAAATTATCAATATTTAAGAAAATTTATTTTGACAGAATAGATAAATAATGAGTATTTTTTCTAAAAAATGGTATTTTGGATTATTTAATTCGTTAGGAGACAATACTAAAAGGAAAATTTTAATTATATTGAAATAAAAAGCGGATGATAAATTTACATATTTTCTTTGGAGATATATCATTATATTTTATCATTATAAGCATTGTAATAAACAACCCAAATAAATGATGTGATTGTAACAAAATCCTCTTACCACTTTTGGTAACATTGAATAAATGCCCCATGAAAGAATAAAAATAAATGAAAATTATAATATCATGAGAATTAATAAATTAATTGTGTTAAATTTAAAAGGGGATATATATAAACCTCATAAATGAATATATGTTGATTACATAGTGAATTTCCCAATGAGGAAAACTTGAGACAAAAATGCATTATAGATTTGGTAACACATGAACAATAAACCCAATAAAAGAGATATCATAAAATAGATATATAAATCAAAATATTTATAAAGAGAATAATAATTAAATACATTATTTTTCAGTATATACACCACATATAAAATAGTTCTCATGTGTCTCATAGAATTATAAAGCAAGAAGAAATTTTCTTACAAAAATTATAGACTTCCCTCATACACGTTTCGACCTCCTATATAATAAATATAAGTTTATTATAAATCAATTTAAGACCCATAATTATATACATTATATAATATATTATATTATTACGATCCATTATTACATTTTTATTAACAATTCTATGTTAAATTAACGTTTCCAGCAATAATAACTTTGTTTATCATGTTTTTTTATCTCTTTTCCCACATAAAATGATCATTGTTATGTAGTCTGATGAATTTTAAACCTTGTATATGTATTATATATTTTCATTATATATGTATTTATATAAATATATAATATTTATAGATTTAATAATAAATACACCATTTATGGAGAAGTTATGTTGTTTGTACACATGAACAGTACTTGTATTTTGACAAAGGGTGTAAAAAATGATGGGTAAACAATATATTACCATTAAATAATACATTTTATTTCATATATATCACATAAATTACTTTAATTTAACATTATTACCTTACATAAATAGATTTAGTGAAAAATAAATCACATCGCATCCTGAGGCTGTAGTCTATCGTATACACGGATGATGTCAATGTACACCCTCAGAATGTAAACTAAGAAGATATATGTGATATCATAATTATATAATTATATTTATTTTAAATATAATATATCTATATATATATATAACCATAATCATACCAAACCATGAGATATGGTGATGGAAAACATGTCACATTGGTCTACTAGGCAGTAGGCCAACGTACACACGATCACTGTTATCGTTTCTCATTTGAAGGAAGATGAGAAAGATATTGATGATTACCACAATATAATAACATATTAGTATATTGAATATATTTATTTTATTATATTACCATTTTTAATTTATAATTTTTATTACTTGGAGGATGAAATATAATAAAACACTTAGTTAGGGACATTACCTCTTTTTTGAAGAATAACTTTTGTTTGGAACCAAAAGCATTAATACAATGGATTAATGACGAAAATATGGGTTAATGGATTAGAGATTGGAATTAAGGAAGAAATTTGTGTAGGTAGGGCCCAGGACAAATGGTTTTGGATGTCTGAAGAGGATATAAGAGGGGTGACCTTTTATAAATGAGATGAGTGGAATAGTTGTAATTTTGGAAAACAAAAAAGTGCACCCACAATTTTATCATTAATAAAGTAAAAAAAATAATAGATCCTTGAAGATATAAGGTTGAAATGTGGCACTAAAATGTGTTTTTATAGTTTATAAGACCTTTTACTTATTATCTATTTAGTTTGAACCCTCAGTAAACCCATTTTCACCATAACTACGATAATTAATTTTTTATTCAATTACTATTAATAATGTTAAAAAGTTAAGTTAACCATAATATTAAATATAGATTATTTTCAAAAATAATATTTAATCCATTTTTCCTATTTTCATTCATATAAGTGGTAAATTTTAAATTATAATTAAACTTGTTGATCCGAAGAAAAAGGAATTTTCAAAAGAGAAAATCACTTAATGTTTAAAAAGTTTTTTTTTTAAAAAATCCTATAATATATTTATTAAAATGAAATAAATTTGATTATTAGATATATAAATTAAAAAAATTAATTTTTAAAACCATTTATAATTTTTTTTAGAATTTTCAAAATCATTAAAGTATATGAAAATTCTTAATAAAAACTTACATTCACTACTATTCATCGAAAAATATATCTACTTAGAAAATTATAAAAAATAACCCAAAGATAATTTTGACATGATACTTTAATTAATGGATTTAATTTATTTAAATACATTCTCGATGATAGTCAAAAGTGTTTTTGAAAATGAGTACAAAAAATGCGACCAAACTATTTTTTAGAGAAATATAATATTTAAGTGTAAAATTTTATTTATTATAATATCATACCTAGATAACACAAAATATGAATTTAAATATTGGATTTATTATATAATACATAAATTTTAATAAAATAATTCACCAAAATTGATTTTTTTAATTTATTTAGGTAGAACACATTTTTTTGTATACTAATAATTTAATAGTTAAATATTTCATTTTTTTAAATAGTTTTTATTTTTATTTATATTTAATTTGAAAAAGTAATTCATTATATATAAATTATTAAGAAGTGTACTTTTATAGTTTAATAAATCTTATTTATAACTACCATTTCAATAGTTTGGTGATAAATATCATATTGAAAAACAATATTTTAATAGTATATCACATTTTATAAAGCTCTATGTTGAGTGTAACTCAAGATAATCTCAGTTTTTCAAGTAATGAAAGATAATTTTTTTTGTAATTCAACATAAACACAATTTCAAATGTAAAGTAAACCATTTAATGGATTAATTTTTTTAGTGAAAATATTTAACAAATATTATTGTGTTAAAATGATTCATTATTCTGTGCACATAAAAACATAACCTTTTTACATGAAAGATATTTTTAAATATATAATATATTTATTTTTAAAATGAGATGTTTTAGACAAGTGTTTTAATTTGAAATAAATAACTTGAAAAAAATTATTTCAAAATTAATATTGAATTTATTACAAAATAATTTAATATTACACACTAAATTAATATTCATGAAATTAAAATATAAATCAACTTTAATTAAAGTAAAATTAGTGAAATTGATCATACCAAAACTAATGATACTACTTTTTGAATAATATAAAAAAATGACATATCCCTCATCAATGCCTTCTAGATGATTAAATTCAAATGGATCACCACAAATGTGCCTTCAGAATCTGTTACCCACAAGACACATAAATTATTGGTATTTTCCCTCAAAAAACATATTCTAAAAAAATTAAGAGACTAATGTTTATGGTTCCTATATCTTAGGTCAAATTAAGTTAGATAATAATGAATTTGAAATCCAAAGTCATTTATCAATTTTTATAGCAATGTGATAAGAGTGATGAATGATCCACCACCTACTATATACAATATTTTTAAAACAACATCCATTTTTATGATGTCAAAATTTTATACAATAGTTAAAAAATTTATTTTTGGAATTAATAGATATAAAAGTAGTCTATTTGGAATATTTTTAAAAACATGACTATTTTGAAAACCAATTCCAAAAATTATATTTTACAATACAATAATATCTCAAAATCACATTTAAATATTAATCACCATGGGAGACGTGTGAATTGTTTTCAGGATATTTAATTTCATATTTCAAATTCAAAATATTCATTATTTAAATGTTATTCCTCAATTATTTATAATCAACCACCTCTAATTTGGTTAACAACTCCTTAACTAAAATATCATTTTAAGGATTTGTTCTTCTAAATATTTCTCATTAATGTCTATGTTTTTAAAATGGTTTTAAGGATTTATTTATATGGACATTAATGTTTTATAATTTTAATTTATTTTATATTTAAAAATTGGTGTGTGACCCTTTGATTGAAATATTAATGGAATGGAATATTAATGATATATTGTTATATTATAATTTCAGTATAATATCATATTGTATATAAATATATATATGTTACATAATTTCATTAACTTCATCCTTTATATGTTCCACATATGTCATGAACGAATCATATCACCTTGAGGGGGCGGCAGTCTGCACCTCCTCAAATGAAATTATCGTATTTAAACATATTGGGAAGAATAATTGTATTTTTGTAAATAAAAATTACATAATAATAGAGAAAACATAAATAATATAAATATCATATATAAATACACTTCCATCATTATGTCCATCATGAGAGGTGGTAGAAGAAGATTGAACAATCATCGTTTCATGAGGCAGTAGTTCGCCGTCCACAGAAACAATATGTTATTTACCCATTAGATGGAGGTGTGTGTAAGTATAGTTTGAATCCATCTCATAAAAACAACCTAGTATATTGAGAATACTGGTTTTTTTATTAAATAAAAAAATAAAAAGAGTTTTAGGGGTTTTAGAAATAAAATAAAACAAAATAACATAAGAGAAGATGTTGCATTTAAATCATGTATCTCCCTTTGGTTTGAAACAAATGGTTTACATGAACTTATTTCATCCTAAGGGAAGGATTATAAGACGAGTATATGAATTTATGAGCTTAATTTGGAAGATTTGGGACTATAAAAGGGGCATGAGACTTCTGAGTAATGGGTTATAAGTATGGGCTTTTTATAAGGGGTAGGAGGGGATCTTTAGGAATGTTTGGAAATATTATTTTATTATATAATGATATTCGGTTTCCAAAGATCCAAAACACATTAACTTCTATGATAAAATGGATAATTTATGAAATAAAATCATCAAATAAAAATTTTACATGTTTTGGATATTTTTATTAATCTTTATAATCTGATTTATTTAAATCATTCATTAATGAGGAAAACACTACATCATTTTTGTGTCAAAAGTATTTTTATATATTTGATGCCTAAAAATTATAAAAAAATATAAAGATGTAGGAGGTAATTTTATATTTCAACATAATATTTATAGTCTAATAGATAACATATGTAACCCTATGTATGAATTTATTTACTAAAAAATATATATTTAATAAATTTTTGTCTTTACATTAAATCAATTAATACAAAGTGTCATTATAACTCCCATGTGGCATCATGGGGTCCCAAAATTGACACAAGGATAAAAATAATCCAAAAATTATAAACCCATATGATTAAGACACATGTTATGGTAATTTAATATTATTATTTTATTATTTTTTTACTACTATTTCTCAGATTTACCCTTTAACTATGGTAAATAAAATATTTGCAGAAGTAAATATTCATAATATCTAAAAATAAAGGTTTCTTATTTTCAAAATTTCTACCTCATGATTATAAATATGGAATTAATTTTTCCAAATTCAAAACTCATAACTGGCATAAATTAATTTAAAATTAGTTACCACTATGAAAACAAAAATCGCCTTTTCAATAAATAATAACTATGAATAGATTGACCCTTATTTATGTGCAATTTCAAAGTGAAATTACATCCAATTATCAAAATTGGATTTAATATAAAAAACATAATATAATTGAAATTAAGAAAATTTAAAAAATAATCTATTCTTATAAATAAATTAGATTATAGGGCAGTTTTGAATTAAAATACAGTATTTTTTATTATTCATTAAAAAATGAATTTTATCAGAAAAATAAAAAAAAATTACCAAAAGTAAATTTTGATGTCTTGATTATAAAAAAGAATTTTATTTTATCAAATATAACATATAAATGTGACCAAAATATGATTTAATGTGGATTCACAATCAAAAGGTTGTAAATCGACCTTTTATTGAGTATTAGAGTATTTATGCTGAAAATCAGATTCAATCTCATTTCAAGCCTCTAAAATTTATTGGATAAAAGTAAAAAAATTTAAGAAGCATATGTACTCATAAAATCGTTAGTTTTGTTCATTCCCACCAATAAAAAAACTATGTGTTAACTACCATTTAAAATAATAATACTATATTAATATTTTTTTGTATAACTCAATGTTGTGTGAAACATATGTTTTCAATGAAACATGTTGTTGCGTATTAGGTATTCCATTGAACATAGAATCCCCTTTAATCTAAAATTAATATTTATTTAAAAAATATTTATAAATATGAAAATTTTATATTCTTTATTTACCTGGGATGTTACATTCTTCCCCCTTTTGTGAATTGTGTCCTCCCAATTTTAAAATTGGGCTTGGAAACATGAATGAAAGTCCCACATCAAAAAAATATTCAATAAAAATATCACTTTAAATGAATGAAAGAGAAATAAAAATGTCACCCAAGACAAAAAATACTATTATTCCATGACAACATGTATATTGAAGTGAAACTAACTCTCATAAATTAATAGGGAGTGATAGAGAACTTGATCACAGAAAGCTAACTACCACAATACCAAAATTTGTGGTTGGGTAAATGTTTGATGATAAAAGAGTGAAAATAACATTTTATGTTTCAAGAACCTTTTAATAGTGTAGAATATTATTATTAATAACTAGAAAAAGATCATAAGGATATATACTTACATGTCATGTAGAGCATCACCATTTAATAAAATTCTACCAAAAAAATCATATTTTATCCAAAAGGTATGTATTCAAGATGACATGGCCACACCTGAAGTTCTAAAATAGACATCTAGAGTATCAGATAATCTACAAAAAATGAACTATATATTTCCCCTATCTTTAAACAGAAACCAAGCCCAAAATTGGTTATTACAAGACCAGATAATCCCCAAAAGGTTAATACTTTTTAAAAAGAAATACAACTCTTAATCTCCAAAATTCAACAAAAATAACCCAAAGTTCGAGAAAGACCGTTAAATATACAATTGACCTTAAAATTATTCAAAGTAATCCAAACTAATACTGAAACCCAAAAATCAGAAGGATTTAATCACATAGAAGTCCAAGATAAATCATAACATTTATCTACAAAAGCATCAGTTACTCTTAAAGCCTCATACAGAAATGTAATTAACCTAATCATATATTCTCCATTATAGGATAATCATTTCCATAAAAAACAAAATCATCATATGTCTATAATAAAAACATAGATTCTACCAAAATTTTATTTCAACCATTAGTCCATAAATGATATCCCATAGTATTATGTTTCCCGTAATCTTATAATGTTTCCAAAAGAGCACAAATCTTCTAAAATAACCTTTATCACATAATCCCCTAATCATTTTACTATATTAAGGATATCCATTTGATAAAAAATAATTTCCAAAAATCAACTTATTCTTGATCCATAAAATCATTCAACTTAAAAGAATAATTCATACTAACTAGGGACTTCACATAGGACCGTGGTCGACGATGCACCCTTGTCACCCTTCGATTGTGGGATTGAATTATGTGGACTTTAAGGATATGATGTGTTGTCACCAATCTTATTGGTTTTTCTTTTTTTTTTAAACTCAAAAATTACCTTAATAAGTTTTAACCTCAAAGGTTCTCTTATACATTTCATTTCAAAATCAATATATTAAGACCTCAACATCTTATATATTGTCAATTTTTTCACCTATATATGATAAAATTAAACTATTCCCAATAGAATGAACATCATAACTTAATCATGGTGTCTATATGGTTTCATCATCATTTTTTCACATTGGAACAATGTCGATGCATTGTAACAATGAATTATAGAACCTTAAAAACCATTTTATTCCTTCATCTAATTACACCTTGTACAACATGGGTCATATGGGTGTTCATATAAAAACTATTTCAGAAAATAATAATGTATGACAAATAATTTCAAAAAATCTGATAAAACATGACTTTTATAAAATAGCTGGACTGAATTTGAGTTGAAAATATCAAGCAATGGTCCTTAGAAAATACCATACATACGTGCTGAGATACTATATTATAAAAAAAATATAAATATGTTATGTAAGGCTCTCATTTTTATCCCCCTTTTCAAAATAAAAATATGCTTCAAAATTTTGTGATAAGGTAAAATATTTGAAAATGCCTTGATAATATTTAACTTTTTTAAAATATATGAGTATATTTAACAAATATGATTTTATTAAATACAACCCACGATCCATGATGATATCGAGGTATAGTAGAGGTGTTTGATATCTCAAAAAACACCTTGTAAGTGAGTTGAATGCAAGCAAAAGATTCAAAATAATCTGTACATGACTTTGCAATAATTAATTCAATCATTTCATCAGTAAGAGATTGGAATGTCATTTGACAGCCTCCTCCTTCCATTTCTAACTGACTTTCCATGATTAGAAAAATTTATAAAACAAGGATTCAACTGAAATAATAGACATAGGGACTAACCATGTGTTTAATGAAAACTCTTTATCCCTAAAGTTTTCGAAACCTACCTTGGATACCAACTATAAGAACCCATCCTTCCCAATAACCGTGATATATTCATAACAAATAAAATAAGAATAAAGTAAAGATAGCATTTCTACATTGGAATCACAATATATCATTTCAACATATTAGCAAAATCAACGCTTTTTCAACCCATTTTTGAAACCATTTAAAACATTTAATAAAGATGTTTATGAATCAAAGTATCATATACCAGTTTGAAAATTTTAAGGGATGTAACATTTTATAAAAATAATTACCATATAAATAAATCCATGTTCCCATTTTTAAAACATGGACATTAATGAGAATGATTTTGAAGAATAAATATTTAAAATTATATTTTAGTTAAGGAGTTCCTAACCAAATTAGAGATGATTAAATACAAATAAGTGAGGAAAAAAATTTAATAAAAACTTCGTAATATCATTAGAATAATGGTATTCATGATATAATATGCCAATTTATAGTATAGAAACCATATAAAAGTGAATTGAGGCATAACAACAAAGAAGTCTCAATGAAATGTAAATTGAGAAGAAATCACTAATAGAAACTGTATCCTTAGATTAAGGATAAATCAATAAAATAATAATGTGTGTAAAATATACATAAACTCAAAATGATTGCAAATTTAGTGTAAATTAATATTATAATATTCACTAATATTTCTGTAAAAACAACACTAATGACTTGGATGTTTATCTCAAATAATGGAAATTGAGTTAAAATTACTCTTATCAAGTTCATATCGATGACTTGAGAATTTATCAATAGAGTGATTATGTGTATCAAAAGTAAATCCACAGAAAGGGGGAGTAAATTTCAAAATAAATAAACAAAAATTTATTCCACACATAATAATAGAATGACATAGTCAAGAAGATTAAGTTTAACCCAGAGACTTGAAATTGGGTTAAGAAGCTCTCTTAGAGAAATTCGACTGCCTAATGGCATCACTTAAAAATTGAGATAATGAGTTAATGGGAGAGAAAAGGTTCTATCATCACATGGATAGAAAATTTATAGTAATAAGGATATATAATAATGTATCCCAACATAATACTGTGGATAGTAAAATAAATAACATAAATGATGTATTCTAAAAGTGGAGGTTGAAATATTCCCTCACCAATTTGGTAACTATCGAAACATACACCCCATGAATGAAGGATAATATGATGAAGATGTAAATAATAATAAACTAAAGTATATTTCCAAATTAATAGAATCATGGGATGTACTTGCACCACATAAAAAGAAAAAAGTGGCAAATATAGCATGAATCTCACAGGAATAAAATGTGAGGTGAAAACCGCTAACCACGTTGAAAAAAATCGAGTCGTATGAAAATAGGTTAATAAACACAAAATGAATCAAATAATACCGTAAATAAAAATAGTATCATGATAATATATATCAAATGGTAGTACACAATACACCACATGCAATAAATAAGTGGTGAACAATGGAAATCTGGAGAAATTAAAAGTGATATAAGAAACCCCTTACCTCATGTCTGACTTGACTCATTCATTCCTTCTTCATTAAAAAAATAAATTGTACTTAATGTAAAGAACCGCAAATTTCAAGGAAATTTTTTTCTTAATTTTATTGGGAATTTTACAAGAACGCAGTTTCTGACGACACGTGATTCTGAGGCCTGGTGTGCCCGGAATCATTTTCCGAAGTTTGGCTCGTGTAAGTTCAGTGAACGAACAAGCGGGTTTTTCTATCTTTGAACCGTTGCTCGGAATCGAATTCTGAGGGCACTGATGGAATCACAGTGCCGGTACTTGCTTAGAAACGCCTCTTCCGTAGTTGCGTTTTCTCGGGTGTGGTTTTTAATTTTTGGGCTTTAAGATAAGAAATAAAATAAAGTGGTGCGATAACTTTATTTTTTTTCACTTAAGCCACATAAAAGCCACTTAAAGCTGCTTAAGCTAAGTTAAAGTGGATAGGGAACAATTCAAAATATCCTACCCTCTTGGTAGGATATTTGTGAGGTGGGGCCCGTACGAGCCCCACAGTTTCTTTTCCGCTAAGTAACGCACCAGCGAAACCCATTTTTAAAATAAAGTCAACTGGAGCGTTTTCTTAAACAATTAAACGCTCCTATTAATTGGGCGGTTTATTCGTTGAAATTAATTCTATGAATTAATGGGTTGTTACTTATATTTTTTTTGTTTGTTGGCATGTAATAAAATAAGACCAACAATTTTTTTCTTCTTGAGTGTTGCCCGTTGAGAGGATTTGGAGAGGACTCCAAGGCTTGGGATCTTCATCCTCCTTCACGAAGAATGGGAAGAATGCGAAGAATGCGAAAAAACGCAAATAACACAAAAAACGCCGTCACCCTCGGAGATCGACGACACGACTCCGTGTTCTACGGCGCCGTCGATTCTCCCTCCGCGACGCTTCTTCCACGACGATCCATCCCCGCGACAATCTTTGATCGGCATCTTGAGGTAGGGGGATTGGGGTCCTTTTTAATTATTTGTGGATTATAATAACAACATGGATTTAATTATTATATTAAAATCCATATGTTTTCTTTATCCTCGTAGATCATCGACGCGAAGCCCTTCCGCGACGACGCAACGCCGTATACCGCGACGACGTGACGCCCTTCCGCGACGTGACGATCATCTCCTACCGCAACGGTCAATTCCGCGACGTACTCACACTCGTCAGACGACAGCTACGAGGTAGGGGTCGTTTGAAAATAATTCTGCCTATGTTTGTTTTTCCTCCAAGGAAAGAATATTATTGTGGGATGTGGTTTATCAATTTGATGGGAAATATTATGGTGTTGTTTCAAACCGCTAACGCGGTGGGTGCAGACCAACGAACAAGTCTGAACCACCACATTGTTTCTCGTTCTTAGTGTGTGGAACGGCGGACGATGACAAACGGGGCCACAAGGGAGATTTGAGGGCCTTGCAGTGAAGGTCGGGTCTCGGGAGAACCACTGGAAAAGACCGAACGTAAAACGGACCACCGGAGCGCGTCCGGTGGTCCGCAGAATCCCACGCTGGCGCCGGCGGCGCCCGGCGCGCCGCCGGAAAAAATCACAGCGGCTGAAGCCGCGGCGTCGAGGCAGTTCCGCGGCCGCACAGAACCAGGAGGCGGGAGGCGTCCGGCATGCCGCGTCCGGGTGTTGCGGAGCGGCCCCCACGCGGGGGCCGCGGTTCTTTCGCTCGACCGCTCGGCCGACCCGAGCCGAGCCGAGCCGACCCGCCAGGCCAGGTCGCACCCAGGCCGGGCTGGGCTGCCTCAGTCAGTCCGGGTTGCCCCAAACCGAGTCGGACCCGGTCACGGGTTCGGTCGACCCGGTTCGGGCCGACCCAGGGGGTGTCGGGCCGGGTCGGTCCGGGCCCAGAACCCTCGTTTTCGGACTCTTTTGGTTTTTCTCCCATATCATGGGCTACTGACCCCAAAACGACGCATCGTCAGTGGAGATTCGATCCTTGGATCAAGATGGTCGTTTCTCTATATCACACTCAAGGTTTCAGAATACTTTGGGTATGGTCGGGTTGGTTGGTACACGAACCAACCGGGCCCTCGGAGCGGAAACGCTCATATCTTAAGCTTCGGACGTCCGATTGGCGTGCCGTCGACTTTGTTGAATTACTCAAAGTGAGACGGATCTTTTGGATTACTCTGCCCGAGGTTTGGACGCATGAGGATTATGGTCGGGTTGGTTTTTCCTTAAAAACCAAATGGGCTCCTGGGACGAAAAGCCAATAACTCTCAGACCGGGCGTCCGATTGACGCGCCATCTACGACGTTGAGTTCCTGTTGACGATACGGAACATTTGGATACATCATCTCTGGACGATGTGTCAGTTGATGTATCAGCCTCTCGGATCATGGAGCGGACCCTCCCGAACGAGCTTGTGTGTGCGGGAACCCTAGAGCTGGCTGCTACTGCGACGATGATGAAAACAGTATGGGAATCCTCCATGTTTTCGGCAGTGACCACTACGGTACATCTTGGGATACATCAACTCCTGACTACATGTTAGTTGATGAATCGACCTCTTTTCTCATGGAGTGGACCCTCCCGGAACGAGCATGCTGTGTGTGGAAACCCTAGAGCCTGTTAAGACTTGATGACTACTGATCGAACGACTCGGTGTGTTACGGATATCCCAGAGGGAAGCGCTTGGTTTTAGCAGTAGACCCACGGTGGAGGAGCGCTTGGTTGTAGCGGAAAACCCGCGGTACTCAATAGAAGTTGTACCTTTGGAGGCTATGACGGGGAGTGCTTGGTTGTAGCGGCAGACCCACGACGGAGGAACGCTTGGTTGTAGCAGCATGGGGGAGCGCTTGGTTGTAGCGGTAGAACCACGACGGAGGAGTGCTTGGTTGTAGCGGCTGACCCGTGGTACTCAACAAAAGGTGTACCTCTAGAGCCTATGAGGGGGAGCGCTTGGTTGTAGCAGTAGGCCCACAGTACTCGATAGGTGGAGTACTACAACAGTCCAAGGTTAGAGGGAAGCGCTTGGTTGTAGCGGCATAACCACTATACTTGATGGAGAAGGATTTTCCCAATAGCTATGGTTTCAACTTCATGATCGATCCTATGTGGGTCATTGCGGGGGTTAGTACCTACTAATCCTTTGTGGGCCCGACGACTTAGATGAATCAGTGGCTACATCTGATCATCTCTATCAACTTCCGAAGACGTATATCCTGTGTGAGATGAATCATGTTTTGATTTCCTATGTGGATTGTGTTGTGCTATCCTGTGTGGATTTACGTTTACTCTACGTTGTGGATTGTGTTGTGCTATCCTATGTGGATTACGATTTTCTTTCCTATGTGGATTGTGTTGTGCTATCCTGTGTGGATTTACTTTTTTTCTTTCATGTGTGGACTGGGTTGTACTTGAGCTTGGATGTTGGAGCCGAGTGAGAATTGATGACTTAGATATATGTATGGTCATATACCTAAGCCGTGTCGGATGTCACTTCATGATTGTATCTTTCCTTTGTGGTTTATCTTTTGTGGATTCTGGGAGACCTTCAGGGGTCTCGGGGTCCCTAATGAGTAGATTATACTCACCCCTGCACGGGATATGCCCGCACTACGTTGTGTTGGTTGCAGACGACGGACATCGCTGATCGTGGTGGAGGCATGCGGAGGAGGACGGTACCTGGAGGTGGACCAATGGGCGGGACGTACTCGGAGTGGTCGGCTGGACCCGAGGAGCAGTGGAGGCTTTCTGTACCCACCCTTCAGGTGGGACTTCTAGAGGATGGCTCGACACTGCGGCTTTTTCTTTCAGTTGCTGTTTTTCCCCTTTCAGTTGTACTTTACAGTTGGGCTTGTATTTCTGGCCCCCTTTACTTTTCTGCACTTACTGTTGTACCAGTTTTTACTTAGTGTTTACTTTTTACCACTATCTTACTCTATGGTGATTGTTTAATTTACAAAGGAAATGCCTTCCCTTTACCGGGATTTACGCCTTGGTGCTAGTCGCCAGCCCCGGGCCTATGGAAGGCGGGCTTGGGGTAGTCACGGCACGGGCCCCGAGGACGGGTCGTGACAAATTGGTATCAGAGGAATTCGGTCCAACCGCAGACTCCGATCTTTCCTCTATGTGAAGTAATAGTGTTAAGCGTATTAAGTGTGGTTATCAGTCCAGGTAGCCCAGTGTTGGTGCGGTGGCCGATGTATCCGTACACTAGGACCCTGACTTCTGATTTCCGACTTAATGCACGAAAACATTGATTGCATGTGTGTTTTAACTTTTCTTTGTGATTACTTTATATCAGCTCACCAGGTATACTGTTCTGACCGTGGTGCACCTGTTTTCTTTTCAAGATGGCCCCACGACGGCAGCCAGCTATGGTCCTGAGGGTTGTACGTGACAACTTCCCGCCGAGCGACGAGGCCTCGGTGCAAGGCCCTTTGACAGCTGAGGCACCAGCAGTACCTCTACCCGCCGAGCCACCGATGTTTCCAGCCCCAGCCGCTAAAGATGCACGTTGCCTTAGTGCACTGCATGAGTTCCAGCGCCAGCGACCTCTAGGGTTCCGCAGGGCGACGGACCCCCAGGTAGTCGAGGACTGGCTGGAGGCAGTTGTACGTGTTTTTCGGTTAGTGAGGACACCAGCAGACCTTATGGTGGTCCTTGCAGCGAGCCTCCTGCATGCGGCAGCAGGCAGATAGTGGAGCTTGATGCTCGAGGTGCACGACGATGCATCACTACTTTGGACGGACTTTGAGAGCCTTTTTCGCTCAGAGTTCGTCCAAGCCACCCTCCGAGCGGTGCGCATCCAGGTACTACTATAGCTGCCGTAGAGCAGCATGACAATATCCCAGTACGCGGCGAGGTTTACCAATCTCTCGCATTATTCCACGAACATGGTACGTGACCCATTTTTCAGGGACTGAACCTTCGATCAGGGGCTCAGGCGAGAGATTAGAGCTTCAGTTGTTTCTCATAGCATTCCAACACAGACAGGGGTGTTGGAGCGAACCCTCTTAGTGGAGAGTTTCCTTGCTGAGCAGTCTCTAGCAGTAGGACCCACCACTAGCCGGCATGTGGCAGAGTCTTTTGCAGTGGGCAGTAGAAAAATGATGCAGGGGTCCAAGAGGACTAGACCTACCGGTGGTCGACCATGTGACATAGGATCGATTGTGCGAGGCACCCGGGGTGGACAACGACTTACCATGAGCGGACATTGTTACTCCTGCGGCGGGGTTGGTCACATGGCTCGTGACTGTCCGACCCACAATAAGGATGACCAGAAGATGAATGAAGGACCTCCCAGGCAGAGGTAGAGGTTCGATCGAGGCGGATCGCATGGAGCAGGAGACTGTGGCAGGGGAGCTGGCCATGCAGCTGGAGGTGGACGACGCTTCGAGGTGTTTCCACCACCACCACCAGGAGGTCCACCACGACCACATGGAGCTGGTGGACATGGGAGAGCTCCGATTCAGGTAGATGGGGAATACGATTGTGGAGCTCCGGGAGCAGATGAACAGGAGCGGGACTAGCTCTAGACCTGGAGACTTTTGTTTATGTTTCTTCTAGCGTTGTTGATGTTTGTTGTATATGTTTTGTGTCTTTGTACTTTGAGCTGCTGTAATAAAAGACAACTTGCATTTGGTGTTTACCTTTCTGCCCTCTCTTTGTGTTGTTACTAAGAGGTTCCGGTTTAAAAACCGTTGACTTGACCCTCACTTTGAGATACCTACTGGAGGAGACCTAGTGACCACACACTGATGCCGACAGTGTGACTCAACCCTTAGAGGAGAGAGTAACGGTTGGACATCTTGGTAGTAGCTTCGAGGCCTTACGATGTCGTCCTTGCTAATGGTTTGTATCATCCATGATGGGAATGACTGTATTAGGCGAACAACGTGGTTCATCCAGGGGATGAGACTAGATTTCTCTTCTCGGAAAAGAAGAAATCTCAGCAGCTCATGTTGGACCAGAAAGGTCCACGTCATCTAAGAGAGGATGATGACAGCTCAGAGCTGGAAAAAGTCTTGGGCAGACAGGAGGCGGAGACCACTAGAGTTCGAGGATGGCGACCACGACTCCTTACGGGTCAAACCTCGACGTGAGTTACAGAGATTTGGCCGAGGCTTCAATTTGTCTCCACGCTTCAACGGACCATTCCAGGACCTCAGCAGGATTGGCGGGGTGGCTTATCGCCTGGCTCTATCACCTCGGTTGCACCGAGTGCACGACGTCTTCCATGTATCTCAGCTGAGGAGGTACGTGCATGACCCAACGCATATCTTTGACCATGGGGAGCTGGGTGTTGACGATGGGGAGACTTTTACGAAGGTCCCGGTGGAGATTGAGGATCGACAGGAGCGGGTCCTACGTGGACAGTCGATTCCTCTAGTGCGCATCTGATGGCAGAACGGGAACCTACAGGAGAGCACTTGGGAGCGGGATGCTCAGATGCATGCTCAGTACCCACTTTTGTTTCCCTAGTTTATGTTATATCTTTACGGGGACGTAAATCCCTGAGCTGGGAGTGATGTAATGACCCGTAAATTTCAAGGAAAATTTTTTCTTAATTTTTTTTGGAATTTTACATGAACATAGTTTCTGAAGGCACGTGATTCTCAGGCTTGGTGTGCCCGGAATCATTTTCCGAAGTTTGGATTGGGTACGTTCAGTGAACGAACGAGTGGGTTTTTCTAACTTTTGAACCGGTGCTCAGAATCGAATTCTGAGGGCACCAATGGAATCGCAACTCTAGTACTTGCTTAGAAAAACCTCTTCTAGTGTTGCGTTTGCTTGGGTGTGGTTTTTAATTTTTGGGATTTATGTTAAGATATAAAATAAAGTGGTGCGACAACTTTATTTTTATTTCACTTATGCCACTTAAAAGCCACTTAAAGCTACTTAAGCTAAGTTAAAGCGGATATGGTACAATTCAAAATATTTTACCCTCATGTTAGGATATTTGTGAGGTGTGGCCTGCACGAGCCCCACCGTTTCTTTTCTGCTAAGTAATGCACCTGCGAAAACCCTTTTTTAAATAAAGTCAACTGGAGCGTTTTCTTAAGCAATTAAATGCTCCTATTTATTGGGCGGTTTATTTGTTGAAATAAATTCTATGAATTAATGGGTCGTTACTTAGTTTGTTTTTCGTTTTTTGGCATGTAATAAAATAAGACCAACATTTTTTTCTTCTTGAGTGTTTCTCATTGAGAGGATTTGGAGAAGACTCCAAGGCTTGAGATCTTCATCCTCCTTCGTGAAGAAACCAAAGAACGTGAAGAACCCGAAGAAACGCAAAGAACGCGAAGAACGCCGTCTCCCTCAGAGATCGACGACGCGACGCCGTATTCCGCGACGCCGACGATTCTCCCTCCGCGATGCTTCTTCCACGACGATCCATCCCCGCGACAATATTCGATCGGCATCATGAGGTAGGGGGATTGCGGTCCTTTTTAATTCTTTGTGGATTATAACAACAACATGGATTTAATTGTTATATTTAAATCCGTATGTTTTCTTTAAACTTCGGAGATCGTCGACGCGACGCCCTTCCGCGACGACGCAACGCCGTATACCGTGACGACGTGACTCCCTTCCGCGACGCGACGATCATCTCTTACCGCGACGGTCAATTCTGCGACGTACTCGCACTCGTCCGACGACAGCTACGAGGTAGGGGTCGTTTGAAAATAATTCTTCCTATGTTTTTTTTCCTCCAAGGAAAGAATATTATTGCGGGACGTGGCTTAACAAATTGATGGGAAATATTATGGTGTTGTTTCAAACCACTAATGCTGTGGGTGCGGACCAACGAACAAGTCTGAACCACCGCATTCTTTCTCGTTCTTAGTGTGTGGAATGGCGGAAGACGACAAACCGGGCCGCAAGGGAGATTTGAGGGCCTTGAAGTGAAGGTCGGGTCCCGGGAGAACCACTGGCGAAGACTGCACGTAAAACGGACCACCGGAGCTCGTCCGGTGGTCCACAGAATCCCACGCCGGCGCGCCGCCGGCAAAACTCGCCGTGACTGAAGCCGCGGGGGCGAGGCGGTTCCGCGGCCACGCGGAACCGGGAGGCGGGACGCAGCCGGCATGCCACGTTCGGGTTGTGCGGAGCGGCCCCCGTTTGGGGGCCGCGGTTCCTTCGCTCGGCCGCTCAGCCGGGCCGAGCCGACCCGCCGGGCCGGGTCGCACCCAGGCCGGGTCGGTCCGGGCCCAGACCCCCCGTTTTCGGACTCTTTTGTATTTTCACCCATATCATGGGCTACGGACCTCCGAACGACGCGCCGTAAGCAGAGATTCGATCCTTAGATCGAGATGGTCGTTTCGGTATATCACACCCAAGGTTTCGGAATACTTTGGGTTCGGCCGGGTTGGTTCGTACACGAACCAACCGGGCCCTCGGAGCGAAAACACTCATATCTTGAGCTTCGGACGTACGATTGACGTGACATCGAATTTTTTGAATTACGCCAAGTGAGAAGCATATTTTGGCTTACTCCGCCCGAGGTTTGGACGTAGGTGGAGTATGGTCGGGTTGGTTTTTCCTTAAAAACCAATAGGGCCCCTGGGATGAAAGAGCCAATAACTCTCAGACCGGGCGTGCGATTGACGCGCCGGCTGCGGCGTTGAGTTCCTGTTGACGATTCAAAACTTTTGGATACATAAACTTTGGACTATGTGTCAGTTGATGTATCTGCCTCTCGGCTCGTAGAGCGGACCATCCCGAACGAGCTTGCTGGGTGCAGGAACCCTAGAGCTGGCTACGACTGCGACGATGATGAAAACAGTACGAGAATCCTCTGTGTTTTCGGTAGTGAGCACTACGGTACATCTTGGGATACATCAACTCCAGACTACATGTAAGTTGATGCATCGACCTCTTGGCTCATGGAGTGGACCCTCCCGGAATGAGCATGTTGTGTGCAGAAACCCTAGAGCCGGTTGAGACTTGACGACTACTAATCGAACGACTCAGTGTGTTACAGATAGCCCAGTGGGAAGCGCTTGGTTGAAGCAGCAGGCCCACGGCGGAGGAGAGCTTGGTTGTAGTGGCAAACCCGCGGTACTCAGCAGAAGAGGTACATCTGGAGGCTATGAGGAGGAGAACATGGTTGTAGCGGCAGACCCACGAGGGAGGAGCGCTTGGTTGTAGCAGCATGGGGGAGTGCTTGGTTGTAGTGGCAGACCCACGACGAAGGAGCGCTTGGTTGTAGCGGCTGACCCGTGGTACTCAATAGATGGAGTACCTCTAGAGCCTATGAGGGGGAGCGCTTGGTTGTAGTAGCAGACCCTTGGTGGGAAGCGCTTGGTTGTAGCAACAGGCCCATAGTACTTGATAGGTGGAGTACTACAACAGTCGAAGGTTAGAGGGAAGCGCTTGGTTATACCGGCATAACCACTGTACTTGATGGAGAAGAAGTTTCCCAATAGATATGGTTTCAACTTCATGAGCGATCTTATGTGGGTCATTTCGAGGGTTAGTACCTACCGATCCTTTGTGGGTCTGACGGCTTAGATGAATCAGTGGCTATATCTGATCATCTCTATCGTCTTACGAAGAAGTATATCCTCTGTGAGCTGAATTCTGTTTTGCTTTCCTATTTGGATTGTGTTGTGCTGTCCGTTGTGGATTTACGTTTACTCTCCTTTGTGGATTATGTTGTGCTGTCCTCTGTGGATTAATATTTGATTTCCTATGTGGATTGTGTTGTGCTATCCTGTGTGGATTTACGTGTTGCTTTCATGTGTGGATTGGGTTGTACTTGAGCTCGGATGTTGGAGCCGAGTGAGAATTGATGACTTAGATATATGCATGGGAATATACCTAAGATATGTCGGAAGTCACTTCTTGATTGTATCTTTCCTTTGTGGTTTATTATTTGTGGATTCGGGGAGACCTTCGGGGGTCTCGGGGTCCCTACTGAGTAGCTTATACTCACCCATGCATGGTCTATGCCCGCAATACGTTGTATTGGTTACAGACGACGGACAGCGCTGATCGTGGTGGAGGATTGCAGAGCAGGACGGTACCTGGAGGTGGACCACTGGGCGGGACATACTCAGAGCAATCGGATGGACCCGAGGAGAAATGGAGGCTTTCTGTACCCACCCTTCAGGTGGGACTTCCAAAGGACGACTCGACCCTGCGGCTTTTTCTTTCAGTTGTTGTTTTTTCCCTTTAAGTTGTACTTTACTGTTGGGCTTGTATTTCCGGCCCCCTTTACTTTTCTGCACTTACTGTTGTACCAGTTTTTACATAGTTTTTACTTTTTTCCGCTGGCTTAATCTATGGTGCTTGTTTTCTTTAAAAAGGCAATGCCTTCCCTTTACCGGGATTTACGCCTTGGTGCTAGTTGCCATCCCCTGGCCTATGGAAGGCGGGCGTGGGGTACTCACGACACGGGCCCCGAGGACGGGTCGTGATAGTTAATTTATAATTTATTAAGAACAATTTTAAAGTTTATTATTCCTTTTATATCCATTATTAAATAACTATTAAAACTAGTTAATTATTTGAGTTCTTATAAGACATTTTGTCGAAGTTCGGAACATGAGTAAAAAATGAACTTGTTATAATTACAAATTGTCCACATGGTAAAAATTCCATTATCTACATATTAATATTCAAGATTTAGATATCATATATTTCATATATATCCAGTATATATATATTTATATTGTTAGATAACATTTGGATACAAGAAATGAAATTCACAATTCTTGGAGACTGTAAGTCGTACATACGCATGAATTCTAATTTATTTTCTATTTCATATTTAATGGAATAAAAAATTAATGATACATAGGTATATTATAATTAAATTATAATATCATATTTTATATATGTTACATTATTTCATTAATTTCATCCTTTATACGTTGCATTTATGGAAGGAATTAATCATATCATCTTTAGGGGCGGTAGTCCGCACTTCCTCAAATAAAATTATCGTATTTACACATTTTGGAAAGCATAAAGGTATAATTGTAAATAAAAATTACAGTTGAATAGAGATAATATAAAAATAATATATATCATATGTAAATATAGTTCCATCCAAATGTCCACTATGAGATGTGATAGAAAAATATTGAACAATCATCGTTTCGTGAGGCAGTAGTTTGCCATCCACCGAAACAATATGTTCTTTTCCAATTAGATAGAGGTGTGTGTAAGTGTAGTTATAATAATTCTCATAAAAAACATAGTATAATGATGATATTGGTGCTTTTATAAAATAAATGAATAAAAATTTCTTAGGTAGTTGGAGAAGAAAAATCAAACATAAGAACATAAGAGAAGTCATTAACATTAAATAGGGTATCTTTATTTGGTTTGAACCAAAAGGTTAATGGGAATTAACTTATGATTAGGGGATGTATTATAAGTGAAATATAGGGATGTAGGGAGCTTAATTGGTCAGAGGTTGGATGAGACAAGGGGCATGAGAAGTGAGAGGAATGGGTTAGAAGTGAGGGCTTTTTATATGGGGGAGGAGGGGCTCTTTAGGAAAGCTTGAAAATATTATTTTATTATATTATTATTTTAAAATTATAAAGGTCCAAAAGTCTTTCATGTAGAAGATATGATGATTAATGTTCGAAATAAAATTATCCAATAAGAATTGGTCTGATATTAGATATTGTTTTAATCTTTAAAATCTTATTTATTTAAATCATTCATTAATGAGGTAAACACTTTATCATTATTGTGTCATAAATATTTCTATTTATTTGATGACTAAAAATTATAAAAAAATATCAAAATTCTGGAAAAAGTTTTATATTTAAAATGAATATTTATAGCGGAAGATATACCATATATAACCCATGTAATAATTGATTTACTAAAAGATATATGTTTATGACATTTTTGTCGTAACTTTAAATAAATTAATATAAAGTGTCAGTATCACTCCCATGTGGCTCCATGGGGTCCCTAAATCGACTCAAAGATGCCCAGGGTCAGAAATATATCAACCAATATTATTAGGACTCATGTTAGTGTAATTTAAAATTATTATAATATTATTTTTCCCCTTATTTACCAGATTTACCCGTTAACCAGGGTAAATAAAATATTTGTTGAAATAAATATTTATAATGTCTAAAAATAAATTAGAGCTATTTACACAACTTATAACTCATGAATCCAAATATAGAATCCATATTTCCAAATTCAAAACATAGAAGTGGTAGAAATTAATTTAAAATTAATTCTCGCTATCAATACTAAAAGCGTGTTTTTATGAAATAATAACTATGCAAAGATTGACAGTTATTTATGTCCAATTTCAAAGTGGTATAGATTTCTATTAGAAACATTTGTTTAAATAGAAAGAAATAATATAAATAAACATTAAAACTAATTAAAAGGATAATATAACAATATAAATAAATTATAATAAAAGGCTGTTTTGAATTAAAATGCAGTATTTTTCACTATTCATTAAAAAATGTATTTTATCAGGAAAATAAAAAAAATTACCCAATGTAATTTTTGATGTTACAATTCAGAAAAAGAATTTTTTTTAAATAGTCCTTATAAAATTGACCTATTCTAGTTTTAATGAGGGTTCGCCATAAAAAGGCGGTAAATCGACCTTTCAATGAATATTGGAGTATTTATACTTAAAATCAAATTATTTCTTATTTGACGCATGTAATTTTTTTAGATAAAAGTAAAAACTTTTATGAAACATATTTACTAATAATAAGGTTTGTTGTTTTCATTCTCTCCAATACAAAAACTACACATTAACTACAATTTAAAATAATAATAGTATATTAATATTTTCAATATAACTCACCATTGTGTGAAACGTACATTTTTAATGAAACATACTGTTGCATATCAAATTTTCCATTAAACATATAATCCTATTTATGGTAAAATTAATATTTAATTCACAAATATTAATATATATGAATAATTTATATTCTTTATTTACCATGGATGTTACATTACATCTTTCGTTATTGTATTTATAATTATTCTTATTGAAGGGATAATCTGGATTGAATTGGTCTTTATTTGTACAATAAAAAACAAGTAACATCCATTTCTTGTATTCTCTTTTTGAAGAAATGAAACAATAGTTTCTTTTTCATGTACATTTATACTTCATGGAATGATGAGAAATATCATTTTTGCATTTGGATGTTCTGTCATTGATTACATTGAAATTAATTTTTATTTTTGTATCTCTGAACAAATATGTATCCTTTTCGATTTTTCTTTCTATAGTTATCTTATATTTCTTGAAATATTTGATATGCTCCTATACCAACACGTCCTTTATATCTTTAGATTTTTTGATCATGGGGAATTTTTTTCCCAATTTATTAGAAGAAAAATATTTTCATGAATAAAGTCTATATGGGAATAATTACACCAAGATACTTTCAACCACAACAAATTTTAGTGAAAGAAAATTATTATGTTACTATATAATTCGATAGAAAAACGTATCATTTGTAATCCATTTTTATTATTTTTCAGTAGTCTGAGTGTAAGTATGCTTAACTATCTTCCACGTTGGAAAATAATTGTTCTATAAAAATTAGAAATATGATTTTAATAATAAACATTATTATACCATAAAAAGTTATCATGATTAATATAGTGACCATCATTAGAAGCATAAATGTTAGAAAAAATTCATTTAGAAAAATAACATTTCATGAAAGACCTGTAAATGATTTTTAAAGTAGAATTTTCCATTGAAGTGTAAGATTACAGATTTATCTGTAATGTATGTAAGGATTTATGTTTCAATTTTATTCCCCATTTTTGGTTAATTAATTTTTTTCCCAAGTCCATAAGAAGGCTCAGGGGTGTTCTGGGGGTTTACGGCATGAAAAAGGGGAAAGGGGTCTTTCATATAAATCCACACTATTTGTGCATGGTTAGGGAAACCATGTGAGGGGGGACCATACAAGAAGTATAAATCTGAACTAGTTGTACATTGTCTGGAAAAATGTGTTTGAGAGAGATGACAAGATGGTACTAGCCTTTGCATGGTTTGGGCACGGTTTTGCAAACCATGTCGGTAAACCGGACTGCTGGGAAATTTCTAAAAAAATTAAAAAAAATTTATTGTGGGGAAATATAGGAAACCAATGATTTTCTTCCACTATTACTCATATATCCCTTGTGATACCCCATAATACCTAAGAGAGTTCAAGGATATATCTCCCTCATCAAAGGATCATTTGAGGCATTTTTTCTTTCAGATTGATGATCCGGGTAAGGCTAATCTCCCACTTTATTTTCTTTTTTGGTTTAGGGTTTCTATTTTGCCCCCTCCTTGATTAGAAGCTCTCAAACCCTTCATTTTCAGTGTGGTTTAGGTTCAAAATTCAACTAATTATTGAAATGGAATTCACCAATAGATTCTAGGTAGGTGGTTTACGTGTTATATTCCTTGGCTCTAATGTAGTTTTGTGATTATAGGGTTTTTATTATTTCTTTCTTTTGTTTAGTTCATGGTTCTTTTGACATTGTCTGATTTATTGGGTTTCTAAAAAACCTAATGAAACCCTTATAAACAATGTGGGATGCATGATGTACAATACAAACTATTTTGGGCCACCCATGGTGTGTGTCGATATTACTAGACATAGAGTTATCTTAGTTAGTGTAGGTAGTTGTGAATGAAAATAGAGGCCATGATCAATATGTTAATATTCTTGAAGAATATGAAATTGGGGTTTTGGTAATAAATTTTGGTTGGGTAATGGCCAAATAAGCTGTTTGGTTGGAATGAAAATGGGTTAAATGAATTAATGAGAAAATACTTGGGGGCGAGATTTATACTTGTAAATTATTAGTGATATAGTCATGGGAATGGGAAATAAGGCTAAATGGTTATGTAGTATAAATGATTAATTTCTTAATGGATTGAGGAAATGATGTTATTTTACCTTTTATTGATATTTTTGTGATGTTGTGAATGACGTTATCTATGGTTGATTATGGTGAATGATAAATAAGCATGTGCACATGGCTTGGTTGAGTGGGGTATCGACATGAGTTTCTATTCCCACAGGTTGAGTTGGAACGAGTTTCAAGATCCTACACTAAAATAATGAGTTAGGGAAAGGGACAATGATCAATTCCCCAAGCAGTATCATTCCACCTATAATGAGGATTTTAGGTGAGGATTAAGGGTTTGTTATAATGTTATTCCTTGTGAGATTAGACTTGATATTATTCCCATATTATTGTGATCATTGAATATTCCCAATCCATTGATCACTTGAAAAGGAAGTTTAAATCATGAAATTCCTATGTAGAGAACCTAAAATGAATGGTAATATTGTTTAAGTAACATTGTCTAGAATGGATTATTTAAGTTTTTATCTATAATTTCCATTATTTATCACTTTCATTCACTATATGATTTTTATCGATATTTTTTTGACACCATTGTTGGTGGATTACTGAGTTTTACTCGCACACTTCTAGGGATGCCATCAGGTACCAGAGCAGACTACATGCTTGCAGGTCAGGACAAGGGCATGGACCCTCTGCTTGGGATTTTAGTTGGACATAGTACATGTGTGGGTGAGGTTCCAAACAAGGACTCTGGACCATTTGGGGATTTATTCTGTTTTTTTTTCGAGTTTTGTTCACTTGGCACTATATCATGAAATTTCATATTTACTGTTGCATATGATTTTACCCAAATTTTAGTATTTGGTTATTTATTCTTATTGTTCGTCATCGCCAATTGATTCTGTTATTTAAATCATTATCTTTTGTGTCTTATTATTGTATTGAGTGTATAGTCTTTCCACATGACCTATTAGACCCTTGCTGCTAGTCTACAACCTCTTGTGTATGGGGAGGCACACATAAGGTCATGTAGTGACCCGAATCAGGGAACTGAATTGTGGCTCCTGGGTCAAGGACCATACAATGTGGTATCAAAGGAGTTCTTTTCTCTTCTTTACTATTTTTGGATGTTATATAGAAGGTTAGGAATGTATCGGGCCTTGGTAAT
Source organism: Viscum album (assembly GCA_963277665.1). NCBI lineage: Eukaryota > Viridiplantae > Streptophyta > Magnoliopsida > Santalales > Viscaceae > Viscum > Viscum album. The sequence goes on from OY728121.1 coordinate 631,796,282, forward strand.
GATCTCATGCTTGGTAGTAGCTAACCCATGTATGGGGGAATACCCAAGTCACCCTGGGAGGGGATTATTTTTCTTGTTGTTTGTTGTTACATTTGATGATATTTAACCATTGGGTGATGCACTTGTTGTGTGATTTTGTGGTTTGGTGATATTTCACATGGGGTAGGAATGGAACGAGGTTGTGTATTCATGCTTCATTCTAGGCACATATGTAGGAAAGTGACACAAATCATGATAGGTACACACACATGATGAGTGTGCAGGGTATAATGCTTAAGATGCATATGTTATTTAAAAGTAATGAAAATTGGGGCTAATGAGATGGAATGAATCGGTAAATAGGTAAGTAGAATTTTCAAATAATAATTAGAAAATGGTGTATGATAATATAGAAAAAGGGTATAAATCTATTGTACGTGTAAAGTTCGACATGAACATGGTTTTGAATAGGCATAAAATATATCTCTCATAGCCATGTGGATTAGATACTTGTGTTAGACATGGTTTTAGGAGAGATGGCCAAGTGTAGTGGTCCAGTTGTGAGTGGTCATTTTTGGGATGTGTATGCGAACTTTTTTAGTTATGGAAAGTGATGAGTCTACCGATGACTTATTTTACCTCAGTAAAAGTGATATAGTTGCATCCTAAAGTACATGTTTACAATTATAGGGAAATGACACCATAAAGACATGTGCTGTTTGGGAAAGATGGGGACGTTTATGAGGACACTCCTCTAGTAGTGGAGGAGGAGAACGTCGTGATCCAGGAAAATTGGTACGTTAAATTCCATTAGAACCTCTCTTGTTTTATGCAGATGTTGGGACAAGACCAAGGGCGGGTTGCCCTGAGTATGTTTGAGCTGGCCAGGGTGTTTCAGCTGCAACAACCTCTATCCATTACCAGAGAGGGTGTGAATGAAGTAGTAGAGTTACGAATAGATTTCATCCAAACTATTCTTGACCATCTAGAGAATTATCTTGATATATGAGTCATGTTGGAGGCATATATGCTGAGAGGTCATGAAAAGTGTTGATGGGACATCATGGTTCAAACAGAGAAGGCTCAGGTTATGACATGGAAGAATTTTTAGTAGAAGTTCCATGATAACTTCTAACCAGATACCTTGAAATATGATAAGGATACAAGATTTTATGTGGTTAAATTAGGGGAAAATTTCACTAATGGACTATGCTATTCATTTCATATATTTTGGAAACTTCTTCCCAATGTTGACGGGAGAGGATTCAGCTATGGAGAAATGCTTCCAGGATATGCTAATTCACGAGATCAGTTATCAGGTGAATATCTTTCGACTAGAAAAGTTTTCTAAAGTGGGGGATCAAGCCCTTCTCTCAGAGGGGAACCTGAAGGGAGCATCAGGTAGTGAACTTGTGTCACCAGCAATGCAAGAAAGTATGTCATCTTATTATAGTAGGAAGCAATGTTTTGGAATCTTTCATTATGGGGAAGCACACATAGAAGTCAGAAGAGGGAGTTAACACCTCAGGGTGGTGACTAGGACTTCTGTTATCAGTGTGGAAGGCTGGGGCACAAGCATGACCAGTTTCCTTTCCCACCTATTGAGTGTCGAGCATGTGGAAGGATATGCCATTTTCAAAGGTTCTACAAGAGGCCATGACAGTTAGGGAATGATAGAGGTTATAGGCAGATTCCAAGAATATGAAGGAGGTCAGTTACACTGTATCAATCAGGCAGTTCGAGTGCCACATGAAATACTAGTTGTGGCAGTGGATGTGGAACACTGGGGTGAGACCAACCATACCAACATAGCAATGCAGTGCATGGTACTCAGGATAGAGCCCATGGCAAGGGGGCAGGTCATCTCCTTGAAGATTAGGCTACACATGTAGGTGGTGACGTATGACCATCTAATGTTCTATGTATAATTATTGTAGCTTCTGCACTTGATAGTGCTTTATTTGATACATTTTTTATGCATTACTTTAGTTAATATAAGTTGGTTGTTTTTTTTTGTCATAACCATAGAAAATGCATGTGAGGTAATGTTTCTTGACACTCCACTAGGGTTATGAGTTTAGGAAATTAGGATGTGTAAATGTGGTTCTCTTAAGATTGGTTGGTATCGTTTTATGTGGGATATCTTTGTCTATGTGATGTTATGTTTTGACCAAATATTTTTAATGGACTAGTTGGTGTTATATCAAGCTCATACTAATTGTTAACTACATCAGGTAAAATTCACATCTCTTGATGGGAGCACTTATGTCTTCCATGATGAGTGGGATACTCTAGCAGGCCATGGAGGGCCGCTATGCCAGTAGTTGGGGGAACTCACAACCCAACAGGAATTCCTTATGTTAGATTATGGGGAGAAAGGACAACCAGTATTCCCTTATGTTGTGGACCCCTTTCAAGATGTGTTTCTACAAGACTTCTCTGGTATAACACAGAAGAGAGATGTTGAGTTTACTATCGAATTGTTTCTAGGAGCAGAGGAAGTTTCCATTTCACCTTACCGAATGGTGCCAGCATAGCTACAAGAACTAAAGGTTCTGTAAGAGTAATTGGAGCGTAATGGATTTATACGTCCTAGTACATCAACATGGGAATCCCCTATGCTATTTTCTATGAAGTCTAACAGATCATTGAGGCTATGTGTTCAATATAAGAAGCTAAACCAGATGACAGTTAATGACTGATACCCTCTTCCTATAACTAATGACCTATTTGACCATCTCAGAGGTTCTTCGATGTTTTCTATGTTATATATGAGATTCGAAAACTATCAATTTTGGGTGATAGATTATGAAATAACATATACATCTTTTTGAAGCAGGAGCGGGTTGTATGAATTTATGGTTATGTTGTATGGTTTGACAAATGCATTAGAGATGTTCATGGCCTTGATAAACTGGATACTCCACTCGTATTTGAATCAGTTTTTTATTGTGCTCATTGAAAACATCATGGTGTACTCCAAATATCATGATTATCATTCAAAACATCTTGACATTATTTGGAGTAAACAAATAGATCATAGGCTTTACGCCAACCTATCTAAATTTAAGTTCTGGATTGGTGAGGTGCACTTTCTAGGACATGTCATTTCTATTTCTCGTGTGTTGGTGGATCCGAAAAAGGTGGACACTACGGTGTCTTGGGAGCAGCACAAGAACATCTGTAATATTTTGAGTTTTCTAGGTTTTTCTAGTTATTACTAAAGGATTATTAGAGTCTTTTCTCACTTGGAAGTGCTTCTAACATACCTAACCAATAAGGGGGTTAATTTTAATTAGTTAGAGCCCTATGAGAATTCCTTCCAATAGTTGAAATAGCATTTGACTAACACCCCGATCCTAATCATGCCTAAAAAAAATAAGTACACCTTGTTCTGTGATGCATTTGTTGTTTGACATGGGGTAGTGTCAATGCAGGATGATCGAGTTGTAGCTTATGGGTCAAGATAGTTTGGACCAAATGAAAGGAATTATCCTACTCATGACCTAGAGCTGGAAGATATGGTTCATGCCTTAATGTCTTGGAGGCATTACTTGTTGGGAGAACACATTACTATGTTTACTGACCATAAAGGTCTCTAATACGTCTTCTCTTAGTAGTATTTGAATCTTTTCCTGTGATAGTGGGTTGAGTACCTGTAGTCCTTTGTTTTTGAGTTGGTTTACGCACCATGGAAAGGGAATAGTGTCTCCAATGCTATGATCTAGAAGACCCAGAATTAGGTAGTTCAATAATTCAGTTTAGTATGGGTGATGATGTCCTTGTTTGATAATATGCATTTGGAGGTACTAGATGGGCACATATTGATGACCATATCATCTATAACCATTTAATATTCCCTTATGATATGTGTTAAAGTGATTCAATTGGTGGATCCGATGTTTTTGACTATTATGTAAAGCCATAATGGTGGGTAGTCACCTTCAGGTTGGACATTCGGTTCTGATGGAGTTGCATATGTTCAGGCTCGTATTGTGGTGCCAATAGATGCATAGGAGGAGTTGATTCGTGGGTCCATGCATTGAATTGTGTAGTGAATAAGTTCTTGGCTACGATGTATTGTGATCTTCATAGGTAGTTTTGGTGGCCAGGAATGATGAATGATGTTCCATGTTTTGTGTCACGATGCCTTACCAACCAGTAGGTGAATGCTGAGCCCCAACAACTAGTTGGGTTGTGCAGTTATTAAATTTTCTAAAGTGGAAGTGTAATGAAGTCACGATGGACTTTGTGGAGGTCTTCCAAGGATTCCATGGAAGAATGGTGCAATTTGGGTGGTGGTAGATCAGCTTACCAAAGTGGTCCATTTCATTCCAATTAAGGAGACCTATACAGTCAACCGGTTGGGGGAATTGTATGTTAAATAAATAGTGTGGTTTCATGGTGTGCTGAGGACCATTGTTTCAGATGATTATCCATGTTTTACCTCATACTTTTGGAAGGGAATAAGAAGGCACTTGGTACCCTATTGTTTTTTAGTAAGTCTTACCACCCACAGACTGACAGGCAGTCGGAGCATGAAATTCAAGTATTAAATGACTTGTTGATTGAATGTATTGTAGATTTCAATGATTCATGGGAAAATCACTATTCCCTTGTTGATTTTACATAAATTAACATCATTTAGGCTACATATTAGAAGGAACCATTCATGTAACTAAATAAGAGGCAATGTGGATCACTGTTGTGTTGGTTAGAGGTCATATATTCTAAGCTATTTGGAAGAATTCTTGTACATGAGACGTCAAAGAAGATTCATTTGATTCAAAAGAATATGGAAATGGCATATAGTAAGAAGTAGTATTACATAGATCAGAATCATAGAACTATTGAGTTCATAGTGGGTGGTAACATGTTTCTTTGGGTACCAGCTAGGTTGCGTCACTGTTGAATCCAGAAATATGACAACATGACTTCTTGGTATGTGGGGACATTTGAGATTAATGACAGGATTGGGCCAGTGGCTTACTTATTGGATTGTCCACATTAGTATTGTGCGATGCAGGATGTTTTCCATTTTTCATAACTCCAAAATTAGCATCCTAATCAATCTCATGTAATAAATTTTGAGGATGTCATTCTTGAGGATGATGTATCCTTTGAGGAGCACCTGGTTCACATTTTGGATCATAGTGAGAATGTTTTTTGGGGAAAGGTTGTGCCCTTAGTTAGTGTCCTATGGCAACATGGAAAATTCTAGATGAAACATGGTAGAGGGGAATATATATGCAGGCTCAATGGCACAATCTCTTTTCTTTGGCAACTCAATGATGCTTGGAATGAGTGGCTCAAGGACAAGCCGTTATATGGTACGGAGGTTATATGATCCCAGATTTCTCTGTAATGTATGTTATTGTTTATGGTTCAGTTTTAGTCCCATTTTTTGGTTAGTTAAATGTTTTCCTAGGTCCTTATGATGGATTGGGGTTTTTCTGTGGGTTTGGGACATGAAAAATGGGGGAAAGGGTATTTCTGGGCAATCTTCGCGATTTTCCCACGGTTTGGAAAACCGTGCGAGGGGAGACTATGCTTGAAGTAGAAATACAAAGAGTTTGTGATTGGTCTTGAAAAAACATGTGAGAGAGACGGTGTGCAGACAATAACCTCCACATGGTTTGGGCATGGGTTGGGAAACCATACGGTTAAACTATGCGGCCTGTAAATTTTATAGAATTGAAAATATGCCATTTCAGGGAAATAAGAGGCACTCAGGATTTTCCTCCATTCTTCCTCCTCCATACCTTGTGATTACCCAAAAGCTCCAAGAGCTTCCATGGATCAATATACCTCATATTTGGGCCTTTTGGGGTGTCATTGGTTGCATATAGAAGATCTAGGTAAGGATAATCCCTCTCTTTCTTTTCTTTTTGGTTTAATGTTTTTATTTCTCCTGGAGCTCCTTCCGGTGCCCTCAAACCCTTATTTTTCATTGAGGATAAGGGTAAACCATCAATGGTTGGTTGAATCGAGATCTAAGACTTTGATTGAAAGGGCGTTCACCAATAGATTCAAGGTACATTGTCTACAAGTTATATTCCTTTGGTCTTATGTAGATTTGTGCATGTAGGCTATTTATTATTTCCCACTTTTGATGAATTCTTGGTAACTTTGAAAGGATGCGATGTATTGGATGTCTAAAAAACCTAATTAATCCCTCATTATCCCCATGGGATGCATAGAGGATGACATAACCTATTTTAGGGCCACCAAGGGGGTGCGCTGATATTTCCGGACATAGAGTTGTCTAAGTAAGTGTAAGAACGATGTTCAAGAATGTAGAGCCCATGATGAATACAATAATATGCTTAATGTATATAAAAGTGGTGTTTTATTAATATACATAGTTTTTGTAATGGCCTAATATGTTTTTTGGTTGTAATGAAAAATGGTTAAATAGATTAATGGAAAAATTCTAGGGGACTAGCTTTATATTTGAATATGCTTAGTGAGATAGGCATGGGAATGAGAAATTGGTCTAAAGGGTTAAGTAAAATAAATGATGAATGTGTTAATGGATTGAGGAAATAATTTTAATTTCCCATATATTGATATTTTTTTGATGTTGTGAATGATGATGGCAATGGTTGATTATGGTGAATGATAAATAAGCATGTGCACATAGCTTGGTTGAGTGGGGGTATCGATGTGAGGTTCTTTTCCCACTAGTTGAGATAGATCAAGGATTTAGCTCCTCACCTAAATTCACTATTTAGGGAAGGGGATATAGTTTTATTACCCTAACGGTGGTATTACATCCATACTGAGGCTTTGATGTATGGGTTATGGGTTTGTTATAATGAGATGCCTAGTGAGATATGACATGATTTTATTCCCTTTTTCTTGAGATAATTGAATATGTCTATTCCATTAAACAAATGGAAATATAGATTAAATCATGATATGGCTAAGTTGAGAACCCAGAGTAAATGGTAATATAGTTTAAAGAACATAGTCCAGAATGGTCTATTAAAGTGTTTATCTTTACTTGCCATTATTTATCATGTACATGCACCATCTTATTTTTATGGATATTTTTTAGATACTAATGGTAGTGGACTACTAAGTTATAATAACACCTTTCTTAGTTCGGCATTGGGTACCCGAGTAGAATTTTTTATTGCATGTTATGATATGTGCAAGGAACCTCTATTAGGGAGTGGATTTGGACATTGGACAAATTTGGGTGAGGTTCCAAATACAGATTGCAGATCATTTTTAGGATTCTATTGTTTTTATTTCTTTTGGAGATTTTTCCCTTGGAACAGCAGCATGAAACGACATATTTAATGTTGCATAAGGTTTTTCACAATTTTTGGATTTGGTTATTTATGCCTTTTTTTGAACGTTTCCTATTGTTTCAGTTATTTAAATCATTATATACATTGGATTACTATGGTATTGAGGGTATAGTCTCCCTACAAAACCTATTAGACCCTCACTACTAGTCATCAAACTCTATCAAATAGGGAGGCACACTTGAGTTCATGTAGCGACCAGGATCAGGGCCCCAGATTAGTGGCTCTCGGGTTAGGGATGTTACAGAAAGAGTTTAAAATAATTTAAAAGAATTCAAGACCCAATTGATCCTAAATATTGGATAGAATAAGATAAAATTACATTATTGGGGGATATGTGAATTTCCCATAGAAAAAATAATGCAAAAATTTATGTCTTAAAAAATATAAATATACTTATAAATGATTAAATATAATTAAAATCTTTTAAAGACATTTAAAATAATAATTGATGTAATAAAAAAAGTTATTATGAAAATTTATTTGGGAATTATTATAACAATGTTAATAGAATATTAATGTGATAAATCATTAAATAAATTATATTTTTAATGGATTTTCCCTAAAAATTATTGATTAGATGTTGTTCCTCACACCCAAATTTCAGAAGGGTTGGTTGTATTATTCACATTTATTTAATGGTATACAAAAAAATTACAATTCTTTTTAATTGGTTATATTATTAAAAAAGAATAAAATCGACCCCAAATTTTTAGTGATTGTATCTTGATACCTCTTAATGAGTTAATACTTTCCCTTTTAGTTGTTTTTCTATAAAACCTATGTTTTTTACTTCAAAAGGTAGTGGGAATAGGAATAAAAGAAATATATGTGTATAGAGAGGATTTATATAAGAAATATTTTTTAAAAACGATCTTAATTCTTTCAAATATAAATAAATAAGCACTAAGAGATAATGAGGAATTATAGGATATAAAATAATTTTACAAGGTAAGGATAATTATGGAATTGGGATATCATTGGAGATTGATAATAATTTGTTGATCATCGAGATTTGAAATTTGAGAATTTTTTAACAATATATATATGTAATCCACTATAAGGGTCTATTTATAGCATTCAAATTAATTGAGAAAAATTTAGAATCCAAACGTGTTGAAGGATGTTGCGGGGGGGGGGGGGGGGGATAATTATTAGAAAATAATAATTTTACAATTGATTGGGTTATCCAGACACCATTATATACCCAATAAACTTTACTATGTAGTAGATGTAGTTGATTCATCAATTTAGAAATATTCAAAACACAACAGAAGGATGTGGATCTATCCCCAGTTGGATAGTATAAAAATATTCCATGTGATTATCTTTCCATCACCACTATCTAGATGGTTATCCTCAACCACATGGATAGTAGAATTATTTTATATATGAGTTACTTACCATATGTAATTAGATAAATAATACATTTTTCAAGATTTTCGGTGCATCCTGATGCTTCCAAAAAACCTCCATGGTTTATCAATATCTATTTAACAACTCCAATTGATTTGATAACATCATTCCATGAGTTCAATAACGTCATCAATACATCATCAATACCATTTCAATATAATATGATGAAGTCATAAAAATCATACAGTAACAAATAATACCACATGAAATATGTAACTACCAATATCTTAAATGAAATCATTAAAAACATTAAATAGTTTTTGTGATATTTAAAACAAAAAATGTGATCAGAAAAAAACATCTAACTCTTCAAATATTATTAATCATTCTCAAGACATGAATATTTATATCTATTTCATAAACATTTATAATAATCACTCCTAGATAATTTTAAAGCATGGGGTGCACCATTAGTGGAATTTATTTAATAAGAAATACAAGATGGGATTTTTTCCTTCCATTGGATGAGAATATCATATTCCATTTAATATGATTTAAACAAACTAATAATTCCACGTCTATGGTAGTAAATAAGTGTATGGTTTTTTGAAAATAAAATTAATCGAGTCATGTATATAGGTTGAGGACACTGGATATGCAACCTTATTGACATGAGATATCATGAAAAAGGGGTTATATTGCATTATAATCATTCATTTGAGATATAATGTTATTCTAAAATTTACTTGTTTTGAATGGGTTCCATAGTATGTATCAAGATTCCACTCTTGGAAATTTGATGGTTCAACTTGTTTCTACGGAGATATGGAACTAAAGAATCCCAGATTACGTATATCCAAGAACATTGTTAATATTTTATATGATATATATATATATATATATATTAGTATATTAATCTTAGGTCTGAGGAATAATATTTATTCAAGTTTATTGGTCGATCAGAAGTATATATTTATCAAAGTATAAAGGCATTTTTATTTAAATAAAGATTCATTATTAAAGGACTATTATATAATGAGAATGAAAATAATACAAGTTAATATCAAGGGATAATGATATTTAATTTCAATAAATATTTATATCTTCATGTAATATAATATTTATTTGTTCTCTTGGTTATTAACAAGTCAAGTTAATAACAATAATAATATTAATATTTAGACATAGGAAATTATAATGATTAAGAGAATATTATAGTATTTTTATAAAACTAATATTATAACCCTCTATCAACAAATTACTGACTATAGAATTTTTGAAATAATGAATTTCTATTTGTGAAGACAATTTTCATGAACAATAATTCAATCTCTAGAGAATTATCTCAGCCATGATATATTATCAAGAATACTCCATGTTGTTTCAGTATTAGTGATCCTCCCCTTCCTTCTTCAGCTATATGATGATCAAGAGAATACAAATATACATCATTAGGATTATATAGGCACATCCACGTTTTATTAGAAAATGCATGGATCGCCACTATAGGGAATCATCCCTTTATTTATAAATCATAATTACGGTTGTGAAGGAAGGAAAAAATTCATTTGACCAAAAATAATGAATAAATATATTATGTAATTATTAACCAATATACGATAGAATAAAAATTACCGGTGAGAATATGTCATTATGGATTCATGGAATGAATTTCAATCTACTTATAATGAGAAATTTGATGAAGTTAATGGAATAATTTTGTTGGGTTCCACATTACATTCTTTTATTGTGCCCCAAACATTTATGATGTATGCGATATGGTTCTAGGGTGACCTGAGTTTTCATGTAGTTCATGTTACATACATATTTTTTGTTTTGGGTATGGTTGTCTAAGGGATTTTTCACACAATTTTAGGGATGGGAATATATCCCACTAGGTGGTTTATTTTTTATGGGAGACATCCAAAACTAATAGAATATGGTAAGGAAAACCTCATGTTTCTACTTAAATTCATTGGAATCTAGTTATATATTTTATTAGGCATAATAAATGAATTATTATTTAGACCATTCCACATATTCATAAACTACATTACTAGTTCTATTTGGGGAACCATTGGTGGTGGATTATTATGTTCTACTCACAACCTAATCTGAGGGCCCTTGAAATTTGGTACCCAAGAAGACATCATTATTCATAATTTTTAGTTTGGAAGAGTCCCTTGATAAGAACAATCAAGAAAGATAAGATCAACATGGATTTAGAGACATATATGTGTTGGGGCTCATGGATGGAAGTATATGATACTTGTTTTAAATTATATTGTTTATTTTGTATATGTGACAAGAACGGTGGTTGAAAAATTGTTATATATAAAAAATTTCTTTTTTTATTGTATTAATTATATAATAATTATTATTTTTTATATTCAGTGCACAATAATTTCTATTTTATTGTTGATTAGTTATTTAGACTATTTTTTCTCTAATTTGAGTTTATAATATCACCATGGTAACACTATATACCCCCAATAGTAGTTGAAAAACTCAAACATATGTGGAGGAATTATTTAGGCCATGTGGAATCCATTAAAAATTGAATGTTGAGGTATATCACTCCAACAAGATGTTACGCTGAATATGGAATTCATTTTAGAATTAATTTTGTCAATGTTAGGATAATTTGAATGAATTATAAAATATTTAACCGATTTTTTATCAATATTGAGGATAGTGGAATTGGATATTTGATTTTATGGTTCGTGGTTCACACTGATGCTATAATAGGATAGTGGTTTATTCTTGAAAAACATGGTTGGATTTTTTAAGTTGTTTGGCTTCTTCATTGAACACTAAAGGTGGTGTTAGGAAAGATGTTCCATGATTCCATATGATATAAATATGTCAATATATCATTTCTATTTTTTAGTCATTTTAGAGAGTCCATGTTATATATAGTATTTATGGTAATAAATCTTTTATTTTTATGGTAACATAATAATAACACTATTAGAAAAATTATAATAGGCTTCATGGAATTATTTTTGGTTTTTATACAACAAATGTTAAAATTATTTCTAACATAAATTATTAATAATAGATGTAAAAAATTATTCATATTTGTATTTAATGATGTTTATTATATTAAATAATGATAAAACCCTTATGTTAATTTGTTTCAATATAAATTATTACAATAACTAAAATTGAAAATCCTTTAAAAAAATAGAAGTGTCATTATTCTTTCTTCATTCTTCCAGCTCCTGATTTTATGAAAACTAAATCTCTAGATCTAAAAATATTTTTACCTGTTACTAATTTATCCATAATCCATCTCCATATTCTTACTCCCCTGTCCACCTTCCCATTCCCAAATAAATTTTTATCCTCCTTTCCCTATTAGAGTCATATATCTCATTCAGTAACTGATCTATAACATTTATCTATATTATTTTTGATTTTATAATATTTAGTTTTATAAATATGGAATCATTATTATAAATTCATTATATGAATTTTAATTTGATAATTTTCCATGAATATTTATTTTGTTTTCAACTTATGATTATAAGATTATATTTTATCTTGGTTTAAAATTCATTGACAACGTTTTAGTATTTATAAGTTTATATTCTATTTATTTAAAATATATGTTTCGTTTATAATGATTTTATTGATTTTTTGTTTATATGTTGTAATTTTATAAGTCTGAATATATTATAAATCATTAAATTTTAAATTTATATTTTTCTATATATTTATATGTTTAAATTTATAAATGTTTCAAATTTATACATTTTGAATTTTTTTTTATTTTTTTAAAATTTATCTACATATATTTATATATATTATTTAAATTTTTAATTATTTTATATTATTGATATATTATATTTTGTCTGTTGTAAATTAATGGGTCATTATTGGATAAAAACGTGAGGAACTTGTGTTGAATTAGAGAAAATGTTTGACCATTTTTTCATATCTATTGAAAAAGATCTTATAAATAATGATGTAATTCTATATCAATGTATAAAGTGTTTGAATACGAAAAAATTAGGGCCTTGAGAGATAAATACAAAATGATTTTTTTGGTTTAAATTATAGTTATAATTTTTTTGGCATAGTAAAATAGAAATGAATATATGATATAACATTGATCATCAGGTATAGTATGTTTTGTTGGATCATCATGATAAATTATTTCATGTTGTGGGTGTTTAGAGAATTGAAAAAATTACTTTTGTTGAATGGTTACTTAATATTTGGAAAAAAAAATTATTCCTTAGATGTATTAAATTTATAGTGTTATCAGTAGTGATTATATTGGTCAAATTAATATCATGAATTGGTTGGGGTAAAAAAATTTCACTAAATTACTCAATGAATTAAATGTTTTACATCCCACTAGTAAAAATATTTCATATTCTAATTGTGATGAAAAAATATTTTTCCTAATAAAAATTGGGTAAAATAAAATAATGATCTCCATAATGATTTGATATTTTATAGAAATGAATATGAAATTTTTTATTAATTTTCAAAATGTGGTACAACCTGACATTTAATGAATGAGAGATCTTTCAGTGATTCATTCACATTGATATGCACCAAAATAACTACAAATAAATTATAGAATCATCAAATAATTTATAGTTTAAAATAATTTTCTTCCAATTAAAATGCTAAAATGATTAATATATGGAATATGGGTTATTAAATATAGGATTGGAACCTACATAACACTATTGATTCACCAAAATTGAAGATATTTGATAAATAATTTCCAAAATTTGTAATTAAATATATAGAACTTAGAATGTGACAGTGCAGAGATGGAATGAAACCATTTGGAATCCTCAATAGGAAATATAATTATTATACTCTAAGGTTTATAGTTTATAACCATTATCCATTTTTTATTTATTAAAACAATAAGTTATAATGGGAATGATTATTTTAATAAAAATGTCTAATATGGATATTGTTGTTTTTCTATAACCATTGGTGGATGATTTTGATTTTCCCCATGATAAATGTATTAATTTTTTTATTCAAACCAGAAATTTAATTTTCTATTTCATTTTATTGTAATGTTCCATATAAATAATTTTTCTATATATCGAAACTTATCTGTATATAGTGTTATGGGATATAAAAATTCTGTAATTTTAATAAGAAGGATCTTTATATCATCAATTTCTGAATGAGAGAAAGATTACAAAAATGGGTTGTAAATTTTTTCAGAATTAACTTTCCATAATGATGATTAAAAGTTACATTTAATGACCAATAATATTATTATTTTCCCATAATCATTTTCATCTTAAGAATATTAAAATTTGGTGAAAAATCATTGTTATGTTTCGGAAGACATGTTTTTTGAATCATAAACAAAATATACAGATTAAATGGTCAATCTTATTAAATTCACATTATTGGAGGTAAAAACTAACAATTAATATAATGATACATTTTGTATGAGAATGATGTATATGGGGGCTGGTATATTTACATTTGATGTATCCTTTTGAATGTTACATGAAAATTATAAAGTCTTATAATAAAAACCCCCATAAAATAGAAATCTCTATTATTAATGAATATATTAGAGGAGGTGATTGAACTATATATTGACTAATTTTATGAATTGGGAGGCCTTGGAATCCCTATATCATGATATCGTGTAGTAAATTGTAATGTAAAAGGGATTTATAGCCTAGAAGTAAAATTAATTCCATGTAATGTAGTTATGTTAGAACATTAACAAACAAAAGGTGTATTTTGTCCATTTATATCATTAACTATTTCTAAATTTAAGGAGTTATATATATAATGAAATAAAATTTGGTTGATTAATGATGACAACACTAATAAAATTAATGGTTATAGTTAAATTGAACAATAATTCATCCGCATCAGAAACATTGAAATGACTATTAAGGGGACCATATATTAATATGATCTGAAAGCTAATTTTTAAAATTTATGGCTTCATATTGTATAGAAATTTTTTTAAAAATAAGAATACCATTAAAAATATCATACTAACGGACATCCATAATAAAAATATTTTCTTGACTGAAAAGGACAAAAAACCCAATTTTTACGTCAATTTTTTTTATATTTACTGTAGATATATGAGAAATTTATGAAAGTAATTTTTTAATAATAATGTTTATGTTTAACTAGATTAATAGTAATAGTGTATGAAACATTAGGGTTATCTAATTAAACGTGTTTATTAGAAAAGACTTAATTTAACATATAAAACATTTATCACAGAAACACAAGTGAAGAATATATTTTTTATTTTAAACCAATAAATGATTAATGTTATGGGAAAATCCTTTGGGGTTTTTAGATATTAATAATACTTTATAATTCTGAGATATTTATTCACCTATTTTATGATTACAAGAAGATACCATTGACTATTATTTAGACATAGGTTATGCTATTGGAAATTATCAGATTAAAGAGATATGGAAAATGACTCTATTTCTCTCCTAGTTGTTAAGGTGAATATCTATTATTAGAAATTATTTTTTGGAACTGTGAAATGTAAATATTTTTTACATTTTGATATTTAAAAATATAGATAATTTTTATTCCAACTATTTCTGTGTTAATTTCTACGTTTATATTTTTTAGGTATATAATTTTTGGATGAAGAAGACTAATATCATTTTTTTTCTTTTACTATTTCTTTGTTTTAGTCACTTTTAGGTATTAATGATCTTTTTAGTAATATGAGTTAGAACAATGGATATAATATTATTTTTAAAATGAATATTACATTTTTTACTTTTAACAATCATTTATATAAGGACCCGGCCTTAAACATTACTTAATGTTGAATTAAATGAATAATTCACATTGAGGATCCTTTCAGGTTTAGAGTTTTATTGAATTAGAACATAACAATTACATCTCAAAAGATTACAAAGTAGACACTTCTACTAAGTTTCCATAATAAAAAAACTCTTAAAAAGAAACATGTCTAGTTCCATGTTTTATATAGCATGACATTCCCTTGATCCCATCCTTGACCTTATTCCACATTATGTCCTGTGAAAAACATTTCAAAAAAACTTGGGGTGAGCATAAAAAGCTCAGTAAGGTATACACAAAGAATGAAAGCTGTTAGTTTTTCAAACATCAAGTAAACCATGTATACTTTATCAAAGTAATACCTTCACCTTCATGAAGTAGTAAAAAACTCTTCACTGAATAAAATATCATTAATTACGTTTTTGTAACCAAAGGATTACCATAAAACCCATATAAAGAACACATAACATATATAAAGGTAACATGAGACATAAACATACTTAAGTGGAATAACCATACGATCGACTTCCACACATATCACTTAATGGAATAGCCATACGGCCAACTTCAATACATACTTAATGGAATAGACATACGGACGACTTCCATACCCAATGCATTGGAGGTTATAACGTAACCACCCGTCCTGGTATTCACGGAACCACCCGTCATATGTTTTATCACGTAATCACCCGTCAAATGTCCAAGTACCAATATAAAATCATAAAACATAAAACCAATATAAATGAATGATAACATCTCCACATTTCAATCACAATATATCATAATATAATCCTTTATCAAAACCATTTTCAATACCAAAATACATAAAAGAGTATCTGGTATTTATTTTATTTTAAAAACATTACGGCTTGTTGAGGAAGCCAAAGACCAAATAATACTCACAACAGCGGAAAAGGTCGTTGTCACCGCGTACGTTAAAAAAAATTCTTTTTTGTCGTTTAGTAAAACGCTTCGTTGAAAAAGATTCCTTTTGAATAAATGTAAAAGTCAAAGGGGTTTATACACCGTATAAAAGAAAGTTGTGTATAAAACGAAATATGCCTCAATGAAAGGAGATTGAGACGAAGTCCCTTACCTCTGGTCCGACTTGAATCGATCATTCTTTACCGTCCTGAATAATAAACTTGAGTTAATTTCTACCTGATTAAGAACCTTTTTAAAGTTCATTATTCCTTTTATATCACTTATTTCCATGTTATAAACATTATGTAACCATTTATGTTAATAATGTTTTTTTTGTCAACATTTGGTTCTTAAGTCGAATGTGGACTTCTTACAATTACATGTTGATTGTGTGGTCAAAGGTTATTTTTATCCAGAATGACATTCCTGATTTGGATATCATATATATCATACATATCCAGCATATACATGTATTTATAATATTACAAAATCATTTAGAGGTAAGAAATGAAATGCACCGTTCATGGAGACGGTAAGCCGTACGTATGCATGAAAGCTACATTCATTTCTTTTCCATATTAATGGAATTAAAACTAAATGAGAGGTATGTATATTTTAATTCCAGAATTATATTCATCATTTAGATATATCATTAATTATATATATCCATTATATACATTTACTTTTAATATTACATGACATTTGGGGATAAGAAATGAAATGCACCGTTCATGGAGACGGTAATCCGTACGTACGCATGAACGCTATTTTCATTTCTATCTCATACTTTAATGGAAAGAAATGATAATGGTATAGAGGTATATTATAATTCCCGTATAAAATCATATATAATAACTTTAAATCCATCCTTTACACGTCCCACATATGGTATTAACGAATCATATCACTTTGAGGGGGCGGTAGTCCGCACTTCCTTAAATGAAGATATCATGTTTACCCATAATGGAAACCATAAAGGTATGCCCAAAATGAAAAATACATAAGCTTAAGGAAAACATAAACATATTATATATCATATATAAATATAGTGTCATATTAATGGCCACCTTTGAAGGTGTTAAAAAAATGTTGAACAATCATCGTTTCGGGAGGCAGAAATTCGCCATCCACGGAAACAGTATGTTCTTTAACCATTATATGGAGGTGTGTGTAAGTGTAGCTCTAATAATTCTTATAACAACATTCTATTCTATTTAGGATACTGGATTTGTTACAAAAGAAAAGAATAAAAAGAGTTTAGGGGGTTGGAGAAGCAAAATAAAACAAAAGGACTCAAAAGAAGACATTACCTTAAAATTGGGTAACTCCCCTTGGTTTGAGATCAAAGGCTTCATTGGGAAGACTTCTGCCCAAAGTGAGGCTTCATGGAGTAATAGAGGGATGTGGAGAGCCAAAATGGTCAGGGTTTGGCCGAGACAAAGGCTTTGGGAGTGTGGGTAAGGAGGTAGAGGTGGGGGCCTTTTATAAGAGGAGAGGAGGGGCACTCTTGGAAAGTAAAGAAAAGTCACTTTATTTTAAAATGGTATTCGGATTTAAGAGGTCCCACAATGATGTATTTAGAGGATAAGGTGATAAGGGTTCGAAATCCACTCATCCAATTGGTTTTGGAAATGTGTAGGTCTTGGATATTACATTATCTTTCCATTTTATTTAAATCGTTAAATAATGAGGTCATCGCTGCATCATGATGATGTCATAAATAAATTAATTTTTTTAATGTCTAAAAATTATAAAAAATATACTATGATTTAGGAAATATTTTTATCTTTACAATTACTATTTATAGTAAAAAATATGACTTGTATAATCCCATGTAAAAATTGTTTTAGTAAAACATTTCATGTGTGTGTCATTTTTTACTTTAACATTAAATAAAAAGTTATTTATGTCATTTCGCAACCAAAGTGGCTCCATGGGGTCCCCAAGTTGACCCATGGATTGTCTTGGTCGGCCATGACACATCCAATAAGGGTTGGACATGTGTCAAGCTCATCTCATATTATTAAAACATTATTTTTACCTTAAACTACACTAATTACCTCTAAACGTGATTAAAAACATAATAAGTTACTTTTCACCAAAAAATTATTTTAATCTCATTGAACCACATTTTACTTCTTAATGACAACCATGTATGTCAGATTTTTTAAATTCAAAACACAGAAGTGGTAAATTTTCATTTAAACGAAAAATCAGTTTTTATAAGTACCACTTAGTGGTTTCACTATACATCAAAAATTGAAGTTTTTCAGAATAATATCAAAAATTAACCCTAAGATATATTTGATATTCCGAATTAAAAAATTAAGTCCATTTTACAAAATTCACAACATATAAGTTTCATTAATTAATTTAATAATTAATTCCCTCTGTCAGAGCAAATAGCGTGTTTTTATGAAACAATAAGTATCAAATGATTGACACTAGTTTAAGTCCGATTTCAAAGTGAAAATAATTCCAACGACCACTATTGGATTTAATGGTAAAAATATTTTCTAATTTAGCTTTAAAACCAATTCAAATTATAATCTATTCATATAAATAAATTTGATTAAAAATTGGGTTTGAATTAAAATACAACATTTTACAATATAAATTAAAAAACGAACTTTATCGGAAAGATACCAAAAATTAACACAAAGTTAAATTTGATGTCCCAATTCTAAATAAGAGTTATATTTGGTTCAATAGAATTTATAAGATCGATAAAAACTATATTTAATGACGGTTCGCCGTCAAAAGGTGATAAGTGGACCTTTAGTGAAGATTTGGGTATAAATGCCTAAAATTGAATTCTTTTCGTATTTGAAGCCTTTATCTTTAATTGGATAAATATAAAAACATTTAAAAACATATATAATCATATTTTAGTTATTTCTATCCATTCCCTCTAGTAAAACGGCTACGTGTTAACTAACATTTAAAATAATATTATTTTATTACTAGTGTGCAACGTAAGTTTTCAAAGGAACTCAACGTTGCGTATCGGGTACGCTATCGATCATAGCAACCCATTTAAATTAAAATTAATATTTAATTTGTAAATATTAATAAATATGAAAATTCTTTATTCTTTATTTACCTGGGATGTTACATCCTTCCCCCGTTTTGGGAATTGCGTCCTCACGATTTTATTCACTTATCAAAATAAGTGGGGGTATTTATCCCTCATAGCATTTTCAGATTCCCACGTTGCCTCTTCAATCACATGGTTTTTCCACAAAACATTTACCTGATGAATCACCTTATTCCGTAACACATGCTCCCTGTGGTCAAGAATCTGGACTTGTTGTTCTTCATATGATAGTTTCTCCTCCAGCTGAACTACCTCTGGACTCAAAACATGAGATGGATCTGGCATATACTTCCTCAACATCGAATCATGAAAAACATTGTGTACCTGAGATAAACTCGGAGGTAAAGCCACTCGGTAAGAAACTGATCCAAGATTCTCCAGAATTTAATATGGTCCAATGAACCTTGGACTCAACTTTCCTTCCTTACCAAATCTCATCACACTTTTCCGTGGAGAAACCTTGAGAAAAACATGATCACCTACCTCAAAAGATAGATCTTTCATCCGGTTATCTGCATGACTCTTCTGCCTACTTTGAGATGTTCTCGTGTGTTTCTGAATCAATTGAACCTTTTCTTCCATCTCTTCTACCTATTCTGGTCCCATCAGCTTCCTTTCACCCACTTCATCCCAAATTGCTGGAGTTCGACACCACTTCTCATATAATGCCTCAAATAGTTCCATCTGTATACTGGAATGAAAACTGTTATTTTAAGAAAACTCAACCAAAGAAAGATGTTGGTCCCAACTTCCCTGATAATCCATCGAACAAGCTCATAGCATATCCTCCAAGGTCTGAATTGTTCGTTCTGACTGCCCAACTGATTGCGGATGAAAAAATGTTCTAAAATTTAATTCAGTACCAAACGACTTCTGAAGGCCTTTCCAAAAGTTATAAGTAAACCTGGGATCACGATCAGACACAATGGAGAGAGGAACTCCATGTAACCTGACTATATCTTTAAGATACAAACGGTAAAGTTGATCTAGGGAAAAAGTATCTCGTATAGCAAGGAAATGAGCAGATTTATTCAAGCGATCAATAATAACCCAGATTGCATTATTACCTCTAGATGTCTTCGATAATCCCACGACAAAATCCATGGATATATTTTCCCATTTCCACTCTGGAACTGGTAAAGGCTGAGGCATCCCTTTCGGTAACTGCCGCTCTGATTTAACCTGTTGACATGTCAAACACTTCACAGTAAAATCAGCAATATCTCTTTTCATTCCATCCCACCAGTAATACTCCCGCAGATCTCTGTACATCTTAGTACTTCTAGGATGAACTAAAAACGGAGAACTATGAGCTTCACATAACAACTCATTATTCAACTGTGAATAACAAGGAACACATAATCTCTTCCCAAACCTCAAAACACAATCATTATCAATGTTTAATTCATGCAACCTACCCTTCTGAACCAGCTCTACCTTTTTCTGCAACTCACTGTCTTGCTGTTGTGCTTGCTTGATTCTATCTGATAGGGAAGATGTCACTGATACCTGAAACAAAACAGAAGGACTTCCTACACGAACAACTTCCATTCCAATGTTCATCAAATAAAAAACCAAAGGATCTCATTCAAACGTAGCATGGTTAATGAAGCATTACTTTTTCGACTCAAAGCATCAGCCACTTTATTTTCTTTTCCCGGATAGTAGTGAATTGTACAATCATAATCCTTGATTAATTCCAGTCATCTCCTCTGTCTCATGTTCCATTATTTATGAGTGAATATATACTTTAAACTTCTCTGATCAGTATATATTTCACACATTACTCCATACAAATGATGCCTCCAAATTTTTAAAGCAAAAACAACAGCAGCTAATTCCAAATCATGAGTAGGGTAATTTACCTCATGAGTTTTCAACTGTCGTGAAGCATAAGAAATTAACTGACCATTCTGCAATAGGACGCAACCAAGTCCTTTCAATGAAGCATCACTGTAGATAACAAACTCACCATTCCTAGAGGTAGTGCCAAAACTGGAGAATTCACCAATCTTCATTTCAACTCCTGAAAACAATCATCACATTCTTTTGTCCAGATAAACTTAACACCCTTTCGAGTTAGCTTACTCATTGGACTAGATAACCGTGAAAAATTTCTAACAAACCTTCGGTAATAGCCTACCGAACCAAGGAAGCTACCAATCTCAATTAAATTTTTGGGTCTTGGCCAGTCTTCCAGAACTTTTGTTTTTGCAGGATCAACAGTTATGCCATCTTTTGAAACAATGTGACCCAGGAAAGAAATTTGTTGTAACCAAAACTCACACTTGCTAAATTTCCAATAAAGTTTCTTTTATTTTAAGGTTTTCAAGATAACCCATAAATGACGTTCATGCTCCTCTTTACTTTTAGAAAACACCAAATGTCATCAATAAAAACAACCAACATTTTTCACCTGAGTCAACTGAGCCATCACTGTAGTAAACTACTCAATTCTGATTCTGACCATCTTAGTATGGTGATTTGGAAGGTCATTTCCCTCTGTATGCCTTCCCAGCAAATCTGTTCTGCTTCCTCTATGAAAATCGATTCTTAACACAAAAATATCTTAGGTGAATCAACATGGTAATCTTTAAATGCTATATCATTTCATTCATTCCATAAATTAACTTATAATTTAATAATTTTCTAACTCCTAAAGTTATCTAAACTGACCTTTGATACCAACTATAAGGCCCCGGCCTTAAGCATTACTTAATATTGAATTAAATGAATAATTCACATTGAGGATATTTTCAGGTTTAGTGTCTTAGAGAATTTGAACATAACTATTACATCTCAAAAGATTACAAAGTAGACACTTCTACTAAGTTTCCATAATAAAAAAACTCTTAAGAAAACATGTCTAGTTCCATGTTTTATATAACATGATATTCCCTTGATCCCATCCTTGACCTTATTCCACATTAAGTCCTGTGAAAAACATTTCAAAAAAACTTGGGGTGAGCATAAAAAGCTCAGTAAGGTATACACAAAGAATGAAAACTGTTAGTTTTTCAAACATCAAGTAAACCATGTATACTTTATCAATGTAATACCTTCACCTTCATGAAGTAGTCAAAAACTCTTCACTGAATAAAATATCATTAATTACGTTTTTGTAACCAAAGGATTACCATAAAACCCATATAAAGAACACATAAAATATATATAGGTAACTTGGGACATAAACATACTTAAGTGGAATAACCATACAGTCGACTTCCACACATATCACTTAATGGAATAGCCATACGGCCAAATTCCATACATACTTAATGGAATATCCATACGGCCGACTTCCATACCCAATGCATTGGAGGTTATAACGTAACCACCCGTCCTGGTATTCACGGCACCACCTGTCATATGGTTTATCACGTAACCACCCGTCAAATGACCAAGTACCAATATAAAATCATAAAAAATAAAACCAATAAAAAGGAATGATAACATTCCCACATTTCAATCACAATATATCATAATAGAATCCTTTATCAAAACCATTTTCAATACCAAAATACATAAAAGAGTATATGGTATTTATTTTATTTTAAAAACATTACAGCTTGTTGTGGAAGCCAAAGACCAAATAATACTCGCGGTGGCAGAAAAGGTCATTGTCACCGCGTACATTTAAAAACATTCTTTTTTGTCGTTTAGTAAAACGCTTCGTAGAAAAAGATTCCTTTTGTATAAAAGTAAAATTAAAAGGGGTTTATACACCATATAAAAGAAAGTTGTGTATAAAACGAAATATTCCTCAATGAAAGGAGATTGAGACGAAGTCCCTTACCTCGGGTCCGACTTGACTCGATCGTTCTTTAACGTCCTGAATAAAAAACATGAGTTAATTTCTACTTTATTAAGAACCTTTTTAAAGTTCATTATTCCTTTTATATCACTTATTTCCATGTTATAAACATTATGTAAACATTGAAGTTAATAATGTTTGTTTTGTCGATATTTGGTTCTTAAGTCGAAAGTGGACTTCTTACAATTACATGTTGTTCGTGTGGTCAAAGGTTCTTTATATCCAGAATGACATTACTGATTTGGATATCATATATTTCATATATATCCAGCATATACATGTATTTATAATATTACATAATAATTTAGAGGTATGAAATGAAAGGTACCGTTCATGGAGACGGTAAGCCGTACGTACGCATGAACGCTACTTTCATTTCTTTGTCATATTAATGGAATTAAAACTAAATGAGAGGTATGTATATTTTAATTCCAGAATTATATTCATCATTTAGATATATCATTCATTATATATATCCATTATATACATGTACTTTTAATAGTACATTACATTTGGGGATAAGAAATGAAATGCACCGTTCATGGAGACGGTAAGTCGTACGTACGCATGAATGCTACTTTCATTTCTATCTCATACTTTAATGGAAAGAAATAATAATGATATAGAGGTATATTATAACTCTAGTATAAAATCATATATAATAACTTTAAATCCATCCTTTACATGTCCCACATATGGTATTAACGAATCACATCACTTTGAGGGGGCGGTAGTCCGCACTTCCTTAAATGAAGATATCGGGTTTACCCATAATGGAAACCATAAAGGTATTACCAAAATGAAAAATAAAGAATCTTAAGGAAAACATAAACATATTATATATCATATATAAATATAGTGTCATCTTAATGTTCACCTTTGAAGGTGTTAAAAGAATGTTGAACAATCATCGTTTCGAGAGGCAGTAATTCGGCATCCACGGAAACAGTATGTTCTTTAACAATTAGATGTAGGTGTGTGTAATTGTATCTCGAATCATTCTTATAACAACATACTACTATATTTGAGATACTGGAGTTGTTACAAAATAAAAGAATAAAAAGAGTTTAGGGGGTTGGAGAAGCAATATAAAACAAAAGGACTCAAAAGAAGACATTACCTTAAAATTGGGTAACTCCCCTTGGTTTGAGATCAAAGGCTTCCTTGGGAAGACTTATGACCAATGTGAGGATTCAAGGAGTAAGAGAGGGATGTGGAGAGACAAAATGGGCCGGGGTTGGCCGAGCCAAAGGCTTTGGGAGTGTGGGTAAGGAGGTAGAGTGGGGGCCTTTTATAAGAGGAGAGGAGGGGCACTCTTGGAAAGTAAAGAAAAATCACTTTATTTTTAAATGGTATTCAGATTTAAGAGGTCAGACATTGATGTATTTAGAGGATATGTTGACAAGGGTTCGAAATACACTCATCCAATAGGTTTTGGACATGTTAAGGTCTTAGATATTACATTATCATTCCATTTTATTTAAATTGTTAAATAATGAGGTCATCGCTGCATCATCATGATGTCATAAATAATTTAATTTATTTAATTTCTAAAAATTTTAAAAAAATACTATGGTGTAGGAAATCTTTTTATCATTCCAATGACTATTTATAGTCAAAAATATAACTTTTATTACTCCATGTAAAAATTGTTTTAGTAAAACATTTCATGTGTGTGTCATTTTTACTTTAACGTTAAATAAAAAGTTATTTATGACATTTCCCAACCAAGTGGCTCCATGGGGACCCCAAGATGACCCATGACTTGTCTTGTTCGGACATGACACATCCAATAATGGTAGGACATGTTTCAATCTCATCTAATATTATTAAAACATTATTTTTACCTTAGACCACACTAATTACCTCTAAACGCGATTAAAAACATAATAAGTTACTATTCACCAAAAAATTATTTTTATCTCATTGAACCGCATATTACTTCTTAATGAAAACCATGTATGTCGGATTTTTGAAATTTAAAGCACAGAAGTGGTAAAATTTCATTTAAACGAAAAATCAGTTTTTATAAGTACCACTTAGTGGTTTCACTATTCATCAAAAATTGATGTTTTTCAGAAAAATACCAAAAATTCACCCTAAGCTATATTTGATATTCCGAATTCAAAAATGAAGTCCATTTTACAAAATTCACAACATATAAGTTTCATTAATTAATTTAATAATTAATTCCCGTTGTCAGAGCAGATAGCATGTTTTTATGAAACAATAAGTATCAAAATATTGACACTTGTTTATGTCCGATTTCAAAGAGAAATTAATTCCAATGACCACTATTGGATTTAATGGTAAAAATATTTTCTAATTTTACTTTAAAACCAATTCAAATGATAATCTAATCATATAAATAAATTTGATTAAAAAGAGGTTTTGAATTAAAATACAACATTTTACACTATTCATTAAAAAAATGAACTTTATCGGATAGATACCAAAAATTTACACAAAGTAAATTTTGATTTTCCAATTCTAAAGAAGAGTTATATTTGGTCCAATAGAATTTATAAGATCGATCAAAACTATATTTAATGACGGTTCACCGTCAAAAGGTGATAAGTGGACCTTTAGTAAAAATTAGGGTATAAATGCCTAAAATTGAATTCTTTCTGTATTGTAAGCATTTATCTTTTATTGGATAAATGTAAAAACATTTAAAAACATATATAATCATATTTTAGTTATTTCTATCCATTACCGACAGTACAACAGCTACGTGTTAACTAACATTTAAAATAATATTATTTTATTACTAGTGTGCAACGTAAGTTTTCAAAGGAACTCATCGTTGCGTATCGGGCACGCTATCGATCATAGCAACCCCTTTAAAGTAAAATTAATATTTAATTTGTAAATATTAATAAATATGAAAATTATTTATTCTTTATTTACCTGGGATGTTATAATTTAATTCAAATCTAAATACATGTACACAAAATTAATCATTTTTAGATGTGGTTTGTTTCTCTCTATTATATTTATATGTTTAAGATACACCATTTTTTGGTTGAATAATCCTAAAAAAAATATTTTATTTTGCATATTTCTTTATATTCATAAATTCCAAGAATTTACATTTACTCAACTGTATTAGTTAATGGAATATAGATAATCTTTTTTCTATTATGAATAATTAGTTTTTCAACTTCTAAAAATATTTTTATTTTAATAAAATAATCTAATAATTTTTTTTTTAAATATAATAATTCTATTTATAAGTCAAATGCATAGGTAATATAAAATTTCAATAGAATTTAAATGATTCTTTATATGAACTTATTTACAATATTTAAATGATTTAATGCAATTATACAAATATTAATCAAAATTGTTTGCATCTCTTCATCATTTCCAATGAATATGATATCCAAAAAAAATAGGCATGTGATTACACTTTTTCCAATAAATTGTCATACTCATGGGTGTCAGACCTTTATAATAGAATTTTATAAGAACAATAACTCATTTATCCCAAATGAAAGTTATCTTAGAAGTTATATATCTACAAAGATCCCTTATAGTATTAATATATTACATTCTTTTTATAGGATTGTTATAAAAATGATTCATGATCATATGTGGGAGTGTGTAAGAGTAAAATATCTTAATTGATTTATTTATTTTCCAATAGTTCAATTATTACATATTTTATATGATAAAATTTTGATATCATTAATTTTAGATTAAATTTTAATTTCCAAATAGAAAAGAAATTAATAAAAGGTGCATATATCTTTCATAAATTATATGGAGATATTTTAAATCATATTTGACCCCTATGTTTATTTTTTAGGAAACAAATGAATGTCAAGAGAGCCCTTAAATAAGAGTTTATATATTATAAGACATGCTAAAAATTTGTCCACAAAAAGTGGTATGAATCCTTGACGGTATGATAATAGTAATTTATAAAATTATTTCATATTTTTTTAATTATTTGATGTATTTTATTTCATCTTATATAACAGGATTCTGAAATATTTTACAGAATGTTCTAGTTATAGAATATATACACTCATTCCTAATCAGATGGGGGTATACATTAGTAGATGAAAAAATTATTGTAAAAAACATGATGAATTAAGAGATAAAAATAATAGTTGGTCTTAATAGGTTCAGTTTGATCCTCTATCACCCCCATATTCTATAAAAAATGTAAATAAGAAAGAATTACAAAAAAGGGAATATTTCATTTTTGTCTATCAAAAAAGGTAGAAAATCACACTATAAGTAAATAATTACTTTTTTTATTAAATAATTTTTTTTAAATTCATCACACTAATATAAAATTTTTATATATCATTTTAGGATTCTCTCTAGGAGAAATATACAAAGGTATATTTATCCCTGCTGATATGATGGAAATTATAACATTTTTATAGGAAAAGGAGAACATGAAAGTCATGTAATATAATATTGGGCTGGTGTCAGTGTTATAATGATTTTTAAACATCCTCGTATGAGATTGAGGCAGTCAAGATAAAATGGAGAAAAGGATTACATGAAGAATGAGTTTTAATTGAAAAATAATTCAATATAAAAGCCCCTTAAATATTCAATAAACTCTATGTTTAAAGAAATTATGACACAGAAACAACCTTCCTATCATGTTCCTCTATATCCTTATTCAGACCTGACATCTCACTATGATATTAATGTTGGGGATATCTATATACATATAATAGTGTAAAAATTCATAAACACTCTATGAGTTTATGTACATCCAAAACTTATGAATTAATATTATATAAGAGTACCGTTAAATGATATTATCAAACCAACTACACTAAATTAATTTCCCCCCAAGGTGATTTCCATAATTTGAGATAGTATGAGTCATATTTTTATAAACCATTTTCATTGTTAAATTTCTAACATAGGATGTATCTATTTTTTACAATTTTTATTTAATTTTGATTTCAAATTACTTATAATAAACTCTTACATTTACCTTATATAGGAGTGTACAGAATAAATATAATATTTGTCAATGAAACAAAAAAATTGGAACTAAAAAGTATAAATTCTCCCCAAGATTCTTAAGGGATAAATTTATTAATGAAAAATAATTTTTTGTTTGATTATTTTTATGAGTTTTAATGACTATTTACATTTTTTGGACAAACTATTTGTTGAGAATATTTTAAAAATAAATATTGGATTTGTTTATTGTTAATAATCACAGAGTACACCTATTGCTGTTTTTTCCACCTTTCTATATTTAAATTTAGATTATTATTTCATTATGTAAACAATTATAATAATTATTTAATTTATTACATATCAAATTAATTATCTTCACACTCTTTTCAAATAAAATTAGAGAATATACATTTATTGATTTATTTATCCAAAATTCAGTTTAATGGTTAATAAATACTTTAAGAAAACTATTGGGGTTAAAAATATATCATAAATATTTACCAAAATAAATATAAAATATTTTTTTCCTCCATTAAATAAATGTTAATATTACTTATATAATTAAGAACTACTATTTAAAAAAATTTCAATCATGAGTTTCTTTTTATATTTTACAATATAATAGATGTTATGTGTATTCTACACACACGAATTCATAGAATTTAGATTATTGTATTCATTGGTCGAGGTCTATGAAAATTTTATATACTTGTTAAATTTTTATTTTTTGTCCAATTATATTTGTTTTTTAATGTTATAGTTTTATTTTTATAAGTTTTTTGGTCTTTATATATAGAAATAAAATAGTTCATGTAAGGTGTTTAACAATAACAACTTTTTTATAAATAAGTCAAATAAAATTAATTATATTAAAGTCAAGGTGTAAAAAATTTATATTAATTGTTAAATGTTCCATATTATAAAAAATATATTTCTTATTTTAAATGTATAGTTTCATAACCATTGTTTTTCCATTAATTAAAATTTTCAGAAAGTGTTTATTATGTTTTAGGATACATTAATGATATTTTTTTGATTGGAATGACAATGTATTTTTACATGATTAGTTCCATAATAAGTTCTATATTTTGAACTGATATAATGTATTGTAAATTTTGAAACATTTATTTTTTAACAGTGTTTTATAATATTCCAACATAATAAAAAGATGAAAAAAACCTAAAAGGAGTATTTATATAGTAGTTTGTAGTAAGGATTAATTTTTTCATGTACATATAAATGTTTGATGATTTATTATTTCTTTCAATGATTTTTTTTCTAATTACTACTACTCATTTTATATTTAGTGGTCTTGGATTTTTTTATTTTAATTGCAAATATCTTGACATTATTATCCGAGAGATTGTGGTTATTTTATTTTATTTTAAACAGATACAAGAAATAAAATCCTAAAGAACTCAATAGATTATTAATCTTGGTAGTCTAGATACATTCATTAAATTTACATTACATTTTAAAAAATTAAGATGATTTTTAGAAATACATAATTCTGCATAGAATAATCCCCGTATATTAATCATAAAACACTTCCTAGAAGACTATAGAAAATAAAACAGAAGAAAGGGGTGATCTTATACTCTATATAATAGTATGTTCACAATGGAAGTTAGTATGAATTAATAATAGTAATCAATAAATAAAGGTAAAAAACCAAAAAACTACATGAAAACTATTAATACTAACCCCAATCAGATAAACAATATCTTAAACGATCTTGATTAATATTGTGAATAGAAATAAAATTGTTCATCCTCTTTCATATTGATCAAAAACCATCAAAATAAAGAAAAATTATTATATTATTAAAACATTTACCTATTGGATCATAATTATAATAATTTTTTTTTCATTAATTAATATTAGTTCAATAAAAATTTCATTAAAAACATTTTGGATTAAAATAACCATTTCATTTTTTATATCTTTTCCAAAAAAAAGGGATCATGAAAAGAAAATATTCTTATTTGGGAATTGAAATTGTAACTTATAATGGATTATTTAAAATATTTAATGTTCATTCAAGAAATTATATATGATATAAACTTTTTTAAACAATGAATTCTTTCATAGTTTTAGTAAAATCCAAATGGGACTTATTTGGAAAACGATGTGATGATTCTTTTTAAAACATTTTGTATAAATTAAAATATGGTAAAATTTTAATTTAACAGATCTTTTGGATAATTCCAAAAAACATTAAAAAATATTTAGTGGAAATTGTCTTTGAATAAAAATTATTTTCGACGAAAGAGATAAATAAAGTATCATTTTCTTAAAAAACATAGTCTCAATCTTCTTCAGTACCAGAGTGAGGAAAATGGTAATATTTATTTAAAATATAATGGATAACCACTAGAAACGAAAATATATTAGTTTTAATATACATATTTCAAATAATTAACCTAAAGGAAGAGGAAAACATGAACAATCCCAAGTATTGATGAAATTATTAATTAAAACATTACAAATTTGGTAACTTCTGAGTTATAAGCCTCGTAAAATAAATACAAAAAAATGAAAATTTAAAATCAAGAAAGATAAATAGATTCATGGAATTAAGTCTAAAATGGGATGTACATAAAACACAATAATAAAATGTGTTTTGAATTCGATATATGTATCATGATGGTAAAGGAGTGAAAAGAAACCGTACCTTAGGTTCAAATTCCTTTGTATGTGTTTGAACCTCAACTTCTTTAGAAACATTTTTATGATCCCCAAAAAATCGATCCTACGATGAATTTATGATCAAAACATGTCATATAGATTTTTTTGAGAGGATCAAGGAATGGAGTTTAGTAGGTACAATCAAAACCAAAGGGTTTTGTAATTTTTAATTGGATTTAACATGGGGTGTGCTGTTATAAGTGGGGGAGAGTACACATGCAATTTTTAAAAATAATAATGTGTACCCAAATTTTTTATATTCCAAAAGAATATAAATTGGTTAATTATCAATCCATGTAGGTGAAAGTGTCTAAATATGGATTTCCAATGGTATTTGGATAATATTTTAGACATTCGTAACCTGTATCTTTTTATTTTAACCCCCAATACACCCGTTCATGCCTAAATTGTGGTAATTAATGCTTATTACTTTCACTATTCACAATGGTTAAAAATTTAGTTGAAATTATTATATAATATAAATCAATATAATTCAAAATATGGAATCAATTTTTATAGGTTCAATAGAAATAAGTGGGAGATTTTAATTTAAAAGTAAACCCCTAAACAAATTGAAAAAATGGATTTTTCAAAAGAATCCCTATCAAAAGTTTAAATAGTATTTATATAATAATTTAAAATGGAACTATTTCAAATGACCAAAATTACTCAAATTTTAATATACTTTTAATAATTTTAGTTTAAAATTTATAAAAAATAATTTTACATTGTATATAATTTATTCCAAAGGCATTTTGAAATAAAAATAAATATTTTTTAACTATTCACCAAACAAATTAGCGTTTTTAGAAAAGTCAAAAAAAATTCACCCATTGATAATTTTGACATGTATATTTAAAAAATGAATTTTATTTTTTCATATGATGTGTCTAAATTTTTTGAATATTAATTCTAAATTATGTGTGAAATACATGACTAAATTTTTTCTTTATCTTTAGAATGATTCTTAATTTACATTTAATTAATATAAAAACATTGAAGTTATTATAAAATTTTTTAAACCATATAATTTTAATAATCTAGTTATTACCATTCATACCTTCGAACTTAATGGTTTGGTTATCCTAATAATTTTAAAATAAAAATATAATAACAATGTCACGTTTCGATTTTACCCAATGTTATGTAAATCACATGCTATCGAAGAGATTTAATTTATTGGAAAACAAAAATTTCATTAAGTTGTGGGGTGTCACATTCTCTTATATTCATGGGGATATGTGTCATATATTTTATCACATATGAATTTCTTCTTTTAAACAATATAGGCACCATATTCTATCATCATTAAATAAATTACATCCATAAAATTTAATCATTATCTTGGTAATTAAGCAATTGACATTTGAAAATAGATATATTCCAAAAAAATGAGTTTAAAAGGTTAATAAAACATCCTCTTATCAAGAGAGAAACGATTGTTTGATGGTCATCGAAAATAACACATTACATGGTGACCAATTAGGTTGTCCTTGATGGGAAATAATAAAATGGAAATGAAAGAGAATACAAACACCAGATTATTAATAGAGTGATAGGGAACCATGAAACTCCAAAAAACCATAAATATTTTATGGTTTAGAATACAATTAGTTCAATATAAAATAATGTTACAAGTAAATTTTTTTCTCATGATCCTTTTCCAAAATTTGAAGTTATTTTTTACCATCGAGATTCAGAACATTAGAAAATATAATTACTTTATTACTATCTATTTCATAATAATAATCCCATCCTTTGGTTATGATTCAATAAATTCCCAATTAATCTATGTTTTAATGAAATGAAAAGGATTTTTTGGATACCTAAGATCTATAAAATAGCTATATGTCATTCGTTCTATCTCTAGATATCTCTCGAGACCAAAATGGTTATCATGACTTATCTAGTAATAAGTTATTTTATTAAACCACAATAATAAAAAAATATTCAATATAATCAATTTAATTTATAATTAACCATAATATTTATCAAAAATATGTCTGAAAAATTTCACAGTCAAAAAATAAGGTAAGAATGACAATAAATTAAAAAAATAATCTTCACATTAGATTCCACAAATAATATAATGTCTCTCTTAATTTATCCTACAAAATATTTGAATTCTTATATCACTATAAATCATAAAATAATAAAATCAGGCTTCCAAATAAACTAAATCTCTGGAACTCGAATGTATTCCACGAATATAAATTGTAGTTAACTCTAGTAAATATTACATAAACAATCAAATCAGAAAAAAATTAGGGTCATCAATACATTATTGGTAACATATATATATTATTATTATATCAACACTAAAAATATATTAAGGGATATCCTCCCCCAATAATGTGATTCCCCAAAAGATAAATTTTCCACTAAATCAATTTTATTGGTACCATTCAGCATGTGCTTCCAAAACCTTATATAATAATAATCTTGTAAAATAATTATATTGTTCATGATAATTACAATGGTAATATAATTTATAAAGTACTTCTTTATCATTTTTCATGAATCTAAATACACAATAACATTAATAATTCCACTTCGGCTATGTTAATTACATAAGATTGACCTTGACCCCTTATCTTCCTCTGATGTATATTACCATGATAAATCATTTGTTTAGTGACCCATATAATTATATAAAAATAATTTAACATTGTAAATTTCTTTATTAGAAATACAAACATGATCATTGTGGCATTTCTCTCCATACTTATAGAAAAATTTCATTCCCTTCCAGAAATAAATAGGGGTTTTCCTTCCAAAATCACCGTACATGGGAAAATACTTTTTTTCCTTCCTCCATTTATCTTTATTTTTATATACCATCTTATTATCTTTTTATATGACTTTAAATCCATATTACTAGGGTAGTTATTTCTTTATCTTGCTAGAAAAACATACAATTTCCTCATATTATGGTAATTTTTTGGATACTATATTCCTTCAATGAATATGATTTAACCAATAAAAACAATCAATATTTAGAATTGTATTACCTATATAGTAGTTAGAATGCCTCTATAACCATTTAAAGATCTCTTTATACATAGTAAAATTTTCATCTTCCCTAAATATGATACTCAATGATTGTGTCTCTATATCTTCTCATTTCTCGTTAGGAAAATAATTTTCCATGATTCATAACTTAAGATCATACCATTAAATGATATATATTTATTATTTATCATTATTTTTTTTATCAATAACCACCATTGATTTGATTATTCTAAGAGATGATACATTTCCATGAAAACCATATCCCTTTCCGCACATCCCAAAATGAGAAATTTCTTCTCTAAGGTACTTATCAATTTTTTTGCTATAATAGGATTTTAGTCCCATTTAATGATAGAGGTTGTTGATTCATAAAGTGGTTTTTGGATTGTTACACTATTTATTGGATCGGTAAGATGATCCATACAGGTAATTTTATTACAAATATCCCAAGATAGTTACCCCAATATGGTTATAATTTGATCAATTCAATTTGAATCTCCAGATCCAGCTCCAACTTAATTATCATTCTAGGGAGGGAAATAACTAAATAGACTATGTTCATTGATATAATTTACACTCATTAAAGTGGGTTCAATTTATAAATAGTTATATACACTAGATTAGATAATAGTACTATAAAACATAATGTATAATAAAAATACTAGTGAGACACTTAGCATAAATTGAATTCTTTAAACAAGGATAATAACATAATTATAAACATTGTTTATTTGTGATTGTTATAAAATCAAAAAAAAAATATTCAATTCCTTTTTAATGATTATTAATGAAAATTTTATTTAATCCAAGCATACCCCTCAAGAGTGTAAAACAAGGTGTGTAGTAAGGCCTATTGTTTTTCAGGTATTGTTTAAGTATATCCCATCATTCATTTTTTGGAGTTATTACTCCTAGGTATATATGCTCTAGAATTATATCCAGAATAATTATCTAGATAAGATTTTATTTCTATGAAAAATCACTTATTATATTTCTTAACAAAGCATTAGAGTGTTGTACTATACTTATCCTTAAATTATACGACAGTGTTATATTCCCTGATAATTGTTTTCTTAAATCTAGTTCTAATGGTTTCTATAAAACATTATCTGATAGAAAATATAA
The DNA here is from genome assembly GCA_963277665.1 of Viscum album. Taxonomy (NCBI): domain Eukaryota; kingdom Viridiplantae; phylum Streptophyta; class Magnoliopsida; order Santalales; family Viscaceae; genus Viscum; species Viscum album. The sequence continues at coordinate 631,831,329 of OY728121.1, forward strand.
ATACCTCAAACATTATATCATTGTGTTGGTGGTTACTTTTTTACAGTGGGACTAGATACAACCAATAACATACCAAAGTTCAAAAAGTGTAGGTAGTCTTTCTAAACTATGTACAAACTTGAAGTTTACATTACAATAAAAAATACAGAATGTGTTCTATTTGGGAATTCCATTATTCCTCTTAGAATCTTCATTTTATTTCAATCATAAAACACTTCCTAATAACCAATTAAAAATAAAACGTAATAGTGGTGTTAGATAATAAGCTCAGTAAGGGTTTACATATAGTATAATATTTCATGAATAAATAAAAAAGTCAATATATAATGTCATATAACTATAACACATGCCATTTAACGAATAACATGGACATACTATAGTTTGAATAAATGATGATGTAATAAACCCATATTAATAATATCATGGACTTGAAACATATCAATCAATATTATAACTTATATAATAATAACATGGGCATGAATAACTAATTTCATAGTTAGCGAATGCATAACGTTATGCATAAGAAATATTTCATAAAGACCTTTCATAAAGAAGTTTAAAATATTGGGTGAAAAACCATTTTATTTGGCCAACTATTTTTTCATTGGAATCCTATCGATGAATCATAGAGATGTCTATCACTAGGACCCACCTATCACTTAATAAGTTCAATGAATTCATAATATTAAATTGGTGAAGCATAATTAAAAATAACATTTATATTGAAATAATAACATAAAAATGTTAATACTTACCCTAATCAATTATACATAATCATAAACAATTTCTGAGTAATATAGGGAATGATAATAAAATTTTACATCCTTCTTCAAAATGATCATATACCATACAAATAAATAATAAGGATTATATCAATAAAACATATCCCAAGTGGGTCATAATTAAAATAATAGGTTTCTATTGTTATTAGAGAGAAATTTAATGACACTACCATAAACAAAATTTATTCTAGTGTTTTTGAACTATAATTAACAATCAAGTATATTTTAAGATTTGAGTTTTAGAGAGTAATGAAAATATCATACAAAGTAAACCCATATATTATAATTTTACATTTATTCACAACATCTATTTTTTCTTAAAATTATACACTTTTAAAATAAATCATGATTTCATTTGGAGACACGTCTTCAAATAATTCACGAGGAAATATTATTTTCTATTAACAATCATAAGACTTGTGATAAATATTTAAAACATGGGATGTGAAAAAGAATCTTAGTAAGGGACATAAGAATAATTACAGAAACCGTTTGTCATGAATAATAGTAAACCCATGAAATTATTTTACAAAGTTAAAATTTTCACAAAAAAATATGAAACTCATTAGCTTACCACATGAAAAAATAGACTTCCATATAACACCATAGTAAAAATAAATCATAAGGTAACTTGTGGAATTAAATTCCAATAATTATTAGATTTACAATATCTATCATGGAAATATAGGGATTAACTTCGATGGTTACATTAAGAATTCTCACCTCAGTATATTACTTTATTATCTTAAGAGAAACCATAGAGATTAAATCTGTCTCACTACCAAATGAATTGTAGAGACATAATATGACAAAACACCCTTGGTTTATCTCAGAATCCCCAATACTCATAAAATATAACCATGAACCATAACATAATCATAACACACTAAATAAGCATAATGGAAAAAATAGTATTTCCAGTTTGAAATCCAATTTGATTTTTACAAATCCATTCACTCATAAATAAGAACGATTTTATTTGAAAATAAAATATTTAATAGGTAAAGGATGTATCAAAACATTAAATAAAACTAAAAGTGATAAATTACATTCATGATGTATATAATAAAAATAATTTCTTTTGCCCTATGTAATTTTTTTTGAAATAATATCATTAAAAGAGGTTTTTATAAAAAATTCCATTATAAATATCATATCCTTAATTAAAAGAATCAATTATGTTAATTTTCTACAAATTCACATAAATTAAGGTAAAATAAAATAAAATATAATCAACATTCATTTACCATATAATATTACCATCACAAATTCAATGGAAAAAAAGTTTAACACAATGAAAGAAAATTGAGTTTTGAACTCCCATTCTAAAACCCATTTGAAAAATAAAATTCCCAAAAAATTGGAAAATGAGTGTCTTTTTCATTTTTAAAAATATTAATTATTATATAGGAATCAAATTAGCAAATAAATTTCATGACAATAGATAATATTTTTCACTATATATGTTACAAAAATAACATTACTTTTGACAATTTTAAAGAACGTAAAACTTTTCGTATAGAAAATATTAAAATATTCCTCTCTGAAAACCATTGAATGAAATTTAAAAAATTAAAAAAATTTAATTTATAATATTTTTATGTCCATATTATTAAATATGTAAAATAATATCAAAATTACTATCATAGAAAAAAATATTTCATAAATAATTTTTTAAACATTCACGGTGTCACATACCACTTTAGTCATTAAAATAAAAATCTACAAGAAATAATACATATGTAAAATAAATAAATATATATATTATAGATAATATAGGGATATGGAATTTCATATTATCTAAATATACACATTATAAATTAATAAAGGTTCATATTATCAAGAAATGTCTCAGTGAGAGGATATTGAGATGAAATACCTTACCTTGAGCCAGAATCATCATGTACAATCATTATTTTCATAAATAATTATCATAGGTTAATTATATACTTGATTTATATGATTTTAAAAGTGTATTAATTATTTTATATTAGTTATTACCATGTTATAACAATTATATAATTATTTATGTTCACATCGGATGTTTGGAAAAAATTCAAAATCTCAGTCCAAGATGACATATGTAAGTCAAATATGGTCAACAGGGTCATTATTCCATCATCTCTAGAATAATATTCATGAAATAATAATTATAAATATAAATAAATCATTATTTAATAAAAATTCATTTTATATTTATATATGAAATTAACTGAATTAAAATCCTGGAGAAGGTAAGTCGAACTTACACGTAAGTAACAATCTCATTTTTAAACAATAATTATTGAAAGAAGGTAATTATTATTTTGTATTTATAGAATTATCATAATATAATTGATATCAAATTTATAATTTAAATATATATATATATATATATATATATCATTCATGTGGTATGGTGAGGAAAAACAAATCACAATACTTCATGGAGGTCATAGTTCACATGTACGCACGAACGATGTTATCAATTTTAAGTGCATGGAAGGGTAAGGAAAAATGATATATCATATTTTAATAATGATAAATAATTCCTTAATATAATATATAATTATTTATTAAATAATTATAACCATTATTTGGAGGTGGTTATGAAGAAAGAATTATACCAGTTCATGGAGGTGATATTTCACAGGTATGGATGAAGTGATAGTTCTTTATAACATTTTTTGGAAGAGAAGATGGATATAGGTGATGATATTAACATAATAAAATATGATTATGTTGATTATACTATGTTTTTTATTTTATCAGTGTTTGATAAGATTTGAATGATGTGGAAGAAGAACCAAAAACAAAAACACTTAATTGAAAATGATACATTTTCATTAGATTATCCCATTTTATTAACAACTTAACAACATTTAAATGGGAGTTATGTCTAAAATATGAGATCTAAAATGTGGGTAGGTATTATAAGAAGGAATTTTGGTAGATAATGGCCTAATAAAATTGAGTATTTGGAGTTAAGAAAAGATAATAACTACATCTCTTTTAGAGGAGAAGGGAGGGGATCTCTTTGATATCATCAAAATATTAAATTAATATATATTATTTTTATAATATAAATGGATAAAATATTATTAATTTAAAAAATAGGATGATTTTAGTTATATATTTCATTATATAAAAATAATTACATAAACTTTGACAAAAATTTTAAGCCTTATCCTTTTTTAACCCAATTAAATTCTTATCAAGATATCATGTAATTTACAATTTCAGGGTGAATATAATTACTATAACATGTCAAATGACCAATAAATTATTTATTTATGAAATTCAAGGACTTATTAAAATAATTTCATAGAATTTATTATTTTTTTGGAATTTTATATCACTTATAAAATATTATTTGTGGTAAATTATCATTAATGTCAATTTTGACCATATTCATTATTTTACTTTTTAAAAATATCATAGAAATTTAATATTATCAAAAAAACTCTGTTAAATCATCTATAACATGTACAGTATTTCCAAAAAAATTGGTATAAAATCAATTTTATCAAAATTTCTTTATTGGCATATTATTAATATCATTTATCTGATTCCTCCATTAATGAACCAATTATTGCATCATCATCATGTCACCATTTATTTCAATTATTAATTTCAAAAAAATAAAAAATAAGTTATCATGATGTAGATATTTATTTTATATTTAAAAATACTACTTATTTTTGAACATATCTTTTATATAAACCCATACTAAAACTCATTCTCTTATAAAATCATAAGATTTAAAAAATTTACCTTCCATTCAATATAATATTTTAATGATAATATTATAATAAAAAGACACCATAAATGGTTCCATAACTGATAATTTAATTTTTATTGAAGAATAATATTCATCTAATAAAATTAGGAAATGTTTTATGGAATTTTTTTAATATTTATAATATTATTTTTACCCTTCATCTCTTGATCTACCCTTAACCATTCTAATAAGTAAATACTAAAGTTGATATTTATAATTTCAAAAAACTATAAAAACAAAAATTTCAAAAACATGGACCCGGTGATTCAAAACATGGGATCTGTATTTTAAAATATAATATTTAGAAGTTGAATTAATTAAATTAAAATTAATCCTATTAATGGAATGCAAAAATATGTTTTTAAAAAGTAAAAACCATCCAATGTTGAAATGTTTGTATCTCTAATTTCATTTTTGAAATGATTATGTAGAACTATATTAAATTAAATAATACAAAAATAATAAAAATATAAATTAAAAATAATTAATTTTTTTTAAAATAGTAAAAAAAAATTCAACATTTTCTATTTTCAATTTAAAAGTTGTATTTTTTCAGTATTCATAAAAATAGGATACTTATCAGAGAAATAACCAAAAATAAGCCAATGCAATATTTTATACCCTAATTAAAAAGAATTATTTTATTGTTTCACATAAAATTTATAACAATGTAAAAAACTTGTGTTAAAATAGGCACGCCATAAAAATGTGGTAAAACTGTATTTTTAGAAAAATTCTACTTTTCTCTATAAAAATGATTTTTTCATAAATTATGTATCAAAAATAAATATGATGAATTTGAAAAATTATATTGAATATTATGTATATATATCATTAATATAGTCAAACAATGCTGATTTTATTATATTATAAACACGGTTATTTTCATATTAATAGTATAAAAAACGTTTTTTTATTTATAAAATTTTTTATAATAAATAATAAATAATTTGATAAAGAATTAATTATATATATATACATTTAAAAAACTATTTTTCACAATCCTGTTAATAATTTGCATACCATCCATTCTAAAAACTAGTCTATAATGTAAACATTTAAATATTATTATTTTGTAGTTTGTTTCAGCTCAACGTGGAATATAGTTTACTCTATAGAATATAGTGTTTCTTTATTAAAATCATGACATATTATATGAATTTACAAAAAATTTAATTAAAAAACCCGTGAAGAAAATAATCTTTTCTTTTAAATTTTTTTGAACGAAATGTTCGCAAAATATTTTTAAAATAATTTCCTTTGAATATATCCTTTGAAAATAAAAAGATAGCATTAAAAAATATAGTGGTATTGACAGTGGTAAATTATATATATTACTTTCATGACAAAACAAATATACATTTCATTTTGCTTTAAATCCAAAAGGAAATTATATTGAAAATTCCATGAAAATTTCATAAAAAAAATGTGAAAAGTAAAAAATCGGTAATAACAAATTTAATATATAATTTGATTAATGTTAAACAAAAATTTATTTTTTAAAAAAAATTATTTTATTTAAAAACTGATCATTGGCCGAAAACATAAATGAAGTAAATTTTTCTTGAGAAACATTTTCTCAACAATTTTATGTACCAAAGGCAGAGAAAAAGTTAATATTACTTGAAAAGTTCATGAGCAACTAGAGTCAAGGAAAATTGATTTGGTTTAAGATATAAATGTAAAATTATTATAGATAAGTGAGTTTAAAACATAAAAAACCAATATACTGATGATATTATGATATAAACCCTTACCACTTTTGTAACATCTGAATCGTAAGACCCCTAAAATAAATAACATCAAATGGAACATTAAATAACATGAAGAAAAAGAGATTCATGATATAACATATAATAGGTGCGGTATATAGTCCAAAAAATATAAGTGATGAATATGTAATAAGACTCATGGAAACAAATGTGAGATAGAAAACCCTTACCTCCTGATTGACATCATTCGTATGTGTTTGACCCTCCTCTTCTTAAGGAATTTTTTTTTATATTTTTCACCAGAATCCATTATAGTTCTTATTTATAATAAAAAAGGAATCTACTAATTTATTAATTGGTGTAATTATTTGAATTAGGTATGTAATTGTTGAAAATAGTGTTTTTGAAATGTTAATAGGTTGGGAGAGGGGTGGCCTTTTATAAGTGGGGGAGATTACAAACATGGAATTTTTGGAAAGGATAAAGTGTTCTAAAATTTTTCACAATCAAAATGCCTCCAAATTGGATAATTAAATAATATAATATGTGATAATACAAAAATATATCTATCTGAATAGAGTTATATAAATTATAGGTCATCTAATCCATTATATTATTAGTTGACCCCCTCTAAACCTATTTTTACTTTAACTGTAGTAATAAGATTTTACCTTTTTATTATTTATTATGGTAAAAAACTAAGTTAATTTTAATATATAATATAAATTATTCTCATTAAACATATGGAATCATTTTTTCATAATTAAATTCACATAAGTAATATATTTCAATTCAAAATTATACTATTAGAGGCGTCAATAAATTAGTTTTTCCAATGAAATCAATTAATAGGTGTAAAATATATTTGTATTAGTTTCCATAAGAAATTGATTCAATAATGAAAAATAGTTATATTTTAATATTATTTACTAATTTAACTTTAAAACCATTTAAAAATATAATTTATGTTTTTAAGTAAATCAAAAAATGGGGTTTTCAATAAAAATCAATATTTTTCACTATTTACAAAAACTTTTATCCTTTTTCAAAAATTCTAAAACATTCACCAAGAGATAATTTTTTCATTTATATTTCAAAAATTAATTGTATTTTTTATAATTAAATTTCTGGAAGAGGTAAAAAAAATTAAATTATAGAAGTAATATGCGACAAAACTGTGTTTTAAAAAATTAATTTTTTCAGAAATAATTTTTTTCATTAAAATGGTTATTATTTTATTTCTCATTTATAGAATAAAATTGAATTTATTTTATATATTTATAAAACAAATATCTTTTATAATTTAGTTATTAATATTCATTCCTTCCAATATCACGACTTAGTTATAATGGTCACGTTTAAATAATAACATTTTAATAAAGGGTCATATGTCATTTATACCTGGTATTGTTTGAACTTCATTATATAAAATAAAATGAATTTATTTAAAATAAAATATATAATAATGTTTTACAGTGTTACTTTCTTTTATATGATTGGTTTTGGGTGTCCTATACAATATTAAACATGATGATCCTCTTTTAAAATATCTGGGTGTTACATTAATATATATACATATACTAAAATTATTTATGTTTTAATGCCTGTTTTATGAAAACTACTATTGACTATAATCTAAATATAGGTTTTCTTTATCCAAAATGTCATTGTAAGTCTCCATATAGGTTATTTTAGTCGATATTTTGATGTTGGTTTAATAAAAAATATTATATCAAAAGTATCATTATTTATAAATTTAGTCAGGATTTTAATGTTTGTTATTATAATAACAAATGTTAAAGGTAATTTGTAAATCATAATTTATTAAATGTTATTAAAGAAATAATTTTAGTGTCCTCTGCATTCCATTTTTTAAATGATGTGATATATTAAAAACAAATAATAATAACTGCAATCATTAAAAGGTATAATTTTATATTTTATAGGCTTATAAATATATAGTAGTTTTAAATCCAAGTATTAATTGACCAGGCTTCTGGTTTTCATTGAATTAATGAAACAAAGTTTCGTTGGGACATTGTAAATAAAACAATTGGTTTTTAATCATGATGTTGAATAAAAACAAAATATACCAATGCCAGAAAGATATATAAACGATGCACATTTTTATCTTATATCTATTATTTTATAAGAGAATTTATTTTAAATCAATGAGTTTTTATAACAAATATTAAATTTTATGTTTGATAAACATGATTTATGATTTTCCATTTCAGTAAAATTATTGAAATGAAGATGCGGATAATATTTTTTCTAGGATAAAATAATTCATCTACATATTTGATAAAATAATTGAGATATGATTCCACCACCCATCAGTTTAATATTTTAAATCTAAAATTAATATTTTATGAAAAATAATCAAAAACATATAATAACATATTTGATATAGAAACAATCGTTTGTTTTTTAATATTATCCCCAGAGAAAATAACTGTTATTTTAAAATATAATCTAGTTTTTCTATCCCTTAATGATATTCTGAGGATGATATAGTTTCTAAAAGGCTAGTGGGAGTAAATTTGGACATAGAAAAAAAATCATATTTTATGAAATAAATGATTATTCCAATGAATTACACTTTATCCCAAATGATTTTAGGGTATATAGGTAAAGATAAATGTAATTTGTTGCATTTTGTTATCACAACATAATGAATATCATATTATATCCTAAAAGTGGTTTAGGATGTGTTGTTAATCATACATTTAATGTGTATCATTATTTACCAAAATATATTAAGGAATATATTTATGTTAAGGTTCCTTTAATAGTGATTGTTATGAAATTATAATGTTTTCTAAGAAGATAATAAAAACTATTAACATTGTGTCATTTGATTTTTTAAAGTAAATATGTTTGATTACATTTTTCAAAAAATTTAAACAATAGAAATATTATTCTAAATCTCACCATCATTCAAATTGGATTTATTTATAAATATTATTGACTAATGGAGTTTGGTGGGATTGTTTTATTTGACAGTCACATAGATATTTAAATGGAATTTCATGTCTATATATTATCTTTAATAAAAACATGAAAGTAGAAAAAATAAAGGGCCATTCTAATGGTATATCATTTGTGATATGATTAAATATTTTCTTATGTGTGGGTTTTTTACAAACATAAAATAGTTTATTATTACAAAATGATTCATTTTATATAAAACAGATGCTCTACTTTAATATTCGTTTAAATTGTATACTTAAATATTTCACAGAGTGTAATGAGAATTAACCTCTCAATGTATGAAATTTTTTATACCTAATAAATGTTCTTCATGAAGTATTGTAGGTTGGGATGAAATGTTAATGTCATCATGAGTAGGTTTTTAAATAATTTTACAAAATATGCCAATGAGACACACAAATATATTTTTTTGTTCTATATAAAACCCCCAGAATAAAACATGTAGTGTCATACACTATATAGTTGGTATAATATTTTTTCATTTTTTAAATTTTAATTTCCATATATATAAGGTTAGAAATATTAATATCATGATGACCTTTATAATTTGATTCTATTCTAATAATTTCCTTGTGCCATAGATAATTACCGAGTGTTTGGGTATGTTATGGGTAATGTCTTTGGTTTAAACTTAACTAATATTTGATTCTTCGTCTCATATAAAGAGTACACATTTTTTCCCCTTAATTAACATAGATTAAAGGACAACTTTGTCTTACATAGAGAAGGAATTTGATTCTCTTAACTTTTGGAAGAGGGGAATGTGAGGTTCTAATCATTATGGGTGAATGAAAAGTGATGTATTTATCGACCTGGTACGTCTATACTTAGAGACTTAAGAAGATATTAGTGGCTACACAGGATTGACATATTATTATTCCCATGGTTACCCAATATATTTTTGAAAGGGATCATATAAAACTAATTATTTTATATGATATAGCTGGGGACAATATGTATAATGATAAATGTGTTTAATGGATATCACGCCATATAACTTTTCATATTGAGTAGTATGGGTTCTTTTAAAGTGGCCTCTCTTTAATAAAATTTATGAATTTAGGTGTTCATATTTTTTGTAAATTCTTCAATAATGTTAGGGGTCATGCTTTATATTTGACTAAATAGGTTAGATTTTTTCAAAACTCGGAGATCTTCTTTAAAAGTGTTATAGAGTGTATACCAAATTGGGTTTGGATAGATATTCACATTGTATGACATATGTTTTCATTCATAGTTAATTTGATAATATCGTTAAAAAATTGGTTAAAAATATGAAAAATGAATATTATATATTTTTTCAGAAGTTATTATATATTATAAAATATAATGTGAAATGAAAAAAAGTATTAAAGGATTTTATGATGGTGGGAGATTGATGGAGATATTCACTACTACCTGAATACAAAGGATATATATATATAATATGTGTTGTATTGTGTGATAAAATTATGTCTTATGGTATAATATAAAAAATCCAAGGATTATAATATGTATTGGTTTAATCCAATTATAGACGGGGATAAAATATATTTCCCAACTTCCGTAGCTAATTTTATTATATGACATGATGATATTGTAATGTGAATTGATCATGTTATATAATAAACATGTAATTCTATAATCCACATTTCATTAAAATTTAAATCATTTACATCCTGCTATCTTCCACACCTAAACAACGTTAATATAAATGTTTCAAAACATTAAAAATGTGGGAGATCCAAAAGTGCATTTTAATAAATGATTCAATGAATTAAACCATCTAATTTTATGTTATGAATATTTTAATACATTCACTGATACTCAAGGATCATCCATGGGTGCTATATTAAGACTCCAGTTGTATAAATATGGTAGTTCATTCCAGCATTAGATAGATTTTTATTCTCTCAATGCTCTCATCATCCTCTTATAATAGTTATCAAGAGGTACTAGAATAACATGTTTGATAAGGATAATCATTCCTAGGGTGGAGTGAGTCATTAATTATCTAGGAAAAAATTATAGGGAATATTTCTTATTTGTTTCTTAGTGGTCTTCATCAATCGATATCAAAGAAGAATATGAGTAGATCCAAGAAATAGTTAACGTTACATGTTCATCATTTACGTTATACATGATTTTTGGTTTTCATAGATTTTTTATCTTGGGAATTATAATTTCTATTATATTATACTACATTGAATAACTATTATCCAATCATTATAAATCATTTAGAAATAACTAACTCACTAGCCCCTATGGATCATGAGGTTTGACCACCCCAATTACCAACAACATATAACCAACCATGTAATCAGAATGAAAACTAACATTACATCTTCAATTATCCCAACTCATTCCACATGATACTCATATCACCATCCCATGAAGAAACAAAAAAATATTATCTTACTCCTCTGTCTATAACTAAAAACTACCTCTTATAATGGGACTAATACACACCCCAAACATTTCATTCCAAAGCCCAATAAAAAGGATCTCATACCCCCAAAGCTACATAATATAGTTTTTTCATCTAAAATAAGCATTATATAAATCATATCACAAAAAACAAAATAAATCATCAAAAAATAATTAGTTATTTATGTTTCCATTGATAATTTATTTAAGGGAATTTTTAACAAATTATAATTGATGCTTTAATTAATTCTAGTCTCTTTATAAAAAAATTGTCACAACATTGATTTAAAAAAAACTATTTTCTAAAAAACATATTCTCAATTAAAAAAACATTTCACATCCTTAATAATACATGAAAATGTCTAGAACACCAATTTCCCTTTTATGATGAATGATTTCATGGAATATTTCATCCACATTAATGGATTAAAAGAATAAATATTAATATCAAACTATAATATCAAACTTGAATAAACAACTCATTAATAATAGAAATAACAATTACTATGTTTCATATACCTAGTAACATAGAAATCCCTCATATAAGGGTTTCTTATTCCCAAAAATATATTCTATTCTAATCCTTAAAATTATATCACATCCAATTACCATTCCATTAATAGTATATCAACAAAAAATATTTCTCTCATGACATTTTTTAACTCCCTAGTCTAAAAAAAGGTTGATCTAGTGATGATATAAGACCTCATGAATTCCCCCTCTATTCTATAGGCATATAACTAATCTAAGGTGTGTATAAAGAGTATAAGGAGACTATACTAACTATACATAATTCTAAAAAACATATAAATAATATAATCATATTTAATGTATGAGTAATGGAAGGTTTTTATTAGTAACATTGAACAATAAATAATATATAACTATCAGCATGTCCTAAAAAAGAAAACAATATTAACAAACACACAAACACACTCAATGTATCTCACACATATAAAATCAAGTATAAAATAAATATAAGTCCAAAAATATGTTTACTGATGAATATAATGTCCCACGTCCCCCAATGGACTTGTCTCCCAACTATTTATCTAGATTCCCTAGAAAAATACCATACAAAACCTTCCACAGGAAGGTCAATCATAAGGGTTTAAAATCACAAATTATTTCACATATATGACCTGGGAAATAAATATAATTATCATACCACTAGTTGTGTAATATATAGGTTATATAATATATTGTATGTATCTAATGAAAATAAATAAAATATAAAATGGAATAAATGAAATCACATTAAGTCATTGGGTGCATACCCAATAACCCTAACACCTAACCCCACCTAAATCTATAAAATACAACAATGTATCAATCATAGCTACATAAAATATAAAACACATATGGAAATGGTGAAACACAATAATACCAATATAAAAAAGTTATATAGGAATCTTATAACTATCTTATGACCCCTAGAACTTAGGATAAAGAAAAACCATGGATGAGGTGACTCAACATCTTGAACACTGGGTAACATTATTTTCCAAAGTCAAAACTCCATCATCATTATCATGATTATCACGGAAACATAAAGGTTGTTTTCTAGGAATATTGAATGATACTAGTACTTTTGAAGTAGTGAAACTGGTGATGATACTATTATTTTGTGGTCTTCTTAAAACTATAGAATAATGAGAACCAAAATGGTGTACTTTATACCTTCATCCAAAAGTTTCTAGGACACAATTGTATCAACAGTAGTTGAACAACATGGATTAGTTTTAAATAATATATATTCATGGAATAAATGGACTATATCTTAGTCCAAAACGGGTTATAAATATATACCTATCAATCCTCTTCAGGGTAGTACATAATTACTCAATATGACTATCTTTGGCTCATAAAAAATTTATAGTATTCTAAAAATGAAACACATATATAAAATTCATAGTATGTTCCCAAATTCCCCTGTTCATGACCAACTAAATAACTCAAATCGCCAGTTATACCTGACAAAATATAATAACTATACCTCTCCTAACTATTTCACTTTAAAAATGGAATCACAATACCACACACCATCCCTTACTTCATTTATGATAACACCACCAGTACAAAAATTTACCCAATGATACATCACTGGATTCTTGCCTAGAGGAAATGTGCCATTGCAAAACAATACCCTACATTAATAATGAAATATTTCACTAGGGAGTAATCCATTAATCTATCTTTATAGGTAGGAGGAGGTTCAACAGTATTCTCAGCAGGTTTTGATAACAAAAAAGATAAGAAAGAATGAAAGGTTTATGTATAAATATAGTCGGAGAATCATAATGTAATGAAATCATGAAAGGAGTTCATACAAAGGATCTTCGACTCTACAGGATTGGGAAAGAACACTTGGGGAAATAAAAGAAATAAATAAAAATCACTATATATACTGATTATTCATTTACCATATGTAACACCCCAAGCATGCACGATACATTCCTCTTTTAAAAATATAAAGATTGCATTTTACGCTACGTCAAGTTCTTGCAAACCATGTCCAATCAAACTCGCCGTTTTAAAAAATGTAATGAATATTAATACCCAATTTTGGGAATTTTATGAATTATATTTTTCAAAATGGACTTAATTTTTGGATTCATAATATAAAAATTATCTTAGGGTGAATTGTATGTATTTTTCTGAAAAGTTCAGATTTTTGATGAATAGTGAAAACACTACGTTATTGCTTAAAACTGAATTTTTATTTAAATAATTTTGAAAATTAAATTTATTTTAATTTAAAAATAGATATATAATAACTATATTAATATAATATAACTCGTTGGAGTCATTTTATAATAATATTAGATATATAAAATTTTACTGAACATTTTAATGTATTTTACCATCCTTCGAGGAAAATTTCTAATCTACATAAAAATAATTTTACCACTTCTGTGAATTGATTTGTAATAATATGAAAAACATTGTTGATATCATTAAGCAAAATGTGTTTCAATAGGATGAGAATATTTTCTTGTGAATAGTAATTTTGGATTTTTATTTACCACTTTTAAAAGTGAAAATGGAAATTAAAGGTAAAATTAATATTGTAACTACCCCAAAACATGTCCTATTTCTATTGGATATATTTTTTAGACCAAAATCAACCTTATGAAATTAATAATTTCCTTTTTTATCCATTTGGGTTTGATTAGGAGATTCTTTATATTTTATTTAAATAAGTGTGAAAAGTGGAAAATTGAAATTTTCATAAATAAAAATTTATTAATATATGGTTATACATAAAATAAATTAGACTATAAATAAAAATTAAAAAATATAAAAATATTTCCCACATAATAGTATTTTATTTATAATTTTTATACATTAAATAATTAAATTTATTTTTTGCACAATGATGATGCATTAATTACTTTATTAATGAAAGATTAAAATAATTGATGTTATAAATATGAAGACATGTTTACATTGAAACTTTTGATGCCATAAAATAATTTTCTAGGTTAATATGACATGTTAATGTGATTAATTTTTTTTTGATGTAATAATGTTGTTATAACTTTCACAAAAACCAAATACAGAATAATGTCAAAATTGACATAAATGTGTTTTTGAAATAAATACTATTTTATTAAATGATATAATATCCTAAAAATATAATATATGGAAAGAAGAATTTGATAAGGTTATATATTTTATTAATTTACCACTTCAGGTTCTCGTTGAATTTTATAGAAAGTTAATTGAGCATGTTATATAAAAATACAAGAGGACAAGGTAAATGTTAAACTACTAAACTAAGAGTTAAATCTGAATGATAAGGTTAATATAGTGACATAAACATGTCTCAAAACTATTGGGTGAGAATATTTCGACATATCCCCACCTTATCCTCGAAATAAATCCATTTAGAGGTATTAGAAACCGAAATTGATTTTATAATAAATTAATATTTCAAACTCTTCCAAAAGGCCCCCTCACATCTCTTATAAAAGGTTACATCCCCTTCTTTTAAATTCAAACCATCAAATCCATTTGTCTGAGCCACCCCTTACACAAATCTCCTCATAAATAAACTCACATAAACCTATAGTCCTTAATTTTATCATGAATCCAATCTATGGTTCTTTTTTCATCAAATCAAAAGGAAGAACCCGGAGACGCGGTAATTATTTCATCACCTCTTTCAATGTTCTTTTCTTCATCCACTTCCTCTTTCATTGTTGATTCCTTAAAAAAATAGTAACTCCAATACATTATATATATTTTTATGTTATTATAAATATGTTATAACTATATTCATTATTCTATGTATCATATGAATGACAATTTCACCATTCATTTGTATGTACGACTTATCATCCCCACGTAGTGGGTAGTTTGTTATTATACACTTCATTATTTGGATGGGTATAATAATGATGTATAATTGATGGAAATAATAAATATAACATATTAATGATTTTTTATATATAATATTCCATATAATCACATATGATTTCATATTGAATAGAATGATATTGTTTCTCAGGTGTACGTACAACTTACCGTCTCCACAACGAGATAAGATTTCATTCCCCATCTTAAACATTAAAGAATAATTTTCATTTAATGATTAAAAAATAATTTTTTTAACTTAAGAAAATTATTTATTTAAATAAAATACATCCTATCCATAAAAAACATGATTTGTATAACAAAACAAAAAATGGAAAATGAATCAGTTAACACCTGAAACAATGATACTACTGAAATATTATTAAGAAAGAAATATTAGAGGATTATATATGATATCATATTTATGTACGTGATTCTTGTATAATTTAAAAACAATTATTTAAAAATTATACAAAAGGTTAAAGTTCCATCGACTAAGGAAAATAACAAGGTAAGTGTTAATTTTATAATCTCTTTTTATCAGAGGTTGTTTATACGTAAGTATATACAGAGAACTCTTTATCATTCATATATGTGTTTCTCAAAAATGCAATCCAAAACATTTTTTTACTCTTGTTTGTCTTTTATAAAATTATTTTAAAGGAATATTTATGTTGTTTTACAAAAAAATTTCTTCATGGCCTTTTCGTCAAATTATGAATATTTTTTTTAACTTATACGGTGGGTGGGGACATTTTCTACCAATATAACACCTTCAAAGCTTTAGTTATAAGCTAATAATAATATTTTCAATAAATGTTTTCTTTAATTTTAAATTATTTCAAAATAGAAAGATATATTTCACTCAAATAGTATTCTGTATTGATTTCATCTATGTCAACATCCTTTGTTGGATTTTACACATGTTTGAAGTTGACTCATTTTGATGAAATCTTCCACATTGTACTAAAGGTTTTGTGATATTTTTTACTGTGGATGATCAATTTATATACCATTCATGGTTTATTGATAAAGTATTAAAACTATGTATGCTATTATTAATTTGAATGATTATGTTATGTTTAAACCTTTTGATATGAAAAATGCATTTGACATAGTATGTGATGGGTGGGGCCCGCTATATCCCCTCGATGCATCAGTAGGTCTCATGAGTCAAACTAGTGTCATGGAAGAAGTCCATGAAGAAAGTTATATTTAGGTCCTTGGCACGAGGCATTGACATTGTGGTTATGATGTCCGACATTATGTATTATATCATTATGAGATTAACTAATGAGATTAAAAGTGATTATTTGACATGTATAATATCCATGTGAATAGGTAAAAGGATTTATTTGATTTATATTTTCCATATTAAGATTAATTTTTTTATTAAAATGATTATGTTTTATTATTTTACTTTACCACAAATGTTTATACTTATTTATGATAATTTCTACTATATTGTTATCCTTACAGTGCATCTGAGCTCACCCCTTTCTTATGTTATATTTTTTCTAGTATGTGAAGAAGTATATTATGATTGAATTATAGGATTAGGCTAAGGTATTTGAGGTTATTAAAAGGAGGCAAAATGATTATTTTTCATTTCATAATGTAATGTAAAATATATGTATGCATCTAGTACTTTCAAGGATACTAAACTGGTCGGTATTTTGGGACATGATCTCTTGTGATCATGCCAATGTTCTGTAATAATCCACCAACTCTAGGTAACTAGGGTCAGGGAATTATAGAATTCATGAGAAACCACCACAAATACCTCACGAAACCTGGTTATAATTGATATAAAAACTCTCTAATTATAAATAATATCCCAATAATGTCTATTATTTATCATCACTAATTATAATGAGTTTTAATATCCATGGTGTTGAACATCCAAAATTTATATCATATTGGGTGATCTAATTGGATTTTTCCATACCTTACTACTGTGGTTTTCATCCAAACTTTTTTATGGATTAAACACACTAAACTACCCTCACTATGATTAGAATTTATCTAGCTATTAATCTTGTAGTGGGTTTAACCATCAATTTTACACACTATCATAGTACTATACTTGGAGAAATTTTTAATATATAATCATCTGTGTGTGTGAAAATATAATATCTCTAAAATAGTCAAAATCACAGGGAACCCATGCACATTCCATCTAGACATGAATTTTGATATGAGATAAAATCATATAAAAAAGTCTCACATTTTATTTAAAAAATGTAAATCATATAAAATTAAACCCCCTTATATAATCTATTAAACATTATAACATAGACATAGTTTGATATAAAAATGGGGAATAAGGAAGAGGAATTAACCGTAGGTTATGTAAATAATTTATCATGCTTCCCAACTAATGATGAGATCCCCTAGCTTTAGTTGACTACTGAAAAAATCTAATTGTATAGAATCCATCCTACTCAAGATATTATATTTTCCTTAATCATGGATTTATTTCCTCTCTCAAGTCTTATTCCCCCTTAGATAAGTATCTATTTTAAGAATTCTTCCTTGGACATCTCGGATCACACCCACATGTAATGGAATAAAATATTGATTCCTCCACATTGATTATGGAATCCCCATTCATTTCTTCACCCATATATATATATATACATTTCCTTCTCTATCCTCCCTTATTTCTGGATTATCCTTGATATGGATGGTTTATGAGGTCAATTTCCTAATTTTTTTAGATATCCAATGTGAATATTTTTCTAGTCTTTAATACATGTGCATTCATGCCAGGAGGAATGTACTTTTTAATCCAGGTTGATGATCATCTACTCACTTCATAAGCATCCCATTAATTATTATATATTATTATATAATGTTCATTGATATACATCCAAGATCCAATTATGTTTTCTAGAATGTTTATATCACTGATCCATAACTCAAATCACCAGATGATATACCTATAAAACAATTAAGTTAATAAAAAACTTATAAATGTTTCAAAACAGAATAAACCACTCTAAATATATATAGAAGAACATATGAACTAAATATTTTTACTAAATAAGCTTACATAGTTTACCTTGATAGACACACTGAAAAATAAAATATTCAGAAAAAATCATATAAAAAATAAAGAAAATAATGATATTAAAATTATTTATGTTATTTAGAAGTAAATTATCATGTTAAAGGTAGAAAACCATTTCTTCCTATCATTTCATAAAATCTAAACATACTATAGTTAGATTTGATCATATATATTGTTTCTAAGACCCATATATTGCATCTAGGTTAATATCAAAACATTAAAATATTCATTGTGTGAAATTGTCCCACATCACCTTTATAATGGGGCACAGTTGATCAACTTATTCCACTATCCAATCATATCATTTAATGTCCAATTATTTTCTTTGAAAACCACTGATGAAAAATTTTTTCCTCTTCCTTTTCTGAAAACGTTTTTTTATAATTCCATGATATTCATAAATTACATTACGATGTCTCTTAGAAACACTCTTTTTTTAAAAAACCACATGGAATATTCTTATATAATCATTAGAAGGACCATTATGTTTGCCTTAAATTTTTTATATCATCTTCTATAAAACTGAAAAATCTACACAAAACATCAATAATATAACATCTAGAGCCCTACCTCTATTTTACATCTTTTTTTCAATATTGAATTGTAATAAAAAACACATATAAAAGAGTGTATCCTAATATACATTAGAATAAAAAAAATGAAAAGAAATAAAATTTCTTAAAAATATTCCACAGGAAGACTAATGTAAATAAAAAATATTGATACCTCTAATAATTAGTTAAAAAAAATAAAATCTTATATATTCAAAGGCAAAGACAAGATATCCAACCAATCTTCCATTCACTCTAGTATCACTAAGGTATAACACTATCTGTTATTTTTTCAAACTAATACCACTATGTGAATGTCATTTAGATTATGTGATGTGGCAATCATTCCCTACTCTAATTGTTCAAAATATAATATCTTTTTTATAAAATGATATTTCTTGTAAATGAAAAAATTTATGACTAAAACATGATATTCCTATCCGAATGAATTACAATATAATTATTAAAATAGATAAATAAAACACATTTACATCTTATGAGGTCACATAAATTTTATTTTGATTCATATTAATTCATTTCCTACTTCTATAATTTCCACATATTTAATATCTTCTATTGATCGTTCTACCTCTAGATGCAACCTCAATTTCAATTTAATGACTATTCCTATAAATGTAAAAACAAATATCATGTAACTCTTTTTTGTGATCTTATCTCTTCCAAGATTATATCTATATATTAATGTAATGAAATATCCATTACAGAAAAATGTTCCATATCCTATAATAATATGATTTATCAGAGAATCCACTTCCTATATTCCTAGAGTCTTTCTGCCAAATTCACAAAAAATGATACATAATTACCATGAAAAATGAAATGTATTTAATTTTACATACCAAGTAATACAATAATATTCATAAAAATGTGAAAATTAAATTTCCAATATATTCATTCTCATTATACATTTTTTTTTTCATTTTCTATGGATAGTTTAATGTTTCTAGCCTATGATGATGGTACTAGATTTTGTAGAGTTATTCCAAATAACTCAAATAATTTATAGATTTAATGCCTCTAATAAAAAACCAAAATTCTAAATTTATTTTCTATTTCAATATATATTCTAATGACCTTCTAAGCCTCACCATGAAAATTCATCCGGAATATTTTTTAAAAGAGTCTTTCATTTCTTGAATTTGTCTAATGTATGGACCCATAAATTGCATGTTATCCCCATGAAGAAGTTGGATGATAAATATAAATTACTTGAATAAAATATATTAGTATTTTTGATTCAATTTTATCTATATGAAGCCATTATATTCTTTAAAATTATTAACATTTTATTTTTACTACCTTGGTACTTATTATAAGAAGTATAAAGTCCATTTTCAACTTATACACTAAGTGCTCATTTTTTTGTACGACCAATTTTTTTATTCATATATATATATAGACATAAAAATCATTGCAATGTAATTTCTCCTTTACCCAAATATATTCCAAATATGAAAATTAAAATGAAATTAGACATAGAACCATCCAAATGGTAGTGCAGCTAATTATTAGTGAAAATATTCTATAGAATTTCTCTTCATCTTTAAATTGAAAATAATTCACAAATGTCCTATCATTGTACCTTTTATTACCCTTTTCATTTTATTTGAACCAAAAGTCCCATTTATTCTTGAATTCATTTCTCCCGTGTAGTTGTTCTGTTATCCCCTGGGTTATTTCCAACAAATCCAAATCTTATCTCATAACTAACACACACTATCAAGATTCACTGAGAATACCCATGTGGTCATTGGTATTATTAAGTTTGTTTGTTATTTTCCCAGGATTTTTTATTGGAGATCATGGGTATTGGGGGTCCAAAATCATGAATTTTGGGAAAACTAACAATAAAACATTGTCAACACAGGTTTAGTTTAAGTAAATAGATATCCATTAAAGTGCTATGGTAGGGTAGTATTTTTATTTGACACAGCATGATAATGGGGTTTTCAATAGAGAGAGTTTAATTAAGAACCATGAAGATTTATCTATGGGGTTACATTAGCTATCACATGGTTAGTTCATGGGTTTCCTATCTATAATGTCCATCCAGGTCGTTAAAATTTTGGAATTTTCCCATTTCACCTAAATAGATTTATCTCAACCTATACCTTTCTTTCTCCCCCATAATTTCAATCAATATGAACATGGATTTATAGATTCCTTCCTTGGTTGAGGGTGGATCTATTAATTCCCTTAGTAATTTCTATAAATGTATCATGATTTCTTTATCTTTTCCCTTTTTATTCCCCTTATCTACCTTTGTTCGTCCCATTTCATGGAATTGTGAATCCTAAGAAAGCACCATGGATGATTATATGATTTTATAGTGTTTTTTCTTTTTTTGGAATAGGTGTGTGATGCAATATCATCCATGAATAAACTGGTTAACATTGAAGGAGTCAAGACTCATTTTGGATTTAATATAGGTGCCTCTATTTAATATATTTTTCCATGACTAACCAGTGATTTATAATTTAATATTTCTATTAATAGAATTTATTTTAAATTAATTTATGAATGAAAATTTATTATTATTTTATGGGGTTTAGTATTGATGTTTTAAATGTGAGTCTTTAAAGTGGATTTACAAAAGTATTTGGATTTAATGTATATCATCTGTTTGTTAAAATTTGTCAAAATCATATAGTGATTTTAGATGGTGTTTAAAAAGTGATCAAATAGATATTCCATGGGTTTGAATTCTTCAAATTTAATTTTTTAAATGGTTTATGAAATTAGTTTTTAAAAGGCTCAGGTGATGGTAAATTATTACAGTATCAATAGTATTTTTTGTGGGGTTATTTTAAAAAGTGTTTTCTTTAAGGAAGGGTTTATATTTTGAAATTGGATCATTTATGGTATAGAAGGTATTATTTTAAACTGGGAAATATTTTTTATATTATAAAATAAATTTTATGTGTGACACTTTTAGTAGTAGTTTTATGTGTTTTCCATTGATTAACACATGGGACACATAGGGTTTGTGTATAGTTATTTATACTTTTGTTTCATATACTAAATCCTAAAATAGCTAGGGTAGGGTGTCCATGGGACCAAGAGAGCCAATGAGAAGAATACTAATAAAGATTTTGTGATTTTATCCTGATGATGAAGAGATAATTTTTGAAATAAGGCCAAGAAATATTCCATTATGTAAACCATGAGACTAAGGGAGCTCATTGGAGTGGTTTCATTATTTAATGTAATGTTCTGAACTCCCTAAAAGATCATGTAATTTCTATTTTTAAATCTATAATTTAAAATCTACCTTCCCTATAAAATCCAGATCATTATATTTTAGATAATATAAACATTATGGATCATCTAAATGAATTTTTTCATCCATACCTTATCTTATAGAGAGTGGAATGAAGAAATAGAATAGATAATCCAGGATTCAAACATAATACTGACAAGTAGAACTACTACCTTTAATTATAGAATTAATGGAACATGAGAGTTATGAACCATCACTTTATGAAGTCACCCTACAATATTTCAGGTGATAACTATTATTATAATAGAGACAACAAAAAGTACTAGGTCTACTAGATTTACCTAGAATTCTCTCACATTATTTATCATTTTATTCAATTAATCTTATCCATTTAATGTAATTCCCCCTAATTTATATATTCAAAAAACTTACAGTATATTCATTAACATAACTTTCTCTCATTTCATCAATAAAAATAATATTTTTAACATCATCAAGCACGAGGTTTTTTTAGGGTTTAGTGTTACTTATGGTAGTTACTATAAATCTCTATTATTTCATTAATTATGATAATAAAATTACACATATATTCCAAAACATTAACTTAATTTATTTATAAAGAATCGTAATCATATAAAATTAATTCACTAGATCATATAATGGCATTCCTTGTGAATTTCTCTTACAGATTGACTTTAACATTATGAACATTTTTTTCAACATTATTATCTTCTCATACATGAACACCAAAGTATCCCTTAGAGACATGTTGTCTTAATCCCAGATAATTTAATAAAAAACTTCATTTATAATAAAATTTTTATCAATCCATGTGCCTTTTTTTAGTTTTACTCATTCATCCATTTTTATTGTGTTCACATAACCCCCAACAACAAAACCTCAATGTCACTTCAAATCAAATATTCCTCAATATACATCCCACAAAAGCCTATGTTTATCCCCTAAACTATAGAATCCTATCTAGGACATATTTTATTGTGATATCTTCTAAAAATGGCCTTTACTAAATCTGGATAATGGAAAAATAGGAATGATACCTATTGAGTCTGATGATCCCCATGAAAAATAACTTTATTTAATAGAAGTTGTTAGGGATATAGAACAATAATCATCATAATTTAAACATCTAGGCTATTTAAGCCTGGAATAAAGATCTAGAACATCCTAAACAAGAAGAACACATTAACCTTAATGTACTTGAACATAGAAAGTAATGATGCTCCCTAAATCACCACAATGAGTGAAACCTAAATAAAATTATCACAAGTACAATATTTAAAAATAAAAAATTTCTGAAAAAATAATGGAAAGTAAGATAGAACAATTATTTACATGGTTTGGGTGTTAGATTGAACATCTAAGGTAGAAAACTGCTAATTCAATCTATTTAAAAAAATTACAAATATAATAATCAATGTTACTAATATTAAATTTTTTGATAAATATTAAAAATAAATATTATTAAACAAAATAAATTATCATAGTATTCAAAAGTAATAGTCCTACTCGAACTTTATTGTGAGCCCAATTAAAAATATATTCCAACTATCCTATGATATTTTTATGTGGCTAACTATTTTACTTGGAAAACTCTAATAGAAAATAGAAACCTCTACCTAGACCACCAACTTCTGGTATAAGTTCATGTCACACTTATGTTTCATTCAGATGACACTTATATATCATCCTTTTCTACAAGTCCTCTTGGAAGAATATTATGTAACCATCTAAATGAACATCTTTTATTCCATAAATTTCACATTTCATCTTCAAAAAAAATAGAAAATGTATTCAAAACATAAATTATGTTATTTCCAGACCCATGTAGATGTTGTATTTCCTCATCCACTAATCGAAAAATCAATCCAAAATGATTATTTTTGTGATTCGTATTTTTGTAATATAATTAATAACATGAAATATACTTCACATATCTTAACACTATCAACATTTCATTTTTTCCATATAAATTTATGTTAAATATTATTGTGATGCAATGTTGAATCGAGAAGGGATGAAGTGTTGGGTTTTTAGGGCTATGTTAGCAACTTTTGGATATCCAATATGTAATACAATATAGTGTTGTGAATAAATTCATGTATTTTCCATAATGGAGGATATGTTTTCCTCATGATGATTAAATCCTTGCAAGAATAATAATTCCCCAAAACCAATGTATCAAAATAATATATACGTAAATTTTAGTTTTTAATGTGTGTTATTGATTTAGGTAATTTTTTAACTGTAATGCCCTATATTATAGCATTGTGGAATAGTTTTAGTAGAGACGATTCATAGGTTTTCATGTGGGGATAAATTTTTCATTTTATGTAGTGTCAATACCTTCCTTTAAATATCATATGAAATGGATCATATTTTTAGTGGGAATCATCAGACTTTCTTCTCTTTATGGTGCACTCTTAGGAGACTCTAATAAGAACTGTTTGGGTGTTTACTTTTTTTAGGTTGTATGGTTAATACTACAACAGATAGGTATTATAATATTCTGTTCCAATTCTTACAATACATTTTTACTATTGTAGTGTAAACCCAATTTTGTTTTAAGAAATTAATTTGTTAAAATAAATAAGGAATGATTAAATAAGTCAAAATAAATAAATTAATCAGTATAAAATTCTTACATTATAAGATAAAACATCTCTATTTGAATGTATGTGGGTACATTATTATTTTTTTAGTATTTGTTCCATGTATGTGTGAAAAATTGAACTTAAACTTCTATAAAGTACTTGTTTCCAAAAT
This sequence comes from Viscum album, assembly GCA_963277665.1. Lineage (NCBI taxonomy): Eukaryota > Viridiplantae > Streptophyta > Magnoliopsida > Santalales > Viscaceae > Viscum > Viscum album. The sequence goes on from OY728121.1 coordinate 631,856,991, forward strand.
TAAATGAGAAAAAAAATATTCTTGAACCTCGACATACACATTTTATTTTTCATGGAATACAGTCAAAATTTTATCAAACATAAAAGGATAGTTATATAATTTTTTTAGAAATGTACTTATATACTCTTAAACCATCCTCATCCTCTAGCACCAACCTCTCCAATGTTACAAAGGACATCCCATGATCTCAGGATAAACCATAAAAATTATAATACCTCAAACAAATATAATTTGAGTGGAATTTTCAAATAATATTTATAATTTTTTTCTCAATCCACCGATTCTCGAATAAATTCAATATAATTATTTTCATCTAATTTATTCCAAAATTTCATATCTATAAGTTGAACTAAAATATTTGATTCCAATTCACTATTTATATATGATACCCACTAATCCTATAATCTATATTTTAGTTGGGAACACAGATGAAACTCTTTTTGAAAACCTAGATAGTGTGAGAACATATTAACTATGAATTTTGTCAATATTACGCAAATTAAATTGAATCAGTAGAAACTTTTATTGATTAAGTGTAATAATAAGCGCATGAAATAAATATTAGAAAATTTACTCTTAAATATCTCATATTAAAAAAGAGTATATATAATCTGGATATAAACAATTCCAATAGTATATGCCCCCAAAACTATTTATGATTTATAATACATAGAAATATGGTTGGAGATTTATCAATTGGATTGAATTTAAACTGTTATTCATGGATTTTTATTTTTAATTAAATTTTATTAAACACACAAAATAAATCTATTTTTCCAAATTTTATATTTATTTAATGAAATATCTAAACTAATATAAGAAATTAAAAACTGTTTAAAATTTAAGATGTTTTTTTTGAAAATTTACACTACTAAAAAACACATTAAATAACCCTTTCCAAGGTTACCCAAAAACATTAATTAACTATAATCTAACTAAAGTAATCATAATCATTTTATTTCATTTTTTAGTGATTGAAGTTAAATTAATGTGATCTTGTTTTTTCTAATATATATGTCTCCTAGTAAATTTATATAAATAGTTCATGTTTTTTACCCTTCTTCCCATTTCCTCCCACACATAGCCAACGATATATGTGTGGAGTAAAAAGAAAAATTTTAACTGTTCCTTTTGAAAATTAAAATTAAATCCTTAACTATTTTCATATTTATAATTTATATCTTTCAAATGATATAATGTATTTATTGTAATGTAATTAGTTTTATAGTGTCGAGAAATCCAATATTATCAGATGAACATTCAGAAAGTATATCAGATTGATGATTACAATGTACATCATATATACATTAATTATGAAATTCGAAATACATATATGATGTATATCAGATGGAAGGATAACATAGTCTATTAGATAGTTTTTTTTAATGTTTATTAAGTAGATAAAATTGTACTAAGACATATAAATTATACCAGAAGAATTTTTATTAAGTCTACTAGTTGGTGATGTGTAAAGTATAATGAAAGAATATTTTTTGTTTCTACCAAAAAAAACTATAAATTAATTTTAATGGTGATATTTCCAAATAACATCATATAATTTTTCAATAACTAGAAGATTAATACCATGTGTTTAAATTCATTTCTACTAATCCATAAAACCATATAATTTGAACTTTGTATGAATGTATAAAAATTGGAATTAAACCAAGTGGTGAATAAGATTTTTTCATTTTAAAATTTGATGATCTAATGTTACTAGGATATATTTATAATATTGTGTTAGTGATTGAAAATCAATAGTAATAATTTGATAATTTCATTAAGGAATTATTTTTGGATATTTAATTAAAAATTATTTAAGTTATTTCTACTGTTAACATTAATTTTAATAATTTTTGGGTTAAGGGATATTGGATATAGTGAGACATATGTTTGTCCTAAATTCTTGAGAGTGGTCTTAGAGGAATAAGGAGATAAGTATTTTTACAATAATATTGATTAAAGGATTTAATGTATTAGAACACAATCCTATAGATATGTTCATAATTAGTGATAACTTATGTCAGGATTATTGAATTATTTATCACTTTAGGTTAATTTTAATACATTTCGTAAGATATAGACAATAACTTTTGTTACCATATTTTATAAAAGATTTTATTGAATTATTTGTTTTAAAATGTTTTTATGTCAAGTGTCTATATAAAAAAATGAATTTCAAAAACTTATTTCCTACCCAAGTTATAAAGTATAATATAAAAATACCTTATCATATAGACTTCCCAAAACATGGTGTTTGTAAATCTGGTTATTAATGTTTTTATAATAAAAAATTCAGTCCCATGTTATTGTACATTGAATTCTCTTATAATCATACATTTAGAATAAGATTAATTCTTTGAATATATCATTATAAGATAATTAGTGTTTATATAAATGATTATTTTGGTTCATGATGTATGTTTTCTTCATTGTTTGATTAAAAAATATTAATCCATTCAAAACTAACTATATTTATGGTGTCGACTATGATTTTTTTGATTTCAATATATGAACTTTTTTAAACGAAATTATTTTTAAATTTTATATAATGACTATATGTTATAAATTTCTGGATAATGAAATAATTACATTAAAAATATAGAAGATGTAAAAATATAATATTAACTATTCAATACGAAATATTTTACAATATTTTATGATAATAAATATCTATAGTAATATTTTATTCCAAAATAGCTAAAAATATACTAAGAAATATCCAAGATACTCATTTTGGAACCACACTGGTTTTTGAGACTATATAATTACCATGTTCCGTGCTAATTATCAACAATTAGATTTTATAGTTGGTGACTTGGTAATAAAGATTCATTAATTTTTTATGAAAATTGATATGAAATTTCAACCTTTTAGTGAAAAACAAAAGATTACAATTGATCAAATTATGGAAATTATAATTGATATAATTGACAAGGATTGGAAATATGAATGAAAAATATTAGATAATACTAAACATCAAAAATACCTGAGTTCATGTGATCTTATTGGAACTCTCTTATAGTGTAATAGATGGTTGAAAAGAGAAGGTGAAAAGGGAATGAAAAATAATGGTATATTTGTATTCTACTTTGGGAACTAAAAGACCTCTAAAAACTAGGTTTTTGAGAAGGATTACAAATATTATCAATACGAAAATAATTTAAAATGATGAATAATATTATATCTCTTCAGAGTAGAGTACTAATAAGCATAATTAGTTAATAAATTTAATAATATGTTTATTGGAATGAAATATTATCATTATAATTATATGAAACATTAAATATAAATAAGTGATAATAGGGATACCTCTGTGATGATTTTTAAGATTGTAGGAAACCAGACCTAATCAGGAAAGATTTTTCTAGGATTGTAAAAAAAGAAAATGTCTCAAAAAAAATATTACAACGTAAAAGGTATTTTTTTAATGATGTAGATACTTAGAGTTATATAGGAGGATATTCATCTACATAAATCTCTTATAATTAAAGTACGAATAATAAAAAAGGTATGGGGTTTTATGATGGAATTGGATTTACATTATAAAATCCCCACCTATAGTAATGATATTTTATTTCCAAAGGGTGAAACCTTATGTAAAATGTTTCAAAAAGGTGAGGATTTGAAAAATAAAGGTTTTTTGAATAAATATTAATATGTTTTTGTTCACAAAGCAATTTATTTCTAAAAAATTTGGGATTGTTTAACATAATAAAGTTGGGTAGATAGAGATTCTATACTAAATATTTTCTAATAATTATAGACCGATGTATGTCTAGATAACAAAATATTATTATTTATATTATACACAGAATTGTTGAGTACCAATAGTCGAAACTTCTTGTACATGAATAATAGTTATTCATGGAAAATATTGGAAAATAAAAAGTTCTTAATGATGATTATGAAACTAAAAGGATATATTCATTTATATTTTATCATAATGAAATATCTACGTTATGAATTTTTTTATGAAACCACTAAATTATAATATATTTTAATATAATAAAAACAATATATGTAATATCAATATATAGTGATCATTATTCGACAACTTCTTTAACTATATCCTTATAGTATAAAATTCATTGAAAAAGTGAGAAATATTTTTCATATGTTTTTCTATTTATTTTTTATTTCATAAATATTTTTCTAAAATATCTATAAAATTATTTCATTTCAGAAAATTTTTTATTTTATCATAATGTGTTTTGTCTAATGTTATAGAAAATAGAATATATTCCATTAACATTTTTATACAAACATTTTTTTTAAATTCACCAAAAATCATTTTTAAGAAGATAAATTTTACTATCCCATTTTGTGGTACCCTTTATATTTTTTTATAATTTGTAAATAGTAATATTTATTGAATTTTTATTTAAAAAATATCACATTCTATCGAAATGTATATTTAATTATAAAATGTAATAATCTCTAACAAACATATTATAAACTATCAAGAGTTCTAAAAATATTATTTATTAAACATTTTACGTCACTATATTCTAATATAAAATATAATCCATTGGATATAACATAATTCGAACAGTAACCCACTATTCCTATGTACATCAAGAGTGGAAAAAATTACCCCCATTGATTCTAAGGAGAAATCATTCCAGTTTGATTTTATTCTTTGTATTTTAATATATTGGATTTTCATTTGCCCTCACATGACATTCATGTTCATGTAATCAATCTCGATGGAACACTTTGAATATTTTCTATATTGTAATTATTAAAGGAATGGTTTTTCAATCGATGTTAGCACAAAAGTTATGATTATATTTTGAAATTAGAAATTCCCATTCAATTTTCCACTGGAGATTTAATTTATCTATAATATCAACATATTGTACATGATTTTGATATCAGCTTATACTCAACTACAATTAAATTATATAAAAATGTTTCTAATATTTTTTAAGAAATATTATAGATTTAATATTAAAAATGATTATAGTATAGTGTGAATCCCATTATATGGTGATGAATATTTCATAACCCGTATATTTTTAGAAAAAATTGGTAATTTAAAAAGAACATTATATGTGAAATATTTTTTTCCTTGAATGATAAATTAATAATTTTATCTCACCTTTCACTAGTTGTAAGAATAACATATATGTGGATTCATATGTGTCTTCTACCAAGGAACAGATGTAGAGATACCATAAAGGTAAAATATATAAATTTATTGGATTTTCATTGCATTACGAGGATGTTCAACTATGTGATTTTAATATTTAACTAAATTGAGGATATAAAAATAGAAACTGTGAATGTCAATATTCTTTTGTATCATAAATTTATTAAAAATGTTTTGGTTAATCTTAGGGATGATTAAAACATAAAAAATAAAGTTTCTAATATCAAAGATTGTGTATCATATTACACTGATTAAACTACAAAAAATAGTAGGATAGTTTATTTCAATTTTAAGAACATATTTACAATCATATCCAAAAAAGATTCTTCTAATGAAAATGATTATATTATTAAGAGGAATGTTATCAAGATGATAATTGAATATAAATCCACTTATAAATATGATCAGTTAATAAGAAAGAAAATTAAAGGAAATAATTGGTAAATCTTTTATGGAATTGATGAAAAAGTATTAGGAGAAAAATAAGATGAACTATGTTTATATCTAAATGTGGTTGAAACCAAATAACTAAGAGAAAAAGAGTTTTATAAATTGAAATAAATGGAATGTAATAAAAAATAAGTAACTAAAGGTAAGATATATAATGTAGCTAGTGATTTATTAAGGTAAAAAGAAAATGAACATGATGAAGTAGAAAATTATGAAGAAGTTCCTCCTCTGTACATTATTATTGAGATAGAACAAGTTATTATGTCTGTTATGTGTAAAGATTACCATTATATTCTAATTGAATTGGTTCCTCATAATATTGTAAAGGATAATGTAATGATGAATTTTAAAATATGCAGATCTTGAAGTTTCTAGGAATGTTTTTAAAGATATTTAAAAGGAATTTTAAAAAGGAAAAAGATGTTTATGAAAAATTAAATAAACCCAAAGATTAATATGGAATAAAAGGAATGTTAAATAATCCTAAAAATTCATGGTAAGTCATTAAATATATAAATATATATTTAGATATAGAATAATCTTTAGTACATACTTCAATTTCCTTAACCTCATGATTTGAAGATGAATAAGATTCCATCAATGTTTTAGAAGGTGAAACATTGATAAATGAATGCATAAAATCAATATATATGGTATCTAAACATATGTAGTCTAATGAAGATGTGGATGTTGTAGAAATATATTAATCTCATTTTTTGGATATAGTGGAATATTTTCCTTTAAGAAATATAGAACCAATATTGCATGATTTTTATGATGATCCAAATATATATCTCTTAATAAAATGGACCAAATGCATAGAAATGAAGATGAATTATTTAAATAAAGTAACCATGTTTTTTGAAGGCATAATGGATTCTTTCCAAGATATTCCTCTAAGGTATTAGTATGTACAAGGGAAATGTTGGGTCATTTCAGGTTCAATATCTCTTAAGAAAATCACACAAAATGTATTTTGAGTGATATAGAACTTCAAAATGACAATGAAAAATATCATGTAGTATTGAAAAAGATAAAAATATTAGAAATTGGATGAAGCACACTGAATAAGATATAATTTTTTTGATGAGTAGATAAGTGGTATCAAGAGGGAAATCAAAATTATATCCAAACATGAAGAATATATTAACAATGAAGTTATATATTTTTCACGTCCTATTTATGAAAAAAATATACATATATTCAACAAGACATGGTATGATCTCAAAAAAGTAAGAAGAATAATTTTTTGGAATAAATGTTGGGAATTCCTGATTTAAAATAAGAAGTCTTATAGAAAACTCAAAATGATCTAAAGATAATGAATCCCATAGTGAAGTGTTTATCTATGAATGATTTAATTTTTAAAATGTAATGAATGTTTAAAATAATATAACTCCAAAAATTATAGGATTTATGTTTCTAATATCAAACACCATTTTGTGTTATTTTTTTTTCTCCTTAAAATTGTTTTTGTAGATAATGATTTACAAACATTTTGTTGAACTCTTTCTATATAATAATTTATTTCCATTTTAATTTATTTTCAAAAATATAAAACTGGGGGTGGGGGATGTTGATAACTAGAAAGTTATATAAGTAACGGGCTGTATGTTTTTCATATTATGTACTTTTAAATTTTCACTTACATTCATTTTTTAAACATTTACAAAAATGGAGAGATTTTTTAGCCGAAAAACCCCTTTCTACAATTAGTTTTCAATATCAGAATTACATTTTAAATGAATCCATTTTTTATCCTTATATTTAAATCATTTAATATTTATATAGGAAATTAATGAGTTTTTAAATCTATATAAATCAAATACTATCAGATGGATATTCATACATTATAACAAATAAAATATTAGCAACAACATTGGATGGAAATTTATAATGTGCATTAGAAAAAATATTCTAATATTATTAGATTGAAGGCCTACAAAGACCATCCAATATAGTATTAAAATGTTTATAAAATAGATACCATCAGATTGAGATATAAACATTCTAGTAGAATAAGTTTAAATAAGTCCACTAGATATTGAAATATAAAGTATATCAGATGTAGATTCCACATTTCAAATAGAAATAAATCTTAATGAATAGTAATGGATTTATATCAAATATCCATTCAAAAAGTGATAAAACATTAGAATATGAATAATATGTGACTATCTATATTAAAACTTATCACATTAATTTAATAATATGATATTTGGAAGCATGTCTATAAATAGGGCCATATATCTCAAGGGTGTGTAGTTTTATTTATTTTTTCAATTTGATGATAAAAATTTGTTGTTGACGTTGTTGAGAATCATGTCAATATGTGTACTACAGTTTTAATATTTATATTTTTTCCTTGATTCATCATTTACGAGGATTTAATTGTAAATTCTATAATGTTTTATTATTATAATAGATTATTTTTATGATCATGTGACTGAGGGTTCTTAGTGAGGTCACAATAGAAGTTTGTATAATATTTTCGATGAAGGTATCCCATGTATATGGGGATAGAGATTTGTTCTATTATGATGATTAATTTATTCCAAGGACTAGAAGACACACCTTCTTATATGTTTAAAATTGAGGATACCTTAACCCACGTTCACAAGTATTATTATTAGTTTAGGTGGAAGTGAAGACTGTTCTTAGGAAAGTTTCATTAATATTTGATACAATATTTTATAAAAATGAGTTTCCCATTTGAATAAAATATATAAGTTTCTATTTTCACTATTAATTTTACCAAAAAGTTTAAATCTTTTGTATATACATATTTTATACACTCATTATAAGTTATATATGAACAAATTTTTGTTCAATATACTTTCTTAAAAAAAGGTGTTGTGAAAAATGTAAGATGAATTTTTTAGTCTACCATAACCCCCTACCAATTATAGTACTCTAAAAACACATACCATCACATTTTATATATATAATATATAAAAATACTTATGTATCTATTTTATATACCCTTAATTTTAATACATGAAAGGTGGAAGCAATGTATGGGAAAGTTAGATACTCTCCATTGGTGGTGCAGTTTCTCCCATTGGTATTAGGTGTGGGATCCATCCTTTTCAACTTCTTTTTGGACTCTAGGGTTTATAAAATATGGTAGAGGCTTAAAATTTAGTTTTAGTTATTAAATAATGTTAAAAAACTATATATAATAATTTTAATGAAAATTATATAACTCTCCATAAATGTGTTGGGTTTCCCCTAAAACAAATTCTTGAGTTCGATGTCTATTTTCTGGAATTTATTCTTTAAAAATTCAGAATTGGTTGGTGGATGTGGATTTCTAAACAGTAATAAAAATATATTTATTTCACATATACTCCACAAGATGATAAAATCTATATTATCCATTAAAGGCTCAATGGATGAAAATTCAATTTTTTATGTGTCTAATATGACATGGATCTCCCTATTTAAAGAAAAGTAAAATAGTATGTCAACCTCATTTTTTACACATTTGACTATTTAAATTTATAGTTTGGGTGGAATTTTAGTGGGATTGATATATATTGTTTCATCATGAACTCTAAATCCATCAGACATATTCATTGTGGATCAACCATATTTTATTTGTTCTTTAAGGTAGCTCAATACATTTTTTCTGATTTTCCCTTATTATTGATCCATCAAAATAAAAAAATTACAAATTCATACAAAATGAATCATTTGTTATTCAATATATAATTCCATAATAGAATATCAATTTCCTACAAAATAAAATAAACTTGTGAAATGTAAGTTGGTTGATATCAAAATAAAACAAAGTAACCATTAAATTATATCGACGAGAGTGATTCTAAAGATATGATAGTACTTTTTATTTAAGTTATTGTTATTTTAAAAAAAAATTATCGATTTTATTGATTTGTTTTTTTTTCAAAAAAATAAGAAATAATTCCAACAATCAGAAACAACACCAACTTATAGATAGGGGAAATATATCTTTTTATAATAATGCAGTCCCATATTTATTTTTTACACCATCAATGAGTAATGGAGTTATCTCTCTCCAAATGAAAATTATGTTTTCTAGTAATCATGGATGGTTATTGAGAAAAAATATGGATGAAAATGGAATTGATAAATGTAATGATATGTGGAAAATTATAGAGTAAAACATAAATAAATTTGATACTTGGGTTGTTCATCTCTTATAGAGTTGAAAAACTATAGTTGAATATTATAAACAAACTAAAATCATTAGAGTTTCCTATTATTCATATAAATTTCATGAGAAACCACCACTAATACCTCGAGAAACTCTTTCAAATATGGTATCCAAGCCACCATAATGAGAATATAGGCCAATGTATGGGTTCCTAAATATATTAACTTTAAAAAAATTAGTTTCCAGATCAATGGTGTTTCACTAAAAATATTTATTATAGATTATCTACTTAGATTGAATTTATTTGGACCATGTTAGTGTGGTTTATTCACCACACTTTTGTTGGGTGTCACTTCTCTATTCTACCGTCTCTACATTCAATAGTGAATTACTTAATTTTATTAGATTTCCTTTATCAATTGTTCATATCCCACTCTCACATTACTCTACATGGGAAAATTTGTTGAAATACTCATGTTAGTGTGGGAGATTTAACATTTTATACTGCAATCATATTAATACAGCATCCATACATATAAAAAATAAATATGCATAACCATAGTACAATGAATCAAACAATAAGTATTCGTGGTTGATTAAAAATGAAAAATTTATTAAAAAAGAACTCCCTCATATATAATATTTAACATCCTGATACAGGTGTAGTCAAATACAAAAATAAAGAACAAGAGATAATAAATCACAGTAGATCATGTGAATTGACTATCCATATCCTCTAATTAACGATGTCCCCTTCTATGTTTTGTTCCCCCTTAGATATTTTCTATATTATAGAAGAAATCTATCTCAATCACTTATGATATCCCTGATTAAGGATTGATTCCATTTCTCAGGTTATTTCACATCATCAAATAAGAAACTAATTATAGCCTTATTCCTTGACCATTATAGATTAATACCTTATATAATGGAAAACGAAATAGATTCCAAAAAATAGAGAATATACTTTATCCATATTAACTATATAGCTTAGAACTATGAACATATTTATTTTCTATATCTCTTGGATCATCTACAATGCCGATGGTATTTTTGAGTCATTTTGTAATTTAGATATATAGTGAAACAAAATATATTTTCTCACAACCTGTGAATTAAAGTCAAGGAAAATATTATTTGTCATCCATGGTGTTCTATTTCATTACATTACCATATTTACCTTCACCCATATATGTTATTCTAAACTATTTCCTAGATGGTATAATGATGTCATGAAATATTTTTAGTAAATTGGGGATGAAAGTGTGTTGATTTTAGAATTATTTCTAAATATTTATTATGAGATTGTGTTTGATTAAAAATAAAATTTTTGTTTTCTTTATGAGGCTATGTTGAATACTATAATAGTGTTATGATTTATCAAAATACATAATTATTAATTAATTTTGCATTGATTAGAATTGATGCTACTTTAGTATCATGTAGATTCTATCATTATGATACAAATATTTCTATGAAATAATAGTACAATAAGGTTTGATATGTTACCCTATGTTTTTAGTTGTGTAATGGTGTTGGAGGTCACATTGACACTTTAATGAAAACTGTATTGGATTACGATAACAATTTTTTAGTGATGCCTTCTCAAGTATTCATATGGTGTTACATTGGATATTTGATTTCGTATTGATCCCTTCAATGGGGGAAGATTAGTTATGAAATGTATTATAAAGGCTTATCCTACGACATTTTTCTCTCAGTGTGGCACTACAAATCGTATCTATTCAGCTTTGTTGGAATGATGACACCTTATAGGATATAAGGTAAAGAATATTTTATATTGGGAATGCGAATTTAAATATTAGTGCATGCTATTTTAGTTACATAGAATAATATTATCTTTAAGAATACATAATTAAATATAACTATAAAAAAAATTTAGGGGTTATATGGGATTAAATGGGTACCTGTTATAGGTTAGAGATATAGTGGTAAGATGTGGAGGAGTTGTGAATATTCATTGATAACACAATAAAATAATTTTATAAAACTATATTATCATGAATGAGTTTTATTTATAGATAATAATATAAAATTGTAGCTGAGCGAATAGAATATAAAAACATTAATTATAATAAAAAATTAATTCCTCAAATTTAAACGAAAAACATTGATAATGGTGTTCCGAAGTAACTGAAGAATGAAACCCTGCATATCCAACCCCCTAAATTATTGAAAGGGTTATATTGATCCCCTAGTTTAAATAGAAACAAATAACTAATTATGCAAGGAAAGAATCCCTTAGTAATATATTAAAAAAATAACCAAAAGAGTTCAATTGGTTTTTTGGAAATTAAGAACTATGAACACAAACATAAATGGTTGTGAGAAACTAAATAATATTATTATGATTATAGAGGTTTCTCTTTAACAAATATTTCCGAATCACCCAAGTATCACTAGTTGAATTGTATTAAAATGAATGACTAAGAGATGAGTAGTGAGAAAAGTTACAAGCATAGCCAATTAAGAATTTAAACAAAGAATAAATTTTCCTAATGATATGGACAAAAAATAAATCTGATTTCATCCACTGAAGCTTTGTTTTACTTTTAAAATTATAATACACTTGAAGAAACCTTGGAAATAATTTCATGGAATAATTTAAAAGAAATTAGTTTGCATATATGTTTTTTATGTTCCAAGCCTCCTTTAGTATCTTTTTATTCCTTCATAAGTGTTTGGGGACTCTTTGGATGACCCAAGCTTTTAATGATCAAATTTAAGTCCGTTAAAAATTGAATTAATATAAGGATATTGATCTTTGATATTATTCTTAGGATAATGTGGATAAAAAAAGATAATGGTTCAAGGTTATCCACATCATTGAATTGAAATGTGGGTTTAAGAATATTTTTATAAAATTTTATGTCATTGGAATATTTGATAAATTTGTTCATCTTATTGAAAAATATGTAGGATATTCTTATGTTTTAGAACCCAATAAACATTACTTATTTGGATTTCAGATCAAATTTACCATGGTGAACTTTAGTGTTATGAGTATAAAGAGTATATCCAAACACTTTTAAAAATACAAATTTCCTAATTCTATTTGTCCAATGATTTTAAGATTTTTTTAGAAAGGGTCTTGTGGGAACACATTTTATGATATTACAAACTATATTGACTAACTCATCCAAAAATTATAATGGGAGTTTGATACTGTTCAAGTGAGATCGTTAGATTTCATGAAGAGTCCAATTTTTTCTTTTAATAACCCCATTTTATTGATATATTCCATGGCTGAAAGAATTTTATTATATCCTTGAGAAGAATAATGTTCATCAAGCTCTTTGTTATCAAAATTCCCCCTGATAACTTCTAATGTAAGTGATTTTTCCTCCTTCAATTTTCCCATGTTATTTATTATTACATGGACATTACAAGACTCATTTTTTACAAATAGAAATACACAAGTGAATCTTATATATTCATTAATAGTCACAAAAGTGTTTGATTATAAGCAGATTGTTTTCACATGGGTTAGTAATTTATTCAGAGGTATTAAATTATTTTTTAAGTTTAGATGTGGATTTTTGTTTGTTACCTTGTCTATAAGGTTTATAAAAAAAATTATCTTGGAAATTGACTTTAATTATACACCGTACTAGTTAATGTAGGTAGAAATTAACATGTGTGTATACTAAAATGAGCACGGAATGAAGGCTAAATCAACGACATTCTATCTTTAACACTCCAAAATTTAAAATATAATGATATTTTAAAACAGTAACATATTTATTTTGAAAATGAAAATGGGTTAAAAAATGTTTTACATTAAGATTATAAACATTGGAAAAAACATTCTGAATTAAATTTTCAAACCAATATTTCAAAATTGTCTAATTCATGGAATTATTTTAAATCATCAATGAATACAAGAACATTATTATAATATCATTAAAAACTAATTATACCTATACAAGATATTTTAATTATTAAATTTCCAATTAAAAATAAATATCCTCCATTTTTTTTCATGTTGATTAAATTTGGATGGGTCACTACCATGTGTTGAGATCATACACTATTCATGTACCATATTTCTTATAGGGATTTATTATTCTGACATGTTTTCTAGAAATATAAGAGATTATAGTTTTTTATGATGATTTTGGGTCCACAAATATGAGTTAATATGGATTTTCTTATAATATTTTAATGTGATTTTTGAGATGATATAAGAGATGTGTTATTTAAAATTTTAGACTACCATATAGTGTATTTTTTAATTTATATGTTTAATTAAATTCATAGTTTAAAAGTAATAATTAATTTTTTTTTGAAAATTCCCTTTTAAAAGGGTTATCATTTTAGAATATCTAGAATAATTTGAAAAATGAAACCCAAAATTATTTTTACAGGTTTGTGAAAACCAAGTAATTTATTTTTACATTCCCCTTTGGTGAATTTCTTCAGAAAATATTTAAGGTTATCAATAGTCGATATTCAATCACACAGATTTGGCTAATCATTCAATTTTTCATTATTAATATTTTTCAATTGGATGTTATTCATTTTCATTAAGAACATCATTTTACTTATTTTTCTACCTTTATAGATTATGGATAAATTGGAAAATGCTTCTTCATGTTTATCATGATAATATTCTATATCCTTATAACATAGGTGTTTGGTATTAGTGGATTAATTTGAGGAGGAGAAAAAGAGGAGTTAGATTTTGCTTCATTACAACCCTTGACATGATCCATGAGACAAATAGAACATTTATCAACTGGTGAGATTTAGTAGAGAGACTCAAAAAATTTACTCTATGTTATGACTATAAATTATTTATTTCATTTACTCATATTCTCCTAATTATTTTTTATAAAGGGGTACTATGGAATTATGTTTCCATTCATTTTTTCATTCAAATCATGTCATTTATTCTTTACTATGATCATTTTAATTCATGGAATGTTTTTTGGAATTATTTATTTTTAATAAATTGTTCTTATTCTTAGCTAGATGATCCATTTCATCACCATTATTTAGTTCATTGTTAATATATTTGATGGATATTGTTTTTTGATTTTTTATTTTTTTTACTTCCTTTTTAGATTGTCTCCTCGTTATTATCGCATAGTTCCCGAGGGATCTAATTAGCTCTTCGACTGAATTTTTCATTATTCCATTTGATTCATGTATCATTATTACCATGGTTTACCTATAATAATGAATGACCCTATGTAATTTCTTCAGAAATTATTGGTGAGAAAAAACATCTCCAAGGGACTTTAACCATTGAAAATTTTAGTAAAATGTTTAAACATCTCAATAATTGATTCATTATAAAAATTATAAATATTTTAAAATTCGGTATTTACACGTCAAGCATAGTATCTTTAACAATATTTTTTTCATAATGATTTACTTCATGAAATTTATATATTTCATATGCATTTTTACAAGTTTAAATGTTATTAAAATAATTGTGTTCTAAAACACAGTGTAAATAAAAATCTCCATTATTATTATGTTAAAAAGTGGGTTAGTCATATGAAATAAATTTCCCTTCAAATTAATTAGATGTTATAAATCCATGCACACTATTTTTCCAAATATTATTTCCTATACTACACAGAGATGTGGATATGTAGGTTTTCTAATTGATTTAGTTCTAACCATTAAAAATATTTGAGGTCTATATAGTAGCTTTTAATACCACCATGGGTGTGTGAAAATGATTACATATAAAAAAACACCGAAATATCTTAATATTTTTAAAAATATATATTTTTTAGAAAATAGTGATATTTTGATAAAACACCAAGAATCCCCTCTTATAAAAAATATAGTTTAGACATAATATGACACATTCTGGGTGAATTATTTTTAAAAAAAAATTTAAAATGATTTTATAAAAAATATATTGAATGCATTATATTTAAGTACAAAACAATCAATGTGTAACATATTATTACCTTTTTTCAGGTACAATAGGGCACTTTTTTTAATTCCCCTATAATTTGGGTGTATTCTGATCCATTAAAGGATAGAGCGATTTTCTTAGGGAAATGACATAATGATTGAGGATGTATGTTTTGGTAATTATTAGAGTCTATATATTGAAATTTCAAATGCTTTACAACGTTTAATTTGGGTTCATGTTGAATTGGAATCTTTATGGATGGTTTTGTAGGGGCTACCACCAGGCATTGACAACTATTGTAATTTACATCACAAATACTTGTTTTATGATGTAAATTGTTCACTAGCCACAAACTTTGAGAATGGATTGTGGTTAAAAGTGGTTTACACCATAATAGATTATCATATGTTGTAAGACTATATTACTCAATAAAATAGGTCATATGTAATAAATTCATCACTCAATATGTTTTTAATCTGTGGATGTCCTTTTTTAGTGTATGTATAATATGATATGTTTACACCTTATTCCATTGATTTACATTGTAAATGCATCACACAAAATGATATTATCTATGATAATTTCTAGATTTAATTTGAAATTATGTAGAATCCCCTCCTAGGAACCCTATGATTCCTCCAATGCGCAGTGAGTTACTGCATCCATTATAGATATATCAGTTTGACGTTTAATACCTAGTGAGATTCTTTGATTTGGTTTTATCCCTTTTTACACTATCACTCATTTAAAATAGTGTGATATGAAGATTTATTATTTATTTATAGTATGATATATAAGTGTTTTTATCTATAAAATCTTTCATGATCTCCTTTGAATTTGTTATTCTTTGGCATTTCTCATTGTAGGTGTTGACGTCATCGAATATTTAAGGTACGATATTCCTTATAATTTTCTCCCTAATCTAGATACATTTATTTATTTTTGATTGATTTATAATGTGTATTAATTTTTTTAAATAACATTTATTTGTGATGAATGATGTTTTATTTTGAAAAATGATTATAAATTTTGAGAACCCCAAATTTCAATGAAATTGAAATTGTTCGATGCATATGTAAAAACTCAGGGATTGATTTAGAAATTCATGTAAATCCTTTTGATGTATGGATTAAATTTAAAAATGATTTGAAAGGGCATTAATTGATGAAATGAAAGTATTTTTTTGGAAATGAAAATGGTATATTGAATATTAAAACTTGACAAATTTTATTTTTAACTAATTTTAGATTATTGATTTTAAACTAATTGATTAATTGATTGACTGACTAAGGAATATGTGAGACTATGTAATTAGTGGGTAATTAGGACAATAATTCTATAATATGACCCCTTATAAATTTATATACAATGAAAAAACTTACATAAACATACTAAGACATGAATTATCCTAATGGTGAGTTCAGTTCAGGCGACTTGAGTCAAGGGACTTCTACACACTTTGAGCCATGATCACTGATTGAGTAGTGTGTGGATACTTTTACCAGAAAATAATGTACAATATGGATTACTACATGGTGTTATGTTATGTTTCATTTAAGATTGCATTCCATTGATTATAAAACAATTTCACTCATACCAACTACATTATATACGTTTTAGTATAAAATACTCGTATAATCCTCTTTTTTATATATCTTCCATATTATTGATTATGAATGATTGTTTTGTGTATTTTTTTTAAATTACATGTCATAAGTTTTTTCATTTGAATTCAAAGTATATTTGGATTAATTTTTAGGAATTAATTATAGACCAATTAGTGACACCCTACATAGATTTATTGTTCACAACACGTCTTCAGATTTTTGTTTTTATAGACTATCATATTCTAGGTTCATGAAATGGGAAAAAAACTACTTGTAGGTGTTGGATATTATTAATTACTAGAACCTGTAGTGAAATTTGTGATTTATAGGGATGTGATCCCCATGTTTCATGGGATGTGTCTGAGTTTTTATCGTAGAATATATTTTGTCTTTTTATGATGTATTTTTTGGTATTGATTTACCCATTTGTTTTTATTTATTTATCCTTGGGAGCGTTGAGCATAAAAAATTGTTTCTTTTTTTCCTCCACTGTTTTTTTTGAAAATCATATTTCCCAATGGATTATTTTATGATTTTGGGAGCTATTCACCAACCCATAGGGATTGGGAATTCCCTTCATGATATGTTAGTGTCCTCAAAGGTATCGTCATACCTAAGTATCATAGGATGGTTTTTGAAAAATTATAATCAAAGGAGGTTAGGTTGTGAACCTTTCCTTCTTGTCGGTATGAATTGGGGTTTTACATTTAGATAGGAGATAATATTTTTGGTATTTAGGAAGTATTTATGAGTGAGTGTCTGGATAACTCTTATCATACTGGACCATTAGTCATCATGGGTGTCAGGGAAAAGTGTCTTTCATGAAAAATTTTAACAGTTTTCTAGAATTTTCCCAGATTTTGATCTTATTATGTTTAAATCCCTAGCCTTAACTATTATTGATTTAATTTATATGCTTGTTTCTCTTATTTTAATTTATATATATACACCCTTACTAATTTATTCAATATTGTCTATTGATATTGTGTAGATTCATCCCTCAGATGAGAAATTTGAATAGTATACATGAGGAAGTTACTTGTGAACTACAACTAGTAAATCCTTTGGTTGACTGGAATCTTTTGTAGATAGTGTTTCATGTTGTAAAATCTCTAGGAAAGGTACATACACCAATTCTTGTTTAGGCCTCGATAGTGGAACCTCAAAAGAATTAATTTAGGGGTCATTATCAATATTATATTGCTCTAAAACCAACAGTTTTATTAGAATATAATATTCTTTAAGAGGGTGAGGATTTGTTAAAAAAGTTAGAGATTAGCTTTTATTTATTAGAAATTAATAATTTTATTAATTTGAAATGCAATACCTTCAAGATTGAGGGGTCATGTAGGGGATGGTGGGATTTTATGGTGATGGTGAATAATTATTATGGATTGGAGTGGATGGAATTTATAGTTCTATTCACAAATCATTTCCATCCATATTTGATGGTCTTGGAGAAGTTTATTTAGCTTCATAACATTTAACATGGTTAAATGACCATTACATTTTATACAACTATTTTGATGGGATTGTTCAGTTATCTATTTACATTATAACCAAAAATAATAAGACACATCAAAAGATTCATACAGTTCACTAACCCAATATTATATCACATGATTTCTTATGGATGCTCAATTCATATATTGATGTCATGGATAGAGTGTTGATGGTTGACCATGACCAGGATGGTATTATATGGTTGATGGGAGATCCTTTTTCTCCTAGGGGTAGTTCTATGAGTTACCTTAATGAAAACAAAATTTTTGATAATTTTGGTAGAGTTTCTAGATTGAAGGGATCATCCAAACATCCTATAGTACATAGAAGAGTCGATTTGACTTGATTTTATTATGGTATGGTTTGGAATAAGAAACATGTTTTTAGTGAGACACAAAATTCTTTAATTCTTGTGGTCGGTCGGAAAACCTATATAAGTTTATCCTTATCTATTATGTTCTATAGAGTGGGATAATCTCATCTGCGCTAAATAGAAGTTTAATATATTTAGATCATTCGAGAACTAAGGGGATCCATCTATCTGAAACGAGAAGGAAGATTCCTTAGAAAGTGGTAGAGTCAACATAAGAAGCTGATGAAGGTCCATCAGCATTGGGAGGTACAATGACTATAAATCTATCTTTATAGATATCCTTATTTTACACTAGTACAACTGACACATTTGTATTTACCCTTGTTATGAATTATTTGAATAATCATATAGTGATTTTTTCTTATGTGAGGTATATTACTATTCCCATTGGCATAAATATTGAGTAAGGTATTCCATGTCCCACTTTTTCATTCTCTTTACCATAGGTTGATATTACATATAATTTTCTGTTTCATGTGTTAAAACCTATTGGGAATGTAATAAGGTTCCTTTGGATGTCGTTTCTGAAGGATAATGCGCCTCTCGTGCTTGAGGATTTTCAATTTTTTCCACACGTTGCTTCCTCTACTGAGTGCTCTAGAGCCAGGTTTCTGGTTCCATCGCCTTTTTTCCCCATCCCTGCATGATCTTATGTGGCATTGTGGCCATCCGTTACCATTTTAGGGTCCTCATCTAGGGTTTTTAGTGTGGGGATATCTTTCAAGGAGGCGATGTGCGGATCGCTCATGTTTTCTCCTCACGCTGGTTTCCTGGTGTTTCCTTCAGTGGCATCATCGATCAGTAGGGATGGTTCTATTTTGGAACTAGAATTCCCAGTGGGTGTCTTAGAAGAGGCAGTCACCGGCCTCTGATGGACTCTAATTTCTAGCTTCGGGGCGGCACAACCGACTCTCTCGGCGTTCATACGGTTCATCATCTCATAGGGCCCTACTAATCCATCCTAGATCTTGGGCATCCATAGGAGTACTTTCTGTCTCAGTATGGATTCAGAGGTATATTTTTTGTTTTCGTGGTTCAAAGCTCCTTGTATCATGGGTAGATTGATGTTCAACCAGTCGAGATGGTCGTTGGAGGTACATAAGGGAAAATAAAGTCCTCTTGCAGTTGTTTGGATCTCCTTGTCAGGGCTTCCTCTGTTGTTCCACAGTTGTCCTCTTCTCAAGGTGATCCAAGATTCTCTCGGAGGATTCCTATGTGCTGATGATAACACCGGATTCTGTGCGGATACGTCTGGTGCTCACATTTGTGTTGAACATGACCATTACTAGATACTTTTGGACAATATCTCACTAAAGGTGATGGATAAGCTGAACTGGATACAGGATATTGTGTACCTGGTGCTGCCCCTGTACTGCTTGATCTACTCCCATTAGGGCCACTCTGTGTAGGTTTTCTGTAAGCACTCTAATGGTGGCATTCTAGGCCATTGGACGCCTCCTGAATCTTCATTTGTAAGGGTCCCAGTCCAGGCCCACCTTGTTTGCTCTTCCAGGAAGGTGAATGAAGGTTTTGATCAGATTTCAGAAGGGTTATCATTAGGATTGGGTGTGTTTAATCCCCTGGTCTAGGATGATTTATTTCCCCACAATTTGGTTATTCTTAGAGTCTTGGTGTGGGAGGCCCCTCACCGCCCTCTGTCTACTCCCCATTACACCAATTTTTGGGGATCCTTATCTCTTTTATGGTTCACGCCTTCCGGTGTGGGATTATCATGGGTGCTATTGTCGCATATGTCTGCATCAATGGTGCCTCCTGCTTCGTGGTTGGGCATCTCTTCCATCTTAGATGCTTTATTGGGAGATAACAGAGGTGTTTGTACTGCAGGATTACCTGGATATCATGTGTGGCTGTTGGAAGGTAGTGGTGAGTGCTCTCCTGGTGAGGTTCTTTTCTGTCACCATCCTATGTTGGATGGGGAAAAGTGTAGCCAGGAAGAACAAGAGTCACCTGTGACCTAGTCAAAAGAGAATTGATCTCCCCCATGTTGTTTGAGGAAGTTGTCCATGTGGAATCTGTCCTTACTGGCTTCTACAACAATGCAATCCCCACCTCAGGCGGTCGGGGTTTGCACAAGATCTCATCTTAGAGTGTCCCAGGAGTGTGCTTACTCTCCTCTGAATGAGACCAATGCGCCTGAAGTCGGAACTGGGCCCTATATGTTTCATTGAATCAGGTCCTCATATGGAATACTAATGGGTTATGGGCTCTGGAAAAGGCATACATTCAATATTTAAGATATTAGGAAGCACAAGGTGTGTTTTGTTGCGGTCCTAGAGCACAAACAGAATCCTACGAGGATTGGTGAGTTCACTCACAAAAATTGGTTTCATGGAGGTATGCATGCAGACAAATCGAATCGGCACATATGGATGCATTAGAAAAAGGATGTGCTGGTGGATATGGTCAAGTCAGAGGACCAATATATTATGGTGAAAATGACTCTAGGCATAGAAACCATCTTCTTGATATTATTTTATGGTAGCTGTGATGCACAATGTTGAGAATTGATGTGCTATGATCTTAGTTCTTTTGACCTGGAGGATGACCCATGGATTGTTGGTGGAGACTTCAATGTGATCTTAGACCCCGAAGAGAATAAAGGCATGGGATCCTTCCCTCACATGGCCAACACAAACATTGCTCAGTTCCTTGTGGGTAAATGGCTTCTTGACAGGGGTTATCTTGGAGATAGGTTCACATGGTGCAACAACCAAAAATGTGGACCTAGATGTTGGAGTAGATTGTATAGATGTTGGATGAATTTATAGGCCATTTACATGATTCCCATCACCAAGGCGGATCATCTTGTCCGGGGCATTTTGGACCACTCTTTGTTGCCCCTATCCTTGTCCCCCAGATAGAATTGAGGTGGGTACTATTAGTTTCATGCACACTGGGTCAGTTTGGCTAACTATTTTCACCTAGAGGAAAAGTCTTGGAGGGATCCAACTCCAGCTTTTTCTTTAGTGGTCATTCATAACAAGCTAATACTTTTAAATCAAAGGCTGCAAGGTTGGGAGAATGGAATTCTTCCCACTGACCAGTACCATCACAATCATCATAGAGAGGTGGAACGACTGGATAGAAGCATTGTTGATGTTTGGGAGGAATCAGTTATTGTTGAACTGGTGAACAAAAAGACGGTCGTGGAAGACATGTTTTTGAATAAAGAGTAGTTTGCTGTAAATGATGCGGGGGTGACTGGCTTCGGGAAGGAGATAGGAACTCGACTTATTTCCATGATTTCCTTAAATAAAGAAGGAGGTTAGTGAAACCATATATTTTGATGGATGGTGGTTCATTCTCAAAGGACATGGATGTTGTTAGAGGCATGTGAATCTCTTTTTCTAAAACCTCATTGCTGAACCAAAACTGAGCATGGAGTTAGGGTATCCAAGAGGGCACTGAGAGATATTTTCAAGGATTCCTAACATGTTGTCTAGGTCTGATAATGACGTGCTGGAAGCGATTCCTAATGAGAATTAGATTTTAGAGGCGTTGATTAATCATAACCCAGGGAGTGGATGATTTTTTGATGGATTTCTAGAATTATTCGATAGGGGTTCTGGGGAGGCGATTAAAGATGATTTTATCTCATCCATTTAAGACTTTTTTAGGGTGGTTCGATTCATAGAGTGTCTGGTGCAACTACGCTTGTTCTCCTTACAAAGATTAAAGACTCGTCCTCTATCCATGACTATAGGAATGTTAGTATGTTTAATTTTCCCTACTATATTCTATCAAGTATTATTAAATCTAGAATGTATGTGCATGTACATTATTGGGTATCATTAGATCAACATGGATGTGTTAAGAAAAGGTCTATCCAATGGGCGATTTCTTTGGCACAAGAAATTCTTATGGATATCAATCTCAAAACTGATGGATACAAAATGGCCCTAAAACTGGATATGAATAAATCCAATGAAAAAATGGAATGTGGTTTCATCAATAGGGTGCTTTAGGTATGGTTCGTCTCCATCGGTTGAGGATACTATCTTCAAATGCTTCAGTTCATCATGGATGGATGTCTATTTCTTGTAAAAATTCATGGGTTTTAAGGCTACTCATGGTCTTTGGAAAGGGGATCCTTCATCCTTGACTATTTTCATTATTTTCCAAGACACTCTCATCCATCTCATTAATGGAAGGCTATCTAGGGGGATTATATGACCTTTCCAATGGTGTGGAGCTTGTCTACCCATTTCACATCTCATGTTTCCAGATGTCTCCCTCATTTTTATCAATGCCAACAATAGATTATTTGATGGCCTCATTAGGATTCTCGATGGATGTTGTTTTTTGAGTGGGCAGGTTATCAACCAAACGAAGATTTGTATCTTTATTTCTAACAAATACAGAGCTCAACAGGTTATCTCCCAGTGCACTAAATTAGGCATAAAAAATGGGTTATTCCCATTCATCTATCATGGATTCCCCATGTACTCTAGGAAGATCTGAATTTGTGATTATGAATGTGTAGTGAAAAAAATAACAAGAAGTGTTCTCAAATGGAAGAATAAATTCCTATCTTTTAGAGGCCAGATAACCCTTGTGAAAAACATGCTTTTAGGTATTCTGATCCATGTTATTTCAGAAACCAAGGTTCCCGAGGGGGTTATACAGACATCGACAGAATCATTGCTAATTTTATTTTGGAGGCTCAATCGGAGTGGAAACAACATTGGATGTCATGAGATACATTGGAAAGACCTATTCAGGATGGTGGGATTAATGTGAAAAGCTTATCTGGTACTATTCATTGCATGAATGTAAGGTTTTCATGGGATGTTGTGGAGGATCGTTTGCTTTGGGGGAATATCATGTCTACTCAAGCTGGGGGGAATGAAGATGGTGGGGGTCACAAATCTTGTTTTTGGTATGGGATCCTCAACATCATTCAATATATCCAACAGCACACTAAATAGATTGTGGGGAGGGGAGACATCTATTTTGGCATCATAACTGGGTAGGCTCAGTTATTTCTTTCCTGGGATGACCGACTGCAACGATTTCCTTTCAGTAGGCTTATTTTTATCCCATTTTTACCAACACCATTCTGAATGAGGATCAGAAAGGGGTGTTTGGCTTGATTGCACTGAATGAGGAGGTAGATGCATGTATGTTCACTGCTTCCTCTTCAGGGTGTTTCTCCTCGAAGGGCGTTCATCAGACTATGTCCTCTCAAGAGAAGTAGTATTTTTGGATCAGTGTGGTATGGTGTGGGAATTTTCCTTCAAATCTCAACTTATTTATATGTAGGGCGAGACACCATGTTGTTGACATAATGACAACATGAAGGGGATGGGTGTCAAATTGGCCTCCAGATTCCACTACTGAATAGTGCAATGGGAGGAGAGAGTCAATCTCCTATTTTTTGATTATGAATGGGACTTGGATACCTAGGGTTTTTTTGGGGGTTTTATGGGTATTCTGTCCGCTGATCTGTCTGAGGCTTCCTTCATGGAAAAATAGTTTCCTCAGATGGTCGTCCTGGGTCCAAAAAGGGAGGCCAGATTGATGATCCTTATTACAGGGTGCTGGGGAATTTGGAAGGCTATTAACAAAGATATATTTGAATTTTTGGTGTCTAATATAATGTCGGTTATTGCGAGAGTTAAATCCCTACTGGTTGATATGGTCTGAGGGTTCAACCACTAGCATGAGGCTCCCTCTTTGAGATCTTTACTTGTAAATGAGGTGGTGATGCGGCCTTCTATCTAAGGCCAGAGGGGTCACTGGGTCAGATGGTATCAACCAATTATGGGTTTCAACCTGAATTTTCACGGCTCTTGTCTTGCAGGAATGATGTGCAGAGGAGGGGTGGCTCGGGATTATATGGGTATGTCTCTTCTATCTTTAATGACATCTATGGGAGGGGAACCACTATTCTGGAATAGGCGAGAGCAATGCATATGAGTCTGATCTTATGTGTTCAAAAAGGATTATCCATCGAATAGGTGGATACTGACTCCATGATTATTCATGATTCCATGAATGAAAAATGATCCACTCCTTTTTCAATTGCTTATATTAATCAGAGTTTTAAATCAATCCTCAGCAAAAAATATTTTCGTGTGTTGCACACGTGGTGCGAGGGTAACAAAGTGGCTAATCATTTAGCCTCCATGGTTACACCAGATCAAGGTTCCAACGTTGTTTCTTTTCTAATTCACTTCATCTCGACTTATAGGGTGTTAGTTTGATTGTAGGGGATCAGTCTGGTCATCATTATTTTAGACCCCCTTGCAGTTTCTTCCTTGGACTTGTTATTTGAATTTTTTTTGTCTTGTTTTTCCTCTTCTGTTGTTTTTTCTTCCCAATAATTTTTTTTACTTCTTAGTGATTGATAAAATCTATTAGTTATATTTTTTGGGTGGATTGGATGATTTATTATGGTGACCACATTAACTATTACCTTTAGTGGGTCTCTTTTCCTATTCCAAATGGGGTGTGTATGGTTTTCTAGGGAGAATGGGACCTGAGTATGAATAGGTCTAAACATTATTTTCTAGAGGTAGTTTAGATAATATCATTTTATTCTTTTTAATTGGTTAAATAATATTTTAATGATTATCTCCCTAATTTTTTTATATTTCCTAATTTTTTCCTTATGATTTTTCTAGATTTCCACTAGTAAGTGTTTTTTATTTTTCTATTGATTTATTACCTACTATATAGCCATTTTACATTCCTTTTTTACTATATGGAATAGGAATATTTGAATGAGTTGTTGAATTATTTGGATGATTATATATAGAATGTTTTTATATGACTCAGTGTTTCACATTGTGCGGTTTCTTTTCTTTTCAAAGAAAGATGATGGAACACTCTACCTATGTTTTGATTAATATAAATTCATTCTATTTGGGATGAAGATAAAATATATATTACTATGGATTGATGATCTATTTGAATAGGTGAAATAGGGGACGTGGTTCGCAATTATTGATCATCAATCTAGTTTTCAACTATTGACAATTAAAGAATATTACATTTATAGGACCACCTTTGAGAGTAGGTATATCCATTATGAGTATCTTGTTATACCATTTTAGCAAACCAATTGTCCTACAGTTTTTATAGATATTTTGAATTGAATATTTCATGAGTACCTTGACTCATTCATGTTGGTCTTTGTGTATTAAATATTACTTTACACATAGTTTAAGGAAGACAATGTGCTTCATTAGAAATTATTTTAGGACATCGTGATAAATCACACACATTATTATAAACTATAGAAATGTAATTTTTGTATTCGATAAGTGATGTTATTTTAACTCATTGTCCTAGAAAATAGTATTTAATTTGATCCTATGAAGGTTAATGTTGTGATGACATGGGATAAAAAATATAATATTTTTGAGATTTGGTGCTACTTTGGTTTTGAAGGATACAACCACGAATTCATCAGATATTTAATTTATTTGGATTCTATAATAAACTCACTCACTACAAAGGGGTGAAATTTTTTTTTGTTGAAGCTTTTTATTGTCCTCCTATATATCTATATCATATTATTTTACTTCTACACCAATGATGACTCTTCATGTGGCGGATCAGTGCTATGTGATCTTTTTTGGTACATCCGGATTGGGTTTGGGTTGTGTTCTTATATAGGGTGATCATATGGTTTCATATGATTCTATATAGCTTACGATATAAGAGAAGGATAACTGACCCATGATATTGAGCTCACAAATTTGATGCATGATCTTAAGAGTATGTGTCATTACCTTTTCTGTGAATGGATTAACATTTATTATGAAAAAATGATGATTATTATATTCTCTAAAAAAGATAACAATCTTTGGAAGATGAGTTGGGTGAAGTAATTAAAGTCGTATCATTTTGAAATTTCCTACACAAATGGATTGTGAAATGTCATTATTTATTCATTAAGAAGGAAATATTCAACAAATTCAATGAATGAGTCATCAGAAGAGTAGAATATGATGTATCTCATTGCTGAGTTGCATTAGGGAGTATGAAAAAATTATTCAGCAATAGTTTGGGAATGTTTTTAGTTGATCTCTTCTATTATCGATATGATTTTTCAATAGATGATGTTTGATGATGAATTATGTGGAATTATGGACTCACATTATTATGGAGATACAATTGGTGACTATTAATTATCTTCCGAGGGTATCCTTTATTTTTAAAAATAGTGTGTTTTATCATTTCTTATAAAAAATTCTAGGATGAGTAAATTTTTTAATTCAGTGAGAGGTGCACCTATCTATGAAAAAATTAACTATTATATTTGATGTTTATATTGGTGGATATTTAAGAGAATTGACATCACTATCATCTTTATAATTATTATATGTACCAATAAGTCAAATCTGGGAACTATATTCCATCAAGCTTTCTTCAGCCGCATCCAGTGCCGACATGGATGTGGGAAGAAATTTATATTAATTTCATGGTTGGTTTGTTTCATACCCCTTAAGGAAATAATTTTATAGGTATTTTTATTGACAAGACAACCAAATCATCCCAATTTATCATAATTCAATATACAACCATGTTTATTTAATTTGGATACCGCTAAATGCAAGATATTTTCATATTTCATGGAGTTGAATATGTTGTAGTTACTAATAGGGATACCCATTTTACTTCTCACCTCTAGAGAGGCATTCAGGATGAAATGGGATCATGACATATTGAAATGACCATGGTATTTATAGAATAATATATCTTCATATATATTAATATTTATTTATAAGATAATAATTTTTCTATAAAGTGTTTTATTTGTCTGACATTGTATTCAACACGCAATTATAGGTCTCTCTGAAATCTTATGTTGCACAGAAAGTTGAGTTATTCTGAAAAATATTATAATAATATTATTATTATTTTACATGGTAGTTAATGCCTATCCATTAGAATAGTGGTAATATATAGTATCAACTGAATTATGAAAAAAGTACACATATAGGATAACATAACTGTTCGTTGGTAGCCAAATTTATTTTTAATAGATATAAAAACCAATTGAATATAAAGGATTTGTTTTTATGATAAATTATTTAAAAGCGAATACTTGTGTTTATAAAATCATATAACTCTTTATGGATTTTTATTTAATGAATAATATATTTTATATATTCAATGAAATGTTTTAAATTTATCTTATATGATTTCAAGATATTATATAAAAACAAACTCAATTTTTCTGATAAATGAAGTATTTTTGAAAAAATGTTTTTTACCACATTTTGATGGAGAACCCATTTTAAATTTATTTTTTGACACCTTTATGTGCTCTATTGGACAAAATAATAATTTCTATTAGAAGTGGGACATCAAAATTTACTTAGGATGAATTTTTGATATTTTTCTCATTACTATCATGTTTTGATAAATAGTAAAAAAATGCTAAATTTTAATTGAAAACAACTTTTTCAATCGAGATATTTAAATTTGATAAATCATATTATTTAGTGGTTTTAAATTTTAATTGGAATCTATTTTAATGTTTTAATATAATTTTGGTCATTCTATGTAATTTTCTATTTAAATTGGACATAAACACATGTGAATAATTTGATAATTATTACATCATAAAGCCACACTTTTTGGTTTTGACAATGATAATTAATTTAAAATAATTTTCTGAAATATCTGTGTTTCAAATTTGGAAAAAATTATTCCATATTCTTAATCATAGGGTCCAAATTTTCTGAATAGGTACCTTTTATTTTTGGACATTATGAATAATAACTTCTCTAATTATTTTATTTACCATAGCTAAAGGGTAAAACTGTAAATAAGGGTAAAATATAATAATTTAATAACATAAAACTACCCTAAAATGTGTTGTAATACTATTGGATGTGATATTTCTGACCATGAAAATCCTTTGGTCGATTTTGGGACCCCATAAGGCAACGTTGATGTGAAAATAACATTTTATAAGAATTAATTTATAGTAAAAAATATAACATAAACATGTAACATTTAATAAAACAATTTTTATATGGGGTTATATAATTGATATCATCATATATAAATATTAATTATAAATATGAAAATATTTCCTATATCATGATATTTTATTTATAATTTTTAGACATTAAATAAATAAATTTAATTATGACACGATGATGATGTATTGATTGCTTCAATAATAACGGATTCAAATAAAAGATATTATAATTATTAAAATTAATTTAATTTTGTTATATTAATTACATCCATTAATTTTATGGATATATTAAAATATTTTATTTTATTTAATCCCTATTTTAATAAATAAAGTTGTTAAGACTTTAAAAAATTCAATTACATTATTGTGTCAAAATTGAAAAAAATGAGTTTTTAAAGCAAATATTATTTTATAAAATGATATAATAGTCCAAAAAATATATCATTGATCCAAATAACTTATATAACATCAAAATTTAAATTAATAATTCACTTATGGCTCTATTGGAATTTTTTTAGTAAATATAGTTACCATATATTATGAAAAATCAAGGAAACATGGTAAGAGTTAATGTTTTTAACAAAGGGTTAAAGCTATTAGATAATGTTTTTTAAAACTAAACATTTCTAAAACATATTTTTTGAGAGTTTTTAGACACTATATATTCTTATATTTTAAATATATGAGTTTGGGACCACTTGAAACTGAAAATCAATTTATAATAAAAATAATATTTCAAGACCTACCTAAAGTGGCCCTCCCTCTTATAAAAATCCACCACTTCTACTCACATACTGACACCTATAAAGCTCCTTGGTGCTTCCATATTCTGCCAAAATAAGCTCCTTAAATACTTTACATCCATCTAGAAGACTTACCTTTGGAAGATGGAAATTCAAGAAAGCCTTTTGGCTCAAATCAAAGGAAGTTACCCGATTTAGAGGCAACATCTTCCCTCAAGTTCTCTTCACTTATTTTCCTCTTCCACTACATATTATATTCATATTTTTATATTTCATAACTACAAAAATATACTCAATATACAAGGATACTTTTATGATAAGTATTATATCTACACCTACACACACCTCTATCAGATGGATATGAACATAATGTTTATTTGTATAGAGAATTACTACCTCATCAAACAATGATTGCTTAATATTCTTCTACCACCTCTCATGGTGGACATTATGATGGTACTATATTTATATATTATATATATAATATATATATTTTCTCTATTATTCTTTATTTTTCAATTACATTATACCTTTATTCATTCCATAATGTGTAAATACGATAATTTTATTACAGGAAGTGCAAACTACCACCCCTCAAAGTGATATGACTCGATCATTCCTTAAATGAAACATATAAAGTATAGTATTAATGAAACTAGGTAACATATATAAAATATGATATTATAATGGAATTATAATATAATTATTTATCATTTATTTTTCGTTCCATTAAATATGAAAAAGAAATGAATGTTGGGTTCATACGTAACGTAAGACTTATGTCTTAATAAACAGGGAATTTCATTTATCATCTCCAAATGTTATGTAATATTATTAATATAATTATAATGGATATATATATGATACTTAAATCATGAATAATATATTGTTAATGATGTAATTTTGACTATATATACAATTTACATCAAAATAATTTCATTTTCGACTGAAGTACCGAATATTCACAAAACAACTGATATGAACCTAAATAATAATGTAATTTTTATAACATGTTGATAAGTAATATAATATAAATTATAAAAATGAAATAGGTTTTTATATAAGTTTAAATTAACATATTTTTATTATTCTGGAAAATAATGAATGAACGAGACAAATATGACTCAAGGTAAGGGACTTCGTCCCAATCTCTTTTTATTGAGGCATATTTTGGTATAAAAATGACTGTATTTTATAGGGTTTATAATTATATAGTTTTTATTTTAATTTATTTATTTTGTTTTTAAAAGGAATATTTTCTTTAAAAATTGTTGACTAAATGCCGAAAATAAATTTTCTTTTTAATGTATGTGGAAATAATGATCTTTTTACCGCCACTACCATTATATGATATTTGGATTCCATAATAATCCATAGTGTTTTTATAAGGAAAATAAATAGCATATAGCATTTTTAAAGATTTTGGTTTTTAAAATGGCTCTTAAATTGAATTTATTTTATCAATATTATGAAATGATATATTGTTATTGCAATGTAAAAATGTTATCTTTCCTTTCGGCTTGTTTTATGTGTTATAAATATGTTATGGTTCTTGGAAATTGTTTACATATATGGGTGGTTCCATGATAATCCAATGGAAGGTGGGATCGAGATAGCTCCCCAATGCATTGGGTAATGTGATGGAGGTAAACATTAATATTTCTCCTAAGTGATTTATGGAATTTTCTATCATGGGGATTCCAAACATAACTTTCTATATAGCTGTGAAGATATATTGTCTGTATGTTATAGAATCCACAAGTTACCATTATGATTTATGATTTCTATGAGTTATTCATAAATCTTATGATTTCATGAGGTATGTTAAACTTCTTATGGTTTTTGATTTAAAATTATGATTTATTTGATTTTTATGTATTCAAGGACTAATGTTATTTTCCTTATTTTATATCCCTTACTGATATTTTATGTTAATCCAATGTTTTTGGAATGTTTTTAATAGGTTTCAAGGGAGGTTATGAATAATGAAAAATTCATGAATATTTATATCCAGAAAATAAATATTTATTTATTTAGGTATTTTTGTTGTTGGAAACAAACTGGATAGATTAAACGTGTCAACTTTGTAACATTTGAGATGTAATTTAATAGTTATGGCCAAATTATCTAAACATTTTAACATAAAAAGTTCCTCAATGTAAATTAGATACTTAACTCATAATTATGTGATGTTTAAGGATGCGGCCTTTTGGTTGGTATCAGAGGTCGGTTTTGATACCTTTAGTGGTTAGGGTGTTATTTAAGAATAAGTGACATAACCATAACAGTTATCCTATTAGAAAAAGTCATGGTTATTTTAGATAAATTGAATGAGTTCAGGATAACATGAATAAGTATATATTAGTGTTTTCCCTTATCATATGAAGGTATATGATTGTTTTATTGATATATTCACACTGACCTTTTTGGTTTTATTAAATGGATGGATACAGAATGAACCAAAGTAGAAATGGTTTTGAAGGAAACTTTGGCGGCTTTCTGAATAAGAAACTTAATAAAATGGGATCTGCAATGAGAAATATTGTGGTTATTATTAACTATCTGGAGTCATTATTTTCCACTTTAACCATGGAATTTTTACTAAGGTATAATATATGAGAGAAAGTAATCTCTATAGAAGTTGAAGTTATAATCACAAATGTATGTATATTCAAAAACATATGTGTCATGGATGTGGAAAGGAACACCTTGGAAATTTTTTCCAAGGGATGAGAAGATGTTATAGATTTGGTAATGAAGGTCATAAAGAAATAACCTATAATGGAAAAAGAAAGCATTCAGTTGACTCTATGAAAGGAAAATATGTTCTTTTAGTGGGATGAACTAATTGTTGTAAATGTAGTTTGCATGGTCATTAAGCAAACCTATTTCCTACGAAGATGATTCATGAATGGGATCAGCAGGACTGTGCAAGTATATTTTTACAAATACTTAATACCATTCCAATTTAAGATTAAGAAAATGAAAATGACATATGAAAGGTACAGATTATTTCATAGCTGTTGTTTTGACACTATTGAATCATAGAATATGATTCATGATTTTTTATAGGAAATATTTGTTACAGAATTAGTTTAAAAAAATGGTTAACGGAACATTAAATATTCGAGATGATTAAGATGTCTACATATTAGTGATTCGAGAGTTATGTTAGATATTTGGATAATGAAATGTTTAAAAGTATTAACACTCTTTTTTTGATTTGATTACATTGGAATAATTTTATATCATATGTGTAACCCTAATGTTTGTTATGTGAAAATTATATTTGTCAAATAATTATCTTTTCTTTGTGGGATATAGTCATATAGAATGATTTGGGTTTATTTTATTCTTGAATTTGAGGCAATTAAGGGTTAATACTTTTTGGGATTCAAATTTGAGTTATGAGATAATATTTGAGGTTGAAATATGTTATTGTTATTTTTGAAAAATTTATCTCATTTTTTAAAATTGTATAAAATTATATAGTTATTGAAAAAGGACAACACATAAACTGTGTGACAAACCATCGTGTTGGACAAAGCTACTGTAATCAAAACTAAAACGAATGTGTGGCTTGTATTTATCTCCTACCACTATCCTATATGATGTCTCTGGTTAATAGTAATTATTAATTTTAGTTAAATGAATTTATGGATTAATAATAAGTTTTTTTAGAATATATGTTTTATCAAATGGATATCCTTAGTATAGGAGAATTATTTTGTGATTACGTGATAACTGATAATTTGGAAAATGTTCACTTTTTTTTAACACTACATGCTTAAATAAAATAGGGTACAATGGGAATTGTTTTTAGGATTAATGGTGGAATTTCAATTTTTTTGAATATGTCTTTTTATTATGGAAAATTGGTGATTTGGGTTGTTTTTGTAAATGATTAACCTTACATAGGGAACATGTGATTAGGATAATTAATTTTAAGTTTGAGACATTATGAAGTCGATGTTATTTAGAGATACAATTTATCCTAGAAGACTATGTGATCAAATACTTATTAATTTTGGGTTTATATATTAGTTTAAATTATTTTGAAGAATTTTAAGGTCAACTGTTTATTGAAGGGTCTTTATTAAACATTGGGTATTGTTTGTCAAATTTTGGCGATTAAGAGTAGTATTTATTTTATTAATAGATTTTTATTTTTGGAGATTTTAATATCATGTACTAAGATTTTAATTTGTTTATTGTTTCAAGATAGGATTAAAATATAGTTAATATTTTTTTATTATGTGGTTCTGTAGAAGTTGATTCATCTTGAATACTCATTGTTTGGAGAAAAAGATGACTTGTGGGGGGAAATTAATTAAATGAAGAAACAATTTTTCTCAATTAAGTATATTTCATTATGATCTTAGACCTGGTAGTGAAAAAATTATTCAACACTCCAAAAATGATCTTGATGCAAAAATGTTATACACATTCTCTTATATTTAGAATTTCACACAACAAAAAATTTATTATATTGTGGTTCTTAACTTTTTTCTGATCAAGTTCACTATCACTCTCTATTTTTATATTACAGTTAGATTTTCAACAATATCCATGTTTTCCTACATGGAATGATAGTATGTGTCATCTCAAGAGACCTTAGTACTTCAATTTCATTCTTTTAAAGTGATAGTTTTATTGAAACTTTTTTCAATGTTGGATTTCCCATGAAGTTACCGAGGCCAATTTTAAAATTGTGATAACTCAATTTCCAAAAGGGGGGAATGGTGTAATGACTCGGGTGTTTATAGAATTATAAATTTTTATATCTATTAATATTTATGAATAATATATTAATTTTACGTTAATGGGGACACTTTTCCTGATTTCATACTAAACATACAATAACTGGTCTCTTGGAAATCTTACATTGCACACAACATTGAGTTATACCAAAAAATAATGTAATCTTATTAATATAATTTTAAATGGTAGTTAATGACTATCCATTGGAATGGATGGAATAAATAGTGTCAATTGAATAATGAAAATATGGTTTACACAGGATAAAATAATGATTTATTGGTTACAAAATTTATTAGAAATTTAAAAATAAACCAATTGAATATAATGGATGTGTTTTCTTGAAAACATATTTAAAAGAGAATAACTATGTTTATAAAATAATATAACTCTTTATTGAATTTTATTTAATGAAAAATATATTTTATAGATTCAATTTAATTTATTAATTTCATCTTATATTTTTTATGCATATGATAGAAAAATCAATTAAACTTTTCGGATAAAAGAATTATTTTTCTAAAAATGCATTTTTATAGCATTTTGATGTGTAACCCTTTTTAGATTCAGTTTTTTACACCATTATATGTTATATTAGAAAAAAAACTTCATCTTTATAATAGGGACTTCAAAATTTACTTTGGATGAATTTTTGATATTTTTCTGATAACTATCTTGATTTGATGACTTGTAAAAATATGAAAAAGTTTAATTGAAAACAAATCTTTCCATCGAGATAATTTATATGGATAAATCATATTATATAATAGTTTTTATGTATTATTGGAACAAATTTTTTCATTTAATCTAATTTTGGTCATTGGTATTAATTTCAAATTTAAATTAAACGTAAACACATGTCAATCTATAAATAGTTATTACCTCTTAAAAACAAGCTTTTTGGTTTTGACAATAGGAATTAATTTTAAATTAATCTCTAAAAATTATATGTTTGGAATTTGAAAAAATTTATTCCATATTTGGAATCAGAAGTTCCAAATTGTGTGAATATGTACCTTTTATTGATGGTCATTATGAATAGTAACTTCATAAATTATTTTATTTATCATGGTTAAAGGGTACATTTAGAAAATAAGGGTAATATATAATAATTAAATAATATAAAACTACCCTAAAACATTTCTTAATAATATTAGTTGAGATATTTCCAACCATGGGGATCTGTGGATCTACTTTGGGACTGCATGGGGCCCATTGTATTTGAACATGGAATTTTATAAGAATTAATTAAAAGTAATGAAAAATATAACGTAAACATGTTACTTTTATTAAATCAATTTTTATATGGGGTTATATAATTGATATCTTAAACTATAAATTTTAATTATAAATATAATATTATTTCCATCCTGATGATATTTTATTTATAATTTTTATACATTTAATAAGTTAATTTAAATACGACACAATGATGATGTAGTGATTGATTCAATAATAAATTATTCAAATAAATTATATTATAAATATTAAAAAACAAATTTTGTTATTTTGATGTCTTCCACTATTTTTTTTTATGATATTGAAATATTATATTGGTTTTAATGCCTTTTTCCTTAATTATTCATTTTTATGACTTTAACAAAAATCAATTACTCTATAGATTCAAAAATGACATAAATGAATTTTTTAAACAAATACTATATTATTAAATGATATAATAGTCTTAAAAATATAACATTATTCCAATAGACTTCTATAATATTAAAAATGTCATTAATGTTTTACTTATGTCTCTCTTGGCATTTTATATTAAATATAGGTAACATATATTATGAAAATTTAAGATGACATGGTAAGAGTTCATGTTTTTAACTAAGGGTCAAAGCTAAAATATAAGGTTGCCTTTGTGACCTAAACATGTACAAAACCAATTGGATGAGTTTTTCAACCAAAAAATACATATATTTTAAATAAATGAGTATGGAACCATTTTATACTGAAAATAAATTTATAAATAAATAATATTTCAAGACCTTCCTAATGTGCCCTACCTCCCTCTTATAAAATACCACCATAAATACCCACTTAATAACACCTCTCAAGACAATTAATTTGTCCAAATTATTCCAAAATAAGATAAAAAAATTACAATCCTCCTCATATAATCCTTTACTTGGGTATAAGGAAATTAAAGAAATCCTTCTAGCTCAAATCAATGGATGTTATCCGACTTTCAGGTAACATCTTCTCTCAAGTTCCTTTAATTTATTTTCCATCTCCACTAACTATTATATTAATATTATTTGGTTAAATAACAAAACTAGTATCCTAAATATTCTAGGATTATTTTATGATAAGTAGTTGAACTGCATATTCTCACACCTCCATCAAAAGGATATGAACATTCAGTTTTTGTGTATGGAAAACTACAACCTCACGAAACGACGATTGTTCAGTTTTCTCCTACCACCTATCATGGTGGCCATTATGATGTAAATATACTTATATATGATATATATTATATTAATATTCTCTCTAATCTTATTTAGATTTTATTTATAGAATACCTTTATGCCTTCCATAATATGCGAAAATAATAATTTCATTTGTGGAAGTGTGGACTACAGCCCCCTCAAAGTGATATGACTCGTTAATTCCATACATGGAACGTATAATGTATGGTGTTAATGGAATTATGTAACATATATATATTATGAAATATTATACAGGAATTATAATATAACTATGTATAATTTAGAATTCATTCCTTAAAATGTAAAAGAAATGAGAGTGGCGTTCATGCGTACATACAACTTACTGTCTCCATGAACGGTGCATTTCATTTAACATATCCAAATGTTATGGAATATAATAAATACACATATATTGATAATATATGATACTTAAATCAAAAATAATATTCTATTAATGATTTAATTTTGACTACATGGTCAATTTACAACAAAATAAGTTCATTTTTGATTCAAGTACCGAATATCGACAAAACAACCAATATAAAATTATATAATTTTTTATTTTTTATAATGTGATGATAAGTAATATAAAATTAATAATAATCTTGAAAAATTTTATGAAATAAGTAGAAATTATCCTATGTATATTATTCCGGAATATAATGAATAAAGGAGACAAATCGGAATCAAGGTATGGGACATCCTCCCAAACACCATTCATTTTGGGATATTTTGGTTTACAAATGACCTTATTTTATATGGTGTATAATTATATTCATTTTCATTTAATTTAATATTATGGTTATCAAAAGGAATATTTTCCTTATGTAGAATTTTACTGAATGACAAAAGGAATTTTGTTTTCTTTTTATCATACATAGTGACAATGATCTTTCCGCCACCACATCCATTATTTGATATTTAGCTTCTTTAACAAGTCATAATTTTTCAAAAAGTAAATTAAATACATTATTTCATTTTTTTTTTATTGAAAATGGTTTTTAGAAATAATTGATTATGACAATTTCCTAAAATTATATATTGTGATTACAATATAGAAATTTCACCATTCCTTTATGCTTGTTCTATGTGTTAGGAATATGTTGTGGTTCTTGGGATTTGTTTACATATACTTGTGGTTATATGATAAACCAAGGGCGGGTTATCCTAAGATAGCTCTCTAATTATTTGGGTAATATGATAGAGGTAAAATTTAATGTTTCTCCTAAGATATTACAGTAATATAATGTAATGGGTATTCCCAACGTAACTCCCTATGTAGTTGTGAAGCTACAATTTAATTATGTTATGGATTCCACAAGTTAACTTTATGAATTATTATTTCTACATATTATTCATATATCATGTTATTTAACATGTTATGTTAAAGAGATTACGTTTTAATATTGAAAATTGTGATTTTTTTATTTGTATGTATTCATGGACTAATGTTTTCTTTCCATATTTTATATCCATTATTGAGCTTTTTATGATATTGCCACGTTTCTGAAATGTTTTTTCACAGGGTATAAGGAAGGGTAAGGGAAAGAATTAATTCAAGAATATTTATATCATGAAAAATAATCTATTTTTATTTAACGGTTTATTTATTTGGAAAACAATTTATAGAGTAGAAGGGTATACATTGTATTATTTGAGATGTAAGGAAATAGTTATGGAAAAATTCTCTAAAACTATAAAACTTAAAAAATAATCAAGAGGGAATTCATGACATAACTCGTGATTTTGTAATGTTCAAGGATGTGGCCTTATACATATCATCTAGAGATGTATTGACCAATAGAGTCATCTGTATAGATTCCTGAGAACTTGATATGTCCATGAATTCTTAACATTGGTGGATCTAGGGATGTTATTTGGGAATTGATTGTTTTTCCTATAAAAAGAGTTAATAGTTCTCTTTCGAAATTGATCATTTTGAGGACTTATAAATATTTTTTCTATTGGTCAGAGGTTAGTGTTTCTTCCATGTTAGGGTTTTTTTTTCAAGAGACAGTAGTGACGATTTAGTTAATTCATCAAAGAATGTTTATGGCATAGAGCCAGTACAAATAGTATGATGGTTACCACTGATGACCAGTAGAGTTTTTAGTTGTTCTTCATGTGTTTTGGACAGTTTCACCTTGATCAGGTCACTAATGTATTTGAAAATTTTTAAATCTTATGCCAAAGTTTGTAACCCTTTTTAGATTGTTAAGTAGGTGGGGAAACTGGCTTACCATTTGGAACATCCACCATAGTTTAAATAGTTCCACAACATGTTTCATTTGACATTTCATCAGAATTATCCTTCAGAACTATATCATTTTTGAGCTATGATGATATTTATATTGAGCCCAATTAATCCATGACTGAGCTTCATGTTATGAGTATTTATTTTGAGATAAATGTGCCTTATGGGAATATAATGCATTCATTCCATGTTCTATGGAACCATGGTTCTTATTCAAATGAGATATGGAAGCATGATGCACTAAATAGTGAGAAGTGTCTCATATCATGGATATATAATCATCAAGATATGATTTCATGGGGAAAAATTATTTTATGGTGGGGAATTTGAATCTTCCCATCGCCTTCAATCATGTACTTATTGACTCTTATTTTGATACCCTTTGGATTGGGTGTCTTTTAGACCTTCCAAAGATAGAGATATTTTGTTGGGGAAACTGAGATAATGTTCGAGGATTTATGTTTTTTTGGAATTAATGGAGTTTAGTTATAAGTGTGTAAATATATTTATAGGTAATACATTGTGTTAGGGTTGACATGGAAACTTAATAGGTGGTTTTTTAAGGGAAACTATAGGGAACTGGTTGAATAAGTAATTTTACCGTTAAATCATTCATTAAGGACAAAAATTGTTCATTGAACACAATCCATGAGTATAAATTTTGGTGTATGTTTATTTACACCTTTATAGTAGAAACATATTCATACTAGATTATAACAACCTAAAAAATATACTTACTCCATATATTCATCACTTGAGGTGTTTTTATCATGAGGTGATACACTATTTTGTGTATGTAAAATGTGACGAATTTACACCATAAACCAATGAATTATTATTAAAATGTATCATTACCATCAATATTATTTCCAATAATCACCATATTTCATTTATAATTCTACATTAACTCCTCTTAAGAACCCCTGGTTTCCTCCCATGTGTAGTGAGAAACTCATGCCCTTCATGATGTCTCATTTTTATATTTGATCCCCAGTGAGTTTCCTTATAGTGGGTTTCTTCTTGTCTCTAATATCCTTCATTGAAATTGATGTGATATCATTATTATAGATTTAATTTATGTTTTATCATTATTGATTATGTCTTATGAAGTATTTCCTGATCTCTTTCACCTTAACTCTTCATTATCATTTCTCATTATGGCTATTGGTTTTATCACAGATTATAGGCAAGGGATCTATATGTTATTTCCCATAAAATTGAAATATTTTATTACTTGATTTATTTGAGATGAGTTTTTAAATCTGTAAAATCCTTTGATTTTATATAATTTATGGTTTCTTTGGAAAAAGAAATCGAAATTTTGAAAACATCAAAATTTAAAGGGTAATAAAATTATTTTTGTGGGATTGAAAAAATTAAAGGCTTGATTTGGAAATTGATGTAGAAAATATTGATAAATGTCTTAATTTTATAATTAATTTTAATATTAATG
The DNA here is from genome assembly GCA_963277665.1 of Viscum album. Classification (NCBI taxonomy): domain Eukaryota; kingdom Viridiplantae; phylum Streptophyta; class Magnoliopsida; order Santalales; family Viscaceae; genus Viscum; species Viscum album. The sequence continues at coordinate 631,897,723 of OY728121.1, forward strand.
AATTAATGAAACCCTATGTCTTTTTAAATGATAAATGAATATTGACAACTGGAACATTTGAAATTATCTTTTGGACTGATTTGAAAAGATTGATTATCCAATGGATGGTTGATTGATAGATTGAAGCACATTTTAACCTAGTTAATTAGTAGGTAATTAGGGAAACAATTATATGATTTGAATCATATAAATGGATTTGAAAGGAAAACACTATCATATACATTCCATGACATTATTTTACCAATGGAGTGTTTAGTCCTCACAATCTATGTCTAGGGGTTTGTTAACACATTATGCCAAGATCACTGATTGAGTAGTTTGAGAATCCTTTTACATGAAATAAATGTACTATAGGGATTATTACATGGTTTATTATATGTTTTATTTTATGATTACCTTTCATTTATTATAGATTTTTTAATTTAGTAGAACTAATTTATGTAGATATTATATATGGAATGATCATTTGAGTACATTTTTTATAAATGTTCAATCCTGGTGATCGTTAAATCATGTATTGTTGAAAATATGTATATTACATATCATGCCTTGTTGTATTAAAATAAAATTAATACAAGGATTTATTGTTAAGAAATTGATTATAAAAAATCATGGTGGGATGCTACTAGGCTTTTAGATCATACCGTATATCTGTGTTTGGGTGTTTTTATATTATATTATTTCTACTCCAAAAAAAAAGTAATGTGACACATAGAGGATTTAGATGTTATTGATCCTATGGACTCAGAGTGATAGAGGTGAAAAGTCAAGATGTGATCCTTTTTACATATGGGTTTTTTATAATGGAAGATGTTTTCTCATTGGATGATGTACTATTGGGAATTATTTTTCCTGTAAATTTTAGGAACATTATACCTTAAATGTTGTGATAGTACTAAGTTATATCATTTGTATTCCACTATTTGTTTGGAAAATGTTCTTCCCAGAAGAACATTTTATGATGGGGGTGCTAGTCTCCAACCCGTGGGGATTGCAAATACCCTTTAAGCTATGTCATAGCCGGGGTGAGTATTAGAATACTGGGTTATCCATGACAATTTCATCACCTAAATTATAAGAGAGTGAGCGAAGATTAAAATCATAAAGAATGGTAGTTTTTTTTTGGAAATTTAAATGGAACAAAAGGATAAAGGAGTTCGAAAATAGCCCAATAATGAGACCCTACATATCCTCCACAAAAGATTCTGTGAGAGGAAAAAATAGCTCCCCTATTTTTAACAAAAACCAAGAACCAAAGTGGATGGGAAGTAATCCTTCTATTATAATGAAAACCATGAATCAAAATAATACCATTTGTTTTAACTGATTCAAATAAACAAAAACAGCTTCTCTAATCGGTGTGGGAACCTAAAAAAGAAGATGATAATTATTGATGTTTTTTACACACAATTTACAAAGTATAAAACTCACTCTAGAAATTATAGACTAAAATGAAAGATTAATAGAGGGGGAGAGAATGATAGAGAATGGTAGAATAAGTGCATTTTTTGAATTTCGAAAAAGGTTTAATTTTCTCAAAGAAAAAAGGAAAAAGTAATTGTATTGAGGTCATTGAATCTTGTTTTTTATTTTGAGAATTTGTCTATTCTTAGAAAATAATTGAAAAAAAACATCATGGATAGAGTCCAATGTATATAGTTGTTGCGTATGTTCATTTTTTAATGAAATCCTCCTTTGGTCTCTATTTATAGCCTCCATTGGAGTTGAGGGTCTCTTAGAATGAGTAAAGGATTTAATGAGTTTGTTCAAGGAATTGAAGACAAGAAATTTACGCATATTGAATATTTTGGATCGAAGACAATGGATAGCCACCTGATGATGCCAGTTTATTGGTAGGATTGCAACAACTCACCATGTTTGTTCAGATATCATCACATACTCACCATGCATTCACCATGTAGATGGTGGAATATTTCATCATTAGTGGTTCTATTTAGTTCCACTTGTAAATTGATGACACTATAAAAGTTTTCTGGCGGTTCTAGAATATGTATACTTTGGATAAGGTCCTCCTTATCCACTTGATTCCCTTGTTTGGTCCATTTAATCATTAGGAAGATGTCTAAACACTAAACTCAAAAATTACACTCGTAATAAGGGTTTTAAACATATTTAGTGGTTGTGATCATAAAAACACATTTCTATTTCAAAACCAGTCATAAATATTAATTAATATCAACTGATTTGAATTGGATAAATAATTATTTAATAAATAATTCTTGATCTTGAGTTACATGTGACATAATTCCTATTCTATCATGAATTGTGTTGGACGAAACACACTCCATATGTCACGAAAAGACTATTCATGATAGAACACCATTTGTTTTTAAAATAGATACATTTTCTATGATAAAAATATTTGATTAGATTAACACATCTATCGTCGTTGAAATTATATGTGATGGAGAGCTATGTTGGTCATAAATTATTTATCGGTAGAGAAAATAAAAAATGAACCAGATGGGAAATTTTTTTGGTGGTCTCCAGACCCATTCCAAATGAATTTTTGTTTATCGTGATTACATTTTATTGTGGGTAGTATTTGTGGTGGATTTCATCACAAATAGTATTACTTGTTGAAAGGTATATCACAAAGCATATATCATATATAAGGCTCCAAGATGCATTCTCTTCATCACTCTAATCTTCCCGAATCCTCCCTACTTATCTCAAATTTCTCTACAATATACATTAATATTTTTCAGAATGTTTTCTGATGTTCATCAACATCTCTACTCTGGTACAAGAGTTAGTTTTATGTTTTTTATTTTAAACTTTTTTAGTGTCCAATTAATTTAATTTATTTTATATTATGGAAAAATAGTATTAATTAGTACCAATTATGAATAATAATTATTAATTTATAATAATTCTAAATAATGGCTAATAATTATATATAATTTGTAATAATTAGTAATAATTACCAATAATTATTAATTATTACGAATAATTTAAAATAATTAAAAATAATTTGTAAAAATAGTCACTAATTCATAATAATTAGCAATTATTAGTAATAAGTAGTTATAATTAGTCAAAATTAGTCATAATTATTAATAATTAATCATATTTAATAAATATTAGTCACAATTAATAATAATTACTCACAATTAGTAATAATTATTTATAATTAGTATTTATTAGTATTAATTAGTAATACATAGTAACAATTATCATTATTTAGTAATTAGTAAAAATAATTCATAACAATTATGGAAAATTTATATTAATTATCAATATTGTGTAATAATTATAATAAACTAATAATAATTATTAATAATTATTAATAAATACTAATAATTAGCAATAATTATGAAAAATTCATAATAATTACTATTAATTCATAATTATTTCGAGTAATTAATAATAATAACTAGTAATTCATAATAAGTACTAGTAATTATTATTTATTATAGATAATATGAAATAATTTTCTATAATTAGTGACAATTGTTGGTAATTAGTAACAATGACCAATAATTAGTAATAATTAGTAGTAATACTCAATGAATCAAAATATTTATTAATAATTTTCAATATTTATAAATAATTCATAATAATTGCAACTAATTAGAAATTGTTCACAACTATGTAATTAGTGTTAATTTTTTTTTATTTTTTAATAATTAAAATAAAATATTAATTATTAGCCATAATTTGTAATAATTAGTAGTAGATTCTTGTAATTATAAATAACATATATTAAAATATAGTAATTAGTAATAATTAAAAAATAGTACAAATAATAACTAATTAGTAATAATTAGAATTAATTTCTGGTAATTAGTAATATTTAGTAATAATTACCTAAAATTAATAATAATCTGTTATAATTATCAGAAATTAATAATAATTATACCTAATTTGTAATAAAGTTTTGAAATTGGTAAAAATATGTAATAATTAGTATTAATATGTAATAATTATAAGTAATTTTTAAAAACTAAAAATAATTATCAGTAATTTGAAATAATTTCCGATAATTGGAAAATAATTAGTAACAATATCTAATAATTTTTAGTAAATGGTAAAAACAGGCTGGTAATTATTATTAATTCCCAATAATTTCTAATTATTAGTAATAATTTCAAATAAATCGTAATAATAATAATTACCATTAATAAGTAATAATTACTAATTTTTAGTAATAAATAGTTATAAATAGGAATAATTAGTTATAATGACTAGTAATTAGAAATAATTACATTTAACTATTAATAATTTGTAATAATTACATTTATTTTTCGTGAATTGGTAATAATTACCCTTCATTACCAATAATTAAAAATAATATTAAATAATTACCAATAATTATTAACAACTGTTAGTGATTACCCATATTTAGAAATAATTTTAGTGATTATTAACAGTTATTAGTAATTATATAAAAATTATAAAAATTATTTGATTTTAGTAATAACTATCAATAAATAGAAAATGTTACCAATAAATAGCTATAATTAGAAATAATTATTCATATTTTTAAAAATTAGTAGTTACTAGTAATTGGTAATAGTTAAAGTATTTTTTAATTTTTAGATTTTTTCCTTGGATCATCCCATCATTTTATTCGATTAATTATCAGAAATATTTATCCTTAATATTATTATTTCCATTATATTAGGAAATATGTAAATATAAAAAATTTATTACATGTTCATGATTTGATGAATCATTATAGAAATTCCAAAAAATTTGGTATAAATATTATATAAGTCTATGCTGCCAATTTTTTTTATCATGTGCTTCATCAAAATCCAAATTTTCTAGAGAAAGTAAAATTAAGTGTCCCTATTTGAAAAGTGATAAAAATATATTTGAAATGATTTAAATTATTTGGGTTTATCTATTCAAATATAGTTTGTGAAAATATTATTTTTTTGGTTTCAACATGGTTAAAAAAATCCAGGAGAAGATTACAAAAAATTGGTAATAATTTCATAATATTATAAAATTTGAGTACATGAAGTTGTTGTCTAGTATTCTCAATAAACATATAATCCAAATGATAATTCAAATATCAATTTGGAACCATTTAAATTATTTTACTTGAAAAAACTTATTGAGGTGGCCTTATATACAGATTCCAAAATAATAAACATTGGTGTTGTTAAAATATTTATGGGTATTAAATTATTTAATGGAATGTAAAAGAGTTGTTTCGATCTAATATTATCATAGGTAAAATCAGATTTACAAAATAAAAAAATATTATCTGAAAATTAATATGAAATTCATGTTCAGGATATATTTTTTGTCCGGGTAATTTGATGATCCATGCATTTTTAAATGATAATGTGTTATATTTTTGGGAATATGAGTAATTAGTTAATTGTCCTACACGTCTAAAATTTAGGTAAAGGGAGGTACAACATTGAAAGTTTTTATTTTTTTCCTATTTAATTGTAGAGGTATTTACCTCTTACATATATATTTTAGGATTTATTTGTGTCTCACCATATTTTCTTGTTGATGGAAAACCACATATCTAGAATTTTTAACAATAAAATCATAAATCACCCTTGTGATAGTGATTCATGGAAAAATTATATTCAATTAGATCAGTATTTTTATTCTGAAACATATAACACTTGATTAGGTATTTATAATTATGGTTTATTCCATTTAGTTGTCATGGTATTCAATATTGGTCATATCGTATATTTTTATCAATGTAAAACATAAATACTTGGATGATGATTAAGGAAGAATATATGTTTTTAATATTCCTAATTATCAGACACCCAAAATATAATACTGATGTTTATTTGAATCCATAGATTGATGAGATAAATTTATTATTTATTAATGGTGTATGTACATATGTTTTAGTAAAAAAAGTATTTTCATAATGATAAATACAATAATATGTACATTTACTGACTTTCCAAAATATGGAATGATATCCTGCTGATGTAATTTTTTTCTAAATTCAAAGCCAAACAATATGTACAAATTCAAAAAATTTATTATTATCAATGGAATAAAATATTGATTTTTTCAAATTCCATTATATATTTATTCCTATATATCATCCATTCCGAAGGAAAAAATTCATAAATGTTACACCTGAATGAGATGGAACTCAATTAATGATCTGTTGTTTTGATATAAAATATATTGTCTATTTATTATGCTTTATTATCATTGGACTGATTGTAAAACGAAAAATATATATGGTGTTGGGAAAGATCAAATTGTATAAAGAGGAGTATTATTTGGGTTGTGTCATATTGGTCTGATTTATTGGTTTGTCACATGTTAGATGTCAAGTATATTGAGAAGAAATGTTTTTGATAATTTATTTTATACAGTTGTGGACACACCTGATAAGACTAAATATAATGTAAAGGTACAATTTCATCATTTCCAAACATACTGGTATAAAAAACAAGAGATATTTGAAAATGAAATATCAAAAAAAAATAATTAATCTAAAAGTTATATTTTAACTTTTCAATGAATTTTTTTAATTATTTTTTCAATATATTAAAAATTTATGTTTCAAAATGGTAATGTATCCAATATGGATTGTTGTTTTAGAAATGGTAATATTAAAAATTTAAAAATCCATGATTTTCATGTCATAATGGTAATATTACTACCAATATGTAACGCCTCGACCCCAGTTAACCAGAGTCCAGGCATTATTATGTATCATTGGCATGATCACAAAATATTAAGTCTCCAAAGCCCGATTAGTTTAGTAGTCTTGGAATCACTAGATACATTCTAAAATGTTACGTTACATCATAATGTAAAAAACTACAATAATATAGTCTCCATGGTTTACACTCATACCCCCTTCAGACTATCCCTACAGGTCAGTCATAAATTATTTCTTCACATCCTGGGAAAAATAAAACAAAGAAAGGTGTGAGCTCAGAAGCTCAGTAAGGAAAACAATACAGTGGAAACATTCCTAAAAAAGTATAAACATTAAAGGCAATGTATAACTAAAAAAATTCCTTTTAAACTTGAACTTCAGTATAATATGACAAAAATAAAATTAAATAATTCCATTTACTTATTCACATTGATATTCTACTAGTTGAATAATCACATTCAATATCAATAACCACTTTCATAATGATGGAATGCACAATGCCAGACTATCCTAACCACATAGTCAAGGCCCTCTGCCAAGACTACAAATAAGACTTTATCAAAGCCTTCTTCCAAGACAGTAGTTTGTCTCATGAGACCTACCGATTAATCGAGAGCTATAGCGGGCTCCATCCATCACTTATTAAGTCCAATGCATTCCTCATATAAATAGGCTTAAACAAAACATAAACATTTGTATTAAAATTAGCATAAGAAATGTAAATACTTTCTCCATAAACCATGAATGGTATAAAAATAACACATCCACAATCAATCTTATCAAAAAACCTTAAATACAATATGGATGTTTTGTATCATAATAATTCAACTTCAAATAATCTTAAAATCCATCAATGAATGTTGAAATAGATGAAATAAAAATTATTTTAGAGAAATATCTATTTTTTTTGAAATCATTAAAAAGTAAAATATTTATAAAATAAAACATTTACATAGAAAATATCCTTATAAGCTTGTAAGGGATACTTTGAATATTATATAAGAGTAGAAAATAGACACACCTACAGTATAAGTTAAAAAAATACATTCTTAACTTAATTTTGTCGAAAAGGTTAAAAAAGACCTTATTTGGAAAACTGTGGAAAGATTCTTTTGAAACAATTTTATAAATGGTCTAATAAGGATATAAATGACTTTAACCCATAGAATAGTGAATAATAAAAAAAATTGACGTACATTTTTAAGAAACATGGATGTGGATGATAAAGAAGTCCCAGTAGATAATTACGTATAAACGACCTCGGATAATGAAGAGATTGTGAAATAAACCCTTACCTATTTGGTAACTTACAAAACATAAATCCCATGAAATATGGATCATACAATGATGATGTAAATATCAATAAATTAATGTATATTACACAATGAATACAATAATGGGTAGTAAACACACCACATGAAATAAATAAGTGGTGAACAACAGAAATCTCACAGAATTAAAAGTGAGATAAGAAACTCCTTACCTCAAGTCTGAAATGTCTTGTGTGTTCATTTTTCATCCTGAATAATAAAGTTAGGTTAATTTCTTATCGATTAAGAACAATTTTAAATTTGATTATTTCTTTTATATCACTTATTATCTTTCTATAATAATTAGTTAATTATTTGAGTTCATATTGGATTTTTTATTGATGTTCGGAACTTGAGTCAAAAATGAACTTGTTATAAAAACAATTTTTCCATGTAGTGAAATGTCTTTTATCTCCATAATGATATAAATTATATATATATAATATATATAATATATATCCAGTATCTATATGTATTTATAAAAGTACATAACATTTGGAGATATAAAATGAAATGCACCTTTCATGGAGACGGTAAGTCGTACGTACGCATGAACGCTACATTCATTTCTATTTTTTATTTTAATGGAATTAAAACATAATGATAAATAGGTATATTATAATTCCAGTATAATATCATATGATATAGGTTTTAAATAATTTAATTAAATCTATCATTTATATGTTCTATGAGTGTCATGAACGAATCATATCACCTTGAGGGGGCGGTAGTCCGCACTTCCTCAAATGAAATTATCATGGTCACACATATTTGGAAAGAATATTGGTTAGTTTTTAAATGAAAATTATATAATAATAGAAAAAACATAAACATAATATACATAATATATAAATAAATTTCCATCATAATGGCCACCATAAGAGGTGGAAGGAGATAACCGAACAATCATCGTTTCGTGAGGCGTTAGTTTTCCATCCACAGAAACATTATGTTCTTCACCCATTAGATGGAGGTGTGTTGAAGTGTAGCTTGAATCCTTCTTATAAAAAAATCCGATTATATTGAAGATACTAGTGTTGTTACAAAATAATGTAATAAAAAATGTTCATGGGGTTGGAGAAGTAAAATAAAATAAATGAATTTAAGAGAAACTGTTACCTTTAATTTCGCTAACTCCCTTTGATTTGAACTAAAAGGACTTCATGAAGTGCATTTTTCCTAAGTTAAGGATTCTAGGTGGAGATGAGGGGTGTATGGAGCTTAATTGGGTAGATTTTGGACAATTCAAGAGGCTTTAGAGATGTGAAGAATTGGTTATAAGTGGTCTCCTTTTATAAGGGAGAGGAGGGGCTCTTTAGGAAAGTGTGAAACTATTATTTTACTATACACATATCTTCAGTTTTAAATGGTCCAAAACACATTAAAGTCGAATATAAGATGATTAATATTTAAAATAAAGTCATCCATTGAGAATTGGACATGTTATGGATAATATTTTAATCATTATAATCTTATTTATTTAAATAATTTATAAATGAGGTAAGCACTGCATCATAATTGTGTCATAAATAATTTAAATTATTTAATATCTAAAAATTATTAAAAAATACCATTATGTAGGAAATCCTATTATATTTGAATTTAATATTTATAGTCTAAAATATAACTTTTATAACCCCATGTAAAAATTAACTTACTAAAATATATTTATTTGTGTCATTTATGTCTTTACTTTAAATTAATTAATCTAAAGAGTCATTATCACTCTCAAGTGGATCCATGGGGTCCAAAAATCGACCCAAGGATGACCATGGTCATCCATGATTCATCCTATAAGGTTAGGACAAGTGTTAAGGTAATTTTGTATTATTATAATATACATTTTACCTTTAATTACCCTATTTACCTTTAATCGCGGTAAATAAAAGTCAAAAGTTACTATTCACCAACAATTACATTATTGTTATTGAACCACATTTTACTTATTGATATAGACCGTGTCTCATAGATTTTTTAAATTCAAATCATAGAAGCGGTAAAACTAAGTTTTATGTGAATTTACAAATTCTCCTAGTAGTTGGGTAAAAGATGGTGAAAAGTTAAATAAAATTTATATATATCTAAAATTATTATAAAATGAATCAAATGAATTACATTGAACATATATAGGTATTATGTATCTATTTTTAAATAAAAGAAATTTAAATAAAAGAAATAATTAATTAAATAAAAATTCGGTTTTAAACTATAACTCAGTGTTTTTCACTATTAATCAAAAATTAAATGTTTTCAGAAAAATACCAAAAATTTACCCTAAGTTATTTTTGATATACCGAATTAAATAATGAAATCTATTTTACCAAATTCATAACATAGAAGATGATTTTATTAATTTAAAATTATTTCCAGCTATCAAAACCAAAAGGCGTATTTTTAATAAATAATAACTACCAAAAGATTGAGACTTGTTTATGTCCAATTTCAATATAATATTACATAAAATGGCCATAATTGGATTAAATGGTAAAACTATAATCTATTTATTCTTAAAAAACATTAAAAAATATAATTTAACAATATAAATTATTTTGATTTAAAATGTTGTTTTCACTTAAAATATAGTATTTTTCACTATTCACCCAAATATGAAAGTTATCAGAAAAACATAAAAACATTATTGAAACTGAATTATTATGTCCCAATTACAAATAAGATGTTTATTTTTTCAAATTGAATATATAAAAGTCTCAAATATTAGATTTAAAATGTCTTCCCCATTAAAAGGAGGAAAAACTTTCATTTTTTGAAAAATACTTTTTTTCTCTATAAAAATGTATTTGTTCTTAAATTATTTATGAGAAACTAATAATATGGATTCTAAAATTATAAGGATTATATAAAGTTAAAAATTCAGTTAATACTATTCATAACCACTTTTTAAATACTTTTTTGGTATGTCATGGTGCACTAGAACTCGGTGTTGCCTGTAGTACAATTTATTGAATTACTTTAAAGAAATAACGTACTATGAAATATTGGGGTGTTACATTATTCCCTCCTTCAATAAATTGCGTCCTCCCAATATGAAATTTTTTTTCAAAAATAAAATGATCAAAATAGAAAATAACATTGGGAAAACTCACATAAGAAATTACTTTAACAAAATTTAGTCTTAATAAAAAGAAAATGGAAATGAAAGGGCCACAAACAAATTATGATCTCAATTAGAAGAACATTGGTGGAAATTAGAGACAACTAATTGGATGAAAAACGTAAATATTTATAGTTATTGATTGAGGTCATCAATCACAAACAAGTATAAAATTGGGGGCCTTAAATTCATCAATCTATGATGTTTTAAAATACCATCGGTTCAACCAATCATATGGTATTAGGATAACACATTTTTTTGTTAAGATCCACTCACTAAAGTATAATAATTAATTTCTTCCTAGAATAATAGAAGAAGAAAAATATAAACTTGACAAGTAGAGTCCCATCCTTTAACTAATTTCTACCACAAACTCATCTTTCACTCTAAAAGATAATAGAACGTAAAAATAATATTCTATTTATCCTATTAGTATAGGGTTTAAAAAAATTGAATTTATAATTCATCTACTAGAGTTTTTTTAAAAACACTACATTAATCAATCCAGGACTTCACGTGGGCCAGTGGTAGGTGATACACCCTTATCTCCTTTCGGTTGTGGGTTCAGTATCGTGCCCTTGCTGGATGCGACGGGATGTCGACTGACCTCCAGGTTTTCCTTTTATGGCAATCGAAAAACAATCTCAAACTAGAATTATCCCAAATACTTTTTTCCAAACTCACAGTCCCAAATTTATAATGAAGGTAAACACAATGAATATCATTTTTTCCGCATAATAAAATTTGAACACCATCGTCTTGTATTCTATTAAAACACTGCAACATTCTGAATTACCATAAAACCTTATTGATTACATTCATGATCCCTTATTCATAATAGAATACTAGATATACTCCTTCTGTCCAAAATTTTTGTAAACTCTAACAAAGACGGAATATAAAAATCACTAATATGTTTCAAAGTAGTCAAGAATATCCAATATAATTTATCCACATCAATCATGTATTAATCCAAAATCACTACCTCAGTATCAGAACCATATTATGGTTTATCATTCTCTCAACCATATATTTTCCAAAAATTTAACATGCTATTCAGTCACATTTCATGGTTCCACACAGTCTCAAGTCCTCAATGAAACAGTACTATAATACAATCCTTATATAATACATAATTATTATAACTAGTACATTATTGATAAAACACTTAAATGACATAATTCTCTAATAAAACCATAAGAAGTATAATCATTCCTTATCATATGTGGTAGTATCATAACTTTATTATTATCCAATAACATCATTTGGGGAATAATCTGATGATTTGTACATCGGTTCGTGTAGTGTCCAAACTCCTTGCAGATGAATCATGGTTCATTTGAAACATTTTTCATACCCTTGTAGTCACGTACATGGTGTCCTTTTTCTCCAAACATATAAGAAACTTACATTCCCTTCAGGTAAGTTCCAGGGTGTTTCTTCCAATAGTTAACAAATATGGGAAAAAATTTATTTTCCCTCTTCCCTTTATCCATATTTCTCTCTTACAGCCTTTTCATCTCCTAATTCTCTTCAAAGCCATAGGACAAAGAAAATTATTTACTTATCTTATTAATACCTAATACTATTTCTTCAGATATTGAGAATATATGGGAGACTATTTCCCTTAAAAATGATGGCTTAATACTGTGAAGGATATGATACTTCTTACTCATTGGATCATACGTATTACTAGAGTTTACATCCCTTATATTGGGCGACATTTCTATATAATAGAAAAAACTAGGGAAATTTAATAATTGTAATGAATAATTCCAAAATTGTAAAATACTTAACATAAATTGAATGTTTTATTGATATAATCCATAATCATAAAAATGTTTTCATTGAGAAATTATATACTACTAAACCCATAATGATGATTTTTAATGAAAATGAGAAATATCCTAATCATATCCCCCGGGAGTGTCGTAACCTAGAGTGTAGCAATGCCCGTTATCGTACACTAGTTCATGTTCGAGTCTAGATCAAAGCAGTGTTTTCGAGTTTTACCCCTAGGTACATCTGTTCCAGAGCCACCTCTACCTTCTCATATCTATACATGGATGTATTTCTACAAAAATTCAAAAAATATCTACAATAGTAAAATTCTAGGAAGTTCTTTTATACTAATATTTAATGTGCATCTTAGGTCTATGTTCACTAATCAGAGTTTATCTAAATCTAGCTTCAAAGGTTTGTACTAAACATCCTTTAATACCAACTATAACACCCCGACCCTAGCTACCCAGAGTCGGTACATTATTATTTATCATTGGCGTGATCACAAAAGATCAAGTCTGGAAATACCGATTAGTTTAGTATCCTTGGAATCACTAGATACATTCATAAATGTTACATTGCATCATAAAGTGAAAAACCACAATAATATAGTCTCCATATCCCACACTCATATCCCCTTCAGACTATCCTGACAGGTCAGTCATAAAATATTTCTTCACATCCTGGAAAAAATAGCTATAGAAATGGGTGAGCACATATGCTCAGTAAAGATAACAATATAGCAGAAACTTTCATAAATATGCATACAAATTTAAGGCAATGTATAACTAAAACAAATTAATCTTAAACATGAAAATTAGCGTAATATTCCAAAAATAAAATGAAATAATTTCCTTTTACTTATTCACATGGATATTCTTCTTGTCTAATATTCTCATGCATTATCAATAACCACTTTCATAATAATGGAATTCATAATGCCAGACTATCATAAACACATAGTCAAGGCCTTGTGCTAAGTCTATAAATATGACTTTGTCAAGGCCTTGTGCCAAGACACTAGTTTGTCTCATGAGACCTACCAATTCATCGAGGAGCTATGGAGGGCTACACCTGTCACTTATTAAGTCCAATTCATTCCTCATATGAATTGGTTTAAACATAACATAAACATTCATAATAAAACTAGCATACAAAATGTCAATAATTTATCCATAAACCATTAATGGTATAAAAATAACACATCCATAGTCAAACATATCACAAAACCTTCAATACAGTATGGAGTTTTGTATCATAATAAATCAACTTCAAATAAGCTTAAAATCCATCAAAGGATGTTGACATAGATGAAATCAAAACTATTGGAGAGAAATGTCTATTTATTTGAAATCATTTAAAAGTCACATAATTATAAAATAAAATATTTACTTTGAAAATATTCTTATAAGATTGTAAGGGAAGCAGAAAAGATTTTATAGTGGTGGAAAATAGCCGCACCCACCGTATAAGTTAAAAAAATACAATCTTACATTAATTTTGTTGAAGAGGTTAAAAAGGACTTTGTTTGGAAAATGACGGAATGATTCCTTTCAAACCATTTTATAAAAAGTATAACAAGGTTATAAATGAATTTAACCCATAGTTTAGTAAATAGTAAAAATGTTTCTAAATACATTTTTAAGAAACATAGATGTGGATGACAAAGAAGTCCAAGTAGATAATTACGTATAAACAACCTCGGATAATGAAGAGACTGTGAAATAAACCCTTACCAATTTGGTAACGTACGAAACATACATTCCATGAATGATGGATCAAACAATGGTGATGTAAATATCCATAAATTAGATTATATTACAATATTAATACAATCATGGTTAGTACACACACCACATAAAATAAATTAGTGGTGAACAATAGAAATCTCACAGAATTAAAAGTGAGATAAGAAACTCCTTACCTAATGTATGAATTGTCTTGTGTGTTCCTTATTATTCTTGAATAATAAACTTATGTTAATTTATAATTTAGTAAGAACAATTTTAAATTTTATTATTACTTTTATATCACTTATTACCTTTCTATAATAATTAGTTAATTATTTGAGTTCATACTGGATATTTTATTGATGTTCGGAACTTGAGTCAAAAATGTACTTGTTATAATTATAGTTTGTCCATGTGGTCAAAAGTAAATTATCTAAATAATGATATAAATGATTTAGATATAATATATATAATTAATATCCAGTATATATATGTATATATAATAGTACATGACATTTGTAGATAAGAAATGAAAAGCACCTTTCATGGAGACGGTAAGCCATACGTACGCATGAACTCTACTTTCATTTCTATTTTTTTAATAGAATTAATACATAATGATACATAGTTATATTATAATTCTAGTATAATATCATATGATATATTTTTTAAATAATTTAATTAAATCTATCCTTTATATGTTCCATGAATGTCATGAACGAATCATATCACCTTGAGGGGGCGGTAGACCGCAATTCCTCAAATGAAATTATCATGTTCACACATATTGGAAATAATATTGTTGAATTTTTAAATGAAAATTACCGAAGAATAGAGAAAACATAAACATAATATACATAATATAAAAATACAGTTCCATCATAATTTCCACCATAAGAGGCGGTAGGCGATAATCGAACAATCATCGTTTCGTGAGGTGTTAGTTTGACATCCACAGAAACATTATGTTCTTCACCCATTAGATGGAGGTGTGTGTAAGTGTAGCTCAAATAATTCTTATAACAACATACTATTATTTTGAAGATACTGGTGTTGTTATAGAATAAAGGTACAAAAAGAGTGCATGGGGTTGGAGAAGTAAAATAAAAGAAATGAATTTAAGAGAAACTATTACCATTAATTTGGGTAACTCCCTTTTGATTGAACCCAAAGGACTTCTTAAAGTGCCTTATGCCTAAGGTAAGGCTTCAAGGTGGAGGAGAGGGATGTAAGTAGTTTAATTGGGTGGAATTTGGATGATCCAAAAGTATTTAGATGTGTGAATAATTGGTTAGAAGTGGTCTCCTTTTATAAGGGAGAGGAGGGGCTCTTTAGGAAAGTGTGAAACTATTATTTTATAACAAACATATCTTCGATTTGAAAAGGTCCAAAACAGATTAATGTCAAAGATAAAATTACTAATATACGAAATAAAATCATCCAATCAGAATTGGACATGTTTTGGATAATATTTTAATCATTATAATCTTATTTATTTTAATCATTTGTTAATGAGGTAAACACTGCATCATTATTGTGTCATAAATAATTTAAATTATTTATTGTTTAAAAATTATAAAATAAACACCATGTTGTATAAAATCATTTTATCTTTCCAATTAATATTTAAAGTCGAAAATATAAATTATATATCCCCATGTAAAAATTAATTTACTAAATGATATTTGTTTGTGGCATTATTGTCATTACTTTAAATTAATTAATCTAAAGAGGCATTCTCACTCTAATGTGGCTCCATGGGGTCCCGAAATTGACCAATGTATGCCCATGGTCGGACGTGACTCATCCAATGAGGTTATGACAAGTTTTAAGGTAATTTGGTAGTATTATAATATACGTTTTACCTTTAATTACCCTATTTACCTTTAACCACTGTAAATAAAAGTCAAAAGTTACTATTCACCAAAAAAATTGTTTTCATCTTATTGAATCACATTTTAATTCTTGATATTAAATGTTTCTCTTGGATTTTTGAAATTCAACTCATAGAAGCGATAGAATTATGTTTTATGTTAATTTGTAAATTCTCCTAGGAGGTGGGTAAAAGGAGGTGAAAAGTTCAATAAAATTTTTATATATCTAAAATCATTATAAATTGTCTCCAATGAATTATATTGAACATATATAGGTATTATGTATATATTATGACATAAAATAAATAATTATTTAAATAAAAATTCGGTTTTAAACTATAACTCATTGTTTTTCAATATTCATGAAAAATTAAAAGTTTTCAGAAAAATACCAAAAATTTACCTTAAGCTATTTTTGATATACCAAATTCAATAATGAATTATATTTTACCAAATTAAACACATATAAGTTTTATTTATTAATTTAAAATTAATTCCCTCTGTCAAAACCAAAAGACGTATTTTTATGAAATAATAACTTTCAAAAGTTCAACACTTGTTTTTGTCCAATTTCAAAGTGAAATTACATACAATGTGTAACACCCCAGGTAAATAAAGAATATGAAATTTTTATATTTATCCATTTTTGTGAATAATATATTAATATGACTTTAATGGGGACGCTATGCTCGATGGCGTACCCAATACGCAACAACGAGTTTCTTAGGAATCTTACGTTGCACTCTAATAATAAAATAATATTATTTTAAATGGTAGTTAACGCCAAACCATTGTAATGGCGGGAATGAACAGAACTAACTAAAAAATGATTATATATGTTTGTCAAATATTTTTACTTTTTACAATAAATGTTAGGGATTAAAAATGTGAATGAATTCGATTTTTAAGCGTAAACATTCTAATGTTCTTTAGAAGGTTGATTAACTGCCTTTTGATGGAGAACCTCTTTTAAATCCACTTTTTGACAATTTTATGTGTTATATTTGACAAAAAAAATTATTCTTTAGAATAGAGACATCAAAATTTACATTGTGTACATTTTTGGTATCTTTCCGATAAAGGTCATTTTTAATGAATAGTGAAAAATGTTGTATTTTAATTCAAAACCACTTTTTAATCTAATCTATTTATATGATTATATTATCTTTTGAATTGTTTTTAAAGTAAAATTAGAATATATTTTTACCATTTAATCCAATAGTGGTCATTGGAATTAATTTCACTTTGAAATTGGACTTAAATTAGTGTCAATCTTTTAATATATATTGTTTCATAAAAACACGCTATTTGTTTTGACAGCGGGAATTAATTATTAAATTAATTAATTAAACTTATATGTTTTGAATTTTTTTTAAAATAGACATCATTTTTGAGTTCGGAACATTAAATATAGCTTAGGGTGAATTTTTGGTATTTTTCTGAAAAACATCCATTTTTTGATGAATAGTGAAACCACTAAGTGGTAGTTAAAGAAACTGATTTTTTTTGTTTAAATGATACTTTTGCACATCTTTGTTTTGAATTTCAAAAATCCGACATACATGTTTTTCATTAGGAAGTAAAATGTGGTTCAATGGGATTAAAATAATTTTTTGGTGAATAGTAACTTTTATGTTCTTAATCGTGATTAGAGGTAATTAGTGTAATTTAAGGTAAAAATATTGTTTTAATAATGTGAAATGACCAAGACACATTTCTTACCCTCATTGGATGTGTCCTGGCCGACCAATACAATCCATGTGTCAACTTGGAGACCCCATGGAGCCACTTTGGTTGGAAAATGACATAAATAACTTTTTATTTAAAGTTAAAATAAAAATGTCACAAGCATGCGACGTTTCACTAATTTTTTTTAAATTGTGTTATACAAGTCATATTTTTGACTATAAATATTCATTAGAAATCTAAAACAATTTCCTACATCATGATATTTTTTTAATAATTTTTATGACATTAAAAAAATTATTTTATTTATGACATCATGATGATGCAACAATTACCTCATTAATTAAGGATTCAAATAAAATTAAAAGATAATGTTAAAACTATAACATAAACTTGTAAAAAACCTATTGGATGAGTATATTTAGAACCCTTACCACCTTATCCTAGAAATACATCAATTTGGGACCTTTAAAATCCGAAACTCATTTGAATGTAAACTAACATTTTGTAACTTTTCAAGAGTGCCCCTCCTCTCCTCTAGTAAAAGGCCCCCGCCTCTACCACCTTAACCACACCTCTCAAGCCTTTGGAACGGCCAACCCCTGCTAATTTTTCCTATCCACATCCCTATTTTACTCCTAGAAGCCTCACATTGGTCATAAGTCTTCCCAAGGAAGCCTTTGAGCTCAAATAAAAAAGAGTTACCCGGTTTTAAGGTAATGTCTTCACTTGTGTTCTTTTGTTTTATTTTGCTTCTCCAACCCCCTAAACTATTTTTATTCATTTATTTTGTAACAACTCCAGTATCTTAAATATACTAGGATGTTTTTGTATGAATAATTATAGATACACTTACACACACCTACATCAAATGGTTAAAGAACATACTGTTTCTGTGGATGGCGAATTCCTACCTCACGAAACGATGACAGTTAAACACTCATATAACACCTTAATAGGTGGCCATTTAGATGTCACTATACTTATATATGATATATAATATGTTTATGTTTTACTTATGCTTCTGTATTTTTATTTTCTGGCATACCTTTATGGTTTCCATTGTGGGTAAACACATTAATTTCATTTTAGGAAGTGCGGACTACCGCCCCCTCAAAGTGATTTGATTCGTTAATGCCATATGTGGGAGGTATAAAGGATGGATTTAAAGTTATTATATATGATTTATGTTACATATAAATTAAGAATATAATTCTGTAATTAAAATATAAATACCTCTCATTTAGTTTTAATTCCATTAATGTGACATAGAAATGAAAGTAGCGTTCTTGCGTACGTACGGCTTACCGTCTCCATGAACGGTGCATTTCGTTTCTTACCTCTAAATGATTATGTAATGTTATAAATATATGTATATTCAGGATATATATGATATATATGATATCCAAATCATGAATATCATTCTGGATATAATTAACCTTTGACCACACGAACAACATGTAATTGTAAGAAGTCCACTTTCGACTTAAGAACCAAATATCGACAAAACAAACATTATTAACTTAAATGATTACATAATGTTTATAACATGGAAATAAGTGATATAAAAGGAATAATTAACTTGAAAAAGGTTCTTAATCAAGTATAAATTCACTCAAGTTTATTATTCAGGACGTTGAAGAACGATCGAGTCAAGTCGAACACGAGGTAAGGGATCCTACTCCTCTCTTTCTTTTTAAGTACACTCTTTTATGTCATTCCTTTAAAGCTCATATTTCTTGTGATTTGGATGTTATTTTATATTACTCTTACTGTAATTTTTATGTTCATATGATGAAAGACCCTATTCTCTCTCATCAATCCATTTTGGATGTTTTGAGTGGCTCCGTTAGGCTGCCGAATTTTCGTAAGAGATCTAACCTCTCTCTTTCTTTTTAAGTACTCTCCTTTATGTCACTTCTATTAAGATCCTATTTGTTATGATGGGGGATGTTATTTTATATTCCTCTTTCTGTACATTTTATTGTAATATTATGAGAGACCCTATTTGGTCTCATCAATCTATTTTTGGAAGTTTTAAGTGGCGCCGTTAGGCTGCCGAGTTTTCGTAAGGGGTTTTTCATCTCACTTTGATTCCCGTGAGATTTATGGTAAATTTTCCACAATTTCATTGATTGGTGTATGTAATTCCCATTATTTTACTCATTGTGTAATATAAATTCATTTATGAGTATTTACGTCAATGTTTTATTGTCCTTCTTTCACGGGTTGTATGTTTCGAAAGAAACCCATGTCGGTAAGGGAACCTTTCACCCTCCTCTTTTTAAAAGACTTATTTTGTTATGTATTTTAATTCACATAAAATTTTATTGGGATATGTTCTTATATATCCTTATTGATTTAAATTTTATTTCCAAGTGATGAGATACCCTTTTTATCTCTCATCAACTCATTTTCTGAATTTTGTAGTGACGCCGTTAGGCTGTCAGATTTTTGCAAGGGAAATTCTTAACCCAATTTTGATTCTTTGGGATAAGCTTGTACTCCTTGAATATGTCGTTCTATTAATATGTGTGAATATCCTCTGATTGTTTTAAACTTAATATCTACTTATATTTGGTGTATTATTTTTTCACACATAATTATGTAATTGATTTATCCTTAATCCAAGGATACCGTCTTTGTATGGGACTTCGTCTCAATCTCCTTTCATTGAGGCATATTTTGTTTTATACACAACCTTATTTTATATGGTGTATAAACCCCTTTGACTATTACGTTTATCCGAATATAATCTTCTTTATAAAAAGCATTTTACTAAATGAAAAAAGGGAATGTTTTTGTCATATGTATTCGGCGACAACGACTTCTCTGCCGCCGTGACGATTATTTGAGTTTCGGCTTCCTCTACAAGCCATACCTTTTTTAAAAGAAAAATAAATACCATGTTTTACCTTTCTTTTATTTTGGTATTTAAAATGGTTTTCATAATGTTTTTATATCAATGTGTTGTATTGATATCTTGTGATTGACAAGTGGAAATGTTATGTTTCCTTTATGCATGTTTTATGTGATAAGATTAGGTTATGGTTCTTGGGAATTATTATGAAGATGGGTGGTTCTGTGATAAAATAAGGGTGGGTGAGCCCGATATAGCTCTCCAATGCATTAGGTAACGCGAAGGGGTTAAACGTGAAGATTTATCCGAAGAGATTTAGGGAATATACTGTGATGGGTATTCCAAACGTAACCAAGAGGGTTACTCCCTATGTAAGAATGTTATGAATGCCTCAAGTTACGTTTATGTCTTATGATTTCAATGATTTATTCATGATTTTTATGAGGTATGTTAAGGTGCTTATGTTTTATGGGTAAAGTATGATTTCATTCTTATGTATACATGTACTCTTGTTTCCTTTCCATATTTTTATATCCCTTACTGAGCTTTTTATGCTCATCCCTAGTTTTTGAAATGTTTTTCAGAGATCAAGGGAAGGGTACATGATAAGATGATAGTGTCAAGGAAGTGTCAAGAAAGAATCCATGTTTTATTTTAAATATGTTTCCGTTGATGGGAAAAATGAATACTATCTTTTATGTAACCACTTTGTTTAAATGTGGAATGTAATGCAAGTTTTATGATCTAATTCTCTAAAACTCTAAACCTGAAAAGATCCACATTGTGTAATCTTGTAATATCTCATGATTAAGTAAGGTTAAAGGTTGCGGCCTTATTGTTGGTATCAAAGGTCGGTTTAGATAACTTTAGAGTTTAGGGTATTCTCTAAGCACAAGTGACATTACCATAATGGTTAGGATATCAGAAAGAGTCCTAGTTTAAGATAAAGTGAATGAGTAAGTATATCTTAGTGTTTACCTTCCTCATTAGTACATGATGGTTTTTTTGGACATACTCACACTGACATTTCTGTTTTTAGTGAATGGATGGATCTAGCAGGAACCTAAGATACAACTGGTTTGAAGGAAACTGTGGTGGTTGTCTGATTAAGACACTAGATAAAATGGGGGATTCAATGAGGAAACTCATGGTTGTTCTAAACCAACTATCAAGGAGTCATGATCAACCACTTGAACCTTGGTATGATCTATAATGCATCATGTACGAGATGACCAATCGATTTGGATGTTCAGGTAATAATTATAAAGGTAACCATTAGAGTTTATATGATCCTTACTTTTGAGGTAATTATGGGTTATCATATGTTATGTTGGAAAATGAAAGGCATGAGATAAACTTGAGTTTATAATATGTTATGATCATTTTTGAAGATTTTATCTCGTTTTGGGGAATTTTTTAATAATTATATAGTTTTGGAAAAAGGACAACACACAGACTGTGTGACAACCCGTCGCGTCGGACAAAGCTGCGGGAATCGAACCTACAACCAAAGTGCGACTGGTATTTATCGCCTACCACTGGACTATGTGAAGTCCCTGGTTAGTTTGACTAATTCTTTTTAGTTATATGATTTTAGGAATCAAGAGTAAGTTTATTTTGGGTTATCTATGGAAATGATTAACCTATCATCAAGGATATGTGATTAGGTTAATTACTTTTCAATATGAGAATTTAAGAGCAATTAATGTTATTTGGGGATAAAAGATAATTTGTACCTTGGAAGACTATGTGAGTAAATCTTTCAAATATTTGGGTTTCAATATTAGTTTGGTTTAATTTGAATAATTTTAGGGACAAATTGTTTATCAAATGGTCCTCGTTGAACTTTGGGTTCTGTTAGACAAATTTTGGAGATTAAGAATAGATTTTCTGTTTATAAAGGGTTATCCTTTTCTGGATTATCTGGTCTTGTACTAACCATTTTGGTTTTGGATTTGGTTAATGTCTAAAGACATGGGATGTATATAGTTCTCTTTTGTGGATTAGGTGATTCTCTAGAAGTTGATTATAGTGAACAAGTCTTCCGAAATACTCATCTTTTGGAGAAAATATGAGTTTGTGTAAGAAATCTAATAAAAGTTGAATGTCAACATGATAAGTAATTATGTTTCCTTATGAATGAATTCATCAATAAAAAAATGTTTTCTAATAACTTTTCCTACTGGGGAATCGATTACCATTTAACCCATCACAAGTTTGTGATTTTCTTTTGGTTAACTTTCTCCTAATCATGTTTTCTATCACTCTCCATCAGAACATGACCCTATGTTTTCTCCTCCATGTCCATGTTTTCATACTTGGAATCCTAGTATGGGTTAACTCGGGTGACCTCTGTACTTCATATTCTTTATTTTAAAGTGATTATTTTACCGACTCTTGTTCCGATGTGGGACTTTCAAGGATGTTTCTGAGCCCAATTTTAAAATTGCGAGGATGCAATTCCCAAAAACGGGGAAGGATGTAACACCCTAGGTAAATAAAGAATACGACATTTTTATATTTATCCATTTTTGTGAATAAAATATTAATACGACTTTAAAGGGGACGTTATGCTCGTTGGCGTACCCAATACGCAACAACGAGTTTCTTGGGAATCCTAAGTTGATCTCTAATAATAAAATAATATTATTTTAAATGGTAGTTAACGCCTAGCCGTTGTAATGGCGGAAATGAACAAAACTAAATACAAAATTATTATATATGTTTGTCAAATATTTTTACTTTTAACAATAAATGTTATAGGATTAAAAATGTGAATGAATTAGATTTTTAAGTGTAAACATTCTAATGTTCTTTAGAAGGTCGATTAACCACCTTTTGATGGCGAACTTCTTTTAAATCCAATTTTTTACAATTTTATGTGTTATATTTAACAAAATAAAAATCTTCTTTAGAATAGAGACATCAAAATTTACTTTGTGTAAATTTTTGGTATCTTTCCGATAAAGTTCATTTTTTAATGAATAGTGAAAAATGTTGTATTTTAATTCAAAATCACTTTTTAATATAATCTATTTATATGATTAGATTATATTTTGAATTGTTTTTAATGTAAAATTACAATATATATTTACCATTTAATCCAATAGTGGTCATTGGAATTAATTTAACTTTGAAATTGGACTTAAACTAGTGTCAATCTTTTAATAGATATTGTTTTTATAAAAACACGCTATTTGTTTTGACAGCGGGAATTAATTATTAAATTAATTAATGCAACATATTTGTGTTGAATTTTTTTTAAATAGACATAATTTTTGAGTTCGGAACATCAAATATAGCTTAAGGTGAATTTTTGGTATTTTTCTGAAAAACATCAATTATTGATGAATAGTGAAAGCACTAAGTGGTAGTTAAAGAAACTGATTTTTTTGTTTAAATTAAACATTTCCACCTCTGTGTTTTGAATTTAAAAAATCCGAGATACATGGTTGTCATTAGGATGTAAAATGTTGTTCAATGGGATTAAAATAATTTTTTGGTGAATAGTAACTTTTATGTTCTTAATCGCGATTAGAGGTAATTATTGTAATTTAAGGTAAAAATATTGTTTTAATAATGTGAAATGACCTAGATACATGTCCTACCCTCATTGGATGTGTCATGGAAGACCAAGACAATACATGGGTCAACTTGGGGACCCCGTGGAGCCACATTGGTTGGAAAATGACATAAATAACTTTTTATTTAAAGTTAAAATAAAAATATCACAAGCATGAGATGTTTCACTAAAACTATTTTTAAATGGGGTTATACAAGTCATATTTTTGACTATAAATATTCATTATATATCTAAAAATATTTCCTACATCATGATATTTTTTTATAATTTTTATGAAATTATATAAATTAAATTATTTATGACATCATGATGATGCAACGATTACCTCATTAATAAAGGATTTAAATAAAATGAAATGATAATGTTAAGACTATAACATAAAATTGTCAAAAAACCTATTGGATGAGTATATGTATAACCCTTACCACCATATCCTCGAAATAAATCAAGGTGGGACCTTTAAAATCCGAAACTCATTTGAAAATAATGTAACATTTTGTAACTTTACAAGAGTGCCCCTCCTCTCCTCTTATAAAAGGCCCCCACCTCTACCACCTTACCCACACCTCTCAAGCCTTTTTCTCGGCCAACCCATACCCATTTTGCCTATCCACATCCCTATCTTACTCCTACAAGCCTCACTTTGGGCATAAGTCTTCCCAAATAAGCCTTTGAGCTCAAATCAAAAAGAGTTACCCGATTTTAAGGTAATGTTTTCACTTGTGTTCTTTTGTTTTATTTTTCTTCTCCAACCACCTAAACTCTTTTTATTCATTTGTTTTGTAACAAATCCAGTATCTTCAATATATTAGGATGTTGTTATAAGAAGTATTCGATATACACTTACACACACCTACATCAAATGGTTAAAGAACATATTGTTTCTGTGGGTGGTGAATTTCTGCCTCACAAAACGATGATTGTTCAACACTCATATAACACCTTAAAAGGTGGCCATTAAGATGTCACTATACTTATATATGATATATAATATGTTTATGTTTTACTTAAGATTCTTTATTTTTCTTTTGTGTCATACCTTTATGGTTTCCATTGTAGGTAAACAAGATAATTTCATTTTAGGATGTGCGGACTACCGCCCCCTCAAAGTGATTTGATTCATTAATGCCATATGTGGGATGTATAAAGGATTCATTTAAAGTTATTATATATGGTTTATGTTACATATAAATTAGAAATATAATTATGGAATTTAAATATCAATACCTCTCATTTAGTTTTAATTCCATTAATATGACATAGAAATGAAAGTAGTGTTCATGCGTACGTACGACATACCATCTCCATGAACGGTGCATTTCATTTCATACCTCTAAATGATTATGTAATATTATAAATACATGTATATTATGGATATATATGATATATATGATATACAAATCATGAATATCATTCTGGATATAATGAACCTTTAACCACATGAACAACATGTAATTGTACGAAGTCCACTTTCGACTTAAGAACCAAATATCAAACAAACAAACATTATTAACTTAAATGATTACATAATGTTTATAACATGGAAATAAGTTATATAAAATGAATAATGAAAATTAAAATGGTTCTTAATCAAGTCTAAATAAACTCAAGTTTATTATTCAGGACGTTAAAGAACGATCGTGTCAAGTCAGACCCAAGGTAAGGGATCCTACTCCTCTCTTTCTTTTTAAGTACACTCTTTTATGTCATTCATTTTAAGCTCATATTTCTTGTGATTGGGATGTTATTTTATATTAATCTTACTGTAATTTTTATGTTCATATGATGATAGACCCTATTCACTCTCATCAATCCATTTTGGAAGTTTTGAGTGGCGTCGTTAGGCTGCCGAATTTTCGTAAGAGATCTAACCTCTCTCTT
The DNA here is from genome assembly GCA_963277665.1 of Viscum album. NCBI lineage: Eukaryota > Viridiplantae > Streptophyta > Magnoliopsida > Santalales > Viscaceae > Viscum > Viscum album. Next base: position 631,924,172 of record OY728121.1, read on the forward strand.
TCTTTTTAAGTACTCTCCTTTATGTCACTTCTGTTAAGCTCCTCTTTGTTATGATGGAGGATGTTATTTTATATTCATATTTCTGTAAATTTTATTGTAATATTATGAGAGACCCTATTTGGTCTCATCAATCCATTTTTTGATGTTTTAAGTTGCACCGTTAGGCTGTCGAGTTTTTGTAAGGGATTTTTCATCTCACTTTTATTCCTGTGATATTTATGATACATTTGCCACAATTTATTTTGAGTCGTGTATGTACTGCCCATTATTTTTCTCATTGTGTAATATAATTTCATTTATGATTTTTTAAATCAATGTTTTATTGTCCTTCTTTCAAGGTGTGTATGTTTCGAAAGAAACCCATGTCGGTAAGGGAACCTTTCACCCTCCTCTTTTTAAAAGACTTATTTTGTTATGTCCTTTAATTCACATAACAATATGTTGGGATATGTTCTTCTATATCCTTAGTGATTTAAATTTTATGTCCAATTGAGGAGATACCCTTTTTATCTCTCATTAACTCATTTTCTGAATTTTGTAGTGACGCAGTTAGGCTGTCAAATTTTTGCAAGGGAACTTCTTAACTCAATTTTGATTCATTGGGATAAGCTTGTACTACTTGAATATGTCGTTCTATGAATATGTATGAATATCCTCTAATTGTTTTAAACTTAATATGTACTTATATTTTGTGTATTAGTTTGTCACATATAATTATGTAATTGATTTATCCTAAATCCAAGGATACCGTCTTTGTATGGGACTTCGTCTCAATCTCCTTTCATTGAGGCATATTTTGTTTTATACACAACCTTCTTTTATATAGTGTATAAACCCCTTTGACTTGTACATTTATCCGAAAGGAATCTTTTTTATACAAAGCATTTTACTAAATGACAATAGGTAATGTTTTTGTCGTACGTATGCGGGAACAACGACTTCCCCGCCGCCATGACCATTATTTGAGTTTCGACTTCCTCTACAAGCCATACCTTTTTTTAAAAGAAAAATAAATACCATGTTTTACCATTATTTTATTTTGGTATTGAAAATGGTTTTCATAATTTTTTTATATCAATGTTTTTTATTGATATCTTGTGATTGAAAAGCGTAAATGTTATGTTTCCTTTATGCATGTTTTATGTGATACGATTATGTTATGGTTCTTGGGCATTATTATGAAGATAGGTGGTTCCGTGATAAACTAAGGGTGGTGAGCCTGATATAGCTCTCCAAAGCATTGGGTAACGCGAAGGGGTTAAACATTAAGGTTTCTTCGAAGAAATTTAGGGAATATACTGTGATGAGTATTCCAAACGTAACCAAGAGGGTTACTCCCTACGTAAGAATGTTATGAATGCCTCAAGTTACCTTTATGTCTTACGATTTCTATGATTTATTCATGATTTTTATGAGGTATGTTAAAGTGCTTATGTTATATGGGTAAATTATTATTTCATTCTTATGTATACATTTACTCATGTTTCCTTTCCATATTTTTATATCCCTTACTGAGCTTTTTATGCTCATCCCATGTTTTTGAAATGTTTTTCACAGGTCAAGGGAAGGGTACATGATATGATGATAGTGTCAAGGAAGTGTAAAGAAAGAATCCATGTTTTATTTTAAATATGTCTCCGTTGATGGGAAAAATGAATACTATCTTTTATGTAACCAATTTGTTTAAAAGTTTAATGTAACGAAAGTTTTATGATCTAATTCTCTAAAACTCTAAACCTGAAAAGATCATCAATGTGTAATTTTGTAATAAGTCAACATTAAGTAAGGATTATGGTTGGGGCGTTATACAATGACCATCATTGTATTAAATGGTAAAAACATAATCTATTTATACTTACAAGTTATTAAAATGTATAATTTATCAATATAAATTAATTTTATTTAAAATGTAGTTTTCTGTTAAAATATAGTATTTTCACTATTCACTCAAATATGAAAGTTATCAGAAAAACACCAAAACTTTATTGAAATGAAACTCTTATGTACCGATTGAAAAGAATAAGTTTATTTCGTAAAATTTAATATATAACAGTTTGAGATATGGATTTAAAAAGGCTTCTCCATTAAAAGGTGGTAAAATTTTATTTTTTGAAAAATATTTCTTTTATCTGAAAAAATGTATTTGTTTTTAAATTATGTCTAAGAAATTCGTAATATGTATTATTAAATTAGAATTAGTAAATAAAGTTCAGAATTCAGTTATTACTATTCATAACGACTTTTGAATGGCTTGTTTGGTACGTCATGGTGCGCTGGAACTTGGTGTTGCGTGTAGTGAAAGTTGTTGAATTATTTTAATGAAATAACGTACAATGAAATCTTGGGGTGTAACACAATTGAATAAAAGGGTTGTTTAATTATTCAATTTTTCATGTTAGGAGTAAATATCATATTTTTCAAAGACATTTAAGTGATTATAGTAGTCTATGATGCACTGATAAGGTTAAAACAATATGATGTTTTATTATTATGTAAATTGGGACAAAAATTAATCAACTTTCTTTTCTTCATTGGAAAAATTAATATTATATACTCCACAAGAATAAACATTTGGAGGAATAGGGTAGTTCCAATTGATGTACCCATATGATATATTCATAGAGAAATTCAATAAAAAGGAATGTAACAAATAATTAGTTGATGGGTTAATTACATAAGTGTATTTGTAAGAGGAAATTTGTATTTTATTCACTTTTTAATTTCAATCTGAATATCCTTCAAAACATTATCAATTGTGTTATAATGAGGTAATTGTTGATGAATAAATGAAACATAAATTATTAGTATTTAATTATCTTATACATTGTTTTGGTGATGTTAAAGGAGGATGAGTTTTAGATGATGAAAATAAAAAGGCGTACATATAACTTCCTCTCCGTTGACATTAAATGAAATTATTGTTATAGTGAGTTCTACATTGAACAAAAAAAATATATATTTAGTAGGTAAATCAATAATAATTCAATTATATATTATATGATGATCACATCAAGAAAATTTTCACATAATGACACAAACTGAACAAGAAGAATACATAAAATATGATTTTTTCAACTGGACTCAATTACTAGAAAAGTAAATTACTTATGGTTGAACATATTAAATCAATCTACAATTTTTTATGTTTTTGATTATGTTTTTAATTTTCCATGTATCATTACATGAAGATATAATTGATTGTCTAATATTTGTATCTTGTGACGTGCTATCAAAATCAATTAAATATTATAAATAATACATGGCTAATAGAATTTGTTTCCAGAACGTGCATATGGGGAATAAAAAAATGAAAATTAATGTAATCATGTAAATATATCATTATAAAGAATGTGAAGTTGAGTTTTATGGCATGTTAAGAGAAATAATTGATTTATGATATCTCGGTAAAAAGTGAATAACAATGGTTAAAATTAATTTGTTTGATAATGATAGAGGGTTTTAAATTAGTCCATGTTATTGAATCATTGACATTAAATATAAAATCCATATTGTAGTAAATTAACCACTTATGCTATTTGAAAAAGAAAATAAAAATTTTTATGTGAATTTTTATATTTTTTTGAGAGATTTAACAAACAAGAGAAGTATAATAAAAAATCTCATGAAAATTAGATTTTTGAATATGAATGTACTTCTATTTAAGTTTAATAAATTTAAATTTTTCAAGATACATCACAGAATTCATATTTACCTATAGGAGATAAATCTTCTGATGGTGAAACACCACAATTATGGAATATTAGTGTGGATAATAATGATGATGTATCCAATTAATTTGAATAATCAATTGGTGATAAAGATGCAACTCATATAGAAATTGATGATTCATAGGAGGAGGATCAATATATTGACTCAGATGAATACAAAAACGAGAATGTAATTAATTAATGATTCAATTAAAAGATGAATATAGTCATAATAAATATATAGTATCTATTTTAAATTATTTCAATACTAAATTATTTTCATTTTTTAGATGGATAGGGAAGATATTAATGAGAATTTCTATGACCTTATAGATCTGTACTACGGAAACCATGCATCTATTACAAACTTAAACATGATTTATTACAGAAACTATTTTCTTGATACATCATGGAAGATCAAGGGGTATAGTGTATTTTGGGATTAGGACCATTACATTACAAATTTAAACATGAAATACAACATCTTTTTTAAAATCTTACTTTACATGACCACTACATTCTCTCGTACTTAGAATTGAATGGGATAAACTGAGGACATGCATATGAAAAGGGTGAGCTATAGATCCCAGTAGGGGAATAAACACGGAATAAAAGAGGATTACAATACATTTTATACAATAGTCATATCAATAGGGAACAAGAGAAACATGAACATAAAGACATGATAAAGCGTGATAATCATAACATGGAAATGTGGCAACAACACTTAACATGGAATTAGCATGAGCCATGACACATTGCACATAGAGCATGAGTAAATCCTCATTGCACATGAATCACGAGTAAACCCTAGATGCACTTTAATTATCATGAGACAACACTAATTTCACATGACGTATCATGATACTATACTTTACCCATTGCATTGTAGCGCTATAAGGGCACACCCTTCTTAAACGTTTCATTTCATGCATAAGAGTGCCACATGGATCATAAAACATGGATTCATAAAACATAATCATTTATTACAAGATAAATGAATGTGGAATTCATACATTAAACTTTATAATCAATAAGTAAATGTGGATAATGGGGAATACCCATGATGGAGAAATGGGCATGTTATTCACTACACAATGGCATTAGCTTAGAAAAATGGTGCGATTTCGGCAGCGTAACTGTGTGACGTAAGAATTCATAAAAAAGGTTGATGAGAGTTAAAGGGTTTTCTCATCATATCAGGTGTAATGGACAGTAATTAGGTCATATAGATACATTTCAAAATCATTGTAATGGAATTTAGGTTCACGATACAAAAGTATTGCTTGAATGTAAATGAGGAGGGAGAAGTGCCTTTCAGAATTTCGGCATAGTAACAGGTGTACATGGGAGGCTTTTAATGAGAGATAATGGGGGCTCCCATCATTAAAAAATAAAGGGGGAGGTATGAGGGAGGTGTGGAACTATACCCCAACATTCATAATTGAAATTAGAAGGGCAATACAACTTAATGAAAATTGGACAAAATTGATAAAGGAATAAAAAACCCTTACTTGGAAGTGTGCTTCCAAAGGCATGAGAGAGGCCTGAGAAAGGATTATTTGGAGATTGGGAAACCGTGGGAGGATTCTAGAGAGAGTAGGGTATAAGTTGGACAAACTCCAGAGGCTTTGAGTGAGGAGGAATTGGGATCTTGGTTGGGTTTATATAGGAATGGTGAGGGAATTCATTATTATTTAGGTTTGGGACCCCTTATATTAAATTAATCCAAACCACAAACCATACAATGGTTTTTGCCAATGGTTTTTGAAAAAGTGTAGAAGAAAACAATATTTTATAAGGACAAAGTCCGAAATTCTTAAAATAATAGTGTTTCTTATGTGGAGGTGTGTCACACTCCCATGAAAAACAATTTAAAAATACAAGGTGTTTAATAAGTCTTGAAGGGTCCATTAATGCTTTGAAAAGTAAGTCAAACAAGCCCAAAATCACATTATTTAAATGTTAAAACATATATTGTCTGAAGATAAAGCTTATAGTATTTTATTACATCACTATTGGGTCATTATGATGTCATAAAACACATTATATATTTAAACAGTATTTAATTTTTACCCAAAAAATTGAATGTCTCAGAAAATTATGAAAAATTCACTTTTGGATAATTTTGATGACATCATTCCAGAAATAACATTTATTTTATATAAATAATTTTCTAAATAAGTTAATTTTCACTTTTCAAATAAAAACCGACATTTATAGAAAATTCAGGTGTTTTGACAAAAATGGGTTTCAAACGTTAATATAAATTACAATATAATTCATAAAATTATATGATTATTTATATAAAATAAAATTAATTTAATGATAATAATAATAATATTTTATTAAAATATTATTTAATTCAAAAATCTCTTAATTTAATAAAATAGAATTCTTAATTAAATAATAACAAAAAACACTATTTTCACTTTAAATACTATTTTCAATGTATCAATAATGATAAGAATGTATATTCATTATTATATACAAAAAATAATATACATGAACATAGTACTAGCGATTTGTTACATAACCCCTTAAATAGCCACATAAGACCTAAGGGAAAGGTGTGCGATGGTGACAGACTCTTGGGGTGTCTTAGATAACATCGCTCGAGTGGTAATCTCTATCAACTTCCACTTTTCCCATAGATGGTCCTTTTCGAGATTGACATGATGAAGCTCATCTTGGGATTGGTAAAGAGAGAATCTCAAGGATTCCACCTCATTTCCAAGCCCCGACAAATGGGCTTTGTTTGGAAAAATTCTACTGGATGAGGCCATCACTTCTTTTGACTGAGTAAATTTGATTTGTTAAAACCCTATATTTATACTAATCACGTGATCACTGTTCAACGGCTATAAAAGTAATGGTCACAATTCTTAACATAAAACCAAAGAAGATGACATTTTATATATATGTTTTACAAAAAGTGACATTTAACTAGATCAAGAGGGATTTCCATTGATGAAATTTTGGGTCGTTACCATATTTCCCCCTAAAGAAATTTCACCCTCGAAAGTTTATTTTTCCCACACTAAAATAGATTTGGGTAACTCATATACATCATTTCCTCTGATTCCCATGTAGCTTCTTCAAACATTTGGTTTTACCACAACACCTTGATGAGGGGCATTGTCTTATTTCGTAGAACTTTTTCTATACGATCTAATATCTTCACTGGTTTCTCCTCATAAGAAAGATCATCCTCCAACTGTACCACCTCCGAAGAGAGTACCTGTGAAGGGTTGGTATGTAAATACTTAAGAGAGATACATGATAGACATCATGTACTTTGGCCACTGTAGGTGGAAGTTCTAGTTGATAGGCCACAGCCCAGACACGATCAATAATATCGAAGGGGCCGATGTACCATGGACTTATCTTCCTTTTCATTCCAACCCTCATGAAATTATTCCACAGAGATATGCATAGAAAAACCATGTCTCAAACTTTATGCTCAAGGTCTCATCGACGATTATATGCATAACTCTTCTGTCGACTCCGGGATGCCTTGATATGCTGCTGAATGGTTTCCACCTTTTCCACCATTTCCTCGACCATTTCTGGTCCAAGAAGCTTACGTTCACTGACCTCATCCCAACATGCCGTTGTTCTGCACCTTTTCCCATACAGGGCTTCATAAGGTGCCATTTAGATTCATGAGTGGAAATTGTTATTATAAGAGAACTCAACCAGAGGAAAATGTTGATCACATATTCCTTTAAAGTCCATTGTGCACACTCTCAACATGTCCTCAAGTGTTTTTATAGTCTTCTCGGATTGGCAATCAGTTTGGGGATGATAGGACGTACGGAAGTTCTATTCAGTAATCAGAGCATGTCGAAGACTCTTCCAAAATGTAGAGGTGAATCTTGGATCTCGATCAGACACAATAGATAGTGGCACTCCATGAAGCGTTACCACTTCCCCGATATATATCTGTGCCAGTTGATCCAATGAGAAATCCTCCCGAATAGCAATGAATAGTGAAGTAATTGTAAGACGTTCCATAACAACCCATACTGCATTGTTGCCTTAGGATATCCCCAGAAGTCTGGTGACAAAGTCCATGGTGATGTTTTCCCATTTCCATTCTGGTATGGGAAATGGTTGCGCCATCCACTTAGAATTCTACCTCTCTGCCTTCAGTTGCTGGCACACTAGGAACTTTGATTTATATTCAGAGATCTCCTTCTTCATATTATCCCACCAAAAGTTTTATAGGAGATCTCGATACATCTTCGTGCTCCATGGGTGAATAGAGAAATTGGAACTACGTGCATCATCCAAAAGTTCATTATTTAGCTCTGGACTTGATGGAACCCATAGTCTTTTCCAAAATCACACAATTCATTCTTCATTTACATTAAACTTAGAGGATTTCCCCTTTTTGATAGCTTCCACTTTTTCCTGAATTCCCACATCATCCTTTTGAGCATCCATTACCCTTTCCAAAAGAGACGGTTGAGCAATCATTTGTGAAAGTATTGATGATGTTCCCTTCTTTATGATTCCCATGTCCATATTCATCAAATCTAAGAAGATTGGTTCCTTCTCAATTTTCATCATTGATAGAATTGATGGGTCCTTTCTACTTAGGGCATCTGCCTCCTTGTTCGCTTTCCCAGGGTGGTAATGTATTGAACAATCATAATCCTTGATGAGCTCTATCTATATTCTATGGCGCATATTACGCTCTTTCTATGTGAATATATATTTGAGACTCTTGTGGTTAGTATATATCTCACATTTCTCCCCATAAAGATAATGTTGCCAGATTTTCAAGGCAAAGATCACCGCTGCCAACTCCATATCATGTGTTAGATAGTTTCACTCATGGATTTTCAACTGCCTTGAGTCATAGGATATCACTTTATCATTCTGGATCAACACACAGCCTAATCCCTTCTTCAAAGCATCACTGAATACCACAAAAAATTTCCCACTTGTGGGTAAAGTGGGCATGGGCGTAGTGATAAGCCACATTTTCAACTCCTTGAAGTTTTCTTCACATTCATCACCCCAGGAAAAAATTACCACCTTTAGAGTTATCTTGGTAATAGGGTTGGACAATTGTGAGATATTTCTCACAAATCGTTGATAATATCCAGATTACCCCAAGAAGCTATGGATATCCATTAATTATTTTGGCCTCATCCATCCCTCAATTGCATCTATTTTGGAGGGATCCACAGTTATCCCATTTATTGTGATTAAATAGCCCACGAATGATACCTCCTTCAACCAGAAATTACACTTTTTGTACTTTTCATAGAGATTCTCCTTAAGAAAAGCCTCTAGTATAGTTTTTAAATGCTTCTTATGAACCTCCTTGGTTTTGTAGTATATTAGAATATCATCTATAAAGACTACCAAAAATTTGTCGAGGTAATCTCTAAAGACACTATTCATCAAGTCCATGAATATTGCTGGAGCATTAGTGAGTCTGAAAGGCATTACTATGAATTCATAGTTCCTGTTTCTTGTGTGAAAAGAAGTCTTGGGGACATCTTCCTTTTTCACCCTTACATGATAATATCACGACCGCAAATCTATTTAGGATATGTATTGTGCACCGCATAGCTGATCGAACAAGTCATCGATCCATGGCAGACGATACTTGTTCTTTATCGTGATTTTTTTAAATTCACGATAATCGATGAAAATCCACATTGAACAATCCTTCTTCTTGAAGAAGAGGACCGGGGCACCCCATGGTGAAGCACTTGGGTGTATAAACCCTTTATCCAGATTCTCCTATAGATGTTTCTTCAACTCTTCAATCTCAATGACAACCATTCTATATGGAGTCATGGATATTGGTAGAGCCCCTGGTATAAGTTCAATTGATAATTCAACGTCTCTTTTAGGAGGAAGACCAGGCAGTTTCCCAGGAAACACATCTGAAAATTCCCTCAGAATAGGCATTTCCTCATGGGTGGTTTCTTCTGTGGACTCAATCATCTGAGCTAGATATGCATGCTCATAGGGAAATATTATCAATGCTTGAGATGATGTAGCTAAATGAGATTCATCTTCCTCCTTACACTTGTAAAGAATTGGGGGTCGATTCTCCATATGGAGTGTGATTTCCCTCTCCTGAAAATTAATGTTGGCTCTATATAAGGAATGCCAATCCATGCTAAGAATTGCCTCAAATTCGACCAGAGGGAGTATGATGAGGTTCACTGGGAAATTCAATCCACATAATATAACAGGGGAGGACTTATATTCATGGGATGCAATGATTGCCCCAATTTCCGTAATCACCTACATCTCCACTTCCATGATTTGTGGTGGTGCTGGGATTGTTCTACTAATCTTTCATGATATTAAAGAATGCGTAGAACCTAGATCAAAAAGTACGTTCGCTATTCCGGAATGAATAACTAGCTTAATTGTCACCACTTCATTTTCGGGGTTCACTTCGGAAGATGTGATGGAAAAATCTCTTCCTTGCTGCCTTGGAGGTTGTTGGTTGCCTTCGAAAACCCATCGATTAGGGCACTTATTTTCAAGATGCCCCAGTTATTTGAATTAGTAGAAATGAACAATGCGTTGAGGTTGGAATGGAGCGTTCCTCTCCTCTGTCACAGCCGCGTGTCTTTCATGCCGACAGTTAACAGCTAGGTGCCCTTCACTTTCACACCTAAAACATTTCCTCGTCCCCATGAGGAAATTTCCCGGGTCCTTCTTTCCGCACTTTTGGAAAGTGGGGTAATGGATCTTCTTAGCACCGTTGGATTTATCCATCGAACCATAAGCATTGAATTCCACTTTACACTTCTTGTCCCCGTGATACCCCTGTGATTCCCCGATCATCATTTCTACTATGAGGGCACATCGGAAAATTTCTTCATAGATTTCGAGGTCAGGGATCGCTAATGCATTTTGTAGGCTAGGCTTTAGCCCACCAATGAAGTGGTCAACCTTGCATTCTGGGGTAAAAAAAAAGCCGGAAGCGTATCATGAAAGCCTTTTAATGTTTTCCTCGTACACTCCAACAAATTATTTGTCTTTTTTTCTTGAGGTAAAGAAAGTCCCTTTCCATCTTAAGATGGAGGGTGTGTGGAAAATATTTATTGAAAAACAAAATTTGGGAATCCATCCATTCCAATGCCTCATTCTCCTCCTCATGATTCATATTTTTGATAAACATCCACCATTGATCAGCTTCACCATCGATATGATAATCTGCCAGGAGAACCTTCTCTATTTCATAACATTGAAGGTTGAAGAAGATCATTTCAATGGAGTTGATTAATTGTTCAACGATCGTGGGATCAGATGATCCATTAAAAGTATGAGTCCTTTGTCTCATGAAGCTCTCTATAGTGACTTGTTATTCCTTTGTGGGGGTTAAACGTTCCTCTTGACCAGTGTTTCTATTCAAATCATGAGTTACTTGAGAGATAAGAATGAAAAAGTTCATGATTCTGGCTCCCATGGGATTGTGCATCTCATTAGTACAGTCATCACACTGATCTTCACATCAATTGTTAGCCCGAGTCCTCCTATTATTGGCCATTGGCTGGAATAAAAGGAATGTTAGGGGGTAACACATAAAGGGTAATCCAAAGACAAAAGTTGATGACATATAAATAAACTTTTATTTCCTTAACTAATGAGTCTATAGGCTTTAATATATTCTTTTCATGATCTACTTTCTAACATATATTCTTAGGGGGATTTTTTTAATTCCCTTAATAAGGGTTCATACTAAGCTTTTGAATTTATCAAAACATATCCCCCTGGGAGTGTCATAACCAAGAGTGCAACAGGGCCCATTGTCGTGCACCTGTTCCCGTTCGAGTCTAGATCAAAGTGGTCTTCTCAGGTTTTACCCCTATGATACATCTGTGCCAGAACTACCTTTACCTGCTCGTATCCAGAGAGGGATGCATTTTATTGATAAACTAATTACTCAGTACATACCAAAACATAGGGATGATTTTATTATAATTAGTCTTGTCTCTAAGGCTTTACTAGAGATTTCTAATCCTAATCCCAAAAATAACTAAACCTATCCTCTGATACTAACTATGAGAACAATGATTTTATTACAAACATAATCATGATTTATTACATAAAATATTCACTTGATACAACCTGGAAGATTGAGAGGTCTAGTCTCTTTGGGGCTTAGGATCATTACATAACAACTTAAAACAAGAAATACAACATCTTTATTGAAAACATCCTTTACATGAACACTATATTCCCTCGTTCTTAGCATTTCATGGGATAACCTGAGGACATGCATTAGAAAAGGGTGTGCTATAAATCCCAGTAAGAGAATAAAAATGGAATACAGGAGAAGTAAAATTCATGTTAGAAAATAGGAATATCAATAGAGCACAAGAGAAACATGAACATAAAGACATGATAAATCATGATAATCATAACATGGAAATGTGGCAACAACACTTAACAAGGAATTAGCATGAGCCAAGGTTCATTGCACATAGAGCATTAGTAAATCCTCATTGCACATGCAGCATGAGTAAACCCTCATTGTAATTTATTTAGCATGAGTCAACACTCATTTCACATGACATATCATGATACTATACTTTACCCAATGCATTGGATCTCTATAAGGGCGCACACTTCTTAAACATTTCATTTTATGCATAAGTATGCCACATGGATCATAAAACATGGATTCATAAAACATAATAATTTATTCCATGATAATGGAATGTAAAATTCATACATGAAACATTATAATCAATATGTAAATGTGCATAAAGGTGAATACCCTTGATGGAGAAATGGGCACGGTATTCACTATACAACGGCATTGGCTTATAAAATTCGTTTGATTTCAGCATCATAACAGCGTGATGTAAGAATTCATAAAAAAGGTTGATGAGAGATAAAGGGATTAGTCATCATATTTACATATAATGGACAGTAAGGAGGTCATATATATACATTTCCAAACAATTCTAATGGAATTTAGGTTCATGATACAAAATTATTTCTTGAATATAAATGAGGAGGGAAAAGTTCCTTTCAGAATTTCATTATAGTAACGGGTGTACATGGGTGGATTTTAATGAGAATGAATGGGGTCTCTTATCATTCAAAACTAAATAGGGAAGTATGATGGTTGTGTGAAACTATACCCCAAAATTCATAATTGAAAATAAAAGGGCAAAACAACATAATGAAAATTGGACAAAAATGAGAAAGGAAGAAAAACCGTTACTTGGAAGGGTGCTTCCAAAGGCTTGAGAGAGGCTTGAGAGAGTCATCAAGGTGGAATCTTTGGAGCTTGGGGCACTATGGGAGGATTCTAGAGAGATTAGGGTAGAGGTTGGTCAAACTCCAAAGGCTTTGAGTGAGGAAGAAGTGGGTTCCTGGGTGGGTTTATATAAGAAAGGTGAGTGAATTCTTTATTATTTAGGTTTTTGACCCCTTATATTAAATTAATCCAAACCACAAACCATCCCATAGGTTATTCCAATGGTTTTTGGCAAAGGGAAGAGGAAAACAATATCTTATTAGGCCAATGTCCGAACTTCATAAAATAATAGGGTTTCTTATGTGGAGGTGAGTCACAATCCCATGGAAAACAATTTTAAAAGACAAGATGTTTAATAAGTCTTGAAGGGTCCATTAATGCCTTGAAAATTAAGTAAAAAAAACCCAAAATCACATTATTATAATGTAAAAACATATATTGTCCAAACATAAAGCCTATATTATTTTATTGCATCACTATTGGGTCATTTTATTGTCATAAAAAACATTATCTATTTAAACAGTATTTAATTTTTACCCAAATCATTGACTGTCTATGAAAATTATGAAAAATTCACCGTTGGATAATTTCAATGTCCTATTTCCAAAAATAACATTTATTTTAACTAAATAATTTTCTAAATATATTAATTTTAGCTTTTAAAATAAAAACTGACATTTATCAAAAATTCACTTGTTTTGAAAAAAATTGTTTTCAAACCTTAATAAAAATTACAGCTGCATTCATAAAATTATGTGATCCTTTATATATAATAAAATTAATTTAATAAAAATAAAAAAAAATTATTAAAAAATTATTTATTTAAAATATCCCTTAATTTAATAAAAAACAATTCTTATTTAAATAATAACTAAAACACTATTTGCAATTTAAAAACAATTTACAATGTATAAAAAATGACTAGAATGAATATTCATTATTATATACAAAAAATAATGTACATGAACATAGTAATAAGGATTTGTTACATAACCCCTTTAAACAGATGCATAAGACCTAAGGGTAAGGTGTGCGATGGTGAAAAACTCTTTGGGTGGCTTAGATAACATCGCTCGAGTGGTAATCTCTATCAACTTCCACATTTCCCGTAGACAGTCTCGTTCGAGCTTGACATGATGAAGCTCAGATTGGGCTTGGTCAAGAGCGGAGCCCATGGACTCCACCTCTTTTATGAGATCCGACAAATGGTGTTCGTATGGAGAAATTCTACAGGATGAGGCCATCACTTCTTTTGTCTGAGTATATTGGATTTGTTATAGCCCTATATTTATACTAATCATGTGATCACTGTTCGAAGGCTATAAATGTAACTGTCATAATTCTTAACATAAAACCAAAGAAGTTAACATTTTATATAAATTTTTTACATAAAGAGACATTTAACTAAATCAAGAGGGATTTCCATTAATGAAACTTTGGTTCGTTACATTTACCTTCCAAGTGATCATCCCAATTACCCATTATCTGACCTCTAGATTTCTTCAACTAAATTATTGATTCTTTGTGGTCTATATATCTTCATATTGATGATTATTGTCCCCATTCTAGAGCTATGTATACCTATGGATTTTGATCCATACTTACAAATGTATGTTCATTTTTATATTTTAATTAATTTTCTTTAAATTATTTATTTTCCTATAATTTTCATGTATATTATTTTATTCCATAGTTCTTCATATATAGTTATTTTATATATGATTCTGATTCTACATAATTATTTATCGAGACCATGGGTTTCTTGTGATTAAATACCCATTGTTGTTCATCATTTCATGTTTAATCAATCGATGGTAAAAAAATAAATAATATTTATTTTAGAATTTATTTATTTATTTACATGATATTATTAAATATTTTTATGTTTTATTGTATCCCATTTATGATATCCTAAGAGGATACATTTGGGATTCATCATTGATTTTTACTCATTAGTGTTTTCTTTATTTTTACACAATTTGAGAAATAGATCTATGGTGGGTGATGGAGTCCTAGATTTTTATCTATTTTTCTATACTCATCGACTAGATAACATCTCATATTAGGTTTAGGAAGGATTTGTTCCTACTATATTGGTTATATGTTTTCCTATGATATCATCATCAGGTCAATAAATAGCAGGAGATATGTAGTTTCCCATAGAACAGGGAGTCTTACCTGTAGTATTCATTAATGAAATTTAGTAAGTAATTTTATTTAATAATTTATATATACATAAAAATTAAAATTATTATATTATATTCATTCAGGTAATTAACCATATTTTTTTCATAATAGAAAATGTTAAAAATAATATATACACTGAATATACCACTTGGGAGATAAATGGTGGTCGATAATGTATGGTTTTTGAAAATATAATTTTATTTTTTTTTAAAAATTACATAAAATAATATTTTGAATATTTTAATTTCAAATTTATTTTTAAGGATTATATAAAGTTTTGAGTTGTTACACAAATGAGATTTAGGTAGATACTAAGGTTCATGACACATGCGATTCATGTTTTGTTCTCGAATATTAGATGTGGGTAACCTAACATGGTATCAAGAATTTCAAATTGTTCAGTATTGGTTCTTAATTGGTGCCTCCTAGAAATTATTATTATAATGTGTGGTTACGATATAATTTAAAAAATACTAGGAATTATGGATATATAATAAGGTGATTGTAATGATTGTGCATATAGAGTAGGAGGAGCACCATCGACTGTAGGTGTAACGATATGATGATGACTGTCAATAAAAGTAGCAGCAGCATGAGAAAATAATGGAGTATATGTGATTATTTTTACATGTTTTATGAAAGGATTTCCCTTACGTCAATACTTCAATTGATCCTCTTCCATTATAGTTATCCATGATATTATGATGATAAAAATATTATGATAGTTTTAATATGGACATATTTCATTTAAAATGGTTACTAATTTGAATGTGGAAAGATATATATCTATATAAATATTTGTAAAATATGTTTCATATTAAATAATTAATTTATTTTCTTTTTTTCTTTTTATAATGTAATTACAATTCTATCGGAAAAAGTCATTTTTGATAGAAATTAATATCTGTCGTGTGAACATTATTTTTATGATAATACAAATCCATTTCTAATAAAAATATATCTCTATTTTATTATTAGTATGATATCTATTGTAAAAAACAATTTAGCACATGAAAAATTATTATCAATAGAATAGTTTTTCGGGATCAATAATTGGAAAAAGGTTCTCTGTAATAGGAATACGCCATAAATAACCCATAAAAATAGTTCAAATGTTTATAGTGTGTTTGTTTAAAAATTTATAAAATGATTAAATTTATTAAGAAAATTATTGAAATAATATAAAAATGAAATATCTAACTATTAAAAAACATTACATGAATGTATTCTTGTTTGTAAGTATTATTTTTATATTTTGTGTTTTGAAACATGCACTAAAATATATTGAAATTATCAGTAATGTTACTATTACCGTAATTGAATGTTTAAAACCAAAAAAATGTGTGAAACTCAATAAAACATTTTTTTTATCATGAAATACACAATTTTTTTCAAAAAAATGACTGGTAAATTTAGCAATAATTTTTGGAAATGCATAGCTCGACCTCTTTTGTATCACTTTCCTTACACTACAAAATATAATGTATTGAGGAAAATACCTACCCTATTCTACCAATAGATATCATACTCTATATATAATCCAATCCAACATCTCTCACTATGGAATTTGATTATGTATGGGTTCCCACATAACACATATCTCAATATACCCACATTTATCACATTTCCTTATAATTTCTAAGACACATCAGGCTTCTCCCTAGAGGAAATAACTTATCTCATCCCAAGGGTGATCTATGATCAATAGTATTCATATAACTAATTTATGCCCCCCTCAAATTTATACTATGAACACTCATGGTGTGTGATAAGTCTCTTGAAAACTAGTAAATAACAAATTGTTCATAAAACACTAAGCATAATGGATACTCATGGTTAATTGGTCTCTATCCCATCACTTTAATCTTCAATCTAATAATTTCAAGGTTAAAGACTATTCCCATTGATTATATCAATTTAATTACCTAGAAAAACATGAATAAAAATTTCTAACCATTGTCTTAACTACTCAATGTTCTATAATCCAACTCATTTAGGATTATGCTAGGTAATTTATAATTTATAGTAACATTCAAGATTATTATATGGTCTATTGAACAAAACTAATGTTCTATCCACATGGTGGAATGGACCTCGAGTGTCTCTAAAATCTATAATCAAATAATGACTTACTTTAATCCCTCATAGGATTCCTTTCGTTATCATATTGTATAATTCAAGACAAACTTTACCCCTTTTGAAGATTTCCGAACCCAAAACTCCAAATAATATTCATGAAGTCCCATATATACATGAAACAAATATTGAAATGTGACAGGAATCTCCTACCTCAATCATATAGAAGATAACTCACATGATATAACAACTAGATTTGATATTGTTCAGTAAAAGTAATTAAATTAAGTAAATGAGACCTAGATTTAGGGTTATTTCAAAATAGAAATTTCATAGTGTAATTAGAAAGAGAATACCTAGAGAATAGGTTAGAATTTTCTAGGGGGGGTCTTTATTCTGATAGTGCATTGATCTGACTAAATAAGGAAATCTAGGAGCTTATTGTGTAAAAATATATAGAGAGATAATTTGAAAAATAATGGCGTGTCATGTTTGAGTGGCCAAAATATGGGGTGGCGTAATTTAAATTTTGATTAATTAATTAATTAAATTTTAAATTAACAAAATTATAGAGGATTCCATTATAGTTTGATCATGTGGGTTATGACACAATACCCCAACCTAGGGTCTCATTTCATCATGGTATTTTAGTTCTTAGTGTGACACTACATTTCCCATGTGGTCACCTAGAAATAAAAACCACCAATTCATGACAAGAAAAAGGATTCAATAAAAACTGATTTTATTTGCATCATAATACTCTCCCATCAAAAATACATTGCATATCAATGTGTTTCTATAAAATTTGATCTCACATGACTCCATAATGTGATCATATAGATCTTCCACACCATTCCATGAAACCACATATTATAGTGTGATGTGACACATGCACCAAAAATTTCATCTCGTACTATGATTTACTCCTCAAACCTTCATGTAATACTCTTAAATTTCACCAAATCACCCCAAATATAAGTAAAAACATCTTCTAGTGATGTATAAACCCCTATAACTTAGATATTAATATGAATTCTAAAAACACCCATTGATGTGTATCTAAACAATTTAAATTCTCTCCAAAATTTCCCACTCATAACTAATTGGATTATTGGGACATCTGTATATCCATTTATAGTGAAAGAACACCGGAATTCCATAACTAAGAGCCTAATAAGATATATAAGTAGAATAAGATTATAAAATGATAAAATTATAATCAAATAATAACTCATTATAATTTTTTTTCTATATTTTGGATGAGTTTTATTGAGTTCAGTTAGAAACAAAAAATAGATCATATCCTCTGATGGTATCCTCAAACCATTGTAATCACTGAACTCTTCAGTAGTAAATCTTCTCCAAAATGGTGTCCTAGAACAACTTCCATATAATAAAATGGATTGAATAGAAATTGGGAGATTTTTAGCTATATGATAATTTCTCTCGTCCCCTTTTAATGATTTTTCAGACTCCTTGTTTACAACATAATTGAATCAAGTGAATGTTCCCTTTGTAAGGTCCTAACATTTCATATATTCTGAATGAAATAATTTCTTTAACTCCTCATCATTAATTAAACTAAATGTAAAATTATTTTAAAATAATATTTTATGTTTATAAAATATACCATGATGTTTATATGGTCAATTTTGAATGATAATCACATTAGTTGAATCTATATAATGGTTTCTCATACCATTCTCACCTTCACAAATATTTTTTCAATGAACCATGATCAAATATCCACCATAATGTAGTGGAAATAATATTATTACAGTTTGTGATTTACTTTAAATTTCCCAACTATCTTTTTCTGGTAGTAAATCCTTATAGAATCTATTTAAAAACATCACAACACATTAGAATCCATTCAAATTCGTTTTGACCAGTTTTTTATAATCACCGTATATTTTTTTATAAACACTTTATGTAAAATATGTCCATATTTAACGGTCTTATGTATTATCGTGGGTTATATTTTATCATTGAAGAAAATATAAATTCCTAATTAATAGATATTTGAAATGTGGAGTCTCTTGAAAATGTTACATTCTACACATGTAATAATGTTGTCTGTCTTGATCTTGATCGAACTCACTCATATCTTTATATGAATATTTATATACAATTATGTATCATATATAACATATGAATACTTATATAATCTATTTACTATAACACTGAGAAAAATCTAGACATGGAACTTGTCAATCTACTGTGGGACAACTCAAACATTCATGATTCTATAAAATAGACTAAATAGTTTAATGAATATATTACATATAATTCATCAATGTAGTTGAGAATATCATATGAAACTCAACTAGTCATGCCCCTGGATTACATCATTCTAATTCAATAATGTGGCCACATATATTTTCTTATCATAAAGGTGGGAAAACCCCATTTTTTACGCTCCATATGATTACATGATCAACAATATATCCAACAACCCTGTGAATAGTTATGGATCATAGACTTCTCAATAATGGTATCAAGGTATGATTGATATAATGATAATTATCTAATAATCCTAAGATATTGGAGAATTATAATAATCATGCTCCCATGAATATCTTAATTATCATACGAAATTCATTGTTATATACTTTCGCAATTCAGCCTAGATAATAAGTCAGGAATGATTTTCTCATCAATCTATTCTTTGTACCACATACAACTCATTGTATCAGTACCCAATTAATCTCATGTAACATCTGGATTTGATACACTAGGTCTGAGTTAGAGGGTCAAATAACCTCATGCATGCCTCTTTGTATACAAGAGGTTGTCAACAGGATATTAGGGCATGATTCTATTAGTGAGGAGACAATACCCTTAGTATAATGTCATAGGATCAATTATAATGAAAAAATATATAATAAATAAACTAAGTGAACCTATAGAAGAAAATAAATTTCATAAATTTCATAGGAATAAAAGTTAATCCCAAAGTGGTGAACATATCCAGTGTAATAAGTAGTAGACAAAAAAAATATAAATAGGGGTCCCGTGATGTTTTTCCAGGTCCACTGCCTACTCTATAATCATCTGCTAAGCTGTCAACCATAGAAACCTTACGATTTTCCAAATACATCATGAAATCTACAAGGACACCAAAATGTTTAAGTAGGGTGTATGTTCTAGACTCCATAGGAAACCACTAACACATCCTTAAAATTGAATGCTCATGTATATCATTTTTATACCATAATAATAATTTTTTTAGAAAATCCTAATAATACAATCTAAAAACACAAAGTCATGTCATTATGAAGCCTCTATGAACCCTGATTGTACCTACTTTCAACTCTATTCCTAAAGATTACTCATAACAGGTGTTAAGAAATGCCCAGAAATCTATTGGGATTGTGATTAAGTCACTTGAAAATCTCATAGAATCATGTATAAATGAATGAAACATGGATACAAGTACATTATGTTTCTCATCATCTAGGAATAAAATGATAATAATTATAATAGATACACCTCATGAAACGTGATACATAATATCCAATAATATAGTGTATCCTCAATAAGGCTCCATGACATCATTGTATCTGCTCCATGTGATTAGTTCCTCCATCACCACTTTCCTAAGACAAGTGAACTCTCTCTATAATGGATAATCATGTCTCAATAGTCCACATTTTGGACAACCAAGATGATACCTCCAAGTCATGGTAACATACAAATGGGGTAGATCATAATATTGAAATACTATCATCATGAGAATAAAAAAGAAACAAGTATCAACTTCTGATCATAATTAAACATGGAACAATATTCTATAACAAAACACATAGAAAAGGATTTTCAAAATGTGTCCTAATTCAATACACACACCAAAATATGATCAAAATCTATAAAATAATCAATTTATTCCTTCACATAAAATATAACATGGAAACATGTGTAATAAAATAACCAGAGTTACGAAACTTCCTACCACAATGTCATTGATGAAAAATGTTATGATAAACCACCCTATGTTGTTTGAATGTTAGAGTGTAAACCTTAATAGTAAATAACAAATCCTAATGGGAAATATTGTTTTAGTTACCAATATGTAAATACTCATGGTTCATCTAATGATAATACAAATGAAACTAGCTACTTTATTTCAAGAAGAAATAAAATATTACATGTGATGATACTTTATCTATCTTTATAATTTCTAAAATATTGTTTTTTGAAAACACATGTTCTAAGAGAATTATCCTCAAAATAATTATAAAACAAAATTTAATAATATTAATATCTCTCTAGATTCCCCTAACATTATATGTTGTAGTCCTTTAATATTTATTCCTTAATAATACCAAATAATTATCATATTACAATTTTTATAATTATCCTTTGATAATTCTTCATGAATCATCTATTGATTATATATATATATCTCTCTATTTTGATAATTTTAATAATTATCCATTTATAATTCATTTAATTATTTTTTTTAAAAAATTAAATTTTCTATTATAATTCAATTTAATTTTTTGTAATAAATTATCTTTTGATAATTTTATATGATTATATCATTTGATAATTTACAAAATTATACATTTATAATAAATAATAGTTATTAAATAGATATAATTTACCTTTGATAATGTCAAATAATTATCCTCTGAAGTTTTTTAAAATTATCCCTAGGTAATTTATGATTTATTTTAATTTATAACCATATAAAAGACTGTGGAAAATTTCTCAAAATAGATGAACACAGAATAATCAAGGATGAACTACTGCCATACCTAGGTCTATAAATATATATGATTGATCATAACCACATAACTAATCAAATTTAAGGGACTATAATTTTGTATCATACTTGATATAATAACAAATAAGGAGGAACTGATTGGTTCAAATAGTTCAAAACCCCATGTATAACTCTGTAAAAACCAAAATCCCAAAACAATTCCAACCATGTCATTATGGTTGAGTCATTAATTCATCCCAATTAATGAATTTAAAATAAAATTAGGTTTAAACTGTGTTTATTCATTGGTTTTGTAAATCAACTACCTAAAGGAGGGTTCGGTGGTGTGGATAATATGAACAAGTGGGAGAAATAGGAATTTACTAATTATATAAATTAATATAATTAAAATATCAAAAAAATTATTTCAATGTGTGATTTAATAAAACTCCCAACACATAAAAATATTATGTCATTCCATGGTTAACCACAAAATTCTAAACACAATAGTGGTATCATATTTCTTATTCAAGACACCCTATGGGAGATTTTATTATATTTTTCAAAAATTAATCACACATAATATAATATATTTACAATCATGTGAGATCTAACCAAAAACACAATGGAAAATATGGTTATATTGTACCTATGGTAAATATACCATAAAATATTTAATTGAAGACTCATATTTCCTATCTAATATTCCATTAAGAAGATATTATATTATTTTGGGAAAACTATTTGCACATGATTATATATATTTAGTGATTTTATTATGTCATTATCGAGCTTCTATGGGCCTCATAATCTAATGCTGACAATGATTTGGACTCTAAAAATAGTCCAAGATTATTACAAATTATTAAAATGTATTTTTATCCTCACTTGAAGTCACTTTCAAAAAAACAAATATATTGTGATTTTATTGAAAAATTGAATTTATTATTTAAAACAACATAAATTATTAACAAAAAAAGTTTTATTATCATAAAAAATTGAGTATATTACGTAGCATTATAATCCTATCATACCATCACAACCCATAATACTCCATGATAATGATTAATTAATGATAAATAAAATCATACTTTTTTTTGGATATTATCGCTTACTATTTATAGAATAAAAATGAAGAACACATGAATGAATGATAAATGGAAATTATCATTACTGTGAAACTAAAATATAATTTACAAACATAATATTCAGTATCATATGAATCCATTACCAATAGATAAAATATATCCCTAATTATTTTTTGGTATTAATGGTTTGGTCAAAGGATATTCTATATTTATTTCTATAGAAAATAGAAAATCATTAAATTTCCCCTCTAAATGATCTCATGAATTAGATGGTAGATTAAAAGGGTGTTTATAGTGATTTGGTGTGGATGGGGTTCTTTGGAATGAGAAATATCTCAATTATTGAGACAATAAATCTCACAAGATCCATATTTTCTAGAAACTATCCCATGTTTAGTGATGATATTCTTGATCCAAAATGATAATTTCCTAATATTTGATATATTTTTATACTCTAAATTTAATGGTTACTCATGTATTCATTATTTACTATACCTATTCTTAATAATAGCTCAATATTTTTTTCCAAAACATGAAAAAAATTAATATCTCATTTCCTCCTTGATGTATTTGAATCCATCATCAATGTAACCCCTTACAACGATCCTTTATTTTCCTCAAAACACCAAGAAAATATACAAACTTCTCTGTCAAAACATATTCATATTAATAACAGTACTCCAATGGATATCTATCGTATAAGGAACATATTGATTTGTTATTATCAATGAATAATTAACATAGGGTCGATTATACACTGTATAGTACGTGATATATCTTATGAGAGAGATAATAGGAATCATATCCATCATTTAAAACAATTTAAATGGATCATAAAGTAGCTTATGATTTATCAATAAAATAATAGAGAATATTACTACTATTATTATCCATGAAAAAAATCATTTACATTTTTCTAATATATGGGTTTTGAATCATTCCAAATTACCTATTTAATATATAATTACACTTATTCATGTCCAGAATGTAGGTTTCTCACCCATGCCTTTCATTTAGAAGAGTTCCCCCAACTATATCATTATATAATAAAAATTTGAGATATCATTTCTAACAAATTTTATGTTATACACATAAAATATTATAAATACCAAATCACTCCAACTAATCATCCTATATTCACAACAATAACCCATTTGTTTTTAAAAATAAATTAATTTATTGAATCATTAAATGAGATATTCCAACTCAAAAAATTATTCTTCAATCTATAATAGAAAATTGAATCATTAAAGCCTTAGAAGACTCATTTGGTAATTAAAAATTTATATATGTATCATATGAACATATTCTTATTAATTACTATTATGGAATTTAGTTTTGATATAAATTTGGTAAATATTATAATCATAATGAGAATTTATGAAAATAAATATCTAGATGGACATTATTATCTCCGTGAAAGAATTATTTTCTTCAAAGAAATTACTATTAATTTAATTGTAATGATTTTCTACCATGAATGATTTATAGGTTGTAAATCTACCATAGATGTAACTTATATTTTGGAAAACCCACAAAATATATATATATAACCCAAATAGGAGTTTCTACCATGTTGAAAACTATGCTAGTATATATGGGATCCATCTCAAATGTCATGGAATTTAACAATTTACAAGAACCAAAACTATCAATGGACTCTTATGAGGTAGTTGGTTCATTAAAGATGATCATTGGGTAAGGAATTCAATAGGTAAATCTAATTACAAAGTTGACCTGAATGCTAATTCTCATTGGAAGTGGGAGAGGTCACTACAACAGGAACCCATGATCATATGTATTTTTTCTAGTTTGAGGTGAGACATGGAAGGATCCATGTAGGTTTTACATGGAATGGGGGATGTCGGTCAATGATATTCTATTATTTTATCCACCTATTCCCAAACTAAAACATATGTAAAATTTTGAACATGTGAGGAGAATAATCCTTGTATTTATTGAATCGTTATAAATTACTGTAATTTGATTAATTTAGAATTATATCTATTTTCAACATTTATGGTAGTTGTTTTTGGTATTATTCCAACGTTGATTGAGGAAAAAGTGTTATATAACCGAATCCTTTTTGTTTCCCAAGTCCAGATTCAAAAGATTCTCTATTTAAGGTGTATTCTAAGTTTTGGGCTCCCCTACATCAATACATATTAAAAAACTATCTCATACTTTTGAATGAAAATCCAATAGAGCTACAAAACCTAAAGGGTTTTTCATAGTCATTCCTAAGAGGATATAGAAATAGTATTGTTATACTATCTTTGAAGAACCAACATTGAGTTATAAAGAATCATATTCCCAATATTCTTCAAATGATGAGAAGTATCATCATGTGATAGTGCACTTTGGGTGTGGATTAAATAAGTGGAATAAATACTTATATGATTCTTGTAATCTTCTACTAAACATAACGAAAAGAACAAAGAAACATAATGATTTTTAAAATTTCACAAAACACATGGCCATTAGATCATCTTGTAATCCAATTAAATTTGATGTAGATATATTGGCTCTTCCATCGGAAACTGAAGAAAGTGCATTTCAGGAGCTTGAAAAGCCAATGGAGAAATAATAACTTTATTTTGACATGGTTTGAGAATCTAAATCATACAATAAGAATGATCAAAATTAGATATAGTAATTGGAGACAAATGGTGTTTTGAAGGATGTAGGAAATGGGAAGACCACATGTAAAATACCCTAGAGACTCCTCTACATTCTAATGAATTTTTTTGGAGGAGTCTTTCACCAATTAACAATTCAATGGATAGTTCCAAAATAATTAATATTAGAATTATTTGTGTTGATATTAATCAATATATATATGTTTATATTAAGAAATAAGATCAAATTTTGTAATATAGATTTAGTGAGGGGATATTATATCTGGAGGGGTATATCCAGTCATGAGAAAATATATTATATCCCTTTTAGGATCTCATCATGTATGATCCAGACATGGAGGTAAGCTCTATCAAATAGAGATTATATTTGATAATGTATTAAAACTCTCTTAAATTAATATGGAATGGTCTTCTGATCTCTTTTGTTGTTTGATGTGTTGTGTTGTATTGAATTTTTTATGGGTTTCAACATTCCTTTTATATTTATCTTCTAAACTAAAAAAATTAAATTATCAACCAGTTAGTAAGCGGGTTCGTAATCTATAAACATAACATTATAAATATTTTCTATAAGAAATACATATTTATCATGCTCATAATAAATCCAATAAATATTTTAATTTTCGGGTGTAATTTTAGTCATTTATTCTTCCTGCAATATTATTGGGTGTAACATAATTTATAACACTAATACACATCATATTTATTGGTTTTTATGTCATCCAAGTATAATTTTACACAAAATAACTAATTTATTCATGCGTTGCCTTTCAGGTAAAACACCATACAAATCTATAGACACTTTTTTGTATTAATATAGAAATACCCTCTCAATGTCTCATTGGGATAATAAAAAATTTGATAAAATAATGTAAATACGAGAAAATTCAGGATCCCAAAAATAAAATTAGGAAAGGGTAGATTAGAATATTTTATATTTTATTATTTACTTAAATTCAATACCTTGATATTATTTATCCGAAATAAATCTTATTTCTACTATAAAATTAAATTCTTCTATGTTTAAAAATATATTTTATTATAAAATTTCCATAATACATGAATTAAATTCTCGGGTAATGCATTAAAAATATTTACCATAAAAATAAGAATTTCCCCATAAATTATGCATGTAATTATCTTTTCATATCATAAAATAAATAATCTATAACTTTTTAGAGGTGATATCCACATTACACATCCCAAAGGTTATTCTCATGTAGGGAGATGTTCATTTAAAAAATATATAAATGAACTAATCCTGAACTTCTAGAGTGATAAAAAATATATTATATCCTAAATATAAAAGTTTATGTAATAATAGTTATAAAATACTACCCATTATAATATAATGTCCAGATAAGGTAAATTAAAATTATATTTCCTTGTTTTATCATTGATTTGGTGATTTTCCATATTCACACCCCACCTTATGATTATTTTTAATAAAATCAACTCATTCCTTTCATTTGTCACAATATTTACTCATCTATTATTTTTTTTGAATGTCATGGGGATAACCCAATGCATTATAAACAATAGGTAAATATTGAATATATTTCATATTTAAATTACCTTTTTACAACATTTTCATTGGCTATATCAGAATACATTGGGTTTATAATTTCATTTTTCATACTTATTCTTATAATACGTTATGGGTGTATATAGAGGATGTTATTCATAAAATATTAATAATCATCCATCTAATAGTCTATTTATAATGATGAGGAACATTTAAAATTGTACAATTCAAATATATAATAGAATATTTATAATCAAAAAAAGTTTTTTGGTCCTTCTCATTAAGTATTAGTAATATGAAAATGATAGTGGATTTTATACCAAATATGATAGACTAAGAATAAAAGATACATGTAATTGTAAATGTTCCTCTATTACATGTACCTCCTTCAGGGTTAATTTTATATATATATATGCATAATAGAATTTTTCATTCTAATGTAATTTTCCTTATTTAAATACCAAGGGAAAAGTTATATTTAATAACATCCACATCATTTTCTGATAAATATATGTAGTCCATATTTCCAACAAGTATAATGATATTAAAATAAGTTGAGGGGAAATTTGGACTCCATATGATGAAGAGGATAATCGATTTATAATAAAATCAATTACATTTTATCAATAAGGTGATTCAAAAAAACTAAACATTTATTTTTGGATCCTATGAGTAAGTCAACATATAAGGAACCTTTGGATACATCCTTAATTGCACTTATATTTAACCTGTTATAACTCCAAGATTTAGAAAATAGATTTGAATTGATGTAATTATCTAATTAGCATTATATATGAAGAATGGCATCCTCAGTGGTAGATGATTATTTTCTTCCTTGATCACCTAATGTATATTTTAATTTGCGCAGGAATTCATTATTAAAATCTTACTTCACGGTTCATGGTCGTATAATTTTAAACTTATTTACATTCCCTTAGTAATACTTTTAATAAAAATATATTCCTATTTTCGAAATATAAAAAAGCATGGAATTTATTTATTACAATAAATGATTATGTATGGGGAATTTTATATTTTCATAAGATGATTGATTATTCCACATATTTTATTATATTTTTAATCATTTATTTAATAAATTTTTCTAATTTTTATGTAATTATACTATAGTAAATTTAACGTTCAATTCATAATTTAATGTTTTTTATAAATAAAATATTAATTTTAAGCCTTCATAATCATTATTTTAGTTCCACTTTTTTCAGTTTAATTTTCTATTTACATTTTTAATTTTAACTACACTTTAAAGAATAATTTTATGATTACTAGTTTTTAATATGTATGAAATTTATCAATTTTTATTCTCTTAATTATTTGTTCATTGATTAAATTTAAGTCATCAATTTATATTTGTAATATTTTTGAAAATATAATTTAAAACTTTAATAATTTATCTGTAATATTTTTATATTTTCATTTTCACTATTTTAGTAATAAAAATAATCTCTATTTAATTTTAATTTTAACCAAGTTTTCATTTTGATTTTAAGAAACCTCCATGAATCCTTCTGTAACTCACCACTAGAAGGAATACACCATCGTGTCCAAGAAACTATGGCAGACATACCACCATTCCAGCAACATTCTGCTAGCCCTCCTCCCTTACGTTACTACCATCAAATAATAATAATAATAATAAGACACCTCCAGCATCCTGGTGGTTCCCCATCCACACACTACAACCATATTGGTTGTGCATCTAATACACCATTTCATTTCCACCCCTTCAACTCATTTCTTTCTAAAAAAATATCATAAAATTAGGTCATTATTTCATACCATCAGTGTCTTAACACACCGCCACTACTAAACTAGTCACACTACCACAACAGATCTTATCCAGTCTGAAACCTACATCTCATATCTAGAACCATTGAGTGAGATTTATATCTACCGAGTTCAATATCACCATTTCAAGAATAGCTTCTCACCACCACGCTTGAAGTGCATTCCATCATTGATCAAAATCATATGAAGCCATTGGATGTCCATAAGATTGAGAGATCCACCTACCAGATGAACCTAATCCTGAAGTGCAAATCCTTCAGAGTTCTGATTGAAGCTGAGCCCCAACCATTATTCTACTCGTACCCTGACCATGCTAATCCCTCCTTTGTTCTTTTCCAATCAAGATGTACCGCATATGCATGTTCCATCATGAGAAGAACCGAGTGGTTGGCGCAACTCGATCTCCAATCCACAGTTGTCGCACGCCATCATGGATGATGATGCCAATGGAGGAAAAGTTTTCTCAATGGATGAGGGAAACCATGAGCTGTATTATAGGGAGGAGGTGTTGCAGTCTAAAATAGGTGTATCATCTCTTGACTTAGGAGGAAGAAATGGCTTCCTGGGGATGAAACACCCCCCAACGAGTCAACTCATTTTAGGGAGTATAATAAAATATTTACTAAATAGAAATAAAATAATGTATAAAACATATAATAAATAAATTAAAAACAACAACAACAATAATAATAATAAATTAAATTAATAACTAAAATAAAATAAAATGAAATAAATATAAAATAAGATTTTTATTTTTATTTTAGTATTAATATAATTAAAAACATAACAAATAAACAGTATAAATAAATTAAAAAAATAAATTATAAAATTTATTAAAATATATAATTTTAAATTAACATTCAAAATAAAATAAAATATTTAAAATAATGAACTAAAATATCAATGAAAAATATTTGAAAATTAATATAAAAAAATAAGCCAATATTTTTAATCTAATAATTGTAATCTTGATTAGTTAAACGAAAGAGTTTTTATTAAATCATTTAATTATGTTAAAAAGTGTGTTATTTACTCTATGTTTTCATTGACTAGATTCATGATGAAGTTTGAAGAACATTCAAATTCAACCCGACTTTTTGAAGAAGTTCATTAAATGGGATTTGTTAATGTGAGAAGCATGTCAATGTTAAGGACACATAAATAATGACTCGGTGAAGAATGATTAATGTTGGTAGATCCTATGACGGAGAAAATAGAGTATCATGGAGGACTTTTTAATTAAAAATACTATAATAGTAATTAGAATATGGGTTATAATTCATTAAATGGATGCAACATATCTCATTCAAAACACAATTTTATCATCAAGAGGTTG
This sequence comes from Viscum album, assembly GCA_963277665.1. Lineage (NCBI taxonomy): Eukaryota > Viridiplantae > Streptophyta > Magnoliopsida > Santalales > Viscaceae > Viscum > Viscum album. Next base: position 631,954,500 of record OY728121.1, read on the forward strand.
AGAGTAGGAGACTGGGAAATGAGAACTAGCAGGAGAAGAGGCACCAGGAGGAGCAATGCCACACACACAATGGCAATCATAGTTTTAAGGGATATTATTTCTTCCTTTGTAATTATTTTCATCTTTGGGTAATTTAATTTTTAAAATCATGTTTTTCTGTAATTATTCTTGGCCAAATTTCATTTTCTCAGGCAATATAATTCATGCTGTTCAATTCCTTATTCTCTTTGCATCATTTCTTTACTATGAATTAAAATTTGTTCAATGAGATGAATTTCAAATTTACTATAAATTTTATGTGATTCATTTTAAAACTTCAAAACATCATGATCAATCAGTAAGACTAATTATTAATTCATTTCATTACGTTTAAAATTCCAGGACATTGGATTTTTTAAAGCACGTTTATTTACATTTTTTTCATTCAACATCCCTAGATATTGAATGATTCATGGAGTTGTGAACTACAAGATTTCATTTTTGGTGTGTATGATCTTCTAGCAAGGCATATTAGACAAATAATTTTTTTAGTTTACAAAATAATAATATTTCTTTGAAAAATATTTCATTTATAGACTAGTGGTGTTTTAATTATGTAGGTAGTTTCTTTGAATTTTTTTACTCTATCTTAGTTAAATTTAATATTCACTGCTTGACGCTTCTTCTTCATTATAACCCCAATTTCAAAGATAGTTTATTATAAAAATTTATTGACTATATTTTCAATTTTACAACCAATATAAAAAAATTAAATAGTTGAAAACATTTTTACACACTGTTTATAGTGGTTATTGTTTTGATACGTTTAGGTTGCACAACCTTCCGTGTGGGATCAACCCTACAAACCACTATACATTATTTAGTTTGATGTTATAAATATTTAATATTTGACATGGTTAAAGAATGATAATGTCACTAAATTTTATGATGTGATGATAAGAAATAATGATTTTATGAAAGTGTCATGGTGATGAAAAGTTTAGTGATGGGGACATAGTTTATCAACCCATACCCAATGTGTTTCCTCTAGGTGAGCATCGAGTAGTGTTATCACCTATTGAGAAAAGCATTGAACCACCTATATTGGTCTAGGAAGGTGATCATTTTCATGTTGAGTACTGAATAGATTGAACAGGATTGAATGATGGTATGAACTGGCATAGAATGTTATGAGATTTTCATAAGTAGGTATTATTGAAGATTCATGGTGTTATAGACCCTTTAGTAGTAGAGGATTTACTCAAGTTGGTGGTATGAGTTTTCTGGCTAGTGCTACCCCTTACTAACTGAATGGTCATGTTCATAAGAATTATATTTTATGGAGTAGAATTTGTTTCTAGTGTTACCGAGAAATGACACACTTGTAATGATTGAAAATTATGGTTTCTAGTGATAGTAAATACAAAATTGTTTTGTGATCTATAATCCCTTATCATTTGGTAGAGTGACATTATGAACTTTTTGTGAGAGGTATTTTCTTAGTTAAGACACCTCTTGATGGCATCCCTCATGATGAGAGCTCCATACTGTGACAATGGGCATTTATGGTGCCATATTTTGGTAATTTTTTGAATTTTATTGGGTATGTATAAAAGTGGGTCACTTCCCCCACCAAAATTCATTCTTGTGATGTGAAATAAAACCATGTGGTAGATTGAATTGCATCAAAAGTAGATAGAATCAAGTAGTGGTGGATGATTTACTTTTACTTGTATATATGAGTTCATTTTGATGTTATGAGGTTTAAATTTGGGCCTTGTTTAAGAAATATAGGTTGGAGGGGAAAAATATGCCATTAATGAGTGATGAATAGTAACCTTGAGGCTATGGGTGTGATTGAGATACAACCTATTTATTCTATAATCTGGTTTTTATTTTTTATGTGGTCATGAGTATCTTTTACATGGACCTATCTCCTGTTTGAGGCCTACATATACTAGTGGAGCCTTTTATCATGGACCATATTTTCATAGACTCTAATAAAGAGTATCAAAGATCACACACTTCTGACAGTGTAACCTAACATTGGAAGGAGATAGATGCACACATAAAACATTTTGTATATGGTGGTGAGGCCACACTGTGTTTTTCATTGTATGGACTACTTAACTATTCCACACTCCCATTAGATAGACAACATGGATCATTTTGGTGTACTTGAGTTTTTTGGATATGGTTTACCCTGATTTTTTATGTAATCCCATGTAGTGTAGAATGAGCTTCCGTGCGAGATGATATAAACACTTCTTTATTAGTTGGCTAGGATGACCCTTAGAGTAGCAGATGCTAGAAAATTCTGTTTCTGATTATCGTGGATTAGTATGTGGGGATTATTTCTATTGATGTTATAGGTTTACATTTCATATAGAGTTTATTTTATGCACGGAAATACACTAGGGATGACATAATATTTGTGCTAAAATTTCGGATAACCCCACGTTTTCATGAGAGCTGGAGGTGTGGCTATATGAGTCTTCAATGTAGGTTATTCTTAGAGGAAGTGTCTTCACTTGAGAATTATTTTATTATTATCATAGGAGGATGTTCATGGAATATGGTTTGATGTAGATTAATGTCGCCTAATCCAGGTGACTATCATAGAAGAGAACCCACCATCGGGAACTGATGAATTTTTCAACCATTAGTTTGAGATAAATTGGTTATTAGAGTTTGACCTCATAATAGGTTATCCCCCACTACAGTTTTAATATGATGATGTAAAAAATTTGTATTCCTATAGTTTTTGTCAATTCATTATGTTCTTGGTGATACCGTTTCTTTCTTGATTCCCTAGTTGAGTTTGTGAGACTTATCAACAAAATCTTAACTCTTTTTCAATAGGTTAAAGGTAGTATTCTATAATTGAATCCTTATGTACTAATTTTTTTATGGTGGATCACGTGATACAGTTGAGGTTGGTTTGTGAAATTATCCTAGAGTAACAAATTTATGGTTATCTTTCTTAGAGACAGTCATGGATTACAAAGGTCCACTTATTATGATATGTCTTCTTAGACATTGGAGTGATAGTGTACCCAACATATGAGGAGGATATTCTATCTCGAGAGCCACCCAAAAGACTTATCATGGTAGAGAATTCTCATTATTATGTTTTATATCCATATATGTTGAGAGAGGAGATGAATCTCGTCACCTATTCAAATTTTTCCCTTGAGGGAGAGGATGGTGCATCATACCTCTAGTAGATGGTTGTTACCACATTGTTTTCTTAATATGTTAGAGATTCTCATCTTAGATATATTTAATGTGGGATATTTCATGACTCGATATCCACTGAATATGATCATGATGTATTACATGATTCTTGTGATCATTTCATCCTTGTTTGAGGATGGATTATGATACTAGTCGTGCTGGAAGAGGAGATAATGAGGATGTTTCCTTCCTTTAGTTGTACACATGGGAGAGGTGTGGTTATAAAATTATCCTTTGGCATCCGGATTGGTTTAAAATGATGTTGTATCATGTTTTTAAGATAAACCATTCATGTCTCAAATATCAATAATAAATGATGATGTTCTTGGATGAAAGTGGATATAGGATGGTATCCTTATGATTTTTAAAATAGGGTTATCTCAAATCCTCGATAGGTCTACAACACTATCTAAGTGATGATAGAATAACTCTCTAAGTTCACCCACATATTAATGAACTAAGGTTAGATATTAGTAGAATATTTGGTATTCCATTCCTTGTATGATATAGTCTACAATCGTCGAATTACCTCGATGATCATTTATAACGTTGATACTCGCTTCATGTGGTGACTATAGAGAGGATTCAGGAGGCCTTTATGGTCTTGGTGTGATTTTAGCACCGTGTTTTTACCCTAGAAATATATCATACTAAATAGGACCATTTAGGTTAATATTAACATGATTCGAGTAACATTTTAGTTATTGGACATAGTTGGGAGGATAATCGTCCATTTGTGGAGTTTGAGAAACACAGGAATTACCACTCGACCATCTGTGTGATGCTATTTGAGGTTTTCTATGGGAAGACATGCGGGCCACAACTGCATAGGTCGAAGGCAATGGATGATATAATTTGTTTGACTAGATTTATTTCTAGAAATGGTTGTGAATGTTTATGTCCATCCAGAGTCGTATAAGGATTATAAGGATGCATCTAGAGTCCCATATTTATTAAAAATGGTAGTTATTGGAGTTTGATTAGTAGATAATGTGTTCTTATAGATCTCAAATCATCAGAGGACCATATGGATTTGGAAAGGATGACTGGATTTCTCTGAGGAATTATATCAATTTTTCTAGTAATTATGATAGGCTAGTTAGGTGGAATACCACCTAAACATGTGACTAAATTTAGTCTATGTTATTGGTACCACATGTAGCAGATCAAGAGGAATGTACAAAACTAATTGCACAATCATGGCCATGATGAGATGGATGTTAAGAGTGAAGTTTTTTTTTGATGTACCTGGTGACATTTGATAATTGTTCGTTGAAGACCATTTTTGAATAAGTGGATCCCTCGTGAGTGTCTTATTTGAAATAATAGGATCCCTCTTGAAAGATCACTAAAATAAAAAACCCAGTTGAGATATTGTTTTCTTCGCTTTTGAATGAGTTTTCATTTGTTAAGGAAAAAATAAATGTAGTTGGGGAGACTATAATAACTATTTATGTTCTTGTAAGTCTATGTAAAATTTGTTTGAATATTTTCAAAGGATGATGGTGAGTCATTAAATAATTTTAGGGCCTGAAGAGTCTCAGTGTGGAGATATTAAGATAATTAAAAATATTTTAATTCACAAGGATGCATCATTTTGGTTTAAATAGTATTTAAATTCATTAATAAATCAGATGAGATATGTGAAACCATGGTTGGTTCTAGAACATAGGTTTTACTGTACATATAAACTATGGACTGATATCACCATAAATCCAGTTATGGAATTTGTTGGACTGTTTGTTTAATATAATAAATAAATAATTTATCTATTAATTCTATTAAAAGGTCTAAAAATAAATTTAAATATTTATAATTCACTATAAAAATGGTCCTAGCGTAGCTATATAACAATGGGAGGATTTGATGTGAGGAGGTACATTAATCATTGTTGGAGGATCGAGATCAATGAGTGATGGGAAATATGATCAACATGGATCGAGGGGAATAGAATGTAGGGATTATTATTTATCACTATAAAATTGGAAATTCGCCAACAATTGGTCTTTGTTCAAAGTAGGGAATGCGATTTAATTATTTCCACCATATTTTATTTTTGAGGTAGTAATTAATTTTCTAATTGTTTTTATCTGCAATATATTTTCCTTCACATGAGCCCTGGTGAAATTCAATTTTATAGATTAAATTTTATTCCTTAATTTAATATTCTATCATCCTTAGATTACACCATTTATGTGATCATTTTCCAAGAAAACATGTAAAACAGAGGATTTAAAATGCTATTATGCATTTCTCCCTACGACTCCACATATTATTTACTATTGGACCACAATGTTAGTGTTTTAAATTTCAGGGAGTAATTTTAAGAATTATCTACCCTTAAGATTAAGGAAATTGTAAAAAAATTAAAGAGATGGTGATTTTTTGAAGGATATGGATGGATCATTGGTGATGCTTCATGGGATAGGTATTTGAAGAAGTAATTGGTAATAGGAGGATCACATGATTCCCATAATCTCATTAGAAGAATACAAGATTCTGATTTATGATCCATTGAATCCAATAATTGATGGTTTCATGAATTTTCTTTTTATTTTGGGTTGTTAAACAACATATTATGAATTGGAGAAGGTAAATGTGGATCCATGTGAATAAAATTATTTTTCTATGAATGAAATCATAGATATGGAATGTAACATGTATAATAGGCATCATGTTGTCCGTGGATGTGGTTGATAGAGTTTTAGGTATTGAAAAGTGTCACACACCATATGGAAAAACCACACACCATGTGACCCTGTGTTGGTAGTCTAGTGTATAATACAAGAGTATAAAGGTATATAAATTGATTTTCATATGTGAATAGAGAGAGTTTAGGGGCATGACCGAGTACTCAAACATGGACCAGATTATGAGACATGGAAATTTATATTGGTATGAGATGATGTACACGGGAAATATCAGAGAATCACAGGAAAACCACACATGGGGAAGAAATGCATTGTACAAAAAGCAAACTATTTTTTTGAATTAAATGGATTCCAAATACATGTCTAGGGGATAACACAACTATGTGGTTGGGTGAGGTCATATGTCATGTGGACCCTCATACACACTCGGTAGTTAACCTAGATTCATCTTCCTCTCATACCCTTCCTGGGTCCTCCAATTTTGGACAATGATAAATCTATCCATTTAATATTTCTTAGTATAACATAATGGTATCCTTCATTATGGAATACACAATATGATGTGAGGTGTTCCAAGAATTATTCTTTTTCAGATGATGATTGATTATGGAAGTAATATGGGAATTAACATCGGATTGATGTTGGGGTTGGTTGTCCAATTCCACACTTGGATGTGCATCCCCCATGCTATTTATATAGGTATTGTAATTTTTCCACCACATCAGGTAATGAGTCCTCAATCTACAAAGTGGTACTCTTTTTTATTGGTGCTCAAACAAGGAGGGGGTCGAACATAAGATGTATGGCTCCCTTAAATGTGGACCAAAATGGTGTGGTGCATACCACTCAACACATATTCAAGAGAGGTTAAATGATATTCTTAGGTTGGAAGCACCCCATAGAAGTAGGGTATAGGTCACCATACACATCATTCTTGTCGATTTTTACCGCTCAGTATATAAGGGACATGGGTCCTCTCTTTACTTAGTGGAACCCCCAATCATACAAGGTGTGGTTCCTCTAAAAGTGATTGTACTCCCTCAGGATATGGGGAAATGGAATGGTGTGGGACTTCCACATATGTCCTCTTACAAATATAATAGATGCTTGCACTGGGGATTGTCTGCACTCTACTAGACACGTAGTGGTGATGAACAATCCCTACATGCTATATATTACGTGGTTATGCATAACACCTCACTTTATGGAACCCAATAGGATATTTAGATCAATGGAGAGATGTATAAAATAAACATTGATGTTGAGACATTTACCCATGATACTAGGAATCAGAGATGGACCCTTGGTCCCACATGGTGACTCACCATTCTTAACAATGATATAGAGATGAATATACCCTTTATCACTAATTTGGGATTATTTTTATGAATATATATGATATTATTAGGTTTTGTATCATGTTGTGGTTTTCAAGACATTCTGGGATGAATTGGATTGGATTGTATCTATATATTACTCCATTTTTGGTTTTTGGAGCCTCCTACTGAAGAGGTATATACTAACCCTTGAATGAGATTTTCCACTATTTTTCATGTATTATGACAATTTTAGTAAATTAAGTGGTGTAATTATTGAATCATAGTACTACTAGGGTGCATTTTACACATACTATAGTTAGACATGGAGATCAAGAGCTAATATCTCTCACTATTTTCGTTTAATCTTGTTTTATTCATTTTGATAATTTTTTCCGGTTGGTAATTTATTTTTATCCATTATTCTTTAGATTCATGTAATTTAATTCTAATGTATTTCCTAGAGAATATTTCATACATGTTTGTACTCTATTTGTAACATTCATTATTATATTCTGATACACTATTTCACAGTTGTGTGCATGCATGCTTGCACGTTTGGAAAATGCATCCCATTTCAGTTATCCCATAATGAAACATGTCTCAAAACCCAATTCTATTTGAGTTTTTCTTGGTGTGGTCAATCCATGACTTCCACCATGCATGACGACCCTTGTGGGTTGGTTCATGAATGCCTTTTCCAAAATGTTATTATTTCCAATTTTGAATCATCTTCCAAATTTTTTAAGAAACATATATTTATCATATACTTTTGTTATGATATATTTCTCATTCTTATTTTCTATTATTACCACAACCTTATGTTTTGATATATATTTGATCATTTTCCATTATATATCATTTTATAATACTATAGGGACATATATAAGAGTTTCATGACCCATTTAATAAAATATTTCTCTCATGATCATCTTTAATCACATGATTATGATATAACAATTTAGGAATCATTTATTGGTTTTTCTAAAATTTATAATTTTATCCCACACATTATTTTTTTTCAACTTTGATATGAAATTATATATTGTAATATGTGTAAATGGATGTATAATATATAGTTTTCTATAGGATATAATGAATTAATAATGTGCAATAAAATGATTGTGCGGATAATCTATAAAGACACCAAACTACTCAGTTAAGTTATTTTGAGATTATTTATTAGATGGAATGTCTATGTTGTGGAAATTATAAAAAATATATACATTTTATTATGGGATCATATTAGTGGGAATTAGATAATGGTTTCTTATTTTGGGGATAATGTAAAAATAACCCAACATATAGAAACCTATGGTTAAGCAAATTTGATATTGGTCAAACTGAGATTAACACAAGTTAAAATAATTATAACATGGTAATTTTGAAATTATCTAGTTTTTTACTCTAATTTATTTTTATTTAATTACTTATTATAATATTAAACCTTTATCATTTTAGTAAATGGATGGAACCCAAATCAACCAAGCTAAAAAAGATTTGGAAGGACAAGGAAGTTGTTTTATTAAATGAAATATAAATAAGATATGATATAGTGTGAAAAATATTATCGTTTCGACTATCCATATATCTTAAGAAATGATTATATTGAACCTATAATAATCTCTAAGAACAAAAAAATATGGTAATAATAGAGTATCATATAAGTTCATGTGATAAAGTTAATGGAATAATGAATATTCAACATTATTTATATCAAGAATATTTGGCGAACCACCTAGTTAAACATATTTAAAGAATAATAGTATGATTCAATTATGTAAAAGGAGAACAAATAATACCAAACATTCAAGGAAAATTGTTGAGTTTGATTAACCTGATGGAGGGAAATAAATTTTTTTTCCATGTACTAGTAATAATTCATTGTTTTTAATGTGTGGTGTTTTTACATTATGATAATAAATTCCCCAATGATAGGGTTGAAAATGATAATAGGAATTAAAAAATTCAAGTCAATGTTTTTAAGGAAATGAATATGAAATCACTACAATAGAAGTGTAATATGATAATAATGTAGAGAAATGTACACTTATTCTTCACATTTGATCAACAACTATTTTATTTTATTCTATTTCATCATATTGTTTCATATGATGCGATTTTTTTAATAATCTTTATTCACCAAGTCGAACATGTGATATTGAAATATGAGTGACAATATCTGGGAGATTGATGATTTCATACATGGTAAAAATATCTTGACCAATCAAGGTTTGTGGGAAGATTCTTTCAACAAAACTATTACTCCTTCCCTTGGTAATATTTTATGTGATATTTGGAATGGATTGGATATCCTTTTATATATAATATAAATTATTATGAAAATGAAATATCATTTCATATCCCAAATCATCCCACTATCAATTAGCATTAAAAGTATGATTATGATCATCCTTTGGAAATAATTTATTTAATATGGTTCCTGATATCCAATAATGGGGGATTCTAAGTTAAATAATTGGTATTGAATCAAACCATGATGACATTAAAATTTTTTCATTGGATATAGAATCATAGGATTATTTTTCTCAAATTTTGTTTGATATTATTAGAAACATTTTAATGTTTTTAATTTAATACAAGATCATGAAAATGAAACTGTGAATGGTTTGTCTCTTGAAAATTCAAACTCATTTTACTATCCACATAAGCATAATTTCAAAATTAGTTTCAATATATTCTAATTTAAAAGGGAAATATGATTTTCAAATTCATTCTTAGGTTTTTGAAGTTTACAAATGATTATAAATTATTTCTAGATTCTTTTTGGTCTTATGTATAGCCTAAATTATTTTCATCATTGAGAAATAATTAAAATTGTGGGAACGTAATTTATTTAGGGTGAATGTAACATCTCTCGTTTACGTATGTTTTATATTTATGTGATTAAATTAATTTTTTCTTTATAATATATATAAACATCACTAAATTCATCATTTTAATAGGTATATGGATCTCATTTGAAACATGTAGGTAAACCCTACACAAGATCATGTCTTCCTTTTTATGATGTTTTTTTATTGTTTTCCTTCGATACTATAGGTATCCAAATACATTATGGAATGATTTCACCAAGAATTTGAGATATATTTCTAGTATGTGAAATGTCATTCATCATGAAGAAATAAGATAACTTTCGATAACCAATATCATAAAATAGTCTTATGAAAAGAATATTATTCAGTAATGGAATCCACTTCATTAAATAACTCCATTGATTTGATTTCATCCATTTTAATCCTCTAAATCCCCCAATGATTAATGAATAGAAAATTATATTCTTTCAGAGGCCACTAACCCTATGACTCTCTAAGAAAATGCTTGATATGTGTATTTTATCCATATATGGTCACATCACGTACTAAAAAGGTGACATTCCTTCATTTAATGAATATCTTAAAACTATGATCTCGTATTGTGGGAGAAAAAATAATTTCAAACTAATTCTGGTTAGAAAATGTTATTTTCACATCATTATTGTCACGGAACCCTCACCACAAAGTGTACCCCTCCTGGTTCAGCAATGTGAAAAGTGAGATAATGACCCCTCGAGTCCCACCTCCTGTAGACCCCGGGTTGGCGACATGCACCGATGGAATAATAAACAAAAAAATGGGAGGTACTAACCTCTAAGAGACCACATGCAGAGGAGAGAGATAAGATAGAAACCAACCAACTCCAACTCATAACTGAAAGATAAAAGAAACTCATGTGAACGCATGTTATTCCATGCAAAAGTACTACAACTGATAGGGGAAAAACTGCAAGTACCCAACAGAAAGTAAAAACAGTAGCAACCACAAGCCCGAATAGCTCCTGTAACCTCAAGCTAGTAGGAACCAGCTTGACCTCTAACCTACTCAAATTGAACTGAAAAATATTTCATATATACATAGGGCGAGTATAACAATATACCAAATACGATCCTCCTGGAAGCCTCTCGTAGAATGTAAAGAAAGAATGCTAAAGCACAGTGAACAACAAGTGAAACTAACTCGTCACCTAAATAGGTAACCTATGTTCCCAACCTAACTATTTCTACTCTCACCAAGTAATGCATATAGTAATATATCATATAATAAAGAATATGCTAGGTACCCTTCTACTACTTCCCCACTGGTTTATCTCTTTTCCCCAATGTCGCACGTCCTGAGCATCTCTCTCCAAAAAGGCTTTCCCACAGACACTTAGGCGTAGCACCACAATATGCACCTCATGCAACAAAACCACCATGTTCACACAACAAAGTAACCAGGTAGTTTCTGGGAGCCACTACAGCTCACATAACGTGTATCATACGTCGGGTATTATTCCTCAAGCCATTACAACCCATACATTGAGTAATGGTCCTCAAGACATCACTACCAATACACATTACACATATACTATTACATAGAAAATTTTATCCAGAATATATGTCTGTGAATAACCACAATCCATTATATCCCACTACACAAATATATGGGAAAAACTAACCAATGTGACTACCACCAGTAGTAACTACCAAGAGAAGAGATCGGGGACAAAGGGGATAGTCAGCCATCCATCCTCCCATCAGAATGTTGGGGAAAACACCCCCCAAGGGCTCTAAATCCCCGGGGTGTCAGTTTTTCTTACTGACATGGTGGTGTATCGTATATGAACACAAAAAATTATAGGTTATTTTATAACTCAGAACCACACTAAGGGAATAACCTTGTCTTGGACCCAACTGTAGCTAACGTCTCTCAGAATCCGGGCTCCTATTTCTAAGACTAGGTATCCAATAAGCACAAAACCATTTAAAGAAATTTATTAGATTAATTCATTCATTTTTATCAATTCTGGTTTACATTAATTAATTTATTAATAATTAATTATCCATGAACAATTCCTCATAATATTTTATTAGCATCACACCCAAAGTCAATTATTCCTTCAAAAATTTCATCCCCATTGTTATGTTCCAGCAACTTCATCCCCATGGTTTAAAACAATTTATTCATTATATAAATACATTCACACATTCCTAGTCAATCTAGAAAAAAATCATATGCTACTAAACACAAGGGGTTCAACACGGCGAGTAGATGTACTACTCATCGTGTCTTTGCCTTTTATTGCAAGAGAATATACACATCCTTCCTTAGGATGCAAAACACGGAAAGCATGTGGCATACCCCAAGTATCTTCACCTCTTTCAGAAGAAGGGTAAGTAGGAACCGCTACCTTGATCAGTGGGGAAATGTAAAGTAGATAAACAATCAAACAATATTACCAGGCATCCAACAATCAAATCCACTCCATTCCATCATTACATGTGTCCTCCCTGACACCCACAAGCATAAACCAATGCATCTTGCCACTCTATGTGTCATCTTATACCACAACCCAAAGCCTCCATTCCCCCACATATCACAACAACCATCCATGATCACATCACAACACAATCAGTAGGAAACAAACACCAAATTTAATTGTGCTCTTGGCCCTTTAACAATCAAGAGGGTAACTCAGAACCCTTTAATGTATTATAAAATAGTCAATTCTTTAATCCATCTGGAATTAACAGATTTATTATTTGTAGTTTTCAAATTAAATAAACCTAATTAGTAAGTTATCAAAAATAATTAAACATTATTACAATTCCAATTTTATTAACATCGAATTATAAATAAATCCGCATTCGTTTACATGCATTTTTTATCTTTGGCCAAACAATTATCAATTAATCCCAATTGAATTTCTTTACCTATTTCCATCATGAACAAACAGCTAATCAAAGAAAGCATAGATATAAAAATATCTAGAAAAACATGAGGTAATAATATACAATCGATATCAATTTATTTATCCAGTTAAATATTTATTATGTCAATTCCATTATCATCTAGTGTGATTAAACATGCTAACAATACAATTGAACATAAAAGAAGAGAGAAGCAATAAATCCCCTTCCTCGAAGAATTCTTGACATTCATTATCAACACAATGGGTCACGATCCTCCTCTCACGCCAACTGCATCCACCCGTGGATGCCATGGTATGTCCGCACTAACCAAACCCCAAGAAAAACCTCATTAGAACCATGGATATTACATGATATAATATGGAAGGGAGAAATAGGAGAAGATGATCCCAAAGTAAGGATGATAAAACATACCATATATAGAGGATTGATCATTACATCTTGGTTGCATCAAAATAGAGTGGAATCGATCCAAGGAGTAAAGTTTGATTATGCAGCTCCTACAGGAAGGATTGAAAGGTTCTAGAGTCTTATAACATTGAACAAAGGGGAAGAATAAGGGAGGATGATATCTTGTCCCTTATGAATATATAATGGGGAGATGGTTTAAGATATGCCTAATTTCCCATTAAATGAGTATCACATTAAACCACACAGTTTGACTGAGTAAAAAAACATCCCGAGCCTTAGGAATAATTAACATAGGATTTATGGTCTTTGAATCATCTATCTTAATTTCATGGTTGCAACGTCACAGATGGTTCACCATTCCAACAATGTATGAGGGAGATCTGTTGGATGCAGGATCATGTAACAATAATATTATTTTTATTATTGGGTGTTTCATGGACCCAAGCCATGAACCATAATTTAATATCCCACATTAGAATTGAATTGATCGTATTAATGATAGGATCACATCACCACTGATGAGAAGTCAATTAGACATTGCACGCAAGAGTTTAGGTGGGTCGAAGATTTAATAATAATATTAAATATATTAATTTACTACCATTTCAGGTACTCGATCCAAAAACTGAAAAAAGGCATCCAATATTGGACTCATAAATTCTGTCTCGTAGTCTAGGCCACACTGCCACAAACGGTTCATGAAACTGAGGTCGCATGAATAAGTTACAGTCAAAAATGTGGTTTATCAAAAAATATTAATATGGTTATTATATTATTATTTTTAATTGATTTATTTCAAAAATCTATATCGCACCCAAATTACTCCAATTTGGTGGGATTCACCTCATTCTAACTTGATTGATTTCCTTTTTTTATCTTATTTATTTTATTGCGTTAAAATTTAAATCATTATTTACTTTAAAATCTCTCTCTCTAATCTATTATTCTCTTCCAAAATTAAATCCTTCTCCCCCGAAACTCATGGGGCCTCTTCCTAACCATAATTTTCACAAAGTAATGAACCAGAGAGTTCCGGGCCATTACATCAGATACCTCTCAAAACACTCTCACCCCCAAGAATTCAAAACCAACCTAAAGAGACAAAAAAATGAAACGGGGTCCGAACAACCACCCATAGAGAAAACACTCAAAAGAGGGAAAGAAGCAAAATGAACAAAAGAAATTCATAAATAAAATATTAAAGGTCTAACCAATAAGGGAACATTGTTACATGAAAAGAGTTATGCATCAATTAACTCTGGGTAATTAGCACGTATCTGTGACTCACGTTCCTAGGTACTCTATTCCATGCCACCATGTCTCCACAAGGCACAAACCAAGGGGATAGAATTCCCACACAATAACTTTTACTTGCGGTCTTGAATCTCCACAAGTCTCTCCTCAAAGTTTGCATCATTATCAACATCGATCTCTCCCCAATCGATAATGTGGAAGTCATCATGAAGATAATGACGAAAATGTGATACAAGGATAACATCATGTATCCAACTCATATGTGGGGGAAGTTCTAGTCGAAACGCCACTTCTCCAACATGAGCTAACACTCCGAAAAAACCCAACAAATTGGGGAGAAATATTACTTCCACGAACAAACCTTCATGGCCCACGATGGGGAGTCACCTTCAGAAACACATGATCCCCAACGTTAAACTCTAAGGGCCTCTTTATTTGATCAAAATATGATTTCTGACGATCGTGTGTTGTCTTCATCCTCTCACAAATCTCCTGAACCATCTCTATTGTATTTAGCACTAGTTCATGTCTGAGAATTGTTGACTCTCCGACCCCAGTCCAGCACAATGGAGAATGGAAAGGCCAGCGATACAAGGCTTCAAACGGCACCATACCAATGGTTGAGTGAAAACTTTTATTGTAAGAGAAATCCACCAAGGGTAGGAGCCTCATCCATGAACCTCCAAAATCAAGAACACAAGAGCGTAACATGTCCTCAAGAGTATGGATGGTTCGCTTTGTCTGAACATCCATTTGAGGGTGAAAAGCTGTGCTAAGGCATAGTTGAAGACCAAAATCATGTTGGAGACCTCTCCACACCAGGGAGGTAAAATGAGGGCCTCAATCAGAAATGATCATCCTAGGTACTCCATGAAGTCTCACCACCTCCTCTAGATACTTCCTCGACAATAATTCCACTAAGATTGACTCCTTGATCGCTATGAATTGGGCCGATTTTGTTAAATGATCCACTACCACCCAAATTGCATCATGTCTTCCAGGAGCCCGAGGTAAACCTGTAACAAAGTCCATTGAGATGTACTCCCACTTCCACTGAGGAATCTCCAATATCTTGAGAAGACCACCAAAACACGGTGTTCGACCTTCACCTTCTGGAAGACTAAACATCGAGACACAAACTCTGCAACCACACGTTTTATCCCAGGCCACCAAAACTGACTCCTCAAGGATTGGTACATCATTTTCATGCCATGATTTACTATTATGGGTGAACTATGGAACTCTCGAAGAACCATCTCTCACATCGTCAAGGGAAAAAAATATCCTTCCATGATACAACACTCGGTGTTGTTCGTCCTCCGACCAACCATCTGGGGCCTCACCACAAACAACCCGTTATCTCCAAAACTCCTCCTCTAGATCTCCCAACTGGGAATATTCCACCTTCTTCACTAGGTATGATTATACCGTCATATGAAAAAGACAACCTCTACCACCAAATTCTCTGATATCAAGATGAAATGCTTACACTTATTCAATTACTCTCCACGAATCACCGGATTCACGCACATCACCACTATGTGACTTTCCGCTCAGCGCATCCGTTACAACATTCCCTTTTCTAGGTGTATAAGAAATTTTGATGTAAAATTCATGTAAGAGCTTCATCCACCGACGCTATCGTAAGTTCAAGTCATGCTAGGAGAAAACATACCAAAAACTCTTATGATCAGTGAAAACCACAAAGCGCTCACCAAAGAGGTAATGTCTCCAAAAAACCTGAGAAAAACCCATGGCTGCCAAATCAAGATCAATGGTGGAATTGTTGTGTTCAGGGGGATGAAACTGCCGAGAACCCTAAAAACAACTGACCTCTACTACATGAGAACACAACATAAACCCAGATGTGAATCATCACAAAAAACATTAAACTGGACTCCATCAGCTGGAAGACAAAGGACTGGAGCACTTACTAACTACTCCTTTAGATACTTGAATGATTTCTTACACTTATCAGTCCATATGAATGCCTAATCTTTCTTGGTCAAAGCTGTTAGAGGAGTCGCAACTCGTGAGAAATTGGATTCGAACCTCCTGTAGTAGCCTGAGAGACCATGGAAACTTCGCACTTCTAACACTATCTTGGGGGCTGCCCAAGACACAACTTCATCTACTTTCTATAGATCCACATCTACTCCCAGTTGGGACACAACATTCCCTACGAAATGGACTTCTCAAGCCCAAAACTCACACTTTTAAAACTTACCGTAGAACTGATGTTGGCAAAGAAATCCCAAAACATCTCATAGATGCCCCACATGCTCCTCTTCAAATGTGTAGTACACAAGGATTTCATCGATAAAAAATACCATGAATTTTTCCATGAACTCACGGAACACACCATTCATCAATCCCATGAATATAGCTGGAGCATTCGTCATGCCAAATGGAATTACAACGAACTCATAATGCCCATGATGAAACTAGAAAGAAATCTTCGGAATATCTCCATCCTTCACACGCATCTAATGATATCCCGACCACAAGTAGATCATTGAGAACTAACATGCACCGTTCAGATGATCAAATAAATCATCAATTCTCGGAAGAGGATAGCGATTATTTATTTTCACTTTGTTTAAGAGACGATAATTGACACACAACCGCAAATTGTCGTAGGCCTTCTTCACGAAGAAAACTGGTGCACCCCATGGTGACACACTTGGCCGAACAAAACCACACTAAAACAGACCAAAAAGATGTATATGAAGCTCTCGTAACTCATAAGGGGACACCCTATATGGAGGCATAGAGATAGTAGTTGCTCATGCCTATAGCTCGATCGGAACTCGATCTCTCGTCGAGGGGGTAATGCTACAACCTCTTCTAGAAAGATCTCAGGGTACTCCACTATGACACTATGAAATTACAGCTTCTGAACCTCTGAATAACCCAGCATCAACTCATCCATCATGGATAATAAGGATGGAATGCGCCTATGACCCATCTGAGGGTCTCTCTCACCCACAAACACCACTTTCTGTCCATCCGTACCAATGAAGACGACTATTTTACTGAAGCAATACATGATAGCCTGCACCGAATTCATCCAATCCATGCCGAGGATGACGTCATAAGGTTGTATTCGTAAACATTGGAAATCTCCCCAAGATCGGTGTTTCCCCAACACTAGCTCAAAGTCTCTACATACTTCAAAAAAATAGCTCGACCTCCAACTGGCATAGTCAATGCCAAGGGCACTGAAAGCCTCTCTACCTCATGTCCCAAATCATTGACAAGTGTAGGTGATATGAAGGAGTGTGTCACTCTTGAATCAAACAAGGCATACACCAAGGTAGAAAACCAGAAAAGGGTACCTCAAACAACGTCTGGCTCACCTGGAGTTGTAAACTCTAGAGCATGAAGCTGACCACGACCTCCTCTACGGCCTCTATGACCCTGATGATGGACACCACCATGGTCTGGATCTCCTCTTGGACGACGAGAAGCGTCATCGGGATGTCCTATACATGCCCCATCTACGCTCTGTTGATCTATAGCTGGTGGAACTGGATACTGCTGCCTCAACATGAACTGCCTTAATGGAGGAACCTCGATCGTAGCGCCCAGTGCACGATGACCACTCTGAATGGTTGGGAACTCCCTCTACTGATGGCCATGACCACCACAAGAAAAAAAGCCCTAGATACCTTTGCAGATCCCTGAGAGTTTATTCCTCTAGAGAAATGAGAATTGAAGTGCTAGGACCAACCCCTGGCTTAACGGAAACTATTCTACCCTAAAAACCAGGAACCCTGGACCACAGCTCTGTTTCATGAGGAATTATGTCGATTCCCCTATCATGATGATCCGGTACTGAAAAAATTCCTCTCGACATCCTCTACCCTCTCCAGTACCTCAAGATATTTATTCATAAAAAATGGGGTGACCAAGCGCTGGATATTCTGACACAAAGCCTCCTCAAAATGCCTCGCCCTAGCCTCCTCATTTGGTAACAGGTATGATGCATATCGTAAAAGGTTCCTGAAATGGATTCCAAACTCTTGAGCACTGGATCTCCCTTGTCGAAGGGTAAGAAGCTCCTGACGACGGGACGCCTTCATAGTCGAGGAAAGAAACTAAACTCTAAACCTATCTCGTAACTCCTCCCATGAGATCACTGACTCCAAACAATCCCCGAGGAATAAGAACCAACACTACCTCGCCGCTCCAAGTAGAATTTTCACAACAAATAACACACAGTTCTCCTTCCGAGCATGAATCGAACTAAAGTTGATCATGATCTCCTCTAACAAGTCTATCGTGAATGCATCGGAAACAGAGCCCCTATACTTCTGCAGACCCTGGAGCGGAAACTCTCGGAGTGTATTCCTCCAAGTGTCGTCATCTTCAACCTCTACCCTGCGACAATCTGCTAGAATAGCCTGCTTGAATGTTTCTGTGCATACCTGATGAGGACGTCGACCTGGAGCCATACCTGTAAAATAACAAACATTAGAGTTCCTAAACCTGGAATATGGAAGACTGAATATTAATTAAATAATTTTTTTATTTTGTTAATTTTTGGATAACATATCCCATGGTCTACCCATTCAAATACAAGCACAAGGAATAATGATGCATGATCCATTTCTAGGTCTCTACCCTGAAACTAGTATCTCATTGTTTAGTAGACACTTTAAACATAGTGGTACATACATCAGATCATAGGGGGCACTAGATGCCTTTGTCTCAGATGGCATCCAGTGTTTACCTTACTTGATAAACATGAATGACAATGTTTCCCTACCAACCCATGCAACCTCACCTATTCCTAACTCTAAATTCCATTCTATCCCTCAAACAGACCTCTGATACCACTCTGTCACGACCCCCTCCCCACAAAGTGTACCCCTCCTAGGTTGGCAATGTGAAAAAGGGAGATAATGACCCCCAAGTCCCGCCTCCAGTAATCCCCGGGTAGGAAACTAGCACAGAGGGTATAGTAAACACACAAATGGGAGTAATTACTCTCTAAGGGAAGACATGCGGAAGAGAGCGATAAGATAGACACTAACCAACTCCAACTCAAAACTGAACGATAAAAGAATCCCAAGTGCACATACGTAATGCCCTGAAAATGTACTACAACTGAAATGGGAAAAACTGCAAGTACCCAACAGAAAGTAAAAATAGCAGCAACCACAAGCCCAAACAGCTCCTATAACCCCAAGCTCGTAGAACCTAGCTTGATCTCCAACCTACTCAAAGTGACCCAAAAAATAGTTTATATATACATAGGGTGAGTATAACAGTATACTCAGTCAGATCCTCCCTGAAGCCTCTCATGCAATGTAAAGAAAACATGCTAAAGAACAGTGAACAACAAGTGAAACTAACTCATCACATAAACAAGTATACTAAGTTCCCAACATCACTATGGATACTCTCACTAAGTAACACATACATGAATATATCATATAATAATGAATATATGGGGTACCCCGCTACTACTTCCCCATTGTTTTTCCTCTTTTCCCCATCATCGCACGTCCTAAGAATCTCTCTCCAAAAAAGGCTTGCCTGCAGACACCTGGGCGAAGCACCACAATATGCACCTCATGCAACATAACCACCACGTCCACACACCAAAGAAACCATGTAGTTTCTAAGATCCACCACATATCACATAAAGTGTATCATATATAGGGTATTATAACTCAAGCCATTACAACCCATACACCGAGTAAGTGTCCTCAAGCCATCACAACCTATACACATTACACCTATAGCAGTACATATAAAACATTATCCAGAATATATGTGGGTGAAAAACCTCAAGCCATTACAAACCTCTACACACATATATGGGAAAAACTGACCAATATGCCAGCCATCACCAGTAACTACCAAGAGAAGTGAGCGGGGCCAAAGGGGTTAGTTATCCATCCATCCTCCCACCGTAATGTTGGGGAAAACACACACCCCCAGGGATCAGAATCCCTAGGGTGTCAGTTTCCCTTACTGACAGGGTGGAATGTCTTATAGAAACACAAAACGTACATGATATATTATAACTCACAACCACAATATGAGCATAACCTAGTCATAGACCCAACTGCAGCTAACGAATCTCAGACTCTGGGATGGTACTTCTAAGACTTGTTATACTATAATTACACAACCATTTTAATATCATTATTAGATTAATTAATTCCCTTTTGATCAGTTCCACTTTACGTTAATTAATTCTTTAAACATTAATTAACCATGAACAATTCCACATTAAATTTCATTATCATCACACCAAAAGTCAATTATTCCTTCAAAAATTTCAACCTCATCATTATGTTACAACAACTCCATCCCAATGGTTTAACACCATTTATTCAATTATTCTTTTTAGAAATACATTCCCAAATTCCAAGGCATTATAGAAAAACATTATGTGCTACTAAACACAATGGGCCTCAACACGGTGAGTAGATATACTAATTGTCGTGTTTTTTCCTCTTATAGGAAGAGAATATACCCATACTTCCTTGAGATACAAAACATGGAAATCACATGGCATACCATGCATGTATTTGCCTCTTTCGGAATAAGGGAAAGTAATTCCAGCTTCCTTGAGCATTGGGGAAATATAAAGTAGATAAAAAACCAAACAAAATTACCAAGCATCCAACAATCACATCCACTCCATTCCATCATCCTTAGTGTCCTCCATGACACCCACATGCATAAAGAAATGCATATCACCACTCTATGTGTCATCTAAGGCCAAAACCAAAAGCCTCCATGCCCCCACATATCACAACAACCATCCAAGATCACATCACATCAAAATCAATAGTAAAACAAACACCACATTTAATTGGGCTCTTGGCCCTTTAACAATCAAGAGGGTAACTCAGAACCATTTAAGGAATTATCAAACAATCAGTTCTTTAATCCATCTTTAATTAATAGATTTATTATTCATAGGTTCCAAATTCATGAAACTTAATCAGTAAGCTATCAAAAATAATTAAACATGCTTACTGCACCAATTTTATTAACATCGAATTAGAACTAAATCCATATTCGTTTACATGCCTCTTTATCTTTAGCCAAGTAATTATCAAGTATTGACAATTTAGGTTCTTTACCGATTTCTATCAAGAACTGACATCTAATCAAATCAAGCATAGATGTAACACTATCAACAAAACGTGAGGAAATAACATATGATCGATATCAATTAATTTATCCAGTTAAATATTTATTATGTCAATTCCATTGTCATCCAGTGGGATTAAACATGATAGAAATATAGTTTCTTATAAAATAATAAAGAAGCATCGAATCCCCATCCTTTAAGAGTTCTTGACATTCTTTATCCACACAATGGGTCATGATCCTCCTTTCGCGCCAACTAAATCCACCTGAGGATGCACCGGTACGACCGTACAAACCAAACCCCAAGAAAAAACCCATTAGAAGCATGGAGATTACATGCTATAATATGGATGGTACATATAAGAGAACATGATCCCAAAAGAATGATGATAAAATATACCCTATATCCAGGACTGATCGTTATAACTTGGTTGCATCAAAACAGAGCAGAACCGATCTAAGGAGTAAAGTTTGATTGTGAAACTCCAATGGGAAGGATTGAAATGTTCAAGCGTCTCATAGCTGAGAACATAGATGAAAAACAAGGGAGTATTAATTCTATTCCCTTTTGATGATTTAATGGGGGGATGGTTTAAGATACTCTTAATTCCCCATTAAAAGAGGACGACATTAACCCATGTTGTTTGACCGAATAAAAAACATCCCGATCCATATGAATAATGAACATATGATTTATGGTCTTTGAATCATCCATATTAATTTCAAGGTTACAACGTCACAGATGGTTCACCGTTCCAACACTGTAAGAGGGAGATATGTTGGATGCAAGATCCCGTAATAATAATATTATTATTATTATTGGGTGTTTTATGGACCATAACCACAAACTATAATTTAATATCATGCATTATACATGAATCAATCGTATTAATGATGGGATCACGTTGCTACTGATGAGAAGTCAATATGACGTCGCACACAGGAGTTTTGGCGGGTTGATGATTTAATAATAATATTAAATCTATTAATTCACTAGCATTTCAGGTGACTGATCTGAAAACCCGAAAAAGGCATCCAATATTGGTCTCATAAATCATGTCTCGAAGTCTGGGTCACATTATCGTAGATATTTAATGAATCTGAGGTCACACAAATAAGTTATGGTCGAAAACATGTTTTATCAACAAAAATAATAATAATAATAGTATATTATTAGTTTGAATTGATTTATTTCAAAAAACTATGTCACCAAAAATCCCTCCAACTTGGTGTGAATCTCCTCATTCCATCTTGATTGATTTCCTTTTTTTAACTTATTTATTTTATTTCTTTAAAATTTAAATCTTTATTTCCTTTAAACTCTCTCCCTCTCCAATCTCTTTCTCTCTTCCACAATTAAATACTTCCCTCCCGAAACTCATGCGGCCTCTTCCTGACCTTAATTTTCACAATGTAATTGACCGAAGAGGTCCGGGCCATTAAAATTATTGGAATAAAAGACCTTCTAAATATAATATAGAAAATTAAAAACACTCATTTGAAACCTATAGTGCAGAAAATATCATAATTAGATTTCAATTTAAATCTTTAGCCCCCATGGAACTCCATTGGTCAAATTTGGGCTATGATTCATAGATTGAGTTGGGTTTTATAGATCATAAAAACACTAAATGATCATCCTTCTTGAACAGGTATCCCCTTATAACATCTTTATCACACTATTCGTGAAGAATTCTTAATTTATATAAATTATCCTTGTTGCAACATGGATTCAAATCTACAATATGTGACGAAAATCATTCATAATGATAAAAAAAAATATTCAAGGTTGAGTATGAGTAAACCCCAAATTTTTTCTATGTTATGAAAATTTTTGGACATTCAATAACTAACTACATGTTGGTCGTAAAAATGGTGAAAAATAATATGAATTTATATACATTGAAGGTATCTAACTAAAATTAAAATTGAAGAATAATTTAATTAGATAATGGTGCACCCAAGAAGAAATATGATTCCATGAAATGGGTGAATGTCATGTAAGAAATTATTTCTACATCAAAAGAGTCACCCAAAAGTTATTGGAATAACCTTGTTAATGAGGATGAAAAAGAAAAATCCCCTCTATGAACCCATGAAAATAATACTTAAAATAGTTTTTACTTTAATGGAATTGGGATAAAATTCCCTTGAGAGTAGTTAGCATTCTAATATAGACCTTGAAATTTACACAGATATTAGTGATTTTTTATAGTCCCTACATAATGTTGAAACAAATATTTTAGGGTCTATTGAATCATCTCAACCTTAAAATATAGATGTACCTCTTACATCTATAATAATATCTGAATAAAGGTTATCCTACAGCAAAAAAACAACAAAAAAGAAATAATAATGGTGAGAATGACCCCACTATGACTATAAAATCAGAAGTGAATGAAAAATATAATGTAATCACAAAAAAATTTAAAGAAAATAATAGAGAAATGGATGTTTATGGTAGTTACAGGGGTAATCCTTTCCCTCTAGATGACAAATGCATTGATGCTAACCATATTATAACATTAAATGGTTTCCATCAATGAAATAATGATACTTTAATAAATTTAAAGAATTGTTAAAGGATGGAAACATGATCATTGATGTGAAAATAGATGGTGAAAATTGGGAATCATCATGGGGAAAGATACCATGAGGCATGAAAATGAGGGCTCCTTCCCCAAACAAAAATATAAATGAGAATCATATTTTGGAATCTTCAGGGTATTTCCAACACTTAAATAGCCAATTATCTTATGATTTTTAATAAATATCATAATAATAACCATATTTTTGTATATAAAACCAAAATTAAATTCACATCAAGTATTTACTATCATGAAAATATCAGTTATGTTTTTATTGACACAAAAAAATTCTTCCATAGATGCTAAAGACTTAGGATTTTAGCTCATTCAAGCCTGGAAAACACTTATTTAATAATCATCAGTGAACAAATGGTCACCCACTGTTTTAAATGCTTGTAAATTCATCATTTTTTTATATGTTATGCATAATATATATATATATATATATCAAGATATGAATGAATTAGGGAAGTTCACATAATTAGTTAGTGGCTAAAAAAATTGTTTATGGACTCTACATGGGGACTTTAATGCTATTCACAATTTAGATGATAGGACTGGTATGGATAATGTATCTTACACAACCATAGAATTCAAGGCCCGTATATTTGATAGTAGTATCTATGATGTTAATCTACTAGGTGTTACATACACTCAACATTGAAAACAAATTAATAAAAAGGTGTTAACCAAACATGATATGGTAATTTTCCATAACAATTATCCTGATGTATGGGAATCCATATCTTATTCTACCCTTGAATGAATCAATTACTATCATGACCCATTTTTGGTTATTTTTGATAAAAGGGAGGTAAAACAAAATTTTCCACTTAGATTAAACAATTCATTGATCCTATACCCTAACTGGAAAGGGTTAGAATAGAATATATTCGTCTCTTTTGAATACAAGGATGATTCCTTGACTTTTATTCTAATGATCAGAATAATTAAAAGGATGATGAACGAATATAATAGAGATTTTTTCTTTTCTCATGATAAATAAATTTCTCATATCGATTCTTCCATTAATTTCATCCAATAGAATAACCCTTTAAATTATTTTTCCATCAGTTTTATGAAGGAAATATTAGTTTCTAATGATATCAAGGGACTTATAAATATCACTGAATGAATTCAGAGACAATCCTTTAAATCTAAATGGATTAATGATGGTAACAGAGACTATATGTTTTCTAACTCACAACAATGTGTTTGAAAATTAATCAGGTCTATTTTCCCTCCTCAATGATTATAGTTAGTTCATTGGCAAAAGAAAATCTCAAGATGATATATTTTTTATCATGATATATGAACATTTTTTCTCATTCAGGATGAATATTTTTAACGGTCTTGATGTGATATTTGACTTATTTAATAATATAATTTCCTTTTTTGTATATCATTCGGATAATAAAAAGTTTACTTTAATTAAATATTTACTATGATCTCATAGAATATATTTTCATACTAAATACTAAAAGCACTCCTAGCCAATATGGATTCACTAACTTCTTCTTAAAATTATTATGGGAGGTTATTCTATATGTTTTTGTATTCCTGTCACTGATTTCATTAATGGTAATCATCGTACTTCAGGAATACATGCCGAATTTATTTCCCATATTCTTATATTAAATAATTCAAAGGAAATGCATCTCTTTTGACCTATGTACATTGCAGCATGATCCGATTTTTTTGGAAATATTTTTTCAAACTGGATTTTAAACACTGTTAGCAAGATAGTTTAATAAAATAAATTTATCTCTACCAGAGGAAGAACCATATAAGTCAACCTCATTTGTATATCAGATTGTGTAAACATTCAAAGAAAAACCTAGATGATAGGTAATTTTTCATTGAAACATGACGTTAAATATCAATTGACCCTATGGTCTGGGGTTTCATTTGTGAAGTAATGACCAAATTTTGTTATGATGATACATTCATCATGTGGGTCAAAATACATCTGATTTTACCACATATCTTTTTTCTCATTAATTTCACACATTATGGTTACGTCACATTTTCAAGACAAGATTGAGAATTTTGTCCTAACTCAACCATTCATTCCATTACAGATGACTACGTAAGATGAATTCTCAAAAAACCTGGTAAATAATCACAAGATAATACCCAATTATAGATTCTATAGGCTTAAATTTCCATATTAATTTATTCTAAACATATTAAATCGTTCAATTAGAATAATACATCAATATAAACATTAATAATTTCTTGGATTCCATTCCACATCATGAAAATCAGTTCATGAGATTAGTTTGAAAAATAACTCTTATAAGTTGGAATGAATATCCATGAAACTAGAAAATTAAACATTTCTAATGTGTTGGGAATAAGAGGATGTGAATTACCATTCACATACCTTATTTTACCCATGTTCTGGTAAAGACATGGTGTATTTCACATCACTCATATTTTGGGCTAGATTAAAAATCTGTTGAATTATTTTAAAGGAAACATTTATTGATTGTAATAAGGGCATGCCTTGTGAAATATATTATTATTTGTAAATTTCTCTATTCAATCATGATTTATAAATGTGTGGATTCCAATATAATGGAATAAGTATTTCTATAAAAAATTGCATATAGAGTGGGAATGTACTTTAAAGAAGGATCAATATGGTCCCTTGGAAGCAATGTTATCAACCCTTTGAACATAGAGAAAGTAAAATAAAAAATATATGTAATTTCAATCAATATTGATGTAACATTTTACATGGAGGCCGATTAATTTGAAATAAGAAATTTTTTCTTTTACAAAAATAAATTCATAGTCAAGATTGAATATTGAAATAAAAATTAAATGGATTCATCTATTAGGTATACTCTTAAGGAATCCATCCCTATCCTTTCGGACATTCTTATTGGTATGTAAACAAGAATTCTTGTATAAATAACTAGTTATAAAAAATTGGTATGTATTCTTATTGGGAATCATTTAAACCATGCTATCTGCTTGATGGATTTAAATTATATGTTAAAATTGAAAATTCACATTTCCTTGAATGTGTTACCTACTAAATTTTTTTGTCTGGATTACATTAATCTCTTCATCTACAATGATGATTTTATGATCTAGGAACCTAAAACTATTGGGATTTTAACATCTAAACAACACTATAATTATTCCAATGATGGGAACAGTCGCACCTTGAGTATAAATAAGTACATGATTAGAAAATTCCCTTTTAGATTCACACTGATCCATAGGCTAGTAAACACAATGATACAGATCGTTTCATGCCTTCAGTCGGTAGGAATTTCCCTTTATTCTAAATCAATTTCATGAAATATAAATACAGAACACATATATCATAGTTTATTGATTTGTGAATCACATTCAGCATTATTGAATCCTGTTTTTGATATCACCGAATTCCAGACTACGATGACAGATTCCATGCAGGATCATCTCCTAGATTTCTTAAGGATCTTCTATCCCAATATCATTTAAATATTCAATAATTGATTAGTTAAGAAGCGATCCATGTTATATGTACCTATAAATGTATATTTATTCATGAGAATAACTCAATAAAACTTCTATCAATAGTTTTTAATATTATGTTTTGAGTGAAATATTTGAACACCATTTTAAATTGGTCAATATAAAATCTATATTCATGAATTTTCAGTACTTATGTGTCTTGGAATTGTAGGTAATTTCAACATCATTAGGGAACTCATGACATCATTTTGATTTCCTTATTCCCTATATGGATCTAATGAAACTTTTATTCTTCATCATTAATTAATATAGGAACCTCATGATTTTGGGATATCATTAAAATCCACAATGACTTGTTTTGTGATGTCTCTATAGACTACGTTGTGTTGTCTCATCTCTGGATGCTTAAATTCTTATCAGGGTCAAAGTAGTTGAAAACGTAAGGTAATGAGGTTGGAACAATTTTTTTTGTTGGAATGTGATTCTAGAATTATTATCAAGATAACAAAAATACAAATATTCATATCTTAGGGGATCTAACTACAAGATGGATCAAATATATGTAAAATCTCAAATCTATGAGATATATCATCACACATGCATATCATGACGATAATTTTTTGGTTGATTGTATAGAAAATAAATGTGTAATTGATAGTGAACTAATTTAGTCAAGTTATTTATTTTATGAGTAATATCATATATTTCAAAGTGATTTTTGAAATAAAAAACGTTATTTTAGAATTTCATATCCATGTTTTTGATCAATAAGATAGGCATATCCTTCAAGAAAATTTATCATCCTTCTTCTTCAATGAAAATACTTCATACAAGACTAATCGTATTTAAATTTATGTTTTAAAATAATGAATTTTAACAGAAATGATTTTATATAGATATATGAATTCAATAAAACAAGAATGATTTCACTATTTTGCTAAAGAGAAATAAATATATTTTCCATACTCTCAACATATTCGATATAGGATAAGAAAAGAAATTAGTTTAATTTAAACGTCTATCATAATGTAAATAATCATTACTATAAAATTGGGAAAACCAATTAACAAAACAAATATAATTAACATATAAGGTAAATATTATTCATTTATTTTATTATGGGAAATTAATAAATTGTTGGGATAAACTTCAAAACTATATAAAGTGAAATACAGTATAAATGATAATGGATGTATAAGAACTATGATCCAATTTAAATTTCTCGTGATTTCAAAGGACTTATAAAATTGTGTTATTACTTATATTGTTATTAGTTGTAAATATTTTATATCACATAAAATAATCTTTGATAGGTATATGTAATTTTTCATTTAATAGTCAAGGGAAGATGGCATTGAAATAGTTTACTTGTATGAAAAATTTTGTTATCCATATATTATAATTGTATCAATACCTATAAAATACATTGAAATATTTAACTATAATGGAATAATTAAATTATATTATTTTTTTGTAAAGAAAAATAACTTATATTTGTGAAATAACAGTGGAATTAGAAGGAATAACAATTTATTAATTAATATTCAAGGAAATATATTTTACATTAAAAGTTTATTTTATTATATATTTGATGTTCTTATTTAAAAAATTCATTTACATGATTAATAATAATAGTATAATGAAATTTATTATTTATAAACATAAAAAATTAATAATCATTCCTATAATAATTATCAATCTGTTATAAATAGAGATAAAATCATTTAAGGATAGAAGAAAAAATTATTAAGAAATTTTATTTTCAATATATTATGTATTTTATGATTAATAGAACAAAATAATTACTATTTAATTATTTATATATTTATTTTTATTGATAATATATATATATACATATATAACAATTTAACATACATTTAATAATATTTATGTGGAATACAATAAGAAAAAATTCAATTTATAATTAATGAACACATTTTTCTAAAAATATTTTTCCCATGCTATGTGTTATTATATTAATATTTTTTTAATTAATTTATAAATTCCATAACATAAAATTTATATCATATTTGGAATCTTATTATAAAAAGTATATAATAAGATAGACTTAATTTATGTTTATAATAATATGTTATCAAGGAAAAAATTAGTCAAAATGGTAATGGTTAAATGAGGAAACTATGTTAAATTCAGATGTAGGCTCCAAAAATAACATAAAATATCATCTATAAATTTTTATGAGGGATTTAATGACATTAAACTATAATTTTATCTATAATTATCATTTTTTATCCACCTATCTTAATTATGAATTTATAAAATTAAAAAAATTATACTTACAAACACATCACCCTTTAAACCTATAAAAGGACCCATCACCACCACAATAATGCACATAAATAAATCCTACAATTTCAACCTTCTAATAACAAAAACGTTTCTAGAAATTTTATCCATTTCATTGAGTTTTTTTCTCAAAATTAAATAAATCTAATACGGTATAATAAGTTGTATAATGGAAGATTTCAAAGGTAGAGGTAATTCTTTTAACATAATTCTTTCGAGTTTATTTCATCTTACCCCACCTTCAAATATATTATACCATTAAAAATTTGATTAAACACTTAATTATATAATAATTAAATTTTATTATAATGATTTAATAATCATTATATACCATTATCCCATCAACTGGAAAACGAAAACATCATTTGTGTTACAGTCGGTTCACCACCTCCATGAACAAAGTAATTTATTTTTAATCACCTCCACACATATATGGTTATAAAAATGTATTTAATTATAAAATATGTTAGTTATTAAATTATTATTATTATATGAAAACGGTATATGTATTCTATTAATTATATTTAAAAATTATCATAGTGATTTTAACCCTATAAAACGAGCATACAGAGACATATTTCACAGTTTTAATTTAATTTTGAAAATATATTGACATTTATAACTTTTTTAACATAGGTATGATATGATATTTACAATTAAATTGTTTTTTCTAGAATATAATATTAATTATTTAAATCATTGTTAATATTCCAATTTTTTTTAATAGTATTTCTGAAATAAACACCTTATGGATTTCATCATGAATGTTCCGAACCAAAAATACCAAAGAGTAATTCTAGAAATTCATGAATAAATATAGAATTTATTTTATATTAACTTTTATATTATTTTGACTAGTAACACAATAACATGAAATTATGAACTAAACTATTACACCGAAGCGAAAAAGAACAATAAAAACTAGAAAGATTGATGACTAATATTATATAAAAACATGCAAAAACTAGGTAATAAATGAATATATAATATTAACATAAGAGCTATAATATATTAATTTGGTTTGGGGAAATATTATTATTGATCCTCATTTTACTACACTCGAAGTTAGAGTGCATTTCAATTCAAAATAATCTTTGGTAAGGGTTTTTCATCTCATATTCCCTTCATTGAGAAAATTTTTATATTATACACAGTTTTTATTTCTTATTATTTAAATACATCCTATAGGGAATATTATTTAATTATTAAATTTTTATTAATTTTTTTAATCATCCATTTCATCTTTTATCATTCAAGGGTTTTTTTATTAAAATGTAATAAATATCATTAATGATTTTACATGAACATTTTATTTTCATTGGTTATTAATAATTATTCTTTTATTTTTCTCCTCTATGATTATATTATTCATAAATTTCTATATTACATATTTTATATTATTTTTTAATTTTTTTAATTACATCCTTACATCAAAATTGTATTATTTTGTGAATTTCACTCCCTATAAAAATATGATGTTGTTAAAACATGTTACTATATAATGTAATAACTCTTTCTCCTCCATGTCCATATATTATTTAGAAAATGTTGTATTTTATTATTATGAAATATATATTTTTAATATATTAAAAATTACCAATATTTATATTTATTTATTTTAAATAATATAATAATTATCAATTTCATCAATGTATGGTTTTCATTAAACCTTCTTAAATGCTATAAATACATTTATATTCACACTCATACATTTTTATCCCCCACTAAAAATTTATTTAAATACTCATATTTTCATTCAAAATATTAAATTATAATATTTTATTTAAGTAATTTATTATTAATTGTTCCTCTATATTTTCGAAAAATTATTTTTGAAAGTGACTCGTAACTTATAATTTTATGGAAGTGATAAATATTACTTCTAAAAACAATTTTTCATGGCTTCACTTAAATTCTAAATTATATCTTCAAAAGTTATATATTATGTGGGGAAATGTTCATCGTCATTTTAAAAATGTTTTTATAATCTTTTATGGGGTTTTAATGTTGGATATTAACTGATCAAATATTGATTTCATGTTATATGATATCGTTTTCAAATGGTATGAAATATAATTTCTATCAAAGGGGTTCGTATAAAATGATGAATGAGTGATTTCATGTGGCATATATATTTATGTTTTTTAATCATATAGTGGGTGTGGTCCTATATATACCTTCAATACATCTATTTAATATTTATTTCTCATGAGATATAAGGTTATATGTTTACAATTTTTGAATATAAATAACGTTATACATTGAAATTTATGTTTTCCATTCATTATGAGGCATGCATATTATTTTTAGGTTCACAACCTCATTTGTAGACATATTGATGGTCAAATATTTCCAAAATATTATGATTCATTAATATTATTCCTATATGAAAATTTTAATACTACATTTCTTTTTATATGACTATGTTATACTCTATAGATCATGATTTTTTTCTTAAGTTCATAAAACCTTATTCCAGGATATATTTTTCATCATTTTAGGATATATATGATTTTATTATTCTTTATATAAAAATATTATGGTTCTATTATCCATTTTCAGATATTTTTCATATGATTATATTTTTTTACGTGATTATTATCATTTATATGTTAACTCAATGATAGGTTTTTTTTACTCAGTGTTTGAGCTCACTAGTTTTCTTCCCCAGTTTTCTATGAAATTTTATAATGAAATATGTTTATAAAAATGTATAATTTAGATATTTTTGTGGGATATGTTATATAAATAATGTGTACAAATTTGTTTATAAAACATAACAAAAATATATTTTCAAATCACATTTTAGTTGGGTTCCTGGCCATGTGGTAAATTATCTTCTGTAAAAATGCATTAAGAATGATTCAACCACTAAAAACCCCAATTTAGGGAAAATTTTTGAATGAAATGATGATTAAAGGGTATATCCATGATTAATGGCATGAACCATGAAAAAGTAAAGTTGGAAATGTTATAGGGAAAGGCTGGTTAAAGTAATTATTGAGGAGCACCATGATGTAGCGCTAAGTATAGAGACCCTAAGAGTAACACTACAGAATGGTTCTTGACTGATAATGATGGATGTGGGGGTCATGGACCAAAAATTTGTACATAAATTCATTACCACTATATGGATATAGTTCTATATATACATGTGTTTATCTTACAATAATAGTTTTGATACTGCTATATCCACTGTATTTTTGGTAATGTCCATTGATTATGGGTGATATTGAAAGGTTACAGAAGGTCTTATGATATATTGAGAAACAAGAGATTACATGAAATAAATCTTAAATATATTTCCTATGGTATAAATTCATCATATTAATCAAAAATATATTTTTATGGCCATTATAACACCCCAAGATTTCGTAGTACCTTATTTAATTAAAGTAATTCAATTACTTGCACTACACGCAACACCGAGTTCTAGTGCACCATTACATACCAAAAAAGCCGTTAAAAAGTTGTTTTGAATAATATTAACTGTATTTTGAAATTTATATAACCATTATAATTTTATTATCCATATTATGAGTTTCATAGACATAATTTAAGAACTAATTCCTTTTTGATGATAAAATAAGTATTTTTCAAAAAATGCAATTTTACCACATTTTAATGGAGAAGGATTTTAAATCCAATATTTTAAACTTTTATATATTCAATTTTACAAAATAATCTTTTTCTATATAATCGGGACATAATAATTCTATTTCAATAATTTTTTGGTGTTATTCTGATAACATTCATATTTGGGTGAATAGTGAAAAATACTATATTTTAACTGAAAACATCTTTTTAAATAAAAACAATTTATACTGTTAAATTATACATTTTAATGGTTTTTAAGTATATATATATTATATTTTTAAAATTTAATCCAATGATGTTCATTTTAAGTAATTTCACTTTGAAATTGGACATAAACAAGTGTCAAACATTTGGTAGTTATTATTTCTTAAAAATACGCCTTTTTGTTTTGACAACGTGAATTAATTTTAAATTAATAAATTCAATTTCTATGTTTTGAATTTGGTAAAATAGACTTAATTATTGATTCGGAATATCAAAAATACATTAGGGTAACTTTTTGATATTTTTATGAAAACTTTTAATTTTAGATGAATAGTGAAAAACACTGAGTTATAGTTTAAAACCGAATTTTTATTTAAATAATTATTTATTTTGTTTAAATTTAATTTATTTAAAAGTAGATACATAATACCTATATAAGTTCAATGTAATTAATTAATGTCAATTTATAATAATTTTAGATATATACAAATTTTATTGAACTTTTCACGGTCTTTGACCCACCTCCGAGGAGAATTTGCAAATTCACATAAAAAATAATTTTACCACTTCAATGAGTTGAATTTAAAAATACTAGAGACATGGTTAATATCAAGAAATAAAATGTGGTTCAATAAGATTAATTTAATTTTTGGTGTATAGTAACTTTTGACTTTTATTTACCGCAGTTAAAGGTAAAAAGGCTAATTAAAGGTAAAAAGTATATTGTAATAATACAAAACTTCCTTTACACTTTTCCTAACATTATTGGATGAGTCTTTTCCTAAAATGGGAATCCTTTGGTCTCTTTTGGGACACCATGGAGCCACTTGAGAGTGATAATGACTCTTTAGATTAATTAATTTGAAGTAACGACAAAAATGACACAACAAATATCTTTTAGTAAATTAATATTTAAATAGGGTCATATAAGTTATATTTTCAACTATAAATATTAATTTTAACGATAAAGATATTTCCTACATCATGGTATTTTTTTTATAATTTTTAGATATCAAATAATTTAAATTATCTATGACATGATAATGACGCAGTGTTTACCTCATTAATAAATGATTTAAATAAATAAGATTATAATTATTAAAATATTATAAAAAACATGTCCAATTCTGATTGGATGATTTTATTTCGAATATTAGTCATATTTTTTTATACTTTAATATGTTTTGTATCTTTTTTAAACAAAAGATAAGTTTATAATAAAATAATAGTTTCACACTTTCCTAAAGAGCCCCTCGTCTCCCTTATAAAAGGAGACCACTTATAACAAATTATTCACTCTTCTAAAGCCTTTTGGGGCATCAAAAATCTTCCCAATTAATCTTCCTTCTTCCCTCTCCACCACATATAAGTCTTACCTTAGGAAGAAGGCACTTCAAGAAGTCCTTTTGTATAAAACCAAAGGGAGTTGCCCAAATTAAAGGTAACCGTTTCTCTTAAATTCATTTCGTTTATTTTACTTCTCCAACCCCATGAAATCTTTTTATTCATTTATTTTGTAAAAACAGCAGAATGTTCAATATACTAGGATTTTTTTATATAAAGTATTTGACCTACACTTACACACACTTCCATCTAATGGGTGAAGAACATAATGTTTCGGTGGATGGGAAACTAACGCCTCGCGAAACAATGATTGTTCGATTATCTCCTACCGCCACTTATGGTGTCCATTATTATGGAACTGTATTTATATATTATTTATATTATGTTTATTTTTTCTCTATTCTTCTATTATTTTCATTTAAAAACACACCAATATGGTTTCCAATATGTGTGAAAATGATTATTTTATTTGAGAAGTGTGGACTACCTCCCCCTCAAGGTGATATGATTCGTTCATAACATTCATGGAACAGATAAATGATAGATTTAATTAAATTATTTACAACATATATCATATGATATTATAATAGAATTATTATATACCTATGTATAATTATGATTTAATTACATTAAAATAAAAATATAAATTAAAGTAGTGTTCATGCGTACATACGGCTTACCATCTCCATGAAAGGTGCATTTCATATCTTATCTTCAAATGTTATATACTATTATAAATACATATATATACTGGATATATATTATATATATTATATCTAAATCATTTATATCATTCTGGAGATAATGGAATTTTGACCACATGGACAAATTGTAATTACAACAAGTTCATTTTTTACTCAAGTTTCGAACATCAATAAAAAATCCAATATGAAATAAAATAATTAACTAATTATTATAGAAAGGTAATACTTGATGTAAAAGGAATAATAAAATTTAAAATTGTTCTTAATCATGTATAAATTAACATAATTTTATTATTTAGGATGAACAATGAACACATAATTAAATTCGTACTTGAGGTCAAGAGTTTCTTATCTCACTTTTACTTCCGTGAGATTTTTGTTGTTCACCCCTTATTTATTTCATGTTGTGTGTGTACTGCCCATGATTGTATTCATTGTGTAATATAGTTTAATTTATGGATATTTACATCATCATTGTATGATCCATCTTTCGTGGGATTTTTGTTTCATAAGTTACCAAATTGGTAAGGGAATTAAAAATTTCAATTTTCACTCATTCGCCATTATGCATACTTCGTTGATTATGTTACTCAAAGATTTTGTTTGGAATCACTATTAATTTTAATATTTCATAATTCCACTCCCCTTTCTATGGATATAATTTTTATACACATAATCACTACATTGATATATTCTCATGTCATCAATATGAACCTGATAAGAGTAATTTTAACTCAATCTCTATTTATTGAGTTAAACATCCAATTCATTGGTGTAGTTTTTACAAGAATATGTGTTAATGTCCTATGATTTATTTACACTGAACATAAAATAATATTGTGTGTATTTATATTTTTCACACATAATTATGTCATTGATTTATCCTTAACCTAAGGATACAGTCTTTATAAGAGATTTCATATCAATTTACATTCCACTGAGACTTCTTTGTTGTTATACGCCAATTCAATTTTATATGGTTTATATAATGTACATTGACATAATATATCATTAATACCATTATTATCTTGATATTATAATTTATTGATTACCTCAATTATTTATATTCAAGTGTCTCTCTTTTGGTTAGGAACTCTAACTAAAATATCATTTTAAAATGTTTTAAATATTTATTATTCTAAATAGTTTCATTAATGTCCATGTTTTAAAAAAGGTTTTAAGGAATTAATTGTATGGAAATTAATGTTTTAAAATTAAATATTCCATTTAATAGTTTCAAAGTGGTATGGGACTCTTTGATTCAAAAATCCATTTTAGTCGGCTTCTTGAAAAATATTGTGACTTTTAAATGTTTTCAAGAAAAATGGGGATATTTCTCTCAAATAGTTTTGATGATAATTTTCATCTATGGAGATGTCCTTCATTATTCTCGATTGAGGATAATATGTGACAATACAATCTTATATATTGTATTGAATGAGTTATGTTTGACTGTGGATGTGATATTTTTATACCATTCCTGGTTTGTGGATAATGTATTGACATTTCGTATACTAGTTTTAATACTAATGATTATGTTATGTTTCAAACTTTTCATATGAGGAATCCATTGGACTTAGTAAGTGATTGTTGAAGCCCTATATATCTCCTTGATGCATCGGTAGGTCTCCTGATACAAACTAGTGTCTTGGCACAATGCCTTGAAAAAATCCTATTTGTAGTTTTGGCACTAGTCCATGATTATGTGGTTATGATAGATTGGAATTATGCATTCCATAATTATGAAAGTGGTTAGTGATATTTCATGTAGTTATTAAACTAGTATAATATCCATATGAATAATTAAATGGAATTAATTCATTTTATTTTTTCCATATTATGCTGATGTTCAAGTTTAAAAGGATTTTGTTTTAGTTGTACATTGCCTTAAATGTTTATGCTTATTTATTAAATTTTATTATATATTGTTATCATTACCGGGCATTTGAGCTCACCCCTTTCAATGTTTTATTTTTCCAAGGATGTGAAGATGTATTTTAAGAATGACCGATAGGGTTAGTATAAGGGGATATGAGTGTGGAGACACGATTTTGTTGTATATTTCACTTTCTGAAGTAATGTAACATTTATGCATGTATCTAGTGTTCCCAAGTCCAATAAACTAATTGGTTTTTCGAGACTTGATCTTTTTTGATCATGCCAATGTTATATAATAATGCATCGACTCTGGGTAACAGGGGTTGGGGCATTATAGTTGGTATCAGAGGAAGTTTAGAACAAACATTGGAACATATATTTAGATAAACATTGATTAGAGCACATAGACCTAAGATGGAATTTTAGGATTAGTATATAAGAACTTCCTAGAATTTTGGTATTGTAAAGATTTTGTGAGTTTTCCGAGCAATACATCCCTAACTGGATATGAGCAGGTAGAGGGGGCTCTGGCACACATAGACCTATGATTTTTCCGAGAAATACATCACTACTTTGATCTAGAATCGAACTGGAACAGGTGCACAACAATGGGCCTTGCTGCACTCATGGTTACGACACTTCTGGGGGATATGCTTTGGATAATTCTCATTTTTCCTTCAAATAATTATGTAGGGTTTATGAGTATATAATTACTCAATGAAATGGTTTTTATGATTATGGATTATATCTATAAACCATTCAATTTACATTAGGTATCTTACAATTTTGGAATTATTCATTGTAATTCACAAACAGACATAGCTTATGCTATTTTATAGAAATGGTGCCCAGTAGAAGGAATGTAAACTCTAGAAATACGTATGATCCAAAGATTAAGAAGGATCATATCTTTCACAATATTAAGCCAACATTTAGAAGGTAAATATTCCCCCATGTATTCTCAACATATGAATAAATAATATCAGATGTTCATAAGTTAAGTAAAGAATTTTCCATGTCATATGGTTTTAAAGTGAAGCAAGAGAAGAAATGCATGAAAGAGAGAAAGATGGATAAAGGGGAGAGGGAAAAGAAGAATTTTCCCATATGTGATAACAGTGGGAAGAAACACCATGGAACTTTCATGAAATGAATGGGAGTTTTTTATAAGTGTGGAGAAAAATGACACCAAGTACGTGACTGCGAGGGTAAGATTTTTTTTTAAAATGAACAATGCTTCAACTGCAAGGAGTTGAGACACTATGTGAACGAATGTCCAAATGATTAGAGTATTTCCCAAATTATGCTATTGGATAATAATCAAGTTATGACACTACCACAGTTGAGGAGGAAAGATTAGAGTTCTTATGTTGTTATAATAGAATTATTTCATTTGAGTGTTGTATCAACAATGTACTGGTTGTAATAATTATGGAGTATATAAAAATTGTACTATAGTACTATTTAATTAAGGACTTGAGATTGTGGGGAACCATGAAAGTTGACTCAATAGAATGTTAATTTTTTTGAAAATATATGGTCGAGAGAAATATAAACCACAATATGGTTCTGATACTGAGGTAGTGCATTTGGAATAATACATGGTTTATTTGGATAAATTATATTGGATATTCATAACTACCTTGAAACTGATTAATGATTTTTATATTCCATCATTTTTAGAGTTTACAAAATTTTTAGATAAAAGGAGTGTATTAAGTATTCTATATGGAATAAGGGATCATGAATGTAATAAATAAGGTTTTATGGTAATTTAGGATGTTGCAGTTTTTTAAAAGAATAAATAATGAAGGTGTTCACGTGTTATTACGCAGAAAAAAGGATCATCATTATGTTTACCTTGTTTATAAATTTGGGACTGTGAGTTTGGAAAGAATTAATTTGGATAATTCTAGTTTGAGATTATTTTTGGATTTCCATAAAAGGACAAACCGGAGGTCGGGTGGCAAACTGTCTCGTCCAACAAGGCCACGAGACATGAACCCGCAACCAAAGGGCGACAAAGGTGCATCACCTACCACTAGCCCACGTGATGTCTGACATTGAATAATGTAGTCTTTTTTTAAAAAAAATCTAGTAGATGAATTATAAATTCAATTTTTTTACATTATACTAATAGGATAAATAGAATATTATTTTTATGTTCTATTATCTTTTAGAGTGAAATATGAGTTTGTGGTATAAATTAGTTAAAGGATGGGACTCTACTTGTCATGTTTATATTTTTCTTAATCTCTTATTCTATGAATAAATTAATTATTATACTTTAGTGAAAGGATCACAAATCTAAAAATTTGTTATCCTAATACCATATGTTTTGTTGAACCGATGGTATTTTCAATCATCATAAATTGATGAATTTAAGGCCCTCAATTTTACAATTGTTTGTGATTGATGAACTCAATTACTACCTATAAGTATTTACGTTTTTCCTACAATTATATTTCTCTAATTTACACCAATGTTCTCATAATCAAGATCATAATTTGTTGGTGACCATTTAATTTCCCTTTCCCCCTTATTTAGGCTAAATTTTATCAACCTAATTTCCGATATGGGTTTTCTGAAAGAAATTTTCTATTTTCAAACTTTTATTTTCGAAAAATAATTTCAAATTGCGAGGATGAATTTTATTGATGGAGGGATGAATATAAAACCCCAATATTTCCTAGTATATTATTTCGTAAATATAATTCAATAACATTCACTACACGCAACACCGAGTTCTAGCGCACCATGACTTACCAAACAAGCCGTTCCAAAGAGGTTATGAATAGTATTAACTGAATTTTGAACATTATATAATCCTTATAATTTTGGAATCCATATTATGAGTTTCTTGGACATAATTGAGAAACAAATACAACTATTCAGATAAAAGAAGTATTTTTTCAAAATATGCAATTTTACCACCTTTTAATGGAAAATCCTTTGTTATTAAAATATTTTAAACTTTTATATATTCAATTTGACAAAATAAACATATTCTTTAGAATAGGGACATAATTATTCAGTTTCAATACATTTTTGGTGTTCTTTTGATAACTTTCATATTTGGGTGAATAGTGAAAAATATTATATTTTATCTGAAAACAAATTTTTAAATAAAAATAATTTATACTATTAAATTATAAATTTTAATGGATTGCAAGTATAAATAGATTATATTTTTACCATTTAATCCAATTATGGTAATTTTATGTAATTTCACATTAAAATTGGACATAAACAAGTGTCAAACTTTTGGTAGTTCTTATTTCTTAAAAATACGCCTTTTGGTTATGACTACTAGAATTAATTTTAAATTAATAAATGGAACTTATAAGTTTTGAATTTGGTAAAATAGACTTCATTATTTAATTCCAAATATCAAAAATAGATTGGGGTAAATTTTTGGTATTTTTCTGAAAACATTTAATTTTTAATGAATAGTTAAAAACATCGAGTTATAGTTTAAAACCGAATTATTATTTAAATGATTATTTATTTTATTTAAATTTATTTTATGTCAAAATAGATTAATAATACCTATATACATTCAATGTAATTAATTGGAGTTAGTTTATAATAATATTAGATATATAAAAACTTTATTGAACTTTTCACCGTCTTTTACCCACCTCCTAGGAAAATTTGCAAATTCACATAAAACATAATTTTACCACTTCTATGAGTTGAATTTCAAAAATCTAATAGACACAGTTAATATATAGTAGTAAAATTTTGTTCAATAAGATGAAAATAATTTTTTATGAATAGTAACTTATGACTTTTATTTACCACGGTTAAAGGTAAATAGGGTAATTAAAGGGAAAAAGTATATTATGATAATAAAATATTACCTTAAAACTTGTCTTAATCTTATTTTATAAGTAATGGACTTCCATAGGCATCCTTGGGTTGTTTTTGGGACCCCATGGAGCCACTTGAGAGTGATAATGAATCTTTATATTAATTAATTGAATGTAAAGACAAAAATAACACAAACAAATATATTTTAATATATTAATTTTTACATGGCGTTATAAAAGTTATATTTTCGACTATAAATATTCATTTGAAAGATAAAACGATTTCATACATCATGGAATTTGTTTTACAATTTTTAGACGTCATATAATTTAAATTATTTATGACACAATAATGATGCAGTGTTTACCTCAATAATAAATTATTTAAATAAATAAGATTATAATTATTAAAATATTATCCAAAACATATTAAATTCTGATTGGATGATTTTATTTGAATATTAGACATATTATCTTTGAATTTAATGTGTTTTGGACCTTTTCAAATAGAAGATATGTTTATTATAAAATAATAGTTTCACACATTCCTAAAGACCCTCTCCTCACCCATATAAAAGGAGACCACATCTAACCAATTCTTTACTCCTCTAAAGCCTTTTGGATCGTCCAAAATCTACCCAATTATGCTCCCTACATCCCTATACTCCACCTATCATCCCTACCTTATGCATAAGGTACTTCAATAAATCCTTTTGGTTCAAAACAAATGGAGTTACCCAAATTAAATGTTACAATTTCTCTTAAATTCATTTCTTTTATTTTACTTCTCCAACCCCATGAACTATTTTTATTCCTTTCTTTTGTAACAAAAATACTATATTAAATATACTAGGATGTAGTTATAAAAATTATTTCAGGTAAACATACACACAACTCCATCTAATGGGATAAGAACATAATGTTTCGGTTGATGGAAAACTAACGCCTCACGAAATGATGATTGTTCGATTATCTCCTACCGCCTCTTATGGTGGCCATTAGGACAGAACTCTATTTATATATTATGTATATTATTTTTATGTTTTCTCTATTATTCTGTAATTTTCATTTAAAAACACACCAATATGTTGTTCAATATGTATGACCACAATAATTTCATTTGAGGAAGTGCGGACTACCGCCCCCTCATGGTGATATGATTTGTTAATGACATTAATGGAACATATAAAGGATAGAGTTACTTAAATTATGTAAAAAATATTTCATATGATATTATACTGTAATTATAATATAAATATGCATCATTATGTTTTAATTCCATTAAAATAAAAAATATAAATGAAAGTATCGTACATGCGTACGTACAACTTACCGTCTCTATGAATGGTGCTTTTCATTTCTTATCTCCAAATGTTATGTAAAGTTATAAATACATATAAATACTGAAAATATATTATATATATTATATCTAAATCATTTATATCATTCTAGAGATAATGGACTTTTTACCACAGGGACAAATTGTAATTATAACAAGATCATTTTTTACTCAAGTTCTGAACATCAATAAAATATCCAATATGAACTCAAATAATTATCTAAATATTATATAATGGAAATAAGTGATATAAAAGGAATAATAAAAATTAATAGTGTTCTCAATCAAATAGAAATTATCATAAGTTTATTTTTCATGAAGAACAAGGAACACAAAAGACAATTTCGGACTTCAGGTAAGGAGTTTCTTATCTCAATTTTAATTCCATGAGATTTCAGTTGTTCACCACTTATTTATTGCATGTGGTGTGTGTAATTCCCATGATTGTATTCATTGTGTAATATAACTTAATTTATAGATATTTACATTATCATTGTATGATCCATCTTTCATGGGATGTATGTTCCGTAAGTTAACAAATTGGTAAGGGAATTACAAATTTCAATTTCAACTCACTCGGCATTACGCATACTTCATTGATTATTTTACACCAAGATTATGTGTGGAATCACTATTAATTTTATTATGTCTTAATATCCACTCCCCTTTCTGTGTATATAATTTTGATACACATAATCACTCCATTGATATATTCTCAAGTCATTGATATGAACTTCATAAAGATAATTTTAACTCAATATCCTTTTATTGAGTTAAACATCCAA
Organism: Viscum album; assembly: GCA_963277665.1. Classification (NCBI taxonomy): domain Eukaryota; kingdom Viridiplantae; phylum Streptophyta; class Magnoliopsida; order Santalales; family Viscaceae; genus Viscum; species Viscum album. The sequence continues at coordinate 631,998,248 of OY728121.1, forward strand.
TTCATTGGAGTTATTTTTACAAGAATATGTGTGAATGTCATCTGATTTATTTACACTGAACATCCAATCATATTGACTGTATTTCTATTTTTCACACACAATTATGTCATTGATTTATCCTTAACCTAAGGATACGGTCTTTATAAGAGATTTCATCTCAATTTACATTCCATTGATACTTCTTTGTTGTTATACACCAATTAACTTTTATATTGTGTATATAATGTAATTTGACATATTATATCCTGGATCCCATTATTCTCATGAAATTATAATGTTTTTATTACCTCAATTATTTGTATTCATGTTTCTATATTTTGGTTAGGAACTCTAAATAAAATATAATTTTAAAATCTTTTAATGATATATTATTCTAAATATTTCTTATTAATGTCCATGTTTTCAACAATGGTTTTAAAGATTTATTTATATGGACATTAAAGTTTTAAAAGTAAAAATTACCTTTAATAGTTTCAATCTGGAATGGGACACTTTGATTCAAAAATCTATATTAAATGTCTTCTTGATAAATAGTTTGACTTTTAAATGTTTTCAAGAAAAAGGGGGATATTTCTCTCAAATAGATTTGATGATTATTTTCATCTATGGAGATATCCGTGATTTTTAACGATTGAGGTTTATCTGTTACAATACAACCTTATATATTGTATTTAATGAGTTATGTTGGACTGTTGATGTGCTATTTTTATACCATTCATGGTTTGTGGATAAAGTATTGACATTTCGTATGAAAGTTTTAATACGAATATTTATTTTATGTTTAAAACTTTTCATATGAGGAATGCATTGGACTTATTAATTGATGGGTGGAGTGCACTATAGCTCACCGATGCATTGGTAGGTCTAATGAGACAAACTAGTTTCCTGGCACAAGGCCATGACAAAATCTTATTTGTAGTCTTGGCGCAATGCCTTGACTATGTTGTTATGATACTCTGGAATTATGCATTCCATCATTATGAAAGTGGTTAGTGATATTGCGTGTGATTATTCGACTTGATGAATATCCTTGGGAATAATTAAATAGCATTACTTAATCTAATTTTTTCCATATTATGATAAAGTCCAAGTTTAAAAGGATTTTGTTTTAGTTATACATTACCTTAAATGTTTATGATTTTTATGATAGTTTATGCTATTTTGTTATCCTAACTGGACATTTGAGCTCGACCCTTTCTATGATTTATTTTTTCCAGGATGTGAAGAAGTATTATAAGAATGACCTACAGTTATAGTATAAGGTGATATGAGTGTGGAGACAAGATGTAGTTTTTGTTTTCACTTATTGATGTAATGTAACATTTATGAATGTATCTAGTGTTTCCATGGATACTAAAATAATCATTCTTTAGATACATGATCTTTTGTGATCATGTCAGTGTTATGTAATAATGCACTGACTCTGGGTAACTAGGGTCGGGGCGTTACAACCATGACTTTCTCAGGGCCAATAATCGTCCATACTTATTCTCATGATGTTTTTACATGCATAGAGCTAATGAGATCATAAGGAGAGACATTCCAATAAGAAAACATCATGTTTCATGTGTCATTGGTTGTTCCAATCTGTGGAAATGTGTAATGATCTCTTGACTAGAGATAATTATTAATGTCTCTCATTTGATTGCGCACTTTGATACTAGTAAAAAACCATTACAATAATATCATTGTGAGGTTTCATGTATTGGGTGAATGATTGGTGGTATGAAATTAGTTTAATGATCAAGATAGAATTCATATCTTCATAGTTGAGGATGTGATATCTCGGGCATAGTTGAATGGATTATAAAAAAAATCATAAATCAATTGAATTGGTAGTTTTGGGTGTGTATGTCAAGTATGATTAAAAAATGAAAAAGAAAGGGGTGGATGGTGACCCAGGTAGTGCAACCTACATTATGAGATATCTTGTGACCAAGAGATAATATTACATAGTGCATGTTCATTGGAATGGTTTTAATTTTATTGAATTTTTCTTTATATCATTAGGATTATTGATGGGTTGGTATACTCAACTCTTAGTCATTGAATCATATACGCTTCAATCTTGATATGATCCTAGAGGGTCACACATAATGATGTATTACAGAGTATTCCCTATTTTGTTGAATAGGTATATAGGATAAGGTGGGAACCACTATGGATTTGAGAGTTGTCCATATATAATCGATCACTAAAGAAAAAATAAATTAATTATCATTTAGGTGTAGAAAATTTGTATTGAATATATTTATTAAAAGTATTCACAATATATTAAGTGAATATGAGGGAAAATATTATGTAAATGAATAATATTTTTTAACAATTATTAATTTATTATTATAGGGAATTATGAGTAATGTTAAAAACTCATGTTTATCACATAATACATTTATTATTTATTAAAAGTATGTGAAAATATAATAATTAATATTTTAATGAATTTAGTTCATCATAACTATTCAATTATTTCTTATTTTGTTGATATTAAAGATATGGTGGTCAGAGAACACTATCTAGGTATTTTGGACATCTACTATATAATCCTAGAGGATATTTTTTAAGCTAGAATGTTTTTCATGAATGGGTTGATATATCCATTATCCTACCACTGCCTATAGAGATAAAGGCTCTATCCAAGACCATGATCCATGAAATCCATCACATATTTTAGGAATGATATTGAGGAGATCATCATGACATCGATTGAATTGTCATTACTTAATGCTAAAACAAATAATCATTTAAACAGAATAAGTAGAACTTTATAAAGAATACATGGATGATCTAGAGGGATTATACCTTTGATCCTTTGAGAAAAAAATCATTGATGATAAGGTGCATTTGAGAATTAGTTAAATTGTATGTGGTAACAATCAGTTGTTCATTTCAATGCATTGTTTATTAACACGGGATCCCCAGAACTCCATTGAGGGTTAGAATCTCATAGGAATGATAATTCATCACTATAATGATGGAATATTTTAAATCCATAACCCAATAGATTTTTTTCTCACCTAGTAGCATGAATTAGTATCAAAGGGAGAACATGAATTATTATATATAAGGAAAAATTAATATTCTTTAGATTATTTATAGGGATTTAATTCAATCCTTAAAAACAAACTCATAGATCTCATATAGAAAAACAATATATGTTCATCCAAATTTTAAATAAAGGTTTTTATTTTTATTGATGAGTTTTCTTTTTACGAACACCTATAAATCTGTTTTTTTTAAAATAAAATGGGGGGGGGGTGTTATGGAGATTGTAATTTATGTGACAACATTATTCTTGGAATCCATCCATTGGATCATTACTATATGTAAAAAAATTACATATTTGTTTTTTTAAAATATAGAGGGTATTCAAATTCATAACTTTAGTGTATGAATATTAAATAATAGAATTACTGGGTGAGTGGTGATGGCTCAGAAATTAAATTACCTAAAAAATATAAAAGGAGGGTGATGTGGATTTATCTATCATCATTCATCATTCCATAAAAACCTCAAAAAATTGGAGGGGATTCTTAAATAACCCATTCACACACCACTTATAATTCCTTAAATTTCCTACAACCACTCCCTTCTCATTCCTTGATGTCAGCTTCATCATCCACTGAAGTAGATCCCTTCACTGCCCACTACCCCTCACCATCATCGTCTTCAGACATCACTTCAGCACAATGTAGATGCATGAGAATGAAAACCTCAATCATTAAATAATCTTATGAGTGCCTTAATGATGATTGCAGACATCCCAGTATCCATCAGCTGTCACAGACATCATCATTACTGAATCCTTGAGATCCTATGGGCCCCATCATTTGTGATCACCGACCCCACTGCCTTTGGGTTTCCACACTCCTTCCTAGTTTGTATGTGTGAACAACCTATCGTTGAGCCTCTTATATATGATAATCCAACCAATCACCTATATATTAGTCCTAATCGACTGGCCCATGGTCCAAACTAGGTCGATGCAACCCTATACATTCCCAGATGAATTTGTCGGACCCGAAAATAGTCATAGTAAGCCTATTTGGCTCATATCATTCAATCAAAGTGGTCCTGCAGGCTAGAAAAAAGCCTTGGTGGGTTAGACCCAACCCACAATGATTTCGAGAGTGGTTTCTGGGTTTGGGAATTTTTTAAATAAAATATAAATTAAATTATTATTTTTTTCGATTAAAATTCACAATGTTTTTATAATTTGAATAACAAAGTTAATTTGGGAATATAATTAATTTAAATTTATTAATTTAATTTTGGAATAAAAATTAAATTATTACCCAGACAAAATTTATGTAAACTATTTTAATTAAGTAAATTCATTTAATTTATTAAATTCCCTCTAACTAAAGATTAATTAAAAATTAATTTTAGCATTCTTTTAATTTACCCCTAGACTAATCTTGAGGAGTGACTAACCCTCTGTTTGTTTGGGTTATTTTAATTTATTATTTATGACCTGAATGCGATTATTATAATATTTAATTAGTTTTATTAATGGCCTTGAAATTTTCCTCTTTTATTCAATAGGTATAAGGGCATGTGATTCTATCCATTTTTGTATGTGTTGGGTCCATGCTGATGATGAAGGTGAGGATGGTTTCCAAAGTTATATTTTGTTGTTATGGTTGGGTTTGAAGAAAGGAAATCAATTAACTTGGTTTTGGGAAACAATTGTTCTGGGTATTATTAAACAGAATCAAATTTAGATTGTTTTAAAAAAACAGTTAGAATTTAATCAGATTTAGATTTATTGTATCCATATAGTAGAGGGAATGATGTGGTACTTATTTTTTTTAAAAAAATTAGAAAAAAATTATATCAAGATTATAGAGGTGGTTCTTATTATGTTTCAAAACAATCAAAGTGGTACTTATGGAAAGGTGGTGCTGAAGAAAAAGTGGTGTTGATGAAAATGATTATGACGATGTATTGTGGTGATTATCAGTGTAGGGCTGGTGGGAACGGTAATGCCAATGAAAAGTGGTGCTGATTGAAGTTGTGATGATCAAAGAGAGAATTCCAATGGAAGATGAGACACTAATTGATTTTCAAAATAGTTGTATTTAGGGAGATGGTATCCATTGAGAATGAATAACATTTATATTGCATTGTATCATATCTGGGCAGATCATTGTTTTCAGATTGTATCTTATCCGGGATGATCATTGTTTTTAGGTTGTATCATATACGAGGAGACAATTGTTTTCAGACTGTATCATATTCAAGATCATCATTGACTTTAGATTGGTTTAGATCATTCCAAGAAATCGTAACTAGATTGATCGTAACCAGAATGTTCATAACAAGAATGATCTTAATTAGAATGATCGTAACCAGAATGATCGTAAGAATAATGATCGTAACCCAAATGGTGGTTACCCGAATGATCGAACTAGAAATGATATTATCCAGAATGATCATATTCAAGATTATTGTATCCAGAACATTTTTATTTATAAAATATTATTTTTGGTTTGAACTGAAAAGAAATAATCGATAATGAATGGAATGATACAATACTTTGAATTGTAGCCATTCAATGCTAAAGCTGATCCTTAATGATTTCAATGTCATGAAGGTAGTCATGATTCAAGGAAAGGTTTTTAATTTTATGATGTGTTTTATCAATAGGGTCAAGATAAAAATAATAATGTGCATATTCATTAATTAATTGTTAAAGAGGGAAACATTCATTTAAAAGACTTATTTTATCTTAAGTGGACAAGTTAATTTCTTAAAACACAATAAATTAGTATCGTATCAATCATTATTTTGAAGAAATAAGCATGAGAGAATCATATTTAGATGATCAGACCTATGTATTTCCCATCAATTATAATAATATTTACATTTGAAATGGCAGTCTGGACAAAAGGGCTGATGATTTTAGATGATTCAATAAGAATCGAGAAGTGTTGATGATGTCAAAATTGCTTCGATTTTTCGGGATAAATTTAGTTGGGGGTGAATTTATGTGAGAAGGAAAGTGTTTTGATATTCCCACATAAACTAGTTTTGGGTCACCAATAAAAGTGAAACATGTACATTGTACTTTGTAGTGGATTTCACTTTTCACAATATAAGAGATATAAGCTATGAGTTTCTAGGAAAAAAAAGAGAGATAAATTCCATACAGATTCACAATTGTCTTTGGTGGTGTCGATTCATTCTTATTCTTTTCAGAATGACAATTGTATTAGGGGATTTAAGTGGTTTCAATTAGGCTATATTTTTTTATATCAGAAAATAGGATTTGGAGTGTTTTTTTGTAATAATTAGACTCGGAGTAATTGGACTAAAAAAAGATCAGACATAGTGTTTCGTAACAAAGTCTTGGTAGTTCTTACCATTCATATGGGTAAAGAATTGATGAATTGGAATTAAATTGAATACATTTATTGAATTTTAAATAAGGGTAGGTAACATGCGATATTACAAAAAAAAAATTATTAGTCAATTTTTCAAAGAGGTTACATACACACTAGTAGGATTTCATCATAGTGTTACACAATTGTAAAGGTATATCACACTTTTTTTAATAAAAGGATTGTTTTCATAGTGGATTATATGGAATTGGATAATTTCCAAACCATAAAAAGTAAGTATATATTCTTATTTAATAATGAAGCTTGTAAATTATTGTGTTCCATTGGATTTGTGTTGATTTGTTTCTCATTAGGGAATTGAAATATTTAACTGGAGGTGAAGGTTGTTTCAATTGAAAAGAATAATAAATGAAAAACAGTATCACTGGTTCACCCCCTCCCCCTCTCAATGATACAATACTCCGACATGGGATTCTCAAGTGGTGTCAGAGGAGGTTCCCTTCGCCAGTCCTTGTTGACGGAGAACCTGAACAGTGTGAAAAGTAAAGGTATTATGATCATTGCTGGAAAAAAATTTCATATCTGGAATGATAGAATGTTGTCATATATTATGTCTATCATTTATGACATTCTTTAAGATGAAAAACTTGTGTTTCATACCATTGATTATAGTTCACCACTTACACCTGCTGACAAGAAGTTTCTTTAGAATTATGGAAGGTCCAAGAATACTATATTACCATCACTTTCAAAAAGTGAATTCTTGATGGTGAAATTTTTTTCCATAACTAAATGTATAGCTGATAATTTGAAAAACATATATAAAGGCAATAAAAATTTGAATAGGGAAAAGTCACAAAAATGGAGATTGAAGTATAGATATTTGATGATGGGTGAGTATGAATTTATTGGGGAATAATTTACTAGGGTGGATGATATTTTGAGTACAATCAAATGTCTCGGTGAAAAATGAAAACACTATATTTGTTGAAAATATCATTATTATTCTACCAAAAAAATCAATGAAAAAAGTGTATTCATTAGAAGACATAGATACTAAAAAATTATCTCATGATGACTTACATAGAACTCTTATCACCTATAAAATAAGAAGAGAGAATTCCCTGAAGAGAAAAAAAGGATGATAGTGAAATGTCATTCAAGGATATGAAGAAAGAAATGTCAAAGAATATTGTTATTGAAGATGAAGCTAGTAATTATAACTCTTATAATGAGTTATTTAAAAATCTCAATGATATAATATACTTGTTTTATTAAAATTTGAAAAGAGGTACAAGGAAATACAAAGGTAAAATTCCATTTAAATATTTTGAATGTGGATGTGTTGGTCGCTTTGAAAATAATAGTCCTAGATGAAAGTATTAATAGTATAGTGATATTGAATAAATAAATAGAAGAAGATCATGGAAGAAAAAGGGAGAAAAGGAAAAGAAATGAAATTATTCAAATAAAAAATTCGATGTCTGTTTTCCAAGGATGATTAAGTAGAAGAGAGTGATATTGAATCTGAAAAATCCATATAGTATGGAAATTTAAATACATTCATTATAATAGTTAATGAAAAATAATTTAGAATCAGCGGTTATAAAGAAGAATAAACTAAGCTTGAAATGTATTTAAAAGAATATTTAAAAGAATTATTTGGTAAATATTAGAATGCATGAAAAGAAAAACAAAATGATAGAAGATGAATGCTCAAGAAAACATGAATGTTTTTCTTGTTAGAATGTAAATATGGTTAAAGATATTGATAATTTGAAGAAGCCATTGGAAGATTAAAAGAATCATAATGTTCATTTAGAATTGAAACTGATGGAAAAAGAATAAGAGTTGGAACCTGTTAAATGAAAACTCTCTAAAGATGAAATGAAAAGACTATGTTTCCAAAACACTATTATTTTTATGGTTGAATGTTCTCTTAAAGTTAAAATTGAGAAATATCAACAAAATAAAACTTCAATGGATAAGAAGAAGAATGAAACTGTGTATGAAAAGAAAAATGATTGGAACATTTTGTATGCAGTCAAAGTGAAGAATTTAGAAGCTAAAAATATATCCTGATTCCTAAAAGGTATTATCTGGATACCGAAAAGATTCAAATACTTCTAATTCTATAAAGGATGTAAATAGGAATAATAATCCATTTGGAAATGAAAATAATACGGTTTAGAAATGTTTTCACAATTCTGATCAGCATAGAGGTTTTACAGGAAAATACTCTTTCTATGGGTATTTCTGGTATTGTGGGGGATTTTCCAGCACCTCACGTATTTTTTGGTTCAATCAAAAATATTACTATAATCCAACAGGTTTTGAATGTATGATATTTAGGGTGATTCAATCTCCTCAAGGAAATAAAAATGAGAAGGTTTTCTTGATGAAATCTGAAAAGAATTATGTGAAGATTGGAAAAAGGTTCCCACCCATGGAAAATAATTGTGAAGGATGTGAACAACATGGACACCTTGCAAAAGGATGTCTTGTTTTATTATCGGCTCAGAAAAATATTCATAATTCTCAAAATTTGAAGGTGAAGAATGAAAAGAATGGATAAAATGTGATTTTTATTGAAACTATTTTAAAATCCATGAAAGGAGAACGACCGTAGATACTTGATAGTGGGTGTTATTCTCACAAGACATGAGACATGAAATTGTTGAAGAATGTAAAATATAATAATTAAGTCAGAATGACATTATGACATTATGAATAGTTGAAAATAAATGGCCTTGGATCTTCCATTATTGGGAATGAAAAGATAAAATATAAGAAAACATTGTATGTTGATGGGCAGTAAAACAACCTGCTAACTGTCTCAAAATTCTGTGATGAGGGTAACAAGGTTATCTTCAAGAAAGATGGAATTGTTCTAGAGAGTGAAGAAGATGAAAATATTGTTACAAGAGTCTAATGTACAAAATAGATTTTATTAGATTGGTGATTCAAAAAACTCTTGTTACATGAGTAATGTGGTTGTGAATCAGTTTTGACATAATATACTTGGACATATGTGTCCGAGAAACATGAGCACATTATCTAAAAGAGACAGTGTTGGAGACATTCACGATTTTCCATGAATAATGTATTGGTGTTACACTATCTTCCAAAAAAGAGAAATTATAAATGTTGTGCCTAATAAAGTTGATATTTGTTCAAAATCAACCCATGGAGCTAATCCATTCTGATATATATAATCCAATGATAATATAGTCAACACATGAAGATGGGTACTTTATTACTTTCCTTGATGATTTCACTTGCATTACTTGTGTTATGTATATGAAACACAAATTAGATACTTTGAAAATGTTTAAAAATTTTAGTAGAAATGATGAGAAATTATGTGATTATTCTATGAAGAAGTTATGAACTAATAATGGTGGGGATGATAGAATTGAATAATTTGAAGACTATCTCAAGAAGTATAGAATTTGAAATGAGTATAACTCTCCATGAAATCCCCAAAAAATTGGTGTTGCTGAATGAATGAATATAAGTCTATGGGAAATGGGAAGAACCATGTTAATTGAGTTTGGCCTTTCTCATAACTTTTAATGGCCATCCATCTGTACTGCTATCTATATTTAAAACCATTTTTTCTATAGGAATAAATCATGGATGACTTTCTATTATTTTTTTATGGGAAATAAACAGGTTTGAAATAATTAAGAGTATTTTTTAGTCCTTATATTATAAAAAATATTGATGGAATCAATGATATGTTTGAGGATAATGGTGAGGATGGAATCATTCTTGGATATTATCCAAAAAAGGGGATATGGATGCTTCAATAAAGAAACAGGAAGAATTGTTGATTCCTTTGATGAAAAAGTTGTTGAATTATATGATAATGATAATCATGTCCAAGAAGACAAAGGCATTGATCAAGTTGAATTAGATAATTTTAATAATGATACAAGGTATTGTAATCCTAATAAAGGTGAAGAATCAATCTAAGATATTTCTTGTGATGAGGAAGACAATATAAAATCTTATCAGTGGATGAGGAACTAAGTGGAAGCACATAATATAATTGGTGATCAAAATCATGAAGGATCAACATAGTATAAAACCCAATTATATTACAAAAAAATATTTTTATTCAAAGGTGGATCAAAATGATGTGAAAGAAGCTTTTGAGTATTCAGAATGGGTTAATGTCATTAATGAATAATTGGATCAGATTGAAATGAAAATACATGAGAACCTGTACAGATCCTTGAAAACAAAAACATCATTGGCACAAATTTGGTTTTCTGAAACATGCAGAATGAGGAAGTTGAGGTTATATGAAACAATGAAATATTGGTTTTACAAGGGTACTACCTGATTGAGGGTATTGATATTTTTGAAACATTTTTTCTAATGGAATGACTTGAAACAACAAAAAAGTTCTTGTTATTTCTACACAACAAGGCTATAAGATATTCCAAATGGATATTAAATAAACATTTATTAATTGTGATCATGAGTAAGAGCTATATATTAAACAAAATTGAGGATTATTTATTGAAATTATTAGGGTTATGTGTAAAATTAAAAAAGGGTTTTTATGGAAAAAAATAAGCTTTGAGGGAATGTGCCACACCCGGTTTTTTTTCTTTTCATGACATGGTTTTGATCCAGTTCATTTAAAATTCTGATCCATTTATTGGGTGTTAGGTGTGATTAATTTTGATTTTTGAACTACCATATAGGTATAATAACCCTAATTTGAGTTCTCCATTGCTTGTTTAAGTGTTTGTAGATAAAGGGTTGTTACTTCATGATTTGGGCCAACCGTGAGCCCATTTCCAAATTTGAAAATATATTTTTATTATTTTATAACTTATTAAAATTTTTATTATTTTTGACTTGTGAAAATTTCCAATTGTCCTATACTGATATATTAAAACTACCATATCCTTTTTTAACCCTTATAAAATCCTAATCCTGGTGAATTGGGGTTACTTATTTAGGTATTAGGCCAGCCCATGGGCCCATTTCCAATTTAAAGAAAATTAATTGGTTCATTAATATGTAATTTAATTTTTGATATTTTTCTCTCATTCCACCATGCCCTAGAATCCAATTACCCTATACTCACCCACATTATAGTGTTAACCTTTTTGGAGCTCATATGTGTGGCGGAATAGGGAAAATGTCTCAATGTCTCTCAAATCGTGCATAATCGCAAATGTAAATTTTTTTATCTTTCCCAAAAATCATCTTTTCTTAGTTCTTATAGATATTAGGAGACTCTAAAAGAACTTTCAAGCCATTAACTTTTCTATAATCAGCAGATCTGATGGAAGATGAAGCATTTTCCAGTTGAAATGGTGAGATTCCTTCTCTATTCTCCTCCCTATTCTTCATCCATTCATTATTTCTTGATTTTATAAAATCTACTAGTAATGATATACCTCTGGTTATAATATTCTTTGAATTTTTATGGTTTTTTAGTTCATTTGTGTCTAGTCGTCATACGGTTTGGGGTTGTAAACCCTCAGATGGTGATGTTGGGTGTGCATTTCAATTTCACCAAGGGGTTAAGGAAGGATATCCCTTTCACATGCCATTATCTTTTAATATTTATAATTTTTTACATTTTTAATCTGATATATATGTTTAATATTATTTTTCAGAATTTGGAGAACCTTATTGGTGTGAAAAATGGTTGATTAATCGCTATTTTGTGAAAGGTAGTGTTGTTTTGTCATAAATGTTCACACTATGTGTTTGTTTAAATGTACACAATCTTTAAAAACCTTTTTGTGAGGTTTAGAACCTGTTTATGGTATTTATAATATACTACCGGAGCTTGTATAAAATATTGTATGCAATTGGTGTTTTATTTTTCTTCAAGTGTTTAAAATAAATTATTTTTCTTAAAAGGGCTTGTCACGTGTTCGGTTAATTGCCCGATTGGTTTTTATGTGATATTTTTTATTTAAAAAATATATGTTTGGATTAATAAACGAATTGGATAAATAATAATTTGTATTTTAGGTCCTCATATGGATTTCCAATTTGTATTTGGTTTTACAAACAAATGGGTTATGGTTTACAACATGTTTTGGCCCGAGTTGTCTGAAAATGGCCCATTTCACATCCTTATGAAAATGGTTGTGTTTTGAATAATTAACCAGAATATATTAAGGGATTTATGAATTCTTTTTTCGGATGTAATGTAATGTATACACCTCCTTAATAAAATTTAAATGCATACCATGGTCAAAGGATAGTTTCGTGAAAGTCTTAAATGCCCATTTCGAATTTTTTTTAAATCGTTTCCATGTGTATTTCATGTTCTATCATTTGGGGAAACTTTATTGTCCCAGAACATGATTAATTAATGGTTTTGGGGATTTAAAATATGTTATTTATGTTCTTTATGGGTTTTGGCCTCAAAAGTGCATTTTTGAATGGATTTTATGTGAAAGTCCTTGTTATACTCCTTGAAATTGTTTTATAGTTCTTTTTAGTGGTTTATTGATTCGTGAAAGAAATGTTATGAATTTTGGAGGGAATTTTGTGTGTCTATGGTTTGGTAAGGGAACTTTGATTTGGAAGGTGTATTTTATAATATGTGTAACTTGATTGAGCACTAAAGGGAATCCCGAGTATCTATGTGGGTAGACGTGTACTAGAATTCTAGTGATTCGGTGGGGTTTGGCCCCTGTTTCACGTAGCAAGTGTGACAATAGAAACACCAACTAAACTATGATGATGATGTTTTTGGGGGACCACCAGGTTATCGGTATGATCCCTACTTGTGGATCATGTGCACAAGAACATATATTTGTTATGGTTACATTCATCGAGATATGAGGTACATGGGGATGACAACTAGCTAGTGCCTACGGGTGTCCCCGTGACTTATTCTCATTGGAAATTTTGTACTCAACATCAGCATATGGTATGTTTGGATAGTAAATTAAGTAGTGTGTGTGATTTATTTAAATGTTCAAACTCTTTAAATCATCCCTCTTGAAAACTATTTTCAATTTCTAGTTGCACATATTTTAAAATTGTTGCCAGCATTATTATTTATAAGACATGCACGTTTTTTTCAGGTAAATTTTTTATATAGCACGAAACCTCATATAGAAAAAATACCAGTATATATTGTATTTAAAACATGAATTTGATTTTTCTTTCATTTTAATGGATGTGCATGGTGAATAGAATATCGGGCTAGTCTACTGAGTTTTAATACACATGCCTATAGTCTTCTCTTATTTTTATCCCTTGTGTAGGTTATAACATGATTTTAATCACCTTGGGAGACATGTGATCATTATTTCAGAGAGTGACTAGAAGGGTCACATGTAGTTAGTTGTTTATCAGTTTTGGTCAGACGGGTTGTTGGTTTAGTTGTTCTTTTAGTTTCTTGTACAAATAATGTTCAGTTCAGTTTTTTTATAAAAGTATTTAAAGCTGTCCATTTCATTCTAATGTTTGTTTTATTGTTTATATATGGGTGAAATATTTCTCTAGTGCACTCTATTGATGCCCTTGGTTCTTGTCGCCATCTCGGGAGGATCAGGAATGCCTCTCGGGACTTGTCGCGGGCTGGCCCCTGTGTCCGGTTCATGGTTGACTCATGCTGGGTTGTGAAAAAATAGTATCACAGGAAGTTGGCTCTTAGCAGAACATTATTTTTAAAGATCCCTTGTTATTTGGGGGTATTTCAAGGTAGATGGAGTATAATTTTTTGGGTATTTAGGGGTAACTGCATGAAGATCTTCATGATTACTTTCTCATTCTGATCCTCAAGCTTCCAGGGGATGTCCGGTTTTTTTAGTTTCCTTTGTTCTTGTTGATTGTTTGCTGTTGGGATATGACAAGTGGAGTCTGACTAATGGCCTCCATGATCTCGTAGGGCCGGGAATGCCATATGGAGCTGGGGAATGGTCTTAATACCTCTCTCTTTGTTGGTGTTTTTTTGACATATTTCCGCCAACAATATGGTAGTGTCACCCACCGACAGTAGTTCCCTTTTGTGGGTTTCCTAGACCTTTCTTGAATTATGATGTTTTATTTTGAATATCCTTGTTTGAGAATTGTAAAATTGGGTTTGAAAGGAAAGATTGGATTTTTAAAACTGTAAAAAGGGATCTTCAAAAATTATATATTAGAATGGTTTTGGAAGGTTGTGTTTTTGGGAAAAAAGAGGATGTGTAAATGATTTAACGGGATTAGATTATCCATAATCTAACCTTGTGGTTTATTGGAATAAAATGGTTTGAGAGTGTGAATCATTTTAAGGTGATTCTAGAATCTTTTTTAATGGGGTGTTTTTCAATGTTAAAAACTCTTTGAATATGATTAATTGGGTTTGGAAACTGTTTTTGAGTAGTTGGTGTTTTCCTAAAACAACCATTGGTCTCAATGACCATCATATTATAAAAACATACCTGGTTTGATTTTATAAAATTGTAAGGGGTTGTTTGGGGTAGCTTGGTAGTTTTAAAAGTTGATGAAAATTAAAAGGGTGAGGTTTTTTAGAAAATTTATATTGTTGAAGTGAGATTTGTTTTGTGAAATATGAAAGGGTTTTTCTGACATGGTGGCTGGTCTTCCTTTTCAAGGTACATGATTTTTGGAATGATGTTGATTTTTTTTAGCCTTGTGTGTTTTCATGGGTGCTCACATGCATGGTTTTATTGATATCTAGAAGGGTGTCCGATATTGCCAAGTGTTGGGTGCCTAGGGTGGTATGGAAATGTGCATGTCAGTGAGACTTGATGAAACACCATTGGTGAATGTGGAAACCCAAAAAGTTATTTTTTTTCAAAAGTGTTTTGAGCTCAAAATTTATGGCCATTTTTATAAACTAATGGTTATATGACTTGTTTTTTCAGTGTAATAGATGATTTTTTTATTTAGTATGCTTCCATGGGATCTAGAAGACATACTATTATTGAATCTTATGATGAGATCTTGTTGGTGGATCTGTTTTGGAGTAATGTTCATTGGGTTTCTAAAGATGTGTTTTATGTTGTGATGTGGTCATGAACCGTTCTCTGTTGGAAATCCTTTCTATTGATCAACCTAATAATTCAGTTAATATGTTAAATCCACTTCTTAGAATGATACGTTATCCCATTTGTTAAAATAGAGAGATGTTTGGGATTGATTTAATGTGTCTTCCATTTATGTCTATTCTCTCGGTTGTGTTAGTTGAGCTCAGTGATGTATAGTGGGTGTTTTTGTGAGTCTTGTTCATTCGTATCCTCATTCTGAGTGAGAGAATATAGTGTTGTGTACCTCCATGTTCTTGTTTAAATAAAAATTTCCTGTTGAGGAAGATAGTTTCATGGTGTCTATGGGTATATTGTTTCCTCTTGGGTGTGTTATACGGTACAGTGTGGAACTAAGGGATGAAGTACAAGTTGGGTATTATCAAAGCCTAACTGTGAGTCAAGAGATGCTTCAACCATCAGAGTTTCATCCATAAGTTTAGTAGTGAAGTTGGCATGTAGTCAAGAGTCCTAGGATTTTTGGTTGTATTGATATGATCATAGCTTTATCATTTTAGTGAGGTATTTACATTGTTTATTTTGTGGTTTCAATGGCCTAAATATAGGTTCCCCTTTCCTCCCATCCTTAATTGGTGGGGGTTTGGATCTATGTAGAGAGTATTGGCCTAGTTCTGATCGCCTCCATTCGAGAGTGGGTGGCTTAAATGTTAATGATGTGTTCCTCCATACTTGGGTTAGTAGGTTGTCGCTGGTGAGTTTTAGAGGGATTGGGTGAGTGAGCCCTAATTCATGCTCATGTAGAATTCTTGTTTGTTTATTGAATGTTGGGTTCTAATGGTGGGGAGACCCACCATGAGTCTCCTTGATTTTTCCTCCTTGGATCTTATATTGTTATAGTTGTTTCTTAATGGTGTGGATTCCATCTTATAATCATCTGGAATCATTAGTTTTCCTAAGATCTCGTTGGTTTGTGTGATTGTTGGGTTCATTGGTTAAAGGCCCAACAATCGGGTTCTTGGTTTTGTTGTGGAGGTAGTCACTCGATCATTCAGTTGATTCTGAAGAAGTGGGTGAGATTTGGGCTTTTGGTTGAGGTAAGAGAATTGTTTTCCATTAATGGTTTATGGTGTTTCATTGAATTAGTTGTCTAGACCATATAGAAAATGAATCATTTGGTGTTTATCAATTAGTAAAAATGTGCTATGTATTTCTGGGGGTGGAAAGATTTAATGGTGGGGAGACTTGTCACACCCGGTTTTTATTCATTTCATGTCATGGTTTTGATCTATTTCATTATAAAACCCAATCCATTTATTGGGTGTTTTGTGAGTTTAATTTTGAGTTTCGAACTACCATATATTTCTAATCACTCTAATCCGGGTTCTCCATTTCTTGTTTAGGAGTTTTTGGAGAAAGGGTTGTTACTTCATGATTTGGGCCAACTGTGAGCCCATATCCCGATTTGAAAACATATTTTTTTTATTTTACAGCTAATTCATTTTTTTTATGCTTTTTGACTCATTCCGCTTCAAAATTTTCCTATACTTACATATTAAAACCACCATATCCTTTTTTACCACATAGACATTCATAATCATAGTGAATTGTGGTTACTTATTTAGATATTGGGCATGCCCTTGGGCCCATTTCCTATTTAAAAAAAAATTGTTTATTTTTTATATAATTCAAGATTTAATATATTTCAAAAATTATTCTTCCCCCTAGAATAAAATACCCCTATCCTCACCCCCATTATTGATTTTACCTTTTTGGAGCTCATATGAGTCACGGATTAGGGATAACTTCTCAACGTCTCTCAAACAGTCTAGAATTAAAAAGGTCAATTATTTATTCCATAAATAATTCCATTAATACTATTTTTCCCACAAAGAATCTTTCCATGGTTTATCCTGAACATATGAGACTCTCCTGGAAGTTTCAATTCATTCAATTTTCTCTATGGATGCAGATCTAACAGAAGACAACGATATTTCTACAAGAAAAGGTGAGATTCCTTCTCCTTTCCCCTCCCACTTCTTCATCCATTCATTATTTCTTGGTTTTATAATCTCCAATAGTCATGATAGACCTAGGTTCTACTATCCTATGATTTTTATGGTGCTTTTGTTCGTTTGGGTCTCTTCATCACAGGTTTAGGGTTTGTCAACCCTTAGATGATGATATTGGGTGTGTGTTTCCATTACACCAAGGATTTGAGGTATGATATCCCTTGAACATTCCTTTATATTTTAATAATAACAATTTCTTATATTTTTCATCTGGTATATATTTTTATTATTATTTTCCAGCATTTGGATAATTTTGTTGGGGAGAAAAACGGTTATTTAAACCTTGTTTTGTGAAAGGTGGTGTTGTTTTATCCTAATGTGAACAACAAGTGTCTGTTGAAATGTATCACTATCATTCAAAACTATTTTGTGTTTTTGAGAAATTATTTTATAGTATTTTTAATATTATAAATTATATTTTATAAAATTTGGCATGCAATTGGTGTTTTATTCTTTGTCAAGTGCTTAAAATAAATTATTTTGTTTAAAAGGGCATGTCAGGTGTTCGATAAATTGTCCGGTTGGATTTTATGTGTTATGTTTGATTTAAAAATCAATTTTTTTTATTTATAAATGTATTGGATTAATAATAAAAGATATTTTTTTTCTCATATGGCTTTGCAATTTGATTTTGGTTTTACAAACAAATGGGTTTTGTTTTACAACATGTTTTGGCATGACTTGTTGGAAAATGGCCACTTTCATATCCTTATGAAAATGTTTGTGTTTTGAATATGTAACATGAACTTTTTAAGTGGTTTATGAATGTGTTTTGATGATTTAAATGGTGTTTATACACCTCCTTAATAAAATTTAAATGCATACATTTGTCAAAGGATAATTTTGAGAAAGGTGTAACGGCCCGTTTGGCATTTGTTTTTTTTTGTAAAAATGGTTTCCATGTGTATTTCATGTTCTTTCTAATGGTTAAATTTTATGGTCCATGAAAATGATTTATTAATAGGTTTTGGGGAATCCAAATCATGTCTATTATGTTATTGATCGTTTTGTGGCCTTAAAAGTGCATTTTTGAATGGACCTTATGTGAAAGGCCTCATTATACTCCTTGAAATTGTTTTACGAATCATTTTAGTGGATTATTGATTCCTGAAAGAAATTTGAAGAATGTTTTTAGGTAATATGTGTTTTTATGGTTTGGTAATGGAATTTTTATTTGGAATGTGTATTTGATGATATGTTTCACTTGATTGAGAACTAAAGGGGATCTCGGGTATCTAGGTGGGTGGACGTGTACTGGTATACTAGTGATACAGTGGGGTTTGGCCCCTGTTTCACATAGAAAGTTTGATGATGACAACACTAACTAAACTATGATGATGATGTTGATTTGGGCCTCTTGGTTATGGATACACTCCATACAAGTGTCTCGTTTTCACAAGAATAGATATTTATTATAGTTACTTTCACCGAGATATGAGGTACTTGGGGCTCACAACTAACTAGTGCCTAGGGGTGTTCCATTTATTTGTGCTCATTGGAAATTTTATACTCACCGTCGGCATATGGTATGTTTGGTTGGTAAATTCAGTAGTGTGTGTTATTTATTTATAAGTTTTTATTATTTAATGAAACCCTCATGAAAACAATTTTAATTTTGAAGTCACACCTCTATGAATATTGTTACAAGAATTCTTGTTTTTAAAACATGCATGTTTTTGTCTGAATTTTTTTTATATAGCATGTGACAACATTTGTAAAACATATATTTATATATTTTATTGAAAACTTGAAATTGATGTTTCTTTTATTTTAATGGATGTGCATGGGGAATAGAATATCGGGCTAACCTACTGTGTTTTAATACTCACACCTATAGTCTTCTTCAGTTATTATCCCTTGTGCAGGTTTCAACTTGAGTTCGATTGACTTGGCAGACATGTGATCATTATGTTAGAGAATGATCAAAAGGGCCACTTGGAGTTTGTTAGTTATTAGGTTTGGGTGGATGAGTTGTTGGTTTAGTTGTACTTTATGTTTCATGTACTAATAATGTTTATTTCAGTTTTTATATAAATGTATTTTGGGATATACATTTTATTCCTCTGTTTGTTTGATTGTTTATAAATGGGTGAAATAGTTCCCTTGTGTACTCTATTGATTTCCTTGGTTCTTGTCTCCATCCCAAGAGGATCATGAATGCCTCTCGTGACTTGTCACGGGCTGGCCCTTGGGACCAGTTTAGGAAAGACACGAGCTAGTTCATGACATCATGGTATTCCGAATTGGAATCATGATTAATATTTAAGAATTTAACAAAGGAATTGTGGATAGAAATATTCACATCAGAGAATATCAAGTTTATTGCCACATTGTAATTGTTTGTGTTGATGATATTATCTTTAATGGTAATGATGAATGAATCTGTGAAATATTTTATTATGAAATGGATAATGTATTTTAAATGTCCATGCCGAGATAAATGAAATAAATTCTTGGGTAATAGGTCTAGAAAAAGAAAGAAAACATTTTCCTCTCCCAAGAATATTAGGAAAAATAACTTCTCAAGAGGTTTGGAATTGAAAATTCAAGACCTGTTTCCTCACCCATTTCAGGGGGGAAAGTTATGTAGAGATGAAGAAGCTAAGAAGTTGATCAAAATGAGTGTTGAAAGTTTATTATAGGTTTATTGTATTTGACTTCATCAAGACTAGTTGTTTTGAATTCTATTACCATATTTTCAAGATTTCAGAGTTTTCTAATGTAATCACATTTGATTACTAGAAATATAATGATTAGATACATCAAAGGAACAACATAATTCACAATCAGGTATCGAAACTCTGATAGTATTGATTTACTTTGGTATTCTAATGTAGATTGGGAAAGAAATTTTGATGATAGAATATCCATATCTGATGGTGTATTATTTTTGGGAAAGAATTGTGTTAGTTGGAATTCAATGAAAAAAATCATTAAACCTCAGTACAACGAAAGCTGAGTATGTTTCTGATACTCAAGATTCTACTCAACTCATGTGGATGAAAACAAAATTTAAAATTTACTTATTGATTTAAAGATAGCCTTAGACTTGGGTTTTGGAAATCAAGGTACAATAAATATCCCTAGATATACAGTGAATAATTATCATTCAAAACATAATGATTTTAAATATAATTTCATCAAAGAGCATGTCAAGAATAATGAATTGATGGTGGCGTATGTTCCAACATCAGAGCAGATTTCTGATATTTTCACAAAACCTTTATCAAAGGAATCAACCTCAAAAATGAGGATGAACATGGGTGTTCAACATATTTCTATAGAAGGTGGAGTTATGTGTATTCATTCCCTCTCTAATATTACATTTGTACAGTTTTTTCAAGTGAAGAATTGTTTTTCATTATAAATCTATTGAATAAAAGAGATATTTGTGGGAAAGCGATGAATTCTGCATTATTTTGTTTAAGAACTATTTTAATTGATTTATGGAATAGCTGTAGGAAAAGAAATTGTTTTTTTCATAGAAAAATGAAGAAATGAAATATAAAAGAATGATGTTTTCATGATAATTTTTTATATCATTGTTTTGATATTAATGATTTTTGTTTCCAACAAAGTGTTAGCACACATAGGCTTAGAATTGATGATATGTAATCCATTTCATGAGGATACAATGTCTGATGATTTTTGAAACATGGATAACAACAAAATAAAAAAGGGTATATTATTCAGACCAACTAGATGATGAAGGTGATGAAGGATTCAAGAGTTGTATTTTATTATCAAAGTTGGTTTTGAAGAAATAAAATCACATCACATTGTTTTGGAAAATAATTGTTTTGGGTTTTTCTGAAAATAATGGTATTCAATTTTTTTTTTAAAAAAAATTAGAAAATAATCGTATTTATATTTATCATATCCTGATGGTAGATAGAAATAAGTGGTACAAATATTTTTTTGAGACAATCAGAAAATAATCCTACCATGATTGAAGAAGTTGTGCCGATTGTGTTTCAAATCAATCCAAGTGGTACAGATGGAAAGTTGGTGCTGATGAAAGTGGTACTGATGAAAAGGTGGTGCTAATGAAGGTGGTGATGAAGGAAAATTAGGTGCAAATGAAAAATGTGATGTCGATGGAAGGTGGTTCCGATTTATGTGGTACAAATGGGAGAGGTGATACCGATGGAAAGTGGTGTTGATCGAAGTGGTGCTGATGGAAGAGGTGAAACTGGTAGAAGATGGGACACTAAATTTTTTATCAAAAAAATTTATAATCAGGTAAATTAAAAGGAATGATATAGTCTTGATTGAGAATTAATCACATTCAGATTGTATTGTATCGTATCCGGGCAGATCCTTGTTTTAATATTGTATCGTATTCACGAAGAACATTTTTTTATCAGATTGTATCGTATCCAGGTAGATCATTATTTTTAGACTGAATCTCATATGGGTAGATCATTGTTCTTTGATGTTGTTTTATTGTATCCAACAATCACAACCATAATAATTATAACCATAATGATCATAACCAGAATGATTGTGACCAAAATGATCGTAACCAAAATGGTCATAACCAGATTGATTGTAAACCAAATGATCATAACCAGAATTATCATAACATGAAATGATCATATACAGATTGATCATATATAATATGATTGATTCCGGACTATTTTTATTCATAAAATATCATTCTTGGGTTGAGACGAAAGGAAATAAGTAGGAATTAGTTGAATGTCGCAATAAATTCCAATTGATATTAGATGATTCAAAACATGATCTTCAATGAATTCAATGTCAAGAATGTAGCCGTGATTCAAGTAGAAGTTTTGACTGTTAAGATATGTTTTATTAAGAGGTTCAAGAGAAAATAAAGGAAAGTGGAGATTGATGAATTAATTTTCAAAGGGGAGAATTACATTTAAAATAGTGATTGATTCTCATGTGGAGAAGTTTCTTTCTTCAAACACATTGAATTATTATGGTATCATGCATTGTTTTGAATAAATCATCATGAGAGAATTAGATACAGATGATCAAACCCATGTATTTCTCATCAATTATAATTGTATTGATATTTGAAATGGGTGTCTATAAAATAAGATATGACGATTTTAGAAGTTTTGAGAAAAATTAAGATACATTGAGAGAGTCCTAATTTCACTATGATTTTAGGAGAAATTCATATTTGGGTGAATTTAAGTGTGCCGAAACATGTTTTGGAATTCCCACCTAATCATTTTTTGGGTCACCTATAAATGGGTAATTAGTACATTGTACTATGTAGAGGATTTCACTGTTCATTGTAGAAGAGATAGAAGCTCTGGGTTTCTATAGAGAACGAGAGATCAATTCTATTCAGATTGAAAATTGACAATTGAAATAGGTAATTTAAGTTTATCCAACTCTTCTCTATTGTTTTCTATTAGAAAATAATATTGGTAGTATTGTTTTCTAAGACTCGGACTCAGAGGAATCGAACTCTGAAATGATGAGACTCAGTTTTTCTTGACAATGTCTAGGTTATTCTTACCTTTCTCCTGGGATTGGAATTGATGAATTTTGTTTCAATTGAATACATGTTTATAATTGAAAATGAGACCAAGTGACATGAGCTATTACAAAACAATTGTCTTACACTATTTTTTTAAGATGGTGAACATGTACTAGTTGGATATTTTCACAGTGCTACATGAGTTTAATGGTTATTCCTACTCATCGTAATCCAAGGATTTCTTTCATAGTGGATTTTATGGTATTGGATCACTTCCAAACTATAAAAAGGACCTAGATAGTCTTATTTAATAGTGAACCTTGTAATTATTATTGTTCCTTTGAATGTGTGTTGATTTGTTTCTCAGTAGGGAATAAAATCTTTAACAAGAGGATAGGGTTGTTTCAATTGATTCGAAACATAAATGAAAAATAGTGTCACTGATTCAACCCCTCCACCTCTCAATGATACAATACTCCAACATGGAGCTTTTAGTATGTATATTACTCTTATTGAGTCCCACTTGCATGCATTTGATTATTCATTTTTTTTATGATGATGATGTAATACATGGACCATTCCAAGATGAGGTGGGAACCTAGATGATAAGTGAAAAGCACTAGGATAGGGATGAAATATGATATGTGTCTAGAGATAACTCAGGGATGATACCCGTAGGATATGTTATAACTATTATGTTAAAATGGATCATCTAATATAACATTCTCAAGACATGTCAGATAATTTATTTTCATTATTAATTTTTTTTATTTTACGTACGTGAATGATTACTTTTGGAACCACATAAAATAACAAACAAACATAATACATAATGATTTGAATCATGGTTTTCTATTAATGAATGTTCATTTTTTAGCATGACAACATCATATGAACATTTGTAATATAAATGGACTATAATCATCAAGAAATATTAAAACAACCTCAATGTTATATAAATATCCAATTCCTTAAACTACCTAAATTTTATAAAAAATCAGGTGTAAGAGGAACTCTTCTGCCAACGTTTATTGATCCTCCTAACACCGAGGAGATATTGAGAGAGTAATTGGTAGAAATAACTAAATATTAAAGAAAATAATTATCCAAATCAATCATGATTAAATTTTAGTTGCAATTGATTGAGATAATCACGGTTTTGATTTTGATTAGCTGGGACATTAAAAAACTATTCAAGGAACCATGATTTATTAATGTTGGATAGTTTAGATTCTATATTGAAACTATCCAATTAGTGGTGTATCGAAATATAATAAACTAAATGGATATGTTTCAAGTATCCATTCCACTAGAATAATCAACTAGAAGAGTATTCTAAATCTATTACTAAGGGATTATATGGTTTGGCAAAATAGTTGGGGACTTTTAATGATTTAATTTTTTATTCAATAATTACATATAAGGTAATTAATATAATGTAATAACTACTAAATTTATCAATGGTAGATAAAATGGAAATAACTAGAACCACCATATAAATATCACTGTGATATATAATATATAAATCAACTATCCTAACTATCCATAACATCCAAGAGTGGTATATGAACATGCACATATCACTCCAATATGAAAGGAATAATTATATTTTGGAATCCTCAATTGATGAAAATCCCCCTAAGGGATCATGAAATATGTATAAATATTAATATAAAGATAATTTAAATGATTCACATAACATATATTGTATCATATTTTCATTGTTTCCAATCAATTGTAGAAAATGCATGAGGATAAAAATTCCAAAAAGATATTTGCTAATCTCTAATAATTATATCTAGAGAGGGAATGGAATGAATGTTATGAGATGTATAGTGAACATTATAAGCAAAATATTTTATAAGGGAATGATTTAGGATCTCATGAAATCAAGATGATCCTGTACATTGAGGGGATTCAAGCCTTTGGGTTCAAGTTGAAATATGAACTGACAATTTATCTCATTCTTTCTACTTTAACATCAATATTTTTGTGTTTTATTGTTAATTACAATTTTAATTACATAATAAAGTCACTCCTATATATATTGCCTTCAGTTATCCATGATGACAAGGATTTGAAGAATACAAATTATATAGTTATTACGACCAATAATAGGAGTAAGGGAAAGGATAATGGGTATAAGGCTAAGACAAATCCAAATATATTGATTCACCATCCTTATAAAATGGAAAATATAATGAGGGATGTTAATTGGAATGTAGTTTTCTACTTTATTTGTAGGAAAGGAGGAAACTAGAAGAAGCACAGAAGATATGGGATGAATAAGAAAGGTGATACATCTACAAAAGTTATTTTTTCCATTGAATTCAATGGGTCATTATCAAAAAGTTGTTCATTTGACTTAAAATATGTATTAAACTTTTTTATTCCAATATAGGAACCATGTATATTCAAATAGTTGTAAAAGGTGATGTGTATATCTGATCCATGAATGGTGATATGTTATAAGTCTTTGAATTTAGATATTCTATCTGAACATTTCCATGTGGTTTGGTTATTGCATTATGTTATTTTTTTATGTTTATTCAGTAAACATAAATGTAATGTATTATTCATGTCTGGAAACCATGGGATTTTATTTCATGTTTAAAAAAACGTTTTTTAATTTAACAAGGATAAAATATTTTATGGAATGTTGAATCTTATCAATGGATTTTATATACTTATACTGAAAACATGTAATTTAAATCAATGGAAAAACCAGTGAACATTAATCATACAAGACCTACCTATGGAACATCAGGATTGGTCATGTATATAAGATATGATTACATATATTACATTGAGAAAGGAAATTAGACTCAACTTATTTAAACCCCCTTGATTCTTATCACACTAATTTACAATGGAAATGTCTAAATAACCCTTTAATAGGATGGGGTAATAGCCACTGAATTACAAAAATTAAATCATATTGACATATGTGGTCCATTTTTAGTAGACACACGGGGTGGGTTTTCATACTTCATTACTTTTACAGAATAATTTACTAGGTATGTTTATTTATTTAAAATGTGGTATTAGTCAAATTCCATTTAGATGCTTAAGGAATATCAACATGATGTCAAAAACATACATAGTAAGAAGATTAAATTACCTCACTATGGTTGAGGTGGATAGTATCTTAACCAAGAAATCATTGATCACTTTAATAAGTGTGGGATAATATCCCAAACCACCCCTCCTTATACATAATAGTGTATTAGTGTTATTGAGAGGAGGAATTGGAGCCTACTAAACAATTTCAGATCAATGATGTTTGATTAAACTCATCCATTATATTTTTAGTGATACTACTTATAGTGGGAGACATATAATTTTATTCCATTTCCAACTAAAGTTACATATAAACTTCCATATGGGTTTTGGTGTGGAAAAACCTAATAAATCACACATACATGTATGGGGGTGAATTTCTTTTCCTGTCCATACCTAGTGAAAAATTTGAAGCAAGAAGAAATAATAACATCTTTATAGGTTTCCTAATGTAACCAAAGGATATTAACTATATATACCTTAAAATATAAATGTTATTTTGGAAATACATTCCATAATTCTATAAAGGGATCAAATTTATAATGGAAATAGAGAGATAATGGTAAATATTGATGAAGTTGATGCTCTTAATACACTAGTGTTTGTATGATAATTATATCCACCAGAGATAGTGGGTGATGAAGATATTACTAAGACACAAGTACTATGCAGTTCAACTAGAGAGTTTTTAGAACTAGAGTGATATGGATTTATTATACAGGATATATGTTAAAAATTACTCCTATAGAATAGCAAACCTATATCCTGTAAGGAAGAAGTTAATGGAAGATATGCTGATAAAGAAAAATATTCCATGCATTTTGAGATGGATTCCATGTACTAAAAGCATGTTTTGATTTTTTTAGACCTTATAGCTAATAAAAAACCCATTAGGTGAAAATGTGTATTCAAGAAAAAAGGTGTAAATAAATTGTATGATAAATTCTTATAAGGAATAATATTAGTAAAGGGTTTCAGGAAACAACATGGAATAGACTATGATAATGCCTTATCACCAGTAGAGATTCTTAAATCCTGAAGAATGTTACAACTAATATAAAACCTCCCTCATTTTGAGATTTCAAAAATGAATGTCAATATTATTTTTAAATGGAATGTTGGTTAAGGATGTCTATTTGACTGAACTCAATGGTTTTTTTATTAAATGAAACAATTCAATGTGTGAAAGCTTTATAGATCCATTTATGTGTTGAATCATGCATCATGATCATGGAATAATCATTTTAAGGAGGCTAAATGAAAATTTGGATTCATTAAATATTAAAGTGATCCATTTAATTATAAGAATGTTAATTGGAGGAAAATAATTTTATTCATATTATATTTTGATGATATATTAATTATGGGAAATGAATTGGAAGTCTTATAGTTCATTAAGACTTTGTTAAATTAATGATTCTCCATGACTGACTTAGGTGAAGTTTCATAATTTCTAGCGATAGAGATCTATCGTGATAAAATTCATAGTATACATGGTTTAACTAAAAGTAAATATTTTAAAATGTATAGTATGGATGAATATATGATTAGGTTTTTTTCAATGTCACATGTTATATGTTAATCGATGAAAATGTGTCCACAAACGTCGGTGAATATTGAATGAATGAGTAGAATACCATAGGCCTTTATAGTGCGATCTACCATGTATGTCATTCCATATACTAGGTTTAAGGTTTCATTTTCTCAAATAATGGTGGTACGATATAAATGTAATCAATGATAGATTCATTGGGAAGATGTGAAAACAATCGTTAAGTACTTGAGGCATACAAAGGATATGTTCCTTCTGTAAGGAGGAGGTAAGGAATTAGTTGTGAGAGGTTTCACTGATTATATTTTCCAAATTGTTGGTGATGATAAAATATTGTTGTGAAGCTATGTATTTTTATTGAATGGTTGTGTAGTGATCTAGAGAAGATCAAAGAAACCTGTGGTCATAGATTATATAGTTGAATATCAGTATATACCAACTTTTGAAGTAGAAAAGGTGGCGGAATGGATACAAATATTTGTCTCAAACATTGTTTTTTGGCCAAGTAGTACAGACCATATTTTATTTTATTACGATCTTACTATAGTAGTGGTTCTTACCAAGGATCCCAGGTCCCAATAAAGGAAAATAGTATACTTAAAAAAATAATATCTTGGGGGATTTAACATAGAGAATTTAATTCCTTATTAGTAGAGTATCCATAGAGGAAAATGTTTCAGAACCCCTGAAAAAAATCATATATCAGCATAATCATGATTTTTATGAGAATGCAAGTGGATTACGACTTGATAACAACTGGATCTAGTGAAATTGGTAGTGTCTTAAGTGGGTTCCCTACAAAAAACTTGTATATGTAATTTTATTACCATTACATGTGTATAATTTTATATACTAATATGTGATTATGTTACTATAATAGTGAAGATACTTTAATGAAAACTATAATTAAGGTAATTACCTTAGACTATAAATATTATAAAATGGTTATAGTTGTTCCCAGTCTATTGTAAGAATCTATAGATACCATGTTAGAAATCATAAATATATGTCCTATGTTGTAGATACATCCCATTGACAGGGCACATATCATGCAAAAATATTTGGGTTGGGGGATCATAAGCAATGAATCATTATCACAAAATGATTATACATTCTTATCTTGAGTAGTAGTGATTATGAGGATAGACCCACAAATAAGAACACCACTTGTTATGAGTTTCATTGGTTATTCCAATCTATAATAATGTGTACTAATCTTCTGAAATTATATCATTACCAGTGTGATTCATTTGATCACATTACTTAATACTAGAAAATGTCCCAAAAATTAATTTCATGGAGATGTATATTATGTTGGGTGATTCATTTATAGTATGACACTGGTTGAATGTTCATGATATAATTTCCCTCTTAAAAGTTGAGGAAGGGATATCTTGGTCCTAGTTGATTGGGAAGGTAGTATAATCTTAAATCAATTCCCATGGTTTTAAAGGGTATATATGTATAGTATGATCAAATAAAAATAAATTGAGAGAGTATTATGACCCATTCTATTTATCATGATTTATTGGATATCACCATAAAAGAGAGATTAAATTACATATGGCATGATTGTAAGAATGGTTTTCATTACTATAACTTTACCTTATATTCATAGGGGCCTTTATGGGTTTCTAGACTCTACCATTGGTCTATCAATTGTATTCAAATCTATTTAAATAAGGTCCTAGGGAATCAAACACAATAGTGTATTCAAGAATATTCTATATTCTATTGATTATGTCTATAGTACACGGTGGGCCCCAACACAGGGTCTGAGTGTTTTCCAAGTATAATCAATCACCAGAAAATAAATAAATTCCTTATTATTCAAGTACGGAATAATTATGATGAGTTTCTTTAAAATATACTGACAATTTATTTATTGTAATCATGGAATAATTTTATATGAATGAATATAATTTTAATATTTAAGGATTGTTTAATATTATCAGGAATTACGAGTCGAGTTAATGGATCGATTTTATCACATAATATATTAATTATATATTATAAGACAGTGATAAAATATAGATGATGATTATATATCATTTAGTTCATAATAACAATTCATTTATTAATTATTTAATGAACATTAAATAAACAAGGGTTTAGGAACCCTATCCAAATATTTTCAACAAACACTACTAATCTTAGAGGAGCACATTTTTTTTAGACTGTTCTTTCAAATGGATTGAGATATCCAATTTTCACCCACACCATAGAGTGATAAAGGCTCTTTAGGATTGCACAATCCAAGAAAACATTCAACGAAAAAAGGAAAAAAGATCAGGTGATCATCATGACATCAAATGAATTGTCAATGCTCCACCCTAGAACAAAAAATATGATCAACATAATATGTATTGATTCATGAAGCATAATATAAAATCTAGTGGGATTATTCCTTAGATCCTTTTGGAAATGGTTTCCAATGATAAGATATAATGAAGTGCTCTTGAAATTTAATGTTTTAACCAGGAATGTGAAATTTATATTCTATAATAATTCACATGATATCCTCAGACAACTACTACGATCGAGAACACCAAAGATGACGATGTCTGATCACTCTAGTGATGGAAAATTTTAAATCCCCAACCCACCCACTTAAATTTTATGCCCCGGTACAATCATATACAACATAGAGCATGATTCCATGAAATAGTGTGGCTAGTCACTATGTAGGAGAGAAGTATAGGTGAAATGTTTTTGTTCTTCAACATATCATCTGGTCTTTGTCAGGGTTTTGTTTTAAATGATGTAGTAACTAGGGGTGTCCAGACCCAACCCAACCCAATCAGTTCGACCTGACCTGAATGGGATGGGTCATGTTGGGTTGTGTTATATAGAAAAAATGGGTTTCATTCTTCTTGTTCTGACACGTACATGGGTTGGTTCGTGTCTTTGGTTGGAATGATTTAGACCCAACCAAACCTAGTGCCCGATGGGTTCTAGAAGAAATCATATGTAAGTCTCGGCCTCGTTAAGTCGCGGCCCTGCCCCGGGCATTCCCTCCCTCCCCCACTCACTCTTACCTTCTATTCTTCTCCCCAAACACATAACTTCCCTCACAGTGAAGAACTTATACTCCCTCTTTTTCTCATGATCGACAGGAAGCAAAACCCCAACACCCCACTCCCCATTCTTCCAACTACCCCGAGTAGCCACAACCCCTCACCTTCTAATCTATCTTGTCATTCCCTTTTGAAAACCACTCCTTACATCATCCTCTAATTTTTCTTTATTTCCCACCTTCGTTCCCACCTCGAAAAGGGTTCAAAAATCCCCTCATCCTCTGATAGACACTTTCCCAGCAATTCAGATTTAGGAGAAATCCCTTGGATCATGTTTCCTCATCCTCCATTCAATAGTTTCATGTGCGTTCTTGCATGGTATTAACATTTAAGCAATTAATTTTTCATCATGTTATTTTTAAATATATTTGACGTTATGAGTTATCAATTTTTTCTACTCTAATAATATTATGGTTCCGTTAATGATTGGTCACTTAACTAGTTTGACTCAACCTATAAATATTCCACTAGAACTATTATAGTATACCGAACTCTAGTTTTGTGATGTGGTTTTTGTAGGGATTTTTGGATGTATTGGTTGTGCATCCACAAATTTTCTTCAAGGAATAACCTGAATTCTCATTTTTCATTGAATTTTTGAAAATAATTAACTAGATCAGTGAGAAAAGGTTCATGTCATCATTTCTGGTTTGTTGTTTTTAAGTTGTTTCATAAAATTTATGTGATTTTTGAGAATAATATTTTTACTTGTTCATTGTTGCTGGTATGTTGTGCAGAGATATAACCCTTGATTGATTCAAATTTTCTATTAACAAGTTTTCATGAATTGATATTTTTGATATTAACTATTATGTTAATCATGGTTGTTCTTATTTATTATCCCCTTCTTCATTTTGATATTAACATTTAAACACATTGATCTTATATAGGGTGAAAGATGGTGGAGTCTATGCTAGATGGGTTATTGCTGCCATTGCCACCGAGTGAGAAATGGATGGGTAATGTATTTAATGTTTAATGTGTTTGATTGAATGTTTTTTCTTAAGTATTCTTAAAAATAATAAAAATCATTATTTTTTAGGGGGTACACAAACATTATAATTCCAATACAAGATTTTCTATGTACATCAAATCATGAAAATAGGGAAATCAATTGTCCCCTTATTTTTTGAGTTTGGAATTTTCCATCACCCTCCCAAATAAACTTTTGGTGATTAAATATATTTATGGCATTGTTGTAGAAATTTTTTTGTATAACTTTTACATTATCTATGATGTTTGTTATTCTATTTTTATGACTTATTTTTCTAGTTATATGTTTATATATAAGTCAATCAAGAGTCTTCTAGATGGAAAGCCCATTCCTTGGAAATCTTATTTGCTCTCAGAAGCCTGGATGCGGGCTGATTTCTTTGGTCTATATATTTTCTATCCACTACTCATTTTATAAATTTCTGAACGTCTATTATGTACCTTTCTTTATTTCCATGTGGCCAAATTTGATGTTTGTTTTTGTTTTCTCCATCTATATTGGTGTTATATACTTCACGATGAAGTATATTTCTATGAATATTTTTATAATGTAATCTAAGTTAATATATTTTACTCCCCATTTAATACAAATACTAATTTTTAGTTATTATAGAATTATCTTCTTATTATTTTTTTAATATTCTTTTTGATCGAGATATTTGTGGCTACATGTAAACTCAAAATTGAAATATATATCATACAAAATGAGATGGGTTTTTATGGATCTTTTTCTATTTTGAGTAGGTTCTTGGTATCTATGAAAATCATTATTGTTGAGAACAATCAAAGACTATGTGATGTGTCTGGGTGGTGCAGGCTGGTGCAGGGGTGTATGGGGGAGGGAGGCTGGTACAAAAGTCCTGGTGTGCTGGGGGAGGGAGGCTGAGTCTGGGTCCATCGGGTTGGGTATGGGGGAGGGGTGTAGGTAGGTGATCTGGGGGGAGTGGGAGACTGGTGCAGGGGTCCATTGGTTTGGGCAGGGGGAGGGGTGCAGGTTGGTGTAGGGGACCATTGGAATGGGTCAGGGGGGTCTAGGGGATGGTGTGTGTCCATCGGGTTGGGTCGGGATGGGTTGGGTTGGGTTGGGTCAGGTTGGGTCTAGAGGTATGGTTTATGACCTGAACCAAACTGACATGACCTAAAATGGGTTGGGATGGTTCATGTCATTCGGACATGCGTCGGGTAACTCGACCCTAATGGGTTGGGTTGGGTCGGCTTTAACAACTCATGATGCATCTGACCTGACCCAACTAGATCAGAACATTTTTGATCTGGTCATGTCCGGAAATGACCTCGACCAAACCCGTGATGACCCATACACACCCCTAGTAATAAATGGTGAAATGCATTGTATTTATCCTTTGGGACACTATGACATCATGAAATTTTAAGTGTTTCCCCTAAACATAGTGGAAAATTTATTATATGAAAAGTAAAAATGGGATTAGAAGGAAGAATAATCTCCAAATATCCAAAATCTATAGATTATAGGATTGTTAGATTATTTATTTGATGTAATCTTTATGTCATTGAAATTATGTAAAATATAAGTATTTTATTCTCGGTTCTACCCATCCATTTAAGAATTTTATCACTAAAAAATCTAATTAGTGTCAATTTAAAACACCATTAATTAATATACTTCAATTTCTGAAACACATCATTAAATCTGGTTTCCCTAAATTAGATACATTTATAAACATTGACAATTACCAATGTTTATAAATGTATCTATTTAGAGCCACAACATTTACCAATGATTGTTTGTAAAAATGGTAAATAAATATCATTATTTCGGAACACCTCATTTATGAACATTCTTAAGAAACATTTGTAAATGAATATCCTTCTACAGATTTTTCTAAACAACATCACTATTTATTTTTTATTTAATTTTATTTTTTATTCAATATTTCATTATATATATATATATTCTTAATTTTTTTAATTTTAAAAATTTATTTTTCAACATTTTTTTAATTTTTTTAATGTTATATTTTTTTCAATATACAATTTTTTAACTATTAAAAAACTCGTAAGATTCCCCCCCCCCAACCTACCCCAAACCACCTCTACCACCACCCGCCCCACCCCCACACCCTTGCAAACTAATCGATACACCGTATAACCAGTCTACCCCACCTCCAACCTGAAACCCAATTGTATGACCCCTCTTCTCCATCCCCAACATCCATTTCAACCCCACCTGCATCCCATCCCCATTCAACTTCCATCTAGTACGCTCAATTACCCCTACATCCCAATACCATCCTCTAGGATGGCCGGACATTTTTATCCCATAGACATTCGACACACATCCATTGCCCCTCATCTAGTACCCCATAAAGCCACCCCTACCTGCACCCCATTCCTGGCCACCTAAAAAGTATCCAATGATAGAAATCATACTTTTCACCTCCACAACATACCATTAATCCAGTGAACCAACTCACATAATATAATTTTAATTATTAAAATATATTATTTAATATTTATATATATAAATATATTTAATTATTCTAAAATTAACATATATATTTTCTATATAAATATATAAACATATATATGTTTATAATATAATATATTTATATATATATGTTAGTGTGCGTGTGTGTTTATATTTTTTATATATGTGTTTGGATTTTACATATATGACTATATATTATATTATATATATGTGGGTGTATGTGTCTATGAGTCTATATATTACATATATATGTTTATATATATTATATATTTTATGATTATATATATATGTTTATATTATATATGTACAGAATTTTTATTAGATGTATATAAGTTTATATATATGTGTGTTTATTTTAATTATATTCTATCTTTATATATATGAGTGTTTGTGTTGGTGTTTATGTGACGTCCAGAACCAAGATTCTACTCAACAGTTCCCTGAGATTAGCTGGCCACATGGCCTCAAGTGCCTCTCCCTAAACACCAGAGGGTGCTGCCTAAAAGCAAGGCCCAATGGTTTTTCTGTGGTTAATACTATTCCTTCATTACCAAAGTGGAAAACAATAGATAAGTAATAACTAACAGTAGATAAGTCATATATAAATAGATGTAATGACACAAAAAAATATAACAACAATGAAATAACAACAAACTAATAACTAGATAATGAATCATGTACAAAAGGATGAAAATGTATGCCATGGATCTACAAAGCAGGAAAATGTGGATACAAATAGTAGGAAGCAGTACTATAAAAAATGGTATCAAAAGGTAACAATCTATCTTGCATCACAAGCTCATGCCTGATCATCTGCAACCATCTTCATCCAAAATCAATTTATAAGTCACACATCCATAAGTGTATGCTTCCCCTTATATACACCAACAAGTATGTAGTCTTCCCGGGATACATAGGTGGTCTATAGTGGGTGTGAGATAAATCTCATTAATCCATCACCAATGGAGTCTATGAATATCTAATATGTGTATACTATATAGAAATGTGTAGATATAATAATTTAATGTTGTAAAAACAACTATAAATGTTTTTAATCTGGTCCCTGATAGGAAATTAGGCGAACACTACCTAATTTGGCCCATTCCATAATTAATCTAAAATAATGGCAAGGGTTTCAATTCTAGGGAACACATTTATATAGTATTCCATTCCCAGTATCATTGTAGTATGGGGGAATCCATTCCCATCATCACATTAGTATCCCTAGGGACGCTATGCACCAATAGTATCATTGAAAAGGTATATCATTCACAATGTTACTAAATAGTGTTTCCTTTCATGATATCACATTATAGGGATGTGATTCCCATATAGAATCATGAGGGATGTGTGCCCATAACGTATCAAAAGGGGAATTATTCCCAGAATCACATATAACACCTCCATGCCTATATTAATATAACATGTTCAACGGTCTTCATGCCCACTTAATATAATTATTACGGGTTATCATGACCATTTGGTATTAAGCAGCAAGGGTTAACATGACTATTCATTATGTATATTAAGGTTAATCCTTCCCTTATGTCATATCATTCCTCAATAACCAATTCATTTATTACAAAAAAAATTAATAATCCATATTCCATTTACATTAATTATTACAACAGTTTGACCATTGTCTATTTTAAATAAGTTATGTTATCTTACCACTCACCTAAATTCAATAAAAATCATTATAATCATCAAGGGAAATAGACATTTTATTCCACTACTTTAATTCCATATCAGCTTGTTATCATCATTTTAATTTAAATCCAAACACGCCCTTTGGTGTTTTGGGAACATGATCTTAATTGACCAAAAATACATAAGGAGGGAACACCGAAAAGGAATAGATCACCTTATTATTGACAATTCATGATGTGAAATGGTTTAAGTAGATCATTAGGTTCGAAGAAAGGAAACCAATTTAAGACTAATATTTTCTTGGGGAAATGCATAGTGAAATCAACATGTGGAATTAATGGGAATATTATAAAACATAAAATCATGAGGAATTACATATAGATCACCTACCTTACACTAGTATGTCTCTCTTCATCCAGTATAAGACTTTAGTTAAGAATTGATTGGAAGAAATTTTATTAATGGATAAATTCCTTGAAAATAAAGCATATGAGCCTACACCTCAATAAATTAATTGAGGTGAAGAAAAATGATGAACGACTAAAAATTAATTTAGATCATAACGATACAGATCCAACCAGATGAACAACGATTTGAACATACTAGTTATCGATGAATGAGACCAAAAACTATCAAATACTAAAAAAGGAGTTCGAAATGGATAATGGAGGGATCCCTTATACACTCAAATAGAAAACAAGATAGAGGGTTTGTTTAATTATCTTTTACAGAAAAAGGGTATTATTAATGAAAACAATTGGGTTCCATGGTTTGACCACCAAGTTGGACAAACCATGTTCCCACTATGTTACCCATGTAATAATGAGGGGAACGTCGCAAGGTTATATTAAACAGTTAGAGAAAATGTGTTCCAACCATGAAAAACACATATGCTAAAAGGATTACAGTTTTTTCCTGGGCATGTGGCCCCTAACACATGGCTAGGGAAAACTGTGCACCCTAGTTGAGCCCACTCTCCATACACTTATGATTAGAAGATCCCATGTGGGATGGCTTTCATGGTTTTTAATAACCATGTGGTCCATCCTATTCTCTACCATCATGAGTTTTGATCTCTTAAAAAGCCTCAACACCCCCCCAAAACCATTATAACCCCTTCATGCATTCATATTTGGTCACAAATGATGAATTAGAAAAAAAATTCAAAGTATTATATCCACTATTAAAAAACTGGTTCTTACAGTCTTCCCCCCTTAAAGGAAGTTTTCCCTACGTTCAATATTAATGCGGTAAATAACATCATATCAGAATAATTCCTTCCGCTAAGCACATAGGTTGGAATATCACACCAAAATATCATCCTCTACCCAGCCATGCAGCCATAACACCCATACTACATGGATAATCCAACCTATATGATCCTTCATGATCCCATAAATGATGTTTATAAGATACTCTTAAAAGGAATCATCAAAAACGATGTCGAAATCCTTGGGATCAATATTTTCATATGGATCAACAAGATTTTAGTAAAGCTATGAAATTTGGAAGACATCATTCATGGAACAATACCTATGAGGTAATTGATACAGATAGGCTTCCTAAATGAATCTCTTCAGAATATAAAATGGCCTGAAAATCATTGACAAAGGCTACCTTGACTATGTATCTGTGTATTCAAATGTTTGTGTGATACCCTATGTCTAGGTGATACCACTCAGAATACACAATCTCGGATCTCTATCTCTAGAGGTCATCGATGTTGACTGGGATAAATTTTTTTTCTATACTAAGCTGTAGAAATACACTTCATGATTAGATAAACCTATATTGAAGTCTCCCGAATGAGAATAAGATTGTGTAGTTCTCCCTATCCAACCATTAACCATAATAGGAGTGAATGTCATGAAATTCCATATATGTCCTCAAATGGAGCCATCTTCATCAACTTATGATAACTTTTTTTATAGAGGAAATCGATGAGAGGGACATATTTCTCCGATGAACTATATAAATATAAGACACATACAATGAGAATGTACTCATGGTCTTGTATATTTTATTACAAATAACAATCATTATGAGGTTTAATGGTTGTGCACAGAATCACCTGTGTAACAATAGACTTATGTAACCCTTTCCTTAACCTCAATGTGAAGAGAGAATCCCTATGTAAAATTATATTACAAGGGATCCCATGTATTTGAATAATATATAAGATATATAATCTTCCCATCTCACCAACATTGAATGTATCTTGAATGGGATAGAAGTTATTTACCTTCATTAGATAGTCAATTACTACCCATATAGTGTCATTACCACTAGGAGTACTTGGTAAGATGAATATAATGTCCATGAAAAATCATTCCATTTTCATTACTAGACATTACGCGGCTATGAAAATATATAAGATATCAGTTTCTCCACCTTCACCAATAGAAAGGTGTAACACATATTTATAAATCCTACTATATGATGCTTCATCCCTGGCCATTAATATTATCAATGCATATCATGATACCTCTTAGAGAAACCTGAGTGACCAGCCATTGAGAAGAATGTAACTCATGTACGAGATAATATATCATATATGTGGGAACCTAGATACAACCATGTATATGTAGGTTTCCTTAATCACCAATTGTACAATCCATATGCAGGTCCTCACCATTAATGTCTTCTCATAGGACCAAGACCACCAGATTAGAAAATTGACCCATCTTCCCATTCAACAGAGGTGAAGAGGTCATTGAAAGATATGTATGTTTAAACTATAAATGATTCCCATGAACCTCTATATGAATATCATAAAATACATCCATAAGTTTTAATTAACTAATGGCCTCTTAAACTATCATAATTTGAGTCCTCCTAATAATAGAATCAGATATAATATTTCCTTTCCAATGTATATAGACACGATCAATGGAAATGGAATACATATATTCTACACATATTCACTTCCTAAAATTTATGTCTCAATGTGTACATATACATTTGAGGATCCTATGATCTGTAAACATAAAAAACACTCACCCAGTATGTAATTCCTCCAACAACACAAGGTTTATACAACAACTGCCAACTTGAGATCATGCATTGGGTAAATCCGATCATGAGGCCTCAAATAACATGACCCACAAACAATGAAATTATATCACAGTATCAGTAGAAATCCCAAAAGAACACATTATATTCTTTGCCTGTATATGGATGAATTAGATTAGGTGTTGAGGTAATCCTTCCTCTCAACATTTAAAAGGCCTTATCGCATTCTTCATACCACAGGAACATAACAAACTTATTATTAATACTAGAAAGTGTTGAAAAAGTCATGATAAGTATTATATATGATGTATGTAGTAACCATAAAACCCTATGAAGTACTGTATGTCAAATTTGTTCTTTTTATACTACAAGGTAACTACATTCCCGACATTCTCTGTACCAACTGAAACTTCTACCTCTGAGATAATGTGACCTGATAACTGAACCTTATACATCTGTAAATGAAATTTGTTGAGATTATCATATAGATGGTGATCTCTCAGTGTATTCAAAATTTTCTAAGGATGAGGGCATGGTCATTCCATGTATAAGAATACACAAATATATCATCTAAAAAAACAGGACAAATGAAATTTAAATAGGGATGGAAAAACATATTCATAAAATCCATAAAGATGGTAGGAATGTTAATAAGAATGAATGATGTTAATATATACTCATATAAGTCATAACTACTATGAAAATCCACACATGGAACATTTGGAGTTCTGAAATAAACCTAATGATATCTCAATCTCAGTTCAATCAATGAAAATACCCTCACTTCTTAGAGCTAGTAAAAAAATAATATATGTGAGGTGAGGGATACAATATCTTCACATTAATCTTATTGAACTGATAGTAATACATGAAAATACTATGGTTTCCTTCCTCCTTCTTTTTTAAATGGATTGGTGAAACCCATGGTGAGGTATTGGGTCATATATAACCATTGGCATCTAAATTCTGTATCTAACACTTGATCTCCTAAAACTCAATAGGTCCATCCCATAAGGGGGAATGGATACTGGTGCAGCTCTCGAAAATTACTTGATAGTATAATTTACCTAACTATTATGAGTTAGTCTTGTAAATTGTTAGGGAATACATCCTAGAATCGATCGAATAATGGAGGGAACTCAATCTGATGTAGCCCAAGTTCATTCATCTAAATAGTAGACATATTGTTGGTTACACCACCTAGCCCATGATTCTATTTCATAACATTACTAGAATGGATAAAACACACATCTTTTAGAATATATGTACTGAAATCTATTGATGTAAATGACACCCTTTGGTTATAATAGTCAACATAGTCATGATAAGGAACCAACCAGTCCATTCTGAGAATGAAGTCAAATCATTCCATTTTGAGGAGGAAGTGGATCCGTAAGAAACTATAGATTCCATCCTCAAGATGATAGACCATTCATGGGCATTAAATCTCTGATCATATACCAAAACGTGTATCTATCTTCATTAAACCATAAATTTACTCAAAAATAAGTCCAAGGCACATGACGATAAGCACAGATATGGTTGAATTTGTTTTACATATATAGAATATGGAAGAAATGATAGTAGTGGCTACTAGAATAGTACCTTGAACTATATATGGATCAGAGTACTACTCCTCCATCATAGGACACACTAATTAGATATTACCTGATCCATAATCATGTTATACAACCTAACAACCTAGAGTAGTTCGCATCTTTTGGCGCTGAAAATCCAAATCCCTCTACCACATCCATAACCTCTTCCTGTAAAAATATTATTTCTCTATCATCCTATTAGGAGAGGATCTACTGAATATACTCATAGAGGTGGATCTAGCATGGATCCTCTCCCACACAAAACAGATGCAAAGTTCCAGTTGAAATTTTGTCGATTCCCAAATATTCTTCAACATTGTCACTTGATTGGGTGTACACATGCTCTCGATGCGAATGTGTGAAGTCTCAAAGTATCACTTCTTACCACTAGTAGAACAACTAATTTTCCTGGGTTCTGAACTGCCCGACCTCACAACATCTTCATCACATAGATTCTGATTAGTGATAAGGTCCTAGTTCAAAATATCATATATAATAGTCAACTATAAAACATTGACATAATGAATAGGATGCCTCAGGCCATCCAAAAATCATATCACTTTCACTGGATCATAAACAATATAGAATGGTGTGAAGTAATGATTCTTTCTATAACATTATGAATAGTCCATGACTGTCATTGAACGTAGTTTTAGGGTCATGAATTCTTTGGCTTGATCTGGCTACGGGTCTCAATAAATAATTAATTAATGAAGCTATAGTAGAAGTCTCTCCACCTCTCTTCCAAATACAAACCAATCCATTTTTGTATATCCAAGATGTGTTTCATGGATTTTCTTGGAATATATGTAGAGAATTTCACTCTCTTATTAGGATGTTACTCTAGATCATAGAATGTATACAAAATGGTCTAAATCCCAAACTCTATTGCTAGTGGTCACCCATGCCCTGAAAATATGGGCATATGCTATAGTTGGATCTCTGGAGTCAACTATCCTATAGAAGGGAAAGAGAGTAGGGATCCCTGTATGGTCTGTATAATCAGCAGGAAGTCTCCTCAAAACTAGGAATCATCACTCGTGTTGAGAATAAGAATATAATTCCCAAGAGGAACTACTGGAGGCTCAAGGCCCACCACCTCTGGTGCATTTTCGTCTATGCCTTTATGAAGTATGACTAGAGGACGTTATGGGGGAATTGGTATAGAATATCCAAAAAAATCTCTTAGGATTTTAATTTGGTGTTATCCATATGTATATATATATAATATGTAATAATCCTTTCTATGAAATTATTTACACCCCTCTTCCAGGAGAAATAGTTAGGTCTGGGTGATTGGAAAATTAATAAAGAATAATAAAGGCACAACCAACTACTAACTATAGGAAGACATTTTTATTTTAATGAATGTAATATATGTATCAACTGTGTTATCTTAATCCCCTAAAAGAATTACTAACTAGTAGGAATTCAATTTAAAATAGTCAGGGCACTCACAGAAATCACAGGTGATGAAAAATGTCAATTATCTTATATTGCATGGAATATGAATGTCATGTGAATTCCCAACATGGTTCCTAGTATGATGCATGATCAAAGATCCATTAACTTGTATCATAATTCTAAGGATAAATTATAACTTCAATTGTATCAATATTAATAGCTCATTTCAAGTATATCATCCAATAGTGGAATCATATAAACAATAATAAGCTAACAACACTAAATAGAAATTTCTATTGGAGGAAATTCAATTTTTTTCTATACATTGGTTTCATCTACCCATTCATATCACATTACCAAACATGATAAGCATCCTAATATCCTATCAATTATCTCAAAATATTATGGTAAGACAAGAAATAAATTGGATACCATGTTTTAATATCCTAATCCTATATTCTACTCAACAGTGCCCTGAGTACGGTAAGCCACATAGCCTCAAATGCATCTTCCCAATGTCGTACGATACATACTAGTAATGTGGTCCTAGGGTGTGTATGTGGGGACAATATTCCCTCATTACTATAAGGGAACACATCAAATAAGTAATTAAAATAATAGTTGAATCATATATAAATAGATTTCACAATAGAAGTAGATGTATAAGGCCCCAGCCTTAAAACTTACTTAATCTTTAGTTATTAAGAGATTACACATTGAGGATATTTTCAGGTTTAGAGTTTTAGAGAATTAGATCAGGAAACATTCATTACATTCCACATTGAAAAAAAGTGGTTACATAAAAGACAGTATTCATTCTTCCCATCAACGGAAACAAATTTAAAATAAAACACGGATTCTTTCATGACACATCCTTGACACAATCATCACATCATGTACCTTTCCTTTAACCTGTGAAAAACATTTCAAAAACTTGGGATGAGCATAAAAAGCTCAGTAAGGGTTATAAAAATATGGAAAGGAAACATTAGTTCATATATACATAAGAATGAAATCATACTTTACCCATAAAACATAGGCACTTTAACATACCTCATCAAACCATGAATAAATCATAGAAATCATAAGACATAAAGGTAACTTGAGGCATTCATAACATTCTTACGTAGGGAGTAACCCTCTTGGTTACGTTTGGAATACCCATCACAGTATATTCCCTAAATCTCTTCGGATAAACCTTAACGTTTCACTCCTTCATGTTACCCAATGCATGGGAGAGCTATATCGGGCTCACCCGCCCTTAGTTTATCACGGAACCACCCGTCTTCGTAACAATGCCCAAGAACCATAACATTGTCTTATCACATAAAACATGAATAAAGGAAACACAACATTTACACCTTTCAATAACAAGATATCAATACAACACATTGATATAAATACATTTATGAAAAACATTTTCAATACCAAAATAAAAGAAAAGTAAAACATGGTATTTATTTTTCTTATAAAATGAAGGTATGGCTTATAGAGGAAGCCGAAACTCAAATAATGGTCACGACGACGGAGAAGTCGTTGTCGCCGTATACGTACGACAAAAACATTCCATTTTGTCGTTTAGTAAAACGCTTCATAAAAAAGATTCATTTTGGATAAACATAAAAGTCAAAGGGGTTTATACACCATATAAAAGAAAGTTGTGTATAAAACAAAATATGCCTCAATGAAAGGAGATTGAGACGAAGTCCCATACAAAGATGGTATCCTTGGATTAAGGATAAATCAGTTACATAACGATGTGTGACAAACAAATACACGAAATATAAGTGGGTATTAAGTGTAAAACAATCAGAGGACATTCACACGTAATCATAGAATGACATATTCAAGGTGTACAAGTTTATCCTAAAGAATCGAAATTGGTTTAAGAAGTTCCCTTGCAATAATTAGACAGCCTAACGACGTCACTTCAAAATTCAGAAAAAGAGTTGATGAGAGATAAAAAGGGTATCTCATCAAATGGACATAAAATTTTCATCAATAAGGATATATAAGAACATATACCAAAATAATATTATGTGAATTAAAAGACATAACAAAATAAGTCTTTTAAAAAGAGGAGGGTGAAAGGTTCCCTTACCGACATGGGTATCTTTCGAAACATACGCCCCGTGAAAGAAGGAAAATACAACATTGATGTAAATACTCATAAATGAATGAATATTACACAATGAGTAAAATAAT
This sequence comes from Viscum album, assembly GCA_963277665.1. NCBI lineage: Eukaryota > Viridiplantae > Streptophyta > Magnoliopsida > Santalales > Viscaceae > Viscum > Viscum album. Next base: position 632,042,127 of record OY728121.1, read on the forward strand.
GGTTAGTACATACACCACTCAAAGTAAATTGTGGCAAATGTAGCATAAATCTCACGGGAATAAAAGTGAGATGAAAAATCCCTTACGAAAACTCGGCAGCCTAACAGCACCACTTAAAACTTCCAAAAATGGATTGATGATATCAAATAGGGTATCTCATCAAATTAAAAGAAAATATACAAAAAGAGGAATATAAAAGAACACCCCATCATAACAAAGAGGAGCTTAAAAGAAGTGACATAAAGAGGAGTACTTAAAGAGAAATAGAGAGGTTAGATCTCTTACGAAAATTTGGCAGCCTAACGGTGCCACTCAAAACTTCCAAAATGGATTGATGAGAGAGAATAGGGTCTCTCATCATATGAAAATAAAAATTACAGTAAGATTAATATAAAATAACATCCCAATAACAAGAAATATGAGCTTAGAAGGAATGACATAAAAGAGTGTACTTAAAAAGAAAGAGAGGAGTAGGATCCCTTACCTCGGGTCCGACTTGACTCGATCGTTCTTTATCGTCCTGAATAATAAACTTGAGTTAATTTCCACTATATTAAGAACCTTTTTCTAGTTCATTATTCCTTTTATATCACTTATTGCCATGTTATAAAAATTATGTAATCATTTATGTTAATAATGTTTGTTTTGTCGATATTTGTTTCTTAGTTCGAAAGTGGACTTCTGACAATTACATGTTGTCCGTGTGGTTAAATGTTCATTATATCCAGAACTATATTCAGGATTTGGATATCATATATATCATATATATCCATAATATACATGTATTTATAATATTACATAATCATTTAGGGGTAACAAATGAAATGCACCGTTCATGGAGACAGTAAGCCGTACGTACGCATGAACGCTACTTTCATTTCTATGTCATATTAATGGAATTAAAACTAAATGAGAGTTATGTATATTTTAATTCCAGAATTATATTCATAATTTAGATGTATCATTCATCATATATATCCATTATATACATGTACATATAATAGTACATTACATTTGGGGATAAGAAATGAAATGCACCGATCATGGAGACGGTACGTCGTACGTACGCATGAACGCTACATTCATTTCTATTTCATATTTTTATGGAATGGAATAATAATGATATAGAGGTATATAATAATTCCAGTATAAAATAATATATAATAAATTTAAATCCATCCTTTATACGTCCCACATATGGCATTGACGAATCACATCACTTTGAGGGGGCGATAGTCCGCACTTCCTTAAATGAAGATATCGCGTTTACCGATAATGGAAACCATAAAGGTATGCCCAAAATGAAAGATAAAGAAGCTTAAGGAAAACATATACATATTATATATCATATATAAATATTTTATCATCTTAATGGACACCTTTTATGGTGTTAAAATAATGTTGAACAATCATCGTTTCGGGAGGCCGAAATTTTCCATCCACGGAAACAATATGTTCTTTAACCTTTAGATGTAGGTGTGTGAAAGTGCAGCTCGAATCCATATTATAAAAACATCCTAGTATATTGATGATAGTGTAGGTGTTACAAAAGAAATTAATAAAAAGATTTTAGGGGGTTGGAGAAACAAAATAAAACAAAAGGACTCAAGTGAAGACATTACCTTAAAATCGGGTAACTCCATTTGGTTTGAGCTCAAAGGCTTCCTTGGGAAGAATTATGCCCAAATTTAGGCTTCAAGGAGTAAGAGAGGGAATTGGAGAGAGAAAATGGGCAGAGGTTGGCCGAGCCAAAGGCATTGGGAGTGTGGGTATGGAGGTAGAGGTGGGGGCCTTTTATAAGAGGAGAGGAGGGGCACTCTTGGAAGGTAAAGAAAAGTCATTTTATTTTAAAATGGTATTCGGATTTAAGAGGTCCCACATTGATTTTTTTAGACAATAAGGTGATAAGGGTTCTAAATCCACTCATCCAATAGGTTTTGGACATGTTTAAGTCTTAGATATTACATTATCTTTCCATTTTATTTAAATCGTTAAATAATGAGGTCATCGTTGCATCATCATGATGTCATAAATAATTTAATTTATTTAATATCTAAAAATTATAAAAAAATACTATGATGTAGGAAATATTTTTAGCTTTCCAATGAATATTTATATTCAAAAATATGATTTCTATAACCCCATGTAAAAATTGTTGTAGTAAAACATTTCATGTTTGTCTCATTTTTACTTTAACTTTAAATAAAAAGATATTAATGTCATTTTCCAACCAAAGTGGCTTCATAGGGTCCCCAAGTTGACCCATGGGTTGTCTTGGACGGCCATGACACATCAAATGACGTTAGGACATGTGTCAATTTCATTTCATATTATGAAAACATTATTTTTACCTTAAACTACACTAATTACCTCTAATCGCTATTAAAAACATAATAAGTTACTATTCAAAAAAAATTATTTTTATCCCATTGAACCACATTTTACTTCTTAATGACAACCATGTATGTCATATTTTTGAAATTCAAAACACAAAGATGGAAAAATTTCATTTAAACGGAAAAATCTGTTTTTAGAAGTACCACTTAGTGGTTTCACTATTCATCAAAAATTGATGTTTTTCAGAAAAATCCCAAAAATTCACCCTGAGCTATATTTGATATTCCGAATTCAAAAATGAAGTCTATTTTTCAAAATTCAAATCATATAAGTCACATTAATTAATTTAATAATTAATTCCCGCTGTCAGAGCATATAGCGTGTTTTTATGAAACAATATGTATCAAAAGATTGACATTAGTTTAAGGCTGATTTCAAAGTAAAATTAATTTCAACGACCACTATTGGATTTAATGGTAGAAATATATTCTAATTTAACTTTTAAACAAATTCAAAAGATAATCTAATCATATAAATAAATTAGATTAAAAAGAGGTTTTGAATTAAAATACAACATTTTACACTATTCATTAAAAATGAACTTTATCAGAAAGATACCAAAAATTTACACAAAGTAAATTTTGATGTACCAATTCTTAAGAAGAGTTTTATTTGGTCCAAAAGGATGTATAAGGGTGAAAAAACCATATTTAATGACGTTTCTCCACCAAAAGGTGATAAGTGAACATTTAGTGAAAACTAGGGCATATACACCTAAAATTGAATTCTTTCCGTATTTTATGCCTTTATCTTTTATTGGATAAATGTAAAAACATTTAAAAACATATATATACATATTTTAGTTATTTCTATCCATTCACGCCAATACAATGGCTACATGTTAACTACCATTTAAAATAATATTATTTTAATATTATACTGCAACGTAAGATTCCCAAGAAACTCGTTGTTGCGTGTTGGGTACGCCATCGAGAATAGCGTCCCCTTTAAAGTAATATTAATATTTTATTCACAAATATGGATAAATATGAAAATGTCATATTCTTTATTTACCTGGGGTGTTACAAGATGTAACAACAAATAAATAATAATCAATCAGATAACAAGATACTAAATCATATAAAAAATGATGAAAATGTATTTGATGTATATATAAATCAAGAAAATAAGGATAAAAATACCAGGAATTAGTACTATATAAATAGATAAAAAAAGGGAAAAATCTATCCTGCATCACATGCACTATCCTAGTCATCTACTACCAGCTCCATCTTGAGTAATGATAGAAGTCACACATCCATTATAGGGTGAATCCTCTTATCTATACATGGTGGCATGTAGTCTTTATGGGTACCACAGGCTCCAAAAATAGGGTGTGAGATAAATATCAGTAGGCCACCTCCAAAACCATATATTAATAGATAGTCTATGTATAAAATATGGAAGTGAGAAGATATAATAATGTAAATCAGTAATTAAAAAAATAATGGGTCAACTCGGGTTCTTAAAAGAAATCTAGGATGACACAACATGAATAAACATGTGCTATAATAACTCTAAAATGGAAACAAGTGTCATAATTTAAGTTATCACTATTATAAAGGATTCCATGACTAGTATCATATTAGTATAAGGGAATTCATGACTGATATCACAATAGTTTCACAGGGGACAACATTATCAAATAGTATCATTAATTGGGAAACAATTCCTAGTATCTTAGAATAGGGATTACAGGACCAATATCAGAGTATTGGGAATCCATGCCTGTATATTATCATGAAGGATTCCTTGACCATAAACTATCACAAGGGATACATGCCTGGTATCATGTATAAGTTCAATACCTCGTATTGAAATAAAATATTCACGGATCATCATTCCTATTTAATATAATTAATAAGGGTTGACATTCCCATTGGGTAATAAGAATAATGTGTCTTCCTTACCATTCACAATGTTTGTTAAGGGTCTTCATAGACTTATGTCAGATCGTTCAAAAATAACCATTTCATTTAATATGAGCCAATTTATAATTCATATTTCATTTACCTTTAATAATATCAAGGGAGTTATCATTATCAATTTTAAATATGTTACATCGGATTACCACTCACCACAATCAAATTAAATACATTATAATCATCCAGGGAACTAACCATGATATTCTACTACTTTCATTCCTTAGAATAATGGTATCATCATTTTAATATAAGTCTAAACATGTCATTTTTAATTTTCGTCATATGATCTCAGTGACCGAAAAAGGCATTAGGAGGCAACACCCAATGGACTGTCTCACTCCATGATTTAATCTTCATAATTTGAAATTAATTCTAATAAATCAATAGGTTACATTAAATTTAGCCAATTTAAGAAAAATATAATTTAGGGTAAAATGCATGGTGAAACTGATGCGAAGCACAAGGGTGCATATTACAAAACACAAAACATAATAACTAATTTAATGACCATATAATGGTATAAATACCCTCATCCAATATCAGTGATTATTTTGTCTTATATTAGAAAAAAATATAAAGAATGAATCAATATCTTGAAAACAGGAATATGATTTTGCAACTCAATAGCTTAATTGAGGAAAAGAAAAACGCAGAACTGCTAAAAAAGAATTAAGATTTATGGATGTATATCTAATGAGATGAATGGTGCTTCATCAAATCCATGATTGATGAATGGGATAAAATAATATCAAAGATGGAGAAAGGAACAAAAAAGGGAGAATGGAGGGCTACCCTATAAACTGGAATATAAAACAAGATGGAGTGCTGATTAAATTATATTTTCTTTGAAAAGGGTAATTTTTACCAAAATTTTTGGGTTGCACAGTTTGAACCCATGATTGGTCAAATAATGTTCCACCTACTTAAAGGATGGGAACAACACATGATTATGTCTCATGGTTATAGAAACTATCCACCAACTATGCAAAACCCTCCACTAAAATGTATGTAGTGATTTCATAGGCATGTGGCCCCTAGTGCATGGTTAGGGAAAATAGTGTTTCCTACATCACGCCACTTTCTATCACCGTATGATTAGGAGAGACCATGAGGGATAGGTGGCATGGTATATACTAACTCTGTGGCCTACGTTTTTCTCCATTATCCAGGGTTCTAAACTTCAAAACACCCTCATACACACCCAAACCCTTTAAAACATTATTAGGAATCCATATTTAGTTGAAAATGAAGAACAAGACCAAAAATTAAAAGGGTTTATACCTCAAGTAAAAATTTTGTCATTCCAATTTATATGTATGCGTGCATGTAAATATTTAATAGTGTTATGTTTTATTAATATATATGTGAATAAATTTCAATATTTAATATGTAATATTATATATATGTCTAAATTTTACATATATTTTTATAATATATGTCTGTATATTTTATATATAAGTATATATATTATATATATATATACACGTTTATTTTATATATATAATTTTAAAATTTATGTTTATCTATGTATATATTTATTGTACATATATATTTATAATTTATGTTTATATACATGATTATATTATATATATGTTGGTATATATGGTTATATATTATATGTAATATATATTTATATTGATATATATATGTTTATATGTGTGTGTGCGAGTATGTGTGTAAATATATATGTGTACTTATAAATAAATAAATAAATAAATATGTATATAATTATCTATGTTTTAAAACATAGGTAAAAATGTCACTAAAATAGCCATGTTTAATTAAAATGTGACTAAATATATAATATATATGTGTTTATATATATATATATTGATATATTAATATATATATATATATATATTTATGTGTGTGTGTTAATATATATATATATATATATTACATCGATGTAGAGAAATGAGATATATTAATATATATAGTGATGTTTCCTAAAAATGTTGTTATTTTGGTGATTTTTCAAAAAAAACATCACCAAATTAGGGATGTTTCCTTAAAAAATATGGCTAAACTAGTCACATATCATTAAAACTTTTCAAAATTTGAAACATTTCTTGCAAATGTCTTGAAATTAATCATGTTTTTTAGTAAACATCCCTAATTTATCCATGTTTTTAAGGAAACATTCTTAATATATACACATTTCCTGAAGAATGTCACTATCATAGTAATATTTCCTAAAAAACATGGCTAATTTAGAGATGTCTGTAAATAAAATAAGCTAAAATTTAAAATTCTTGTTAAAAAGTAACTAAATATAAGAATGAATACCTTTAAAAAAAATACTCTAAAAAATAAAATAAAAATTTATGGTTTTTCTATAGTTAATGTAATGAAAATCTTCTAAAAAGTAATGAAACCTCTTATCACCCCTTGATTTAAAAAATGTAAAATGTTAATTTTTTTATTTTTATTAAATGATTGTATCCCCATCATTTCTATAATATCAAGTTAAATATCACATTTTCATAATATAAGTATAATGAAATATTTTAATGAAAACACAACTTAAATCATGAATTTATTGATTAAATTGACAATATGTTATTTATTTCCACGGTCATAATTTAAATTTTCAATTTTGATGATCTATATGTGAATAATTTTGAATGAAGATAAAGTGATTTCGTTAATCAAATGAGATTTGAATGAAATTTCAAGCAACATATACTATATTTGAATGCCAATGGTTGATATATTTTCCCTTGGGAATGTTTTAGATCATTAATCCCAAATCCTAGAAATAGCTAAACCATTATTTGGATTTTAATGTACTATCATTTTTACTCTTGAAATTTTTTAATCATTCCATTATTTACCCATAATCACACTTAGGTAACATCCACACTAACAGACCCTACGACAACTAGCTAGGACAATATCACATTCCAATATAGTCATGGTAGCTTTAGTACATAACAATTCACTACTCCGATGAAACACCAAATACCAACACAAATTTGGTTCTCCATTAAATTTAATAAAAGATTCAACAACATATTTTTTGAATTAAAAATGATACAACAATACACGATGAATCTATAATAATATATTATAAATCCCCTAATGCAATGGTTATTGTCCCCCCCACATTTCCTTCTATCCCAATACTTGTTTTTTTCCTATAAATTTATACTCCATTCATAGTGTGGTATTATGTTCTCAATCTAATATATCAATAGAAACCAATAAAATCTACAATTTGAGTATGACACTACTACTTCACATGTTCCTTATGAGTCTTCCCAGTTTCCTCCAAAACAGAGAATAATTTAATCTTATTGAGTGTCATTGATGAAGTAAAAAAACCATGTGTCCTTAATGAAACATGATGAGACTATCTGATATTTGTTTTTCCAATTTCCCAACAAAATTGGTAATAAAGATATAAAAAACACACATGGAGGAATATCAAGGGGAGAGAAGAAGTAAAGGTATTGGGAACTACTTCCATTATGTGTGATAATTTCCAATGAAGAAAGGGGATTCATTTATAAATGGGAAGGGGTCCATTATATAAAGGGTTCCTATACAATGGATATGTTTTGTTTATTATTTATATTATTTTATCATTTATTCAATTTTTAATTAATTATATTGATTCTTATTAATAAATTTTCTAATTTTATAACTATAAAAGATACATCTATGGCCATAGAGAGATAACCATGGGGTTTCTTGGGGAGAGACATTGTGAATTCAAAAAAATCATTATACATTATTTCTTATTTTCATGGTCAATATCTATGGATTTAATAATTTTAATGATATATGTTTGGTGAATGATCTTCAAATCCATCCTTCAAAAATATTTCATTCTCTTATCATATAATCACTTCCCTTTATTATTTAGTTCAATATTGTATTGATAGTCTAGTATATAGTGATTAGAATTTGGTGTAATTTCATACTAGGTTAAGAAGTTTCATTCACTATTTATTGAGGAGTATTATACTTGCTTCACTATAGAATGTGGATATAGAGTTTCAATATGGATTCTTATGTGACAAGGAATTCACCAATCAAATGTAAAATAAGATGTGTTCATGCATATGATGGAGATTGAACATTGAGTGAGAATGAGATAAATTAGAATGTGATATTCAAGGAACTGACTTGTATACAAATCAGTAGTTAATCGTATAATCCTAACACCTATATTTACTCAACACATTCATGTTTACATTATTTACATGCATTCCATCTGAATCATTAAGCCTATTTAAAATTCACATTGATTTTTATATATAATAATAAGTGATATGAAGTTTAATCGATAAGAACAACCCACCTTTAGATATAAATTTTGATCCTCCCACATGAATACATCCTTAATATTATGAATTCTATTAATTTACCAAAACCCAATAACAAGTTTCAAGAAAATCAATTTTTGTGTTATTTTCCAGGAGGAACTATTATTATTTTTATACTCCTCTTATTTGTTTTCAAAAGAAAATAATAAATGAAAGAATTATAAAATTAATGTAATGTATACTAAATTCACCCTCTGATATTAGTTAATAGTTATAATGTTTCAAAATAAGAAATGATGTTTTGAAATTTAGTTATATAGTGGATGTGTTTGGGGATTTCATTTAACAAATAAAATAATATCTTGAACTATGGTCCATTAATTATTAAGCAATGAAATCAAACATGTTCTCAATGTACATTCTTGAATTACTATATATGGTATAAGAATCAATAGAGACACTAAAATGCCCTCATAAAACTAATTAAGTTGTCCCGAATTTGTGGAAAAACATAATGATTTCCCACTACATAACAATTCCTAATACCTCTATGAGGAACTCAATGAGAAAAATGAGTTAAAAGACTAAATTATTGAGGTTGACGATAAAAAATTTCATTCAACTATTATTATATTTTTTTAAATGGATTTGAATACTCATTATATATGTTTTGAATATATAGAATCATCAATATTGATATTTTACTTGGTCAATGAAGAAGATAATGCTCTAAAATAAGTATCCATATTAGATGAGTGTATTGAATGTTTTTTATTTTATACCATTTGTATATATGTGGATGATGATTCCATGATGAATATCATTATATAATTTATTTTCTAAATCAAACTATAATAGAATACACATTATGATGTAACAATACTATCACCAGTGAACACTACCCCTTGATTTGAAGACCAAGAATATAGAAGATATATAATGCTATAGATAGAGAAACAAAATTATCCTATTTATGGTATTGTCCATATATAGTGAAATTTGAAGGGTTCTTGAGAAAATTAAATATTGTAATAGAACAAAATCCTCACCCACCCACATATTGGGGATGACCTGTTATTACTGTACAGTTGTAGGAAATCCTAACTCATCACCTCTTAATAGATATCCTGAGACACTTTTCGAATACTATTTAATTTACAACATTCTATTTAAAATTAATTAATTATAGATTATTTTTCTATATATTTTATCACGGAAGTAAAAAATAAGGAAAGTATATATGATACTTTCAAGAAATAACACATTATTATAAGTAAGAATTTATCTCTCTATACTTCCTCTTATGAATAATTATATATAAAGAAATTAAAATACACACTTGATTTATTTTTAATGAAATAAAATTTATTATACATGTGTGGGAAAATGTACCAAGGTTGGTTGATTCATATTTTTTTTCCTTTCTTCATTATTAATTTTATGATATGACTGGGATTATGTGAGAACCAATTCCATTTTTAACCTGATATCTTTTTGGGTGATAAATTTGGTTCTTATTTTCATATTTATACAAGTGATTATGTAATATCATTTCAATAATTTTTATTTAATAATAATCAATTATATCTAAATGTGAATCCCTTGTTCATGAACATTGTAAAATGTTGAATCACACACCCAATAGGTCTTTATTCATTTTTCACCATCTTCAGTTCAATCCTATTATATATGGGGGAAAATAAAACATTATATTTAATATTAAACATACAATAATTTATCATGAAAAAATATTAGAGTTAGGTGGTGTTAAAAAATATATTCATTTTTTATATCCCTATATGAACTCTATTTTATCCCATGTTGACATATGACCAGATAAAAATACTTTTAAACCATGAATGTGTCTTTTTAATATCCAAATTATCAAAAAAATGTCATATTAAATTTATAATTTGGGAAATGTATATAAATACTAAAAAATATGTATATGAGATGAAATTATTTGTCATATAATCATTGTAAATAAAACAATCCTAAAAACTTTAATGGTGCCTTTTTTATCTTGAAAATGGTATGTGGAGTTATACCAATTGTTGAAATACAATATTCAGTTAAGATTATCTAAAAATAAATTTCCAAATAATATTATATCTTAGAAAATATACTAGAGTAATAATTATTATATTGTGGAAGGTTTGGTGTATGAAAAACCAAAAAATATAATAGTTAATGAGTTGGTGACATGAAAATGTTGTTTGAGGAGAATATTTAATAATATAAAACTATTTTATCATTCATTTTTAATAAATATTTTATCCTCATGAATTATTTTTTAAATATTTAACTACAAACCATAATCTCAAGAACAACCCATGAAAATCCCTTTATAATTACACTTTTTTCACATGTGAGTAGTGTTATTAGAGGAGCAAAAATCCATTAATAAACTTTCACGTTCTTATGAATAAGGAAAAATATTAAAAACAAAATTTCTATTTAGTGCGGGGGATAAATTTCAGTGGATTTTGGTGTGACATAATCAATGATCAAATAAAAGATTTAAATAAATTAAATATGAAATATGGATGAAATAGATAAAAGCAATGATGGAATGGAAAATGAGATAATAATTCAAACCCACTCATGATTTTGATGATTATATTTAGTTGTGGTGTAATTTTTTCCAAGAATTTCAAAAATATATGTTTCCGGTAGTGATTCAATAGAAAAATAGATATTTTTATGAAATAATTAAAAGAATATTTTCCCATAGATTTTACACTATTATGACCAATATAATATTTTCATTGTGGTAGGTTAATTTTTTGATTAATGTTAAACTATTAAATATTTTTAATATACACTACTAGAAAAAATGCTTTCTGCGTCTATCGGAACGGGCGACCGCCAACGGCGGTCGCTACTACTAAAATGAATTTGGCGGGATTTTTCCCGCCCCACCGTCGCGCTGTCTTCTCTGTAACTCGGTGATTCCGCCCACCGCCGCCACCGATGTTGGTGCTTCCGCCCACCGCTGTCACCGATGCTTCCCTTCGCCCCTCTATCACCCTCGTCGCCACCCCCGATGCTTCCCGTCGGCCCTACCTCACCCACCGCAGAATCTCACGCCACCCGCGCCCTCACCCACCGCTAAACCCTCACCGGACCCTCCCTCCGGCCACCGTGGATCCGCCATGGCCGGCGGCCACAAGTTCTACACCTTCCTCCGTCAGTACCGCGGCTATACCGCATTACCCCACGCATAAAACTGCGGCTATACCCATGGAACTTTAGCGGCCGCCATTGGCGGTCGCTGTTGGTCATTACCGACGAAGCAACAGCGACCGCCAAAAGCGGTCGCAAGGCGGCCACTAAAGACCTTTATTGACCTCTTTTTGCGGTCGCTAATGGGGTTAATTCTAGTAGTGATAGTGATTAAATTGATTTTGTATGACTTATTTCATGTTTTGGTTCTTGAGTCATGTGTTCTGATGATTTGTTGGTCAAAAATATTGATATATTCCAAGAAGAGATCATGAAAAAATGGGATCTATCGAAAATATTGAGCATCATAAAGTGTGTTATCAATATAATGGAGGTTTGTTCAGCCATAGTAAGGTGTTAGAACAGAAATTACATCCAAAATAAATACATAATTCAATTCGCGGACTCTAAAATAACCCTATTATGCCTCTTCATAAGGCACTATCATTCCAAAACTAACCCTCACTCAAGAATAACATTATATCTGTGATAAAATTGGTTACGTAAATTAGTCAATTCAACATTACAACCCAAAATAACTTGAGAGGTGTCAATGCCAAATAAATCACAACTTTAATAGAACCTTATGGCCTAATTGATTTTCCATTTTCTATTGTACATAATAGTATTTATGACAATCTATTTTGTGATTTCCAGCCAACACACCAATTCTCCATCACAGACAATATATTATCAAGCCTATAATATAACTGAATTCAACCACCAATGTTTCATCTAATCCCAACCCATTTTCTATATTCCATCCAACATAATAATAATACCGAGTTTTAGATTACAATATCAACCCAATATATCCTCATGCTATAAACCATGATACATTGTGAGCCTTGAATTACCATTACATCTATACCTCATGAATCATCAATGTTGAATCCAATAGGGAAATGAAGACTGAACCGTCGAGGTTCATTTATGATTTAGGATAACCAAATTTCATGAATATAACCCTAAGGGACCATCTAGAATTCCCCATAATAATTTTCTAACAAAATCAGATAAAATAGAAAAAACATGATACATGGAGGAATATCTATGAGAGGGATATAAGGGAGATCATGGGAGTTATTCCCTATCTCATAGGACTTAAAATGAATGGAATGGTGATATGTTTATAAATTATAGGGGGGATTACACTAAAAACATAGTTCCTGATCTGGTGATTAGTTTTGTCTAGTGTCCTATTTTTCTTTTACATTAATTATATTTTTAATTGATGTTCATGATATTTATTATTAATAACTTTTCACATTTCATTTCAATAAAATATAATACCAATATCATAGAGAATTTATCCTAGGGATGTTCAAGTAGTGGATCTATATTATTCTAAAGTACTCATTAATTCGATTTCATTTAAAATTTAATCCCAAAGGGTTCAAGAATTTATAAGGATCTGTGGTTGTTGGCATCTCTTCAGAAAAATGTTTCATATATTTTTTTATCAATCATCATATAGTCAATAACCAATAAATACCCCAAAACTAGTAGACTAGTTTTGGTAATTATATTATTTAATTAAAACTAAATAAAATATATCACATCCCAAAGGACCGAATAGTTTAGTATTATTTAAAAAACTAGATTCATTTCTAAATAAAAATTTAAAATTGAAAAAATATAATACATCACAATATTTTATTTCAGAAACCCATTATTACATTTTCTATATACCATCATATCAATCACAATACACTTCTCGGAATCCATTGGATATGAAACACAAGAAAGGGGTGAGATCAAATTCTCAGTAAGTGTATGCATACCATAGAAGTTAATCAGTTGTGAATAATATTGTATGAATAAATTATAATCAAATAATTCCATATAATTAATCACATGAGTTTCAAGCATATCAAAAAATATCATAAATATTCGAGTAATAACATGGTCATCTATAACTATTTTCATTATTATAGAATTCATAATACTAGATATTTGAAACTTTTCATCAAGGCATCCTACCAAGACATCCAAAAATTCCATTAAGGCTTTATGCTAAGGAATAAATATAAATGGTTATTTACTCATTAAAATACCTAAAGTAGTTTGTATCATGATTCCTAATAATTCTTTAATAGACTTCGTAATTATGTTTCCAACCATAAATTAATATTTCCAATGCATTCATCATATCAATATAATAAATAACATAGTCATCATGCCTTAAAAATATATAATTATCCATGTTGGAAGAATTATCATATATAATATTAATAATTTATCCATTCAAGTTCGTAATAAACTATAAAAATAAATATAGTGGATGGTTTCATAAGATTATAACCTCATTGAAGTATAATATTTAATAAAGGACATCAACATAGATTAAAATACATACATAAATCACACTAGAAATCTTCTTGAGTAAAATTCCATTTTCAATTTAAGACCACTTTTTTAAAATTTACCAAATAAGAAAGAGAAAATTGTAGTTTTAAATAAAGTTTTAATATTTTAAATGACACATAAAATAAATGTGTATTCCATATTATTAAAATTTATTCTTAATGTCGTATAAGTTAAAAAAATTACATCCACACAATAGTAAAAAAGTCAAGATGAACCTCAATCAAGGAATGAAAAGAAATTGATATTAATAATTTATTTAACAATTAAATCATGGGTATAAATGACTATAATAAATCATTATTTAATATTTAAGACATTCTTCTAATATCGTTTTGGAAAATATGGTCATAGTAGAAAATGATTCCTGACCAAGTTGAAAAAAAAGGTCGGGTTTCCTTGAAAACATTTTTTCAGTGTCTTCAGTAGCTAAAGATAGGAAATTGAAAGGAAAAAATGTAATTTACATAGAAATTTAGATAAAATAATTTTATTTAATATAGAAATATTGTATATTCACCCTAGTGAAGGCTTAAACATAAGCAATCACACATAACAATGAGATTGTAAAATAAAATATTACATCAAGATAAAATTCAATCGTATATGTCAAAACCTACATTATAATAAATATTAATTTATTATAAATATGTTACATAACCATTATAATATATATCATACTATATATTATTTAATTATAATATTTCATTACCCAATTATTAAAAATCCTTTGTGAAAATCATTATTCATTGTAGTAACGAGTTCGTTATTCCTTTATGTTCACGGTTGATAGTTTTGGTCCTTATAATATGATCATGGTTCCATAATATAAATAATTTTAATTTTTATATTAATATAAAATATATTAACTATATAGTTATTTATGCAAATCCATAAAATATAGACATAAAAAATAATTTCACTATTCATGGAGATGTAGGTCATACATATGCATGAAAACTATTTTCACTTATTGATGGATGTAATGATATAATGCTAAATTAATAATATCCTTAATAGATTCAATATTATATCATATAAAAAATATTTTTGTTAAATACACCATTATTATCATCCATGTCAAACAGAAATGAAAAATGAATCATTGTGCTTTGTGAATGTGGTAGTCCACATGAATTCACAAGTGTCGTTATCATTTTACATTTAATTATATTGAGGATAAAAATTTATTATTATATGATAAATACTACATATTTATTAGTGGTAAAAGAAGAAGACTACATAAATTTATCAGTAAAGGTGATTACCTCTTCTTTGAAATAACTCATCGGGTATCCTAATTAGGGACATCTGGTTATTTTTTGGGAAGAAACAAATATCTAAAACATTTATAATAATTTTTTAAAGAAAATTTGGTTTTCATTTGTCAATATAGGTTTCCCAATGTGGTTTAAAGAAGACAAGGAAGGGGTGTCCTTTTTTATAAGGGATAGAAATTGAACAATTGGAATTTCACAAAAGAATAATAGATAATAAATCCATTATAATTAATAATTATTATAATTTGAAATATATTAAAATCTAATGTTGATACAGAATAAATTTCATAAAAAAATAAATTTTATACAGTTTTATGTTCATTTATAGACATTATCTTTTGGTTTAACCATTCATTTAACATAGTTTATCCTTAATTGCAGTAAATTCATTTACTATTAAAAGGTTATAATTTTACATATAAGAGAATCATTAGAACATAAATTGAAAATTTATAACATTTTATACAATATATTTTCCAAATTATATTATTTTAACATTATTTTAATTTTTGAGAATATCAATGAAATATTATTTTCATCAAATTTCATTTATGTCATTTTTGAAACTATTTATTTAATTTTAATTTAAATATATAAATAAAATAATGAAATTGACATATAAAATACAAAAAATCACTAAAATATTATATTTATCCTAATAATTCATGGAAAACTATAAAATTCTAAAATTCTATTACTTTTAATATTTTTAACATTTTTTATTTTATTTTACTACTAATTGAATAAAGACTATATTATAATTATATAAGAATCATTATTAATTATATAACCACTAAATTATAGAAATAAATTACCATCATTAAAATAATTTCATTATTTTTAAAAAAAATATATTGAATAAAAACATTCATTTGTCCCTATGTAATGATTGACATTTAAATGTAAGTGAATGATATTTTTTATTCAATTTTCATTAAATATTATACAATTCCATTTCATATAAAATGGTCTTGTAAAAACAAAATATAAACATCATGTCAATAATAATTTAACTTTATGTGATCCAATAATAATTAAGATTAAAATGGAGACCTTAACAATTAAAGTTATCCTATGTAAATCAGATTTATCTTTTAATGAGGTGATAAATTGAATCATTGTTACTTTTACAATTGATCAAAAATAAAAGGGGTCTATTTAAAAAATTTGAACAAATAGATTAAAGATATGGTATCCATGATTATATATTAAATCTATAAGATTTGTGAAAATTATTTTTAAAATAAATTTTCAAAACACAATGTAAATCACATTTTAGAAAAAAAATAGTTTTAAGCATAAAACTGGATTTATGACAACCATATTCATAGAAAAAACATTTGATGGTAGAAAATTTTAATAAATATATGATATATAAATTTCATTAAAATAATTTAGTAATAGTTATAAATTTAACTAATTAGTATAAAAAAACATTTTGTGTATACAAATAGTTTTTCTAAAAACATATCACCTTAATTTTGAAATGATTTTTATTTTAATCTATTTTAAATGGTGAACAATAAATTGATTTCATATATATATATGTGAAGCATGTGTTTTTTAGTACTTATCTAGTCATATTAATTACATTCTACCAAATGTCAAGGTGTTATCTATCATATTAAATAATTTGATATTAATAGTAGATCATGGTTCGTTTAAACATGGTGTTTCGTGGCATTCCAAGAAAAATTATTTATGAAAATGTTTTTGAACCATTAGTATAGTCTAAAAAACCATTGATATGACCTATACAAATAGTTTTCTAAAAAATTTGGTGTTATTTTTTGGGTATATGCCAATACCGATGTTATTCCATTATCCATTGGAATAGTCCACAAGAAAATACAATTTACCATAACTATGAACACCATTGGTATTGTTCATTTCCCATTAAAATATACCAACAGTATAGAAACCATTAGTATAGAGTAATCCACCACTCTATAGAGTATACTCCCACTATTTTCCACAATGAACATCAAACATTACAAATAGTATCCTCCCTTTTTTCCAAAAGCATCGAAACATGAAAAAAGACTACAATTCAGTATATAGAATTCAAAAGACAAAAAATTCCATATAAAAGATACTATTTGATAAATTTACATGTTTAAAATACAATCATGTCCTGCTATTTATGTTATATTTAGGAATAAACACAACAAAAAAAATCAAAAAGGTTTTGAAGCACAAAATTCCACTTGAGCATAAATTTTACACATATCCATGGAATGATTACTAATATGGAAACATCTATATTTTATTTATTTAAATTAAAATAAATTTTTTTTCATATTATATTATTTACTCGATAAACATATATTCATCAGTTCAGAAAAATTATATTTTGATCATAATATGATTAGCATGGAAAATAATAAAACAAAAAATAAATGTATATACTATAATATATACTCAATGGAAAAAATATAATATTCCACTAAAATCCTTAACTATGGTTGATATGTTCACTGGGTTAGATACCCTATGAGGGGGGAGAATCATGGTATGACAAATTAAAACAACTTCCCCTATTGATCTTGTATTGCTATTAAGAAAAAACTATCTTCTCTCTTTTTCCTGTAGCAATGCATAAAAAGAAACTAAATCATGCACAGGACACAATGATTTTTACTTGGTTCACCCACACTAGGCTACTTCCAAGGAGTATACATCGGAGATGTGCCAATGTTCTAAATCCACTAAAAGAACACTACTGTTTACAAAGTTTCAGCTAGATCACTTATATAGCTAGGCTCATTGCCTTTACAATTTTTAGGGTTAGGTCACAGCTATCCCAAGGGTCACTCCCTCTTTCTATTTCTCTTGAATACTACTGGTGGAGAGGACCACCTTCTTCCTCTTCCATTGCTCAATAGTCTGGAAAGGATCAACTCACAGTTTATAGACATGTAGGCATTTTCATTATCCCTAATGAAATTTTCATATTCAACTGATAGTAGATGCTCTGTTGACATCCAACATTTACCTGCAGATGAATCTCTCTTTCTAAAAGGTGTATGGGGAAACCCCAAATTTTAATCACAGACATTACACTACCTTGCCTGTAATTCCCTACTTTTGCGTGAAATCCCCTCTTCGGGCAACACCTCTCTTATGCAGAAACGCTTCTTTTACGTGAAAAATTCTACTATTACATGCACCATTTTCTTTACATGCAATCACCTATTTCTGCGCATCCACCTCTTTTGCGCTCAACAACCTTCTTTGATGATCATCCTTTTCTTTATGCACAACTACTCTTTTACACACAGCCTAAGCTTTACATGCATACCCCTGACTTTATGTTCAAACATTATGTTTATGTGAAACTCTCTTGCATAGTCTAATTTTGAACGCCAGATCTCAGATACTCTCTAAGTATTGAGACATTTCAATTAAGGGTGTCAAATCATATTTATAGGGAAAATCTACCCCTGTTCAAAAAACCCTCCATGAGCATGTAATTCACATTGAGCGTGAAATACACATCTTTTGTGCCACATCGTTTTTCCTGCATAGTTCCATTATTTTTTTTCCACTAATGACTTTTCCAATTTTCTAGCTTCTGCTCTCGAAACATCTCTTGTGAGAAAAACAGAAATCCTCTATTTCACACACCACTTTAATATTTCATAAACCATTTTATTTTTATGCACCTTGGAAATATTTCACGCACACTCCTAATTTTTCGTGCACCACAGAAATATTTCATACACCAATTTCCTTTTCTACATGCCATGTTAATATTTTTCACACCACATTTATTTTTTGTGCACCTCCATTTTCCCAAAGTACAACTCACCATTTTCCAATTTTAAGGTAAATAAAAGGGTCCACCTTGAATCTGCATAATTTGTACCGCCTCAAGATCATCCATTCTTTTGTCGAGGTTATATATCCTGGTCTGCTTTATGAATAGACACAATATGGAGATCTTCTTTGTCAACAAACAGAATCATCTCAAAAATGAATCAATGATACCTTGAGGGATTTTTCCCCAAAAATGGTGAATTAATGGTTTTAACTATTTAGGTGACACATGTAAATGGATAATTAACATAAATTTTGTTCTGATGTCGGTAAATATGGAAATATATAACCACCCCATAATCAATTCATTACACCCATGAATGTTTGGGGGATCATTTGATAATGGAACCCTTATAATTTTTCCTTGCTTGTAATTTCATTTAATGTGCCATGTAAACTATTAAAATGTGTTACTTATAAATAGGAATCATTTTGGTGGGTTTACCTCATAGTGTATTGGTATAATTTTGAAAAATTGTGAAACACCCTAGCCAGACGAGCATGAATGCTGATTGAGGCTAGTGGCCAAATATCGAATTAGGCATGCCTCCCACTAGTCCAATCATAGAAAAAACCAATACAATAAATAATATAAGATGATATTTAATATAACTAAGACACTCCTCCCTTAAATATCATTATCCCATTGAGAATATGTTGTATAATTGTTTACAAATCTATGTTCGGGATTTTATATCAGTCCTACAGCTTAAATATCCACCAATATTCACATGTATGGTGTGAAAAATGATTGATAGTAGGTAATGACTAATTAGGAACCTAATATATATATGTTGATATATCGATTTATGTATGATAAGAATTAAATGAAATATTTAAACGTATAATGAAAACCAAAAAAGCTGAGTTATATTGTGCTGACTAGGTCACCTTGACATACAAACATACCCAGTTTTATATTTATATTTAACAATAGATACTAATGATTATTTCATAATTTTATCGTAAACAAGTTTATAGTCCGTAAATGGGTGATATAGATGGCTTCCAAATAAAATCCTAATCATCAAATTTTTGCAACCATTGTTGATTAAGAACACTACCAAATGGAAACCTTGAATAATAATTAGTATGAAAATGGATAGTATATAATACAACCTGATTTTCTCCCTAAAAGGTATTCAGTTTGACTCTTGAATTTAATTATGACTTGTATATATAGTGTTGTAAACTAGTTCCTAATATGATTTGGTCTGTTAATGATAATAGTGAAATAATATATTTGAATAGTTCTCAATTTGATAATGTTTGTAATTAATAGTTATTAGACACTATAATAAACAAATAGTTTATATAACCAGGGACTTTGAAGATAACATTAATAGGAGACATAGAATAAATATAGATCAAAACAATGGATTATAATTAATTAAATGGAAATAAATACCACACATGGGGAGGGATTCATGAAATCTCACAATAAATAAAATCACATTACATGTTCATATACATATTTTGTCTTGATCAATTCATAATCAATAGTGGGAAGACACATTTATGGTACATGACTATAAATCCTCACTAATATTTCCATGAGTTGGAAACCACCACTCTATTTTTCACACTCTAAATAATAAACCATGAATCCCTTCCATTTGATGTTCTAACTCATTAACAATAAACAGTTAATTAAACCTTATTTTTTAAAATACATCACTAATACTATTGTATATAAAAAAATAGAAATACTATTTTTAATCAAAAATAAGTAATGGAATCTATTTGATCCCTCCCTTTAAACATTTCCAAAACCCTACAAGTAGTTCACATTCATTACAACTCAGTTTCAAAAGGAATTTTATTTGTATAATATGTCTTCTCAATGGAGGGTCAGTGATCAAAGAAAGATATTCATATTATAATCCATATACCAAGAATTATTATCCTTCAACTCATCATAGAAAATACTTGTTTTCATGAAGATACCCACTAATGATTACTATAATACATTTCTTGAATCATAAGCTATACAAATATTATTTATATTTAAGATATATTTTATTTAGTTAATTTTATTCAAATTATAAATCAGGAGGTTTAAATTTAGTTTCATTACTATAAAACTCTAATATATTCATCAAAAATACTCACACTCTAATAATACATGATCCACTTATTCTTGACTAAAAAAAGAGACACCCATACAAAAAACTAAATTTTCAAAATAAATCCAGTTTTTTATCACTAAATAGAGGATAAGTTTTTTTTCTTTTGTAGAATGTTAGAATAGAATATATATATATATATATACATATATATTTGTGTGTGTGTCTGTGTGTTGTGGAAGCATGATATTGATTTTTAAGAAAAAATAAAAACCCTTGAAAATTTATTAAAAAATAAAAGAGTGCAAGAGAATGCATGAGATGTGACATTTTTCCACAAACATAATATACAATTAAAATAGTCTAGTCAAAGGATGGTCAATAAACTATCATAATATTTCGAATGAAAACCATTGCATACCATATCAGTAGTGAGGGAATCCACTCCATGTAGGCATTAATCTTATTATAATAATATATCTCAAATCCTTCGGATCCTTAAAATATTGAGTGGGATTAGACATTATTTTAAATTTTCACCCTGACTATAAGAAAACTTCATTTAAGGTTGAATATCTATGGTTGATTAAGATCTATTAAACAAACAAGATTTAGACTTCAAAAACCTATTCATATCATATAATCATCCAAAAAGTAATGTAAACCAAAAAAAAGTTGTGATCCCACAAAACACTAAGTTAGAATGTTGGTTTAAGGGTTATTGAAATGTATATTTTTCAAATATAAGTGCTACACCCACTATGATCATCCCAAAACAGTGATATTTGATATTTGGATTTTTTTCATCTTCATGGTGAACATTAAGAGATGAACATGACAATTTACTTGGTATTAAAACCTTATCAACATATTGAACTTCTTATCATAAAATAATACTTTCATATACACAAAAGGACCCTAGAAAATTATGAAAGAGATCCAATTGAAAATGTAGAAAAAAAATTCCCTCCACAACATGGAAAAATCATAGGATGATATCTAGAAAAAATTTCACAAAATCTAATTTTTTATTTACAATAATATGTGTATCATAATAATGCATTACAATCGATAATTCTCAATTGTTATTCACAATAATTGATAGCTAATCTTCAACTATGATCAAAAAAAGGATAATTATTGAATCAATTAGTACATATTAACAGTGAGAATAGGAGTACACTATGCACAACCACCATGTCAATTATCCATTAACACAACTATAATTTTCTGCCTCCCCGATCATTAAAACTCATGGATGAATACAAATAATTTTAAGGGAGGTCATGCACTATTTACAATTTAAATTGTCAATAAAAAACAATGAGTCCTAGGTTTCATCCCAACCACATAATCAATTCATAAAATATAGAGGCCCACAACAATAAAAATCATTCTTTTTATCCATCAAAAAAATATCAAATCCACATTGATTTTAGGTTTTTCAGTTTTTTAACATGAAGATGAAAACAAAAAATATTTTCCAGTTATATTAAAAAAAATAGACAACTCACCACAATAGAAATATGTAGGTACATATAGACTAAATACTTTATTTTATCATTATATAAAAATTATTCATTGTTTATTTTTCATTAAAAAGATATATAATTGAAAACATGAGCAAAGATCAACATAGCCGAAACAATGAAAACCAAAAGATTTTATCCTAAAAAAATGAACACAGTTTAATGTTTTATACCTAGAATAATTTTGGAATGATGGTTTATAGAATATTTGAAGGGGTAGGAACACATAAATTTTATATTTAAGAAGAAATGAATTATAAAAGTAAGCAAGGATAAATTTTTTTCAGCTAGGGAAGAAAACTAATGTTCTCTCACTTGTAGGGTTCGATATGGGTCGGTGTGAAATGGGAAGAGGGAGGCTGCACAACTGCTTAAAGGGGGAAAAATTTACCAACAATTTTTAAAACCTTTGGTATAGCCTTACACTATACAAGTGGTTTTAAATAATTGTTTATATATACATACTTATACAAATGGTTCTACTATAATCATTGATATACCCTGTTTTTAAAGCTCATATACCAATGGTTTACAAATACACATTTTATCTGGGGACTTAAACAAATATTTTTTCAAAAATGTTGGTATGGAAACATTGGTATAGGTCCACTTTCTAGTAGTCTGTAATGAATGAAATTAATGAAATTAAATTCTTATAGATCTATATCCTAAAATAAACGGGTGTTACATTCTACCCCCTTAAAAATAATTTTAACCTAGAAAATCAGTTACTCTATTACAAAAAAATGAGGATATCTTTTTTATTGCCTATTTGGGTTCCCAAGTATATTATTTTAATTTTTGATTCCTCTATTGAATGTTACCCAGGAGAGTTGTCTTATTATGTAGCACATTATCTAAAAAATATAATATTTCTATTACTTATTCTTCATTGGAAATATCTTGACATAATGGTATGTCCTCTTTGTTAATTATATGTGATGGATTATGTATATTCATACTTAAGAGACATACATGATCACATTTGAAACTTGAGAGAGGTTTGGTAATTGTGCCATGTGATAAGTTATTGTACATAATCAATTGTGAATATCAATGGGGCAAATATACCAATTTATCAGTTTTCCCTTCATTCCAAATCACATAACCTTATTCCTTAGTGAAATTCAAAAAATCACATTCTCAATAAATTGAATCTCATGATCACACAAAAAATTATTAGTATAAATTTTCTATAAACTATGAGTTTCTTGGATGTGATATAGAATGGCTCTAATGTTCTATACCATCTCCTCCGATAGATTTGGTTTGAATAGATTTCGTTTTCTATCCTCATCATATCATAATAGAGTTATATGCTTCTTTTCATAGAGGAATTAAAAAGGATATATATGAATACTCTATTCAAATATATTTTTGTATTAAATTTTCATCAAACGTAGGTATTGATCCCAACAAACTTTAAAATATATAGAGTAGGATCTCAACCTACAATCGAGAGTTTGAATGCTCTAATATGACTAACCATATTACTAAGGATTGTAAGATATGATAAAACTCATCTCTATACCCATATCTTTCTAAATACATTCCCATAATTCCATAGAAAACCTATGATCCTAATTAGATACAATAGAATATGGTACTCCATGAAACCTTACAACTTACATAATGTATATCTTGAAACATGATCAAGTAAAAAATATTCATTGATAGCAATGAAGTGTGTTGTATTTTAATAGTGATCAACTATAACCCAAATATAACAATCTATATTAGATGTTTTTGGGGTCTGATGAAAAAAATACATGGTGACGTCTTCCCATGTGTGTTATGGTGTGGGGAATCATTGTAAAATATCCTTATATTTCAATATGTTAACCCGAACATTATAATGTACTATGAATCAATATGAAATCTTATCCATGTCTCTATTCATATTTATCAATAAAAAAACTCTTTCATATCCCGATACATATTTATATATTAAGAATGAATGGAGGGTGATGAACTACGAGCCTCATCTAACCTCTCATTCATCCAGTAAGGTATGAATGGAACTGATACATAGTTTATAATCCCAATACTTAATCCATAATTTTTGTATTTATTATTGAATCTTTTATGGGTTATGTGTGAACCCTAAAACAACAACTCATTAAAAATTCAAATCAAACAACACTCCGGATCCAAGATTACCGTTACCGCCTTTCCAAAATCCACACAGTTTAGAAGCCTTATTATAAATTTATAATCAAGTTTGAACTCAAGATTATTTATAACCTTATTCCACAATTACGCATCTCCCTTATGTTCCTCTTTAATCATCAGATGGATATATCATCGAACACTCATTTTAGAAAGGTAATATTTCTCCTCTTCCTTCATGTTTTTCGGATCTATCCTTTTAAAATATATAAACATTTTTTCTTTTCTAATTCTCATCATAGATAAGATATCCATTTCATTTTGACATATATCATCTACTAATTTTATTTATTACCATGTTCTGTAATGTATTGAGGATTCATAATCTCTAATCATCACTAACCGTCTACTTGGGTGTATATTAATTAATTTTTGAGTGATTATATTCGCTTAGAAATTTATGATTAGTATATGTATCACATATTCCTCCCTAGAGATTATTATTACATAATTAAAATACTAATATTTCCATATCTAACACAAAATGACAAGTTGGGTAATTTTTTTAATGATCATTCAATTGTCATGAGACATAACATATAACTATATAATTCTTCATGGGAAAAAATCCTAGTCCACTATTCAATGCATAACTATATATTTCCAACCCTTTTCCACTATAGGGTAATGTAAGCTTAGGTTCAATGAAAAAGTTTCTAGTGAGTTATTTGAAACTCCATTTAAATACCTCTTTCCATAAGAACATAACCCCCTTTGAATACAACATGGTGAGTGGATTAGATAATAATGATAAATATATCACAAAGCATCATTAATATCTATCCAAACCAATAATACTATGGAATGTGGTTATTGTGGTTGGTATAGTCCACTGCTCAATTACTTCTTAATTTGATGGATTAACTCATATACTATCACTTGAGATTATATATACTAATAATTAATCATTTTAAATAAAAAATCACACGTCAAAAATTTGATAAAAACATATCATTCCTCCAGGTGTTCATTTTAATTATCAAATGTTCTTATTCTTATTATTTTCTATTTGAATATATATGTATATCATCTATAAGAACTACTACAAACATATCTAGGTAATCTATAATGAATCTATTCCTTAAATCCATGAATGGAGCTGGAGTATTGGAATGACCATACAATATATAGAAGGTTTTCTTCAATATATCATTCTATTTTATCCTTAGATGATGTTATCTAGATCAACCATCAACATTGGAAAATATAGTTCTCCTAATAATTGGTTACATAAATCATCAATATTGGGCAGTGGATACTTGTTTTTAATAGTGGTCTTATTATGTTCTTAACAATAAATATAGGGATTCATTCACCCTTGTTTCCTCGTAAAAAAAATAAAAGGAAAACCTCATGAAAAAAACATGACAGAATGAATACCTTTTCTTGATTCTATTGGAGTTTCTTCTTCAATTCCTATAACTAAATAAAGATCATTCTTTATGGAGTTGTTTAATTTTGTATTATACAAGGTATGAGTTCTGTTAAAAACTCAATTTCATGATTATATTGTATATTATCCATGTCCTCAATAAATACAACACCATATTATATAATAATAGTCACATTGTCAATGTAATGTTTATCCCAACCATTTAACCGAAATATATCTCAGGAATATGTAGAAAACCTCATATGAGGGATGTCATTTCTATTGGTTGTTCCAGTTCATCCTCAAAGTGGTAGAATATTGATGTTTTATTCAGAAAGTAAAATGTAACTTCCCTTCATATTCAATTGATTTGGGGTTTATAATAAGAGATAACATCGTTTCCAGAAATTTAATCAAATTCCACTAGAGGAAGGACAACAATATTCACTATAAGAATGATTCCAGAAACTTCTGTCATAGGGGAGTTATAGACATGAGATATAATCATCCAACCACATAGAGTTTTCAACTAAAACATAATATTAATTTATGATGTGTTAATATGATACCATTATAAAATTGATTAGAAATAGAATATTTAGAATAACTAAAATTAAATTATATCCTATCAATTTGGGATTTTATTATAAATGTACTTTTTACCCTATCACTAGTAACTTCCTTGTCTGTTTATGTAATTTTATAGGATTAGACATCTAACCATGTATAATGTTTTTGGAAATTACTTTTTCATTTTGGTAATTGGTTTGAATGGATTCCAATCCATTTAAAGTTAATGAACTTTAATTTTATGGATTCTCTCTTACCCTTGCATTCATGACCATGAGGGGATTTTTAATGACACTTAATGAAAAATTCGTTTCCTTTTAAGCATGTATCTGTAGGTTTCATTCCAAAATTATCAAATTATATTCAATTCATCTTTCTTTCTTCCCCTTATAATTTTTTTCTTTTTTATCAACTTATTCTATTTCTTTCTTTTTAAAGAAAAACAATTGGATAATTCATTCACTATAGTTATAGAACAAGGTATTATATCCGCATATGATGATAATGTATAGGAGACTAGTTCCATAAAAAGGATTGAATTTTCACATAAAATAAATGGTCATAGTTAATATTCAGATTATGTATAAGGTCTATAGTATGGCTTGTTAATCTTTTAATGGAATATTTTTACTTGAAACAAAATTTCATATTATTTTTTCTCATAATCATGAATTTTCTCTCCATATCTTATTTTTATTCATAGAAAAAATATTTTTTCAACAAAAAATACATAAAAACACTCCATTCCATGATTACTATTTCCTCCTCATCCTTAGTGTTTTGAATCAATGACAACTATTGATTCACATACCCTCAGATTTGATAAACATCCATTATAACCATATCCTTTTTTTACTTCAAAATGTGAGAAATATCATCTCTAAATAAATTATACATTTATAAATTAAAAATAAATATGCAGTCCTATTAGATGATGTATCATTTGGATTCTTGAAGTGGTCTTACATTGTTAAACTGCATGGGGGATTTATAGGTTCACAATCTGTGAACGGTTTTTTGGAATAACTAGAATCAGCTGCCCATATATAGTTATTATTTATTAATCTCGAGATGTTGCTCCATCTCTAGCTACATTATCATTCCAAGGAGGTAAATATGTACATGGACTATATTAAATGATTTCCCCATTCATTATGATAGTCACTATTTCTAAATAGATGAATATACTATATTAGATCATAAAATTATGAAACATATTGTATAATTTTAGAATTAATAATCATTTAGAATAAATATAAAATTTATTCATAAAAAATATTCGAATCATAAAAATGTTTTCTTTTGGAATATTTTGAAATCATAAAAATAATTTTAAATATTTCATAATGGTCTATAAAATAAAATGTGATTTAATCTAAGGATATCCCCTGAGAGTATCAAACTAGGTGAGTAGTAAGAGCACACTCACTTTTCAGTGTAATGATTGTTGATATATACTTGACCAAACTTTTTATGGGTTATTACCCCAAGATTCATATGTTCCAAATCCATATATGCATGTAGTATCAATAATGTGATGTATTTATAGGATAAACACATAATTTAAATATTAAAAAAATTGTAGGCTATCCTATACTTATACATTTCATCAATTTTACTTATATGGATATATTCCATAAACTATGTTTTCTTAAATATAATTCCCAATGTTTCAACTAAACATTCCCAAATACCAGTTATAATGACCCCAAACAAAGTAGATAATATTTGGTTGTTACATTATTAAAAATTAACTAGATATAAGTGATCACACCCCAAAGGATTGAATAGTTTATTTTTCTTGGAAAAATATACATATTATTGAATCTCATATTACATTTGATAACATAATGTAAAACATAGTATATTCTTTGATAACACAATTATTACCTTTAAAATATCCTTATATATAATGATAATAAAATTACTAGAATCCAAGGGGAAGTAAAATCAATAATTTGGTGATCTGAAAATGATTTGTGTGGGTATTCATTCAGTTTAATCTATTATGTAAAATATAATATGAATAGAATAAATAAAGTCAAACAATCCCATATAAATAATTACATGAACATGAATACTACCAATAGATATCATAAAAATTCAAATAATCACATGGTAATCAATGAATGATCGCATAATGGAAAAATTTAAAATGTCGGATATCTAAAACATTACATCAAGGCCCCATTCCAAGATATCTAAAAATAACATAATGGATTTATGCCAATACATCTTCATAAATGGTTGAGGCCTTGTTCAAATACCCAATAATGGTTTTCTCATGAGATCAAAAATAAATAAATTTTCTCTGTAATTATAGGCCTCAAACATCAGTTAATAATTCAAATTCACTCATTATATGAATTAACAACATAATGTAATCAATATACATTAAAAATAAACAATTGGCTGTATTAGAAGAACTAACAAATGAAATATAAATACATTTCCCATTCAAGATGATCATAAAACATCTAGATAAAAATGGTTGATAATATCATTATATTATTCTCTATATATATAATATAATTCAACAATGTATGTTTATATAGATGCAAATACTCTCAAAAATCTCACTAGAAAATTTCATTAGCAAAATACTATTTCTTATTGAAATCAATTATTTAGAATCTAAAAAATTAACAAAAAATATTATGGATGTTATTTTCATTGAATTTAATCATTTAAAAATATAAATAAATGTTCATATAAATTATTTTTAATGATGTTGGGAATGTATTTTCATTCTAAATAAGGTAAAAAATGGTCATTTCACACTTTTGTAAATATGTCAAAAATAAACATATTCAAAAAATGATAAGAATATTAAATTTAGTTCAATTTTTTAAATATAAATTATTTGGAAAAATTAATAAAATGAATAATTTTTTAATATTAAACACATTATCATAGTTATTTTAATGAAATAATATATATGGAGGAGAAATATTCTTTAAATATTATAAAAAAAGGTTAGTTGTATATATAAACATTATTTCGATATCATTAGAACATAAAGTCATGAAAATTAAATTTTAAATTTTAAATTATAGAAATAAACAGATAGAAAAACATAATTTTTAAGATATAAATATCAATTATTTACCTTGGTAGAGACTAAAATATAAATAATGTTTAATAAGGATGAGATTTAGAAATAAAGTTTTACATCAAGTTTGACTTCCATCAAATGAGTTTGAACCTACTTATAATAAATATAACATTGCTATAAATATTTTAAAAATAATAATCAAATATATTATACCATATATTATTTAATTATAATATTTTTTCCATCGTTTATTGTTAATTCATTGTTAAAGTCATTGTTCTGTGTAAAAACTGCTATATTTTTTATGTTTGTTTTAGTTTATTAGTTTCAGTATCTTAAATTTGATCATGGATACATCATATCTATGTTTTCGATGAGGATATAATTTTCATATATATTAATTATATATGTATTTATAGTAATCCATTAAATATACATATATAAAAAGGAATTACACTGTTCATGGAGACAGTAGGTCGTACATAGTCATGAATGCTTTTTTAACTTTTCAACAGATGGAATGAAAGAATATTAAATAAAAATTAAGATAATAGAATTATTATTATATACTACATAGATAATATATATTTATTAAATCAACTTTTATTATAATCTATGAAATTATGAAATAAATAAAAGGATCACATTGCTTTGTGGAGGAGGTAATCCACATGTATGCATGAGCAACATTAAAATTTTTTATTTGATGTAAAAGATGATGGATATGGGACTTTTAATAATTACAATATCATATTAGTACAATTATTATTCTGATTTTATTTTTTTATGATATATATTATTGGCATATATTTGGTAAAATAAGAAGTAAGAAGATAAAGTGATCAATTTAGGCGATTACTTGTTATTTGGAAGAACTCCTTCATATCTCATATTAGGGACACTAGGGTTGGACTTTGGTGAATAAAAAACTCTATAAATTATATATTTATATTTATTAGATAAATTTTTAGTAATTCATTGAGATATGTTTTCCATAGTTTTGTATACATGAGAGTGAAAGGGTGTCTTTTTTTATCGGTGGGAAATGACACAATTCAAATTTCAAAAAAATTAAAATATAATAAAGTCATTCTCTATAAAAATTATATCAAATAGATAGAGTATCAAATATGAGGTTTTATATTGTTTAAATATTATCATCTAATAAAATATGTATAGGTTTAATTGTTATCTAAGGCCTTATCTGTTGGTTTAACCCTTTTATAAACGAATTTTAACCTTAAACACTACAATAACATTTTCACTCTAAAATAGTTTTAATTTTAAATATAAGTTAAAAATTGTCCCATAAATAGAAAAGGAATGTATTTTTCAACCATAAATTTCCCCGAGTCCTATTTGAATTATTTTTTTATATTTATATAGTTTAATAAAACATTATTTTCATAAAATATAGTTTATGTAATTTTTGGAACTATTTATCTAATTTAACGTTAAATATATCAAGAAAAAATTAGATTTAAATATTGTACTTATAAAAATCCCTAATATGATAAATTTATATAAAATATTTTTTAATCATTATAACGTACTCAAAATAAATTAATTTTAATACTTTAAATATCATCTATTTTATTTTTCAACTAATTCTCCAAATACAATATCGGCATTGCATACGAATTTCTGATCATTTTATAATCACTAAAATATAAATAAATATAAATAATGGAATTAATTTAATTATTATCAATAAAAATATTTACAGTCCTTCTCATCTTCCTTTTTCCCGAATGTGAAAAAATTATAGATATATGAATGAAAGAGTGGAATTTTTTATTTTTCATTGATTTAAATTTTATATTGGAAGTTTTCATGAATAACTATCCAATAAATAACTAAATTTATTTCCTAATGTTATATGGTTTTATATTTCATTATCAAATAATAATTAAGATAAAATATTATGACATTGACACAATGTTTCTTTATAGGTTAACTCGATTTATCCTTTACCAAGGTTATAAATATTACCCAGATTATTATTCATAAAGAAAAAAAGGTTCCTATGTAAAGAATTTTATCCTTATGATTCAAAATATATTTTTTTATTTTTAATGTTAAGTATCTATATGTGATAGAAATTTATTTTAATATTATTTCCCAAATTGTGACAAAGACCTATTTGTAGAAAAATGTTTTTTTAAGAATTAATAAAATTTATTCATATCCCATGTATAACACAAATATTATATGTTATATAGTTTTAATAAATATATTATATTTTTGTTTAATTAAAATAATTATCCATTACTTATTAATTTAATTTATTAGGATTAAATCACTTTAAATGTAGAAAAACATTAAATAAAACATATTATTTATTTTGAGTTTTTTTCATCTCTAATTGATTGGTAAAAATGAATTCATTTTATATATTTTTAAAGACCATGTTTTCTATAATTTATGTAGTATTATTCAAAACAACCAATAAAATAGCTAGGAAATAATTATCACATTATATAATAATATTTTATGTGTAGATCATAGTTTTTGAAACTCAGTGTTGCACGTAACACATGATATTAAAGAAAATAATTTTTTTTGGAGAACTATATATTAAAATATTTTCGTGTCTAATTTCCCATTATATATATATTTCACTATTATACATTGAAACCACTATAAGTATTGGATAATTGCGAGTGACATATATCTAGGGGAGTAAGTGTAATGGTATCCCAATTTTGGAGTATTTTTTTTTCTTCTATGAAACATGTGAATAGTATGCCTATGGATTACTCAGAGAGTTTATAATTCACATCTAAAAAGTGTAATGAAATATTTCCATTCAAATAATGGATTGTGAACATTGACTAAAATTAGATTTATTAGAGTGTGATGATGAAAAATTCCACTAGTACTAATCTTCATAGTTACTCATTTCTACCTAACTACTATATTATGTCCATATATTATTGTTTACATTCATTCCTTTCATTCCACCACACAAATTATCCCAACATTATAGTGTTCACATTATTTTATATATATAAAAATAATTGACAATAAGTGAAATATATAACAGTGTTCCTCCAGGAGAGGCAACCAACGGTTGTACCGTAAGGTTGAAATCATAGGATACTAAATTATTCTTGATTACCTAACCATTTAAAGGTGTTCTAGATCATAACTTATCCATATATGGTAATATAATGTATAATCGCAATAAAAAATCATCTAGGATACTATATGAAGATACATAATACATACAATATTTAGACACCACATATTATATTCTAGGAATATCCCTATTTTTTTTGAAAATATAGCTACTTCAATAGTTTGTTGATAACCAACCAAATCATATATTTAAACATTATAGATTATATAATTATAGTTATAATGTCTATGAATATATAATCTCACCCATATTATTTAATGGAAATGGGTATTTTCAAACGTGTTGGAAGCTAGTGTTTAGCCTTCGCATACTAACATTTAAGGCACATATATACAAAGATTTGATATATTCCAATTTATACTAGTTCCCTAGTACTATGGTTTTTAATAAAGTATATATTTGTGATGCTTTAATGAAACTATAGGGGAAATGTGGAATCCATCAATATCACGTCACAAACCATCAACATGACAACCAATTGTCTCTAAATGAGATTTTTTCAGCCAATCATTTATAAAATACCATAGGTTCATCCATCTAGAATAATTACTTTTATAAGAAATAAAATGAAATATATTAAATTTTTTCCCCTATTACATTTTAATGGATTATAGAAATCACTATCATTAAATAAGTGTAGGAACTGTCCCCCTCATCAACCTTGTATATCAACATTAACACTTACTTCCCCATCATCTAGAACTCATCAAACACATCCTTAACATGATAGGTATAATTTTAATTATTAGGGAATCAAACCACACGTTAAACTTTTAAAGTGAATGAATTATAATAAAATAAAAATTCTATAAGAACATGAGACATGTAATTTATCATAGATTGAAATACTTTTTTTTAAAATATTCCTATGAATACTATGTTATGAGTAGAAAAAATTACTTATCACGTAGATAATGACTTCAGTTCTTCAAAAAAATGGACATCACTACTAGTAAAAGGTCATGGGTTACATAATTATACTCACAATACAATCAATTATTGTATCCAAAAGAACCAAATACCTTACTTTGAATTAAATAAAATACCCCACTATTCTCTTAGTTTCATAAAAATACTAAAAACCTAACCCCCTTCTCATGTGAGTGTAACACAAGAATACTATTCATCCCTCTAATTAACTATTCAAAATTCACATGAAATTAATAAAACTATATTATATATTTCCCCTTATCGAATAGGGAAGATATAATAATTTATATCTCTGTGAATTTTGAATCAAAATTTTGATAATACCATAGTAATATAAGTAAGCTATACACCTAAAAAACATATTTAGGTAGCTCCTAAGAAAAATATTCCATACTTTTCATGGGATCTGTCTCAACCCTCCTTCAGAGATGACATGCATTAAAATTTTCCATTATCAAGTCTATATGCATCACTTCATTGGTTTACCATATAACTTGTTTTAATGATGAAAATTAGGAATAATTATCATGTGATCCATGTACTCCTTATTAATAAAATAATAAATAAGGATTTAAATTATGATCACTACATTAATTAATAAATGAAATTATTTAATATATCCTTCATGAGTCCCAATCACCTAAAATGAGAATTATTTATTCTAAATATAATCACCACAAAATCCAATTTCCCATAGCGACAATGTAAGTATATACATGGAATATTTAACAAATTTCCTTTATTGGGGATTGTGAAAATAGATTTTAAATATTATATATATATCTTGTGTCTAATCAATAGAATTTATCAAAAGGATTAAAACCTAGAAACTAATTATTTTCTAGCATATATAATTTTATTTCCATGTTTTCAAAATTTGAAATAAAAATATAAATGGTATTATTTTGGGTGTATTAGTATTCAAAAATTAAAATAAAAGAATTTTTTAAGACTCTCTATTGGTTAGTAAAGAGATTAGAATGTTCAAGGGTAAATTATAATTATAAATATAATTATTTAAAATTATTAGAAATCACATTATCTATATAGAATATTCATTTTAATTAATCTAACTAACCCCAAAATTTATCCATTTTTTATAATAGTATCCTATTAAAGAATCCCCCATAATATTAGCATCACACTTTTTTCTCCTTTTTTGACTTGTAAAAACACTCTTGAATTGAGAAATTAAACATAACCTAACACATATATATAACTATATTCCATGTATCCATTGAAACTAGTCACCAAAATTGTTATGGTGAGAAAATAAATTTGAGAGAAACATTAGAGATCAATTAGACGATGAAAACAATAATGTTGATGGGAAATTGAGTTGTGATAACTAGCTATACTCTCCAAATTAATTAGCTCTAAAATATTATAGAAATAGTTCTTGAATTAAATTTAAAATAAATTCATGAATTATAAAATTTTCATCGGGACACCCAAAATGGGTTAATTACTCATTATCATGAAGAAAATGGTAACTGGTTATTTCTAGTGGTTGAGAAACACAAATATATGGAGGTGGATATGAAAAATCACAGGATAAATATAAGACATGAAAGTAATATTAAAATAAAATAAATAAATAAGACCTAATATAAATCAATCCATATATGAAATATGAATTTTAAAATCATTTTCAATAGAGAAGGGTAAGTATTTATAGAATCAAATTACATTTTCCCTCCATTATTGTCATATTCACAATCGATCAATGATCTACCTAGGTTTCCTCCACAAGTTATTGCTTAGGGAAATTATTTTTTCATGTATTTTAATCTCATGAATATTCTTGTCTCAGGTTTTTTCTGACAATCCTCATAATCATCAAATACATAATGGGTTTTATTTGGTGAATGAGGGTTTCTTAATCAATTTAGAAATAAAATAATATTGAATTTATTTTAATCCAAGACCATATCATTTATATTAAATTTATATTTTATTTTGTACCTAGAAATGTCATTACAATCTAGCTTTTATCAGCAATAATGGAACAAAAATTCCCATTATAGCCCAATTAAAATGACCTTCAGAAACCTAAAATTCAATCTTCTATTATAATGGGAACATAAATTTCCTGGAATATTCCTTTTTTGAATGTTCAAAAATTATAACGTAAACTTACATAGTACTAAAATTTTCATGGGGGAATGGTTATTCATCATTACCTCATAGTAAAAGTGTCCTACATATTCGGATTCTAATAATTCTCCAAAGGAGAAAATTATACATATCATCCTAAAAAATTAGAAAAAATTATATATAATTTCTATAAAATATTATATATCAACTCCTATAGAGAAAATTTGTTACATATGATTCTTCATTAGAGTTGGAAACCACAAAAATATTAAGTATCATCTTTATTGAAAAAAATTACTTATGTTTTAAAATCTAGTGCAACATTTCCCAATTTACACATATATAGAGTGTTACATAACCCTTGTTTAGTAGATAAAATATTATGTATACTTAAACATTTCATAAAATACGATAACTAATGAATATTATACAACTTCTTCAACACTTCTCTTATCTAGTAGACCGTATAATATTATATTTTTTTTAGAAATATAAACTTATAAATATATATATAGAAATAATTTTTCATTATTATCATCTTGATATTCTTAGATGTTATATATCAGTTGTTACAATTAGTTTTTAGAAATTAAAATATAATATTTCTAGAAATTATATGCTAAACATAATATTTTTTTTATTAATTCCAAAATGATCTAATCATTGAAAAATTATGGATATAAAATTATACAATGATTAATTTTTAAAAAAAACAAAATTCTATATAAATATATCAAACTTTCAAATAATTCAAAAAATTAATTTCGTATACAAATATAAATTAGTTATCTAATCTAAAATTCACATAATGATTCCTAGAGTATCATAAAAGAATTTACTGATAGGTTTTCTATTAATTTTGTTGTTAATATTCATTGAAATTATATATTTAAATGATAAAATAACTATTCGCATCTCCCTACCTTGCTGAAACAATATCATTCTTGGGTAATACAGGTAATTAATGAAATGAAAATATCTTCTTTCTTAGTTGAAAAAACTCATAACTGAATATAATAAAATAATAATTAATTAATTATTAAAATTATCATAAACCCACAATAGATTATTATCATTCGATATTTTGTTTAACTTAAAATTTCAACCATTAAATTCTTCCCATCCACACTATGATTTACCTCACATGGAATTTTTAAATGTATACTCAAAAAAACATAAAATTGGAGTCATTATCAACCCTAGAGTTTATGTTGTATGCAATTTTTATTCTAATATTCTAGGCTCTCTATAAATAAAAACTATTTAGATACTCAAGAGTACTTATAATATGTTATTATGAGGTACATGAGCTCATAGGTTTCAGTTGTTTAAAAAATTACGAGGTAGAATATATGTTTTTAATTTCTTAATTAATATAAATTTTAGATTTCAATAAATTTCCACCCATCCAATTTTTTACTTTTATGGGTGGTCTATCATATCCATGATAAGGAAAGAAAATAAATTAAAAATTATGATTTCTAGAATTTTATAATTATTTATTTTTTTAATCTACATTTGGTATACATGTTTTTCAATTAATTTTTTATGGTAGATAAAAAGGATTGCATAAATTTAGTAATTAAATAATATATATTTTCAAGTGATCTCCATTTGAGAGTACATATTCGTAATCACTCTTCAATCAACAAAAACAATTACTTCTCTCTATGGTTTCTTGGGAAACAAACTCTCTCAAATAATTGAAAGAATATAGAAAAAAATGTATAATGATATGGGTATGATGGGATATATTTGGATTATAATATATCCAACCTATAAGATATTTTATGGTTTTTATGGTTTTAATAGGGATCAATTATCGTCTTATAAAAAATAAATATATTTCAACATGGTCACCTCGAATTGAACACTGTCTAGTGACATAAATATATGAAACTTGTTTCTTACGGATTTATACAATAACCAATTAATGTTCTAGTTTAACACAAGACTTAATACATTAAAAAAGTAATTATAATAAAGAGTAAAACCAAATTGACAGATAATAACTCTCAAATTTGGAATTAAAAATATATATAGTCATTTCATGAATTTCACTGTCATTTCTATATTACTAACTAAAGTTCAATTACATGAAATAGTGGAAGAAATAACCAAGCAATCATGTAAATTCATGATTTTTCAAAATCAAGTAATTCCATAAAATTTTGTTGTTTTCTATACTATGTGAAAAATATTTTAAATCTAACATTTATATCCTAAATGTACTGAAAATATTATAAACAAAAAAAGAACACGTAGAAATTTTTTTGATCTAAAACAAATTAA
Organism: Viscum album; assembly: GCA_963277665.1. Lineage (NCBI taxonomy): Eukaryota > Viridiplantae > Streptophyta > Magnoliopsida > Santalales > Viscaceae > Viscum > Viscum album. The sequence continues at coordinate 632,080,633 of OY728121.1, forward strand.
GAATCCTTCATAAAAAAACTCATTAAATCATCACATTCCATTTAAATACAACAATATATTCATGGTTATTATTTATATTTAAATTTAATAATACATTGTGTTTTGTTAGCCTAATTAAATGAGAGTTAATATCATAAAAGCTATCCACTAGTTATCCATGGAAAACCTTGATTTATCCCATTATATATTTTATACATGAACTCCCTACAAAAAAATGTGAACACATGATAAATTTATTCATGATAAGATATAAAATGTGAATAAGGGGAGAAAAATAACATGAAATATTCTTTAAGAGGGAGTTGTGTTTAAAACTACCTAAAATCATAGATTTTTCATGTTTCATCCCCAATTAAATGGTGGGTTTTTTTCATTAATTAAAACCACCAAATATGTTTTCTATCAATTCCCAATATTGTAAAATGAGAGTGGAGAGACACAAGTGAAAATAAAACTATTCCATACCCTATAGTAAAAATGAAATTTAAATTTAGGGGAATATGGGGAATATTGTAATGTCTCACCCATTTATATATTACTACCAACATAAATTTGTCCATCTGATGTTGAGGGAGTATTTAATTCCCCAAAGGTCCCATATCATACTATTATATAATTTGGGAACCATTATATCTTCAATAGATGGATTGAGTTCATTGTTATAACTACCCAGGGCCTTATACAACATGTCCAAGTCTATAAATTTAGAACAATGAGAGTTAGAATATATCCTAACTTGTAAAAAATAAAAACTAACTAAACCCAATGAATGATATATACCTAAGGTGACTCTTCATTGAGAATGTTCTCTTCAATTTATTTTTCTAGACTAGTTCCCATAAGAGAGGTAAGTGGATTAGTATCCCATTATGTAAAAATCAACACCTCATTTCCTTCTTATTCTTTTAAATAAAACTCTAATAATTCAAACATATATTCATGAAAAAAACAAATATTAGTTTTTTATTTAATTTTTTAAAAAAGAATACAATTGAATATATTGTTTGGTTATCTCTATCTAGTACCTCAACTGGTGTCCTTTCTTTCTATTGAGTGTATTATAAAATATCTATAATTTATTTGGGAGGGATGATTTTTTAATTTGTTAATTCTAATTCTTGTATGTATTCTATAGAAATTGAAAAAGGATATTCTATTTTTTCTTAATTAATTTCCATTATACAGGGGGTTTTATAAGGTTAATTTCATCATAACAATTATTTTAATTTGTTTTATAAAATCTCAATATTATTCCTTGAATTATTAGTATATTAGCTATGATCCTAGTATAAACTCCCGAATCTCATATATTTTCATATCTCCATTATTATGGAAATTTATTTTCATTTTTATCGGTAAATTTCATAGTCTATTGATCTATTGGATTTCATCCTTACTCCCATTAATGTGAACAAATAGTTTTCATGCATCTCCCATTTGATTTGTTTTTACTTGGGATCCTATGGGAAGATTGATTTATTAGATTGAAATAGTTTATCATGGGGTGGATCCCCTCCCATTGAAGTAATTTTTAAATCTATTTTGGTAATAAATTTATGTTAAAGTCCATTAATAAAAGGTCCCACTTTGATTCCAAATTTATTTGGAGAAAAAGATATAAATAAATTACACAGAAAGGAAAAAAATTAAAAAAATGATGAAATAAAATCTGTTATATATGTTCAAAAACATGTAAACGATAAGGAAAAATCCACATAAATTAAATAAAATTTAATAATAGATGTATTTTAGGGGATATAAAGTATAATTTACATCTATGTACATCTTGGATCTAATAATGAGTTTTTCTGTAAAATATATTATCTTTAAAATTCAATATTATATAGAAATTATTATTATTTTTTACTTATTTGAATAATTTTAAATCGTAAAATTCTTTTGAAATTTTATAAAATTAAAATTTAATAAATCATGAAATCATAAAAAAATTATCCAAAAAGATTAAATAGTCCAAGGGTGACTTTGAATGAGATCTTTCATTGTTTACAATTTTCCTAAATCACCCAATATAATAAGTAGACTCAATATCATTCATATAAATAGAATAAAAATGTTTTTAATGTATAAGAACACTAACTTAAAAATGGAAACTAAATAATATAAAAAAATCATTTTCTCTCTTTGGTTAGTGGGAAAGAACACTCTTCAGCCAATAATGTGGACCAACACCAACTAGTGGAAGCAACTGAATTGCATTCATCCATTCAAACCACTAACCTATATAAATTCAATAATTCCATATCATGTAGTTATCACTCCCCCACTCTATATATTCTATATCAAAAAATAATTGGAAAAATATTTTAGGAGTTAAAATATATAAATTCAATAATTCCAATCTTATTACCCAAAAAGCACCCAAAATGGGATATTTATTAATTATCTTGAATCTATAGATCGTAGTTAATTTAATGTGGTTGGTAAACATAATGAAATGAGGCTAAATAACACAAAATAGTATGAAAAAAACATCATATTAACAATATAAAACATGAAATATAAAAAATAGAATCTAATTGAACCATAGTTAAAGGCCAAGGATTCAAATATTTTTCATTGGGGAATGAAAAATATATAAGAATTTCAACACATGTTTCTCCATTACCATCATACTCAACTCCTTCTATTGGGATCATAGGATAACCATTATGTTTTCTAACCAATAGTAAAAATTCATTTATTTATGCTCATCTCCTTAATCCTGTCAAATATGTTTTTTTTTCCAAGATCCATATCTTATTCAAATACTATTTTGGTATTGAATAGATATTAGAATTTTATTTCACCCGATTTGGGTAGAGTGATGGGAAAAATTTATTATATGTCAAGACATTTCTATTTCTAAGAAATTCATATTTTTATTTCGACATGGAATAGACATTATGATTATTCTCTCCACATATATTACTATACAACACTTCCCATTATGGTAGAATTATAAAATCCACCAGAAACGTTAAATATAAGAAAATTATACCATGAGAACCACCTGTAAATGAAAATTATCTTTTCATTCTGTATCAAATTTAACAATTCCATTATAATAATCCTCAAATTTTCAATAGTGAAATTGTTTAACATCATATTCTTAGATAAATATTTTCATACATGAGTTTCTTCAATGAAATTAACAATGGATAAAATGTTATGTATCATCCTTAAGTCTTATAAAATCATATAACTAATCTCTATAAAATATAAATAGGAAATACCTCATATAAAATACCATATTTATCAACATCAAGTGTTAAATTTATGAATTTACCAAATATAGAAGTTTATGTATCGATTTTTCAGTAAAGAATATATTATATACTCATTAAAATTTATTCAAATAAAAGAAGTAAATAATATTACCCATCCACTACACTAGGTTTATTTCCTATAGTAGAACAATATATTACAATACTCTTTCATTCATATAAACATATGTATCGACACTAACGTACTATTTTATTTGTACTCAAGCTAAAACACATAATTGTACTATATCTACTAATATCAATATTTTCTATTAATTATTCTCCTATATTTTAAAAAATATCCAAAAAATCATGAAAAATGAAAACTTAAATGTTTTATTTTTTCTTATTATGTAAAAAATGATAAAACTATTGATTATAAACTAATACATAGATTTATTCTAGGACTAACAATGAATCATATATCAATGTATCAATTTTTAATTTTATTCCAAAAATTGTTAAGGAATCTAAATAATATATTAAATTAAATTAAAATTCACTTATATATTCATAATTTATCAAAAAATGTGTTAATTTCTGTGTTTTTTTGTCTATTGTGAGGTTATTCACCATTAAAGAAAATTTTAAAATTTCTAAAAAGTTAGATTTCGTAAATATTCTCATTTTCAACCTGAAAGTGGAAATATATAGACCTAAGGCTATTCATGGAAACTCATTTCATCCCCTTTCACAGAATAATATTCTAATGAATCCTAAAAATTATTTGGACATCTAGTTTGGTTAATTGTACTGTTTTAAAATCTATTATTTTTTTTATCATTTTGGTGAATAAAATTGGTGTTGCCCAGTGTATTATGTTGATCTTAATTGTTCACTTTTGTAAAGAATTTATATACAAATAATTATGATCCTTAACCATATTAATGGAAAATTGATATTTTATGGAATAATTTTGAGTTTTTTCATGTGAAAACAAATCATAAATCAATCCCTAAATACGAGGCAACCTTAGGTAATCCCTTAGAAATATGATCATATAAACCTTCAACACCATTTGAAATACCTCATTTCACGATTATAGGCCCTTCACATGATGAGAATTAATCCCACTCACCAGTGAATAAAATCCATTCCATATCTAGTAAAATATAATATTTTCATTAAAGATAGAAATACCCCATTTCATGATTATAGATTAAAAAATCCATCCTAAGAATACCATATTATGTAATTATATCTACAATGATTTTTATTTTTAGGTAACTGATATTTACATGGTATATGTTTAAATACTCAAAATATGTGGGTGAGTCATTGATCTCCCAGCGTGGGATTATCTATCTAAAATCGCCATCCATGGACCACCACTATAATCTCTATCGATATGACAATCTATATGGTAAAAATGGATTATAAATGTGTATGTAAGTTATTTACTAATGTATATTAAAAAATATATTTCCTCAACAAATTTTTCATGTATATTAAGATAATCAATTAATGGTGTCAAGATTCCCATACCGTAGTATGATTACTCCCTATCTACTATGGACTCATTATTCTAATTCAGGTCCAGTCGGATAATGTTTTTATTGATGGGGATCACATTTTTGGAGGAAAAATAAATGTTGTTTTATGATTTTCATTTGAAATTTTTGAGAAATAATCCCACAATTTTTATAACATATGGGAATTTATAACATTTTGTAATATATATATATATATATGTTAAACATAATTTTTAAAAACATCCAATATTTATAATTAAAAAATTATTTATTAATTTTGAAATTATATTTATAAAATATGACGCTTACCTCATTTTTCATTAATGTTATGAATCTATAGAGGGATAATCCATTCTTGGATTAAAATAAAAATTAATTTATATTTTATAAAGAATTTTATGTAATATTAAAAAATATGTTGATATATTTTTATGTAACTATCTGGAATAATAATTAATGAAGGTATTATTTTTATCATACATATTATCATACATATATATTTGAGGAAACTATTTGTAGTTATATACATTGATCATAAAGGAGATGAATATTGTTTACAGCGAGAACTAGTTTCATGACTCGGAGCACAGCTGATTAAAAAAAGAAGTCTAAAATCTGTTGTAAAAAAATATTTATGGATTTAAATGATTATTTACTCTTATTATTTAACTATAAACATTATTTCAAATATCATTTATTAAATAAAATCAATGGGTAACTCATATCACTCAGTATGAAATATGTAAAATGTCAAGGATGATGTTAAAGCTAAATAATAAATAGAGTGATTTTCATCTATGACTCAGATAAACCATTTTAGAAATATATTTTACCTTTTATAATATATTTATATTATTGATAATAAATTAATTATATTTTATAAAAAGTACATATCACTTTTATGATATAAAAAATCATAAGAGAAGAAAATTTCACCAGAAACTCGTAATAACATCTTAAAATAAACATAAGCATCCAAAAGTAGATTACTAATGATTATAGAAGGAAGAAAATTGATTGAATAGGTTAGTTAATCTTTATTATTCTTATTACACTAATAAAATAAATGACTCATGAGTATTTCACATATGTACTCAAAGGGAGGACATGTTTCCAAATATATATTTTCCAAATAAATTAGGAAAATTTATGTTTGAATAGACACGTATAATAAAATTATTCAAAGAATAAATTAATATTTTACATAGATTTAAAATAATGTTAAAATTTGTTTAGTTCCTGAGAAATGGACTCATGAATAATTTATACCACATTAAGAAATAAAAATGGATATTATTATTAGGATTGGATATGAAAAACATTTTTTATCCAAATAATTAGATCTAATGAATGGGGACATTCTGGTTTTATATTTTTTTTATGGATCAAATTTAGATGGTAGAGTTTAAGGGAACATAAATTTGGTGTTTGGATGATAGAAAACCAAAATTGGTGGACTAGTTGATTATAAGGTACACCTAGTAATTGTGATATGAAGATACACCTCTACCCCATCTGATTGAAAATGTATAGAAGCCACAAAGAAATTTTATAAGTGTAACTATAGAAATATAATATTCTTCACTTATATTTTCAATTTTTGAAAAATGTAACATATGATGGATTGGAAGAATTGGGAGTCTTGGAAAAAACATGGAGATAATAGTAAATATTTGATCTATGTGGAAGCACTCCATGTGGATATCAAAAATAGGGTACCAGTTTCACTAACTATATTCTACTATGTATATTGTGATGTATCATTTTATCAAGAGTATAAATTCATTTTAATCATCCTATGTTTCCTTAATCATTAAAAATGATATTATTCTCATTGGGTATTACTCACATTAAAAAAAATTAAATCTATGTTTTTTTTCCTTTTATTCTTTCGATCAATGAATTTGGTTAACACTTTTTTGTGTGCATTTATTTCAGTATATTATTTTTGGTTTATTTATTTTAGGGAATTTTATTTTAATATTTCTTTTTTAAATTAATATTATTGTAGATGGGTGAATTTCCCTTTATAAAATTTAATCAAACCAAAAAGATAATTTAAAATCTAAATGATATTGATAAGATAAATCAATAAATATTTAATGAACATAATTCATAAATTTTATCCATATTAAAATCTAATATGAATTTATAAAATGTGAGAATTCATAATGAAAATCTTCATATAAAATTTTTATGATTATGTTTATTGATGTTGAATAATGGAATAAAACAATTGGGGTAAAACATAATTTCCAATGTAGTTTAGAAATATCTCCCTATGAGACCCCACATCTTTATCCCTCAATTCGATAAGCCTATGTTACTATAACATTGATCAGGGAAATGTTCAATAAAATATTCCATCATAATTTCAATTTGTGACCACCCAGTTGAGTTGCACTGATAAGCGAGGAGTTTGTCCCTCACTTTGGATGTAATGAGAATAGGTTTAATAAAGTGACGAGAAGAGAGAGGATTCCATAGGTAAAAACATTAAAAAATTTATAACACATCCCTAAAAATGATTATTAAAAATTTCAAGAGTTATGGAGATGATTTAGAAAAGAGACTCGGATAATGATAGAGAATTATAGTATTTATCTTTTAGTTTTAAATGAAACTACTGGAGTTTGATTATTGGATTGAAAGACATGAATCAAATATCTAAGAGGAAATTTTGGTAATAGATACCTCTTTCATTATTATAAGGAACTCCATATACATTGTCTATAGGGATTGGTAATGTTTTTGAATCATAGGGGTTATTGAAGAAAAAAAGATGGGAATAAAATCACATTTACCATGAATAAGTGTTATCTCTAACTAGCTACCAAGACACCACTAGATACTCTGTAGACATCCAAAGGTATAAATTTTACTACCTATATTTCACTACTACTATATTTCCCCCACCATATATCTAATGCTCCTCTATAAACTCCTGCTAGATGAGAGAGCGTCTGCCTTCACCACTGGTTGTCCAGTGGTAGTCCACTAGCTTGCCGAGTGGTCTTATGTACAGTATGGAATCTTCCAACATGAAACCGATTAATGGATTCCTAGAACCTTGAAGGAAGTTCTACTTTAAATCATCTACCTTTAAGAAGAGACCCCTTGACTCATTGTGTCGGATTTTATATATATTTTTTCACTTTTCCATGGTCTTGAAACATGAAATAAGACATGTACAAGCCTTTAACAATATCAACATGTAACCATGTAATTGAATTTAATGTATCTATTATATTCATCAAGGAAATTACATAATGTTTAAAATATATTATCAGAACTGACTCACAGGAATTTTTAGATTCATAAATTATTTTTTATCATTGAAACACCATAAGGGGGAGAGAGATACACCATTCCAAATATGGTAGTGTTCGATAAACTATTGGGACATTGGTTCTACATCATAAATTCCATTTTATACCTTTTATTATAGTAATTGGAAGATATTCATATGCCAAAAAATTGGTATCAATGATTTATTTGGTAGACCCTCAGATGGTTAATCCCTATTGAAGGTGATTAAAAGCATAGTTTAGCAACATCATTCTGCCCTTTTTCGTATAGGATAGATATTAATAATAATTTATTGATCTCACATATGTGATTCTAAATATTTTCTGAGATCATTATATTTAGTATAAATAAAATTATACGAGTGTAAGGTCTAGGTGGAGTTGTTTGAGACAATTATTTTAGGTCCTCGAGAATGCATATGGAGAATTGTCTTTTATAGAAGGACATTGATCTATTATTGACGGTTACCATGCTGTAAGTGATGAAGAAGTTATAATATAAATGGCTAGATAAGAAATAATTATTGTTGATATTGAATTCTCTTTCTTCAAATGTGGCTTATTAAATCTAGGAATTAATAAAACCACATCAGAACTATTTAAAACCACCATTAAAACATAGGAAAATTTGAACAAATTGATTAGGGTTTTAATTTTCTGAACGTTTTTTGATATGAGGATTTAGAAAGTTAAAATATTATAAAATCTCATAATACGATTCAATATGATGATAAATAATTTGGAGTATTTATTTGTGACATTTGTAGATCAGAAGTGGGAACAATTTTTACTATCATCCCTCTCTAAGACTTTAAATGTGATGGACACCACTATGAGAAACTCATATGGAAAGTATAATCTTCTATGTGCGGACCTTATGGAGTTTTTATTGAATTAGTAATGTAATTGGGAGGTGAAACAAGAATATTATGGAATTTTTTGTAATGTGAACGGAATTGGGAAACTTTTAACATAGAATGGTTAGAGAAAATGTAAATGAAAGTGAAGTTAATGTAAGAGTATCTTAGAGGAAGGTGGGTCATGAGTCAGAATTTTTTTAAGAAAAGACATGTGAATAATGATATATATGACATGGAAGTGAATTTTATATGATATGATTCTAGTAGTGGATCTGTAAATCCTATATCAGATGATAAGAGCAGTGTATTGTTGAGTGGAGATCCTTTTTATGAGTCTTGGATTATATGTTTTGGATTTTAATTTCACTCCACATTACAATATGGAATGTATGAATAATTATGTTTATAGATAATAATACAAAGTATAAATTTTAAATAATCAATATCTTGCAATTTTGAGAATGGTTGAAATAACTATCCATAATATGAATGGAATTATGTTGGAATTTAGTGGTGTGTAACACATACTATTTATAATGAATAACGTAATTTCGATTGAATTTTTTGATGATTAAGGAATATTCACTACATATTAATATTTTGTAAGGATTATTTCATATGGTCCCATGGGTGTAGATAATGGAGTGAATGATAACATTATTTTTGTAATAGGAGAATTTGATGATTACATGAATGTTAGAGGAGTAAGATTTTTTAATGTTATAGCATGTGTTAGAACAAAGGAGATCCAAGATTTTGTTTAATGTTTATTTTCTATTCTATTAAATTTTAATCTCGTTTGATCAATGTATTTTATGTTAGATAGATATTTTTCAATTATAATGGAATATCATATGAGTAATTAAAATTGAGTATTTTTGGGTGAATTTGTGTAATAGATTAGAGGTAAATAATGGTTTTCTATTTGACAAGGAAGGATGATCAAACAAAACTAATGGTAATGATTGTATCTCATTGTGTAAATATGTCAGCGCATAGAGAATATAAAAACCCCAATTAAGGTGTCTGAACATTATAACATTGAATGTTTGTGAAGGATTCTAAGGTGAATCTTTTTGAGGGGGAGGATGTGAATTTTAAAACACAATAAAGTCAAAAACCTTATATTGAATACATCGTTATTGAATTAATATATGTAACTCATTTATTGAAGGATTCAATGTCTTTTGGAGGATCACATAATGTGTTTCAACATAGAATTTAAATGTTTTTTTATCACAAAGGGGATTAAATGGAATTTTGGAGATTAAACACATTTTCAGGGAAACATTCCTATATATACCGCCACTAATCACATTATTAATAATTTAATCAAATATGAATAAGATCTATATAGTTACTTGAAATCATATTAGTACGTTTTATTTCATACTAATGACTATCCTTATAGTAAGGCCATAACACATAGTTTTTCAACTCTTATAGGAAGTCCCATAGATATTTTTCTAAACAAGATTTCTAGGAAGTCAGTTTGTGAAGGTGGAGTGGAAAAAGAAGTTGTAGTGTAACATTATATGAATATATTACTTAAAAATAGTTTGTAAGATTTATTTCCATGAATAATTAGTGATTTCATGATGAAATCCAAGTATCCAATGAATCAAACTATATAGTGAAATAAGTTATGCATAAGACTAATAGCAGATGTGATTTCTAGAAAGATTATTTATTAGGATATTTAGAGTGTATATTTTGATGATCAAGGATCGCATTTGAGGAATCATATTATATATATCATGAGTAAAAATTAATAGAAAACTATTCATTACCTCGAAACTATATTCGTGTCATTAAAAGAAGGAAGGCATCATCATGTGAAATGAGTATGTAGGAGTCAATGAAATTAATAGAAGGGTAGTAGTGTGATGAACCTAAATTCATTATAAATGTAAATAATCTTCAATGAAGTTACCATGAAAGAAATTTAATATAAAAAATCAAGTAAATCATAGTCAATTTAGGAATAACTGATACCTCATTGGAATATAGTCCTTGGAATAGCCCATAGTGGCGAACCATGGAAAATTGGTGTGATCTATTTCATTTTTATATTTGTGTGTTTAGTCAATGTTCATTATAATGAGATAATTTTAATTAGTTCTTTAAAATATGTTTATATTATTAATTTTAATCAAAATAAAAATTTAGAAATATGATTCTTGTCTCTCCTCTCAGGGTGTTTCAGGGTACAACAACAAGATCATACGGGTAACTTATGTAAATATGTGATCAGAGACCTTTCTATTAAAGTTTTTTTAAATAATTGAACCACGGTGTATGGTATATGAAAATATTATATATTCTAAAGACTTTTTAATTTTTCATTCCAAAAGTATGGAAGACACTTGATGTACTAAAAGAGAGTGCTTTTCCATATATAAATATGTAGGGAAAATCTTATTTCATATGGTTATTCGTTGATGAATGTATCAATTATTAATGAAATAACATATAAATTTTTAGTTTTATATCTCAAGAATATGTTATTGGTATTTTTATCCTACATCCAATAGAGTTCATCGGTGAAAAAGGAGAAAAATTTCATACTAAACTATTTAAGGTATGATAATATTTCGGGGCATAGTAGAATATAATTATAGAGACTCTAAAAGGGAAAAGTTATAAAATTTGAGAAGGAAATACCAATTACATTTAAATAGAGTAGATTCCGTGGGAGTATGAACTGAAGAGTATTTCTTAATGAAGTTAATATGAGAATTCATGTATCATTCACCTTGGTGTTTTGGGTGGATGTAGTGAATTATGTGAAATACATTATCATCAATAGTCCCCTAAATCTATTGGGGTAGAAACTACTAGAAGCTTAACGGTCTAGAAGGAAGGAAGACAATACCCATATAAATGAATTTTGTTGCACTCACCAACATCAAAATCAATTTCGTAGAGGGGACCAATATGGACATAATTTTCCAAGAATGATACATTGTGGGATATGGTGATGAATTTGTTCGCTTCATGAAATAGGGACAAAAACCATCAAAAGTGGTCCTAAATAAAAATTTCATAAATAATAACTTGACATTGTGGATGTATTTTATCCTAGATGAAAATTATGAGGAGAGAAAAGTATCCATAGAGGGTATTATTTACCTAAATGGATATTCATAATTTATGATATTTTCAATGAAATTAAGAAGTACATTTGTACATAAAACACCAAACTATATAGAAGTTACTGATTACAGGAGTCATGTTTCGATTATGTTTCCATAGATGGGATTTATAGAAATCATAAAAACTATAAAATATTTCATTAATGATTCATATAAAATATATTTCAAAGACGAATCTTCTATGATTGAAATACCAGAAGTATTTTCTCCATATAGGGATATGTGGAGATCTACTAAATTTAAAGACTATTTCTAGAGTTATGGGAGTGATATTCATTTATTTATTATAAAAAATACAGGACATACCAATATCCAAGATGATTCTATGAATATAAAAGAAATTTATTTATTAGTTATATACATGAAATATTAAATTGATTCCCTCCCTATGACCCAAACATGGGGGCTAATGGAAAGGCTCACATGTAAGAATGTGTTTCAGAAAATATGATTGTATTGTAAAATTGGGAAATAATATATTTAACAATGGAACAAAGATTGAATAATCATTAATAGGTTTTAATAAATGAACTGTGTAGATTTATGAATGATATATTCATCAGTATTTAAACATATGACTATCCAAAAAATGAATATATAGGTTTTCCTAGAGTATTTTAATCTAGAGAAGATGACCATAATGAAAAAATTCTTTCATGGGGAAATAAATTTAGAGCTCAATATAGTATTTCAATCTAGTTTCATGGAGTAGAAAACTAGTACTCGGTGTAAAAGATGATGTTGATCCTTTACAGTTTAAAACAAGTTTTAGTGTATTGGAATTAGAAGATTAATGACAATATATTGTATAAAAAATCATATTTAGTTAAACAATCACTATATCTAAATGTTTTTTTTATAATCATGTAATATATCTATCAATGATATAATGGTCCTAGAATCTAGAAGTTATGTGAAAAAATTTCACTGTTTTTTATACGATATAACTATTTTTGGATCAGTTCGATTTGGAATATGGAAGAATTATGGAGGAACGTTGAAGAAATAAAGAAAATTTAGGAGAAGATGGAGGTTTTAGGGATAAGACTAAGGACATAGTGGAGAATCAAATAAAATGATTCATATGTGGGAGATTATTAGGATTGGCTATGAAAAAAAATTTCTAACCAGTTTATTTGATCCAACGGAATGTGAAATATTTTTTGTCTCATTTTCAATGGTTCATATGGTGATGGTGGATTTGAAGTAACCAGTATTCAATAGTATGGATGTTGTATAATTGAAAGTTACATTATAGAGGATTAGAATGTATATGTAGTGTTTTTTATCAAAATTCCCCCCTCTTAACCATATGATAGAACTAGTGTGTAATGAGTAAATTATTTTCATAAATGAAACTCTCAAAATGTAAGATTAATTTTCAGGAGTTTCAGGATGTGCATAGTGTACCATGTGATGGAGTTGAGTTAGTGGGAGAGTTTGACCAAATTGTTAGATAATTATTAAATTTAGAGAAATATGGAATCTATAACTATAGTGATTATAAGATATAGTGACAAGATTCAATATGGAATCCTGCCATTTTATAACAAAAATATTCATTACCAATTACAAATAGAGGATTCATAAAGTTTGGTTTCTTGGAAATCTTGAACAAAATAAATGAAAACATAAATCATTCTTCTAATCCACTTTTATTTCTTCATCATTGTCTCATTATTGTATCCCATAACCTAGGAACATACATCAATTGAGAGGGTGAGAAGAGGACCATGTAAGGGAAACAAGGGAAATAAATTACTTTCAATATCAATAAGAACTTGATGAAATAAATAAACACAAGAGAAATGGAAAAAAGAATATCATAGTAAAAAGAACCTGAATAAGTGGCTACAAAATGTAGTTTATACATTCATAAGAATATCGCTAAGGTCCATCCCTAACGTGTCATATCCTCAAGGTCTATCTCAAAGGTTTCATACAAATTACCATGGTATTACCCAAAGTAACTAAGGCCTCCATACACAAACCATTATACTTCCCACATAAGATCTAAGATTAAGGTGAGAAATTTTTATATAATCTTTTGGTGACTAAGAAAACATTTCTCAAGTAGTGATTTCTATCAAAATGAACTTCTCTCATAAGGAATTCTGTTCAAGATTAATGTTTTGATGTTTGGGTTGGGATAGGTCTAGAGAAAAGTCCATTGATAGTACCTCCTTACCAATCTCTATAAAATAAGCTTCATATGGCCTGAGTCTACTAGATGATCTCGTTGACTCTTATTTTGGTAATAACAACCATTATCATTCCTATTCATAATCACTAATTGAAATGTTAAGAGAATAGTTTTTGATGGTTATATTGACCAATGGTCATATAACATTCAAAAACCAATATTGTTATTTAAATTATACATCAATAATAATGGGATATTGTTTTTTTGAGTAAAATATAATATAACGTACATATTTAAAAAACAATTATTTTTGAAATTTATTGGTAATTACATTAACATACAGGATATCTCTATATTTTGTGGGGTGAATCAACATATTAAGAGTATCAAGCCACTATAATCATCCACTACTTCCATAATCCAAGTAATTAAGCATTCCACCATATATTATGAATCCCATATGAACATTTTAGAATATTTTCCTATCCTATATTTAATTATTCTGATTGTTTTATCAAATTAAATATTTTATGTGAAAATTATATGTTGTTTAAAATTGTGTTGTGGTGATTTACCAGCATAATATTCTCTATTTTGGATGCTCTTGGGTAAGATAAATTAACATTTATTTGTTTCTTCCTTGTACATTAATTTATATATCTTCTACTAGATTAACACGAAAATAGTATTGATCCCAATAGATATGAATGTTGGCTGATCTATAATGGTAACATTAGAGTACAAGGAGTAGAAGTCCATGGATAAGTGTATTCTAGACCTATGCATTCCATAAATATATTAGTTTTATTTTCCAGTTCAATTTTTTCATTATTATATCCCCTATTATACTATAATCATTGGAAAACATACACTACACTATTGGTTTATCTGGATGGGGTAGATTCATCTATTTTCTTGATTATATTTTTTTAAAGATAGTTCTCTTAATTTTTTCCTTATATTAATAGATAGTTTTTATGAGTATGTATAGGTGATAACTATACTATTATTCATTCTCTCCTATGATATTATTGTTTAATTGATAATATTCCATTTCCCAAATGGTAATTCCTTCCATATATGATGGAATTTTGGGAGATAACTCGTGAAGTGACACGTGATCATTGTAACATGGACTCACTATTACAACAATAACTACTCTTAATTGGGAGTAACCAATGTATGAAAACTGAAGGACTTATTGATCAACAAAGATATCATTATAAACTCCCCATTCATGTAGAATATGTCAACTAATACACCACGATAATATTGTTTTTGGTTCATAATCCTAATATTAGTATAAGGGAAAGAGGTCCTTGATTATAGATTATCACACCTAGTATGTGTTATGGTATAAGCTATAAATTGTTTCCTATGAAGGTTTTAAGTGATAAACTTATCAAGTGTCACAATTTGTCCATTTTAATTATATTTCATATTATTTCTTTCCAATATATAAATACCAAATGAACCAACGCTCCTCCCAACCATTTTCCTTGTTTTCATTTTTAATTAAAATAGTGAAATTTAAAAATTGATATATAAATAAATATAAGTGATTAACTAGGCATCACAATTAAACAAGTTAATTTTAAAATTAAGAATTTATTCCTTTTAAAAATTATAAATGTTATTTTGATAGGATCTTTTCATGATTGTGTCATAACTTTGATTCATTTTTTGTGATGCTAACTAATTACTGATTTATCATTATATTTTTATTAATTATTTATTTTTTTATGTATATAAATATATTTAAAAAATATTTCCTTTAGTAAATTGCTTCTTCTAAGATAAGAGAAATAGTTTAAATTCATTTTAGAAAAGTAAGAGTTGTTTATAAATCTAATAATTGATGAAATAAATTCAATGATCTCTTTGAAAAATTCAAGGAATTCAAGAATATCATTTTGTTGAATCAACACATTTTATATTAACAATTAGAGCCCCAAAATTTAACTCCCATTTTGGATTAGGATATAAATTCAGGTTTAGTGACTCACGAAGCTTATCTACCAATAATGAAATAATTTTACATTTAATTGATAAGCATGATGAACAATATCTTACATATATGTCATTTCTAATATATTATTAATTTTTTCAAATAGAATGTTTCAATTTTCCTAAAATACAAATTTTTACTAACTCTCATTTCAAGGACTTTGATATCTCAACCATGTGGTTGTATGAGCATTAATATTTTAATGAAGATTCCACATAAAATGTGGCTATAATTGAACAATGGATAGATAATATTGTTTTGATGATCAATACATTACATGAGTAAGATGATATTTATTTGTATTACCAAAATGAAAAAATTGATTTAAAATAAATGGTGATCCACTCTCTAGGTTTGATAAATAACATGTAATAGAAAATAAAACTCCTATAAGGAAGAAGAATAATCCCAATTATCATCTTTTCAACCAATTTATATTATAATTGTTAAACCATAAATGTGGTTGAAACCAATTTCAATAAATATGGGGAACTCAATAAATAAATATTAAGGATGATTCGTTGAGTTGAGAAGACATAGTTGTTCTTATCATATAAACCATCCCTTATTTTATATTGTGTAAAATATTAATAATTTGTACTTATAGATAGTAAAATCAAAACACATTATATAGGGTTACCCAAACATATTTTCATTTTATTTTTTAGTAAGTATTTAATAGATTTATTTTGTAGTTTCATTTTTTCATTATAGTTTTGTTGAAGAACCTATTGTAAAGGATAATCACAAATACTATCCAATGGATAATAACTCAGGTTATACCTCAATATGCATCTTTTACCTATTATTAAGAATAATCTATATTAAAAATTAAAATATCATTTCTGGCATGAACTGATAATGATGCATGAGATATGTGTGAACAAAAGTGTATTTATAGTAGATTATATTTTATTGTGTGTTTCTTGGTGTGATTATAGTGCCTATGGTCTTTATAAAATTATTTGTACTATTTTAATTAAAATTTAATTTTTATATAATAATTTAATTTTAATTTATATTCAATTAAATAATTTATTATATACATTTATTTCCATAATTATTTATTTTATTATTTTTTATAATTTTTATCAATTATGAAATCCCATGTGCATATGTAATACTAAATATAAACATAATAAACTATATATATTTCTAATACATTTTTTTACATTTCTCTTTTTCAGGAGAGTCTTAATTCATTTGATTGAATATATAATTTAATGTTTTCCCATTTATACCCCATTATATATCAATATTTTTTTTTATGTTATAACTCCATTATAATTAATCCTTATTATAAAACCTTATATAACATCAATATCTTGGTAACTGGGCTAAATTTCATTCCATAATTCATAACATACTTATTTCATAGGTACTTTTCCATTAATATTATTTAATCTATGTTTACGGGAAGGTATTTTCATGGGATCATGGAGGAAGTGGTTTATTATGGATATAATTATGAAGGATGTGTCCATTAGGTTATGGGAATGTGATTTCCATATGTCAAAACAACATTTAAATAATGTTTCCAATATAAATCTCATTAGAACAAAATTGAAAATAAAAAAATATATAATAAAAAATGAAATTGTTTTTAATGTATGTGGACATAAGAAAATAAATATATCAATATATATTCTATTAAAGAGTAAACCAATGATTAAATTGGAAATATTAGCGATTTTATATATTATTGAATGGAAATGTGAGAAACAAGAATCATTAGACTTTGAATTATAATTCCTGAAATGTATAATAAATGGTATCAGTTTAATTCAGCCATATTCTTTTCATATTATTATCATCCTACCCTTACCCAAAAAATAAAAACAAATCATATTCTCCATAAATCAAATAGTAATTTTATGTTTTTACTTGAGAAATAATAATAATAATAGATGTATTCTTTAAATCATACATACACTTGAGAAGTGGAATTCTCTAAATACATCTTCAAGTGAAGAGATACTAATTACATAAAAGGTACATTAAAAATATGAATTATAATAAATAGTTGATCTGATCAATTTTTACAAACAAAAAATTAATTGAAGAATGTAAATTCATATTCTTATTATAATGAATTTATGTAGAAGATAATGGAAATGAAATTTCTATCATGAAATTATTTGTTTAAAGTTAAATTTGGTATATCTATTTTCCCAAGAGTGAAAATATTTTGTATGATGGGTAATCCAAACAAATATTTTCTAAAATTTTATGTTGGAAGTCTTTATAAATAATCTAATTTTTTATAAAAAATTGAGTATTTACAATATTTCTGTGATATTGGTATATTTTAGAGTAAAAATTAATAATTAGATCAAATTGAGATTTACACGACTAATTAGTTATTTTTGAAAAATAATTTTCATTTTGGAATCATGATTTTTTTCTTCATTCTAGATATTAATGGATGAGCTGGGCCAATATTAAAAAATTAATTAATTCTACTTTTAATAAGGGATGCATATCGCATTCAATGATAAGATGATATTGAATTATGATTTTTTTTTTTGATTAATAGAGAACAAAGGTCATATAAGTTTGAACCACAATGTTTTACTTAGTTATCAAAGGATACCATTGCCTGAAATACACTATGAGTTCAATGAAAATGAATATCATATTTTTTGATAATAAAATGTCACTACTTATAGTATAATTAATTGAATAATGAATGTTGACATGTAAAAAATAAATCAACAATGTTCGTGAATTTCTAACATCTACTAAAAAACTCATTTTGACATTAATACAAAAATTTTATAGTGGGTAAAATAAAATGGAACTAAATGACCCTATTTTTGAAATTTATAAAATTCCAAGTGAAATTATGATTCATAATAAAAACTAGAGTAGTTTCCAATTATGATATATATTCACCACTAAATAAAGACATACAACCTATTATAATATCATAATACATGAAATAATGACATAATAAAATATTCTATATAGTAAAAATTGAATTCATGATATAAACATATCATAACATTACCAAAATTCACCGAAAATGCATTAAACCATTTATAAAGTAACCTAAGGACCCACTATTACATTGTCAAAGATAATAAAAGGAGGAATGAATATAGTTTAATTGATTTATGTTTGGGTAAACATGATGTCATTGATAAAAGAAACAATCCATGTAGATTATATTCATACACATAAGGGGAAGAAAAGGTCCCCATTTGTATTTTCTAACAAAATATGGAGAAGCTATAATGGTCCAATTTGTGGAGCTAAATCATATAATGATAATTTTAATATTACAAGGCATATTGATTTAATGAAACAAAATATCATATCCCATAAAAAAGGGAATCATAAAGCTTTCTTTCATGGTGAAATAAATTTTTAATTTTATTCTATGTGGAATAATCCTCTATAATGACCCGAATTTTCAATGTAATTTTTTATTAAAATTAAATTGAATTATTTCATGTCTAAAAAAATTGACGGCGTGTGATTCCAAGGACGAGTGTTCCCGGAATAAATTTTTGATCTTTTTTACGGTATGTTCAGTAAATGGTCGTGCGATGTTTTCTATTTTTTGAACCGATGATTGGATTTAAAATATGAGGGCCCCATAGAATCTGCATCACCAGTATTCCTTTAAGGGAGGCTTCACATCGACTGTAGTAAGTATGGAGAAAAAGTTATATTTTGGTACTTTTTTTAAAAGAATAATAAAATAACTTGTTATTTTTTTCTCATCCTCCAATTCACTAGCATTAGTGTAGAACCTGAGATGTGTGAAGACATTATATGGATTGAACCTTCAAATTCTAATTAACAACATCATTGAAATTTAGTAAGGTTCTTATTAAACGTACCACTATAAATTTCACAATCTTTACTAACCTTACCCTCTCCTATTTATATGGATCTTGGGGGGTATTTTCACAGCTTCAAAAATAGATATAGCACTGGTAATGTGCCGAAAGAACCAAAACATGAAGGAAAAATACTGTTCCAATGAGTGGGGATGAGAATCACCAAACCCAGAACCAAAAAATGATGATTGAGTGGCATCGTTGGCGGCTTATTGCGGGGACGACGAATACCGACTCTTCCTCAATCGTAGGAATTCTCTAACAATATCAAGGTAATGTTTTAATCATGTTTTTTACAATATTTTATGAATATTTCATTCTACCCTCTTTCTACTAATATAACGCATAGGGCTTGGGCCAAAGGAACAATACCTGGACCCTTTTCCTTTGTAGGAAATTTGGTGCATTATTCGCAAACATTATCTATGGGTTGGAATAGATCGGGACGACAGATGATGGCAGCAGCTGACACTAGCTGGCCATGAGGAAGGTGGCGTGTCGTCGCACACTGTAGGAGGAGGATGCGACACAACCCCTTTGTGGTTAGTAAAACTGCTGATACCGACCAGCCGCGGTGTTGATGCGGCGCGCCATCATGCGCCACTGGCGGAGAAGGGCCGCGGCTTATTTGCCACATAGGGGATGAGTAGAGATGCTGGAATCAGCTGATCACAGGTTGAAGTAGTGACGCACAAAGGTGCATCGCCGGAGGAGCCGTGACTCCGACTCAATGGTGGTGGGACCTGTAGTGGGTCCTACAGGTGACCTGGGATCGCTAGAGGGTGATGTCGCTTCTCCCTACAAATAGAGAGAACCCCACCTGGGCCAGCCCGACAGGCCCCGCATCACCGGGCCATGCCACATACGGGTCATGTCCAACTATAGGCTGGTTCGCATGAGCCCAATGGGCTGTGACTCTAAAGGATGGGTGGCATAAGCCCAGCAGGCTGGTCCATGTAAGCCCAGTGGGCCGGGATTCTTAAGCCCAGCAGGTCGGGCCACGCAAGCCTAACAGGCCACAACGTTGCGGGTCAGGCCATGTGAGCCTAGGGGGCACCCCCACACCCCTTGAAGGTCGGGTCTAACCATGACACAACAGGATGATCCCCCTATGACCCAGCCCTTTCGTGTCAGATCCCAAATGGTTCGGGGAATCCCAGACTGGGTAGGGTCCGTCCGACTAGGTTGGACTTGACCCAGACCCATCTTGGTGAATTTTCTCATAAAGGGACATAACATGAAAACTGGGCATCCATTTGATGAACAGTTCACATCACTGACATCCTTGGAGTGATAAGGTACTTTTTGTATGCTCCAACTGAGTTATGAAACCCTTGTAGTATGGTCGGTTTGGGTCGAACCCGAATCCAACAGGGCCCTCAGTACTAAAACTATTATAACTCACAGACCGAACATCAAATTGGTGCACTATATATCTTGTTGGAACACTTACAAAATGAAGGATTTTTTTTGGAATAATTATTCCTGGAACATCGTGGAGGTTGAGGTATGATCGGTGGATTGAGGAGTAGTTCTCCAAAGAATCAAGCATACTATGAGCTGGAAACCCGTGGTTGGTAGTATGGTGGAGGTTGGAGACTGATCATACGGAGGTTAGTACCATGTGGTCTTTTGTGGGTCATCACTGAACCTGTGTGTGTTAGCACTCACCGATCCTTTGTGGGTCAGCACATACCGATCATGTGTGGGTATGATCCTGTATGGGTTAGCGCTCAATGATCCTATGTGGTTAATCGCATACCATCAAGTGTGGGTCATATCTGGTATGGGTCATTGCGGGGGTTAGTAACTACAGACTCCAGGTGGGGTGGATCATGTGTGGTTCATTGCTGGTTTATTACATGTCGATCCAGTGAGGGTCAGACATTTTATGGTCAGGAGCAGTGCCACTTGACAGAATTATATGATATATCTTCATGGATGATCATCTATGATTTTATACATCACTAATTTCTTATGTGAGTTGAGTCATTTATATTTGTGGTGATATCTTCATGGTGATACCAATGCGGTGAATTTACCTTCATGGTGATATCTTTATAGTGATACCTCTATGGTACTTTAACCTTCGTGGTTATATCTAAATGGTGATACCTATGTGATACATTTATATTTGTGGTGATATCTTTATGGTGTAACATGTGTGGTACTTTTACCTTCATGGTGTTATCTTTGTGGTGTTACCATTGTGGTACTTTTACATTTGTGATGTTACCTTTTTGATATTCTTCAATCATATATAAGACGAGTATATCTTGATAACATAGGTATAGGTATGGAAATATACATATGTAGAGTTGATGACTGCTTCCTGCTTTGTGATTGAGGTATTTCTTTGTGGGTTTTCCTTTGTGGAACTCGAGGAGACCATTGGGAGTCTTGGGTCCCTGTTGAGTATATTTTTACTCAACCCATGCATGGGCTTTGACTGCACCTTGTTGTGTCTTGTGTAGATGACATACTATGTTGATCGAGGCTGAGGGAGCTAGGGATGGACTAGGCTCAGAGGTGGACCATTTGACGTGGCATGAGGCAGGACTACTGATCGTGAGTTTTACCTACCATTTAGGTAGGATCATCGGTGGATGATCCAGGAGCTATTTTTTCACTTTTTAGTTGTACTTGTACTTTCTAGTTGGTCTTGTATTCCAGAAATTTTACATTCAAAAAACTTTTTACTATAGTAGTTTACTTCGTGGATGCCTCTTGTTGTGCTCTAGGATTTGTGTGTTTGTACATGTTTAAAGTAAATGCCTTCCCGTTAAGGGATACGCCTTTCTAGTGCTAGTCACCAGCCCTAGCCTATGGAAGGCGGCCTTGGGGTAGTCATGACATGGGCCCTGAGGGACGGGTCATGACAGTGTGGTATCAAAGGAGTCAGTTCTACTAATGAATTAGGAGTCTGATGT
This sequence comes from Viscum album, assembly GCA_963277665.1. Classification (NCBI taxonomy): domain Eukaryota; kingdom Viridiplantae; phylum Streptophyta; class Magnoliopsida; order Santalales; family Viscaceae; genus Viscum; species Viscum album. Next base: position 632,103,620 of record OY728121.1, read on the forward strand.
TTTCTATGTGGAAATATTTTTAAGTGTTATGAGTGTAGTTTTTTGTTTTGGGAATCTAGTGTTTGTGTGGTGGCCAAAATATCCATACACTGGGACCCTCAATTCCAATATACAACTCAGTACACTAAAACATTGATTGTGTGTGTGTTTTTTAAAAAAATTCCTTTTGATTTATTTGAGTCAACTCTCAATGTATAACTTATTAACCATAGAACACCTTTTTTCTTTCAAGATGACGCCATGTAGATAGACATATAGGATTCCTAAGAGATAATATGAGGATGGACCACTGAGTGATGAAGCCTTAGTGTAGGGACCTCTTACGATGTTAACACATTCAAGTGATGTACCAGCAGCACCAATACTTGTTGGGTAGCCGTTTCCACCAGATGCACCCGTAGATGGTGCATGCTATGTAATTTTGTTCCATGAGATTCAGTGGTAGTGTGCTCCGAGGGTCTAAGGTGAGACGGACCCGTAGGCAGCTGAGGACTGGTTGGAGGTTGTGGCCAGAGTTTTTCACTTATTTGGAAAACTAGATGATGTAATGTTGATCATAGTGGCCAGTATCTTCCAGGGAGTAGCTAGGAGATGGTGGAGTTTGACAACCCAGTTACAAGACAAGGAGACCCTCACCAGGGAGGAATTTGAGGGCCTTTTCAGGGAAGAGATCGACACAATGACTTTATGAACATTTCATATACATGAGTTGTTGTACTTTAGGTAGTGAAACAAGATCGTGACCCAGTACTCGATGAGGATCACCAACCTCTCACGCTACTCTACCAACATAGAGCGGGACCCTTTATTTAGGGAATAGACTTTCGAGCAGGGACTTTGACAAGAGATCATATCTTTGACATTATCTCCTAGTATTCCGACACAGGCTTGGGTTCTAGAGTGGGTTATTTTGGTGGAGAGCTTCCTATCTGAGCTGGCACCGACTGTGAGAGCCACCACTAGACATCAAGTGGCAATGTCATCTGCAATAGGTAGTATATGGATGACGTAGGGGCCCAAGCCGTCCCGAACATCTAGTGGGTGATCATAGGATACAAGGTCGATGGTGAGGGGCTCAGGGGACATTGTTGGATAGTTCATGATCATGGTGTGATACTCTTGCAGTGGGTAGGGTCACATGGCTTGTGACATCCCAAACCACTGTACCTACAATCATCAAACAGTCTAGGGACCACCGAGGCAGAGGCCGAAGATTGAGTGAGGAGTTCTGTAGGGTAGCAGACATGGTAAAGGAGTTGACCGTGCAGTAGGTGGTGCATAGAGATTTGAGGATCTGCTGCCACCACCTCCAAGTGGTCCACAATGACCACAGGGAGCAGGAGAATGTAGATGAGCTCAGCTCCATGCAGGTGAGTCCTGCAATCATGGAACTCTAGAGATGATTAGAGGTGTGATCTGTGTCTATTCCACCCTAGTAAATATACTTATAGACATAGGTTCTAGTCACTCTTTTATTGCCTCGACCCTCGTTTGGAGCTCAAAGATATCAATGGATCCATTGGCTCAATCTTTACGGCTAGAGACTCCTACTGGATATGATTGGACGATTACACACTGGTGCTAGTAGTGTAAGATTACTCTATGAGGTGAGAAATTCAGATGTGATATTCTAGTAGTAGCATCAAGGGTTTACGATGTCATCTTGGTTATGGATTGGTTAACCAATTTCTATGCACAAATTGATTGTATTAGCTCCAATGTGTGGGGTTTATTTGGGGATGGGACCAGGTTTATCTTTCACCAACAAGAAGGGATCTTTTGAATAACATGATGTACTTTCCTGGAGGTGGGTATATACGATCACACATCAATTGGATATCCTTACCCTCAGAGAAGTTGATGTTGAGTGTTCGGGTTATCCTATAGTGGTGGACTTGAATGTAGATGTCTTTCCTGATGACATTATGGGACTACATCCACATAGATAGGTAGAATTTTTCATCGAACTGCACCCCTGGACAACACCGATATCTATACCATCATGTTAGATGTCTCCCGTGGTGCTTCGTGAGTTATAGGTTAATTGTATGACTTTCAAAGAAAGGTGCTCATAAGGCCCAGTTTTTCTCCATCAGAAGCCCCTATTTTGTTTTCTAAGAATGAAGACATGATTTTTAGAATCTGTGTAGACTATCAGTGCCTGAACCAGGTGACCGGGAAGAACATGTACCCACTTTTGAGGATTCATGATCTCTTTGATCAGTTGAAGGAAGCTCGATGATTTTTGAAGATAGACCTCAGATCAGGCTATCATCTGCTCATGGTACGATATGAGGATGTTCAAAAGACAACCTTTCGATGTCGGTATGGCCACTATGAGTACGTGGTTATCATTTTTGGTGTGACCAATGCCCCTACAATGTTCCTGGGACTCATTTATATAATCTTCCAACCATACCTTGATCGATTTGTGGTGGTCTACATCGATGAATTCTTGGTGTACTCAGCGATGGAGGAGGAGCGTGCCTATCATCTACAGATTGTTCTGGATACACATTGAGAGAACTAGATTTATGGTAATATCTCGAATTTCGTGTTCTATATATAAGAGTTTCACTTTCTAGGACACGTTATCCAAGAGGCTGCAGTTGTAGTAGATCTAGAAAAGATATATGATGTGATAGCCTCAGGGCCTCCCAGGAGTGTGACCGAGGAGAAGAGTTTCCTGGGGTTCGTTGGGTACTACTAGAAATTCCTACATGAATTTTCTAGTGTTATGTCACCCTATTAAGAATTTAAGAATAAGGGAAAACCCTTCGTGTGGACGGAGAAATGCCAATAGTGTTTTATAGTGCTAAGGTACAGGCTGAAGGCCGCCCTCATATTGAGGCTACCAGAAGAAGGAATTAGGTATGTAGTCTACTGTGATGCATCAGAGTTCATACATGGACATGTCCTGATACAGGAGTGAGCAGTTATCATGTATGGCTCTTGTCATATGATACAACATTAGAAAAACTATGCTACCCATGACCTAGAGTTAGTAGAAGTGGTATTTTCATTGAATATGTGGCGACAATAATTGATGGGAAAACATTTAATAGTCTAATATGGTCACTAGATTAATAGTTATATCTTCCCATAGGAGGACTAGATCCTGAGACTGCGGTGATGTCTAGAGTCTCTCTAGGACTATGAATTTGAGATAGATACTCCTAGGAAGGGGAATGTAGTGGCAGATAGACTCAGCACAAGGTATAGTCTTCTGTTGTTGTGTGAGGTGACATAGTATTTAGCCATGTTGTAGATATCCTTTGAGGATAGATATGGAGCAGCTTACCTTCAATTTATGACAATCACTCCCCCACATCTTCTGTGATTTCAAGAGGCACAACTTGGGGACATGAATGTGAGGCATGACATGCCCATATATCCACAGAACAGGCACATGATGAATTTTTTGAAGGTGGGGAGCACGTCATCCTCTTTATATGATGCACCGTGGTACCAATGACACTATGGGAGGAGGTGTTTAGGGAGTTCCATGCGTCTCCTCTAGTGGTAATCTTGATGTGAAGATGATGTACCAGAACCTCTGACGTCAGCACTGGTGGGTATAGATGAAGAATTCAGTGCAAAATTTTGTTTCACGATGCGTCACTTGTAAGCATGTGAAGGCTGATCATCATGTTCTAGGAGGCTTAGGGAAACCACTAGAGGTTCCATAAGGGATGTGGGATGGTATATCCATGGATATTTTGATACTATTTCCATGTACGTCCAGGGAACATGATTCTATCTGGGTTATCACTGACTGACTCACCATGTCATCCCACTTCCTACGTATCTAAGAGTTGGGGTCAGTAGAGGTCTTGAGATGCCTCTATGTACAAGAGATTATGTGAATTCACTGGGTACCATCGATGATCATCTCCTACCATGATACACGTTTTACATCATAGTTGTGTAAGGGATTACAGAAGGTTTTTGGGACTCAACTACACTTGAGTACCACCTTTCATCCTCAGATGGATGGCCAGATGGAGTAGACGATTCTATCACTGGAGGACATCCCTGGTGATTTCATCTTTGATTTTGGCCATAGTTGGGAGGATCAGATACCCTTGGTGGAGTTCACATACTGCAATAACTATCACTCCCCCATAGGTGTGGCACCATTTGAGGCCTTGTATGGTCAACTATCTTGATCGCCTCTATGCTAGACAGACCCTGAGGAGTTATCTCTAATGGGTCCAGAGTTGGTACGAGCTACCACTGAGAAGCTGCAGATCATTCGGGTGCAGATGAAGACTGCACAGAGCAGGAAGAAGCCTTATGCTGATAGGGGATAAAGACCTTTGGAGTTCAAGAACAGAGACCATGTATTCCTACAGGTTTCACAAGGATGAGGTTTAGTGAGATTTGTCTAGGGAAGCAAGGTATCTTTGAGTTTAATCAGACCATTTTAGGTTCTCATAAGAGTTTATGAGGTGGCATATCACCATGCTCTTCCCCTACAGATGCATCGAGTGCATTAAATTTTCACATGTCCTAGATAAGGTGGTACATGCACGATCCATAACACATCATTTAATGGGGAGAGATGGACATTGATGTTGGGGTGACCATTACAGAGGTTTTAGGGGAGATTGAGGATCGACAAGAGTAGGTCCTCCATGGGTGATTGATACCTCTGGTGTTGTTTTCTAGTAGCACGAGAACTTTCAAGAGATCACATGGGAGAGGGCGGCATAGATTCGTGCTAAGTACCTCCATTAGTTTCCTTCGAATATGTTGTGGCCTTGGGGGTGAAAATCCTTATGGTGGGGAAAATTTAAAGTCTCAGATTTTCCATGTAATTTTTTTAGAATGATATGGAATTATTAAGAGTCTGTGAAAATTAATGGCACAGTGTTCGAGTCGCAGTGTGCTGGGAATAAAATTATAACCATTTGTAAGGTACGTTTTGTAAACGCACTGGCAATATTTTCTATCTTTTGAATTAGTTCTCGGAATAAAAATTCAAGGGTACCGTTGAATCCACAATATTAGGATTTTCTAAATGGAGGATTTATTTCAACCATAGTAAGTCTGGAGAAAAAGTAAATATTTGGTACATTTTCTAATAGAATAATAAAATAACTTGTTATTTTATATAATTCATTTTTTTCCTCAAACATACATGCGGTATTGTCGGACCAGTGATGTGTCAAGCTGTTAAATGTCTTGGCCCTTCAAATCCTACATAACAGCGTCATTGGAATTTAGGAAGGATCCTATTAATTTAACCCCCATAACTTCCATGATTGTCACTTACCCCCCCTTCTATTTATGTGGAGCTTGAAGGGGAGGTATTGGCACGACTTCACCAAGCAATGATGCCCTGGTAAAGTGCTGCAACACCAAACACATGAAGGATGGAGCCAGTTCTAGTGAGTAGCAATGAGCAACACCAAACCCCAAACCAAAGAACAACGATTGAGAAACATCATTGGGGGATTGTTGAGGGGACAACAGATACCAACTCTTCCTCAACCGTGGGAGTTCTCTAACGATCTTGAGGTAGGGTTTTAATCTTGTTTTGTTTCCATGATTTTATGAACCTTTATTTCTACCCTCTTCCTGTCATGCTATGGCGGAGGGTGTGGACTAATCAAAAAAAATCATGGACCCCCATCCCTTTTTGGAATTTTTCCTGTTCTCCGCAATCAATATTTTTGGGTTGGACAAGATTGGGATAGCCAATGATGGTGGCGGCTGGCACTGGACGACCATGTTAGAGGCATCGCGCCGTCACACGCTATAGGAGGAGGCCAAAACACTATGCTGTAGTGGTTAGTAGTGGTACCGACACCGGCTGACCATAGTGGTGAATTGGTGCGCTATCACAAAGAGCCAACAGAGAAGGAACACATCTTTTCAACTGTAGAGGGGTCGACTATGGCGTTCAGCATCGACTTACCACAGGAGGAAGCATCTCCGTACTACTGGAGGAGCCACGACTCCAACATTACGATGGCGGGACCCCCAGTGAGTCTTTTGGGTGACCTTCCAGTGCCAAAGGGTGCTTCCGCTTGGCCCTCTGAATGGGGAAACCACCCAGTTCCAGCATGGCAGACCCGACATCACTAGGCCATGCCACCTATGTATGGTGCCCCACCACGGGCCGAGTCGCCTGAACCCAGCAGGCTGGGCCATGAGAGCACATCGGGATGCACCCTTGTGGTTCAGGCTATGCCCCCCCTTGGGGGCCGTGCTGGACTGTGGCCCCACCAAGACGGGTCAACCCGAATTGTTTCAGGTCAGCCCGGATCAGGTCCGACCAGGTCGGACTGACCATGTCGAACCAGACCCAGACCCAACTAGGCCTAGTTTCTCTTAAATGGACATAACACAAGAATCAAAAATCCATTTTATGAGATGTCTATGGCACTGAGACCGTTGGAGCGAGATGGTCATTTTGGTATAATCCACCTATGTTTTGGAACTAGTTGAATTATGGCTGAGCATCCAATTGATGCAGCGTCTGTCGTGCTTGAACCATTAAGGCATGGTGGTCCATTGAAATACTTTTTCGTGAATCTTCATGGAGGTTGAGGTATGAAAAATGACATGAGGAGAAATTCTACTAGAATCTAGCATATTTTGAGCAGGAATCTAGTGGCTAGTAGTGAAGCGGAGGTTGGAGACAGATCATACGGACGCTAGTATCAAGAGATCCTATGTTGGTCAACTCCAATCATATGTTTGTTAGATATTTTGTGGGTCAGTTCTTAGTGATATTATGTGGGTCAGGGCATATAGATCATGTGTGTGTCTGATCATATTTGGTTCATCACTCAACAATATTGTGTGGGTTAGCGCATACTGATCCTGTGTGGGTCAGATCATGTGTGGGTCATTGCCGGGGTTAAAACCTATTGACTCCGAGAAGGTCAAATTTTATGGGGGTCATTTCTGGGGTTAGTACCTGTAAATATAGTGTGTGTTAGACTTCGTATGGTCAGAATCAGTGCCTCTTGACCAAATAATATGAACTAGCTTTGCGACTGATCATTTGTTCTTCAATACTTCACTAATTCCCGGTGTGAGATGAGTCTTTTACCTTCATGGTGAGATCTTCGTGGTGATACCTGTGGGGTACTTTTACCTTCGTGGGGACATCTTCATGGTGATACCTATTTTGAACGTTTACCTTTGTGGTGATATCTTTGTGGTGATACCTATATGGTACTTTTACATTCATGGTGATATCTTCGTGATGTTACTTATGTGCAACATTCACGTTAGTATTGTTAGCTTTGTGGTGTTACCTCTTGTACTTTTACATTAGCAGTATTAACTTTGTGATATTCTTCCCTCATGTATGAGATGATTATATATTGATAACATAGGTATACGTAGGGTTATATTCCTTTGTAGAGTTGATGAATGATTTGTGATTTGTGATTGAGGTCTTGCATTGTGGGCATTACTTTGTGGATCTTGGGAAGACCTTTGGGGGTCTCAGGGTCTGTACTGAGTATTGTTATACTCACCCCTTCATAGGCTCAACGGCCCCATTTTTTGTCTTGTGCAGATGTCAAATAACGTTGATCAAACTTGAGGGAGCCATGACTGGAAAGTGCTCAAAGGTGGACCATTTGATGCGGCGTGATGTAGGACTAATGACCATGATTTGTACATACGCTTTGGGTAGGAACCTCGATAGATGATCCAGGAGATGTTTTTTTCATTTTATTTGTAGTTGTAATTTTTAGTTGGTCTTGTATTCCGGCCCCTTTACATTTAACACAGTTTTTACTATAGCAGTTTACTTCATGGATGCCTCTGGTTGTGCTCTTGGATTTGTGTGTTTGTACAGGTTTATAGGCAATCCCTTCCTGTTAAGGGATACAATGTTTCAGTGCTAGTCACCAACACCTGGCTTATGGAAGGTGACCCTGGGGAAGTCACGACATGGGCCGCGGGGGATGGGTCATGACATCCCCAAATATGTCATTCACTATGAAAACTAGCTATTAATCATGTTTTTAGAGATGTTTACTAAAAATTATACTAATGTATTAATTTTTCCATATTATCTATAGAACATATATAATTTTTCCATATTTTTTGTCCCATTATAAATTATGGAAATTTTACATTTTTTCCATTCTTTGAAAACATTGATAACATGGATTTTAATGATTTTTTCAGACATTGTTAAATTAAATAAGAAATTAAAAGTTGTTACGAATGCATATATAAGTATATATATACATGTTATCTTGATAACATAGGTATATGTTGGGGTGTCTAGGGATTTAAGAGTGGGTGGGTAACTATGTGGGTGGGTCACTCAATAATGGGTTAATTAGGTAGGAAATAACATGACAAGAAGATTAGAAGGCAAATAAGGAATAACACGGTAAGATGACATGAAAGGCGCGAGACAAAATGATGTGTTGATATGGTCAATCTATGGAATGGTTGGGATATAGTGTGGGATTTAGTTTCAAGAATAAAATAGAAAACTTTTTGAAGAAAAATTGTTACAATATATTTCACAATTTAAATATTAAAAAAATTACCCACACTTAAATGAAACATGAATATGTATTTGGAAATTATCAATGTTTTATAGAAAAATGATAAAGTTTTGTTGAATATTTGGTTCAATTTACCCACATCTTATTTAGTTTCATTTTTATAAAATAAAGGAAATTATGTAATAAATTCTTATAAATCTTTCAAATTTAATCAAAATTATTCTAATTCCATTTATTATAGTGATTTTAAATAAAATGAGAAAATATCCACGGATCATGGGATTTGAAACACTTCCATTACAAATTTATCTTCTATTCAATTTATATTCCACTATATTCTCTATGTTCTCTCCCTATGATTTCTAAAATACATAGAAAATAACACTACACTAGTGGTTAATCCATATGAGGTAGTAATACCATATTTATAAAGTACTTATTCCTTTAATGAATGTTCTAGTTTTATTGCGTGGACTTTTGGTTAGTAGTTATTTTGGTAGATAAATTACATTCCATTATCATAATCTTATTGATTCTTCCTTTTTATTATATTCCATAATTATTTGTATTATAATTACCTATAATTTAACACCATGATATTTTGTGATTTTTTCTAAATTAATTAGTATTTTTGATATTATGAATATTAATTAACCTTTAAAATAAATTATTTTATTTTTTTGTTGATATATGCCATATAAAGTTGATCTTTAACTATTATAAACACTTATATTAGGTTTTAGTATACACAAGACTGAGTTTCACAGTATTTTAACAAAGAACATAGCTTAAAACTCAAATTTGACACTTTTATGAATTTTATGTTGTGAAATATAACTCATTTTCAAATTCATGACATCAATATTAGCTATGGGTGAATTTTTGATAATTTTATGAGAAACATAATTTTTTTATGAAGAGTGAAAACTACGGTAGTTTAGTTGAAAATAAAAGTTTCATCTAACTACTTATTAATAATTATTTATATTTTATCTTTCTTTTATTGTAACATTAGATAAATTATACATCCATTTATATAATTAAGTTAATTAGACAAATTTTCAATTGAAATTTAATAAAAACACTAAACAAACTTTTGAATGATTTTATACGTTATAAACCTATTATTTCGTCCCATCAATGGGATTAATGTCAATATTAATTTTCAAACTTAGGTTATTTGTGTTTTGAAAACTAGATATATATTGTTATAATAAATATTATATTTTTGGACTAATAAGATCAACATAATTTTTTTGACCAAAATTATTATTGAATGTGATTAGAATTAATTACGGTGATTGTGGTATGATTAATCTTAATAAGGGATGAAAAATTATTCAAATGGACCAAAATGATGTGCATAGTTTTCCAAATTCCATTTGATACCAATATTTATACCATATCCCCACATGTTTCTAAATTTATGGGTTATTCCGAAATAATTAAAAGCTAGTGCCCTATATGAAAGGTTTTGTAAGGAAAAATACAAAAATTCAACTTTCCTTATCTTTAACATATAAAGAACTCTCAGATTTGAAAAAACATCATATTTTAAGTTATAAGTATCCTTATGAAATAAAAAAGAAATATTTTTATCATAATAATTGATCAATATTATTTATAGATGATTTAGTTACATAAAATACTTAATAATCACCAATGTAGATATTATTTATTTAACAATAAAATAATATAAATAAAACTATAAATATTAAATGTGTTGTTAATTGATTGAATTATTAATTTTTTTTATGAAATATATTGTTCAAAATCAGTAAACCAAATATTTTATAATTCCTATATTAGATTGATATTTTGAAATTAAATTAAATAAATAATGTCAAAATTGACATTTTTATTATTTAACAATAAATGATATTTTATTAAATGATATAAAATTAATAAATATTTTATATCATGTAATGTGATTTTTATGTGTCAATTAATATTATACATGTTCTATTAATTGAAAAAACTTATATATTATAATAAACATATTGACCCATATATTCTAAAAATATTTTTCACATGGTTTGAGTTTAAGTAGTTTTTTTGTGTGTCACGTGTGCTTGTATTAAAATTAATATCCAAAATAAGTTGAAATTTTATTTTATAAATTATATATCATATAAATAATTCAATTTCTCTCTATTTTCTAATAAATTTCAGTTTATTATAGTCTCAATGATTAAATTTAATATATTATAAATCTTGATTCTTTAATAAAAATGAAAACTATAACATTGTGTAATCATAGAAGTTAAGGAAACTAATTATTAAAATGCCCATATTTTTGTGTCATGGAGGTTTGAATTGACAATGCTTCCTATATAATCCATTATTTTTCCATTTTGGAGGCTCTCTAGGTTTGTTATACCACCCAATACTGAATACCTTTTTTGTTTTCACAAGAGAGTCACTCCCTCCACACTATAAAAGGGATAGCCAGCTACCACTTCATCACAAGACTCATGACCCTTGGCTCGCCCAAAATCTCCTCAAATTAGCTACCTAATTGCCTAACATTCTTATAGAATCATCTGTTTGGGTATAAATCATCTCAAAAAATTATTTTGGCTCAAATAAAATGGAGTTACCTGATTTAGAGGAAGCATGTACATTTACAGAGAGAGTCAAGACACAATGTAAGAGGATTCATTGTCACTTTTATTTTATTTGAGATACAATCATGGTTTTCCAAACTTTCCATTTTTTGGGGTATGTTATACACATTATTTTTTCTATTTATATTATAAATAATTTAATGGGCATTCACATATCCCTTCTAGGATCCATAATTCATGGGGTTTATGTTCCAAATGATACCAAATTGGAAAAATAGTTTTGTCTCAATTAGCATTCCTTGAGACTCATGTATTTTTATATAAATAAACACTTTTTTTGCAGTGTATATATTTAAATTTACCATATTATATAATGAATATATCATTATGAAATTTTATGATTCATGTGATTTTATTTTAGTTACCTAGAGAGTTAGATCCCATGTAATCAATATATAAGCATTTATAGATATCATCTCATCAATTTTCGTGAATATTTTTTATGTTTATTCTATGGAAATTTTATGATCCATATCACAATAAAATTCGTATATTTTATTATCCTATGGTTATTCGTGGTATAATAATGCTTTTTGTACCATATATCTACTATTTGGTATATAATATAGTTAATAATTGGTTTTTAATGAAATTCAACTTTACCCTCTATTCGGTTAGAAATGTTTTCTAAAATGAGTTCCCAAGAATATTGTAACATACACCTATAAAATTATAAATACAATTTTACCCTTTTTTCCTTTTAACAATATATTCAATGGAATCTTTTTTGTCAATTTGTGAATAGAGAATTATTCTCACCTTTTACCATGCGAAAGGAATGTTCTTTTACAATCTACGACATGTAAAGATTCTCCCATAGTCATTCCATTAAATCTTCCTTTTAATTTCTGAATGGTTAATAATTAAAAAAATATTTTTAAAATTAATTTTAAATGAAAAATATTATAAACAATATTTCATTTCTTCCTTATATGTAATCATGGTATTTTCTATGAAAATGGGTTTTAAATAGTTGTATTTATTAAAAATCTTTTTTAGAATATGAAATGATTTTTTCCTCCAGAAATGATTCAAAATTATTTTCCATTTAATATTAAATATCATAATGTTACTCATTAACTAATAGGAAATGATCTAAAGGTTCAACTAATATCCATTTTTTGAATGAGTTTTGCATAATGACATGGTGTTTATGAACCCCATTTCTCTTCATAGGTATTATTTTTATTAAATCTGTTTCTCTTTTACATGTTATACTTTTATAAAGTGATTATGAAACCTAGATACATTAATATGTTATGATGTGATGAAATTATAATGATAAAAAATTAATTTAATGTGTTATTATTTGATTCTTATAATGCATTTATATTTTTATTGGTCATAATATGATGATTATTTTATTATCTAGTGGCACATGTGTCAATGATTTTTCAATGAGATGGGTGAGAACTATATCCACCTCAAATTCATTCAGTAAGGATACTTTTTTTTAATCTCAAAGGGTACATTATAAGACATCCCAATAACAAAATAATAGAAAACATGGGAGAACATCCCAATCCCGAAACAAGAGGGAACTAGGGAGGACATCCCAATCCTGAAACCATAGTGAACAAGTGGGAAGAGCCCAATCTCAAAGTAAGAGGGTACAAGGAAGGACATCCCAATCCTAAAAGAAGATGGTACATAGGAGTACATCCTAATCCCATAACATGAGGGTACATGGGAGGGTATCCCTGGCCCGATGCAGGTACACATGTTATTGACTGAATCCTAACATGTTACAAAGGTCTTGGTGTGATGCCTTTACATAGGGTTTTTATGTGCTTTTTTGTTTTATAAAAAACCATTTTTTATTTTTATGTTATTATATAGTGGATTATGTTAATTTTTTAATTTTGATTCATATCTTATAAACTTAAAATATTTATTATGAACTATGATATGTGAGGTATTATCATTAAAATATATAATCATGTTCCATACCCATTTGTTCATGTTATGCTTACACATTTTTTGTATCTTCTCATACTAAGCATCTGAGCTCACCCCTTTCATATGTTTCCTTTATCTAGGTCAAGAATAACGTTTTTAGGTCGAATTACTATAGTTTTAGAACATTAATGGATATTTTGACTATATTTCACTAGGAATTTTTTTTTGTTTCTAGGTTTCAAAAGGCAATAAACTATTACTTTCTTCAGGCACCTATTTTTGAAATTTACTAAATATTAATCTAATATAATGTAATATACTTATTATTCCTAGGTCCTTATAGGTGTTATCAAATTAAAGGTTTAGTCATCCTATGGAAACTATATTTAGATCACTTTAGTGAGATCCGTAGGTAAATTTATAAGGACGTGTCTTGGGATGTCTATAAGGATAAGTATAAGGATGAGTTTACATTTTTTTAAATGTCGTGGAATTTAGGTGTAATATAGAGTAAGTGGTTTCCTTATAATAAATCCATATAGGTATAATAAAGTGGACATGGATCTATCAATGATATAACTAGGGGTAAAAACTATGACAACATGCTCAGTGCATGACTCGGTGTAATCTGGTAAATGACAAAAGGCCATGTTGCACACATAGTTTGATGCTCCTAGGGGATATGTTTTGGGAATTCACAATCTCTTCATGAACCACATTTATAGATTTAAATATAAATTGGCTATGGAGAACCCGGAAAAACCAATGGTGTCATAAATTAATGAATTTTTCATGATTTATACATCCTATAATAGTTTTTTTCTGATTGTGTGGATCTGTTATATGATATGTATTTCTCAACCATTGCAATTTGGTTTTTTTCATTAGAGGGATCTAAATGGAACATGATTAAAATTTAATCTTTACTATAAGGAATTTATGGTCATTATGAGAATCTATTTCTAAAGTATAAATATCATAAATGGAATATGGAAGGTGCTATGTTAAATGGTTATAAATTTTATGATAATGATAATTAAAATGACAAGAGAAAGGTATGTGATGTTCTTCATGTATTTTTTACATTAATAACAAGAGGCATGATTGGATTTAGGTTAAGAAACCTTATGAAACAATTTATATTACATATTATAGGAAAGGGGTTTTATGGAATATGTTGATGAAGCATGAGTAATGGTTTTAAAATAAAGTAGCATTAATGATGTATTTTTGAATTCAATTATGATCTGATATGAATTAGTAGATGTAATATTTTCATTACGGATTGGAAAGGACAAGTTGAATGGTGACGAAGATTGATAAAACTAAATTTGATGAAGGGATATTTTTAGATTAAGGGATATTAAACCTTATTCAATGCCAGATTTTGAGATAATGATGATTGGATAAAAATATTTTCGATAAATAAGTAAATAGAATGGAACAAATTTCCCATGAACAACTTAGTGAAAATGTTGTCTAGGTCATCAAGGCTGAAGTTTACAACGTCCTGGATTTAAAGAATGTTTCCAGTAATCATTGGAAGAATGGAGCAGGTAGGTTTTACAAGATGATTTATGATAATTAATTTTGTTACCATTTTTCAAGGGAATATATGACTAGGATATTCACATGATTGAAATGTGTCAACCATGTGGTACATTGTGATATATGGGGGATCAATATTAAGTGGATTTGTGAAAATTATTTCCAAATCATTGAACTGAAATTTTTCTAATGGATTATAAGGATAATAAATTTTCTAATGTTTTAGTTAAACTTAAGGAAGAAATCAGTATGATTAAAGTGTTTTATCTCATAATAAGGATTTATTCATATTAAATAACTGATTAAAACTACATTGTGTTGATGAAAACTGATGAAAAAAAGGATGGAATATCATTGATCTCATCAATTGTTAGTACTTCAGGAACTAAAAAGTCAACATTCTTTATAAAGAAGGAGGTGAATTAGAGAAACAAACAATAATGGGTGATGTTTTCCATTAATCACTCCATTATATGTTTTAATGAAAATTATTCTACTTTAGGAAAAATTAAATTGAAAAAATATATGTTCTACTACCTATGATCTTTTTTGAATTAAAAGGAAACTCAGGTAATAAAAAATTTATAGACATGTGATTTTTATCTTTTTTTATAATCTTTTTATGTATCACTATCCATCAGAACATGGTACTTAGATTTTTCTTCCACTTCATTTTTTCATTTTCCACCATTATCCTCATATTTGGAAACCTAGTTATATAATAATTTATGAAAGCATTATGGTTCCAAAATTCCATTTTATGGGAAGTTTTAGAAATAATTATTTATTGTTGGTTTCTATGATTGAAATTTCAATTATTTATCCTTCCAAAATCGAGATGAATTTTGGGGGTGAAATTAATTTTAAGGGGGTAGAATGTAACACCCAGAGATTTTGTGAATTTTATTTCAAATTAATTATTATTTTTAGTATTTTTCATTTAACATATCATTAAAAATAAAATATTTTATGGTTTTTGAGATTTCTGAAACAACAAGTTGATCATTCACTACACATAACACTAAGCATAACATATTGTAGACACAACACTATGTTATATTGTGGTATATGAAAGACCATGTTTTACCATATTATATGTGAGATCATTTTTTAAAACTCAATTTTGAAAAAATTATTAATTTTAGGTTGTAAAATAAACATAATTTTTTAATTAATAACTTTGAAATTAGCATAGGGTGAATTTTTGAGATTATTATGTTAAAAATCATTTTATAATGATTTGTGAAAACTACTTCATTTTATTTAAAAAATATCATTTTTATTTTATAATTATTAATGATAAATCATATTTTAGATCTTTTTAGAGTTAATTTATATAAATTAATAATATATTTATATAGTTATGTTCATTAAAATAGATTTTATTGTGAAATTAAATCTAAACACATAATAAAATTTTGAACATTTTTCAACTTTAAAACCCTGTTATTTCACCCAGTTTGTGAGATTATGGTTAATAATATCAACTTAATTTTTTTGACCAAATTGATTAGTGAATGTGATTAAAAATAATTAAGGTGATTAAGGTATGATTAAGCTTAATAATGGAATAAACCATAAAAGGACCAAAATGATCTTGAAACTTGTCCAAATCCCATTTTCAACCAATATTTAGACCATATACCCACCTGGTTCGAAATATATGGGTTGTTGGGATATTATTAAATATATGTTCTCTATATAATATGTTATTTAAGGAAAAAGACTAAAAGGGATCTTTCCATACATTTAAAATTTATGAAACATTAGGATATGTCAAAAGCATCATGTTTTCTTATACATATAATTTTGAATGATAAATGGGTTATTATTATCATAATAATTCGTCAATAATTTTTAGATACGTTTTAGTTACATTAAATTATTAATAAACACAAATTTAGTTATTATTTAGATAATAATTATCTAAAATAAATGATACTATAATTATTTAAAGTTATGTTAATTGATTTAATTATTGACGTTATTTATATTTTTGATTAATATATCATGTTACACATCAATAAACCTAATATATTTTAATTCCAATAATAGATTTATATTTTAAAATTAACATGAAATAATTATTGTCAAAATTGACATTATTATTATTTTACAAGAAGTGAAATATTATTAAATGATTACAAATTTATATAAATCCTATATCCTAACAAGTTATTTTTATTTGTTAATTAATATTATATATCAGTTTTTAATGGACAAAGATATCTTTCATAATTAACATATTTACCCATATATTGAAAAAATGTTTTAACATGATGCTTGTTTAAATATTTTTTTAGTGCATCATGTGGGTTTATATTAAAATTAATTTCCAAAACACATTATAATTTTATTTAATAAACTATATATCATATTATTAGTTCATTAGATATATTTTTTTAATAAATTTCACTTTATATTAGTATTAATGTTTATATTAATAAGAATAACTAAAGTATATTCATTAATAAAAAAACCAAAATGATAAAATTGGTGAATCATAGAAGTTAAGGATCCTAATTATTAAAATTCACATACTTTTGTGTGGAGGAGATTTGAATCAATCAATATTCCTCTATAATCCATTATTTTTCCATTTTGGAGGTTATTTAAGTATGGTTGAACACCCAATATTGAATAAATTTTTTTCTTTATAAGAGTGTAACTCCCTCCCCACTATAAAAAAGGCATGCACTCTATCACTTCACCACACATCTCAATCCCCTTGTCTTCCCCAATAAATTCTCAAATTAGCTCCCCACATCCCTACCTTCCTCCTAGAATCCTACCATTGAAAAAATATCCTCTCAAATAATCCTTTTTAGCACAAAATAATATGAGTTTCCTGAGTTAGAGGATGCTTTTATGAGTACAGTGAGAGACAATACACAAGGTAAGGGGATTTCATCACAGTTTTAATTTCTGTAATATACAAGATAGGTTTTCCACTAATACCATTTGTGTGGGTTATGAAATTCATATGATATTATTATATGTATATTATACTAGACCTTATGGGTATTAACATAGTCATTTTATGACCCTTATTTCAAGGGGATTAAATTCCAAAATGTAATCAAATCAGTAAAATAGTTTTGTCTCTATTTTCCATCTTAGTAACTAATGTTTTGTTATGCCCATAAACTCTTTCTTTGGTGTAATTTTTTCGATTTTACATTTTACATCATGAAAATCCTTTAGATGATATTTTACACTTCATTTGATTTAATTTTATTGCATAGAAATTATGATACCATGTTACCATGTTATAAGAGTTCATTGAGACAATCTAATTTCTTTTCCAGATAGATTATGTTTATGATTGTTTTGAGGAAAAAGTATGACACATCTATAATGAGCATTTATGTCTTTTCTTATCTACTAGTTATACATGATATAGTCATGTATTGGTACCCTATCTCCACAAATTATTATATAAGATAGTTTAGAAGGGGTTTTTATTAATGCCTAACATTACCCTTTCTTATGTAAAAAATCTATGTTTTCAAAAAAGGGCTACCAAGAATACTGTACCATACTATTAAAATATTTAAAATATATTTTCATCTTATTTTATTTTTTACCAATATCTTTGACAGAATATTTTTGTTGATTTATGAACATGGAATTTTTATATAATTTTTACCATTAAAAAGGAATGTTCTTTTTACCTTGTATAATATGTACAGATTCACCCACTCTTATTCCATTAAATCTTCCTTTTAATTTTAAAAATGATAAACTTTATGAAAATGTTTTTAAAATTAATTTTCAAGGGAATTTGTTTTCAAAATGATTTTATGTATTCATTATATTATTTTATGGATAATTTTTTGAAAATGGTTTTTAAATGGTTTAATATATTATTAAAATCCATTTTTAGATGTAGAAATGATATTTTCCTCAAGAATGTTTCCAAATTAGTTTCCAAAAAATATTATTTCTATTGATGTCACTCTTGAACATATAGAAAATGTTATAAAGGATCCCATCATATCCTTTCTATGAATGGGTTATGCATAATGTCATGGTCCTTATGAAATGTGGTTCCCTTCATGGGTTATATGTTTATTAAATACATTTCCCTTTTATGGGTTAATATTTCAAGAAGTTATTATGAAACCTACCTCTTTTCATAGGCTATGATGTGATGAAATTTTAAAGATAACAATTTCATTTGATGGGATATTATTTGAGGATTATCAAACCTAAGAATTTTTATGGGCCATGATATGATTAATGTATTATTATCTTGTGACACATGTGTGGATGATTTTACAATGACAAGGGGGGAAACTATATATCCCACCAATTCATTGGTTAATGATAAAATTTTTATGAGATCAAAGGGTATACGGGAAGATATCCAAATCCTGATAAATGATTGAATAATGGAGAACATCTGAATCCTAAAGAAAGAGGGAATATGGGAGATCATACCAATCCCTAAACTAGAGGGAACATGGGAGAACATCCCAATAATGAAAGAAGAGAGAATAAGGGAATCATTGTAATACAAAAACAAGAGAGAATACGGGAGAACATCCCAATCCCGACCCAAGAAGGTATATGGTATAACATCCCAATCCTGAAAGAACTGGGTAAACAATGGATATCTCAACCCCTAAAAAAGATGTTACACGAGAGGGAATCCCAAGTCCAATGCAAGTACAAATGTGATTAACACAATTGTAAAATGATTCAATGTTATTGGTAGGATTCCATCACATAGGGTTTTTATATTCTTATGTGTTTTCTACCATTCCATATTTTATTCATATTTTATATTCTAAATTATTATTTACATTATTTCCTTATGATACAAGTCATAAAAACATCCAATATTTATTATGATCTGTAATATGAAGGGTATGATATTAAAATGTTATGCATATGTGCAATACCCTTTTTTAATGTTATGATTTTGCATTTTATTTATTTACCCTTACTATGAATCTAAGATCACCCTTTCTAATGTTTTCATTATTTAGGTTATGAAGAAAGGAATTATGTAGAATTAATAAATGTAAACATGGTCATGGGAGATGATGGCGATCTTTCACCATGATACAATATTTTGTTTCAATTTTTCCAATGATTAAAAATTATTATTGTCCTTGGGCATGCATATTTCTAATGTCCTAAATATTCATCTAAAATGGTGTAATATCTATGCATGTTAAGATTGGGCCACTATATATACCTAATTCATTAAAATATGATGGAATGTCGTGAATAATCATAAATGTATCGCACGATCATGGGCATGTGTATGGAAAACAAAGCATCGAGTCTTTAATATTTTGATAATCACATATCCTAATCTCATGTTACCAATGTAATGTAATCTCAGGCCCTATTAAACAACTTTGAAATATTTAGGTTGATCGATTTTACACATAAAAAATTTGAAATTGTACACTATTATCCTTGTTTGTCAGGAACCCATCATCAAATCAATAAAAAATGTGATTGGGGTTTGATTATGGATTCTCTCAGTTAATTTAAATGATATTTAGTGAAATATTAGAATAAAATTTGATGAAATAACGTGGTAAAACAACTATGACTCCAAAAAGGTTCATGTCAATATAAATTTATACTATTTCATTTACCTTTTCCATTCATTACAAAAATCCCACATCATTTTTTCTTTTTTCGTTATTAATAAAAAAAGATAACTAAATGACCTAAAAATATTAATGAGTGTTTAAAAAAAAATCCCAGAGAGAAAATCCCATGTTTTAAAAAATGTAACATTTCATTTTTAAATTAAGAATGTTATTTTAAATGGATTATGAGAAATCTATGTCATTCATTCATCCAAATATCCTCTTAGATAATCTCTAAATATTCCTTCTCGTAAACCACTAAGATGAGTTCCAGAATCCATGTGTTGTCTATGACATGGGAATTTATCAATGTTCCCACTATGGAAACTACCTAATGATCATCTAGTTGTGATGCAACATGACATGTGACCATAAATTTTATATAAATAAAAAAAAATCATCCATCGTGGATCCATATTCATAAATAAATACTAGACATTAACTCTATGTACTAAATTAATAAATAAGTATGCATATTCCTATTAGATTCAGATTATGTTCATCTACCTATAGAAAAAAATGAATCAACCATTTCAGAAATATATTCAAACATTAATAATCTTCTATCGATCACTCGATAAACTCTATATAACAATTTTACACACCACACCTTTTGAGTAGGTTATACTACAAAATAATATTACTCCAACTCAAATATCCCTCCTGATATCCTTCTCAAACAACATATCAATTTGGATACCACATGAATCACGTATATGAAGAACCAAAATGTATTTATAATCCTCAATGATTATTGTTTTACTATTATTCCCCTATAATAGATGTCTGGTTTCTTTTAGACATTTATCACTGTTAATATCATTGGGTATTACCCTATTCATAATAATTACATGAATTCCATTATTGATATATTTTCCTTTTCATTCATGCTAGTAATCATTGGCCACCAAAATCTTGAATTTCCATAGATGAATCTAGAAACCTACTCCACCCACTGATCTCTTAATGAAAATATTAGGAAAAACACCCTATCCACCACCTCAAGATAATCTTATATAATATAATGATTACCATGAAATTATAACTTATGTTTTATATTATGATGAATCTTATGAAATGCCTCCCACTGTGATGTTTTCTCATCATATATAGAATGATTTGATAATTCCTTAGTTTTGGGTGGGGGGGAAATTCACCTATACATAACCTTACATTAACCCTCATTAACTCAAATTATTAGTAAGTGGTGTTATGGATATAGATGTAGTAACATCTTGAAACAACATGTGGATAATATTTGAAAATTTATGATGTATCAACATACAATTTTATGAGAGGTATTAATTTTTAATAACTCAAAATAACAAATTATATAAATGAATTAGGTCATGGGATTTGAAATATATCTACTGATTTATCCATCCTTGGATAATCCCAATATTATAGGACTCCACATAAACCATGAATTGATGACTATATCTGGAATGAACTAACCTAACATCATCAAATAAAAAACCCGTATGTACTAATTTAATTAATCAAAATAGTTAGGGTCCTTTTATATTATTGTTTCAACACACCACATTCAATTTTGGTATTCCTTTCAATTAAAATCTAAATTTAATTACATAATGCACTATTACACTAGTTTTCCAAAACCAAATTTTTATATGTGCTTTAATAAAACCCATACACTCTATAAAATCAATAATTTGTTACCACTATAATATTATTTTAACCACCATAATCCCAATTAAATTATTGATATACCTAATATATCCACCCTATGCCTACCTCACCTAGGATAGGGCGTAGTGACTGGCCTTAAGATGTTAAAAATCATCATGGAATTTTTTTTTATAAATTAGTACCTACAATCTAATCACTTATCTATAGAGAATAATATGAAAAAAAAAATTAATTAACTGTGAAAATGTGAAAAAAAAATGTAAATTCATGAATGTCTGTACTGTTATGAAATCCATGAGATGTAAACATAAAAAAATATCCAAAAAATAAAATTGAATATATTGTACATTTGATGGAAAAAATAAATCACATAACCAACCACAATAATTCTAACATTTAAGCAAAATAGAATATATATATTCTCCTCCACTTGATCCTCATACTCATAAATTAGTACGATCACTCATGAATTGAATGTGTTATATATAAGAATAAAAATGAAAACACACTAGTAATCAAGTATGAGTGAGTATAACAATGCCTAATAAAGAACATTTTTTGGAAAAAACATAGGTCAAATTAAAGAATAAATAAAATACAATAAATCAAACTATAAAATAAATTCATGTCCTCATAGATCAAAAAATCCATATGGAAGAAACTGTGATGATTCATATACATGATGCCTCTTCATTATATGAATATTTACTATATCACACTATACGAATCACTCCACATCTAAAATATTTAAACACCATGTATATTTTTATTTATGAATTTGATTTGTTTTCCACTAAACCATAGGTATTTAAGTTGATTTCTACTATTTTAGGTGTTGGTAGGGGATCAAGGTTCAATTGGATAGAATATAGATGATACAAGGACTTCAATCTTTGTAAGAAAAGGAACCTAGTACCTAGTTCCATGATAGTGGATACCTAATAGAACCACCATGTGAGGGTTTTGTTTTGTTAGTCCTATGGGGTGGTTGATGACTCTGGAGTGGGTACCTTGTATCTACCAAATACATGGTGGATTATTGAAATGTACCTTATTGGAAACCTCATATGTTTTTTGATTTAACTAAATCAAATAAAATGTATTAATTTTATTAAAATACCCCCATAAATCATTTAATCATGTTAAAAATCCCATAACCTCCAATTTACCATCATATATAAGACTAAATTACCTCTTCAATTCATCGAATTTGATTTTCATTCACCACATTGGGTCATTAGGGGTAACCCTATCCTTCTATATTATTTTATTTGATATTTAAGTCAATGACACTCTCATCCATTTGATAAAATTAACTTTATACATTTTTTTGATTTCTTAATTTCTATAATTTTAGGATAAATTATTGGTTGTTATACAAGAAGAATTATCCTCATTGATACATGTAGGTAGTTCCTTGATATCTTGTTTTTACTTATACATGTAGCATGGAACGTATAAAATAAGTGATGAGAAAACCTAGAACATAAATTATAATTAAAATTGAAAGAGTTATTTTCATTATTATTTGTGTTCAAATGGGATATGATAGTTCCTCAAGTGGAACTCCATGTATAATATTATGGATTTATGGTCACCAATGACCCATACCCATATGTTTTTAAATATTTAATCTTTTATTATGTAAAAATGGGAATCTATAATTAGGAAGTGACATAAAGAACCTCATGTGGTGTCCTATATCAATCCTTTGGGGAATGGATTTATAACGAATTTTTCCTGTGATAGACTAGCTGATGAACAATAATTTAATTGGATTAGTGGCCTAATTTCATGACCCTTCATGTGATAAATAAATTTTTAATGTTATGTGTTAGTATAATGTGATATATATTTCAGAAAAATAATTTACATGATGGAATCCCATCTACCCTATGAAATGGATTGGTGATATTCCATTGATACTGAGTTGGATAAGTGGTATCTCATCCACTAGAGTTAAGTTTTTGATTCATTATTCCCGAAGATGATATTGTATATGTGGTACCTTATCCTCCTATATCTATTTACTGGTGTTCTATTATAAACCTTTGATATTTTAGTGGTATACCAACCTATTGTGGTAGGATAATGGTACCTTGTTCAGTTAGATATTGACCTTGGTGGTATATCATAGAGCGATATATTGTTGTTGGGGGTGTATTATCCATCTAGGAAGGGTTAAATTTGGTACATATATCACCTCAGATGTTTATATTATTGGTTCCATGTGCATATTCAGTGTTGATTATGATGTTATATCATACTCCGAGTGTGTTATATTGATGTTGCATCATCCAAAATAGTGGACTAGTCTTCATACCTAAATATCCAGTTGGACAAAAATTGTTTATATCATCCAACATGAGATTATGATACCTCACACACCAAGTGATACCACAGAATTATTGTATATTGAATATGTGATAGATCATTCACCAAGATGGGTAGTGTTGGTGGGGCATCATTCCCCTTGAAACATGAGTGTAATAACTCATTTTCCATAATTACGATATGAGGAGTGATATATCAGTCATCATTAAGGAGTTTTAAAACCATGGGTATATCATCCCATTTTTACACGAGAAAAAGGGGTTGTGTTCACACATGTTATTCTTACTATGTATTATATGGTTTGATAAATGATATATTGTTTTTTTATTAATTAATTAATTAGCATTCAATATAAATCGTGAACATGTATTTATTGGACTTTCAAATGAAACTATTGGTGGGGGCCTACTAATTTAAACTCACAGCCTTATTGGTTTCCATTTTACTTGATCATATTTCATGTTTTGTGAACCATGTAAGGTCAAGGGGCCATTGGCTATAGATTCTTGAGATGGTGGGTCTTGGATAGAGTTAGGAGAACTTAATTATCTTTGACAGAAAAATCGATTTGTATAGACCTAGATTTTCTTTTGTTTGTTTTAATCCCAATGCTATATGAACTACCCACGGTAGATCATTTAATTTCTTGTATAGATTTTTTGAAATGAATTATAGTTAATTTTTTATAACATTTTGGGTTTAATAAATTATGGATTCGATATAAATATGATGTTTATTATTATATTGTAGTAGTTTTGTGATGAATTTTACTTGATATTTCCTTAACTATGTTTTATAATTACATGTTCCATAATGTGTATATTATATCATTTATCTAGCATGACCCTTGTTGCTATTTGGAAACCATTTCCCAATGGGGTGGCATTCTTGAAGTGTGTGGAACCATGTATAGTCACAATATAGGTATGTTATACTAGGGATAATATAATGTGTTATCGGATCCATGATTCTTTTTTTGTAGTATTTAGAGTATGGTATAAATGATATAAGACATTATCATATCTTAGTATAGGCCATGTTCTTGGATTAACTATCCCAGATATGAGGTAAGTCATATTTACCCTGGAATAAATGGTTTTTATTTCCATTAGAGTGTTATAGATTTTTGATTTATTATTTCTTACTCTTGGGGTATAGTGGGAAGAGAGTGTGTATCATGAATCATTATTGGAATATATGCCTCATATTACATTTTATCTTAGTTTGGGCATGAAATTTTTGATGTAATGTTGGCTTTAGTTTTTCAATTTATTAATAGCTATTTATATAAAATTTCCTATAAATATTAATAGTAATAATATAAAAAATAAATGGATGATTTATGGTTACAACTATTTATATAATATGAAATTTAGGTTATCCGATGTGAAATGTTAACATAATTTAGCATGGGTAGGTGATTTAAGATTATATCTATTATGTGAGACACTTATATCATATGGGGTTCATTTATGTCATTGGGTAATGTTTCCCATTATCACATTCCAAAAATCATGATATCTAGACCACTAGAAGAATTTTCTCTAAGTAATGTGTGTGTAAATACAGTGACATACAATACCTTATACTTATTAATAAATGATTAGAGGGTGGGGATAATCATGTACCACCTGTCAAAAAATATGAACCTCATATTGTGCAGGTTTTCCATCTTTCACTACATCATTATGATAATCTAGTTTAAGGATTATATTATTCAGGTCATGTGGTGTCGAGTGTTGGTAAAACCCTATCTACCATGAACATATAGTTATAAATATATTATTCACCAATATTCATGGGTGATGGTAGATTTTAGGCAACTGAGTTCATGACATATTCTATGAAAACCATCCTTTTTCATGTTATGAAACTATATAAGTGTAAGGTTAATATTTATGCATTTATATTTTTGGGAAAATAAAAGTACTAATGGTACACTCTAGTCCAGTGAATGCTTATATATAAGGATGACCTAGAAGGATTTTCATAATTATATTTACAATAATTTCTATGCATAGACATTGAGGACCAAAAATGGTAGTTAGTTTTTTCATCATATATATAGGTAATATCAGGGATGGATCATTTCTCCAACATAATAAATCTAATATAATATTCATCAATATTGGTGGATGATGAGACTCTTAGGGTCAATATTTTTGAGGATGATCTAATGAACTTGGTTTGATCCCAAGTGAATATTTATTACATATCATCTTTTATTGAGGACATGAATTATATCATTATTATAGAAAGGAATCATATGGAAGGTATACTATATGGTTACCATAATTATTCTCTCAATTCCAATAATTAGTCCTCATGTTGTAGGAAGAATAGGTTTTAGGATTCTCACAAGGTTGGAAAGAGGAATCCAATCTATGGAATGGGTTAACAAGATAATCTGAGAGGAAGAGCCTTTGTTGAGCACTATCAGTGTGGGTAGTCAATGAATATTAATTTTTATTGTGATAGGTATTTTAATGTGTTACAATGTAATATGGATATGGGGAAATTTGAGATATTTTTCTTCATATATCAATATTTGGAAATCATACACCAATATAGTAAAACATAGTGTTTAGAAGAAGGGATAAGAGACCATTATTAGTTAACCAATTTAGTGACCCTTGTCCATTCAAGCTATAAAGTAGGTACTAGTTCTTATGAGAAGGATTAGTTTTGTTGGTAGGGAGATTCCCTTAGGGGAAGTTATAAATCAAGAGCTCATGGATGGTGTTCATGTTATTTTTAACCCATAAAGAAAACTATTAAAATTCATGTTAGGGATCCATCTATAGTTAAAGGTATTATTCCAGTGGAATAAAAACTAACATCTCATTTATTTTGTATATTTGTATCACAATAATTCATACATTATTTTCTAGCTGGTGATATAGGGATTATTTTAGAGTTTAAATATGGAGTGGTGGTTATCTTCAAAAACATAGGGGTAAGTCATTGTGTATCTAGATATGCCCATATTGTCTTATAGTGACCAACATATATGGGTTTCACAAATACTTCATTTTTTTAAATGATTACTTTTAATGTAATCCTTGAGATGTATTTATTTACCTGTAATGAAGGATAACTCATCATTTGTCACTAGTTTGTATCATTTCAATCCTTATAGGTTTATTTTATACTTACATCAATGAGTGTGATATGGTGGTAGGACATTTTGTTCCTATACATGGGAAACTTATGGATCTTTCAAGCCAATTTTTTACACTAATGCATTGGATTAAGAGGCACCTGAAAATCTTTCCTCCCATTTTCAAACAGTATCTGGATATATTTTTTGAAGGTATCATGGGGTTTATATCCAACTGTACAATTATGTTCATGGGGGAACATATTCATCGTACCTTAATGAAATCCATTCTGTATTACATGATGGATCTTGTAGTGCTACATTATATGATGGTTCTACTAGAGGATTGGGATGAAAATGGTTTATTCTGCCAAGCATGTTACTTAGGGGTTCTCTAGGGTTATTCACTAAGAAGGAGGAAATATATTTAACTTATGTGTTAAATTTTAGTGGTTTAACTAGGTGATTGTTAATAATTTATATTTTCATCCTTGTATCGATTTATTTTTTATTCATTATATAGAATCTAAGTTATTCTATAGTGTTGATATGATATTTTCCCATTTTTAGATTTTAGTTAGGCATTCAGATAAAGAGTACTTATTTTTGAATGAGGTATGGTTTTTTGAATACCTATGGATGTCATTAGTTTCATTAATTCAATATCATTATTTATATCCATAATGAATAGTTTCTTCC
Organism: Viscum album; assembly: GCA_963277665.1. Taxonomy (NCBI): domain Eukaryota; kingdom Viridiplantae; phylum Streptophyta; class Magnoliopsida; order Santalales; family Viscaceae; genus Viscum; species Viscum album. Next base: position 632,131,584 of record OY728121.1, read on the forward strand.
TCCCATAACATTATTATTTCATGGATTCCTACGAAGATGATATCATTGTATACTCTATGTTGTGATGGGAAAATTCTTTTGATTTGGTGATTTCTCTATGTACACTACAAGAGCATTAAATTTATTCCATGATCTCTAATTGGGAGTTTTGGATAAGTGATTTTTTCTTTCATGGGGTCTCTGATATCTAAGAATATATTATCACTAAACATTGACATAGTTGAAATTATATTTTCTTAAGAGATACAAAAGAATATCTTTGATAATAATAATTTTATCAATATGGAATGTATTTACAGAAGAATTTTAGACATATTGTTAAATAATTTTTAACATAAACACCCAATGATTAAAACCCAATTATTCTGAAGCGCAGTGTCTTTGGATAAAGAGATTCATAAAAATCCATGTGAGCCTAAATGAAATTTTTATTATATTTTATATAATTACATACTATATCCATTTTACCTCCTAAAACATAATAGGATAACCGATGTAACATATAAAAGGAATTTATGAGCTAAAAATAATAATATGGGAATAAAAATGATAAGGAAACATAACTTATGATTAAAACTTATATGATGATTTCATAAAATAGAAGGCTCATGATTAATCACAATAGAGAATGACATAAATAACATTGTATCATAAGATTAGAGAATCATAGGAATTGTGGTAGAAATATGTAGCTATATATAAACATGATTCAAGGTTAATTTACAAGACATGATCACATTGTGTAAAAAGCCACATAAGGGAATAGGTTTAGTCTCTGTTACTATACATGATGTCTCTTCAGACTAAATGTTTACCCAATGCATTGGAGCACTATCTTGGTCTGCCTATAATAATATGTTCACTATTCATCTGTTCCACAAAAAGTAAATAAACCATAATTCATAAATAATAGAATTACCCATAGTGAGAAAATTGGTTTCATAATATTCTCTCATATCATTATCTAAGCTAATTTCAAAATGATGAAATTTTAGTGATAAACATAAGGACTTTATTACCACATTTATGTAATGACCAATATGATAGGTATATATGTGAGTGAAATATATATATAATGTATAATAAATCCATAACCTCAAAATTTATCATTTTTGATTACCATAAATTTAAAACATTATATGGAATATTACATGGGAAAAATACCCAGTTTATTTATATATCACTATCCCAAAATATAATAATTTCCAAAATATTATAGAAAAAAGTTATTGAATAATAATGATAATAATTTATAAAGTAATATTAAAATAATTGAGTGGTCATTGTGGTGTGTCATTTTATAAATGTCTTATAAGTTAAAGAAACATTCATTTATAATATTGTAAAAAGGGTGAAATGTCCTACGTTTGGAAAAAACAAGAATATTACATTCTATTTTAAAAAAAAATCATAAATGTATAAAATATTATTTAATAACTTATTTATAAAATTCTAAAAACGTTCAAGAAAATTATTTTAGAAATCCTGGATATGGAAGAAAAAATATTTTCTACTAAAGAGAAAAATAAAGTCGTTTTTCTTAAGAAACATTTCTCAATCAGTTAAAAACGAATGAAATGAAATTGTATTATTAGTTAAAAATTTCATTAAAATCATATGAGAATAAAATATATAATTTTATGATATAAATATCAACCATTTCCTCCTATGCATACATAAACATAAAAATTCTTGAATAATGATGAGATTGTGAAATAAACCATTATAACATTGGAAACTATTGAATCATAACCCTCATGAGAGGAAAAAATTTAATAAATATTTAAATAACATAAAGATAAATATATTCAAGATATTAAATTAAAATTGGAATTATATTCACTACACCCATTAAATAATTGATGAATATTCAATATCTCTAATAGATGTAAAAGTCAGATGATAAATCAATTACCTCATGTCCAGAATTGTGATATATATCCATTTTTTCTTAATTAATAAAATAATATGAATTAATTTATACTTAATATATTTTATTGGTTTAATAACCAATACATAAAAAATTTACTTTTTTTATTTTGATGACATATTTAATTAGTTATTCATTTATGTCCTCATCATGTGTTTTGAGGATGCTCAGTTCAAATATCAAAATGACATCTGTGTGTTTAATGGGGTAAAAGGGGTAATTATTCAATAAAATCCATAACAATTATCATGAAAAAACTATAATTTTTCTAAATCAATTATACATCTCAAAGACACAATGATATACGGTTATGAAAAATGAACAATGTTACAATCATGGAGTTGGTAAGTTGTACATACACATGATTAACATTTCCATTTGTCAATGATAATGGTGGAAAGAATGTAAGTGTTATTTTTTCATTCCATATATAACATTATATAATAAATATATTTTTAATTATTTAAATACACTTATATATAACATCCATGTGATGTGGTAATAAAAAATTAAGCACATCGCTTTGCGAGGTGGAAGTCCATCAAACACAAGAATAACATTATTATTTTTAAATGGATTATAAAGTATAATGTTATATGATTTTGTATTTTTAAATAAATAATTACATCTCATTAATGTAAAATATAAAAATTAATTACATCTTCATGATGTTTCATGAGATATAATTATAGAAAATGAATTAAATCAGCTCACGAGGCTGTATTCTATCATACACACGAATGATGGTTTATTTTCACATTTGAGGAAAGGGGATATGGATAAATATTTTTCCATAAAAATAATAACATATCAGTACATATTGGATACTTATTTATTATAAATAAAATTTTAAGACATAATTGAATGTTTAAAAAAAGATGTAAAATAGAAGGGGCCTGATGTAGACGAGTATCATCCCTTAAAAGAACCTCCATTGGATCTCTTATTAAGGACCATAAGGTTGGGTTTTCATGAAAAAAAATATAATTCAAATAAATATTTTTGGAATACAATATTTTATATTATTATTTATTCAAATGGATTTATTGGTGTTATTAAGTGAGCAAAGGAATATCTTTTTATAATTGAGGTGGAGTTTTATTTAAATAAATAACCAAATATATTCAATAATGGTAATTCTTACTCATGAAAAATTCATTCAATATCAATAAATAATGGAGTGGAGTGGTGATATTTATTATTAATACCTCCACTATTAACAAATAATCATTTTTTAAACATGTTACTCCATTTTCTTCAAAAGTTTCTCACTTTTAAAATATATTTTTTTCACCATAGTAACGAGTTTATTGTAATATATTTACTATTAATTATGAAAACCATTAAGATGGACTTACTAAATAATACTAATTATTATGGATACAAATATTGAGTAGATTATATCAAATTAAAATCATTGAAGTATACATGTTCAATTTAAAATCAATCCCTTAAAACATGTTGAAAACAGATTTTCATGAAATGCATTATTCGAGTAATAGATGATATTTTATTATATTTATTCATAGAAATAATAATTGTAATAATTTAGAAAAATAAAAAAATTTAAAAAATATTAATTAAATATAATAAGTGCTTATTGATTTTGATTTATTTAATAAAAATGGGTAAATATTATGAATTAAAAAATAATATGAAGATAACCACATTTCCAGCATAAAAATAAACATATTCAAAATTCATTGAAATTGAAGATTGAAATTAAATAAATTATATTGTTATAAATAAAATGGTTCATATTTCAAATAAAGAAAAAATCCAAAATAAAATGGAATTTTAAAATTACATTATTTAATGGAATGAAATTATTGTGTTTGAAAATTTGATAATTTTCAATATTAACTGAAAAATCCAACATTTTAGAAAAATATTGAAATAATCCACTAATCTAATTTTGATATGTTGGTTTTATAAGTGATGTTAATTTTAAAACATTACATTTATTAACTTCACATTAATTAATTAAAATATTTTTACTCAAAATAAAATAAAAATTTATTTTTTAATTAAATATATTTTTATAGAATAATATATATTTTTTTAAAGCTGAGAGATTAATTAATATTAATTTTTCAATAAATTTATATTGATTATGTACATTATAAATATTTTTTAAATTATTTAATGTTATTCATTCATTCCAATTTAATGGTAAGGTAATGACGATAATATATTTTGTGGGTTGTCTAAGAGTGGTGTTGTGTATTGTACACATTATCGAACATTATCTTCATATTTTAGAATATTTATGTCTATAATGGAAGGTTAATATAAATGTGTTAATCCATTAATTCTGACAATTGGAATATTTCATCCTAAACTTGAATAATGGGATGAAAATTATGGGTTCATAGTATTCTGATAGATCATTTCTGAAGCTGAAAGGGAGGTTCATGTCCTCATCAATCATGACCATATCTGAGCTCAGTGGAGATTATATATTATATTTCGTTACTTAACGATGTAATATTATAGATTCTATAATTTTGTACTATTGAGTGGTTGATTATGAGTTGATTATATGGACGTAATATGGTAGAAACTAATGGATTAATGATTTATAGTTGGCAGTTGAAGTTCAAATGTTATGATATTGGCAACACTACCTGTTGGGTGAGAGGTTCATGGTCTATAATGAAACTAGACTAATGTATACTTATCGCATGTTGAAATTGAACTTTGGAAGAGTATGTTGGTTTACTATCAATAATATTTACATTATTAGATGGAATAAATCCTTAGGAATCAGAATTCAGTGGTAAATGTGTTGAGTAGAAGGAATATGGTGTGGGTGGTGATAGTTCCCAAAAGTGAGAGATGGGTGATGGTCCTCTTCACTATAAAAAAATTTGATTTTTTTAATAATTAAGGAGAGATAACAATACATGTTTATCTATTATATCCAAACTCATTGAGTGGTTGAAGTGGAATCAATTATCGAACATGGATTTGTTTGAGGATGAGGAACAATATATAGATGTTATCTATTTCTCTAAAATTTCTCATAGAGTGTGGTAGTACCCAATTAGGATATCGGAGATGGAATTTGCAATAGAGTCGCCGCCCTCGAGCGTTCCTATAAGAAACCCTAGCTTTCACGTGGGGACCCAAGATGAGAGATCCTTTACAGACATCGTTGCCGGTCATCCTCCTCCCAATGAATCAATGACCACTGAGTTAATATCTCCTAAAACATACAGGTATCAAGTTTTATCCGCAATTTCTTTGTCATCGGACGAGGTAAATCTTCTCTCTGCGGACATTCGATTTTCTTTAGTTGGTAAATTCTCAAAACGTCGACCCTCTTTGGATTTCCTTCACAAAACCATGGAAAGCATAAGATTTACAAACTTCCATATCAGACTCGTGAACTCATTACATGTTCTTTTTCGACATACATCGGATAATGACTACTATAGGTTTTGGACCTGTGGTTCATTGTCTTTTGGGGGTTCTTTCATGAATGTTTTTAAATGGAATCCTGATTTTTATTTTGATGTTGAGCCCCCCATTGTTCCTATTTGGATTGGGTTTCCGGGTCTGCCTCTTCACCTATTCAAACAGAATGCTCTAATCTCTATTTCTCGACTATTCAGTCAGCCTATCAAACTTGATAATGCTACACTGAACCTGACATGCCCCTAAGTTGCGAGGATATGCACAAAAATTGATATTTCTCAAGAATTGCCTTCGAGATTATGGATTCAAAACGAGGAGAATGGATTTATACAGGATGTGGATTTTGAGAATTCCCCATACTTTTGTAAGACATGCTTTAGAATTAGGCATACCACAAAAGGATGTGGGATTGAATGACTTCCCCCTTACCCCCTGCCCCACTTCAAGTCGATTTGGGTTGAAAATATTTCTCTAGAAGTGATGACTGTTGACCATATTAACATCCCTAAGAATAGCAGTAACACCTTGAACTCCAAGGATGATTTAAATCCTCAATTGGCCAATACCTGTGAAAATGTCATCCCTCATTCCATACCTGAGGGTCATGAGACTAATGAAGAGGGTCATGAGAATTATGAAGCTTTATAGGTGGAATCTGATTAGCCTTTACAAGAAGATGTTGATAAGATCTCTCATGTGGAAGAGGATTTTCATTTGAAGGATACAAAATGGGAAAAAGCTATAGTTGACTCTGATGGCATCATCACCCTGAAATCTAGGAAAACTCGAAAACATAGGGACAATGCCATTATGGAGAAGACTATTATCAGAAGATCATTACTACCAAGATTATTGATAATGAAGTCCTTCCACAACCTGTACCTCTTGAACCCTTACTTGAATCCTCACAATCATCTGATTATTCTGACATAGAGGCTTCCTCAAGTGAGGATGATGAAAATGATCTTTCCTATAGGGATTCCTATAAATTTGAAGAGAAATTGGATTTCACAAAGGAACTTGATTCCTGGTTTGAGGAAAATGAAAAAGCTACCTTTTGGAAATATAGAAATGGTGAAATGTTTGCAAATGATTATATTGACATTAGAAAAAGGATGTTTATTAGAGTGGCTGAGGAATTTAAAAAAGACCAAAACATCAATTTTAAGGACATACATTGGAAATGATCTTTGTTTCCTAGTTCATTGAGGTTTTTCTGGTTTTGATTGTTCTGATTATGCTTTATATCATTATTTTCATGTCGATCCTACTTTGAAATCTGTCTGATCTCTAGATGTATTTTATTTTCCTCTCTGGAAACCTGATATACCGCTGGAACTCTCTTGTAGAATATTTTGACTTCACTTATAGTCTCCTTATTTGAGAATGATACTTTGGAGCTTATGACGTTTTTTACATGAAATTTTATGTCACTTGTTGGGTATCTCTGTTTGTTAGATGTTGGAACCATTTTCTAGAAACTTTTTTGATGAAGACCAATGAGGTAATTTGACATTGCAACATTTGTTAATGGTTTCTGGTTCTTGCTGGCTTTGGATGGGTTGGAGTTTCTCTTCTGTTCTATATTTCTGGGGGTCTACAAGGCTGTTTTTCAGTGTTTCTTTTTGGAATTCAGTGTGGAATACTTCTTGAGAGATTTTTTATCATCTTAGCATCTGTTTCCTACTATCCAGTTTATAGTTGGTCTTTTTTTGAACAGAATTGAATCTATTTTCTTTCACTGTTTTGATATCTTGAGTTTGCATTGAAACAGGTTTGATTTCTCTATATTTTGCTGGATTTCCATTTGGGGAATAGACCGGATGCAATGCTACTTCTTTCAATTTTTATCCATCAATATGAAGTTTCCGAATTGTCGATGGTGAAGCCTGTTTTTGAAGAGATCCCAAAGATTACTGCTTCTAAGCTTCTTCGGATCATGGTGTTGATGGATTATAATGTGGAGTTTCTGGGAGTTGATGCAACTTAATATGTGTGGTTCATAGTGAAACAGAATTATTTTCTATGTGCTACTTATTTGGGCTTGTGCCCCATGGGCTTATATTCGGTATTCTGTTGTATTGGATGGATGTTGTCTTTGATGTGAGGCTACCGACTGTAGAGAGCTTCTGCCCATTTTTGGTTCAATCACTTGAAGTTGAAGATTAATATTTGAGATGGATGGATTTGGAAGATCATTTGGCACTACTATATGTTGGCGATCTCATGTGGACTTGTTCCCTCCTTGACATTGGTATGCTTAATGCTAACCTTTTATTTTTTAATAAATTCCCTGGGGGGATGGATTTAGAAACCAATTCATGTCATCACCTTCCTTTAAAAAGGAACAATATATATGTTGGGGAGATACCAAATGATTGGTTCCATAATTATTATGATGTTCATTATGTAGAGTTTAGTGTGGTAATCCTTGTTACCATGAATGGGTATTTGGTGTGGGATTCCCATGGAATGATTTGGGATGTTCAGTTTGGTCTTACATAAATTTATTGGGAATATTTATTTGTTTCCCAAGATGAATATGGAAATAATATTATTCCATTTACTATTTTTTACATAACAATAGGTGATTTCTATGTATAGTGAAACCATAGTTCTTCTTAATTTATTACATATTCCCATGTGTAATTGGGATAATGTGATGATATCTATAGTGAAGTTATTTCATGATCATATATTAGTATTACCATGGTGTGGGTAATTGGACGTTGGTTGTCAAAGGATGCACATTTACTACTGATATAGGGGACCTCTTCTATCATTGAGTCAGGCCAGATTTACATTCAAGAGATAGTCCATATTCATGGGGTTCTTAGTAGCAATATTTATAATTAGGATGCAAATTTTACATCAGGATAATTAAAGGATTAATGTACGATTTTTGATATATATGTGAATTTGAGGACTACATAAATTCCTTTGATTTATTGGATGTTTGAGTATACTACATAGGAATTAGTGGAAATATATTTGGAATGATTTTATAATTTAGGTGGTTGGCCTTTCTCAATAAATCCTATGTATCAAGAACCTTTCATTTGAGAATTGTTTTCTTCTTGAGATATACTATATTTACTATTAATTGGAATAAATTTAAATATAATCATTCAATTCCATGTATCAACGGTTGTGTTTTTGACCTCTATTCTTTTTAGTGGCCACATAATCGATGGAAATTTATCTAAGTCTCATGTATGAGACATTAGAGCAAATTTATTTTGTTGGGAATTTTTAGTGACGACATAGAGAAATGATAAATCATATTTCAACTACTGATTGTATCCTATAATTTAAAATATGGGTGAGTTGGTATTTATGTGTGTTTATCCTTTTTTGGGGCACTAAAATAGTCATTGTAACATGATATGATTCTTAGTTTCATGGGGTCATTTGAGGATGTTGAGAGGATCTACACAATGTCATATCAATTATCTCTTCATCTGTGATACAGTTTTATAAATGAAATCTTTCATGAATGATATATTTAGAGATACCTTTCCTACCCATCACATATGATCATTATTTATGAGGGAGAACAAGTCTTAGATGAATTGTTTAAGGAATAATTGGATTCAATTTTGGATCTAGGTGAAAAGACCCAATATGGGAAAATGATTCCTCTAGTACACATACAGTACCATTTTGGGCATATCCGAGATGATGTATGTGAAAAAGAGTATAATATACGACCATTGTGATTGGATCATCTTGGTGATGTGGATTATTGAATTTCATTAGTGAAACACAAGGAGGAGATACTATATATTGGGGAGGTCATAAAATGCAATATATTATTGAGGTATAAAATTGATTAAATTTTGAATAACATGTATTTCAATTTTTTGACATAGGATGACTTGGTGGATGTTTAGAAATTATGATGTTCATTTTGAGATCTTGGAATTTTATTTTGGACATTTTTCTTGGTTATAGAATCCACCGAGTACATGGGGATCTAGTATTGAGTATTCTTTGAAACCCTCATGTTATAGGTGGTTCTCTTAGGGATACATTGTTTTTAGTGACCTAAGAGTGGTTATACACTGGATATCGATTGGTAAATGTATCGTTGGAAGGTAATTAGTGTGTACCACTAATAATGTTTTTGAATTTTAAATTTAATTATGTTATATATTTTCATTTTACTGAAATGATAATCTCATCCCCTGTAATTTACTACAACAGAACACCCAATCCTCATATCCTATTTCAGTTACCCTATATGACTTGATTACCTCCCGTTTTCGATAGATATTTGGGACATTATTTTAATTGGGTCACCATGATTAAATCTACCCTTACACTTATATTTAATTTTTCATTAAATGTTTTTCTACCTGGTGTATGTTATGTCTAGTTTCATATATTTTATATATATATCATTATTTCTTCTATTTGAGAATTAATTAATGGGTGGTATAATATTATTAGTAACCTTATAAATATATATTGGTGGTCCCTTTATTTCATTTAATATATTCATTTGTGGTGTGTATTCTAAAAAACTTGGGTTGCATAAATATTTTGTTAAAATACTGATTTAAATTCTAAAGTTGTTTTCTGGATTACATTTGGCGAAATGATATCTGATACGTTTTTGATTTGTCTACCATCAGTATTGTGATGGTATTATGGTGTCATGGGAGCTATACTATAAAATTCCATTAAATGGGATTGTGAACCAAGACCCAAGATAAGTCTTTATGCTTATAGTGTTTCTTAAGGAGCCCCTTGTGGTGTACTAGACCAAACTGTGATATAGAATGGACTAAAATCATTTTAGGTTAGGGATATAATATCATCAGTATAAGTATATATCTTTTTAGTGGATTTAGAGTATAAAACATTATGTGTTAATAAATTTTGAAAGTTAGTTATTCGTTTCAATTGACAAATCATTGACTAAATTTAATAAATTATTGAATTTTATCCACCAGTAGAAATTGTTTGGGGGTATATTATCTGTGATTAGTTGGATAGGTTGTTAATCACCCTTATAAGTTGAATTTATAACTTATTTCATGCTAATTGGAGGTTTCATAAGTTTTACATCATCCATCCAATGTCGGTTAGTGGTGGTGAATCATCTAACAATGATATATTAGTGTCATACTATCAACCAATCTTTTTCATGTGGTACCTCATTCACTTAAATATTGTCAATGGTGGAATTTCATTCACCTAGAAAATTATTTTGTTTGTGTCTATTCAATAGAAATATGGTTATATGTGGTACATCATCTATAAGATTTGTTGATATTGGTGGATCCTTGTGTAGTTATGGAGTATATTATTGTTGTACATCATCCACTGAGTGAGTGATATTGATGGTTCATCATCACCTAAAGTAATATTTTTTTTGTGGTGCATTGTATAGTTGTAGATATTTTTTTGGATATGTATCATCAAAATTGAGTTAGTAATACCTTTATCACAATTTGATTCCTAATTCATCTTTGATATTAGATTAGTGATTTATCATTCAACATAAATGGTTATGATGGCATTGTATCTCTTAACTATTGTATTTGACGGTGATATATTGTTCACATTTATTTTGATATATGGAGTGATATATTGTTCAACCATGAGGTGCGTCCCTAAATGGGGTATATATTCCATGTATTTAATTTCCCAAAGAATCTATTATCATATGTGGTCTGGCTACTGAGTTTTCCTTGATGTTATGGGTGATTTATTTATTTATTTCATTTTTATTTACATTATTTATGAAGAATAAAAATGTATTTACTAGAATTCATTAGGATTCCATTGGTAGTAGATTACTCAGTTATACTAACACTATGCTTGGGTGTCATGGTTATAGGGGATAATTTATCACTCATAACCATCATAATGGGAAAGTCCCTTAAATTATGAATAATTGAGAGGGTGGATCTTGGTTGGAGTTGGGATATGCTATCTATCTAGTACATGGGTCCATTTTTTCAAATTACACTATTTTATATAGTTTATATTGGACCACGTTTTAATGGTATATCATTGGAAGATCCTATTAAGAAATATATAACATTTATGATATATACAATAGTTTAGATTTCTGGAACTTTTTTTATTATTTACATGAGTATAGAATATAACTATGAAATTTATTTTTATGTTTTGGTCGATTATAATGATGATTTACTGAAATTTATTTTTTTTTATTTTGTTGTTATCCATACAAGATATGGTATAGTATCCCCACAATCATCCTAGAACCTATTCCCTAATCAATAACCACTATAATACATGACAATATGTATGAGGTGTGTTGGACTCTGTTCAATCACTGTGGATGTAAAATTGACTAGAGAAACATCACCAATAACATGAAGTTACACATTCAAGAACAACATGATCCCAAGGATCACTCAAATAAATATGATGAATTATAAATCAAATAAAAATTTAATATATAATTCATTGATAATTAATACAAGGAATAAAATCTATTTCCCCCCAATGTAAATGCATTAGTAGAGGAAGTACTTACCCTCATAATGTGGGATTTAGGCAACATCATTCAGGGAAGTAGATGATGATATTTATCAAATGTATTAATGATAACATATTGGTTCTAATATTTAATAAGTATGCACCTAACCACATGTATAATATATAGTAATCTTTCCCCATTTACGAATATATTAATTAAGAGAGTCCCATCTTCATATGTTTACACTTGTACTTGATCCAATCCATTGATAACTTTCTCCTGGTGATAAATTATTTTCATATATGATCTTTATGTGTTTTTATACTAAAACATTTTCATTGATTTTATATTAAATGTCATGGAATAAAAAAATCATAATTTATTTTCAAAATCTATCAGTAAGATAGATAATTTGTAGATTGATAATTCTTGAATGACTTAAATATAGGAATTTAATAATTCTTGATGGTGGTAGAACACCCCCAATTGATTGTAAATAAGAATCAATCCTCCAACCAATTAAGTTGGTCGATAGGATAACCTAATATCAATATTATTTTCCCTGATGATAGTTTTCAACAGATGTTTGTAATAATGGTAAAACTATGAAATGTTAATTCAATTTGGATAATAGGATAATTAAATAGAGGACCATTGGATTACTCATTCCTATCATAAAAAATTTTTATGTACACTACATTACTATAATAAAGATTAAGTGATATAGGTAAACGAAACCATAATCAATCTTGTCATAATATCTAGTTCAAGATATCCTGATTAACAACTCGATCATTTTGGGTAAAATCTACCTCATATTATCACACCGAACTAGATTAATAATTGTGAATAAACATCAATGTTTTGATTAAACGACTATGATAAAAAAAATATCAACATGGATGAAGTTCAAAACAGTATTTAATAGAGTACACTCTTGTTATTATATAAACATAGTTCTATTTTAGAAAAAACAACTATAGTATGAGTTCTTAATGACCCTTTTATATGTTACTATAATATTATTCTCAACAAAAATAAAACTACAAAACCTTTAAAAGTTATGATGTTTTTTTTCAAATAAAGTGTCTTAATACTAAAAATGGGAAAATACACTTATAATATATCTATTGCAGTGAAAATTGTCACTTATTCCAAATTAAAAATCATGGTGAAAATTCATTAAAAAATAAATTTTTCTGATAGAGTGATCCATTAAGAAGCTATTTGGGAAATTAGTACGGAAGAATAATGGATTGAAAACATGGATTATTAAGGGAAATAAAGGTTCCTTACACCTAAACATATTTCGTGTGTGTGGTGGGTTAGGTTTTCTCCATCCCAACATGAAAGAAATACTTATCCAACTTTTTTATTTGGTCTGACCTCCACCAAACAGGTGACTTATCCCAACTCATATACACTATTATCTCATCCTTCAATCTGGATTGGTGGATAACCACCCACTCTCCCTCCTAAAGAAAATATCTGAAATATGGATTAAAGATCAACCTCCCCTTATAATGTTGTCTGTTTAAAAAATTATTCCTAAAATATTCTACCATTATTAATATATTTGTAGTATTGTTCCTCATTTGATCAAATTCAATTGTTTATTCATTAATGTATTGATACTAAATAATTTATTTTCTATTTATGAATATTTCTAGAGGTTGTCAACATGATTTTTTTATGTGGGGGTGATTTTTATAATTTCAATTGATATTTATTTGGTAGGTGTAAATGTCTCATTTCCTTATGTCAAATGGATAGAAGTGACCTGATTAGTGTTTCTTAATTTTTATTTTTAGGGATATTTTATTATAATATAGTGTTTTAGGGTTTACTTTTATCTATCTTCCAATAAATGTTTTACTATAAATTTTCCAATAATTTCATATCTTACAATTGAAAGTTTTTCTGGTTCCTAAATCATTGTTTGATGTGGTTTTTATTAGGGAATTTTCTTTAGGTTTTCATAATTTTTATTATACAGTGAAATATCTTTTTTGGTGGATATTTTATCGACCAGTCATAGGGTTATACACAATCTGTTGAAAGTAATATATTATAATATATTGATCAAAATTATTAGGTTAAGGTTTTCTAGTGAACTAATGTAATTTTTTACCCCCACACACATCTCAATCAAAGGGCGCCACACGACCTCAATAGTACCACCTAATATAATAGATGTGACTCCCTGAAAATCTAAATTGATAGCCTTTTATGAAATAGTGTGTATGACATGCGACCCCATGCACATAAGTTATTATAAAATCTAAAATCATTATAAAAAATTTTTGATTCAAAATTTATTCTATATATTTCAATTCATACAAAACTAAGCTATCTTGTGTTACATTCAAGAGAGACCTTCCTCATTGGCTTTTTTAACATGCAAGACTAGATTTTATTAAAAGATAATTTGTTATTAAAATAAAATGTGATATAAACTAGCCATTAAATTTTATGTCCTGAATAAGAATTATTTTAACATGAGTATAATGTTTTATACAAATATATAATTAATTAAATGATTTAGACTCGAGTATAAATGAATATAAGAATCTATTGAATATAAAGGGAATATTTTTATAGGAAACAATTTTTATGCTCAGAAGTTGTTTTAAGATAATAGATTGCATACATTAAAATTATTGAGTGATAATAGTGTAATATATATATATATTATTCAATGAAATATCTATGATATCAATATATTTTTTTGTATATACATAAGATAAGAACAAACTGAATATTATACATAAAAACTAATATTATTATAATGGAAATTTTCCAATCTTTTCATGCATAACCCATATTAGAAATGAATTTTGAAACATTAATGTGTTTAATAATTCAAAATAAAATTCACATTTGAAATCAGGAAACAATATTTAAATTAGTGTGAATTTTTATATTTTTTTGAAATAATTCATTTTTTAATGAATAAATAAAACTCCTAAATTTTAGTTTGAAACATCTTTTTCATATAATTTATTTATTAATATAAATATAAATATAAATTTTTATTAAAGTTTAATTTGGATGTATTTTTATCAATTAATATAATTTAGGTTATTAGAATTAATTTTACTTTGAAATTTTCTATTAAAAAATAACAAACTATTGGACATTTTTAACATAAAACCCTCCATAGTCATCTCAGCTATAGAATTAAATTTAAATTAATTTTTGAAAAATATATTATTGGAATTAAAAAATTGATTACATATTTACGATCATCATATTGTATAATTCATAATAATACCACTTCATTTTGACAAAAAATATTAGTGAAAGTAATTAAAAATAATCAAAATTATTAAGGAAAAATTAAGATTAATAAATGACTAAACGTTTTACATAGTGACCCAAATTACCTAGAAACCTATCCAAAACCCATTTTATGGTTATAGTTTTCCTTTAACCATCCATTATTGAGTTTTTTTGGGTTTTCAATGACTTTTTAGGTAATAACATGTGTATATCTATCTTGTTTCAAAAAATTCCAAGTCAGTCCATTTCCTTCCCTATTAAAGTCCAACATTTCTCCCCATTCCTCACACCATTAAAACCACATAGGTTCGGCCATGATCTGCCCATAAACCTTCCCAAAATACCTCCCATATACCATGAATACTCCATTTGTAAATAAATACATCCATTTAATCATTCTAGTACGAACAAAATGTCATCACTCAATTAAGAGATAACATATTCCCTCGTGATTTTTAATTCCAATTCCATTCTAAAGACCATAAAATCATGTTATTCCACTATTATGTAACATCTAAAGTATAATAAATATACTATTATGTTGTTATGAAAATATTTTTGCCTTATAATCACACTCCTCTATTTAATGTGTAACGAACATAAAATTTCAATGTAGGGTGAGATACTTTCTCATGAAACGATGATAGTTCATTTTTCCATTACCACCTCTCAAAATGGCCATTAAGATAAATAAACTATTTGAATATTATATATATGATATTTATTATTTCTTTATACTTATTTATTCATTTTATAAAACATATATTTAATAAATTTTAATTCTTAATACGATAACATCGTTTGAAGTAGTGTGGACTACCGCCCCCTCAAAGCGATGTGGTTCGTTCACATGATACATGGAAGGTAAAAATGATTACTTTAATTAAAAATATGATAAATTAAAACCATATATATTATATTGAATAAAAAATTTTAGTTTTTAAATATACTATATATATATCTTTTTCATTAATACCCTTTCACACACTTAAAAAGTGATAACATTATTCATGGACGTGTAGACTACCACCTCCATGACATGATGTGATTACTTTTAATCATAAGAATTATATATAAATATATATATATGGTTAAATAATAAGTTACGTATGATATAATGGTCATTATGGAACGATATGGTGTTACTTACCTTCTTTCCATAACAATCATTGAAAAATAAGTATGTTACTCTTACGTAGATATGGCCTACCGTCTCCATGAGTATAACATTGATTAATTTTTCATAACCATATTTAATTATTGGATTTAAAAGTGTAATTTATTTATAAATATTGTAATTATTTATTGATTATTATTTTGTAGATATTATATAATGACCTTATTGACCATAGTTGATCTACATATTTTTTTGGCACATAAACTGAATTTTGTAGAAACACTCGATGTAAATTAAATTTTTTTGTAGTTAAATAAACCATAATAATAACTGAAATAAAAGAAATGATATAAAATAAAAAGGAACTAAGTAAATTTTTATATCAACATGTTTTTATTATAAAGGAGTTTAATAGATGTTCTTCAAATAAGAAAGAAAATGTAAGGGATTCTCATCTCACTTTTTACATATGTGAGATAAATGTCATGTTCACCACATACATATTTTTTATGCTGTCTCTACTACACATTTTAATATATTATATAATAAATTCCATTATTTTAATGTATTTAATGAATTCCATTTAATATTATTCCTTAATAAGTTATTTGGTTTAAAATGGTTCAATGTGGTATGGGAAACTTTGGAATGTTTAATGATTATTTTCCTCAAAAATTATGTTAATGATCATTCAAAGGTATTTACATTCAATGTAATTATATTAAAAATTTTCAATAAACCCTTTAATTCATATATAGTTATTCCTGGCCATTCTCAAGTATTACTACCTTTTTTTCACACTTTGAAACTCCAGGTTTTTAGAAATATGTTTTTATGAAACCATAACTTCATTTATCTCTTTGGTTGGAGAACTTCTTTTCTTTTAAAAACCATGTTTTATTAAAATGTATTTGAAAACACTTTTAAAATGTATTGGTAAAAAAATCTTTAGCCTTTTTCCCTTTAACCAATGTTTTCAAAGTAATATTTTAAAAACTTTTTAAACAAGGCACTTTTCTATACATTTTTACCTTTCAAAGGGAATATTTATTTTTTCCTCATATGACATGAATAGATTTATATAACAACATTTCATGAAGAATACATTTAAAATTAGAAATTATTAGGTTGGAAGATTTTTAAAAAATTTATTTTCAATAAAAAATATTTTCAAGAGATTTTTCAAAGCAATGGATATTTTACTTAATAATATTTTTTAATTTTATTATTTGATTTCACCACATATAGAAACCCACTATTTTTACTCTACATAATATTTTTGTATCTATACCATCGTTAATATTCATCTATATGGTTTATTGTTGATTGGTACATGGGTAGTATTCAAATTAACTTACATGAATTGTTTGGTATACCCCGTGAAATATCCAATCTCTTATAATCATTGAACATTAAATTTACCCCTAATTATCAATTTAATTTATCATGGTTATTACTATTTCCTAAACCATATAACATTTTACATATATTTTCAACCAAGAATTTTATGTTATTATTTAGGTAAATATTTATATATCCATATATTTTACTCCATATGGTTATTTGATAAGGCCCATTTTTAAATCAATTATTCAATATATATGGAATATGTTGGATTGGTATAACATGGGTGGGATGCAATTATATACAGTCCCTCAATGCATCGGTAGTCTCATGAGATGAGTCATTACGAAAGATTCCTTAGATGGTGTTTTCACCAAACATGTTTAAATTGTAGTGTGAATTGTATTGACTATATCAGTACTATGTACCTAGAAAACATGGATTCCAATGATAAATAAGTGCCTTCATTATAATTTTAGTTATTATTCATTCATGAGATTTTGAATTGACATATCTATGGATGCATTTCATTTTTACTTATTTAGATTGTATGTTTTATGGTTTCTTAACATTCCATATATATTTCATTATCCATTTATTTGTTTGTATTGATTTTCCAGTTATTTCCAGTCCATATTGTTTTTTCAATTCATTACCAGTAAATTATTTATATGTCATGTGATTTTAGTTATCTACCATTTCATAATTATTAATCACTTTAATTCATTATTTATTCCACTATATTTTACCCTTACTAATAATTTGACCTCACCCTTATTAAGTTTATTTCCCAGAAATCCTAGAAGGATACTATGAAATATATGAAAGGATTTACTAGATGTATAAGAGTTATCATCTATGTGATTTATTTAAAAATAATAAAAAAATAATATGTTGTAATAAGTGAATTATTTTCATCTTTATGTGGCTGGTTTACAAAGAAAACTAAACTCTAATTACATTCATATTTTATTCCTTGTAATCAATATAATGTAATTGATTATAAGAATTGGATCTGTGCTCTATGGGGTTAGGTCACAATAGTGGGTATCAATGTAAAATTATTAGAAACCTTGGGAAATAGATTTAATAAACATAGGTTTGATTACAGAACCCTATGGAATAAATTGAGGATAAATATAGACAAACATCATATAATTCTGTTAAGTTATAGATTATGTGGGTCTTCATAAAAATATATCCCAT
Organism: Viscum album; assembly: GCA_963277665.1. NCBI lineage: Eukaryota > Viridiplantae > Streptophyta > Magnoliopsida > Santalales > Viscaceae > Viscum > Viscum album. Next base: position 632,150,343 of record OY728121.1, read on the forward strand.
TATGGATACTAAAAGTGGACTTAGTTATCACAAAGATATACCATAGAGTGAAAAATTTGACAAGGTGTTTCGGGCATGACTCAAGGTAACATGGTATATGAAGATAGGTCTTACTACATACATGGTTTGGCACTCCCAGTTGATTTTCATAGGATAATACAATTTTCCTTACAAACCATTATGAATAATTTGAATGGTTAATGAAAATGAATATCCTAAGTTAAACCAAAGGTTTTATTATATTTAAAAATAATGTGTCATGATTTTGAATCCCTAAGAATGTTATTATGGATAAAAATTATACCAAGGATGAACCATTGTGTAAATAAAATGGTTGAATTGTTTATTTACTGAGGTTGTATTATAAAAATTATTTAAAAGGATGTTTGGAGATAAAACTTATTACAAGGATATCCATAATATTTATTTTTGAAATTAAAATAATATGGATTTAAAAAAGGACAAATTGTAAGATAGGTGACAGCTAATTAAATATTGAAAATCCACGGGTCTTACTACCATGATAGAAGGATGATATGGGTTTCACTCCAACCACTAACCTATGAAATGTACTAGTTAATTTTTCCATGTATTTTAGTTAAACAATCAAATGAATTAATATTAATGAAAAACCAGTAATATCACTTTTCATGATTCGATGTAACACCCGGAGGGTTTTAAAAAATACATTGAAATTCATGAAACATTATTTTAATTTGAGAGTTATAAGTAGCCTTTAAACATAATTTTTTCACTCTTATGATTTGAATTTCAAAAAAGTGTTATCTATGATTGTGATCAATATGTTATTTAGAGTCTGATAGAACCAACTTGTTTTTAGGTGAATAGTAACATACAATTATGAATAGTAATGTGACCCTTCTTAATAGTAAATCAATTTTTTATTTTATTATCTTAAGTTTATAAACAATGAGATGTTGATCAATTATTCAAGGTGTTCAAAAGTGATTTATGGATTTAAAAATGTTATTTTTTGAATAAATTATAATTTTATTTAAAAAAAATTAAGAACATTTTTTTTTAAAAATGGTGTTCATTTTTTAATACTAAATTTTGAAAAAAAGTACGGTGATTTTTTGATATTTTTCAGAAATTATTGAATTGTTTTGAATAGTATAATATGATAAATTATGATAAATGGTAAATACTTGTTTAAATGTATCATAGATGATGCAAGAATGATGTAATCCAATTTTTTTTGAACTCATATGAAATTATTACAATTTTTCAGTCCCATGAATGAAGACTATTCATATGCTTGAGCAACAATATTATATTAAGGATTAAAATAATATAAAATCCCTCCTCACCTCCAATATAAATACCACCCTCATTCCCCTCTTCCTATAACACATATAAAGACATGAGAATTTTATATGTTGTACATAATCCCCCCCATGTCCCAAGGATAATCCCCACGTCCAAGACCTACTGTTCAAACCAAAAGGTGAAAACCGATGGCCTTAAGGAGGATCTCAAGGATAAGAGATAAAGAGGTAATAATCTTCTTCCCTTCTAAGGTGTTTTCTTTCCAATTTCATTGTTTTAATATGCTCGCCTTCCCCCCAATTATCTAAGAGTTATGAAATATAAATAATATTATATATTCATTATTTTGTCATGTTCATGTAAAATATTCATCTTCTTCTTTCTTCTCCTCTCCCTCTTATTCTAAAAATAAAAACACCATCCACGATGTACTGATTTACCAAAATCAAGGACTATGTGTTTATAATGTCAATTACATCCTTAAAAATTATCATAAAACTCTTTTAATGGAAGAAACAGAATTTAAATTGTATTTTTTATCCTATTTAATTATCTTTAATTAACATATATGCATGAAATTAAATTATATAATGAAAAAATTAATCATTAATGAGGAACAACAAAAATTGATCTAAACTAGCATCATTAATTTTTATCATATAATATATCATCATATACGATAAAAAAATATTTATGGTATCATTATATATTCTAGAAACATAATAATACTATTTCATTCTTGTTATGAAATTTCATTTCCATATTATAATAAAATAAAATACAAAATGGTCATGGAAATCATGTAAAGAACGCACCCCAAACAATGGTAGGAACAAAATAATAACAATTAAAGGTTGAAATATTGTAATGAAATGGTAATATAATATATTATACAGATGAATATATTTCTTTAAGATATAAATAATACTCTTTTAATCATTATATATGTGGTTTAAACAAGTTTTAAGTAATTCAAACCCATGGTATGGGAATTCGTAACCCAATTTCATTCATTGGGTCAACATTTTACATCATTATTTATGTGGTATTAAAATTGTTTTTGAGGTGATTTTTGTTTATATTAGTTTTATTTATTCGTATTTATAGTGTATATATAAATTCCATCCACTCTATTAAAAATCATTTCAATTATATGATGTTTATAAAGGAATTTTCTTTTAAAAACCAATTTTAAAATTAGCTTTTATGAAATTTAAAGGAAATATTTTAATAAAATAATTAATGTTGAATGATTGTGTTATAGTTCTTGAGAAGTTTTTATGATTAATATTGGGACATATATCCCCCTCCAATGCATTGGGTATCTGTATGTTGGAGGTCGGTCGTATGGTCAACCCATGGTTAGGTGTGATGGTTACACAAATTATATGGTAGCCATGAGGGTTAAAAATTATAAGGTAGCCGAGAGGGTTACAAAATTATGTAATTGATTCACCAAGATACCTTAAGGGTTCTATTTATTTTCTATATGTTTTGTGGAAATATCATGGAAATATCATGTTTCCAAATCTATGATTATATGGTTAATAAGTATGTCTAATTTTGGAAATGATTTGAAACATTAAAAGTTTTCAAGGACTAATGTTTTCAATCAAAATTTTTATATCCGTTTAGGAGATTTTTCTGCTCATCCCATGTTTTAAATTTATTTTCATACGTTATAAGGATGTATAACACAAATAAAGAGGCCAAGTTAAATTTTATGATTATTTTTCAAATAAAACATGTTTTATTTAGAAAGTATAATATTTTGGAAGAAATGGATACTATTTTCTATGGTATCTACTCTATATGAATGTGGAATCTTATGTATGAATTATATCCCAATTATTTAAAATTATAAACTGTAAAATATCCTCAATATTGAAGGAAGTGATTTCTAGACTAAAAATCAACATTAAGTAATTTAATATTGTCGGGTCATTAATGTTGGTATCATAGGAGGGATTAGATAACATTAAGTGTTAGGATGTTGTTATTATAATATCATAAATGATTTTTATATTATGTTTAATCTTAGTTATATATAATTTAATGTTTAACTTTTTATTAGGAAAATATATGTTTGTTTAGAATGGTTTTTTGTAGAGGTACGAGGGAAGATGAAGAGGAGAGTCATAGACAGAACGATATCCTTCCATATCTGCAGCCAGAAATGGTAAGGATTGGAACCGAGCAGTTTCTAATAGTAATTGGGCAGATAACATAGACAATAAATTGTGGTGGAATCCATTAAATAGATCAACTAGAGCTACAACAATAGAACCAGATGATAGTGTAACATTTTATGAGACAATATCCTCCTTCATTCAATGGATCCTCCGAGCCAGTAGCGGATGAAGGATGGATTAAGGGAATTGAAAAGGTATTCAGTGTAATGGTCTATTAAGATAAGAAAAATTTAAGCCTAAAATTTTATCATTTTGAATATTAATATAATCCCTCAATACATGAGGTCTTCTAATATAAGTTAGAACAGTTATGCAGAAAACATGAGGAAATAATTTTCTATTGAGGTAGGTGATCATGTATTTCATCAAATCTCAACATAGATAAGTGTTATGTTTTTGGGGAAGAAAATAATGATATGTACATGGTTCATTGGACCTTATGGAATCACATATTAAGTTGGATATGTTTCCTAACAAGTATATTTTCCATTGAGTTTATCATATGTACATAAATTTTTTCATGTTTTGATGTTGAGAAGGTATGTGCCAGATTCATCTCATGTTTTGAGCCCAAAAGTAGATCACTTTAAGGAGAGCCATTATTATGAAACGTAACACATTCATATTCAAGATCTAAATGAAAAAGTATTATGGAATAAGGTAATATACTATGTAATGGATTTTTGTTGTAACCAAAAGGTTGAATAACCAACATGGAATTCTGTAAATGCTATGAGGGAAAGGTACCCTCACTTGTTTAATAATTAAATAAACTTTTAACGGCCTAATTCTAAAAATGTGGGGATAATATAACACCATAAGGTAATGAAAATATAAATTTAAATTCATAAATCACATTTTTATGTAGATAGTTATAATTATCCCTTAAAAATAATTTTTCTGCTTCTATGATTGGAATTTCAAAAAACAATCATCTACATTTGTGATCAGAAGGTTATATGGCATTTGAAGGAACCAACTTGTTTATTTGTGGAATAATAACATACCCATTTGAATATTAATATGAATAGTAATATGACCCTTATAAAAATAAATTCATATTATTATTTTATTTTCTTATGATTATAAGATAATGAGATATTGATTAATTTTTCAAGGTTTTAAAAAATGAGTTATAGATTTGAAATTGTTATTTTTTGTATAAATTAGTATTTTATTTAAAAATTAAATAAATAATAATTAAAAAATTAGTTTTAAAAAATGGAGTTCATTTTTGAATTATACACCCAAAAAATTTTCAGTGTTAATTTTTGGGATTTTTATGAAATTTTAGAATTTTTGATGAATAGTAAAATATGATAAATTATGATAAACGATAAATACTTGTTTTACTACATCATAAGTGATTAAACGATGATGTAAGAAGACAAGGTTAGAACTCACATACAATTATTACTATTTTGGGTCACATTAATCAAGACTATTAATAGTCTTGAGCATTAATATTATAATAATGATTAAAATAATATAAAATCCCTCCTCTCCTCCACTATAAATACCTCCCACATTCCCCACTTCTTCTCACACATCTCAAGCCTTGTTCATTGAATATGTTATACCAAATACCATACCCAAGGCACTTCCACACGTCCATGACCTTCTGGTCTCAACAAAAGGACAATAACAAATTCCTTAAGGAGGATCTCAAGGAGAAGATATGTAGAGGTAAAAATAATCATCCTTTTAATTGTGTTTTCCTTCCAATTCCTTAATTTTACTATACTCTATTTCCCTCCACTTATCCATGAGGTTTAAAATCTACAGAATATTAAATATTCTATATTTTATCATTTTCATGTAAAATATTCTCCGTCTTCCTTCCTCTCCCCTCCCTCTTGTTCTAAAAAACACACCATCCTCAATTTTTTGATATACTAAAAACATGGATGATGTGCTAGAAAAATCCATTATATCCTTAAATGTTAAACATAAAACCACTTTAATAGCTTAAAAAATTAAATTATATACAGTAACCTATTTTATTTTTTTAATGATCTTATATGCATTAAATTAAATTATATAATCAAACAAGTTCATGATTATCGAGGAACAACTAAAAAGATCAAAACAAACATCAATATATGTTTTTTTAATGATCCATCATCATATGTGACAAAGAAGTGATTTATTATGTCATTATATATTATGGAAACATATGAATACCATTTTATTCCACTAATGGAATTTCATTTCCGTATGAAAAGAAAATAAAATTCAAGGTCATGTCAATAAGGCATCCAAAATAATCGAAGGAACAAAATATTATATATTAAAGGGTAAAATGATGTAATGTAATTATCATATAAAATATTATAATGATGAATATGTTTCATTATGTTGTTTACATTGTATTTACATATTATATCCACTCTATTATGTTTAACATCAATTATATGATAATTAATAGATACTTTCCATTTAAAAAACAATTTTTAATTTTTTTTTATGAAATTTAAAAGTAATTTTTTTATGCAATTATTCACAGTTTATGATTGTGTTCTGGTTCATGTGAATTCTTTATTATAAGGGGTTGAACCTATATTTCCATCCAATTCATTGGTTATGTCTTTTTTTTCATCCTTATGGTTACTCTAAGTGTAACTGTGATGGTTACATAAATTATAAGGTAGTCATGAGGGTTATAAATTATAAGCTAGCTGAGAGGGTTACAAGATTATGTAAGTGATTCCATAAGATACCTTTATGGATTAATTTTCATTCTATATGTTTTGTTTAAATCTCATGGAAATATGAATTTTCTCAAAGTAAGTTTATATGGGTAAAAATTATGTATTTATTTGAAAATGATTTCATACGTGACAAGTATTCATAGACTACTATTTTAATTCATTTTTTATATCCCCTAATGAGATTATTGTTCTCATTACATGTTTTTAAATGGTTCTCATAGGTTATAAGTATGGGTAAGAAAAAAAGGATTCCAAGTTAAATGTTATCAATATTTTTCAATGAAAACATGTTTTATATAAAAGGTTCTATATTTTGGATGAAATAGACAATATTATTGTGGTATCTACTCTATATGAATGTGGAATATTATGTATGTATTATATACTGATTCTCTAAAACTCCATACTTTAAAGGATCCTCAATATGAATGTATGTGAGTTCTTGACTATAATTCCTGATTATGTATTGTAATAAGCCCATTTCTGTGTATTAGATATTAATATATTTAGGTATACTGGTTTTGGATTATAGTTTGATAAAAATAGTTATTCTTATCACTCTTTTATTAGCCTTAAATTTATTTAAAAATTTTCATTTAGTGATCCAAGAATTAAAAAATCATTATTTGTAATTAATTTTTGGTAGTAAAGGAATGAATTAGTCTTTGATTGATGAAAAACAAAAATTTAATATTGTTCACATGAAATTGAATACTATCAAGAAATACTTTTTCCCTATATTATTGTATAGAAAAATAATTACAAAAAATTTCAATAATGACTCTTAAATAAAATGCTGTCTTAATAAATTAATTTCAATGGAACTGATGGACTTATAAGTCATCATAGATTTTTGTTTCTAGGCCCGCAAATTTATATTGATCATTTAAAATTTTGAATTTATGAACTCATTCAATCCCTATTAATATTTAATATTTTTTTACATGTACGTATCTCAACTCTCCACTAATGTTATCCTATATAGAGACCTGGTTAAATGGATGTCGACGTAACCTTTCTACATTCCATTCTCTCTTTTATAGACACTACTGGAAAATCATGTTTTCCCAACGCTTCTTTTCCAATGGTTTAAACAAACTGTTGGGAAAGGGTGTGTCCAAGACCCCATATCCCAATGGTTCTACAAGAACCATTGGGAAATGGTCACCCTTTACCAAGGGTTTGTTTAAACTATTGGGAATGGGTCTCTTGGACAACCCTTTCCCAACGGTTTTTAAAATCCGTTGGGAAATCTTTCCCCAAAATACTCAATCGGCCACTCTCTCCCCCATTCACGAAAGAATACTAATCCTGTCTAGGGCTCCACTACTCTCGCGACTTCCCCCATTTGAACCTGTCAAACTACATCAAAATAATCTCAAATCAGGTATTCTATCTTCATATAAATAAAATATTTTAGTGATACCTTGTTTTTATTTTTATTCATCTTATATTTTAGTTGTCTGTTTTGATTTTGATGTGTATATCATTTTTTTGTGTTTTGATTTAATCTAGACTTTATCGATTCCAATCCATTTAATTAATTAAATCCTTAACCCTCCATCAAAGAAGAAGCATCTCAAATTCATTGCCGTTGTATTCTAGAAAATCTAAGAATGTGTTTTTAGGCTTTTTTCCCATCTTGTAATTAATTGTTACTTAGAAATTTATTTATATGTGTTTAATAATTTTTAGCAATGTTTTTATGAAAGGTTTATATAAAATTCCTTGAGGAAAGTGTTTTATTAAAATGAATTTTTTTAATAAGGCTTGTGTAATGTAATTTGTTATAGTACACTATGTGACTATTTTTTGTATTTATTATCACATGATATAACTGGTGTGTGAGAATGTGTTGTGAAAGATATTCCATGGTTGGTTCAAGATTTTATTTACGTTTTGAGCCTATTAATGAGTTGTTTTAAAGATATTTTGAGATATTTACCTTCTGTTTATTGGTGAAAACTGCGAGATGTAGAGGGGGTTCATGATTAAGACATATACTTACTGCTAAACATGTGGATAAACCTTGTATAGTTGTGAATTCTTGAGATGTTTGATATTTTTAGTCATGTCTTAATTGTATTTTCTTTTGACGGCGATGTTTCTTATTTTTACCTGTGATGGGAATTTATTTTAGTTTCTAAATCGGCTGAGACTCCCCCACCATTCACAGTGTACGCAACCTCTTCCCTTATTTAATCATTATATTTACACAGCATATGAAACCTCTACCCTCATTTAATCAGTGAACTGAAGTCATTAATTCAAGCCTTCATTTTCACTAGCATGTAAGATATTTAATGATGTAAACCCATCCTCATGTGATTTCTTACCTTATATAGTGTGAAACATATGAAATAAGAGCTTTTTAATTCATCAGTTAACCAGGATCATATACTCCATTTCACCCAAGATGACTATACTAATATAACTTTAGGGTCAATTAAATATGGTTCTCATTGTACGATGTATGTTATGTGTCCTTCTTGGCCAATACTCACTTTTATGAGGGTGGGGTGCTTTTCACTACCCATTCTGGCATGTGAAGACGTCCATAAAAATGTTAGATAAGTCACAAGTTTAATTCAGTAATGTTGTTTTCATTGACATAGTTTATTATTAATATCAAATTTAAAAATAAATGTTTTTGTCTATACATAATGAAATTAAATCTTTTTACAAGCCACGAACAACCTATTAGTGTAGAAGGCTAAAATTTATTCACCCATGGGGTGCGCTTGACTTGGATAGGTAATTGGGTAATGAATGGTATGGTCATAGAGGTGCCAATAATGAGTTATTGAACATGAGTGAATGATTTGGGATGCCAATAACACATGATGGGACCTGAGGCATGTGCCTCTTATATACCTAATAAAAATGAATATAAATAAATTTTAATTTAATTTATGAGTACTTGTTCTTTACATTATTTTAATAGTTCACTACATTGACTAGAAACTTCATCCTTTATCATTTACTTAAATTTATTTTCTGTTAAAGTTAAATCCTATTGAATTGTTTATGACAAAATGACTAATAAAAATTCTTTTTAAAGAATGGAAAGAAGTTGGATGTATGAAACCAATCAGATCTAAAGAGATTTTCAAAACAAATAGGAGAGAATTATTGATTTTTCATTTCACAATGATTCAGATAGTGGCAACATACACTGCCCATGTTCCAATTGTGTTTGTAGACCTTGGTTGACCCGTGATGAATTCATCTACCACATAACCAAAAACCGTTTTCAAGAAAACAATTTTGTGTGGTATCAAAATGGGGAGAAAATGAAATATCAAATTGGTGATGATCAAAATGAAAATACTGGAATGGAGAATTTGTTAAGTGATCGGTTTTTGTTTATTCGTTATCATGAAAAAGAAAGGATTTCGACTCAAGAAGACTTCGATATGAGGACAGATTATGCATCTAGTGAAAATGATGATATTGATAGGGTGAAAAAATTTAATGATGCTGCCACGACTCTAGTATATCGACAATGCGATAAAATGAAAAAGATAGAATTTTTAATCTGATATTTTCATGGTAAAACTATGTATGTATTTCTAATACAGCAATCGATTTCATTCTTACCCTCTTGAAGGATTTACATCCAGTTGCTGCAGATATTCCCTCAAACAAATATATGTCATGGTAGTTAGTTGAGGAACATGGATTTTCATGAAAAAAAATTCATTCTTGCCCGAAAGATTGCAGTTTATTCTGGGAGGAAACCGCTGAACGAAATGATTGTATAAAATGTTGCACATCCTGATGGAAGTCAAAATCTGATGGAACACCATCCCGCGTTCCACATAAAGTAATGTGGTACTTTCCATTGATCCCCAGACTCCGTAATCTTTTTATGTCTGATGACATATCAATAAAAATGAGATGGCATGATATCAAGATAAATAAGACTAATGATGAGTTGGTTCATCGTGCAGATGGATTTGAATGGCAGAGATTTGATGCTCGACATCCTGATTTTGCAGCTGACGTGCGTAATGTGAGGTTGGGTATTTCATGGGACGATTTTAATCCGTTTGGGCAGATGCTTACTTCGCACAACACATGACCAGTTTTCATACACATTTATAATCTTTCCCCATGGTTGTGAATAAAAAAACCTTTCAATTTCATGATTATACTCATATATGGTCCTTTTGATCACGCCATTGATATTGATGTCTACATGCAACCTTTAATAAAAGAGTTGAAACATCTTTGGGATGTGGGTGTGCGCGCATACGATGCATGTTCGAAAGACATATTTCAGATGCGTGATGTGCTTATGTGGATGATCAATGATTTTTTGGCTTATCCAATGATTTCTGGAGGGAGAAAGAAGGGAAAATTTTCATGTCCAATTTGTATGAAAAATACACGATCCAGAAGACTGAAACATCGCTATAGTTTCAGTTTTATGGGACATCGACGAATCTTGCCAAAGGATCGTCCATATAGAATGAATCTCCGAATATTTGATAATACCATAGAGACCGATGATCCACCTCAGCGTATGTCAGGAACTGAGGTGCTTAATGAATTGAAAAATTTTAGTTTTTCATTCGGGAAGGGTCAAATGAAATATGGAAAGAGAAAGAATGTTTCTACTGAAACCTATTACAATTGGAGGAAGAGGATTGTCTTTTTTGATTTGCCTTATTGGTAAACCAATTTGTTACGTCATTTCATATATGTAGTTCATATTTAAAAGAATATATGTGAAATTTTGCTTTCGGTTCTTCTAAATGTCAAGGGGAAGACAAAAGATGATTTATGATCTCAGCGTGACTTGGTGGGTTGGGGCATCAGACCAGAATCACATCCTATGCATATCAGTGAAAATAAATGGAAACTTCCATGTTCTTCTTATGTGATGACACCTACGGATAAAAAACAATTTCTGGAAGTATTAGAGACTATTCGAGTTCCTGATGTATATTAAAGAAACATATCTAAATGGGTCAATAGAAGAGAGTTGAAGCTAAAATCTTTGAAGACTCATGATTATCATGTTCTAATACATGAGATGATTCAAATAGAAATCCGTCATCTTTTGTCCAATAATTTAAGGGCGGCTATTATTCAATTGTTCCATTTGTTTAGAGATCTTTGTGCTAAGAATTTGTCCAACTCTTTCTTGCGTAAAATGTTGACAGATGCCCCATTAATTTTGTGTGAGTTGGAGAAAATATTTCCTCCATCATTTTTCAAATGCATGCTGCATATGACTGTCTTTTTTCCCACTGAAATACTTATCGGAGGACCTATTTCTTTTCATTGGATGTATCCAACTGAAAGAAATATGTTCACATTAAGGTCTTATGTCCGAAACAGAAATCATCCTGAAGGATCTATTATGAACGGTTACATGGCTCAAGAATGTATGGATTTATGCTCGATGTATTTGTCTGATCTTACAACAAGATTGAACAGACCAATGATAAATGAAGAAGAAAAATATGATCAAATTGAACCCAGTTTTCCATCACTTCCTCAAACAGGAGGAATTCCTGGATCATATACATTGAAGACATTAAGCCATGAAGAGCGGTAGATGGCACATCGTACAGTTTTGTTCAACTGTGATTTGTTCGATGACTATATCAGTTAACTAAATTGATTATGTATATCTTAAATATATATCTATTAAACTATTCATATTTTTTATCTATAAGGAACTTAAAACAATGATAAATAGGAATCATCGTTCTTTATCTTTTAGAAGGAGAGAGACTTTCCATAGTAAAGAGTTTTTTGCTTGGTTAAAATTGAAGGTAAAAAAATTAATGTTTAAAATAATTATATAAGTATTTAAATACGTTTAATAGTAATTTATATTGCAGGTATTGAGTTTGTCTGCTGACTCTATCTCTGAGGAAATAAGTTCTTTGGCTTTTGGTCCTAATACCATGGTTCATGACTGTAAATCAATTCTTATCAATGGGTATAAATTTATTGTCACTAAATGAGTAATGAACATGAGAACACAACGTGTTGGTGTTATGGTTACCGCCACAACAGATTTCTATGCCAGTGCATCAAATAGTAAAATGTGATTTGAAAATGTGGGTTATTATGGAGTTGTTGAGAAAATAATAAAATTGGATTATTACTCTCATGGACGAGTCAACGTGATGAAATTCCATTGGTTTGATTCGATGACGAGACATGGACCATTTATTAATGATTGTGAATTTCGAGGAAATAATATGACTCACACTCTTGCTACCGAAGAACCATATGTCTTGGCATCAATGGAAAAAAGGTTTTTTATGTCAAAGACCATCTTCGACATGAATTTAGTGTCATAGTTGAAGTAATTACAATAAATATTTTTGATGATGGTGATGATGGAATTGAAAGTGCCCCTAGTGCCATTGGAACCAATCCATTTATTTATTTTAATGACTCTAATAGCTTAATTGTCAAAGTTTATTGTGAACCTGATGTTGAGGTTGAAAATATATAGAATCATTCATCCATATCCTCAATTATTTTGGTTTACCTCGAGTTGGGTTGTTAAGGTTGGTAATATTCAAATTGATTTAGTATTGATCACAAATATGTTTTAGCTGACTTGACCATTATGTGAATTTTCAATGTTTATTGGTTGCAGTTTTATTTGAATTACATTTTCTTATTTAGAATTGAACTATTTTCAAACATAGTCAAACAATATTTCTAACCTGGAGAACATTACAACTTGTATGATTTATTAAATCCATTCAAGCTCTTCTAAAACAATTGATAGCTTACTTGACCGTTATGTGAATTTTCAATGTTTATTGGTTGTAGTTTTATTTGAATTTCATTTTATTTTTTTGGAATTGAACTATATTCAAACATAGTCACACAATATTTCTAACTTGGTGAACATTACAACTTGTATGATTTATTAAATCCATTTAATCTCTTCTAAAACAATTGATATCTGGATTGACCATTATGTGAATTTTCAATGTTTATTGGTTGTAGTTTTATTTGAATTGCATTTTCTAATTTGGAATTGAACTGTATTCAAACATAGTCAAACAATATTTCTTACTTGGTGAACATTAAAACTTGTATGATTTATAAAATCCAATCAAGTTATTCTAAAACAATTGATAGCTGACTTGACCATTATGTGAATTTTCAATGTTTATTGGTTGAAGTTGTATTTGAATTTCATTTTCTAATTTGGAATTGATCTGTTTTCAAACACAGTCAGACAATATATCTATCTAGGTTAACATTACAACTTGTATGATTTATTAAATCCATTCAAGATATTCTAAAACAATTAATAGACAAATTAACAATGAATCCCCATATTCCCTCATATATTTAGTTTTTTGGGTTATACATTAGTCTCAATTTTCTAATTAATTATATATTTGTTTTCAAAAGCAAGAAATGAATCCAATTGAAGAGAGACGAAGGAAACAAATTATGGAGAACAATCGTTGAATGATGGAGTTGGGAATTCCATCATTAGTTCCTGTAGTGAGTACTTTATTTCAAATTGTTATATTTAAAGAATATATAATTACATGTGATTAATTTTTTTGTAAAATTTTTTGTAGGATCCACCTATACGTCGACAGTTATTCGACGAGGAGCTTAGTACTGGTCCTAGTACTCAGGCCGGTGGTACAAGGATGGATCGTACCAGAGGTGGACGAGCAACTGCACGTACCCGACTAGACCCTGCCCCTCCCAATGACATGTCATCCTTCCCACATTCCGATCCCGGTGTGTTTTTAGGGACAAACGGGATATTTAGGCCTCCCATGTTTTCGCTACCTTCTGTATCTTCTGGCCCATCATTTTCACATCGCATGATGATTCCCACTCCCTAGTCAACATCCGGTCAGACAGATGTCCCATCTTCTTTTCCTTCAACTTATGTATCTTCGAGCTTCTATATTCCATTATCTTCGACTCCTGTTCCACCAGAGGGTGTTCCATCAGTTTCTGTTGATCCAGCGGAGCTGAACAATCAGACCAGCACATGTATATTTATAGAACCCTAACAAATTTTTATAGTAATATTAATTTTCATTATAACATGTTTTGATAAAATATTTGTTTTTATGTCATGAAAGATACATCTACTAACATGAGGCATGGGAGGGGGCGTACACGCATGCATTTGGTGTGGAACCGCCACACACAAGTTATGGTGGATTATAATGATGACAGCCAAATGGTTGAGAAAACAGGGCAGCAATGTCAATGTTTTTTGGAGACGCTTTCCAAATACTCTGACATCATTCCCGTCAGCCCGCTATCATGGTGAAATTTTCCACATGAGGTTGAGGATAGAGCTTGGGCAGAGATATTGGTAAAAAATATGTTCTATTTAATTCCATGAATTATTTTTGTATTTATATGAATTAATATTTTTATTTCATCTTCGATTTAATTTCCCCTATAGTGAGGGTACACGACCGGAATGTCTATAGGATTTAGGTGAGCTTTGGAGAGCCTATAAGAATGAGTTGTATATTGGATAGGTTTCTAGATTTGGTACTGAGTTAGAGGCGGTACCAGTGGTGGATGATTGTCCTATAGAGCAGTATCGTTAGATGATTACTCATTAGACGAGTACCCAGTTTAAGGTATTAATAACATTTGAGGTATTGAAATAATAACATTCATGTTTTGAATTAATAATATCTGTTCCATTTTCGAATTTTATTTAGGAATGATCTAGAAAAAATAAAAAGAACATTGATGCAAAAAAAATGCCTCCACACACTGGGACGCACTACGATGCCTGATTATGAGAGGAAGCAGGTATGAAAATTGTTTATAACTTTTCTTTACGGCTTAAACATTCATTTGTTTACTCAATTATTTAATATTTTGATAATGTTTTCATATAACATTCACTTTCAATTTCATTGTAGAGGAAAATACTAAATATTGAAGGATGTGTGCCTCGAGAAAAACTGTTTTTCTCGAGTAGACGGAAAAAGGATGGAAGTGCCGTCAACGAAGCAAATTAGCAGCAGATTGTATGTTTTAATCGGTTGAATTTATACTTTTATATAAATTTTTGAACTTAATGATATATTTATATTTGTAACAGGCTGCTTTAGATGCCCTCGATGCCCAATAACCGGACAATTTTGGGCCAACAGATCACTTACATCAGGTGTTGGGAGAGGATCATTCTGGCAGAGTACACTGCCGACATAGGATAGCACCGACAAGGTATTGTCCCTCCTCAGGTATGAGCTGTAGTGCCACCGAGCTGCAGAAAATTATGGCATAGGAAGAACATGCCGATATATGGGCCATAGAGACAACAGAATAGTCTGATAGGGCAAACAATGCGTTTATGAAATTTATTGAATTTCTATATCCAACTCATCCAGCAGAGGCCAGCCCAACTTTTGATGAATATATGTCATCGATGCGTTCTATATGTGGTGCACCGGGTTGCAGTTCTAGTGGTGGTAAGGATGATGTCCATCTTGAAGATGATGATGGCGAGGAGTCTGAGGCGGAAGATGAGGGGGAGGAGGAGGGCGAGGCGGGTGGCGAGGGCGAGGGGGAGGGCGAGGGCGAGGAGGTGGGTGCTGAGGAGGGAGAGGATGATGATGGGGACATGGAGGAGGGTGATGATGATGGTGATGATGGTGATGGTGATGTGGGAAAAAATGATCCATTACATGTTGACTAATATTACAGAGATCTGATATTTAATGTATTGTTGTTGTTGGTTTTATCTTGACTCATAGTATAGTATTGGAGTTGAGTTATTTTTATATATTATCTGTTTTTATGGATGTTGTTGTCTTTTAGGGCTTGTGTGTTTGGGAACCCCCATCCTTCCGGGACCCTGGACTACCCCCACCACCCCCCTTGGACCCCGGACACCCCCCCGGATAGCCCCCGGACAGCCCCCACCCTCTTACTTGGACCCCAAACACCTCCCCAAACACCTCCCGGACAACCCCCGGATTAATTATGAATGTTTATTATGATTTGGTATTTAAAATATAAGATTTATCAAACAATAGAACACCCAAATCATGTTTAAAATTGCGAGGACACAATTTATGAAACGTGGGGAGAATGTGACTCCCTAGAAATCTAAAGTAAGATCCTTTTATTTGATAGGGTGTATGACACATGACACCAAATTCATAATGTAATATAATATCTATAAGATAAATAATATTGTAACTAATTAAAATACATTATGTATATTTCAATTACTGAAAAACATAGTTAGTGTGTGTTACATGTAAGAGGGGCCTACCTTGATGGCTCGCATTACATACATGACTATGTTTTATCAAAAAATGATATATTATTAAAATACAATGAGGTATAAACTAGCCATTAAATATGTAGTTATGAATATTAGTAACTAAATTCTGAAAATTATGTTCCATAAAAAATATATAATGATGTAATTTTTTACAAATTAATTAGAAATTAATATGAGAATAAATTTAATATAAAGTGAATTTTTTTATAGAAAACTAAATTTTTTCATGAACAACCCCAAGAAAATTTCATAGTCCCACACCTTATCATTTCGCCCTTTTTCCACTTAATAAATGTATATATATCAAGACCCATAAAAATTAATATATATATATATATATATATTATTTTCAATATAATATTTGTTATATCTACTTCTTATTATTGTTACACTATAAATGAATTTTCTCGTCGATAAAACATAAATTATATTTTTTGGTAATATGAAATATCCATTAAGACATTAATTTTAATTAATTAATGTACAATTTAAATAACTTTTTTTAATAAAATATTACTACTAAATAATATATATTAGGTATATTTGATTATATAATTTCACGAAGTCTAATGAAATATTTGGGTTTGAAGATTTTTATTATAAAAAACCCATTATTTATAAATAAATGTTGATTATTGATTTGAATGTGAAGTTTCACCTAATTAGAAAATTATTTGGATGAAATAAAAATTATTTTTTCAATAAAAATTTCACGATTATGTAATGGTAAATTTTTCAAATGTTTTTGAGATATTAAAATTTTACTATAAAAGTGTAACAAGATATAAACATATGGTGTGTATTATGACATCATAATGAATCAAAAGTGATGTAATAAATAACATTAAGGGTATAAAATGACAAATATATGTTTTCCATTTAAAACAATACGATTTTTATTGTACAGAGCCTAAAACCAATGATTGAGAAATAATAATGAAATATCCTATATATTCCTATATAAACCAAGCCAATCTCAAATTATTATTCACGCAAAACCTTAGATAACATCCTTACTCTTCCATCATCTATCTAGAGTTCTCCTACGGCTCCCCCAAGCCCTCAAGAAGCTCCTGTGATGATTTTTTAATCACACTATCTAGGAAATGGATCTATTAATTCACCTATTTATTAAATCATATTATTAATTTTATGCCGTTCATTTACAATTATTAATGTTGGGATCTGTTTTTAAACATCCCTGTTACATTACATTTCAGTTCAACATTATGAGAGATCCATTTAGGTCTCATTAAACCATTTGTTTGTCTTTATGTACTATCCTTTTGCATCCAAAATTTCCCTATTATTTTCTCATGAAAACCCTTTGACATGATAATACCACCACTTTTTACACTCATGGATACTCACCTAGACCTACCAATACTTATTTTATTGTGTACTTCCTTGTTTTTAGTCTGCACTCGTTGATCGTGGAATTATATTTTATGATATATGACCATATGTTGAATGATCTGTTTTACACACTTATGCACGTACATTGTATGAAAGTGATGAGTGTGCCTAGACTATATAGCACTATAATGCATTGGGTAATGATTTAATTTCATGAGACATCATGAATGGGATTATGGAGTGAACATAATCCATCAAGAGGATTTTTCCACCCTGTTATGATGTCTTGGAAGTTATCAATGAGCTAGGTTTATGAATCCATGCATAAATTTGTTGTCAGATTCCCTTATCTGGTTTGTATGTTATCATGATATACCGTGCCTTATTATTCATGTTTATGATTAACACCCATTTTATTTTCCATTGAAATGCCTATTTTTTAACATTTTATACATTCTTCATGAAATTTTTTGTTTATTCCCTTGATAGGAATTATAGCTTACCCCTTTCCTATTTATGTCCTTATGTTATCCTATAAAGTCATATGATTGAAGGAATATTTTGAGAATGTTAAGGATGTTTTCAATAATTTTGATGTACCATTTGTTTTTAAGTTGTAATGTAATGTACCTAATTACCCAAATATAGTAGAATTATTGATTTATTGGTTTTTAATATATGTCTTCTTATGTAATAAATAATATGTTAATGTGTAATAAATACATAGGTTGTCACATTTATACTTAAATCTTATTGATACTACACTACAATAATTGGTAATTTATGAAACAATAGTGGAAAATCATATATCACCTCTATCAATGCTATTAATATTATAAGTTGTTTCCCATTAAATAATAGAAAATAATACATTCAGAACAATTGTTTTACCTGATATAAAATTATGTAACTCGACACACCTAGAAATAAATATTATGTCCTCAAAGAGGTAACTATATTCTATATTCTAAACTCCTAAAATATTTTTATCCCATGAAAAATCATATACCACCTTTATATATTCTTCAATAATTGTGCTGTAAAAGGTGATGCAATTTTATTTTCCTCAAAATGTATAACGTAACGATATTTTCCCCATTCCGTAGCAATCTTGACCACCTAGTAGTACTCTTAGACTCGTTACCATCATATTATGTTCTTTTATAGGAAGACTATGAACATGATTCTAATCCATTATGTTCCTTCACTAATTATATATGATATAACCCATATCATAATGTACATCTTTATTCCATTCTTGATTTTAATTTATCCTCTCTTCATTTTTATCCCGCTCATTTAATGATCAATAAGTTTCAAAGATTCCTACCTTCTTTATGGATAGTTTCATCATTTTGAATTTACCATAAATCCTAAAAAACTAGAGGAATATTTAATGAATACCTTCAGTGGGATTTATATCTCACATTTTGACTTCGTGAGCTCCACTTTTCCCCATCAAATCCCTCTAAGAATTGTTGAATCTCTAACAAACATACTTCCTGATTTAAACACCTCTCTTCCTATTAATGATATTTTGAATTTTTGTTATTGTCATACTCTCTAGACTCAACCGATCCATATAATCTCTTCTTCATCATTCTATACAATGCTCGCCAATAATCATTAAACTATCATCAGATGATGTGAAGTCATCTCAAAGATTTACTCTCAATGATGTTGCATATAGAATCACAAAATGGTTGTATTGTGGATACAAGAGTTGTGAAATTTAATAAAATTAGTTTAAATCACTATATTTTGAGCTGAATATAAATACTTAATTTAGTATTACAAAGGAAAAGAATAATAAGAATAAGAAGAAGTATTTATAATGAAGGATTCCCTTTAGATCCAAGACTGAATCCTCCCAAGGTAGAATCCCATAGCCGGTTAGGCTGAAATAAAATTTTATTCATATCCCCTCACCTAATACCAACAAAATTTATTAAAAATCAATGTATACCATAACCATCACATGAAAATAATTTTAACAAAAGTTCAATTCTATACATAAAATCTAATACCCATTCTCATACATGAGAAAAGCCACTACTCTCATTCCTATCACTGATTGCCACACAAATCCTTCCTTCCACATTCCAGTAATTAATGGATTTTATAAAATTCATATTCCATTTAATTATTAGGATTCACATGAAAAATATCATATTGAATAAAAGTATTTATCTATTTATGAAATATATGATTTATGTTACATAACTGACACAATATATTGCAGTTACATAATGTTGAGAATGATATATAACACTGTTATGGATGAAAATCCAATGATAAAAAGGTAAAATAAAATATAATGATATTATTTATATTTAATTTTAATATTATAAATCTATAATTGAAATGGAAGATGCAATTATTGATGAATAAAATTATCAAAAAATCACCTTTTTAAATCAATCCCAAATTTGACTACAATTGATGTAAAAATAAGGTACATGAAATACTAGGTAAGGGGAATGTTATGAAAAAAAAACGAAAATCATAAAATGCATAAAATAAAATTCTAATTATTTTAAAAGGGTTAAACAGTCACTTTACAATGGTCATAATATACACTACATGCATACATATACTTAAAATGTCACACTGTTTTTTATAACTCAGTTTAAAAGATATCAAAATATAAAATAAATATTATTTAATATTATTTTTTTCATAATTCATTAATTCATTGGGTGTATTTTATCTATGTTTTTTTAGATGGTAGTTTATTATTTTTATTTGTTCTTGTTATTTCCTTATTAGGTTTTTATTAATTCAAATTCTTATTTGATTAATAAAATGTATACATGTTATTATTACATTCAATGGTAAATGTGTTTTGTGTTATAAAATTATATCCCTTGAGAGAGTCTCAATCCCTTCGATTATCCTCAAATCAATTCGTATTGATGATGGCCTCCATCAATTGAATTTGAGATAAATTCTCATGGGATTGGTTTTAAGTAATTGATTAACGATTTCAAAATGATGGGAAAAGTTTATTATTATCTATTTCATTCAATTTTTATTGTAATATAAGATAAATTATGATTTTTATATTTGAGAACCTCCTTCAATTATATTTTCAATTCCATTATCACATCCTTTACAAAAAAAATTGTATTTATTTTTATAGTATATAAAAAATAAAGCACATGAGTTTCTATCTAATTTAGAATGGAAGTTTCATCCTCTATATAGGATAGTGTAAATTATAAGGATTTGAGAATAAAATTATTTATAATTTTTTGGAATAAATTGAGTGAATATATTTTATTCAACTGATATTAATGGATTCTATAAATTTTAAAAAAAATTTATATCATTTATTCAATTAATTTGGAGAATCTATATGAAGATGATATTAGAATATTTATGGTTTGTTAAGCTAAAGAAAAATGATGGTTTTAATATCTGTGTGTCTGATGTGAATTGAAAATCATCCTCAGTCACCTTCATTGAAATAATCAAAATGTTAAAATTATAATATATTTTTAATATCGGAATATATAGTAGAAACATATAAAGGAGAATTAATTCAACTGATAATAAATCTTTTTGTTTTTAGTCAGTAGTTGCAATTTTGATAAAAAAAATATAGTTATCTTCTCTATATAATTTTATTGAGAATTTTATTCAAATAATAATTATTTAAATATTTGATAAACATGAAAAATTTAAACCCTAAAAAAGAAATAAATAAATGTATTCTATATTTATTGTTATTGTATAATCCTGTTAATATTACTAAAATTATTTTTCTTCTAATTAATAAAATTTCAAAATAGAAGGGATTTTCTAAATGATATCTTCTAATTATCTAAATTATATGTATCATTTTAATGAAAATCTATTTTTAATACAAATAATGGGAAATTTATGATTATACAAGCTTTTATTTGTGAAGGTAACCTTGATTCCTTCCATATCTCTTAGGATCCCTAGATATGTACTTTTATTGATGAAAGTCCTTGATTGTTCATGAAATTATCCGCACTCCCTCTACTCCTTCTAATGATATAGAGAATCATATTATTCTACCTAAGAGTATAGACATGAATTCATATATATATATTATACCCTAATTCTTCCATGTATAAATGATGATATAAAATTAAAATGATTTTTATTCATGTACATATGTGGTCCAAGAAAAAATGAATAGGACTATATGGTCACTCATATACCGCATTATCGTCTACATACGATGTGATCTCCTACATACCATGATATCACCTACATAACTTGTTAGACATTGTTGTATGGTTTCCCTTGACAAACTACTCCCCACATGGAATGATGATAAAATAACATTGAGAATATTCCCACTAACCATGTGATTCTAAGGTCAGAACCCTAGTAGAGAATGACTCTATGTATTGAACTTTCCTCTGTACACCCTCTAGTAGATGTGATTTTTTCATGGATGCATGAAAAATACAACACATAGTCTCAAACCCCCTTATGTGTAGCATCCCGATTGAAAAATTAGTTACTGTAGTGTTTCTTATAAATAACCTATTCCTTCTCTAGAATATACACATGATATGAATTCTATTAAAAGAAGACATAAGGTGTAATAGATAATGAAGAAGACAAAAAAACTGATACATAATTCTAGATCATGTGAGATTAGAATAGTTTACATTGAGTCATTTATTGCATGAAGAATATACAAGGAGGTTTACACATGTTCTTAATTTTATGAATTGAATCACCACACAATCATCCTTCAAAAGGATTAAACCATTCATGATTTCTCCTAATTAGCTACCATGTAGGTACTATTTCACCATGGATAACCTATATATAAATTCTCACCATAATGATTGTTCCATGTGTGCCTGCCTCCCTTAAAATATCCACATGGGAAATAGAACCCAATATCCCACCATCCATGTAGACTCATTCCATCTACTTTTAAATACATTGAACTACTACCATATTTATATCTTCCATGCTGACTGGTACCCTCCATATACCATTCACACATTTAGCCTCTATTTGTGTACCCACCATATGAGATACCCTTATTTGGGATACCTGAGTTCCTCTTCCAACTGATATCTTTATATTGGGTATTTAAGCATCCTATGAAATCCTCAATTAATAATTTTAAACTATATTAAAGATTTTGGGCTAAAAACCAAGTCCAACATTGAATTCCGTATTTTTTTGATAAAATATAATCATGGATGGTCAATTCATCTTATAATCCAATGATTTTTAGGATGGAACCCTAAAGGGGATTATGTGTTGGCCCTAGAAGACATCGAAATATGGGAAAATGATTCTAACAAGTGGTATCAAAGCCCTATTTTACCCCATGGCTGATTTAGAGTGTAATATTCCACAAAAACGTTTGAAAATAATAAATGCGGCTCATTTAAAGCATCTAAATCCATAGAATCTTCGGTTGAAAGTCTTCCAAATAGATGTGATTATGTAGTGAGTCATGATAATTATAAAATATTAGTTCAAGATGGTTGAATCTGATGGATTATTTCAGAAAAAAATCCCAATTGTTTGGTCTTTGGTTTGAGTGGAAGAGTTTTTAGTGAAAACCAATTTCCAACATTGGATTCCATGACGTAAGGTTTATAACATATAATCTTCGATGCTAAATTGTTCTTACGCACAATGGATTTTAGGATGGAATCATTATAGGGATTATGTGTGGTCCTGAAATACCTATGTCTAGATTAAAATGACCCAAACATGTGGAACCAGAGCCATGGGGTATCACAGGAGTGGTATAGGGTGAAGTATTCCAAAACATTTTTTTACTATAATCATGGTGGATCATTTAAATCATGTGAATCCGTGGTGTATTTTGTATAAATTCTTATTGATTACAATGGTCTTGAAGGAAGTACCAATGTTGATAAAATGATGGGGACTAATTTTGGATATAATAGATTATCATTGATGGAATGACCCAATTGTGTGGTCATTGGTTTGTGGCGATGATATTTGGATGTAATCCCAAGTCCTAAATCAAATTCCACAAAGAATGGCTTCTGACATAAAATTTTGGATTGGTGATACCACCAATCACCCAATGGGTTTTATGATGATAATCCAAATTGAAATATGTGTTGTGAATGAAAGTTCTAGTTCTATAGTATAATGATTCTAACAAGTGGTACCAGATCCATGGATCATCCTCAGTGTGATTTAGTGTGGATTATTACCCCAAAATGTTTAATAGTGATACAGATGTCTAATTCGATGCCCGTTGAATTTGTTGTTTCTTATGTAAAAATTCATCCTAATTGAATGGGTCAGGTGGTGATTATCAGTGATGAGAAAAATTTGGTGTAAGAGATTTGGATATTATAGATTATCATTTAAGGGAAGCCTTAATTGGTTGATATTTGGTTTGAGGTGAGGATTATTTGGAGAAAACCCAAGTCCCATATCAGATTCCATATAGGATGGTGAGTAATCTATAATAACTGGTGGTCAATTCATCTAATAAACCTATGGGTTTTAGAATGGGACCCCATAAGGGATTATTAATTTGTCTGAGAAGGCCAACGGTTAGAGGAAAACCATCCTTAAAAGTGGTATTGGAGATGTGATGCATAACATATATGCAGTAGGGTGGTGAATTCCAAATAAAGTTTGTCAATGATAATGGTGGATCATTTGATGAATTTTAATCCATATTATATTGGGTAAAAATTCTTTCTAATACCAGTTGTCTAGTGGCGAGTCATAGTAAGGGAAAAAAGTGGTTAAAAATAGTTGGATCTGATGTTTTATCATTAATAAATTGGCATAATTATGTTGTATTTTGTTTGAGGGGAGGATTATTAGGTGGAAACCCAATTCGAACATTGTATTCATGAAATTATGGTGGATAACATATAATATTGGATTGGAAAATTATCATATGACCCTAATGTTTTTAGGATGAAAACGTAGAAAGGAATATGTGTTGGCCCTAGAAGACCTAGCATAGGAGAAAAATGATCCAAAAAATTGGGACCAAATCCATGGTATATCCTATGTGTGGCATAGGGTTTATAACTCCCAAAAATGTTTTAAAATTATAATAGTGAAACATTTTATGATTTTATATACATGGCTTATAATGTTGAAGGACTTATCAATAGTAGGGGTTAGGGTAGAGTCCTAATGATGTGAAATTGATGGTGAAATATGGTCAGGTATAATGAACTATCATTGACGTGCAGGCCCCGTTCCATCATATTTGGTTTGAGACGGGAATTTTTAGGTGCAATATTAAGTCCCACATAGAGTGAAATAATGTATTATGGAAAAAATATAACCTTTTATGGGAAATTTCTCCGATCACAAAATGGTTTTTAGGATTAATCAATATATGGGATTATGTTTTGGGATTTTATTACCCAGCAATGGAGGAAAACGATCCTAACAAGTGGAATTGGATCCATTATTCATCCCATGTATTATTTATAATGGAATACTCTCTAGAAAATGTAAAATGATAATGAGGATTTATTTGAATTTTTTGAATCAGTGGTGTGTCCTATCAAATGTCTTATTTAAAGAAGTTTTCATAGAATAAGTCCCATTGATGAGAAAATGACAATGAAATATTGTTTTAACTGATTCAATATCATTGAATAGAAGACCGAATTGTCTGCTATTTCATATAAGTGGATGATTTTTGGGTGAAACCCCAAGTAATCCATTGGATTCCACTCTGTGTGGTGGAAAAAATATAGGTTTTATGGGAAATTACACCTACCACCCAATCTGTTTTATAATTAATCCCAATAATTGATTTTGTGTGGTCTTGGAAGAACAATGGAAAGAGGAAAACAATCCTAACAAGTTGTAACAGTTCCATGGTTCCTCCTATGTGTGATGTAGGGTGGTGTAATTCCAAACAAAATGGTTTAAAATTATAATGTTGGGAAATTTAAAGCATGTGAATCGATGGTTTGTTTTGTTGAATATCCTTCCGAATGAAATTTCCATCTATCAAGTCCTGGTGATTTGAAAATAGTGGTGAAAATAATAGGATCTTATGGATTATCATTTAGGGTAAGGATCAATAACATTTTAAATGGTTTGATGGGAGGAGTTTTGGGTGTAAACCCACGTCCCACATTGGATTCCACTAATGATGGTGGCTAACATATAAACATGGATAGGAAATTCCTCTTATCACCCAATGGGTTTTATTTTGGAACCATGTAAGGGAATATCTATTGGGCATGGAATAGCTAGTGATAGTGGAAAACAATCCTAATAGATTGGTCCTATTTTTGTGTCCTTAATAGTAATAACATATCATATTGAGTGGATTAAAACTATATGGCTCTGATTCCCTTCATAAAGATATGTAAAATTCTCTTCTCATGGAAATTTTCCTGATACCACTAACACTTACCCCTTACCAAGATGGAAATAATCCTTATTGTTCCAAAATAAGTGTCTTTAAATGATATTAACTTATAATTAAGATAAAATACTTACTAATGAATAAATATGGAGAAATTCTAAAATATATCAACTGTCAAAAAAAATACACGTTTAAAAAAGTCTAAAAGAACAAGTGTAACAAGTCCAATGCTATGAATTGGGGAGGATTCATGAATTCAACATAAATCTATTATAGAGACTAGTAGTTGTTATGAATCCCCTAAAAATTTGTGATAATCCTATACTCCCACTCACTTAACCATTGTGTATTAAATAGTTTCACTTGTAACTTCCCAATGAATACCTACCATGGGAAATAAGTTCAATTATTACTCAAAACAATATAATACAATACAATGAAACACATGTATAAATTTTGGTTTGGAAAAAAATGGTGAAGCTGATGTGAATCCTTTAAATTTGAATGTAATGGGTCAAGAATTAATTTACTTCTCATGCTACATTAATTTTTTTTCTTGTTCAATTATTTATATATTCATAGGTCCACTGGGACTCATGTTCCCAGCAATATAAATAGATATAATCCTCTGTAGGAGAGACATATGGCTTAGTTTCAGAAAAAGTTGGGTCTCCATTAGATATGAAGGAATTATCACCCCCATAACATTTATAGTAGTAGTTTACCAATGAATTAGTGAGGGGTAACTCTTCTACAGTAACATATAATCATTGGAGTGATCATGATAGAGCCTAAAAACATGAATCCTGATGGATAAACTCCCTATAAAATGAAAAATAAGTTTAAAAAGGAGTAACATATCTAAGTATGTTAATGTTTCAGTATAATTTCTCATGAATCCTACAATAAATACTTCCTTTGTTATATGGAGGTAGATCACGAGGTCAACTATGACCACACCTCATATATAGAGATTCCAAGGAGGACTCCTTCTGATCATCATTGTCACTAGTTTCACGCTGTATAAACTGATCATAAACATACTAAGATTTCGACCTAGTGGGTCTTCGTTGTAGTCAATCAAACTTGAGAACTTAGAATACCTCACCATTGGTGATGAGATGCCCATAACAGGTCGTGAGAACATATCCTCACCACCAGTAAAGAATTATGTCATCATACTCTAGTGGTATTTCTCGAGCATGAAAATATTCTTGTTTGTGTCCATCAACCATTTCAGGATTCTCTAGAAGCATCATGAGAATCATGTCGACATATCCAAATAGAAATTATGGGGTTAGTGTATAGTCTCTCACCCACTCATGATGCATATCAGTGTATCCCAATGGGGATCATAGGGAAGGTGTGTGATTATATCTCCACACTAATCGATTAATTAGCCCATATTTTGGTTCCCATAATATAATTAAATAATCATATCATGGTATCAATCATAGGGTAGTTTTATATCAATTTTCATGCCTTTCAAGACTATTATAATATTTTGGAATCAGTAGAAGAAAATGATGTTGGAATATTCCAACAGCCAATAGGGAAAATTCCCAGATTCCTTCTCTACCACTAATTTATCTCATCAGTATGATTTAGTTTTTTCTTAGTAGAAGGCACGTATTCTTGATCCTATTCAGGAGGATCCTCAGTGTGTTACTGTAAATAATGATAACCAAGGATGGGAAGATATTCGCATTCAAATTGGAGGTAATGAACTTTTCTCAAAGCCCAAATTAGTGAACGTTTATGTTTATTCTAATCTAATAAAATATCACCAACTTAAATTAATAGAAACATAAGATTCACTTAGGGGTTCTCCCACATTTGATATTCATTGTTTCCAATGGTCAACCCCAACCTCCAAACATAGAGCATCGTAAAAGTTGTCTTATTGAGGGTAGCAAAAAATATAGGATCATGACCATATCCCTACATCGATGTATGTTTATGTTCTCAAATCCTTAAATCATCATCAAATGGGAACCAATGAATCACTGAACTCATCATGTGAATGACAATGCAACTATTTTTTTAATATCTCTCCCTAAATTATTACTATAAACAACTATTGAGGTCCACCCTATATTGTGTACCATGAAGGTTTTCCGTACAGAAATACTGAGATTGATAATGTGAACTATTATCATCGTTTTATATGTTGAAATCCTCTTCCTGATCAGAATATGAAATTGAATCATGTCCATTCCCTTGTCTATATGTCAAAAAATTTACACCTTGAAGGTCCACCCCATGGTATATGATTTTAGAATCATCCTTATATTTAGTCATTAATCCATAATGTATAGGGTTCCATGAATAGTGTAAGAAAATGGTTGGATGGCATCCATAATGCGCTTTTTGAATCAATGGATAATTCACCAATTTTGAAAGCTAAAAATTTAATGACCATAGAAATTTTTCCATCTAATAATGAAAAATTAAATACTTGGACCAGGAGAGAGAATAATATTCATGTTGAACTTATTATTAATATAATTTAAATTTGAATAAAGGTTTCATCATGTAATTAATATTATATTATTATGATTTTATGATCATCTGAAAAAATATTTTTGAATTACCTTCACTGTTCTAATAAAATCCTAGTATTAAATTCCTATAGATATAATCCACAAACATTCATTTGATATCTAAAAAACTCTTAATTAATTTTGGTGTGCTTCAGTGAAAAATAATTTTTTTTTGTTTTTTATATTGATTACATCTAATTCCCTCTGGCATGATGCATTCTCTCTTTTTTTATAATCCCTAAGAGGTGGAGAGAAGGAATCATTTTAGGGGGAAATTTGTTGGGTGAAATGATTGTCAATTCATGATTAACCCTACTAAATAAGGATAAACTTTTATATATTGACTTTGGGTTTGCATTAATGTAATATTTAATTTCACAACATGCCTTATATATTATCATAATCCTAATATTTCCCCATTCCATATAAAATTAATAATATTATTAATTTATGTCATGTACTAACTAGCACAATGATAAATAATATATTTGAATGTTACAAATTTATAGTTATCATTGGACACATTCTCAATCTACACATATTCTTAAAAATTTATTCAATATATGAGTAAAAATTTAATGAAATAATTTATTCATAAATATTTTTTTAAAATAATATCAATTTTTTTAAATTGCCTAATGGAGAAAATAAATATTGTATTCATAGTTGGGAAAATAATTAATTATTTAATATTTTCAATCCATAAAGCGTGAATAAAATTATTCATCGATATTGAGAATAATATTTATTTCACTAATTAATTTTAAATATAATTTATTTGATATCAATGAAAACACTTAGTTTCTTACCCACATAGATGATTTCACATTGTCTATATATGGGATTGCCTAAAATACAAGATTATTGTCTAGTAATGGGTCATGTAACCTATGAGAAAGAACATTATTTTACAATTTCAGAAACCACATATGAACAATTTTTGAGTAATATAATCACTTTATATCAATATCCACTACTACAAAAACGACTTATATCAGCACTCAAAACAGGCTTTAATAGTGCTAATATAGGGGGTACCTTTGATCATCTCTATGAAAAGCGCTGATAAAGGCCACATTTATCAGCGCTGATAAAAGACCCCTTTATCAGTGATTTTTTAGAACTGATAAAAGGGGCCTTTATCAGTGATTTTTTAAAAGCGCTGATAAATGTCAAAAAAATATAAAAACATAAAAAAAATTTATACTATGTGGGGAGAGCTTTTATCAGTGCTTGACCACCCCTTTATCAGCGCTAAAGGGTCTCCCGCGTTCTTCCCGTCCCACGCATCCTCACACATGCGCAACACCTTTTCCTCCACCAGAACTCGAACCCGTAACCTCCCCATTTCACGTCTGCACCTTTACAACTATGCTATTTAGTTTTTTTATCTATTTAATTATATATATATTTATATATATATAGTTATATTTATTCATATATTGATATAGATTAATATTAATATTAATTTATTTATTCATATATTAGTATACATATATTCATTTGTATATTAATATATATATATATATTTATTTATTTATGTATATATTTTTAGTTATAATTTCTTATTCGTATAGTTATTTGTATACTAATATATACTTATAAGATTATTTTTAAAAACAGTTATGACATATGATTTTTATGTGTGTTTATAGTTAAATAAATATATAAATAAAAACATAAATACAACACTCACACACACACATACACATAAATAGATATTTATGTGTCTTTTAAAATCCATTGAATGTTCAAATGACCATATCTTATAATAGTGAATCCCGATTCAACTCATGTACAAGTGAAATCGAAGAAAATGAAACAATATTCGATATGATATGTGGTACAGGCTTAACGGACATCCAGATCAGAAGTTATACCTGTTTGAATGCTAAAAAACTGGGGTATCCCGACTAAAAACTCAGTTTTTGTGGCCTTATTGGCCTTTTTGGGCTTGAATAATGTGACAGAGGATTTGTGTTTGTAACAATCGTGTAGATCTCTTCGCAGGCTTCGATTTGATATGCTCTAGAGCTCAGACGGACACCCGGATCAAAAGTTATGGTCGTATGAAGTTTGAGTTTCATTTTCAAATTATTTTAGATCTTTTATTAATTGTTATAATTTTTTGTGTCTTCAAATTGTTATTAAATTATTTTTAATCGATAATAATTAGAAAATAAATAAGTAATAATATTTTTTTAAAATATTTTAAAACAATTTTCACTAAATTTATTATATATTAAATGTAAAAGTCTATTTATACGTATATAAAACATATTTAAAAAAAGTATATTTTATTTATATATGAATAAATATACGTATATAAAAATAATTTATTTTTCATGATTTTTTGTAAATATAATTTTTGTTTCAGCACTGATAGATCCCCCCTTTATCAGGGCTACTAAAAGAAGCACTGATAAAGGGGTCTCCTTTATCATCTCTGAAAAAAACCTCTGATAAAGGGGAGCCCTTATCAACACTAGAAAAAAGTGCTGATAAAGGCCCCCCTTTATCAGTGCTTTTTTCCATCACAGATAAAGGCCCCCTTTAGAAATTATTTTTTTAGCACAGATATAGGGTAGTGCTTCCCTTGACTGTTTTTGTAGTAATGATCTAATCAATATGTTTTCACATTTTTGTCATCATCCTATATGCATAACATTTTATACACTATCTATTTCAAATTATCACTTAATTACATCATATCCATGGAATTTAATGTGATGGTTTATTCCATACAAATTTTTGAGATATAATCTTTCTAAAAGATATTGGGAACAAATCCTTCTTCAACTTATCAATTAATAACATGTCATTTGTGATGTATAAATGTACTATACTTCCAACCATTATACGGTGTTAAGGTTTTAGTCAGTTAATCTCTATGCTTGATTCAGGACAACCATTAATGATAATTATAATGTCTATAAAAAATTGTACAAACTCATAAATACTAATATTTTATGATGCATAAATCTAATTAATTAAAACATAAAGGATAGTTCTCATAACCTCTCATATTATATTGTTTCATGTGTGAACTTCTTGAGATGAAGTATCATCCATATAAAAGTACATGTGCATGAAATTAAATATTATATTCTTCCTATTATAGTATTTTATCATTCCATTGAGCTATATTTCATAATATCATCACGAAATTTCAATGATCTAATCATAGATGGTTTCTAATATGACCTTATCAGTGTGAAAAATATTTGAGGACATCATTATATTAAATTTTCATAGAACATTGAACAATATATAATATGATATTTTTTTAATTTTCCAATCATAACATATAATTGTAATCTAAATTAATAATAGTTGGTTCTCAAAAACCTACTCCAAAAGACTACCAACTGGACGAGAGCTAATATATTTTATATTCAGTCCTTTAGAAATCATTTGATGATCATGTTTATAAAAATATATGAATTTAATCAGGGGGGTTTACCACGTTTTCTAGCATGTATATTCTCATTAATATATATTCACCTAACTAAGAAAAATCCCAAAATATATTATAATTTTGATGTATTTTATTCATACATTGATCTGTCATTTCCCATTAGCATGATAAACTATTATAGATTCTTCATAATAGAGTGTGAGAAGTTCATTTCTACTAGGATATGTTCCAATCTCTTGGATGAAATTTTATATCTACACTAATTCTATATTTACATCAGATGCCACAATGTACTAAGACTCTAATATAGAATCTGTAACTATATATTTATTTGACCTCTTACATTTCACAACACCTCCATTTAGATAGAATATGTATCTAATTAACTATTTTATATAATATTGTTCTATTTTGATACTATCATCTACATATTCTTGGATGAATACTTCCTCATCTCCCTTATCTTGAATGGCTCGAAGGCCTTATTTTTATTGATTTTTTATAACCACCTTTCAATGGATGAAGGTGAACACTTATAAGGCCTGTAAGGTTTTAGAGATGACAAGTCCTGTAGCTATTAGATAAAATATCCAATATATAACTACATGGAAATTATAATCCATAGCTTCTATATCATGATATCAGCTCTCCACATTCACATGGGCGATCGGCTATGATTCTTGTGCATGCACATGATAGAACTGATGCCAATGAAACATGCTCTATGTATTTCAAATATTTCAGCTTCTTCTCTAGTGAATACACCTTTTCAGAATCCTCAATTGGAGTCTTCCCCTTTTAGAGTCTTCTTGGTCTATGATGCACAATTTTAGGTGGTCTAAAATCATTTTGGTGGCACAAAGGCCTCGTGGTGTCCTGAAGGCCTTGAGTTGGCCTGAAATTCTTACTGGACCGAATTTCATGGGTGGACAGAAGGCCTTCACAGACCCAAGGACAAAGCTAGTGTCCTGAAAGCCCAAATAGATGAATAGTTCTGGCTACTACAATACTGAATAGTAGCTGCTATAGTACCCGCTACAATGTTGATACGGTAATTTCTACATTACTTCTACAATAACCCAGAAATATTTCCTCACCCGGATATGAACTCTGCTCCCTTTTATGCACTTGTCGAGTCCGCACCAACTGATCATAGGCTCTTGTTCTAATCATCTCCTTTATAGAATTTTAACATATCCATAGTATAGCTATGATATTTAATGATATTCTTGAATTCCATCTAATAGTGTCTAACTGTTCCATCATGATATCATTCTAATTCACATAATACTTTGTTAAAATATATCCATGTACATAGAAACACATACATTACTAACACAATTGTAAATGTATATAGAATCCCTATCATCCATTGTATTTACTCATGTGTTGGAGCAGGAATGTTCCTAAAAATATGATTTCTATATGACGTTGGATAGAATCCCATCATTGATGTTTCTATACCAAATCTCCTCATTATCTTTTCAATTTGTGTACCTTGACTTTGGCTGGGAAGTATCTTATATCTGTCATGATGGATCTTAATAACAATACTATATTCATCATCACTAAAAAAATTCATGGAAAAACATTTGTTCGACTAGGGATTAATAGACTATAAGACTATTATTTCATTTATAATAAGTAGTATAATATGAATATAAAAATAATTATAATCACGAGACTCCATCTCGACCATTTATAGACAGATGTCTCACATTCATTCTTTAAGATAACATATTCAATTATGGATTCATTAAATAAAATGATCAATGACATAGATGTTTACATTAATCCATAAATGCATCTTCTCAATTTGATTCCATTGTGGCATTATTTGAGGTTACAAACCCTTTAGGTTTTGTCATATAGACATCTTTCTAATGCATCCCATTTTGGAAATCTATTTTGACATCTATTTTCAAAATATCATAGTCATGGTAATCTGTAACACCATGTATATTTCTAATGAATTTATGTATAGAAAATAGTGAATATGATTCATGTAGTTTATGCCTTGATTATTACTATCACATTTCTTAACAAGTCATTCATTACAAGTATTGAATTGTCTATTCAAGACTATTTTCATCTTGAAGTCCCATTTACAATCAATAGACATTACATCCACTAGAGTATCTACCAAAATCTATACCTTTTTTGGTACATGGAATATATTTTATAATTCATTCATTCTTTCCACATAGAATCACTTATTCTACTTGTTTCTTCATTGTCGGTTATAGGATCATTATTATCTATTAATAATTAATCGTCATCCTTATGGACTAGAAATCATATGACTCTTGTTCTATAACATATCTTGCACTTCTAAGCAATAATTGTGTCTCTTAAACACATTGCACAGGGGAATTTTTGTTATTTTTTCTTCTTCCAAATATTTTGTAGCTTGATCTCGAACATTATAAAAGTATATCTCACTCACACTATCTCTTTTAGATATGTTATACTTTTCAAGGAATATATATTTTTCTTCCAATACAACCATTTTGTTTGAGGATTCATATTGTCAACATCTCATTATTTTCATAGGGTATCCTATAATGGTACATTATGTTGATTTGTATGCTTTTTTGCAATAAGTGGCTATAAAAATGATTATCTACCCCTTACATTTATGTACAACAACACATGTTTATTTTCTTTACATAATTTGGGTGTGGTACCTTATGAATGTTTAGATTTCACTTGGTTTAATATTTGTTTTGTTTTCAATAACTTGTATTACCTAAATGATAACATAATATTTGGATTAACAATCATTTATCTCACTATGTATAACTATGTGTGGTTTCTCCTTTTACATACATTAATCCACTAATTTTTATAATTTGTATATGGAGGAGTGAGTTTGGAAACGATCCCAAACTCCAATAAATAATTAATGATGTTCTGATAATCATATTTTGAAACATTTTATAATCAATGTTTTTTAATATTCAATAAATTATGGTTCTCAAATTCATTATTTTATTCCATGAATGTTTTAAAGGAATACATCCTTTACCTTATCAAGTAGACATTTCCATATCTACAAAAATCATTATAAAAATTTATAAAGTATGACTACAAACCACATTTTTCAACAAAAAATGGTCCACACACATTGGTATAAAAAAACTAAAGAATATCCTTTTACATATTACATTTTTCACTAAATGGGACTTATTCATTTACCCCAGTGAACATGTCTGACATACACATATTGGTTTTAGTTAAAATTATTTTAAATATCTATCTTCGTTTAATATTGGAAGATGATTTTATTTAAATATCCTAGCCGGTGATTCCATTATTAGTTTATGGATGATCCTAGTGAAGTAGTTTAATTACAAATTTCCAATAATTTTTTGGTAAAATAAAACACCTAAATAACATTATCAGAATATGTATTGCCATAAAAAATGTTATAAAAATGAAAGAAGAAAAATTTTATTGCTAAACATGAAAAAACATTCATCAGTCTCAAGTATGGATTTAGAAATACATTTTTTTGGTAAATAATGGTACATAATATAAATTTTATAAAACTAATATCATTATCATTAGAAATGTATCGTGGTAGGTTCCAAAAGACATGAGAGAATAATTTTATCTTTTTATTTCATGTATATAAAACTCCCCAAGGTTAATATTCTAGAATATACTTGGTTTATGTATTTCAATAAATCTTTCTGAACGGAATACTATATATAATTAAAAAATTATTGAAAAATATCTATTTCAGTAGATAAAATAATATTATGCTTCCCCATTCATATTTTCCTCTGTGAAATGATTCATCTAAAGGCCATTGATGACATGTGTAAAAAAAATCTTATTCGGACAATTTTCCATTTAATACATCTCTTATTGGAAGGGTCTTGAGAAGAATCTTTGGGCTTATTAATTTTCTTGTGTCCTTTCCTTTTATTCAACATAAATATAGAAGGGTTTCCCTAATTCATCTCTATATTATCTTGTAAAATTAGAGTTATTAGATTTATGAGAGTCTTATCATATATTTCTGATATTGAATTTAACATAAAATATGATGAATATATGAGGATGTGATGAAATAATTATATTAGTGTGTATTTCATCATGTAATGTATGACCTACAACATCTATATACTTCATGTAGTTAAATATTTTGATTATTTGAAGCCCAAATATAGATCATTCTCAATGATTACACTAAAAGAGATCATTGGATATCTTAATCTGTTATTATCTAGATCTCTCCCGATATAGACCATGGAGATGATGATGCTTGCTACAAGAATCCAAATCATCAAGAGACTTTATGAGTTCCCCAAACATTGATGAAAGAATTAATTGTTTTATATTGAATATTTCATTCATATGTTTGTCATTGACAACTAACTCTTAATCACTCATGTCCTCTGTATGTGGGTAAAGCTATGTGGATCATATCACATAATATTTATGTTAATGGTGAAACACATCATGTAGGTGTCTAAAAAATTCTTGAATGTTACTGCTAGTAAAGAGATGGTCTTTATACAATACAGATCATTAGGATAATAAAGATGAAAATAATTACATAATTAAACAATATTGTATAATTTTATTATAAGTACTATAACTGATTAATTTTTATGTGATATATAATGAATTTAATTTTATTAAGCCACAAGAAAAATTCATTACCCAAAAACCCTCACAATTGGACTCATAATGACATCCTACATTAAAATAATAACTAAATAAATCTATATTCCCCTTATCAAAACCCAAGATAGGAATCAGTAAATTGATAATAGGTATTTTGGTTTGAAATTCTCTTTCAACTTCTGGATTTTAACTCCTTGATCCATTCACTGGACTCCCTAATCAAGGAATCCTGGCTTGGTTTTCAACAACACATTCCTCCATGTTAAGTAGAGTCTATGGAGGGAAAATTCCTTTGATGTAATTTCGATAATTCAGCCTTAAAAAATCATAATAACTTCAAGATAAAATTATGTGTCTGAATGACGGTTGTTCAATCACTTACTTATATAGATATATTTACTAATCAACTAATTGAAGGATTATTCAGACTTAATATTAAGTTGATGTATATTTTTATTATGAAAACTTTTTTTATTCTTTAAGATGTTGCATGTCTAGATAAAATTAAATGTATATTAATTAATTTATTAACTATGTATTGATTTAAAATTTATGTATAATATATTTATTTGATGTCTATCATTAAATATTAATCCATTAGATTATTTAACCATGATCTTGTATCAAAAAAATAAATAATGTATATGAAGGAAATAAGTAAATAACCTACTTTTTAGTTTATCTAAATGTGTATTTTTTAATTGAAAATAAATCAACCTATCATATCTGTGAATACTCATTGTACCTATCTAGAATTAAGTTACAATAGTCCAGTAGTCCACTTACGTACCACCTGGGTTTAGATCATCTCAATTCTATCTTGAACCTCCTCCAAACACCATGTGATAGTCATTTTATTACATGTATTTATTAATCACAAGCATATGACATGAAAAAAGGATTAATAAATATAAATTAAATAAAAGTCAATTGACATGTATTACTTCTATAATAATGGGGGAGGTATGACTCATACTACTTCATTTTTATTTAATAATTAATAATTTTAAAGACATGTAATAAAATAAAATAAATTAAAAACCCACACATACAAAGGTCTTGATGAAAATCATGAATTTCCAAACATGTTCAAGGAATATTCAAAAGTATAGTATATACCATTAATTTTTATTTGTACATTAGAATTTAGTTAATTTTTTTTTGAAAAAAATTAATTATTTTTTTATTCAATTTTATCTTAATGATCATATGAATTCTTTTGGAGATACCCATCATCAATTCACTCGTCGAAATTAAATGGTATGAAAAATAATTAAAGATAATTAAAATAAATAAATCGACCATTTTGACTCTTCAAATAATTAATAACATTGCCAAACACATGAAGCTATAATCATTTTAAAAAGGGTTTACTACTGCTCTTAATTATTTTAAGGTAATTTAATTATATCATATATTCAGAGACTAAAAATGTTTACAATAAAGATTCAAATCATGTTCCTTGTTTGTCATGTATCTAGGATAAAAAATTGAGGTTTCGATGTGTATATCATATCGACTACCCTGAGTATACTTGTCAGATTGAAATCGTGTATCATACTTGTCTTCTGTCTATGAAACCCACTGAATGAATCAATATATTATTTGGATGTCGGACAACAGAATATATAATGATTGACTTTATATCATGCATCTCACTCTTCAATCATTCATAGAACCTTCTGAATGACGCGATGTTTTCTTCATATGATGGACTACATGGCATGTTTAAATAAGATACCCCAACATTTATATCACTTTTTTTGTGTCTACATAACCATTAAAATTACCCAATATGTATTATAGATATGGGAATTAATGGAATAAATTTCGTGTACTCGGGAAAAAATCCATGGGTTTCATTATATATATATATATTGGTTCTCTGTCTCAAATGAATAAAAATAATATATTAGACACACGATTACTGTGAATTTGTCCACTAATATATATAGAATACTACATGCATATTCCATTTACACGATGTTAAATAAAACAAGACATATGTTCAGTTGGACCTATCTACATGTTGTGTAAAATATATACAACGTTTATAATTACTGATTGGTGTGTCATGTATTCCTGGACACATCCAGTTGAAATGAACCTGGGTACATGATAGGTACTCTAGAAACTTGTCATGAAATCCACCATCACATAGAAAAATCATTGGTACTCCATGTTGGCTTATTCAATAATAATTCATTTTTTCATATACCATTAACAAAATATAAATATTAAATTAAATAATTAATATTTAAAAATATTGATAATTAATCCACATATTAAAGATTAAATAAACCGGAAATGAAGAATATAACCTCTACTCTGCAAATAGATCAGTAATCAAATAAATAATTGTGACTTGATATAAGAAAACTCTAATATAACATGATGGTTTTGTGTATAGAAAATATAATTGGAAGGAGAATAACTATAGAGGTGTTATTGGATTCTATGGATCCTTTAAGAACCTTTTATGATGTTGATGTCATGTACAATGGAATTTTTTCATCTTATATTGACATAGAATTGCTTGGGGCCCATAGAGATAATCTAATTAAAGTAATATTTATAATTAGTTTAATTTAAATATGAAGAATGGATTCCTGATATTAGGGAACTTCGTTGATGATATCGTTATTGATATTTTGAAAAACCCTTTTCGAATTACTATCATTGCGCATGTATGAACATCTTGTAAAATCTATATAGTGAGGATCCACATGCTCTACCTTAATATCCAGTAAACACTAATGGATTATTGAGTGATATCATAGAGGATTATAGTCTTGTGTTTTATTATCTTAATAACTTTTAGTCCATTTAGGCTTGAGGTATTCACTTTGTTCTTATAGTTATTTATAAGTG
Organism: Viscum album; assembly: GCA_963277665.1. Classification (NCBI taxonomy): domain Eukaryota; kingdom Viridiplantae; phylum Streptophyta; class Magnoliopsida; order Santalales; family Viscaceae; genus Viscum; species Viscum album. Next base: position 632,189,991 of record OY728121.1, read on the forward strand.
GAGATGGGAAATTCAAGATTGAAATCTATTGTGCCCAACAGTTGTAAATTCACGAATAACCCTAATCAATTGACATAACCATATATTTATAATGTTAGGGATTAGGTTCAAATATTATTTAATATCATAAATTCTCATAAATAACATAACAAACTTAATATTAACTCATTCCGTATAAAAGTATTATTATTATTATTTTACAGCTTTCACTAACTATTGAAATGATAAATATTATTTTAACATCATTCAAATTAATATTTATCAACAAATATTAGTTTATTCGTCTATTATTGATAATTATTTACTGAATTCAAGGATAAATATTTATTTATATATTTTTTCATAAATAAATATTTCATTCACAATCATGTGTACAAAAATTTATTATATATTCAGTAAATAAAATAAAAAATATATTCACAGTCTAGTGAATTAAAATTTATTTAATATATTTGATCAATATTAAATGAATAAATTTATATATCATTAATTATAATAATAATTTTTTAATTAATAAAATTCAAATGGAATTTATTCAAGATTAACAGAAAAAAATATTGTGCGAACCTTTGTGTTTTTTTGGTGGATTGGTGAGCTATCCCAATGTCTAGGATTACTATCTAGTAGTGGTTCAAGGAATCCAAGAGAAATACATTACTTTATAAATACTAAAAATCACTTATTAATGATTTCTAAGTAATATAATCCCTTTTTTGAATCTCTCATCAAGTAGGATTCACATGTGTTTCATTATGCAATATGCTTGATACTTATTTCATTGATTATAAGTAATAAACATGTCATTACACCAAGGACAAGGAATTTTTAGGTCTTAATTCATCCCTTTAAATGTTCCAAGATATAGAGTTCTATAAATATAAAGGGAATAATCCTTCCTTGATTAATCCATTAATAACATGTCATTCATGATGCACCCAACATACCCTACATCTCGTGAACATATGTTGTCTTGATTTTTCCCCCAATTATTTTTATATGAGTCCTAAAAATGATTGTTAATATTTAAGTATAAGGACCAAATAACACACTCATATGTAGAAATATTTGATGACACATAGACATATGAAAATAAAACTAGTGGGGTTGTTCTCATGAACTACCATATTGTAGATTACCAAGTGTGAAATTCTTGAGAATAAGTCACATTCCCTTATGAGTACTCTCAAATGAAATTCAAAATTATATGTGTGCCAACATAGAATTTTATTTGAATATAGAAATATGTTTAATAATATTTTTTTATCAAATTTCATGTTTTTTATCATATCTTAGAATTTCATTGATCATATCAATGTGATGTGTACATTTGGACCCTATCACATTAAAATCATTTAGAACAATGAAAAATATGTAATTAGATGTGTTATTAATATTAAAAACATTGAATATTCATATAATACAATGTATAGAAAATATGTTCTACAAAACCAACTACAACAGACAATATCCCTCCCCATGGTGGAGTTATTTATGATGTTCCTCCTATAGAAACATCTAACCTCAAAAAGAAGGTCCACCCATTGCAGAAAATACTATGATAAGTACCCTATAAAAATAACCACTCAAAACAACAATTCTATAATCTAAAAGGGCCTCGTATTTAGTAAGAGTTATCCATAACCACTATAATATAGTCTGAGATAGCGTTTATTATATGGTTTTTATTTGTATCATCCATCCTTCAGTATTATGGATCATATTCTGACTAATCGTTCTACTCTTGATTAGGAAATTAGGAAATGAGGTCTGCTATCAGATCAGGTAGATGAGTTTCTCACTAAAGATGAATAGAATTAAGTGATGATAATGAAATTACTAGTTAATTAAAATATACTCATTATTATTTCTCCAATATCTACATCCTAGTATCACAGTCTAATGACATTGATAATGGAATGTGTACAATATCTTCATCAAAATTAATGGATGACCTCCCATCAGTTAATAAAAATGTATTTTTTTCTGAAATATATTATCTAAGATAAAACTAGATCTCATCCACATGATTGAATTGGATACCCTCTACATAGTACAAATACAGAATTCAATAATATAGATTTTGGATATCCAACTGAATGCCATAATTAATTATGGATTCCACATCAATTGATGTTTGATTTTACAACTGATGTACACATAATAGGATTGTAATAATATGGAGAAATTCACTTCACTCCATTCCCAATGATCATTTTCCACTGATAATTGTCTAATGTTACGTCATCACATAATTCCCAATATTAGGACCATGCCCTATAATTTCAATATATTTTTTCTAGAAAACCCCCTTCATGTTTAAATACAAATATAGAATTCTTGGTGAGAACGATCCATCAAAATACATCAATATGAAGAGTCCAAAATGTATTATTGGTATTATAATTTTTGAAAATCTAAACATTAATCTAAATCACTACCCTAAAAATGATTAGATCTTTCTCAGAATGTGTATTTCATCCAGATAATTCATGGAAAAAGCCCAAAAAATCAGAAGAGAAATATAGGTAGCTGCAAAAAAATTATTTGGTAGAAATACAGACCCATGGGCTTAAGGTAATTTTTAACACATTATACAAAACTAGGATTATTTTAAATAAGTAAATTATATGATTTATTATATGATAAAACAAGTTATACCTGTCCCATGAGGTTATGGGTTTGATAGCACAACCTCTTCCTTCCTGTGAAATTCAGTAATCATTAGGTTAGGAGAAACAATACCATAAAGACCTTCATAGTTTGTCTAATTGTGTGACCCACCCTCTATTAAATGTCATGCATAAAATGGGTTCCTAGAGACTCTCTAATTATTTACCCCCACCAATCAATTACAAGATAATATTAGAAGATGAGGAATGTATAAATAGAGGCAACAAACAAAATTCACCTTCCATGAAACGAAATACCATTGAGAGTTGTGATTTACCACATGAGAGATATTTAAATTGAAACCAATTTCCTTGTCATTATAATGAGAACATGGATCATGAATAATGTTACATATCAGTTAATTTCATCAAATGCTAGTCCCACTAATTATGAAAAGCACGATTCTAATACAGAAGTGTGATATAAAAAAGATTCTATCAAAAATATGGTTCAATGTGAAACATTTTATGATTGTGGAAATACATAAGATCAGGCACATGAAAAAAGTATCTAGGTTTCCCCAAATTATATATTACCATCACATTAGTAATCCTTGGATAGTGATAATGGGGAGAGTGTGGTCGCATCCCACTCATCAATGAAATAATTTGATCTTCCCAATATCAAGGAACCTTTTACCCAATATAAATTAGAGTAAAAATAGTTAATGTTATTATTTTCCAAATTAATAATGGGAAATATTCCATTGGAGTAAAACACACAAGTAGAAGTTAATTCTTTTTATTTGTTTCATGTCTAATAATAGTCTATTTATTATAATATATTATCAAAACCTAACAATCTAGTAGATTCTATAGGAAAATAGTTTTTATATATAATCCCTATAGTGGAAAACTATCAATGATTCCATCCATTGGTATTGTTGCTTTAACCATGTTAAATGATATAACTAAAACCAAACTACACATATAATCATCAAAAAACATGGGAATTCTTTCCATAAAAGATCTGCATACCACTACTTCTCAAGTGATAGGTCAACCAACTATCTATCAAGAACTGTTTGGCCCCAGAAAATCTATGGTTTCACTAATAGAGGATACAAAAGGGGGACATGAATTAGTGAAACTAAAGAGGAACACATATCCGTGCTGGTTAGATGTGACTCATTATCCTCCTAACTTCATGAATCTAGTGTTCTTATTTTTATATGACACTATAGACATGGAGGAACATCATTCATGTTTTTTGTTTTGAAACAACCTCCTCATGGGAATAATTGAGCTGAAATAGTTCACCAAGCTCAGTTGTTTTGTAATGTAATTAAATTGACCAGTTTATGTAGGTTAAAACAACTTACCACATTAGTCCACCACTAATTGAGATAATCTAAACTTCATGTCTCTTTCCCAATTGATTTTATTTAATTTTTTTAATATATTGACTACTCAAACTGGAAACAACCTGATAATAAGTGTGTATTAATAAGTCAATTAAATATGGAAATTTCTGATATACTCTTTGATGTTGAAACCCTTATAGGAGAATCAGATGAATATCTATATAGATAACTTCCATGATGAGTTATAAACACTTTTAATCGAAATAAAATTCCTAAAAATATTTTATTAGTTCACCAAAATTACCCAAGTGTTGGAATATGATAATTTTTAGACCTTGGAAAAATCATTTCCATCACTGAAATCTCAAGGTAATAGGATTATAAATTTAGAAACAAAGATAATGATTCTTATTCTAGATATACCACAAGAAATATTTTTAAAGACAAAAAAATTCATTTAGTACCCCATCCTAAATGGAACAAACTATAGAAAAAACCTCATCAATAAGAGAGGAAGGATAAGAGGATTACACTTTATAAAGGATGAATGAAAAAAATATTCTTTCAAAAAAATTCATTTCCTAGGGTATTTCAATTTAGTTAAAAAGAACTATTTTCTAAAGCTTGCAGTGTCTAGTAATCACAATGAAGTTTGTCTCAATGGCCACCTGAATTATTTTCCCATACACCGAATTTTCTAGAATAGAATATCGGAGTAATTTATATTTATACACAAACTCTAAAATATTTTATATTTTTGGAATGTTACACTTCGTTATACAAAATCACAAGTTGATTTTGACCATATCATCCCACCAGAATAATATAAAGAATTATAGGATGGTGTTAGAAAGGTCACACATAAGTATATAATTTTGACGAGTAGATAAATGTTTAACCAGGCTTGTATTATCCTAATAGAATAAATGAAAAAAAATAGTTGTTATATAAACTCCCTCAACATTGTTAGAGATGAATTGTTTGGAACCATAATCCTTTATGATTTGAACATCTATGAATTGGTGAAATTGATGAAATAATATTATTATTCACTAAGATAAACATATATCAACACCTAAATTGGTTCTGACTCTAAATATTTATTCCTTACATTATCAGTAGTAAAATAAATAATAATATAAATGGTTAAACTGGTAAAAACATCATATGGAATCATCATCAAATGAAGAATCCCAATATACATCAGTCAATTGTGTTCACTTTGGGAAATACTTTATTAACAAAAATGTTACATATGACTTTGAGATCCCCTCCCATGATCAAGGATTAGGAGGGAGAGGTTTCTGAGGATGATGGGGTCGAGGATGATAAAGTTTTCATAAATCATGATATTTGGTTCACATCCGTACTAAAACAATATATTATTTAGATACCTAGAGACATGCACTTTATTTGGATGAACAAAAACACCATTCTTCTCCATAATCATCGAAGTATCATTCCATCTTAATATACTAGAGGACCTATTGATAAAATAATATTTTCTAGTTTAAATATAAATTTGGTTTAGATAGCTCAAAAAAATCCACATATGATAAATATTAACTTCTGTTCCAAATAGGGAAACCATCAGCTAGTAAAAAAGCCTCATATTATAATCCTTAGTCCATGGGGAATCCTTTTATAGGGGAGTAAAAGAATTTATCTCAAAATTATTAAATATTGAAATATTTTTCATCTGTTATAACCAATATTTAAATTATAAATGGCCTATATTTTTTAATGCAACTCAATTAATTAATATTTGGTGATGTTATAAGCCCTCAATAGTTTCATGTCGAGGACACTACACCTTATGTATATCATGAAAAGACTAATCCTACAAAATTTCATGTGGTTATATTCTTCCTATAGTATGATTGGGAGTCTAGCATACATAGAAATATCATTTCCTTGATCATATCTTGAATATTTAATGACACTTCCATTTATTGATCCATTTTTTATAATGATTCTATAATCAATCTCATCTCAGTAGAGGAAATTCAATGAATGGGTTCCAATAGAGATAAATTACCTCCTGCTACCATGAAAATCTACGATTATAAAAGTATTAAGAAAAATAGCTATGATAAATGATGCCCAAATCCTAATTTTTATATATTTTATATGATTCCAATTTTATGTTTGTTTAACAAGTTAGAACTTTAAATACACTATTTTGATTATTTTGGTTATATTCCCATATAAAAATACAACCAGTGTCTCAAATACTCTCTCAATGGATAGGCTAGTGCGTTTTATGGTGAAAAAAATCCCCTTTAATCCAATGATTATCAATACATATATGATAGATTCTATAAAAGGGAAGGAATAATTGATGACTGATAATAATATATAGTGCATTTCACCTAAAATTCATGGAATGGTCATTTTAATTAATTTCCATGGAATCGGTGAAGATTATGTATTTTCTATCAACTAAATTGATGCAGAAACTCTAAATTTGGGTATGTATTCTTCCTTTTTCATGATATCAGTCAAATCATCCAACTATTTTTGCCCATAAGAAGATTACACATCTAGTAAAAATGATAATTCCCTTGATTAGAGTGATTCCCCTTTTTGTCTAAGATTAGAGGAAATCCATGATCAATATCTAGATTAGAAAAAACCTCGATGCCACCATATAAAATTGAAAATGGGAATATATGATTTTTGAATCATATGATGTCATAATTTCATCTACCCCTAATGAAATTTGAGATGAAGGATATTATATCTAGAATTCAGCTAATAATAATTCACATGTATTAGAACCCTCATAGTCTATTGATTCCCCCTCCTCATTCATGGAATATAACAATTCCCCCATATAATCTTACATCCCTAGGAGTATCCCTTTTCCACCCAATTATGATAAAATTGAGATAATGTAAGCTTATAAATAGTAAGAGTAAGATCTCCAATATTCCCCTCCATTGTTTATGGAAGGGGGGTTAAATACCATTGATGAACATAGCCACGTAAATTTGGGTGTAAAGGATTCCCTATGGCCTACCTGAAGAAATGTTTCCATGTCTCATAATGATATACATATGTCTCTTCCTTCATTAATAACTAAAAATTATTCAAATGGAATTACACAGAGATGTCTTGAATTTATCATGATGTTTTCACCCATCATTTATGTTTTCTTCAGGTTCACCCTGGCAAAAAATAGAATCCTATGAGAATTCATATGACTCAAGCATCCATGGTATAAACAAATACTGAAATAATCATTAAATCATATGTCATTATGTTTATTTAGTCTTCAAAATGGTAAGCCCACACATTCCCCCTAAAAAATAAGAATTGTTAAATAAGAGATTGTATTGACTTTAGGTATCTGAATTAATAATTCACAAAAGATGATTTCTCTATTTGGATCACTAACCCTTTGATCAATGAAACTCCTAGTATACTATACATATCATTCATTGATGGATACTTTGGCTATAAGATTATATGTATGGCCCACAAAGATGGGGATTCCACAACATTTATGGAACCATAAGGACTGTATTACTTTCATGAAATTCCCTTTGGATTAGTGAATGTTAGTGCCACATATCAATGTTCCACACACTAGATCTTAGAACAATTTATGGTTAAGGCTGTAGAATTCAACAACGATTGTTTGGTGGTGAAATCCCATAATTTTTTTGGTCATTTTACTAACCATGAGAGAGTTTTCAACATGATATGGTAGCATTTACAAAAGATAAAACCCCTAAAATTTCATTTTGGGGTGATATTATAAGGGTTTCTTAGCTTTATGGTATTCCATTGCTACATCAAGTTCAACTGCAAGAAAACCAATGTGATCCTTCACATGATTACACCTTTAAATAAAAAATAATTTAGTGTACTTGAAATAATCTTTTTCAGTATATTATGGTTAATAGAAAATCACACTATAAAATTATTACCCTTCATAAGGATTAGGAAAAAGAGACTCACCTATCTATGAGACCAATATTAACAAAAATATTTCAAAAGTTTGAAACAATATCTATCAAAAAAATTAGTGATGATTCCATAAGTTAGAATAAATTCTATCTTTCAATATATTATAAAATTGTAGTGATCTGTTTCTTCCCCCTCCCATTGAATAATGTTTAATGAAAAAGAAAATAGTAAATACATTATTAAGAGAACTATTCTAGATAAGGATATTTGAAATTATATCATCAAGAAGAAGTTCATTGCATTGATATCTATTGAATAAAAATTGAGACACCACCTAAAACATACAAAAATCCATTTAGTCTCTTATTTTACCCTCTCAAATATTTCATAAATCTGCTGATGTTGATTGGGGTTTTGACACGGTGGGAATTCATCATGAAGTAGTTTGTTTTTCAGTATGTTATCCAATCTAGGTTAAATAAATAGGGGTAATTATGATATGAAAGATTAAAACAAATGCCCATTCAGATTTTGTTTAATTGTTAAAAAAACAAAATTCTCTCTCTTTATAATAGAAATTATTGAATAGAAATGAAATCATGCATGAGATAGAGATTTTACATGGTTCACAATCAATGGTCTATATACGATGAAAATTCAATGGAAATGTGATGATATAACAAATTCACTATGGCTCAATACATAAATACATGGTTTTGGATAGATCAAATCTTTTACAAGGGTCAATACCTTTACAATGTTTAGAGTCAGCTTGTTTATTTCCAATGGATAACTCTCTATCTCTCATTAAATAGAACACTGCAAGTGGAAAGGAAAATATTCTTCCACTTACATAGTACTATAGAAAATATCCACACACATTTTATAGACATGTAGTTCCCTTCATTATCAATAATGAATGAATCCTCAATGATAGGTAGGTGTTATATTAAAATATTGTTTTCACCCGAAATATTAAATCCATTTTTTACACAGTATTAATTTGCATAAATTGATTTAGTGAACTATTTTATTCCTTCTTTTAACATAATTACTTCCTCTTTGAAATACCATGAATCCACCATAAACTACGTTTCAATATGAGGCACTAGTGAATCAGGGTAGCCAATTACATTATAGACCACTATGACTTCACATATGTCCATTACATCATGGGACACCTATTCTTCAAAATAAATTTTCATTTTTGAGATATAGAGCCATGCTAACCCCTTTCAAAAATGGTTCTCATGAACTATCTCCTTCATGTAGTGAATTTTTTTGAACTAATTCATCCTTCACAGAATCCTCCCACATGAACTACATCGTACATTCCCAAATTTTTCTAGCGATGATATTCACTAAGTAAATTATCCCTACATAATGATGTGATTGGGGTCCTTTATATAGAAAAATAATTCATTAAAAACTGCAAATAAACAATTCCCAAAAAAACATAGTATAATAACCCTCACCTTGGTCTATTAGGTTGTCCACATAACACCCTACTTAATTATATATATGAAGAGCCTATGGTGAATGATGAGACTCCCGCGAATGGATCTTGCTACTTGGTTCATGAAGCACACTTCATAGACAACATTGTGATGTTATACAGAGAGTCTTAGTTTTTAGATTATTGTTAGTTGTTTTACTACAACCATTAAGGTCATCATAGAACTATTTTGCAACTATGTGGTCCAAAAACTTATTGCTTCATTTTTGGATAACTGTGATCCATGAACACTATGATTCATGGTCTATAAACTATGGTCTATGAACTCATTTGCATAAAACCTTCCTTTTTATAAAACAAAATATTGATTATGATGCACAAAAAATTGGAAATCATTGGGAAACTATTCCACCTTAAATAACATCTATAGAAACACCAACCATTCTAATTTTCTGTGATATATATTTTTTCATTAAAAAAATCCACCCAAAAAACATCAAGACCACACCTTGAGGGACTGTTTCTCAACAATATCACCATTTGTGTTTGTGTACAACTCTCCCCAATTTGATACATCATTATATCATCTTCTATATTAAACAAAAATATTATTATAGGGTCTTAGATAGTGATCCAATATTTACACAACACACACTCTAAGCCCACAGGTTCCATGCTCAGTGGGAGAAAAAATAATGCCATAAAAATTTCATCAATGAAACGCTTCATTATAAAACTACACTAATTAATTCATCCCAAACACCATTTTTCATGCTATATAATGTTTGATCAATCATCTTTAGAATCAAATTATTTAAAGCTCTAAAAAAAATCACTACTAACCTCTATCACGATTAATACATTTTCTCACCTATTGTAGCCACAATTTCTCCCCCTTTTCCAACAATCCCAATGGATACTTCATTATGCTCTGAAATATGGTAATGAAAACATATAAGTATATTAGGGAATAACACATCATAACTTAGGGAGAGGGGTCCTACATTTATACATTTTTCAAGTGAGGTGAGTCAACTGCACCCCGAAATTCATTCCTTGTTGTTCAAATGCTTGTTTGGGAAAGTCCCTTGTCAGAATGTCCAAAACCTGTTTTTTATTAGGCACATAATCAAACTTCATGAGCCCTTGATCCAAGTTTTCTTTGATAAAATGATGCTCTATTTCATTTTTATTTGTACATGAGTGATAGAATTGTTTTTTTCTATGATTTAAAGAACTTGAATTATCCTAATGTATTCGAATTAGAGATATCACTACAACTCCCATATGATCAATTTGATGAATCATCCACAATAACTATGTGCAATCATTAGAAGCAAAAATATATCCAGCCTTTGCAAAACTCAATAAATAAAAATTGTTTTTATTGATTAACTAATAAATACATAATCCTCTATGATATAATGCACCACCATATGTTGATTTTCTATCATCTTCTGAACTAGCACATTCGACATCTATATATACCAATAACTCTTTCTATGATTTGGCATTGTACATTAAACTGGAAACAATTATCCCCATAAAATAGTGAACTATTACATTTAATGCATGTATATGGGTTTTTTTGGGATTTCATGGATATCATGCTTCATGGAATGTTCCAAAATTAATATTTGGCCTAGTCAATGTCAATTATAATATTCTACCAATTATTTTTCTATATTTTGTCACATTAATTACATATCCTTCCTCATCCCATGAAATTTTAACCTGGGCATACGTCAGAGCCATCCTGTCCTTGGCGTTATCCATTCCAAATCTTATCAAAACCATCATGATATATTTATATTGAGAAATTATTATTCCATTCTATAATTATGTCCCTTCTAAACAAAATAAATATTTTTTTTTCCAATCACTCAAAAAATCATGTTTTGAGTACGATGCTTTCTATGCTTATTTCAACCCATATAGTGCCTTTATTTTCTAAAAAACTATACCATATTCATGAATAAGAAAAACATTGGGTTTATCAATATAGACATCATCTTCCAAAACCCCATTCATAAATGATGACTTGACATCCATCTGGGAGACATTGAATCGACTTTTCACTAATGTGTCCTAGAACAATATGATTACATCTATCCTTACATTTTTTGAAAATGTTTCACCAGCATTAGTAACCTCTATCTAGTATTAAAATTTTCAAACTAATCATGATTTATTTATAATCATTGTGTAATATTAATTGATCTTATTGAAAATAACAATTGTTCCTCAATAAAATGTTTATCTATTGGTCTCAAAATAATCTCCCATATCTGATTCTTCTTAATTTTGTCAATATCTATATTCATAGTTAGGACCTAGTTGTCATCTCCAGCTACATCATAAAAAAATATGGCTCTGCCTATGATAAGAATGATGATTTTTGTAGGCTATTCATCCTCCATGTCTACATCATCTCTTTCTGATCACTAATTATGGAATTTCCCACAATTTAGGATCTTCTATTAGATATTTGTGAAAATACATGTTTTTTAACATATTATCATTATATAAATATTCTTTTAAATCATCCTCTTGAATAAGAACATCCCATGATCTCCTTATATCTTCATCACTATCCCTTTAATATTTATCATATATTTATTGAAAATTATGCTCATTCTATACTCGAGTTACATAATTGTGTTCAACTACCTTTCCCAACTACTTTTTGAAGCATTTATATGATTTTTCTTCCATTGAGTATCCAATGGATATCAATTAATTTCCATGGTATTCAAACATCATTGGGTTCTCCTTATTTATAATGAAACACTTATTTCTGAAGACTCAAATGTTTTTCAATGTTGGATTATTTCAATACAATAGCTTCTATGGTGTCATCTCTTCTTTTAGACATAATAAATATCTATTCAATATGTAGATTGATTCCATTAATTCTTCTTCCCAATATCTCACAATATGGTCTTTCATAATGAGCATTACTCAAGAAATGTTTTTTTAATTGAATTTAATCTCTCAACTAATTCATTTTAATATGGATTTCATACTACTGAAACATGGTTCCTTATACATTTTTTTTCTAGATAATCCTATAGTTGGATATTTGTGAATTATTTTCTATTAACTATTTAGATAATCTAGATTCATTGACCTACCATATTTTTAACATTAATTCTATATGTTGTTCTGTAAATGGACACCTAAATCAAGGGTGGGATGACTGAGACCCGTGCCGTTTTTCCAATCTAATCAATAAAGAGAGTATAATATCTCCTACAATCAATCAATCATGTTGAAATATGTCAGTACACAAAAATGATAACCAAATAATTTACTTTTTTTGACCTTTTCAATCATTCTTTAAATTCATTTCAAAAGATATTCACTTCTTGGAATGCACCGTATGTATGGGTACGATCACTTGAAAATAAGGGGAGGTCTCTAAAAGCATCAAAATTCACTAGATCTTCCTATATTGTCTGACTCAATTAAAAAAGGAATTTATTACATGACTTATATTCATCATCATTGGACAAATAACATGTGTCTTATTCTCCACTTACAATGTAGATATTCCCTCTCATATTCTTTCCCAAAAAACATCACCATATTTTCCCTTAATCACAAAAAATTTCTTTGAATAGATTATGGGATCAACTGAGTTGCACAGTTGACTCACTCTTAATAGCTTGTTTCTGTAGCCTTTAAAAACCAAGACATTTTTATGTCTCATGACTTTCCCCCAAAAATTTTCTTTTCATAAGTAAATAACTTGCAGGCCTTCATTGTTAAAATATTTTACATTACATTCCATACCGTATCAAATTATGGTCACATGTTCCTTATTTCAAATCATATGAGAGGACTATCTTCTATCAATGGTCTATATTCAAGTCTGATCAGATACATTGAAATAAATATTTGAAACCTCTTTTCATTCATCTCTTTTCATTCTAATTCATATCTATAAATTCAATTCTTGATTATTCTCATAGCATGATAGAAAACATTAATATTGTAATGATGAAATATATTTTGTGCTTTAAACTCATTTGATGATAAACTGAGTTTCCACTTATGACCACATTTATCCTTCTATGGAAATTTTTTCTTCAATGATGATGAGAAATATCTTTCTATGTGTCCAAATCCTCCACGCATAAAATATTTACTATCAAATTATTTTTTTTTAGAATTGAGCTCTATAACGTTTCTTTTACTTCTCTTGTTAAATTTGTAACCTCTTCATTAAAAAAATAAAATTTTGTGAGTGTCCCATATTTCCATAATAATAAAATCAAATGTGGGGGTCATTACTATGTTTCATTATAGCACCACTATATTTTACTTGGGTTCTCTGAATCTACAATTTCATATTCATACCAAAATCAATCTACAACCTCATAGTGAGAGATTGTGGTCTAAATTCAACCATTACTATATTCTATTTTTGATCAAGACCCATAACTACTGTATTGTTTTGATAAAAAATTTTCCCTTCCTATGATTTATTTTTATGTTTTATAGGAACTCTATATTTTACTTTTAAATTTTCTATTGCATTTGAATCCAACGTTTCGGGGTTCATGAGTTTCACTTGATATTTCACATTTCATCTCATACTGAAAATTTACTCTTCATGTTATTTGATACAATTTATTTGATCATTCTTATTATTTTTCAAACTATCAATCAATCATTTCTATTATTTTATTTTGATTTTGTACTCAACATCATTTTCTGAGTTCTCTGGAATTAATGATTTAATCCTTTCAATTTTAGGATCTACCATAGAATTTTCTTCTTCTAATACTTGAATAGAGATTTTGGCATCATTAAAAACTGAGTTATGCTTGTTTTTTTCTTTATGGACTTGTATCTATTTAAGAACAACATCTAATTCAGCCCGATGGTCAACTCTTCCTTCAAATTCTCATACTTCATTTTCATTGTATTCCCTTGCTTAGAAGATTCTGAAAAATTCCACCATTACATATAATAAATGATACATCCAGTTCTCCAATTCTATTACCTTGGATTTTATTGATGTTACATATTTATTTAGAGCATATGATTATTTTTGGTGAAATTTCTCATCGTACACCTCCTACCTCTAACATTCACTATATACTTATTCCTAGGAATTTCATCATTATTTTCATCATTATCCTGAAATATCATAGGAAACTTTGTTGCATTATTTAAAATCTTTCCACGTCGAAAAAATTCAATTTTATGTTTCCCTTTGATCATTCCATTCCCTCTATTCATATTTGAGGTGATAAATGACTTGAAATCATCCACAATATCATACTCATGACTATATTATCTAGTGATCATATTCATGGACTTTAATTTAACTTCATTGGAATTCCAATTTTCAAAAACATCCTTATCATCATTTATCATCTCGTATGTGACAAGAGTACAATGAAATCTATCCCACATCTGCTTCATTGATTCATTATATTCCAATATAAAGTCATTCAGATTAACTAATTTGGTAATATTCCCATGATGTGCTTAAAAATATTTTGACTTTCTATAATTAATATAAGACCTCAAATGTCATCCAAAATAATATTCACCTAGTCAAATAATGCTTAAATTGATTCATTATGGTACATTATAAAATCCTCATACTTATTCCATATATGATGGAGTTATTCTTCTGTTACTTTTCATTATCTCTTATAAAAATTTAGAAACTATTCCCAAACATCATGTAATGACTTCCCTGATATTACTATTCTATATATTTAATTGGATAGGGATCCCCCAAAACCATTGATTCCTTTGATATCAACATCCAAGTCACTATTTTTAGATTGTAATAAAATATTATCTTCTATATTTGAATAAATTCCATGCCTTGTAGTTATAAAAATATCCATAACCAATGATCAAAAGAACCATTGTTTTCGATTCTTCCATGTATGAAAATAGTTTCCATCAAAGATCAGAATCCCTTTTTAATTAATAGATTATATTTTTTCAACTAAGAGGGAACCACTAAATTTCAATATTTATGTCTGATAACATTTTTTTTATACCAACTATTTTAAATACCCAGTGTGGGGGTGAATTTGGTTATGAAATAATAAAATAAAACCCATTCAGATATTGGTATATTGTTAAACAAAACACTCTTCTCCATCTTTCCCAAAATAATGTTTGAAATGAAATTATATATTGTATGAGACACATCCATTTTAATTGGTTCTCCATTATTAGGCTATGTCCAAGGACCATTCAATGGTAATGTTCCAATGTACCAAATACAATAATGCTCACTACCAAAATACAATATTCGAGCTAGATCACTTCAATGACCAAGCTCGCTACATTTTTAATGTTTAGGGTTACCTCACTACTTTTCCAAGGGTTACTCCATACCACTCTATTGATAGCTCACTATGGGTGGAATGGATCAGCTTCTTCTGATTACTTTGTTCAAAACCCTGGAAATGATCTGTACACAGTTTATGATCGTGGGGGTCCCTTCTTTATCAATAATGAATAAATCATCATCTATATGTAGATACTTTATTGTATTCATGTTTTCACCTGGTAAATGAAATACACGTTTTGAGTTATATTATTTTGAGGAAATTTATTTTTGGAAATATTATAGTACCTCTGAAAACATCTATTATTCCACCATGAACAACCTTCAATAATTTATGAATTTGTTAGATCTTTATGGTGGTAATGATTCGTGGTTTCCTTTTCCTCATGGACCACCCTTCTACATAGATGACATTTACATCACAAGACACCTCTTCTTTGTGGTTCTTTTTTTCCTTTGAGAGATATCAATCCCTACAAACCCCTTTTCTGAGTTTTTATCTCAAACTATCAACTTTTCCAAATTGATCACCAAAAAATACTCCCGAATTGGCTGAATCCTCCCTCATGAACTACTTCAGACTTAATCAATTTCATCCAGCTATGATATCCTATAATAAATCTCACTCTACTTAATGAGGTGATTAGGGTCAATTATATATAAAAATAAATCCCTCAAAACAGACTAATCACAAATACCCAAAAAATCAAATTCATAAATAATTCATTGTGAACTAAAATCGAGTCCCCGTGGCACCTTACTCCTTGGGGGTATTCGATGTATTATACAAACAGAAAACCTTTGTGGATCAATAAATAACCTCCTCAATTATGAAAATTATGAGCCTACTATAAATTAAAAAACACCCATTAACTTATTTAGTTAAGGGGTTTACATAGAACCCATCAAGGTCCACATAGCACTGTTACATGGAAACTATTCTTTTTCTGATTTTTCTTATTCGTTATGCAAACCTCCATTGTTCTCTACAAACTACTGTTGCACTAATATGTGGTCCAAAAACTCCACGCTTCACGATCAATGAAATGTAACTCGTTAACTTCATTATTTTTAGTCTATGAGCTATGGTTAGTGGACTCCATTACAGGAAACATTCCTTTTCCATAAAATAAACTCCCAATATTGAAGCCCAAAATTTTAGCAGACAATGGGAAACTGAACCACCATAGATATCTACTTAGATAACACCAACCATACTATTTCAATTTCATTTGGATTTTTCAACAAGCACCCTCACCCCAAAAATATTGAGGTGAAACATGGAGGGATTTTTTCAGACATAGTCCATTACTTATACAATTTTTAAATGGTATGAATATGATGACTTTCATTCATTACATCTCATATTTGAAATCATTTCAGTGGATAAATAATGTTCTAAAGATGAGTTATTCACCATTCGTGACACTCCAGATTTATGGGACATATATTTTACGAAACATTTAGAAGTCCAAATAGAATTAATATGTAAAACCCAACACTCCACATATTCATCTTGGGTATTTCCCTCAACTGTCTAGAAAATGTTTTTTTATTTATTAATTTTTATTTCTAGAAGATTATACCAAAAATTAATTAGAGTACCAAGATCACATTTTTGGAATGGAATTATCTCTATAGATTCTAGTTTCCAAGATTAGTGATAAGAAATATATAGACTGGTTAATTAAGTAAACTTATTTTAAATATAATGCTAACAAAGAGGAATAGATTCCCATTCTTGATTACATTTGTGGTTTTATGGAATTATTCGCCTCTGAATTTTTTTTCTCTATTATACATTATATATATTTTTACGAAAATGTATTGTACATTGCATCCACAACCCCAGAAGATCATGACCAAGATATGAAATTTATGAACATCACACACCATAGATTATTTATCTATTAATTGGGAATTACATTGAATAGATCCTTGAAATGAACATGACCACTAAAAAAACTAATATCCCTACATACTCATAACCCCATTGGATGGATCTTCCCTATACTAGACTACCTTCAATTCATGATTAATCTATCAGAACAACAATATAACGAATAATTTAGATGATGTTATGTTAATATCATGATTCCATGAACACCAAAAAATATCTCTGTAAATGAGTATTTAATTATTGAATCTTGGACACTTAATTTGTGCATTTTGGATGGTGGAATACATGGGTTTATTCTATGGAAGGATGAGGATGATTTGAAATTTAATATGTTACTGTATGTCATGATTCATGTTTTGACTCACCAATTCATAGTGTGAATGATCATTTGTATCTTTGGAGACCTAGTTTGATCAATTATGTCTGGGAATAGTACAAGATGTGAACTTTATTTCACTACATAAAGGTTCATTTTGGGGTTTTTGATGGTTTTATATTCAAACATTCAATGGTGTGAATTTCTTATTCACGACGTTAAATTCCACCAGATATTGTTGGATCCAGAATTTTTTTAAGATGATTTAATCAACATGAGGTTAATGTCATGAACAATCCATTCAATCTAGGAAATAGTGTATTTCCATGTTATTTATAAATTATATCCTCCCTATAATTTCTCTCATTCTACATTCATCTCTAAAAAACTTTAGGCAATTCCTAGGACAATTTGTGATCCCTGACAACCTCAGAACATTAGATTTATTCCATGTATTATTGAAGATTGACATAGGTTCTTCTAGGTGATTATTTATTATATTTTTATTTGAGTTATTCATTTTTTCCTATAATATATTAGGGAGTCAATTTTTCTTAGAGTTCTAGAATTATTGGGTTACAATGTTTATAAGATATAAAGGAATTTCAGATAGGTTTAAGAATCCATTATGTGGTTGTGTCCCCAAGGGTCATCCTCTCCTTCTTTGGATTCTGTGGAAAATCTGAAATATTATTTTGATGTAAAGGATTTGAATACCCTATAGTTTATTTGATTATATGGAATTATCATTATTTTTCTTGTCATTTGGTGAATTATATAAATTTTATTAATGACGATAACAAATAAGAATATATCAATTTTAATGGGATAATGTGTTTCACATCTGATTACCAGTATTCAAGATGTTGATAGTGTTGTTTCATTCTATATACATATTATGGAATTATGAATCTATATTTGGATTTATTTGAATTTAATATTTTAATGTTAAATTACTAAAATTTGATAAATCAAAACGCTAAGTTGAATATTCTAGTTTAATTATTTATTAATAGTGTGTAGCTTTCTGACAATTAATTTAATGGATTGGTATGATATATAATTTTAGTTTTGTTCCCTTAGTTTTGATGTGATTCTTTTATGTGGTGGTTTCTTGATACCATTTCAATATAAATCTATTAATGTTTTTTCATATAATGGTATTTAGACATAAATATTTCATTAGGGAAAATTGAAAATAATAACTAAATTGATATATCGTTATAGTTGAATTGTTCAATAATGTAATAAAAATTGATACTGGGATGTGGACCATTGTATGAATCATGTGGTTGGTTTTCCTAAATTAGTGTAAATTATAGATTGTTAGATATTAGTTGAAAAAATATGGTGTATGTGTTGGTGTTACATGTGTAATCCTAAAGGTGTGATCTTGTGTGAGACTACTCTATGCATGTATTCTTTTTTGAATTTTATACAAAACCCTACGGAGTCAAAGAACCCATGTTATCCCTAGATACCATTGGGTTATTTTGCTTAACATCAAATATGGATAGGATATGTATGGGTGACTACCCTCCCTCCCTCATTCAATACTCTATAGTTTTTTATGGTGATACTTATGGTGGATGATGAAATGGGGGTCGTGTATAGTTGGAGGAGGATATGAGGTTGATGTCCTATATGTTTATGAATTCCTAATACCCATTTTACAAGATAAAAGATTTTTGGTTGGTGATTTTAGATGATATATAAATGTAGTTACATGATACAAGGCACATGTTTGGTGTTATTACATGGAAATATGGAAGGGATGAGAGAAAAGGATGTGTTGTCATTAGGAGGTAGAGATAATTCAATGTGGAAGTAATTTTGGGGAACCTATAATTATATTCCTCCAGTTATTATATTATTATAAATTAATGTGTTATTTGGGGAGTGAGACTTGGTGAGGCATGGGGTCTAGTTGACCTATGTAGGAACTGGTTAGTTCTATTGTTTTTTAAAAGGGAATTATTATTCTCTTTTTACATTTTCATGTGATACCAAAGGTATGATCCTTATAAGTATACATGTTAAACTCACCCTATATATATAATCTATTTTTTGGGTTTTATGAGGGATTTAGTGATTGAGTTGGATATTACTAGCTTCTAGTTAAGGTTATTATATTTGATGCCACATGAATTTCATTTAGTACTTGTTATCTTTATAAATATTTATGACCATTTTTCATAAACATGAGGTTTCATTTATAAGATTTTTGTTTTATTTTATTTGATATGGTTGAGTTTCTAGGTGAATTTTTATCTTTTATCTGGAAATTTTTATTATATATGGGTAAATGCCTCTCATTTTAGAGTTTTACACCCCTAATTATAGTCTCCAACTGAAGGCTACTAGAAGTGGGTATCAGTGAGTCACTCCCCTTAACATCTATTCTAGGAGGGGTACAGTGGAGGGGGGTTGTGATCGAGTTGTATCAATGGTGTTTGTATAGTGTTATAATGGATTTTGGGGTTTGGCAGTAGTGATGATTTCATGGGTTGGTAATGAAACAGTTTTATTTAAACATGGTATGTGAAGAGAGAAAATGGGACCAACTATAAATGAAGATTTTGATGCTATAAATTATTCAATTCAAGCTCTATAAGATGTAAAAATGTACAAGGTTTAGAGATGATTTTTGTTGGGTAGGGACTAGAATAAGTACAAGAATCATACATTCTTGAGTCTAGTTATGAATTTTCTATTTCAGAGAGTTATTCTATGTATTAATTAAATGAATATAAACGAATACATTTTTATCAGACAAAGGTGTTCCCCATTAATTTTTTGATATTTTATTTTATTGAATCCTATGTGTGGTTTGAGTCTGGGAGGTTCAATAGGCTGACCATATTGATTATTAAAGGATCTATCCTAATCAAGAATATGAGCTGTTTCGATATATGATTCATAACTTCATGATTCTGATCCTGGAAAACAATGTGACAAACATCTATGATATAATGATAGAGAATTTTATAGTGGATTAAGAGACTATTTTAGGCCTGATTTGGACCCACACTGATTATTAGGTTCCCCATACCATTAACTAGTTGATTGAATCTGCAAATTAGTTGTGAATTTTAATCATATTGAGAATAAGGAGATCAATGTTTCATTGGAAAACATATAGTATTAGGTTAGGGTTGATATTTTCTCCATAATTGAATTGTTAAAAAGGAGGATATATTTTATCTCCCTTATGTTGGGGATAATGAGTATTAAGGAAATGGGGATTATGTTTAAGGACAATATTCAATTTTCAACTATTTTTTATCCATATGAGGAGTCCCAATCATGATGATTAGAGGAACCATTATACCAGAAATTCTAATTTTAATTTCTCATTTTTGGTTTCCTATGTTTCTGGTGGTACAAAATAAAGTGGAGGGGATGGAGAGGGTGAATGAGTAGGATGCATCACCTATAGTAATGGATTTAAGTGATAGTTTTATTTTGATTTTTTGGAACCGCAATGATTGATCATTTTTTATATTCATGATATGATCATTTTTATTCATGAAATTTTAGTTTTGATATTGATTGATATTGAGATGGAAAATGACAAATGTGAGACTCTAATGAGTTATTAGTGGTAACACTATTTCATATATGACATTAGTCTATTTTAACTGTGATAAATATAGGTAAATTATGCTATTTTATTGGTTACATGTTTTTAATAGGTATAGATCATACATTTTGATGGTATATTCTCTTGTTTGACTACAGTCAATTTTAACTATGATCTTGATAATTATTATATGCAATGTTATTGGTTACATGTTTCTAATAGGTGTAGAGGAAAATATTTTATGGGATGTCACTTTTTTTTTATTTAAGAGAAAAAATTATTTATTATATCTATTTTTTGTTGTATTTTTTTCAATATACAATTTTTGATTAAACTGTAGTATATGATTATTTTTTTGTGTTGGTAGCTAGAGGGGCTAAAGTATATGAGTGGGTATATGTTCTATATGTTTCAAGGTAGACGTTTTTAAAGGAATATTTTGAATACATCAATTGTTTCTATCTATGGCTATAACTGGGCATGTGAATGTTTATATCCCTAGTTAAGAACCCTGAAATTAGACTTTTTTCAACAGTTTTAACCATGGCAGTAGACTTATATCCATGTTTTCAGCCATTCTTACAAATAATCCTAGAAGAAGACATGTAAGTTTTTGGAAACCATAGTTATATGTGTACATCCATAATGGAACCTGTTTCTATAGTCATGGCCCTCTTGATACATCTATAGTACACATGGTCAACCAAATCGTGGATATTACCTATAGAGACAATTTATTGACCAATAGAAATGGTTATAAACTATGGATATAACATGAATTTCTATTAGTTTCTTTTACTAACTCTAGGTAGGATTTATATATCTTTGTATGTATTGAACCTTATATATCATTTTTTATATGATAGTCTCAAACTAGACTTCATATCAAAATGCATCACATCGTGTTGGAGTTCTACATTGCTTCTCATACAGTTCATTATATGTATCCATTCGAATACATGATTGGATGATGTTTCTAATGAGAACTCAACTGATGTGAGATGTTGATCCCATCCTAGTTTAATTTCTATTGATATGGCCCATATCTTTTCCTCAAGATTTTGAATATTCCATTAAAATTGGAAATCATTTTGCAGGTGATAGGTTATACATAAATTTAACTCATTACTCAAAGCATGTTAAAAACTTCTCCATAATTTAGATATAAACCTTGGATGATCATCACTAATGATCAATATTATAACCCTATGGTTCCATAAAAAATCCTTTACATTTATCATATAAATGTTTTCAAGTGATAAATTTTCTCAAATAATGATGAATTGGTCTGTCTTTATGTGTTAATGCACCACAAAACAGGTCGCATTATTTCCTTTAGATGTCTTCAAGAGACCAATGAATTTTTCTATAGTGATGTTATCTCATTTCCATTTTATTATGGGAAATGGTTTCATTGTCCCCCAAAAAATTTTTTCTCCTCTTTTACTTTAAAACCAACCAAAAATATTGAGGTGTACTCAGTGATCTCCATCTTCATGTTGTCCCCCCAAAAGGACTCTATATGATCATTGTATATCATTTTGCTTCCCGGATGGGTGGAAAATGATGATCTATGTTTATTTTCCAATATATCATTCTTTATCTTTAGAAATATGTTCATATA
The DNA here is from genome assembly GCA_963277665.1 of Viscum album. NCBI lineage: Eukaryota > Viridiplantae > Streptophyta > Magnoliopsida > Santalales > Viscaceae > Viscum > Viscum album. The sequence goes on from OY728121.1 coordinate 632,213,086, forward strand.
AATTCTAGTTTTCAATAGATTTAAACTATCCTTATCAATGTGGAACTCCTGAATCATTGCTTATATTACTTCATTCTCCTTCTTTTAAATCTATAAATCATCACTTTGAACATTTTTATCTTTTCATGAATAGTGACATTATCAATTTCCATCATGGATATAGTAGTAGGTTGTTTTCAAAAAATAACATCATCTACCATATTCCCCTTTCTAGGATGGTAGTGAATAAATAAATATTTGTCCTTGATCATATATATTTATATTTTTTTTATTCACAATGATCTCATTCTATGTGAATATAAAATTTAGACACTTTTTATTTGTATATAAATCATACTTTTCACTATAGTGATAGTTCTGCAAAATCATCATAGCGAACATCATAGAGGTTAACTCAAGATCATGTATTCGGTAGTTATTGTCATGGATATTAAATTATCATTAGGAATATGCTATAAATTTATAATTTTTCATGAGTATTCGACCAAAAACATTATATTATGCATCAAAATATATCACAAAAGCTTCTCTACTAGTTGGTTATGTGAGTAAATTCATAGTGATTCTCCTCTTCTTGATCCCCGTAAATCGTTTTTCATATTATTCCATCCATAAATTTGTTATATAATTCCATGACAACATATTTAGGGAAATATAAAATCATGAAAATCCATCTCATAACATTGATAGTACCTATCTAATCAATGAATGCTATGGAATTTCATGACACTAGTGGTTCTAATCCATTCCTCTATTTCATTTTTTTGAAGGGTCTATAAAAATTGTAACACTTGTGATCACGTTCCCCAAGAAAGTGACTTCCAACATCAAAATGATAAACATTATAAAATTATCATACATTTTTTCCTTCCATAATTTTTTGATCACAATCCTTTTATTCTCTTCACATTCCTTCATAATCACAGAGTATATGATAATATCATCGATAAAGACTACCAAATATGTGTTGATATAGTATCTAATGACTCTATTAATAAATAAAATTAATATTATATGGAAATTAGTTTGTCTAAAGATAATAACTATGAACTAAAAATTCTCATTATTTATATGGAAGGTTGTACAGTGAATATCTTCCTTATTCACTAATTTTTTCTAATATCCATAATGAAGATCCGCCTTTGGGAAAATATGAAATACTTAATGTTGATCGAAGAAGTCATAAATACATAGTAGAGAATTACTGCTCTTTATAGTGAAATTTTTTAGATCCCAATAATTGATAAACTATGAATTTATTCCTCCATATTCATGATGAAGATCACAAGGGTACCCCAAGCGAATGCAGTATGACTTATGGACACATTGTCTGAATTCTCCTGTACTTTCTTCTTTAAATTATCATGTTAAATCAGGGTCATACATTAAATGAATATAGAGATAGGAGTGGATCTAGGTATGAAATCTATTAAGAACTCTACCTCACGGTCTTCAGGAATTCTGTGTAACATTTTGGAAAATACATCTGTGTACTCCCTTAAAATGGGTATTTACTCCAGGTAGATACGTTACATTAACTTAGGAATGGGGTAAAGCTATGCTAATTCAAAGGGTATAATCACCCACACCATTAATGAATTTTCAAGATGAGATTCAAGATATTCATTATTTTATATGGGATCATGGGATGGTTTAGAATAAAAATTTTATTTATTTTTTGTTGACATTTATTTCGTGATATATATAATGAATTCCAATCCAACTATAGTATAGCATCAAACTAAAAAAGGGGAAGGACATAAATATTTTCTAGAACAATATTACGACAAACGATAACATGATAAGAGTCCAACAGTTAGGTTTCATTGATCATTCCACTATGTTTTTTATATATGTCACTACTTTACGGTATCTTTTTTTCAATTCAACAGTTCATGAAAATATGCATCATTTAAAGGAATGAAAATAACTAAAATCAAATAAAACACATTCCATTCATGAGTGAATAGAAATTATACCATTTATTTATTCATTTTCATGTTTCTCCATATGTGTGGTGATGGAATAATCATTCCCTTGTTTCTTTTTTATTTTGTTTTTGTTGATGTTGATTACCCTACATACCCATTTTTTAGTGCACTGAATGAATAGTAACCTTTGTACCAATAGTTAAATCATTGAATCATGGCTTGTGAGTTAGGAAGTTATTTCATTTCCTCCATCATATTGTTTTTCTTATACATGTCTTTTATTTATTCATTATCTTCATATCCTTCTATAATGCTTTTATAGAATTTTTCCATCCCTTTGAGGCAGTTCCAAGGATGATTCTTCTTTCATTTTTTGATATTTGGATAGTTGATCCTTATATCCACCATTTTCATTCGGTCCTGCAATATAAAACTATATCTGGTACTTATTATCTCCATATCCATGGGGCAATTCTCCAAAATCCATATCTACATTGAGATCATATCAAACAACCAATTAATAATTCCGAACTCCTCAGAGAGCTAAAAACTTTTGGAGGTGTTGTTTTAATCAACTAAAAAATCTATCGATTTGACAATAATTGTTGATAACAAAACCTATGTTGAATCTTGATAGACTTGTTAAATTTTCTTCATAAATAGTGATATATTTACTATCACTTTTCTTAAGCTCTAGGAACCCTCTCACCATAATTTTCTAAAGGGATCACGGTATTTACTTCCTATGAAATAGCGTTCTAAATTATCCCCACTCTATTTCTTCCATTTCATCATTTTCATGAGTATTATTTATCAAATCCCACCACTAATCCACCTCTACATCTATATGATAGATATCTAAGGTTACCTTCTCCTAATTATAACAATTGATAATATAAAACATCTACACTACTGAGTAATCCCATAATTCAGTAATAATTGGATGTGAAAATATACTAAATATCAGTGTTTGGTTGCTACATAATGGATTAGATAGATAGTTTCTTATTTTTAATTGATTTTTGATGCTCCACATTGTAATGGTTATTGTTAAGGGAATAATATTTTTGGGTAATCCTTGCCATGATGTTTTTAATTCCACATCTCATTACATTGGGATTTTCATTCAAGAATTCATTGAATTGTCCTTCACATTGGTGTATGATCTAGTTTATCATGGGTCCCACCATTTCAGAAAATAGTAAAGGTTTGAAAAAATTTATTCTTGAAGTAATGAATAATTAATTAATTATCAGTCAAAAAATAATTCTAATGTTTCATCTTAAGGGATCCATAGGTATATCATGTTCTATAAATGATACATATAGGATCATGTACTTTATTAATTTTCATGCATTTAAAATAATCGATTCTATATATATATATATCAATAATAATGGTTTGTAATAATGTAAGTGATTTATAGAAAAATATCCACTAGGAGTGTCAATCCAAGTGTGTAGCAAAGCCCATTGTTGTGCTCCAGTTCCCGATTTGGTGAATCACAATAATTTTTTTGGGGTTGTTACCCCTGGGTAAATCTATACCAGATCCACATACACTTGTAGTATACAGACATATATTTGATTTCTCAAAATCCAACCACTCTTTTTCTTTACCAGAACATAGGATATTTTACTATACTTAGACTTATTCTATGGATTTTACACTAAATTTTTGTAATTCAAATACTCAAATGTTATAAACAATAATCTGATAAGAAGTATATTTAACAGAACTTTTCATTACATAAATATTTACTTGTTTTTAAGATAAAAAATCTAATAGCGATATAATCCCAGTTCCAGAGGTTTAGTATCATGAGTAGATTAGGCTAAAACACCACCATTAAATTATAAAACTGAAACATTATTTAATTAATTATTCTATATCCTCAAAGTGTATCACACATTCTCCTTAGTATACATAATCTTATAAGAATATATATTAATGAATGGGGTGAGATATAATCCTTGTAAGGGGAGGTATAACATGGGTAGAATAGAGGACACGAATCGAAAGTACATGTATGATAATAAACATATCATAATAATAGGATCATTATCATGATCATGATGGAATCATTTGATAATTTAATGGAATGTGGAAGTGTATAAAAATAAAAAATCATTTCATAGTGTTAAAATACAACACATTGTTTTTAAAAAAGAAAGCCCCATGTTTATAAATAACATTTTTGAATAATAATAACACCATATATTTTAAAAAACTATTTCTTCATTTTCACAGATAATAAACATTACATCATGAGATATATCACATTACCCATTGCATTATAGTGATACATAATTCAAGGTATGCCTATCATATCATAATATTCTCATAGTCAATCATTCTACAAAAACGTATAACAATATTAGTCATGAAATAACCTATGGTAAGGAATGTGATTAATGTGGATTTAAAAAAAATGATTTCATGAATAAACTTTTTAGTTCTTATTTGAATAAGGTGAATCATTCTTGGATATAAAATTTCATTATTCATTAGTGTATAAGCAACATTTCAAGAAGAGTAAATTATGTAGTTTTGGAAATTGATGTCCCATTGAAAAATGGAATTTTTAGAAAACATTTTTAAATTATAGGAACATATATATCATTGAAATAAAATAGAAATGAAATTTTAAGAATATAATCTGAACATTCAAACTTTGGAAAAGAATATAACCAAAAGAACGTAACTGTCTCTGAGAACCCCCGAACTTTAAATCCTTCTTCATTTTTTCATTTTTCATAAAAAAAATAAAATCATAGGATTATTAAAAAATATATAAATAAGTAAATTATTCCAATTTTTTCCACTATTTATCCATTATAATTATTTTATTGTAATTTATAACACTCTTTGTTAAACATGAATTGTTTTGATATCTTGTTTCCATTAAATTTTCCAATTTTCTTTTGATTTAATTTCTTTAGGTCAATGCAAATTTTACAAAAGTAAAATTCACTAAATAATCATAGAAAACATGTATTTAATTTATTATATATTATATTGAATTAATAATATCCATCCAAGAATTTTCCTGTATGAATTTCTTTGTATATGACTCCATAGGTGGTAAACCGACAATGGATAGGATATTATCGAAAGAGAGGGAATGTGAATTTTTAAATTTATATATTTCTATAATATTATACATTCATTCAGTTAAAATAAATAATATAATGATAAAATGATTAATATTTTATTTTATAATATTTTTTATAGGGGTTCTGAAAAAAATTTAAAAAAAAGAGAGATGATCTGATCGAAACAAACACATTACTCAGAGGAGATTAACTTATTGGACACAAAAACTATCTTAATGTTTATAGTTTAATTAATCTAGAATAAACCGATATATTATAAGGGTATTTATTGGGAGGGTTTTTTAGTGTGTTATATTTTCATGTGAGGGTTGAGTGGTTTTCAAAGGGGATGGATTAAGTTTATTTATAATTGAGGAGAGAGGTATTTTAAAAAAATGACTAGAATAATATGTCCAAGGTAAAAAAAATAATAGATAACTTTTAACATTTTAAATCATATATAATAATAATAAAATTGTATTCAAAAATTTAGACCCCATTATAATTCAAATTCATTAGTTTATTAAAAAGAAAGCTGAAAAAAAGGAAAGTTGTAACTCTAAGAGATCACATTTGAATTAAATGTTAGGGAATGTTATTTTTATGGTTTGGATGATAATTTTATTGTATTTTAAATACTCATTTATGAAATTAATTTTATCATGTCCAAACCTAATGTTCTACAATTTATTATGTAATTATTACATCAGGAATGTTGTAATTCAAGAAATAATGGTTTTGGGAAACACTATATTTTTAACATTCACTTGAAAATTGATGTATTTAGTAAAATTAACAAAATATCACCCTTGTGAAATTAAAACATTAATATTTTAAAAAAATTATTTTAGAAAAATAAAGTTCTTATCATATTTAATTTTAATTTTATATTTTATATTTTTTGATTTTTAAGAAATACTTGAAAATTCAGTCTATTAAAAATATTATTATATTTTATTTTATTTCCGTAACAATTATATTAATATATTGGGAATTATAATATTTATATTTACTTAAGTTTAATATCATAAATATTATTAATTTTAAAATTTATTATTTTGAGGTAAAATTATTATTCCAAAAGTCATGTTACTATTCCCAAAAGTTGGGTTATTATTCACAATGTTCAGGTTACTGTTCCAAGGGTCACCTTACCATTCTAGTATTCAAATTACCTACAATATATACAACATCATTCATTCACTAAGTATTGAAAAATATTACCCATTGTAATATATTTTCATTTTCTAATATTCGGATTGGCTTACTAATAGTTTGCTTCATTTCTATAGTGTTTTCCATGGGTAAAATGATCATGGAAGAATATGGTGATCCATGTTTTCCCATTTTATCTTTTCTATTCTAATTTTTTTCACAATTGTAATGTTTCGAATTTTCGATAGTTTTTGAGATGAATAATTGAATGATATTTTTTTATAAGATAATGGTTTCTTGGATTGTTTGTATTTTTTATGTATAATATTATATAATATAATATAACACACATTTATTCAATAAAAAAATATTACTAATAAACATTTGGTAATTGTGGAGGTCCATGTTAATCATTAAAACTATTATTATTGATGGGAAAGAAATTCAATAATAGTTATTTTAGTCCTAATCACATGATGTTAAAATATAAGTCATAATGTCCCCAATATGAGACTCCTCAGTCCATTTTTTTTTTTGAAAAGCCAATATTTGGTGTAGTGAGAACTACAATAACATGAACATCATACAACCAAGAAAACCAAATTCCACAATCAAATGACAAAATTCATAATTCGAACTATCATCACCACCTTGGTCCATTTCCCACATCATGTTGAGTACCATGATAGAAATCAAACACATTATCCCACTAGATCAACGGTGTGGTACAACCACCTTAATCCACATTCATCATTGTTAAATAACCATCATCATCATTAAAAAAACACACAAATAGAACATCAAATATCATCAAAACCCTCATCGATGAATATTCTCTCGGAGGATAGCAGCACAACCACCGCAAAAAAACTGAAACCGATCAACACAAAGAATAAAACCACAATGTGGTAGACACTCCAAAATCCATCATAATGATCAAGCCCCCCAGTAGCCCATGAAAGATTTAAATCCACCCTTGAGAAGCACCTCATGAATGTCCATTTAATTCCCAAAAATAACATCCTAAAATTCCTTGATTACCACTATATAAATCTAACTTGAAAAATATTGGTGGAAAACATGTGTGAGAGCAGAGTATAGAGTAGAAAAAGTGCTAAACAATGAGATGTGATCACCACCATGACCACTGAATCATACATTCATAACCACCACTAGGATAATAAAACCCGGAAACCAATATGGGCATCAGAGAAGAACAGAAAATAGGACAATAAAAATTGAAGAAAATAACGAACCTCGTCTCTAGTGAGCTGAACCATTCACCATATTGTATTATATGGATGATGGTGATGAATCGACTACCAGAGAATATATCCTCCTTAACAAGGATGGATATTGGTGGAATTCATCACCAAAAACCCTATATCTTTCAGAACCAAGTGCATTCCCCATTCCAAAAACTGGAAATTTTGTATTTGGAATGAATTCTTAGGGTGGACCCCATATTAATCAACCTTTTTGGGATGTTCTCTTATAGAAGGTATGACCTTGATTGGGATAAAATTGAAAAGAAAAAATTGAAGAAATATCCTAGATTTTTATTTAGAACAATGCGGTGAAAAATGATTGGTACGATCATGGAATTCTAAAACACTAATACCAAATGGTCTAAGGCAGTGTTTCGTATTGATATGAGTAGTAGGAATAAAAAAGACAATGATGGAAGGACTATCAAAGGTAGCCACCGAAGATGAAGGGATCCAAATAATTTCATCACATCGGATCCATAATTTAGGACCTATACTGTGTTGTGAGGAACCAAATAATGCCCATATTAGGGCTCCTTAAGAGCCCCCATATATGAAACAGAGAACAATAAAAACCCTTGTTCATGATATATGACAGTCCTTTAACCATTTCAAGTGGATTATTGGTGAGAAAATTTCCCTTACATGATAATCAGATCTGATTAAGTTGTTATTAGATAAATAACTGAAATTCAAATAATATTCTGTAATTTATAGAAATATATGTTCCTTGATTAATATCTCTAAATTATGTGTAGTGATACCTAGATCGCATATCCTAGACCCATTCACGAATTCCAATAATGAAAATTTCATAGTTGTCTCCTAGAGGAAATTTTGAACAAATAAAATTCCCACTATAGTGATTTCACCTTTCTTGTAATGTTTCATTTTCCAAAAGATCTTATATTGATGATAATCCCAATTCCCACTAAAAATGAGTATAATTTTTCATAAAAAATTATCACATGAACTATGTATGGGTAAATTGAATTCTATGTTCTACATATATGATGGATTTATATAGCTTCCCCTAGTATAGAATCAAACTTGAAAAATATTACAAAAATTAAACTCTCCCCTAAATATTATACAAATTTACAAAATATATTTCATTGTAGTGGTCATAATATATGAACCTTATCCCAAAAATCTACCATGAAAAATATTGATCTATGTAGGTAGCACTTCATTTAGAACAATGTTTATCCAAATTCTTAATCGTTAGGACATGTAAAGATTCCTGGATTATTTGATCTAGGCCCAATCATGAATACAAATAAAAATATTCAAACCATTTAAATGTTTATATCTATCGATTTATAACTATCTTCCCTCATTTGTTTCATCATTCTCATTAATCCATATTAGTTTTATCATGATTTATATCTACACAAAGACCCACTAAAGAGGCTATTTTTATACAACCCTCAACTAAATGACATCTATGTTCTTATCACATGATGTTAAACTACAAGAAATTTGGTCCACCCTATATGACCTTAATACTACTCAAAGTGCCCTCCTTTAAGTCCCATTTTCACTACATGAGAGGTAATTCTAATAAATGGTTCCCGATATTGTGTTTTTCTCCAAACAAGAATCAATATAAAATTCCTCCATTACATTTTTACTATAATAAATAGAGATTCATAATAAATATATGAACTCCATATAGAATGATTCATATTCCCTCCAAAAATTTACTGATATCTGAATCAAATATTTTGGTCCCATCCACGAGTCATCATCCATATCAACTCCTTTCAAAGTAATCATAAAAACCAAAGTGAAGGAAAAATAAAGACTAAAATTATTTCACAACCATTCCTAAATTTACTTTATCATAAGTTATACATTGTGATTAGGGTGTCTTGGATAACCATAAACCAGTCATAGTTATTTATCATGAGCATATGAAACTCTATAGGAAACTTATGTGTACTCCCAAATATGTCATATCAACTAGAGGAATCATCATCATAAAGAGAGTATCCCGAAATCTATATATTCCCTAGAGAATAGAAATAGAAATCATCACTAAAATGTGGTAAATTATAATCTCTAATATATCCATTTTGGATTATTAATTTTGATCCAAGAACCTCATGTAATGATTTAGTATGTAATGAAATCCTACTCAAAAGTTTTTGGGACATTATTATTCATTGAGGCCCATTTAGGTTTTCATCCTCACCCATCTAGTCCATGATTCATCATTATAATATATGTGCATCCCATATTGAGATAAACCATAATATTAGGGACCTATATTAACATCATGTTTTTCTTCTTCATTGCTACATAAATTGACTCAATTATTGGTGAATGCTATAATACCAAGAACACTTTCCCTCATTGGTCCAGATTGAAAAACCATAAAATAAAAGTTAAAATAATGTAAATATTTTATGACTAATTCACCATTAATTGAGTCTTGAGAAAAAGTTAATTACCACTCTATAATCCCCCCACATATATGTATTAATCAAAGGTATGAGTGTAATAAACAAAACAAAAAGTAAAAAGAAGCATATAGGGATAACCATATACCCCTTGATAAATCCATGTGATTCTTGAGAGGCCCACTAGTTAAGGACAAAATTAATGTGATGGAATATAGTATTTATTCAAACCAATTGTGTCTTAAATACTTGGTGGCATAACCTCTGGGGTGTAGAAATACTTTTTGAAATTTCCTTCATTTCATACAGCTATGGAATTCCTGTATTTTTTAAATACATATAAACCTTTCATGATGGTTGATAATGGGTTTATTTGACTATGAAGGACACTTATGTTGTACTATGAATACATGTTCCCCCATATGGATAAGTATATGTTTCCATTTCATGGAATGTAATCCATAGGAATATACTTCCTAATGGGATGATCCTATAATCGTTTTACACCCATAAACCATTGAAGTGGTACCCATCATTTGAATATGGTCTTTGGTCATCCCTGATATATGTGTCTCATCTCATCACTTAGGATTCACATCAATTTAATTATGATTTTCACATCTCGTGTTCTAGTTATTCAAGTGAATATAGAACCCTGGATTTCATTTACTTGTATGTTGAGATCATTTTTTAGGGGAAATTATGTCATATCTCTATTGAAGTTGTGAGTAGTCCTTGTCACACGACCTTAATATATATGATGCCAAGGTCGGATATTGATGTTTGTAAACTAAATTACCTTATATTTTGGAGTATAGTATAATGAAATTGAGATCTAATCATTGTTTTTTTCTATTCCCTATCTATGTTGGATACTACACTCATTGGTCAATAATGTATGACCTAAAAAATTAGTAACCTTTAGTCCATTTTCATAAAAATCATATGTCCTTTCTGTCTCATTCTACAATGAAAATCACTTAATCGTATTATCCTCCCATATATCACACAATCAAGCTCTATAACACTATTGGAGAGTGCCTGTTCTCAATACCTGATGAAAACAATCAGTCTAATTATGCTGATTAGGTTATGATCATGATGTTTTTTATATCATTAGCAATAATATTTGTACATTATATTCAGGTCTATCTCACTAATGATAATGGATAATCAACCACACTTTTATATGGTAAGATCTATCTGACCTTAAACATTAAAAACTATAATCCATGAACATGGAACATAATCTATATTCACCTATATAGATCAGTGATTTTAATCGATACATCATTCATGTAAGGGTTTTTCCTTAGTCACATTGTTATACAAATCTCCCCACATTTTATCAAATTTATTGAACATAAAATATTTGTTACACTAGTACAAAAGAAGAAATATACAAATCTATATATTATTAGCGCTAGAGAGAATTTAGTTTCAAGGATTCAATTACCGATTCTAAAAATTGAAAATAAAGTGTACACCTTATCAGTGTCAAAAAAATCCCTGGTAAACTGTATCCTTTAATATTGTTTTTAGAGCTAAAAAGGATACACTTTATCCCTTCTTTTTATTTTCATTGATATTGGTCCTGATCACTTTTACAAGTCCCACATTGAACTATCGGAATTATAACCTCTTCATTATATATTATTCCACTATATGACTAGCTCAGAATCCTAAAATGGGGATGGTCTCCCGTATACACAATTCACATATTCATATGGTCACATGGGCCTAAGTGGGGATTGGTCTACTCTTGCCATCCCCTCGTATATCCAACATGCAAACGTCTATGTCTGCCCACCATATAGGTTACACATATATCGATCGAAATTTTCTAATATATACAAAAAATTTAAAATACGTATTAGAAATACTAAAAATATTTTTAATATTAAAAATATATAAATAATTGAAATAATTAAACAAATACAAAATAAAATTGAATACATTTAAAAAAGATTAAAAAGTTTAATAAATTTTAATAAATTTAATTTATATATATATATATATATATATATTAAAAATATTAATAAATACAATATATTAAATATAAAAATATATAAATAAATTGCAGGAAATTAAAAATAAAAAATTTAAAATTTTCAAATTAAAATATATTAAAAAATACAAATTAAATAATTAATAATAAGAATAGATAAATTTAATTTTATTATTTGAAAATTATAAAATTTTAAAAAATAATATTTATATTAAATATAGATGTATAAGTTTAATAAATTTAAATAATTAAACATAAAAATTAAAATTAAATAAAATAATAATTATTAAAAATCATATTAATGAAAAAATTATTAATTAATTTGAATGAATTTAATATATATTTATATATATGTTCATTATAAATAGTAATAAATAATGTATATTAAATATAGATTTATGAAATTAATAAAATGTATTAATTAAATACCTACTAATGTCTTATTATTTTTAATTTTTTTTTAAACATATTTATTCATTAATACAATTAATATTTTTAATATATTAATATAATCATATATATATATATATATATATATGTATAATATTTCCTAAAATATGATATATATAATGAAAAGTATATATGCATGCGTAAAATAAGTCATATATTTAGTGTAGAATGATTCATAAAAAATTTAATATTAATTAAAAATATTGACTAATGGTATCAAGTAATGGTCAGTAAATTGAATGTCTTTTGATTTGTAAATTTAAAAAATATCCTATCAATGTTACAATAATTCCACACATACCAATAAATAATTAATGAATACTTATGTACATTTCATATGCACAAATATACATGTAACTAATGAAATTTTATATACAAACACATAAAACTAATATTTATGTAATTTATTCGATTTTTGACATTCAAATTAGAATTTAATTTAGTAACATGTCATATATATTATGTTATGTTTTAATAAGTAAAATTTATTTATTTATTTTTAATATTATCTAAATTAGTATTGTTTATTCATTTTCCATATTTTTTTTATTTTTTAAGAATTTAGGAATTTAATAAAATCTATTTTTATTTATTGGTATAAAATTCGTTAATATTTCAATTATGTATTAATATAAATTTCAATATATATCCATATTTTTAAAAAATCTATTTAATTAATAAAACATATCCATTTTTTCTAAATTTTATATGTGTACTCAATTTTAATTAATATATTTGACTCATTTTTAACAAGAAGGAAATTATAATTATATTTTCAATAATAAAGTTAAAAATATATTTGTAAATTTTGATATTTATAATTATAATCAATTTTTTTTAAAATGTATTATATGATTATAAATAAATAAATATTTATATAAATAATATTAAAAAATTATAGTAAATATTTTTATATAAAGAATATATTTACTATATTTATGTTTATATTTATTTATTAATTAAATATATATACATATTTAAAATATATATAATTTTATAAATACAATAAATATATTTAAATAGTGAATATATTAAATATATTTATATTCATATTCATATTTATTTATTAAAATATATATAATTATAAAAATATATATAATGAAATAAATATATTTATAATTATCAATAAATAATAATATTTATATTTAAAAATATATTAATATATAAACATATTTATTATTTTATTTTTACAGAATTAATACAATAATATATTTATAATTATGAGTAAATATATATTTCATATATAAACATATTTATATAAATATTAGTAAATAATTATATATTTAAATAATTATAAAATATAATAAATATGTTTAAATAATGGTTATATTTAATATATTTATAATTATCTATATTTATTATATATATATATATATATCTAATGAAATAAATAAATTTATAATTATTTACAAATATTTATTTATATACTTAAAAATTTATTCATTTATAAATATAATTATAAAACATTATCGAAAATCCAACATTATTAATTCTAATGTAATACCACTCATAATGAATTCTTTTATCAGTTCATATTAAATTTTCACTGATAAAACCCCTATTTATCAGTTCTCTTTTGATTGCACTAACAATACACTCTTAGATATTACTAAAAGAACCCTAACAACACCAATTTCTGTCACGCCTCTCAAACTCTCTCAAAATTCAACTACTATGGTTTCTCCCACTCGAACATCACTCGGAAAAATCAATTCTCAAATCTGTGGTTGGTTTTTTTCTCCTCCTATCAAATTTAATGCTTGTTTGTGTTCAATGGTGCATGTTAGTGCATTGTTTTCTTGACTTGATGATCTTGTGGGTTCTATGGTTTCTATCTCCTTCATTTTATCCTCAATACTTGTTATTCTTTATCCTCCCTCGCTACTTCATGGTATTATCCGTACCCTAGTTGGGTTCCAGTTCTAAATTTTTAATTTCTCGATTCATAGGGTATTTAGTTTCAATTTCTGGATATTTTTAATTAATATTTATTTTTATGTATTTTTTTAATGGTTTTTATTACAGTTTTATGGTTATGAATTCTAAAATTATGATTAATTTTAATGGGATAATTATGGATGTCCAAATTTTGTAGTATTTATTGATTTTTTTTTCTTATGGGGGTTATGATTTAAAAAAAGATGAATGTTTTGTGGCATAATTCATGGTGTGTTTTGAGATAAGTATTGGAAATATGGTTATGGGATGATGACTTGGGATTTGAGATTGGATGGATTTGTTGACATGTGATCAATTATGATGTTTTTTTCCTAGGGTTGTTTGGTGATTCAATGTATGGGTTTTAGACATAGTGGCAATCTAAAATCTTGTAAATATCATTTTATATAGTCATTAAAATCGGATATCTGACATGTCATATATGTTTAATATAGAATTATTAAACATTTTCTTCCTATAATTCAACTATGAGTTACAAAAAAATATTAAATTATATTTGATAAATTTTAAGTATAATAGAAATTTGTATTTTTCTAATATTTTTTTTCAATAATGTATAACTACATTTTCATAATGATAGATGTTATAGGATAGTAGTACTATGACTTGTCATTCCACATCCCCTATCCAACAAGATGGGTTGAGGCCTCATCTTGGTATACCCCTTCCCTTTTCCCACAAGTTTTGATTAATACTAGTTTATATATATATATATATATATATCTTGTTGGGAAGAACTTGTTTTTTCCACCCCTGCATCGAGATATAAATATTGGGATACTTGTAAAGAATGGAAATGAAGTTGAGGACCCTGCTCCTGTAGGGGTAATCAATTTAATATTACATATTTTTATTTTTAACTCTTCAATATGGTCCATCTTTATTCCTTATTTTTTAAATATTTACCATATTTTACACTTTATATTTACAAATTTAATTAAATTTTTATTCACATAACCTTTTTATCTACTATTTATACACCTTTAGTGATTTCCTACTATGTATTTTTTTATTTTACACTACATAGACTAATAAGTGGGAAAAAACCTCCCTTATAATAATTTCCATTTACTTTGGGATAATATTAATTATAATATCACCTTAGTGAGTCATCTATGTTTGTTACTGAAGAGGTATCAGTTTCTATATCATAGTATGAGCTACTAGAGTTTATCTACAATCATTTTTAGATATTCTATAATTATTCTTAGTTTATCTTCAATATTAGACTAAATATGATTTTAATTCTATTTTATAAATATTTTATACAATGTGTTTCACATTTTTAGTTGTATTTTCATTTATGTTGATAGTTATGGGTTATTTACAATCTTTTTGTATCCTCGTGTGGCATTTTTTATTATTGTTTTATTCCTGGATGATTTTATATATGGATGAGTTATTCCAAATTTCATGTAAATAATCCCCATGAGATCTCTCTATAAAAAATTGGTAAATAATTTCCCAACAATTAGTTGATATAGAAAACATTATCAACCAATTGCTAAGGACTAATGATTATTCAGGGTGTTGTAGTGAATGTGAATCAAGTGTCATGGGGTATTAATGTCATTGATAATACATAAAGCGTCATATTTTTCTTCTATGAATATTATTGATATTATGGAATCAAAATTATAATAATTTAATTATTATTGATAATTATATTGATGTTTATAAAATAGAGTAAAACATCAAATATTGATAGAAATAAATTTTTTGAATGGATAAGGGAATTGAAAAATATTGTAAGGAAGCTTTGTATATATTGGAAAACACTATCTCCATATAGTACACTATTTGTTTCCATAACCATGATAGTAATTATCAAATACATAATAACTTTTAAAACAATTGTTTATTCAAATATACATCACCACCAACATTTTAACCACTAACCTTCCAACCATTACATTTTATATATTTTTTCATTCTAAAATATAAAAATAAAAATCCAAAAGATAGTTATAATTATTTGAAAATAAAACCTATAAAAATCTATTTAAAAAATATTGATAATACGTATGATTAGATAATAAATCAATTAAAAATTTAATTTTTTTTAAAAAACATAAAAATATTTATATAATTTTAATTAACATTGAAAAAAATTTCCAATGACATGTACCATATTTATTATTATAGAGATAAATAATTTAATAATACTATCATTTAATCTCAAAAAAACTATTAGTCTAGTAAAAATTCTAATTTTTAATAGAATAAAAATTTTATAAATATTATTCAAATTTAAAATTATATTTATAATTATAATAAAAAAAATTAAAATGTTCATTAAGAAATCAGTTTAATAGAAAAAAACCATTTTTTAATAAAAATAACAATGAACTAACCAATTTATTGAATAATAAAATTAATAAAATTAAGCAAAACAAAGTCACCCTGTCCTTCACCTTCATATATATCATCAATAACAAATCCATCCATTTGATTCATAAAATCTCAATCTCCATGACACTGTGTCAAAATATTGTAATTACATGACCTGATATGTTCTTGGTAAAGATATTGGTACTCTATTTTAGAAATCTAGGTCACAATTAGACAAAATATAATAAAAATAATTTACAAGGGAAGTATTAAATCCAATATTAAATATATTTTTTCACACATATTTATTAGTGATTGTTATATTAATATATATTTTTACGTTATTTATTTGAGTAAGAAATCAATTTTATTAACATTTTTAATATTTTAGTTTATAATTATGAAAGAAATTATTATTTCAAATCCCTTAATTTATAATATAAAGTATGTCAGAACATGTTAAATGGGAATAAATTATAGAAGAATTTTTTTCCATGAAGTGGATACCTATCATTGATAATATTTCAAAATGTATGGAAACAAGTGTCGGTGGTTGAACCACACATTTTTGTGGTCAAATTTCACATATTATTTAAATTTATCATTACGTTTTTGGATCTTTAGTTATTCTACGTTCAATTTTCCATTGATAATTGATAGTCACATAATATTTTTTACTCCCTTAAATTTTCACTCAGACTGTCTGTGAAACACCTCCTAACCCAACACATACCATGTGAAGAAATGAATAACCTTCAAGTCCCCTCACTTCATGGAATACCACTTATCCATGTTATGAAAACTATCCTCTAATTACTACATTTTTTAATGGGAATATGTGCACTTATGAAATTCATTCCCCATAACCAAGGCATTTAACTTTTCATAAAGATATTGAAGGACTTATTTGAATATTTAAATATCAATGGTTGTCTCATCCATGATGTGTATTAGACCATACAACTGATCCTTATCACAGTCATTCCTACCAAATATCTAGTTATATGCATCTTCATAATGCCTCTACTTTTTCTACTTTAGGTATCAAACTATGAAATGTTTTCTAGTGATTCTCCAAACCTCAGCCTGTGAATATTTATATTTAAGGATACAACTTTTAAATTCATTATATTTATCTCCCTAATAGTTATTATTTTATTTAGTTCCTTGAGACCCATTCCCCATATCTTCTGTACATGCGCCTTTTCATCATGATCTACACTAACAAGTTATAATCCCATACTGGCTACCAGTGATCATTTTTTATAAATTCATTGGATAACACCAACCACTAGTTGAGTAAATCTTCTCTTAAATTCAAATACCCTTGTCCATAAATTCATACTGAAATTATTTTAAACAGTCAAATATTAGGTTCCCCATATTATAATTATATATAACATTCTACTTTGATTATGAATATCTTATGTGTATTAATTTTTATTTTGTAAAAAATTCATATTTTGTGAAGATAATCGGAACCAAATTAATCTAAAATACATTACCACTAGTTTTATGAAAAAAGAGTATGAATATGGAGTTAAAGAGATCATCATGTTTGAAATAAATCATGAATAAGACCCTTATCATGTTATTTATACATGATTAAATTGTTATTTAAGTCAAATTAGACTATTAGAGTTAAAATAACATTTGATTTTTCATGGAATAGATCTGAGATATAAATGTTTCACTATAGATAGGTAAAAAATGTTCATGAATATTGGGAAGATATGGTGGGTTATTGATCATTTAATATAAATACTACTATATATGATGATATAATTTATATGAATGAAATTTAAATCAAAATTTAATCTGAACATCAGCATTATTGAAATTTTTTTAGAAGTTATATAGCTTATTAAGAATCAATATATACTGGTTTTACTAAATACACTACATTTTTAGAAGTATTGAAGTAATAAAAATTAAAATCATTCCTCAGATGGAGAGACACAAGATTTATACAACTACTTGGTCTCCTCATTGATATAATACAAAAATAAAATGATCTTCCTAATATAACATATGATGCAAAAAAAATTATACTAAATGGTTACAGTTTCCAAAAAATACATTCTTTTACAAATGATATCATATTGCTTTCATGACAAATGTATCACTCATAAAATACCCTAATAGTGGCCCAGATCGATGATAGAAAAATAAATAAAGTCTTTAGAAAGTTTTAAGGTAGTTAACTAAAATTCCATGGATTAAAAGGCTATATGAAAGCTATGATATGTTGAAACAATTGAAATTTCATACATATACAAGAATTAAATATCCTAAACTTCATCATCCAGTAAACTCTTCTTAGTGGAAGATAATTTATTTCGAGTATCCTTAATTTGGAAATGAACCAAGAAAATTTCATCTTGAATTATCTATGGGTAATATAAATATGTTGGTGTATGAAAAAATACAATGAGTACAAGTCCATCATTTTGGTAAATTATAACTTTCCTCCACAATTATGCATGAAGCACAAATACATTATGTTGTATCTATTTAAATATGGATGAAAACAACCTAGTACTGATACTGATGTCTTTTTGTATCTTTTGATTGAATGTCTAAAATTGATGTGTGATATAGTTGTAACAATTTATTATTACCATATAAGTGTAGAATTTACATTGAGGGCCATGTTGTGACATATGATAAATTACATTCATTCTAATGAAAATTTTTCTTGGATATAGAATTAAATGGATGTTGTAGTGTCCCATTTGTGTCTAATTATCAAACATAGTAAGGTTGAAACATTCCTTAAATACTATGTTTTTAGAAAATTTTAAATTATTACCTCAAGTATATAAATATAAATCACGGACAACAACATTCAAAGGGAATACAGAGCACAGTACTAATCCATCACCAATAAAGGGTGGTAGAATGATCGATAAAGTAAACATATTGAAACTAATTTTTCTAAACTATTTAAATATTCCTATGAAATAATGTTGTAAAAAGATATAAATTCTGTTTTAATTATCATATTGAAATTTTCATGTTCATTAGTAACTGTTTTGATGTCATACATGTACAACAACAATATATTTTGGTACTTTTATTTTTCATTTAAAAAAATGTTCATCAAAAATTAAAAAATGGCATCATGTGTAGGTTGTACATGATTAAAATGGATATAAGGGGAGATTTGGAACTAGTGAAGGGTATAGGGTATAATTTACTTCTTCTAGAAAAAATTACTCTATTTATAATGGAAAAAATGAAAGAAAAATCTTTTTTGGTGTAAATGTTCTTGTGTGGTATTTAGGAAATAATAATATTGTCATTCTAATAACTAATTTAATGTTATAGGGACTAAAATCATATTATTGTAACGTTTTTTTGCAATGTTATATGCCCATAACATTACATTGAATTCTTTAAAAAAATTAAGGCATGCATTAACCATACTATACTTCTTCTTTAAAGCCATGTGCAGTAAAGTTATAAAGACAAAGAAGTTTCTAATCATGAATAAGGATGTTTAAGTCATATTATTTGAATTAAAAATGTTCTTACAACTAGAATTATTTGATATAATATTTTACATTAATGTTTAAATTGATAGATTGGTGCAACTATGTGTTCTTTTCCATTATAGATGGAAGTACCCGGCTGAAAGGTTTATGATGATTTTTGAAGGGTATGGAAAGAATCAAATTTATCCAGAATATTGTATTGCAGAATTATATACTGTTAATCAATCTATTTAATTTTGTGCTGATTACCTAGAACATGACAATGGAATCAATCTCCCAATGTATTATCACAGAGGATGTATTATGGGTGAAGGTATTTTTGGAAGAGATGTTCTCACAATTACCATCATGGGGTGGGAGAAAGTGAATATTTAAATTTAACATAATAGTGTATATGTTGATCCATGAATTGAATCGTAAAAATTAATTCTGAGATATTTAAATCCATCAAGGTCTATAGGATGTATATCAAATAAAAACAATAAACATTTTATAGGAAGGTTATGGGATCATATTTAAATGTGTTATATGAAAATATGAATTCAATTTATGAATGACATTGTTGGCTATCGAGGGACCAAATTCAAATGTTACATCATATACTAGTTTTTAATAAATGGTTATATGTTCTATAAAGAAAACATTATTATAGTAGTATGATGTAAAAAAGTGTATTTATTTTTGTGGTAGAAATTACACACATTTCTGGTTCCCATACAAAAATTCTATAAATGAAAATATGAAATATTTTGGCCTTATGAATCAGATATATATGTTGGATTATACAACATTTCAAGGGATGATTATTGAAAATTGGTGGATAACAAGATTATGATGAAAGTTGATGAAATAGGTTTTGTGAAGTTGAATTTTTTTGGATGGGGAAAAGGAGATGTTTTCATAAGGGAATCCCAAGATGTTCAAATATATTATGTCTCATATACATAAAATAATTACTATTTTATTTTCTTGTTGGAGAATTAAAAATGTGTAAGACTACAAGGATATTCAATAAAGTATCACACCTTAATTAAGATATCACAATTAGTTCATGGTGGTTCCAATGTTGATAATATTTTGTATGTTATAGGTGACCACTAATAGGGGATTTGGATTCTTTATAGAGGTTTCAAATACCTTCAATATTTAAAAAAAGATATTTCAATTAGAAAGTTAATATTTTATTAATATACTATTATTTCCCTAATAGTATTATGTTTTCTCTTCTATATTAACATAATATAAATTAAATTTTTTAATAATCATGCGGGCAATGTCTTCGGAAGAAGATGATGTTACCAATTTCCTAGATTAATAGGAGGATGATGATGAAACTACAGAATTATTATCGGATCAACAACATGGTGATGAAAAAACAATAATGGAACATCATCATAGTGGGGTCTAATATTATGATGTAAATAATTAAGGGTATCAAATTTGAGGTTGTATGGAATCATTCTAACCAACCTATTTACCCCAACTAGTCAATGATCATTAGTTATTTTGGGGCCACAACAAGGATGAATGTTCTGATTGATATAGAGTCCTAAAGCCAGGTGTATCCCATAATAAAGGAATCCCTTTGGGAAGATATAATGGTAATGTTATGATAAACATTATATATATTACTAATAAATTATATAACGAATGTTTTATTTAATTTTTATTATTCATTATAGAGTTCATCTTTTTTAAATTATTTATATATGAAATATGTTCTTAGTGGCTGTTGGAAAATACTATAGAGGCTTTTTGAATCTTCTTACCTAGTTGTATCATAAGGATACTGAGGAAAATATAAATCCCCAACCTCTTGTTCCCTATGAAGACATTATAAAGATGGAAACATGGAATTCCTTCATCAATTATTATGATGAGAAATCATTTAATGTTCTCTGCAGTTGATAAAATATTATTTTAATATAACTATGTCTTCCAATTTTATTCAAAATTATTAATTTATAAAACAGAAAAGGTGTGATAAAAATAAATAACATGCTTCAAAACCAATGTACCCCTATGATAATGAAATGATGGGGTATGCATTACTAGAGAAGAAATTGGAATGAATTTTAAATCTTTAATAAATGTTTTATGTGACAATAAAAAAATATGTACTTTTTAAAAATACATATTGATGAATCAAAATAAAAAGCCATGTTTATCCCATGTCATGGGCAATATAAGTATTTTTGCGTAAATAAGGCGGGAAAAATAATTAATAAAAATAGAAAATAAGTATGGGAATCATGTGTAAGTATGAAATAATAGTAATTAATTATTTTTTAAAAATGTTTATTAGAAAAGTATCTATTTTTGTATCTATATTTTCTTTACGGATGAAATATAATAATTGAATGTGACCTTATCAGAAGAATAAAAACTTATAGTATCTCTGATGTATCTTGAAGAATATGGTTGTGTTAGAGGTGTAGGTTTTGGAGTGTCTCCTTAAATATTTTTCATGAAGACAAAACCACAATATGATGCATATAAGATGATGAATGGAATTTAGGAAGTAATATATACTTTAAAAGATATTATTTTCTGGTCTCGATTGGATTACCAATATATGTGAAATGATCAAATTAAAGTAGTGGTTGAAAAGATATCATCAAATGAAAAAAAATGAACCCCATAGTTTTGAGGCTTGAAATTCTAGTCAACTATATAACTTAACAAAAGTAATCATTATTGTCACTGCTATAAATCTTAATATGAATAGAAAAATTCAAATAATTTTATCTGACTAAAATTATACAAATTTAATTTTCATGTGATTTTTAAATATCAACATCCACACACCTTCTTATGTGTGGGGTATAGTAACTGACATCTCGGGATATATGAAAAAAATAATGAACTCCCAAAATATCCCTTGAGTGAGGGGATTTAAGTAGATCAAGAGTCGAGCACTGAGTTTCCTATTCCACATGATGATCCTTATATTAAATTGGTCAATGATGTTATTGGAACATTCATATATTTGTAATATATTCAAATAATGATTCATGATGTATATCGTTAACTCATTTTTTTTAGATGAAAAACCTATAACAGCTGTTAAAAATGGCCAGAAGATAGGTATGAAATTATATATAGATAAAATTATGGGGAAACAAAATGTTTGATCATGAATATCTAGTGAATAAACCTAAAAAACAAAATACCATATTAGAGTACCTACACCCCACCAATTCCACTACAACTTATATTATCATTACAACTTCATACATACACCACATATAAAGATAGATATATGTCCAACATTCTATATGAGGAATAAATATTTGTAAAATTCATTATAGATAAGGTGGGTATCAAGATTATAAATTATATACAAAATTTTGAATGGTTTGGAGTCTAAATGTTTAATAAATACATGATCGACATCTTCATAGTATTATTATCCAAACAATGATCAAACATGTTCATTAAATTTTCTGACTTTTAAAATTTTCTCTTGGATATTATATTACTAATATACAAATGGGAAACCATGTGAATAATTATTTGGCCTTATTAATTGTTGTATCATAAATATGAGAGAAATTTTAATGGAGTTAAAAGAAATTGATAAGAAAATAAGATTCCTTAAAAGAGTTATCTAAGAAGAATATAAATGATGATAGACTCTTTTTGATTAATACAATGCAGGTGTAAAAGTGTATAATCAAATCATAAATAATACATATTCATTTCATTACATATTTTTTTTAATGATGTATTGGATACTGATTTTAATCAACCTGGATATCCCAAATATTATTTTTTCGGATCCAATTCAGGTATAACCAATAAATTGACAACAAAACATGTGTATTGTTAATTTGTAAATCAATATAATGAACAGTTTATAAATAAAATTTGAGATATATATTTTATTATGTGTTTTATAAAGGACTTTTTTATTAATGGAATACCACTAAACATAGGCTAAATCCAGGTATGATTTTGGTGATATGAATATAGTAACCATGTGGATTACATCAAATGGAAACATATTACTCTATATATGAAATATTTGACTATAAAATTGATTTAATTTTTTTTTAATGTTTCTAATGTATCTAAATCATGATAATACTAATGATTGCAGAAATGTTGTTTTCATATTGATGAATGAAATCATAATTCATGGAAATACTGGCATCACAAAATAGTTAATTTCATAAGGTAATTACAATTTAATTAAAAAAAATTATTTATCATTGGTTTATCAATATTTTCTCATTACTACCACTATTTTTAACAACATTAATTCTGAAAAAATGAAGTAAATTAGTTTATACATTATTGGGAACCACACATCGTTTTAAAATATTTTCTAACATCACATTTAGGTGATTTACTATTAATTTTGTGATGTAGTTATATATATGACCATAAAAATATATTTGGGGTGTAAATCATTAGTATCACAATACATATATTTTATTTTTGATCATTTTTATCAATTATAAGTATAATAGAGGAAATAATTTTTTTATAAATAAATGAAAAGAATAGATGTTGGAAGAATGAATACATACATCATTTTTAGGTGACTTACCCCTAATTATTTAGTTAATTTTATCATTAATTTACCTAAATTTTTAGATAATTTTTGTATCATTTTTATCTAATACTTTTTTTTAAATTTACAATCCAGTTCCAAAAAAAATTAAATTACTCAAAACCAAGAAATTATGCTCATATTGTTTTTAAACATTATTTAAATGATCTATAAGTCCTTTGTGATGTGTAGGAATTGAACAAACATCAATCTAACACCCATTTTGGTCAGTCGGAATCAAAATATTTATTTTAATTAAAAAGGTGTTTTATTTTAAAACATAGATAAAATTTTCAAAACCTAGAAAATGATCTTGGATTGGTCTCAAGCTTCAAGAAAAAATCCATAATTCATTACACATGTGTAGGAAATTACCGCACATAAATATGAAACTCGATGTGGTCAATATGACTCTAAGTAAATTTTTTCAATAAAAGGTGTATTTTTTTGTTAAAACATACTAGAAATAGTCTAAAAATGAAAATGAGCTCAGGTTGTACACATATATCCTAAAAATATGTGTGAATAATACTTATTTATTTTATTTCATCATTAGTTTACCTACTTATTTTAGTTTATTTCATCAATATTTTTATTAATTACTTTCATATTTATATTACACAAAGATCATGAATAAATGAAATATTCAACAATGATGATTAACACATTTACTATAATTATGAAATATACAAAGTTGATTCACTCATGATGATGTAGTTTTCTATTTATTCTCCAATTAATTCAATATTATGGGTTATCAAACAACAATATTATTAGAGGACCCAAGATATTGAATGTATTGTGGGATAAAAAGGCAATGTTGAATCAACCAAACCTCAATCTAATACAGAGTTTACCCAATATACCCAGTATGATTCAAATTGTGTGGTTTATATTTATCCATTATGTTTTATTTGTGTATTTTTTTATATTTAGTTTTAGTTTATTTTTTATAGAATTATGAACATAATAATTTATTTCATATACAGGTAGATAATGTTTCATGAGATCGAGTTATATTTTTAAGGAATCACATGTTCAGGAGATATTTGAGTTTATGAATTCAATTGAGATTATAAAAATATAAAAATGGTTCAATAATGAATACAAACATCCATTGAATCTGAATTCATACTACTTATTTAGTTAATTTTGTCATCATTTTTTCTAATACTTGTTAGTTATCTTCCTTATGATTTTAATATAATAAATATTTATTTATTCCCATATATTTTGTGATATCATATTTTTATTTATGAAATATACAAAATGATATAAAAGTGTGTACATGATCTTTATGGATAGAAGATGAATCCCCATGAGGACTTAATCCTAAAGTGTTTATGAAAAAAATGGTGTTTCAACTTCCATAAAAATGCAACATGTTCTCTATTTTTTGTCTTGTTACATATAGTTTATATCATAACACACATCACATATGAAATAATAATCACCTCAATTTGATACATAGTGTGCTCAGTGTGAATTAAATTATATTGTTTTAGTTTATAATTGACATTTTAATTCAAAACACATATAAAAAATTCAATAAAAATAAAATATATTAATATTGTTTTTGATACATTAGGTAAATTATCCATAAGCCATTTATGATGTTTATGAATAATATGTTCCTTAATATGATGCACTCTATGACCAAAATGACTCTATGTGTATTTTTTTATTAAAAATTTACATTAATTTTAGTAAAAAGATAAGTGGCGTAATCAAAATTGAGAAAATGAATTTGTATTTTTTTAATGATTTTGAAAAATAACCCATATTTTATTTTTTATATATAAGAATCCAAAACACCTTAATATGATTCATGGTGTTCATAATATGACTCAAATTGTCCGTTGTCAGTTTCAAATTGAAATTTATGTTCAAAAAATGCGCAACTCATGAAAAACTGAGAAAACAAAATTGTATTTTCTTGATAATTTTGGAGAATGATACATAAGACATTTTTGACGTGATGGAATCAGTATCACATCAAAACTAAACAACATTTTATTGGTATGACTCAAAATACTTGTTTCTATTTTAAAATGACATTTTAGTAAAAAACAGAGGTTACATACTCAAAACAGGGGAAAAATAATCCAATTGTTTTTATACATTAGGAAAACAATCTATAAGCCTTGTTTTAATTTTAGGAAATTTTCCTCACCTCAATATAATGAACAGTATGACTTATATGACTCCAATTGTGTCTTTTTATTTTAAATTTACATTATTTTTAGTAAAAAAATATATCAACATTCTCAAAACTGCAATAATCATTCAAATTAGTTTGAAAATTTTAGAAAATGATTTATTAGTAATTTTTTATGTGTATGATTATTATTCTCCATAAAATGACACACATTTTTTCCAATATGTCTCCATTTTTATATTATTATTTTAACATTGAAAATTTAGTTAAAAAGATATTCCATCCTTAAAAACCCAGAAAACTGGCTCAGATTTTCTTCATAATTTTGTAAAATTATTCGTAATTCATTTTTTATGTGTATGAATCATTATCACATAAAATTGACACATGATATGGCCAAGAAAATACATTATTATTATTTCTGTAATATAGTAAAATTATACATAAGTTATTTTTGACAATTAGAAATCATACACTCCTTATTATAATTCATGATAGGACTACTATGAATCTAAGTGTGACTGTTTATTTAAAATTGACATTTATTTTAAAAAAAATAAATAAATTTGAATACTCAAAACTAAGAAAACGAAATCGTATTGTTTTTATAATTAAAGAAAATGTTTCATATGTAATTTTTTGACTTTTTGGAATCAACTGCACCTCAGTATTATAAACGTTTATCCCATTATAACTCAAAGTATCCATTATCAGTTTAAAAATGGCATATTAGTTCAAAACATGTGTTATTCACTAAAAATATAATAAATGCAATAATATTATCTAAAAAATCTAGTAAAAAAATTCATATTTAATTTTTTCTGTAGGAATCAGTACCACTTCAGATCAATTCAAATTTTGATTGGTATGACTCAATGTGTGTGTTTCCAATTTAGGATGACATTTTACAAAAAAACATAAGTTCCATACTCAAAACCAGGAAGATACTTTATGCCACAAACTATCCCAGGTCAACCCTGAACCGGTCACCCAAGCCGGTCCATGACATGCTCTGAGAGGCATTCCTGATCCTCCTGGGCTGGCGACATGCTCCATGGAATCAACAGAGTATAAAAAGGAATGGTTTCTCCCAATTAAAATAAATAAATCAGAGAAAATAAAAATAGAAAAACACAAAGTAGATAAACAACATGAAATAAACAAAACGACAAATAAAAATACTAACCTGACCATTACTAAAACTCCTCATGACCCCAAGAGTCTCTCACAAAACCCCAACCAACACTCAACCACGATGAGCAAGCTCTAGTCAGACATTAAACAGAAAGTAAAAATAGGAAAACACTAAAGGCGTGAGTATTAAAACTCAGTAGGTGTGCGCAAAAAACAATCCCCAAAACACAACATTTAAATAAAGAGTTTACTTATTCTAGTATTGAAATAAATTATATGAAATATGGGTTTCCTCACACACACATTCATTCCTAAAAATTGTAACTTTCCATTTCCCTTTTTAGAATAAAAACATGTTCAATGTTAGAAAGAAAAATGTGCATCGCATTTTAAAACATTTTTAAGAAATTTTTAGAAATCCGAACATCAATTGTTATTAAGAAGGAAACATCACACACATCACACACTAGGGGTTATGAAAAAGGTGGGACACAAGGGCCATCAGCCAAACTAGACCACTCAATAATCCGCCACATACAAACAAACACTAAAGGAAACATTGGTTGTACCTAAGAGTTCATGAGACATCTAGAATACACTATACATGTGACTCACCCTAAAGGCATGCCTACTATTGATGGAATCATAATTCCCAAACATTCAGTATTGTTTTACCTGGCCTAACCAAGGTTGCCAATCCCCTAGTAGAGTGTAATACACACTAAGGGCCACTTGCTAGCACATAATCTAAACTAGTGCTTCACTCATTCTTAGAAAATTCACTTACTATGCCACGTTCCCATTTCAACATGTATAATAAAAAGGAAATTGATGAGTCAACAAAGTCTATCATGTAGCAAAAACATCACAAACTGCTCATGAAGTCATCATAGACCAATGATCACCCATGAGTCACCCCAATGAGGGTTTTCCGAAATAATTTATTAAATTAAAATACCAAACAGACCATCAACAATTTTAACGAAAATCCTAATTTCTTAATAGAACCAAAATATTTGTTCATGAATAAAAAGAAATCATATATCAATAAACCAGAACTACATTTGAAATTCTGTGAATTATGTTAAAAGGCCAAATGTGCATTCTTTCACTACTGGGTGATTGTTCATCTGGAAAATATTTCATTTGTTGCGTAGAAAATAAATGGATCTTTTTACACGAAATAAAAATTTAAAAATTAATAATATTATATTTTTTCATATTTATTAAAATAAATAAATATCAATCAATTAATAAATTCTGATTTTGAAGGAGACTGCATTTGGGCACCTAACTCAATTTGCATCGTGAACATGACGACACGACATGCCTCGTAAAGGCGCACAAGAACACATAATCCGTTGATCGTATTATTGCATTTTTTTTCACTAACATGATACAAAAACCACACACACAAATAAAAACACATAAACAATGACATAAGAAAATCCAAATGAAAAAACGGTGTCGAAACCACCTCGAGATGTTTTTATAATATACATTGCACCGTATGTACTACTAAATAATCCACCTTAAAACTTATAAAACATATTCCATAGAGTAACCACAACTTTACCCACCAAAAACCATTTCAATCACACTATTTATAATTAAATGCGAACTCGCAACACATCATATCAGAACACGAACCACTTCCATAATTAAAATGAAAAATTGCCAAATTTAATAAAAACTGTTAAATAGCACACAACTCACATCCATTAAAACACACCTTATTTCACAATATTTGGACATAAAATATAAAATGAAAGCTGAGTTCCTTTGAAATAAAAATTTTGAACAAAACTTATTAACCACAAAACATTACAAATCACTTAAACAGGTAAAATTATTACCCCAATAACGTTTTTCTACTAGAACAAAATAACCCCTCCGAGAAAAATTATTCTAGAATTCAAATAATAATAATAATAATAATTAATAACAATGAAAATAAAAATAGTTATAATGATAATGATCATAATACAAGCAATGAAGGTGCTCTTAAATTTTAATGGTAAAAGTAACTGATCCTACTTCAACTGTAGATGGACCTGTCAAAGCTGGTGTGAACCCTCATTCACACCAGAACCACACCTGTGGGATTCCAATATCTAATTAACACAATAAGATTGAATGCACAATTTATTAAATCATCCCAAAAGAAAATTAAAATTATATGCACAAAATCACATTAAAACCCGAGAAATAATAAGATAATTATCGAAGGAGAAAGGAACTACTGGGAGAGGAGGGCACCGACAAGATGTGAAACCAGGGGAAAATGTGTAGACAAGGTTGCTGCTGGGGGAGGGGCTGGTTGGACGAGAGGAGTTCGGGAGTCTAGGACATGCGGTCTAGTCGCCCGGAGCGCAGGTAAGAGGGGTCGCAGTAAGAAGGGGTGTCTTTGTGATTTGTTCGAAGGGCAAGGGGTGGTCGGGAAGCTGGCCAAGAGAAGGGGGCACACTGCCGGTGTGAGCTGGAGGAGCTGGAGTGGTCAGGGGGGCAGCACTGCAATGGAGGTGGAGTGAGGGTGGTTGCTATGCGAGGGATGGAGGGGACAACTGGGGCGTGAAGAGAAGAGGCACGAGGGAGCTGGGTCTGTTGGATGAGAGAGGATCTGGGTTGCTGTCAGCTAGAAGGAGAGGGGTGCGGGCTTACTGGGATGAGGGACTACAACTGCATGGCAGAAGGGAGGTGGATGGACGAGGTCTTGCAGGGGGTGAGGTGGGATGGTGCTATGCAGGGAGTCGATAGGGAGCCGACTGGTCCGGCGGAAGGCTCAGGCGAGGCATGGCGGGTAGGGATGCGGCGCGACTGGTAGGAGAGGGAGCTGCAGGCCAGCTGGGAGGGTGCTACAAGGGACCTCAATGGGGGCAGGTGTCGCGCAGAAGAAGTGGACAAGGGTGAAGAGGGCAACACGAAAGGTGGCTATAGGAGATGGATGAAACCCTAGGCGAGAAAGGTTAGGGAAAAAATAAATAGAATAAAATAAAATAAAAAGTAAAACAAAAGTAAAACAAAAAACACCGATAAAAGATATAAAATAATCATTGATCTATAAAAATAACTCATAAAAATAAAATAAATAATAATAATATTGTTAACAATAATAATATAAACTATAATAATACTGAAACTAATAATAATTAAACTTCTTAATGGTAAAAATAATTAATAACTTTTAAAATAATAATAATAATAATAATAATAATAAGAACTACTGCAAAATAAAGATAACGATATCAATAATAATATTATTTATAATGATTTTAATAATTTTAGAAATAATAATAATAATTTTAATAATAATAATAATAATAAATACGAATAATAATAATTTTTATTATTATTATTATCATCATCATCATCATCATAATATTAATAAAAATAATAATAACCTTAATATTAAAATAAAAATAATAAATGAATTTATATCATTTTAATAATGTTAAAATTAATGAAAGGCCGCGAAGTTGCATGGGAGAAGCCACACGACGTCGCGCTATTCCCTTCCGTCCAACAACATCAAACCTAAAATACACACTTTTAAGAATAACTCAAATGTTTTTCATCTGGGACTCCACCCAAACACCAACAAAATTTCAAATGTCAAAAGAAAATTATAAGATCAAATAAAAGATACGTCGGGGTGTGAAAATTCTCCCCACCATAATGCTTTCCACCCCTAGAAAGCCATGACATGATCAAGACAGAAAGATGAAACTCCTTAAGTGACACTTTCCACCAAAAGTTTATGCATCACTAGTTGATCACTCATAACGAACACCGAACACCGATGACATGAAACTTATCCTCAAAACCTGAACACATTAAACACCACCAAAAAAATCCCAAAATGAAATTTTGATACTAACACAGGGAGGCATGAACAGACTCCCCGCCATATGAATCAAGAGAAATTGAATTCAACGAGCCCTACAATGGGTCTCCCCACCATAAGGACTAACGAGAATAACTGAACATGAATGATTTCAAAACAGACCAGAAACCCCACCACAAGGGTAGGGGAGGGAAGGACCCAACCAATAGAACATTAAAACTACCGTCCCTACTACCTCAATAACGAAACACCCTCAGAAAAACACAAACCATGTCACACTAAGGAAAAAGGTTAAACCAAAGCCCTTTTTCACCATTGGGGTTCTCCTGACTACGTGCCAGCTTCACTTCGGGGCTTATGGCTAGAGCACCAATGATTGAAGCATCCCCTTCCTCGCAGTCATGCTTCAGAAATTACCAATCATAACATAGAAACAAGAATTTCACCAAAAACTATTTCAACAAAAAAAGTTTCAAAGGGGTTCGATAATAACCATTATTACAAATATATAAAAAAATAAACACCACAAAACACCACAAGAGACAACCACTACATCCAGTGAACACTAAAAAGAGATAACCTACAACTAATCACCAAACATCACCCTAATCCTACTAACGGGATTAGGTGATCTTCGATGAGCCAGTTATATCTTCATTGTGATTCTTGGACACACCATGGCATAATCGTTTCAAGTGACCAAGACGTCCACAGGTGTGGAAGGGTCTTGGAGTATTCGGGCACATCGGCCTCTTGTGACCTTACATACCACACTAGTGACAGATCATGAAATTTCATTGTGAAGAAGATGGTTGATGGTCTGAAGGCCTCTTAATCACTCTATTAGAGCCACCAGCATCAGGTCTCTTCCCATTCGTCCTATCGTCATCCTATGCAATACCTCCTACGGTCGGTGGAGGATTCTCCACCTCATGTCCTCCTGCTAGCTCAGCTTCCTCAAGAAAGGCTTTCCCTACCACATCTGAGTAGGTGGTTAGGTTGAGCTCTTCCACATTAAATCGCAGTTTATGTCGGAGTACATTCACAAATTTTCGATCCTTCCTGGGATCATTCATTACAAACCACATATCATACTTTACTATGTATATGAAACGCCGATAGAATTCTAGTACCGATTCCACACTCGGCTGAAGACAACACAACTCCATCCTCTTCCTCTACATCATCAACTAAGAGAAGTGTTTTTGGATGAATGATGACTTCAAAAACTCCCATGTTAGATCTTTACGAGGTTTGTTATGAGACACATACTTCCACCATTTCTAGGTTGGACCTTCAAGAATAATGGTTGCTAACTTCACCTTTAACAATTCAGGAAACCCAGTGAAACTGAACTTTCTCTCAATATCCTATAACCACTCCTCCTCATCAAGTAGATCTGCTTAACCTTAAAACAAGGGAGGGTTTAACATCCGTAATTCCTGAACATAGTCTATAGGCAGATCAACTAGAGGATTTCCTAAGGATGCACCACCTGAAGCTGCACCTTGGGCATCCATCGAAACATTGTGGGGGTGAACACTAGGTAACAACTAAATAATGTCTAGGATAAAAATATTGGAATTTCCATGGAAAATTTAACTTTTCACAATTTCCAAAATAAAAATATACAAACAGTTTTTTTAGAATTTAAGATGACTCAAAAAATTAACCAGGGGAAACTAGTGCTGAAGGGTGACTCAGACGTATGATTGGCGGCCATACGCCAGTAACGCCACCATCACAACGAGCACTGTAGGGTAATGTCTCTGGCTCCACATGGCATTCCAGACCATTCGATCTCATGATGGTCACTACCATGGCTTCTATTTCATTTCCGAATATAAAACAACTCAAAAGAACCAAAATAAACCACAAAATTAAACATCACATGGTGACTTGAGGTTTTGAACGAGAAAGGGTTCCTAACATCCTTCCTGTCCGTATTCCCTGAGTCCCGACAATTCTTCTCCTTCTTCCATGAAAACCATAAATAATGAAGGGCGCTCTAAAAAACAAGGTCTTCTCAAGATCCGACCTACTCTGATACCATTTTGTCACAAACCAACTGAGGTCGACTATGAACCAGTCACCTGAGCAGGTCCTCGACATGGCCTGAGAGGCTTTCCCGGTCCTACCTGGTTTGCGAGAAGTGCTTGGGAATCAACAACATACAAAATCGAATGATTTATCCAAATGAAAATAAATAAATCAGCAGAAAGAAAAATAGAACAATACAAAGTAGATAAAAATCAAAAAAGAAAAAATAATGACCAATAGAACATACTAACATGACTATGGCCAAAACACCTCATGACCCCAAGATTCATTCACAAAAAAACAACCAACTCTCAACCATGGTGAGAAAACATAAGTCAAACCTAAAACAGATAAAAAACTGGAAAACACTATTTGTGTGATTATTAGAACTCAGTAGGTGTGCCCAAGAAACTATCCCCACAACACTCCCATTACATAAAGTGTTTACTAATTACAGGTTTAAACTAAATTATATGAATTATAGGTTTCCACACACACACTTCATTTATAAAAAAATTAATGTTACATTGACCTTATTAGTTTAAAAACATGTTTAATGTGTAAAATATGAAGGTGCATTGCATTTTAAAACATTTTTGCAAACAATTTAGAAATATGAACATCAGTTGTTAGAAAAAAGGAAAAATCACCCAAAAAACACAATAGGGGTTATGGGAAAAGTGGCACACAAGTTCTAGCTACTGATCTAGACCTCTCAATCAACTGCAAAAACAAAAAAAAACACTAATGGATACATTTGTTGTACCTAGGAGCTCATTACCAATCAAGAATGTACTATAAATGTGACTCATCGTAAAGGAATGCCTACTGTCGATGACTTCATAAAACCCAAATGCTCGGTATTGACCTACCTGGCCTAACAAAGGGGCCCAATCCCCTAGAAGAGTGTAATCAGTACTAAGGGCTACTAGCCAGAATGTAAGCTAAACTACTATAGCAATAGTTATCATAAGATTCACTTACTATGCCAGCTACCTTTGTCAACACATGTTATAAAAAGGGAAGGGGTAGGTCAACAAAGTCAATCAAGTACTACAAACAACACACACAACTCATGTTGTCAACATACACCAAAGATCACCCCTGAGTCAACCTAAAGAGTGTTTTTGCAAATAATTTATTTTATTAATGTACCAAATGAGCCTTCACCAATTTTAATGAAAATACACATTTCTCAAGAGAACTAAAAATTTTTTCAACATTTCAAAATAAATCATGTATTAATAAACCATAACTATATTTGAAATTTTGTGAATTATATGTAAAGGCCAAATAGTCATTTTTTCACTACCAGGTGTCCATTCATCCGGATAATATTTCATGTGTCGTGTATCAAATAAACAACTCTTTTTACACCAAATAATTATTTAAATATTAATTATCATATTTTTTTCATTTATTAAAACTTAATAAATTGTCAAGAAATTAAGAAATTATGAAATTAAAGGTGAGTGCAGTGGGGGGGCTACCTCAATTTTCCACCCAAACACATTGACGCAACATGCCTCACAGTGGTGCGCAAGAACGCACAAGCCAATGATCATAGTATCATGGATTTCCTCACCGACACAATGCCAAAATTGCACACACAACTAAAAACACATAAACACTAACATAAGACAATCCAAATGAATAAACGGTGTAGAAACCACCTCGACATGTTTTCAAAACATACTTCGCATCATATTTACTACAAAATAAACCACTTTAAAATTTATAAAACAAATTCCATAGAGTTTACATAGCTTTACACATGAAAAACCTTTTCAAAAACACATTTTTAAATTAAATGTTCACTCAGAACACACCATATCACTATGTGCACCAATTTCATAAATAAAATGACAATTTGTAGAATTTAATGAAAACTATTAAACATTAAACATCTCACATCCATTAAAATTAACCTTATTTGACAAGGTCATGACACAAAATATAAAATTAAAACTATGTTCCTATAAAAGATAATCTTCGCACCAAAAATATTAACAAGAAAACATTACAAATCACTTAAACAGTTATAATAATTATGAAAACAATGTTTTCCTACCAGAACAAAATAACTACTCCCTGGAAAATTATACTAGAAATCAAAATTAATAATAATAATAATAATTAATAACAATGCAGTTGAAAATAATTATAATGATCATGAGCATAATACATGAAATCAATGGTATCTCAAATTTAAAGGGTCAAAGAAACGAATCCCACTTCAACTACAGACGGACCTCCCGATGACCGTGCGAAACCTCATTTGCATCGCAACCACTCCTGTGGGATGCCAATATCAACATAACACAATAAGATTGAATGCACAATTTAATAAATATGACCTAAAAAATTAAAATTATTACCAAATAATAACATTATACCCAAAGGAAGAATAAGATAACTATTAATGGAGAAAACCACAACCAAAAGAGAAGGGAACCAGCAAGATGGGGAACCGGGGGGAAATTCGCCGACAATGTTGCTTCTGGAGGAGTGGATGGTCAGATGGGAGGTGTCCATGATTCCACGACTTGTAGTCTGTTCAACTAGAGTGCAGGTAAGAGGGGACATGACTAGAAGGTGGGTGTCGCTACGGTCTGTTCGAAGGGAAATGGGTGGTCAGGCGGGTGGCCGGGAGAATGGGGCGTGCTGCCGGTGTGAGCAGGAGGAGCTTGAGTGGGGAGGGGGTGTCGGTTCAAGGGAGGCGGAGTGAGGGTGGTGTGGTTCTGTTGTGCGAGGGAATGAGGGGTGAGCGGGGGCACGCAGGGTAGAGGCACGCGGGGGGGGGGGGGGGGGGGGGGGGGGGGGGGGCTGCTGGACAAGATGGGATCTGGGTTGCTGTCAACTAGAAGTAGAGGGGCGCTTGCTTATTGGGAAGAGGGACCACAACTTTAGGGATGATGGGAGGTGGCTAGATGAGGTTTTGTAGGGGGGGAGGTGGGAAGGCATTGTACGGGGAGTCGGCAGGGTGCCGACTAGTCTGGAGGAAGGAAAAGGAAGGGTAGGGAGGGCAGGGACGCGGCGCGCCTGGTAGGAGAGGGAGCAGCGGGCATGCTGGGAGGTTGCTACCAGGGATCTCGATGGGTGCAGGTGCTGCGCAGAAGAAGGGGACACGGGGTAATAATGCAGCGTGCAAGGGGGAAACGTGATATTGATGAAACCCTATGAGAAATAGGTTACGGAATAACATAATAAACAGAACAAAATAATATAAAAAGTAAAACAATATAAAAAACCAAATAATTGAAATAAAATTAACATTGATCTATAAAAATAACTCATAATAATAATTATAATAATTATAATAATAATAACGATAACAATAATAATTTAACCTATAATTATAAAAACACCGATATTAATTAAAAATTTTAATAGTAACAATACTTAATAACTTTTATAATAATAATAATAATAACAACTAATACAACTCAAAGATAATGATATCAATAATATTATTATTTATAACGATTTCAATAATAATATTAAAGATAATAATAATATTAATAATAATAATTTTAATAATAACCATAATAATAATAAATAGTAATACTAAATTTTTATAATAATCATCATCATCACCATTATAATCATTATATTAATAAAAATAATAATATCCAAAATAATAAAATAAAAATAAAAAATGAATTTATATAAATTAAATTATGATAAAATTTATGAAACGACACAAAATTGTATGGGAGAAGCCACACAGTGTCGCTCTCTGCCTGTGCGTCCAACGACATCAAACCTAAAATAGGCCCTTATTAGAATAACTCAAAAAGTTTTCATTTGGGACTCAACCCGAACCCCAATTAAAATTTAAAAGTCAAACAAAATTATAAGATAAAATAAATGATGGGTCAGGGTGTGCTACTTTTGGATTGTATCAAAACATTATTAAAATGGTAAATAAGCCATTTTGATGTTTATGAAATATACAAACCTCAATATTTAAAATTCTATGATCAGTATGACTTCAAATGTCTCTCTTTATTTAAAATTGACATTAATTTCAGTAGAATTTAAAAGTGACACACTCAAAACTGAGATAAAACATTATTATTTTTTTGATACATTATAAAAATGATGCATAATCCATTTTTAACATGATTAAATCAATTTTACCTCATTCCAATACTCAGTGTATCTAGTATTACTCCAATTTTCCATTATAAATTTAAATTTTACCTTTTCATTCAAAACATGTGTCACTAACTGAAATCCAAGAAAATGTCCATCATATCTTTATAATTTACAAAAATGATTAATAATACATTTTCTGAGGTGTAAAAATTATTATTATGTGAAAAATACACATAACCTGACCGATATCACTAAAAGTGAGTATCTCTAGTTTAAAATGACATTTTTGTAAAAATCACAAGTGACACCCTCAAAACTGAGAAAACGAATTAATATTGTTTTGATACTTTAGGAAAATTATATATATGTAATTTATGATGTGTAGGAATCCTCATCATTTCAATCCTACAGACATTATGATCGACATGACTCCATGTGTGTCTTTTTATTTTAAATTGATAGTAATTTTACTAAAAAGTAAAGGTGCATACTCAAAACTGAGAAAACACAATAATATTATTTTGTTACTTTTTGAAGATGATCTATATGTAATTTTTAATATTTAGGAATCATCCTCACCACAATCTATTACACAGTGCATTGGTATGACTTATAGTTCCTCTTATCAGTTTAAAATTGAAATTTTAGTTCAAAATACATGTCACTTACAAAAAAATGTTTAAACTAACTCATATTGTCTTGATAATTTTGGAAAATCAATCATAAGTCAATTTTATGTGTCTGAAATATTTTCCCATCAAACCAAAACATGATGTGACTGGTATGACTGGGAGTGAAAGTTTCTATTTTAA
This sequence comes from Viscum album, assembly GCA_963277665.1. Taxonomy (NCBI): domain Eukaryota; kingdom Viridiplantae; phylum Streptophyta; class Magnoliopsida; order Santalales; family Viscaceae; genus Viscum; species Viscum album. The sequence continues at coordinate 632,251,832 of OY728121.1, forward strand.
AATTGAATTATCATAAAAAAAACAAAAGTTACATACTATAAACTAAGAACAAACATTTTTATTATTTTGATACTATATGAAAATAACCATCAAGTAATTTTTGATGTGTAGGATTCAGCCACACCTTAATATGAAACATGGTGTGACTGGTATGTCACCAGGTGTGTCTTTTTATTTAAAATTAACATTAAATTTAGTGGAAAAGTAAAATAACATACTCATAATGAATAAAAAACATAATTATTGTATTGATACATTAGAAAATATCCATAAATGTTTTTTTGACATATAGGAATCAAACACACATCAATTAGATACATGTTGTGCTTAGTTTGACTCACATTTTCAATTATCAGTATAATATTGAAACTTTAGTTAATAAAATGTGTCACTCACTGAAAACCAAGAAACTTATCTCATATTATCTTGATAGTTTATGATGATTCACTATTCATTTGTGACATATAGAAATTGACTACACATAAATCTCACATGATGTGGTTTTTTTGAATCAAGGGATTTGTTTTTTTCTTAAAATTGGTTCATTGTGTACAATTTATTTCTATTTTGTATTAATATATTAAGATTTGTTTTCTTATATAGATGAATTCTTTTTGAATATCTAGTGTTTTTTATTTGGAAATAGCACGACCAGGTGTTGGGTGTCAACGAAAAATGAATAATGTTATGTTTTAATTTTATTGAGAATTATTAATTACTCATATGGTTGTAAAAAACATTTTTTTAAAATTCTGATAATATATTTTTGTTTATTGTATTTGTTTTCTATGTTTTATTTCATTTAAATTCTATAATTTCAAATTTTAGTTTTAGTATTTTTCTATTGTTTTTGTTTTTTGTTTTTTAGGCTATATTATTAATTGAAAACTGCAACAGTATACCCCATTTTCATTGCTTTGTGTACCACTGATAAAAGGGGTGCATTATTAGTTCTATAAAATAGTGTCCTTTTTCATTTCTTTTTGATGTTATGATAAAATACTAGGTATTTTGGTAGTACTCAATTTTTTTGTGATTTTTTTGCACTAAAGTGTCCAATTTTAGTGATGTAAAAGGACTTATTTGTAGTAGGGTACCCATTAGTACTAGAACTGTTGATTTAAACTATGTTCTCCATTTTTAAGGATATCCAACTTAGTGAGAATATGGTCTCTATTTATGATGGGGTTTTCTTCACTTGTATTGGCATGATGACTACCATGCCTATTATTGTTCAATGTTGTCTAGAGTTAATCGTCAATTATAATGGTGCGACGTTCAAGAAATTAAACTACCTAGAGAAATAGATACTTAAATTTGTAGGTTAAAAACCTATAAAAGTATTCTTGGTATAATGATCAAGCCTTTTCTCGCTATACATTCACCTCAAATGATGTCAAATATTTGAGAAATTGAAATTGAAAAGTCATAAAACATGTTATGTAGAAATATCATAAAGGGAGGACTTATAAAATTTGTGTCCCTCCTCACTAATCTTCCACCATATTAAGATATTTGAAATATTTCTGCTGAAATAATAAAAGACTCGATGACATGAACCATCCTGAATACCCTATTATAATAATACCCAAACTGGTCTGAACATGTCCTGATGGGAATTCCAGATCCCCATGTATTGTGGAATAACTCCTGGCATCATATAAAAGATAAATGGAAAATTTTTATTCATAATTAATGGTAAAACATAGGATGATAAATCAACACATTATCAGTACCCCATGATTTTAGATAAACAATCCAATGTAAACATCATCCAAAAGTTAATGCAGAATCCACTAAGAAAACACCTCTCAAATCCTATGAAATAGGTGGAACATAGCTCTATTGGACACCAACATCACTTCAGAATCCCACATGTCAAACAAAACTATGACCTATATGTGTATCCTTATCCTTCCATGGACCTAGCATATCATGATCTACAAATTCCTGAAGGAAAATCTATGGTGTGTGTGAATCATCATAGATGAATCACACCAAGTGTTCTATAATCAATTACATAACAATTAAGCCATATATGATTTCAATTTATATAAAACAAGGTAGGGTAATTTAGTTATAAATTATAAACCAAATAATATATTCATGTAAAAGATATATTACATATCAAATTCTTTTTAAATGAAAATTTTATGAAATTTGTTTACAAAAATAAGGTGGAATTAATCAAATATTTCAATACACTATGTTATGTGTAATAAAGTCAAATGAAAAAATAAATATGTTCATAATATATAAGTTATGTTAGGTTCTGACTATACATTCCTCACACATCTCAATCATCATCATATCTCAATTACATGTCAATACTACCTAATCCTCAAGCCATCAATATAATCAATAAACTCCCAATTAGGTGACACATATTGGGAAATAATATCGAACTGAGTTTAGTTATTGTTATCATCATCAATTCATTGATAATGATTTAGAGTCCTAGTGTTCTTTTCATAGTCTATTACTAACTACTCATGATCCTAGTTGCATCAATTAATCATTAATTAATTTATTTTTGGTAAAATCATTTATTTAAAATCAATACTTTTTTCATAGATCAATTTCCCAACATCAAGTTCATCATGTGATTTTCAATTTCAGAATCAAATCATATTTTTAAAAAAAATTAATTCATTTCCAAATCATCATTCATTATTTTAATTTTCTTATTAATCATCATAAAATAATATGATAAGATCATTATTAAATTCACGATTTTTTTTTATAAAAATGAAACTTATAATTCCAATTACATTGAATTTGGGGGGGGTTACAATTTCCATGACCTTTTTAGATAATATATAAAATCATCACAAAGTAGGAGTTTTAAATTAATTAAAAAAAATTAAAATAAATTATGTAATGTATGGTTTCAATTATATTCTAATGATGTATAGAACAACCTAACATTAATCCTATAATCAAATCAACACGTACAACATGAAAAAACAAATGAAGAATGAAGGAAAATGATATCGAGGAATCAAAAATATAATAATAATTTATCAATTAAAATGTTATATAAACCAAAAATAGGTTTATCAATAACTCCCTAAGAATTGGTGAATGGGAGATCAAGAGAAACCAAATGATAGGAGATCCACTTACTGAAAAGTGATCAAAGGCAATCTGAGTGATTCGATCTGAAAAGAGAAGATATTGGAGGAGTAAATTTAACCTATTGAGAGCCTCCAAGGGCCAAGTAATAATAATACTGATCAGGGGGTTGTTAGAGGATAAATATGTGTTTATGGATTTTTTCATTATTTTTTCAAGGGAATTAAAAACCACACGCATGGTTTTTTAGTTGGGTCGCACAATTAGTAGTTACCATTCACCATAAAAATGTGTAATTACTGGGATTAAGGGTGGGGTTCATGGTTTTGTTTCATGGTTAGTATAACCATGCACTAACAACGACAACCCCCTCTATACAAGGGTGCATAGATAGAGGGTAGGATTCACTATTTGGACAAAACATGTACCCCCTTCCAGTGGCTCAACCTAGTTTGTACAGTTTGTTGGGCCAAAGGGTACAATTTTCCATAACCATGTGCCAAATATAAACTACACCCCAATCCAACTAAATTTTCCACACCTCACCCAAAACAACACAATACAATCAATAAATATACGGAGAATAGAACAATGGGTTACAATTACATGAAATAAGGTAACATGATGTTACTACCCCTCCACCATAAGCACTTTTTATCACCACAATGCAAGTAAACAAGATTTCATATCAAGGATATGTGGCAACTACTCTATCATCAATTCCTAATCTTCCCAACTCTAATGTGAATTGAAAAAATACTTACATGTCACATAGACCAATGGTATATTATTCTCATGAAAATCCTTATCCTTCCGATCCATAATCTGAGAAATATTCTTAGTCACTGATATGTCAGGTTCAACATCAAGATCATCCCATCTCAAGACAAGATTAGGGTAAAAAATGTACTTCATGAGCTAAGATAAATATAACACATTTTGGATAGACATCAACTATAGATGCATGGATAATTGGTAATCCACATTACTAAACCTCTCCCTGACATCATAATGATGAAAAAATGCCAGCATAAGCATTTTCAGTTTTGCATGTTGTTGGTGAACCAATTGAGGTGATGCTCTCAAAAACACCAAGCCACAAACCCAAAATCCAATAGGAATTTATGATAATTACGGTAAAATTGTTTACATGAATTGTAATATTTCCATTCTCTGACGAATAAACTAAATCTTTACAATCATCTCTTGGACTATACATTGTCCAACTAAGTATTCTTCCCTGATATCCACACAATAGGGATTATATATATAAGGATGGACATATACAGACTAAAAAGGAAACATCTTAACGGATGAGTGGTAATTTTTATTTTAGGAAAACTCATCCAATCATATATAGTTATCACATGCTCTTCTAATTTTGAGAAATCAATTGTGATGCATGTCTTCAAATATCTATATAGGTCATTTTGTATGACCATCCATCAATGCATCACTGTCATGCTCATCATAAACTAGGATCCAAAGGCCCCATTGAGGAATCTCCAAAAATGATAAGTGAATAATGTGTCTCTATTAGATACTATAATAGATTTAACTCCCTAAAATATGATGATCCCTTTCGCATAGAGACTTACCAAATCCCCATATTTGGTTGTATCTCAAATGGGTATAATGTGAGATGACTTGGTTAGGTGAACAATAAATACCAATATCACATTATTCTTACAATGTTTATGTGGAAACCCAACCATGAATCCATATAAATCTAATTCCACTTCATCATTGGAATAAGAAGCGAATAAATAAAACCTAAAGGTATTTGGTTCTCAACTTTGATCGTTCAGAAAGTATAATAATGAGAAACAATCCAGTGATGTATTCATTCATTTTAGGCCATGAAAATCATTATTGTTTATCATAGATCATCGTAGTGGTTATATGGTTCACTACCAAATAGGAATTATGGAAGTCCTCCATTACAAATTTTATCAATAGATATTTCGAAACATTCCAGTTTTGGAAAAAATAGATTACCCCCAAAAGAGAACACCGACCCACCAATGGTCAATACATAATAAAGGGAGTCATTAATGCCACAAAAATCATCATCAAGTTTCTTTTCTTGATGAATTATCTCATGAATAGAGTATGATTACTTAATTTTTTTAAAGGAAATATATATCACATCCTCCTAGACTCCCAAATGAAAATGAGAAAAAAGATCAATAAAATTACACACTTCTAGTTATTATTTCATGGCCTGGGATAGAAGTTCCTTTCTCAATGAATAATTAATGAAATTACCATTTTAAGGGGTAAATAAACTGTCGAATTCACAATAATTTAGGTACTCCCCCAAACCGCTAATGAAGGTTTTAATCATCATTATAAATGATGTAAATCAAGATTATCATATCATAAAATAATGTAAACATTTCTCGGATATGTTAATGTCATCAACTCTTAAGAGGATGCATCATGGCTATAAGTTTGAGATCATTGGATGAATAATTATTATTTTGTGACTGAATATACAAAGAATCATAAGCTATCACATGATCATCATATATAAGAACATATCCAAATACCAAAATAGATGTGTCACAAATGACCAGGAAACCCTAACTAGAATTTGGTAGAGTCAACATTGGAACAGAATCCAAAAGGCACATCAACTCATCAAGAGAACTCTAACATTTCTAATCCCTATTGAACATCTCTCCATTATAATTTATATTGGTCATTGGGGATAATATCTTCTTGAAATATATAACAAACCTATGGTAATACCTCAAAAAACCCAAGAAGCTTCAAATATCTAAAATACTACATAGTTTCTCCCATGTAATAAAATATTTCACCATATTAGGATCAATTGGAATACTTTTCATAAAACATTGTGTAACATGATCATCACATTATAAATCTAGGTATTAAATTTGAAAATATTCATTTCATGTAGGTGATATCTCAATATTTGAATAACTACTCTCAAATAATGTACATGGTCTTCCTCATTTTTAGAGTAAACCAAAATTTCATCCAGAATGATTACCACAAATTATTTGATGTACACATGGAATATACTTTTAATAAAATTCAAAACAATAATAGGTTAACTTAATAAACAAAAAATAATAAAAATGTACTAATAATGGTAATACATAATCTTGAGGAGGTATTTAGGGTGTCATGTTCTTTAATTCAAAGCTGGTGGTAATCAGTCGAATATCTTTTTTCAAGAACCACATAACCCCTTAAAAATGATTAAAGAAACCATATATATTTGGAAATGAATAATTTAAATTTATTGTATCTCAATTTATTTTTTGGTAATAAACATAGAGGTGATGTATTCCATCATCTTTCATTGCAAAAAAACACAATTTTTGAAATGTCGAAAAGTTATAAAAACACATTTGGATGCTCGATGAAAAAATGATAGAGATCACCACTCCGTGATTATTTATTAAAATTAAATTAAAACACTGATATTACACTACACAACCATTGAATGGTAATTATTACCTACTCAATCTAAGGCCCCATTATCCCTAAAAAATGCATCACACCCCATCAGGAACAATAAAAAATAATCGTTGAAGATAATAGTCAATTTGGGACATATGATAAATCACTCAATCCATCCCAAAGGATGATTCAAAGATGAATAATTTATAAAACTAGAAAATTTCTGGAGATATAAATATCTGATAGATTGAATACAAAATAAGGATAATCAAGCCGCTGTTACCTCTTTGTTCCTAGGGTCATTGTAATATTCAACACCGTAGAGAAAAACTACTACAAATGATTCAACAAGTTCACTATATGAGTCAATATAAATAACTAAGATGCACTGGTATCCAATAAATTTGTCAGTAAGAGTGAATCTATAATGATTGTACCTCTCAATGTCACTGTACCGAAATTAGTTTCTCTAAATACCCTTCCACTACACGAAGAAGCTTAATTCACGATGTCTGTTGCTGGAGCCCCATATCTATTGAAGCATATAATTTCATTGAAGATATTTTTTGATTTGATGATCTTATTCCACTAGAAGAAGAATTAAATGCAACAAATAATTTCTAAAAGTTACATGAACATATTATTGTACAATATACCTTCGGTGCTTCAGTTAAAACCCTCTTATAATGCCAAACCTTGAGATAATTGAATAAAGTCAAAGGCCCTCATACATATAGTATAAGAGTTCTAGATGATCCCTACTATCACAACCCTCTATGAGACTCATTAAACATCCTCTTTACTTTTATTAAAATAATTGAACTTACACTATGTGTAAGGGGAACATCCATTAACCCTTACTTACCAAACCAGTCATGCTAATTCAACAACTATATAGCTTCAATGTTTGTATAAGAAGAGTGTATCATTATGAAAATATTGTATTAGATATCAGATTGAAGAACAATAATAAATTTTTATGCTACCAGTTTCTCATTCATCACTACCTAAAGAGATAAATGAATAAGTTTAGAATAATGGTTTTCATACTGATTCATGGTTCAATAACCTTTTTGTGGATGAGAAACTCTGTGGAGTTTTCTATGACCATATATTTTTCATAAAACTAATCTATTAATATATATCTAATGATATTCCACTACAATACTACATGATTATTCATTGTATTCCATGAATCCCACCATTTCATGTTAGGACCCTCTTGCTTGAAAGAAGCACATTTCACTGTAATAAAATCACATGTTTCCATAAAATCATAAATAATGTCAATATTATTAATCCAATCCTCATTCTATTGATGATCATTCAATCCTTGAAAAGTTGGTTATTTATGATAATGAAACTCCTAAGCATGATATCTGTATTCATCCCTTAGAGGATCCACTATCGATGGATAAACGGGTAGTGGTGAAGAAACCTATTGTAAATCATGGACATAACACTCCACAAACTCAAAACAATTCTTCTCAACTTGATGATTCTCATAATGTTATTCACTAACAGCTTCCTCCCATAGTCTATTCAAATGTCTCTTAAATGGAATGACTCAACACAACATCAATAGGGAATAGAAAATTATCATCAAGGATACTCTAATTGTAATCTAAATATAATGATATTGGATAATCAATTCCTAAAGAAATATTTCAAACTTCCAGGACTTCAAGACATTCCTATTAAATGTTGGGAAATGTTAAGAATCTTTTAAAAGATTTTCTCATAGAATGTTTTCCCAAAATCCTATTGTGACATAAGTATTTCTATAATGAGATATGGCTATGAAATCACTCATAAATAACTATTAATTCTTAAAAATAATACCTAATATATATTAATAAATCACAAACTTCATATCAAAATCCTGGAAAAATGTCCAACTTATGAACTATAATTACATTTTTTCATGAACCAGCCCAAATAACCATTAATACTAATACCCAGACCACTCATGACATTTCCCAAAGGGCATTCTCAATCCCCATGGGTCTTTAATTATCACAAAAAATCATATCATATAAAAAATGGAATGATTTTTTTATAGAGAAAAACAATACAAAGGATGAAAAATCAACACATTGTTGATATTTCGAATACTCATGAAGGATAAAACTACCACTAGAAGTATGCTAAATAATTAAATGTAAAAATTATCCAATATATAATTCAACATCGACATATAAATATTCTCTGAAACCCCATATAATAAGTGGACCATAACTCCACTGGCCACCATCATCACTCCAGAGTCTCATGGATCAAGCCCAAATATCACCTCCACTTAGTGCTTCCCATTTCCCTTAACCTGGCATAACATGATCTATAAAATCCCATTGTATATGATAATTTTTTAGCTAAATAGACCCATATAATCTGACTATGTGTTCAATAATAAATTACAAAAAAAATTAATAATTTCAATATTCAATTAAAAATGGTAGGAATGGAATTTCATTTACATATTTTATACTGAACCCTCATTTCAAGATAAAATATGGTTGATATATCAAAAATGGTTAAAATAGAAATTTTATATAAAATATTTATATAAAAAAATTGGCATTAATGGATCATATCTTTAATATATATAATTTGAAATAATGTAAAATAAAACAAAGCATCATGGTCATAATCCAGGTGGTACATTAGATTTGGGCAATTACATCCTCACAATTCCCAATCATCATCATGACTTATGTATGTGTGAACACTCCCTATGGCTCAATCCTTAATGATAATAAATAAACAACTGATTTGGGGGGACCAATAATAGGAAATAATGAGGAACTTTATTTTGTAATTATTTTCATCATCAATCTATTTATTGGGAGTTAGAGTCCAAGCAAACTTGTTCTAATATCCTACAAACTACTCAGGATCACATGTGTATCACTCAATTAGTGACGTTGTCAATCATTCATGGGAAAATAATTCATTTCTAATAATTTCATCATTCAAAATTCAATTTCCTAATTTCATTTTCTATATGAACATCTAAGTTTCAAAACTAAATCATTGGTTTTTATCATATTATTACATTTTAAAATCATCATCATTTTTAAGAGAAAATTATAAAAAATAAAAATAAAAAAAATCTTCCAATTCAAGCCATTAATTTTCTCAAAATCCACCCAAACAACTCAATTTATTTGAAATTGGGGGTGATTAACATCTTCCATTACCGTTCTAAATCATATATAAAATCATCTCAAATTCATGATTAAAAATATTTAAAAACATATTTAAAAAAATCAATGATTTTAATGTTTAAATTAATAGAAAACTAATTATAGATTCACCTACCATTAATCACCCAACTAAATAATTCACCCATAATGGAAAACACCAATGAATAAAATAGGAAAATGAGATCAGGGAATCAAGCCTAAAATAAAGATCCATATAATAAATTATTAAATCCATTCATAACTTTATGATCTATCTCTCTCTAAGAATGAGGGATGTGAAGATCATGATATACCAAATAAGGGGAAATATAGTTACCTGAAAGAGATAAAACTGAAAAACCAATGCTTTTATACTCAATGATAGGAGGTTGGAGGAGTCAAATTCACCTCTCAACAGCATCTAAATACCAAAGAATAATATTTGGATCGAATATGATTGATTCATTGTTAAACTAGGACTCTAGGTATTTTAAATTGATATTTTTGTGGAATAAAACTGGAGGAATGGATTCCGGGTTGGTTTGCACCACTAATAGTAACCATGAACCCTAACTATGGGCCATTACTGTGATTTGGGATTGGGTTCATGGTTTGGATACATTGTATGTTTAACCACATTCCAACTGTGAAAAAACTCACTATATATGGGTTTATTGTTTAGTTGGGAGTCCATGCGGTTTGAAAAAACCTTGCACACCCTTCTAGTTGATCATCATAGAGTAAAAAATGTTATGGGACAAACTACATGGTTTTGACTGACCATGCGCTAAGAATGAATGGAACCCAAACCCTCATAAATATTCTTAGGTCACTCAAAACAAATTCATTTTACCTCCCAAACATATGGATATCAAAACAGTGGTCTATATCAAATTGAGATAATGTAACTATGTGTTACACTCAAATATTTTATAGAATTTGAATTTCCCTAGAAAAAGTCATGCCATGCTCATTGGGCCCCTTTTCTATGGAATCATTTTTAGCACAAATCTATTTTCCCATACCAAGAATGTCATTATAATGGATCCATGTGAAATTCACAGTGATGAAATTTAAGGGTAATTGATCTTTTTTGGGAATTTGAATTCTCATTCTAAATCCACCCTCTATGATTTTTATCAGATTTAGTCAACATAACCCTTATATACGAATAGACCATCTCTAGCGTTATAGTGATGGTATTTCTTCCTATACTCACCCATGATCCACACCCAACAATAAATAATTTATCTAAATATTCCAAATATAGTGTTAGTGTGATGATATTTGTGCCTGTACTCATCTGTAAACCACAACCTAGATGAAATTAGTCATTATAAATGACCAATGTTAATGTAATGTCTATGATTTTGTCTCTATACTCACCAATGAGTCACACCTAAGATGAAATAAATATTATTCTGGTGTTTGGGGACCATGATTGATGTTGTTTGTTTCAAATTAAATGTTCATAAGGTTTTATTCTCTTCTTTATATTACCATACAATGTTTCATGGATTATTAATATTTGATAATAAGTATAAGATAAGGGATTGAAATATTGATAAATGTTTCATAATTTTTTTTCTTTATTTAATGTAGAAAGAATAAATAATAAAATAAAAGGGTGGAAATATATTTATAAAATAAGAATAATGACCCTTCATTTCACATATCTTCCTTCCAACTAGACTATGTAGCAATCCATGAGGTCTTATAATTCCTTAGAATAAAACCATATTTATATTGACCAGACATAATTTTATGGCAGGGAGAATTTTTTGACACCGATGCACATATTTTTATGTAAATATAAAGGTATAATGTCGTTTCATGTATATCATGTGATCATTCACATATTTTATGATTTCTCACCTATGGTTCAATCACCTAACATACTCATAAGATGATTATGGAAGGTGTCCAATGAACACCATTATCCCATATGAAATGATGATTGAATTTACCTGTATAGTCACCCATTGACTACATGATATCGATAAAGCACACTAGTGACTTACCACACATTCTATTTCACTTTCCATATGCACCCAATGTAGGCCACTCATGATCCAAAAATTAGTTATGATCCCCCAATCTTATGAACACCCCCTTTGGAAATAATTTACATAGGTATTTCAATAAAATTCCCCATTCCTTCTCTACAAAAGAGATTATATGAGAATATAGAGAAATAATAATAGAATTAGAAGTGAAGAATGGGAGGCCTCAGAGAAAACCTATAAGAATTTCCTAAGTCTTCGAGTGTAGAAGGGGTTATAAAAATTCATTTATTCCCAAAATAATCTTATGTGATGTTCCCCTATAGCCTAATATATGCACAATTATTTATAAAAAAATTTCCATTTTTGAGGCTTAATGTTATGGGATTTCCCCTATTCGACTACCAAACTGGCCATATTTCATCAAAATATCTTGCATATGGATTTTCCCCTTCAAATAGTGTTTCTAGTGGGACCGCCTCCCATGATAGCTCTGTATAAAGAAATAACCTTATTCTCTTATCTACCATGTAGTCACATGACATCAAATTTATTACGACCCTAACAAACTACCATATAATTACTTACCACATGGGATTATATGATATACATATCTAACATGTAGATGGATCCATTTTTATCACCTATCATGCAGGATGACCTTTATTTGGGTATCAGATTCCTTTATCCAATGAATATATCTGTACTTTGTATCTGACCAGCCTATGGACACATTTCACCAAGGAATCCAAATGAAGGAGATAATTACTCTTCCAACACCTCCTAAAATAAATAACCGTGTTATTTAATGAATAGGAGCTCCCTCAATCAATTTTGTATTCCACTGATAAAAGGATTATAGATAAATTTACCATCAAATTGGTATAACCCCCATGGTATTCAAAACATTGTATCCCCTTGAAAATGATGATCCCTATTATAATGACACTAAAGTGGATTCTCCATGCTCAAGATACTCATTATGGATCTTTATTATAATCAGTTTGGGATTATTGATAGATTCATTCTCCACTCAAGAAACCATGATATACCTTATTGGGAAATATCATGTGTTTAATCCCCACTAGATCCCCAATTATCGCACCTTTCAAGACATAGAGGTCCTTACAACAAGACGTAAAAAATCATTTAATAGTCCCTTCACATAAACATAAATTGTTCCCCTCGAACTATTTTGGACTGTATTCCTATCAACCAGGATCTACAAAAACCCTCAAATATGTAAAAAATATGATCAACAATTCATTTTCATCCTCATAGGATCAAATTGAAAATTAATTCACTTATTTTCTTACTTACTAAGAAATATTAACTAGGAGCTCATACATCACATTTACAGCGGTTATATTATAGGGGATATATCATATTTTTTATATTCAAGATGTGACTATTCCCCAACAAGAAGGTTTTATTTTTTCATGGTATCACAATATTTCCTTGGTAATTTTATATTCCTGATCAAACCAAACTCCTCTCAGTGGTACATATTCATATGGGATGAACCAAACCCACAACATATAAGGTAGTATTATTTGTAATGATAATCCATACATAGTACAAGGATATATTCCTTTATAATTCAATCAGAAAAGTTTTTTTCAGGTATACGTCCCACATCAACCATCACTATCATTCTTTCTTCTAATCTTTCTTACTCCATGATGTTAAACATCATATAATAGTTCATGTAACATAACCATAACAAGTATTATGCATCCCGTTGAGTGGCACCAAATAACTAGAGTTCTTTTTTCATTAATAAAGACATACAAGAAGCCTTTAACATGGTCATTAATTAGATACCACCAACAAAAACTGCTTCCCCTGATGAGGAAAAACCCTACAGTTCCCCGCTATATGAATTTCATGTATAGTAATTAATAGAAACTAATTTGTAAGTAATAAATATTGAGAACCTAAAATATATATAGATGTTTACATTGATAAATTAAAATGAGCAATTTTTAGAACTATGGTAACTAGTGCCACATTGGAAATTTTAAAGCATTTATGTATATGAATTAAATCTATATTAGGGTCCCATAGTATGCCTGAATTCCATTAAAAAGCCCAATCTTCCTCCCTAATGACTAACATGCATTATAAGGTTTCATTTGTAAACCCAAGGAGACCAAGTTCATTCGTAATGTAGGTCCATATTGACTCAAAACCAATTGAAGACATGATGTGAATCACACATCAGATGGTTATATTAAAATCAATGAAGGATAAAGAAGAAACAAAATTTATATCTAATATATTTTTTGAAAATAAATTACAAGAAATTATGAGTTCTCAAAAATATTAATTAAACATGATGATAAAATATATGAATCAAATTGAATCCTCCTTGAATCAAATAGTAAATAAAATGAATTCTCAATCAGGGTTTATTTTTTTGATAATATGTACTGGATCTAATTTTCACCTATTTTTATTTTATAATTTAAATAGAAAAATTTAGACCACAAGCACTGAGATGGAATGTGATTATGAGGCACAATCTTCCCAGAACAACTCATTGAATAATGTTATGTTATCAAAAATCATGAATTTTATCATTTTTTAAAATGTTAATAACATATACGGATACATGGACCGTAAATCAGAGGGCACCATTGTGTTCGGAATAATGAATTTTTCATTGGTGGGGCATATCATCGACCAGTGTAGAATGGATGTGAATCTTAAAGTTTGGATGTATCAATAATAATATATTCAATAAAAATATTTTATTTTGATGTAGTTAATTATTTATTTATACCTTAGTTTTTCACAAATATGGTGTTATCACCGTAACCCTGGAATTCCCCGCAGATGAAGAGAAGGAATTTCCTTTGAAGGAGATGATGGATCAGAGATCAGGACATGGATCGAAGGTTGACTGAATAATGAATGTCGATGAAACATCATCTCCCTTCTACAAAAAATGATCCAAACCCCATGTATGGTGTTTTTTATATTTGATTTGTTCCTCATTATTAAATTAAATGATGAATAAGGACCCACCAAAGAAGAGGTTGATATGTGGTTCGATCATTCTTGTAGGATGGATAATTTATGTGGTTCGATTATCATGGATGATTATGTTTTTAGGATCATTTTATTTTCCTCTTTGTTTTAAATTCGAACAAGGAAGGGTGGAGGTCAACATGAAAAAGTACAAGATTTGTTATTTGGGTGTGCATGTTCATTTATCTGTTTCCCCCAATATTTATGCATTCCTCTTTCTTCCTGAAATATAAACAGAGGAACATTGTGCCTTCGATCCATGAGGCAAAGATTCAAGATTCAGAATCCAACAGTATAATGACATTGCAGTGGTTCGAAGGAGAAGGCACTACATGAATAACCTATGGTAGTATTGTACAATGGATTAAGGGTGAGCCTGTAGCAGCGGCTCTATCTAGGATCACAAAGAGCATGAGGAAAATCGCAGGTCGCCAGTAGGGTGACTGATTAGGGAGGCAACACATATCCGGATAGGTGACCAGGCCAGGTTGTGTGTGAGGTGGATGGGCCTTTGGTGGGGTGTCTAATGTTGGAGTGAAAGGTTGCAGTCCATGAGGGATTTCATGGGAGCTCACAGTGAATGAGGCCACAAGCAGAGACTAATGGTGTGGTTGCGAGGGGCCATGTAAATGGATGGGTCTATGTGGAACATGCAAGAGTAAAGGCTATGGGGATGACAACGACGCGATGGTTTTCTGTGTTGACCGCGGTGGAATCATGTTGACTAGGAACTCGCAGCAAGGTCAGCTACATGGGTGGGGGGGTGAAGAGTGGCAGCCACATGAAGCGGACCAGGATGGACGGACTAGGCCACTGAAATGGCCTAATGGGTAGGTCTAAACTAGGTTTAGAGGGTCAGCAAGGATCTACCAACTGAGCTGGGTCGGGATGTTGGGTCAGGATAGGTGAGACCCAAATCGGTCACTGCTATAAAAATTTTCACTATAATGTCCCAAACATTCAAACAGAGGGTTCATTTTATGAGCCGTATAAAACATTGGGACCCTCATAAGAAGGATTTCATTTTATGTTTTCTTGGTGGGTTTTATGTATGGACCAGTACATGAATATATTTTCCCTTGGATATTTCCTCAATGGTTTAGTACAACATTACATCTATATCACTAGTTTTTAGTCCCCTCTTGATGTAGAGGCATGAATGGAGTTGTAGTATCCCTCCTCGGGATAAAAGAAATCATTCATTAGTCATAGTGGATTTTTTTGGGGCATGACATGACCATTGATTGTAGGGTGTTAGTTCTATATAATATGGTTCATATATATAGGGTTTTATTGTATTATTAATAAAGGATCCCCAACATTACGAGCCACATCAATAGGATTGTCAGTATTATTTGAGAAGGATCTCCAACATTGTGAGATACTACAAACAAGGTTGTAAATATTCTCTATGAATGATCCCCTATCTATATATCATGATCTTTGACCACATTAGTGTCTTTTGGCGGGACCCAAATTAGTGGGAACTCTTTGCAATAGTCTCTAAGAACATCTTGGATTGAGGAGTGAGTTCTCCCAGAACAAATGTTTCATGAGTAGAATCTGATGGCTAATGATGGGTTGTGACTTACCTCTTTGCTATGTGGATGGTTATGAGTATATCTGGGTATCATTGGATTATGGGTATAGACGTATACCTATGTAGAGATAATTTTACATCATGTTTTTCCTGTTGTATACTTCAAATATTTCATTTTCGTATTCCATTGTGGTTTCAAGGTGTCTAAATTAGTATTGTTTTAGTCAATAATGTATTATATATTCTGACATAATTCATGACTAGTATACACGATTGATATTTTGATGGATTCCTAAGTGGTCCAGGACAAGGTTGTGCATCGAGATGAGTCAGATGGATGTGGTGTGCTTCTGCAGCTTTAGATAGCTGCCTACACCCACCCTTCAGGTAAGGTTTTCTATGGACAAGTTTTAAGAACTTGTGTATTTACATTTTCAGACTCATTCTTTGGTGGGATTGTATTCTAGTCCTGTTTACATTCCAGTTTCCTACTATAATACTCTGTGTATAGTAACATAGTGTATGCATCCATCGTCTACTTAGATATATTACATTTTAGTATAGTTGTGTCTGGAGTTGTGTATATGTGTACAGGTATATTGTAAAATTCTTCCCATTTGAGGGATATTCCTATAAAGTTCTAGTCTCTAACCCCTGGACTAGTAGAGTCGGGCTTGGGGTAGTCACAGAACATGCCCATCTGGGATGGGTTGTGATAGAGTTGAATCAGAACAGGTCAGTATTACATAAATACTAGAAGTCTATGTGGTTTATTTGGGGTGTGAGTGTTAAGTGTTTTGTGTTTATATTTTAGGATAGAGACTCTATTGTTGGGGAAGTGGTGGACATATGCATACACTGGTACTCTAGAAACTTGCTTTTCGATTTGTTATAAGAAAAAACTAGTTGTAGGGAATTAATGGTACATGCATCATATAAGTATGGGATGTGTTCTCCATGTCCATCTTGAGTTAGCTCTCCTGATATATTTGATTGACCATGGGCCATGTAGGATTATTTCAGGATGCCTCCACATAGAAAACCTTCCAAGATTCCATTTCATGATCATAAGAATGATCTTCATAGTGATGAGGCATCAATACATGGGCATGTACTAGAGGTGTCACCTCTGAGTTCTTTTCCTATTGTAGTACCACACATTGAGTAGTAGTTAATACCTATTCTACCAATTGAGTATGTAAATTTGATGAATGAATTTCATGTGTTACAGAGGTGGTGAAATCCCATGTTTTGGGGAGATAATGACCCCTAGAAATATGAGGATTGGTTGGATGTAGTAACATATGTCTTCCACATTGTGAGGACGCATTCTGACTAAATGGTGGTCCATGTTGTGAGTCTTCTTCATGGTTCATCAGCATAATAGGGGAGCATAGTAACCGATACACAAGATGAAGTGACTCTCCCTTAGGAAGAAATTGATCGTAACTTCAGGGTGGCTTTCTTTCCAGTTGTGTTACAATCGGGGGAAGTGATAATGGGTGATGAAATGAAAAAAAAAATATATTAATTAAAGTATTCCATAAATTTTTATATAAAAAATTTGTTTTCTTTAACATGTATGGGACATAATGGATTAGTTATTTTTGGGAAATCCTTGATAAATATATGGTAAAATCCATTATTTTTGAAAAATCTACTAATTCCATTTACATTTTTAGGTGGAGGAAACTTATATATTACTTCATTATCAGTAGTATCATTCCCCAATCCATACCTAGGTGAATTTTGGAAAATAAAATTCCTTCAATAATCATAAAATAAAAATTTTCACATTTTTGGACAATGTTCGTTTCTTTAAATATATACTAAAAATTTTTCAAATGTTTCAAGAAATCATAAAAATCATAACCTACTATAGAAAATATTTATATAAAGGATTCATCAAATCTATTAATAGTTTTAGAAAAAATGGAAACCATAAACCTCTAAATGTTTGACGGATCCCCATATATACCAAAAGAGAATTCATTTAAAAAAAATTCCCTAATATGCAGCTGAGAGTTGTTTTATCTTTGTGATAATGGGAAATGATAATTTGATTATAATTGAAAAACCCATCTTGAATGTAGAAAATTGGTTCCTAATCAACAATTCTATCATATGATCTAGAAATGGAATTAGAAAATGATCTTTTCTAGTAGGAGATTCATGATTTCTATAGTATTTAAACACCCTCTATTTTTACAGTTATGGTTTGAATCTGTTAATTTTTTCATTGGAAGTCACAATAACTTCACTCTTTTTTGGACCACATGAATAGGACAAACACATTGGATGTTTAAAATATGAAATATTATTCAAGTATCAAGAAAAAATACTTCTTTTTTGATATGTTACATTATTTTTGGGTTATGTCTTATCTAAGCATCCACCCTGGGTGTATAGTTAGGATCAATGGTAATTTAGTGCAATAAAAAAGATGATTTTATACCTTTTATATTCGCAATATACCATCCACTAATATACAAAAACGTTCTCAAAACACTATCTAGATTATATTGTTTTCCTATACCTAATTTTGAAGAATTTATGGGTGGTAATGTTTATTCATCTTAAAAAAGAATATTTATAGTGAACCTATAAGGATTGTGCTCCATGGTGGGGGAACTTGTATCGAAGAAAGAATCTTGGGTTTAAGTGGTCCTTGTCCCACATGATTCCTCCTAAATAAAGAAGTATAGAAGGAATCATCATAATCACTATTATCGTGAGAAAATAACCTCTGACAACCTTCTCCCTTAAATAGGGTTAAAATATATTATTCAAATAATTCATGTATGTGAACAACAAATTCTCCTCCAAATTGATCTAATGTATCATCATCCATTAATAAACTAATCCCCATGAGTATCAATAGGAAAATATTTTATCACATTGTTTTATTTAATCATCATTATAAAATCTTCCTCCTCCCCATCAATAGATTCATACAATTGTAAATTTTCATCACTGAGAATGTTATGATATGGCAGGGGTTCTTTAATTTTTCTAAAAAAATTAAATTCATCTATCTGTTTTCTATGATTAAAAAGTAGGTTTCCCTTGGAAATTTTAATGATAGATCACCTGTGTTATGAATGGGACTTCCTAGAAAAATAGGGATCTCCTAGTCTCACTCCATATAAAAAATGATCAAATAATTGGTAAAAAAGTTATTATCTACTCCAACTAGAATGTCATCTACCAAATCAATTGGGTGAGTAATGGATCTATGTGCATGTTGCAGATCTATATAATAGTGGGTTGTGAACCTCTATGTATCAATTGATGAAACAATGATAATGAAATAAAATTGATACTTTCACCATGATCACACATACAATTAAGCTGGGAAACTCTTTCCCCAAATGTATATGTAATGAAAAAACTCTGTTCATTATGACATTGGGAAGGTATCCTATTTTTTAAGACACCACTACACTCCTCTGTGAAATTATAAGTAGAAAATTTCCTTATTGATTTGTTTTTCGAAATATTTTTTTAGAGGGATTTCAAATAAAAAGGGATCTAGATTATATCCTATTTGTTATATTGGTGTTCAGATTCTTCACATCATTAAAAAAATTTAAACAGTTCAGAATAATAGTTTTCCTTCTAAATTCATGGAGGATTGGGGATGACTAGGGAAAACTCCCCCACTACTATGGGCTTCCCATCTGCTTCCTTATAAAACATTATTTTTTTTACATTGTTGTCCTTGATGTTCATGTTTTTACTGATGATTATTCAATAGGTAAAATAGAAATTAGTTGACTTTTAGAAGGGATCTTAGAATTTTTAGAATGTTCATATAACATAATATGATTTTCAGTTTCATCAATATTTCTACTAGGGATTGGTTTTATATTCTTCTAAAAAATCCATTCAAATTGTAGACAACTCTTATTTGTGACTACTCTGAAATTCTCTGTAGGATTATATTCACTAGTTGTAGGCATTTCCCTTTATATCTAACTCATCCTTTCATGACTAATTATCTAACTCATAATAGTGGATTTCTAAACATTTCTCCTTGTTGTTCATTTCCTAAATCAAGACTTTCATTTTTCTCATCAAACCTAACCATCAATTCTTGTGACATTCCTTTTACCTAATAATTAAAAGTAGAATATTCATCCCAAGGATCATGTTAGAATTTCTAACAATTCGATTGAAATGTAGGGGGAGAAGTAGGTATTATAATTCCTTACGCTTTCCCAGAATGGTTGGGATGGTTTTGGTTTCCATGGATATAGTTATTTGATAATTTGTCATATCTCGGTTGTATCATGGGGTTATAACCAAAAAATATAAAATTTCGGTGGATTGGGAAGGTATATCACGGTTTTTACGACATTACTATGAATATTGAAGCAACCCACATTAAATAAATTGCTCCCTGAGAGTTTTGGGAGTCCTCATTGTAAAATATAGCATATTTGCTTCATCATGGGTAGTGGATATGGTTTCTTTCATAACCGTGGTACACATTATGAATATTTGTGCAGTGTATTTTCATTAAATATTTTAGTAATTTTCTTGAGTTATTAAACTGCTTAATAAAATAAATTTCCATTAAAAGATTACTCAACTAAGGATTGATGGTATAGTGTGAGACTTTTGTAGAAGGTGTCAATAAGATATTGTGGTTTGCACTAATGGTTGGGGAAATACCGTATAATACCACTGAATCTATCATAAGAATCATGGAACAATTCTACTTCATCTTGTATGAACCTAATAATTTTATGCATCATTTTATAAATCATTATACTCATGTAGAACGTCGTAAAAGAATTATAGAGTTGATCCCATGAAATAAATATGTATAATACCTTTTCTGAAACCATGGTTTTTAATTTACTTTCACGAAAAGGGGAAATCTCTAAATTTCAATTCTTCCTCACTCAATACCCCATCTGGAAATTACTGTACTATCCCATATAATTCTATAATGGAGTCCAATGAATCCACATTAGGTAATCAATGTCATGATTGTATAATAGACATGTGTGATTTCTTTATGTCATTGTTTCTAAACTTGGGAGTATTCATAATTAATGATGAATTATTTGAGACTAGAATATCGTGAAAATCCATAATATATACCCTATACATTGAATCATTTATTGGTGGGGGAGAGATGACATTTTCAACTCATTTGATTTTTTGGTTTTTTGATTATTTGGATTCTACTCATGGTTTTTCATTGTAGATTTCATATTGATTTTCAATAAACATCTTTGTTTGATGATTTTAGGTATGAAGCCCCATAGGTTATTAGATGATGAGATTTATTTCATTCCCTCTTTATTTTTTTATTTTTTTTCATATTCATACTTTGTTACACATTCCCTCCTCTAGATATGGAACTAAAATTTTATAGGACAAATGTTCATCAGTAGAGTCAAGGATAATTAAATATTTATATACCCTATATAGTAATAGTACTGTGAGACGTTGGGATTGATCCATGCAGAATGACTTATATAGTAGTCATTTTAGTGTAATACCATGAAATAATGAAAATAAATAAAAAAAAGTGAGATATGGAAATAGTGTTGGTGAATAAATTATTAGAGTCCCATGAAATAGAGAGATAAAAAAGATGACTATAGGAAAAACAAGGAATTGTCTAGTGAAGAAACAAAGGAATTCAATGGGATAGATGGTTCATTATGAGGTTTTTTTTCTTTACCAAACTTCATTCATGCATTAGTGTTGCTCAATATAATGGAAAATAGTTATATGGTTATTTTTAGTGGAAAACCTGTATATTAATGAATTCTAATGCTTCTCATGTATAGAATCATCTAATACACTTAATGAAACAACCATATTACCTACACTTAGGAGGACTACCAACTTCTCTGTAGATCACATAATTAGTAAGTAGAGTGTCTAGTAAAACAAAAAAACATTAACATGGTTTTCTGAATATATTTCAAGAACTACAAAACTAGTGCAATAAAATATTCTCCCAAAAACAATTAAAATATAAAAAAAGTAAAAGTTTCTACCACCAACACAAACCCACTCCCAAGTTTAAATTTTTCCAGTCATCATAGTGAAATACTTCAGTGGATTATAAAATAGGGGATAACATATGGAAAATTAAAAATCAATCAATATAAACGATGCCACGAGCAAGGTATTCCCACATCATTTTAAAAAAATACTGAGACGGAGGTCTCTATGACTCCCCTTAGTTTTCCTTAAGTCTTTTTTTTATTTTATATATCCCCCTCTTCTTTCTTACCTCTCTTAAAAATTTGTCTTTATAATCCCAATCATCCATACATGATCCCATTCATAAAAACATTATGAAATAATTTAAATCTATTCTCACCCAATCCTATATGTTCCTATGACTTCTCAACTTCTAGGCTAGGTATAAATTAACGGCAGGATGTCATGGAGATTTCTTGGTGATATTATGTAGAAAAAGATTCTACTTTTAAATTATTATGTGTGTAATCACACATAAATATTATAATAACGTAATGGGCCTTGTTTTTTATAAATCTGTATTGGAATTGAGAAACAAGGCCTTAAAAGATGTATTTCCTCATAATCATCCAAATTGTTTTCATAGATCTACTACCAGTGAATTCATATTGATAGAAATTTGGATTGTCGCAATTATGAGGAGAATGCCTTCATGAATTAGCCTACATAGCTCATACTAGGACATCATGCTTTACAATATCAACTATTTAAGAAGAATGCATGAATCATCTTGAATCGTACTTTTATAGACCATGGGGTGTGTCGTGTCATGATTTTATAGAGGGTTTTAACACAACGCCATTAGTTTTCATCCATGGAGACTACTAATTGTCCATGGTATAGCATACAGATGATTAGTGTGGGGTCACTCCCTATATGGGGTGGAATTAGTAAAGGAAGTCCATCCCATTTCAATTAGACTTCCTTGATTGGTATGAAACTGAAGTAGGATTCTTCGGTTGGAAGCCAACTTCATAGACATGAATCATGTAATGGTGGAAGAGATAAATGGTTGTTTAAAAAACCCTTGGATAGCCTTTTAGTTCATTCTCATTATAACAGGATTAAAATCCCATTGATTGTACGAATTTTATGTATAATCCTCCGAACAGATTCAGAGAGTGAATAAAAGTAAATCTCCCATTATCCAATGGATATTTCCAATTTTCCTGAACCATATAAAATCAATATATTTCATCATTTTCTTATTTTTTTTATTTGTTTTTCATTTCCATGACTCTCTACTTCCCCTTAATAGTGGTATCAAAGTGAGGTAGTTCAAAACGACAAAGTAACAGTTAGATTTCTAGTGACCAAAAAATTTAATGTTCTTGGAATTTTTTTGAGGCCATATCCATGCAGCTCATAGAGAGACAATTTCAATGGCATATGTGTTGTAAAAAATGGAGCTAAAATAAATATTGTAGTGTCGAATAAAGATCTATTCAAACCATGGGTGATATAGTAACACCTTCTAGAGATGACGATACTATTTATTTCAGTGATGACATTTCAGAATGTTTTTTGGAGACTGTTCAAGCAAGCCATGACCGCACCACATCCACATATGATCTGGACCATTGAAATTTTTTTGGTTTTATCTCAGAAAATAGGGATACATTTTTTCTAATCCAAGAGTCTAATCCCACTATTTAATCTTTTTCGGACACAACGGTATATTTATTTTCTCAAAATTCTCACTCCATAATGTGGATAGTAAGGGGTGTGACATCAATGATGGTGATCGTGTTTTCTAACAACTGCGATGGTTGGTGGAGGAGAACTAGCATAATATAATATTGAGAAGTTCAATTGATGGAACATCATTATCACGTAGAAAATAATAGTGGATGATATTCTAGTGAAGCAGGGATTCATTAGACTGTTGATCAAAGAAAAGCCAGAGAGAACCAATGATTATGATTGGGAACAACAAATGATATGAGTTGTTAGCACAATTATACTGTGTCTGGAGAACGACGTAAATTTGCAAGTGATGTATGAGACCAAAAAAACAGATATCCGGAAGAATTTTGAATAGTGGTATGTGGGATGTCACTCACCAAAAAATTATTTCTAAAGAAGAAATTATACTAGTTGAAAATTGAAGTGGGAACAAATATTTTGGATCACACGAATGAACGGAACAAGTTACTGACACAATTGATAGGGATCGATGTAATTATTGAAGTGGATGGTGATTTTTTTTTAATTTTTCATCTCTACCAAGCACATTTGATGGACTTGTGACAGTATTTCTAGTGGGGAAGGAATCATTGATCCCGGATGCGGTATTGGCATCAGTTCACAATTTAGAGGCATTCCAATGTCCTACGACGTATTCAGGTGAGATAATCATGGTGATGTGAGATGATCAATGTGGGTGGATCCATCATCAAAAGTCAGGAGGTAAAGAATGTTGTCCAAAATCGAGAGGATATTATCCTAGAGGTATCATGTGTTTCTATTGTGGGAAAATGGGTCACTATAAAAGTGACTTTGAATAGTGAAAACGACACATTTCTTGGAAAGGTAATGATTAATAGAAGGTTTCAAACATTATTTAATTATTAATAGATGATGAAGCTTGTGTGACAATAAGAATCTTGCACTCAGATGGGATAATTGAATGGGGAAAAGTGATATGACAGTGCTACAAATGATATGGGAACATGAAGCAGGAATGTTGATTTTTTAAAAGGAAGAACGAGCCAGCTCAAAATACAATGGTAGATGGATGGGTTTTGGATTTTAGGAGCTCAGTGCACATATGTATGAAAAAGGGTGTGTCTCATACTTTTTAGCAGGTGTGATAATTAGTGAGATGTGGTAATGGGTTAACATGCGCTATTTTAGGAGTTGTGATGGTAAAATTGAAGACACCCAATATAGTAGAATGAATAATGGATGACATGAAATATGTTCCAAGGATGAAACAAAAAAATTTATTAGTAAGTAGGCTTGATGTGAAAGGGTACAACATTTACATAGAACCTACAGTATTAGAAGTTCCAAGTGATGATGCTACGATGAATATTGGAAAATATTAGATAGAGTTTAATAATTTTAATGGAACTCAAGATCGATTGAAGATAGTGGTAGTGCCACATCATCTAACAAGAAGATGTTTTTTTTTGATTTGAAGATATATGATCCAATACCTGCAAGGAGACTACAGGTCTAGATTCTAACACAAATTTTTTTATGAGCGGGAGACTTGTTGGGGTCCCTCCCAATATGGGATGGAATTAGTACAGGAAGACCATCCTCTAGGAATTAAATTTCCTTCGGAGAAAACTAACTGAGTGTATGTTTCACTGGTTCGTAGCCGACTTCGTACACATGTAGCCAGTGATGGTGGAACATTTCAAGGGTTGTTGAACTGACCCTTGTACAGCCTTGTAGTTCCTTATCATTATAATGGTATAAAAATATCATTAATCGTAAGAAGTTTATGTGTAATCATTCGATGATATCCAGAGATAGGATAAGAGAAAATCCTCTTTCTCTAGTGGATATAGGCAGTATTACGGAACCATGTAAAATCTAGTAATTTCATTATTTTTTTCTTTTTTGTGTGTATTTCACACTGCCACCCCACTCTACCTCCCGTTAAACTCCTCCCCAATATAAAAAAATACAAAAATCTATTGGGATCATTTATTTGTGGAGCTGACGTAGATTCATTCAAATTTGGGTTCATAGTCATTCTTGACTTCCTATGGTTCTGCTCAGTTCTGAGGCCATCTTCAGGTGGCAACATTGGTGTTATCAGATGCAACACTGACTTCCCTCTTATTTCCGTTCATTAGTCTGTATCCATTGTGCTCAGCTGCTAGGATCCCCAGATCCAGTTTAGTATAAGATTTCAGGTTTGGATAGCTTATATTATAGGCTCACTACTATATAATGATTTCATATGAAACTGTTATTCTTTCCCAATCATTGAGGTGAAAACAATTTGGATCGATGATGAATAGGGGATTAAAACATTCAACTTTTTTAATGTGATTTGTTACCCATTTTATTTAATTCTAAACCATAATCACAATTATTACAGCCTTCTATTTACATTTTATTTATGACTCAGGTCACTTTAAATTCAACTGTTTATGGTATATCAGATATCCACGGTCTCATTAATAGAACGCACGATCGATCTCATCTATGAATGATAATTTTACTTTATCAAATTTTACCCATGAATGATCTGATCGTAAATATGGATGGCCCTGTTAAATGCTCAATAAATCTAATTCTCATTTAATCGATTTAATAGGTCGTATGGTTGATCAGGATCATGATTGTTCCAATCCATACATTTGTTATGGATCATGATCATTCTAACCATTGAGGATAACCAGGTTCCTGATCTTTCCAACTCTTGCGGTCGACCATGCTCAGGGTCATTCCAACCATTTTTTGTTATATTTTTCCATCAACTGAAAAAAATATTATCCAGAAAATAATCATTTAAATTCTGAATTTAAATCTATTAAACTACAAACAACTCATTAATGACTGATATTTTACAACAATAGATTAATTTATTTAGGCACAAAAGGTGATATTTTTATAAAAATGCCATTTTAAAAGTTGATCACATCAAAATTTTTATGCATTCAATGATTCTCCATTACAGGTTTAATTTCTAATCAAATTTAACCAGTATGAAGGTGGAAAAGTTTAAAAAAATAACAGATCACTTATGAAAAAATATCTACTTAGATTTCAAAGGGATAACTTTCCCCCCTTATAGTAATCAATGTAATAAGTTTAAAATGGATGAGATATTGTAATAAATTGGTATGAAATATTCATAGGAATCTTGGTTCTGTGATATTTATGTTCCAAAAAGATCAAGTGTCATTTGATGGGACAAGGGAATAGGGTCATTAGCCAAAGAAAATATAATTTATCAATTTTTAACATTATTGATACTAGAGAAAACACTATGGCATTATTACTTTCAGGATTTACTAGACCCTCTTATGTCTTACATTCTTTTGGAAAAAATAACACACTCCCATAATTTGATGACGGATAGTCTATTGTTTTAGTTTCCAAATTATAAAATACAACATACATATTCACAATCATGATGACATTCATATTGAAAAAAAAGTTCTTGATAATGTCTTGTGGACCATTATGGATGTGAAAGGGAAATATAAGAACTGTATTAATTCGCAACTTCATTTACATGAAATGGGTATGATAGAACCTTTATGTTTGTAGATGGTTGGAATATGCAATAGATACATGCCTACTGCACAATTAAGATGATCAAGGATGAAAACCCATCATTTCACTCTATTTCAATAACAATTATGTTTTTTCATAGTTACTGTTCAAAAATTCCAAAGCGCATTGATAGTGATGAAAAATACTATAATCACTACTAAAAAATGAAAAACATACAGAGCTATCCTTTATCAATGATAAATGATGTTCCATTTAAGGTATACTTCAATCGACATTTTGAGAGTTTTTTAACGGTACCATATATTAGTGCTTTGTTTTTAATCATGATAAAGGCCCCAATCACGCAGCGAGTCCCACATCAGAACAATGCATGACAGGATCCTTCTTTATATATCATTCTTTTGCATGCAATGCATAGAAGCCTGCTATTGTGATGGGTTCCCACATTCACTATATACACATACATGGGCCCTTCACGGGCCCATGCTGGCCTTGACCAATACAATGTGTCACCTAGGCCATGACCCACCTTCATGCACCCATTTGGGTCCTACATGAATCTGTCTGACCCGATGCATGCCAATTTTCTTACATGAGAAAATAAAAACTCAAATTATTAAAAATAATAAATAATTGAAAACATTAAATAAATTAAAAATAAAAATGAATAAATTAAAAAAATATCAATTTATGATTAAATATTATTTAATAAATTTAATATATTTATAAATATTATAAATAATAAAAAATATATTTATTAATTATAAATATGTAAAAAAATAAAATGAAATTATTGAACAAATAAAAATTTAAATGATTAAAATAAAATAATATTAAAAAAATTATTAATTAAATAAAAAATAATCAAAAATAATAAATTCAATATATATATATATATATATTATATATCAAGAAATTGTATACTGTAAATATAAATACTTAAAATGAATAAATTTTAATTACTAAACTGAAAAACAAAAAAATGAAAAAATTATATTAACAAAAATAAAATAAAAAATGTATGAATTAAAAAATTATTAAAAAAATTATTGCTTAAAAATTATTAATAAATATGATTAATTAATATATATATACATACATTAATTATAAATATTAATAAATATTATATTTTATATATAAATATAGAAAATTAATAAAAGACAATAGTTAAAAACAGATTTATTTGTTATTCATTTTTAACAGTTTTTAAGCATAATTATTAATTAATTCATTTAATCTAGAAATATATTCTTAAATACATATTTCTATATATATATATATTCCCATAAAATATGGTTTATATAATACATAATATTTATTCTTACTTTAAAAAATTCATATATTTAGTGAACAATGATTTTTAATTAGAATTATTATTAATAAAAAAATATTGAAAAATTGAGTCTGGTAAGGGACATTAATTGAATGTAATTTGTCTAAAAATTGAATATATTTCGAATGTGTGTAACATTGATTTCACACATACATATATGTAATTAATTCATTTTAATATATAATGCTTATAGACAAATATTTACATAATTAATGAAATCATATATTGAAACACATACAACTAATATTTATGTAAATTTTGTATATTTTAATATTCATTTTCATATATAATTAACATAATATTATAAATATATTGTATTTTTAATCTTAATTTTTTTAATATTATTATAGATATGTATTATTTAATAATTTTTAATATTTTATTATATTTTTGGAATTTAAATATCATCTAATATTTTTTAAATATATTATGTTACAATTTATTAATATTTTAAATTTTTATTCATATTTATTTAAATATATATATATATCTATTTATTTAATAATTTATATCTAATAAATAAAAATTAGCAATTTTTCCATATTTTTTTACTGTACTCATTTTTAACAAGCATTACTTTATGATTATATATTCATTAACATTATGTGGATTTTTATCAAGAGATTCGTAATGTCTTCAGTTTATTAGGAATGTCAGGTAAATGGGGTAACATCTCTAATGATGGATGTGATACGGAGTAACAAACAATTTTATTGGACTTCACTCATCTCTGGTCTATAGGTAGTGGGAAAATGGTCTATTTTAAGTAAGTTTTCAATAATGGCAAGGAAAATGGTCAATAGTAATTGGGTAAATGAGGTTCCTCCAAAAAGAATGTCATGAAAGGATTTTTTTATGCTATCAAGGAATGTGTCTACCCGATCATCTTCCAAGGCATCAGAGTAGGAAAGGTCTAAAGTAGTGATCCTTAGGATCCTCAATCAAGGTAACTTGTTGTGGGTGTGAGAAATTGGTGATGATGATGCTAATTATAAGTGTTAGTATGGAAATGATCATGTACATTATGATCATTGAACTACTTTTCTGGATGGGTTAATTCCACTTTGTGTAACCTTATCTATATCTCTAATTCTTTTTCCTTCTTTTTACTTCATCTCTAATAAAAGGTCATACCCTTTGGCTTCCGAATAGACAGCTTTTGTATAAATATATATAATTACATAAATAAACAATTGTTTTTTCCAAACAAGTGTTATATATTTATAAATAAATAATTATATATTTAAATAATTATAAATTTATAACATATATATTTAAATAATTAATATATTTACTATATTCATATTTATATTTTTATATACTTTTTAAATAAATTAATATAATTATTTAAATATATATAGTGATATAAATACAATTATAATTATAAAATTATAATAAAAATATTTACATAATTAATATATTTAATATATTTATATATATATATACTTATTTAATATATGCATAAATATGTATATATATATATAATTATATAGATATATTTATAATTATAAATATATTTCCAAAAAATATTAATTAGAAATATATTTATAAATGTTAAATTGAAAAATTTTAAAAAGTATATATTTATAATTATAGATATATATATATATATATTGAAAATATATTTATTAGAAGATGAATTTAAATAATTATATCATTTTAATTTTTATAAATAAAGACTATATTTAATATATTTTTAAATAAATAAATATATATATATATATTTATTATTATATAAATATATATAAATATATAAATACATTTATAACAATATAAAATTATCTATAATTATATATAAATGTATATGTTTTTATAATTATAATTTTTAATCCTTTATTAGCCCTAATGTTGTAGCCCTGATAAATATACCTTTTATCAGTGCTAAAACTATAGTGCGGTTAAATATGAATGTTATAACTATTTTTTATCACTGATAATGTTATATCATTAGAAGTGATAATGAAGTGATGATAATGATATCATTTATCTACATTTATTAATTTAGCGATGATAAAATTCATCATTATCAGTATTTTTAAGAGGTGATGATAAAACCCACCTCGATCAATTTAAAAAGGCTATAATAGAATTGATTTTATTCCCACTTATAATGTTCTCCCTAAATCCCGCTACTTCATTAACTCTTCCTCAAAATTCTAATGGACGAATCAAGCCTTGAATCTAAGGAATGTAATTTTTTTCTCCTCCTCTCTTGTTTCATTCTTGTTTGGGTTCTGTGGTGTGAATTAGTGTGTTGTTTTCTTTGGTCCGTGCTCTTGTGGGTTCCATGTTTGGGTATATACTCCTTGTTTGAATTTTATTGATTTCACAAGTCTGGTTGATCAAAACCTCACCATTCGAGTTCAATGTTCTATCTGCATTTAGTTTGGGTTCCTTTGGAAAATTTTGCATGGAATCATATCTTCCACTACTTTTTTCTATCCATGTTCAACAGGTTGTGGCATGAGAACTACCTTCTATATGGAACATCATCCATTCTATATTGAATGTTTATCATTCCACTAAGTAGAGTGTAAACCTTCCTCATGCCTATCGTTTTGTGGGACTTTCAAAAAAAATTAAAACAGAAATTTTCCATGCCAATAAATTTTATATTTTCAATTTTTTTAATTTTTATTGGATATATTAAATGTATATTATGATTATTATGTTTGGGGATGAAGGAAAATATATATATAATTATTATAATTTTATTGAATCCATTTAACATTGAAAACTAAATGGTGAATATAATATTTTTCAATGATAGTGGATGATCTATTTATTATTTTGTTCTTATGTTTTAATATAAATGATAACATTATTAAAAATATTGATTTCAGGGATATTGATAATTTTTATATTCATTGATGAAAATAGGTTTTTGAATAATTTTTTAGTCTTCCTAATTGTTTTTAGGAAATATTATTCTTTTTAATGTTAAGAGTTATTCAAAATATATGAAAATATTATTTATGAAAATAATTTCATGGTTTATTATATTTTGATAAATCATTTCCATTATAAACTAACATTATTGTGATTTATTGGAAAAAATGATTTAAATTTAATATAATAATTTTTTTTGATTTATTTTATGAAAAAAATGGATAATATATGTGTTGATAATGAAATTATTTAATACAATGTTTCTTATTTTTGAAGTCTAACTTGAAAAATGATTTCAAAATAATATCTTGAGATGTAATCATAACATGAGACCAGTACATTCCTTATATATATTTCAGGGCAAAGGCCCCAACAAATGATTGGTATATTTTATGTTTGTATGGGGGGTCTGAAACTCTATCTGTCCCATGAGGTTGGTAGATTCTATGTTTATATTGAGGTATTATAGTATATTTACAATTTGGTTTATAATACCTACTATATATGACATTTTTCATTTGAAAATATGATATTATTTGGAGTTTTACTTATATCTCCAATGGACATTATAATGAAATCTGGTTATGGGATGAAGGGATACTCTCTAAGAAGCCAACTCTTCAACAATCCTTTTCCATCATATGATAATTAATACACTAAATTTCAAATTATTTCTATTTTCATAGTCATTCTTCTTTGAAACTCATTGAATACCATTTAAATTGACAACCAATTCACAAATAATATGAACTCAACCCATGGGAACTTCAAAGAACAATTTAATTTATTATATTTAAAATTCATGTTAATTAAGAAAAATAGTTCTTTGAATGAATGACATATTTTTAATATTAAATAATTTAAACTACCTCTTATAAAATTTAATTATTCATATTCATACCATTTAATAAATTATTTCCCAACAAGTTTAATCATGTGGATTTGATTAATACTTGTTTGTATGTGATTCAGTTGAGTAATAAATCCATTTTATTAAAAAATTTAATATGATATTTTATAATTACAAATGAAATAATGATTTGAATGGCCTTGAATTATGATGTAATTTTTATCAAAACATGTTAAAAGAGAATAAATGAGAGAGGAATAATTTATTTTTTAAGTGGTTACCTATCATTAGAAAATGTTTTAATTAATGGAATATAGGATCAAGGGTTGACTGAAACATGTATTTGGACGAATTTCTCATATTATTTCAACTGCTTGTTTTTTTTGGATCTCCAAATTAATCATACATGACGATTGCCAACAGATTGGTTAAGATCATTTGATCTACTCCACAACATTATGATTCACTCATATTGCCAATAAAATACCACTTGACCCACTACATACCAAGTGGTTAAATGAATTAACATAAATTCCTCCAATTTATTGGACTTCCACCTTGGAAGGATATAGAAACCATCCGAGATTTTCTAATATTTTGTCATGGGATGCTATGTGCTTGGAAAATTTAGTCCTTAGACCAATAGCCTTTTACTTATCATGGAGTAATTGAAGGATTACATTGAATGTTGAAACTGAAATGCCCGTTTCTACATGAGTGTGTATAAGATCATCTATCCGAGCTTTTTCACGGTCTAACCAATCATGGATCCCCTTGCTGGGATCAAAATACAACTGCTACATTTTTCAGCTCTAGGTGACAAACTATGAAATGTTATTAGGTTCTTTACCATTATCTATCCCAGGATCAATTATATATAAAATGAAATATGTCATCCTCATCAACTACTACTACTACATAATAGGCCAATAAAAGCACTGGTATTTATCATCCCTAAAATAAAACACAAATAAATGGCATATTTATCAGTGCTTTTTTGTTGCACTAATAAAGGGAACCTTTATCTACGCTTTCATTTTAGTACTGATAAAGGGTATTCGCTGTAATGGGTTTATATTTAGCACCGATAAGGGATTTCATTTACTTGCACATTTTTTAGTGCTGATAAAGGCTACCTGTAATCAGTGATTTATTTTTGTCACTAAAAAATATTTATTTAATGAGAAAATTTTAAGGAATTATATAGGTCTGAATAAATAAAATAAAATAATTAAGTAAATTAAAAAATGTTTTTTTTTAAAATATTACAATTTTTATTATTTAAATAATTATTGATAACAATGAATAAATTTATTATATATTATTAAATATTAAACATTTTATTAATTTGATAACTATTATAATTATTGTTTTTAAATTTTATATATTAAATATATAAATATATATAATTTCATATTAATATTATTTATTTATTAAAAAACATTTATGAGAATTAAAATAAATAGTCATGTTTTTATTGAATAATGTTTTATAAATGAAAATTAATACTAATAGAAAATACTGACTCATTCTATAGTACTGACATATAATTGAATGCCATTTTTTCAATTTAATATAGATCAAGTGTATGTTATACTAATTTTAGATATTTTTTATTAATCCATTTTTGTATATTATAGTGGAAGAAACAAAATCATATCCATTGTTTCAATATTTTTATAGGTTACTTAATCATAAATTTTTAAATCACTCATTTTTAAAATATATGCATGCACTTAAAATCAGATATTCATTTATAATGTTAAAAACATATTTTTAAAAAACATTTATAAATACATAAATTTATAAATGTACATTTATTATATTTATCAATTAATATTTATATAATTACAAATAAGTAAATATTTTTTCAAAAGAACTTATCTACTTATTAATAAATAATTATATATATTTTAATGATTATTAAATTATTAATAAATTTACAAAAATAATTAATATAATTAAAAGTATATATATATATATATTATATATTTATATGTATAATGATTTAAATATATATAATGATATAAATATTATTTTCTAAAAATATATCTATAATTATAAATAAATAAATATTAAAATAGAATAAATATAATCAAAAAGAAATATTTTTAGTATATTTATATATATATTTATTTATAACATATATATAAATATTAATACAAATATATTTATAATTGTAATTACACATCTTTTATCTTCTCTTATGTAATAAGTGCTCCTAAAATCATCTTTATCAGCTCTTAATTAATAAGCGCTGATAAGAGGGCTCTTTGTCAACACTTATTTGTAAGAGCTAATTAAAGTGTTCCGATCTATTTTAAAAACCCTAACCATTTACGAACATATCATGATATAGATGATTTCTGAGGAAGCCACCCACTATCAGCTCTCATCCTTTGTGAATTAAAGGTCGAATCACACCACTCGGCTGCCTCCAGTAGCTCTATCCTGTCATTGGATTTCCAATGTTCTATTATAGTTAAGGTTTCTTAATAGGTTCTTAGATTTCCTTAACCTAGAGAAGTAGGCCTTAATATTTTCTTTTATTATTTTAGGTATCATTTTGGATTTCTTCTTCTATGAATTTCCACAATCTGTTGTTTATAATTTGTTTGTGATATGTTGTCTAGGGATTGATTTTTGGTCCTTGTTTATATTGAATATTTATGTATGATCTGTTGTATATATCTGACATTGAAACATGTATTTATTCCTTGTTGTTTTACTACAATGTTTTGTATCCTCTTACTGAATAATATTTTCGTATATGAATATATATTTTTTAAAATTTTCAGGTATATTCATTTTTATAAATTGTGTTCAGTGAAAGCGGCCCACAACACGATATTCATGACCCATCCCCCGAGGCCCATACCGTGACTACCCCACACCACCTTCCATAGGCCCTGGGCTGGCGACTAGCCCCAAAAGTGTAATTTACCAAATATGGGAAGGTGTTGCCTTTATAAAACGTAACACACACAACCACACTACAAGTGGAAGAAAACACTATGTAAAGTAGTATAACAAGTGTGCTTAAAATACAATGGGGCTGGAAATACATGCCCAACAAAAAGGTACAGCTACAACTGAAGAAAGTAAAACTGAAAAATACAAACAGTTGAATGGTGAAAGAAGCTCCTAAATTATCCTCTGAGTTAGTACCTGAAGGGTAGGTACAGATGTTCTCCTAAACACCCCACGTCCATCAGAATCTACCGGGTACTGTCTTGTCATGAGGTCCACCTCCGGGTTCTGTCCAATCCTCGTACACTCAGCCTCGGTCCGCACTATCTGTCATTTGTATCCAACACAACATGGTGCGGGCATTGCCCGTACCGAGTTGAGTATACCGATACTTAGTAGGGTCCCCTAGACCATCAAGGTCACACAAAATGCAGCAAGGATAAACCAAAAAGTATGATTTCAACAGATAAAAATTACTTATGTATATTCCCATACATATACCAATGTTATCAAGTAACCCATCTCAATCATTAGGAAAACACAAAGGTCATTGACTCAGCTCAAACTAGGATTTTAGTCATGATGTCAAAACCAATACTGCTGTAGAAATCCTCCTCTATCAATTAAATTAGTCCGGTCATGACTCTGATGTGATACTCAGTATCCGTAGACTGCTGAGGTACTTCTCTTGTCGAGTACCGCGTGTCTGCCGCCTCACACAATAGCGCTTCCCGCCATGGGTCGTCTACCTCACACAGTAGCGCTCCCTCTGATAGCCTACAAAGGTACTCCTCCTATCGAGTACCACGGGTCTACCACCT
Organism: Viscum album; assembly: GCA_963277665.1. NCBI lineage: Eukaryota > Viridiplantae > Streptophyta > Magnoliopsida > Santalales > Viscaceae > Viscum > Viscum album. The sequence continues at coordinate 632,288,183 of OY728121.1, forward strand.
TACATAGTAGCGCTCCTCCTCCATGGGTCTGTCACCTCACACAGTAGTTCTCCCCACTGGGCTAGTGAAGTCACTCCGCAATGAATTCGACAAGTAGTCACTAGGTCTCAGCCAGCTACTAGGTCCTTGTACTCCGTATGATCGTCACTAGGAGGATCCGCTCCACGAGCTACTGGACGATACTAAAAGTGTGAAGAAGTCCCATGAAGAAGTATCTCAAAGGTCTGCCACGTCATATGGGTCTCAACGCAACAGACAACACGTCAATCGAACGCCTGATCTATGAGTTATTCCCATTTTTTCCTCGGGGCCTGGTTGATTTCATGTATGAACCAACCTGACCATATCTCAACTGTACCCCTAACTCCCATTGGATATACTCAAAGGGACTGATTCTCATCGAACTTACCAACGTTGTCAATGGTTCGTCAAACGAACGTCCTGTCTGAGAGTTATTGGCTTTTCTGTTCCACGGTTCTGGTTGGTTTTTAGGATTAAACCAACTCTACCATACTCCAAAAACATCCGATCCTCAAGTGGAGTATGCTAAAATAACCAACTCATCAAAATGAAAACAACGTAGTTGATGGTACATCAAGCAGACATCTGGTCCTTAAGTTATAAGTGTTTCCGCTCCGAGGGCCCGGTTGGTTTCAAGTCCGAACCAACCCGGACATTTTCCAAAGTCGTCCAAAACTCACTTAGAGTAACGAAAAAGGAACACCACGTCACAAGGGTCCCAGTGCCGTAGGTAGCACGTCGATCAGATGCACGGTCGTGAATTTATTCGCATTTAAGTGAAATAGGCCCGATGCATCAAGCCCGATGGCCTGGCAGGTCGGCCCGTCCTGGCTCGGCGGGTCCGACCCGGCTAAGGGGTTGGCCTGACCCGATATAGCGCGGCCCGACCTAGTGAGGCACGGCCAGGCCGGTGGCAGGCGGCCCGGACCACAAAAGGGCGCGACGCGGTCCGGCCCGTGGTCGGGTGCGGTCTGTCCCGGCCTGGCTGTTGGTCATTGCTCGGCCAATTGGCCGAGCGACTTGGAGCGGGGGGGGGGCATCCCGAACCGGCGGTGTCGAGCGGCACTAGCCTCCTGCCTGGCCGGTTTACGCCGGTCGGCTTCTTGGGTTCGACCGACCCGCTTGGGCAGGCCACTTTCCACCGCACACAGCGCCAGGCGGCGCCACAGCCTCCTCAAACCCGGCCGGAAAACGAGCCAACTGATTCTGCCACCGAAATAGCCCACGGAGTGCGGTCCACGGTCCTCCACAGCATCGCGGTTCCACCAGCCCGTCCGGCTATAGCTGGCCGGTTCTTCTTCAGCCAAGCAGCCTGCAGATGTGGCCCGCGGTTCCTCTCCACACGGCGGGCATATGGTTGTCTCTTCCTTCAGTCGCCGCCCCATCTTCCATCACCGCCTCCATCGAAATAAAATGAGGATCAACAGAGGGTCATCGGGCCATGTTCGTTCGGCCTGCGCCCTCCGCGTTAGGCGGTATCATTCGTCCGAAGATAAAACATGGTTTCAACCTAGAAAGAAGAAAAATTTTATTCGACTAAAATTGGAGCAAATCCTCTACCTCCTAATTGAAGTCACACGTTGACAAGCCGTGGAATATTAGCATCGCGGTATAAGGGCGTCGCGGAAGATGGTGTCATGGAGAACTGTGTTGTCCCGTCAATGTTGGAGGAAGAGTTGTTGATGTAGGCGACGCTTATCTCGAGCGATGTCTTCTCCCTTGACGTGGAGGAGTAAGAATGTATGAGAATTCATGGAGCATCCTTCTCTAAGAGTGGATGATGTTCTTCGTGGAAGAATGAAGCTCCTCTAATTCTCCAATGATTCCCCACAAAAATATTTTCTAAGGAAAATATTATAATAGACTTCTCCAATTTTAAATAATTTCCATGAAAATCAAATTAATTCAAATTAGATGTGCCAATTAATTAATAAGGTTAATAATTAAATGGGTTGGAATCATAAATGTTTGGGAGGTGGAGAGGATTCACCATAATGAGTGGAGGAGTTAATTAATTAAGGAGGAATTAAGGGAGTTAAGGAAAGATGAAAGGATTATGGCTTGTGTGGGCCCCAAATCACTAAATCCTGTCATGGGAGGTTATGTGGGTGTGGACACCACCTCTAACTTCTCTTGGAAGGAAATAACCACCACTAAATAATAAAATTGTGTACTAAAAATTTAATTAATTTAGTATGAATTCTTGAAAATATAACTTTAATCCCGTATAAAACGCAACTGTGGTAAAGGTCCCCATAAGTGAATAACAGCACTGTGATTTCATTGGTGTCCTCAGTTTTCAATTCTGAACACCTATTAAAAAGATAGAAAAACCTGAACGTACGTTTGCTGAACATACCCGAAAAAAACATCAGAAATTGATTCTGGGCACACCGGGCCTCGGAATGAAGTGACGTCAAAAACCACAGATTCAAAAAAATTCAAAGTTTTTACGAAAAAAAATTTCCTTCAAATTTCTGGGTCTTTACATTACTCCCACCTCAGGGATTTACGTCCCTGTAAATCTATAAAACACACTAAGGAAACAAATGGGGGTATTGAGCTCGAATCTGAGCCTCCTGCTCCCAAGTGCTCTCCTGGGGGTTCCCGTGCTGCCAGCGAATGAGCACCAGAGGAATCGAACATCCACGTAGGACCCTCTGCTGTCGATCCTAGATCTCTAACAGGACCTCAGTAAATATCTCCCCGTCCTTGATGTCCATCTCCCCGTGGTCAATGATGTGGGATGGGTCGTGCATGTATCTCCTCAGCTGAGATAGGTGGAAGATGTAATGCACCCGGTGCAACTGAGGTGGAAGGGTCAGGCGGTAAGCCACCTCTCCTACACTACTGAGGACCTAGAATGGTTTGAAGAATTGTAGAGATAACTTTCCATACTGGCCAAATCTTTGTATACCTCGTCGATGTGAGACCCATAGGGAAACATGGTCGCCATCCTCGAACTCCAATTGTCTCCGTCTCCTATCAGCATAGGACTTCTGTATGCTCTGTGCAGTCTTCATCTCCTCCTGAATGATCTGCACCTTCTCTGGTATCCTCAAGATGGGTGAACTGGTCAACCTCTGCCTCAGCTTTGGAGAGGTTTTCTGGCATCTCTCTAACCATATGAAGGGTTTCCCCTTCTTAGTCAATGCTAAAAGTAGTGCAGCAACTCGGGAGATGTCTGGCACAAATCTATTTCTAGTCGACGCATGAGTGATCGACTGCACCCACATATGCATGATTCCATCATATTCTACCTGGGGGTTTCCTTTTCACCGACCTAGGAAACCCCATCCCAACATTGTGGGTAAAACAGAAACATTTTTCCTAATACAGTCAATCTACGTATGAACTGTGGTTGCCCAGTCCATACCCAAACTAACATTGTGAGGCCTTGACACTGCCACTAAGAGGTTCTAACAGAAAATCTCGCCTCAAGGGTCAGATCACACCGTTGGCGTAAGTGTGATTATTGAGTCTCCTCTCAAAGGTATCTCCAGACGTGAGAGTCAAGTCAATGGTTTAACCATAAACTCTTGGACCAAGACAAGATCCGTGGTAGGAAGGAATGATTGGTAGATATGTCTATTGATACGACAACTAGTAATAGACATAGACCGTAACTCGAATGATTCCAACAACACTTGGGTCACACTCCTTGACCGCATTCAGCTACTCTCTTCCCCTGTCCTCCAGCTCCATGAGCCTGTAGGGGATTATAAAGGTGGGTGGTTGTAACATATCAAAATTTATATCACCACATGATGCCCTCCAAGCTCTTATTCCACTTCTGCTGCTCTGCAGATTCATCTGTCCTTAACATTTCCACTTCTTAAAACATTTTACATGCCCAAGTCTATGAGACTGTCATCAGTTCCTTGCTTTCCCACAACTAACATTCACTACCTGTATCCGATCAGCCAATGAACATTTAACCACAAAGGTTCTCTATAACATCCTATCATAGGTAGGAATGCATAGAGGAAAAACAATGTGATGGATCAGATGTACTTAAACACATCTCACATGGAGGTCCATGATCTGAAGCACTGATCGTATCGTATTCATCGAGTTCTGGAACGTTCGGTATGCCTCGATGAATACTCAGCTACCGACATGTCATCCTTCCGAAGCTGTAGAAGTTCATAGAGAACACTTAACTACCTCCATAGTCTAGTCCTCAACTGCCTGTATGTCGGGCTTGCCTCGGACCCTGAGTGGTATCTGGGGCTGAAATACATTTAAGGAACTAGGCCTATAGGTGTCCCCTACCGGTACCACCAGTAGTGTCTACTGACCAATGGGCAGGGATATAGTTCGCACACATCCCCAATGTACAATCTCTGGAAATGGTCAGTGTAATGAATCCTCATGACTATTCAGACAATCCTCATGGATACTCACTGAAAAAAAGACTAGTTGATAAGATCAAAATATTCTCTACTAGTGTCTCAACTAGGTGGAAAATTGTAGCAATCGCCTCCAGCTAGTCCTCTGCTACATGGGAATCTGCCTAGCCTCGAAACCTCAGAGGCCTCTACCGATAAGATTCATGAAACACGCTCAGTAGGGGTGCCCAGTCCACTAGTGTTGCTGGTGGTATCTGCTACAAAAAAGGTGGTGGAGCTACTGGTACACCACCCGAAGGTGCCAACATATAAATTGGTCCGTACTCCGGTGCATCATCACACGGTGGGCCGTCATCGAGTACTCTCTGAGATCTCCAACTGACTGTCTACATGGATGCATCCTGAACAGATGTGACACGGTAAAAAGACTATACCTGGTTGATCTGACTTAAAGAAAACTTTTTAGGACACACACGCAATTGGTGTTTTTGCGCATTGAGTCAAAAATTAGATGTCAGGGTCCTGGTGTATGGATCAATCAGCCACCGCACCAACATTTGACTCCCTGAACTGAAAACACACTCATAACCCTTAACACGTTTTCATCACAAAAAATAAATATCAGAGTCCTATGTTCTGTGGTATAAATGATTCCTCTGATACCTATTTTTGACGACCCATCCCCCGGGGCCCATACTTTGAATACCACAATCCCACCTTCCATAGGCCAGGGGATGGAGACTAGCACCAAAGGCGTAATTTCCCAAATCTGGGATGGTGTTGCCTTTATAAAATGTAACACACACAACCAGAGTAGAAGTGGAAGCAAACACTAAGTAAAGTAGTATAAAAAGTGTGCTGAAAATACAATGGGGATGGAAATACAATCACAACTAAAATGTACTACTACAACTGATGAATGTACAACTAAAAAAGACAAACAACTGAATGGTGAAATCAGCTCCTGGATCGTCATCCAGGTTCCTACCTGATGGGTAGGTACAAAAGGTCCCCTCAGCACTCCATGTCCATCAGACTCCACTGGGCACAGTCTCATCGTGAGGTCCACCTCCGGGTACTTTCCAGTCCTCGTTCACTCAGCCTCCGTCAGCACTGTCCGTCGTCTGCATCCAACACAACAAGATGCGGGCATTCCCTATGCAGGTGTGAGTATAACGATACTCAGTAGGGACCCCAAGACCCTCATGATCTCACATAATCCATCAAGGATAAACCAAAAAGTATGATTTCAAGGGATAACCATTAATTTATGTATATTCCCATACTTATACCAAAGTTATCATGTAACCCATCTCAAGCATGAGGAAAACGCAAAGGTCATTGACTCAGCTCAAACTAGGATTTTATTCATGATGTAGAAACCACAGCTGCTAGAGAAATCCTCCTCTGTAGAGAATAGTAGTGATGTCACAACTTCGAGGTGCTACTCACTATCTTTAGACAGCTGAGGTACTCGTCCTGTCGAGTACCGTGGGTCTGCCGCCTCACACAGTAGCGCTCGCTGCCATGGGTGTACCGGCTCACACTGTAGCGCTACCCCTGATAGCCTACAGAGGTACTCCTCCTGTCGAGTACCATAGGTCTGCCACCTCACATAGTATCTCTCATCCGTCATGGGTCTACCACCTCACAAGTGTTGCTCCCCACTGGGCTAGTCAAGTCATTTTAAAACAAATCGGACAAGCAGTCAGCAGGTCTCAGCCAGTTACTAGGTCTTCATACTCCATATGCTCATCTCTAGGAGGATCCTCTCCACGAGCTACTGGCCGATACGCCAAGTATCACGAAGTCCCACGAAGATGTATCTCAATTATCATCCACGTCATAGGGGTCTCAACACAACACACGAAGCGTCAATCGGACGCCCTGTCTGTGAGTTATTAGCCTCTTTGTCCCGGGGGCCTGGTTGGTTTCATGTATGAAGCAACACGACCATATCTGAACTGTAACCCGAAATCCCATGTGGTATACTCAACAGGACTGATTATCAACGAACATACCAATTCTGCCGACAGTTCTTCAAACAGACGTCCGGTCTGAGAGTTATTGGCTTTTCCATTCCATGGGCCCAGTTGGTTTTTAGGCTCAAACCAACACGACCATACTCAAACGATGTTCAATACTCATGTGGAGTATGCCAAAAGAATCATATCATCAAAAGGAAACCAATGTAGTGGAAGAAACATCAATCAGTCATCTGGTACTTAAGTTATAAGAGTTTCTGCTCTGAGGGCCCGGTTGGTTTCGAGTCCGAACCAACCTGGCCAATTTCCAAAGTAGTCCAAAACATACTTAGAGTAATGCAAGAGGAATGCCTCATCACAAGGGACCCAGTGCCGTAGGCAACACGTCCATCGGACACACTGTTGTGATGTTATTTTCATTTAAGAAAAACGGGCCTGACGCGTCATGGCTCGGCGGGTCCGACCCGGCTAAGGGGTAGGACCGACCCGAAATAGTGCGGCCCGGCCCAGTGGGGCATGGCCCGACTAGTGGCAGGAGGCCTGGCCCACTTAAGGGTGTGGCCCGACTGTTGGCTGTGGCTCGACCAACTGGACGAGCGATGCGGAGGGGTGGGGGGGAGGGGCGACATCCCGAACCGGTGGCACTGCCCTCCTTCCCAGCCTGCCAAACCCGACCAGCTTCTCTTGCGTGAGCAGCCTGCTTGGGGGAGCCGCTGTCCACCGAACATGGTGCCAATAGACGTCGTGGCCTCCTCCTACCCGACCGGCCGACAAGCTAGACGGTTCACCCACCGAAGCGGCCCGTAGAGTGTGGTTGACAGACCTCTACAGCGCAGCGCTGCGGTTCCACCAGCCCAGCCAACTATGGTTGGCCGGTTCTTCATTGGCCAAGAGGCCCACGGATGTGGGTCGTGGTTCCTCTCCACGCGGATGGCATAAAAGCACTGCTTCCTCCAGTCTCCGCCACCTCTTCCGTCACAACCTCCAAAAAAAACAAGGATCAACAGAGGGACGTCGGGCGATGTTTGTTCGGCCCGCACCCTCCGCGTTAGGTGGTATCATATTACTGAATATAAAACATGGTTTCAATGAATAACGAAGAACAATTTAATTCAACTAAAATTTAAGCAAATACCCTCCCTCGAAATTGACGTCGCACGTCGACAAGCTGTAGAAGATGATCGTCGTGGGAGTCGGTCATCGCAGAAGATGACGTCGTGGAGAATAGTGTCATCGTGTCATCGTTGGAGGAAGAGTCCTTGACATAGGCAACACTTCTCTCGAGCGTTGTCTTCTCCCTTGACAGAGAGGAATAAGAATGTATGAGAAGTCATGCAGAGTCCTTCGCCGAGGGAGGATGATGTTTTTCATGGAAGAATGAAGCACCGCTAATTCTCCAATGGTTCCCCAAAAAAATATTTTCTAAGGAAAATATTATAATAGACTTCTCCAATTTTAAAGAATTTCCATTAAAATCAAGTTAATTCAAATGGGAGGTTCCAATTAATTAACAAGGTTATTAATTAAATGGGCTGGAATCATCAATGTTTGGGAGGTGGAGAGGCTCCACCATAATGTGGGGAGGACTTAATTAATTAACGGGGTTTACGGGAGTTAAGGGAAGATGACAGGATTGGGGATCGTGTGGTCCCCACCATACTACATCCTCTAATGGGAGGTTATGTGGGTGTGGGCCTCACCTCTAAATCCTCTTGCAAGGAAATAACCTCAACTATATAATAACATTGTGTACCAACAATTTAATTAATATAGTATGAATTCCACAAAATATAACTTTCAACCCGCATAAAACGCAACTATGATAAAGGTCCCCTTAAGTGAATACTGGTGTTGGGAGTTCATCGGTGTCCTCGGTTTTCAATTCCGAGCAACGGTTCAAAAGATATAAAAACCCACACGTATGTTTACTGAACGTACCCGAAAAATACATCATAGAATGATTCCGAGCACACTGGGCCTCAGAATCAAGTTCCGTCAGAAACCACAGATAAGTAAAATTAAAAAAAAATTAAGAAAATAAATTCTCTTTTAAATTTCCCGATATTTACAAAGATAAAGAAAATACCAATAAACCTCTGGTCTGGGGACTTGACCCCATGACCCTGTGACCACACCGCAAACCCCTCCCCACCCTTACCACCCATGTCATGCATAGATGGAAAACATTAATGTATATTTTTTATTGTCTACTAATTTGAAGCAGATTAGTGGTTCCCTAATGATTATATATATGATGACACATTTAATGGACATTTCAGTGGACATGCATCTTTAGAAGCAATTTTTCAAGAACCACGTTTGGGGAGTGATGTGTGTTATTATATTGGTTATATGAATCATAGGATCTAGTTCCTCATAGAATTAAATATTGTACATTGTTTTCTTATGGATAAAATTGATGGGGTTATCCCCAGTTATGCATATGATGTTTTATTATATCGAGCCTTCACTATTGGAATCATTATTGTGCCTTTATAGTTCACGTTATGATTGAATATAATGTTTTTATCTATTTTATATTACTTGTAGACTATAAGTGAGTTTTTATACTAGATTGAAATGTATGAATTAATATATATATACATCATTTGTTATTTCCATAGTTTTCTTTCAAAAAGATATTCCTATATTAGGTAATGATGTTTTTAGGTCTGCATGTCCATTGACCCCAAGGGTCATGAAAGAATTGTTTTCAACCTCTGGTATTAATTATTTATAATTTTTCGGGGGACCACCTCAAATTTAAGGTTTTTTTCACCCAATTGTCTAAACCATCTATTAGTGACATTGAGGTGTGTTATAGGTCATAAGATGATTTTACCTGGTGTTGTATGTGTAATTCTGGATATTTCATTACAGAATCTATCTTCTAACATTCAAATTTTATAACGAATATCTTATGTGTATTTATTTTTATATTTTATAGTATTATTATTTTATCTACCCAATAGAATTTTTATTTACTGAAAATGGATGCATAATAATCATTTGAAAAATGAATATGGAAATGGAGTGAAAGAGTTCACCACGTTTACAAAAGAACATACAGACGACACTTCTAAAATCATTATTCCTTATTTACGCTGTTGATATTCATGAAAAATTAGTCTAGATGAGATGTAAGAACAATTTATTTGTCACAGAATAGATAAAAATTTATAAATATAGGACTAATAACTGGATAAAAACGAATGTCAACATCAATATAGATGATTCAATAGTTTTGGAATCATTTGATTTGAATACTTCTGTAAATGATAATGATGATTACATGGAATAAATGACAATGTCAATTTATGATGACCATCGTGATTATAAAAATTTGTTTAAGGAGTTAAATAGATGTTACAAGAAACCATTGAATGATGGTTGTGCTTAATACAAAACATTGTCAGCTATATTCAAGGTTTAGAATTTGAATTCTGAAAGTGAATAGAGTGATAAAACAATTAAAAAACTACTTGGTGTTTTGAAATTTATGCTATGAGAATAAAATTAAATACATGATGAACATATGCTTCTAAATGAATGTAACATTCTATGGGAATGATCTCTATAAAATACATGCTTTTCCATATTATTTCATATTATTTCCCAATGACCATGAATCACTCATAATGTTCCCTATGTGTAGAAATGATCAATATTAAAAAATTAATCATGTTTTTCAAAATATGTATTGTATTATCCTCTCTTTATATAGTTTATAAGACTATATGGATTCAAATAAATCCCAAGAAAATAAGCATGGCATGAAAATTCTTGAATTAATGATGAGAACCAACATTATCCAAAAAGTTATCCTTTGGGGTTGAAATTTGATTATGAGTTTCCTATATTTGGAGATGAGCTAATAATCTTTCATCTTCTGTTATCTATAGATGGAATAAAATATCTTACTGTATAGAGTAGTACTCACATTACATGGCCTGTCATTTTGTTAAATTATAACAAGGTACCATGGTAATGCTGGATGTGTAAATACATTATGTTTTCTTTACATATATCTATACAAAAGCAACCAATTAATATCATTGATTTTTATTTTTATCCATTGATCAATTATCTAAAATTGATGTAGGATATATGTGTTGAAATATACCATGCTCATAGATGTGATAAATTCACATTGAGGGTCATATTGTGTGGAATAATAAATGACTTACCTACTAGTGGAAATTTATCAAGATATAGAATTAGTGATATATTTTGGTGTCCCATTTCTGAAAAACTCACATACTCAGTTCAGTTGATGTATTAATCGATGATTGTGTTTTTAGGACATCATAAATGTTTACCTCGATGACATAAATACTGATCCTGGATGACATCATTTTATAACAATACTGCCCAAGGTACAACACCATGTCCTACAATGGTAGATCAACTGTAAAAAAATGAAAAAAAATTATTGAAACTATTTTTGGTAAACCATTATCGAAAAACATTACAAAATTAGGTTGGAAGAAGAGTTAAATTTTCTTTGAATTGATGTATTGGAATTCTTTGTATGTCATCCATTATCATGATGTCATGCATGTTGAAAAATTTTATTTGATAGTGTTTTTGGAAGATTATTAAATGTTCTTAGATAAATGGAAGATGGTATCATGGCTAGGATAGACTCAGTTAAATGTGGTTAAGGGTAGAGTTGGAACTGGTAAAGTTTAAAAGGATGAATTTTCTTCATCAACTAGTTACACTCTATCCAGACATGAAAATGATCAATTTTTCCTTTTCCTTACTAGTGTAAAAGATCCATAGGGGTCTTCATAAAATATCAATAATTTCATGTCAATGAGTAATTTGAAGTTAAAAGGAATAAAATCACACGACTTCCTAGCTCTGATGCGAGATGTAATGCATTTTCCAGTTTTTTACAATCTACCTCAAAATGTATGACAAACAATAACCACAGTCTAATTCTTTTCCAAATCCATATATAGTAAAATTAAAGACCCCATAAAGCTTCCCATCATGAATTATAGGATTTTAGTCACATTATATGAATTAGAGATGTTCTTCCCACCATTAATTTTTGATATAATGGTCCACCTCATGGTTCTCTTGGTCAGAGGGTTCAACTATATGGGCCTCTCTATTATAGTTGGATGTACCCCATTAAATGGTATATGATGAATTTGGAAGGGTATATAAAAATTTAAGTCGGCCAAAAGTTTTTATTGCATAATGATATATTGTTGAAGAATATCTTGAATTCTATACCAATTACCTATCATATGTTGAAAGCATCAGTCTCCCAAAGTCTCATCACAGTGAATTACGTATGGGAGAAGGTATTTTTGGATGAGATGTTATTACAAATACCTTGAAAGAGAGGGACAAATCTCATCATTTTATATTACATAAGAGTGAAGATTTAGATCCATATATTTAATCCCACGAAGAAATTTTTATAAATTTTAATCTATCAATGGTTGAAGGATGGATATCATATAAACATATTCAATATTTATATGATAGTTCATAGACCAAATTTATTATGTGTTATCAGAAAATATGAATTCAATTGTAGAACGGATTCAATGATGCTCTAGTGGAATGAATGAAAATGTTATTTTATACTTTGGTTTTGTAATCATTAATTTTATATAATATAAAAAAGAACACGGTGACATCAGTATGATGAAAAATAGTGTTTTTATTCTTGAGGATGAAGAAATGCACATATCTGGTTCCAAGGATATAAATCGAATTTATGAAAATATGCCATTTTTGGAATAATCAAATAGATATACAAGTTGGATTACACAATATTTCATGTGTCTCTTTTCTGTTATAAATTGTTTGACAATAGAAATTGAGTGAAAGTTGATCAAATTGGAATTATGGAGGTGAATTTCTATATTTAAGGGTAAAAGGGAAGCCATTGTTATTGGAATCATAGTATTTTCATGTATTTAATGTCTGTTATCCAACAAAGTAGAGTTTTCAAATTGTCATACTGGCGACTAAAATTAATGTTGAGTTAGATGAAAATTCAATAAAGGATTACCCTTCGATTGGGACATCACAATTAGGTCACATTGGTCTTAATATAGGCAGTGTCTTATATATTAGAGGGGACCACAAATAATGGATTTAGATTTTAGAAAGATGAACAAAATACTTGAATCATTTATAAATAAGAAAGTGAGTTCAGCGAGATTGTAAAAGTTTTTTGAATAAATTATGTTTTTGTCATAATATTATATGTTCTCTACTGCATTATCATAATATAAATTATGTTCTTGAATCCTTTTGTAGGGAATGTCATCATTAACTGATGATGTTAACAATCCATTGGAAGAACAAACTATAATGAAAGGAAACCATATGGATAGATGAAAAGTTAATTTTATGATATAATTTCTATATTTTACAAAAAATATATATTATTGAATGATAATTTATTTTTCATTATTCTGTATAAAGCCTATTTATTTTAGAAGATTTATGTCCATGTTTCATGCATTTAAAAGCAGAGAAACGATGTTTTCTCTGGTCAATCATAGAGGTAATATTGATATCATCATAGTGAAATAATTATCCATAAAATTAATGTATTATTTCCTATTTATGATTAATTTATTTAATTTCATTATTACTCACATAATAATTGTTTTCCTATACTGGTGGATTCTTTTGTTCAATTTGGGGTGCTCTATCTAGTGTTCTTGCTCCTCCCATAAAACCATTTCACCACTCTAATGGTAAAATTATCACTTTCATTCAATTTACATCCACTTCCTTTTAAGGAGGAGAACAGAAGCTCTCTCTACTCAATTATAGAGGTAATATTGATGTTTTTATCATAATATAATTTTCCATAAAAATAATTTATTCCTTTATCGGTATGATTAATTTATTTCATTTTAGTATTAGACATATAATAATTTTTTTCCTATATAGGTGGATTATTTTGTTTGAGTTGTCGTTCTCTATCCAACTTTTATTATATTTTGCAGAAAAATATCAAGAAACATCTTCTCCCACAAATCCTTTCACTCTTGTAGTGTTTAAATTTAACATTTTCCATCATGTTCCCATTATAGCTCAATAAAAGAGGAAATCATAATGTTTGCATTGTAAAACAGATTTTTGTTGAATTAATGTACGATTTCATATTTATGATTAAATTATTCCTTTTTAGTATTAGTCATAATAATTACATTATAAAACAAGTGGAATCTCTTTTTTTGAGTTTAGGTGGCTTATTTGAAACTACTCATGAATTATTGGAAGTTAAACAAAGAATGTATAAGGAAATCATGGAAATATTGGTAGTTAGGTTTTTTTTCGAATGTAAGTAATAATTTTAATTTATATAATTCTATAAACCAATATTTGAAATTTCAATAATATCATTTTTTCTGTTATTTGTCTTTTAAATATCATTTCATTTAAATTTTATATTTGGACATGTTTTTTTTATTTTTAGTTTGTTTTCTATCTGTTTCTATTGTTTTAGTTTGATGTAAAAGCATACATCAGTATGGACCTATATCTGTTCATTTAAAAACACTAAAAAATAGTACCTTCATCAACTCATTCAAAAAAATTGATAAAAAACACAGATATTAGCATTTCTAAAAGCACTAATAAAATCCCTTTATGATCAATCACAGATGACACGGGATTTTAGTGTCATTTATGTAATAAGTTCTTTTATAGTGTTGATAAAGGCTATCTCTATCACTTTTAAAGGCATATTTGGTAATAGTGTTCATCTCTTGAATAATTAAAATTGCATGTTGTTTCTTGAGAATCTTCCCTAATATCTTTTCGACAAGAACCTATGTTGCTTGAAAAAAATGAAGTATTAGTCATCCCATACCAGTTACCAGTCATCACTAGTTTATGAATTACATGTTTCCATCACAGACACTATGTGCCAAGCACACTACCTTTAAATAGGTTCAGGGAACACTCCTTGCTTCCCTTGGATCACTTTTATCAACTCCCCCTAGATAACTGCCTTGAGATAATTAAAAATTAGTTTATCGACATGAATGTGTATACAATATATTTGCATTCAAGTATTTTCCGCTTTTTAGAATGAGACACTACTTTCATCTAATTCATGGATTGATCCACATGAAATCACTAAACCACATAACTTGATAATCAAAAGCCTATTAGAAGCCTACCACCACAGTTGTACGCCATACCCCTATCATGCACACAAGATTTGTGAATTGTCACAAAATATGAATTTTTTGTGACACCTACTTTTCGCACAACCCGTACCTTTCTCAAAACTGCACCAAAGGGTTGACATGGTCTTTTCATACGAAAGGAAAACCTTGGGTACATGATTTTATCTCTTCCAATCTTTCTTCCGCAAATCTATCATGCGTCTAAGATACTAGTTTTTCGATGGAAAAATTCTTAAGACTTCCTTGGGGGTAGCTGCATATTTATAGGCCCTTGATAACCTTGAATGCAAGATCCCGATGCATTTTTATCGGTATGTTCATGATTCTTGCTGAGAACAAAAACCTCCATCAGACGTGGCATTGGGTTCCCTAACCCTTTTTCCCGAACTCATATTCCACTCACTCCATGAATTTTCAATTTTTCGACATAATGATCCAAAAACATGTCTTGCATGCATGTTCTAAAAAAAACTTCAATATTTCGCACAGAAACCAACATTTTGCGTAAACATCAAACCATTCATGTACCGTCCACTTCAAAAAAAATTGTTTCTCCATTTTCAGATTTTCAGACCCAATGATTTGGCAAACACTAGAGAACAACACCATCTTCAATACTACATTTAGATTAAACTGTATGACCCCTTTCCATGTAGTCTCCCTAATCATTCATGAAAGGGTTGAAAATATGAAACCCATACCATGATCAACCCATTGTGTATTGAAAAAAAACACAAACATAAATACTTTTCTAACAATGAACAACCTTGGTTCCTATAATATCCCCCTTTGGGTTTGATGGAAATCACCAGATAAATTCAATAGATCACTAGCCATAAGAAAACCTGAAATACAAGAATCAACTTTCCAACACGCTAATTCAACATGAGAAATTATTGGTGTAGAAAACAAGATAGAAGACATGAATTGTGTTCTCTTGGGTTTAAAAGAAAGCTCTAACTGTTTCCTTATAACCCTAGAATGTTTTCTCCCTTCCTTATTCTCTCCATCATTAGCCACGATTAACTCTATCTTCTCCTATCTAGAGACACCACATTCAATCCATTTCTCTCCATTTATAAATATACCTAAATATTGATAACCATCCATTATAGATCTCAAAACATACTCTGCTTGGATGGTCTCTCCCCCATAAACCTGAAACACATCAACAAAATAGATTAAAATAGTTAAACCCATTGGGGAGAGGGGACTTTCATAACCTCCATATGCACTGGGAGGGGTCTGAACACTGTGTTTCAATCGTAGTTTATTAAACACAATCATTGACAGTGGTTTGGTTAGGATTTCAATAACTTTCTCATCAGTTCCCACTTGATCCATTCTAATCATGCCTTGCTCAACTTTTTCCTTGATAATGTGATATCTGATTTCAATATGTTTTTGTATGATAATTTTGAAAATGACTATTCCTAAGATTAATTGTTATTTTTTTATCAAAGTAACTTACATTGGTTTTTTCACCTCATCTCCAATATCAATCAATTCTTGTTTTATCCATAGCAGTTGAGTAAATGCCTTGGATGAAAAGATATACTCAGCTTCAGTATTACTAAGATAATTACTTTCGTATTTCTTGCTCCACCAGAAAACTCACTTTTTCAGAATATATAATACTCCACCATAGGTGGAATTTTTGTTCTCTACATCTCCAGCGCATTCAGCATCAAGAAACACTGATTATTCGCTATCCCTTCCTGTAGAAAATTATAACCCAAAATTATGAGTACCATGAATGTACCTCATAATTCACTGAATATATACTATAATGATACCATACATACTTTTTTTATGAATATTTACTATTAGTATTTTTTGGGAATGAATTGGAATTCTTTTAATGACTATTTTTATTTATAATTAACATTCCACTGAAATATTTTCATTATTATGATCATTTTATATTTAAATAACCCAAAATAATAATATTATTTATCATGGATATGATTATTACATAAACCATGTATCATTTCTACATCTTTTATCTTACTTAGAATGTTATATTAATGACTGGTCAAATTATTATTAATATTTATTTTTTACTCAAAAAAATATATTTTTTAATAAGGAATATTATTCATTAATTAAATCAGTCATTATATATATGAGAAATGAATTAGAGATGAATTTATGGGTGGATCCTAGTTATAGATGTTCCCTCTTTACATCAGTAGTATCATGGGAAAAATTAGATGGTTATCCTTATTTAAACAGGTTTCTAATGTATACAATCTAATATTTTAAATATTTTTGGAATAAGGACTTGACAGTAAAGTAATTATGATTCTTCAGATCATGATGTAAAATATTAAGAATATCATTCATTGAAAATTCATTTATTCTTGTAATCCATGATATTTTCACATTGATATTATCTCAAGATGCATTTCATTACCTATTTACTGATTAAATGGAACGTATTTTTAGTAATTGACATTTCCATATTGATGTTTCCTTATCCAATCATGAAAATATTGTTAATTATATAAGGAAATGTTGTTAATGTATTTATCTTTCCATACTGATTATGAATTATTCATTTTGTTTTATTTTTACATGACTATTTATGATTTAAGTAACTCTTACTGTGCATATAATATCACCCTTATTTTTTCATTTATAAAGAATCAAATAACTGTAATATGAATGATATGACAGGATATTATAGATGGAATAATGATATTAATAAATATATATTTTGTAATTTTTTTTATTAAAATGTAATTTGGAATCACGAATAATTCTAGTTTACCAAGGAAACTAAATTATTCAGTCCCCATGCGATGTGAACGCTTGTATCTAGAACCAATATAAAAAAGTCTTCAATAAGTATAGGATAATGGGGTTGTGGTATTTATATTTTAACCCCTATAGAGATCACCAAATGGTTTAAAATATCAATGTATTAGAGGCTATATTGAAGGAATATGTGTTGGACTTTAGTTGGAGCTGGGAGGAACACTTTGCATTGTAATTGTATTTTTAATAAAATTTATCACTCTAATATAGGAATGAAAATATTTAAGTCCTGGTATGAGAGACATTTAATTTCACTCTTACACTGGAAAACGATTTAAGAGACATCTCTTATTGGTCTAGAGATGTGGTCTGTTATAATAGAGAAGGTTCAGGTGATCCAAGAGAGTATGAGGACAACATAGAGCAAATAGAAATCATAGGTTTATCGACATCATAAGACCTTTGAGTTTGAGCAGGGATGAAATGTTTTCTGAAGATTCTCCTAATGACGAGGATTTTTTAGGACTTATCTGGGATCCGATATATCTACAAGGTTCATCATGTCATTCGGGGATCCTTGGAGGGTTAAAAAGTATTCTTAATACCTATAAATTCCAACATTGATTTCATGAAGTCTTACATGAGTTATAGTTGGGGACATATGTGAATGGAAATATGTATTTTATTGTAGGTTGACATATATATCCCAAGGATAGATCAATCTTCTTGATGTAACATGTGGAATTCTAGGATTAGTGGTAGAGGACCATCATGGATGGATCATACCTTTATTTTATGTTCCTTGGAATCATGGGAGCATGTAAATGAGATCCTAAGAACTTGAGAGTCAAATGTAGACAAAACCACCCATAATTTTTGTTTATCTCATACTTTTTGAGTTGAAAAGACATAAACTATGAGGGAATTTAATGACCTAGGTTTTATGGATTATCCCTTTCAATATTTATATGTATATATCTAGGTTTATCTTAATAGTCGGTGCATTGATTGGGGTTTTTAGAACCAAAGATTTACTATATTAAAAATATTAATATTATTTAATTCTTGTGTGTGAAACATTTTAGTGTAAAAGGTTTTCCAGTTGTTTGGGACCTTGGAAGGGAAATCAATGACCAAAACTAAATCCTAATGTTCCAAAGGATCGAATAACAACTGATAAGGGTGGTTGAATTAGTTATTCAGTTTTTATATGTTTCCTGATTTTTAGGGTTGTAACCCCTATAACATCTTAATGTTCATTACCTTATCATATTTTAGTAAATATTAATGCATGAAAAATTACAAAATAAAGAAAATTACATGTGATTTAAAAGGACGGACCACAAGGTGAGAACTATGATCCTTTCTATAGCCACATCTATGGGTCTATAGAAATTCACTATTACAATGAAGTGAATACAACATGTGTCAACATTCGTTAGACACATTCTATCTCCCAATATGAAATATTATCCTGAATCCCATTAGTTTACAATGTTTTCCTATAAATAAATTTATCCCCAAAATTACAAAATCCCAAAAACTTTTTATCCAAAAAAATCTATCTTGAAATGTAGTTTGATGTCCCTATGCTAGATTTCCATAGTACAATGAACATAGTTAAATAGACACTGTATGATGATTTTTTTCTCAAACTGCTCTTCTAAAATTCTTCTTAATGGATCAAACCAAAATTCCCTGGTTTGATCTTCTTAAACCGATAAAGAAACATATTGTATCATGATATTCTTACCACATTTCATCCAAAAAATAAACTTAACATAATCTATAAAGGACCCATCCTTTTTCATATGTGAACATTTTCTATGGAAAAATTTATTATAAATATATTTAAATGTAGTCTAGTAAAAAACATCCAATAGTGTGATATTCATACAACATATCTTTCTGGAATGAATGTCTGCATCAATATTTGCATCACTCCTCCTTTTTCATATGTGAAAATTTTCTATGTACGAAGGCACTATGCTTACATTTTTGAGAATACTAAAATAGAAAAGGAACTAAATAGAATAACTTTTCCCAATAATTCTAATTCCAAAACCATAAATTCACCGAAATTTGAACTTCATGTTTTACAACTTCAACTCTTATTAAGTCTTCTCAAACCATTTGGAATCTTCTTTATAATTCTTAAAAAATATCCTTCTCAAAATACTAACATTTCTTCATTATAATTTGTCTAGTCATATTACATATCATTTTGTTTCTATGATATTTATTTTTACCTCAAAATCAGTCTGATGTATTTCTTAATGTCACTATATCTGATAAACTTTCTATATACGATAGAATATTGTTATGTGGTTATCGTCTAATGAAATAACCTATTAAACTAAATAATCCATAAACATGGCTAAAACAAACAAATACTTCCTATAACTATAGAAAAAACACTTGTCACATTTTTAAATTATTCCTCATTATGATTGTCTTAACATCTTGATAGAATTCTTCGTACTATTTTTTTAGACCGATGATTTATTATTTATTTCATCCCTTATCCATTGAGGTTCTAGAAATACTGAATTTATTAGTGTGATGAATCATTATGATTGATTAGTTTCTATTATTTATTTTTTGGATTTTTGCTATCTTATGGTCCAAAGGATCTTGTTGAGCTCAGTATAACTGACATTCTTACTCAAATTAGTTCGATAGTTTTCTCATTATGATATACCACTATGATGGAATAATAATTAATATGTTCCACATCTGATGATGACTTCCCTTAGTAACATTAATATTGTTCTAACCTCATCTTATATAAATCATTTTTATCCAATGGTCAGTGTCAATGAATCTATGTTTGAAACTCTGAAACCAATATAGTTATAAAAAATACATTCAATATCCTCAATTCATCAAAATCATTATGAAGTGAATTTATCATGATTTATGAGAACTAAAATATAAGAAAATTATCATCTACCTTTAGGTTATAAATTAAATATCTTTTTAACTCCTAACATTACTATTTTACTTCATTGTCTTTATCATTACTTTTACAACCTCACATAGAAACATCTGAATTTATCACCAACATAGAGTTCGATGATTCTTCACAATCATTTAGACGGATCTAAAATTAATGGTGTGTATGATATTCATATTCATCTTTCTAAAAACATATATATTTGGGGATATATAGTGTAATACACTACATCCAAAAAAATCATTCTCCCTCTTTGGGTTGGGTTCAAAAATTTATCATATACTCCTAATTAATAACAAATACATTATTTTGAAACTATATTTGTTTCCAAAAAATAAAATACATGTCAAATCATCACAATGTATTTTCATTCACCAGCATCGGATTTTTTTTTAATTTTCGTAAAAAAATTTTCAACTCACCAATTTTCAAAACACTCATACTTGATCCGAACTAATTTTTTGAAATCACTAAATGTTTTAAACTTTTATCAAATAGTAAAATTTCTCAAGAGAGAGTGTCATGACACCAAAATAAGGGATAATGTAATAATTTTTAAGGAATTATATCCCTCTGTGAAAAGTATATATGCATCCATGTAAATATAAACTCCCTAACTTTTTTCTCTCTCTATATTATTTTCCACTTCATATGGATTTCAATCTCCCCGCAATATCATATAACTATATCTTCAAAATTTATAAATTAAAATTAGTAAAAAAAATTACCAATTACAGTGCAGATACATTCTCTCACCATTTTTTAACATAATCCAAAACACAATGAGGGATTTCCATATGATATTTTGGTCATCATTGGAAGAGGATGAACAAATTATTTCATCCATAAATAAAAAAATCATTCATATGGAATTGATTTTTTGAAAACATTATCAATATGATATTTCATTAAAACTTATTCGATCACAAAATCTACAAGATAAACATTCTATTTTGTAAACTGAAACATTATATCAATGTGATATTATTTTAAATGATTGATATGATTTTTATAAATATCAAATTTAATGAACCCCAGAACACACTAATAGGGGATGAGTGAATCATGGGGTCAAATTATTCCTTTTTGATTTGTGGATCTTGTTCAAAAATTAGTAGGAACTTGTTAAATATTTCAAATTACAGAATGTAAAGATTGGACACAATACTTTTACATGGTTCACTGAAAGGGGCTATATTCAAGGAGCATATGCCAATAGTGTCTTGGCCGTACCAAAATCCACTAATCTTAAATTGTTTGTGGATTTGATTTTTTAGTCCTAGTCACTCTGTTACAGGCACACAACCTTTAAAAAGTATCAAGGAACACTAACTACATCGCTCAGATCACTTCTGTCAACTCCCCTAGCTAACTGAATTGAGAGAATTCAAACTTAGTTTTTCAACATGGTGGACTCTTCATTAGTTTTTCATTGATTTCTTTGTCTCCATTCAACATCAAACACTGCTTGCATCAAATTCATGGATTGATTCACATTAAAGCACTGAACCACTAAACTAGATAATCAGATGCATGTCAGAAACATAACACCACACTTGCGTGAAATATCCCAACTAGCGTGCCTGATTTGGGAATTATGGCAAAAGATGACATTTTCAGAACACCTAATTTCCCCAAAACCATTATCATTCATGCAACTGCACTTAAGGGTTCACATGGTCTTTTCATAATAAAGGAACACCTTGCATGTAATATTTACTTTCTTCCAATCATTTGTGCACAAATATTTCACGTGGCTTATCTTATGGTTCTTCAATGGAAAAATTATTAATTCTTCCTTGGGTGTAGCTATATATTTATAGGACCTTGATGACCCTGTGTGAAAGATACCAATGCATTTTTTTCAGTGGGTGCAAGATTCTTCATGAAAGCACACACCCCCTTTTGACATCGCATAGTGCACGCAAACTTGTTTTCACAGCATCATGTTCTGTATATAATAAGACTTCTATTTTTCGACATTCTGATCCTAAAAAATGTCTTTCGTGCATGTTATAAAAACACCTTCAATAATTTATGAAAAACCCAATATTTTTCGCACATGTCAAATCATTCATTAACCTTCAATTTCCAAAAATTGGTTTCTCCATTTTTTGATTTTCATTCCAATTGATATGGGAAACAAGGTAGAATGACGCCACTGTTAATAATTTTTTGGATCAAATTGTATGACCCATATCCATGTAATATCATTGATCATCCATGAAGGTGTTGAAAGTAAGATATCCATACCATGATCAACACATAGTAGATTGAAAACAAACACAAACTGAACTCCTTTTCCAGTAAAGAACAACCATGGTTCCAAAAAATAACACTAGGATTATCACAAAGTACTTTCCATTTTTTACAAGAATTACCTTGAATATCTTCTATCTAAACATCCATCCATAATATTTGGGTACAATCCAGTGTTGTAGAAACATATTATAATTCCACTATGAACAAATATAAAAAAAAATATTTCTTACAATTCCAAATCACACAACATTATCCTATGTGTAACGTTCCTCCTTATGTTAATTTTATATCATTAAAATATTATCTCTAATAAACATCTATAAAAATATAAAGGTTAATATCACATATTTTTTTATAAATAATCCCATAAGATTTTTTTCATTTAACCTATCTCATGTTCTATTTACTTCCAATATATTAGATTCTTTTGGTTCACTCTAATATTTGTCATAAAATTACCCTACATATAAAATATCAGGTCTTGAGTATATGAGATAAAGAAAATACCATACCATCTTACTAAACTAATTTTAATTCACACTATTTATAGTTTTTTATTTACTCAAAAAAATAATAGAAATAGTTGTAGAAAATTATATGGATTCTACCTTCCCATAATTATTTAAAAATTCCATGGAATATTTTTCATGAGTTTTGAAAATTTAATTTTATGTTTTTTAAACATATAACTCAAGGAATAATTTTAATTCATCCCAAATTAATATTTTAAAATTCCAATTCATTTCCTTAAATAATTAATTACAAAAAATTTGATCACCCCCATAAAAATATATATCATACACATACACAGTTATAATTTGTATTTTGGAGTTATCTACTTTCACATACAGTCACTTTCAAGCATTCATTTATAAAAATTCAATATCTTCATAAATCTATCATGCTTTTAATACCAAGTGCGTGGGGATTGTTTCGAACATCACAAAGAATTCGTCAATATAGAAACAATTTTCATTTTCATCAAGTATAAATACACAAGGTTATTCAAGGTTTAAATCTTCTTCAATATCCAAATTAAAAAAATATTACATTACATACACCAGATAAAATAGGTAATTTCTATGTCTATCCACTACTAGAGATATTATAATAGTTTATAATCTTTTAATTGGGGAAAAGTTTTCTTAAAAATACACAACTTCCACCTCTTCATATTCATGATAAATAATTCATTATTTGTTTCTGAAAACTTCTCCATGTAAAATTATGTTTTTTTAGTAAAACAACTTTTTTCTAAAAAAATTATTTGATGGTGGTGGAACAATTTCTCATTTTTTATTTTTATCAATATTATCCAACTCATTATTTATAGAATTTTCCCATTCATTCTATATAATTTCATCAAAAACTAATTTCTGTTCAACTTTTGAGATTAGTGATGTCCGATTTTCTAATCTTAACATTCTTCTAGTCTTAACTAGAGCCTTTTGATTCCCAATATTTTTTTTAAACGCAAAATGTTTTTGTAAAGTAAAAAATTTTCAATATTAAATTCTTCATCAGTATCCTAAGAACACTATTCTTCTAAATCATGATGATTTCAATTTGTCTCATCCTCACTTCAATTGAAATATTCAGTTTTTCGTAATAAATATTCCCAAAAACATTTGTAGTATTTAGAGTAACATTTACATCATACGAATCCACAAAAATTTGTAATCGTTTTTTCTAAAAGTTGAAACCTTTTCAATTGGGTTAATATCGAAAACAATTACATATTTTTTTTATTATCAAACTTTCCTAGATCTAAAATTTATATTATTAGTAAACACGGGCTTCTAAAAATTTTGAAGTATTTCAATGAAAGTTTTTTTTTCTATACCAAGTTTAATAAAATGGAAATTTTTATTCCTTCCTCAATAAAGATATAGTTTTAACTTGAATAGAAGTACTAAAAGTTTATCTCTTATCGATCTGTGAAGGTTTGTATTCTTATTTTACGATTCTTCCAAATTCATCCAGACTATTATTCATACTTTCTACTGTACTATTTTTTTATGTTTATATGGATCACTATATATATGTTTAAAAAGTATTTAATTCTAATTCTATATTTTTATATATTCCCAACATAATTATGTAAATCCCCATTTCATTCAAGACATATTTGTTTGAGAATCATATCATTCCAGTAGCCTCTTACTTGTTGTTCATAAACTTGATGTTGGTCATTCGAGTGAAATAATCAATAAATATTATAATTTAATAAATTTCCTTTTGTTGATTTATGTCTCATCATCCCTAAAAATTCATAATTTATAAGATCAATACGTCTTGTAAACTGAATAAAAACATTCTTATTAATTTAATTAGTCATCTTCTATTTTTAAAAAGTTACACAAACATCTTCTTCTTTTATCTTAAATTATTGAAAATTTTATTTCACATCCACTTTAAAGAGTTTGATCATACTTTACTGCACAAGGAGTCCTACCCTATGGTTACAGAACATATTCTCATCCATATAACATAGATAAAAAAAGTTTTTAGTTTCTCTAATCTAAAAAACATTTCCACTAGTTAATTGTCCCCTTGTCACAACTTTTCCATTTTCAATACTTCTAATAATACTAGAATATTTTTCGAAAACAACTTCTTTTTCTTCATAAAATAGTTGAATCATACATAGAAAGTTCTTTTTTTCTCTATTAGTTAATAATTCATATTTTGTTTTTAGTTTTTTAGGTTCTATCTCTCCTGTTCCTATTCCTCTGGTTTTTAAGGAACTATCATTTCCAAAAGAAACAAATCATCCATCATGAATTTCAACATGTGTCAATATTTTTGTTTCACCTTTAATATGTGATGAACATCCACGGTCAAGTATATATGGATTTATCATTTTGATTTCATTACATGGTGACTCCATAGGAAAATATATTTCCTGAACATTATTCATTCGAACATACTTTACATTTCTACTATAAAATTCTTTCTTCGCAAGGAGGGTCATACATCTTTTGGTATGATGACCATCCTGGTCATATCTTCCCCAAAATTAGTTTAGTTATTCAAATTTATTTATTGTTGAATTGTTTCCAAAAAATTGATATTTTTCACTTTTATATTATTATATATTAGTAAAATTATTTATTATTCATTCACAATTTCTTTCATTTTGATCAGCCATTATTTTGAGATGTGATAACTTGTAACAACAATTATAATTCTGGTCCCCATAGATTCCATAACACCAAAAAAGTTCTAAAATCATGAATTTATATTGAAATAAGATCAATCTATGTTGAAATTTCTTTAAGGATGATGATTAACCCATATTCTGCGTAATCTAGTCATAGACCAACATTCCTACTAAGGGATCTCTCATATTTTGTAGATGTCATTTCTTCTCACATCCCATGTCAATCCAAACCTCCATATCATGTTTCTTAAAACCTGAAATATTAAAATGATCTTATGATGTGTTATTTTTGGAGGGTGATGATTTCAAATTATTATTGATTTGATATTTCTTAGAAATATCAGATGTATCCGATTTTGTTTCTAAGGGTTTGTTGAATTTTCCACTCAACTTCCCCAAAGTACATTTAGACTCTATATTTTTTGATTTAAGCTTGTATAATTCTTCCTTAGAATCTATATTCTTAATAATATATAAAACTATATTTTCCTATTTATCAATTCTATGTTTGTAACATAAGATCTCCTAGATGTATTCTTCTTTTTACTTGATAACATATTTTTCACCTTCAAAATCATGTCAACTACATTTATTTATCATTATAATTTATGTCATGAGTGATCTTATTTTTTATGACATGAAACTAGTTTTATTCTAATATGATACTCTCAATATTACTCTTTCCCTTAATATTCGTCTACACTACTTGAGGAGTCTTATATTTTCTCCACTTTTCCAATGAAAGGTTTATCCATTATGAACATTCATCTTCTAAATATTTTTTTAGTTCAGTTTGATTTAGCTTTCTTTCTCTATATTCTTCACTTGTTCCTAGAAAACATCTTCATACATTTTTTGGATGACTTTTATTCCTTAGAAATCAGGTTCCACTTCTTCCATTAATGTTTTTCAATAAAATCAGATATATATTCTCCAGCATTTTTATTAGAAAAATCCATAGAATATTGTCTAGTTACACTAAAATGAAATCCTTTTAGAAGTTGTTTTCTTCCATACATTAATCTTCCTATCTGTTGGTTGTTTTCGATAAGAGACATGATTTTGTTTCATTTAACTCATTATCCTCTTTATCGTGAGAATAATAAGGATTTAAAACATTAGCATCATTTTTTCCATCTCTACTATATCATTAAAATCCATTACATATTTAAATATATTCGATTAACATTAGAGAATTTCCTATTTCATAATAAATAAGAATGTTATGAAATTCATCAAGAGATAAATCACATTTATCTTCTAATGTGTAAATATTATAATTAAATTAGTCTAAAATGTCTCTCATTAGATTATTCACAATGATATAATATTTAATATCCTAATATGTTTCAAAAAAATCATTTCATCTATTGAAATATTCATCAATGGTTTCGCCATCCCTCGTTATTATGTCTTCAAGCATTGTATTTTGTATTTGTAGTTATTCTTTCTTCATTTCAGTATTCCCTTGAAAAATATTTTCAATATTGTCTCATGCACTCTATGATGTTTTGAGATATATGTCCTTAATGTAAAGGTTTTCTAACAAATACATAATAATAAATTTTCTCTATTCACTATCAAAAAAATAGTTCCCTTGTGAAAAAAATTCATCATGTCATATTTTCTATAAATGGGCCCCCAATTATGGTAGAATCAAAAAATTATTGTCCAAGAGATTATAGATAGGGATTAATCCTATTTTTTTAAACAATAATAATATTTTCGATAAAATTTCAAAATAAATTAAATTTGATATAATTATGATTATACATGATAAAACTACGATGAGGGAACCTTCCCTATGATACAAATTTATGTTCAGGAGGATCGAATAAAAACTAAGATGGGGGTTGAATCAATTGTTAAAATTTTAACGATTTAAATAATTTTCAAAACATAAAACCTACAAACAATTAAGGTACATTAAAATGTAATCTTGAAAAAAATAGATATTCATGAAAAACCAAGAATGCTTGTAAATAACAAGAGATTAATAAGGTTCAGCTTCAGAATGGGAACCTACATCCTTTCCATAGCAACATTGGTGGGTCTATAGAAGTTCACTAGTATGAATAAGTGAATAAAAAATGTGTCAAATACTATTATAAATCTTATATCTTATGATGAGAAATAATATACTAACCCCCATCGGTTTAATTTTTTTATTAAAAAAAATTGAGCCATAAAAAATGATAAAAATAACATTTTCTCCACAAAACTCTATATGTAACCTCAATTTGATGTCCATGGGTTTGCTTTCCTAATCCTAATGAACATAGTTTGATGGACATGGTATGATGATCCATTTCCAAAACTACAATTCTCAAACTATAATCAACTTTATTAACTGACCCTCTTTAGTTTGATCTTCTCATTTCAGTAAACAAAACATTCAGTTGTCCAATCTTGTTACAATATATTTTTCATAAATAGACTCACAGTCAATATTTCAATCTCTCTATATTTTTGTAAATGAAAAATTTCTATGTAAAAATGTACAATGCATCTATTTATAGGGATCCCAAAATAGAAAATGTGGGAAACTAGAGAACATTTCCTAGTCACTAAATTTCACAGAACTAGAATTTTAGTCACATTTGAACCTCTTCATTGTCCACTTCCACTCTTCTAAACTATTATCAAAACATATTTAATTATTATTGAGCCTTATGAAAAATCATATATCTAAAAAATACCATATTTTCTTCCATAATATTTGGTGAAACCGATTATATTTAATTTGGTTACATTGATTTTAATTTCTAGCTCAAAATATATCTAACATACATTATTTAGGAAACGTTATCGAATGAAAATTCTATATCTAATAGAATATTGATGTGTTTTTCCAATCTGATTAAAAAAAATTTAAATGACTATTCCATAAACATGGTTGAAAATTATAAATACATTAAATATCTATAAAAAATCAGCACTTCTCTCATTCTCAAATGGATCCTCATTATGATAGTCTTATCATCTCGATAAAATTATTCACAAAATTTTATCATATCGACAATGTATCCATGTCATCAACTATGGTCAATCTGATGTTCTACATCTGGTTTCTTTATCTATGTGATGTACCCTTCAAATTGATCAGTTCCTATTACTTCTCTACTAGATCTGTGTACAATCCTTGTCCAATGGATCTTCCTCAGCTCAGTCTGATTGACTTTCTGCCACATCACATTCCGATTGATTTTTCATTGCACCATTTTTCTCATTAAGATATAATACTCTTAATGATATTCTGAATATTATGATTACTGATCTCACCAAATTTTAATTTCTTCAAGCCTTATCAGCTATAACATATTTTTATCTCATGGTCGGTGTCATGGTTTTTATGTTCAGAACTCTAGAACTGACACACTATTTACAAATACATTCAATATCCCCCATACATAAAAATAATTTATCATGAGAATTTATCTTGATTAATGAGAAATCCATTATGAAGAAATCATCATCCCACTTGAGGCTAGAATGTAAATAACATTCTACCTCTCGACATCATTGTTTTTGGTTATCATCTTCAGTATAATTCTGAAGTCCTCACTCAGAAACTTATAACTTTTTAACCAACACTGATTCTTATGAATCATAACATTGATATCAATGGATATGAAACTAATGATTCATTGAATAAAAAAATTCATATTTATGAAAAATTATGTAAATGGTGATGCGTAGCCTAATACAGTAAATTTAGAAAATAACATTTTACTCCATTGTGTTTGGGTTTGAAATTTCATCACTTACTCTTGATTGAGAAAAATGAAATTATTTTCCAAACTAATTATTTTTCAAAAAATAAAAAATATTATAAAGTGTCACAAAGGGTTTTCAAATCTGATATGTGTGGTTTCCCCAAGGAATAATAAATGTATAGTTAGAATCAAATGTTCTATTGTATGTGACCTTTGAAAAGAACATTTAATAAATTTGATAAGTTTTTATTTATTATAACCGATTAACCAAATCAATATAAATCCTCTATAAATTATTTTTTTTTTGAAGATTCATTATGGATATCCATATATATTTTTGTGTATTATGTTCAATAATCTGGATTAGAGAGTGGAAATGATCAAATTAAGGTGGGTTGAGAGGAGGCATAGAAATTAGTGTATCTTCTTCATCTATAGAAAATGTGCACTTCACCAATGATCGGTTGATAACAGAGGTATGGATGGATATTCAATTATTCCACCAGATTTTATTGATGATAATGGATTTATATATCTACATTTTATTATTCTATAATTACAAACCAGTTGTATGGTCTCATTTTAATAAATTGAATTGATAATTCCAATTTAATTTTTTATTCCATGGTATCACCTTGTATTATATAACATATTAGTCATTGTTCCTGACCACATTGGACACTATTTATCATTACCATTTTTTCATTTGATTTTCCCCCATTTGTCCTCATGTTCTTCATCATTGGCCTACAGTGTTTATATTTTCATATTCTAGGGTTCGTTTCGAGCTTGATCAAGCCCCCAAATTAATTTTGTTTTTGTGATCAATGGATGGATTGGTGATTTGGGGATGGATCATGATTTGATCATTATTATAGAGATATTGATATTCTTTTTGTGACAATGAATAGTCATGGACATGTGACAGACTTTGGCACAGTTGATCAAATTTGTATTTTTAGCCACAAAAGACCAGAAATCGATGGATCGTGGAATTAAACTACTATTTCCAGAAGTAAAATGGTTGGATTTTTAGAATTGTGGTAGAATATACAAACCAAAAGTAGAAAAGGATTTACTTCAAATGAAAAAATGGACTACATGACATGTAATATGAAAACACATTCTTTTTATTACCTTGGTTGTGGATGTTTGTGTTTCAGGTGAGATAAATTTCAAAAGGAGTGTATTTTGATATACACATCATGAGGGTGATAGAAACTCAGTGTATAATACATGAGTACCTAGGGATAGATACGATCAAGAACATGGGCACAACCCGAGTACATGGGCACAGACATTTACTCTAACATGGACAGGATACCCACAGATGGAAAAATACATTGGCATATGGCAATAAACATTTCAATAGGATAGAAGGACATGAAAAATCCCTAGGTGGGTAAGATATGCCACATAAAACCTGCACAAATCAAGTATAATGACATTTCATCTCAATCCATTTTCATGAGAGAACACACCTAGGAAAAAAGATAAGGTCACAAGCCATGTGATTCCAAATACATGACATATACTTATCTTAGTAACTTTTACCTTCTTTATCTCATTCGTGAAACAAAATTTGGGTCATAGGAATCATATTTTTTTTCTTAATATAGAACACAATGATGGCCATTTGTGTGGAATACAATATATGATGAAATGTGTTCTCAGTGTGATTCTTCTTTAGGTAATGCTCGAGAATGGTAGCGGTCAAGGCGTAATCATTAAAGTAATGTACGGGGTATTACTATCTTTTCACAAAATGGTATGGATCCCCATACACTTTACACAGGTATATTAGGTACTCCAACACACTATATAAGGTCATTGGTCCTTTATCAATATGGTGGTACTCCCCTATCATTGATCTCTAACATGAAGATGGTCTTCCTCTGTGGTTGTGGATCCCTCGGATGAAAAACACAGTGGCATTGAGTTGGCCACACCACATAGATTCTTACGATTTTGTGCCCAATTATTTTTCATCCTAAGGTTATTTTTGGAGATTTAGGTTAATTCGTTCTATTTATCTATTCTAGGGAGATTGAGATCCCCTTTCTCTCTCGTATAGGTTTTTTAGGAGAATATATGTATTGGTTTTTTTCCTCTTGGTATGGGTTGATTTGAATTGTTTACTATCATTATCTTTCTACCTTTTTGGTTTTTGGATCATTCTACTAGTTATTTATATACACAACCTTAGATGGACTTTTCCCACACATGTTCTGTCTAATGCAGATTACTGAAATATTAGTTGTGAAATTGATGAATCTTAGGGATTCACTATCGCAATAATTGTGTTAAATGGTTGGATATGAAGATTATGATTTGGAAATCTCAATTTTCAACTTTTTTATTTGTTAATTGGTTGGGACATTATTCATTTTTTGGGTGGGTTTTTTACATTTTATGATTTGGATTTATATTGTTGTACTATGTTTCATTTACCTATAGGATGTTCCATGAATTTTTACACTCTATATGTTTCAATTAATTTTATTATTACTATACTCTTTTGAATGGATATATATTTATGTGTTCATATGTTATAAATAATAATGTTATTTTCATTCTGGTATATTACATATTGGTGCTTTTCATAATCCCATATCCTATTAGAGGTTGGCATGGGGTTTTTACACTCAACTTTTTACTAGACATGCGGGCCTCTGTGGGTAAGGTAATGCCAAAATAAAAAATTATATAAAAAAGGTGATAAATTATAATCATTGATATAGAATGTAACTCCTCCTAAACTCATCCATAATGAAAATATTTACTAATGAATTTAAAAATAGTAACACGTACTCTCCCATAAAAAAAATTTATTTTGAATATTTAAATGAAAGAGAATTTTAAATATGTGAAATCCACCTATCGAGGAAAATTTAAAATAAAGTGTCAAAAATAAGATAAAATATCATCATCAAATAATTAAATATGTAACAAATAGTTTATCTCATTTTAGAATACCGATAATTAAAACTATTAAATGATGATAAATATTAAATATAACTCCCCTAAAATTACACATTTTAACTAAAAAATATTACAAATATAATTTTGGAGTTAAATAAAATATAATCAATCAATTAGATATATAAGTATTAGTAAATTTCATGTATACTAAATATAAAGAATAACAAAAAGTACATTACCAAAATAAAATAGAATAATTCAAATAAAGATTTCAAGACATGAAATAATAAAGGATAAGAATTGTGGTTAAAAAAAGATGAAACAGGTGAATCTTGTTAATTATAATTAAGAACAAGAACATTATCCTCGTGAAAAAAATTAAAAAAATTTAATGAGATCCTATTAGTGACTAGTAATGCTAAATAGTGAATTGGTATAAAATGAAACTCAATATATTTTAATATACTTCCTTAAAATCAAGAAGTTTTTGAAGGTCCATGAAATTCATATATCACATTTTGATTTGAGAGCTAATCCATTTAAAATATTTCAGATGAACATAAATCTCTAAAATATTTTATGGATGTGGGAAGATGGATATCCAATATCTCTGTCTATAAAAAATATTATAAAATGTGATACAAGTATCAAAGAGAAATCATGTAAGTAATATGTATTTTTAAATAAAATATTCATAATTTTTTAAATCTGTTGAATATCCTTTATCTCAAGTTGAAAAATTCTTATTAGTATGTCCTTTATCATTTAAAAATAATCTATGTTTTTAATAATAACTGCATCTAGATTTATAACAGTTGCAACATAAATAATTTTTTTATAACATTATCGTAAAAAGTGGAATGACCTCCATTAATATTTGTTAACGAAAAAATATTCTCAAAGTATCCATTCACATGTCTTTAAAAATATTGGATTTAGGTTACCAAATATGATTGTTTTGGGAAGGAATTCAATACCTAATTTTAGTTAAATGTTTAGAAATATCTGAATTATGAACACCGTATATTTGAGGAAATATAAACCTATAATCATTATCGTAATTTCTAGAAATACCATAGTGGAAAAATTATTAGTATATATTAATATACTTTTTGAATTTTGTATACCATAATATTTATAAATATTTGGAATTATTTCATTCCTTCCAACCTTAAGATTAAACTAATTTATTATGTTATTAAAGAGGGTTTAGTTTGATAATCCTCTCCATTATATATTATACAAGCATCCAATTTCAACAAATAAACTTCATATAAAAATAATTGTTTCTATTAACCTGAACAACAAAAAATGTTTTAGATTTATCAAATTTATACATTAATTATAAAAAATATTTAGATAAAGAAACATTTTCAATAATAGAATAATCAATATACTTTTTAGAGACGTGTGAAATTTAACTATTGTATCATATATACCTTCAAGAATTAAAAAAATACTCTTTAATCTCATCAAAATAATAATATTTAAATTCAAAAGTATGTATGAAAATTTATTTTACCTCCTTAGTTTGAGGCTTAAAAAATATACCTACATTTTGAATTTATTGTTTTGATTTATAGTTTGGGATTTATTTGTCAATAGGTTACTTATAAAAACTCAAGGTGTCCTTCATATCACTTTTACCATTCTTATTTCGATATGGCTTTCGTTATTTCCTTTAAGACTTTTTATCATTTTGTTGAGGGAAGGTATGCTTGATATTATGTTTCATGTTTTCATATAATTTTACATTTTTTAGACAATTTTATTGATTTGGATAATTGATTTCATGAAATCCCTTCACTTATTATAGAATATATTGAATCTTCTTGAAATTTTTCTATGTTCATCAGTTGAACATAAAATTATATATTCTTTGTCATATGAGATAGAATGTGTTTCTTTAATCTTTTCTCATCCATTGAATAAGTTACTTAGAATGATGAATTATCCCTCTCGACTAACTAGTGCATTTAAACTACTTTTTTTAATCCATGATTCAGGGGAGTAACAATAAGATTCTACATTTTTTGCTCTTTAATAAATTTATATTATATAATAATAATAGATAATCCACTTTATCTAACATGTCAAACTAAAATAACATTTAATGATTGGATGATTATAGAATAGTATTTCTCAATGAAACAACATTATTCAATATAATAGTGATTATACTAATAATTTAAGAAATAATTTGTCCTCCAAACATCATGAAACTGTCAATGTTTTTCACTATAGTATTGTACGTTATTATTCATATATTATAAATTCCATTATAAGAAATAATAGTTGTTTCCCAAATATAATGACTGGTAACACGTTGAAAAATATATATTTAACTAATATATTCTAAATCCATATATGATATCATTCACTACATTTGAATTATATCATAATCAAACTTCTGATCAGCTCTCCATAATTCAATTTTACTAGAACGATATTTATAATGTTATAGTATATTTTTTAGAACATTTATGCCCCGATTTTTCATGTAAATAATCATTCAAGGTATCTAGAAAATATATTTCCCACTATTGAAATAAGGATATATAACCTTTTATAAACATTCCCTTATATAGATCATTGTAATATTTCTTTATCTTATTTCTTCATTTTCCCTATAACCTGTTTAGGTTAAAAGAATAAATTCTCATTAAAGGGTAGCTTCTGATACTAATTATTGGTATTAGGTAGAAGAGAATTCTATAATTATGAATTAACTAACCACTATAGGGAACTAAAGAGTCTTTCATTGATACATTGTTTTTCCCTAACACTATTATAGGAAAAAACTCAAGAGATTGGGGAATGGAATCCATAAAAATCTTTCTTCAAAATAAAACATCCATTTATATGTTGTTTTATATATTCCCTTTCAATTTTATTCAAATACGATGTGGAAATATTATAAAAATAATGTGTTCAAAAAAATATTTATATAATTTTATTTAATGGAAAAATTAACATCCCCTAGTCTACTAGTATAAAACCCAATCCAATATTGGTCATTTTTATTTACATATTTTTTCTAGTGATCTCATAGCATAGTCCAAGAAACAAATGCATTGTAATTACAAGGATCAATATATTTTTTTGAGTCCCCTTAATATGAATATATAATTCCTCTATCCCACACATAATATAATAATTGTTATCTTATAATAAAAATAGAAAGGATATAGAATTTTGAATATAGTTTTTCTCACCTTTTAATCTACAACTAACAGTAGATGAATACTCTTAAGAGAGTTTGTATGCAAAATGAATCTTTCAAATAGATGATAGAAAAATCAGAATGGTGGTACAAAAAAATATAAATTCCATATATATTCTCCTTACTTATCTTTATACATTTTCTTCATATTTTTCATTAAATTATTTTGTAGAAATATCAAGGGCACATGTATTTACAGTGTTTACAATAGCTATAGAATAATTATATATTCCTAAAATTTCCAATATCTTCTTCCTTCTATCAATATAGCAAGAAGATATGTTTGTATAATATCTTTAGATTTTAGTAATTAATAAATATATCATTTTCATACAATAATCGATTCCTAGAAAAATTCAAAATAATATTTATCAAAATTATTTTTAAAAAATATGATTTAAAATATGAAACCATCTTCCTAAAAATTTGCTTCATATCAATTGATGAACATCTATATAGATGTATTATTTGTAAATAACTATATATATTTTTAAATTCATACACTGAATAGAATGTCTAGTTGAGAGTCTTGATGGTAATTTTAGATTTTATTTTCCCTAAAAAAATAGTAAATTATCCCATTTAATTTCAATAAGTGAAATCTTTATTTAATTTTACATAAAAATATCTTCTAGTCAATATGAGTGAAATATAATCATTTTTCAATTTAACGATAAAGTAGTTCCTTTAAAATATATACCTGAATGAGAATAAATTAAATTCCCAATCACAATGTTATTATCCAGTATAGCATGATTCATTACATAGTGATATATCTCTATAACATATTTCATAAATAGAAATCAAATCATGAAATGTTTTCCATATGAAAGAGAACATGAATTCAATCTTCTCTTTATGTAGTTCTCTTATATTACTCCAAAAAGATATGGTAACACAACATCATATTATGTATAATTCTTCTTATGCATCTTATTTGGATGTGTCGTATGAATTTTTTTTACTCAATTCATTTCAGTCATGATAACACCTAATGTAAATTGGATTTCATAGGAATGAAATTATTTTTGATCACACATAAGAACCATGTCATTCATTATAAGAATGAATCCTGTAGATAATATATTTGTGTATTATAATTAATTGATACACCTAATATTATTCCCTTCATATTTAAGAAAATTCCATATAAAAAATATTTCTTAACATATTTAATTTATCAAAAAAATTAGGCAATATTATTTATTAAGAAAAATTTAATATATACAATTCTTTCCACTAAAAAAAAAAATGTAATATAATAATTTTTTGAAAAACAATATGTGTTATAATGACTTTTAAAATCCTTAATCGGATACATAAGAGAAAAAATTTCTAACGTAATATATTTTTAACAAAATATAGAATACACAATATATAAATTATATAATGAAACATGTCTTCAATATAAAATAAAAGAAAATAAGAATATAAATAACCTAATAGTATTTTTGTTTGAAAATATTTGATAAATAAATGATAAAATATTCATTAAAACACAAATAATTTAATAAAAAATTAAACACACATCATATAAACAATTTATAAAAATGATAGAGATGAATAATAATAATAATAATAATTTATAATTAATAATGATAGGGAATTGTAATGATCAAAGAATATAATAATAATATTGAATATATAATTATCAAAACAAATAAATAATTTTGGTAATGAACCACTCAAGAATATATATATATACATATATCACATTTTTATCAATTGATCAAAAAATCTCTTTAAACATTTTCACTACTAACTCCAAGTCCTCTTGTGGTTAATTTTTCACATGGATCATCCGTTATTGTAATGAATGCGATTTTAAATTTTTATTTTTGGGTTGATGAACCTAAATATCTTATTTTCAATTATATTATATATCACAAAGATTTTTCAATTTGAATTTATCATGACTAAAAAATTAAGTGACACTCTTTTTTATATTAGTGATTGTTTATTCACAATATGTTGAACAGAGGTGATTGAATCCATTTTTTATTAACCTTATTAGATGGGAATTTATAAGAAATTTATGACAAGGGGTCAGTGGTACTAAATTAATCTAACACAATTATAGGTCTTTTTTCACATATTGGATTGGGTTACTCAGAACTCACATTTCATAATAAAGTATCCATTTAAATTTCTGTGATAACGATCACTTACATAAATAATATCACTTTATTTACACCAAAGTCACACATTTGAATATTAAAAAAAACATTCCATGAATTATATTCTACATTCCTTTATTGTACATCCCCTTTTTATATCTACCTTGTGTATAGGTGAATAAAATTATTATAGACCACAAAATTATGTCATGATAGTATAAAAAACTCAATTTCGAAATTTTATTAATATATATAGGGTGTTTTTGTCCTAATGGAATCACTATAAATATAGTTTCAATATATTTTTAAATGGGTTTCAAATGAATATATTCTATTTGGACCTTCAATTGATTATATTTAGATCTAGTACCCACTTTTGGGAGTTAACATTTTACTGAACACAACATTAATATAAATTAAATGATTCTTATTCATTTTGGGGATCATATTGAGCCACTAATGATAAAGGAAAAGTAACATTGTACCATTAGTAGCCACTTATTACTTACTCACCAAAAATTATATAAGATTATACTAGGCTTCCAACAAGACTTTTGTTTTCTCAAAAAACATATTTTCAGACATCTCCCCTCAATGATTCATATTTCTCTCTTCTTAGGTAAAAGTACTTATATTTATATATATATTCTAAAAATAAATAAAATTTATACCCTATTATCCATAGTTTTTTTCAATAGAAAACATAATTATAAATTACTTTCTACCATTCTCACTACCCAGAATAATGGAATCAAATCGAAACAAAAGTCACACAACTCTGTGAATAAGAAATAATTTATCCCCAAAAACAAAAAGAACACCACAATTAATATATTGGATTTTAAAGTCTATAGATATTAATTTCAACTTGGATATTGGATAAAATATGGATAAATACATAGGGATCATAACATATATGTATATAAACAATAAATGATTAAAGAGATATTCTTTATAATTAATCATATAAAATAAAAAACATGAAATTGATATAAAATTTATTCAAATATTACTATTTTATGCTTTTTAATGATTTACAAATTCTATTTTGAACATACCAAAATTATTATTTTTATTGAAATAATAAAGATAAAAAAATTATTCAATAAACATA
This sequence comes from Viscum album, assembly GCA_963277665.1. NCBI lineage: Eukaryota > Viridiplantae > Streptophyta > Magnoliopsida > Santalales > Viscaceae > Viscum > Viscum album. Next base: position 632,326,954 of record OY728121.1, read on the forward strand.
TAAGAAAACGTCCATCCAAACTATAGAAATGGAATCCCACTAAAGTAACATTGAACTAAATAATCCATATTAATATTCTTGACAATGTATCTCATAAAATAGATTTTGGAAGCACCAATCCAACTGAAAAAATTATAATATAAGTATAGTTCCATATCTCATAAAAAATAGAAAAACCCAAGATAAAAGAAAAACCCTATGAACAAGGATCTCAAAATATGAAAGTATTCACTTGCAACCTAGGGAATTTCTAAATAAATACATTCATGAATTTATTGTCAAAATGGTCGAATAAAAATATGAAAAACACTATAAGAACTAATATAATCCAACATACCAAATTACAAACCACTAAATAAGGCACATATAACAATCTTAAAAACAAATTGAACCATAATATATTTCAAATAACAAACACTATAAATATAAATACTTATGTCATCAAGAATTATGAAACCATTATTTTGTGGTAGCTATATAGTAAACATAATTCAAAAAAATAAACCCCTTAAATCCGCAGGAATCTTCTGCACATACACATATTAAAAGTCCTGATGAACATACTCTCCCAATATGCCACTCCAATATATTACATATTCCCCCTCCAAACACTACCCATGAAATCTCTTATTGTGAAAATCCCAAAGGGAAGCTCCCCACAATTGACTTATGACACCGCTCCTCAACCACAAAGACCACACTCATGACCATTGAATCCGATACCCTTTATGGAAACTTCTCACTCTATGTGAAACCCCCTACAAGATCCTTTCCCTCTTAGTACCCAAGGCATGTGGTGCTACCCATTTCTCCCAGGCTGACTATGACACTGCCATTTATGGATAGTTTTTCTTAGATATACATTGTTTATCTTTTAAAATAAATAGAGGTATGTATTGAAACATTATTTGGATTGAATATTTGTTTAACAAAATAGGGTATTTTAGAATTAATTTGTTTAGGTAAAAAAATTTCTATATAATTTTGGAATGATTTTTCAACCCATTAACTAGTATGTCTAATTCACACATGTATTATTGTAATTTATAACAAAATTGACAATTTAAAAACATGGTGCGATTATTATTTTCTAAAATCAGTTGTATATCTTCACATTCACTAGGTACTCACGAATATCCTACTTATTTCACATATTCCTTGAATTTTTTCTATGTCATTTAATAGTAATGAAATTCCTCACTTCACTATGATTCATTTTATATTACAGTTATCTTTTTCTTCTTTCTCATTATTGACTAGTGTGGTAAACTAGTGTAGGTATCATATAACTCTCAGTACCCCTCTTTCTTCCTTTCCTTGTGCATCATACCTCCATTTTGTGTCTATGTTCTGTAGCTTCCAGATGGATGGGTCCACGTCAGTGATAGTTTCTTGTGTTCTTCCTATCCACTGCCCTTGATATCCAACCAATCATGATTTACCCCATTTTATTTAGTCTTAGTGAGGAATTTTGGGAAACATGGTATGGTGTTGGAGGGGGATAATGGAAGTCTCATTTATTGTTCTTCAATGGCATTGGATTCTTCTTCCCCTCTATTTGGTTCTTTGATTTTTCTTCTTCTGGCCCTTCATTGAAGGTCGTACATAGGTTTCTAGCTCTTTCAGTAGGAAGTTGGATGTTTTATCTTATTATTTTCATAGTTATTCATGGGAATATTTTACGATTAGATTGTTTTTTAAATTTCATTTGGTTAATTTGTTTAACTATTATGGGTTTCTCTACTTATAGGAGGTATTTCTTTTTTGCGTGTTTTTATCTAGTATGCTTGTAATATGGGTCCCCAAAATATGGGAAAAATTTATTGAGATGGTGTGGACCAATAATGAAGACATTTTATTCCCATTTCACTTTGAAATAACATCCCAATGATCCATTTTGAGATAGCCTAGTGTAGTGTTCTCTAATGAGATTTTGGGATGCGATGTTCATGCGGCCACGACATTCAATGAGGCACAACTGGTTGTGGATTTTCCCCCATTGGGTCCTTATTGGAGATCATTCATTCTATATAATTGATGTAGATGGATCTTTTGGTGTTGTATTTTATGGTTATTAGTTTTCATCCTCGATGACAATAGTGTTCGGCGATGGATACTCTTCTCAACATATATAATTTTTTTATTTTTATAGATCAATTTTTGAGTGTTGGGTTGTTTTAGGTGACTGTAAAGATGGTGGAAACAATAATTATTTTCATGATTTTATGATGTGTGTACATATAGTTGTTATTTATATGATTCATTAATCTATAGATGTTCATGTAACATTTTGTGGTTCTGGTTTGTGACATTAAATATTATGATGATGTTTAGATTTCATTTTGTTATTAGGTGATGTTTTTTCAGGCATGGCTGAAGCAGTTCCTGTGATAATTATGGGATGATTTTCTGTAACAACCCAGGTATATAAAGAATATGACATTTTCATATTTATCCATATTTGTGGATAAAATATTAATATGACTTTAAAGGGGACGCTATGCTCGATGGCTTACCCAACACGCAACAACGAGTTTCTTGGGAATCTTACGTTGCACTCTAATAATAAAATAATATTATTTTAAATAGTAGTTAACATGTAGCCGTTGTATTGGCGAGAATGGATAGAAATAACTAAAATATGATTATATATTTTTTAAATGTTTTTAGATTTATCCAATAAAAGATAAAGGTATAAAATATGGAAAGAATTCAATTTTAGGTGTATATGCCCTAGTTTTCACTAAAGGTTCACTTATCACCTTTTGATGGAGAACCGTCATTAAATATAGTTTTGTTCACTCGTATACATCCTTTTGGACCAAATAAAACTTTTCTTAAGAATTGGGACATCAAAATTTACTTTGTGTAAATTTTTGGTATCTTTCTGATAAAGTTCAATTTTTAATGAATAGTGTAAAATGTTGTATTTTAATTCAAAACCTCTTTTTAATCTAATTTATTTATATGATTAGATTATCTTTTGAATTGGTTTTAAAGTGAAATTAGAATCTATTTATACCATTAAATCCAATAGTTGTCATTGTAATTAAATTTCTTTGAAATCAGACTTAAACTAGTGTCAATCTTTTGATACATATTGTTTCATAAAAACACTCTATTTGCTCTGACAGCGGGAATTAATTATTAAATTAATTAATGTGACTTATATGATTTGAATTTTCTAAAATAGACTTCATTTTTGAATTCGGAATATCAAATATAGATTAGGGTGAATTTTTGGGATTTTTCTGAAAAACTTCAATTTTTGATGAATAGTGAAACCACTAAGTGGTACTTGTAAAAACTGATTTTTCCGTTTAAATGAAATTGTGCCATCTTTGTGTTTTGAATTTCAAAAATCCGATATACATGGTTGTCATTAAGAAGTAAAATGTGGTTCAATGGGATAAAAATAATTTTTTGGTGAATAGTAACTTATTAAGTTTTTAATCGCGATTAGAGGTAATTAGTGTAGTTAAAGGTAAAAATAATGTTTTAATAATATGAAAGGAACTTTACACATGTCCTACCCTCATTGGATGTGTCATGGACGACCAAAACAACCCATGGGTCAACTTGGGGACCCCATGAAGCCACTTTGGTTGGAAAATGACATTAATATCTTTTTATTTAATGTTAAAGTAAAAATGAGACAAACATGAAATGTTTTACTAAAATAATTTTTACATGGTGTTATAGAAATCTGATATTTTCCTATAAATATTAATTGGAAATATTAAAAGATTTCGTACATCATAATAGTATTTTATAATTTTTAGACATTAAATAAATTAAATTATTTATGACATCATGATGATGCAGCGATGACCTCATTATTTAACGATTTAAATAAAATTGAAAGATAATGTAATATCTAAGACCTACACATGTCCAAAACCTATTGGATGAGTGGATTTAGAACCTTTATCACCATATCCTCGAATAACATCAATGTGGGACCTCTTAAATTCTAATACCATTTTAAAATAAAATGACTTTTCTTTACCTTCCAAGAGTGCCCCTCCTCTCCACTTATAAAAGGCCCCCACCTCTACCTCCTTAACCAAACTCCCAATGCCTTTGGCTCGGCCAAACTCTGCCCATTTTGTCTCTCCACTTCCCTTTATTACTCCTTGAAGCCTCACTTTGGGAAGAAGGCTTCCCAAGGAAGCCTTTGAGCTCAAACCAAAGGGAGTTACCCGATTTTAAGGTAATGTCTTCAATTGAGTCTTTTTGTTTTATTTTGCTTCTCCAACCCCCTAAACTCTTTTTATTAATTTCTTTTGTAAACACTCCAGTATAATCAATATACTAGGATGTTATTATAATATGTATTAGAGCTACACTTTCACACACCTACATCTAATGATTAAAGATCATACTGTTTCCGTGGATGGCGAATTTCGGCCTCCCGAAACGATGATTGTTCAACATTATTTTAACACCTTCAAAGGTGTCCATTAAGATGACACTATATTTATATATGACATATAATATTTCTATGTTTTCCTTAAGCTTCTGTATTTTTCATTTTGGGAATACCTTTATGATTTCCATTATGGGTAGACGTGATATCTTCATTTAAGGAAGTGCGGACTACCGCCCCCTCAAAGTTATGTGATTCGTTAATGCCATATGTGGGACATATAAAGGATGGATTTAAAGTTATTATATATGATGTTATAATGTAATTATAATATAACTCTATATCATTATTATTCCATTCCATAAAAATATGAAATAGAAATGAAAGTAGCATTCATGCGTACGTACGGCTTACCGTCTCCATGAACGGTGCATTTCATTTCTTATCCCCAAATGTAATGTACTATTATAAGTACATTATTATAATGGATATATATGATTAATGATACATCTAAATGTTGAATATAATTCTGGAATTAAAATATGCATACCTCTCATTTAGTTTTAATTACATAAATATGACATAGAAATGAAAGTAGCGTTCATGCGTACGTACGGCTTACCGTCTCCATGAACGGTGCATTTCATTTCTTACCACTAAATGATTATGTAATATTATAAATACATGTATATTCTTGATATATATGATATATATGATATCCAAATCCTGAATATAATTCTGGATATAATGAACATTTGACCACACGAACAACATGTAATTGTAAGAAGTCCACTTTCGACTTAAGAACCAAATATCGACAAAACAAACATTATTAACTTAAATGATTACATAATGTTTATAACATGGAAATAAGTGATATAAAAGGAATAATGAACTAGAAAAAGGTTCTTAATAAATTGGAAATTAACTCAAGTTTATTATTTTGGACGATAAAGAACGATCGAGTCAAGTCGGACCCGAGGTAAGGGATCCTACTCCGCTCTTTCTTTTTAAGTACACTCCTTTATGTCATTCCTTCTAAGCTCATCTTTCTTGTTATTGGGATGCTCATTTATATTACTCTTAATGTAATTTTTATGTTCATATGATGAGAGACCCTATTCTCTCTCATCAACCCATTTTGAATGTTTTGAGTGGCGCCGTTAGGCTGCCGAATTTTCGTAAGAGATCTAACATGTCTCTTTCTATTTACGTACTCTCCTTTATGTCACTTCTTTTAATCTCTTCTTTGTTAAGATGGGGGATGTTATTTTACATTCCTATTTTTGTAAATTTTATTGTAATGTGATGATATACACTATTTGATATCATCAATCCATTTTTGGAAGTTTTAAGTGGCGCCGTTAGGCTGCCGAGTTTCGTAAGGGATTTTTCACCTCACTTTTATTCCCGTGAGATTTATGCTACATTTGCCACAACTTCCTTTGAGTGGTGTATATACTGACCATTATTTTACTCATTGTGTAATATTCATTCATTTATGAGTATTTACATCAATGTTGTATATTCATTCTTTCACAGGGCATATGTTTCGAAAGATACCCATGTCGGTAAGGGAACCTTTCACCCTCCTCTTTTTAAAAGACTTATTTTGTTATGTCTTTTAATTCACATAATATTATTTTGGGATCTGTTCTTATATATCCTTATTGATGCAAATTTTATATCCAAGGGATTAGATACCCTTTTTATCTCTCATCAACTCTTTTTCTGAATTTTGAAGTGACGCCATTAGGCTATCTAATTATTGCAAGGGAACTTCATAACCCAATTTTTATTCTTTGGGATAAACTTTTACACCTTGAATATGTCGTTCTATGATTATGTGTGAATGTCCTCTGATTTTTTTACACTTAATACCCACTTATATTTTCTGTAATCATTTGTCACACATAGTTATGTAACTGATTTATCCTTAATCCAAGGATACCATCTTTGTATGGGACTTCGTCTCAATCTCCATTCATTGAGGCATATTTTTTTTATACACAACATTCTTTTATACGGTGAATAAACCCTTTTTACTTTTATGTTTATCCAAAAGGAATCTTTTTATACGAAGCGTTTTACTAAACGACAAAAGGGAATGTTTTTGTCGTATGTATGCGGAGACAACGACTTCTCCGCCGCCGTGACCATTATTTGAGTTTCGGCTTCCTCTAAAAGCCATACCTTCTTTTTAAAAGAAAAATAAATACCATGTTTTAATTTGCATTTATTTTGGTATTGAAAATGGTTCTCAAAAATTTATTTATATCAATGTGTTGTATTGATATCTTGTTATTGAAATGTGGAAATGTTATGTTTCCTTTATGCCTGTTTTATGTGATAAGATTATGTTATGGTTCTTGGGCACTATTATGAAGACGTGTGGTTTTGTGATAAACTAAGGGCAGGTGAGCCCAATATAGCTCTCCAATGCACTGGGTAACGCGAATGAGTGAAACGTTAAGGTTTCTCCGAAGAGATTTAGGGAATATATTGTGATGGGTATTCCAAACGTATCCTAGAGGGTTACTCCCTACGTAAGAATGTTATGAATGCCTGAAGTTACCTTTATGTCTTATGATTTCTATGATTTATTCATGGTTTGATGAGGTATGTTAAAGTGCCTATGTTTTATGGGTAAAGTATGATTTCATTCTTATGTATATATGAACTCATGTTTCCTTTCCATATTTTTATAACCCTTATAGAGCTTTTTATTTCTATCCCAAGTTTTTGAAATTTTTTTCACAGGTCAAGGGAACGGTACATGATGTGATGATAGTGTCAAGGATGTGTCAAGAAAGAATCTGTGTTTTATTTTAAATATGATTCCGTTGATGGGAAGAATGAATACTGCCTTTTATGTATCAACTTGGTTTAAATGTGGAATGTAATGTATGTTTCATGATCTAATTCTCTAAAACTCTAAACCTGAAAAGATCATCAATGTGTAATGTTGTAATAAATCTATATTAAGTAAGGTTTAAGGATGGGGCCTTATAGTTGGTATCAAAGGTCAGTTTAGATAACTTTAGAGGTTAGGGTATTCTTTAAGCATAAGTGACATTACCATAATGGTTAGGATTTCATAAAGATTCCATGTTTTAGATAAAGTGAATGAGTAAGTATATCTTAGTGGTTATCTCCCTCATTAGTACATGATGGTTTTGTTGATATACTCACACTGACATTTCTATTTTTAGTGAATGGATGGATCTTGTAGGCACCAAAGTGACAATAGGTTTGAAGGAAACTGTGGTGGTTCTCTGATTAAGAGACTATATAAAATGGGGGATTCAATGAGGAAACTCATGGTTGTTCTAAACCAACTATCAAGGAGTCATGATCGACCACTTGAACCTTGTTATGATCATTAATGCATCATGTACGAGATGACCAATCGATGTGTAAGTTCAGGTAATAATTATAAAGGTAACCATTAGTGTTTATATGATCCTTACTTTTGAGGTAATTTTGTGTTATTATATGATATGCTGGAAAATGAAAGGCATGAGATAAACTTGATGTTAAAATATGTTATGATCATTTTTAATGATTTTATCTCTTTTTGGGGAATTATTTATGAATTATATTGTTTTGGAAAAAGGACAACACGCAGACCGTGTGACAACCCGTCGCGTCGGACAAAGCTGCGGGAATCGAACCCACAACCAAAGTGCGACTGGTATTTATCGCCTACCACTGGACTACGTGAAGTCCCTGGTTAGTTTGACTGATTCTTTTTAGTTATATGATTTTATGAATTAAGATTAAGTTGATTTTGGGTTATTTATGAAAATTATTAACCTATCATGGAGGAAATGTGATTAGGTTAATTACTTTTCAATACGAGACTTTATGAGCAACTAATGTTGTTTGGAGATAAATGTTACGATTTCACTTGGAAGAATATGTGACTAAATCCTTCAAATATTTGGGTTTCAATATTATATTGGTTTACTTTGATGAATTTTATGGATAAATTTTTTATCAGATGGTCCTCGTTGAACATTGTGTTTTGTTGGAAAAAATTTGGAGATTAAGCATATATTTTCTTTTTAAAGGGTCATCCTTTTCTGGATTATCTGACCTTGTACTAACCTTTTTGGTTTTGGTTTTGGTTAAAGCCTAAAGACATGGGAATTATTTAGTTCTCTTTGGTGGATTAGGTGATTCTCTAAAATACTCGTATTTTGGAAAAAAATATGTGTTTGATTAATGAATCTAGTAAAAGTTGAAATTCAACATGATAAGTGATTATGTTTCCTCATGAATAAATTCCTCAAAAAAAGTAACTTAAAACAAAAATGTTGTCTATTAAATTTTCCTACTGGGGAATCAAATATCGTTTAACCCATCACAAGTTTGTGATTTTCTAATGGTTAACTTTCTCCTAGACATGTTTACTATCACCCTCCCTCAAGAACATGACCCTTTGATTTTTCTTCCATGTCCATGTTTTTATACATGGAATCCTAGTATGGGTTAACTCGGGTGACATCTGTACTTATCTTCCTTTATTTTAAAGTGATTGTTTTACCGACCCTTGTTCCGATGTGGGACATTCAAGGATGTTTCCAAGCTCAATTTTAAAAATTGCGAGGACGCAATTCCCAAAAGGGGGGAAGGATGTAACACCCCAGGTAAATAAAGAAAACGAAAGTTTCATATTTATCCATATTTGTGAATAAAATATTAATATGACTTTAAAGGGGACGTTATGCTCAATGGCGTACCCAACATGCAACAATGAGTTTCTTGGGAATCTTACGTTGCACTCTAATAATGAAATAATATTATTTTAAATGGTAGTTAACATGTATCCGTTGTATTGGCGGGAATTGATATAAATAACTAAAATATGATTATATGTGTTTTTAAATGTTTTTACATTTATCCAATAAAATATAAAGGCATAAAATACAGAAAGAATTCAATTTTTGGTGTATATGCCCTTGTTTTCACTAAAGGTTCACTTATCGCCTTTTGATGGAGAACCGTCATTAAATATAGTTTTGTTCACTTTTATACATCCTTTTGGACCATATAAAACTCTTCTTAAGAATTGTGACATCAAAATTTACTTTGTGTAAATTTTTGGTATCTTTCTGATAAAGCTCATTTTTTAATGAATAGTGTAAAATGTTGTATTTTAATTCAAAACCTCTTTTTAATCTAATTTATTTATATGAATATATTATCTTTTGAATTGGTTTTAAAGTTAAATTAGAATATATTTTTACCATTAAATCCAATAGTGGTCTTTGTAATTAATTTCACTTTGAAATCAGACTTAAACTAGTGTCAGTCTTTTGATACATATTATTTCATAAAAACACGCAATTTGCTCTAACAGTGGGAATTAATTATTAAATTAATTAATGTGACTTATATGATTTTAATTTTGTAAAATAGACTTCATTTTTTAATTCAGAATATCAAATATAGCTTAGGGTGAATTTTTGGGATTTTTCTGAAAAACATCAATTTTTGATGAATAGTGAAGCCACTAAGTGGTACTTGTAAAAACTGATTTTTCCGTTTAAATGAAATTTTTCCATCTTTGTGTTTTGAATATCAAAATTCCGACATACGTGGTTTTCATTAAGAAGTAAAATGTGATTCAATGGGATAAAAATAATTTTTTGGTGAATAGTAACTTATTTAGTTTTTAATCGCGATTAGTGGTAATTAGTGTAGTTTAAGGTCAAAATAATGTTTTAATAATATGAAATGAACTTGACACATGTCCTAACCTCATTGGACGTGTCATGGACGACAATGAAAACCCATGGGTCAACTTGGGGACCCCATGAAGCCACTTTGGTTGGAAAATGACATTAATATCATTTTATTTAAAGTTAAAGTAAAAATGAGACAAACATGAAATGTTTTACTAAAACAATTTTTACATGGGGTTATAGAAATCATAATTTTAACTATAAATATTCATTGGAAAGATAAAAATATTTCCTACATCATAGTATTTTTTTATAATTTTTAGACATTATATAAATTAAATTATTTATGACATCATGATGATGTAGCGATGACCTCATTATTTAAATATTTAAATAAAATGGAAAGATAATGTAATATCTAAGACCTACACATGTCTAAAACCTATTGGATGAGTGTATTTAGAACTCTTATCACCTTATACTCTAAACACATCAATTTGGGACCTCTTAAATCCGAATACCATTTTAAAATAAATTTACTTTTCTGTACCTTCCAAGAGTTCCCCTCCTCTCCTCTTATAAAAGGCCCCCACCTCTACCTCCATACCCACACTCCCAATTCCTTTGGCTCGGCCAAACTCTGCCCATTTTGTCTCTCAACGTCCCTCTCTTACTCCTTGAAGCCTCACATTGGGCAGAAGTCTTCCCTAGGAAGCCTTTGAACTCAAACCAATGGGAGTTACCTGATTTTAAGGTAATGTCTTCACTTGAGTCCTTTTGTATTATTTTGCTTCTCCAACCCCCTAAACACTTTTTATTCAATTATTTTGTAACACCTACAGTATTATAAATTTACTATGATGTTTTTATAAGAATTATTCTAGCTACACTTTCACACACCTACATCTAATGGTTAAAGAACATACTGTTTCTGTGGATGGTGAATTTCGGCCTCCCGAAACGATGATTATTCAACATTCTTTTAACACCTTGAAAAGTGGCCATTAAGATGAAACTATATTTATATATGATATATTATATGTCTATGTTTTCCTTAAGCTTCTGTATTATTCATTTTGGGCATTCCTTTATGGTTTCCATTATGGGTAAACGCGATATCTTCATTTAAGGAAGTGCGGACTACCGCCCCCTCAAAGTGATGTGATTCGTTAATGCCATATGTGGGAAGTATAAAGGATGGATTTAAAGTTATTATATATGATTTTATACTGGAATTATAATATACCTATATATCATTATTATTCCATTCCATAAAAATATGAAATAGAAATGAAAGTAGCGTTCATGCGTACGTACGGCTTACCGTCTCCATGAACGGTGCATTTCATTTCTTATCCCCAAATGTAATGTACTATTATAAGTACTTGTATATAATGGATAAATATGATTAATGATACATCTAAATTATGAATATAATTCTGGAATTAAAATATACATACCTCTCATTTAGTTTTAATTCCATTAATATGACATAGAAATGAAAGTAGCGTTCATGCGTGCGTACGGCTTACCGTCTCTATGAACGGTGCATTTCATTTCTTACATCTAAATGATTATGAAATATTATAAATACATGTATATTCTGGATATATATGATATATATGATATCCAAATCCAGAATATAATTCTGGATATAATGAACATTTGACCACACGAACAACTTGTAATTGTAAGAAGTCCACTTTCGACTTAAGAACCAAATATCGACAAAACAAGCATTATTAACTTGAATGATTACATAATATTTATAACATGGAAATAACTGATATAAAAAGAATAATGTACTATAAAATGGTTCTTAATAAAGTGGAAATTAACTCATGTTTATTATTCAGGATGATAAAGAACGATCGAGTCAAGTCGGACCCGAGGTAAGGGATCATACTCCTCTCTTTCTTTTTAAGTACACTCTTTTATGTCATTCCTTATAAGCTCGTATTTCATGTTATTGGGATGTTCTTTTATATTAATCTTACTATAATTTTTATGTTCATATTATGAGAGACCCTATTCTCTCTCATCAATCCATTTTGGATGTTTTGAGTGGCGCCGTTAGATTGCCGAATTTTCGTAAGAGATCTAACCTGTCTCTTTCTCTTTAAGTACTCCCCTTTATGTCACTTCTTTTAAGCTTCTCTTTGTTATGATGGGGGATGTTCTTTTATATTCCTCTTGCTGTGAATTTTATTTTAATGTGATGAGATACCCTATTTGATCTCATCAATCCATTTTTTAAAGTTTTATGTGGCGCCGTTATGCTGCTGAGTTTTTGTAAGGGATTTTTCATCTCACTTTTATTCCCGTGAGATTTATGCTACATTTGCCACAATTTCCTTTGATTGGTGTATGTACTGACCATTATTTTACTCATTGTATAATATTATTTCATTTATGAGTATTTACATCAATGTTGTATTGTCCTTCTTTCACGGGGCGTATGTTTCGAAAGATACCCATGTCGGTAAGGGAACCTTTCACCCTCCTCTTTTTAAAAGACTTATTTTTTTATGTCTTTTAATTCACATCATATTATTTTGGGAAATGTTCTTATATATACTTATTGATGTAAATTTTATGTCCAAGTGATGAGATAAACTTTTTATCTCTCATCAACTCTTTTTCTGATTTTTGAAGTGACACCGTTAGGCTGTCTAATTATTGCAAGGGAACTTCTTAACCCAATTTCAATTATTTGGGATAAACTTGTACACCTTTAATATGTCATTATATGATTATGTGTGAATTTCCTCTGATTGTTTTACACTTAATAACCACTTATATTTCATGTATTCTTTTGTCACACATAGTTATGTAACTGATTTATCCTTAATCCAAGGATTCCATCTTTGTGTGGGACTTCGTCTCAATCTCCTGTCATTGAGGCATATTTTGTTTTATACACAACTTTCTTTTATACGGTGTATAAAACCCTTTGACTTTTATGTTTATCCAAAAGGAATCTTCTTATTCGAAGCGTTTTACTAAACGACAAAAGGGAATGTTTTTGTCGTCCGTATGCGGCGACAACGACATCTCTGCCGCCGTGACCATTATTTGAGTTTCGGCTTCCTCTAAAAGCCATACCTTTTTTTTAAAAGAAAAATAAATACCATGTTTTACTTTTCTTTTATTCTGGTATTGAAAATGGTTTTCATAAATGTATTTATATAAATGTGTTGTATTGATATCTTGTTATTGAATGGTGGAAATGTTATGTTTCCTTTATGTATGTTTTATGTCATAAGATTATGTTATGGTTCTTGGGCATTGTTATGAACACGGGTGGTTCCATGATAAACTAAGGGTGGGTGAGCCTGATATAGCTCTCCAATGCATTGGGTAACGCGATGGAGTGAAACGTTAAGGTTTCTCTGAAGAGATTCAGGGAATATACTGTGATGGGTATTCCAAACGTAACCAAGAGGGTTACTCCCTACGTAAGAATGTTATAAATGCCTCAAGTTACCTTTATGTCTTATGATTTCTATGATTTATTCATGGTTTGATGAGGTATGTTAAAGTGCCTATGTTTTATGGGTAAAGTATGATTTCATTCTTATGTATATATGAGCTCATGTTTCCTTTCCATATTTTTATAACCCTTACTGAGCTTTTTATACTCATCCCAAGTTTTTGAAATGTTTTTCACAGGTCAAGGGAAAGGTACATGATGTGATGATAGTGTCAAGGATGTGTCAAGAGATAATCCGTGTTTTATTTTAAATATGTTTCCGTTGATGGGAAGAATGAATACTGTCTTTTATGTAACCACTTTATTTAAATGTGGAATTTAATGCAAGTTTCATGATCTAATTCTCTAAAACTCTAAACCTGAAAAGATCCTCAATGTGTAATCTTGTAATAACTCAAGATTAAGTAAGGTTTAAGGCTGGGGCCTTATATTTTTGGTTGTATTTTAATATATATGTTGTGGAATAATATGGCTAGATTGGGTTCATATGTGTTCACTTCCCGAGGATCCTTCTATATAATGGTTCATGGTGTGATGTGGTGGCATGGAAAATCACTTTTAAATGTGAATTTGGTGATGTTTACCATGACAGAAGGGGTTGTGTGGTATTTGATGAAATTTTTAAGAATTATTTTTTTCTATTTTTTGTAGAGTATTAAAATTTCTATTCATAAATTTTGGGGTTCCCACTAAACCATAAAGTGATTTCTATAAAATAAAAAATATTGCTCCATCTGACTGTAATTTAGAAAAACTTTGATAATTTAAACATATATTATTATTTTTTAATTTCTTATATGTGTCTATTTTTTTAAATGTAAATATTATGTTACATGAAATGGGGTGGTGTTATAGATATTTATGGTGTTCCATCCACCCTAGCACAACTAAAAAATTAATTTTATTTAATGAATTTATTTAAGAATATGTGAAACCAATCTAGCATATTTTGGATTTTATTTTTTCATTATTTTGATACAATTGGGAAGAATTAAAAAATAATAATTAGATGATAATTATAATTTTTTCATTTTAATTACTATTTTATGCTTTTTTAATATGATAATTATTTTTATCCCAAATACATCACACTTTCCCCATCATTTAATTTTATTGTTAGTAACATGTAATATCATCTTTTTCATCCATTCCTAATTACAATTTTTATTGAAAATTGTAATGTCCCGGTTCCGGAAGCCACCCAGAGGCGCCCCGTACCCAGTTAGTGACATGGCCACAAAGAATATTTCCCCGAATGCTAGAGGATATCAACTAGAAGCAAGGGCCTTGGGTGTGATATTGGGGAAACTACGCCCTCATTGGCAGAGTACACAGTGGATGTAAGAATGATATATAGTAGTGAAAGCAGTAATAATGACATAATGTAGTAACAACAAGAAAACTAATGTATAAACTGGGGAACATATATCAAATTATGCATGATACAAATGTCTAGGAAAACCGCCAAAAAGTCACTATGCTTGAATAAAACTGTGTTAATCCAAATTGAAAAATATAGTAGATAAAGTCCTCAGCATATTGGTCCCATGCTCTCCAGCTCTATAGAAAATCAATTACCTGATGTATAAGGGAACCTACCCTTATTTATACCTGAAACAATATAATTTGTTTGGGCCCAAATCCATGACCCCAATCAGGTGTGAGACTAAATCCCAGTAGGAAAACACCACGAGATCTCTGCCTAAAAGTCAGTGAATATATTGTAGGTAAAACTACAGGAAACAGTAAAACAAAGTTCCCAGCAGTAAACAATCTATAGTTTCAAATATCAATGAACAACTAATCAAAATTGATAAACACAAATAGTTACCCCTATGGGATGTACTCACATCATATCCCCTCTGTTCCAACCTAACAACCCAAAAATATTGTTACACAAAGGTAATCCTCTAGTAAGTACCCAAAGCCTATCCCCTCTGGTCTTAACTAACAAGTACAAACAACCCTCTAGGTAATACACTCAGTCTAATCCCTCTATTTTAGCTTAATCATAGAATATCTAAGGAAACAATTGTCGTCAATTCCCCATATAGTCTCATATCATAACTAAAGGCGCTCTGGGGAAGAACATACATCACATTACCTCTGTGGCCCATGTCAAGGAACTAGAAACACTCAGAGGAATCACTCATCATCAATTCCCTCAATTGTCTCACATCAGAAGTTAAACAGACACTCTAGAAAGCCATCAACGTCTGTTCTCTCTATGGTATATAAACCAGGTTCTCATAGACCTGTGTAAGTCAAGAATGTGTAGCAGTGAAGATCGGCCAGGGTAAACCACAAGATTTACTTGGATAGTATTCTAAAACATAACAACAATACAGAACAACATTTACACCATCCTACAATAATATGCATGGGAATGTAAACAATATCCTAATAGGAAAACTAGACCCAAAGGTCAAAACAGAAAAATATTACATGGGAAACACAGGAAAAGAACAAAAATTCACCTTATTCATAACCAATAATCATATACTCAAGCATACAAGTATAGCAGACAAACAATAGAGCAAAAACATTTAACACGAAATACCCAGTTCCTTGGTATTGTGTATATTTACACATAAAACACCATGACTTTCAACAAAAAGGAACCAACCACCTACCTTGACATTAAGAGATCTCTATATGTGAACCTTGTCTCATGATTCCCCATAGAATGATGAAGATATATAATAATTTCTAAAACATTCAATAGAGTATAACTTGAGAAGGAAGAGGAATCATGAAACGGGGCTCAAGTGGAAGAGAGAGATTATGGAGGTAATCCCAAAACAATATACTATGTTCGAATCAGAGATCTAACGGAGGCTCGGGGGATTGGAGAAGAATTGTTGTGGTACGAGTTCTCTCGGATAAACAATACCTAGAAGAAGGGCATTCTATCCATCAGATGTGACCCCCATTGCATTTAATGTAAAAAAAGTAAGTAAACGGACTTTAATTTTGAAGTACACATCGTGTACTTGCTGTTTCTATACCCCGCATAAGGTGGCCACCAGGTCAACCCCACATAGCTGAGTACATGATGTGTACATAAAAAATTTCCAAAAAAAAACCACTTTTCCTCAAAAACAACCAGAAAAGGAAAAAAATACAAGAAGTGATGTTTCGGGTTCATACAAATATCCTCACATAAATAAATTCATCTCTGAATTTCCCTATCAAGGTGACATATAATAAGAAACCTCGAACACCTCTTGCCACTACGATTGTATGTCTGCCTCCCTCTCCCAAATCTTGTTCGGTACTCACCGGTGCTACCAAAGAACCCATACTAGGGGAGTAAATTGGATATGGAGAACCTTTTTACTTCGATCCACAATCCAGATAGGATACTCCTCAAAGATGAATCCACTTCCAACTCAACCTCATTGGTTTAAAAGATGTGACATGTGTCTATGAAGTATTGTCAAAGCTGAAAAACATGGAAGACGTCATGCATTTCCTGGTACCTATGAGGTAACTACAACTGATAGGCAACCACCCCAACTCTCTCAAACACCTCAAATGGACAGGCATACCTTTGCGAAAGCATACCCTGTCTCCTAATTCTCTTGTGTCCCACCCACGGTGTGACATATAGTAAAACATGATCCCCAACCTCAAACTCCAGAGGTCGTCTCCGCATATTTTCATAACAATTCTATCGATACTACACAGTAGACATCCTCTTAATAATCATCTCTATCTGCTACGTGGTCTCCTAAAATAGAGGAGGTCCCAGTAAAGCTACCTATCCAACCTCCATCTAATATAAGGGTGATCGGCATGGCCTACCATACAAAGCCTCATAGAGTGTCATCAGAATAGTTCCTGAAAACTATTTTTTTAGGAAAACTCCACAACAGGTATATGCTTCTTCTATAAACCTCCAAAATCCCAGATTCATGCTCATAGAATGTCCTAAACACCTGAATCGTACGATTGGACTAGCCATTTTTCTGGGGATGGTAAGTTGTAATCAAAAGTACCTGTGTACCCAAAGCCTTCTGAAGCCCCTGCAAAATCTGAGATGTTAAACAAGCATCCCTATCTGAAACGATAAAGTGTGTTACTCCATACAGACGTATAATCTCATGGATGTACAACTATCCCATATCATCAATAATAAAGGTCACTTTGATCGGAAAGAAGTGAGAGACCTTAGTTAGTCTATCAATGACATCCCATACTGCATCATTTCCTTTACGAGACCTTGTATACCATAATAAAAAATCCATCCCGAAATCATTCCACTTCCACTCGGTAATGGGAAACTAGTGAAAAAGCCCTACTGGTCACTAATGAACTGACTTCACCTGGTGATAGGTGGAACAGCTCATGAAGAAACCAAAAACATTTATCTTCATACCTGGCCACCAATAATGATTGTGTAGATCACGATACATCTTGGTGACACCTGGATGAACTGTCCAAACTGAGGAATGAGAGTGCTGCATCAGCTCCTCGCCTATGTCTGTTAGCAGTCATACGCGCCCCTAAAAATTAAATATCTCATCCATAATTATTGTACATCCTAGAATAGGGTCCTCTCCGGACACACATTTCAAACGGACTAGGCCTTCCGAATCTGACAGCTACCTCATTCGTACTCGATCAAGAAGGGTAGAGGTAACATCTACTGAATAAAGGAAAGTATGCCCCTATATTTATTTCACCTACATCTACATCTTAGAGAATAGATCCATAATCTACCACTCACTGATGGCCTCCTGACCATCTTTTACATGAGTCCACTTGCTCAACGCATCAGCTACCACATTGCCTTTCCCAGGCATGTAGGTAAGCTCAATTTCAAAGGACTGTAGGTACTCAACCCACCTTCTCTGCCTCAAATTCAGATCAGGCTGATTGAAGATGTACTTGAGACTTTTTTGGATGCTGAAAGCCAAATAAATCTCTCTCAGAAGATAATGTATCCAACAACATAAGGAATGAACAACAATAGCCAACTCGAGATCATGTGTCGGGTAATTCCTCTCATGTGGTCGCAATTGCTGACACTCTATGCAACAACTCCATCTCCCTGCATAATCATAGATCCCAGCCTGATACCTGAAGTTCCACAGTACACAAAATAGAAATTGATCGGCTCTTAAATACTAGTATCGGTGCTGAATTAAACCCCCCTTTCATCTCCATAAAGGCCGACTCGAAATTATATGACCATAAGAACCTCTCACCCTTCTTAGTCAGGCTTTTCAACGGTGCTGCTAAGCTTGAAAATTCTTGATTGAAATTTCTTCATTATCCAGCAAGAACTAGTGAACTATGAACGTCAAATACATTCTTCGACTTCTCCCAAGAAACTACTACTCTCACTTTTTATGGGTCTACAGATACTCTTGTCTCTAAGATGACATCACCCATGAAGTGAATCTAATCCATCCAAAATATTAATTTTGAGATCTTAGCATATTATTGATGCTCTCTTAGTGTACTCAAAACGATCTCAAGATGGGTAGCATGGTAATTTCCAGTGTGGGAGTAAGACAATATATTATCCATGGAAACCACCACGATGGAATACAAGTATGGATGGAACACTTGGATCATCAATGACATGAAAATTTCAAGAACACTCATGAGACCGATTATCATAACCATATACTCCTATATAACATACCGATTCAAGAGTCTGTATGAGGTATATTTGATGGTCTAAAATGCATCTGATGATAACCAGACCCCAAATCAATCTTTGAGAACACTCGGGATCCTCGAAGCTGATCAAAGCGATCATCAATCCTTTGTAATGTATATCAATTTTTTACCATAAACTGGTTCATCATTCGATAATCCACAGAAAACCTGAGGGAGTCGTCTACCTTTTGCACAAACAATACATGAGAACCTCAAGGAGAAGTAATGGGTCGAAAGAAACCCTTTTCTTGCAACTCCTCTAACTGCTTCTTGAGCATCTACAACTCTGGTTTATCCATCATATACGAAGGAATGAATATTGGTGCCACTCCTAGCATGAGATCAAAAGAAAATTCTACCTCACACTTTAGAGGAAATCCTGAAATGTTCTCTAGAAAGACATATCTGAAATGATCCACCAATGGAAGAAACTCTAACTGTGAAGTCCCCTAGTCATCCAGATATAGACTAACAATATGGGTTGTAACACCTCTCAACCCATGATGCTCGGGTTCGGCTATACCCACCTGGACATCCCATTCGACCTTATGAAGAATAGATCCACCCTCTGGTGATGTGAAACTCACCCGATGGTGATAGCAATCGAAGACTTCATGAAAGGGAACTAGAAAGTCCATTTCAAGAATGACATCATAGCCTAACATCTCTAGGACATAAAGTTCACATAGAAAGTGACACCCACCAACCTCTAGAAGGAACTCGTTACACTGACGTACACTATCTAATTTAGTCCCCAATGGAGTGTCTAGTGTCAAAATATCGACAGAAGAAAGGATGTAGATCCCATGTCTCTCCACAGAAGCAACATATATAAAGCTATGGGAAGCCCCTGTATCGAACAGAGATGAAGATAAAACTGAGGGAACAAGGATCATACCTCGAACTGTAAAGTTAATGGATTCTTCTCTTGTTGGATCTACTCCACAGAAAATGTTTGGCCTGTACCACATCCATGTGACCCTACCTAACGACTCTGAGCTGATCCACCATGATGTCGCTAAAAACAGGGTGACTGGCTAACACGACCATGACCTCCAACTCGTCCTGAATGGGTAGAAGAACTCTAATTCCAAAACTGGAGAGAAACTAGTGGTTCTTCACCTATATAAGGACTCTTAGAAGAACCCTCTTCACCAGCTGCTAGTGAGAAGATCTGAAATCAGCACTGAAGATGACCCATATTTCCGTATGATCAATACTATAATGGGTTCCTCGTCCAATGTGGCCTCATATGACTGCTCATTACGCACTATTAGCACACCACCTGGCTTCCAGAAGATGTGTCTCACCTCCATGGATCATCATGGGAATACTCCCTACGGTGCTTCCTACAATCATTTGGTGGGTTTCTAACTCCAGATGTCGAGCCTCCCTGGCTCACAACTCTGGAATACTTTATATTTCACTCTATGATCAGTTCCTAGTTGACAATAGAAGTGATGGAACTCAACATGAAGATTTTAATTTGTGAAAGGATTTTGTGCATGAGACTATCTTTGAGATTCCTTGCTAGGAACAACCCATATCCCCCTACAAAGGGTGTAATGTGCTGAATCTCGGTGAAGCGAGAGGAATACTCCAGAATTGTAAGAGTACCCTGATCCACACTCATAAACTCTTAGGCTTGTTTGGCCCTCAGTGTCTCTAGATAGATGTAATCATAGAAGATGCACTGAAAATCATCCCACGCCATAACCTAATGGTGTACTTCCTATGATATCACATCCCACCACCTCTTGGTGGAGTCTCAAAGCCTATAGGTAGTGAGCTTGACCCTCCTCTCTAGATGCATCTATAGATTCTCAAAGATCATTATCATGGATTCTATCCATGACTCTGCAGACTAAGGTCCTCCTTCCTCTGAGAATTTTGGAGGATGCTGCTTCTGGAAAACCCATTTCAAATCTACCATCGAATGGGTAGAAGGTAGTGCTCCCTGAAAAGTATGCATCATGCACATGAATCCTTCCTGGAACTTTTCATTAGCACTGGTATCAGGTAAGACTACTGGTTCCAATATGGGAACATTATGAGGATCTACTAGAAGTCCTTGATCATCCATATCTGGTGTCTGATAACCACCAGAAAATTGGCATTAAAATTTAGGACGTCTTAGTGGAATGAATCTGGAAGGTCAAGTGCAGACCATAGATCAAGATTAATACGTCTTGAAAACTAGAAGTGAAAAAAGGTAAAAGGAGGAAGAAAGCATTCAGGTTTTGCAAAACATGAATACCTAGTGTGTATAAATCCAACAAGGCATGTTCCCTCAAGCCATTCACATGGGCATGTACTTCTACTAAAACTGGTCGTGTGACACACAAACCACGTAGTGTGCCTTCTTAAAACATGGCATGTACTTGAATCCTCTTCCCATGACCGAGTCCTTTTACACAGCTAATCCGCACTCCTCTACTAAGGAAAGACTACACGGCATGTTCAAGATAAACACGGCATGAACTAGACAAGATTCACCTACACTGTGTGGTTAGTGACATGACTTACCACACGGATCATTCTACATGATGTGTTCCAGACGGACACGGTGTGTTAGAGAAAATATAACACCAACCCATGTTGTTTGTAAGACGACCCTGTACTTGGGTTGGACTACAAGATGTGTTTAGATGGCACACGACATGAATTAGATAAGACTTGGTCGACCTGTGTTGTTACTGACATGGGTGGGCACATGGTCGACACAACCTGGAATGTATGGACATTACACATCATGTTCACCCCTGGTTTTCCCTATCCTGTGTCCCATCCCACACGTCCTAAGAAACGGCTAGAGACTACATGATGTGTACTTAAAAAATATTTTCTTCCCAAACAAAAGAACTCAAGGCATGTAATCAAAACTACATGGTGTGTATTCTTTGTTTTTTCAGACAGTAAGCCTCAAAAACTACTCCAAATCCCAGAATAACACTGAAACAAACATTGAAGGTTCTATATTCCGATCTCCGAGGGCCCATACTCCCTACGAATCACAACTTCACATCTTATAGTTGTTATAACATGGTATAAAAGTTGATGATCCACCATGTTCTGGTCCATGAGCACCCATAACACCTCAAGAACCAAATTTTGTAATTCATTTAGAGAAAACATTACACAAAAATAACCTATCAGACAACAAGTATTTTATCAAGGCATATATCAAAATAGAATTATATTCTATACAAAATATATCACAACAACATAAAATTGCTAATGAACCCTAGATGGAATTGTAAGAATTCATGAAATGTGATTTCATGCAGGTGCCTATATGATGGAAGAGAGGGAATACCCACATCTCATCGAGTTGCGATAGAAATAGAACATCAATAACATAAATAATAACCAGAAAAAAACTTGGGAGTCACCTAATGGTGAAAATCAAGGAAACTATAAACTAGGAAAACTAGAAAATTTCATTAACGAGGTAAATTGGCTTTTCCATATAAACGGGTAATCTACTCCCATGAACGACTTATTACCAAGTACTTATTCTATATTATCCCTAACTATAGGCTCCTAATAGTATGTCAAGAGAAATAATTCATCTGATACTACTTTGTAACGTCTCGGTTCTAGAAGCCACCCAAAGGCTCCCCATAATCGGTTGGTCACATGGCCTCAAGCTCATTTCCACGAATGCCTCTGGCTTCCGTATAGCAGTTAGGGACTTGGGTGTGATATTGGGGAAAATATGCCATCATTGTAAGAGTACATAGTGGATGAAAACAGATATACAATAGCAGATGTAGAAATAATGACATAGCACAATAACAGCAGAAAACGTAAGTATAAACTGGACAACATATATAAAATGATGCTTGATACATTTGTCTAGAAAAATATCCAAACAAGTGACTATGTTGGAATGAAACAGTGCTTAACCAATGTTCAAAATAAATTAGATAAACATATCATCATTTCAATCCATTTCTTGATCTCATTTTCTCCAGCTCCACAGAAAATCAAGTACCTAATGTAGAAGAGTGGTTTCCCTTATCTATACATGAAACAATATAATTTATTCAGGAAAAAATGCCTTACCTAAATATGGTGTGAGACTGAATCTCAGTGGGAAACCACCACGATATCTGTGCCTAACGATCAGTGAATATATGGTAGGTAAAAGTACAGGAAACAGTAAACAAGGAAGTACTAAGAAGTAAATAATCTACAATTTAAAATATCAAGAAACGTCTAATAAAAACAGATAAACACCAATAGGAAACCCTATAGGAAGTACACACAGCCTATCCCCTCTGGTACAACCATGAAACGCAAGAATGCAGCTAACACAAAGGTAACCCTTAGGGAAGTACCCACAGTGTATCCCCTTTGGTCCTACCAAACAAGTAAAAGCAACCTTCTGGGCAGTACACTCAGTCTAACCCCTCTCGTTCAGCGTAATCATATACTCTCTGAGGAAGTACTCATTGTCAATTCCCCCAATAGTATCATATCATATCTAAAGGCACTCTAGGAAAGCACTTACGTCAAATTCCCTTTTTGGCCCTTTTCAAGGAACTATAGACACTCTGAGTAGCACTTATCATCAATTTCCCATGTAATCTCATATCGTAAGTAAAACAGACACTCTGGAGAAGCCCTTAATGTCCATTCTCCCTATATTTTATACATCATGTTCTAACGGCCCTATATAATTCACAAAAGTGTAACCGCACTGATCAAACAAGGTAAACCTCTTGAAATTCATGGATAACATTCTATAGCATAATAGTATAACAGAAAAATAGTTACCCCATCCTACAATACAAGGCATGGGAATGTAAATAACAGCATAATAGGAAAACTAGAAACAAATGTCAAAACATACCAAACATTCATGGGAAACACATCCAAAGCATTTAAATTCAACCTATTCACAATCAGTTATCATCTACTAATGAATACAAGCATAGTAGCCAAACAATAGGGGTAAAAAAGTAAATGTGAAATACACCATTCATGTGTAATGGAAATATTTGCACATAAAACTCAAACACATTCATCAAAAAGGCACAAACCATCTAACTAGATGTTAAGAGATAGCTATATGTGAACCTCGTGGCTTGAATCACCTTAGAACACCGAAGATCTATAAAAACGTCTAAAACATTCAATAAAGGATAACTTGAGAAGGAAGATGAATCATGAAACGAGGAACAAGAAGAAGAGAAAGCTTACAGAGGTGATCCCAACACAATCGATGATGGTAGAATCGAAGATAGAATGGAGTCTCTGGGGCTTGTGGAAGAATCATGGTTGTACGGGTTATCTCGGGAAAATGATACCTAAAATAATGGAGTTATTTCCTTCAGAAGTGGCCCCAATGCGTTTAATAAAAAAACTACATGGTGCGTACTTTTTAAGTAAACAACGTGTACTTTCCATTTCCTTACTCTGCATTAGGCAACCTTCAGGTCACCCTCACAAGGCTGTGTGCAAGGCAGCTAGTTGAATAATCACGGTAACTGAGTTCATGGGGTGTACTTAGATAATTTCCAGAAAAACCTATTTTATTCAAAAACGACCAGAAAAGGAAAACATACCTGAAGAGAAGATTCAAGTTCTTACAAAAATTGACCTTCACCATCTTATATTGATAGAAAACCATATTGAATAATTTAAATATTTTCATCACATAATTTAAGTAATAATATATATAAATGAATCACTCTTTATTTAGTTTTAAAATATTTTATAGTTGATAACTATGATACTAGATCTTGAATCAAACTAAATTTCCAAATTTTGTTTGTGGGTAAATATAATAAACTATTTAATTTTTGCTGAATTTTATAAAAATAAAATATATTAAAGGATATGACTCTAATGGGTAATTACCCAATGGTTTTGTCCAAAAACATATTCCGAAAATTCATGAATTAAATAATTTTTTTCTTTATTTTTAAATAAACTATAATTTATATTTTTGAAACTCAAAATTTGATATGAATATAGAAATAAATTTTATATTTTATTGAAAAATATTTATATGATCTCATAAATAAATAAAAAATATTTTAATTTTACATAATATTGTATATTATTGAATAAAAACATCATATATACAAATATATAATGTTTTTTCATTAACAACCTTCATATAAGATCCTTTTGGAAATGTAAATTCAATGATATTGTACCTGATGATTCCTTCAGAAAATTTTCATATATTTAAATATATTTATATGAATTATATTTTTAATATAATCATATATTATGAATGAATTGTATATGGTTGTCCTTATCAAGGTAATTATATATATATATATATATAATAACACTATTAAAAATCATGTCATATATTTCTATTAAATTTTCCTTGATTTAATCATGGGCCAATTTTTTAAATTATTTTTTCTATAAATATTTATATAGATAATATATTAATTGATCTAAAAATATACTATCAAATGAATATTTTTAGAGTATTAATGAATTTATTACCTTTTCTAGTCTATTTTAATTCAATTTAATTACATTTTGACGAATCAAATATGAAAAAATATCTCTTTAAATGTAATAATGCTAACGAACATCTATTTCAAAATAGGTTTTTTAAAACTATATTAAATATAAATGTAATGGGGAATAGTTTTTTTACATTTCACAAATCAAAAAGTATTTAAATATATGTTGATTTTATAATAGTTGTTCTAGTGAATTTAATTCTCATTTACATGATACACTCTTTTCAACATGAATAGAGTGACATCATTAATAATAATTTTTTTTTCATCATATCCTAATAATTATTTAGAAGTATAATCATTGAAATTATTAATTATATATGTAATATATTATATATAGGATCAACTAGATTCAATAAAATTTCATTTTCCATTAAACTGTTACACATGATGACCATGAATTTATAGAATAAAACTCTATTTGATATATTTTTAGTACTTATATTGACAGAAGTCAATAGTAGAGTGTATAATCTAGAGTTATATTTCAAAGATCAAAAGTTTTTTGGAAAACTATATTTTATTTATAAGATCATTTATGCAAGATACAACAACTATATAGTATTTTAAAAAGAGATTGGGTATCGTAGAACTTATAGTATTTGTTAATAATCTCCGTTGAAGGACATTGAGATTAACCAATGATGTTAGATTCTTCCAATTAATTCTCGAAATGTAGCAAATAGATAATGGATAATTAAATATATTACATCACACAGAAATAAATTATTAAAAGACTCTTCATGTTAGACGAATATTTTAAAATATTGACATGGTATTTAAAGAGCAACTAATAGGTTAATAGGTTAACATAACTATAAGATCCATTGCTATGGAAGAATATTTATAAGTGAATCAAATAGGATTATATGTTATCTTAACTGTAGTATTTTTCTATAAGTTACCAAAATAATAATTTATCAAACGTTTGATTCGATTTTGAAACAAATCATTTTAACTAATTCAGGTTTATAGTTTGTAAAACACATAGTACCTGGCTAGTGGTGTTTGTTTCATATAACATTTCTTCATAGTTATGTATGAAGTATAAATTTTTATTACTTTAAACTCCTTTTGAAGGAATAATAATAGACGATGATATAATTTATGTTTATATAAAACCAATGATTGTTGAGTTGCCTGAGTTTTGGGAAGATTGTGCAATGAATTTTATTTTGATGTTAATGATATGTTTTGACGTCATGTCACTTTATTATAGAAAATTAATGACATCTTAGTGTATTATAACTTTTCTGGTTTTGGTAAAAAGGAGTATATTTCTTCCCTTATATCCATAAAATTAAGAAATTTTCATGGAATAACCTTGGTAGAAAGTGGACATATCATAATCATAATCACTTTATTCCTCCACAAAAGAAGTTATGAAATGACTATGATTCCTTTTATATGAATATAGATTATGTTATAAAACTATAAATATTGTCTCAAGTTAAAATTCTAGAACAAAAAGTCCAAAAATACATTCTTATAGTGTGTGGTTTTCAAGATATTTTATCTCATGCATCATCATCCACCCCAACTATGAATATAGATTTTTCATAAATTAACGGAGCAAAATATTTTATTTTAATTACCTTAATTGAAAGTTGATTTTTTTTAAAAAATTATACATGATGCACATTCAGAAAAATGTGTGTGATAATATACTATGCCCTATTTTTGGCATCAAGTGGAAATAAAAGGATAGTCCTAATACTCGATAAGATTTTCAAAAAATGAAAATGAAAACCCAATTAAATTTTTAGTTGAGTGATGGTAAAAATTCATACATTCCAGATTCATATTACATAGTGAGTCAAAAATAAAAATATATATTTTTCCCAATTTTAAATAAGTACATGTGCCTAATGATTATTTCATTAATTTTTCAAGTCTGTGTTATTGTAGAGACCCTATTTCATCATAATAAGGCTTTAGAATTTTACTAAATATTATTCATGAGTAAGATACTAAGACGGTGTGAATTTACGAGGCCTCGTGTTCCCAATATAATTTTTTTAAAAATATAAAGTATACTATATATTAACCACACACAATGGATTAACTAAAATGGGATAACAATTAAATGGTTGATCAGATAAGAAATATGAGACCACAGTTCGGTCCGAAACATGGTGTTTCCCCTAGGAGCAACATAAAATGAGTTGGTGTAGGACATTCGGACCCAACACTTGTTGGCGGTGTGTTAAATGGATAAATAAAATTTTCAATTTATCCATTTAATAGATCAACCTCGAATATCTCTCTAATGGTGACTCAAATAAATAATATGATACCATCCATTATCTCAAAAATTGGGTTTAGTCATGGTAAGGTAAAACCTTTGTCGCCATCGAGAGGTGGGCATGTCTTCCATCATAGATGATTAATTAAATAATTTAATAATTGATTATTTAATTATTTTATTTAATTATTACATTTAATTATTTTAACCTAAATAGAGGTTATAAATTGTTTATTTAGAGGTGTTGGCCTAATAATTCAGTTATGATAACATTGGAAAATCCTCCCCTCTCTTCTTCTCCCTGTAGATGAACAACGAACAAAGAACATCGAAAACTTGGATCAAATCAAATCAATGAGTGATGAACACAAAAACAACTTCTGATCATTTCAAATGTACAATCATTGTCAATTACAATGGATCCAAGACATGTAGGACTTGTCTTTGGGGATTCTTTACCCAGTTTTAATTCTCATTATGAAAGAAAATTAATATTATTTTGAACAAATTAATTCACCGATCAAAAAAAATTGTTTGAATAAATTTCATCTTTTTTATCTGGAAATTGAAATTAATAATGTCTGGTGAATATTTAATTTTCCGTTCCATGTGTTCATTATTTTCAATGATGATGAAAAAAATAAGGCCACCGATCAATACATAGACCATTATTTTTTATTATCATTTTTATATTTTAATTATTCTCTCCATTCTTCTTCTTCCCCAAAATCAATATTTCCTTTATCTTTCTTGTAAACCCACATTGCCAGCCCTTCAACCAATTGGACTCCTCCTCTGTTGGATTCTCCACCGCCAATGTCAGTAACACTCCGCGCCTTCCCTAGCCTCTTCAGTCGCTGCTTGTTTTCCTGAATGAAACCAGGCATCTCGCTTTGGCCACCGCACCACTTGGGAGACACATGATCCACTATGTCGGTTGTCACTAATCACCCCATCCCTAACACTATGGAAGCTCCGCAGCACCAGACCCTCAATCCACTAGAGGTTTCCTTATTGGGAGCAGCCTCTACTGGAAGTCTCACTGAACCCATTCCATATAATCTTTTCATGATCCATTCCGGATTTGATCTAACTAAAAATAAAGAGGCAAATGTGTATCAATTATCCTCAGGTAGATATCTTCGCATATGTATGTCGTGCTTAATAAAACATTGATTTTTTGACATGATTAATTATTTGGCGATGAATAATGCATGAAGAACACATGAAGAATGAATATGAATAGATCATGGTACATTTGTTGATTTATGGCTGTATTTCTTGGCCATCATTATTGATAATATTGAACATGATGAATTGAATAATAAATATTTATCATACTTCCATAATTTCAATTT
Source organism: Viscum album (assembly GCA_963277665.1). Lineage (NCBI taxonomy): Eukaryota > Viridiplantae > Streptophyta > Magnoliopsida > Santalales > Viscaceae > Viscum > Viscum album. Next base: position 632,356,279 of record OY728121.1, read on the forward strand.
CAAGATAGGTATTATGAAATTGACTCGAACAATTGTTTTTTGATCTAAAAATTAATTGATTAAAAAAATTTACTTCGCGTTAGTCATGAAAATTCATCATGTGTAATGAATCCTCAATGTTAAATTCTATATGGATTGGATACATTTTCATTGATGAATATCAAACTTGCGCAATGATTAACATAAGTTTTTGTGTTCATAGAGCATCAATTCACATATATCTAAGGCTTTGTTGTTCTTCATTCTTTATTCATCAACAGGGAGGATAAGAGAAGAGAATATTTTCTATAATTACCAAAACTGAATAATGAGGAAAAATCCTCTAAAAGAATAATAATAAATCATTTGGTTAAAATAAATTAATCAAATAATTTAAAAAAATATTTTGTAATTATTTAATTAATCGTCTACAGTGGCACATAGGCCAACCATCCGACGCTGAGAGAGGTTACACGCTTCCATGGTTAAAACCTATGTTCTGGGGTCATAGGTGGAATTAGATTTTTCATCTGAGTCCGAATTCAAGATATATTTGGGTTTTCTCTATTTAAATAATATATTAATAAATTAATTTACCCATTTAACAGGCCACAAATGAGCGAGGGGTTTGAACATCTTGCTCTGACTCGTTTAATGTCATGCCAAGGAGAAAACACCAAGTTTTGAACCCAGTCGTGGTCTTTGATTACTAAAACATTATACCATTTAGGAGTTATACCATTTTCTTTAATCAAGTTCACATGAATAATATAAAATATACATAATATTTTTATAAAACTAATTCCCTGAACATCGAACCTTATAATTTCATGTTGTCTCAGCATCCTATTGTACAATAATTTTTAGACATATTCCAAAGTCATTTTAAAACAACTGGGTCTATACAATATTCCCTGCATCCAAATTTTCATTCTCAAAAATATAAACTTGGGAAACCAATCAGGATACTGAGTCTGCACTTAGCTCTCCCACTATTAGAAAAACTCATGGGTTTTTTTGAACTATCAATGAATTCAAACCAAAGGGGTATTCTATCCTCATAAGGTTTTTCCCTTAAATGGAGTCTCATGATTCACTCCTTGAGAATATCGTTATGGTGAAATGCTCAAGGTTATCGGGTCACACATGATTTAAAAGATTGTGCATCTCAACTGAGACAACATTAAGCTCTTGAGAAGAGAATGTGTCAAAACCTTCAACTAAAGAATTTTTTTTCCCTATGGGCCCATAAGGGTCAGCTGCTGGGAGGATAAATATTATTAATTGTCCTATACTAGGTGAGCCCGGGACAACCTACACTTCCTACTAGGGGAATTTTCTACAAAACTGAAACCTGAGCGCACATGTTAGAGGGAATATTCCACCACAATTAAATTTATTTTTTTGGGACCCATATAACCACATTCCGTAGACTGATAATGAGATGATCTCCAACGTGATGATATTATTGTCGAGCATCTCCTAGTTGCATCAGACATATAAGCTCGGTTTCCCTCACTACAACAACTAGTTGTAAGATGTTATTTTAACCAAAATCTCTCTATCACTAATGCATGTTCAAGCACTCTGTAATTTTTGGGGATGCACAAGGGTACAATAGATTCATGGATATCCTTTAAAATTAATTTCTCAAACCTTCGCACTGAAATTGAATGTTACAGATCATGTACAGAGAGTAATGTGCAAGGATTTTGAACATAGTTTCTTACTCAGTCACTGACATCCCTCATTATTGTAACTGCAGGTGCCCCTAAAGTCGAACGGAGCACAAGAAGGAGAGATAGAACTCCTCATGAAAATGCTGTTGGAATTCATCCCACGATAGGGTTAACTCATTGTGTATCTATGTAACCATGATCCACCAACGTCCATCTATTCCAAGGAAATGTTTGGATGCCAAATCCACCCTTTCATCTTTTTTGGTCCATAAAAGACTGAATTGGAAGACCAATGAATCTATCCAGACCTCCACTATCTAAGGTTCTGGCTAACTCTGGAACCTCAATGATCAATGGTGATGGAACTAGCGATGTGTGCCTAGACAACACATATCCTCCACCCACTCTATTGGGGTTTTGTGATACTCAATATGTAGGGGTGATGCTACCTGCCCACATGGAGAAAGGTGCTTGCATGATGGGTCATGAACTGAGGCCTCATCACTCACATGATAATTATCATGATGCGTAGCTAGTATCCTGGCTATATTTTTTCATGGATACATATTAAATTTTTTTTATTTGATTCTAGTTTATATAATCATATCTACATATCAACAACGATGGGGAGATGACATGAGAATGACAATTAAATATTCAATCCTATATGATTCAAGTACCGTTGTTCCGTGCAATAGTTTTCTCATGGTGCTTAGTCGAAAAGCTGGTCTTTAGGGTCCTGGTGAATGGATACATCAGCCACCCATGCAATCATTTGACTCCTTGTCCTAAGGGCCGCTCTTGAGTCACTTCCACACTATTTCCCTATACACAACCAAGACCTTTTTAGGGAAACTTCTAATCAATGTACAAACGGTCAAACCACTTATGATACCCCTTGTAACGACTTGATCCTTACCTGGGGTCATGCCGCAACTACCCCAATCGCACCTCAATAGTCCAAGAGATAGAGACTAGCGCCGAAGGCACAACAAGCTAGGGTAGGCAATTTCTTGTGAAACCGAACACACACATAGCCCACTCAATGAATAAGTGTAGAGGAATAGAAAGAAAGATACAACACTATAATAGAAAAGGAAAAAAAAATATATGCGTCAACCACTAAAAGAAACACGTACCATAAATGTAAATCTAAAAAAGAAAAGGGTGTAAAAATATACACCCATCTAAAAAAGTACCACAACTCGACATAAGAGAAAAAGTAAAACAACTGGGAGATTCTTGTTCATAAATCCAATGTTATGACCACCACACAAGGTTCAAGAATCTAATATCCCTAAGATCCTCTGATATCATTACCAACCTATCTATCCTCTATAAGGTAACATCTAATTCAAGCAAATACCAAGAATGGGTGAGTATAAAAATACTTAGTAGGATTCCCTAAAGGCTTGAGGGAGCTTAAAGAGAGTTACAAAAGAGAGTGGAGGTAAGAGATATAATAGAAGAAGACCAGTATTGTATCATGGTAGGTAAATAGGATTCAATCACGACAATATAGTAGATATTCTCATTAATAGAGACCCAAACGAGAGAGTGGGGTGATATCCAACTCACAGCTTAGCCCAATAATGTGAGTAGCCAGCAGTTTTAGGGTAACAACCATCTGTGATTCCCAACACATCATGTGCATCCCAGGAGATACAATTCAATGGGTCTCAAATCACAAAACATTGATACTATCAGATTTTGGTGAAACAAAATCACACACATGGTTATAATTCACATTACAAGAATTCATATCGGTAGGGAATGAGTATAAAGACCAACACATTACAAACATTGTTATTACATCAGAATTGAAGTACACTTATTAAAACAAGTAATAAAACCATGATAGGACCATATAAGTATAGTGTCTTTAGAAACTGAGAACCATAAACAACTGGTTCATAAATCACCAACATTGTCTTTAGATTATTTCATCATATCTAGAGTCCCATTTAGCATATCCTACTAAATACCATTCTTCTTGACCTAGGGAAAATAACACACAGAAAATGGTGAGATCAAATTCATTTTAAGGGTAAAACAATGAAATATGAATCATAACATATTCATAAGAACATAACATTTGGAAAATCTTATCTGGCAAAAGGGATCATAATACCATGACATTGGATAAATCATAGTAGTGAAATGTAATCGCAATATTCTTAACATAAGACATGAAACATTGTTTCATACACACATAATCATAAAAAAGAATTTCATGTTAGTCAATAATCATTGCCAAGACTATCATAGCGGACAAAGTCCATTACTGAACCGAGTTCACTCCTCGTTCCAGTCTTGTATCACTAAATCAGATTAACTTGTCATTCCATCTGTGTCTATCTCATCAGATATAAATCATTACCCAATGCATTAGAGGGAAATATAGGTCCCACCCATCTCATAATGATACAATTCTTATGTGTTCCATGAAATCATAAATCATACATCATAGTATAACACATGTAATAAAAATTAGATTCTTAATCATCATGCCATCATAAAAATCCATATAATATAAAAGGAATTCATAAAAAATAATTCCATCATAAAATAATCAAATCAATGTAATAATTATGATATAAATAGAACCATAAATTATCTTAGATGGAATATTTTTTTGATAAAACACTTGATCTCCATTCTTGAGGAAAAAATCCTTTCTACTTCAAAACAGTTTTCCTTTCACAACATGTCATTCAATTTTAAACTAGAAGAAGTTAATTGAAAATAAACCGGAAAACGTGAAAATAAAGCTTCGTTCAAGTAATATTGTATCATATCATAAAAATCCATTCATACCATATAAGTCAAAAAACAATCTTTTTGTAATTTGGCCAGAAATGTCAAAAAGTGTCACGTATCGAAAACGACAAAAGATTCCATTCATATATTATACTAAAAATTCATCAATAAGAAAAATTGGATTTAAAATTTTTTTTGGAGGATATAAATAATATTAGATATTGTGGAAACATGGATTTGGATGGTAAATATTCCCTAGTAAATTCTGAAGTATAAACAATCTCATATAAAGATGATATTGATAGAATTTCCCTTACCTAAGGTCTGATATGCTATGTACGTATCTGAACCTCTTGTATGATGATTTAAATACTGTTATTGACTTATTGTAGAATCTTATTCATTGTTATTATATCATATATGTTCATATTCTTATCTCTTTATTAGTAATATTTCATTGCAACTTGTTATTCGGGTGTTCATTTCTTTATGTTCTTTTGTGTGTTTTGTCGAATAAATTCGTATTCATATTATTAGGTTATAGCTACATCATTTACTGAATGGTATTAGTATAGTATATATCAGATTTATTAAATCAATTCGTTTATATAATCATAGTTTAATGAAGATCATGTAGAACGAATCACCTCACACCGTGGAGATAGAAAGCTGTACGTATGCACGAGCGATGATATTGTTCCCATAATTTTAGAATGATATTGGAGTGGATGATAGAATATATTAGAATTATTATAATGTTATAATAAGTATATATAATTATTCATTACACCATTATACCCATCAATGTAATTTGGTGGTGGGAAACATATTACACCACGCTGTGGAGACAGTATTCCGTACGTACGCACGTGCGGTGAATTCATTTTCCGTAGGATGATTATAATGTGAAATAGGGTTGTTTAATATTTATAATAACATATAAATATATGATTTATAATGATTTAATAACATTATAATTAAAAAAATAATGAAGATGAAGTAGAAGTAGAAATAAATTTGAATGATTCGGAAAAGGATATTACCTCTTTTCGACGCGCCTCTTTTAATCCTCCTCTCAGGGCACTAAAGTTTGTCTTTGAAGAAGACCATGACCTCTTGTGTGTTTCTAGGGAAGTGGAGAAGAGAAATTTTAAGGTTTTTTCCAAGCATTAATTCTCAAAATGGCGTGATAAGTAAAGGGAGGAGGTTCCCTTCTATAAGGGAGGAGAGGGGCACCATTGGAAACATAAGAAATATTAATTTATAATAATTTAAAACCCCACTAAAGACCTCCAAAAATGACTCAATTCAAATATGATATTTTATAGGGTTTTAATATCATCAACCAAAAAAATTAACATGTTTGGAATTTATTTTAAACCTTATCAACTTGATTTATCATTGTTTTATCTATTAAATTTTATTTGTGGTAATAATATTCAAAATTTCAAATTATTATAAATATTTACTTATGTGTCGTGATTAGTCCATAAATGGATAATTTATGAAATTTTAGATCATATACAATTAATTTTATAATTTTTAAATATTTTTTTGATTTTTAATCAATTTTATAATATGTTATTTTTATAAAATAACAATTGTGTCAATTTTGACACTATTCATTTATTTGAATTTAAATAAAATCCAGACAGATGATATATTCGAACCAAAATATTTAATAGATTCCTAACATGGAATATTCACCTATAAAATTTATGTATAACATTAATTATTTCATATAATATTTATTTTAATATTTTTAAAATGAATTATTTGATATTTTATTCAATAAAAACATTTCAACATCACTATTGTGTCAGTTTTAATGATATTTATTTAATCTCTAAAAATTCTATATAAATTCTCATGATGTAGAAAATTTTATTATCTTTCTGGAGAATATTTATATTCGACTTTTTATGAGGTTTATCACTATATTAAAATTATTACACTTATAATATATAAGGGAGTGACATGCTGTCACTTTCTTTGGTTTTAATAATAATTATATCCTTTTCCTGGTAAAAAGTCCATGAAATGAATCTATTATAACCCTTAAGTGATATGGGTCAACTTTTATTCATCCAATAGAATTTTTGAAGGTTTTAGGTGATTTTGTTATCGTATTTTTACCTTTAATTACCCGATTTACCATTAAATGTAGTAAATAAAAATTACCATAGTTACTATTCATAATTTCATAAAAAATAAAAGTAACCTGTTAAAATACTTTGGCCCCACTGAATCCAAATATGGAATATATTTTTCAAAATTCAAAACATAGAAGTTGTAGTAATTAATTTAAAAGTTATCTCGTTGTTAAGAAAAAGGCTTTTCAAAAGTTAAACCATTGTCAAAGATTGAAATGTTTTTTCCTATGAATTCAATGTAAAATTAATTGTAATGAAATAAATTATATTAAATTGTAAATGTATATTCTATTTATACTTAGAAAACAATTTTATTATTTAACCATATAAATTATCATGATGAAAAAGTTGTTTTTAAGAAAAAATTAGCGTATTTTTTTATTCATCGAAATATGAAAGTTATCAGAAAAGTATAAAAAATTTATCCAATGTAATTTTTTTTAATTAAAATAAAGATGTTTATTTTGAAAAATTGAAAATATAAAATTGTCAAAATTTATATTTAAAATGGCTGCTCCATCAAAAGGGGGTGAAACTACATTTATTTGAAAAACACTTCTTTTATCAAAACAATTTATTTTGTTTTCATATCTCATTCTAGAAAATTTTTAATTTTAATTATAATGTTATAAAATTAAAAACGTGTTTAATACTATTCATAATGTCTAGTTCAGATTATTATAATAATATATCATTGTTTAGTAAAACTCGGTATTGCGTACAATAGACGATATCGAAGAACGTTGCTCTTGCGTGTAACACAAGTCAAGCCAGTGTTATGTGTAGTGATGGATTCCTTTGGTGTTGAGTTTAACATAAGACATAAAAAATATATTTCTCATAATATCTCAGGGTGTTACATTCTACCACCCTTAAAATGAATTTCGCCATTGAAATTCGTCACTTCTTAACAAACGGATGAGGATACCTCTCCCTCATCATATCCACATGTTCCCATATAGATTTTCTAATTGGTGGTTCTTCAAAAAAAATTTACCAAGCGAGTGGTCTTGTTTCATAGATCTTTTTTTCTACGATCCAGAATCTCTATTGGCTGTTCTTCATAAGAAAGATCTTGCTCCAGCGGTACAACATCTGATCTTAGTACAAGTTAACGATAAGGTATGTACATTCTCAGGAGAGATACATAGAACACATCATGAACATGAGAGAGATTTGGTGGATGTTCCAATCAGTAAGCTCCCATACCAACACGGTCCATTATCTCAAAAGGACCGATATATCTGGGTCTTAGCTTTCCCTTATTTCAAAATCACATTACTATTTTCCAAGGAGATATTCTTAAGAACATTTTATCATCAACTTCAAACTCTAGGTCTTTTCTTTGGTTGTTAACATAACTTTTTTTTTCACCTCTGAGACGCCCTTATGAGTTGTTGAATAGATCTGACCTTTTTTCCATCTAATCAACAAGATCAGGTCCTAATAGATTTTTCCCCAAATTCAGCCCAGAAAGTTGGAGTTATACATTTCTTTCCATTGAGAGCTTCATAAGGATCCATCTAAATATTGGTGTGAAAGCTATTATTATAAGAAAATTCCACCAAAGGTATGTTTTGATCCTAACCACCATTTAAATACATAGATCTAGATTTCAACATGTCTTAAAAAGTTTGAACTGTCCTCTCAGACTGACCGTCTATCTTAGGATGATAAGTATTGCTGAAACTCAACTATGTATGTAACACCCCAGGAATTCATAATGTGTTATTTATTCAAAATAATTCAATAACTTGCACTACACGCAAAACCGAGTTCAATTGCACCATGACTTACCAAAAAGCCATTCAAAAGAGGTTATGAATAGTATTAACTAAATTTTAAACTTTATATAATCCTTATAATTTTTCCATATTATGAGTATCTTAGACACAATGCAAGAACAAATTCATTTTCAGTATTGCACTTTTATCAACTTTTAATAGTGAACCCTTTTTAAATACTATATTTTAAACTTTTTGACTAAATGGGGACATCAAAAATTTAAAATGAAACATCCCAAGCTTCTACGGTACGCTTCTCTTTGAATAATGTGATAGCGTGTGTTGTACGCAACACTGAGTTCTAACAACAAATTAAACTAGCCATTATGAATAGTAATAAATACTTTTTGAAATTATATATATTTAATATTTTAAAATGGACTTCATTTTTGGATTCAGAATATCGAATTTATCCTAAGGTGAAATTTTGGTACTTTTCAGATAACTTTCATATTTTGATGAATAGTGAAAATTACTAAATTTTAATTAAAAACAACTTTTTTAATCAAAATAATTAATAGTGATAAATTATGAATTTGAGTGGTTTTAAAGTATATTTAGAATATATTTTTACCATTTAATATAATTTTGGTCATTGGACATAATTTTACAATTAAACCGAACATAAACAAGTGTCAATCTTTTGATAGTTATTATCTCTTAAAAACATGCTTTTTATTTTGACGGCGAGAATTAATTTTAAATTAATTTCTGCCACTTCTGTGTTTTGAATTTAGAAAAATGGATTCCATATTTGGAATCAGGATGTTCAAATTATGTAAATAGGTAACTTTTATTTTTAGACATTTTGAATAATTACTGCGGTAAATATTTTATTTACTATGGTTAAGGGTAAATCCGGTAAATAAGGGTTAAAAAATAATATTATAATAATAATAAATTACCCTAAAACGTGTCTTAACCCTATTGGTTGATACATGGTCGACCATGGGAATCTTTGGGTCAATTTTGGGACCCCATGGATCCACTTGTAAGTGATAATGACACTTTATTTTAATTAAGTTAAAATGAATACAAAAATGACACAAGCATATATCTTTTAGGAAAAAAATTGTTACATAGGGTTATATATGATGGATTTTAGATTATAAATATTAATTAGAAATATAAAAAGATTTCATACATAATGATATTTTATTTATAATTTTTAGACATTAAATAAATTATTTTATTTATGACACAATGATGATGCAGTAATTACTATAATAGTGAAAAATTAAAATAATTGATATTATAAATACCCAAATAAATATAATTAGAAACTTTTAATGCATTAAACTAATTTTCTAGGATAATAAGATATATTAGGATTGATTTAATTGACTTTGTTTAAAGTAATCAATCTGTTATGAGTTTCACAAAAATAAACTATTGAATAGTGTCAAAATTGACATAAAAGAGTTCTTAAAACAAATATTATATTATTAATTGATATTAAATTCCTAAAAATATAAGGTTCGGCCAAGAGACTTATATCATGATATGTTCATCATTAATGGACCACTTGGGGGTCGCTTGGATGTATGTAGTATGTTTATTAACCATATTATATAAAAATACAAAGAGACATTGTAAAAGTGAAACTAATTAACTTAAAGTTAATACTTAAAGATAAGGTTAATATAAGTACCCAAACCTGTCTAAATTCTATTGGTTGAGTTGTTTTCGACCCATCCCCACCTTATCCATTGAATAGTCAACTTTGGGGCCATTGAAAACCGATTATGAATTTATTATAAACTAATATCTCTAGCTTTTCCAAAGGTGCCCCTCACCCCTCTTATAAAAGGGCACTCATCCTTCCCATTTCTTCACACCTTCAAAGCCTTTTGGTTCGGCCAAACTCTGCCCAAATACTCTCCCAACATCCCTCACTACAATATAGAGGCCTTAGATTGATCAGAAAGCCAATCTAAGGAGCCCTTTTGATCAAATCAAAAGGAAGAACCTGAATAAGAGGTAATGATTTCACCGCCCTTTTCTAAGTTCATTTCTTCTTCCACTTCTTCTTCCTTTGTTGTTACCATTCTAAAATAATAAATCCAGTATCATATATATACTGTTATGTTATTATAAATATGGTACAACCATATTCAGTATTCTATCCACCCTTTGAATAACATGTCACCATACGTGCGTACGTACGGCTTACCGTCTCCACGTCGTGGTGTAATTGTTATTCAATATAATATTATTTGGATGGGTATAATAATGACGTGTAACTCATGTAAATAATAAATACAACATGTTAAGGATTCTGTATATATGATATAACATCCATTATATATTATTTTAATATCAAAAGAATGATATTGTCGCTCGTGCGTACGTACGGACTACCGTCTCCACGAACGCGATGAGATTCATTCTCCATCGTATCCATTCAAGTATAATTATCATATGATGATTTAAAAAATGATGTTTAAGAACTTGATATCATTCTGGATATGAATAATATAAAACCTATCCTTTACAAACATGTCTTACGTAACAAAACATATAAAAGAAAACAAGTAAGTTAACACCTGAAACAACGATAATACTAAGATATTATTATCAAATCAATATTAAAAGATCATATATGATATCATATTAATGTATATGATTATTGTATAATTTAATAACAATTATTTCACCATTATACATGAGGTTAACCTACCCCAACCAAGGAAAAGTACAAGGTAAGGGTTATTTCACAATCTCTTCATTATCCGAGGTTGTTTATGCGTAATAATCTACTGGGATCTCTTTATCATCCACATCCATGTTTCTTAAAAATGTATTTCAAAACATTTTTCCTATTTACTATAATATGAGTTAAATTCATTTATACCCTTTTTGACATTTATAAGTGGTTTATAAAGGAATCTTTCGGTCGTTTTCAAAACAAGGTCCTTTTTAACCTTTTCGACAGAATTAAGGTAAGAATGTTTTTTTAACTTATACGGCGGGTGCGTCTATTTTCCGCCATTATAAAATCTTCTAAGATTCCCTTAAAAGCTTATAAGAATATTTTCAAAGAAAATGTTTTATATGGATCTTAAATGATTTCAAAATAAAAGGAGATATTTCTTTAAAAAGAATATTGATTTCATCTATGTCAACATCCTTTGATGGATTTTAAGATTATTTGAAGTTGATTTATTATGATATAAAACTTCCATATTGAAATGAGGTTTTGTGATATGTTTGACTGTGGATGTGCAATTTTTATACCATTCATAGTTTATGGTGAAATTATTTACGTTTCGTATGCTAGTTTTAATACGAATGTTTATGTTATGTTTAAACCTTTTCATATGGGAATGCATTGGACTTAATATGTGACGGGTGGAGCCCGCTATAGCTCCTCGATGCATCGGTAGGTCTCATGAGACAAACTAGTGTCTTGGAACAAGGCCTTGGCAAAATCTTATTTGTATTCTTGGCACGAGGCCTTGGCTATGTGGTTATGATAGTCTGGCATTATGCATTCCAACATTATGAAAGTGGTTATTGATTTTTTCATGTGATTATTCGATTAGTAGAATATCCATGTGAATAAGTAAATGGCATTATTTCATTTTATTTTTGCCATACTATGTTGAAGTTCAAGTTTAAAAGGCTTTTGTTTTAGTAATTCATTGCCTTAAATGTTTATGCTTATTTTTGAATGTTCCGCTATATTGTTATCCTTACTGGGCATTTGAGCTCACCCCTTTTATATGTTTTATTTTTCCCAGGATGTGAAGATGTAAGTTATGAATGACCTTCAGGGATATTATGAGGGGATTATAGTGTGGACTGTGGAAACATTATGTTGTTGTAGTAGTTTTTCATTTTATGATGTAATGTAAAACTTATGAATATATCTAGTGTTTCCAAGGCTACTAAACCAATCGGTCTTTCGAGATTTGATCTTTCTTGTGATCAAGCCAATGTTATGTAATAATGCACCGACTCTGGGTAACTAGGGTCGGGGCGTTACAGTTGGTATCAGAGGAAGTTTAGTACAAACCTTGGAAGCTAGATTTAGATAAACTCTTATTAGAGCACGTAATCCTAAGATGAACTTTGAGGATTAATATAGAAGAACTTCCTAGAATTTTGGTATTGTAGAGATTTTGTGAGTTTTCCGAGCAATACATCCCTTTCTGGATAGAGCAGGTAGAGGCGGCTCTGGCACAGATGTACCTAGGGGTAAAACCCGAAAACACCGCTTTGAGCTAGACTCGAACGAGAACTGGTGCACGACAACGGGCCTTGCTGCACTCTTGGTTACGACACTCCCGGGGGATATGCTTAGGATAATTCTCATTTTCTTTACAAATCATTTTGAAGGGATTATGAGTATATACTTCCTCAAAGAAAACATTCTTATGATTATGGATTTTATCCATAAATAGTTCAATTTATGTTAAGTGTTTTATAAGTATGAGATTATGTATTTTGATTCATAAACTGATCTAGTGTATGCCATTGTTTAGAAATGGCGCCCAGTAGAAGGAATGAGAACTCCAGAAATGCACATGATCCAAAGAGAAGGAATGATCATATCATTCATGGTCTTAAGCTATAATATATAAGAGAAATATTCTCCCATGTATTATCATCATATGAAGAAATAATATCATGTGTTGATAAGATAATTAAAGGGTTTACTGAGTCCAATGGCTTTGAAGGGAAGCAAGATAAGAAAGGGATGGAAGAGAGAAAGATGGATAAATGGAAGAGGGAAAAGAAGAATTTTCCCATATGTGGTAACTGTGGAATGAAACACCCTGGAACTTGCCTGAAAGGAATGGGAGTTTTTTATAAGTATGGAGGAAAAGGGCACAAATTACGTGACTGCAAGGGTAAGAAAATGGTTTCAAATGAACAATGCTTCATTTTCAAGGAGTTTGGACACTACGCGAACCTATGTCCCAGTCATCAGACTATGCCGCAAATGATGTTATTGGATAATAATCAAGTTATGATACTACCACAGATGAAGAGGAATGATTAGAGTTCTTATGTTGATTATGTCAATTGAGTGTTGTATCAACAATGTACTTGTTATAATAATTATGGAGTATATAAGGATTGTACTGCAGTACTATTTCATTAAGGACTTGAGATTGTGTGGAACAAAGAAAAGTGACTCAGTAGCAGGATAAATTTTTGGAAAATATATGGTTGAGAGAATGATAAATCATAATATAGTTCTGATACTGAGGTAGTGATTTTGGAATAATATGTGATTGTTTTCGATAAATTATCTTGGATATTCTTGACTACATTGGAACTAATTAATGATTTGTATATTCCATCATTGTTGGGGTTTAAAACATTTTTGGATTAATGAAGTATATCCAACATTCTATATGGAATAAGGGAGCATGAATGTAATCAATAAGGAATATGGTAATACATGATGAAGGTATTCATATGCTATTACGGGGTAAAATAGATCTATATTATGTTTACCTTCCTTATAAATGTTGGACTGTGAGTTTGGACAGAAGTATTTTGGATAGTTCTAGTTTGGATTATTTTGGATTGCCATAAAAGGACAACACGGAGGTCGGGCGGCAACCCGTCGCGTCCGGCAAGGCTGCGAGACTTGAACCTGCAACCGAAGGGCGACAAGGGTGTATCACCTACCACTGGCCCACGAGATGTCCGGGATTAAATAATGTAGTTTTTATTAAAAGATCTTGTAGATGAATTATAAATTTGTTTATTTTGGAACCCTATACGAATAGTGTAAATAGAATTTTTTTACATTCTATTATATTTTAGAGTGAAAGATGAGTTTGTGGTAGAAATTTATTAATGGATAAAATTCTAATTATAATGTAAGTATATCTCCTTATGATCTTAGCCAATCTCATAAATAAATTCCTCAACATTAAGAAAAGAAACTTAGAACAAAAATGTTTTCCTAGATTGTACCTTAAATCATCACTAATTTATGGCTTTGGGATTGTTGGCCTTTTCATAGCCATGTTCTCTACCACTCTCCATCAGAGAATTGATGGTTATATTTTTCTTCCATATCCATATTTTCCTACATGTAATCCTAGTATGTGTTATTTTCGGTAATCTTCATACTTTCGACTCTTTATTTTAAATAGAGGCCTCATTAATTCATTTTTCGATGTGGGATTTCAACTAAGATATTTTGAAACGTCAAAAATGTGTTATCCTAATACCCTTTGTTTTGTTGAACCGATGGTATTTCAAATCATCATAGATTGATGAATTTATGGACGTAAATTTTACACTTGTTTGTGATTGATGACCTAAATCACTACCTATAAATATTTACATTTTTCTCCAATTATATGTCTCTAATTGCCACCAATGTTATCCTAATCGAGATCATAATTTGGTGGTGACCCTTTGATTTCTCTTTTCCTCATATTAAGACTAAATTTTAGTAACCCAATTTCCGATGTGGGTTTTCCCACAAATATATTATCTACATTCAACCTTTTATTTTCTAAGAACAATTTCAAATTGCGAGGACGCAATTTATTGAAGGAGGGGAGAATGTAACACCCCAAGAATTCATAATGTGTTATTTCTTCAAAATAATTCAATAACTTGCACTACACGCAAAACCGAGTTCAATTTCACCATGGCTTACCAAAAAGCCATTCAAAAGAGGTTATGAATAGTATTAACTAAATTTTAAACTTTATATAATGCTTATAATTTTTCCATATTATGAGTATCTTAGACATAATGCAAGAACAAATTCATTTTCAGTATTGCACTTTTATCAACTTTTAATAGTGAACCCTTTTTAAATACTATATTTTAAAATTTTTGACTAAATGGGGACATCAAAAATTTAAAATGAAACATCCCAAGCTTCTACGGTACGCTTCTCTTTGAATAATGTGATAGCATGTGTTGTACGCAACACCGAGTTCTAACAACCAATTAAACTAGCCGTTATGAATAGTAATAACTACTTTTTGATATTCTATATATTTTATATTTTAAAATGGACTTCATTTTTGAATTCGTAAAATCGAATTTATCCTAAGGTGAAATTTTGGTACTTTTCGGATAACTTTCATATTTTGATGAATAGTGAAAATTACTAAATTTTAATTAAAAACAGCTTTTTTAATCAAAATAATTAATAGTGATAAATTCTGAATTTGAGTGGTTTTAAAGTATATTTAGAATATATTTTTACCATTTAATATAATGTTGGTCATTGGACATAATTTTACAATTAAACTGAACATAAACAAGTGTCAATCTTTTGATAGTTATTATCTCATAAAAACACGCTTTTTGTTTTGATAGCGGGAATTAATTTTAAATTAATTTCTGCCACTTCTGTGTTTTGAATTTAGAAAAATGGATTCCATAATTTGAATCAGGATGTTCAAATTATGTAAATAGGTATCTTTTATTTTTAGACATTTTGAATAAATACTGCGGTAAATATTTTATTTACTATGGTTAAGGGTAAATCCGGTAAATAAGGGTTAACAAATAATATTATAATAATACTAAATTACCCTAAAACGTGTCTTAACCCTATTTATTGATACATGGTCGACCATGGGCATCTTTGGGTCAATTTTGGGACCCCATGGATCCACTTGTAAGTGATAATGACACTTTATTTTAATTAAGTTAAAATGAATACAAAAATGACACAAGCATATATCTTTTAGAAAAACAATTGTTAAATAGGGTTATATATGTTGGATTTTAGATTATAAATATTAATTAGAAAGATAAAAAGATTTCCTACATAATGATATTTTATTTATAATTTTTAGACATTAAATAATTTATTTTATTTATGACACAATGATGATGTAATAATTACTATAATAGTGAAAAATTAAACTAATTGATATTATAAATAACCAAATAAATATAATATGAAACTTTTAATGCATTAAACTAATTTTATAGGATAATATGATATATTAGTATTGATTTAATTGACTTTTTTCGAAGTAATCAATCTGTTATGAGTTTCACAAAAATCAACTATTGAATAGTGTCAAAATTGACATAAAAGAGTTCTTAAAACAAATATTATATTATTAATTGATATTAAATTTTTAAATATCTAAGGTTCGGCCAAGAGACTTATATCATGATAGGTTAATCATTAATGGACCACCTGGGGGTCGCTTGGATGTATGTAGTAAGTTTATTAACCATATTATATAAAAATACAAAGAGACATTGTAAAAGTGAAACTAATTAACTTAAAGTTAATACTTAAAGATAAGGTTAATATAAGTACCCAATCCTGTCTAAATTCTATTTGTTGAGTGTTTTTCGACCCATCCCCACCTTAAACTTTGAATAGTCAACTTTGGAGCCATTGGAAACCGATTATGAATTTATTATAAACTAATATCTCTAGCTTTTCCAAAGGTGCCCCTCACCCCTCTTATAAAAGGGCACTCCTCCTTCCCATTTCTTCACACCTTCAAAGCATTTTGGTTCGGCAAAACTCTGCCCAAATACTCTCCAAACATCCCTCAATACAACCTAGAGGCCTTAGTTTGATCAGAAAGCCAACCTAAGGAGCCCTTTTGATCAAATCAAAAGGAAGAACCCGAAGAAGAGGTGATGATTTCACCGCCCTTTTCTATGTTCATTTCTTCTTCCACTTCTTATTCCTTTGTTGTAACCATTCTAAAATAATAAATCCAGTATCATATATATACTGTGATGTTATTATAAATATGGTACAACCCTATTCAGTATTCTATCCACCCTTTGAATAACATGTCACCATACGTGCGTACGTACGACTTACCGTCTCCACGTCGTGGTGTAATTGTTATTCAATATAATATTATTTGGATGGGTATAATAATGATGTGTAACTCATGTAAATAATAAATATAACATGTTAAGGATTCTGTATATATGATATAACATCCATTATATATTATTTTAATATCAAAAGAATGATATTGTCGCTCGTGCGTACGTACGGACTACCGTCTCCACGAACGCGATGAGATTCATTCTCCATCGTATCCATTCAAGTATAATTATCATTTGATGATTTAAAAAATAATGTTTAAGAACTTGATATCATTCTGGATATGAATAATATAAAACCTATCCTTTACAAACATGTCTTACATAACAAAACATATAAAAGAAAACAAGTAAGTTAACACCCGAAACAACGATAATACTAAGATATTATTATCAAATCAATATTAAAAGATCATATATGATATCATATTAATGTATATGATTATTGTATAATTTAATAACAATTATTTTACCATTATACAGGAGGTTAACCTACCCCAACCAAGGAAAAGTACAAGGTAAGGGTTATTTCACAATCTCTTCATTATCCGAGGTTGTTTATACGTAATAATCTACTGGGATCTCTTTATCCTCCACATCCATGTTTCTTAAAAATGTATTTGAAAACATTTTTCCTATTTACTAAATATGAGTTAAAGTCATTTATACCCTTTTTGACTTTTATAAGTGGTTTATAAAGGAATATTTCGGTCGTTTTCAAAACATGGTCCTTTTTAACCTTTTCGACAGAATTAAGGTAAGAATGTTTTTTTTAACTTATACGGCGGGTGTGGCTATTTTCCGCCGTTATAAAATCTTCAAAGCTTCCATTACAAGCTTATAAGAATATTTTCAAAGAAAATGTTTTATATGGATCTTAAATGATTTCAAAATAAAAGGAGATATTTCTTTAAAAAGAATATTGATTTCATCTATGTCAACATCCTTTGATGGATTTTAAGATTATTTGAAGTTGATTTATTATGATATAAAACATCCATATTTAAATGAGGTTTTGTGATATGTTTGACTGTGGATGTGTTATTTTTATACCATTTATAGTTTATGGTGAAATTATTTACGTTTCGTATGCTAGTTTTAATACGAATGTTTATGTTATGTTTAAACCTTTTCATAAAGGAATGCATTGGACTTATTATGTGATGGGTGGAGCCCGCTATAGCTCCTCGATGCATCGGTAGGTCTCATGAGACAAACTAGTGTCTTGGCACAAGGCCTTGGAAAAATCTTATTTGTAGTCTTGGCAGGAGGCCTTGGCTATGTGGTTATGATAGTCTGGCATTATGCATTCCAACATTATGAATGTGGTTATTGATTTTTGCATGTGATTATTCGATTAGTAGAATATCCATGTGAATAAGTAAATGGCATTATTTCATTTTATTTTTGCCATACTATGTTGAATTTCAAGTTTAAAAGGCTTTTGTTTTAGTAATTCATTGCCTTAAATTTTTATGCTTATTTTTGAATGTTCCGCTATATTGTTAACCTTACTGGGCATTTGAGCTCACACCTTTTCTATGTTTTATTTTTCCCAGGATGTGAAGATGTAAGTTATGAAGGACCTTCAGGGATAATATTAGGGGATTATAGTGTGGACTGTGGAAACATTATGTTGTTGTAGTAGTTTTTCATATTATGATGTAATGTAAAACTTATGAATATATCTAGTGTTTCCAAGGCTACTAAACCAATCGGTCTTTCGAGATTTGATCTTTCTTGTGATCATGCCAATGTTATGTAATAATGCACCGACTCTGGGTAACTAGGGTCGGGGTGTTACAATGTATCTAGAGCATGCTGAAGACTTCACCAAAACATTGAGGTAAACCTAGGATCCTGATTATATATAATGGAGTGTGGTAATCCATGAAATCTTACCACATCTTTTACATATGTCATGGAAATATGATCAAGATAGGAATCCTCTCTAATAGAAATGATGTGTGCCAAATTTTTAAGGTGACCAACTATAACACAGATAGCATTATTTCCTTTGGATGTTTTGGGACGTCCGATGACAAAGTCCATAGTGATGTTTTCCCATTTCCATTCTGGAATGGTTATCGGTTGTATCTTCCCTTTAGACTTCTATCTCTCATCTTTAACATGCTAACAAACCAAGCATCAAGAGACATATTAAGCGATATCTCTTTTCATGACATCCCACCAAATGTACTCTTACAGGTCCCTGTACATCATTGTACTTCCAGGATTAATAGAAAATGAAGAACTATAAGCCTCATCCAGCAGCTCCTTCATTAAATCATGTATGGTAGGAATACAGACACAGTTCCTGATCCTCATTATCCCATCACAATAAAGGTTGAATTCAGGAAAATTTATCACCTTATTTTGAAGCCCAACTTCCTCCTTCTGTGCCTCTTTAATCTTCACTTGTATAGATGGTTGAACATTTATTTGAGAAAGATAAGATATCTCCCCTTTCATAAAAATTCCAAGATTGACCCTTTTTAAATCCATAAATATTGGATCTTTTGGGATCCTCATCATGGATAATCTAGCATGGTCTTGTCGACTTAATTCATCTCCCCCCTTGTTTGTTTTCCCAGGGTGGTAATGAATTGAGTAGTCGTAATCCTTAATCAGCTCCAACCATATTCTTTGGCGCATATTCAGCTCCTTTTGTGTGAAAATAAACTTTAATCTTTTTTGATCAGTATAAATATCACACCTTTCACCATAAATATAATTCCTCCAAATATTTAATGCAAATATTACCGCAGCTAAATCCAAATCATTAGTTTGGTAATTTTGATCATGGATTTTCAACTTTCATGAGAAATAAGCTATAACCATATTATTTTGCAGGAGAACACACCCTATCCCCTTCTTGGATGCATTACTGTAGTTCACAAACCTTTCTCCACTACAAGGCAGTATGAGTATAGGTGCATTGGATAACCTTCTTTATATCTCTTTGAAATTCTCTTCACATTCCTCCATCCAAACAAACATAACTCCTTTCTGAGTAAATTTGGTGATAGGATTAGATAATCATGAAAAATATTTCACAAAACGTCGATAATACCCAGATAAACCAAGAAAAATTTGGATTTCAGTTACTGTTGTTGGTCTTCACCATCTTTCAATAACCTCCATTTCTGCCGGATCCACATATATCCCCTCTTTTGAGATTATGTGACCAAAAAATTAATGTTTTTGAAGCCAAAATTCACACTTGGTAAATTTGGCATAAATCTTATCCTTTCTCTGGGTCTTCAATACAATTCTTAAGTGGTCTTCATGTTCTTCCTTGATCATTGAATAGAAAAGAATATCATCTATAAAGACTACCACAAACTGATCAAGATAGTCTCTAAAGACTCTATTCATCAGATCCATGACGATAACAAGGGAATTAGTATCACCAAATGACATCACTATAAACTCATAGTGTCCATAACTTGTACAGAAAGTCGTCTTTCGTATATCATCCTTTTTGACCATTAATTGATGATACCCTAAACTAAGATAAATCTTGGAAAATTATAGAGCTCCTTGTAGTTGGTCAAATATGTCATAAATGCATGGGAGAGGATATTTGTTCTTCATAGTGATCTTGTTAAGTTCTCGATGGTCAATTTAGACTCTCATTGATCCATCTTTCTTCCTAACAAACAGAACAGGTTCACCCAATGGTGATGAACTAGGTCATATGAATACCTTATCAAGATTCTATTATATTTTCTTCTTTAATTCCTGCAACTCAATTGGGGCAATTCTATATGGTGTATTTGAAATGTGCATAGCACCCGGTATGAGTTCTATTGAAAACTTGACGTCACGATTCGGTTGAAGTCTGGGAAATTCCTCAGGAAAGACCTCATCAAACTCTCATATAATGGGCATATTTTTATCATGAGTTTCTCTCCTAACATTGGAGATAAATATCCTTAATTTCTTGGAATCAAGACCCATAAGACGGTTGAAATTTCCATTGGAAGGTTATGTTCATCTGTGCATTGATAGATGATCATAGATTGATCAGGAATATGAAATGTGACTTCCCTTGTTTGGAAATTTATATGAGCTCCATATAAATAATACCAATACAAGCCAAAAATCACATCAAATTCCACTATAGGAATGATCAGATGATTTAAAAGAATCACTTTCCCATAAACATCAATTGGAGAAGAATTGAAAATTTGTTATGCGACTATTGTGCCATTAGGATTTGTCACAACTAACTTGACAAATAATTTTTGGGTTATTACGATGAAACCATTATAAAATTATTCAGAAATAATAGAGTGAGTGGATCCAAAATCAAATAATACATTTTCTACATTATAGTGGATGGTAAGTGTACAATTCACCACTTCATTATCGTACACCACATCACCGATATAAATTTCATGTGACATTCCTTTTTACTATAGCCTTAAGAGTTTTTTGATGTCGATCATCATCAATTACCCTTGTATTAGGGCCTTGATTTTCATAATTTCCCATTTCCTTGCACTTGTAACATTGAAGTGTCGGAGTTGCATTCATTGTTGCCTTTTCTTTGTTCCCATCACTAGACATCTTTTTCCAGTCATTGTGGCATTCAATTGTCCGATGAACTTATTTTCCACACTAATAAAATTTTCATGCCGCTTTATGACAATTCCATCGATGTTTCATTACACACTATGAGCATAATGGAAAACTTTTCTTTAATTCAGTGTGGTCTTTATATTTTCCTCTGAAATCCATTTTCCACTTCTTATCAAACCCATATGACTAATGGGTTACTCCAATCTCCATCTCATCCTTGAGGGCACATTGAACAATTTCCTCATTTCTATTGAAGTCCATTATAGCTAATTCCCTTTGGATACTTGTTTTTAGGCCACTAAAGAATCGAACGATCATACTCTCAGGTTGGATAATAATCCTAGAAGCGTACCTTGAAATCCCTGTAAAATTTTAATCGTATGTACTAACAAATATATCATCATTTCTCTTCAGTTCAAGAAACTCCTTCTCCATCTTTGTTAGAACAATAATAGGGAATTAATTATTTAAAAATAAGTTCATGAACTCATACCATTACATGGAATCAATTTCATCCTTTTGACTTGTATTTTCACAAGATTCCACAATTGATCAGCTTCACCTTCTAAACGATATAATGCTAAGATGACTTTATAATGTTCAAAACATTTAAGGACTGAAAATATATTTTCAGTGATATTGATCCATTGTTCAGCCACTAATGGATCTGATGAACACCTGAATGAAGTTGGACACTGTCTCATGAAGGAATAAATAGAATATTTATCCCTCAATTGCTCTTTTGGACGTCATGCATGATTCATGGCTAGAGAATGTTGTGTGAGGATGACTAAAAGATTTTTTATTCTAGCACCCATGTCATTTGGTTGCTTAGGGGGACAATAATTGCATTTCCCATCGCAGTCATCATTAACACGGTTCATTCGGGATCCATCCATTGACTAAAACAAAGAAGCATAGTGTGAGGAATACTAATTAAAACAGGAAAACCATATAATTAGTAATAAAATTTCACACTTTTGGTCATATCAAAGGTTATTCATGGACATGTCTAAAACTCTAAGATTTTGTACTATGCTTAGACATATCCTTAGGGTACTTACTAACGCTTTCACATCCCAGTTTCCAATGGTTGGAAATACATTTCCTCTAATACCAACAATAATGACCCATACATTACATACATTTTTATTACTTCAGAATTGATTCATACTTATAACAACATGTAACAAAACCATAATAGGACCGTATAGGTTTAGTGTCTTTATAAATTGAGAATCATAAATAATTGGTTCATAAATGATCAACATTGTCTCTGGTTTATTTCATCATATCTAGAGTCCCTTTTGGCATATCCTACATAATACCCTTCTTCCTGATTTGGGGAAAAGAAAACATAGAAAATGGTGAGCTCAAATGCTCAGTAAGGGTAATGAAATTAAATATCAATCATATCATATTCATAATAACATAAGATTTTGAAAATATTATCCGGAAAAAGAGATCATAATATAATGACATGGGATAAATCATAGTACTGAAATATATTCCCAATATTCTTAAAATAAGACATGAAACTTTGTGGTATACACTCATAATCATAGAAAATCATTCCATATTAGTCAAGACTCATTTCCAACAACATCATAGCAGAAAAATACCATTACTGAACCGAGTTCACTCCTCGTTCAAGTCCTGTATCACTGAACCGTTTAACTTGTCATTCCATCCATGTATATCTCATGAGATATAAATCTTTACCCAATGCACTAGAGGGATATATAGGACCCACCCATCACATAATTATACCATTCTTATGTGTTCCACAAAATTATAAATCATATATCATAGCATAACCCATGTAATAAAAATGGGATTCTTAAACATCATGCCATTATAACATAATACATATAAGATAAAAGGACATCATAAAAATAATTCCATCACAAAATAATAAAATCAATTTAATAATAGGGATAGAAACATAACCCTATATTATCTTATATGGACAATAATTCGGGTAAAAAAATTGAACTCTGTTCATGGGGAAAACATCCTTTCTAGTTCAAAACATTTTTCCTTTATCAACATGTCATAAAAATTTAAACTAAAAGAAGTAAAATGAAAATAAACATGAAAACTTTTAAAGGAATAATCATGGAAATAATGATCTATGGAATCATAAAAATAAATTCATGTTGTATATGTTAAGAACGTTTTTTTCGTAATTTGGCCAGAAAAGTCAAAATGTATCTTGTACTGGAAACGACAAATGATTCATTTTATATATTTTACTAAAACTTCTCCAATAGGTAAAAATGGATTTAAAAAATTTTAATATTATAGAAATAATATTACATATTGTTGAAACATGGATGTTGATGATAAATATTACCCAATAAATTCTGAATTATGAACAATCTCGGATAAAAATGAGATTGTGAGATTTTCCCTTACCTTAGGTCTGATATGCTCTATAAGTATTTGAACCTCCTATATAATGATTAAAATAATGTTATTGACTTATTACATAATCATATACACTGTTATGATATCTTATATGGTAATATTACTATCACCTTATTAGTAATATTTCATTGTTACTTGTTATTTGGGTGTTCATTGCTTTTTGTTCTTATGCGTGTTTTGTCGAATAATTTCTTATTCCTATTTTTTGGTTATAGATACATCATTTAAAGAAATGTATTAGTATAATATATATCATATTTATTCAGTCAATTCGTTTATATTATAATTGTTTAATGAAGATCATGTAGAACGAATTACATCACACCGTGGAGAATGAAAGTTGTACGTATGCACAGGCGAGGATATCGTTCCCAAAATTATATAATGGTATTGGAGTGGATGATATAATTTATAAAAATTAGTATCATGTTATAATAATAATAAATATTCAATATTTCAACCATTATAACCATCCAATTACGGTGGTTGTGGAAAAACAAATTACACCACGACGTGGAGATGGTAAGCCATACGTACGCACACACGGTGATTTCATTTTCCATATGATGGATAGAAGGTCAAATAAGGTTGTTTCATATTTATAATAATATATTAGATTATTATTGATACTTTTGTTATTACTTTATAATGAATAAAATATATAATAGGAAGTAGAATAAGAAATAAATTTGAAAGATTCGGTAAAGGAGATTACCTCTTCTTCGACGCGCCTATTCTAAACCTCGTCTTAGGGCACTAAAGATGGACTTTTAAGAATAGAATGACCTATATTATGTTTCTAGGGAACTTAATAAGTGAAATTGGGATGTTTTTGACGAGCTTAAATTCTCAAAATGGTGTCAGGAGGCGAGGGAGGAGGTTCACTTTATAAAGGAGGAGAGTGGAACCTTTGCAAACATAAGAAATATTAATTTATAATAAATTAAAAACCCACATAAAAACCTCCAAAAATGACTCAATTATAATATTATATTCCATTGGGTTGTAATATCATCATCCAATAAAATTTATACATGTTGGGAATTTATTTTAAACCTTATCAAATTGATTTATCATTATTTAATCTATTTAATTTTATTTGTGGTAATAATATTCTAAATTTTAAATTGTTATAAATAATTACTTTTGTGTCGTGAACTATCCATAATTGGATACTTTATGACATTTTAGATCATTTAAATTTAAATTTATAATTTTTAAATATTTTCTTGATTTTTAAACAATTTTGTAATATGTTATTTTTATAAAATAACAATAATGTAAATTTTGACACTATTCATTTATTTGAATTAAAATAAAATCCACATAGAGGATATATTCGAACCAAAATATTTAATAGATTCCTAAAATTTTATATTGACCTAGAAAATATAAGGGGAACATTTATTAGTTCATATAATATTTATTTTAAAATTTTTAAAACTATTTATTTTATATTTCAATCAATAACATAATTTCTACATCACTATTGTGTCATGATAATTATATAATTCATATAAATTATAAATAAATTCTCATAATGTAGATAACTTTACTGGATTTCTGGAGACTATTTATATTTGATGTTTTATGAGGTTTATCACTAAATTAAAATTATTACACTTGTAAGATATAATACAGTGACATGTTGTCACTTTCTTTGGTTTTAATAAAAATTATATCATTTTCATGGTCATAAGTCCATGAAATGAATATATTCCAACCCTTATGTGATATGGGACAACTTCTAAACATCCAATAGAATTTAGTCAGGTGACTCGATTTACATTTAACTGTAGTAAATTAAAATTACCGTAGTTACTATTTATAATGTCAAAAAAAATAAAAGTAACCTATTAACATAATTCAGACCCCCTGAATCCAAATAATGAAAATATTTTTCAAAATTAAAAACACAAAAGTTGTAGTAATTAATTTAATATTAATCCTGTTGTTAAGAAAATGGGCTTTTTAATGTTAAAACATTGTCAAAGATTGAAATGTTTTTAACTTTGAATTTAATGAAAAAATTAATGGTAATGACATACATTATGTTAAATTGTAAAAATATTTTGTATTTATAATTTAAAACCATTAAATTTTATTATTTAACCCAATAAATTATATTGATGAAAATGATGTTTTTAAGAAAAAATTAGAGTATTTTTACTATTCATCAAAATATGAAAGTTATCAGAAAATTATCCAAAATTCATCCAATGTAAATTTTTATATCCTGATTCAAAATATGATGTTTTTTGTAAAAATTAACTAATAAACTTTTCAAAAATTATATTTAAAATGGGTGCGCCATCAAAAGCCGGTAAAACTGCATTTTTTTAAAAATACTTCTTTTATCAAAAAAAATTATTTTGTTTTCATATCTAATTCTAGAAAATATGTAAGTTGAATTATAATGTTATAAAATTCAAAATTCATTTAATACTATTCATAATGGCTAGTTCGTATTATTATAATAATATATCATTGTTTAGTGAAACTCGGTATTCCATACAATGCAAGCTATCAGGGAAGGTTGCTCTTGCGTGTAACGCAAGCCAAGCTAAGTTTGTGTCTAGTGAAAGAATAATATGGTGTTGTGTATAACATAATAAATAATATATATATATATATATGTCATAAAATCCTAGGGTGTTACATTGGGTATATTTCCATTGGGTGATAAATAGAATGATTGTGGTGTCTCTAGATAATAAAAGAAAAAGAGAATCGTGGATGAAAAGGGAGAGAATAGGGAGGGGGGAAAACATTCTAGGGTTATGAGGACACAATAAGAGCATTATTTTAAACAAATGAGAACACAATTAATTTCTTATCCCTTGTTTTCTACACCAATAATTTATCATGTAGAATTAGAGTGTTGGAAGAGTAGATTCATTAATTTCAGTTTTTCTTATGGTTAGATCTCTATTTAATTTATCTGGTGATTGCAAAGAAACCAACAGGGGTACATTTCTTGATCCAAGGTTGTTATTTTCTATAAAAAGGAGTTTTCTAATTGTTTTTGGTCAATCTACATTTGGTTGATCATGTTTCAGGTTTCTTATTGTCAACCCTTTCATGGAAGATCATTTAGATTACATGGAATGGGGTCATACAATTTTATCTGAAAGTAGTATTGAAGGTGGTGGCGTTCTCTAGTGTTTTCCAAATCATTGGGGCCAAAAATAAGAAAACAAGGAAACATTTTTTTTTGAAATGGAAGGTGAAAGAAATATTTGACATGTGCATGAAATATTGGTTTTTGTGTGGAAGATTTAATGTGTTTTTGGAACTTTCATGCAACACATATTTCAAGATTATAACTTTAACAGATGAAAAATTTAGGGATTTTGTGGAAGATGATGTTGCGTGAAGGGGTTTGTGTTCCGAATGCATAGCCAAAAGTGGGTTTGCACTCTCATGAAGACTCTTTCATGCACTAAAAAAACATGTTGGGATCTTGCATGTAGGGTCCTCAAGGGACTATAATTATGTGGCTATTACCATGGAATATTTAAAAAGTTTTCCATCTAAAAATTAGTAGCTTTGTCGCAAGAAGGATTGGCATGTGAAATATTGGAAGAGAGTAAATCTCCCTTGCAGGGTGTTTCTTTAGTCAGAAAAGACCATGTGAACCCTTCGGTGCAGTTGCACGAAAGATAACAGTTTCAAAGAAAGTATGTTTTTCTCAAAAGTCATCTTTCACGAAAATTCCCAAATCTTGCATGTATGATGGGGGTATTGCGCACAAGTGTGGTGTTATGCTTTTGACAGGCTTCTAATTATACATTGCAGTGGTTCCGTGCTTTCAAGTTTATTAATCCAGGAATTTGACGCTAGCAGTGTCCCATGCTGAACAGAGACAAAGACTTCAATGCCAATGTATTCAAGACATCCTCATGCCGATAAACTATGTTTGACTTCTATCTATGTAGTAAGCTAGGGGGAGTTGATGGAATTGATTTGATGGATGTAGTGAGTTTTCCCTAAACATTTGTTAAGGAAATGTGGCGGGCACAATGTGTCTTTCACTAAAACATGTAATCCATAAACTAGTGATGATTAGTGGATTTTGGTATGACCGACACATTGTCGGCGTATACTCCTTGGACGTAGCCCTTTGCATTGAACCTAGTAAATGTTTTGTTTCAACTCCATGATATCATTTGTTTGAAATATTTTACAAGTTACTAATAATCAGGGAAAAAGATCCAGAGCCCTAAAAAGACAATATTGACACCCTGATTCACCCCTCCCCCCTCATGGTGTTCTAGGGTCCTTCGTAATTGATATTTATAAAAATCATATCAAACATTCAAGATCAAAGAAAATTGATATAAATTTTCACATTACAAAATATTAAGTTGTTGTTGGAGATGTTTTGATTGAATATTTTTTATTGAAAAATTAGATTGATAATTTTTTCAAAAACCCAATGCCAATTGACTGCTTTGTTGATTTAAGGATGAAAAAATATGTTGACCCTCCTCCAATGATGTCAAAAATATCATAAAGAAATCCCTCACTATAGTTTGGATTATATTAAAAAATGGTAAGAGAAAGTATCAACATTGTAATTTGTCTGAAGTTTATATTTATGATTATTTTATTAATTGGAAGATATGGTTTTCAGATAATGGGGGAGATAGGAATCCATGGGGGGTGGAAAAAATTTTAAGACTGAACGAAATATAGGGGGAGTTTATCATTACATGGCTGCATATATAATTCTCACAGAGGGGTAAAATTCCTTCAAAATCATTACATTATCCAGTAGTTTTGTGTCATGACACTCTCTATTGAAAAAGTCTACAATTTGATAATAGTTGAAGAGATTTAGTTATTTCCAAAAATTAGTTCTGATCAATTTGGATTGTTTGAAATGGATGAGTTAAAAAATTTTTTACTGAAATTTGGGGGAAAAATTCAAATTTGGAGAATGATAATACTTTGTGATGGATTAACATTTTTTTTATTTGTTGGATATTATTCTTGTTTTAAAATAATTTATTTGTTATCAATTAGGAGTATGTGATAAATTTTTGAACCCATCCCATAAAGGGGAAATATTTTTTCTAGATGTATTGTATCAAATTATATATCACAAGATATTGATGTTTTCAAAATGATGAAGTTGTTGATCATACACATTATCATTTTTAGATCTGTCAAACAGATTGTGAAGATTCATCAGACTCAGTGTCGGTGATAATGTCAGATGTTTCTACATGAGGAAGTTAAAATAAATCTGAATATAATGAATTAAAATAGATATGTCAGGATTTACAATGAAATTTTCTTTCTAATATAGATAATTATGATACATTTTGGATATTAAAGTTCTCATAAATCATGATAAATTATAATGATAAATGATTTTGAAGAATGGAGGATATTGAATGTATTTGTTAGTACTGTATTAGTTCAAGAGTTCCGAACATAGATTCCTTTAAACTGACCATTGGATCCAAATGAGTTATAAAAGATAAGGTTTGAACAATTTTAATGTTACTATGTGGAGTCATCATCCGTTATAGAAAATCAGTATGAGTATTCCATCATAATGGAAAATATATCATAATGAAAAAACTATTGGACAAATTTGAGGAAGAAAACTAGTTATACTGAGCAAAGTAAGATCCATTGGACCATAAGAAGACTGAAATCTAATAGATAAATAAGAGACTCTAATCCATCAGAATAATTCTTCCCAATTATAAATACACTACTTGTAGAACCATTAATAGATTAGGAAAGAAAATAATGATAAATTATCGTTCTGAGAATATTGTATGAAGAATGCCATCAGGATGAGATGAAAATAATAATGAGAATGACTTTTAAAATGTGAGAAGTGTTTATTTTACAATGTAATATGAAGTCTTTATATGTTTTATCCATGTTTGCAGATGATTCAGTTTAATCAGTTATCTCATCGGATGAGAACCACAAAATGATATTCCATCAGATATATAATGTTTATCAGATGCAATGGCCATAAAAAAGTCCATCAAACTGATATTTAATTAGAAAGATCAATCATAGTCACAAAATAAAATATATAATGTCATTACTAATTATATTGACGAAATCTTATTATGTTTGAGAATGAATATTTCTGAGAATAATCAAGAAGATTCCAATTGGTTTGAGAAGACTTAATATGAGTTGAAGTTTCCAATCCTAATGTTCAAATGTGATTGAAATTATGGATTTTAATATTTTAATAATTGGTAAATGTTTTTAAATATCATTCAATTTCTATTTTAGGATTACTACAAATATTTTCATAGTACATTTGTTCATAAAAACATTTCACATATGAAAATGGAGGAGTGCTACAAATATTATTCAGACGTTCATTATATAAAGAGTTATTGTAAGAAGAACACACTATTGTATGTTTTTTACTAGGCTACACATAAATATATTTATAATAGATTTTTCCATTGAAACTGTTCACATACGAAATTGGAGGAGTCCTATAGAGATTATGTTGAGTTTATTGCTGTGAAGAAATGTTGTAAGAAGATCATACTATTGGATGATTTTTTTCCAGTCTAAGAATAACAGACTAAAAAAGATTGGTCTAATCAGTTGAGACGAGTGTGAGACGTGAATTTTGTGAAAAATATCATCATACTATGACTATTAATTTGGGATCATTGTACTATTGAAATCAGGCATATAATGATCAAACTTCTTTTCTAGATAGAGTTTTTGGAAAAATGGTTTTTGGGAGCATTTACTTTTTTGGGAAAATTTATTTATACAATACATTATAAACTGATGGGATACATAAAAATATTTCATATTGGGAGATAGAAGGTGTCTAACAGGAGTAGACACATGATGTATTCACTTCCTCATAATAGTGAATTTCAATATACCCATAGTAGTGGCTATGGAAAGGATATTTGTTCTCACCTTATGGACAAACCTTTTAAATATCTTGTGATTTTCATTCTTTACTAATTTTTATTGCATGAAAATTTACTAAATTATTATAAGGTAATGAACATTAAGAGTTTTTAGAGGTTATTTTTCTAAAATTCAAAAAACCTATAAAAATTGAATAACTGTTTCAATATATTTTATCAATTGTCATTCCATATTTTGGAAAATTTGAATTTAATTATGGTCATAAAAGTCCCATCAAAGGTCCCAAACAATAGTAAAACCATTTATAATAAAATGATGCTCACAGATGCATTAAAATATATTAAAAATTTTAAAATATTAAATTTGTGGTTCAAAGATACAAAATCACTACATCGTCTATTAGGATAAACCCAAATATATACATAGAAATATTGTAATTTATAATCCATAAAACCCAAGTCATTACATTCCACCATCATTTATGTATTTTCAACTCAAAGAGTATAGAATAATGTTTTTTGGAGTTTTTTATTCTATATATGACTCTCATGCATCTAGGATTTCACTTACATTCCCCCTTTCTACCAAAGAACATAAAATAATTTAATGATCCATATATGTTGGTCCCCTCACACTAATCCTAGAATTACACAGGGTACTTCACGAAGGTTGATATCTCCTTGGTGTATATATGTCCAAAATCAATCAAATAAATACGACCATTCACAAAACTCCTCAACTATAACAAATGGAAGAATTCATGATCTCTGTGGCGGAAATTCGAGGTAGTATTAAACCATTATATTCCTCTATTGGTTCCACAAACGACATGATGAACCATGTGGATATATTGGATTACTAACAGGACCTCAAAAATCCCCACCGTTAAGAGACACTTTTGATAATATTTCATCCCTGCTCAAGCACTATGGTCTTATGATGTCGATCTACCTTAGATTTTCATTTTCTCTTTGATGTCCTTATACTCTCTTGGATCACCTGAACCTTCTGTTTTTTCACCTACCCCATCTCTTGACCCAAAAGAGATGTCTCTTCAATCTCAATCCAGCATAAGAGTGAAATGAAATGTCTCTCAAACAAGAAATTGATTGTTTTCATGCCTATATTATTGTGATAACTATTATTATAAAAAACAATAACAATGAAATGTGTTCCTCCCAGCTCTGACAGAAGTCTAACACACATGCCCTCAATATAGCCTCTGTTACATTGATAGTATACTCTTTTTGTTGATCACTCTAGATGTTAAACTATAAATAACACAACCCCATTATCTCATACATAATGAAGAATTAATTATATTGGTTGTATATACAAGTAATCATATCACATGAGACTGAATAGTTTAGTTGAATTAGTAAAGCAGACAAATTCGTGATTCCAAATAACATTTTAATAAAAAAATTACAATATATATATTTAGTAATATTATTATTCCATCTAGAATATCATTTAATATCATTAATATTATAGATATTTTATTCTCAGTATATGAATAATATAAGGGAGAGCTTATATGCTCAGAAGTAGTTACTTAAAGCATAAGTAGTTCTGAAAAAATAAAACATAGTGAATAAATCATAATCAATATGGAAGCATAAATTTCTAAAAATAATTTTCTTTGATCATTAAATTGATTTTCATGATTGGATATGGAAAAATCAATATGGAATTGTAAATAACTATAAATTCATGTCATTTAATCAATAAATGGAGAATGGAATGAGTCTAGAGGTAATATCAATGTGAAAATATCATGGATTATAAAAATAATTGAATTCATAAGGATGAAAATTCTTAATATTGGACATCGTAATCTCAAGTATCATTATAACATTACAGTCATGTACTTATTTTAAAACGGTTTAACTAATTGGATGGTATACACTAGAAAACAATTTAAATAAGGCTTGGAAACTAATTTCTCATTTGATACTACTGGTGCATAGAGGGGACATCTATTACTAGGACCCACCAATAACTTCATGTCTAATTCATTTTCATATATCGAAATACTGATTTAATTCATGAAACGTATTCCTAAATAACTTATTTCTTTTTTGAGTATGGAATAAAAAATAATAATCATTTCCCTGGTCATTAATATAACTTTTCTAAGTACGATACCACAAGAAGAAATGATATATGTTTTATGTAATAATATTATCCATGATAAATAATATTTTTATTTTGGGTAATTTTAATATACAGTGATCAAAATAATGTAAATATTTCAAGGGAATGTGAATTATAAATTAAAATAATCATGAATGGTAATTCCAACTCTTTCCAAAAAAAACTAATTGTAAACCATCAATAAAAACAATAAGAATGGTATAATTATAGTATATATTCTGCGAATTATATTTAATATATGGGGTTGTTTTCATTAATTAATTGAAATACCATAAAAATATATTTTAAAAAATTCTTAATGAAAATAAAACATTCAGTTTGAAAATCAATTTTTATACAATAAATTACCAAAATATAAGACTAAAAATTTTCATTAAAAATACCATTTAATCATGTAAGGAATGTTTCAAATCAATGAGTGTTCATGATGTTGGATGATTCATTTCACACAATTTATGTTAATATTAAATATTAATTTTACATTTTTGAATGAAAATTTAAAAAGGTTCCTTGTTTGAAAAATTGTATGAAGACTGTTTTTTTTTGAAAAATTCCAATTATTCAAAAAATTGTATAAATATTTTTATATTAAAAAAATATAAAACAGTTTTTGAAAAAATGGATTTTGAATTAAAAATATTTTATAAAAAAGAGATAAAAATTTATATTTTATTAAATAAATTTTTAAATAAATTTATGTACCAATGAGAAGAAAATGGTACTTTTATTTGGAAACATCATTAATAATAAAGGATAATAAAATTAAATGGATTTATAAGAAAATGATTTATTAATTTCATTTAATGTAAATTCAGGTATAAATGATCCATAATAAAATCATATTAAAACAGAAATATCTTATAACTTTGGTAACTTTTGAATCGTAAATACCCTGAAAGTAATAACATTAAAAGTAATATTAAATACCAATAATACAAATAGATTGATGATATAACATATCAAAGGTGCATTAGATACACCACATAAAATAAGACTGGTGTATTACATGTCATATTTCCCAACGAAGACAATTTTATATGAGAAACCATTATAATGATTTTACCGTTAATGTTAAAATTATCCAATGAATCAATTATGCATATCAAATTATGTTCCACAGAAAACAATTGGAAATAAAAAAATTAGATAATAAAAATTAATTATACGGAAAATCTATTAATATCAACAATTATGAATATACAATACAACTAAATAAATAGAAACTGATTTAATAAATTCATTACCACTTGGTAATTTTAATGTCAAATACCCTTGGATTAAATAATTTAAATAGATACATAAAATATCTGGAATTATGATGGATTAATTATATTACATTTAAAAAGAGTAGCATATACACTACAAAAATGAAATTAGGTTCATTATAATAGAGTATGCCTCAAAGAAATGAAATTGATACTAAATCCATCACCTCATACTTCCGTTGGGTTGAACACCCTTTAAATTAATATATATGGTTTTAAAAATGTTATTAATGATTACGAGAACAATAATAATTTTTTAATATAATATATAATCCTATCATATCATTTTATCACCTATTCGTTAATAGAATATCATTATTACAATTTTTTAATGTGTTAACTTGTTTTCTCAAGTATTTTTCATCTCGAATGTTATGGTTAATTATTATATTATTTATATTCATTATCTAAAAAATGATTATACTTTTATAAATAAAATTATTTTCAGTATAAAGTATTTTATAATCATTATAAAAATTTGAACATTGATAATGAATCACATTGCTTTGTGGGGATGGTAGGCCATACAAATACACAAACGACATTATTATTTCCTTAATTGTTGAAAGGGTAAGGAATTAGGAAATATATTAATTTTATAGTATAAATATAGTTTCAAATATATCAAATATAATCATTAAATTTATCCTTATTACCTTACATGTAAATAAGAAGTAAACAATTAATTGAATCACTTCATGAGGTTGTAGTCCATCGTACACATGAGTGAAATTAAAATAATTTTAAAAAACTGAAATTAATAAGGAATATGTGATATTAAAATTATATAACTATAATTAAATAATAGATATTATACACATAAATTAATTCCTATTTATATGCAACCATGAGAGGTGTTGAATGAAAAATAGTAACATCGGTTCACAAAGCCGTAATCTGACATCCACATGATCGACAATTTCATTTCACATTTGATGGAAGATGATAGGAATATATTTCATTCCATTAAAATAATAAAATATATGAATATTTTTTATAATATTGTTATTATATTATAATTTTAAATATAAAATTTAATAATGTAAAACATTAAATAAAAATAAAGAGATTTGTTAGATGATTACCTTCTATTAGAGACAAATCCTTTTAAAAATCCCCTTAATGACTATTGGGTTGGACTTTTGGGAAGAAAATATCCTCATGATTGCAGATAATGATGTTAGGGAGTTATTTTCGAGTGGTTTTTTTGATCCATATGAAATTATATCTCTAAATAAGTGAGGTATCAGAGTTCCCTTTTATTATTTAGCAAGACTGATATTTTCATAAATAACAAAAACTATCAATAATTGGAAGTCAACCTAACCAAGAGTATATAAAAAAGTTTTAGTTAAATAATTTTTCGGGTGATATATATAAATAAAACCACAAAATTACAAGAAAAACATGTTTAAAACCTTTTTTCCATATCATCAAGGTTTCCTTACTTTTACCATTTTAGATTTCACTACATTAACTTGTCACTTCAGTTATGAAATTTATCATTTTATGACTAAATATACAAGACTAATTAAAAATATTTTACCAATTAGTTATAAATATAATAACATATTTATAAAACAATTATATGTGTGTGGAAAATTAATTTTAACACAAACACTACTAACGTGGAAAACCCATGTTTTAACCATAACGACAACAATTACATTTTTACTCCTCAAGGGTTAATAGGGTCACTATAAAAGAACAATTGGTCCTTGAATGGACCATATAATAAATTGTTGTACATTTCAAAATTACTTGAAAAGGGATATAATTTTTATTTATTTTAATTCATTTAATAAAATATTATTATTATAAAAAACAATAATGTCAGTTTTGACACTATTCATTTAATTAGACTTTTAAAATATCAATACAATGATCGAATGAGAATATTTCCTTTTAACACATACATAAAATTTTATATTTATATAATAAATTCTTTTAAAAAAAATAGCCCATTCAATTTATTTTACTATTAATATGTTTATAAAGATTAGTTTTTTCAATTAAGTAAATAATTGTCGTGTTATCATTATATAATAATTATAGGTGATTATATAATTTAAACAATTATAAATAAATTTAATAAATTTAATTATTTTAATTAACATCAAAACATTGTTGAATATTAATTTAAAACATTATCTATCCCTAGGTGAACATATAATTGAAATTTAAAAGCAAGAGGGTGAAATTTAATCTTTTTTATTTACATAAATTATTATATAGGTCAATTTCATGGACATATTTTCCAAAAACTAATACAAATAAATCCTAATGTGATAAAGGAATAAATATTTCAATATAATAGTAATTAGACATGTTTTATGTAATTTTTAACCCTTATCATTTTAGTTTAACACATTGTATACTCATTTTATCCTTAACCATGGAAATTATTTTTTATTATTTTTACTATTCATTATGATAAAAATAATAATATGGACATATTATATAATATTAATTATGTAGTTAAAATATTCAGAATTCATTTTTTGAGATTTCATTCATATAATTTGAAAATATTATTTTTAAATTAAACCCGTTGTTGTGTTGAAAAAATAGTTTTATAAAGAGAAAATATTCAAAAATACAAAAAGTTTTAACATAAAAATAAAATATGAAATAAAATAAATTAAGATAAATTATATTTTTGATAATATAATAGAACAAATTTTTAAAAATAATTATAAATAACAATTTAACCTTAAAATTATTTGAACACAAAAGAAGTTTTCAATAAAAATTCTTTTTTTACTCTTCACCAAAAAAATGTTTTTTGAAAATTCTCAAAAAAAATTTCTTCAATAATATTGAACTGAAGATTTTAAAAAAATAATTTTATTTTTGAATATGACTAATCTAAAATTGGTAAAAATTACTCATAATATTTATGTTCCAAGTCCAATAAGAAAGCATTTTATAAAAAAAACATTTTCTTCCTCAATCGTTTATTTTTCTTTCCATTGATTCTTATTTTATTTGTAATATATATATACAAATAATTTATTATTTAAAATTTAAAAAATTTAATTTACATAATATAGTTTGTTTTATTCATACCCACTAATTTTAATACTTGGTTATAATCGTATATTATATTATGATTAATTTAGACTCAGTGTTGCATTACCTCAAGACATATAAGAAATTAAATTTAATGAAATATCTTTTATGGGTAATATAAAATTTGTGTTTCTTGTCACATGTCATATAAAACATAATATTATTTTTTTTAATTTTTTCTTCTCAAATTCTCCCCACATTTAACAAATTGTTTCCTCACAATTTGAACATAACATAGAAGATCTGGGGTTTACAATCTAAAAATTAATTTATTGAAAACTAAAATCATAAAAAGAGTTAATAAAACTTCTTCTCAAAATATAGAATGGGAAATATTAAGGTCACATTGAATAACACATATATAGGTTTCAAATTAATAATACATAAACGGGATGCGATGATATGGACATGTAATAAAGGAGCATTGACTAAAAAAATAAGGATGGTGAA
The DNA here is from genome assembly GCA_963277665.1 of Viscum album. Lineage (NCBI taxonomy): Eukaryota > Viridiplantae > Streptophyta > Magnoliopsida > Santalales > Viscaceae > Viscum > Viscum album. The sequence goes on from OY728121.1 coordinate 632,394,285, forward strand.
AGAGGTAATTGATCACAAGAATTATAAAGATCAATAGAAATTCATGGACCACAAACCATAGATTTATGAGGAGTAAAAATAAAGTGTATTCAGAATATAGGAATGCAACTGGTAATAGATTTGTTTCAATACATTTTTCATAAATTCGTGGGTTTAATTTACCATATAGACCATGAACCTAAGAAAATATACATAAATGAAAAGTATAATTTTATCCTTAAATAAATGTCCATCACAATATTATAATTTAATCCAATTGATGATTATTCAAGAAAAATATGCATATATGAAGAAAAAAAATTTCTAATGAATCACATGATTTCACAAAATTAATTAATCATAATTTACATAATATCATGATCATATTAACAGAAATGGTTATCAATAATATTAAAAATATGTAAACATAAAGAAATATCATTATTACCTCTTTAAATTTTTACTTAAATAGACACTAATCCATTGTATGGCCATAACGTAAATATACCAAAAAAATATTATAAAAAGTCTTTCAATTCCATTTAAAACATAAAAAAAGTATCTATGATTTCATACATATTATTTACATTTAAAATATCATCCTAAGAAACTATTTTTTTATCCCATATGAAAATGTTTTATAATAGGTTGTCCTATATTAAATTTTTTAATTTATCATAATGGTTCATTATGAACTTACGTATTAACCAATGAATATCCTTAGCGGGTTTACAAGTAGGTATAAAGTAAGGATCATTATGGGGTATTAGGTTACAGTAGAGTCAATCCAAACACACTTTTCTCAAAATTAGTTCCCCGCCGAAAAACAATTCTAGAACCATGTATACTTGAAGTATCTTGAAATGGATGAATTTCATGGAAAAACAACATATTTTCTTCCTAACTAAATTGGTTTATGTTCTTCTATATTGTCGTTATGTTATATAATAGGGTTATGTTCCATAATCTACATTTTCATATTTTATTTCTAAGGGTTTATACTAAAAATTATATGATACAAAGTATAATGACCCTAACCTGAGTAGCCCATAGTCAATGGTTACATAAATATATTGCTGATAGATACAAGACATCACATCCCAAAGGATCAAATATTTTAACTGTGTTGTTATACTTGAAATATACATGACTTTTTTATATCATATGAATAAAACATATTAAAATATAGTTTTTTTAAGAACATAATTATTCCCTACTATATATCATAGCATATCATTCATAGTACACATACTTTTTTAAAGGGAAATGAATCAAAATAAGGTTGCGCTTAGAAGATCAGTAATAGTAATGTGAATAGAAATTATCATGAATAGATACTATATAATAAATATGGGATAGTCAATATGGAGATACAAATATCAAAAGAAACATACTATTTAATAAATAACATTACTATCAGGACTCGATAAGGCATAATAAATTAGGCTTATTAAAAAACTGAGAACACATTCCACTTAATTAAAAATATGAGAATGAAATTCATCTACAAATAATATCAATTAAAAATTATCACTGATAATAATAATAACTAAATTTTTAAAGAGTAAACTAATTATTATTGGTGGTAATAATATCATTCATCATGATACCTTTACCATCAAGACCATATTCCAAGGCAATTTAACTAATGGGTAGGTATAAACCATGAACCCATTTAAATATGGTTAGTCAGTCGATTCATCACAAGATAATACCAATGCAAAAAAGAGTTATCTATAACCGGAACCCATCCATAATTTCATAACCAACAAATTCCTTATATATCAAATAATCAATTTAATTTATGATAAATATACATCACTAATAAATTGATGTATCGAGTAAGTAATAAAAATTAAAAAAAATATCCCCAATCAACCATATAACATTAAAAGTAAAATACTATATTTATGAATGATTTAGGATTTAAGTGATAAACATATACAGGATGAATTATACAGATATTTATGTGTATTATGTTAACCAATGATCACATGAATGTGAATATTATAAGGGAAAGTCAATGATAACAAAAATTAATAAACAAAGATAACTTCAATATTTTCCCTAGTAAAACGAATTATAAATAATCCATTTATATGATATAGATCATATCATTACAACATATATCCAATGTATTATATATGAAATAAATGTTTTTTAATGATGATGAATAGAAATACCATGAAAATATATTCAAATTTTTTTTGAGGAAAATAACTTTTTCAATTTTTAAAAACACTTTTATTATCAAACTTTTTCTATTATATTTTGAAGACTATTTTTGGAATATAACATAATAAACATGAAAAATAAGTTTCAGTGAAATGTCAAGTAATGATAGTGGAAGGTTTTGATTTTGCTGAGTATGTTAAAAATAATGATTCATTTCACATTATTGTTAAAAACAATTATAAAGTTCATTATTCAGAAAAAGTCAACAAGATTTATTTTAAATCATTTTTTAAATATTATATTTTGGGTAAAAATTAATTTTAGAATTCATAGTAAAAAATTTACTTTCATTAAGAGAACATAGATTTAGAAGAAAAAATATTTTCAACTGAAGAGAGAATTAAAGCCATATTTTATTAAAAATATTTTCTACATCATTTTAATTACTAGATGAGTATAATGGTACAATTATATGAAACTTTGATGAATTATGATAGGATAAGAATATAATTTTTTTATTAGATAATTATCATATAATTTACATTAGTGTAAATTATGGTATAAACAATCTGGATTAAAATGAGATAGAAATTTAAATCTCTTACCACTTCGATAAAATTTGAATTATAACCCCCATGAATGAAATAAAATAAAATTTAAAATTTAATACCATTAATACAATGAGACTCAAGATATAATATATAAAGGTTTAATTATATACCCCTTATAAAAGAATATATGTGTATAACAAGATATACATCCAAAAGAATACAATTTCATAAAATCAACTCTTAGAATGATCATATAATTAACGTGAGAATTAATCAATCAATTTATTATGTGTTTCAAATGTAAATCCCCATTAAAAAATCTGATATAAAATATAATATAATCGAAATACTTAACAGATATAATATAAGAGTATCAAATACAATAAAAAAGTAATATAACCCAATGAATATAAATTCATTTATAAAATTCATTACAACATGGTAATTTTCATGTGAAATACACTTGTATTAAATAATTCAAATATAAACATAAAAAATACAATAAATAAGGAATTACTCATGATATTACATGTATAATGGGTATTATATATACCATATAAAAAATTATTTTCATAATTATACAATGTCCCTCAATGAAAAGAAATTGAGACAAAATCTATTCCCTAACTGATCCATTTTGTTAAATGTACTTCCAAATCTCGTATAATATTTATATAAATGTTATTATTTTATAATAAAACCTTATTAATGATTATAATATCATATATGATCCTATTAGACCATCATATCTATTGTTCATTAATAATCATTAATTGTTACTACTATTTTTTTTGCCAACTAACTTATTTTCAAATGAATGTTTTAACATGAATATTATAGTTCCTGAGAATATTATATATATTCATTATCTCTATAATGGTATTAATTCTATAAATTTCATTTTTTTCCTTTGGATAACTTTTTAAAATTATTTTTGAAATTTGAACATAGATAACATGTCAAATTGCTTTGTGGGGATGGTAGGATGTGCATACAAACAAGAGATGTTATAATTTCCAAAATAGGTGGAAGGGTAAGAATATGGGGGATGTATTAATTTTATAGAATCAATATAATTTCAGATGTATATATATCCCATATACTCATTAAATATATATTTACTAAATTCCATGTATAGAGTTACTGAAAAAATAATCATCAAAAAAATAATATGTGGTGGAAGCATAATAACAATCATATATTAAAGATAAATCATCCATAAAATGATTAAAATAATCAATTCTAAGGGTAGTGACATATACAAAATTATATGAACTTCATGGGATATACAAAAGAACTGAAATACCTGGAAACAATCATCTAGTACAATATATATATATATATATATCAAAATTATAACAACACCAAAAAAATATTCCCAGATAGCATCATGATCATATATCCAGGTCCTTTACTCCCCTTCTCCTATTAAATAGACAATAATGAATTACCATGAAGTTTATGTCCCCTATCCCTACCCACATATAAAAAGTCTATATGAGCTCTAAATGATAGATTTAACATGGTGTGAGACAACACTCAGTAGTCCACCACCAATGATGTTTATAACAAGTAAAATCAATGGTTATAAGTTGAGGAAGTATGCATTAATAATAGGAATAAAGTGATTAATGTACAAGTGATACATCCCAACCTATCAAGGATCGTTGTGATAAAACAACCATAACATAAGGGGTAATTATAAAATATGGTAAGCATCATCAATAGCCTATACCATGAAATCATATAATTGTCCTACATAGGCCAAGATCCAAGGAGTTGAAATTAATAAGGGATCAAAAAAGATAGATCCAAGGTGTGATAACCAAGAAATCCAATTAAGCAAAGTAAAATGGAAATGCTTTGGGTCGTACGAAACCCTATTCTTATAAATCCTATAGATGACGTTTGATTTCCCACAACTTAGTAGTACCCACCAAATAAGAAGGAATGGGAAGAATTGTAGCTCCATGAACGTGCCATATGGAAAACTCTACCTCTATCTAGAGGGGTATCCTATAATTTATATCTAGGAAAAAATTCATGAAATGATCCATGGGTAAGGGGACATATCCTTGATTAATTTTTACAACCCATGTTTCTTTTTAAATGATTGTTTTTTCATATTTAAATGTGTGTTATATTATATTATACCAAACAACCAAATATCTTTAATAATGAAGTGTTATTTATAGATTATAAATTGAAATGTGGCCATTGAAAAATATGACCATTGATAAATATTCCATTTGTAAATAATTTTATAGTTTTAATAAGTTTTTATAAGTTTTAATGAAAAAGTATAATTGATATAGAAATAAGAATAGATGGACTCAAGAATTAGAGTCATGCCATTTGAATCCCATTGTTCAGAGATTATGTGGGAGGTATCATCTATGGCAGTTTTCCTCACAAAACCCATGCTGAGCTTTAGTAGGTGACGCTTTAATTAAATCATCTACTCTAGATGTTATAGTTAGTGGATATTACCAATCGATTGATATTAGTTGAGCCACCCCATGAAACGACCACCATCACACACCTTACACTAAGGGAATATCTGGGTCCAATAAGAGATAATGTGTTTAGGATGTATTTTCATAATGTGTATTTTTATTGTATAAATAATTTTTTTATTCTAACTATTCCATTTTTATGAGTATTTTTTTAATAAAATATTTGTATATTAGATAATGAATTTAATAAATATTTTTTTTTCAAACAAAAAAATTACATTTTTGAAAGGATATAAATTTTTTATAATAAAAAATGGATTTCTGAAAAATAATTATTTTTAATGAAATTTTATTCTAAAAACACTCATATTTAAATATGAATGGTAAAATATATTAATTATGTCCTAAGAAATTTTTTATTTTCTGAAATTTTATTATGCATTATAAAACGTTATTTTTTATATAATAAGGATTTTTATATTTAAAATTAAAAATTATCATATATTGGGAATTATTATAATTAAGTAAAATCAATTTTTTTTAAATCAACACATTGAAATTTGGTTTGGGTGAATTTATGATAATTCATTAAGATTCATTATTTTTACACGAATACTAAAAATATTATTTTTTGTTTTGGGTATGTTTAAGGAGATAATAAATATTTCATAATGATTTATTAATTAATTAAGCAATATCCATGACCTAATATATATTTTTTATTAATATTATGTATTTTAATGAATTTTAATCAATCATCAAACATATAAACGACTTCTCAATGTAAAAAATGGAATTGTTGATTTTAAAAACATTACCTTGTGGAAATTTAATCTCCCTTTCCACATTATGTAATATAAAATGATTATCAGTTCAAATGGGTCTAAAAATTCCAATACGTCCAAAATTCCCAATACAATGGGTAAACCCCATTTTTAAGCCAATTATTTTTTATTTTCCACATTCTAGATCTCCAATGCGAATATATGGAAATTGGTTATCAAATTCTCAACCATTTTTATAGAAACACATCAATCTATCCATTTAAATTCACTCCCAAAACAACCTCCATGAATTTATATTCTTTTTTCCTACCATGGTGTCCCCATGAACCTACATTTTCATACCTAAACATATTGGAGTAATTCCTTAAGGTACGAAAATTACCATTCTTTTATATTAAATTCATGATACTTTTCTTATATGACTTCCAAATGTTATGGTTACTCCCTTATATTTATTTTTTTATCACAATATTACTGAATAATTATGTTTAATCAATGTTAGGAAATTTTCCCCTCTCATTTTACTATATTATGAAACCACATTTTATTCCAGTTATACTATAGAATTTAATTCTCCATTTATATCTTCTCCTCAATAAATTCTCTTTTATATTCTATTTATGAATATCCAAAAACGTTTTTTTCCAAGGATATTCACTTATATGGGAATTTAATTTATTTTATCTGTGGATTTAAACATAATAAACCCACACTAAAATTTCATGGGCTAAAAATGAAGTAATGATCATGTCTTTATGCACTTTTGAAAGGCCATGATTTTGAAAAAAACAGATTCTTTATTTTCCAAATATTTTTTAGTAAATAATTGATTGTAATCTATGTGGGTAAATTTATTAAATACATATGAATAGTTCTCCAAGATATCTCTCCAACGCAATGGGTAAATAATTTAATATATAGAGAAGAGATGTTTTATGATACCTTGATGAATAACCATGGTAATTTTCATTTATGATACCTCATTGAAAAACCCATTGTGATATTATTATAACTATCACATTGAAAACATTTAGCCACATTTCCATGTTATTTTTCATGTTATTATTTATTATTATATTCCTCATGTTCCCTTGACCATGCCATAATTATATTATTCATGATTTTATTGATATTCCTCATCATTACATGTAAACGGTATTCTTTACATTCCATTATTGGGATTCAATCTCACCCCTTTCCTTTTATTTATGTCCCTGTGATATGAGATGCAGAAGATGTACATGGGATTATCCCATAAAGAAGAATTTAAAGTGGATTAGAATAATGATTTGTGTTTACATGAATTATTTACCTTTTTTACAAGAATCCATACCTTAAAAGATCCTCTTTTTGTACAATGTAATGAAAAGTTATTTAATAAAAATTTATGATTCCATATGTATTTATCAACCATCCAGATTTAAGCTAGAAATATAGTATTTCATTTATCCCAGCACATAATGCTCTTGTCTAGCCCAGCATGCCTGGACATCCCATTCTCCCTTTTTTAATAAAAACTGAACCCAATGGTGATATGAAAATCACCCTTCATCCATATAAGTCAACATAATAATATTTGGGAACCAACCATTCCATTCTGCGAATAATATCAAACCCTAAAATATTGAGATCAATGAGGTTGCGTATAATGTTACACCCACATATCTCAGGGATGAACCCCATACATTGGATCACATAGTCTGATCCACTCATCAATAGACTATCGAGTGGAATCATGATGTAGGAAAACTGGAAGTTGAGCCCATAGATATCAACAATAATAAAACATATGAATGAATGAAAAATACATATATCGAAATCATAAGAAACTAATGTAGAGGCTACCAAAATATTACCTCTCACTATAAAGGGTCTGGAACTCTTATCCTCAATAATCAATTTCACTACATACATTTGGAATGAGATATGACCCTTAAGATAAATATTTTCTATAATGAGTAGGTCTGCTCTGATGGCATTATAAGTTTGGTGTCTGTCTACCTCAACCAAAACCACCACCTTGGCATTGTCTCCCTAACAAATGAGATGTTGCTGACCCCACTTCTAAAAATGGAGTCAGACAAAATCCTCTCTCAATGGATGCTAGTGGAAAGGTCCAATTGATACATTATTGATGGCCCATCCTACTACAGACATAGCACACAACTAGATTTCTATGACATTAGATCCTCATGTGGCCCAACCTCTAACACTTGTGGTAGAAAAATACTACCTGCAATCAAGTTATGCTAGGTACTTCCCTCATGATAGATCTCAATACATTTCCTTCTTCCACCTGACAGTGTAAAATTTGGTCCATAAGTTAAACTACATTTCTCTTCCCCCAATCCTCCCTCCTGCTATGTTCAGCAATAAGAACATGATTTACTACTATATAAATCGATGGAAGATTAAATTCTTTCACCTAAAATCAAAAATCATACCCTAGACCATATACAAATATCATCAGTTTATATAAATCCAAACCTAATAGAATAGGTTTGAAACACTACATCTTTATTAAATGGGTTGAATAGTTAGAGATTAAAAATGTACCCTTCTCCACATGTATAAATCCTCTAGCTATATCGGTCCTCAATGTCATAGGATAAAAAAATCATTGAAGGCCTTCTATAAATCCTTCCAAAACATATATCGATGATGATATTCCTTATTAATAACATCGCAATATTAATTGGTGGAATCCAAAATCATGTAAATATCAATACTCACTATACTCGTGTGGGGATTCTTTAGATGCTCAAAAATTTATAACATGGACTCCAACAGTGACTCTCCAGCATGTGGTCTTCTAACCCTTGAGATCTTGGTGGATGTTGTTTCTAAATATCACTTGTATAGTCTACCATAGTCATGGTTGGCCACGAGTATCCCTGAGTAGTCAATATAATGTTAAATAACCCCTCTCAGAACTAGGAATCAACCCCAATAACTTGTATAAATTTCTATACAACAAGTGGAACTATTGGAGGTTCTACTACTAGTGTATGGACCACCACCTCCAGAGCATGTTCATCACCACGATCCTAATGAAAACATAGAGTCCCTGGTGTTTACATGTCTTTATGAATGGAAATCAAATTTCATAGTTTGGTTTTGGTAATGATAGTATCAAAATAATTTAGACATGAAATGTATATGACTTCTGATATATGAATCCCACCCCTTTACCTACTCCGAATTCAAATTTTTGGAGAAATATAGATAAAAATAACTCATGAAATAATTCTTATTTCCCATTATTAAGCTCGAGTCAGGGCCATGTTCTCTACATTATGTCATGGGTTATGGTATTCATAGTGGTTGCTTCAGGTCATAGAGGAAATCACCCTTTAAGTTTCAATTGGAAGCTCCATTTAATGACAACCTTTTCATTTCAGAATTTAGAGTCATTTATATTAATATAAATTTATACTAAATTTAATATTAAACAGTTTAATTATATATATTTCTATCTCTAATTTATATTGGACTATAGAATTTATCCATTGAACTATGAAATCTGTTTATCCACTTCCATGAACATCATCAATCCCATGCGACCAAATATCCATGACTCAATGTTCCATAATTGACTATATATATATTATATAAAAATATTTATAGGAAAAAATTATTAGGATGGTTCAGTAACATTATGTAGCCAATTTACTAATAATATTTTCTAAAAAACATCATTCTAAAAATAATATTATCTCATAAGGAACCAATATTAAATGTGATGTAGTCAATCAATGCATCCTACATGGAATTGAAACATGCATGGAATGTTAAATCCCTATGTCCCTAAAATGATGTGTGTTCATTGGTTTCTTTACAATGAAGGCCAAGGATAAAATTTAATCTTGAATCATAATAATAATAATAACATAAAAAATGACTTTTATTACAAAACAATGGAATAAAATCAACTACAACAGTAATAATAAAAAAACAATTCTCATACAAGGTAATATGGATTTTTATGGCATGTGGGTTAACTAATCTAATGCATATATTATAAAAATTAATATATCTATCTCAGTCTCTTTTTTAATGATCCCAAATAGAAAGGAAAATAGAATAGAAAAAAAGTTATGATACCACATTATAATCTCCTAACCTAGAAGCAATAGTATGGTGCCCAGAGCTGGTGGGTCACATGGACTCAAGCACACACACCCATTTTCTAGACGGTACCAACTATAAACTAGGTTCTATGGTTGTATAGTGTATGGAATATACCATCATGATCATTGTAACAGAATGGTTTCGTAAAATAATACATTCTATAAGCTTAATAACAACCAACCACAAATTATAAATAATTCAAACAATAATAATAGTATTCAAAATCTTAGGAAGAATCATATACAAAATTATTTCCATGTACTGGGATATAAAAAATATTTTATATTCATCAAAATAGGAATCCAATACAACAAATGTATCATATTTACAAAATACCCTAATGATACTATCCCAAGATAGCATCACGATCCATAGCCCAATATTATTCACCCATTCTCCCAAGCAAAAATCATTCAAGAATATCCAAACATGAACTTTCACTTCTACCTACCTATATCCATGAAGTCTATATACATATTCAAGTGGTGAATCAAACAAGGCATGGGCTAACACTCAGTATTACACCACCAACAGTTTCAATAACAAGCGTAGTCTATGCATATAATGTAATTCAGTATGATTATATTATGTGAATAATATAATAAAAGTACATGTGATAATGTCCTGAAAATCAAGGATCCTTGCAATCAAACAACCATGAAATAAGGGATAATTATATAGAATTGTAAGAATCATCAACAACCTACACCTAGTTATCATGTAGCAGTCCTAAATATTCCATGATCCATGGGGTAGAAATTTAGAAGGCATTAAAATAATCCAGATAAGTGATGTAAAAACCAAGGAATCCAAATTAAATAAATAAATTGGATAAAATGAGACTAAATTACAATGTAATTATATTGTGATAGGTCTAAAGAGTATAAATATCCATGGAATCATAATATTTCATACTAAAAGAGTATAAATATCTACGACATCCTAATAAACAGTCAGTTCCATGTCATGGACCTTATATTATCATCATAACCAATTCAGTCATCATTACATAAATCACATAATTAATAATTTATTTTGTCCCTTTATAATCATATATAATACAAGGTTTTATCAACTGATACTATTCATATACAAATGAAATTGTGTCTTATGGTTCTTATAACATTTTACAGACAACATAATTACTATATTCAAGTCCCAATAAATAATTTCAATATCATCCCAACCCAAGGGTCACATACACATTAAAAAGTAATGAAATCCCACCATGGGTAGTTTAGTTTGAGGTAAAAAACTTCGAACCATATGTGAGGGTGTCAGGGAATATCTCAAACATAAATTAATCTTTTTAATTAAGCATTAAAAATTTTGGAATCATTTTGAAAATGGCTCGGTGTATGGATCTACATCCCATGGTTATAAAACCATATATTGTGGAAAATGTATAGACAACATACATTAAGGCTGTAGAGGAAAACTTATCAAGTGTAAACCTATAATTTGGTTTATATCTAATGAAATTTGATGACTACATGAATACCCTAATAATAGAGAATATCATATTTTACCAAAATTGCATTATTGATAAAAATTCCAATTTAAAGAGGAGGATATTGAATGAAGAACTCACCAGTTGATATCAAATGAGATGAAAAACTCATGAATTAGACATAAAATGAAATAATTACACTAAATAATATGTCTATTCCATGGAATAATATCTCAACATAGAAAAATGATGTTATTTTCTACTATAGGGAAAGAAGAAATGTAGATGAGATGTTTTAAGAAAGTAAGGAAAAGTGGTATTTTCACCCTTTTAAATCTAGGTCACATAGTTTTTCTGCATGGTTAGAAAACAATGAACCAACCTTGCTCCAAATATTCTATCAATACCCCACTATTATGGTTATGTTGAATGGATAGAGAAACCATGTTCCAACCATGCATTTTTTCTCTGTTAAAATTTTTCATCAATGTCTACATGCGTGCGGTCTGGGTCTCATGGTTTTGGAGAATCAGGTGGCCATCTATTGTGAAATGAAAGAATTATAATGTTTATTTGCAAAATTGAAACCTTGGTATTATAAGTTATATTAAAAAAGTGTACCTACTATTTTTTTCAAAATATAGGGCTCTAAACAATCCCCAAACGCACATATTTCTTCCAAAACATTACGTGGAATTCATATCAGTTAAAAACAATGAAATTTAATTAAAATTAAAAGTGTCGGTTCCTCGAATAAAAACATAAGATATTACAATGTATATTTATATTTCAATTATATGATTATAATTTTATCATTAATATTAAATATATAAATTAAATCTATCGTTTTATCCAATTTTGAGAGATGTTGATGGAAAATGAGTTATATCTGTTCGTAAGGCGGTAGTCCACCGTACACACGATCAAAAATCTCATTCCCCATTTTAGATAATAGGATATTTATATAGCTTATTCCATTAAAAAAACAACATCTAATTATATAGTAAATAATGGTGTCATTATATTTCAATTTTTAATAAAAAATTTATGTTTGTTAAAGAAGGAAGAAAAAGAAAGAGCTTCTTTAATAGGATCGCCTTCTTTTAGATGAAATTTCTTTTGGATATCCTCTTAAGGATCATATGATTAAACATTTGGGTTGAAAGTAAAATTTATTATGTAGAGATGGATATTTTGGAGGGATTATATTTGTTTTTGGTAGTGCCAAACTACCTGGGTGACATGAAAAAGTGTGGGAAGGGAGAGACATTTTATAATTTAGGATGACTAGATTTTATTTGAAAATAACCAAAACTATTCAACAATTGGAAGTCACTATTAACACAAGGGCCACTAAAAATTATAATTAAAAGATTTTATGTATGATATGGTTGATCCAATCCACTAAAATATATGAAAAATAAGGTTCTAAACATGTAGTTCTCTAATTTTTCTATTTCTATAATTTTTCCATTTAAGTTTAACTATAGTAACTAGACTTTTTATGTAGGTATATTGTATTATTAAGAAAAAATTAATTAGAATATATTGATTATTTATAAACCATGGCTCTAAATATGAAATAATATTTGTAAATAAAATCCTATGTGTGTGTTATTTTTTTAACATAAGGCCTTGTGTTGTGCATTAGACCATATTTTTACCTTTACGACACTAACAGTTATTTTTCTCTATATGGGAAAATAGAATAACTATAAAAGAAAGTTTTTTCCATAAATGGATTTTAGATGAAATATTTAAACACTTAAAAATTAATTAGAATACAATATTATTTTTAGTAATTTTTAATCATTTAATAAAAAATTATTTATTATAAAATAACATTATTGTCAATTTTGACACTATTAATTTAACTTGACTTTTCATAATATTAATAAAATGTTTCTATAAGAATATAATCTTTTTAATTCTTTTAAAAATGTTATATTAATCTAAAAAATCAATAGAATATAATAATTTATATGTTTTATAATATTTTAATATTTTTAGAGTCATTTATTTTTTTCTATTAATTATGTAATTTCTATGTCGGCATTACATAAGAATTATATGTTATTATATAATTACTAAATATTATTAATAAATTTTCCACATGAAAATAATTTTATTAAGATCAAAATGACAATAAATATTAATTCAAAACAATATTTTCTCATGTGTGGACACATAATTGAAATTTAAATACAAGAGGGTAAGATTTATTCCATTTATTAAATAAATTTTATATATAGGTCACGTTCATGAAAATGTATCCCAAAAACTAAAAAATGGATCCTATGGTGATATGTGTCAGAATATCGATATAAAATAGTAATTTTAAAAGATTAATGTCATTTTTGATTATTATCTTTTTAGTTTAACCGCACAGTAAACATTGTTTTAACCACAACAATTATAATTAATATTTACTCATTTATTATTAATTAGGGAAAAATATTATTTTTATCATAATATATAATGTTAAATATTAATAATCAATAGATGAATACCATTTTTAAATATTTCATTAATAAAATTGATGAAATGAAATTTACAATTTAGGCTGTAGGTGTGATGAAAAAGATAATTTCCAAAGAGAAAATTCACATAAGTATAAAATGATTTAACAACAAATTTAAATGTAAATTTGATTCCAATGAGTTAAATTGTATTTATTATAATATAATTTAACAATAATAAACTTCAAAACAATATTTATTCTGAATATGATATTTAAATTCCTAAAACACAAATGATGTTCTCAATAAAAACTAATATTTTAAACTATTCATTGAAAAATATTAATTTCTTAAAATTCTAAAAATTTCACCCAAAAAATAAATTTACTATAATGATTTTAAAAAATACGTTCATTTTTTAAAATATTTTTTTATTTAGTTGATATTAATTTTAATGTATTTGCGCAGAGTTCAATGAATCCATCTTTTAGAGAAATACATATTTTCTGAAAAGATATTTTTCTCTTCTAAATGATTCTTATTTTATTTATAATAAAACTATATCCATTGAATATATTTTATAAATGAATAAAACATTTAATTTAGATAATTTATTTATTCTTATTCATAACCTCAAATTTAACATCTAGGTTATAATGATATACTATTTTATGATTTATTTAGACTCGGGGTTTCATATACCATAAACTATCATAGAGATTAAATTTTATGAAATATATTACTTGAGTTTTATTAAACTCAATGATTCATGCCACATACTTCCTTAAGAATAATGTTATTTTAAAATTTCATTATACTATTGAAACACTATACTCATCCAAAAATGGTTCCTTAAATCCACCAGTAAGCCTTTCCACAACTGTGATGTGAACTGATCATTATGTCCTGAGATAATTATTGAGGGTAACCCTTTAAACAAGACAATATACCCCACAAAAAAAATCCCAATAATATACACCAAAATATTCTCTCATATGTCTATAAAGTGTGCTGACTTGGTACGTCTGTCAACATTAAGCCATAGAGCATCATGGGCACTAGATGTCCGTAGAAGCCCGTTCACAAAGTCCATGGATAAGCCATCCCATTTCCACTAAAAGATCCAAAAAGGTTGTTGTAAACATTCCGATATTGTGTTCTTAGAATTTACATTATAACAAGTGAAACATAGAGAGATGAACTTAGTAAGACCCTATATTATTCTATCCAACAAAACTATCATTTATTTTCCTAGTTAAAAATTTCTACTTTGAGGGTTCTAAATAAAGGGGATGTTTGAAACTCCTTCATCCCCACCTCATGTAATGTAATTAGAACCACCGACTATCCCTAGTAAAAGAAAGAATTCAATCATCCTTCATAAAATCCATATAATGAATCACCTAGAATATTTGGTCAAAAATAACCTGATAGTCATTGTCTCTCAACTGATCCTCTCTCACCTGTTGAAGAACCAGAGGATTACCCGCCATTGACTAATGAAAAACCACACAACTCTCTTCCATTGGGGTCTTCGGTAATAATCTCAATTGCATCGATTCTTCCACCAAAAACTAAGAATGAGACTTAATGTTAAGTGACATTTCAACCAAGATTCCCTTCCCAAATGTATAGACTATCTTGAAATCATATTACTATAGAAACATCAACTAGAAGTATCTCTATGATAAGATATACATGACACTCTGTTGGTCTGAGTTAAAAAAAATACTCACCTAGAAGTGTTTTCATGCACTTCATCGGGGTGAAGAATCCAACTGCTAACTACATTTTTTGATTTATGTGTTTATCATAATGGGGTATTAACATCCGTGACCCATTTGTGATCACTTAATGCCTCCACATTAATAAGAAACTAATCACTTATATAGAGTCATAGAAACCCTACATACTCCACACACTCATATTATAGTCTCAACACACAATAACTAGTCAACCAATTCCATAGATACTTGATATATCTCATTCAATACATTATCATGATATATAGATCTTGTTTCCACATTAGGGTGGTAAAAGGTAATGAAATTATGAATAGGTCTACAAGAAATCACTGATAGTAACCCGAAAAAATAATAAAAATCTTCATTATTAACATGATATTGGGAGGCTCTAATGAAATGATCACATAAATCCTTATCCAATCCATACGTAAACTATGAATAGATAACAAATTCCCAAAATGGGATCCTCATATATTCCAATATAGCACTTATAGAGCTTACCATCTAACTAGATTTCCGGGTTTAAGTCTAGAACCATCCTCAAATGCTCATAATTTTCCTCCTCCAATACAGGTTAAATGAGTAAGTATATAATAAATAAAATAGAAAATAGGTTCATGTATGGATATAATATCTAGTTGATAAGATCCATCAACGAAATAGGGTAATTCATCACACTGAAAGTCATAACTAGGAAATCATAGAGTGTATAGAAACATTGGAATACTATCTTTAAAATATTATCCTCGCTAAACCTCATCTGATGGTAGCCAGATCTAAGATAGATATTCATGAACCAAATCACACTTATCAACTAGAAGGAGAGGTTATATATTATTGGAATGATGTAGATGTTCTTTATCGTTTATAGTTTATGTGGAAATAATAATCATACAGTTCCAATCTCCCATCCACCCTATTCAAGAATAATTTTTTTTTTCAAAAGTGAACACACTGGTTATGAAGAAACCCTTTTTTAGAAGTTCCATTAACTACACTATTTTCTCTAAATGCTTTTTAGGGGATATATAATATGGTTAAAAAGAAATTTTTATATTCCTAGGGTGAAATTAAATATAGAAATACATCTCCCACCATGGAGGTAGTCATAAAATATCGTTTGGAAAATAATCCATATAATCCTCAACTACCAAAGGCATCTTGTATCTTGAGGTGACTGCTATGAAATGGGATAAAATATCCAATTAATGAGTAATGGTTTTAACTTCTAGTTTTCATGTACCAGTATAAAAACCATGAGATCTCCCACTCATAAAAAATAAAATATTGTCCCATATAATTATAGGCATCGGACTCTTGTATGATGGCAGTAAATCAAGGCCTGATCCTTGGACAATAATTCAATGCACCACAAGAGTTATTAATTTTTAATTATGATTAAGAAGAGGTCCCATGAGACACTATCACCTCTAAGACCCAACTCTCACTTTTAGATGATATATGACATTTAATAATCATAACAAGTAAGATCCAATATTAAATGTTAATTAGATAAGGTATCTACTAGAGCTCTACCTTGCGAATGATGGATATATAGATAAAGGAATTAATCAAAACTATGTCAATAAATATTTGGGAAATTGTATAAAATACTTTGTTCATACCTTGTATTATCTCATATGTATCTCGGTCGTAGACCTCCATATATTGCAGCTACCCCTTGCCTGATCTAATATGTTTTTGTTTTTACATTGGATCCCTTGGGGTAGTTTTAGAGGTATCTCATAAAATCACACTCCACCATATGATCCTAACATCAGATCTACACCTCATACTCTATTTTTAATGCCTCCATAGTGAACCCTAACCCATTTTCTAGGATATCCATGATCAGGGAGTTTCCTCAGTCAATGTGGTCCTTCCACAATCTAATTATCCTAATCAACATGATGTGTTATCAAATAACATTCCAGGTGACACCTCCCATCAAAATAATCTAGTCATACCTCACATGGATGGATGGATTCACTATGTAACCCTAAGACACAGATCCACAAGAATATGTCTATGAATAGTAATTATTCCTCTATTAAAACCTCATCTCTTTCTTCATTCTTGTTACCATAAAAACATTAGCCACTTGATTATCAAAGCTAGATGAAACTACCTAACATCCCTCTTATATGATTCTCTTAGTATCTTGATCCTGTTATAGCACTCCTCAATTTCTTCACTGAAAAATTGTTACTACATTATCATGAGTATCTCCATGGAGATTCTTCTCAAGCATCAGTGCCTAGAAGAACCCATCATACACCATATCAATGGAGTAATGAATGGGGATAGTGTACTTCATAGGGTTATATGAAAAAATCATGTCACCCTTCTACAAATCAATAAGATTCTGAATCTCGACATGGAATAAATATGGGGGGTATTAACTATCCCAAAAAAGATTATATAAATTTTAATATGAGAGATTCATCTCATTATGGGTCTATGCTACCGAAATCTATTACACACAATCACCTCAAGAAGATGGATTGACGTAAGAATAAAAATATGATAAGCAAGGGTCTAATATATCCTAATGATTCAAACCACTGAATCAATAAAATCCAAAATTTCCTATGATTATATATTTCCCTATAACATCCTTGTTCTCTAACCATGCTACTTACATAGAGGGAAAATCCTACAAAAATCATCGTCCTATCATGCGGGTATTATCTACCTCTCGAATGGAATGTGAATAGTTCCATACTTATTTACAATAATAACCTGATGATATTTTGCTTAAATTGAACCCTCATCACTAAATGAAACATTATAAAAATCCCATATCCGTTAACCAGGGGTTTATCTTCATAGAGGCATCATAAATGTGATCCAGACATAAGATGGTTAGATATGAATAAATATTGTTAAATCACTTATGAAAGACAGAAAAATGACTCAATCCTATATAGTTCATATACAATATTTTCATTATAGATGATATCTCGACATGTCGAGTCAATAACAAGTTAGTTTGAGTAATTGTGAATGGATATGTTGGATGTCATACTAATATTGGGTTCCCATTCCAAAAATATGGACTCAAGTCACTATGAAACCATTACCCTAAGTTCCAAAACCAATCCTCACCAACGATCTAACTCCAATATGAACCTAACAAATGAATGTTTTGATAGCACAATTTCATAAACTAACTCATTGGGGTTGACCAGGCTAGTGGATGACGGAGTTTCAACGCCAAAATCCAACCTCCAATTGTTAGGTGTATAAATACAATTCCTGAGAAGTCGTATACCATAGGAGTAGTCCTTTTCCAATTGTACACATATTCACACACACAACCTTATCCATGGAAATGAATAATAAGTAATAAAATGAACAATAAAATATAGATAAGGACTCTCATATAGGTAAGAAGTGTGTGACATCTATGACCTATAACCTCTATGACGTACAATCATCTGAGCTCATCTATTGAGAAGGTCTTCGAATAGGTAAGAAGAGTGTGACCTCCAAAAAATAATAAAAAATCCCACATGGTATCATGTGTAGGATGTAATTTGGGTAATCCAATCCTTAAATCCATTGAAAAATCACCCTATTTCCACCCGGGAATATACAAGGGGTGTAAAAGTATTACTAGTCACTGATGTTCCATTTTCACCTACTAACATGTGGAACACTAAGGGATGAAGCTGAAAATTTCATGTCTCCAACCAAGACAACAATACCGACACTATAAATCACAATACATTTTGGTGACATCGAGGTGAAACAACCATGCATATGTGTGTAATTTATACATCATCTCCCCTATGATGTTTGAATGGACTGATACACAAACATGGAACAATGAGGTATCATCCCAATCCACTGTCAAAGAATACGATGTATCTTCATCAATGATAATTTCACTTAGGAGAAGGCCATAGAGATTAGATAACTATATAACTTTTACTTATTTTAGATGAGTTAATGTCACTGATATGTTTTAGAAGAAAGTCTGACAATTGTCATTAAGAAACTAAAAATGAATCTTTTAGAATAATGCCATAAGATTTCATTTTCCACCTGATTTATAAACTGCATATTTCTAAGTTCATCAGCTCAGAGCATCAGCAATAGATTTTCCATTTCATGACATGTAGGTATGATCAAAATCAAATTACAATAGGTACTCAACCAACATTCACTACTTGAGATTTTGATCCCAATGTGTAAAGATGAACATGATATTTTTGTGGTCTCTAAATACCATGAAATATTCTCCAAATTTATAGTGTCTCCAACAACATAAAACGAGAACTACATCATCATGCTTGAGATCATGTTTCAGGTAAATCCACCCATGAGTCTTCAATTGACTAGAGTCATACATGATTTCATTCTCATCCTACACTAAGACAACTCCAAACCCCATTCCTATATTATCAAAATATAGAATACAACTCTTACTTGGGTTTCAATGAATTAATATCATCATTGAAACCAAATTACCCTTAAACTCCTGAAAGGATGGGTCACAAGATTCTGACCATACAAATTTCACACTATCCATTGTCAATACCATATGCAGTGCTGCAATGAGAAATCATTGATGAAACA
This sequence comes from Viscum album, assembly GCA_963277665.1. Lineage (NCBI taxonomy): Eukaryota > Viridiplantae > Streptophyta > Magnoliopsida > Santalales > Viscaceae > Viscum > Viscum album. Next base: position 632,414,600 of record OY728121.1, read on the forward strand.
TCTATAAAATTTCGAAATCCCCAAGAATCGTCACATGTCAATTTTTTTTTTGTTTCTCCCATTAAACTATAACTCTCACTTTTAATGGGTTTATTTAATCTCATAACACTAAGATTATGTGACCCAGAATGTAGAAATGGTCAATCTAGATGCGTCATTCACTGATCATAGAATATAGATGAATCCCATTTAGTGTATTGACCACAATCTATATATCAGTTACATTGTAGTGTATAGAGTGTGAATACACCAAGATATAGTCCATAATGATTTACCAAATTGAATCCAGATATAGGTGTAAAACATGATTTAAAAGATCCATGAAAATAGTAGGTTCATGTGTGTGTCTGAACAGTATAACTAGTTAATTGTATACATCATACGTACTCCTGGAATTTTGGTTATGTAATTATAAATTCTTGAAAAACACCTAATGATATCCCAACCTAATATTTATCATTTAAAACATGTTTTATCCTCAAAGACGATCAATGAGGTCATCTATACCAAGAGGTGGATATCAGTTCTCAATCATGATATGATTCAAATGACGGTAATCAATGGGTATCCTAAGGATTCCAACCACTTTAATGTAGAAAATTACCGGTGAAACCCACATATATGATTTGGGTCACATTAACCCATTTGCACCAAGACACTTTAATTGAATCTTTAGCTCTAAAACCACCATCGATTCAATTTTTTAAAGATGAATAGTCACCAGTACTAAACATGGAGTATGATCAATAGTATAATCTATCACTCTCTTTGGAAGTAAACCTGAGTCGTCATCAGGAAATAAATCCCTAAAATAATCCATTAAAGGAGGAAAAAATGTGGCTCATAACCCTAGGTCAATGAGTAAATGAATGGCGATCTGAGCAGCGAGACTTATCATCCTTAGATACTCAGTCCCATATCTAGTTGTAATAACATCACATTCTCCCATTATCACATTTTTAACGCCCATTATTGATACAAAAATGAACCTCCCCCACTAGTTGTCAATATGATCTTAATGGTAACTTTACCTGTACATCCAGATGATTACATCAAAACATTTAATGCCAAGGATGAAGAGATTCTATTCAAAAAATTAACTATTTATTGCAAGATGGAAAGATATAAAAAAATGAATACCCACAGAACAGATACCTAACTGGGTGTCTAGTGCTATAATTCCATAGTAGATACTGATCTCAATGCCCAAACTCTCAAATATAGACTTAAATATAAAGAATTGAAACACACCTGTATCAAATAAAAAAAACACTAATGTGTAGTATACTAGAATAGTAACTCATACAGTAGATGGTCCCACCCTCCATTCCTTAGGTATAGGATAAACTTTGCATAACAAGAATTTAATTTATCCATGAGTCAAATCATGACTACTTTGAGCTATCCTACTCTGCTAATATTGGGAATCATAAGTCTAATTACCCCTTCCTTGATTTCCACCTCATTCGGATTGGTTGGTTGTTTTCAAGCTAATAGCCTATCATGATCCTGTTCACCACACTCCTGACCAAGTAGTAGGTTTATATCCCCGCTCACTAGGCACTTTTGGAAAAGTCAAGTTTAAATTTGGGATGTGGCTCATCCTTATAGATTCTCTACACCAAAAAAGATCTTGTAATCACTGAGGTTTAGTATGTCCCAGATTCCAACATTGGTGAAAAATAAAGAAACTATCTATGATAGGATCCTAGATATTCCTACACTCAAGAGCCACCTCAATTTAATTACTATTCCACGATAAAGGATAACGAAAAAAATTTAGGTTCTTAATTCCCATTAATTACACCTTCAACATCAATCATATTTCGGTTTATAATAAGGGAATCATTTAATATTTTATAAATTGTCATCAACCTAAACACGTTGACCTAGGAATGGATGGTCTATACCATCCCATCCTCAAATTTTACGGATGTATTAAGATGATAACCTTCTAAAAATTGAGTGAGATGATATATCTCAATGATAAAAGAATAATATTGCATGACAGACATGCTCCCCTACAGTTGGTTCATGAATTTTCTAGCTCAATCATCCCCCAGAGTCAGGGGAATGAATTAAGCATAGAATTTCATCTAGAAATATTTACACTCCATATCTCTATTTTATTCATCTTGGGTGATTACATCTCACCACTATATGGAAGAATCATGAAGCTTATAATCTATGAGATTGAACCTCCTCTATGGAGGAATATCTAGATGATTGAATATTGATATGATTGCTTCGATCAAAGGCTCTAAAATGTCAGTTCCTCTATCCCCTAAAAATGTAAGGTGGCTGCTGCTAGGGAAAATCCCTAGTTTTATATTCTTTGATTGTGGAAATTCTAACTACATCTTTTATAAAGTAAATTATACAAAAAAACCACTCTGAACTTGTACTTAGTTCCTATATCTAGAAAAGGAGTTGGAGAAATGGATTTCTCTGTAAGAAGAATAACTGCTAGCTCATGACTCGATACCTTAAGTACATGGTCATTAGCACCATTATCAAGTGTGACTGGAGGACGTAATTGTAGCATGATAATAAAATGAAAAACACACACCTCCAAAGATATTTTAGCACGTTAAAAGATTACACTTACGGAACTACAATAGACATAAGGTATTCTAATGAACGCTAGTGGTAGGGAATGGAAAAAAATTTATATTCCCTAAGTGTAGTCTAATGATTAACCCAAGGACTTATCATAAAGAGGAGTCCAAACAAAAAAGTATGTCCCATTTATGTGCGGGTAAAAATGTTATGTTTTTAGAATAAATTAATAAGAAAATTATTGAAATGAAAATATTCAAATTTAATTGATTGAAAAATTATGATATTAAAAGGGTAATAATATATGTGTTGGTTTCCTAATTTAATTCTATCCTAGTTCAATGAAATTCCATCACCTTCTTCATAGTTGCTTAAGGTGAGTTTTCACTATTTTTTCATCTCACTTCTTTGGTGAAATTGTGACGATGAGAGAAAACTATGCCTAGATCTTTGTTTGGTCCACTCTACATCCATGGGGAAAGTAGGTGTATTGAATATCCACAATTGACCTGGGAAATACTTGATTATGTCCTGTTTATCCCCAAAAATAGTGAATATTAACTACTCCTTTTACACATACTAAGGATCGCCGAGTAATTCACCACTAATCCCTATTATGTTCCATCCTATATAAACCAGAAATTATTGGATGGAGATAATGAATATTTTACCATGGAAATCATCAATAACATAATTAATATTCAAGAAAAATTTGACTTGATAATAAAATCCACTACATGAAATTAAAAACAACATTGAAGAAGAAAAAAATTTCATTCAATTTAATCAAAGAACTCAGACATTACAAAATAGAAAACCAACCCTTACCCAATCACTCAAAATCCAAACCCCCCATGTTAATTGTAATCTAGATGAATGTGGATGAAGAAGGTATTAAAAACTATGCAAAGGAATAGATATAAAATATTTAAATCTGAAAAGTTCTCCCCCTTGGTGTCCTAGAAAGTATGGGATGGAATGAGAGATTCATTGGGTGGGAGGAGCTATCCTCCTTTTATATCCAATATTATTTCCCCAAATTTTGAGCCATTGTATCTAAATTAATTGACATCTTCACAAGTATCACCCTTATTTAATGTTGTTAATAATTATATTGGTCATTTCCCCTCAAAATATCAACAGATTTACACATGTATTCCAAGTGTTATACTCATTTTAATCTGACCATTTATCATGTTCGCTCAGACTCTCCAATCAAAAACCTCTAGATTATGCTGCTTTAATGACCCCTTAAACCGACAACTCACATGTTTTTCCCCCCATAATTGTTTTTTGAAAGACTTATTTTTCATCCACCCACTGAATTTTAGAGCATGTGGGCCCAAAATAAAGGGTTTATGGATCCTACACCAAAACTTGGAAGATATGTAAATAGTTTTATTGGTCCAACTTGTGTGCTTTATTTTAACTACCATATTGTCTAATCAGCTTCTATTCCAAAAAGATGAAATAAATCCATTGATGTGTAGAATCTGGAAAATATGAATTTTTAATTTTTTATTAGGGAACAAAATGTTATGGCCAAAATAAATAAATAATTTAAAACAGTTAAAAATCTAAAACTGGCCACTTTTACTGTTCATCTACAAATTACACAGATATTTTAAAAATAAACCAATGCATCTTAAAGTAACTCTTGTGTGGGATTAAAAAAATTAAATACAGTGTAAATTTAATTGGAAACATTTCCTCGATCAATTACCCCACACATATCACTTGGAATACTCGATATGTAAACATCAAAATCAAATCAAATCAAATCCAAAACACATAACAATGAGATCTAAAAAATCTATACAACGAAACAAAAAGATATCATGCCTCATTAAAAAAATTTATTTACAATTCCTAATTTGAGATTAATATATTTATAATTCATTTCTTATCCCATGCACACAAAACACCAACCTCAATTGAATTTTCTCTCCTCTCACAAATGTAAAAGTTCAACAAGGAATTCTCATCCAAACACACACAAGAGTCACCATAGGCTTGATAAATTTTTAATTCTCCACCCGATGTGAGTCAAGGACATGGGTTTCTCATGAGGACTTTTTTTGGTTATTCTATGGATTTTGTTGGGTAGAATTTTGAAGTTAAAAATTATGAGTCTGAAAAAAGAGGGCATGTTTATTTTTGAAGCAAAATTGAATGATTCTAATATTCACTCAAAAATGGTATATATATATTCTCTTTTGTAGAAAATCAGAACCATCAAAATGAGAACTCAAGGAATGTTCATGCCATTTATCATTTCAGTAGAAATTTTTTTTCTTAAACATATTATTTTTCATGAATGCTTTAGACAGGAAAAAATTTCTTTCTACATTGGAAGCTCCAAAAAGGCATAAATTCTTTTATCATGCAAGCTCAAAAAAGTCACAACTTATAACAAAATTAAATCTTCAGTACAAACATTATCTCTTCATCATTTTATATTACACCAAATGTATCAAAAAATGAGCCAGTACACCACAAGACATCTTCCCTCACAATTATGTTCAACTATATCATGCAATTTAATTTAATGAGAAAGTTGGATATAGAAAATTGTCTCTTAATTTGGATATCTTAACTGGCTATTCATAGCTTCTAAGAGCTACAAGGATTAATGAATAAGATAGGCCATAATAAAAATGATTATAATGAAAAGGGGTCCAAAAAACCAAATAAATGCCTCAATCATTTAAAAAACAAGTACCTCAAGCCCTCATGTTTTGACAGTAAGTATTCAAATTATTGTTCATGAATGAATGGTCTGGTTTTCTAATGTAATGAGTTGAATATATAGAATATGATAAAAAATGGAAAATAAGCCCCACAAGAATGTGATCTCATATATAAATATTGTGAGATGTGTCATGGGATTTTAAAAACTACATAACCTTTCATGAAATTAAAAATGATTTGAACTTGAAACAATATCATTTCAGCATTCATTTAATCTTACATTCATTGAATACATTAGATAACTCATGTGAATGGGTTTTAAAAATATAAATGATAATCATTTTAGCGCAATGGTTTTGACAAAACACTACATTTCAAAAATAAACACACAAATATATGAAATTGTTTTTACAAAAAATAGTAAACCAAATAAGAAATGAATATCATAAAGTGAAAAGGTTCCATTCCCCACACTTAATTGATTCAATTTCCACAACTTATTCATATTTATTTAACATATAAGTGATATTTATATTGATTAAAAATAAAACATTAAGCATAAAGGAGAGTTATGACCAGAATTATTGGAATGGCAATGTTGTGTTAGGCACCTAAGTGTTTCTATTTGAAAAGATATAAATTTAAATATAAAACATAAATAATTTATTAAATTAAATAAAAGTAGAATTTGAATAATAAATGAAGGATAAATCCTGGTTTAGTACCCCCATGTGGGCCATGGGATTTTATTTCCTCCAGATGGAAAGTTCTAATAAATTATCCCCAATATGATGGTAGGTGTGGTTTATTTGAGATGAACCACCACATGTGAATTTTCCTAATTTCCATGAGTAAACACATAATGTAGAGAACCACAAAGATGATAAAAAAATTCCCAACCCCCAAGAAATAAGAAATATAATAATTGAGTAAAATATATAGAGGGAATAGAATATAGGGCTGCACCATGTTGACTGTCGTGGCGTCTTCCTTCTTATGGTGTGGTAATTGTTGTTGAGGAGGTGGTCGCACCACCGCATGCTTGTACAACAATTATTCTTTAATGACCACCACATGGGTAGTTTCTTCTTAACTGCCATTGTATCTTCCAATTGTGTTGTATATTTACTTTCTGAGAACAAGAAATCAGAAAACAATTCACCTTGAATAATATTAAAACCTATATAATTAATAAATAAATCATCCCTTTCATGTAATTCATCTAGGTAATTAATCTCTTCATAAATATACACCATGATATCCTCTTGATCTTAATATAATAAATGATCAACATGTTTGGGGAGCTCCAGTTGTTCATCTTAGGTTTAATTGTTTTCCAAATCATTCCCCAAGGAATAACATAAGTTTTCTGAATCTGAAAACATAAAAAAGGGAGGTAATACTCAATTATATTTCAACTATTTCATGATATAATGAGTTAAGGAAAATATGATCTCCCTGAATTTGTTCATCTTCAATCTTGTCTTCATTGGAAAACACCTCTTTGAGTTGATTAGTAGCAGATAGAGGTAGGGATTCAGACTCCACCATTTCTTGGTGCTCCCTAGAAAAATCAAGGATGACTAGTGGGTCTTCTTGGACATTGGAAATTTGATAAAATTTATGAATGTATTGGGGGAGCTTATCTACCTTTTGGGACACTGCTTTAAAAACTACTTTTTCTATGTCCTCCCTTAGTCCATCAATGAATTCTTTGAATGTTTTCCCCTCACTATTTTTTTTCCAAAATAAAATCACCAGTCAAACAATAAAAGAAACACCATCCACTAGGGAATATGTTGAGTCAATAATTTTTTCACTTAACAGGGGTAATTGTTCCATGAATTAACAAAATAATAATTTGAAAATAACAAGGCATTTTGTTTGTTTTTGTTTTTAATTAAAAACAGTCAAATATTAATAATTATATTGTAGCGCTACCTCCTTGAAAATGATTCCATGCTTGACACATGCCTGTCGTAGGGTGTGGAAATTTTTTTTTTATATTCCCTAAATGTAGTATAGTGACTAACCCTATGAAGTTTCTAGTAGAAAAGTGTACACAAAATAGTTTGTCACATATAAATGGGTAACAATGGTGTGTTTTTAGAATAAATTTATAAGATAATGATTGAAAAGAAATTTCTCAAATAAAACTTATTGAAAAACTATGATATGAAAATGGTGATCCAGTCGGGTTCAGTTTCTTTATTGTAATTATATCCTATTTCAACTCAAATTAAACCTATTCTTCTATGTTGATTAATGTGAGTTTTCACAATTGTTTCATCACACTTCCTTTGTGAAATTATGATGGTCAGAGAAAACCACACCATGATCTTGACTTGGCCAATACTATATCCATGTAGAAAATTGTGGTATTTAATATCCTCAATTGACTTGGGAAATACTCGATCGGGTCCTGTTTATCTCTAACAACCAAGAAAAATCACCATGACTTTTACATGTATTGAAAATCATCGAGTACTTCACCACTAATCCCTAGTCTATTCCATAATATATAAAATGGAAATCAGTAGAGGGAGATAATGATAATTTTTCCAAGGAAAACATCAATAATATAATTAATATTCATGAACAATCACACATGATAATAAAATCTACTATATTAAATTGAAAACAATTTTTAAGACTGAAAAAATTTCTATCAATTTCATCCAAGAATGGAATCATTACAAAATAGAAAATCAACCCTTACCTAATCAATAAAAATGATTACCCACCATGGTAAGGGTTATCAAGTTGAATGGGGAAGAAGAAGGCATAAAAAACTATGGATTGGAAAAAAATAATATACTGAAATCCAAAAAGATCTTCACCTTGGTGCCTCGAATGGAATTGAATGGAGTGAGAGATGCTTTGAGAGGGAGGAGCTCTCCTACTTTTATGGCCAGAATTTTTCCCCGAATTTTGACACGTTGAAGGCCCATTAATTGAAATATTATCCTGTTGACAAATTATTGAATTTTGTTAATAATCATCTTGGGCGTTTCCCCTCAAAATCTCAACAGTTTTGGAGATGTATTCCGAGAGTGATGAATGTTTTACACTGATAATTTATTATGTCCAGTCAGACTCTTCAAATCGAAAACCTCCATAATAGGCTCCATTAATGAACCAACAAGAAACCAATTCATGAATCCACCCAGTCTTGAATGTTCTTTGAAAATGACTTTTACATCTACCCACCGAATATCAGAACATGTGGGCCAAAAATGAACAGATTATGGAAACCACATCAAAACTCAGAAGATCGGTAAACAAGTTTCTTGGTCCAACTAGTGAGCTAAATTTTAACTTCCATATGGTCAATTAATCTTTTCGTCCAATAGGTTGAAATGAATCTTTGGATCCGGAAAATCTATAAAAGAACGAATTTTTGTATTTGGATTAGTGTAGAAAATGTTATGGCCATAATACATAAATAATTTAAAACCGTTAAAAACCCGAAATGGGCCATTTTAATGGTTCTGCTCAAAATATCACCAACATCATCAAAAAGATGCAATTCATCTTAGTGTTAATTTGTTTTGGGTTTAAAACAATGAAATTAAATGTAAATTTAATTGAAAAATATTTACTCGATCACCTTCTTATAAAAATTATATCTACTCTCTTCAAGATTTATGATCCATGTCTAAATGATTTGAAGATACCATAAAAGTCAATAATATTGATCATATATTCACCACTACCAAATTCTATGGAAGGTTTCAGGTCTAATTTTTTTTAGACATATATAACATGGTATTTCTCAATATTAAACTTGTATATGTTTTTAATTTTTTATCAATTAAGTATATTTATTCATATTTAAATTGTTTAATTTTCAGGATTACCATTTCTAATCCATTAGGCCCATAATATTTATGAACCAAAATATACAATCCACTTAACTCACACTATAACATGTTCCAGCTAAGGCGGAAAATGTCCCATATCTCTAAAAACCATAATTGACTACTTATAGAATATTCATTAAAAATATTCAGTAAAATAATTTTTTTTATGGAATGCAATTTATGTTCCATTTATGTTATCCAATCCCTATAACAATTCATTAGAAAATTCTTTATAATCATGTTAGTAATAAAATACAATAGGAAAATTGACACTAAAAATAGTCATGTTATGGAAAAATGCATGGCGTATTTTTCTCAGTGTTCCTAATAATGATGCATATGAAAATTCTATTTTCCATATTATCATTTTTCCATGGATGAAATAAATTCTCAATCAGAACAATAATAATAACCACAACATAAATTTTTTTTCTCCCAATGGTGAAATAATATCAACAGTAATAGAAAAAATAGAACAATAATTATGAGTGAGGAAACTCATCCTTTAACCGAAACATGGGTTCGTACAACCCAAGAAAGACATATAACCATGTTCCAAGTGTTCCCAATATCTAATATATTATATATATATAGTAAATTAAGAACGAAAAACCTATGATACAACATTATAGATTCCTAAACCAGGATCAACATAACCCATGTCATGATTCGGTGGGTCACATGGTCTCAAGCATGCCTCCTCAAATGCCATAGGATACTGAATAATAGCAATGGTGTAAATGTTGTATGTTGCGGAGACTATACATTCATATTAGAAAGGAATAATTAATGTAACCAATAAAAACAACATTAGAATAATATTATATCACAAACACACATAACAAGAATCAGATGTTGAAGCATACACAACTGAACAACTAATAATATAATCAAAATACTTTAAGGCAGTGTATGATGTATGATACATGAAATTATTGTACAATAAAGGAACAAGTAGGTGCATGCATAGTGAAAATATAAAAAAAGGGAAATCGTAAACAAATGATGCTTCATGAGAATCCCGATCTAAATCCTGATCACCTGTTATATTCTTCATCTATGAAAAATAATATTAAAAACCAATATAAGGTAGATTTAACTAATCCATACTTATATAAGAATAGATTTCCCATACTCCAAAGGAAGCCTATGTTTTCTGTGAGGTAAAATATCATTATTCCACCACCAAAGGTGTCTACATGTAGTCAAAGTAGTGATCATAACAAAACAGTGTTAATGTATAATAGAATAAGATAAATAATACTAAAATAAATAACCAGACCACTCAGATTCATATTGGACACCTGGTAGATCTAAATACTTTACGACATGGTTAGAATTTTTGTCTGATCATGTTCTAATATATATAGTATTATTATTATATATTTTAATTTTATAATACATCCACCTATATGAACAATGTACATGCATACGTAAGAGTCCATATACCAAGAATGCTATGTCTAGTAAGATAATGGCATAACATAGACATCAAGGACCATTTTAAAAAGGCTATAATCTCAAGAAATATTTGAATTAACTAAATCCAAATAGGATGAGAGACATCATGCTAAAAAACATGGGATGTAGAGTGAGCCTCCATGGAAACACTCTATTCATGGATTGTGGTGCCTCAACCCAACATCCATAAACTATCACACCTATGAGATTCCGTACCCAATAATTATTATAATGGATCATGTTTCTTCTAGGATCAACTGGTCCATTACCATCATACACAACCTCTATAAAGGCATATTATAATTACAACTTTCATTTAGAATTAACTCCATTCCATTTCATTCATAAATCCCATTAACATATATGAGGCATAGTCAATTATAATATAATACATTTAGAATAACCACATGAGAATGATATTACATATCTTTGATACCAATTAATTCATTACAATCCATATGAAAAATTTTAAGAACGAATACCCATCATGAATTTTAAATTACATTGAAATCAACACATTCAATTTACCAAAACATGAAAAATTCACTTATAAAGATCAAGTGTTAGTTTTGTGGTTTAATGGTCATTTCATTTAAAAAATTCCATTTTATTACAGAATCCTTCCTATACAATCCATTGACCATAACCCATTAATCCAAATCATTATGACCTTGAAAAAAAAATTTAAGATAAAAGGTGTTACATAGAGGTGACATGGGAATTACTCAGTTTCATACATTTGAAATTATAAATATAAAATTAACAAACACCTATGATGTTTTTTGGTTGCATTTAACACCAATATATCATGGGAAAAATAATTTTAAGGACAAGATGATAGCTCATTTGGATTTCCAGGCATTTCAAACCCATTGTACATAATTAAAAATTCTACATGGCACACCAATGGGGTGAACATATAAGGTATGTAAAACCTATATAAAATCAAAAAAATATTAATATAAATGTATTACGGTGTTGGGGTCAACTAGAAATTATTAAATAAATATAATTATGATGTGACATATAAAGTGGAATTTGTCGATCCAAATGTGGTATTTACTGATCTTAGAAAATCGATGAATTTATCTAAGTGTAATCAATGTGATCTCAATATGGGTATCATGGTAGTGTTTTTAGTGTGAATACATCATGATATTTTCAAAAAAATTACATAAATGTTTTTTCTACATATAGTTTTATAACATGATTAATATGATCGATAATAATAACATGCGCATTTTTGTTTTTGAACATCAAAAACAGGTACTCGTATTGACCATACCTACACCAAAAATTTTCAGAATGTTATTTATGTAGTCCTAACATGCACCTGATGTTTTCAAAACCTCATATATATCTTTGAAAATAATTTTACTCCCCATAACTGATCAATGATTTCATCTATTTTCCTGGAAGTGGATATTAGTTCATAATCATGAGACGATTCAAGTAAATGTAATCAACATAATCCATGAGTATACAATATACCTTCATGGAGAAAATGATTGGTGAACCATATTGATATGTTATAGGCTATATGAACACTTTTTCCTCTAGATCCTCCAATTTATTTTTGATCTCTATAAGATCCAAATGTTCAATCCATTACTGAGGAATGATTACCAGTTTCGACCCAGGTATACGAAAAATATTAAAATATAACCCTATCAATAGATGAATACTATAGAAATATTCAGAATAAAAATATATGATACACTCCATTATGGGATAAAAAAATCATTGCTCGTAAACCCTAGACATTGTTGAAAATACTGGTGATATATGTAGTAACACTATCAATTCTTTGATGCTTCGAACCAACTCTAGTTATTCTAGAAACCATGTATCCCTTATTCACAAGCCTAATGCCCTATGGTGATATAACAATCTCCCTCTGATGATCCCTCTCTATATGATCATGAGAGGGACATAACCAGTACCTCTTAATGATTTCATTAGATCAATTCTATTTAAGGTTTATGTGATTCCATGTATAAATATAACATCCTATAATAATAGGAAAATAATTTCATCGGTGAATTCCCTTATAATTGATACATAATGGGGTACCTTGCACCATAACCCCATAGTAGTGCATGATCTCATGGTGAAGACTCATAGTTACTGACTCAAACATAAAAGTGTTAGATAGAAGTGTGTCCAATAATTTAGACACTAATGTGGAGACTACTATAATAAAATTTTTATAGTAGATGGTCCGGTGCTATTCTCCTTAGGAATAGGTTGGACTGTACGTAATTGTCATGTAGTGCAGTCATGATTCTATACATGACTTCAATAGGAAAGCCCACTCTAATAGAATAGAGAATAATATGTCTGACTGCCTCTACCTCGACAGCCACCTCATCCATATTGGTTAGTTGTAGTCCATATGAATGCATGACGTGATCCTGTTGGTCTTGATCCTGGACAAGGAGTAGGTGTATATCACCTCTATCTAGGAACATTTGGAAAAGTCATGTAGAAATTTAGGAGATCACCCATCCTACCATAATCCCTTCAATTGACTAGATCTGGGCAGAATTGTGGTTTAGTTTGTTCGACCATCTTTCTCTTGGGAAAAATAATAATGATTTCAATGTGAGGAGCTTGGCTGCTACCACCCTCTTGACCTACCTCAAAGCGACGCTTGTGCCTAAAATAATAACTACAAGAATTTGGTGATGAACCGACCTGACATTCACCTTCATCATCCCTCCTATTTTTCTACGTAATAAGGGAATGGATTACTATTCCATAAATAGTCATCAACCTGAACAAATTGACCAATCACTAGATGGTGTATACCATCCCATCCTTGAATTTCCTGGAAGTCATAAGATCATCCAATACAAGATAAAGAGTCAGCAGCTATAGCACTATGGAACAAGCATAATACACTATGACAAACATTCTCCCCTATTGTACGATCTTGAAATTGATAGTTTGGACATCCCATAGAGGCTGGTCTAGGACTTAATCATAGAATTTAATGGCCTTGAACTCTCTAGTCCATTCCATTGATGAAATTTATTGATTGATTTTCTTCTGGGAGGCCATGTTGACTTATCCCCAACACCTTAATAAAAGTAAAGTTATGTGAATAGTGATTCTATTTTTCCATATAGTGTTTCTAATCATTGTTAGGTGTAATTTTTTTCCATCAATTGGTTGGCGTACAATGTTTCCTAACATTGGTAGGTGTACATTGTTTCTAGATGTCGGTAGGTGTACAATGTTTCCAGATGTCAGTAGGTATATAGTGTTTCCTAATAGTTGTAGTTGTATAGTGTTTCCAGACATTGGTAGGTGTACAATGTTTGTAGCTGTTGGTAGGTTTATAGTGTTTCGAGGCATCACTAGGTGTACAGTGTTTTGAGGTCTTGGTATATGTACAATTTTTTCAAACGTCAGTATGTGTTTCGTATTTCCAGACATAGGTTGGTGTAATATCTTTCCAGATGTGGTTAGGTGTACAGTGTTTCTAGATGTCAGTAGATATATAGTGTTTCTAGAAATAATTAGGTGTATAATGTTTCTAGTTTTTGGTAGGTACACAATGTTTCAATCTATATGTAGTTGTACAGTGTTTCCTGATGTTTGTAGGTGTACAATATTTCCATCTTCATACAGTTTCCCCACATCAACATTTTCATTGATGCAAAATGCATTAAATGCCTTTTTAAAGGATTTAAGGCTGATTAATAGCCCATAACACCAATCATAATTTACCATTAATCAGGATTATATTACTTAGTCAATTTTCATGGATTAATGTGACCCTCATTAATGGAAATTCTAAACCATTTCAAATCCCATTAGTCTTGAATCGAATCCTTTAATTTTGGGAACCTACCCTTATCTCATTAATTCTCTTTTGTCTTAGTGTGGGGATCCAGGAGACATTATTCCCATAAGAGTTTTGTGATCGAACCATAATCGTTGGATTGTTTCTCCTTTAAGTTTATTCTTTGTGCATTCACACCCCCTATTTTGATGCAAACTACATGTGTCGAGCAATCATTGATATTTGGTATGATATAACTAGGTTCTTGTGTTTTAATCAATAATTATTATCATATTTCCCCTTTCAATGTTTTTTCATGTGATCTCCTTGTTTCTAAAGGAGTTTACTTGGGTGTCAGTTAGTGAGATAGTGTGGTGGTATCCTCGGGTGGATGTAGTTGTCATTGGGGGACGTGACAGTGATCCACTGTGTAAATCATTCTCATGTAAAAAATTTCATAAAACTTTTGAGTTATGGGATTCATGGAATTTATATTCTTTTATGTTGAAATGTTGATATATGATGATTTATCCCATTCGATCATAATTGAATTTTCATAATAAATATTTGACGTAGATAAATAAATTGGTATCGATCATGTGTTGTTGCCTTTTTTTTCCTAGATTCCATTAGATCTATTAATTCCTTTTATATCATGGCGTTCTTGATTTAAATTTGTAATGAACGTAAAATAAGATTAATTTTAATTATTTTCCCAAGATAAAGTGGTATGTAAATGACTATGTTTATTCTTATAGTAAGGATGTTTAATAGAATTAATTGATGATCTAGAGGCATGTTGATTCTTGTTGATAATAAATTAATGGTATGTAAATTAACCGATGAGATAATTTGAGATAACTTACTATTTAGGTTTCAAAATTTTAGAACCGGAAAAGAATAAATTGGTCAATTAATGAATTTTTAAAATGCTGGTTGTTTGTTAAATGTGAATGCCTTGTAGGGTTCTGAGGTACCCTTTTTATTGTAAGGTCAAGTGCCTTCTTCTTTCATTCCACTAGAGATCATCATGTGTGAAGGATTAATTCCTTGTTTGGGTCCAAGATCCTAGTTTATTTGATACTCTTTAAGGTTCTTGTGATGTGTTATGATCTCATATGGATTCTGTGAGATTTGGGAGAAGGGTGGCCTAGTGGTTATTGTAGCAGTTGACACCTAGAGTGGATAGGTGAATTATATTATGCATGTGGTGTCGGGGAGGACAATCTAGATGATGGAATGGGTTAGAAGTGAATGATTTTATGCTTGTGGAATTTTATTTTTTGTTTATATACTTTACATTCACCATTAATCAAGGAATCTGGTTTTTCTTACCCTCCTTCAATGGGGGTGAAGACATGCAGGGTATGCCACTGGCTTTTTGTTTTTAGCTTCTTGAGGGAGGATGAGCCTATTCACATGTTATATGTTCCAAATACAAGATGGGTATTCCATCTACTCATCATGTTTTGCCCATGTGTTTGGTAGCATAGAATGTTTTTTCTAGAATGTCTGCGAATATGGGAAAGTGATAATGCTATTAAAAAATGATTGAATGAATAATGTTAACCCATGCGGTTTGAACATGGTGTAATATAATGATGAAGTTAAAAGTTTAAGTAAATTTTTTTATCATTGTTAGAATGCTAATGAAATGTACTATGGAATTAATAACATTTAATTAATTGTTAAAAAATTAATTATGTTAAAGTGAAACTGATAAAAAAAGGATAATGTAATCTAATTTATCTCATTAAATTGTTGTTTGATTATAGGATACCTAGTATTACTAGTTGAAGCTAGGAGTCTGAGATATCTTAGCTACAGTTGAGTCTAAGACTAGGTTACTCCCATTGTGTTGTTTTGAGATATAATATATTTGATACTTTAATTTTTATATACACTACTCCACACTATCAGTAAGGGTAATTGACACCCCAGAGATTTTGAGCCCTTGTGGGTGTTTATTCTGACATCTCGATGGGAGGATGGATGGCTGACTACCCAATTTGGCCTTCATCACTTCTCTTGGTAGTTTAATTTACTAGTATGAACACTGGTCAATTTCCCCATTTGTGTGTGGGGAGGGTTGTAATGGATTTTTTTATTCACACACATATATTCTAGATAAATTTTCTTATGGACTACAATAAGTGAAACTCGTATAGGGTGTGATGGCTTGAGTATCCTTACTCGGTGTATGGGATGTAATGGCTTGAGTTATATTTCCTGATGTATGATACATGTTATTCGAGCATTGGTGTCTCCCATAAAATACCTATTAACATTGGTTATGTGGGCGTAGTGGTTGTGTTGCATGAGGTTCATGTTGTGGTGCTTCATCTAGGTGTCTTTGGTCATTCCTTTTTGGAGAGAGATACTTAGGAATTGTGACATTGAAGAAAAGAGAAAAAAAAGTGGGGATGTTTCAGAGGTCTACCCTTGATATAATTTTTTATATTATATATTCTTTTATTTGATACTTGGTGAGAGTAGCCAGGGTGAGGCTAGGCACATTGTTTACTTGTTTAGGTGATGAATTAGTTTGATGTGTTGTTCACTGGGATTTAGCATGCTTTCTTATCATTTTTTACAAGAGGCTCCATGGATGATCCTTCTGATTATACTGTTACAGTCACCAGATGAATATATAAACTTTTTTTTAATGTCATGTGAAGATGGTTGATGATTAGGCTGGTTACTCTATATTGGGGGGGGGGGGGGTTCAGGAGAAATTTGGGCATTGCGATTGATGTTTTGTTACATTATTTTGGTAATTGTATTTTTCCCTTATAGTTGTAGTAGTTCTTGCATAACATTACATATTTTTACATGGGTGTTATTTTATACTAATGTATGATTTTTAGTTGGTCAATTTATGTCTTATATCTATCTTTTTCATGTGTTCTCTTAGAGTTTAATGCCTCCCATTTGGGTTTTTACTATACCCTCAGTTTTAGTCACCATCCAAGGGAAAAATGGAGGTGGGACATGTGGGTAACTAACTCGCTAATAACATTGTTTTCCTAATATGGGTACACATTATAGGGAGGGGGTCATGATAGTGTGGTATCCGAGGAGTTCTGTTTGAGGGATAGGATGGAGTTTGGTGTTAGGCATTGGTGAGGTTGTATGGTTTAGTAGGGAATTGGTGTCATACAAGTAAGTAAGTGATGTAAACATTGGAGATATGATTAGACATATGTGTTTAGGTCCCCAAGTGATCTGATGGATGTACTCTTATGTTTCTAGAGACTACTAAATGAGGAAAATTGGTTTAATGGTAGAGACCTAGGAATGTATCATGAATCATCCTATTATATTATTGTGTTTTAATGGGTATACCTTGGGAATGGTTAAAATAATCTAACTAAATGAAAACAATTAATTAACTAATGTTTAGTATTCCATATTCCAGGTTTATGAGCTCTAACTATTTTTTATTTTATAGTTATGGCTCCAGGTCGACGTCCTCATTAGGTTCATGTAGATGATGTCTAACATGATACCCCATGTATATTACCATATGGCATAGGCTAATGATGATTATTCATGGAGGAGAAAACTCTGAGAGTTCCATCTTTAGATTCTGTAGATGTGTGATGGATCCATTTCAGATTTGTTCATGGAATACTTGTTGGAGGAGGTTAAGATAGCCTTCAATATGGTTAGTTCTATAAAGGAGAACTAAATGTCTTGGGTTATAAAAATGTTGTGTGGGGCAAATAGGGAGTGGTGGTTCTTGTTCATAAGGGATCGTAAGGAATCAAAGATCTTGTGGTAGGATTTTTGAGATAAGTCTATAATCAAGATTCATTCCATGACCTTGAAGGTGTCCAATCACTAGGAGATACATACCTATTCACAAGGGATATCAATTGTGCGGGAGTTTTAAATAAATTTAAGGAAAATTATATGATATGATTTGGACATGTTATGAGATGTGGAGGCTAAGTTGAGGTGTTTTGACGTGGATTTTCATCCAAATATCCAAATCTAGGTTTTCCCCGATTATGCTAAAGACATGTCATGAGGTGTTGGTGATGGAAAGAGTCATCGGGAGGTCATTTTCCATAATAGGATTGTCACGAGAGGCAAGAAGTTATGATTCCATATCATGTAGAGTTGTGGTCCAGGTTTCCTAGTTATCTGGGTAGAATAGTTTCAATTCATCCAGGGGTATGTCCCAGCACACAACATCTCATTTCTCTAGGGGCAGTGGATATCACCCCAATTTGCAGGGATTAGAACTTTTTTTCTTGTGGAGGCCTATTTAATATATAGTGAAAGTGTCTGACCTTTCAGAGTAGTCATCACACACATGGTGTTATTGTCTAGGTTCCTCCATTGAGGAAGATCCATCAGAGGCCGCAGTCATCGGTTTCACTCACATTGGGTCAACAGAGGGAAGATGGTGCAGGTAGAGGATAGCCACAATATACTCTCCATCCATAGAGAGCAGAGTGAAACTATTATGGTGTTCATCATCAGAGATAGATAGTTTGTTGTTCAGCTCGCGGTTAGCTTCATTTTCTATCATTTCTACCACTAGGAAATATATATATTGTTCTAGTTACCCTTTTCTTATATACTACTTGGTTTCTTCCTTATTTGATTCAATAGTGACACATGCCTTAATTTTTCCATCCATTTTCCATTATTTGGAACTTGAGTGAGAGAGGCATCTACTACCCTTGGAATTGACTATTCCAGTTGGTGGATAAGTAGACTTATTTGAAATATGTGGAGACTGTGAGCTAGTGTTGGGGTTGCACCACTATTTGGGAGATTTTTGATATTTATGGATAAAACCATATGATGTTTACCTTGACCTGGATTGGTTGTATTAATTATAGGATATAATGGATATCATTTTGAGGCAGGTGGTTTTCAATGATGCTGATAGAGAGCCAGTGGTGTTTAATGGTGAGCGAGTCCCTTAAATAGGTCAGAGGAATGTTCTGCTCCTGTCATACATGATAGTTGACAATTTTATTTGTTTATTGAAGGATTAGAAATAGGGGGGGGGTTCCTAGGGCCACAAAGGATTACCATGATGACTTTCCAAAAGTGGTTGTTCCAATACACCCTTGATGAGAGACAGAGTTTGGGATCGACCTATATCTAGGACAGTCTCTTACCTCTATGTCCCAATATTGGATGTCCACTTATGAGTAACAGGAGCTATGTATATAGCTCGATATTCTATTAAAGTGTAGTTTTTTGGGCCGAGAGTGTCACCATGGGGTGCAATAGTTTTGTTCCTGAAGTAGGCTGATGGATGTTTGTGGTTGTGTATCGATGACTGTCACTAAAACAAAGTGAATGTAAATAATTTCAATCCTTTTCTATGGATTGATGATTTATTTGATCAACTGAGGTGGTAATGTTTTTTATTGAAGATAAAATTGTGGTCTGTATATAATAATATGAGTTTAAAGGATGATTATATCATGAAGATAGTATTCCACTGAAATCGTGGGAATTATGAGTTTGTTGTAATGATGTTTGGTGTGAAGAATTATCTAAATGTGTTCATGGTATTGATTAATATAGACTTCTGTGAGTTCCCAGATAAGTTCAAAATGAATTTCATCAGTGACATCCTTGTGTACTCTACGTCTGAGGAGGAGTATCCAGAGTATCTTCATGTTGTTTTGGGAGTTCTTCATCAACAACAGATGTGTCAGATGTTTTAATTGTGGGATTATTGTTCTTGATAATTCTATTTCTTGGGGAATTTTATATCCCAATAGTGGGTAGCAATGTATCAATTGAATATATAATTTTTTGTGTCTTGTGAATCCCCAATGAATGTGGAAGAGGTCTGAAGTTTCCATGGTCTTGAAGGCTATTACATGAGGTTTGTAGTTAATTTTTCTTGGTCTAAGACTCCTCTGAAAGCATTTACCATGAAGGATTTTGAATTTGTGTGGACTGATCAATGTAAGTCATATTTTGAGAATCTGAATGATACATATGAAAATGCTCTAATTATTTTTCATCCAATGGAGGGAGTTTAGTTTTGTGTTTTATTTGATTCTTCACGTGTGGGGTTACGCTACATTACAAAGCATTAGAGATTAGATTTTTTTATGGGTCTTGGATGTTTTGTCCCCATGAACGCAAATCTTCCACCCATGATCTTGAGTTGGTGGCAGTAGTGTTTTCTATGATGTTCCAATGACACAACCTCATTGACGAGTGCTTTGTGGGTTTCACTGATCATAAGAACATGAGGTATTTTCTTTCCCAATATGAAATAAACATGCAGAAACATTGGTGGATGGAGTTCATACAAAAATTTTACTTTGAAATCTTGTATACAACTGGAATGTGGAATGTTTTAGCTGATGTGCTGAGCAGTAGGTCGTGTAGATATGTAGTTTGAGAATCTAGTGATTCATAGAGAGTAATATAAGAACATTTAGAACTTAATATGGATATGGAAGAATTTAGGGGTAGAGGTTGTCTTTATCAGATGATTATGCATTCATATTTGGTGCATCGAGTAGAAGAGTCCATGTTTGGGGATCAAGAGGTGGAGGTCTATAGAGACGTAGTTGTTTGTTTTTAGGCACGTAATGTTGGGTCTGAGGATGAGCACAACTAATTATTGTATTAGATAAGTCTTTTAGTTCCTTTTGTGATGTGTGATATTGGTATCATAGAGTTCTATAGATCACCTTTACCAGTGAATCCTTGCATTACAATTATGTTTCATGCTTTGAGAGGTCAGTTATAGAGTCCTGGGATAATGTGTGTAGTTGTAGAGTTTTTGTCTCGATGTTTGGCCTTCCAAAAGGTGAAGGTCGAGCACCATGTTCCCCATTGTTTGTTCTAGCCATTGGATGTTCCTCAGTTGAAGTGGGATGAAATCTCAATGGGCATTGTTATTGGTTTACCTCGAGGTCAAGGAGGCTATGATGCAATATGTGAGGTATTTGATCATTTTATGGAATCACCCTAATTCATTGTAATCAATGAATCAAGATCAGTGGAAATTTTGTTGCGGTAGTATCTGGACGAGATGGCGAGACACATGGTTTCCTGATGCTGTTTGTTTCCAAATGAGGTACTCATTTTACCTCTAGGTTGTGGTGGGGTCTCTCGTATGATTTCAGTTATCAACTATTCCTTAGCATTTCATTTCATCCATAGGTAGATGGTTAGATAGATTATACCATAAAAATCTTGAAAAAAATGTTGTGTTCTTGTGTCCTATATTTTCCTGGTTTGTGGTTGAGGTCCTAACCCCTGGGGGAGTTCTCATACAACAATATTTCTCACTCGACCATCGATATGGCACTGTTTGAAGATTTGTATGGATTAACATTCTGTTATCAATTATGTTGTACAATGGTCGGATCTTTAGTAATTTTCAGACGAGAATTACTACAGAATATGACAGAGATGGTTCAGGTGATTCATGAGAGGATAAAGGAAGCTCCATATCATCATAAATCCTATGATGATCATAGGATGAGTCCTCAAGAGTTTTATTTTGGGGATCATGTGTTTTTGAAGGTGACTCCCCTTTTTTGGATGCGAAGGTCAAGTCGTGTGAGTAAGATTTCTTTATAGTTTTTCGTGCCTTTCAAGGTGTTGGATTGTGTTTGAGCTGTGGCATATCGTGTAGCACTTCTCTCCTAGATGAGTGAGAAAAATGATATTTTCCATGTGTTATAGCTCTGTTGTTATCTTCCTGATGAATCATGTGTCATTGATTGGGGAGAAATCAATATTAATGATGATGATACTTTCTTGGAGAAGCCTATAGATATCCAGGACTACAATAAGAAGGTTTTTTTTGGTCATTTTGTCCCCTTGGTCCATGTCCTGTGGAAACACGGTGGAATAGAAGACAGTACATGGGAATTTGTGTCGCATATACATGATCAGTATCCCAAATTGATCAATGTTTATATCTTTTCATAAAAAGGCATTCGTATTTTATTAGAGACCTTTTATTTTTATGATATGGATTTATATTGTTGATTTTATGGCTCTCTCACTATTCATATTTATTTCAATGGTAGGCTATTTGGACACCATTTATAATTCCTTTTAAGATGGTTTATTAATTATTTGGGAAGAAAATGTTTGGGAGGCATCTGATGTAATGGGTCGGACCAATCTGATCTATTCCACTATTGAAATCTAGTGTTTGAGGTATTCTAAGAGGTTAAGGTGATTTATCCCCAACACATTGCCAAATTTCATGTTATGTGAATAGTGTTTCCCACCTAGTGTACAATGTTTCATAATTTCATATGGTGTACAATGTTTGAAGATGTCAATAGATGTACTGTGTTTCTAGATTTTGGTAGGTGTATAATGTTTCTGAACGTGGGTAGGTGTACAATGTTTCAAGACGTCGGTAGGTGTATAGTGCATTCTGATGTCTGTTGGTGTACAATGTTTCCTAGTGTCAGTAGGTGTATAGTGTTTCTAGACATCTTTAGGTGTACAATTATTATATATCGCTATAGTTTTTATTAATTAGAATTTTTTGATAAAAAATGCATTCAAGGATTTGATATTGGGGAGTTAAGGCCGTTTCAAAGACCATACCTCCTGTCATAATTTTCGAAAGGCATGGGAAACCCTTACTTTTTCAAATGACATGGATTAATGTGATCCAAATTAATGGAAATTCTAAACCATTTTAAAGCCCATTAGTCGTAGATCTAATCCATCAAATTAACGAACCATACCTTCTTTCATTCTGTATCTATTCTCTCAGTGTAAGGCACCCCATAAAATTTTTCCCATATGAGTGGTGTTATCAAAAATTATTCCTTGGATAATTTCCACATGATGTATCTTCATATTACATACACACCCCTATTTTGGTGGAAGAATCAACTATGGATCCATCCTTGATATAAGGTATGATCTACCTCTATTATTGTGTTTTACTTGATCATTTTTCTAATTGTTTCTCATTTCCATGTTATAGAATGTGATATCCATGTTTCTAATAAAGTTTTACTGGGTTTTGGTTGGTGTGTTCATGTCGCAACATCCTCGGGTGGATGTAGTTGTTGCAGGGGGAGGAGATCATGATCTGTTGCGGGGATCATTCTCTAGTAAATAATGTTAATAACCTTTTGAGTTAGGGAATTCAGGGCTTCTCTATTATTTTACATGAAACATTATTTTTAACATGTTTTATCCCACTCGGTCATAATGGAATTGGCAAAATGAATATTTGAACCGGATAAATAAATTGGTATCTATCGTATGTTATTGCCTCTTGTTTTTCTAGATTGTGTGATATTTATGTTTTCCATATTAAACTTGTCATTCTTGATAGAAATCTATATTATTTGTAGGCTGTTGTTAATTATAATTATTTATCAAAGGTAAATAGGCATGTAAATGAATTTCCTTATAGTTTCATTATGAATGTTTATTTGAGTTAATTGATGAGCCAGATGAATGTTGATTCTTGTTGATAAGGAATTAATGTCATGTCAATTAACTGTTGAGTTAATTTGTGATACTGTACTATTTAGTTTTACCATATTTTGAAGCTACAAATAATAAATCCATTATTTCAAGATGGAATAAAGGCTAGTTTATTGATAAAGTTAATGACTTGTAGGGTTCCGAGGTACCGTCTATCTTGTAAGGCTGAGTGAATTCTACTCTCGAGCTGTGGTAGCTCATTGCGTTTGATGGAAGAATGCCTTGTTTAAGGACATGACACTAGTTGAATTATTATTTTTCATGCTTCTTGTTATGTGTTAGGAGCTCAGATGGATATTTCAAGATGTGGCCATATGAAGGCCCAATGGTTGTGGTAGAAGTTGACTCCTAGAGTGGCAAGGTGCATCGGTTTATGCATGTGGGTTTCAGGGAGAACACCGAAGGTGATGAAACTAGATTGATGTGAATTATTGGATTCATCATGAATCTTTTGGGTTATTTATATTATTTAATTTCTGTACTGCTCAAGGAAGTTGGTCTTCCTTACCATCCTTTCAAAATATACAAAGGCACATGTGGTATGCCCCATGCTTTCTGTGTTTAGCTTCTCTATGGAGGATGACTCTACTATCATGCTATACGTGGATAAGACATGACATTTGGTCCATATACTCATCAGGTTGAGCCTCTTGTGTATGGTAGCATATAATTTTTTTCTAGAATTCCTGGGAATAAAGAAATTTAATAATACTATAAATAAATTATTGAATAAATGATATTAACCCATGGGGCCAAAACATGGTTCAAGGAAATGATGGGGTTAAAATTTAATGGACTTGTGGATCAAGGTTGGTATTATAATGAAATGTAATGTGGAATTAATAATAGTTAATTAATGGATAAATAAATAATTTAAATAAGGTGGAATAGATAAAAAACAGATAATGTAATATAATGTATGTCTTTAAATGGTTGTGTTCTTATAGAATACCGAGTCATAGCAGTGCCAGTCAGGAGATAGAGGGACATTAGATGAGGATTAGTGTAATATTTTGTTTTGAATTTATTGTGGTTATGAGTTATAGTATATATTGAATTTTTTTTCTATATGCTACTCCACCAGATTAGTTAGGGGAAATGACACCTCATTGATTCTAATCTCTGGGGGGTGTTTTCCCCAACTACTCGATGGGAGGATGGATAAATTACTACCCATTTGAATTAGCTCCCTTATCCTGGTAGTATCTTGTGCTAGAAGGCATAGTGGATAGTTTCCTGGTATATCCGTGTAGAGGGTAGTAATATCTTGTAGTTATTCACACACATATATTATGAATATTTTTCACTATGGACTATTATCGGTGTTATGCGTATAGGATATGATGGATTGAGGATCCTTACTTGGTGTATAGGATGTAATATGGATTAATGTATAAAGCCTACCATATGATACACATTATAGTAGATGTGGTGGATCTGGGAAACTACTTGGTTACATTGGTTACATGGACATAGTGGTTGTGTTGGACAAGGTTCATGTTGTAGTGCTTCACTTAGAAGTATGTGGGAATGCCTTTTTGAAGAGAGATTCTTGGGATGTGCGAGATTAGGGAAAAGAGGTAAACCAATGGGGAAGTGGTTGTTGGGTACCCGTCATATTATATATTATATTATATACTCTTGTATGAGATACTTTGTGGTGGTATAAATGGTATTGTTGGGAACATTGTATACTTTTTTAGGTGATGAGTTAGTTTAACTTATTTTTCACTATGATTTAGTTTGATTTCATTACATTTTCATCAGAGGATCCGTGGAGGATCCAACTGAGTATATTGTTATACACACCCTACATATATGTAAACGGTTTTTATGGTCTCATGGATTAGGTTGGAGTTCAGGATGGTTAATACTATCTTTGGGTGTTTTGCAGGAGTAGTTTGGGCTTTGTGGTCACTAGTATGTTACATTATTTTGTTACATGCAGTTCCACCATTCAGTTTTAGTAGTCTTTTTTGTGAGATTACATATGTTTACATGGGTTTTATTTTATTTTGAAGTCTATGTTGGATTTGGTTGGTGTATTTCTTATCTATATCTTTTTCATGTGTTCTTTTGGAAGGTAGTGCCTCCCATTTGTGTTTTTAATATACTATTGGTACTAGTCTCTATCCCATGTACTACCAGAGGTAGGACTTTGGGGTTAATGTCTCCCTTCTGACATTTCCATCCGAGGATGGATACAATTTGTTGGGAGGGGTTCATGTCCAAGAAGTTCATCATGGAATCTACCCATGCCATATATCTACGTCTTTCATCCTAGGTGATTGATTCCCAAGAATGTTTTTTTTGAATCATGTAGAATATAAGCTACAAGATTTACCCTCCACTCTAGAGGCATAACCAGATGCTTTAATATTGATTATATTGGTTCGATCCAGGACTCTATATTGCATGGTACTCCATTTACCAAAACTGTGAGAGGATGATTCTAGTGAAAATCATGAGTCCTGTATTCCATGATTGGGGTATGTCGAACTACACCTTTCATAGAGTGAATCATACACTGAAAACCCTCTCTGAATTGGGAATCAATATTTATATAGGGAACGGGAAGAGGATTCATGGTTGGCTCTATAAGAGGAATAATTGGATTCCCATGAACCTCCACATCCGGTAAATGTTCACCACAACCTTTAGGGAGTGTGGCTAGAAGAAATCATGGGAGAATGATACTAAAATTCCAAACACATGAATCATAATTTGTTTAATCAACAAATAAGACAATATTAATGAAATTATGGAATACATAAATACATCCAATAAGAATAATATTTACTCTATTCCAAATTCAAAATCTATGTTTATATGATTGGAAGTATAATGATCCATAATTTACATACATTATTAATACTTCATATTTGAATCATACTTATTACAACATATAACAAAACCATTATAGGACCGTATAGGTATAGTGTCTTTAGAAATTCGGAATCATAAACAACTGGTTCATAAATCATCTACATTATCTCCCGTTTATTTCATCATATCTATAGTACCTTTTGGAATATCTTACTTAATACCCTCATTCCTAAGTTGGGGAAAATAAAACATACAAAGGGTGAGCTCAAATGCAAAGTAAGGGAAAACTAAGGAAATATCAATCATATCATATTCTTAAGAACATAACATTTCGAAAATGTTATCCTGCAAAAGAGATCACAATATCATGACATGGGATAAATCATAGTAGTGAAATTTAATCCCAATATTC
The DNA here is from genome assembly GCA_963277665.1 of Viscum album. Lineage (NCBI taxonomy): Eukaryota > Viridiplantae > Streptophyta > Magnoliopsida > Santalales > Viscaceae > Viscum > Viscum album. The sequence continues at coordinate 632,441,676 of OY728121.1, forward strand.
ATAACATAAGACATGAAACTTTGTGGAATACACACATAAGAATAGAAAATCATTTCACATTAGTCAATACTCATTTCCAAGACTATCATTACGGAAAAATTCAATTACTGAACCGAGTTCACACCTCGTTATAGTCCTGTATCAATGAAGTGGAGTAACTTTCCATTCCAACAATGTATATCTCATGAGATATAAATCATTATCCAATGAATTGGAGGGAGATATAGGTCCCACCCATCTGATAATGAAACCATTCTTATGTGTGCTACAAAATCATTAATCATACATCATAACATAACCCATGTAATAAAAAATGGGATTCTTAAACATCATTCCATCATAACATAATCCATATAAGATAAAACTAATTCCATCATAACATAATCAAATCAATGTAATAATTGGGATATAAACATCACCCTATATTATCTTAGATAGAAATTAATTTTGATAAAACAATTGAACATCATTCTTGAGGAAAATATCCTTTCATGTTCAAAATTTTCTTTCCCTTCTCAATATGTCATACAATTTTAAACTAAAAGAATATAATTGAAAATAAACACAAAAAATTTTAAAGGAAGCTTCATTGAAATAATGTTCTATGATATCATAAAAATCCAGTAATTCCTTATATGTTAATAAAACATTCTTCTCAAACATTGGTCAGAAAATTCAAAAAGTATCTCTAACTGAAAACAACAAAATATTCCTCTAATATATTTTACTAAAAATTCACCAATAGGTAAAATTGGATTTAAAATTTTTTAGGAGGATAGAAATAATATTAAATTTTGTGTAAACATGGATGTGGATGATAAATATTCCCAAGTAAATTCTGAAGTATAAACAATCTCGGATAAAAATGAGATTGTGAGATTTTCCCTTAACTTAGGTCAGATATGCTCTGTACGTATCAGAACCTCCTGTATAATGATTTAAGTAATTTCATTGACTTATTACATAATCATATACATTGTTATCATATCATATATGGTCTTATTATTATCTTCTTATTAGTAATATTACTTTGCTACTTGTTATTCCGGTTTTCAGTGCTTCATGTTCTTATGCATGTTTTGTCAACTAAATTCTCATTCCAATTTTTAGGTTATAGCTAAAACATTTATAGAATGGTATTAGAATAAAATATATTATATTTATTCATTCAATTCATTTATATAATCATGGTTTAATGATGAACATGTAGAACAAATCATATCGCACCGTGGAGACGGAAAGTCGTATGTACGGATGAGCGACGAAATCTTTCCCATAATTATTGAATAGTATTGAAGTGGATGAAATATTATATAAAAATTAGTATCATTTTATAATAATAATATATAGTTATTATTTACACCATTATAGACATCCATGTATGGTGGTGGTGGAAAACAGATTACACCACGACGTGGAGATGGTATTTTGTATGTACACAAGCGGGGTGATTTCGTTTTTCATAGGTTGTATATGAAGGTGAAATAAGGTTATTTCATATTTATAATAACATATAAGTATATGATTGATACATATGTTATTACTTTATAATGAAACAAATAAGGAAGATTATGTAGAAGAATAAATAAATTTGAAAGATTCAGTAAAGGATATTATCTCTTCTTCGACACACCTATTCTAAACCTCCTCTTAAGGCACTAAAGTTGGACTTTGAAGAAGACAAGGACCTATAGTTTGTTTCTAGAGAAGTAGAGAAGAGAAATGTTCTGGTTTTGTCTTATCTTGAATAATAAAAATGTTGTGAGGAGGAGACGGGTGAGGTTCCTTTTTATAAGAGAGGAGAGGGGCACTTTTGGAAACCTCTAAAGTATTAATTTATAATAAACACAAACCCACCATAAAAACTTCAAAAAATGAATCAAATCTTATGATTTTATGATATAGGTTTTTAATCTCATTAACTAATAATATTTAGACATGTTGGTAATTTATTTTAAACATTATCAACATGATTTATCATTATTTAATCTATTTTATTTTATTTATGGTAATAATATTCTAAATATTAAATTGTTATAAATAATTACTTATGTATTTTTAATTGTCCATAATTGGATATTTTATGAAATTTTAGATAATATAAATTTAATTTTATAATTTTTGTATATTTTTATGATTTTCAAACAATTTTATAATATGTTATTTTTATAAAATAACAATAATATCAAATTTGACACTATTAATTTATTTGAATTTAAATAAAATCCAGAGAGAGGATATATTCGAACCAAAATATTTAATAGATTAATAACATGTCACGTTATTCTATAAAATTTGTGGAGAACATTAATTAGTTCATATAATATTTATTTTAATATTTTTAATACCATTTATTTGATATTTAAATCAATAAAATAATTTCTACATCACTATTGTGTCATCATTAATGATAATTATTTAATCCATAAAAAATATAAATTAATTCTAATTATATTGTGAAATTTTTATCTTTATGGAGACTATTTATATTCTATGTTTTATGAGTTTTATCACTGAATTAAAATTATTACAATTATAAAATATAAGAGAGTGACATGTTGTCACTTTCTATGGTTTTAATAATAATTATATCATTTTCATGGTCAAATACCATGAAATAAATCTATTCCAGCCCTTATGTGATATGGGTCTACTTTTATTCATCCAATAAAATTTTTTCAGGTGTTATAGTAATTTTATATTCTTATATTTACCCTTAATTACCCAATTTACCTTTAAGTGTAGTAAATAAAAATTACCGTAGTTACTATTCGTAATGTCAAAAATATAAAAGTAACATATTAACATAATTTTGACCCACTAAATCCAAATATTTTTCAAAATTCAAAACACAGATGTTGTAGTAATTGATTTAAAATTAATCTCGTTGTTACGAAAACAGGTTATTAAAAGATAAAACATTGTCAAAGATTGAAATTTTTTACCTATGAATTCAATGAAAAATTAATGGTAATTACATACATTATATTAAATGGTAAAAATATATTCTATTTATACATTAAAACAATTAAATTTTATTATTTAACCATATACATTATCTTGGTGAAAAATTTGTTTTTAAGAAATATTTAGAGTATTTTTACTATTCATCAAAATATGAAAGTTATCAGAAAAGTATAAAAAGTTTATCTAATGTAATGTTTTATATACCGATTCAAAAGAAGAAGTTTATTGTGTAAAATTGAAATTATAAACATGACAAAAATTATATTTAAATTGGGTGACCAAGTAAAAAGTGTTAAAACTATTTTTTAAAATAAATATTTTATCGAAAAATTGATTTTGTTTCCATATATCCTTCTAGAAAATGTGTCAGATGAATTATAATGTTATAAAATTTAAATTTCCGTTATTTCTATTCATAATTTCTAGATCATAATATTATAATAATATATCCTTGTTGAGTGAAACTCGGTATTGAGTACAACACAAGTTATCAAGGAAGTTTGCTCTTGCGTATAACGCAAGCCAAACATGTGTTGTGTGTAGTGAAAGATTCATTTTGTGTTGCGTATAACATAAGACATAAAAAATATATATTTCTCATAAAATATCAGGGTGTTGCAGGAAGATTCCATAATAGGCAATATGAATGATCATAGATACCCCATTATCCATGACTAAAGAAGGGTTCAAGTGTAAGTCTTAGTTATAGACAAATATATGATTAATGTTTTCAATTTATAACTCATCATCGATTTAATTTGTTCTTTTTCAAACACATTTAAAGATATTTAAATGGTTGAATTTAGTGGAATACACTTGTAATCTATAATAGTCCATAATCATTATGAATCAAAATTTAGTATCCAAATAACCCACAAAATAATGAATTCTATATCATGCACCTAATTTCCAATAGCTCAATCTACCCTAATTGTCTGCTTGAGGTTTCTTCATTATCCTATTCAAAAAAAAACGTTGTTAGGTTAATGCATTCACATTAAGTATATATTATGTTTTACAATCGTTTTATGAAGTTTCAACATAATTCAATATAATTAAGGCACTAGTAATATTCAATAGGAAAATGGAAGCCATAAATAGACGTGATATGGAAAAATTCATGGAATGTTTGTCTATGTGTTCCTTATAATTATGAATATAACAATACAATTTTTTCAAATAGCATCAGGCTAGGGATGAAATAAATTATCAATCACAATAATAAAAATAAACCAAACAATGAATCTGTGTCACCTAATGGTGAAATGATATCAATAATAATTGGAAAAAATAGAACAACACTTATGAATAAGGAAACTCATTCATTACCCCAAACATGAGTTCATGACACACATGTATGGATTATGACAATGTTCCACGAATTACAAATATACAATATATTGCCTCCAAATAGAAAACTAAGAACAAAACCCTATGATTCATCCTTGTAATGTCCCAACCCAGGATCCAATTAACATGTGTCCTGAGCCAGTGGGTCAGATTGCCACATTCATTCCTCCCCATAAGCTAGTTGCTACCAAAAAATTTATTGGGTGTAAATGTGGTATGGTGGGAAACAATACATTAATATTATAATTGAACAATGAAAAAACAGTTAAAAACAATAGTAGAAGAAGTATATATCACAAACATACCTAAAAATAATCAAAAGCGGAGTCATAAAAAATTGAACAACTAATAATATAATAATAATCCTCTATGGAAGTGTCCGATTAATGATGCATTATATACTGATGCAAAAAGGGTACAAACTGATACAATCGAGGTACATAATAGTAAAAAATGGGAAAAAGGAAAATTTCATGTATATATAAGAGGACATATATTGGAATATTTTTGCTCAATAGACTAGGGAATAATACCAATATGGTGAGATAAATCATGAAACATCACTTGGGATGGATAGTGAGCCGCCATAGAATCAAGCTAATCGTGTAGTATGGTACCACAACCCAACATCCATATAGAATTACTAGTGTGATATGCCATAGTCAACAACCAATATAAGGGATCATGATAACTCCATGCTCAATTAGTCCCTTTCCACTGTACACAACCTCTATAAAGTTTCATTATAATTATAACTCAAATGGTGCATTACCTCTCATCCATTTCTTTCATATAGACCATATATATATAAGGCATAATTATTTATTACATAATTCATAAGTAATAACCTATTATAAATGAAATTATACATTTTTATGAAATTAATTCAATATAATACATAAGACTAATTTTAAGGATGGAAACCCAACATGAATTACCCATTACATTAAAATCAACCCATTCGATTTACCAAAACATGAAAAAATCACATACATAGATCAAATATAAATTGGGTGGTGTCATGGTAAATTCATTTAAGGAATTACACTATATTTCATAAGACATTCTATACATTCCATTAAAAATAACCAATTAATTAAATTCATTAAGACAATTAAACTCAATTTATAATATCAAATGGGTTACATAGAGGTGGCATGGGCATTTTCCAATTTCCTACTTTTCAAAGTCTTATTATAAAAAGAAAAAAACATGAAATAGGGTCATTGGGTTCCATTAAATAGTCATGTATCGAAGGAAACTGAATTTCAAATTCAATCCATTAGATTATTATATTTTCTGGGCATTTTGAACCAATTGGTCATAATGGCCTATTCTATTTGGAAAAGCCATGGGGTGACAATAATAGTTATGGAAACCCTCTAAACCATTAAACAAAGATCACTAGACATGAATTAATGTTTGGGGGTTCGTTAGAAGTGAATAAATAAATATCATTAATATGATCTAAAAAAGATTACATGGGGAATAATGACACAATTATGAAATGAAAAAACACAAAGAGAAAATATCATGCCCACCTACCTCAAGGTTGTAGATGACTCCTAACTCAAAATCAACATACTATTAAGAGTAGGTTGGAATTGATCAGATAAATGGTCTAATTCCTAAATATGAATGAAATTATCCAATAAAAAAAATAATTAAATGTATTTGAATATTAACTTGGATAGGAGTTGAAACACTAGGGGGCTTACGATGGTAGATCCCATGCTTCCGACGGATCGAAGAACAACCACCACAGGAAGAAGTTATCTCAATTCCTACCATAAGGATAATATGATAAAAAGATGTAGGGGATGGGTTTCTAGTCCACTAGAGTGATGAGGGAAAATTAAATAAGGGCTTATGTCAAAATATTGTTAAAATAGTAATTATATCGATAAAGATTAAGGTGCATGGTTTGGGTGCATTGTTTGTTGAAACCATGCACAAAATATGCTCAACTCACTACTACATTGGGTACGCCAAAAAGGTTTATTAACTTTGATAAAACCATGTATAATTTCTCCATCCCACGTCAACAGCAATCCACATGGCCATGCACCATAGGTTGAATGGCTGCCAAAAAAATCATGTAACCTAGTCTCTTTTTCCCATTTCAGAGCTCTGGGCTCCGAACAAGCCATGAATGCACCCATGACCTCTAGACATGATTAATAATATATTATTGGTCCATTAAAGGTATTAAAATTTAAAACTAATTATTTTTAAATTATTTGAATATATGGGTCAATATAAATCAACACAACATGTACGATGTTTTTATTTTTAAAAATACAACCCGGGGAGAAGGGTTTTCAGGATGGAAAATATATTAGCACAATAAAATTCCATTATATATATATATATATATGATATTGGAGTTACAATTAAACATTAAATATTTTATATTATGATAGGATAATAAACAAATAATAGTTAAAATGGATCAAAGGATGATTTTACCAATTGAATGTCTTCTCCATGGAATCCTCCTTTTCACTTGGATTTTGTCTTTTGGTAAGAAAAGGTGTATTAGATAGGGGAAGTGGATTGGGAAATGATTTTTATGATTTTATACAAGATTCAGTACATTAAGGGTATGAGGAGATGGGGTGGTGAGGGGTGGCCTTTATAGGGGGATATGGGTGTTTTTTGATTATTTATTTTAATTATTTATTATTTGGGAACATGATTTTAAGTAGTGTTAATTTTTGTGACTAAATATATTAACTAGAGAATGTGATATATGTCCAATGGGATTTTACCCAATCCATACAATATCCATAAACTAAATATTCATTTATTTACTTTCAATATTAAATATTGAAAATTGTCGTATGTCAATATTCATAAAAAAAAAATCATTTACTTTAGAAAAACCCAAAAATATCACGATAATAAAACATAAATGTTTCAATTTTAAAAATGGAATACTTTTTTTGAATTTTTTTTCTAAGTATTATACATCTAATTTTTAATTAATATCATGTTTTATTTGAAAAATACATATTTTAATATTATAACAGATTTTCAACACTTTGAAAAATTAATTATGGTCTCATAAATTTATTATATAATTATAATGAAACAAAATATTTATTTCTATATCTATTTTATAAAAATTAATTTTCATTTGAATATTTATATAAATTTTAAAATATTAAATAAACATTTACATTTGACATAAATACCAATACTTAAATTATTATTTTTAAAATATCTATTTACTTATTCATTGATATAAATATATCTCATTTTCTTTTATGGGATACCTAAAAATTATTTATTCATTCATAGGTGAGGTTATAATTATAATGTGTAGATTAATATTCCTAATAGTAAATTTCATATTCCCACAGTTGTGTGAATATTTAAAAGTATATGACGACTTATTTTGGTTGTGTTCTTGCATGTAAAATAGCGAATAAATTGAATTTTTTAAAAAGATACGCACCATAAAATATTGTGGTGTTATTTTCTTCCCTCCATCAAAAAGTTGTATACTTAATATTTATTCAATGGAAGCTCATAAAATGATTTGGGTTGTTATTCATCTTAGTTATATATTGTTACCACATCTCCTCATAATTTTATGGTTTCTCCGTTGATCATTTACCCGTTGAGTTAGCCGATTTCTGAAACATTTCTCTCTACTGTCATGAATATTGATATTCTCTTCATTGTAATGAAAATTAGTTTCTAGTTCAATTTCATCATAGGTGAGTAAATTCATTTGGTTGGAATGTACTTCTTTAACAATGTGATTTTGAACACATCTTGTAACTTAGAAAGGATGGGTGGCATCTCCAAATTATAAGCCACAACTCAAATTTTCATAAGAATTTCAAAAGATCCAATGTTATTTGGTCTTAGATTCCCTTTCTATATAATTATTATACACCCTTCCATTGATATAGTTTGGTAAATACTTGATATCCCACTAGAAACATCAAATCCTTTCTCTGGTTGTCAGCATAACACTTTTTCCTACTTTGACACTCTTTAATATGGGTTTAAATAGTATTTACCTTTGTTATTATTTCCACCACAATTTCTAGGATGACAAGCATCCTTTCACCAAATTCATCCCAACATGTTTGTGGATGAAATCTGTTTCCATAATATTCATTATATAGTTACCTTTAAATACTTGAATAGAATTTTTTAGCAGGAAAATTATACTGATGGTAAATACTAATATCACATACCATAAAATTATCATGTTCTTGATCTCAACATGTCTGGTAATGATTGAATACTCCTTCCATGCTATCAGTTGGTTTAAGGGTTATACCCTGTACTCAAATGTAGCTCAATAAAATTCTTAGAAAAAATGTTTCATCCACATACCTATATACATGGTTTTAAAAATATGGCTATAGTTGGCTATGACCATGGTTGTGTGGCCTATATCCATGGTTTTTAAACCATGGCTATAAGTAATTTTTTATTAGGATATAGACATGATTTTAAAAAACATGACAATATCCCACACATATAGCCACATTTATGTGGCCTATAGATACATTTTTTTAAAACGTGGCTATAAGTAATTTTTTCGAAGGCAAATAACCACGTTTTTGAAAACTATGTCTATTGGACTCCCGACCATGCACACGAAAAAATCATTCCTACCAAAAACCGACATGAAGAACTTTTTCCTTGGTTTTTATGATATTGGGATGGGTTTTTATAATATATATATCATATTATATATATACAAAGGCCATGTTTTTGTTGTTTTTAGGGTACTGAGATGTGATGTTAAGGTGTAGGGATTGAATCCATGTAGTCAAAAATTATTTTTAGGCTTTTGCCACAATTTTCTTGGTCTATATACAATGTTAAAACACTAGAAATAGGCCACCTATTTAGAACTGTTAAAACTGTGGCCATAGGTCAACTTCCAAATTTTAAAAATGATATAGCCATTTTCATGGATAAAACCATTTCCATAGGAAAATCCCTACTTCCACAACTATGAAACCCACGATTGGGAAAAATCATGGCTGTAGCCTATGACCACAGTTTTCAAATTTATTTCCCTGGTACCAAATCATGGTAATATCCCATATTTTAGTTGTTATATGAAAAAAATTTTTAGTACATTTCCAGAATGATGATGAAAAATAGGGAATTGGACCATAGATAATCGAAATAGGTGCACTATGATGACATAAAATATCATTTATATAGAGTCATGAAAGGCACACTGGTGGGAAATTCTCCATTATATATATCTGTTTTGTAGATTCGTTATGTTGATAAACAATTACCCATATTTAATCATTCATTCTTCGAGTCTTTGGTAATATAATGTTGAAATACATAGTATTGTCATCCAATTTCTATATAGTAATAGGTAGAGGATGGATGAATCCTATAGTATGTCCCCATTAATTCATCACATGTGGAAAAAATACACATCTTGATACATAATAAACAACTTCACACTTCATATTATCTAAAAAATGATCCATAAAATCATTATTCATCTTGGTGAAACCATGGTGTGTAGAGGAATTCGATCTATGAGCATCATCCACTAATTTCCATTTTATATTGGGTATAGAGGGAACAGAAAGCACCTTCTCAAATTTCAAAATACCAGAATCATATAATATTTCTACCAAAATACCATCATTCAAAGAATTATATTCCATTTTAAAATTATCATGTTCAAAATGAGATCATATTTTATATTCCAATAAAAATATATTAACAACCTTTTTAAAAGGTAGTGATGTTTCATCATTCATGATAATTTCTATATCCAATATTACTTGGTCTATGTACATAATATCCCTATCAATCCTAAATTTTTTAGGGATCTATAATCCTTTATCATCAATGTATATGTTATCTTGTTTTCCTTCCCGATGTTTTACTGTACTGAACAATCATAATCCTTGAGTAGCTTAATCAATTTCATCTTTATCATGTTGAGTTCGTTCTGTGAGAATAAATAATTCAATACTCTGATGATATATATATATATATCAATTACATAATAATAGAGGTAGTGTATTCTTATCTTCAGAGAAAATATTACTATTGATAACTCATGACAATGTGTTGGATAGTTATGTTCATGAGTTTTTAACTTCCTTGACGTATATGAAATAACTTTATCATTCTTAATAAGTAAACAAAAATTTATTTTATTTTATTCTACATTTTATATCATTATTCTTCAATTTACAGATGGTAGAGTCAATTTCGAAGAATAAACTAATCTCAAATTCAATTATTTAGGGAATTATTCACAATTATTTATCCAAATAAACATAACACCATTATTAGTATGTTTGGTTAAAAGTTACCTAATCAAGAAAAATTCAAAACATAACACCAATAATAACCTGATAAACCAATGAAAATACATACCTCAGTTATTTTATTATTTTTTAAGCCATTCATTGATCACCATTGTATTTATAGGATCAACACAGATTCCATCCTATTTTGAAATATGGTAAAAAATAATCTATTTGAATAATTAATTCACACTTTTTAAACATCCTATATATATATCTTTAATTCATATAGTCTCCAAAACAATCTGTTTGAAGTTCTTATAGACCTCATTGATTTTGGGGTACACCATGATATCAATAATAAATACCACTATGAGATTATCAAGATATTATAAGAATAATCTTCTCATCATATCTATCAAAATAGAGGGTGTATTAGTTCATTAGAATGGAATTACTGTAAAATAATAATGTCCATACCTTGTTCAGAATACTGTTTTTAAAATATATTCATTTTTTATGATCATTTAGTGATATCCAAAATGAATATCAATCATTGAAAATTATTCATCTCTATGAGTTTGGTCAAATAAGTAATCAATGCAAGGAATAAGATACTATTTCTTAATATTAACAGCATTGATATCCTTACAGTCAGTGGACAACCTCATAGATCCATCATTCTTATTAATTAAAGGAATACGAGCTCCCCATGTTGAAACACAGGGGAATATAAATCCAAAACCACTCAATTTATATTGTTGTTTTATTGACTCTTTTAACTCCACCCTGTCCATTCGACGAGGAGTATTTGATATAGTTAATTAATTAGTGATTAAATCATTTGAAAACTCAACTTCCTACTCTAGAGGATGTACATGTAATTCCTCTGGAAATACAGAAATGTATGCAAGTACAATAGGTACACACCCAATTTAAATTTCACATTTTTCATCTCTAGGTTTTATATTCTCCTCTTCTATAAGAATCTCATTTTTAATAGCTACTATAGGTGGATCTAGTTATAACTAAAATGATGATGTATCCCCTCTCTAGATGAGAATTTTATATATCTTCATCAAGCATCCTAACTTTATTCACATTCAAATAGATTTTTTCATTTTAATTTGAAATCATGTCTATACCAAGGATTATATCATAACAAACCATAGGTATTATAATAAAATATTCAATAATAGAATTATTATGTGTCATAATATGAACTACTTGGCATATATCTAATGCAATAAGGATTCAACTAGGATTTATGAATGATAAATCCCATGTTATGGTGAATTGGAAATATCTATTTATTAATGAAAACAAGTAATATATATAAGAAATTAGAAATCATGAATCAGATAGAGATTTTGAAATTTTTTGAATGTGATCAATGTACCTTCTGCAACACAATCAGGAACTTCAACCTCATATGTTGTGAATGCATATGCATGGCATGGTTCCCTTGACCTTTTCTAGGGACTTTTTACTTGAAATCTAGGAAAATAAATTCTATAGTGTACCATATATTTATCACAATAGCATTGCACATTGAATACTTCTTATTTTTGTTGCACTCATCAACAAGGTTTCTTTTTTTTCATCTCACTTTTAACAAATTATCATTCCCAATAGGCATGTTCAATGATTTTTATTTCCACATTTTTCGTGGAGTAGAAATTGTTTTCTTCCCATACTTCTTTTTTTGACATTTTATTTTCCATATTACTCAGTAGCCCTTTTATTTTATTTCATTACCTTATAATCCATATAGAATGGAAAATTATTTCTCCATCTTGATGGAACACGATACTATCTCATTAAATTATGAGAGTTTTTTAGAGAATAGTGACCTTCATTGAACTATCTTAAGACCATCAACGAAATGATAAATATTTCTCTTTGGATTATGTTTGTAGTTTCCAACAATATTTTTTATCATTGAAAAGATTGATTTATACATAGAAATGTTTTCATCATCTTTTATCTCAGAATAAATAATTATCTCTCTATGTCCGATCATTGTATAGAAGGGAAATATTTTTCAACGAAAATTTCATTAAAATACATCTATTCTATATTTCTAAATTCATCTTCCTCCATTGTGTTTTGAAATAATGACCATAATTGATCAACATTTCCTGAGGGATGAAAAACTGCCATTATAACCTTCTCCAATTCATCACATCCCTATGTAAGAAATATCTTATCTAAGGAACGTATCCATTTATCAGATAAAAATTGGTTTTCAGTCCACTAAATGATGGAGGTTAATGTCACATGATGTGGTCTATCATTGTGAATCCATTTTGTGGATCAGACTGATATATGTTAGTATGTATACTATTCATAAACTATGTTAGTTGTCCCATTATAGTTATAAGTTGGTAAGCTCTAGTTGAAGCTCCATATCCCACATCATTATGATTCATATGAGGGAAATATATACATGGAATAATTTTATTGATATGATCTATATTCCACCAACCATGTTATATATCTAAACAATGGAATACTCTAGATTAAATTATTAATTTTTAAACCTAGTGAAACACATAATCTTTTTATTTATCAATAATATCAAAATAATAAGTTTGGATATTATGGGAATCTTCTCAAAGTTAGTTATATGGTTTTTTTTTTGTATTCAATGTTTTCGTAAACCTATATTCCAAATATTCTTTAAAAAATGCTTCAGAACAACATTAAATGACCTGACCCTATTAGCATAGATCCATCGGCTTACTTTTATACATTGGTACTAAGAACAAATGAGTGTATCCCAAAGGACTAAATAGTTTAGTATCTTTAGAAAAATATATACAAGCATACGTATGAAATGAAAATTTGATATTGAATATATCATAGTATCTATATTATAGACACCCCTAAAAACCTAGATTATCATTTCATGTCAATAATAATATACATCCTGGAATCCGGGTAAAATGTATGAAATGGGCGAGATAAGATGTTCTGTAAGGGTATGAATATTGTAGAATCTATCATGAATGGATGCTCACATTAAAGAAATTATATTAACTAAAAACACATTACATTAAATTGTAATCTTGACCATAATATCAAAGGAATAATTTTTGATTATATTGTAAATTAAAAATATTTTCATGAGAATAAAACTCAACAAGGGATATTATAATAGTTTAATAATCACATGGATTATCCATAACTAATCTCATAATTAGTTAATTCAAAATTTGGGACCTCATAAACATATATTCAATCCTTCAGCCAAGTCACCATATATAATCTAGTAAGACACCAGACAATACCCAAACTAGTGTGTCCCTTGATACCTACTGATGCATGAAGGGGCTATAGCAGGACCCTCCCATAACATACTATTTACAATACATTACATATGTGAAATGGAGAAAAATAATAATTATATACATTTATAGTTAAACAATCATATTAAATGTTAACAACTTTTCCAAAAATTACATAATCATAAACCATCAAATGTAATATGGCGAACTGTATTAAAATAGAACATACATAATTAGAATTATTATAAAATTAATGAAAATATGGTAGATGGTATCATAATACATCAAATTCTATTTAAAATAAGATCCAACAAAGAGTGATGACATAAAAGAACTCTAATAAAATAATTGATAACTTCATGAGATAAATAATAATTTACCTAAAAATCACTTATTTAGAAAGTTGTATAATTGTAAAAGAAAATTCTTCATTGAAAATATACATTTAAAATTTTAAAGGATCCATAAATAAATAATTACATCACTAAAGTATGAAAATATTAAAATACTCTATATTATTTTGTAAAAAAAATCTTTTAAATATTTATAAATAAACATTTAAAAGAGTATTTTAAAAAGAATCTCTGAGCTTTAAATGAATGAATAGATTCTATGAATCATATATAAATACACACAATATATGTTTAAGTAATATATTTTATAATAAAAACTAGTTTTACATATAATAATAGCATGAAAGAATCTATTGATGATATGTTTAACCAAAACATTTGAAATTGGGTTATGAATTCCCATAACAATTTGTAAACAGTCGAACTATTTTCCCCATAAACATAATGATAGTAAAATGAATCATTGGATTAATAAAGTTAAATTTATATATGATATGATATATCAAAGGTCATTATACCCACACAACACACCAATAATTAGTGGATAAGAAGTCATTTCTCATAGGAATAAATGTGAGATGAGAAACCCTTAGTTTAAGTCTGAAAGCATTATAGACTTTTAAATAATATCATGAATAATCAAACTAGATTAAATAATTTTATCATTATTAACCAATTAAAAAGTTATTCGATTTATAATATTTATTTTTTCATTTATGGAAATTTTGAATAGTTTTAATAATTAATTCTTTTTATTCTGAGATCATTCATTTTGTGGTTTTATGGTCTGTTAGCTTTAGTATAAATATGAGAGTTCATATCAAATGGGAATAAATTATCCAGAAGACAAATTATCTAGTATTCAATAAATTCCATAATTTTATATGATCTCTGATATTATTCGGATATATGGTATAAGGATGATTCATTTGATAAAATGTTGATTAATATTTCATAATTTATTATTGTAGTTTTTATTACCATCACAAACCTATTTTATTTTATTTATTATTCTATTTGTATATTGGTTACAGTATGTGGTATAAGTTATTATATGTATATTAAAATATTATTTTACCAGAATAGTGGTTTTATTACCATCCTTGATTGTGGAAACAAAAAATTAAAACTCATTGTCTATGAAGGTGGTGAATCGACACATCCAAGATGAGGTTTTTGATTTTTTAAAAAAGGAGTTGAGAATGGGATATATTGATTGATAATATATTATAAAAAAATTATTATAACATATATATTTTATAATAATGCTACCTTGCCTCTTTTTAAAGGGGGTGATGAAGGATAAGAAAGAAAATTAAATTAAAAGAGAAAAAAGGAGGATTTTAACTCTTGAATATCATATCCTTATAAACCATCTTAAGACACTTTGTTTTATTATTTTGGTATAAAAAATTGTTGTTATATATGGGTAGTATTTTTTAGAATGATATTGGGTGTGTTTTTTAAAAGATTCACATAATTGAAGGTTTTAAGAGAAGGTGTTGTACTTATAAATGAGGAGAGTTGTGTTTTTGTCATTACTTTTATTTATTTCTTCATTTGGATCAAGACTATCGATAGTATATGTTATTATGAATTAATAATGTAAATAGATAATTTTATTTATATCACATGTTTGATTAAATCATACACAAATCATCCATTTCCCTATAAGTCATTTTTTTACTTAAAATGTTAAAAATCATAAATTGTCATATCCAACTATTCACAAAAATTAAACTATTATAGAAAAAACACAAACATTCACAAAAATAAATTTTCAATGTTTAAATTTAACAATTAGACTCCTTTCTATTAAATTTAATTTATAAATATGTTAAATTTATTTATTAAATAAAATAATCAATTATTCAAAAAATATCGAATTTTATATGATAATAGATCTTTCATCACATTGAAAAATTGATTATTGTCTCATAAAATTATATCAAAATTATTGATAAAAAATTATCTTCTAAATATATTTTATTAATGTAAATTTTCATTTAAAATATTTTATCAATATGAAAAATATAATAAATATTTTTGTTTCACAGAAACACTAACACTAAGTTTATCATTTTTAAAAAATTTATTAGCATATTTGATGATAGAAATATTTCATACCTTCCATTATGATATACATAAATATTATTAAAACTTTCTTGGGTGAGTTTATTAACCAAATGGAAAGATTAATGTTTTTAATTATCACTTTACTTTTCCAAAAATCATATAAATATTTAATAGTATATCCAGTTTCGTTTGTTCTTGGTGTTACATGTAGGCTATCGAATAAATTGTATTTATTTATAAAGATACTTACAATTAAACATTGGGGTGTTAAACATAGAAATTAATTAATAAGTTATTTCTCTTTCAACTTAATGAACATCCAAATATATATATAGATACATATCATAATGTTACTCAAGGAAAATAATCAGAAAAAGAAATAATCACATATTTATTATTATAAATTAATTAATATTTTAATTCAATTTTAAAAATGTATTTTATTATCAAACACAATAGGTTCCAATCAATAAAATATGTTTTCAATGAATTATTTATCAATATAATGTGATTTAATTTTCTTTAATAGGGAGAAAACATGATATGTACTTATGAGTTACACATCGTGTATCTTGATTGTTGTTTACAGGAGTTACTCTCTTGGGGATTCTTTTTGTACCTCGACTGGACATCAGAGGGTGTACAAACCATCTACCATACTTAAATCTCTCTTTCTATGTGTTTATAAGTCCTGCTAAAGAACATAGTTTGTTCTTCAGTTCCTACATAACTATTTGTAAAGAGAGATACATTCCAGGTATATCTCATGTCGTATGACCATGTAACTCATTGAATGGATCTAAATGCATTTCAAAATTGTGAAATGATAAACTACATGTAGTATAAATTGAAAAAAATAATATATAACATTTATTCTCCAGGTTTTTAGTCTCACATATTTGGACCATGTATAGTGGCCACAATGATTTCCCAAATATCACTACTCACCCATGTAGACAACATGACTTGTATTCCAGCTACACACTATTTAATCCAAAAACCCATTTTACAATCTTTTTCATTATATACAAACTGTCCAAAAAATTCACCATTTTTATTACTGTTTGGAACTTCATGTATCCTATGACACATCCAGATACATATATCTTAGGTAAAGGGCATGTACTCTCACTATATTCCATTAAACACAGTCTAAATGTCTATTGATTTGGATATTATTTATGGAATCTAAAGTAGTTCTTCATATATTCTAAGACTTTTAATAAAATGAAACACTGAACTGTGATGATTAATATTATAAATAATGTTATTTCAAATCAATTTAAAGAAAAAATAAATGAAATGAAATATTCAACCATGACAGTTCATATTGATAATTACTAAAATTCAATGTTATAAATTTAAAATAAGGCCACTCTCATAACACTTATTGGTTTCAGGTATAGTAGAAGTGCCTATGGTGGAAGATAAACTAAAATTTCATTTAATACTGAGTTTCCTAAAACCCCTGTGAAAATAAATAATTTATTTTTTATAATTAATTTATATAGATCTAGAAAAAATGATTATGTCAAATTAGTATCATATCTTTGATAAAGATATTCATCTTTGGAAAATAAACTATTTATTATTACCTTCATTGTGTTTTAAGGATTCAAGTGTAGAGTACCAATATCGATGATCTATAAGAGCTCCATTGATCTCTGAATAATTCCAAATGATTTTAAGGTGATAGCATGTATAGTCAATTATATTTTGTTTCTCATATTGACCACTTATCCTTGTATCTCAAAATAATAAATATTTTATTTCATGTTATTGAAAATTAGAGTGAGAAATGAATTTGAGAGAGAAATCCATTGGGTGCATTCATTCTATATATCTCGAATATCCCTGGACAATAAAAGTAACCATCTATTTAGAAATCTATAGACTATGATAAAATATAATTTAACTTTATGTCGTCCCTTAAATAATATAATATTTATTTATTTAAACCCTATGAATATAATAATAATAACAATATTATTATATTATAGGGTGTGTTTTAAAATACAAAAAAACAAATACAATTTTACTATCGTGTTAATTTTTTCACCCAACATATTCCTCTTTCATTCGAAATCCTTTAGCATTTATTGAACACCCGAATAAATATATTAAATATTTTATTCATCAATAAATATTAGTGATTGATATAATGGGAATAAAATTATTCCTCTATCTTGAGAAAAATAATTTTCCATTCATAAAATTCAAACAGAATTTAATCAAGATCAATGAAAATCCACAGTGTGTGATCGGTTGGATTATTTCTTATTGATGTTATTGGGTATCACCTAATATCCAAGGTTACTTTCTAGAAATGTTTCAAGGAACACAATATAAATATCATAATATCACCATGATGACTACCAAATATGAATGGAAACTGTTTAAAATAATCTCTTTGTCAAAATATCTCTTCAAGAAGGTATATCATATGTGACATTATTAATATATGCTCGATAGTTATTTCAATGAATATATGAAATAATAATTTTGTTTCAAAATGTCTATAGAGCTTAATGGTGCTATTCTATTCTAATAAAAGGGCCATGATTTAAGATTCTACAATTACGGAATGGAAAAATTCGTCCTTGAATTATCTATTAATAACATATCATTCAATATGAAAAATATATACCCTTATTCGCAAAAAAATATGGTATAAGAGTTTTTATCAGTAAATTCATTTTCCCAAGTTAGGAAATGTATCAAAATATAATCATTAAGTCTATAGACCATAACACACACTCACATATAGGAATATCTAATTATGAATTTTCATTTAGAATTCGTTATGGGGGACTATTATAATTATCTACCATTTTGTTGATTTCCATGTTTGAAATTCACTAGAATAAACCTCATTTAGTTATGATTACTCTGACATGATGGTCATGTTATGTGTGTCCCATTATAGAATTTAATATAACCATGGAAGTTTATTTAAGAATATTGTTATAGCATTTTAAGGTTTTCATTATTTTAATAACTAATATGACTGTATCAATGCAATGGATAATGTATGATATTCTTACACTAATTTCATGTCAAATAATTAACAATGTGTAATAATATGATATTGATATTTAAATAATAAAATATAAATTTAATTTATGTAATAATAGTTGGTCCTAGGACACCAACTGCAACAACATGTGTATATAGATTTCACTTCACATGTCTGAATATTCGTTAACTAAATATTTATAAATAAATTGATGTCATGTTTCCATATGTCTATGTAAAAATGGTAGAACACAACAATGGGAGAATACTAGTATCATGATCTCCATAATATGTATAAAATTACATCCTTTTATTTAAATATATGAATTATTCCACAAACTAATAGAATAGTGTCTGGTGACATGTCAAAAAAGATACGTGCATTATGACTGGAAATTTAATATAATCACATAAAAAAGAATATCCAAAAGAAAATTTTCCAACTCATAGTATAATAAATTATTATATTAATACTATATATACCAATAGACATTTACAAGGAAAATTAAATGAATATTTCAATTGATGAAATTAAAGGATATAATTCGATTATGATTCATTGAGAATGTTGAAAATCCAAGGACAATGAACAGTATATATGGATTATTTAATTTTAGGTATGGATTTTTTAATATGATTGGGTATTTATGAATGGTACTTATGGAGAAAAATTAATTAGACCATATGAAAAATATTTTCCAAGAGACTATTTTAGATTTTAAATCAAATTTATTTAACGGGATTTTACCCACGACTATTTTGAAATTTGTTTTCTAGAAGTAGGTTATAAAATTATCATGGCAAATTTATTCCATCTTTTTATATCAACATTATATATATATATATATTGGTAATAATTATTGATGAAACAAGTTAGTAAAAAAATAAATATTCAAGGATTCTAAAATTGTAGGAAATCATGATACACATTCATCCATAATATTAAAACATTTAATTAAAAGAATGTGAGAATGAAAGGAAGAAGGATATTGAAGGAGAAATAAGAATATATTTTTTTTGCACCACCTAGAATATTATTCATTGGTTCATTCAAATATATTTTATGATGACTTTTAAACTAATTGAATAATATTCGTCTGCAATGAGTTGTAGAATCATGTTTGAGTTGAACCATATTACAATTTATATATTTTTATATTTTTATTATATGTGGAAAATTTTAATACTATGTTTTGGAGATAAACCTTATAAAATCAATATGAGGGATATCACATCAAAATAACTTCTACATTTTCATCACTAAGTGAAAAATTATTACAATCACCTATGATTTTACTAGAAAAAGAATCTAAATATGAATCACCAATCCTATATTGGGTGTTAGTAGAGTGTACTAAGGCAATTTTTTTATCCCAAATCCACTAAAAAATTATTGTTTATTTATATTTATTTTATTTTAATTTTATAATTCGTATCTGATTAAAATATAAATGAAAAAACCTAAGCAAGTTAATGTTGAAAATTATGATTTGGGGAAATATTTTAAAATAATAATTTTACCACCATCATGAGTATTTTAATACTATATTATCGAGATGAAATATATTAATCAGAAGATTTTGAAGAATATATTCACCTATAAGGGGCTAATAATGAGTCAATGGATATGGTTATTATTGATAATGGAAAATAAGAGCTATGTACCTTTTCATCAAAGGAAGGTTAACACACTAATTCTCTAGGTATAATTTGAAAAATCATAATGGGATGAAATCTCAACATTTCCATATAATTTCAGAATAATGTATTTAATATAAAATTAATGAGGTATAAAGGACTGATCTGGATCAATAAAATAAGTAAAAATTAATTATGAATGGGGAGGGTGATGAATTTGAAATCGAAAAAATTGTTTTATTCAATTTTAACTCATTTTTGTGTGCCATAAACACTATAGTTAATTGTTATATTTGAAAATGTATTTAAATCATATGTATCTATCAATTAAGGAATTAATAATATATATTAATATCTTGATGAGGGTCTCTAGTTATATTACATGATGATGGGGAACAAGAATACATCTCATGGTGCTTCATATTATAAGATGTTATTATAGAATATTTGAAGTCCAAGGGGATGATGCAAACATAAAAAATAAAAAATGGAAATGGTATAACCTCGCTATTGATATATTCTAAAATATTATAAGAACATAAAATGGATAAAACAACATAAGTAATTATAGATTGATTTACAGTGACTATTGACATAATTTTCATTTAAGATGAATTTTTTAATGATAAAATTTCTTAGCTATATGCTGAGGAAGTGGTGTGACAAATGGGTAGAAATTTTTTGACAATAATTATTTGAGATCCATGTTTTACCATGATGTTTTAGAGGAATCCTGAATTACTGTTTTACATTCTGTTAAACAATAACATGAATTATCATCTACTTTCTAATAATAAATCAAAATTGAAAAATATGAAAATTGAATCTATTTGGAAATATTTATTAATAAATTTAAATGAATATAGGATCAATATATTTCATTGGGTGAGTTCTCATTTAATCAACGTTTTCACTCTGGGCTACAAATGAAACTACATATATCCTTTTATAGTTAGTGATGAAGAACTATAACTTGTTGGGATGAAGTATGTTAGTGGATGATTTTTGAAATCAAATTACATAGGAAATGATTGAAAGGGATTATTCTATTCTAGAGTATACAATCAGAGAACACAATTGATGAAAGACATATGATGATAATCATATATGAGACATAGATAATGATTTCTGGGTCAATATATACCTTTAACTCTCTCAATGGAAGAGATTTACGAGGTATGAAAATAAGGTAAATCTAACCATTGGATACATTGAGATAATTGATATTTTTTATAACAAATTATATTTTACCTATGAATTATATCATCCTCTAACCCATATCAAGTACATACAATGTTCCATGTGTCTCTGTTGAGAATGTACATATATATCTATCACATGCACATAATCAATAGGTGGTATAATTACATTATTATTCTTTTAAATGATAAAAATTATAATTTTATTTGGTTTTATAGAAAAGGTTATATTAAATAAAAAACCTCACATTTTTAATGTATTTTTATGAAACTATTTTTATAAACAAGAAACATGATAATTTAAGGATATAATGTAACAAAACCATACTGATATATTAAATACTTAGGATATAAAAAAAAATAGGATGAAATTTATAAAGGGGGAAGAATGGAAAATCTAATATTTTATAATATGGATGTTTCCAAGTTAAAATATATTTATGTTATACATAAAGTGGTTTTATTTCTTTTTGAATTAAGGAAATAAATTATAAGATATATGTTACAACTATATAGTTTTTTATTATGATTTTCTCTCATGGTGTGGATTTGTTGTATTTAAAATATATTTGGAGGTCAATAAAAGTTACACATGGAGTGATAATGTGTGTTGATGATGAATTTGGATATATTTTGATAACTCATGAAAATCAGAGAGTTTATACTGTGATGACAATTTTCACACCATGATTGATTTTTTTTATGGAAAATTATCAAGATAATACTTAATAAGACATACAGGAGCCGTCAGAAGAGTATACAGTAGCACAACGTAGGAGCGACACAAACTACAATAAAAATGGTCACGAAGTGTAGAAACCTCATAATAAATCATGGAGACATAGAAAGAGTGACACATTCTATGACATAGAATGAAAAATTTGGAACCAATTTTTAAGTGTATATTGAGTTGTTATTTTAATTGGAGTGTCACAACATTATTCCATAAAATGTGATTAAGATTATTCAATTATTTTTAATTATTCTATCATGGATGTACCCACACCACAACATAGAAGGGAACACCATAAAGGAATGATATAATATTCATATATTTTTTGAGATAAATCTCTTTTTCTTCATGTTGGTAAACCCCATAACAATAATTTCATGGTCAATTTTAATTAATTTTCTAGAAAAACCAAACATAATAAATCAAAAAGTTGTGGTATTACCTATATTTTAGTTGAGATTATGTTTCATAGAAATAATATTTTCACATTATAATGTAGTTTTTCATTCCATCATTCATTTGTTGAAGGATAGAAAACCTATGGTGTAGAAGTATTATCATGGTTTTCTATTATTTCAACAACTATTGATTACTATTTTTAATTTAATTGGAGGAATTATGTAATCATTCTAGTTTTTGGTTTTGTAGTTGATGTTAAAGGATATATAGGAATGTAAATTTTAGATTCAAATGTTTTTAGAGATCCATTAAAAATAGAGCATAATATCAAATTCAAGGGTTAGGAAAAATCACAGATACACGAACAAGGTAGTGACCTCAAAATCTGGATGACCTAGGGATCAACAATAGAATAATATTGAACAATTTGGTATTTTGAATTAATGTGTTATATAAATAATTAAATTAAATTTTTTATTGTAAATAAAGGTATCATGTGAGTATTATTGATGATTTGGAATAGAATATTGGACCATCATGGAGAGCACCATTTTTTTGGTGTTGATTCCTTTTTTGACATAATATGAATGATTGAACTATGTGTTTTGGAAGTATTTATTCATCTTTAATGTAGTGAATATAAGATATAAAGAATATGTGAACCTTGGTTGTGTAGTGAAATCTTCCTAATTTTCTAACCACATACTAGTGAAGTAGTGATTTCATATCTTATCAACACAATGTTGATATGTAAACCTAGGATAAAACATTTTTTGATTAAATAATTTAAATTTTGTATCCATGATCTTTTTTTATTTTATTCTATTTGTGTGGAAAATTACTGGTTCAATGTGTCTTTTATAGTGTGGAAATAATACCTAATATTTTTCAAAGAAAAATTATTTTTCATTAAAACCTAAATCACCTCCCTCTTAGTTTTTGTAGTAGTACCTCTAGAAATAATGAGTTGTATCAAATCTTGGTTTGTTCAGGGATATGTTGTAGAAAATCTACTGTCATTGAGGAAATTGAAAATTAAAAAGGATTTTATTCATTATATGGTTATAATTATAAAATATGGAACAATATACTGTTATCACATCTTCAATCTCGAGGAATGGTTGTATACTCAATCACAATTCATGGGATTCGAGTCTTTGACCACACTAGTGGCTAATTAAAGAATCATACAAGAAGATATTTGTTGATGATGCCAAGGAATATAATGCTTTATCAAGAGAATTTTACAATAAGATTTATATTACAGTGGAGTTTTGTTCAAAGAAAACTTGTATTCGGTTTAAGAATTAATAAATATTTGAAGGAAAATCAAATTTAAAGGTGGAAAGGTTATATTTTTTTTGTAGAATATTTTTTATGATCAGGATTTGATTTTGAGTTAAAATATAGATCATTTCATTAACTATAATATAGATATTATTGGTTCCATATGTGGAAATGGTTTTAATGTCAATGATCGATGCATTATAAATAATATCATTATAATATTACCCCTATATATATTCTGAGTGTATCAATTATTGATAAAATTAATCATAGTGAGTTATCTATTGAAAAAATGTAAACAAACATATTTTCTTATGAAATAAGGGTGAAATTATATATCTCTTTACATTATTACAATAATGATATTCTTTTCTTTTATAATGAGAAATATTAATTTCAATATATTGAAAATTAATATTACACATGTAATTAATTATTATAAATTATTGTACAAATATTCAAAATGAGAAAAGGAATATTTGAGGACAAGCCACCTCTAGTTTTTAATGATGTGGTAAGGTAGAACAAAAATTTCAAGGATTATGAAGAGGTTTTATAGAGTGTATTTATCGATAGAATATTAACCAAAATAGAAGAATTATTTTCTAGTGAGAATGAATTTCAGCTATGCAAATTCAGGGATTAGCAAGCATTTGAGAAAAGTATTTGTTATCCATGAAGAATAAGACGATGAGGAATATTTTATTTAACACAAATAGAATGAGTTTATTTTTTATATTTAATATTTTATGATTGATTTGATTTAGAATTTTATAAAAAAATTGAGACAATGATATACCAGAAATAGATATTATCCTAAAATATGAATCGGATGAGACTCCTGAAGTGATTGATTTACAAAATTTGAGGAATAAGGAAAACATATGTTTGTACATGGAGTCTTCAATATATGTTAATAAAATTGAAGCTGTAATTGAACATATCATGAATGTCTTAGAAAATTGTGACAAGAATTATATGAAATATAAATAAGTGGTGAAATTAAAATCGATGAATGAAGAATAGATTATTATAATTCATAATCATAACATATTTTTTTAATAAAAATCAAGGAGATTTAAAATATCAATGGAGAATTTACATTATTAATAGATTTGTTTTAATTTTAAGTAAAATAGGTTAGTTCAAGGAAGAAACATTATTTTGGGAAACTTGTAGTTGAATTTTTAAATAAAATGGTTGAACGAGGTATAAGAACATTTTAAAATGTACTGGTTGGAGAAAAGAAAAATGTCATTAAAAACTAGTATTGGTTTTGAGGCCAGTACATTAAAAAAAATCCACCAATGTTTTTTAAAAAAAAACCCATTAAACAGATCATGTTCCCAAACATCACGCACATAACAAATGTTATGAAATTATTAAAAATTTATTGATTTGTGGACATGTGGAATATAGAAACTTTTTCGGTGTGGATGAGGTGATTGTTTTTTCAGTTTATTTTCTGGGATATTTTATGTTTTGGTGAAGAGAAATCTTTTCATAGTGGATAATATATTGAAATCTATAAAAGAAGCACTCAAATATACAACTAATATCATGGAAATATTTATTTAAATTGTTTCTATTTTTAGTATTCATATAGTTGAAATAAACTAAATTATTATTGTATGATAATAGGATCTTAATCTTATGTAAGGCATAAGAAATGGTATATAAATAAATCAAAACAAATACTCCTAGAAAATATTGATTTATGCACAAAATAAGAATATTATTGTCTTATAATTGGTAAAAAAACAAATTGGAAGTGAATAAAAATATTTAAACTCTTTTCGTTGAATTTATTAGACGAAAGGAAAATGATTTCAATTGAATACATCGCTTAAATATCCATAAATATTCAAAGAATAACAAAACCTGGAATATGGATATTGGTTGTTCATCCTTAATAATATGTAATATAAATTTCTTAATGAATGTAAAGGTCAAGGATTATTATATATTTCCATAAGTAAATGATATAGAATCAATAATAAAGGTAATTTGAATAAATTAGAAATTTTTTGATGAATTTAATAATATTTATGTACTTTTTGTTGATAGAATTCTTCAAAATTTATTATATTTTATTAAACACTGTGACTTAGGTTTGTTCTTCACATTTATCTAGAAGGGCTACAACGTAAAAGGAATATATAATAATTCATTGACTAATTGTTATAAAACAAATGAGAAATTATACCATGTTAGTATATTAGAATGTAATTTTATATTGAACATGGAAAAAAATATTTTATTACAATATCTTAGGAAATTCCAAAAAAATTATCGAATACATGTCAACATTTACTACAGAAATGTATATTCGAAACATGAAATGATATTTGGATTTGATTATTGAGGTATGAATATGAGGGAAGATGGTTGAAATCTATATCCTCTAAAAAACAAGATGTCGCCAATATTTTTGAATTTCATTTACACTTCTGTCTGCATTCCAATTTATTGGGATGGAATTAATGTTGATGGGATATTAGTCATATTTTTGGATGAAAATAATATAACTGGATGTTCTATGTTCATGAAATCAATGACATACGTTCTATATAAAATCAATATCTTCATAATTACAGAAGATTAATAAATCTAATGAGAGTTGAATATTATGAGTTATTATAATGGAATAGATTACACATCCAATGAATTTAAAAATTAACTTTAAAAATGGTATTAAAAATAATGGGTTTTTAGAGTAGACTCCTGAATTGAATGTGGTTATGGGGAGAAGAAATTATATGGCCAAGAACATGAAAATGATGGTGTTGATTGATATTTTCATCATACATTACTTCTAGTGGGATGTTTTTTAGGTAGTTTACTATACAAAGATTTGACTATTAATTATAGTAAGTGTATAATAAGTGACACAAAAAATATATCATATATCAAAACATCTCATAGTATTAGGGTAAAATTTTTCATATATGAATATAAGTAAATCAATGAATTTATATAGATATAGTGGATGCAGGTATTTTCTTATGATACTCATCAAAATTTATTTAATAATAGTGACTCAACACTAGGATCAACAAAAAAAATTGAGATAAGTTACATAAATATTTTTGATTATAAAACAAATATGATTATGAATTATCTATTTCTAAATATGTTTTCAATTAATATGATGAAACAAATATAGAT
This sequence comes from Viscum album, assembly GCA_963277665.1. Classification (NCBI taxonomy): domain Eukaryota; kingdom Viridiplantae; phylum Streptophyta; class Magnoliopsida; order Santalales; family Viscaceae; genus Viscum; species Viscum album. The sequence continues at coordinate 632,469,414 of OY728121.1, forward strand.
TATGGAGAATCTAAAAATATTTCCTATGATGATGATTCTAAAATTGAACTAGTTGAATGAAATATTGAATATGTTATTAATCCTTTGAATCAACCAATAAGAAATATTATTGAATTTTATTTAGTCAATATAATTGTAGAAAAATATACTCCAATATAGACTTCATTGGTGAATAGAATATAGTATAATGATATATTATTCGAGATAGAGCACATATCATTTAAAGATGTTTGAATGGAGGGATCTTGGGTGAAATAAATGAATGAAAAAATAGACTAAATTAATGAACATAAGACTTTAGAGACAATGGGAAGATAAAAAATCATATTGTGATTGGTAAAAATTGGGTCTCTAAGATCATGTTGGATGGAAATAGAAATGTTATCTTAGATAAATAAATTATTATTTTTAAGTGATATTATCAGGACAAAGGTGTTGATGTTAAAAATAACTTTTCACTTGCTGAATGAATATAAATAACTCAAATTTTCGTACAAGTACATTAAAGAGGAAGTTCAATATATTCTTTATTTATTGAAATAAAAATTCTAAAATTTAATATTGTGAAATATATATTATTTTAATCAACTGGGTATATTTCTTCCCACGAGTGATGAATATAAATTGTTTATGTTTAAGAGAGACTTTTATGGTTTAGAATAGGATCCCCATGCTGGGTTTGTATGGATATATTCTTTCATAAGGATGTCATATTTTAAAATTTGAAGGATTAACCACTTCCTTTCAATGAATATATATTAATAAATGTATTTTATCTTAATGATTTATATATGTGAAATTTTTTTAAAAGATAAAAATAAAAATCAATTTATATGTTTTACTAATTAATGAGTTCAGAATATACTATGTAACCTATTGGAAAATTGAACAGTTTTTGGGCCATCACTTTATCATGATAAAAGGAAGAATATACCCTCACATTATAATTATGAAGAATTTTAATACAAGTTTTAAATGGAAGAAAATGAAATCATGTATAAACTCTAATAGAATATGGAAGTATGTTACGAAATTATAAAAATTGTACAGGAGTAAAATCCATTTATATAGAAGAATAACTGGATTTTTGTTTATGTTACTACAACCGGACAAGATATCTTTCATACTACATGTTTGTTGCAATTTTATTTAATTTTTTTAAATGAGGAACATCATCAAGATGTGATGAGAATAAAATTGTCTTTTCATGGAATAATACATAATTTTTTTTATTACATAGTAGGGAGAATAAGTACTTATTTATAAATTTATATACTATTTGGGTTGGTGAAATTTTGGATGCAAAATAAATTAGTAGTTTATAATTTTATATGGGATGGAATTTTATCAGTTAGAAATATAAGAAACATGATTTATTATTCATTAGGAACTATAAATGCCCCATATTTATTAGTCACAAAATCAAGTATACAACTTATTTGGAAGAAGAAATAGTTATAAGTTAATGGTAATATGATAAAATAGTGGATTTTAATTAAATATTATAAAAATAATTCCAAATAATTAGTAAATCATATAGTTTATCATTCTCACATGAATCCCATTAGGATCTGGTAAAAAATTATTAAAGTAAATATAGAGAATAATGTTGTGAGAAAGGAATTGTTTGTAACAAAAAGATAGATGACTACTTTTTTTCATAAAATCATTTGTTGCTAATGTGTGGGAAAGGCATGTGTTTATCCTTGGATTTCAACACCTATCCTCAAACTAAGTAGAATGGGACAGACCTGATTCCCATTAAATTTTAATTCTATATATTGTTAATTATTTGTGTTTTTGGATTTAGAAGATCAATTGGAAGAAAGATGATATGAGAGTGATAATGTATATGGTTAATTATAATAAGTAATGTATTGATCAGTCTTATGGAACAACATAGATTCATATGGTGTTTCTCTTGTTTCCTATACCTATAATTGACTCACATATACATAGTGATTAATTGAATCCTCCTTACCAAAATTTGGAACTTTGGAATCATCAATGAATTTAAAATTATGGTTAGAATCAAACGATAAAACCATATGAATTTTATTTTCAATTGTTAATAGAAGAATAAAGGGATAAGATGATGGATAGAGAAGAAAAAATACAAGGATTTTGGGGCTGTCAACAAGGGTGGTCATGATTAGTTATGGCCTATGGGAATTTTTTATTTTTTTATAGGTTAGGGAAGTTGGATCAGGATAATAGTATTAAATAATTGGGATGTTAAAACATTGTGGTGTATAATTTATTTTTATCTTTTAATATAAGCTGATTGGGTGGTCTTCTTTCATTGTGTAACATCTTGTTACATTGATTGGGTATTTTTAACTTTTTCTATTTTTGATTATGTTTTTTAAAATACATATATATTTTTTAATAGATTGAATATAGACTGAAGAATATGTACACACTGTGTACTGGATGTACATGTCATGTACTAGGTGTTGGTTGCATATCATTGAATTGGAGATCTTGTCACGAATGCGGAGATCATGTCATGAGATGGTATATGTTGTGTTCCTGAGGTAAATATCATGTAGGGGATAAATAGAGGATTTTTAATGCCGGAAAATGCATCTTTCATCATAACATATCCATCATAGACTACATGCCATGACCAAGGAGTACACATCCTGACCCAGAACATGCTGAGGTTTAACTCATGCATTATTTTCCTCTCAGTATTTTTTTTCCTGATCCTATTGGCTTTTTACCCTAAAATTTTCCTTAGAATTTTTCAGAGGTGTCTCACCCTCCGTATCTACCAGATTGTATACAGTTGATCATTTCTTCTATGGCAGGTCTCTTGGGGTATGTTTTATCTCCGATTTTCCATTGAGTTTGATCTCAATAGTGCTCTATCCTTCCTATAACGAAATAGATTATCTAATTTGGATGTTTATTGTTATCCTAATCAATATCCATTATCATATCTTATATTGATGGTCATTCCATGGATAGTTTTGGGGAAGTGGATGTTCGTTCATGAGGTATGTGGGATTTATTCTATCTTCCCATCCCTTGTCTCCTATTTTTAATGAATCCTATGACGTGTGGGTTTGATTCTTGGGACATCGTTGATGGAATTTTTTGGTTTTGTTGATTTTTGTTTCTATTATGGGCATGTGTGAACCATCATTGAGGTATGTGGTTCCATCTCTAGTCTAGGATAATGAGCCACTTTACTATTTTTTATAAACAGATTTATGAAATTTGAAATATTGTTTGTGTGTGTTGGAAAATCATTTTTATGGAAAAACGGGTATTCCCATGATTTTGATAAATCGATATTGGAAATTACATTGAATGGTTTTTAAGAAATTGAAATGGGTTTTGATAAAGGATCACATTGGTTACCATCAGCACCTTGGTGGAAGGATTAGCTTCGGGCCACCATCTATTTTTTGGTTATCAAGGAAGTTTATTAAGGGTATTTCCTATGTTCCCATGTCCAATATTTCTAGGGGACATATATTGAAATTTTGGGGGATTACTCTTGGGGTTTTCCTCTAGTTCCGATGCCCATTTCTCTAGGATCAGTTTTGTGAACTTGATTATTATGGTTCGAGTAGTCTGCTACCTAGACCCATAGTATTCTATGTTGAATTAATATGTGTTCTTATATTTTTTATTTTATGTATTTCTGTGTTATCTTAGATATACATGTTTACGTTGGTTGAAAAATTTTAGGGAAAATTTGATTTGAAACTGATATACATTATTTTGATTTGAATTGAGGAAAATGGATTATTTGAAATGTTTTTTATATAATTAATTTACTCCATATCATGCCATGTTTTTAAATTTATATTGGAAAACATGAATTCATATATTGAGACTGGTTATGGAGCACTTGGTTGAGATCATACTAAGTCAATTATCTCACACCCTACGCACTACATAGGATGTTTTTAGTCCATTGTTTAACTTCCAATGTATGTAAAGGCATGGTGTCGTAGTGATGTGTTGAGGTTCATGTTACTTAGAATGGGTATTTGGAGGTGATACAGTTGGAGTTCATCCATGCCATCATTTGATTAGTTATTTTTTTATTCCCATGCATTTGGCCTTTTATGTTAATGTTTTCAGCTACTGTTTAAGTTGCTTTGTTCCCACAAGTTTTTTATAGTTATGTTATATAATTTTGTTAGTCTTATGCTATTTATTCTTTTCTCTATATATATGTTTTCTGGTCATTTATGTTTGGAAAAATCCTTCCCTTATTTTTATCATTCGATTCCCTAGTGCTTGTTACCAGCCCATGGGGATCGTGAATTCCCTACGGGTTTTTGACAGATCGGGTTATGTGACGGGTTACATGGAAACCAGAGTAAGTTCATTATTGTTTGGTAACGGTTTTAGGCATGCCTTCAAGAATATTTTCATGGGATGTTATCTAGATCGGAGATAGGATTTTCTAGAACTGAAATGTATGTTTTATGAGTACATGGCCTGCTCTTATAGTAACATGACCCATGTTTCCCTGGGATGTCGTGATATGTGTATCCAGTGTTCATTTTTTTCTATTAAAAATATCAGTTTCTGCTTATGTTTTTTCTTGTTCTAACTGAGATTTGTTTAGTGTTAAATAATTATTATGATTTATTATGTTGTAGTATTCCTCTGACACATCTTCTATTGGTTCTTCAAGAAGGTGTAGTAGATGCTCTTCAACGAAATCCACCTATGGAACATAATTTCATTAAGACAATCATACAATCAGTCAATGATGTTGATCAAGATGTTCCAGGAGTTCATAACGCAATGGCTGAGTTATGGTCAATAGATATAGGTGAAAGAGATGAATCGTGAGAGTTCTGGCACGAGTAGCCATCATCCATTAAAGGGATAACTGAACCTTAAGAATGGATATGATCGATCAAATCCTTGAATTCTTATAGAAACCATAGAATATAGGGTTGATGTGCTCATCATCGAAACTCGAGGGTTATTTCATGTGTTAGTGGGTATCTATGGTCTAGGTAAACATACATGTGGACTTAGATTGGAAGGTTTTCAAAACCCTATTCTATCAACAGTTTTATCTAGAGTTACTGATGTAGGAAAAAACTTTGGATTTCCTATCATTGCATCCGAGAGATCGTCAGGTGTTAGTATATACCAATCTGTTTTCGGAGATTTTCTATTTTTCTTTGGACATGGTAATGAATGGCCAAGTGAATGTGCAAAAGTACCTATAGGTTTTGATACTGGATAGTATATCGTAGGCGTTCTTGTTGAATCATTCTACCTATGGGGGTAACTGTACATAGAGAAATGATGAAGAGATGGACATGGAATGAAAATTCATATATTCAACCTCTTATCATCAAAATGTTGATAGATTTAGTGGATGCATTAGAAGTATAGGAAGTTGCAGGACCATCACAAGAGTGGTGGAGGGGGTCTCATTATCAAGCCTTCTCTACACCATCCATTTTAGATGGCACTGTTCCTCTGAATTGATACAAGTGTGACAAGGGTGGTCACACCATATTTTATTTTCCTATGATTGGGAAGATGTGATATATCTATGGATGTGTTCATCATCTATAAAAATTTTTAGGATACGAATACGCCTCCTTATGTTTATGGTTCGTTCGCTCTAAAGGCTAATATGGAGAAGTCAGAAGCTTCAAATACTATAGGGATGTAGCCATATGCCTTAGGAGATATGCTTTTACATGTTTTAGATTAGTTTCCAATGGATATTTATCTAGGTACAACAATAGTGAGAGTTATTATCCTTATTACATATTCAGTAGCTACTACTTTTTTTACACTGGTGCCTCCCACTCATTTATATCTGCATTTTTTCATGGAATTCTTAAACATCCAATAGAACTTATACTCTTTCAAATGGATTTAGAGACACATCATGGCTTGAGTAAAGTGTTAAAGTTTCAGTGTACACACAATTCATTGATAATAGCCGTGATAGAGTTGGTCATGGATTTTCTCATTCTTGATATGGATTTGATTGATGTCATCATCTATATAGATTGTCTTGTTTCTCAAGGAGCTATGGTTGATGATTATCATCTACATTTTTCATTACTTACTACTGATAGGAGCTCCCGTGTGTTTTAGGGTGAGTGGTATATGAGATTAGGTCGTGCATGGCCTTCACACCCAGATCTCAAGAGTTTGTTCACTACCAATGTATTTGAACCCAATGACGTTTCTTTTGATGGTGATCTACCTGTTTTGGTTCGATACATTCCACACATTTTCCTAGATGATTACACCAGTCTTCCACCAGAGATGGAGGTAGAGTTTACAATTGATCTAGTGCTGGGAACACATCCAACATTTATTCCCTCTTATCATATAAAACCAATGGATTTTAAGGAAATCAAGGATCAGTTGGATGATATATTAGAGAAGGGTATTGTTTTCCCTAGTGTTTCGCCTTGGGAATCCCCGATTCCCATTGTGATGAAAGTGGATGGTTCGCTTCTGCTAATTGTGGAGTATGAGAAGTTAAACTGGGTTATGGTTAAGAAAAAAATCATTTTCCATGTGTGGATGATTTTTATGATTTTTAAAGGGGGAAAGTAGTTCTCAATGATTGATCTTTAGATAGGTTATCATCATATTATAGTTCGGGAGTCTACTATACCGAAGAAGGCCATTAATAGGAGGTATGGACACTATAAATATATTTTTATGCCTTTTGGTCTAACTAATTCTCATGAAATATTTATAGAATTGAAGTATCAAATATTACACTAATATATTGACACATTTGTGGTAGTATTACTTCATTATATTTTGGTTTATTCAATATCTGGCAATGATCATGAGAACCATACATTTGGTACTGGAGACTCTGAGAAATCACATTATGTATTGATTGCTTTTAAAATGTTGTTTTTGGATTTGAGAAGTGATGTTCATGGGGTATATAATTTATAATCATAGATTGTTAGATGATATAGAGAATGTAAAATCTATTTTTTCCTAGAAGGAACCGCAAAATGACTTTTAGATACAAATCATCCTAGGACTTGATGGATACTACTAATGGTTCATCACGGATTTATCTATGCCGGAATCCCCTTTGACTGCTCATACTAAGATGGAATTGAAATTCTCATGGGTGGTGATGTTTTAGTCCTCTTTGGATGAATTGAAATGACTTTTTACAACTGCACCTATTCAGATATTACTTGAGCCCAGTAAGGGGTACGTGGTGTTATGTGATGCATTAAGCACTGTTTTGTGATGATTTATAATGTGGGATGATCATGCTGTAGATTTTGGCTCTCATCAGCTCCAACATCAATAGAAAAACTACCCCACTCATGATTTAGATCGTGAGGTAGTGATTCATGTGCTTAAATGTTGGCGGCACTATCTCTTTGGGGTGAAGTTCATAGTCTTCTCTAATTAAAATATTCTAATATATATATTTTCCCAAAAGGACATGAATATCATATAGAGGTGATGGATTGAATACCCACATAAATTTGAAATTGAAATCTCTTACCCCCCTAGAAAGGTATTGTTGTTGCATACTATCTATGAAAGAAGGTACCATCATAGGAGTTTATAGAATTGTAGGATGAGTAGAATATTATAGGGATTTTCACTCAGTTTCACAAGGATGCTCGTGGGGATATCTCAGGTATTGTTTTGACTAGTATTCATTTTTTATCATATCTCATGGAGTATTTATGTATAATTCATCATCAAGATGGTGAGTTTCATTAGATTCATGAAAACCATAATGGTGTGTAGATAGTTCCTAGTTGGTATATTTCTTTAGATAGAATAAATTAGTTCAGGAAGTGAGTTGTCATCCAAATACCTATGAGAAGTTTAGTCATTTTTTTTCTTTCATAGCTCTTCATGGGCCATTCATCCAGGATCTTTAGAAATTCATTATGACATGAGAATATAGTTCTAGAGGCTGAGTATAAAGCGTGAAATTGCAGAATATGTGTCACGTTATTACACTTTCTAATAAATAATGGAAAATCACATGAATCCTTATACATTACTTCAGCCTCTTCGAGTGCCAGTTTGGAACTGTGTTGATGTGTCCATTGATTTGGTTGTTTGGTTTCCATTGACACCCTGAGGAAAAAATACATTCTGTATGGTTTTAGATTGGTTGATGAAGTCCACCCATTTCATTCTGATTAAATACACAACTAATGTTGATGATATGGGTAAGCTGTATGTGCAAGAGATTGTGAGGTTACGTGGGAGTCCTTGAGATATTGTTTTAGATAGGGATCATTGGTTTAACTCCTGATTTTGGAGGAGTCATAAAGAGAAATGGTTACTCATTTCATTTCGAGAATAACATACAATCCAAAAAAAGATGGCTACATGGAGTCTGTAATTCATATCACATGGGATATGTTTTATGCCGGTGTCTTGGATTTCAATTGATCATGGTATATCCATATGGGATAGGTTGATTTTGTTTACATAAACCATTATGAGTCGTCAATTAGAATGACAATTTTTTGGGAGATTTATGGTCACCCATGCAGATCACCTCTATGTTGGGAAGAGGTGGGTGATGTTGCTTTGGTTTGACGTAGTATGGTTCTAGAGATGTAGAAAAATATTTTGGAGGTTCATCAATGTATGGTTATAGCATAGAGTCAATAAAAATTGTATGTAGATTTGTGGCCGAATCCTTTTGAGTTTTTCATTGCTGACTATGTTTTCATGAATTTTTCTCTTCTGTTGGTTAACCATCAAATTAGAAAACATGAAAATTTGGCTCCGAGATATATTGGACCGTTTGAGAAAACTGAATGGCCTGGAATAATTTCTTATTGGATACCATATCTGGCTCATTTGACTAGAATTCATGATGTTTTCCACATACCCTAGATCTGGATGTATCACCATGATACCACTCAAATTCTATTTAAGGAATAAATTGAATTTGAACAAAAATATTTTGTTGTCAAGAAACCGACTGAGATCTTTGACACTCAAATTAATGTCTCATGTGGGAAGTCAATTCCATTGAATCAAGTTCTATGGAAACAAGGATAGAATTCCCAAGAGTCTTGGGAACATGAGGTGTTGATGAGGGAGCAGTGACGTCAACTCTTTCCAGAGGATACATATTCCACATGAAATCCTAGGGATTGAATGTCTATATGGTGGGTAGTTTGTAACATCATGTTACCTGGATGAGGTATTTTTATATTTCATATAAGTTCCATTCTAATTTTTAAAATCCATATATATTTTTAGGGATTACTATAGAATGCGGAATAGGTACATGCCATGTACAGGAAGTACACATCATGTACATGGTGGGGATTCGTTATGAGGGACTGTGATATCACATCGTGGATGGGGAGATCATGTCGTGAGCTTGTAAACATAGTTGACATAAGGCACATATCACATATGTGTTAAATAGTGGATTTTTTACCCTAGGATATGGGGTTTTGGTTTTAACTTATCCAGTGTTGACTACATGCTGTGACCAAGTATTACAAATCATGACCCGACCAATGCCCTGGTTTATGTCACGTGTGTTTTTTCTCAACCTTTTTCCTCCCAAACCTCATGCATCTTGAACCTAAAATTCTCCTAGGAATTTGTAAGAGGTATACAACATTCGGAATCAATCTGATGGGCTCTATATCATCACTAATTATACAGTTCATCTCTTAGGGTAACTGTTCTCAGTAATTCTTCCTTACGATTGATCATGATATCCTATTATCCATGAATTATCAAATCATCTGATCCAAGTGGGATATTTCAAAATTTCCTCATATAGATACAATGTGAGATCATATCACGAAATATGTTCCATGGATAGTTGTGTTAGAAAGGATGCTTCTTCTTGAGGTACGTGGGATTTATTCTCTATTACAACCCCTTATCTGCTATTTTGAATATATACATTAATGTGTTGGTTTGATTATAGGGCATTAATTGACAGTGATGATGGGTTTCATGGAATTTGGATTATGTTGTGGGCCTGGGAAAACCAAACATTGAGGTAGGTGGTTCTATCCCTAGCCTATGATACTAAGAATGATTGTTATTTATTTATAAATTTATTTATGAAATTAGAATGATTGTTTGTCTGTATTGGAAAAGGGTATTGATGAAAAATTGGGCTTTCCCTAGATTTTGACAAATGGATTTTTGAAATGGTTTTGAAATGTTTTAAAGACATTGAAATTGTTTTGTGAAAAAGAGCACATGGTTTTCCATAGGAAATTAAGTATAATGCTTATATTAAGGCCATCATACATTGTCTTTATTATCAAGTATGTTTGTCTTGTGGATTTTCTATGATTCCTAGGCCCATTGTTATAGGGTTTGATATTGACATATTGGGGGAATTAATCTTGTGGATCTCCTCTACTTCCTAAGCCTGTTGTTCTAGGATAAGTTTTTTACACTTGATTATAATGGTACTAATAGTATGATTCCTAGACTGGTAGTATTCATTAGTTCTATGATACTGGTGCTTCTATTTTTTATTTATAATCATTCCAATATACCCATTATATTCCTATTTAGGCTTGTGTAAAAATGTTATGGGAAATATTCTTTGAAACTGATATACCTTATTTTGTTTAGAATGATGGAAATGGGGATGATTACAATGATTTCTATAAAACAACATTATAGATTATCATGACATATTTTAAAATTTAAATATATATATAGGAATTGTTATACATAGAATTTATTTTGTACATCTATGTGGGATCCTTCTGAGCCTATTAGATCACACCCTATGCACTAGTTTGGTGGTGGATAGAGAAATGTTTTTCATCTAGTGTTGGGAATGGTATGGATCCATAGTGAAACAATGAGATTCATGTTAGCTAATATGGGTAGATGGTTGTTAAATGGTTGGATTTTGTCCATTCCATTGTTGGAATAGCTATTTGGATTCGAGTTCCATGAAGTCTAACTTGTGGTTTTTAGTTTTTATCCAGTATTTTTGTTTTTTGGTTTTTGATATTTTCCTTATAGTTATGGAATATATATTTTTTATTTATCCACTTTTACTCCATTTCAATATATATATGTTGTGTGGTCATTTAGTTTGGGTGAAATCATTCCCTCAATTCTGTCGTTCGATGCCCGGGTGCTGGTCACTGGCTGAGGGGATGGGGAATTCCCTTCAGGTATGTGACAGATCAGGTCAGGTGTCGGGTTTCAGGGAAACCTAGGTCAGTTCATTACAACTGGTTATAGAGTGGTCATGACCCATGGAGCTTCTTCTTCCCCATTTTTCATTATTTGATTATTCCTCTTCTCTATTTATTATAGTCTATATAGAGTAGTCAATGATAGTATTTATATTTTTTCTAGTTGAATTATCGCTCTTCTGTCAATATAAGATAAATTATTCCTTTTAATTTGTTCTTTTGATAATATAATTGGTGTCTAAATTTGGTATATAGAGGATAATTATTTAGTGATAAAAGTTAAATCTATAGTTCAAATGGAGGATCCAAATGTTAAATGGTTGATATAATAACAAGAGGTAATGATATAGGACTTTTATTCAATAAATTTTTCGATAAATAAGATGTTACATGAGATAATGTTTATACTATTAAATTGGCAATATGGATTTAGTGAAGAGAAGGTGAAAATTATTCTAGATGATGTTCAGTTAGATGAGAGAACATGGGAGATGGGAGAGAAAATGTTATCCAATTGCTCTTAAGCCATGGTTCTTTTTGATTATTCCATTCATCAACCTCCTTCATTTTTATCAAATATTTTTTCAATTTACAATATGAAAAAAAGAGTTCCTCCATCAATATGGATGCATTTTGAGTATTATTCTCCACACTATTCACATATTGTTTTGAAACATTCTTATTAGAAGACCAATATATCATAGAAAACTGATATGTATCATAAATTTTAGGAATAAACATTGTATATTACCAATTTTTATAATCTACTATTTAATTTTAAAATTCATATAAAAATTTATTGTCTAATGTAGTAGTGTGTGTTTAAATTTGTATTGTAGTAACCAACCAAGGTGGAAAAATCATCCTTTGTTTGATCACATGCTCCCATAAAAAAATGAAACTAAAAATTGTTAATTATTCCTTAGAAAAAAATGATTCATTATTTAGTTGATGGACAAGGGTTATATGGACTCAAATTTGGAATTTATAAACCTGGAGTGTTCTGGAAATATAACAAGCATAATCACAATCATATTTAACAATAATTATATTTGGTGTGTGAATGGAGGTAGGAGTGAACATGATTTGAGATTATCAAAAGATAATTTTGTGATTATAATGTGATATATGGAACATTTATGGTTTCAGGGAACTAGGCAGTATCCAAAAACTCATCGTAGAGAAATTTGAAAATAGAGAATGATGTTGACTCCCTTGTTTTCCCATTTCAAAATTGATTAGATGAATTTCAAACATGTATTGATAGGAATGTTTTGGACACTGTGGCCTTATATATCATGAAATGTATCTTAAAAAATACATATAATAAATATGATAGTATGGACATGAAACAAGAGGGAGATATATATGGATTAAATACCACTTTATAGGTGCTTGAGACCAAAAGAAAATCTTTGGTAATCAATATATACCACACTAATAGAAGAATTATTATGTTTCTAAAACCTTTTTTATTAGGAAATTGATAGATTCTATTTCCAATATTAAAAATGAAGGAAATTTAAATCATTATTTTGGTAATTTTAATTTATCAAAGAAATTAAGAGGTGAAAGGAATCGTTAATATTGTTTAGACCTCACACTACTTTGAGTGGGGAAACGAAAATTCCAAATGTATCATTTTATGTTGATCGAGGCACGTAATAAGTGGCGATGGGGGAGTTTCGGTCTTCATATTTTTAAAAATTCATATTTCCCAATAATTCATCATTCCATGTACTCTAGACATCTGGCCATGAAAGGGTTCTCTCTCAACTGAGTTAAAATTTTGACTATAAAAATTAAAAATTTATTCATGACCTCAATGGTAAGGGCCAAAAAATTAGTTCAAACTTGTGAAAAATAACTATATGATATGTATTATTTCATTTGAAGTGATTCATTAAATGAGGTGGTGTATTATCATGGTATTTTTATTGTTCCTAAACTAATAAATCTATATGGGAATGATCAAAAACTAAAACAACTGATAAAAGACCTAATGGGAATAAAATAAAAATATATAATTGCTTCTACTAATTCATTTCAGTATGATTCATTGAAATGAACATGGAGAATTATAATTCTCATATTTTATGTGTAGAGTTAGGGAAACTAATTTCCAATGAAGAGGTTACTTATAACATTAAGTATTCAATATAATTAATGTTAAATGATGCATAGTGTCATATGAAAATATACGACTTAATTAATAAGAGTTATTTAAATGAAATATCAAATTACCAAAACAAAAACGATTGATTGGAATTTTGGTTTTACTTAGGTTCTTCATAGTCTATAATATTAAAACAAATATCATTAGTTATCCTTTTGTTTTGTATATATAAGTTTTTAACCTGCTACATAGATAGATTTAGACCTCTCAGTTAACTATATTTACAACTAATGTATAGGATCTATATCATGGGGTGTTAACACATGGGTTTTTATAGGAAGAGTATGGTCAGATGATGAGAAAACCATTTGGTAATGTTTTGAAGGCAATTTTTTTGATATGGTTGAGTTGTAAGTTTAAATGATAATATTATATAGATATTAGGGGAAATGGGGTTACGTTAATGCCCAATAAAATCCAGAAAAACATACATGTGGTAACTGGGAACATGAACATATAGAGATGAACACGAATCACATTGAGAATTTACATTATGAAAATATAATTCTACAAATTTATAATTGTTTCAAAATTGGAGTTTATGTCTTTATGATTGCTAGAATTGGGGATGAATATTATGTGTTTTGACTATTTTACATTATTTATATCAATTTTGTGATTCCCCAAATCTTATAGAAAAATAATTACCGCATGGGTGTTTCATGTTAGAGGGGGAACACCGAGATCATTTTCCACACATAAGTAGTGATATTGTTATCCTTTTTAAATATATAATTGAGGTTTTAATATTCATATTTACAGAACTAGGCTATGAGTTGATGGATGGTTTTAAAATGTTGAACACTGACACAAGAATTCTGGATCCAGTGATTGCTATCAATTATGTTAGAATGATTATAAGGTATCAATATAAAAGGACTGATATATTATTAGTAGTGGTAATCCAGACACATAGATTATTCTTGAATTAAAATCTAATAAAATAATTAACATATATTATTTTCTTCATTCCAAAAAATTATCATTAAGGAAAAATATAATCTATATAGTAAATCCCTGATTATATATTCTAGAATTCTCTTAGGATTCCAAGGGAATGAATCATAATTAGGGTGAGATAAAATGATTAGTAAAGGAAAAATATATGGGAATAAATAATTATTAGAAAATAATATTCAATATTCTAATCTAAATAACTAAACACACATTCCATGTCATCAAAAAACTAAATTGATGTGCATATAAAATATTGAAAATTAATAACTGGAAACACATTCCATCCAAATAACTATGTAAGGTAAAATAAATAGAGAAAGGTATGATATTGAAAAAAAATCCATCTAAATGACCGATCGTTAAATTTATCCATTGATAAATCAACTCAAAATATAATAGATGAATAATAAAATAAATTAATATAGAAGAATTTCTTGATTATTGGACGCCATTTTTCAAATGTACATGGGACCTTTACTTCCATGACCTTTGAAAAGATTGTTTAAAACATATCATGTAAAAAAATTTCCATTATTTCTAGAAAAATGAGACATCATAGGATACTATGAATGAATCAAGAGTATATATATAATCATGCTCACACATATCATACCAGTCTAAAAAATTTCTCGTTAATCGAATGATTGATTTAACATTTCACCTTAAGAAATATCTAAATTGAGTAAGATATATATAATTATCAATATTTACCCCGATAATTGAATAACAATCAATGTAAAGACCATAATATGATGTTATAATGTTTAATGAATGAACATATCTATGATAATTGTTATCATAAAATAGGGTAAATTTAATGTTCAATGATCATATGAAATTGAATAATTCCAGGGGAAAATGGAATCATGGAAACATGTGTGAATACTATTCTTGGCCAAGTCAGTCATAAACCATCTAGAATAAGATTAAGGATGTTATCAATAAAACTTACCCTATGTGGAGTAAATTAAATGGTTCATGTTTTTATGAATAGAAATAATATAAAAAGTACATTTAAAAACATTCTAGAGGAAAATATCAATTTTTTTAAAATAACTTCTTTGAAAATCACATTTGAAAATCACATTTGAAAATATTTGATATAAAAACAATCCTTTTAAACATCCTAATGATACACAAATGAAATGAATATCGGAAAATATATATAAGCTGTACGGGGTAAAAATAACATTACATTTTCACAGTTAAAGGTAAAACAAATTCCTTATTCACAATGTGATAAGAAGATTGATTTGAAAAAATTGGTTAAACAATAACGGTAAAAAAATCATCACTAAATCATTTAAAAAAACTAAAATCATTTTAAGAAACATGGTTTCCAACAGAAAACAGGTTCTCCAACTAATGATGGAAATGATGTCGAGTTTTCATAAAAAATTTTTTAAATCATTTTTAGTACCAACATGTGGATAAATTACACTAATACATGAAAAATTTCTTGATTTACCATAACAGAGTAAAATTAAAGGATTTACTGAACAATGATAATATAATTTTTTTTGAATATGCATACCATTTAAAGATCACTAAAGTTATCCTTAAGAAAAATAATCTTTTAATATTTAAATGTTCCCCATAACAAATAGATTAATTTTAAATCATATCACTTATTATGTAATAATATTAGATGAATGTATTAAATATCATAATGATAAAGAAATTATTGTTATAATATAAAAAATGGGTTGTATATACACCACACAGAAGATGTAAGTGGTGATGATGACATTTATCTAACAGATGTAAAAAAGTGAGATGGCAGTCCCTTATCACGATTTTTCATTTCGGTGAACATCCTATAATGTATCACCCCATGATTTCATAGTACGTTATTTTTCAATGTAATTCATTAACTGGCACTACATGGAATGCCGGGTTCGAGCACACCACAAAATTACCAATCTAGCCGTTCAGAAGTGGTAATGAATAGTATTAATTGAATATTGAACTTTATATAATCCTTATAATGTTAGAATCCATATTATGAGTTTCTTATACATATTGTAAGAACAAATACATTTTTTCAGATAAAAGAATTATTTTAAAAAAAATGCAATTTTACAACATTTTAATGGCGAACCATTTTATAAATCCAATATTTGAAACATTTATATATTCAATTTGGAAAAACAAACTTCTTTAAAATGAGGAAATAATAATTTTGTTTCAATAAATTTTTCGATCTTTTCTGATAACTTTCATATTTGAGTGAATAGTGAAAAATACTATATTTTAACTAAAAACAACTATTTTAGTCAAAATAATTTATAGTGTTAAATTATACATTTTAAGGGTTTGTAAGTATAAATATATTATATTTTTACCATTTAACCCAATTATGTTCATTGTGAGTAATTTCACTTTGATATTGGACATAAACAATTGTCAATCTTTTGATATATATTTTTTCTTAACAACATGCTTTTTGTTTTCACAACAAGAAATAATTTTAAATAAATTTCTGCCACATTTGTGTTTTGAATTTAGAAAAATGTATTCCATATTTAGAATTAGGAGATCCAAATTTTGTAAATATGTAACTTTTATTTTTATACATTTTGAATAATTACTTCGGTAAATATTTTATTTACCATGGTTAAATGGTATATACGGTAAATAAGGGTAAAAAAATAATATTATAATAATATTAAATTACCGTAACATGTGTTATAACCATATTGTTTGATACATGTCTAAACATGGGCATCGTTGGGTCGATGTTGGGACCCCATGGAGCCACTTGTATGTGATAATGACAGTTTTTATTAATTATGTTAAAGTAAATACAAAAATGACATAAGGATATATATTTTAGAAAAAAATATTTTACATATGGGTATATATGTTATATTTTCAACTATAAATATTAATTAGAAATATAAAAAAATTACCTACATAGTGGTATTTTATTTATAATTTTTAGATGTTGAATAATTAAATTAATTTATTGCACAATAATGATGCATTATTTTTGTTTATTAATGAAAGAATCAAATATTTGGTATTATAAATTTTTAAATAAATATAATTTGAAAGTTTTGAAGACATACACAAATTTTATTGGTTAATATAAAATTTTTGAATATCTTAAATGAATTTGGTTCTAATTAATAATGTTTTTAAGACTTTAACAAAAATCAATTATTAAATAGTGTAAATATTGACACAAAAGAGTTTTTTAAACAAATATTTTATTATTAATTGGTAATCTATTTCTCAAAGTATAATGTTTGGAAAAAGGACTTATATAATGATATTTTAATCATTAAAGGACCACTTTGGGGTCTCTTGGATGTATATAGTGTGTTTATTAACTATATAACATAAAAATACAAAGAGACAAGATAAATGTCAAACTATTTAACTAAGGGTTAAATAAAAAAAATAAAGTTATATATAGTGACCCAAACCAGTCCAAAACCTATTGGTTGAGTTTTTTTCTACCTATCCCCACCTAAAATTTTAAATAATTCACTTTGGAGCGCTTATAAACTGAATATTAATTTATTATAAAAAAGTATTTCTAGCTTTTCCAAAGGTGCCCCTCACCCCTCTTAAAAAAGGGCACTCACCCTTCTCTCAAATTCAAACCATCAAAGGATTTTTGTTCGGCCAACCCCATGAAAATATTCTCTCAACTTCCATAACATCATCCTAAATGACTTCCTTTAGTTTGAAATCCATCTTAAAGGGATCTTTTGATAAAATCAAAAGGAAAAATATGAAGAAGAAGTAATAATTCCACCACCCTCTTTCATGTTCCTTTCTTCTTCCACTTGTTCATTCATTGTAATTTCTATTATAAAATAATAACTCTAGTATATTATGTATATTGTTATGTTATTATAAATATGGTACAACCATATTCAGTATTATATCCATCCATTTAATGACATGTCACCATACGTGTATAGGTACGACTTACCGTCTCCACGTCATGGTGTAATTGTTATTCAATACATTATTATTTGGATGAGTTCAACAATGATGTGTAATTAATTTAAATAATCAGTATAATATGATAATGATTCCTTATATATGATATAATATCAAATTATATATTATTTTAATATCGAAAGATTGATATTATCATTTGTGCGCACATATGAATTACCGTCTCCACGAACGCGGGGAGATTCACTCCACATCGTTTCCATTCAAGACGAATTTTTATTTGATGATTAAAAATATTGTTTAAAAACTATATATCATTATTTATATTAATATGATATATCCCATACATAACAAATATGACTCACCTAAAAAAGAATATAAAGGAAAACGATTCTATTAACACCCGAAACGATGATTATACTAAGATATTATTAACAAAACAATGTTAAAAGATAATATATGATATAATATTAATATATATTATACATGTATAATTTAATTACATTTATTTAACCTTTATAAAAGAGGTTAAAATACCCTAAACCAAGGAAAAGTACAAGGTAATTGTTAATTCTACAATCTCTTCATTATCCGAGGTTGTTTATACGTAATTATCTACTAGGACCGCTTTATCATCCACATCCATGTTTCTTAAATATGTATTTCAAAACATTTTTAATACTTAGTAGACAATGTGTTAAAGTAATTTATACACTTATGGGGTGTGAACGTAATATTTTTGTCATTTTCCAAACAAGGTAATTATTTACATATTCAACAAATTTAAGGTAAGAATGTTTTTCTAACTTATACGGCTGGTGTAGTTATTTTATTCCAATATAACATCATCAAAGCTTCTCTTACAAGCTTATAAGAATATTCTGAAAATAAATGTTTTCTTTAAAATTATGTGACTCTTAAATTATTTCAAAATAGAAATAGATATTTCTCTAAAAAGGGTTTTGATTTCATCTATTTCAACATCTTTTGATGGATCATAAGTTTATTTGAAGTTTATTTATTATGATACAAAACCTCCATATTGTATTGAATGTTTTTTGTTATTTTTGACAGTGGGAGTGATATTTTTATTCCATTCATGATTTATGGTTAAGGTATTGAAATTTTGTATTGTAGTTTTACTACAATAGTTTATGATATGTTTAAACCTTTTTATATGTGGAATGTATTGGACTTAGTAAGTGACGGGTGGAGCCCACTATAGCTCCTCGATGAATCGGTAGGACTCATGAGACAACTAAATGTGGAATTAGCTCTGGCCCTTTCCCAATTTTGATATATGGTTTTGGAAGAGGCCTTAATCATTTTTAGACATCCTGGCTGAGGCCTTGGAAAAATGTTTCTGAATGTCTGGAATTATACATTTATCATTATGAAAATAATATTGATGGTACTTGTGGCCATTCCACTACTAGAATACAAATGATTTTGTTTTCTTATGGAATTATTTACTCAGCTCATATTCCTTCCATAATAGTAATCATGTTTATTATTGGTAATTGCATGTGGATTCAATTATTCACTATGCTTAGTATTTATCTTATCTTCCGCTGTTTTTCTTACGCTTACTGAGCGTTTCACCTCATCCCTTTCTTATGTTTCATATTCCCAGGATATGAAGATGTTAGTTATGAGTGACTTACATGCATTATTTAGGAGGCTTGGATGTTTCTAATAGAAAAAAATCGTTTCTATTTCTTTTCATGTTGTATAGTTGAACATATGTATGAATATTGTTTCTAATAATACTAAACTGATTGGTCTTTTGAGACATGATTTCATTGTGATCATGCAAATGTTATGTAATAATGCACCGACTCTAGGTAACTGGGGTCGGGGCATTACAGTTGGTATAATAGGATGTTTAATACAAACCTTGGAAGCTATATTTAGATAAACTCTGACTAGACCACATAGCCTTAAGATAGACTTTGCAGATAAGTATAGAAGAAATTCCTAAACTTTTGGTGTTTTAGAGATTTTGTGAGTTTTCTGAGCAATACATCCCTATCTAGATTCGAGTAGGTAGAGGTGGCTCTGGCACAGAAGTACCTAGGTGTAAAACCTGAAAACACTGATTTGAGCTAGACTTGAACTGTAACTGGTGCACGAAAGTGGGCCTTGCTGCAGTCTTGGTTACGACACTCCAGGGAGATATTCATAGGATAATTCCCATTTACATTACCAACCATTAAGAATGTTTTATGAGTATATACTTCCCCAAATAATTTTTTTTATGATTATGGATTATATCCATAAACTGTTCAATCTATATTAGTTATTTTACAAGTTCAAAATTATTCATTGCAATTCATAAACTGACCTAGTGTATGTCATTGTATAGAAATGGTGCCCATTAGATGGAATGTGAACTCCAATAATACGTATGATCCAATGAGTAAGAAGGATCATATCGTTCATAGTATTAATCCAACATTTAGAAGGGAAATTGCCTCTAATGTATTCTTAACATATGAAGAATTAGTATCATGTGTTAATAAGATAAGAAAATAATTATCTGATTCCTATGTATTTGAAGGGATGAAAGAGAAGAAATGGATAGAAGAGAGAAATATTGATAAAGGGAAGAGGGAAAAGAATAATTTTCCCATATGTGATACCTATGGGAAAAAACACCCTAGAACTTGCCTAAAGGGAATGAGAGTTTCTTATAAGTGTGGATAAAAGTACACCATGTACGTGACTCCAAGTGTATGAAAAAGGTTTCAAATTTACAATTCGTCATTTGCAAGGTGTTGGGACACTTCGTGAACCAATGTCCAAATCATCTGACTATGCCCAAAATGAAGATATTGGATAATAATCATGTTATTATACTACCACAGATGAGGAGTAATGATTATATTTCTTATGTTATTATTAAATAATTATGTCATTTGAGTGTTCTATCAATGATGTACTGGTTATAATAATTATAGAGTATATAAGGATTGTACTGCAGTATTATCTCATTAAGTACTTGAGATTGTGTGAAACTAGGAAAAGTGACTCAATATGAGGTTAAATTTTTGGAAAATATATGTTTGAGAGAAAGATAAACCATAATATGGTTATGATACTGAGGTAATGAATTAGGAATAATACATGTTTGAATTGGATAAATTATATTGGATATTCTTGACTACCTTGAAACTGATTCATGATTTGTATATTGCATCATTGTTTGAGTATACAACTTTTTTGGATAGAATTAATATATCCAATATTCTATAAGAAATAAGAGATCATGAATGTAATCAATACGGTTTTATGGTAATTCAGGATTTTTTAATGATTTATAAGAATGCATAATGAAGGACGTCACTTGTTATTAAGTGGCCAAAAGGATCTTCATTGGGTTGACCTTCCTTATAAATTTTGTACTATGAGTTTGGATAGAAGTATTTTTGATATGTCTAATGGTTGGAATGGATTATGTTTGTAATTGGATACTATTTCTAAGGTTATTTTTGGATTTTTTATAAAAATTATGACACATAGACCATATGACAACCCGTCGCGTAGGACAATGCTTGGGGAATCGAACCCACAACCATTGTGTGATTGATATTTATCGCCTACCGCTGGACTAAGTCAGGTCCCTGGATTATATAATGTAGTTTCTTTCATTAATGGGTATGAAAGGTGAATTAAAAATTCATTTTTTTGGAACCCTATACAAATATGATATATTAAAAAAAAACTATGTTCTCCTACTCGAGATCATAATTTGGTGGTGACTTTTTCATTCCTCTTTTCCTCTTATTAAGAATAAATTTCATTAATCAAATTTCTAATGTGGGTTTTCCCACAAAGGTATTTTCTATTATCAACCTTTTATTTTCAAAAAACAATTTCAAATTGTGTGGGTGAAATTTATTGAATGCGGGAAGAATGTAACACTCTAGGATTTCATAGTATGTTATTTTTCAAAGTAATTCATTAACTTGCACTACACGCAACACCGGGTTCGAGCGCACCACAAGATTAGAAAACTAGCCATTCAAAAGAGGTTATGAATAGTATTAACTGAATTCTGAACTTTATATAATCCTTATAATTTTATAATCCGTATTATGAGTTTCTTAAACATAATTTAAGTACAAATACATTTTTTTTAGATAAAAGAAGAATTTTTATTAAAATGCAATTTTTACCGCCTTTTAATGAAGAACCCTTTTTTTAATCCAATATTTAAACATTTATATATTTAATTTGACAAAGTAAACTTATTCTTTAGAATCGGGACTTAATATTTTAGTTTCAATAAATATTTCATGCTTTTCGGCTAACTTTCATATTTTAGTGAATATTGAAATTATTAGATTTTAACTGAAAACTAATTTTTTAGTAAAAAAAAAGTGTTAAATTATAAATTTTAAGGGTTTAGAAGTATAAATAGATTATATTATTACAATTTAACACAATTCTGGTCATTGTGAGTAATTTCACTTTGAGATTGGACATAAACACGTGTCAATAATTTGATAGATATTGTTTCATAGAAACACACTTTTTTGTTTTGATAATGGAAATTAATTTTAAATTATGTTCCACCACTTCTGTGTTTTGAATTTAGAAAAATGGATTCCATATTTTTAATTATTATGTCTAAATTGGGTAAATAGGTATCTTTTATTTTTATACATTTTGATTAATTATTTCGGTAAATATTTTATTTATCATGGTTAAAGGGAAAATCAAGAAAATAAGGGTTAAAGATAATATTATAATAATATTAAATTACACAAACATGTGTACTAATTATATTGGTTGATACATGTACGACCATGTGCATCTTTTGGTCGATTTTGGGACCCCATTGAGCCACTTGTAAGTGATAATGACACTTTATATTAATTAAGTTAAAGTAAATACGAAAATGAAATAAGCATATAACTTTTAGCAAAAGAATTTTTATATAGGGTTATATATGTTATATTTTAAACAATAAATATTAATTATAAATATAAAATGATTTCATACATAATGGTATTTTATTTATAATTTTTAAATATTGATTAATTAAATTTATTTATGACACAATAATGATACAATATTTTCCTTAATAATGAAACGATCAAATAATTGGTATTATAAATGTTAAAATTAATATAATTCGAAAGTTTTATGAAAAACAAAATTCATTAGTTAATATAAAATTTTATCATTAATTAAATGAATTTGGTTTGAATTAATATTGTTTATAAGACTTTAAAAGAATCCATTGTTAAATAGTGTCAAAATTGACAAAAAGGAGTTTTAAAACAAATATTATATTATTAATTGATATTCTATTACTAAAAATATATGGATCAGCCAAAGGACTTATAAAATGATAGGTGTATCATTAATGGACTACTTGGGGGTATCTTGGAATTATATAGTATGTTTATTAACTATATAATATAAAAATACAATGAGATATGGTAAATGTCAAACTACTTAACTAAGAGTTAAATAAAAAAGATAAGGTTAATATAGTGACCCAAACCTCTCAAAAACCTATTTTTTGAGTGGTTTTCGACCTATCCCTACCTTAATCTATAAATAAATCACTTTTAATCCATTAAAATGGAATATTATTTTATTATAAGATAATATTTCAGGCTTTTCCAAAGGTGCCTCTCACCCCTCTTATAAAAGGGCATACCCCCTTCTCTCAAATTCATACCATCAAAGACTTTTGGTTCGGACAAAACCTACCCCAATATTCTCTCAACTTCCCTAAATTCATCCTGAAGTCCGTCCTTTATTCATAAAGCAACCTTAATGAGCCCTTTTGATCAACTCAAAAATAAGAACCTGAAGAAGAGGTAATAAATTCACCACTATCTTTCAAGTTCCTTTCTTCTTCAACTTATTCTTTATTTGTTTTTTCCATTATAAATTAATAACACCAGATATTTCTATATAATTACATTTTATTATATATATTGTACATTTTTATTCAGTATTATATCCATATTTTTAATGACATGTCACCATATGTGAATACGTACGGCTTACTGTCTCCGCGTCATGGTGCAACTGTTATTCAAGACATTATTATTTGGATGGGAATAATAATGATGTGTAATTGAGGTAAATAATGAGTATAAAATAATAATGATTATTTATATATGATATAATATCCAATTATATATTATTTTAATATCAAAAGAAGGATATTATCATTCGTGCGTACGTACGGATTACCGTCTCCACGAACACGATGAGATTCATTCCCTATCGTATCCATCCAACACTAATTTTCATTTGATGATTAAAAATAATTTTTAAATACTTGATATCATTGTGGATATTAATAAGATAAATCCCATACAAATAAAATATGACTCACATAACAAAGAATATATAGGAAAACTAATCCTTTATCACCCGAAACGAAGATAATACTATTATATTATTTACAAAACAATGTTAAATCATCATATATGATATCATATTAATTTATATGATTCTATTATAATTTAATAACAAATATTTCACCATTATAAAGGAGGTAAACTTACCCTCAACCAATTAAATGTATAACGTAAGGGTTATTTCTGCAATCTTTTTATTATCCGAGGTTGTTTATACATAATTATCTACTGGGACCACTTTATCATCCACATCCATATTTCTTAAAAATGTATTTCAAAACATTTTTACTATTTACTAGACAATGGGATAAATTAATTTATTCCAACATGTGTTTTTAAAGGAATATTTCTGTCATTTTCTAAAGAAGGTATTTTTTTTACCTTTTAGACAAATTTAAGGTAAAAATGTGTTTTTAACTTATATGGTAGGTGCAGTCATTTTCCACCATTAAAACATCATCAAAGCTACCTTTATAACTTTATAAGAATATTTTTAAAATAAATGTTTTCATTATAATTATGTGACTTCTAAATGATTTCAAAATAGAAATATGCATTTCTATATAAAGGGTTTTGATTTCATATATGTCATCATCCTTTGATGGATCTTATGTTAATTTGAAGTTGATTTTTTATGATACAAAACGTCCATATTGTATTGATGGTTTTGTGATATGTTTGACTGTGGATATGTTATTTTTAAACCATTCAAGGGTTATGGTTAAGGTATTGAAATTTCATATTCTAGTTTTAATTTGATTATTTATGATATGTTTAAACCTTTTTATATGAGGAATTTATTGGACATAGTAAGTGACGGGTGGAGCCCGCTATAGCTCCTCGATGCATCGGTAGTTCTCATGAGACAACTAGATGTGGAATGGGTCGAGGCCATTTCTGAATTTTGATATATGGTTTTGGAAAAGGCCTTAATAATTTTTATATTTATTGGACGAGGCCTTGAAAATATGTTTCAGAATGTCCGGGAGTATACATTTACTCATTATGAAAATAATATTGATGGTTCATGTGGTCTTTCGACTAGTAGAATACCAATGATTATGTTTTACTATAGAATTATTTACTCAGATAATATTCCTACCATAAAATTATTCATGTTTATTACTTGTAAAGGTATGTGGTTTCAATTATTCACAATGATTAATATTTATGTTATCTTATGTTGTTTTACATACCCTTACTGAGTGTATGAGCTCACCACTTTCTTATGTTTCATTTTACTAGGATATGAAGATGTTATTTATGAGTGACTTGCAGGAATTATTTAGGAGGCATGATTGTTTCCAATGGAATAAATTCATGTTGTATTTCTATTTATGTTTTAATGTGGAACCTATGTATGACTATGGTTTCTAATAATACTAAACTGATTGGCCTATCGAGACATGATTTCCTTGTGATCATGCCAATGTTATGTAATAATTCACTGACTCTGGGCAACTGGGGTCAGGGCGTTACATTTAACATGGTCTATCATAAACATAAATTAATTTTATAATTTATTTGGTCCCATTATCATGATTATAATTAATTTTACATAACATTGTAATATTATGTATAAAACTACATAAATAATTCTGTTTATATCATGTTATGTTTGTGTATCAAAAATAACATTGGTGTGTCAATTATGGTAAAAGAGTTAATTATATAAAATAATAAGAATAACAAAAATAAAATAATTATCATATTAATAAATAAATTATACTTTTAATATTAATCAATAAATTCTGTTATGAAAAATGATTCAATGTTACAATCATGGAGATGGTAATCCGTACGTACGCATGAGTAACATTTTTATATTTCAGTGACTGTTATGGGAGATGGTATGTAACACAATACCATTCTATAATGATCATTATATCATAAATAAAATATTATTTAATAATATATTCTTATATATTGTATTTTTGTAATGAAATAAGAATCATGTCATGTTAAGGATGTTGTAATCCACATGTCCACGAATGACATTATCACTTTTAAAATCTGTTAATTTGTAATAATGAAAATTATATATACATATATACATTATATTTCCATAAATTTAATATTTTAATGAATAACAAATATTTTATCATATGTAAAATATTTTAAAGTAAAAATATCCTTTATGTGTTCTTTGTATAGTGTCAATGAATGAAATCTCCTTGATGGCGTGATAGTTCACACTTCCGCAGATTATGTTATCATATTAACATAAAATGGATGGTTTCAAATTTATATTTAATATAAGTACTACAAAATATTAATGAAATAATATATATCATATAAAAATAGAGTTTCCATCATGATAGCAACCATGAGTAGTGGTAATTAAAAAAATGATCAATCATTATTTCGTGAGGTAGTGATTCACCATACACTGAAACAAAATGTTCGTTAACAATTATATGGATGTGTGTGACAGTATAAGTTGAAAAAATAGAATAAAAATACTAAGATATTTATTATAATGGTGTTTTTATACAATAATTTAATAAGGAGGGTTTCTGTAATGGATAATGGAAATAAAACTAAAAAGTTAAAGGAATGATTTTACCTCTTAATTAGGTAACTACTTTTTCACTGTACAAAGTGGCTTCCTTGGATTGATTTAATACAATGATAAGGATTCTAATATGAGGGATGGTATTTTGAGTAGCTATTTTGGTAGATATTTTTCGCTCCAATGTGTCCTAAGATGTTTCAGGATGTGGGATGTGTGGTGGCCTATTATAAGGGAGGAAAAGGACTCACTTCGTATTTTTGAAAAGATGTAATGTGTACCAACGTTTTTATCTGAATAAATTCTTAAAAAACACTAAGAAACTCAAAAATGGATGTTTCATGGATTTATTATGTCCATTAAATCTGTTTAGTATAAGTCACTAGGTCATTTAGGCCCCGGAGTTTAAGGTTTAGACCTTTATTATGATTTATTTTTCCTTAGTAATTGTAATTATTTTTTTTATCACAAGCACATATATTTTTCGTTAAAAAAAGGCCGAATTTTTAAAAATTATAAATTAAACTATTTCCCAATATGGAAATATTTTTTTAAAATTCCAATAACATAATTGGGATAAATTTACTTAAAAATCATCCCACAAGTGGGATGATAATGCATGTTTTTTAATGTAAAAATGTCTTAAAGAATGAAAAAAATATTACCAATTTGAATATTAAATTTCTTCTAATAAAATTTCATTTATTAAATGATAAAAATTTATTTTAAATATACATTATAAACAAATAAAAACATAAATTAACATTATAATTAATTTATATGAAAAAATTGATTTCACCTAAAATTCAGTATTTTTACCTATTCATTAAAAAATTAAATGTTTCAAAAAAACATAAATATTTCACCCTAATATAATTATGAAATTTATATTTCACTTATTATTTTTAATTTTACTTATTACATATATTAGTGTGTCAAAATTCATATTTAAAATGGGTTCACCCATAAAAGGTGGTAAAATGGCCTTTAAAAATATAGGTTTTTATCTGTAAGATAGTGTTCATTCTAATAAAATATATATCAAATCTAATGGATGAATAAAAAAGGTATTTTTATGAATATATATATAAATATATATTACATTCATATCTCTCACTAATTTTAATTAATTTAATCTGATAATATAAAAAAAATTTATCAGAATAAAAATTGTTCTATATAAAAATATTCACATTATATTCAATGATTTTAATAAGAATTTATAATCAATTTGTGTCCAATTATTTCAATTCATATTTTTATAAAACATAATATTTATAAGAATGTTATCACTATAAACATCTACTAATCTGTGGGAATTTTTATATCTCATTATATTTTTATAATTTATTATTGTTTGATAAAACTCAATCTTCAGTGTAATTGAAACCATCAAAGAAGGTTTGTATTTTGAGTAATGAAATCTATAAATGAAGGTCACACTTTATTTTAATTAATTCTATCATGGAGGGACAATCCTATGTGTAATGTATGATAACTTTGTGTTGTGTGCTTTACATGTTATGGAATATATCATATTTATTAAATATTTTCAATACATTATTATGTATCAGGTTAATATATTTAATTTTTTAATATGGTTTTTTGTTTCATATACCCCATTGAAAATAAAATTTTAATTATGAATATATGTGTGTTACACTCTCCCCACCATAATAAAATTGAATGTTCACAATTTAAACTCAATCTTGGTAATATATTTGTTGATATTACCAATATTTAAATACCATATTGTGAGAATGGTTCGAAAACAAATCCCCTACAAAAGAAGAATGATAGGTAAAAAGGTCACCTACACTATCATATAACTATGTATCTATATATGAGAACATTAGAGGCATGTGAAAATATGTACCCATTGGAAACACATAATTATTTATATGTAGTGAATGACATCATAAATAAAAAACAACTGAATGATCAATAGAATTTTGAGGGCCTCAAGGCCATAAAACTGTGATAATTTAATAGACCATTTGTTCAATAGAAATTAAGGTATTTTGGGAATATTTTATTTCAAATTCATTTTCCTAATGTTGGGTAATTCTTTTACTAACCCATATTATAAATAAAAACTCATAAATTATAGGGTGAAATTTCATTTGAACAATCCTACTTTTTTTTCAATAAAATTCTATTTCATCCAATTAATCCTAGAAATTAATTACCAATGAATATTTTTTTATGGTTGAAGTAGTAAAATAAACATTTAAATTATCACAAGGCCTATAAAAGAGTGCCAAGACTAACTATTTATCCTTAACCATCTGTAAAACCCAATATGAGTAATTGATTAATATATAATCTTAAAAAGTGATAATACTACTTCATCACTAATAATTATTCATCAGAAAATTATCTAAAACAATGAAAAAATATTATGACATTGTGTAAGTCAATGGCTCATTTGAAACCCATATCATCATTCGGTCATGGGTTCATGACCTGTGGCCTTCCCAGACTTGGATGGTTGTCACCCAATATAAAAGTTGAATTTTTCTAAAACCAAATTAATTTAATATCCAAAATAAATATAATGAAAAACATTGAAAAAAGGTAAATCACAAAATATAATTTAATATTTAGTTTTCAATAGAACCTCAACACATAAATACCTCATCTGTATTATTTTAGTAGCGTCCCTTCCTTGTTTTAACTATTATCCATAATATCGTCTCTAGGATTTATATACAATGAAACCATAATTTTAAATTCAAAAAGATTAGGATTAATATAGATTATTAATTGTGAAAATCCTTCACTGTTCTTTGTAATGAAAATAAGAATTATCAGAAGCATATCCCCGAGGTGTGTCAAAACAGGTGTGCAGTAAGGCCCATTATCAGGTACCATATAACCCTGAGTTAGGATTGAAAAACCTTGTCAATTATATTGTTCTAGGTATATCTTTTATAGAACCATGTCCAATTATTTTATTCTTAAAGGGATTTATTTCTAGGTACACCCACGTAATCTCTACCTTACAAAATTCTATACTTTTCTTCAAAACAGATACTGAAATTCTATATAACCACAATTTTCACTAAAAATGATTTTTGAAATATAGTTCCCATGGTTTCTATTAAATATCATTTGATACTAACATTAAGTCCCCAATCCTAGAATCTTATAGACAATGTCTTCAACAAATTACGTTGGAATGATTACATGAAATAAATCTACAGGTCCAAAGGATTAGTAGTCTTGGTAAACTAGATACATACATGAGTATTGTATTAATATTTAATACTATATTTACAACAAAATTATTTTATTAATTATTAATAAATAACTTTCAGAATAACTCTAATCTATATAGTAAATCCCTACATATAATTCATAGTATTATTCATGGATTCACGGGGAAAGAAAAATAATAATGTTGAGATAAAATTCTCATTATGAAAAAAATATTGAGGAATGAATAACAAATCAATGAGAAAAGTAAATATGGAATGAAAAATAATTAAACACACCAGCTAGGTAATCAATAATCTTAATGGAAGTGCATAAAAAAATATTGAAGGTTATAACTAGAAACATATTCCATACAAAAAATTATATTAGGAAAAATAAATATGGAAAGGTATGAAATGGAAAAAAATTTCCAATAAATAACTGAAAATGAATTGTAACCATAAATATGTTTACATAATTTCTCATAGATGAATAAACACTAAATCTAATATGAAGGAAATTATTTATTTTTTGATGAAAAGTTTTTAAGGTACATAGTACATTTACAGTAATGTCATGTCAGAAGATGGTTTACAAAATATCTTGTAAAACCACATATAATTCAGCTTTCCAAACGACTCATCCTTTGATTCTATCGATGCAACTATTTTCTATCTATAATTGGTCCCAAACTGGGTTATACCAATCCAACAAATTCTTCATTATCAAATAAATTATTTAACAATTTTCTTTATCAACTATCCAAATAGAGTAAGAGATATACATTTATCATTATTTTCACAAATAGTAAAATTACATTTAATATAGACACTAAATGATAATTATATATGATTTAAATAATAAATATATCCTAGATAAATGATATTGTAAAATAGGGGAAATATAATGTTCAATGATAATAGGAAATTAAATATATCAAAGAAAAAAAATCATAGAAGTGAATGTGAATACTAACCTTGGAGAAATCAATCATAAACCATCCAGATGAAGATTTAGTATGTTATCAGTACAAAAAACCCCAAGTGGAGTAAAATAATGGGTTTTTGTCATTGATGAATATAAATAATATAAAAAAAATCTTAAGAAAATTATTGAGTAAAATATATATTTTTTGAAATACCTATTCTTTGAAAATTTATTTTGAAAATATATTCTGTAAATAACAACCTTTTATACAAAAAAATTATCCTTCTAATAAATAATAATATTTAAGCCCTTAGAAATTATATAATGTAAAAATAACATATAATTTTGCCGAATATTAGTTCGAAAATTACATGTTCAGAAAGTGAAAATACGATTCTTTTAGAAAAAATGGTAAAATAAAAAGGAATACTATTAATTTACCAAATCATTTTAAAAAATTGAAAACAGTTTAATAAAATATCGTTTTTAGGAGAAAAGAGATTCTCTGACTATAAAGGGAAATGAAATTGGGTTTTCATAAAATCAATTTTAAAATATTTTGAGTACGAAAGAGTAGTAAAATTAAACTGATACATGAAAAACATCACGATTCACTAGAGTAGAGGAAAATTAAATGATTTATTGAAAAATTGTAATATAATTTCCTTGAATTTTTATTCCATTGAATGATCATAAAAGTTATTTTACAGGAATTTTTCTAAACATTCTAATATATCCCATACCACATTGAAACATTTTAAATAATTAAGTTCAGGATGGAATAATATTAGATGAATGTAATAAATTCAAAAAAGATAAATATATTAAGGATATAATATATAATTATGGTTAGTAGATATACATCAAAAAAGATGTACGTGGTGAACATGACATTTTTCTCAAGGAAATAAAAATTGAGATGATAATCCCAAACCTTGAGTTTATTTTAGGGTGAGAATTCATTAACCTACTTTATAATAAATTTATTTTAATTTTATACTTTCGTGATATTTTTTAAGAATTAAAATTTCTTTTATTTAAAATTTCACTATGATATTTTCAAATACATAAACAATTCTTTTTTATCAAAGGGGTTTAGACCAAATTCAGTTTATGTGTTGAAAAAAACATTAGTAGTTCAAATATGATCAATGGGGTCATTATAAAAAATAAAAAAAATATATTATGAAATATATATCATATTTATAGATAAATTATTCTTTTTAAAATATTCATTAAATATTTTTATGAAAAATGAATCAAATTTACAATCATGGAGATGTTAAGATGTACAAACACATAAGTAATGATTTTATTTTTCATTGATCATTTTAGAATGAAGGTAAATAACACCACATATTTCAATAATGATAATTATATAATAAATAACATATTATATAGTCATATATAATTATATATATATTTATTTGGATGAAAAAGGAATCATATAATGTTGAGGAGGCGGTAGTCCACACATCCAAAATATATGTTATCACTTTTTAAGTGTGTGAAAGGGAAATAAATAAATATATAATATATTTATAGAAATGAAATTATTTCCTGAATGTTATATATATATTTTTTTATTTTATATATTTTAAATTAAAACCATCCTTTATACGTCTCATTTATAGTTTCAATGAATCATATCATTTTGAGGGGGCGGTAGTTAACACTTCAACATACAATGTTATCATGTTAATGTAAAATAAAATATATTAAATTTATGTGTAATTAAAAAATTAAATTAGAATAAATAAATGATAAATATAATAAATATAATATATAAATATATTATCTAACCTATTGGCCACTATGAGAGGTGGTAATGGAAAAATGAACAATCATCATTTTCTGAGGAAGTGGTTTTCCAAACAAAAATGTTTTTCTCATTACATATTAGATGGAATTAATTGATATTGTAGGCTATAATCATTTATTTTCCACATAATACTATATATAGGATACTTGTGTTATTATAAAATAATTTATTAAGTTTGTTTTACATGGTTCAGAATGTAAATAAAACAACAAATCTTAAGGAAAGACATTACATGATAATTGAGTGACTATTTGTTATTTGTACCAAAAGGTTTGGTTGTATTTCTTCTTAAAATAGGTATATATTATATTTTGAGGGGAGTGATTTTTATTATATATGTTTTCAGATCATGGTAGATCCAATGTGGTTTTATTGGTGTGAGGAAATGGGAGGACTGGTGCCCATTTATTAGGGAGCAAAAGGTGTCACTTGGTATTTTTGAAAAGAATATTTATATACCAACATTTTTTCATTAAAATGTATTAAGAAACAATATAAAAACAATATTAGATGTTTAATGGAAACTTTATTTACATCCAATGGGTTTTAGAAAATTTTCTAGGATATTTGGTCCCTTAACTTAAATTTTTTATCCTTTATTTTGTTTAATTTTTCATTAATAATTGTTATGAATTATTATCAAGATCTCTAATATTTTTGTTAAAAACAATATTTTTATTAGTAAATATTTGAAATTATGTGTATTGAAAATATAGAATCCATTTTTTCAAATTATATTCATATATGTGTCATAAATTAATTTAAAATGCATCCTGCATGTTGGACAACAATGAAGGTTTTTTTAAGGTAAAAACATTCGAAATTTTCCTATGTCTTTATAATAAATTTGAAAGAAAAATTGATTCAAATGAAATTAATTGTACTAGTATATAAAAATAATATCTAATTAAACTCTAAAAATGATTCAAAATACAATTTAACCTTAAAAAATTAGATGAAATAAATGTTTTGAACAAATATTTATTATTTTAAACTTTTCTTTATAAAATTAAATGTTTTTGAAAAAATATAAAAAATAAGATCTAACATAATTATTATGTTTCTATTTCAATTATGATTTTTATTTCTTCAAATTATGTCAATTAAAGTGTCAAAATTATTATTATAAATGGGTTCTGTATCATAAGGTAATAAAATCGCCTTTATAAAAATATAGATATTTATGTGTAAAATAGATTTCATACATATTTTATTTTCATATAAAAAAATGGATGATAATATATATATATATATTTAATATATAATTTATATATATATATATCACATTAATATTGTTCACTAATTGAAATTAATTTTATATGTTAATGTAAAAAATCGTCTTCTGCATAAAAATAGTTTTCTACAAAAATATTAACTTTATATTTAATGGTTTCCTATATTCCTTTCTAATTATTATGTAACCAATTAATTCATTAATTATTTTTATATATAATAATTTTCATTTGATTGTTATTAATATTAATAACTACTAATTTAATAAATAATTTTTGTCTCATAATATATTAATAAT
This sequence comes from Viscum album, assembly GCA_963277665.1. Lineage (NCBI taxonomy): Eukaryota > Viridiplantae > Streptophyta > Magnoliopsida > Santalales > Viscaceae > Viscum > Viscum album. The sequence goes on from OY728121.1 coordinate 632,504,015, forward strand.
ATATTATTATTTGATAATATACATTCTTGCATGTAGGACAAGCCATAGAAGATGGTCACTCCTTAATATAAAATATTATATCAAGGAAGTTTAATTTTTCATGTAAAACAATATATCATTGATGGTATTTCTTGCCTGTAGTGAATGCTAACTCAGATTGTGTGTATTAAAAGCTAAAGAATATATTTTATTTATTTTATATACTTAATATATAATAATTTATCGGGTTAATATATTTTTTATTTTACACATGGTCATCTTTTCCATACATACAATTGAATATAAAGTTTTGACTTAGAATTTTGTGGTGTAACTAATAGGGGTGAAATATATATTAATACCCCATAAAATTTCACTAATGAATCCATATAATCCTGATTTGTATTACATACACTCAAGTGAGGGGTTACCGTAGTGGAGAAATATTTCTCTTTAAAATTATGATGTTAATAATAATTTTCCTATTTTAGATAAAGAATTACTATCTGAATTAAATGCATCTAATGTGAATAATAGTGAAAAATTTGACAAAACAATATAAGAATATTCAGTGTGGATCTTGTTATTTATGAGAATAATGATGATTTCATTGCATATAAATACGGTGAATGTAGTTTGGTTGGATCTTAAACATATAATTTATAAGTAGTAATGAGACCACACATACATATTTTTTGAAACATGGCTGGAAAAATAGAATTATTTGAGAGGTGAATATTTATTTAGGATATATAAAGGATTTAAGAGACATGTATGTTACTCCGTTTGAAAATAAGCTATTTTTAAGAGGACACAACTATATTAAGGAATACCAACAAATATATGAAAAAATATGACCAATTATTTTATTAGAGGGATAAATGAAGAATCTATTCTCTTTAATAATCTATTGTTAGTCATTGTGGTTAGGGGAGATGTAATAATTTATATTATTATTATAGTTCACTCATTTTTAACCTAATAAAAAGAGTACTGTATCAAATTGTTTTGAGTTCTTCATGATGACACATGCCCATGAGGTTCGAGCATGTGAGAAATGTGTGTTACTCAATTCTAGGATATTGTATCATTAACCATTGAAGCTTTTTATGTTTTATTCTTGAGGAATATGTTTTTTTGAAGAAGGTATAATATATAAGACTATGGTACTATCTATGAGTGTTTGTGGGGGGTGGGATGATGATTTATTACTATGGGCAGTTTTCTATTTATAGTTCGTTGTACGTTTGGATAGATTGTTAATGCTATGGTTATGAAATACAAGGGAAAAAATAGGGTAGAGGGATAGAAATGGTTTATTATATTTAATAGAAGATGATTGGGATGTCTTTAACCTAGAAAGTAATATATATATTCCATGGGGAACATCTTCATCCTTTATTTAACTATTTTTTTATTTTTCTTGGATTATTCATGACAATATAGTGTATTCACTTAGACAAGTTATAATTCAACAATAGAATTCTCTCGCATCCCCCACTCTAGCATCCACAATTCATTTCAATAAAGGACAACCATGAAGAGGGAAAATATAATGTAAATGTATTTACAATAGAAGGGGAGAATAATATAAAATATAGGGTATGTATATGATATATGATGTAGATGATTTAAATAATATGGTGTAATTTTGATTCTTGTTGATAATGTGAAGTAAAAAATACAGGGGGGAGATTTATACAACCACATATCGTTTGGGTCATTTTTTTCCCAGTAATGTTTGATTAGACATTAATTAAAATTTGAATTATTTTAATTTAAATTGAAGAAGATTTAAGTGTATATAAAATTACTAGATATTTGCCCTGTTAATTTGAAAAATTATATTGGTAAGACATTGATAATAAATGTTGCATCTCTAATGATAATGGGGTTTCAGAAATTTTAAATGTAATATATCATGAAAATTGTAGAATGCTTAAAAAAATAATCATGAGGAATTCATAAGTGTGGTATTTTCAATGCACAGAAAAAGGTCATATTGTATTGAAACATTTTTTGAGTTTTGGGAGTCATTAAATAGTGATACACCCCACAAAACAATAAGTCACACTATGAAATGATATTCAAGAGTATTTCCAGAGGGGTTGTATATAAAAGTATTATATGTTAATTTTTTAAAACACCATAATGAGGGTAAAATTATATTTAGTGATTATTTAAATGTTATATCCACACCATGAAATATAAGAGCGAGTTATGAATGAATATTTATGATTGGCTTGTTTTTTGGAGATTAAGATCTAATATGGTGAAATGATTATGTGAATTTTTTTGGTATATTTCAATTATTTTTCTAGTAAATCCTAATTTTATGAATAAATAAATCTCACTGAGATCTATAGGGAGTTGTATTATAATTTACATAGAAATTTTCCGATCATTATATAAAATATTTACCCTCACATCAATTCTATTTTTCTATAAGATTATAATAACGTTTATTTTTGGATATCTTATGATGGTTTTGATGGTATATCATTAGTTAGAAACTAATCATTCATATTAAAATAGATGATATGTTATGAGAGTTAATATAATAGAAGTAATAAAATATGATATCTTTGGAATATTGGATTTTGAAATTGAAATTAAAATTCTTCTATTGATTTTTACAAATAATGGAGAAACAAAGAATATTCCGAGAGTTATCGAGTGATAGAATCACACACATATGAAGAACAAAGTGACTTGAATATATATAGGAATATAGTATCAGAAATATAAAATAATTGAACATATGTTATTTTGAATGAATATATGTAGGATAGAATAACTGTTTTTATTAAGAAATGAAATTAGATTATTTGATTAATTTATTTATGATTTGTAATTGATAATTGATGAAATTTGGAGAAAAATATTTTTTTGTACTGATTACCTGTTAGATATATATTTTATTATTGAACTACATGTAAATTATAGTATCATCCTTCATGAAAGTAGTGCATTGAAGAGGGTAAGAGTTCATTTACCTTAGTTGGACAAGGGATGTTTCTAAATATATAATCACATACTATTAAAGTAGTTATTTCTAAGAATGTCAATACATCATTGATATGTGATCCTTGCATATATCCCATTTTGGGTAAACCATGTATTTTTTTTGTTAATGATCAATACTATTTATAAATTATATCTATGTCCTGAATAATCTATTCATTGTATTTTAAAAACAATATTACTAGATAAAATTTGTTTTAAATAAATATAAATTCCCATAACTCTATAATTATAAACCACTCTTAGGGTGTTAAACAGGTCGTGTAGACACGGAAATATACTATTAGTAAAATATAGACACCACATAATAAAAATAATAATTAATTCCTTTAATATATAAAATTAAAAACATGGGATATAAACATTTAATATATTGAATATAAGTATAATGAGACAACATGAATTTTAAAACTACATAACGAGATATTAAATATTTTACAGGTTGTTGACTTCAGGAAATACCACTCCACGATACATCATTTTAAAAAGAAATGAAAATATTTTTATTGAGGAAAAAATATTATAAAAAATATATAATTACAAATTTGATAAATCTATGTGAAATAAATGATCAGAATTTAAGGGCTATATAACATGTAGTAATATGCAATATGACCATTTAAATGAGTAAGGCATCTGTTAAAAGCATAACAAATAGAATTGTATCATAACTATTAGAATACTAATGTGACCATTATGGGAATCTATTTAAATCATTATATAATTAAATAAATGCAAATACAAAAATATATAAACTACCATAACATAATTTCAAAAAAAAAAATAAAAATTTAAATTCATTTAACTCAAATAAATATTTTTTTTGGAAAATAATTTTAGTATTAACTTTTAATATTTAGTTTTTATTTTAAATTTAATCACATTTTAATATTTAATTTTAATAAAATTAAAAAAAAATTATACACAATATTTAAGGATCAATCAAGAGCCATTTTTAGTATTTTTTCTAAAATACTAATTTTATGGTGAATAATAAAACTATAATTTTTCAAATACAATATGTTTTATGAAAATATTTTGATATAAAATAGAATTAGTAAATTTTATAGATTTTTTATGAAATTAAATATATTTTATAACACTTATAATTATTATAAATATTGATATATCCATTTTAACCATAAAATGTAATTTATGAAGTTGAAAACTTGATTTTTCCATTAAAACTATTTCTGATTCCATTGAATCTTTGTTTTGTACAATTTATTACAATTATGATTTAGTTTTTTTGAAAGTAAATAAAATATAAATTTTAATCCAAAAATTTATTTGTCAAATATAAAACCACTATTTGATGTTTTGACCATAAAATGATATTATAATCATTATTTTATATCCCGAAACTCTTCTATGTCAGCTATAAATTCCGAATGTCACTTATATTTATAAAACAATTCCAAACAATTATGTCATGTAATATGATATAATTTTTTTCCATTATTAATACAATTACCCATTTTATAAGCATTATGGAATCAACACACCCCATGTATCTATGATGATGGAAACTTAAAAAAGGTGGAGTCTTCAAGGAATATATAACAACACTTATCTCCTTTTATTCCATTAATATTTTTTATAAATTAGATTTTAAAATTAATCCTCACTCAAAATAATATATATATATATATATCAAATTATAATTTTATTATATTTATATAAAATTAATAATGACTAAAAATATATATATATTTTATTTATCTACCACACATCATGTCTGTCACATGGTTTCTAGTGATATAGAAATTTATATTTAACCCTTATAATGTATTTAAATAAAAAATTTTGAGGTGGTCGATGAGAAAAATTCTAAAAATGTTTAAGAAGTTGGAAAATAATATAAAATAAAATATATAAATAATTATTTCATGCATCTACTATCATGATGAATAATTTTTTTCTACTAAACAGAGCCCCATATGAGAAAATTATCATTATAGTTTGGCTCCTGATTGAGGGCATACCTTAGGGGTGGTATAATTGTGATTCATGTTTCAACCTCCAAAGAAATACAATACCATGAATTTGAATAAAATTACTATTAAATAAGGAAAACCCTTATGAAATGTTGATGAAGACCTCAAATTCTGGTCAACCATTAGCATAAAACATAATTATAGAGGGATTATTGGTGAATGGAGATTTGTTGTGCATGTCATTTAAAGGAAAATGAAAATAGCCTGAATAAAACCTATATGTTTATGAAAAATAATCAAAATTTGAGGTAAGATATGATTTTTCATTCTCTCTCCATCCATTATGAATTTTTCCAAGGATATATTATTTATTCCACATTCTTATAATGTTGGTCATTGAATAATTTCTTTCTACTAGTTATTCTTAAAGTATTTAAACATTATAGGGACAATCAAATTTTATTGATGAATGATAAAATGTGGATGGATGGTCAAATCCTAATGTACTACCCCCATTCTATTGTGTCTCAAACTTATCGTAATTCCATGTAGCCAACGCCAACAACAAACATTTTTCATGGGGTATCCCAACAACTGGCTTCCATTATTCTATCCCCTCCCCCCCACACCCTCCCTCTATAAAGATATCCTTTAGTCATTCTTTAAGTGGTCACCAATATTTTGGTTTTTTAATGATAAGAGAAAATAGTTATATAGTGTTAATGGAGTGATTTGGTTTGTGTTTTAGGTAAATGATAATGGGAATCATGATGGGGGATGTCTCTAGAGAGTAAAATACTAGTGGGGTGATAGATCGGGTTTTGCAACAATTTCATAAGGATAGTCGGTGATTCTGGAGCATGACCATAATTTCTTGATATTTAAGTATTTATATTTTTTTATTTAAATAAAAAATTGTCAGATATCATTCATCACATGAACTAAAATGAAGTGAGAGATACATTAGTAATGTAAAATAACAATATTGAAAATATCATTAAATAATATATATAATATCTATATATGAAAAAAATATAATAGTCATATAAAAAAAATAATTTTTATAAAATAATATCAGAAATAGTTAATGTATAAGAAGATCATTTAAAAATAAAATTAGTATGTCTTTTTATTTTATATTTTTTATTAAATGTTTAATATATAATTTTCAAAATATAATAAGATAAAATTAACATCATTTTTGGAATTAATAATATCAAAAATAATTTTGTACATGTTTTTTTATCATTTTCAAAAAATAAATATTTTTATTAAAAAACAATTCATTTAAGAAAATTATTATTTTCATGACGTTATCAATATATCAGAATAATATAAAATGTCATAAAACCATTTAAATTATTAAATATTAAATAATATAATTACATTATTCATTTTATAGTATTAATTTAACATTGAGAATCCATTACCAATATTTTTAGAATTAATGTAAAATGTTACATTATTAAATAATATTTTCTGTATTTTGTTTCAATTAAATAAAATTTTGGAAAATTAGGTTATTTCATGATTTAAATTTCATATAAAATTTATTTTATAGGTAATAAATCATTTTCGGCAATAATAAACATTGATATTAATTGTTCAAACTCATGTAAACAACATAATTAATGCAAAATTATCTTGAAAAATGTTTTCAATCATTAATGAAATTTATTATAAAATTAAGTATTACTAATTATTGTAATTTTATTAGAAAATAGTAATATACTATATATTATTATAATATTCATATTTATTGGTATTATATGTAATTGTAAATAAAATCTTATTTAATTAACATTGGTTATTGTAAAAGATAACTTAGAAAACGTACAAATGGGTAAAGTGAAAAGTTAATCTACAAACAATTATATCACCTAAAATTTCAAATTATGAGTTTTTGAGAGAATTTTATAATATATAATGTCTCATAGGACAATTTTTTAGGTTATATAATGATGAATAATTTGAGAAATAAATTATTAATTTATGTTAATTCCAAAACAAACCTTCACTTCACTAATAAAAGTACACAGTTACATCCTTTCTTTAAAAGATCATACATCTTAATTTCTAGGTGAAAATATGACCATTTATTTCATCATATAACTCTATACCACAAACCATATACTTTTTGAATAAAAAATTATAATATACCATTCATTTCCAATGATAATTCGATTGAAAATCTAATCTCCCAACAGGAGTATTACTCTCCTCCTAGACTTTTTTTAATAATTATAATCGTAATAATATTAAAAAAATTAATATAAGGATTTTATAATCATATATAAACTAAAATATCATTATAAAAATGTATCATAAATTTTTCATTCCTTCTCAACATTCTCTATGGAAATCAAATGCACTGATTATGCGTATATTCAGCCTACCGTCGTCATGACATGATGTCATTATTTTTCAGCACAACTTATTATAGTTGGTATAAAAATGGTATTGATAAATAAATATGTTTTTATGTCACTTATAGTGTTTATAAATTATAACATTTTACATTTACCTTTATTACATCCATTATTTATGGAATAAGATCACTAATCATATGTTTATACAGACTTGTGTCTCCATAAATAATATTTTTTATTTATCTAAAAAATATAAATTGGATAGACCAAAAGGTATTATTACTGGATAAATATAAAGTTTATAACATTATTATAATTATAAAAGGATATATTCTCTTATACCATCACTCTATCCATACATTGGGAAATGGGTTCATCAAACTCTTGTACATGCGGAATACCAACTCCAAAAATAAAAAATTTATTTTATTAACATATCCCATCATTAATAGTTGTAAAATAAAAATTTGTGGAGATATATGATATAATATAAATTTATAATTTTCTATAAATATTTTATTAATATTATATAATTTAACATTATTATTGATTCAATCATTATGATATGCTTCTGTTTTGGTTAGCATACCACATAATTAAGAGATTGTATAATGTTTACATATCGAATGATTAAGGAATGTAATATAATATAAATAAAAAATAATAGTGTGGAAATTTTTTTTGGTTTCTATATTTGAAATATTAAAAACCAAATATGTTAATAATATATCATGTATATTTATTAAAATCGGACAATAAATATTTATCTCTGTGTTCACCATGATTAATTTTAATTAAAATTAAAATGGGACAAAATTAGAGCATTATGGGAGTCATATTAAAAGGAATAGGTAATATTGTTATTTTGTAATTATTATTGAATATTGGGAATCAAAATTAACATTAAAAATCATGTGGAAGACAATTAAACATGTTAACATCTGATGTTGATAATAAGTTATTCTAAACAAATATATTTATAGTAAATAATAATAAGAAAAGTATATTAAAAGGTTATAGAGATGAATAAGGCTCTATAATTGATGATTAACCTAGTTATGGTCGTTTTACAGGATTTTGGAGAGTGATCAACTATGTAGGGAAATAAGGTAAATGATATTTATCTCAAAATCCCTTCATTGAGACACATTTTACGTTATGCACCAATATACATTTATATTGTATATATTCCAACTAATTGTTATGTTATATTGAAATATCATCTATTATGGGTATTTTATGTTTATTTTTAATATATTTATAAACCGGTGGTTTTTATTAATCATTTTTTCAAGTTTTAATTATTTTTATCAACTAAATTTTATTTCCCATGACTCTTAAAATTAATTCATGATTATGAACATACACCTATAATTATCCTACCATTAAATTTTAAAATTGAAGATTTCGATTTTATATTGGGATATTCATTCTATTAATTAATATCCTCCCATTTGATAGAAAACATCCTCAAATAAAAGAATGATGTATATAAGAATAATACATATTAATTAAAATGGATATATTAACTCCATGTCCATGTTTTACATATCGAAAGTGTGATCTATAACCTAAATATGTTTCCACCCAATTGAACATCATGTTTCCCATCACCAATTATAAAATTAATATTTCATTACAATTTTTATTATATGTGATTCATAAAATTATTTTAATGGAATTTTAATGTTTTCCACTTCAATATTTATCAATGATGGTTTTTTTCAAGTATTGTTTTAAATTAATTATAATTTATTTCTTCAAAATTGTTTTAAATTTATTTTCAACTGAATATTAATTATAATATTTTTCAAAATTTATTTCTTTTCAAATTTTAACTCCTGGTTATGTTTAAATAGAAGGAAACAATTTCACGTGTTTATATGTGAATGAATCTTTCTGTCTCCTTGGTATTTTTCTAAGAGATTCCAAGTAAATGATATTATGTTTCAAAAAATAAAATGTTATTTACATGTAAAATAAAATAGTAATTATTTAAATTTTTTTTAAATAATATATAAATTCTAATTTTGATTAAATTTTTCCAAATAATTAAAATATTTTTTCTTTATATATGTGGAATACTTGATAAGGGTATTTTTAAAGTGAAAAAACCACATTATTTTTCTGGATTTATTATGAAATTATATTTTCACTCTACAAAATGATCCATAACTTTTTTTATTTTCTTCATAATTATCAACTTTTATATGCATTATTTTATTCTAATTCCTTCCATTATGAATGACCTATGTTCCATTACATTTACATACGGGTGTTCACTTATGTCCATTAAACATCCATTTATTGGAGAATGTTTTTTCTAAAATATATATCGTGTCCTTATATTGTTTAAATACCATATTCATGATCATATTTATTTAGTGTTATTTAAATATAATGATGCCTAAATTAAATGGATATTAATTTTTTTTCAATGTGGTATCATGAAAATATTATTGATATAATTATGGGTGCATTCTTTATGTTATTAAATTTGTGATATATATAAACCCATTTTCATTCATTGGGTTCTTTATGATTTTATGATTTATTTTCAAGTGACTCATATAAATATGTATTGTTTTTTGATGGTTGTTACAATAAATATATATATACCCCTCCTATTAATTTGGTAATGTTTTGAACTCATAAGATATCATGATTCGTAGCTAGCATTACCTTTCAACTGTGGGAGTGGATAGTTATCATATCCATTAATATTATGTAATTCATGTATAGAGCCAAGAATTATGCTAATGATGTCATGATTAGGTTATTTCCACATTCAAATATTGCATTGATATTATAATGTGATAATGATTATTATAGGTTCTTACATTACCATTTCCTATGTCTTGATTTAATTGTCATTAAAATATTATCTTTTACCTCTGAACATGTATATGTTTTTACACCATTACTCTTTACATCAATTTTTCCCTTTCTGAGCACCTAATCAGAAGCCATATTATGTTTCAATTTCACCAGGTTATGAATGAATGTATTAAGTAAGATAATCCTAGAATAGTGTCTTGAATTTATAATTTATGAGGGACATTGATGACCCATAATGGATTTTTTTAGTTAATGATATAGTTGATAAATAAAGTGTCCATTTTATTAGAAGACATAATACATAATAGTTAATAATTATTAATAATTCTATAAAAATATAAAATAAAAACTAAATGGATTTTCAAAATAGTAATTAAATTTTAATCATTGATGTGTATCTTATCTACTATTTTATGTGTTAGGTTTTAGACATCAGATCTGGGATAATTGGTTTGTGTGCTCTATCTTGTATCAGATGCAGGTTTAGATTATTTTATAGGATAAAATTTTATGAGTTGTGTATAATTTAATATCTGAAAATGACATGAAGAGTTTATATGTTTAAAATTATCATTACTTCAAAGGTATTGATAAATAATTTTGTTATTAGTATTTAATATATTTTATTTTATTGGATTATGATAATATAAAATTATAGAAACCCATCAGTATAAATCTATGAATAGGATAAAAATATGAATTTTTTGTAAAGTAGTGTTTTTTTGTTTTCCTTGAAAGTAAATGGATATATTGATACTGTAATGTGGACACTATTTTCGAACAGTTACACCTAGGGGTATCATCCCTAAAAATTGAATGTTTAGTATATCTTATTCATCATTCTAGTGCATTATGAATGGCCATGACTTACCACATGGCTGGACAATATGGTTGTATATTCTTAGGTTAATTCAACTCTATTCTAAAAACATTATGAAAAACTTGAACATGTTATTTTATTGAATAAAACTATATCTAGTAACCTTATATTAAAATGTATTTGGAAACAAGGATTAAATCTAAAAATTCATAAATTAGGGTATGTACATCATTTGTGAATAATTTATTCTATCCTCATAATATTTCCTCTTTTCATTTACAAATTTATGTAACCTATTATATTTTTTTCAATGTAATGGATATAGTAAAAGAAACGAGGTAATGATGGATTTAATGGAAAATGCTAAAATTTTCCTAACCTGAAATATATTTAAATATGAACTAGGGTTATAAATATTTTCAATATGCCAAATCTAGTTAAATAAATTATTATCAACAATGTGATCATAGTTAAATTACATTTTACACTAAAGATAATAAGGATGTTGAATTTTGAATTTTTAGGTGATGACAAAGATAAAGGGGATAAAAGATAAAATTTTCTATATGTTGAAAACATGGGATGAAAAACACTGGGTAATTTTTCAATGGAAATATAAAATGTTTGATGGTTGGAAAGTGTGATGAAAGTAATATAGATACTAGCGGAAAATTATGTATTCCATTAACATAATAGAGGAAGAATATTTTGGTTATAAATTTTCAAATGATTTTAATGTATACAATTATTTTGAAAAACTATTGTAATTCATTTATATATTTCTTTCACATCCCTAATTATGGTTTTTATAAAAAAACCGGACACAATTAATTTACATAGTGGAGAAAGTAACATCCTTATATTAAAATATGTTTATATTTTTTACTTTTAAATAATACTCAGTTCGATAAATTTCATCACACACGCTAAAAAAAGGTTGTGATACAAGACTAAACTATAATAATAATATTTTAATGTCCTTTGATATAAAATAGATGATATCTAAACATGAAATACAATATTTAAATTCAATGAATTGGAAAATTTCTATGAAATATTATTAAAAACTCTTAATGCTCGACAAGTTCAATTAAATAGAAAAATTTAACTTCAATGTTTTTATATTATTTTAATAGTGAAATAGATCATATTTATAAATATAATTAAAAAATTAAAAATAATTTTTAAATTATTATATCAAAATTTAGTTCAATTTTTTTAGCATATTTTAAAAATAAATATTTGTAGTCGGATATGTGGTATTAAATTTTTTTAATTTTAATGAATTTATCAATATGTAATACAGAAATATAATGTAATAAAACCATTTAATTGACAAAATTATAAATTAATGAATAAAACTTTTCACTAACAATATTACTTATTCATTGGGAACCCATAGCGAAAATTTTTATAACTAAAGAAAAGGAATAATTTAATAAAAAAAATTGTTTTATATATTTTCTCTCAATTAATTAATATTTTTCAAAATTATTTTATTTATTTATTTTAATGTCACATAATGTAAATATGATTTATAATAAATCTATTTATTCTATAAAACATATTTACATTGAAAATTTCAACTCACACAAAAGTTTATTGATAAAAATAAAAATATAAAAAAATTATTTTAAGTGATTAGTGTGTTTATTATAAAATTAATTTTCATTAATAAATTTTATTTTTATTTATAAAATCAATGTATAATAATGGATTATAATACTAAAATTAATTTTTAAAGTCAAAATTATTATTTAAAATATTAATTAATTAACACGGGTGAAAGTAAATGTTACATCGGATAATATAAACTAGGTAAAGTTAAAAGAGAATGTAAAAACCCCTTTAAAACAAAAAAATGTACCCAAAATTATTCTATTAGATGAGTCTCATCAGTATCATGGTTCATACTATATTATTTAAATTATTATGGGTCTTTAACCTTGAATGGTGTAATTTTTTTTAACTCGATAATTAAATTTCAAAAATACTCGTCTCTTCACAAAATAAATGGCCACCCATACACCACTTCATTAAACAAACATAAATTGAAATTACATAGTGAAAATATTTTAATTTTTTCATCCTAGATCCCTCTGCTACTTACCATAATCATTGGACACTCATAAGTAACCAATGAGACAAATTTCAATAGATAATTCCAAATAAAATTAATGTTCCTAATGTAAGAACTTCTCCCCTATTAGTAATTATTTTTAAGATTTATCCTCAATATATCAACTAATGTTGTTAATATATTTAATTATGTATCATATATATTCAAAAATTTCATTATATTACTGTAACATCAAAAATTTATTCAACCAATATTATCCAATAAGAATAAAAATGCATCGATAATGTGTATGTGTGGACTACCGCCTATGTGACAGGATGTAGTTAGTTTTTGATAGGTCCAAAAGGTGCCCATATACCATGACAGGGGGGGTGAATCACGATAGAGATATTATTTTATTAACTCTTACTGACCCACTAGATCATAAACACAGTATTATGTTGGTTACTTCGTTGAATCATTGGTGTTTATATTTACCTTATACATTACAACATTATCTGATGATCAAGAATATTATTTAAAGATGAAAATTATGAACAAGGGAAAAATATTTTTTATTGGTTCACCCTCACTGGGTATATCCAAAGTGAAAATAGTCAAAATTTTCTGACTATAACAAATTCACTAAGGATCTCTGCCAATAATAATGTTCAGGAAATGTCACTTCTATACCCATGATCACTACCTTTACTTGGATTAGGGTCAGCTCACTTATTTCCCAAGTGTCACTCCCTTTGTAATTTTATCAAGCTCACTATTAGTGGAATGGATCTCCATTTTCCTCTTCCAATTCTCACCATTCATAGATGGGATCTTCTTACATTTTATGGAATTATAGGTCCTTTTATTAGCATGAATAAACACATACTCAACTATAGATAAATGCTCTAATGAAGTACAATCTACACTCATTGATGAAATAAACATTTTTAATATTGTTTGATTATTTTAATAATTTTTGTGAACTATTTTATTCCCTTAACGGACTTCCTTATGTCCTCCATGAACTATCATGCACTATGTAGCCTGAGTTCTTTGAAAAGCACCTCTTCTTTCTTGTACTGTCCCATATTTGAGGACAAATTCTTATTCGGTGGACCTCTTGTCATTTCTGAACCTCATATACCTTCACATGCTACTACTCCTTCATAGAAATTCCCAACATACATTGACTACTAATGGTCCATGGACCATATCATCTTTATGGACCCTTTACTATGTAGGCTACAATTCCCCACAATTTATATTCAACAAACTTTCTCTGTGGAACTCTTCTCCTTTCGCATAATCCTATATCATGATCTTCTTTTCCTTCTTTAAATATTCTACGATGATCAAATTCATAATTCTCCAATTTCCACCCAAAAAGATGTTTTTTAATGAAAATTTCCATTTGTAATGAATATATTAATAGTAATTATATAGGAAAATGGAACTAAAAATCCCACTAATCTGATTTCCCCTATCTTTTCATGTGGTACAACATCCGCCACAGATTATGCTATGAGGTCTTCATAGGGCCTGTCTTCATTCATGGTATATGGTCTCTTTAGCGGATGAAAACCCTTTTTATATCTTCAAATTCCTAACTCCTTTTGAGAAATAATAATACATCATGCAAAATGAAAGCCTTCTACTTACTCTAATATTCCTATGAACAATTTCATATATGCGGTTCATGTATCATCCTTCGTGGCCTCATATCAATGCATGTAGATATGTTCCTTTTACATATTTTTTATCTATTCTATGAAATTACTTTTGTTTTCAGAAAAATGTGGTTTGCGGTCTGAAAAACATAAAATAGTTTGGGAAAACCTTCCATTTTGAGGAAACGTATCCTAATTTTGAGGCCCAAAAATTTAGAATATTCTAGAAAACTGCAATACCCTTAAAACCTATTTTGACAACATCTACCAAACTCATTCACCGTTATATGGATTTGGAAACAAACAAAATCACACTTCAAACACCAAGATCATTAATTGAGGTATTTTTTTCCAAATAATATATCCCTTTTAATTTGTTGAAATATCATCACATTTTAATACCTAATTGAATCATCATAAATATTCTATCTTCATTACCTTCTTATGATTATTATTGCGATCTTTCATTTACTCAATGCACACACAATGCTCAAATGAGCCATGCTCAATGTGAGAAACAACAGTATAATGCTTATTTCATCTATTAATCACTTCACTTCATTAAAAACCACTCACATGCTTTTATAAAAACCACAACAATCATTATATATATACATTGATCGATCAATATGTACATCATCATATTTAAAAATCCCCTATCTTTTTCCCCCACTTCCTGCTTCACCCTATAATTATAACGACATTTTCTCCCATTTTACAGCAAACATTTCTCCCCCTTTTTCGATGAACCTGAAGGCCATTCCATTTAGTTCTGGAACATGGTAAATAGAACATATTAGATAAATATGTAAAAAACCATACCTCCGGAAGAGGGGACCATAAATATATATTTACTCAAGTGTGGGAGTTAACTAAACTAAAAGAGCTATTTAATGCCTCTCAAATACCTCTTTGTTTACATCCTATATCAAAATGTATGCAACCAATTATTTTGTAGGATAATAATCCAACATTACAAGACCTTTCTCCACATTTTCCAAGATAAAATGATATTTGATTTCATTTTTCTTTTTCCGTGAGTGATGTAATGGATTTTTCATAAGATTTATTGAACATGAAATATCGAAATGGAATATGATTTGAGTCTTCACTTCAACTTCCATATCATCAAGCTACAACTACATCCAGACCAACGGTATGCAAGCTTGATTATCTGTAATATATTCAGCTTCTGTTGTTATCAATGAAATTCCAATTTGGTTTATTTCTCAGCTAGGAAATACATAAATAAAGAAGAAAAAAATCCCCACATGATGTTGATTTTGTACAATCCACTGAACAAACCTAATCAATTTTTAAATATCCAAATAACATTTTGTGATATTTGTAATTATACATCAAATAAAAATACTTCTTTCCCTTGATATACTGAAGTATAATTTTAACTGAAATCTTATTGTTTTATTTGGGATTTCATGTGTACTGTGCTTCTTGACATGTGTAAAAAAATATATGGTCTTGTCATTGGAATGTATAATAAACTAAAAATGATTTTCCTATATTATGTGACATTTAATACATTTCCTTTAACCTTCCATATTGTTTTCATATAGATTTCCCCCATATTTATCATCTCCATGGAATTATCCAATACTAACATTCTTAGAAACACCTCGACATATATTGAATATAGTGGTCTTAGTGCTTGATTTAACTCATATTACTCATTCATTAGCCGAGAAACTCTATTATTATATTCTGTTTTCTTTCAAATTTTATTTCGTCTTTCCCATAATCAACGTATTTTTCTAAATCATTATTTTCCACTTCATGTCCCTTTGAGGTTCTTCCCTCATCATCCCTATCCTCATTGAATCAAGATAAAGATAAATTATTCTAACTATTTATTCATGGACTTTTTCTTATATCAATGGACACTATAATTTGAAAAGTGAACACCACCATGATATGTCCACAATATGCAACTTAACCCTTGAATCCCATTATAAACAATAAATTTAAACATTGATTATTTTAGAACATTTGAAATAAGATTCATATATTTTATAGCTATACTCAACTGTATAATTTTATATAATAAAAATTACCACATAACACCAAGTCACTGAAAGATCCTCTAAATCTACAAAGTATGAACACTATGTAGGAAAAAAGAGTTTAAGAATATAAACATTAATTTTTTCCATGTCACTCAAATACATCCACATATTTTAGCAGATATTTCATTTCAATTCCTCAATGGAATAACTTGATAGATGAATCTATATCACCTTGTTTTCTAGTCAGCATATATCCCAAAGAAACATTAGCATTTGACAGATTGAAATCATTAATACTGATTATTGAAAGGAATGTAGATGTTGAATTTCACATCAGAATGGGGACTCCACTAATTGAAAACATTTTTATCTTTCTCTCAATGCTACTTAGCATACTGAAAATAGTTTATTGATATCATGTTTTTGGAAGAAATTGATAATCATAAATTACATGAATGTTTTTGATTCTAACTAAATCAGTCTTCTACCATTATACAACTAGAACATAAGACCGGAAATGATCGTAATGGTTATATAAACAATGAAACATACAATAATTCTATAATCTACATATTTTTTTGATATCTATTCAGTTTCATGGTAGAATCATTATCAATTAGTATCTCTTTTCCATAGAACACAACCATTAGAAACTTATTTGAAAAATATAATTATTTTTTAATAGTACGTTTGGATTCTGATATCATAGTGGAATTTTAATTATTCAAATTATTTTTTTACTATATATCTCTATTCAACTTATGCACTGGTTCCCTTTCAGCACACACACACCATGGATGGTACCTTTCTTTTACTCCTACATAACTTCTTGTAAATATGAGAAGTATTTAATGCATGGAGAGAGGGGTACCTATGGAATCCTCAAGAGTAGGATTATGGTCAATCCTAATGAATCAACCCCTTAATGCTTTCATACAAAGCTTTTTACTATTCTTGTGTTGGTTACAACTTCTTGTCCATTATCAACTACTCATTCCCTATATCTAGATATTATTTTACCATATGATGATTCTTATTCTGACATTTGGTTTCCCTAGTCTTGCCCTTTTTCACAATTTTGGTTTAAAACCCATTTGAAAAATTTTCCTTCTTTGATTCTACACTGATATTCCATTTTTTATGACTCTGTCATTGTGCAGAAATATTAGAAATGGTCATCTTCTCTTGCTTCTTCCTCCATTGGAGGGATCCTTCTATTGCATTCACTTCTCAAAATGTGGCATGGAATTCGAAATTTTCAAGGCATTATTTATTAATTTTTCTTTTATCAGTTATTTGAGTCATGCCAACCTATATTTTTGGGGATGAGTCTACCACTTAATTTACATTATTCAGAATCAAAACTGGAGAATCTCCTCACTTTTTCTTCGTGGTTTGTTCACAATCATTCGAGGAGAGTTATTGTAATTGTAATATAGGCGGAGATTGATACAAATTTAATTTTTCTCATTGTGATTTCACCGAGGATGTAAACAATTTTTTAACTCATCATGTTGTCTTCCAATATATGTTTTTTCATTATAAATTTTTAGTCTTGGAGGTCTCCTTATCAGTTCATTTTCCTTCCATTATTTCTTCAAACTACAACGTTTTTCCAAATTTCCATGATTAGAACATATAAAACATCTTCCACTAAAGGAATTCCTCATTTTACACTTTTAGGGTTGATGTGTTAATTTAGCTAGAGTTATTATGTATACATTGAGCACATTGAATTATTGACACATAATCATGGTCATTCCCAGTATTCCTCAACAGTATCATTTCATGGATAATTTCATCTGAGGGACTCTTAATTATGATTTCACATTTATAACCTTCTTATTCTTATATTTAAGAAGATCATGGTCTTAACAAATCAATATATGTTATAAATTCTGAAAAATGTGACATATGACCATGCGTTCTACAAAAAATTTAACATGCTATCATTATAACTTGTAAAAGAATTTTTAAGTATGCTTTATGTATCTATAATATTTCTCACAAATTTGTAACTATTTCTAGTGATCTTCTATTATGAATTAGAGGGGGCTTATCATATCCAATTCAAAATTTCCAAATCATGATGGACATTGGGGTGAGACTTTCCTTTCATGTTTTCCACTTGAAGTAGAATATTTGAATATCATTTCATTATCAACCGATGAAAGATAATAAAATAGTAAGTGCTTACCATCCTTCAATTTGGAATTCCTTTTGGCATTAGATATACCACATTATTTTATAACTCACTCTAGATCATCTCGATAATTTTTATTCCTCTTGTAAGTAGATTCAATATTAGCATTATGTTCTCTTATAAGAGTCATCCGACTTGTCATATCATCTTCCAATTATCGAAAGATCTTATATATCATGTCAGGATTCTCCATTTGTTTAGAAAATATTTGATCAACATATTTATCATAGCATGAATTATATTTTAATATCACATTGTTATTGCTGAAATAGTCTAGATTTCTAAGTAGCAAGAACATAATTTCTGGAATCCATAATCTTAATTTCTCTTGAGTTAAAGATATTTTCCTTGTAATCATCTTTGAGTATTTCTAACTTTCTAGAAATATTTTTTAGTTCCGTAACTTAGGAATTATTCTTCTCATTCATATTATTGGGCACATTAATAAAAATAATATTTAAGCCTCTAATATTTTTTAACACAATTTCATATACATGGATTTAGATATACGTAGATTTGATATTTTTCACATAATTTCTTATCCAATTAATTATTTACATGATAAAATTCTACATTTGGACATAATTCAATTTATTCTTCTTCATTTGTTTCAAAATCACTTGGAATATACGGTTCTTCACTCATTCATATAGAATCATTGAAAGAGTGAATAATTCCACTAACTGATTAAACCATGTCAATTTTTAGTTTGTTTTTTGTTTCCTTTAACCAAATCATGCTATTTCCATATACACTTCCATAATGATGAATTCAACTTGATTTAGTCTTATTCATTAATTTTCCCCCCATTGTAAGGGAACACCAATATATGATTACAGTGAATCATTAAATTCAACAATCAGCATTACCAAGTTAGTGAAAAAAACTGATAAAAGAAAACGTCTCTTTGATGGAAATTGTTAGGTCCAAAAGAGGCTTAGATCCCCTGAGGGGGGGGGGGGGTTGAAGAATGTTATGAATATTCTTTTCATAATTATTCCGGAATACAGTATCTTAACCTATTTATTATATGGGTAACTTTTTTTTGTCTTAGGTACTTATATTTACTTTATCCTTTTGACATGTATCTAATGATCTTGTATATAATGTATTGTAATTAATCAAGAATTAGGACACAAGTGTTTTTAATTGGTTTAACATACCTCAGATACATCCATGGAGCATACAATGACAATATGATTATTATATCAAATAATCTAAGGATCACTACCAATAATTATGTTCTAGAAATATGAATTTAATGACCAAGATCACTGCCTATACAAGGGCGAGGATAAACTCACTTCTATTGCAAGGGTCACTCCATTGGTCTATTTCTCTATCTCACTAATGGTGGAAATGATTTCCATATTCCTATTAAATTTCTCACTGATTTTGTAAGGGATCCTCTAACAAATTATAGAATTATATGTCCCCTCATTGGAATGAAAGAACACATCCTCAACTATAGATGGATTCTTTGTAAAGTCATGTCTTCACAAATAGATGAAATCTACATTTCCTCATACTGTGAGTTTGCACGAATTACATTTGTGATCTATTTTAGTCCATTAAAAAACATCCACATGTCCTCTATGAAATTCCTTGCACTGCATAATGTGACTGCTCTGTGGACCGCCTCTTATTTCAAAGATTTACCATGCCCTGTGGATGGATTCTTCTTTTGAGGACAACATCACATTAATATACCTCCTCAACATCCACATACAACTTATCATTCATATAACTTATATTCTTCTTGTGGACTATTGATGCTCTGCATAACGTCTCAACATTAAGAACATATTACTAGGTGAGCTACAGTTCCCCACAGAATCCCTTCTATGGATTGTCTCCATGGAACTTATCTGCATTCAAAGAATTCTCCATCAAGAACCTCTTCCCCTTTTCAAAATCTTATCTCTTAAACCACATAAAGAATATCAAAATTATTCATGGAGTGATGATTTTCTCTAAAAAAATCTCTATTCATAGTGATAGGATTAGAAGTCTTTATATAGTAAAATATATCCACTATATTGAGATTATGACTTCCCCAATGTTCTGATGTGATACGGCCTTCTCTATGGACTATGCAATGAAATCCACATAACAAATTTCTTCCAATGCAGTAAATGATCACATCTATGGATGAAAACCCTTTATGGATCCTCAAATCCCACCATTATTTCTTTAAATGATGATCCATCTTTTGAACATTATTCATTTTTCAGACGCAAAACCTCTCAGAAGCTATTTTTGGTGCACCATCCACATCACATCCTTCATATCCACATAGAACTACCATGTAGAATTTTTTCCTTTGTTGAATTTAATTCTCCATTACAAAAAACGTTTTTTGTGGTCTGTGAACTGTACTTTGCGATCAAAAAACCATATTCCCTTTTTACAAAACCTTCATTTTCCAAAACTAAACTCCCAATTTTGACTCCCAATAAATTCTCAATCACTAGGATACTATTCCCCCATTAAAATCATGCTTTTGAAACTTAAACCAAACTCATTATCTGTTATATGGCTTTGTCAATAAACATTAACAACCCAGAAACACTAAAAGGATTCTTTGAGGGATTTGTTCACAAAAATATTTCATCACCACTAGTTATGGTAATTATAAAGGATCAATTTAACTAATATTTATGTTTTTTTTTCACATATAGAGTTATTAAATAATCAAATTTTATATTTACCATCATTTCATTAATCCAATAAGGAACTAGAACGTTAATAATGTGTTTGTGCAGACTTCCACCTATTGGAATGATGCGTCTTATTTATATTAAACACCTAACATTGATTGACCTAAAAGTGTAATTATTAAAATAATATGAATTTTATAACATTATAATACTCCACCAAAGAAAACATTTCATATACAATCACTCATTCCCTTCATTGGAAATTAGTTTTCTTAATTTTTCGTATTTGAAGAATACCACCTCTACAAATGATGAATTTAATTTATCAACACCACCCATACATATTTATTATAATAAAAGATATAATGGAGATATATTATTTATATTACATGTATATGTTTAATTAAATATTATAATAAAACTATATAATGGTTCTTTCTTACACATTTGATTAGTGCAACATGCTTTGGTTTATGCTTGTTTACTGCCAACCAGAGAGATGTTGTAATATTGTTAGAGTGAATGATTAATAAATGTTAGGTACATTTAATGGAATTTAATATTAATCTATTATTTTTTAAAATTTTATTGTTTTATAATATTAATATATAAACCAATTATTAATATATCTTCTCAATTCAATAATAATATCAAAAATTAGTTTATCACTGGCTTCACCTTCAAGACTCCTAATTAAAAATATCATGGGATGAAAGTAGAAAATTATTGATTATAAATTTAGAAAATATGTAGTATTTTTGTAATTTAATTGGTATCAATGGTAATGAATTAATATTAATATTACAAATAATGTGCAAGACAACTAAAATTGTTAATACCTCGATGCTAAAAATAATAAATAATAAACCACCATATTCATTGTAAATAATTATTAATGAAGTATATTAAAGGGTTATATATATGAATAAGATTCTAAAATATATGATAAACATATTTATATTTTTTAACATGTATTTTGAGTGTGATAACTATAGAGGTAGGTACAATATGGATTTTTTCCTACCACACCCTTCTTTGAGACATATTTTACTTTATGAACTACTTTTCATTTATATGTTGTATATGATGTCCAATTTTAATGTTATAATTATATATCTAGTATTTATTATATTTGAGGTTTAATTTTTATATTTTTATCCTTCAAATATTAGATTAATGTTTTTAACATGTCATAATTGTTTTTTCTATGTATGTCATTTTCCCATGAGTCGTGAAATCTATTATTGATTTTGATCTTCCATGTATATTTTCCATATAATTATCTTTTAAAATGTTATATTAAATTTTTATCTAGGTATACTACTTTAATTAATTTATGTTCCCCCTTTTTTGAAACACATGATCAAAAAATGGATGATATTGATGAAAATAACTCTTATACATTCCAATGGATATTTTTCTCCCACGATTATGTTTTACCTATTGAGATTGGGGTATATAACCGAACATTGTTTCACCTTATATTACCATTAGTTTTCCATTCATTTATTTTAAATAAATTTTATTATTCATTTTACTATGTGTGGTCCGTAAATGATTTTAAAGGACATTTACTGTTTTCATCATACATAGTTTCCGATATTGTTTTCCATTCATGCAATGTTATAATATTTTTTTTTAAAAAAATTCATTTCGGATTGTATTATTGTTATTTTAAGCTATAATGAATTTATATAATAACGTATTACATGGTTTCATTTTTATCATCTTAATGATGGGTCATTTTAAATTTGAAGGAATTAGTGAGGCATGTTTTATTATGAACATATCTTTCTATATCATTCGTCATTTCCTAAGGGTCATACATATTTTTCGATTGAAAATATTAATTCGTTTCTTAATAAAATATTAATTATTAAATGTATTCAAAAGAAAAGTGTAATGTTTATTTTCAATGAAATTTTCCTAACTATTCAAAGAGTGTTCTCCATAAATGTGGTATTATTGATCAAGGTTATTATTCATAAGACACCACCAATAAACATTATCTAGATGGATTATGAAATTTTGTTTTGTATCTATTATATGATCAATCACTTGTGTTGTATTACCTAATAAAGAACATTAATTAGGATGATCTTCTTTCATTTCCTTCCATTGTTAATGAACTTCATTACATTATGTATATTCAATAGTGTTCACCTATATAACTGATACATTGATTGATTGGTAAAAATGATTTCTAAATAGTATATCTTTATCATATATGGTATAAATACAATATTATTAATTATCATTATTGATTATTTTTTAACAATATTGATATCTAAATTTAATGGATAACAATTTAGTTTCCACATTTATCTTGTTACATTTATTGATATAATTATGAATTATTTCTTTATGGGATTCCATTTGAAAGATAGGTAACCCATTTTCAAACTGTTGGTTCTTTATTGTATTATGAATGATTTTTAGGTAAAAAAGTAGCATGTATATGTTATGTGATAGGATGTACCATAATTACATACCAGTAAAATGCATTCAGTAATGTTGTTAATTTATTATATATCATGGTGTACGGGAATGAGCTAAGATCAATATAGGAGTGATAGGTTAGCATAGCCACATATGTTTTGTCAATAAGACAAGGAGGCATGAAACATTCTATTGATGTAATATCTATATTGTTTCAATATTCCCATGATTCCATGAACTTATAATATGATCATTCTTATTCCAAAATTTTATGTAATCATTTCCATGGACACCATTCCATGCTCATTATGATATAATGTTATGACTCATGAAATATATAATTGTATCACTATTTTTATTTATGTTGAATATTCTATTTAGAAGAATAATGGATCACCCCTTCTTATGTTCATATTACACTAGGAGAAATAATGTATTATGTATTTAAATAAGAGAATAGTATCTTGCATGGAGAATTTATGGTCAATGTTAGAGACTCATTAAGGATTTATTAACATCCTTCATATTTATAAAAAATCTATTTTAGGGGAAGAAATGAGGGTAATTAGTTAGTGATTTTTCTTAATTATGTAATAATCCTAACTAAATGTTCCTTATATTGTAAATTTTTGAAATATATTATAATCGTATTTTTTTGTAAAAGCCAGTGTTGTATGTTATGTGATTTAATCACTATATCTAGGAGCGTGGGTTCGGGGGCACTACAGTGGATGGTAGAATATTGACTGTGGAAGGTGTAAAAATCAATGTGAGATATAATAATATCATAAATACAGAGTTCATGAAACAAAAAATAGTGATCTCCAGATTTCTAATTCTATTAGTCCCAGTCTTTCTATAAGAACCCTTTGAGTGATAAGGGGTGAATCATAATTCACATTGATTAAAACTATTTCCATATTATAAGCCCTCAATTACATGTTGATATTATCCCCTAATTAGAAGGAACATAATCAATATCTCATTATCTTATCATTTATCTCACTTAATAATAAAAAATATATATGAATTAAATCAATCACATAAAAAATATAAGAAGCATATAGAGGGAGGTTTGTCGATGTACCAAAATCCACTATACTGGCATTTAGTGGATGTGTGTTATTTTTACAATCACTCTATTCCATGATTCACATCCCCAAAAAGTTTTGGAATGACACACTATCGATCCAAGGTCTACTCCCACTTTTTATACTTTGTACAATACTTTTTGGCTGGAAATAATTAGTTTTTAGATATTAGAGTTTCTCCAGGTTCAATATATGAATATGAGTGTCTCGTAAATCTTGATTTGATGGTACTCTGAGGTCCACATTCACTACTCTATTCCTAATTTAATACTAATGAAAATATACACTTTTTATAAGTAATTTTATATTTTTGTTCCACATAATCCACGCATCCGTAATTTCTCTAGTTGAAGACAATCCCACATGATAATTAATTTTTTTCACTATTCCCCCTTTAATAGCTTTGTGTAGAAATGTAATTACATATAATGCAAGAATTTTATCCATAGTAAACTAGATATGGTAATAAAAAGCTCCATTTGTGGATATCCCACATTATTATTCTATAAAATTTATATATAAAATATACTCAGATTTACATTTTTTAAATATCCATTTTTTTCTTGGCCTCTCTATCTATTCCACTTCTGAACTGATTGTCAAAATTTGTTCCCCCTCATCTGATAACTACCTTGATAATTTTTAATAGATAATACCACAACCCAAATTTTATCCAATTATTGGGTTAAATAATTCATCTTATAACTATATACAATCATTCTACGTGTTCTATAGATTTTAATATGGCCATGAATGTGCATTTAATGACATGAAAACCTCCTAAAATTTAAATAAAAAATATCTTCTTAAATTAAACCAAATCTAAAATTAACTAGTAATTTATTTTTCATAACATTATATACACCTCTATTGTAGGATATTTTTTTACCCAACATTATCATCGAATTTTATCATTAATATTGAAATGTTATTCAATTTTAAAACATATTTATGTAATATGTTAAATATGTTATCATAGCATTATACTCTGAATATATTCATTATTATTAATTCCTATTTAAAATGGTTGTCCACATGATGTAGACATAAAAAACTATATAGAACCACTACAATATGTTTGGGCCTCTTAAATGTTTGTCTATCCATATAATATTATCAATACTTCCATGATTGGAAACTTTATCAATCAATCATTTTCTTATTCTACGTATCATAATCCATGATTTTCTATACTATAAATTGAATTTTATTATTGATTATTTATATCATAATTCATGTTTGGATAATGAGGAGACCCTTATGTATCACCCTTTTTCACAATAGAAATACCTTTATATATCACTTGTCACATCAATACTTTTCAATTTTTATAATGGTTGACTCTTATATATAGGTTGAATTACTCTTACATATTAGCCTAATTACCATTACATATTCCATAAATTTACTGACAGAAAATTAATGAATTTTTATTTCAAATTCACTTTAGAAGAAAAAGTGGGAAACCTAATACATGAAAATACCCAGATCAAGTCTATAATTAACTGAACTACCAAAAAAACTACATAGTTATTCTAAGACTCCACCTCACTAGACTGCTCAGCAAGATATCTTGTGAAGAGTGGCACATGGTTGATACTGATGGTATGGTCATACCCTATCATTCATCCAAATCTGAATGGTAATGCATAGAAGGAAGATTATTGCTTTATAACCTCATCAGGTACTGATCCTTATAGAGTGCGGGTGCCATCCACCTTCAAAATTAAGAATAAAACCAAAAAAAACCTCAAAACCCACCAAATCGATATAAAAAATATCATCGCTGATAACAAAACAATAAACAAATTCAAAAGGTCACAAAAACTCCAATGAATCTCTCAAATCCATCAATTTCCCCGAACTGACTACTCTAACTCACATCTCAATGTACCTAGAAGACCAACGCTCTCCTCCGCCTCAGAGATATTGGAGGAATTATGGTACCATAGTAGAGATCCTAGCAACAGGAAGGATGAAATGCATATGTTGATATGGCTCCAATTCCAATCAACTACATGAATAAAACCACACATACATCCTAGCATAACATCACTGGTCGGTTTAGGAGGAACAAAAAGTGAAGGCAGAAAATGAAATCAAACTGCCTTAACAAAAAACATGAATGTGAACAAAAGGACAACATATTCCATGATGATGGAAATCATTGAATCTGAAGAAGCACAATCATTGATTACTAGATCCGAGGAGGAACACGAAGACATCGATGATTAATTATAGGACTCAAACCCCCACAATAGACTAAAACCATGACAAGAACCATATCAAAATCAAAGAGATAGAGCTGATCCTACGGGATGGATAAAGAAAATATGAGAACTTTGGTGACGAAGAAAACCCACCACTGCCCAAGGGAAAAAGATGAGATTAAATCACACCCATTCTACCTTTGAAATCTAAACTCTCAGTAAGCCACCGTACAAATCTATTGACTGAGACGACAATACACCTAGACACTACTGAGAGATGGTGTCGCCCCATGCAGTCTTGGAATGCCTGAAGACAATAATGTTGTCGTGGAAAGCCAGAAACTAAGATGAGAAACACACTTTCTACTGCTGACATAGGACGTCATCCAAATTCCCGAGAAGACAAAAACACGAATCCACCAAATAGAAAAGAGATCCACGCCGGAAGATTAAAGTATCCTAATGACCTTATTAATATTAAAAATAATTCCTTAATGACAATTATATTTAATATTGATGGTTTTTATATATCAATACATTAAAAAATTCACTAATAAACTCTTCGATATAGATAATAATGACACTTGTGCAATGTCTTTTCAAATTTAGTGTGATTATCATTCTTAGAATATCATTTATTTCATTACATGGTTTGTTCCTAAAACATTCAAAATATTTTGTATCCATCCCAAATAACCAAAATTATCTCATTAAAAATATATATTTCACTTAATATAGAGACTTCTATATAATCATATTCTATATTAACAATTCCAAAACATCTACAAGGCTTAACATTAGAAATTACACTACAAAAAAAACATGATTAAAATAAATTTTAGCTTATCTACTTCCAAAAAAAATTAGATTAATTACTAATAATTTAAAATACCATCCATCATTCATAATTTAAAATAACATACCCAACTTATTCATTATTTACATATTCAATCATAAATTATTGATCAATTGATTTCAAAAACACTAAATCCAAAAATATATCAAAACATCATAATTATTTACATATGAAATATACATCTTCTAAATCAACTGATTCCCTCAATCCCAAATATATATATAAAATAGTTATGCATTAAACAACTTTATTTATGTCACTGTTATGCATTAATAAACATCAACACTCACTCTCAACAATTCAAACACATAATCTTATAGTTTCAAAATTCTTACCCATTGATTTGTTTTTTAAAATATTACAATAAAAATAATCCACCTTTGTACTCCAAATAATTTTAAATATTCAATGAATTTATCATGAATTATTATCACCCACCATTGTTAAAAAAATAAAAAGGTATTTCTATCATAATTTTTATTTTCATTATCTCCCCCATTATAAATAAAAAACTTGCTCCTATTTTTCATTGATCCCTATCAATACTAGTTGGTAGATGATGAATCTCCACAAATTTTGAAAAACATATTTAGATACACTGTTCTCTCCCATTGTATTGTAATATAACCCCAAAACATTTTATTAAAGTACCTTTTTCCATCTCATAAAAACAATATTCACATTGGAATCCACATGATACTATTATTTGAAATCAATGAATTTCGGCTCTATCCACAATCTGAATGTTATCATCAAAAACAATGTGATGTTTTATCCACATATAGATGAACCTATATATTCAAAATTCTCATTGCATTTACAACCATGAATAAATTATTCCGCTTGAGTTTCCCCTCAACTATTAAAAGCAGTTTATCATGGATGACATCAAGAATATATATTTCTAAGGAAAATAGTAGGCTCTCGTTAAACCTTTAAGAATATTTATTACAAGAGGAAATATAAATATTTCAATTAATCCATGATCCTACTTGTTAAAAAAATTCATTATTTTTTCATTATTTGACCCAATTTCTTCCTTTCAACTATATTTAACTCAAATGTTTTCCGATATAGAATTTACCACTTGGAATTGACTTGTTATAAAACACCACTAAGACTATTGAGTTTGAACCTGATGTAAGAAACAAGAAATAATATAATAAAGTTCAATATATTCTATGTCAATCACATAATTATATAATCACATGAAATATGAATATTTAATTCCATTAATAATTCATTGTGGGATCTCAATCACTCATTTTTAGAGAATTAGTGAATAATATTCAATATACCATGTATGTGTTGTACTACATGTTGAATAAATGAATATCACTTTTTCATGATTAAAATTTCTTACAGTTTATACCCATTATATTTAATTTATTCACCATGCTTATAATATTTTTTATGATGTTATGATGACATTAAGTTATCAACACCAAATCCCCCAAATAACTATAACTGTTGACAAGCAATTTTGAGATAATTTTTCAGTATGAGGAATAAACTTGTGGGTTATGAATCCTTCTTATCCAAAACTCTTGGTATCCTATAATAAAATCAGACAATAATCCATTAATTGTACCTGAAATAATAAACAATAATTCAATGAATGTTGTTTTTACTCCTCTTATGTTTTCTTCTCCTTCTAGTATTGACCATACACTACTTGATATATGACATAATATCATTTCATGATATCTAAATTTTTAATGGTACCATTTGATTATATAGAGAGAGATTTTTCACCCAATTAAATCCATATAAGGATCTATATAATTTATAATTCATTATCTCACTATGTAACTCTAGTTTCAGATCAAAAATACGAAGTGGCTATCGAAATGACATTTTTTTTGAGATATCAGAATTAATAATTTTAGAGCTTCTTATTGAGGCTTGATACGAAATAATAAAAAATTACCATCGACAAAATGAGTGGAATTTAGGTCATTTTCTATAGAATCACATACTTGTATTTTCTTTCAATAGATACATACCACATGGAACTTATCTTCCCCTTAATCATGATCTATATCATAAATTGATAAAAAAATTTAAATACATTGGTAATGGTGTAGTTATTTAACTTCATCAATTTATAGAATATGGATGGTATTGGTGAACTAATCATTTACATACAATAATATTTTAATCCTTGATAATTCATGTTCTTCAAATTAATCGTCTAAAACATCAGATTTTAGGATTACATTGAGATTTTTTCAAATCAGTTGGCATTGGGTCATTCTCTTTTGTGATTTGAATCCCTCTTGTTCATTTTTCCTCCAATATTTCATTTTACATGTATCCTCCATTATGATTTTTCTTCCATATGATGGATATTATAGTAGTATTCATCTATTTATTTTTATTTTTATTTGTAATACAATGGGGACATTCCAAGAAATTCTACACTTATATATACAAAAGAGTGTACTCATACATTTATATCTTTAGTTAGTCTTTCTTCTTCATCACATCTGTCTTTCTGACATGCGGAGAAACGTCCATATTTATCGTCCATTTTTTATTCTTTCTATGAGGGTTACTATGAGTATACCATCCATGTATATTTTTACACACTTACATAGGCTTATTTATTATCCTTCATATGAGTAAAATAAATTCAATATTAATTGATTTTGATTCATTGCAATCCCTCTTACCATTTTCAAAGGAATGGAGGAATTACTTATAATATATTGAGATCCTTTTTTTAATTCCTTTCCATATTTCTATGGATATCACATATAATTAATTTTTTTTGAAATAACACCTCATGTTTTTTGAAATGTTGAGATATCATTGTAGAAGGTATTCTTCATGAATTTTTTCCTTGTACTTACAGACACACACTCAAGGTGTTCCCCAATCATCTGTAACAGTATAATTTTGTAGCTACCTAATTTTGGGGTTATTTTATTCTATATTTTTCCTAAATCCTAATATTATGCATTATTAATAGATTTATAGCCTCAAGTGATCCACATATTGAGGTTTTCTAAGAGGTATCTCTAAATTACTTTTTTACCATTATGAATATAATCATTAATTATATATACTAGATCTTACAAAAATATTCATTATGTTTTGAGGACATCATATATAATATTGATATTACATTTCTTCTATATTTTATCATCACATTGAGATGTGTTTTGATGGTGTATATTCACTCTTTTTTATCATTCTCCATATACATTTTTTATGCACCACTTGGGAAAGGTATACAATTTAATCACTTTATCACTTCATCTTTACATCAATATTCATTATATTAACATAAAATGAAACCACTACACTCTTAATTATTTTATTTTCTTTGGATATATATTTGATGAATGTGTAGTCCACTAGATGAATAATCTCAATTTGATCCTCGTTCTCATATATCGATTGGATCCCACCTTAGTTAATTAATTAAAATTATATAGATTTATGACATGAAATACATTCCAATTATTCTATTGAATCTCCATCCATATCATTCTTTGTGGAGGTATAGAATTTAATGATTTGGATGAAACTTCCAAAAAATTATTGGAATTTGATTTAAAAACCGATTAGAACATTCACCATAATTTGATATTCCATCTTCACAAGTTTCTTCTTCCTATTTCTATTCATCATTACATTTTATATAAGTTAGTATTCAACTGTCTTTCTAAAATATTTCTCATATATCACTTTTTATGTTTACCACATCTTGAAATAAGTAGCCTAATGATATTTTCCCCTACACACTTAACTAAAAAATGATCCTTCCATGATATTTTCCATCCTCACATGTCTAAATTATTTATTATACTTACTCAACATAGAAACTAAAAGTATAAATTTTGGAAAATCCTTTCTTAAATCATATTGGAACATATGATTTTCCATTTTCCATCTATCAATGTTAGTTCCAATAAAAAATAGAGGCATAATTATGGACTCTATGTGTATAGAAATAAAAAAAAATATATTTATAAATTAAGTACCAAGTGAAAGTTTTTGATGTGAAGATACCTATTTGGACTATTCTTTATGTAAGCATGTGTGAATAATAGTTCATTCTAATTAAGAACATTTATCTTAATTATGGTTTTATAGGACATAAGCATATTTTCCTATAATTGGATATAACACATTAAATCAATCATTGTCTCATTGATGTTCTCATGGAATAATAAAAATAAATAATTTTTTTGTAGACACAATTCAAACAGATTTGACATGGTTCACCAATAATGGGTAATAAGAGGATAAAACAATGGATGATGTGCCGATTTACCAATATCCATTATTCTTACTGTCAATGGATGTATGTTTTTATGACACAGTCACTTCATTCCATGAAACCCTACCATTACAAGGTTATGGAATGACATATTATTGATAAAATAAAAACAATCTCTTATTATACACTACACTCTTCTTTAGGGAATGAAATCATTAGTTTTTATATATGGGGTCTTCTCAATTTTTAGTATTTTAATCTTCTTTAATCATAACTCTAGATTTTATGCATCCTTAAAATCTGTGTTTACTAGTCTCTACTTATTTAATGCTTAATATGGGTATCCCTTTTCATTGAGTAATTTACTCATTTATTTCTACATGATCTCAATAACATCATTTAATCTAGAAAAACATAACCCCATTATATAATTATCTTAATAGACTCTATCCACTTAAGCACGATGGTACGAAAATAGATGTTATTCCCCTTCTTTAAGTATACAATCTTTAATAAACTAGATATGGAAATTCAAAATTCCCTCTATAGATCTCATTTTTTATTATTATTTAAACCATATAAATAATAAGTATCTAGAATCTATCTTTTAATATATTAAAAATTGTTTATCCTCTACCTAATTTTTTATAAACATGATATCTACAAATGTTCCCCCTCTTCTAAAAACTCCCACTTTTTGTTTTATTTGATATTCTAGAAAAACAATATTGATGAAAATATTCTAATAAAACCCTATTATTTTAACTCTCTTAGAGAATTCGAGGTGTACCAGAAAATTTAATGTAGTTAATAAAAAAATTTAAATTAAATAATACCACATTAAATCATGAATCAAATATCTATTTTTCAAATTCAATCAAATATGTATTTGACTGTATCAATCTTCTAGATGATGTTATATGGAACTATTGTGCGATAATCTATTTTATAATCACTATTATATAATATTATAATTCTTCATGGTGTGGTGTAATTTACAAAAATATGTAAATATTTTTATAAATATATTATATTTAACTCACCAAATATTGGATCATGATACTCCAAATATTATCTAGAATCATTAAACCAATTATGGCATGACCATCTTCCACAATAAGGAAATCTCTAAAATATGTATTTCATGATTGTACTTTATAGCTTTTTAACATATTGAATTATGTATTTAAATGATTATTACTTATTTTTAGTTAAAGGATTAACTAATTTTTTTAAAGGTTTGATATAAAATATAATTTAAAAAGGAAGAAAAATACACACAACACTGTTAGCTTACCTTGTGTTGCGAAACCATATTTTTTAGGATGATTATGAATCACTTCTATGAAACATAACTGAAGGACCAAGAACAAATGTTTCTTCAATATAGGAAAAGTGATATCACCAATCATGTAATCATTACATGTCATGTACCTATGAAACTTGTGAAAAAGAGATATCACATGAATTGAATAAAAGTGGAGGATGAATATACATGTTTTTAATTTCCTAATATATTTAGTTATGATTTTGACAATATTTTAAATGATAATATTAAATATTTTACCTTAGGACCCACCATGGTGATTCTATAATTCTATTATAATTCCATTTAATATATCGAAGCCCATATAGTGCTTATAAATTAATGGATTGGATGCATATTTTAATGAGATTCTGGAGATAAATTCTTAGAGGGAGAAGCTTTGTTATCTGAGGTTCTCCCCAGATTCATCTCTAATTTCATTATGGTTAATTTTCATTTCTTCCTCCCCATTATACTGTCATTTCTAGAATGAGGTGGTAAAGTTGTCTAGTACTAGGGTTATTTAATATAAGTCATAATTTCCAATTTTATTGATTTTTTCTCACTATATTCTTGTATTTGGTTTTAAAAAAATTAATCGTCAACTTTATATTTATTTCTTTTCCTTCTTCCAGATCCATAGAAAATTGAATATAAATGAAACATTAAAATTATGCAATATAAAATCCAAAAGAATTAATGAACATTACAAAATTTAGGGGAATATATATCAAAATTGTTATCAATATAGACTTTATTTAGTGAAACAGTAAATTACAAGACAAAGAGAAATATGGGGATTCCGTATCCAAAAGGGGTTGCCATTTTCAATTGTTCTTCCACATCTCATATCCAACAATAATCATGAATTAAAATCCCAATATTCTAAAATCCAACTCCACCTAAACCGTAAAATTACATACCCAGAGCACGCTTATGAAATTTTATTCAAAAAAAATGATACTCATATTCTTTCATATTTTTACTTCTCAAAATCAATAAACCCCTTATTTTCTTACATATTTATTAAAATTCAGAATATAAAATATTTTTAAAGCCTAATTAATATAAATTTCACCATCTCTATAGATTGATCTTGAACTAATGATTTAATAAAATTTTATTAATTAAGTATTATAGTGTGAGTTTTTATAAATTTTTATTTGGATTACACCAATAGATAAATAAAAATTCCCCATGAATGAAACAATATTTATATGAAAAGAATCATTGAAATATGTCAGATCATCTTCATGTCATGACCATCCATCACATGGTGTGGAAAAATCCATGTATGGATTCATTTTCAATCATTCATTGTTGTATGATGTGTGTCATAATGTTGTGTTGGACATATTACAATTCTTATCTTATGATTGATAATATATATAATACTAAATGAATCACTAATTTGGTAACTATTTTATATCACAATTATTTTCAAAGAAAATAAAAATTACATATCACATGTTACATTAATACTATTCCATTTTTTGGGGGTTCACTCTTATGTAAGGGATGCATTACTCTTATTTGTTGACCTATAATACTTTAAGTATTCTTCTATTCTTTATCATTTCATTGAATCCAGCATTATGCTTTATCCTGGGAACACTAGTATATTCTTCGGGTAAATTTTATATGTATAGTAAAACCACTATCACATTTCTAATATATATATTTCTATAATATAATACCTTTACATATTATAATGAGGATATCCAGTACTTTTCCATATATATAAGAGTTCTTCCTTGTTAATTTTACCTATCATCCATGATAACCTATACATATTGTGTAGATGACGTTTAGATTGTAGGAATTTTCCAAATACAGAATGAAACTCTTATGTATCTTGATGAATGAATATCAGATAATGAATATAATAAATTAAGATGAAATTAACAGAGATATTTGTATTTATTTTCACACCATGTTTTGTTCCTCAAACATGGGAAAAATAATTAATCTTTAAAAATAATGTCTAATTTATATTAAAAAATGTGTACTTAAATTTAAAACAATAATAGAATTGAATTTTGTATAACTAATTAATGAATACATTTAGGAAATAACTACACAACTTACACATTATTAATGACTTATGGACAAAATATTCTAGAAATACAAACAATCAAACATTTGACATTTTAATTGTCTTCTAAAACTCTAGCCTTCGTTCAGATGTCCAATAACCAATGCCCATCTTCTTCATTTTTTACACACTGAGTAAACAATTTATAGATAAAAACATTCCTCAAAATTAATATCCAATATAATTATAAAAAATTAATATTTATTTGCATTGGGATGGAAAAAAATATATATTATCATATCCCTTGTACTCCAAATCCATTTATTCCACTCTATTGCATTAAAAATGATCTATTCATGAAATTTTTATTATTTAAGAAAATAAAAAATATATTTTAAATAAATAAAGTTAAAAAAATTAATGTGGAAATAGATTAAGAAAACACATTCCATTTTTTTTATTTTGTGGTGTAAAATGTTTACGGGTTCATAAAAATATCACATGGTGTGTATTTTTTATCTAAATACTATTTCATTGTATGGAACATGGATCAGGATGTGTATGAGTACACAATTAACTACCCCCCCTCGCCACACCTGTCATGTTATCCATGAAGAAAATCATGTAATAGAAAACACCATGAATCAGGTTTTTGGATATATATGTTTCAAAAACCCACATGTTTCACACACTATTTACAAAATTTAGGACATTATGTGAATGTATACTTCAAAAAGATTCGAAAATAGAAGTACCTTCTCAAGATGTTCTAGGGCTTCACATATCATGTACCAGTGAGTTTATATTATTTACTATGTGATCCTAGGACTTTTTAACACATTCTAAACTACATGCCTATTTTTTGGAAGGAAACATCTTATCCCGATTATTATTCCAAATAAAACACTATTGTGGAAAACCATTATCTATATAATTTAATTTTTCAAGGATGTTTATTAAAATTATGTTCTTTATTTACATAGAGATGAGGAATGGGTTTTAAAGAGATAATAAAATTGGATACAATTTTTTGTAAACGCCAAGCGATGTATTGAGGAAATGTCCTTATTAAACAACATAAATCAAGGAGTTTTGTACTCATCCACAGTCTTGGGCCACATATTCTCTTATTATAGTAGGTTTTCCGTATTCCTAGAGTCATAAAAATGCATGATTATTTTTTTGATGGTTAAGATACTAAGATGACAAAAAGGGGAAAGAATTTACCAATATAATATTTTTTGAGAAATTATATAAGGGATATAAAAAAATTAAAATTTAATGTGTATTAAAATATATAAAATGAAAACGAAGAAATAAAGATAAAAAAGTAAATATGAACACCTAGAATTTTTTATGTTTTTAGATCAATGTATTAATACGTCTATTACACATTTCTATTTAATACACAAGATTAATTATGGAATCCGACCAGTATAACACATGGATTTTAATATAGTTCTTGAGAAAATATTACAGTAATTACGTAAAAGGATATTTTGAGGTCCAGTTACATGGAATTTTATTTATATAGCAAATCAATTACATTGTGAAAACATAAAAGTAAACTTTATTTAATCATTATGAAAAACACATTTTTCAATTTTTAATAGGTAACTTCATTACAAGTAATTAGATAAGAGTATTAAATTAAAGAAAAGTGTGAACATAAAGCATAGTAAGTTATAAAATTGGAAACACGTCATTAGAAATCATCTTGGATAAAACAAGAGGCATAACATGAGAGAAAAATCATAATTACATGATACATAAAATGTTTAATGTGTATACAATAATAAAATGATACATTAATATTCACATCACAAATTTTTTTCACAAAGATGTATTTGAAAAAAGTTACCAAGAATACACATGAAGGTATCCTAACACATGTTATCTTTAGAGATTAATTATTTACCCACTTAATTGGAGTGAAATCTTGGTGAACTGATTATATATGTAATTCATATTATCCACAATGATCATAATAAATCATTTAATAAATAACCCATGGAATATAAAAAAAAGTTTTTCATATAAAAACATTGAGTACTTATGTTCTTAAAGCTGTGAAGATGACCTCATTTTTGGCCAATGAAAAAAGAATTTGGTTTTCATAGAATCTAATACCCATTCAATTAATATTATTTAAAAATATTTTAATGAATATGGATATAGAAGGGGTAAGTGAATTTATATCATAAAAAAAGTTTATGTAAAAGTGTGAAATCCATGAAATGAATTCAAAAGAAAGATGGAATAAAATATGTATCAATAAAAAGATATAATTGAAGGTAAAGAAGGTATACCAATGATAAAAACAATTTTGATAGTAATTGGGCAATAAAAACATTATAAAAAGAAATTAATTCCACACTTAGAAAACATAATGTTGAAGAGACACTTGAATGAAAAAGAGGAAGCAAAGAATTATCTTACCTTGAAGAGTATCATCATAGAACATGTGGATGTCACATTAGGACCTTATAAAAACATTATATGGAATTGTAGAAAGTTTAAATGATATAAAATTCATGAATAATGGCTTTAGAGTGGAATGGAATTGTGGTCTTTGTGGGAATTTATAGTAAAAGTGGAGAAATTGATTAATAATTTCTAAATATATGTCTTCGAATTCGTGGTTCTGAAAAATAAACAACCAATAGAATAAAATTGGTTTTTAACATGGTTTTGGGAATTTATTTGATAATATATAATATTTTAATAAATTATAACTTAAAACAATTTATTAATATCAATTCGGACTTGGAAAATTAAATTTTCCCCAAATTGTTTTTTGAAAACTGTAATTTCCATTTTTGAATATGGAAGGTCAGTTATATGTTTGTAAATTGATTTAAAAGCCTTAAAATATAGAATATTAATATAATAAAATCTTTTTTTTTCATGTATATTTCAAATTAAGTATTTCACCATTATTAAATATTTATGACATCATAAAACATATCAAAAATAAAAAAAAATGTATTTTAACACTAAAAAATTTATTTTAGAAAATTTTCAAAAATTCACCCTATCTTAATTTGAATTTGATTATTAAAATTATAATTTTTATTTTATAAATTTTTTTACAGTATATGAGAATGAAATTTTTTTAATGAAATATCCTTATTTATTTAATAATAATTTTTTTTGAAATGGTCATCTTTTATACACTTAGAAATATTTTCTAGGATGTTATAAATTTTCATTTTCATTATTAAAAAAGAAAATTGTATTATTATAAAATTTATTAAAAATATATCTTTTTTATAATAAATAAATTATAAAGTTGAGTATAATTATTTAACAATACAGTTATTTTTTTTATTTCTATATTGGAAAATATTTATCAAATTAATTTTTCATTCTTGTGTATTTTACTGAAGAATATAGTCAAAAATTTGAATAAAAAAATAAGTATTTAATTTAAAAAAATTAATATATAGTTTCATGATATTATGAAATATATTCATAACCCCTTATTACCCCAACAATAAACCTAAGGTATGGTGTACGATGGTGGTAGATTCATGTGGTGGATCATGTAACATCCCGGGTAAATAAAGAAATAATAAATTTTAATTTTAATTCGTATTTTGTGAATTGAATATTAATTTTACTTTAATGGGGTTTCTATGTTCAATGGAGTACCCAATACGCAACAACAAGTTTCATTGAAATCTTATGTTGCATAATAATAGTACAATATTGTTATTTTAAATGGTAGTAAAAGCCTAGTCGTTGGATTGGCGGGAATAAACATAACTAACTACAATATGATCATACATGTAGTAAAATGTTTTTACATTTATCCAATAAATTGTAGAGGCTTAAAATGTGAATGATTATAATTTTAAGCATAAGTTTTTTTTAAAATATTTATTTACCGACTTTTGATGGATTACCCACTATAAATATAGTTTTGGTCACTTTAATATGTTTTATATGAAAAAAAATAAAATTATTCATTAAAATGAGGACATCAAAATTAAATTTGGGTAAAATTTTGTTATTTTTATCATAAAACTCAATTCCTTATGAATAGTTAATAACAATGTATTTTAATTCAAAACGGCCATTTAATTTAATTCATTTATATGGTTAGACTATCTTTATCACCGGTTTTAAAGTGCAACTAGATTATATATTTACTATGTAATATAATGTTGGTCATTGTAAGTAATTTCACATCGTAATTGGACAAAAACAAGTGTCAATCATTTGATATTTATTTCTTAAAAAAACGTTTTTTTACAGAAGGAATTAATTTTATATTAATTTCTATCACTTCTGTGTTTTTCATTTAGAAAAAGGGATTCCATATTTGGAATCAAGAGGTTCCAATTGTGTAAATATGTAACTTTTATTTTTAGACATTATGAATATTTACTTCAGTAAATTTTTTATTTACCATGGTTAAAGGGTAAATCTGGTAAATAAGTGTAAACATGTATTACTATAATAATATAAAATTACCCTAACATGTGTCCTAACCCTATTGGTTGATACACTTCTAACCATGAGCACCCTTGTGTCGATTTTGGGACCCCATGGGTGTAACACCCCATGATTTCATGAGATATATTCTTTTTAATTTCATTGATGTCTTCTGTTTTACACTACACTAAGATTAGTTTCTACTATACGCAACAACATATTAGCTTGCAGTACGCGCTACACTATTATTGGCTCGTGTTACACACAATTTCAAGTTCTTTTTGTGTAAATTATTCTACTCAACAATAAGTATAGATTTATTTTAATGTATTAATGAAATAAGATTTGATTATGATATACGCAACACCAAAGGGAGCTTGCACTACACGCAGCCCTGACTTGGCTTTCGTTACACGCAATCACGACTTTCCTCGATATCGTGTGTAGTACGCAATATCGGGTTTCACTAAACAACGATATATTATTAAAATATTATATAAACTAGCAATTATGAATAGTAATACCCACTTATTGAAATTTTATTATGTTTTATCTTTCAAATTGGAATTCATTTTTGATTTGGAATATCGAAATTAG
Source organism: Viscum album (assembly GCA_963277665.1). Classification (NCBI taxonomy): domain Eukaryota; kingdom Viridiplantae; phylum Streptophyta; class Magnoliopsida; order Santalales; family Viscaceae; genus Viscum; species Viscum album. The sequence goes on from OY728121.1 coordinate 632,544,800, forward strand.
CCTACAGTGAATTCTTGGTATTTTTTTCTGAAAAATTTCAATTTTTGATGAATAGTGAAAACACTGAATTATAGTTTAAAACCGATTTTTTTAAATAATTATTTATTTTATTTAAATTTATTTTAGTTCAAAATTGATACATAATACATATATAAGATCACTGTAATTCATTGGAATCATTTTATAATAAATTTAGATATATAAAAATTTTATTTAACTTTTCAATGTCTTTTACCCACCTCCAAAGGAGAATTTAAAAATTTACATAAAACATAATTTTACTACTTCTGTGAGTGGAATTTCAAAAATCTGAGAGACAAGGTTGATATCAGTAAGTATAATGTGGTTCAATACGATAAAAATAATTTTTGGTGAATAGTAACATTTTACTATTATTTACCATGGTTAAAACTAAATAAGGTATTTAAGGGTAAAAATGATATTATTATTACCCTAAAACATGTCATAATTCTATTGTATAAGTTTAATTCGACAAAAAACAACCATAGGACTTAAATATGACAATTTAGGTCCACTTAGATTAGATTAGGATATTTATTATTAATTTATTTAAAAAAGGGTTAAAATAGTGAAAATCAATGTTTAATAACAAAATCATTTTTAATATAGGGTTATACCTAAGATAAATTCGACTGTAAATATTCATTGGAAATATAAAAAGATTTAATACATAATGGTATTTTATTTATATTTTTTATACATTAAATAGGTAAATTTATCTATGATACAATGATGATGAAGTAATTACCTTATTAATGAAATATTAACCTAATTGATTTTATAAATACACAAATAAATTAAATTTGATACTTTCTATGAATTAATCTTGTTTTAGATGATAATATAACATATTATGGTTAGTTATATGAATTTTTTTCGAAGTAATAATGCTATTATGAATTGAAAAAATACAAATTACCAAATAGTGTCAAAATTTACATAAAAGAGTTGTTTAAATAAATGTTATATTATTAATTGTTATTCTATTCATAAAAATATAAGGTTTGACCAAAAGACTTATATAATAATATATATTACATTAATTAACCAATTGGGGTTCTATTAGTAGTGTATAGTATGTTTATTAACCATATAGTGTAAGAATACAAGAAGACATGGTAAAAGTTAAATTATTTAACTTTAGAGTTAAATTTAAATGATAAGGTTAAAATGGTAACCTAAACTTGTCTAAAACCTAATTTTTGAGAGGCTATCGACCAATACACTACCTATCCTAGTAATAACTCACTTTTGAGCCATTATGAACCGAATATGATTTTATTGTAAAATAATATTTTAAGTTTTTCCTAAGGTGCCCCTCACCCCCGTTATAAAAGGGTACCTCCTCCCTCTCCTCATCACAAAACATTGAGCCTTCAAGCTCGGAAAAACACTGAAAATTTAACTTCTTCACTTCTATAGAAACCTACTAGATGTTCAGGTATTCTTCAAAGACCATCTTTAGTTCCCTAAGAGGAGGTTAAGAGGAGGCTCGTCAAAGAAGAGGTAATCTCTTCTACCAATTCATTGAAGATTCATTATTCTTATTCTTCCTCTTCTTCAGTTGTTTCATTATAAAGTAACAACATCATTATAAATTATATACGGATATGTTATTATAATTATGAAGTAGCCCCATTTCGTCTTCTATCCATCCTATGGGAAATGAAATCACCGCATGTGTGTGCATACAGAATACCTTCCCCACGCCGTGGTATAATATGTTTTTCAACAACAACCTTACTTGGATGGGTATAATGGTGTAAATAATAACTATATATGGTTATTAAAACATCATAATGTTTCTGAGATATTATATCATCCACTCCAATTCCATTCCATAATTATGGGAACGATATCATCACTCGTGCCTACGTACGGATTACCGTCTCCACGACGTGATGAGATTCATTCACCATTTTAACCATTAAAGAATTATTTTAAAGTATATATAATAAATAATAATGGTATATATAACATAATAATGCTGCTGGATTTATGTATATATATATATACGTCATCTACTTGCTTTGATTAAAGTCAATATCGAAAGGAAAACACCGTTCATGCGTATGTACGGCCTACCGTCTCCATGAATGGTGTATTTCATTTAATTTATCTATATATTATATATATATATATTTATATACTGAATATATATGATATATAAATCACGTTTTAAATTCTGGATGTATATAAATCATGATATAAGTAATAACACGCACGATAAATAAAACGATTTTACCGAAAACGCTCCTTTAACATGGAATTGACAAAAGAACGGGTAATATAAATTCATTAGTAAATCATATATATAATAAATATTATTATGGTTCGGTTACATGTTAGTAATATGTTTAATCCCAATATAAAGGATTTTCGGAAAAGTGCTGAAGAAATTGGACCTATGGTAAGGGTTAATTATTCCAATATCGTTCTTATCCGAGATTGTTAATTCATAAGTATTTACTGGGGTCCTTTTTCTTCATCCTTGTCTATAAAAATATTTTCATAATGTGTATAATATTCTTTCAGGTATGTTTAAAGTCATGTTTACCCTTTTTTACTTTTACTTTGTGTTATGGAAGGAATCATTGTTTTGTTTACCATACATGGTACTTTTTGATTTTTTGTAAAAGTACGCGGAGAATTTTTTTTAACTTATAAGGCATGATTGGTTTTTTAAAATTTCATATCTCATTTTCATCATGAAGCATACTCTTCAAAATATCATGATTATATTGAATAGAATCCTTTTATTTAAAAATTCTGTGTTATTTTATGAAAAGAAAATGATTTTGAAGTAGAAAGGATATTTTCCCCAAGAATGGTGCTCAATGGTTTTATCAAAATTATTTTCCATCTATGATTATATATGGTTCTATTTTGATCCATATTTTTAAATTGAATTTATTATGTTATGATGGAATTATTTTTATGAATCTTATTATCATATATGGTTTGTGTTATGATGGAATTATGTTTAAGAATCCCATTTTTATTAAAGGGGTTATGCTATGATATATGAATTATGATTTTCTGGCACTATAAAGACCTGAAAATTTCAAGGAAAATTTTTTCCTAAATTCTTTGGGATTTTAAGTGTACGTAGTTTCTGAAGGCACCTGATTTCAAGGCCCGGTGTGCCCAGAATCAATTTCCGAAGTTTAGATCGGGTACGTTCAGTGAATGGATGAGCATGGTTTTTCTATCTTTTAAACTGATGCTCAGAATTGAAATCTGAGGGAACCAATGAAACAAAAATGCTGGTAATTACTTAAGAGGACCTTTACCAAAGGTGTGTTTTCTCGGGAGGAGTTGTTAAAAATTTGGGGATTAATAAAGATTTGAATAAGCTTTTTGGTAAAAAATTTATTCCTAACCTATGTGGTTTTATCCTAGGAGTGGGAGTTGGGGTAAGACCCACTACTTCCTAACTACCAAAGATAAGATTAAGGTTATGTGGGGCCCACACGAGGCCAACCCTTCACGCTCCATTAAAATCCTCTAACTCCTTCCTTTTATCGTATTGTGTTTAATTTTGGAAACCCTTTGTAATTAATTAAATGAATTCTCCTCTTCCACTCAATTAATGCCAACACACATTAATTCAATTAAATGAACCTCTTCAATTTATTGAATGAAGTGTTTGAATTTTGTGTTTTTGAAATGCTTGAAAAAATAATAAAATAAGTGGAGGCCTTATTTTATTTTTGTTGGATTGTTGAGTGAGGATTTTGGGGAGAGAGAGCTCTAGTTCATTCCGTGAAGAACTTCATTCTCTTCGTCGAAGAACGCCAAGAACTTCGGTGCCAACCTCGACTTATTTCTTCTCGACATTGACGATGTGACACCGTCTTTCCGTGGAAACATCAACAGAACAATGAAAGCAACTCCATCCTCCATCAAGCGATCAACCTTCTTGAATTGAGGTAGGGGTGTGTTTATGAATGAGCAATATTGTTTTCCATTCCATTTTATTGGTTCCCTCCAAAACATTTTCTATCGAACTTATACGGAATGAACCAGACCAAACTAACATGGTTCGATTCCTCCACCGTTCTTGTTGTATGGTGTTCTCTAACCATTCTTGAGAGGTGAATCAAGGCATGTTTTTGGAGCCGATCGGAGGCTCGAAAACATCGGAAATAGCCTTGGAACATCGGGAATACCTAGGAATGGGAGTACTGTAGCAAACAGATCATTAGAACAAAGGATGGATGCCCCGGGAGGCATGCTGGCCAGAGGCGTCGTTTTTGGAAAATTCCAGAATACCCGATGTGTCCTTCCGAAGCACACACCATGCAGTACAATCATTCAGCGACAGATGTAACGGACATCGGAAGAAGTGACACGCAGCGTGTGACACCGGTCACACGGTGTGTTCTGTCCACATAGTTTGATAGAGGAGACTTCGATGGACCTGGCATGTATTCAAGGGAAATACACGGACACTGATAGGAATACACGACCACGATGTCATGAAGTGTAATATCTTCATTGAAAGGAAGAAGAAGCTTAACGAGGCTTGGAGTGTAATCCGGGAGATACACGGACACAGTATGAACCACACGGCCATGAGGCATGGCGTGTACTACAGCCACCATGGCATAAGCGGCTTGGACAGGATTGGCATGTAATATGGGTGATACATGGACATGGGCAGAACAACACAGCCATGAGGCATGACGTGTACTACCTTCACCTTGGATGAACTGACTCCCTGATGACTCGGCGTGTATTCTGGGAATACACGGACACATGGTTGAGTAAACGGGCAGGTACTCCACCGCACGACCAAGCATGGCCAGCGTACACAGAGCCGACCCTAGAAGTTTGGACATGGCGTGTAACCATACCACACGTTGTGTACTTACTTTTAACACGAACAGCTCTTCGATACGGGCTGGGGTACACAGAAAGTACCTGTGGATGGATGACATGGCGTGTAACTATACGACACGACGTTTACTTACTTTTTACATGACCATCCCCATGACAGGGTCGTTTCACTCAGGCAGTACCTGGTGTCTGATGACAAGGCGTGTATTGTTTACTTACACGTCGTGTACTTTTGGAAAATGGCTTGGTTTTCTTGTTCTCCATGGCTCGAGAATGTTTTTCCTGGTTTTTCCCTATGACGTGGAACTGAACAGTGGGATAAATAATCTCTGGTCTTCAGGACGGTTGATGTATCCACCCAATTGACTCGAGGAGCGAACCCTCCCAGAATCAAGTGTGCTGTGTACAGGAACCCTAGATCAGGCTGCGACTATGACGACGATTGCGACTGTACTTGGATCCTTCGAGGGTTCGGCAGCATGGATGACTGTACTTGGATCCTCCATGGGTTTGGTAGTGAGGATGACTATTCATGGATCCTACGTGGGTTTGCCAGTGATGGTTACTGTACTAGGATCCTACGTGGGTTCGGCAGCAATGACTTCTGTACGTGGATCCTACTTGGGTTTAGCAGGGGGGATGATTCAGAGGATACATCTATTATCTCCACCCATCTTCATGAGTAGTATACCTGTATGAGATGATTCTTGATTTTCAATCATTATATTCTATATGATTGACTTACTATCCTGTATGGATTGAGTGTGCTTTCCTGTGTGGATTGGGTTGTACTTTCCTGTGTGGACTGGGTTGAACATGGGCTCGTGAGTTGGAGTATAACTGGAATAGATGAATTTGGTATATGTATGGGCATACACCTAAGTTGAGTTGGTTGTTACATTGTGTTTGTATCCTTCCTTTGTGGTTTATCTTTTGAGGATACAGGGAGACCTTATATGGTCTCGGGATCCCTACTGAGTATCGTATACTCACCCCTGCACGGGCTATTCCAGCACTACGTTGTGTTGGTGGTAGACGATGGACAATGCTGATCTTGGTTGAGGCTTGTGGAGCGGGATGGTTCCTGGAAGTTGACAATCAGGCAAAATGTACACGGAGTGGACGGACGGACCCGAGGAGCCGACGAGACTATCTCTACACACCATTCAGTTGTGAATTATAGAGGACGACTTGGTGGTTGCTGATTTACTTTTCTGCTACTGTAATTTCTTTTCAGTTGTACTGTACATTCAGTTGGGTTTGTATTCTAGCCCATTTACTTTTCAACACTTAATTTTGTACTTTGTTTACATAGAGTTTACTTCATCTTGCGTACTTTTTGGTTTTTGTTTTCTTATATAAAGGAAATTCTTTCACTTTTATTGGGATTTTCGCCTTTGGTTCTTGTCGCCAGCCCCTAGCCAATGGAAGGCGGGCTTGGGGAAGTGATGACACGGGCCTCGAGGATGGGTCATGACAAATTGGTATTAGAGGAGTCGATTCTAACGCAGAACTCAGGACTCTGATAATTTATCCTGTGTGAAGCAATATTGATTAGAGTTTTGAGTGTGGTTATCAGTCCAGGGTTTCCAGTGTTGGTTCGGCGGCCGACGTATTCATACACCAGGACACTGACTTCTGATTTTCGACTCAGTGCACCAAAACATTGGTTGCACGTGTGTTCAAAAGTCTTCTTTGTGATTACATTGATTCAGCTCACAAGGTATATTGTGTTGACCATGGCACACTAGTTTCTTTTCATGATGGCCCCACGACGACAGCCAGCTAGGGTTCCGAGCATTGTGTGAGATGGTATCCCACCGAGAAATGAGGCCTCGGTGTAGGGCCCCATTATAGCAGAGGCATCGGCGGTACCTCTACCCACCGAGCCACTTATGCCACCAGCCCCAGTAGCAGAGGGTGAAGGTCGCATGAGTGCACTGCACGAGTTTCAGCGTCAGAGACCGCCCAGGTTCTGCCGGGAGACGGATGCTCAGGTATTTGAGGACTGGCTAGATGCTACCGTTCGATTCTTCATGTTGGTAGGGGCACCAGTATATCTCATGGTGATCAGTGTGGTGAGTCTCCTACATGTGGCAGCAGGTAGATGGTGGAGCATGATGCTCCAGGTGCAAGACAAGGCATATTTACATTTGTCAGACTTAGAGAGCCTTTTCCACTCGGAGTTCTTTCTAGCCACCCTCTGTGTGGTGCGCATCCAAGAGTTAATATAGCTGCGGAAGGGCATCATGTCAGTAGCCTAGTACTCGGTGAGATTTATTGATCTCTCGCGCTACTCCAATGACATGGTACGAGACCCATTCTTCAAGGCCCAGACCTTCGAGCATGTGCTGAGGCATGAGATCAGGGCATCGATGATCTCCCACATTATTCCGACACAGGTAGGAGTACTCGAGTGAGCCCTTCTTGAGGAGAGCTTTCTTGTTGATCCTTCACCAGCAGTGTGACTTACCGTAGGGAGGCACGTAGTGGAGTCTTATGGAACCGGTAGTAGACAGATATCGCAGAGGTCCAAAAGGACCAGACCATTAGGTGGATGACCTCAGGATACTGGTTTGGAGGTGCAGGGCACACACAGCAGAGCCAGTCATTCGAGAGGTAGACAGTGCTATGAATGCAGTGGGCAGGGCCACATGTATCGTGACTGCCTGACCCACCATGCAGAGGAGCAGCAGACGGTTGAGGGACCACCCAAGCATAGGAAGAGGTTCGACCGTGGCGGTCCGCAGGGAGCAGGCGGACGAGGTAGAGGAGCTGGCCGAGCAGCGGGTGGTGGGTGACTCTTTGAGGCTCTACCACCACCACCACTACCAAGAGGTCCACCCCGACCACAGGGAGCTGGCAGACCGAGACAGGATCAGCTTTAGGCAGTGGAGGCCTATGACCACGGTGCACCTGAGATGATTCGAGTTCCTATCTGTGTTTACTCCACCCTTGCTGCAGTTCTTATAGACACAAGAGAGAGTAATTCTTTAATTTTGGATGCCCGTGCTTAGAGCTCGGAGATTCCGACAGAGCCGTTGGCTGAATCCTTACGGCTAGAGACTCCTACAGAAGAAGACTCGATGATTACGCATTGGTGCTAGAAGTGTGAGCTTACTCTAGCAGAGGAGGGCTTCGGCTCAGATATTCTTGTAGTGGCGTCGAGGCCTTTTGATGTCATCTTGGGCATGGATTTTTTATCTACGGTCCATGCTCATATCGACTGTATTAGGCACAAGGTGTAATGTGTTTGCACCGATGGGAGTAGGTTCACCTTCACGGGCGAGAAGGGAGCCTTTGCAGCGCAGGATGGACTCACATAGAGAGGAGGATAACCGATTACTCATCAGTTGGCTAGACTCATCCTAGGAGCAGTTGATGTGCGGAGTCCGTGTTTTTCTAAAGTGGTGGATCAGTATGTGGATGTTTTTCGCAATGACATTCTAGGACTACCTCCTCGTAGAGAGGTAGACTTTTCTATTTTCATGGATCTCGAGACGGCCCCGATATCACCTCCAGCATATTATATGGCTCCCACTGAGCTTCGAGAGCTCTGGGTACAGCTGGAGGACTTGTAGGGCAAGGTATTTTTTCGAACTAGTGTTTCACCCTGGGATTCCCCGATTTTCTTCACCATGAAGGCGGACTGGAGCTTGCGACTGTGTGTCGACTACTGTCACATGTACCAGGTGACCATGAGGAACAAGTATCCACTGCCTAGAATTATCAACCTCTTCTATCAGCTCATGGGAGCACAATGGTTCCCGATGATTGACATCAAGTCAGGATATCATCAGCTCAGAGTTCGAGACGATGATGTGCAAAAGATGACGTTTAGGTATCAGTATGGCCACTATGAGTTCTTGGTTATGACTTTCAATGTAACCAATGCTCCATCAGTGTTCATGAGTCTCATGAACAGGATCTTCCATCCTTACCTTGATCGATTTGTCGTAGTCTTCATTGATGACATCTCTATTTACTCGACTACTAAGGAGGAGCATGCCAACCATTTCTGTGTTGTACTGGATAAACTCTGAGATCACCAGCTTTATGGTAAGATCATGATGTGTCAGTTCTGGATTCGAGAGGTCCACTTCATGGGACACGTCATCTCTAAGGCTAGAGTTGCGGTGGATCCTTTGAAGATCGAGGCTGTGATAGCTTGAGAGCCACCCAGGAGCGTGATGAAGTTGCAGAGTTTCCTAGGTTTGGCTGGGGACTATTGGAGATTTTTTCCAGAATTATCTAGAGTTGCAGCACCACATTCAGCTTTGATGAAGAAGGGGAAACCCTTTGTGAAGTCAGATAGATGTCAGCAAAGCTTCTAGGAGATGAGACAGAGATTTACCAGTGCACCCATCTTGATTCTACCGGAGGAGGGAGTAAGGTATGTAGTTTACTGCGATGCATCATGGACCAGACTCAGGTGTTTCCTGATGCAGGAGCGGGCAGTGATCACTTATGGTTCATGAAAGGTGAGGCAGCACCAGCAGAACTATGCTACCCATGACCCGGAGTTAACAGCAGTGGTCTTCGCCTTGAAGATGTGGAGTCACAATATAATGGGAGAGTACTTTAAAGTCTACATTGACCACTAGAGTCTCAAATACATCTTCTCGCAGAAGGACCTGAACCTAAGACAGTAGCATTGGCTCATGTTCCTCAAAGACGATGACATTGAGATAGTCCATATTATTGGGAAGGGGAACGTAGTAGCTTATGCTCTTAGCAGGAGGTTGGGCATCAAGATACATAGAGAGGCGACAGAGTAGCTAGCTGCGTTGCAGATATCCTTCGTGGATAGAGACTTAGCAGCTATTCTATAGTCACTCACAGTCACTCTTCCACTACATCATCGGGTTAGAGTGGTACAATGTGGGGGCGTTGACTGTGAGACATGACGTGCACAGATATCCTCATGACAGACACCTGATGGATTCCATGTAGGAGGAGATATCTTCATCCATTACAGGGGATGTACCATGGTACCAGCTTCTATACGGGAGGAGGTACAGAGGTAGTTTCACACTACCCATCTAACGGTATATCCTGGAGTACCGAAGATGTACCAGGACCTCAGACGATAGCACTGGTGGCCGGGTATGAAGAAGGTTGTGTTAGAGTTCGTTTCACAATGCCTCATCTTCCAGTAGGTGAAGGTGGAACACCAGGTACCAGCAGGCTTGGTACAACCCTTAGAGGACCCAGAGTGGAAGTGGGATGGGATATCTATGGATTTTGGGATGGGACATCCACATACTTCTAGAGGACACGAATCCATCTGGGTGACTATCGACCGACTCACCAAATCGGCCCACTTCTTACCCATCAGAGAGCAGGGCTCATTAGAGAGCTTGGTATGCCTCTACATGCAAGAGATCGTACAACTTCATGGTGTTCCATTTTCCATCATCTCCGATCAAGACGCTCATTTTACGTCCCAGCTTTGGGAGGGGTTACAGGAGGCATTTGGGACGCATCTACCCCTGAGCACCGCCTTTCACACTCAGACGGATGGCCAGAAGGAGAGGACCATTCAAATTCTTGAAGACATGATCCATGCATCTTTCCTCAACTTTTGTCGCAGTTGGGAGGATCACCTACCCATGGTGGAGTTTTGTACAATAATAGCTACCACTCCACCATCGAGATGGCACCATACGATGCATTGTACGACCGACCTTGTAGATCAACTCTGTGCTGGAAAGGCCCTGGGGAGTTAGCACTTATAGGACCAAATATGGTCCATGCCATGACAGAGAAGGTACAGATCATCTAGGGGCGGATGAGGAGTGCTCAAAGCCAACAGAAGTCCTTTGCTGACAGGAGACGGAGACCACTACAGTTCGAGGATGGAGACCACATTTTCTTACGGGTCTCACCTCGACGTGGATTATAGAGATATGGCTGGGGAAACAAGTTATATCCATGCTTCATTCGACCATTACAGGTTATCAGCAGGATAGGTGAGGTATCATATCTTCCGGATCTTCCACCTCAGTTGCACCGGGTGCACGATGTCTTCCACCTATCTCTACTGAGGAGTTAAGTGCACGACCTGACTCATATCATTGATCATGGGGAGTTGGACATCGATGATGGGGAAACATTTACAGAGGAAATGATAGAGATTGTGGATCGACAGGAGCAGGTCCCACATGGAAGGTCGATTCCTCTAGTGCGCATCAGGTGGCAGGACTGGAACCCCCAGGAGAGCACATCGGAGTGGGAGGCTTAAATGCGTACACAGTACCCCATTTTGATTCCCTAGATTGTGATATATCTTTACGGGGATGTAAATCCCTATGTTCGGAGTAATTTAAAGACCCGTAAATTTCAAGGAATTTTTTTTCTTAAATTCTTTGGGATTTTACGAGTACGATGTTTTTTACGGCACATGATTCTGAGGCCCAGGGTGCCAGGAATCAATTTACAATGTTTATCTCGGGTAAATTCAGTGAACGGACGAGCGGGTTTTTCTATGTTTTGAACCATTGTTCATAATTGAAATCCGAGGGCACCGATGAAACCGCAGCGCCGTTAATTTCTTACGGGGACCTTTACCAAATGTGCATTTGCTGGGGAGGAGTTGTTAAAAATATGGGGATTAATAAAGATTTGAATTAAATTTGTTGAAAAAATTTTATTCCTAACTTAAGTGGTTTTATCCTAGGAGTGGGAGTTGGGGTAGGACCCACTACATCCTAACTACCAATGAAAAGATTAAGGTGAGGTGGGACCCACACGATCCTAACCCTTCACATTCCATTAAACTCATCTAACTCCTCCCTTTTATCATCTTGTGTTTAATGTTGGAAACCATTTGTAGTTAATTAAATGGAATCTCCTCTTCCACTCAATTAATGCCAACACACATTAAATCAATTGAATGACCCTCTTCAATTTACTGAATGAAGTGTTTGAATTTTGAGTTTATGAAATTCTTGAAAAAATAATAAAATAAGGGGAGACATTATTTTATTTGGGTTGGCTTGTTGTGTGAGGAATTTGGGGAGAGAGATCTCAAGTTCCTTCAATGAAGAACATAATCCTCTTTGTTGAAGAATGACAAGAACACTGGTTCCAACCTCGACTTCTTTCTTCTCGACGTTGATGAAGCGACTCCATATTTCCGCGGCAACATCAATAGAATAACGAAAGCAACTCCATCCTCCGTCAAGAGATCTTCCTTCTTGAATTGAGGTAGGGGTGTTTTTATTAATGAGAAATGTTGTTTTCCCATCCATGTTATTGGTTCCATATAAACCTTTAACTATCGAACTAATGTTGAAGGAACTGAAGAAAACTAACACTGTCTAATTCCTCTGTCGTTCTGGTTGTATGGTGTTCTCCAACAGTTCTTGAGCGCTGAATCGAGGCATGTTTGTTGAGCCGACCAGAGGCCTGAAAACATTGGAAACGGCCTCAGAACATCTGGACGACCTAGGAATGATATTTTTGTAGCAAATGGATCATCGGAACAAAGGACAGATGCCTCAGGAGGTGTGTTGGATAGAGGCGTCATTTCTGGAAAATTTTAGAATACACGGTGGGTCCTTCCAAAGCACACGCCGTGTAGTATAGGCGTTCAACGGAAAAAGTAACAGACATCGGAAGAAGTGACACAAGGAGTGTGACACTGGTCACACGGCGTGTACTATCCACACAATTTGACAGAGGAGACTTTGATGGACATGGCGTGTATTCTAGGGAAATACACCGACACTGATAGCAATACATGACCACGATGGCATGACGTATAATATCATCATTGAATGGTAGAAGCTTATTCGCGAGGCTTGGCATATAATCCGGGAGATACACGGACATGGGTAGAACCACATAGCCATGAGGAACGGCGTGTACTACCACCACCATGGCAGAATAGGCTTCGTGAGGCTCGGTGTGTAATCTGGGAGATACACGGACACATGCAGAACTACACGGCCAAGAGGAATGGTGTTTACTACCTTCACCTTGGCAGAAGGGGATTCGTGATGACTCGGCGTGTATTACGGGAATACACGGACACGTTGTGGAGTACACGGGCAGGTACTCCACCACAGGTCCAGGCATGGCCAGCGTACACGGAGCTAACCCCAGAAGTTTGGACACGTCGTATAACCATACCACATGACATGTACATACTTTTTACACAAACAGCCCTTCGACATGGGTTGTGGTACACAGACAATACCCATGGAATGAAGACATGGCATGTAACCATAACACATGCCATGTACTTACTTTTTACACAACCATCCTCATGACATGGGCCGTTTCACTCAGGCAGTACCCGGTGTCTGATGACACGGCACGTATTGATTACCTACACGCCGTGTACTTTAGGAAAATGACTTGGTTTTCTTGTTGTCTGTGACATGGGCAGGTTTTTCTGGGTTTTTACCTATGACGTGGAATGGAATGTTGGGATACATCATATCTGGTCTTCGTGACGGTTGATGTATCAACACCATTGACTCAAGGAGCGGACCCTCCCAGAATCGAGTGTGATGTGTGTAGGAACCCTAGAGATGGCTGTGACTGTGACAACGATGGAGACTGTACTTGGATCCTACGTGGGTTCGACAACAAGGACGACTATACATGGATCCTCCATGGGTTCGACAATGATGATGACTGTACCTGGATCCTACATGGGTTCAGTAGTGATGGTTACTGTTCTAGGATCCTATGTGGGTTCGGCAGCGACAACTTCTATACTTAGATCCTATGTGGGTTCGGAAGGGGAGATGATTCATAGGCTACATCTATCATCTCCACCCCTCTTTGTGAGTAGTATATCTGTGTGAGCTGAGTCTTTACTTTCAATCATTATCTTTGATATGATTAACTTACTATCCTGTGTGGATTGGGTTGTGCTTTCCTATGTGGATTGGGCTGTACTTTCCTGTGTGGAATGGGTTGAACTTGGGCTCGTGAGATGGAGAAAAATTGGAATAGATTACTTAGGTATATGTATGGGCATATACCTACGTAGAGTTGGATGTTACTTCGTTTTTGTATCTATCCTTTCTGGTTTATCCTTTGTGGATACTGGGAGACCATCGGGGGTATCGGGGTCCTTAATGAGTATCGTACACTCACCCCTGCACGGGTTATGCCCGCTCTACATTGTGTTGGTTACAGACCGTGGAAAATGCTGATCGTGTTTGAGGCATGTGTAGCAGGATGGTACCTGGAGGAGGACAATTAAGCAAAATGTAAATGGAGCGGACGGACGGACTTGATGAGCTGAAAAGACTATCTGTACCCACCCTTCATGTGGGAATTCTGGAGGATGACTTGGTGGTGGTTGATTTACTTTTCTACTGTTGTTCTTTCTTTTCAGTTGTACTATACTTTATGTTGGGTTTGTATTCTGGACCATTTACTTTTCAGCACTTACTTTTGTACTCAGTTTACTTAGTGTTTACTTCATCTTGCATACTCTATGGTGTTTTCTTTCTTATATAAATGCAATGCCTTCCCTTTTATCGGTATTTACACCTTTGGTGCTAGTCTCCAACCTCTGTCCTATAGAAGGCGGGCTTGGGGTAGTCAAGGCATGGTCCCCGAGGACGGGTCGTGATAGGCACACATAATAATGGTTTCTTTATGAGATGGGTGGGACCTAAATCTCCCTCCAATGCATTGGGTAAAGATATATATCTCTTTTCATAGACATGGCATGAATGACAAGTTAATCTGGTTCAGTGATACAGGACTCGAACGAGTAGTGAACTCGATTCAATAAGGGGCTTTGTCCACTATTATGGTCTTGGCCGCAATGCCTTGGCTACTATGGAAATAATATCATGTTCTTAATGGATGAAAAAATTACATGTTTTATTCCCACGCTATTTTATCTTGATTAATGTTACTTTTTGATCTATGCCTTATGTCTACCATGTTTTATGTCCTTGCTAAAGATTTTGATGTTTAGATTTTATGCTCATGTTATTTCATTCAAAGGTTTATGGATTGTATTATGTTCCCCATTTTTACCCTTACTGAGAATTTGAGCCCACCCTTTTTATGTTTTCTTTTCCCCAGGATATAAATAAAATTTTAGGAAAAATGAAAAGGGGAAGATCGTTATGGGAGATATTGATGATCTTTCACCATGATTAGAAGATTATGTTCCGAGTTTCCAAAGACACTAAACTAATATGGTCTTTGGGCATCTGTTTTTGTCTTGTATAAATTATTCCGCAAAAGTAATGTATCTTCTATGTACGTCAAGTATGGGTCTCTACAGTTGGTATCAGAGCGAAGGTTTAGTTGACCTTTGGAAACTAGGATGCGATAACTTCAGTGAAATCCCTAGAGATATTTCTAAGGTATTCCTAGGGATGTCTCTATGATTATATATACGTATAATTTATAGTTCTAGAATTACGGTAACGATATTAGAATTAAACCTAAGATGTTATATATTGATGGTACTCCCCCTTTATTATGTTTTTTTTTTCTTAGCATGATTTTTCCACTCACACTATTCTTTTTCGGTTTGAGAAAATGGATAGAAATAAGAAGGTTCAGAATAATGGATGATATGATGGAAAATGGAAAGATATTATTCATGTGAAACCAAATGAAAAGGGATTTCGAAGTCCAAACTTTGTAATTATTCATAATAATAAATCTCATAATATGATCAATAATCTCAACATTGGTAAGTATCCCGACTCATCTAATAAGAGAAATATGGCATGCCATGATGATCAAAGAGGAAAGAAAGTTCAATTCTCCTCAGGTAAATCGTGTGGGAATAGGCATTCGGGAGAATGTTTCAAAGGAAATAGAGGATGCTTTGTGTGTGGAAAAGAAGGACTCAAATAAATTAGTTGGAAGGAAAAGGTATCGTTAACACCATGGAAAAGGATAATGGTATTGCTAAGACATCTACAATGGTTAAATGTTTTAAATGTGGAATGTACGGGCATTATGAAAACTAATTCCCTAAGGTAAAGTCTCGTGATAAGAATCATCATGGTTGTATGGGTAGTATTTATATTGATGATGATAATGAGACTACAAATGATATGTGAGATGAAATAATTGTTGAGGATCAGTGAATTGATTATGAAGGTAGTTGAATGATTTATGGTTATCAAGAGTTATGTTGTATATGTAATGGTACTATTGAATAAAGACACATATAAGGATAGTTACACTGTTGTTTTTCCTGATGTATTTGAATGTATATGTTGGATACTACCAATAACCATGAAATGTTATTCAGATATTTTTGGAAAGTAGATGATATGCACCTAAAGAAGGGATAGAGAGGTAAGGAGATGTTTGATAGTATTAATTAACTCATGACTGATAAAAGGACAAAGTGATATCATGGTTTGAGTATATAGAAATTTTGTGATTTTGGTATATGGAAAGAGTTACCTTTTTACATCATTCATGTTTTCACTAAGGTTCTATGGTAATTTATGTTTCAAGAGAATATATGATTAAGGTATTCACATGTTTGGAATGCGATCAACAAGATATATCTTATTATATATGGGGGATAAATGATGGTATTCAAATGATTGTTGTGTAACCTTTCTAGTAATAATTTTCTTTATATTATGATATTAGAAAGATGTATTTCGGATAAGAATAAAGATTGGAAATGATTATGTTGGAGATCAGATAGTGTTGTTTAAGGCTAGAACATTTTTTGATATTATTTTTGTAATGTTATAATAGCATAGTTTTAGAAAAAGGTCAACCTGCTAGAGGGGCGACAACCCGTCCCATCAGACAAGGTTGCAGGAATCGAAACCACAATCAATGTGAGAGAGGCCCTTATCACCTACCACAGGCATACATGATGTCCCTTGTTAGTAGAAACTACTTTTAATTTATTTAGAGGTATGATAGATAATGTATAATTCGATTTTTGGAACAATATACGATTAATCTCACCATAAGATGGACTTATGTATATAACTTTTGGTAACCTTATGTTTGAGATAGATGGAATGACCTATCATTATATCGAATGATCTACTAATACATTTTGGATGACAAATTCAACTTCATTTCATTAATAGATGAATTGGAAATTGTTCAAGGCACAAACAACACTAAAATTTTACCAAATTCAATTAAGTATTTATTTTAATTCAAAAAATCATCAACTATTGTGAAATGATCTTGAAAACCAATAAGGTTGTCCTAGATGGTACCTTAGTTCATCACAAATTTATGGCTTTGTGATTGTTGCATTTTTCATAGACATGTTCTTTACCACTCTCCATCAGAACTTGGCAGTTAGATTTCTCTTTAATATCCATATTTTCACCTATGTTCTCCTATGTGGAAATCCAGTGATGAGTTACTTTGGTTATCCGTTATGTTTCTAATGTTACTTTTTAAAATGATGATTTAGTATTCCTTTTAACATTATGGGTTTCAATGAATGAATCTTTCAAGTAGTAAATGATTTATAACCCTAACGACTTTCGATGGAGAAATTCATTTTAATGGGGTTGAATGTAACACCCCAAGATTTTATGAGATATATTCTTTTTAAATTCTTTGATGTCTTTTATTGTATACAACCACAAGATTAGAGCATCTTATACACAACACCATTTTAGCTTGTAGTATACGCAACACAATTCTTGGCTCGTGTTGTACACAATTTCAAGTTCGTTTTGTTTATGTTATTCTATGCAACATTATGTATAGATTTTGTTTAACGTATAAATGAAATAAGTTTTGAATATGATATATGAAACACCAAAGAGAGCTTTCACTACACGCAACCCTGACTTTGATTTCATTACACATAATCGTGACCTTCCTCGATAGCATGTATAGAACGCAATACCGGGTTTCAGGAAACAACAACATGTTATTAAAATATTATATAAACTATCTGTTATGAATAGTAATACTGAATTATTGATTTTTTAAAATTTTATCATTCAAAATGGACTTTGTTTTTGGATTTGGAATATCGAAATTATCCTATTTTGAATTTTTGGTAATTTTCTGAAAACATTAAATTTTTAATGAATAGTGAAAAACACTGAATTATAGTTTAAAACCGAATTTTAATTTAAATAATTATTTATTTTATTTAAATTTATTTTAGGTAAAAATTGACACATAATAAATATATAAGTTCAATTTAGTTCATTTGATACATTTTATAATAATTTTAGATATATAAAAATTTTATTGACCATTTCATCGTCTTTAACCACCTCCAAGGAGAATTTGAAAGTTTACTTAAAACATAATTTTACCACTTCTGTGAGTGGAATTTCAAAAATCTGAGAGACATGATTGATATCAGTAAGTAATATGTGGTTCAATAAGATAAAAATAATTATTTAGTGAATAGTAACTTTTTACTTTTATTTACCACAGTTAAAAGTAAATTGGGTAATTAAGGGTAAAATTGATATTATTATTACCCTAACACATGTAATATTTCTATTGGATAAGTGTAATTCAACCAAAAAAAACCTTATGAATAAAATATGACCTTTTAGGTCCACATAGATTTGATTAGGACATTTATTATTAAATTATTTAAAGAAGGGTTAAAATAGTTAAAATCAATGTTTAATAATTAATCATTTTTAATATATGGTTATATATAAGATAAATTTGACACTAAATTTTCATTATAAATATAAAAATATTTCCTACATAAATGAATTTCATTTATATTTTTTAGACATTAAATATGTTAATTTATTTATGACACAATGATGATGCAATAATTACCTTATTAAGGAAATATTATCATAATTGATATTATAAATAACCAAATAAATTTAATTTGAAACATTTTATTTATTAAATTAATTTTATAGGTTAATATAACATATTAGGGTTATTAATATGATTTTTTTTTGAAGTAATAGTGCTATTATGAATTTAACAAAAACATAATACCAAATAGTGTCAAAATAGACAAAAAAGAATTTTTAAAATAAATATTATATTATTTGTTGTTATTATTTTCCTAAAAATCATAGGATCAAAAAAGAGACTTATATAATAATATATATGACATTTATGAACCAATTGGGGTTCCATTGGAAGTTTATAGTAGTTTATTAACCATATAGAGTAAGAATACAAGAAGATACGGTAAAATTTAAATTATTTAACATAGAGTTTAATCTAAATGATAATGTTAAAATGGTATCCTAGAATTGTCTAAAACCTATTGGCTGAGATGATTTCGACCCATAACGGCCCTATCCTCAAAATAAGTCACTTTGGAGCCATTATAAACTGAATATAAAATTATTATAAAATAATATTTTAAATTTTTCCTAAGGTGCCCCTTACCCCCTTATAAAAGGGAACCTCCTCCCTCTCATCTTCACACAAATTTTAGCCTTCAATCTCGGCCAAAACCTTCCAATTTAACTTCTCCACTTCCATAGGAACCAACTAGAGGTTCTGGTATTCTTCAAACTCCACCTTCAGTGACCTAAAAGGAGGTTAAGAGGAGGAGTGTCAAAGAAGAGGTAATCTCTTCTACCAATTCTTTCATGTTTCATTATTCATATACTTACTCTTCATTAGTATTTTCATTATAAAGTAACAACATAAGTATAAATAATATACAGATATGTTATTAAAAATATTGGAAAACCCCATTTCATCTTCCATCCATTCTATAGGAAATGAAATCGCCGTGCATGCGTACGTACCGAATACCGTCTCCACACCGTGGTGTAATCTTTTTTTCCACCACCACATTACATGGATGGGTACAATGGTGTACAGAACAACTATATATGGTTACTATAACAACATACTAATTTTGTGATATTATATCATCCACTCTAATTCCATTCAATAATTATGGGAACAATATCATCACTCGTGCGTACATACAGATTACTGTCTCCACGACGCGATGAGATACATTTTCCATGTTAACCATTCAAGAATTATTATAAAGTATATATAATGAATAATAATGGTATATATAAAATAACAATGATACAAGATTTTTGTATATATATATATATATATATATATTTCATCTACTTACTTCGATTCATGTCAATAAGGAAAGGAAAACATCATTCATGTGTACGCACGGTCTACCGTCTCCATGAACGGTGTGATTAATTTCATTTATCTATCTATTATATATATATATATACAGAATATATATGATATATAAATCATGTTTTACATTCTGGATGTATGTAAATCATGATATAAGTAAAAACACGTATGATAAATGAAACGATTTTACCGAAAATGCAACTTTAACATGGAATTGAAAAAAGAACGGGTAATATAAAGTCAAATGTGAATCATATATATCATAAATATTTTTATGGTTCTGTTACTAGTTAATAATTTGTTTAAACCCACTATATCGGATTTTTGGACAAGTACGGATGAAAATAGACCTAATGTAATGGATAATTATTCTAATCTCATTCTTATCTGAGATTGTTTATTTGTATGTCTTCACTAGGGTGATATATTCTTCATCCATGTCCATAAAAATGTTTTTATAATGTTTTTAATATTCTTCCATGTATTTTTAATGTCCTGTTTACACATTTTTTTACTTTTACTTTGTGTTATGGAAGGATTCATTCATTTTTTTACAATATGGTGTACTTTTTTACTTTTTTGGTAAAATTATGAGGATAATGTTTTTTTAAGGGATACCACATGAACAGGTTTTTACAGTTTGATATCTCATTTTCTTCATGATGATTAATAATCAAGATTTCATTATTATTTTCAATAAAATAATTTTCATTTAAAATAGCATGACATTTTACGAAAAGAATATTATTTTGATGTGGAAAAGATATTTTACTCAAGAATGGAGTTCAAGTGTTTATCAAAATTATTTTCCATCTATGATAATATAGAGTTCTATTTCTATCCCTATTTTTATATTGATTTTATTATGTAATGATGGAATTATTTTTATGAAGTCATTTTATATTATATGGTTTATGTTATGATGGCATTATGTTTAAGAATTCCATTTTTATTACATGGGTTATGCTATGATATATGATTTATAATTTTGTGGCACAATAAGAATGGTTGGGTTATGAGATGGGTGGGAACTATATGACCCTCCAATTCATTGGGTAAAGATGTATACCTCAGGAGATAGACATGGCTAGAACGGCAAGTTAATCTGGTTCAGTGATACATGAATGGAATGAGGAGTGAACTCGATTCAGTAAGGGACTTTGTCCACTATGATGGTCTTGGAAGAAATGTCTTCACAACTATACAAATCATATCATGTGCTTAATGGATTCCATAATTACATGTTTTATTCCAATACTATTTTATCTTGATTAATTTTCATTTATTATCTATGCCTTATGTACTGCCATGTTTTAAGTCATTGCTCAATATTTTGATGTTTAGATTTTATGCTCATGCTTTTTCGTTCAAATTTTTATGTATTTTTTTATGTTCTCCATGTTTACCAATACTGAGCATTTGATCTCACCCTTTTTATGTTTTCTTTTCCCCCGGAAATAAATAAAAGTTTTAGGTAAAACAAAAATGGGAAGATCTTTATGGGAGATGTTAAAGATCTTTCACCATGATTAGAAGATTTTGTTCTGAATTTCCAAAGAAACTAAACTAATACGGTCATTGGGAATCTATTTTTGTCATGTATTAAGTATTCCACAAAAGTAATGTAATGTCTATGTACGTCAAGTATGGGTCTCTACAGTTGTTATCAGAGCAAAGGTTTAGTTAACCTTTGGAAATTAGGATGCAGAAACTTTAGTGAAATCCCTGGAGATATTTCTTCATTATTCCAAGGGATGTCTGTTAGGCTACGTATATGTATAGTTTATAGTCCTAGAATTACGGTAACGATCATAGAATTAAACCAAAGATGTTATGTATTGAAGGCACTATGCCTTTATTATGTTGTTTTCCTAACATGATTTTTTCCTCTCACACTATTCTTTAGGGGTTTTAGAAAATTGCTAGAAACGGGAAGATTCACGATTATGGAGGATATGATGAACAATGGAATGATATTCTTCATGAGAAACCAAATGAAACGGGATTTGGAAGTCCAAACATCGTTATTATTCTTAATCATAAATCTCATAATATGATAAATAATCTCAAATTTGGTATGTATCCCAACTCCTCTAATAAGAGAAAGATGGTGTTACATTATGATCATAGAGGAAAGAATGTTCAATTCCCCTCATGTAAATCATGTGGGAAGAGGCATTCAGGAGAATGTTTCAAAGGAACTGGAGGATGCTTTGTGTGTGGAAAAGATGGACATGAAGACAGTAATTGAAAGGAAATGGTTTAGTTAACACCATGTAAAAGGATAATGGTATTGCTAAGACATATACAATGGTTATATGTTTTAAATGTGGAATGTACGGGAATTATGAAAACTAATTCCCTAAGGGAAACTCTCATGAAGAGAATCATCATGGTCATAGGGGTAGTATTTATATTGATGATGATGAAGAGACTACTATTGATATGTGAGATGAAATAATTGTTGATGCTCAGTCAATGGTTTAAGAATTTATTGTAATGATTAAGGTTTATCAAGAGTTATGTTGTATAGGTAATGGTACTGTGGAATAAAGACACATATAAGGACTGTAACACTATTTTTTTATAAAGTATTTGAAAGTATATGTTTAATGGTACCGGTAACCACGAATGGTTATTCAGATATTTTTGGAAAGTAGATAATATGCGCATAAATAATGGATAAAAAGATAATGATATGGTTTATTGTATTAATGATCTCATGTACGATAAAACGAAAAAGTGATATCTTTGTTTGAGTATATGGAAATTTTTTGGATTCTGGTATGTGGGATAAGTTAACTTTTGTCAGAATTCATGTTTTCACTATGGTTCTATCATAATTTATGTTTCAAGAGAATGCATGATTAAGGTACTCACATGTTTGGAATGCGATCAACAAGATATATCTTATGATATATGGTGGATAAATGATGGTATTCATGTTATTGTTATCTGACCATTCTAGTAATCATTTAATTTATATTTTGATATTGGACAGATGTATTTTGGATAATTATAAAGATTGGAATGGATTATGTTGGACATTATATAGTATTGTTTAAGTCTAGAACTTTATTCGATACTATTTCTGTAATGTTATAATAGTGTAGTTTTATAAAAAGGACACCCTGCAGGACGGGTCACAACCCGTCTCGTTGGACAAGGTTGTGGGAATCGAACCCACAACCAAAGTGCGATATGCCTTTATCACCTACCACTAGCCTATAAGAAGTCCCTAGTTAGTATAAACTACTTTTATATTATTAAGAGGTATGATAGATAATGTATAAGTCCATTTTAGGAACCATATATGATTAATCTCACCATATGATGGACTTATGTATATAAATTTTTCTATCCTTATGTTTGGGATAGATGGAATTACCAATGATTCTATCACATGATCGACTAACACTTAACGAAATACAAATTCAACTTCATTTTTTTACGAGATGAAGTGGAAATTGTTCAAGGCACAAATAACAGTAAGATTGTTCCAAAATAAAGTTAGTATTTATTTTAATTCAGAAATTCTTCAACTTTAGGGAAATGATCTTGAAAACCAAAAACATTGTCCTAGATGGTACCTTAAATAATCACAAATTTATGGCTTTGTGATTGTTGGCTTTTTCATAGCCATGTTCTCTACCACTCTCTATTAGAACATGACGGTTAGATTTATCTTCCATATCAATATTTTCACCTATGTTCTCCTATGTGGAATTATAGTGATGAGTTACTTTGGGTATCCATTTTGTTTCTAATGTTCCCTTTTAACATGATGATTTAGTATTCCTTTTTATGATGTGGGTTTCGATGAATGAAACTTTCATGAAGAAAATGATTTATAACCCCGATGAATTTCGAGGGCGTAATTCATTTTAAGGGGAGTAGAATGTAACACCCCAAGATTTTATGAGATAAATTCTTTTTAATTTCTTTGATGTATTCTAGTGTTCACTAAAAAAAGTTTATCTTGTACTATACACAACACTGTATTAGCTAGCAGTATACACAACATTATTTTGGCTCGTGTTACATCCAATTTCAAGTTCATTTTGAGGAAATTATTCTACGAAACATTATGTATAGATTTTTTTGAATGTATAAATGAAATAAGTTTTGATTATGATATACACAATACCAAAGGGATCTTTCACTACATGCAGCCCGGACTTTGATTGCATTACATGAAATCGCGACCTTCCTCGATAGCCTCTGTAGTACGCAATATCGGGTTTCACTAAACAACGATATGTTATTAAAATATTATATAAACTAGCCGTTTTGAAAAGTAACATCCACTTTTTGATTTTTTTTAATATTATCTTTCATAATGGACTTCATTTTTATATTCGGAATATCAAAATTATCCTAGGGCGAATTTTTGGTATTTTTCTGAAAACTTTAAATTTTGGATTAATAGTGGAAAACACTTAATTATAGTTTAACACCGAATTTTTATTTAAATAATTATTTATTTTATTTAAATTTAATTTTTATCAAAATTGATACATAATACATATATATGTTTAATTTAATTAATTGGAATCATTTTATAATAAATTTAGATATATAAAAATTTTAATGATCTTTTCACCGTCTTTTACCCACCTCCTAAGAGAATTTTAAAATGTTCATAAAACATAATTTTACCACTTCTGTTAGTGGAATTTCAAAAATCTGAGAGACACGATTGATATCAGTAAGTAAAATGTGGTTCCATAAGATGAAAATATTTTTTGGTCAACAGTAACTTTTTTATTTCATTTACCTCGGTTAAAAGTAAATAGTGTATTTAAGGTTAAAAATGATATTATTATTACCCTAAAACATGCCCTAATACTATTGGATTAGTGTAATTCGACAAAAAAACCTTAGAAATAAAATATGACCATTTAGGTCCATATAGATTAGATGAGGACATTTATTAATAATTTATTTAAAGAAGGGTTAAAATAGTTAAAATAAAGGTCTAATAAATAAATCATTTTTAATATAGGGTTATACATAATATAAATTTGGCTATAAATATTCATTAGAAATATAAAAATATTTCCTACATAATGGTATTTTATTTATATTTTTTAGACATTAAATAAGTTAATTTATTTATGACACAATGATGATGCAGTAATTACCATATTAATGAAATATTGACATAATTGATATTATAAATATCCAAATAAATTTAATTTGATACTTTTTATAAATTAAACTAGTTTTCTAGGTTAATATAATATATTATGGTTATTTAGATTAATTATTTAGAAGTAATAATTCTATTATGAATTTAACAAACACAAATTACCAAATAGTGTCAGAATTGACATAAAAGAGTTTTTATAACAAATATTATATTATTAATTTTTATTCTACTCCTAAAAATCCAGGGTTTGGACAAAAGACATATACAATAATATATATGACATAAATAAAAAATTGGGGTTCTATTGGATGTTTATAGTAATTTTATTAACCATATTGTGTAAGAATACAAGAAGACACGGTAAAAGTTAAATTATTTAACTTAGATTTAAATCTAAATGATAAGGCTAAAATGGCAACATAAAAATGTCTAAAACCTATTTGTTTAGAGGATAAAGACCCATCTCCACCCTATCTTAGAAATAATCCACATTTTAACCATTATAAACCAAATATAAAATTATTATTAAATAATATTTTATGTTTTTCCAAAGGTGCCTCTCACCGCTCTTATAAAAAGGCACCTCCTCCCTCTCCTCTTCACACAAAATTGGGCCTTAAATCTCGTCAAACCCCTGAAAATTTCACTTCTAGACATCCATAGAAACCTACTAGAGGTTCTGGTATTCTTCAAAGACCAATTATCGTTCCCTAAGTGGAGGTTAAGAGGAGGCGCATCAAAGAAGAGGTAATCTCATCCAGCGATTCTTTCATGTTTCATTATTCATCTACTTCCTCTTCTTTAGTTGTTTCATTAAAAAGGAACAAAATTAGTATAAATAATATAATTATATGTTATTATAAATATGAAACAACCGCATCTCATCTTCTATCTATCCTACGGGAAAAGAAATCACCGCCCGTGCATACGAAAGAATACCGTCTCCACACCATGGTGTAATCTATTTTTCCACCACCACCTTACTTGGATGCGTATAATGTTGTAAAGAATAACTATATATGGTTATCAAAACATCATACTGATTATATGGAATTATATCATCCACCCCAATTCCATTCAATAATTATGGGAATGATATTATCGCTCGTGCGTACGTACACATTATCATCTCCACGATGCGATGAGATTCATTCTCAATGTTAACCATTCAATGATGATTATAAAGTATATATAATGAATAATAATGGTATATATAACATAATAATGATAATTTATTAATGTATATATATATATCATCTACTTACTTCGATTCAAGTCAATAAGGAAACAAAAACACCATTCATGCGTACGTACGGCCTACCGTCTCCCTGAACGGTGTGTTTCATTTCGTTTATCTATCTAATATATATATATATATACTGAATATATAAGATATATAAATCATTTTTTAAATTCAGGTAGTATGTAAATCCTGATATAAGTAATAACACGTACGATAAATGAAACAATTTTAACGAAAACACTGCTTTAACATGGAATTGAGAAAAGAACAGGTAATATAATGTCCTAAGTGAATAATATATATCATAAATATTATTATGGTTATGTTACAAGTTAATAATATGTTTAAACCCACTATACAGTATTTTCGGACATGTACAGAAGAAATTGGACCTAAGGTAAGGGATAATTATTCCAATCTCATTCTTATCCAAGATTGTTTATTCGTAAGTATTTACTGGGGTTATATTTTTTTTCATCCATGTCCAAAATAATGTTTTCATAAAGTGTTAAATATTATTACATGAATGTTAAAAGTCATGTTTACCCATTTTTTACTTTTACTTTGTGTTATGGAAGAAATCTTTCTTTTGATTACCATAAGAGGTACTTTTTGACCTTTTTAGTAAAAGTACGAGGAGAATGTTTTTTAACTTATGTGGCATGTACGGGTTTTTACAGTTTCATATCTCCTTTTCTTCATGAAGATTAATCTTCAATATTTCATGATTATTTTAAATAAAATCCTTTTCTTTTATAATTTCGTGGAACTTTATGAAAATAAAATGATTTACAAGTATAAAGGATATTTCCCTCAAGAATGGAGTTCAAGTGTTTTATCAAAATTATTTTCCTTATAAGATATTATAGGGTTCTGTTTCTATCCCTATTTTTACATTTATTTTATTATGTTATGATGGAATTATTTTTATGAAGTCCTTTTATATTTTATGGTTTATGTTATGATTGCATTATGTTTATGAATCCCATTTTTATTACATGGGTTATTCTATGATATATGATTTCTGATTTTTTGGAACACATAAGAATGGTTTCCTTATGAGATGGGTGGGAACTATATCTCCCACAAATGAATTTGGTAAAGATTTATATCTCATGATATAGACATGCCAAGAATGGCATGTTAATATGGTTCGGTGATACAGGACTAGAACGAGGAGTGAAATCGATTCATTAAGGGACTTTGTCCACTATGATGGTCTTGGCAGCAATGCCTGGGCTACAATGGAAATCATATCATGTTCTTAATGGATTCCACAATTACATGTTTTATTCCAATTCTATTTTATCTTGATTAATTTTCCTTTTGATCTATGCCTTATGTACTACCATGTATTAAGTCATTACCCATGATTTTGATGTTTGGATTTTATTCTCTTGTTTTTACGTTCAAATGTTTATGGATTGTTTTATGTTTTCCATATTTACCCTTACTGAGAATTTTTCCACTCCCTTTTTATGTTTTCTTTTCCCCAGGATATAAATAAATGTTTTAGGTAAAACAAAGAGGCGAAGATCTTTATGGGATATGTTGAAGATCTTTCACCATGATTAGAAGATTATGTTTCGAGTTTCTAATTACAGTAAACTAAAACGGTCATTGGGAATCTATTTTTTCATGTATTAAGTATTCCGTAAATAAATGTAATGTCTATGTATGTCAAGTATGGGTCTCTACAATGGGGCAACTTGGTTGTGAAAATGACACTATAATTTAATTAACATGATGTAAAGGAAAAAATGACATAAATAAATGTATTTTAGTAAATTAATTTTTTTACATAGGGTTATATATTTCATCATTACAACAATATATATTATTTAGAATGATAAAAACATTTCCTACATCATTTTAATTATTTTATAATTTTTAGACATCATATAAATTAAATCATTTATGACACAATAATGTTGAAGTGGTTTCCTCGTTAATAAATGATTTAAAAAAATAACACTATAATGATTAAAAAAATATCCAAAACCATTACAATTCCTATTGGATGATTTTATTTCGACCATGAGACATCTTATCATCTACCTTTATTAGTTTTGGTCCATTATAAATAGAAAAACAATAATATAATAAAATAATATTTTCACACTTTCCTAAAGAGCCCCTTCACCTTTTAAAAAGCCTTCACCTGTAACCCATTCCTTATACATCTAAATCCCATTGTCCTATCAAAACTATGCCCAATTAATCTACCTAAATCTCTATACTACTCATAGAATACTTATCTTTGTAATAAGGCACTTCAACAAACCATTTTGGTTCAAACCGAATGGGAGTTACCCGATTTAAAGGTAACTTCTTCTCTTACGTTCATTTGTTTTATTTTACTTCTCCAACCCCTAAGTTCTTTTTATTCATTTATTTTATACAAAAACCAGTATCCTAGATATATAATGATGTTTTTATGGGATGGATTAGAACAACACTTACACACACCTCAATCTAATGGGTAATGAAAATATTGTTTTTGTGGATGGAAAACTAACGCCTCACGAAACGATGACTGATCAATTATCTCATACCGCCTCTCATGGTGTCCATTATGATGTCACTGGATTTATATTATATATATATATATATATATATATTATTTTTATGTTTTCCTTATTCTTCTGTATTTTCCATTTATAGTATGCCTTTATGTTTCCCATTATGGGTAAACACTATAATTTCATTTGAGGAACTGCGGACTACCGCCCCCTCAATGAGATATGACTCGCTAATTCCATATGTGGGATGTATAAAATATGTATTAAACAATATTATAAAGGATTTTATACTTTAATTATAATATACCAATGTATCATTATATTTTAATTCCATTAAAATATGAAATTTAAATTCAAGTCGCTTTCATGCATACGTACTGCTTACCGTCTCCATGAACGATGCATTTAATATCTTACCTCTAAAAGTTATATACTGTTATAAATATATGTATATACTATATATATACTATATATATTATATCTAAATCATTAATATCAATCTGGAGATAGTGGAAATTTGAACACATTGACAACTTGAAAATATAAGAAGTTCTTTTTCTCACTCAAGTACCAAATATCGATAAAACAACCGTTATTAACATAAATAATAAAATAATATTTACAACATGGTAATATGTGATATAAAATAAAATATATACTTGAAAATTGTTCATAAGAAATTAAAAATTAACATTAGTTTATTATTCAGGGGATTAAAGAACGAATGAGTCATGTCGGAAACGAGGTAAGGTACTTCATCTCAATCCCCATTTATTGAGGCATATTTTTTTTGTACATGAATTTCTTTTATAGGATTACTAACACATTTGAATTTTAATTTCATTCAATCTGAATCTTGTTCTATGAGGAATTTTACTAAATGACCAAACTAATGTTTTTTTAACATACACGGTGACAATGACCTTTTGGCCGCCGTGAGTATTATATGATCATGGGTTTCCTGAACAAGATGTAATGATATTAAAATGAAAATAAATACCATATACTTTGTTACATATTTTTGTGTTGATTATAGTTTTGATAATTTATTTCTTATATCAATATATTTTAAGGACATATTGTTATGGAAATGTGGAAATGTTATCTTTCCTTTATATTTGTTTCATGTGTTAAGAATAAGTTATGGTTCTTGGGATTTATTACGTATACGGCTGGTTCTAGGATAAACCATGGGTGGGTGATCCCGAGATATCACTCCAATGCATTGAGTAATGTGAGAAATGTAAACGTGAATTTTTCTCTTTAGAAATTTACATAATCTATTACGATGGGTATTCCAACATAACTCCCTATGTAGCTGTGATAAATACAATGTAGGTATGATATGGATGCCACAGGTTACCTTTATGATTTAGGTTTTCTAGGTGTTATTCATAAATCATATGATTTCATGAGGTATGTTAAGGAGATTATGTTATGTATGTAATGATGAACTAATATTTTCTTTCTTTATTTTATAACCCATACAGAGCTTTTTATGCTCATCCCATGTTTTGAAATGTTTTTCATAGAACCGAAAGGTGAATAGGGTCACGGATGGGATCACGGAAAAGTCACTCTATCTAAAACATGGGACTATACATGTCTCTTATTTTCAAGAGTTTTTATTTTATGAAAAAATGGAAATTGAGTAGAATTGTCTACCTTGAAATTTTTGAGTTGTTATGTAATAGTTATAGCCTAATCCACTAAAACTCTATACATGAAAATATCATCAATGTGAATTATTCATTTAATTCATGATTATGTAATGTTTATGGTCGGGTCATTATAGTTTCTATCAGAGGTCAGTTTAAATAGATTTAGAAGTTATTATATTGTTAAATTAATTTCTATAAATTAATTTATGGCATGATTAAAATGATATTACATTTACAGCATGTTACATCTCCTAAGATATTTTTGTGTCCATAATGGTTTTCCACAGAGGAAACAGGGAAGCTATATTGGTAAAACATCAAGAGGAGGACAACATTCCCAATTAGTAAAATGAGATGGTCGGAATAGGAACTGAACAGTTTGTTATACTGGTGGAATACAAGACTCTGTAAATAAATAGTGGTGTTATCCATGCATTACATCAGCCAGATCAACCATTGAGGAACATGTCACTAGTAGATCATTTTATGAGGTAGCATACCCTATCATTCATAGTATCATCTAACCCTGTGCTGGTATAAGGGGGGATTAAATAACTAGAAATTATTTCTGATGACATGGGGTGTTCATAACATCAAAAGGTTAGTCTCACTATTTACCTTTTTGAAGGTGAAGATTATTAGTGGTGATCGATGGTGATAAATATCAAGGACATTGAAGAGATTGATGCTCTTGATTGGGATGAATTCAAATGTATGTTTCTTGAGAAATATTTTCCTAAAGTGTTTTGTCTTAGGATGGAAAAATAATTCTTGGATTTGAGGCAACATAATGACTCACTGTCTCCTTATGAAGCTAAATTTACTCGACTAGGAATGTATGATCCAAATTTCATAGGAGATCTTGATAGTAAAATCAATTGATTTTAATTAGGATCAAAACCAAAGTATCAAAAAGATTTATATTCTCATGAGTATAAAACTTAGGAAAAATTTGTTTGATGTGCAGAGAAGGTGGAAATTGAGTTTACTGATGATCAGGTCTTCTTTGAAAAAACAATAGAATAAGAGGTAATTGTGGTAGGTGAAAGGAAAAACCCATTCCAAAAGTCTGATGGTAAGAAACAGAAGTTTATAGTTCATGAAAATTGTGGTAAAAAAAAATTCTGAGGAATGTCTTTTGAATTTTGGAATCTGCTACCGATGTGGTTAAATTGGACATAGGGATCGTAATTGCATTGATAAAAATCAGGGTAATGGTAAGACAAAATATAATTTATAATCAGTAAAAAGTTTTATGTGAAATGAAATGGGTCAATATACAATTTAGTGTCCAATAATGAACTCCAAAGAGGGAAAGAAACCAGACTACAATAAGAAAGGGGTGGTGAAGTCTTTTGTAACTACATCAGTAGATGATGGGCCATCAAATGATGTATTATCATGTACACGGTTTTTTTGTTCATATTATGCCATTGTGTAACATGATTCTGTAAATACACATTCAATCATTTCTGAAAATTATTCTAGTAATTTAGGAATTCGATATCATGATATGAATACTAAATATATGGTAAAAACACCTGGAGGAAATGTTGAAAAAAAAATTTAAGAACCTTCTTGTCCTTGTGTGCATTAATAATCTACCTGAAAACATTATTGTTTGGCCTTTAGTATAGTTTAATGTTAGTTTTTCTATGGATTGGATTTCAGTTTATCATGCCATGATTGACCGCAGATCTAATTAGATTAATTTTCAAAAATATTTCAGTTTGTGTACTAGAATGAACCCTTACATTTGATAACATATAAGGAAGCTCAAAAAATTGTAAAAGATGAAAATGAATGTTTCCTTGAACATATTGTTGAAAATAAAGGAACTGTCTAGATTAATGGCATGCCAGTGGTAAATGATTACCTTAACGTTTTCTTGATGAGGTTCATAGTATTATACCTGACCTGGATGTTGAAATTACTATTTACTTTGTTCAGGATGCTAATGCAATTTCAAAACCCCCCTATTGAATGGCTCAAATTGATCTTTTAGTGTTAAAAAAGAAATTATAGGAGTTATTAGATAATGATTTCATTTGACATAGAACATAAAAATGAGGTGCTCATATTTTGTTTATTAAAAATAATTATGGTTCAATGAGTATTTTCATTGATTATAGATCATTAAATAACATCACTATTAAAAAAAATTATCATTTGCCTCTTATCGATGATTTGTTTGATCAACTTCAGGGAGATCAGTATTTTTAAGGACTAACTTGAGGCCGGGGAACCATCAGTTGAAAGTAAATTAAGCTGACATTTTGAAGACTACATTTTATACTAGATATATCCAATATAAATTTGTATATGTGCCTTTTGTGTTAACCAATGCACCTGCTGCATTCATTGATCTTTGGAATATAATCTTCCACGAGTTATTAGATAATATTTTGGTTGTGTTCATTGATGATATTTTGGTTTGTTCTAAATGTAAAGAGGGGCATGAAAGTCATCTATGGGTTGTCTTTCAAACCTTAAAAGAAAGAAATTGTTTGGGAAATTAAAAAAATATGAGTTTTGGTTACAAAAATTTACATTCCTTGGTCGCATTGATTAAAAAAATGGCATAACTGTTGATCCTTTTAAAACAATAGTTGTTTGATATTGGATGAAACCCACAAATATATCCTAGATTCATAGTTTTATTAATTTGGATGGTTATTACTGGAGGATTGTTGAGAAATTTTCATGGTTATCTAGTCCAATAACTATGTTTACTTGAAAAGGTGTTATGCTAATTTCGACAAAATAATGTGATGATTGTTTTCATGAATTGAAAAGTGGATTGGGAAATGAACCTATTTTGGCACTACCTTCTAGAAATGGTGTGTTTTCTTTTTCGAGAATGATTCTTCATTGAAAGGACTTGGTTTTGTACTTATGTAGAATTATCAGGTAATTGCTTATGCTTCACGACAGTTGAAACCTAATGATTTAAATTACCCTACCAATGATTTTGATATTTTCTTCTGTTGTTTTTGGTTTAAAATTTTGGAGGCATCATTTTTATGGAGTAAAATGTAAAATATATATTTATCACAAAATTTTGAAGTATATATATTAAATTAGAATTAATTTAATATGAGACAGAGGAGATGGTTGGAATAATCAAGTATTTTGAGTTCATGATCTATTACCATCTATGAAATCAAAATAATGTGAATGATTCATTGAGTCAAAAAATAAATTCATCATTGACCATGCTATTATTGGAAGAATATCCTTTGGTTTTTTATTTGATAAACATTATTATTGATGTTGTTGGTGCAGAAAATTCTTCAGTTTTGTTTCGGGTGTCAGTGAAATCATCTCTATCTATCAAAATAAAGAAAGCACGGAAGGAAGATAGTGAGTTATAGAAAAAGGTAGAGTTGGTTCAGAAGGGTAAGTGGCCTGATTTTAAAATTTATAATGATTATGTTTTGAGATTTGGAAGGTGATTTTAAGTGCCTTGTGATTCACATAAAAAGAATGAGTTGATATGTGAAGTTAATAGTTCTCCAAATTCAGTTAATCCTTGAAGTACTATGATGTAAAATGATCTTAGGGAATACTAATTATGTGATTAAATGAAAAGAGATATTAATAATTTTACAGTGAATTGTTTTACTTTTCAGTAGGTTAAAGAAGAGGAATAATTACCAAAAGTGATGCCTTAGCCTATATCAGTTCCATAGTAGAAATGGAAAAATATATCCAAAGATATCATTGTTGGATTACTGAAGCCATCTCGAGGAAATAATGCAATTTGGGTTATTATTGAATGATTGACTAAATATTCTCATGTACTTCCTATTTGAGATAATATGTCTCTAGATAAACTTTCTCAATTGTATGTTAAAGTGATAGTCAGGTGGTTTTGTTTTCCCCTCTCAATTATATCTGATCATGATCTCAGGTTTACTTATAACTTTTGGAAAGGACTTCAGAATTTGTTCGGTACTGAATTAAATTTTAGTACATCTTCTCATCCACAATCATATAGGTAGTAAGAACGAACAATTAAGACCATAGAGGGTTTGATACATGCATGCATGATGGATTACCAGAGAACATTGGACCAACATCATTCATTGGATGAATTTTCTTATAATAAATGTTTTCATTCATGTATACAGATGGATCCATTGGAGGCATTGTAGGGGAAGAGATGTTGAACTCTATATTTTTAGGATGATACAGGTGAAAGAAATTTGATAGAACTAGAATTGGTAGAAGAGATTGATGAAAAAGATTAGTTGATTTAGAATCACATAAGAACATATTAGAGTAGAATGAAAAGTTAAGAGGATAATCCGAGTAATGTTCTTTCATTTGAGGATGGTGATCATGTCTGTCACAATCTTTTTCCCTAGAATACTGTGATGAATTTTTTTAAGAATAGAATATTGGGTCGGAGGTTCATTGGACATTATGAAATCCAGGAAAAGTTGGATCAGTTTTGTACAGAGTGGCTTTACCTACATGTATGTATCAGGTACACAATTTTTTTCATAATTCAATAGGGAGAATGAATATTCTAGATATATATCATGTTTTGAGCCTAGAGATAGTTCTGTAGGAAATGAATATCTCTTATAACAAACCACCATTTTAGATTCCTGACCTAAGATAGAAAATACTGCAAAATAATCTTATTCACTAGGAAATGGATTTTCGGAAAATCTATATTGTTGATGAGGCAACGCGGCAATGTGAAAATTCAATGAGGGATAAATACCCCCATTGATTTGATTAGTGAAAAAATTTTGAGGATGCAATATACAAAAGGGGGAAGGATGTAACATCACAGGTAAATAAGAAATAATACATTTTCATTATAATTAATATTTTTTGAATTAAATATTAGTTTTACATTAAAGGGGTTTCTATGTTTGATGGCGTACAGGATACGCAACAACGTGTTTCTTTGAAATCTTATGATGCACAATAGTAATATAATATTATTATTTTAAATGGTATTTAACACCAAGACATTTTATTAGAGGGAATAAAAGTTACTAACTACAATATTATTATTAATGTTTTTTAAATGTTTTTACATTTATCCAATAATTTTTAGAGGCTTAAATTGTGAATGAATTTAATTTTACGCGTAATTTACTTTCAAAGGTTGATTTACCACCTTATTATGGGGAACCCTCTTCAAATATAGTTTTTGGTCACATTTATATAGTATATTTTAAGAACTTAAATTATTCTTTAGAATCTAGGAATCAAAATTAAATTTGCGTAAAATTTATTTATTTTTCTGAAAAATGCAATTTTTTATGAAGAGTGAAAAATACTGTATTTTAATTCAAAACTACCTTTTAATATAATTTATTTATATTGATAAATTATCTTTTTAATAGGTTTTAAAGTCTAATTAGAATATATTTTTACCATTTAATATAATTTTTGTTATTGGAAATAATTTCCCTCTGAAATTGGAAAAAATACAAGTCTGAATATTTTGATAGTTATTTTTTAAAAACATGATTTTTATTCTATGAGTGGGAATTAATTTTAAATTAATTTTTTCTACTTCTGTGATCGGTATTTGGAAAAATATATTCCATATTTGGAATCTGGAATTCCAAATTTTGTAAATAGGTAAATTTTATTTTTAATCATTATGAACATTTATATTAGTAATGATTTTATTAATTATGGTTAAATGTCAAATATGGTAAATAAGGGTAAAAATATTACTATAATAAAATAAAATGACCCTAACATGTGTCTTATTTCTATTTTTCGATACAAATCCATCCATGAGCATCCTTGGGTCGATTTTGGTACCCCATGGGGTGACATGGGATTGATAATCAAACATTATTTTAATTAACTAAATGTAAAGGCAAAAATGACTATAACAAATATCATTTAGTAAATTAATTTTTACGTAGGATTATATATTTTATAATTTATACTATAAATATTCTTTTTTAAAGATAACATGATTTCCTACATCATGGTATTTTTTTATAATTTTTAGACATCAAATAAAATAAATTATTAAAGACTCAATAATAATGTAGTGTTTACCTCATTAATAAATAATTTAAATAAATAATGTTATAATGATTAAAACATTATCCAAAACCTATACAATTCTTATTTTATGATATTAATTTTTCAATGAGTAATCTTATATTTGAATTTAATTAGTTTTGGACCTTTTTAAACCGAAAATAATCTTATAATAAAATAATATGTTCACACTTTCCTAAAGAGCCCATCCTCCCACAAATAAAAAGTCTTCACCTCTAACCCATTCATCACACCTCTCAAGCACCTTATCTCATCCTAATACTACAAAATTATGCTCCATATGTCCATATACTACTTTTATAAGCCTTAAATTAGTCATAAGGCACATCAAAAAACCCTTTTTGTTCAAACTAAAGAGAGTTGCCTCGTTTAAAGGTAACATCCTCTCTTATGACATTTTGTTTTATTTTACTTATCCAACCCATTAAACTCTTTTTATTCCATTATTTTAAGACAGAAAAAAAAATATTCTCTATATAATAGGATGTTTTTATGGGATGTATTAGAACTACACTTTCACACACAACCATATAATGGGTAAAGCGCATTTTGTTTCTGGGGATGGCATAGTAATGCCTCATGAAACGGTGATTGTTCAATTAGCTCCTATCGACTCTCATAGTGTCCATTATGATGGAAATCTATTTATATACGATATATATTATGTTTTCATTTTATTTATGATTATGTATTTTCCATTTATTTCATGCCTTTATGGGTTCCGTTATGGATAAATGTGATAATTTAATTTGAGGAAGTGCAGACTACCGACCCCTCAAACTGATATGACTAATTAATGCCATATGTGGGAAGTATAAAGGATGGATTTAATGATATTATATATGATATTATATTGGAATTATAATAAACATATATACCTCTAGATCTTAATTCAATTAAAATACAAAATAGAAATGGAACCCGCGTTCATGCATACGTACGACTTACCATCTTCATAAACGGTGCATTTCATTTCACACCTATAAATGTTATGTACTATTATAAATAAATGTATATACTGGATATATATGATATATATGATATATAAATCATTAATTTTATTCTGGAGATAATGGAATTTTGACCACATAGACAACTTGTAAATATAAGAAGTTTATTTTTGACATAAGTACCAAATAATGACAAAATGACCGTTATTAACATAAATTATTAAATAATGTTTATAACATGATAATATGTGATATAAAAAAATGATAAACATGAAAAATGTTTTAAAAAATTTAAAATTATCTTTGGATTATAATTTATCAGATTAACGAATGAACGATTCATGTAAGAAACGAGTTAAGGGACTTCATCTCAATCACATTTCGTTATACATATTTCGTTTTATAAAAAACATTCATTTATACGATGTATAAAAACATTTGAATTTTTATTGCATTCAATGGGATTCATTTTATATGAGGCATTTGACAAAATGAAAAAAACAATGCTTTCTTAACGTATGCGGTGACAATGTCCTTTTCTCCGCTGCGAGTATTATTTTACCTTTGGCTTCATTAACAAGCCATAATGTTTTTAAAAGGAAAATAAATACCATATAATCTGTTGAATATTTTGGTAGAGAAAATGGTTTTGTTAATTCAATTTTTATGTCATTATATTTAAATGATATAATGTGATAGAAATGTTCAAATTTTACATTTCCATTATATTTGTTTTATGTTTTAAGAATATGTTATAGTTCATGGGAATTGTTATGTATATGGGAGGTTCTATGATAAAACTATGGAGGGTGATCCCAAGATAGCTCTTCAATGCATTGGGTAACGTGACTGATGTAAATGTGAACATTTCTCCTATGAGATTTAGGGAATATTCTTTAATTGGTATTCCAACATATCTCTCTATGTAGTTGTGATAGCTATAATGAAAGTATGATATGAAGGAAAAAATTTACCTTTATGATTTATGTTTTCTATATGTTATTCATAAATTTTATGATTTCATTAGGTATTTTAAAGAGCTTATGTTATATATTTAATGATTAAATAATGTTTTATTTCATTGTTTTATAACCCTTACTAAGATTTTTATGCTCATCCCTAGTATGGAAATGTTTTTCACTCATCATAAAGATGAATGGGGTCACGGATGGGATTAAGTAAAAGTCATGTGGTCTAAAACCTAGGACTAGACATGATTATTTTCTTCGAGAGTTTTTATTTTATAAAAAAATGGAAAGTAAGTAGAAGTTTCTACCTTTTAATTTTTGATATATATTGTAATAGTTATGGCCTAATTTTATAAGACTATAAAAATGGAAATATCATCAATATGAATTATTCATTTAATTAAATATTATGTATTGTTTAAGGTTGGGTCCTTATAGACCATGTATCACTATCCTAGTGGAGATTATGATTAACTTAAACATCACCTATATAAAATTCTACTATATATTAACTGATTGAATATCTTCATTTCATTTGACATTAGTGAACCCCATTGAGGATACATCCCTCCCTTGTTCTATCAACTGGGATTCAAAGGGCATGAATCTAAAAGTTGAGGACATCATTTCACTTTTCCACATTTACTATTAGTTTCCATTACCCTTTATTAACACTAATTAAAAAGATTATCATAATACTAATTGTGATAGTTTTCAATTATCATATTGAATAAAATATATATTGAAAAATTACTATATCCTAATTATAATATTTTCAATATATTCCAATATATATTCAATCAAACATCTATATTTATTAAATCATTTACAGTTTTTTTACAAATACTTTTACATTGTCTATTATTAAAAAAAATCGTTTTTCCTTTTAATAAATTTCATAGATGTTGTAGTCATTTTGTAAGAGTTCAATACTAAATTGTACACAATTGTGTTGTCACTATTTTTGGGTTTTCATATAACCATAATATTACTATCTATAGTGTTCAGTGTTACTACCTTACATGTTTATATAAGTAATATAATTTCTATTTAATTTCCATTTTTTTGATATAATAAAATATTCATTATGAAAAAAGATATTCCATTATTAAACCTA
Source organism: Viscum album (assembly GCA_963277665.1). Taxonomy (NCBI): domain Eukaryota; kingdom Viridiplantae; phylum Streptophyta; class Magnoliopsida; order Santalales; family Viscaceae; genus Viscum; species Viscum album. The sequence goes on from OY728121.1 coordinate 632,584,390, forward strand.
GATGAAATTTTTAGGATGTTTCTTTCACCCCCTATGAAATTGCGTATACAAAATTTGATTATTTTGTTCAACTAAAACAAGGGTATTTATCTTTTATTGTTTTATTTGGTTCTTATGTAACATCTTAATCTTTCAAGATCTCCACAGGAATTTCATAATTTGGTTTTTCCTGTTCCTCAATAATTGTTCCCATCTATCGAGAATATTGATTAGTTATTATTTAAAAGAAAATTCCAGTTCATATTCTCTAGCATCAATATCATGTATATGCCTTTTTTTATACATAAAAATTCTCAATAGAGACACATGGAAGACATCATGAAAATTTGAAAGATTTGATGATAGATCTAATTGATATGTATCTACTCCAAAAAGAATTAAAATATTAAATTATATGATTAACCTTTTACTTGGTTTCCCATTATTTTTGAACCCCATTACCCCTTCCATAAATATATCTTTATAAATACATGATCCCCAACAAGATACTCTAGTACTTATTTAATTTTTAGTAAATAATTTTATTGGAAACATGAGTGTCCTTGATGTTTTATTTATTCACATATATCTTTTATATAGTCTACTTCCCAATGTTTGGTCCCAATAGTCACTTTCCTATAAATTCATCCAAACCTGATGGATTACAACATATCTTTCAAAATAAATCATGAAAAGGTTCCCATTGAATTCTGGTGTAGAAATTTCTGTTATATGATAATTAAATAATTGGAAGATGCTTATCCCAACTCCACTCAAAATCAAGTGAGATAGATCTTAACATTTATTATAAGGATTTAATAGTTTACTAATTCTACCAATCAGTTTGAGGATGATATTATATGCTTAAATTTCATATATATTAATTTCCTTTTGAGGGATCCTATTGAAAATGGATTTAAATCACAAATATTAATTGAAAATTTGATTGTGGAATTCCATGGATTATTAATACTTATCAAATATCATAGGGAGGTAGATGATCTTGGAAGAGATATTCTATTATAAAAATTAAATGGGTAGAATTTTTCAATCTATCGATGATTACCCATATAATGATGTTACCCATAGAGTTATTTATAAGTCCAATGAAAAAATCTATAGTGATGTAATCCAACTTTAATATATGTATTTGTAGTGGTTTTGATACCCCATATTTAGATTTTCTCTCAACCATAACTTTTTGACACAACAAGAACATTACTATATAATCCACAATATCCCTTTTCATAATATCCAACTAATAATGATCTTGAAATCACAATAGTGATTAAATCATTTAGGATGAATATAGAATATTGTGAGATGAGACTCATCTATAAAATCCTTCATTATCAATAGAATAGTTGAAATACATAGCCTCATACCAAAATTTTGTTCTCCATCATATTCAATAGTAAATTTACTAATATTCCTATATTCAATTCAACTGTATTTATTAGCATCAAATTATCATCACATTGATAAATCTTGATCTTCTCTAGTAATAATTTTTAAAAAATAATTTTGGATAATTTTTATTATTTCACTTCGATTATGATTCCATTTTCAAACCACAATATGTTCTTGATTAATAAACCTCCTTCAATAAACGTCATTTTAGGATAATACATACTCAATGCACTTGTAAATTTATTTATTTTTCTAAATTGATGAAGAATTAAAAATCTTTAGTCATTAATATTATCTAACTATCTCTGTTATGTCATGTTTAGTTTCTTTTTTTTGTGAATATATAATTCAAACATTAGTGTTATTTTTAATATGACACTTTTCCTGAAAAAATATACTATCTCCAAATATTATGGGAAAAAATGGTTGTAGAAACCTCCAAACAGGGGTATGATAAATATTTTTTTGAGGGTTTAACTATCGACATTCATAGGTGATTAATTTTTTTAAGGATAACACATCAAAAAAACTTCAAAAATGCTTGACCATAAATAACAAATAATTATTTGACATAGGGTAGAGTATTCACATGTGGACTAACCAACCGCCACTTCAGTTCTTGGAAACATTATTCACACTCATTTTTCTTGATAAACATAACCCCCTTTCACGTTACCATTCATAGTGGAATATAAATTCATGATAATATTTTCACAACCATTACATAATATCAGTATATCCAAGGAAACTATAAATATTAGTTACAATTTTTTGGATGAGTCCTCTCATATGTTTCATTTTTCATCGTTGGATTAACTATGAGTCATTAACAAGTTTCAATGTCCTATAAGAATTAAAATTATTATAACTAGAAATCACATTTACTAAATTTTAGAAATAGATTCTAATTCCATTGATCCTTAAATAAGACCCATATATGATCTTTATTTTTATTAAAACACATGAGAAATATATTATAACATCATCAATAAATAAAACAAAAAATTTATAAGGATGTTATTTAAAGACTCTATTGATAAAATCATTTATGATTGATAAATATTGGCCAAGACAAAGGGTATAATAAAAAACATGTAATTGTCATAGCCCGTTCGAATGGTAGACATTGGAATACCTTTTTTCATGACCCTCAAAAAATAATACCATTATTATAGGTCAATATTATAGATAAATTTTGATCCTTGTAGTTATTAGAAAAAAATTTCAATCCTCGAGATATGGTATTTTTTCGTTAATATGTTCCCATAATGAAACATGTATTTATTTTATAGCTACATCATTCCATCATTATTTTTTACCAAATGATCTTGTGCTCCCCAAGGAGACACACATGGTTGAAAAAAACTATCCTCCAAAAGATATTGGATTTACTTATTTAATTCCTTCAAATCCACATATTCCTTTCAATATGTGGTCTTTAGTATTGGACTAAATTTTAGTATGATTTAAATTTGGAACTCTACCTGTCTTTCTTGGGGAGTACAAAGTAAATCTTCTGTAAATAAACCTATTAAACAAACAATATGAAAAAATTTCAAATATTTATACATTTTGTTTACTTTTTCTTCACCAATAAATCCCCAAAAGAAATAAACAATAGTTAGTTATTGAAAAGGATAAATCAGGTAAATATCTACATTGATGTTAACTATGGGGTTTCACTTCATGATAATAAAAAATATCATTACATCAATAGTTTATCCTAATATTACACCCAACAACCAATCAATCATATGTATTATGTCAAATTCCTAAATTAGACACAACAATAGGTTTGTGGGGACATTTCACTTAACAAATTTAATAGGGGAATCCCAATATAAATTTGATTATTGGCTAGTTCCTCAAGAATATTTAATCAAAAACACTACCACTAGTTGTTCTGTGATTAAATTGAAGTTCTTTGAACACATAATTGAAATAAATTAATGAATTCAACCAAAAGAAAATAATTTACTTACTATTATTGAGTGTATTAGGGGGATATCTACGAAAAAATGTTTTAGAGCATCTAATTCAGATGTCATGAGTAAAAATACAAGAAATTTTTACCTAGAATTATGTAAAGGTTAATAGGGGTTACCCATAACTATCTTCTAATTTGGATACTAATTTGAGAAATTTACATGATCCCCACAACTGAAGAATTTCATGATAGGTTGTGTTTTCACTATTTTTCATTTTTTATTAGAATAATTTTTCTGAGGATTATATATGCCTTATATTTTAGAGTTTTACAGGAAAATTTTCCAAACATGTAGTACATTCCACTTTCCTATTGATTTTTTGACAATAGTCTCTTCCGATAATTGTTTCATAGAGGATGTTTTACTTTCTTCTCTTACAAATTCGTTTTTAAAAATGTATCCACCCTTATCACCATATCATTTTATCCTTGAGTCCACTTGGTATCTCAAAAATCAATTTATACATTGATATCATGTCATAATATGTATTTATAAATCCTAACGTATACTATTTAAAATTTTATATATGGATGAGGTCTCTATCTGCCAATGAATAAGTCGATCACCCCATCAGAATTGTGGAATAGGCTTGGTGTGTATCATGAGACCCTTGTAATGTTTATATAATAATTCTCATAGATTTATTTACATGTTTTAACTCTATTAAATCCTTCTATATCATTGTGCATTTCCTATGAGGATCATGCTTGTTGAATAATACCTTTCTAGGACACCTAATTATATGGATTCTATGTCATCCCATAGAATATGAATCTTAATAAATTAAAACCAATAATCAAATTATCCTTATAAGGGTTATACAATGAACGTAAATTTCTATTTTTAAGAGCATTGGAGTACTGAAAATATATTTTCTATAGTATTTAACAATTTTTTAGATATCATGGGATTAGTGGTTCCACTAAAAATAGAAGACTGTTGATGTATGAGGGATTCAACATCATGTTCTTCCTTCCATAGTGAAGTTTGATGCTCCAAATGTTTTAGGTCGTTATACATGACTTGCGTTAACTAATTCATTATCATTATGAAGTTTTAAACTCCAAGTCCCCTTATATTGGGAATGTCATCATCAAATTTTTTTTCCATTATTTACACGAGTCATTCAATTTTCAATAATTTTTCTAGAAGGGGAAAACCTATGTGAAAAATTTATTACTATTGGGAATCTTATAATAACAAGTCATAAGGAAATATTAATCCCAATATTTTTTAATATCATAGATGTATTATTACATAAATAAATCAAAAAAATTACATTATCTTGATATCCATCATAATTTCTTGTAAAAAGAGTTTGATTAACCAAATAATATACCCATAGAGTTTCAAACAAGGTTCATAGAAATGGACCATCTACCATGTACATAAATAATGACAAGGACATTCCCAACCAAATCTCTTTAGGGTTATAACCTGTAGATATTTTTTTTCAAAACCATATCTACTTATAGTATCTAGACACCGATATTTATTTCATGGAATCCATTTTCTTTGAACATGACCAAAATTTAATGATGTTGTTTTGTATTTAGAATTATTTATAGGTTTTTAATAATATTTTTGTTGTCATAATTTCCAAAAATAGCATAAACATACTGTTGAAATGAACTATTGAATATCTCATTTTTAAGGCACGAATTTAAATAGAATTCAATAGCACATATTACATTAATCACATGGATGTATAAACTGAGGAATTATGTATTATAAAATAGGTACATAATACATGCATTATATAATTCAAACAATAATATAATCATTAAATAATACATTTAATATACTCCTTTGTCAATGCATACTAGTTCATCTCACTATGAGTTATTTTAGAGGGACATACATTAACAGAAAACGTTGAGTATAGATCATATTATGTGATAACAAAAGAAATAGAACATGAATGATCATCATGGATAAATCAGGACACGTAACATGATAGAATGATCATAATTACATGATACATAACATGGATATGTGGATAAAATATAAATTTTGTCATTAATAATCATATCACCAAGGATTATTTACATTGTTTCATAAAACATAATTACCATGTTCATTTTCCAAGGTAATGTAATATGTGTAATATAGAGGGATTTAATATTTTACTTATACATTTGGGTGCTATTTGGGTTTATTGTTTATATTTTTTATATCATGTGAGCCATATTGATCATAATAAATTATTTAATCAATAACATGAGGAGAATAAATAATGGGTTTATTAAAAAATTATTAAGTACATAAGTGCCTAAATAAGAAAAGATTATATCATTTTTATCCAATGAAAAGGAAATGTGGTTTTCATAAATGAAAATCCTATATTAATAATTTATCAATCTATCTTGGTTATTATCCATGAATATGGATGGGGTTTGGGTATTCACTGTAAAATAATATTTTATATAAAAGAGTGAAACTGAAGAATTGAATTTCAGAAACATAATAGTATACAGGATGTGTTAACGGAATGGTACATTCGGAGTTACCAATGGGATTTGATATATGAAACACTATTGTAGATGTAATTTAATAATAAATATATTGAACAAATAATGTAATTTGATACTTATAAAACATACTTCAAAAGATGTACCTAATGGGAAATGTGGAATAATAGAATTCCCTTACATTGATGTGTTGCTTCCAAAAAAATTTTGTTGGAAAATTAAGGCCTTTAGAAAAAAATGGTAGGAATCTTTTGAATGTAAAATTACCCGAAAATTATGGATAATGTATTTTTGTCGAAAAGAATGGTCGGATTAGTGGGTATTTATTATAAAAGGGGTAGAATTATTTAATAATTTCTAAATACTATTCGTGGAATTATATGATATAGAAAACAAAAAATCCATAGGATTTCCCATTTAGTTTAGTCAGGGTTTTGTATATTTCTGTCATGATTTATTTAATTTTAATTCCTCAAAATAAAAATCTATTTTTAATATTACATTGTAATTTGATAATTATTTTTTCCATAAAATATTTTTTTAAACATTAATTTTTATTTTAGACATTGGAAAGACATTTTTTGGTTTTGAAGTTTATATAAAAACATTCCAATACATAATATTAATAATATAACATGATTTTTGGTCATCGATTAAATATAATTAATTATTACAACCTTATTACATATATATGAAGTCATAAAACATATATAAAATAAGTAAATATATTCTGACTATTCTTTAAAAAATAAATTATTTTAGAAAAATCATAAAATTTCACCCAATGTAATTTCGAGGTGCTGAATCAAAATATAAATCTAATTTTTAGAAAATATTTCACAAACATTATAATATTATCTTTCAAATGAAAATAATAATTTTTTGATAAGTAACAGTTTTGTTGAAACAGTCATATTTTTAACTCTTTTAAAAATTTTATAGGACATTATATAATTATACTATCATTATTCTTAAAATAAAAATTTTCATAATAATATTTCCAGAAAATAAAATTTAAATAAAATATTTAAATTGTAAAAGTGTATATATTTTTCTAAAAAAATAATTATGATTTTTTTGTTTCCAAAAATCAATTTATCACATCCATTTTATAGTCTTTTTTTAAAATAATATAATAATTAAAATAGAATTTATTAAATAAATATTTAATCTATATAGAAGAAATTACACTTTTATGCTACTAAGTTCTAGATACATACCAGCATATTATATTACCATACACCATGTGCAATTGTGGTAATTTCCTGGGGTGTCCTAGCTAAAAAAAACCAAGTGGTGATTCCTACTAAAATAATATTATATCATAGTCAATTCCACTGATCCTAAATTATTGAAACTCTTCATGGGCATGGTCAATGGAGAAACCATCTGTTACTACCTCCCTTCTAAATTCTAAATAATGAACATAAAAAATAATAAATATAGTAGTTAACACAATTCCTTACCCTTTCATCCCCAATTATTAGTTATCATGAACCTTTAAAAAAATAATTCCCAAGGGATTTTATATTGCTAATGGCCATAGATCAAAATGATCATATTAAAATACATTCATATTAAACAACTTTCATAATAGCTAATGACCATATTGACTAAAAACTATATCCCAACATTCACATTTTGGAGTTTGTCCAATATATATGCCATCTAATAATAATATTTACTACATCATTCCAAATAGTTTTCTACAATTCATTTGATAATGTCTATTATTTTCCCAATGTTGCTTTATATTTTAACAATTCTCATGGTATTTGTAATATTCTGGATTGGGTTTTATCTTATGCAATTCACCATTGTGTGGATATTATTTTTTTTAATTTCATTACACTGTACTTATGTTAGATATAGTAATAACTATTATTACAAGACATGCATATATATATAATGTGATCATATTTATATATAAATTACATTTGGCTATATTATAATACCGTCATTATTAAAAAAAAATTCCCTGTATGATTTCATAGACTGTTACCGAAATGCAATCAACTAATCCCCTCTTTTTTATGAGTTTCACTACTCATGTTATTACTTTACTTTATATGAACCATGGCCCAACAAGACACAACCATGAATTTTATTTGAAGTCACAATATAATAAAAAATTCCTTTTACATGTTAAAAAATAAATACATACCAACATATATTTCATAATTAGAGGTTCAAACAATAACATATACTTTAAGAGTGGATTTATTCCTATTAATAGATGTGTTCATATTAGGTAAAATCATAAACCAAGCATTAATAAGAACAAATGAAAAGAAATTAATTAAAAATCAAAGAAAAAATAACAAAAAAAAAACAATGATTAATTTAGTATTTATTTCATATAGATTACATTATCAATGTGTTCCAAATGATAAATATTTCATAGTGATCACAGAAAGTAGTATGTGTTAGTCACAGTAGAAAAATATTAGTTAAATAAGATCATCTATATCTCAGTATTGTGTGCCATTTACCTATATACTTCCAAATTTATTTATAAAGAATTCTCCAATGATCAGTTCCCTGATATTTCCAATTTTGGTTCCATATTCCTTGAATTTTTAATTTATAAAATATAATAAATACGTGAAATGTTCAATGATATATTCCTTATACCATAGCTCATGTATTTTATTTAAATCTATGGGAAATAAAAAAGGTGTGAAATACATAAAAAAATAAATACACAATTATACATTATGTAATTTGTAAGATATAGAGGAGAGATCAGAAGGTTCATTTCAATCACTTCTTATATTTCATCATGTATTTATTGTCACCATAATTTTGATAATTATATGGTTTGACATCATAACTCTCATTCATTATAAGGCTCACCATTATAAGAATCATCATCATTTGTTTTATCATCGTATTAATCATTCATTAGGCTGTTTATTATATTAATTTTCAATAATCATAATAATCAATATCATTGTAAAGTTCATATAAATTTTATCACGGTTCAATCCGTTACAAAAAAACCACATAATAGGGATCAAACCAAAGCATTATAACTTTAAAAATATAAATTCATTTGGTTAAAATATATTTTAAAAAATAATTAATTATGAGGCATTATCTAAATATTTTATGAATCAAAAACAAAAATAAAAACAAAAATAAATTATATTATAAATTAATCAAAGACTAAAAAATAATGAATATACATTAGAGTCTACATTATTTTAAAATAAAAATAATATAAGCATAAAAATTATATATATATTTTTATCATTAAGAAAAAATGGTATGTGAGTAAATTGTACATAGACCTTCCAATAAAACATTCTATAAGAATCTTGGAATATTTTACTCTAAAAATCTCGAATTCATAAACTCTAAAAATCTATAAATCCTAAACTTGGATTGATTTCGATTTAACTTTATCATTTAAAAAAACAATAATTATTAATATTAATATAATTTTAGGACAATAAAATGTCATTAAATTAGTTTTTACCCGAGATGTACATTTTTAAGACTTTTATGACATTAAAACTATTTATTTTTACATTTTTGGTGCACTACACATTAGATTTATTTTATATCCACTTGTAAAATTAAAAAATAGGTCAAAAATTATTTTTATATGATTTTTTGTATATTCATGGTTGTTTTCAGGTTAATGACTATCACATACATGTTGTAGATATTTAAAACAGTAATAATATGTTATAGAATATCTTGAGAAAACAATAACTCAGATAGATGTGCATATAGTTCATACATTTAAAATATCAATGATCATTCTTTTTTCAATTACTGAAAAATAAATTTGAGATAGAAATATTGGTTTTAACCACCTAAAAAGGATTTTTAACGACTTTTCTATCTTTGAAATTACTTATTTAGTCATTCTATGAACACCACATTTCAAATTAACATGTATCATGCTCAAAAATGTAACAAATAATTCAAGAAAATTTTATTATGATTTCAAATCAATCCTATGAATTTTTTTAGGTTTCAGAAATCACACATATAGTATAGTGTTTTAAAACCATAAAAATACAATTTCACTCAACTTGAGAAAACCTCAACTCAGATTGATTTGAAGTTAGTTCTTATAATTCTAAAATAAATCTTAAGTAATTATATAATTATTTAAGGTAAATATGAGATACATTTCATAGTTTTTACTATTATATTCGTTTTTTAATCTCACTAATTTTTTAAAATTTCATTATATATTTATTTTGAGAACACTGCATGTCAAATTGACATATCATATTCTTTGACATGTCAGAATAATTGAAATACAATTTATATGTGATTTCATGAAAATATAAGATATTTTTGTTGGTGTTTACCATTACACAACTATTTATGAATTTTAGAACACTAAAAAAATATTTTTACGATCTAAAAAAATAAAATAAAAATCTCATATTGATGTTGATTCGGATCATACATTTTTAAAATATATCATCGGTGATTTTCCTATGATTTCATCATAATCCTTGATCATTTTTTCCTGTGTTGACCCCTTGATACATGTATTTAAAAATTATATATCATTAAAAAAATTTATTTGGTCTTTATGATAAGGCTAGAAAACATATTGACATTTCCTCTACTCTACCATTGAATAAATAATTAAAATATTTTACAATGATTTCACACCAACCTGATGGTTTTTGGTTGGTTTTTACTATTACAAACATCATTTAGAGTTTTAAAAAATTACAAATATGTTGTTATTATTCCCATGAAAACCAGAACAGGGATTGATGTGAAGCCACTTCATATATTTTAAAAATAAATCATAGAACTATATCATATGATTTCATAGAAATCCAAGGTGTTTTAAAATTTTTTAGTTTCTGATGCATGTTTCTAAAATATTTTTTATCATTATAAATGCTTATTTATTCATTATGAGCATAGTAAATGGAGTATTGATGTCCCCTATAGCAGATTTGATAAAAAATTTCAATTATTTTCTTCTATTTATTTCATGTCAATCCAAGGGAATTTTTTTATTTTGACTATTAATTACATGTATTATATTTTAAAAATCTAATATTGTCTTTTCAACAATCTGAAGAAACAAAAAATATTAACATGATCATAGGTCCTAGATAAATATAATTATTTTTATTATCAAATTATTTCATTGAAATCAATGACCTTATTCTTAATTTTTACCCCATGATTTCTATTTTTATGGATTTTCATATTCTGAAAGCCTCTTATTTTCATTTTGTGAACACAACATGACAGATTGACATGCCTTATATCTGACGAATAAAATATAATCCAATAACCATTTTAATATGATTTGAAATCAATATAAGTATTTTACTAGGATTTGACCACATCTTGTTTTAGGGTTTAAAAATAGAAAAATTAGTTTCTAGTTATCCTGATCGATTCAAATACAAAATTGATATTGCATCAAATACCATATTTAATCAAAAAAATATATTTTTTCTCAGTACATGTTCATTATAATAAAATGTCATTTGTTTGAACATTACCCATAACTCATGGTTTTAATGTCATTAATATCATTAAAACTAAGTATATATTCAGTATGAAAACACCACAAGTTGGATTGACATTACATATACTCTAACATGTCAGAAAAAATTGAAAGGTAGTTTTCCACAGACTTAAAGATAATATGAGAATGTATGTAAGGCTATAATCATTATTCACCAATTTTGGAGTTTTATAACACAAAAAATAATTTTTTTTAAAACTAGAAATGTTAACATAAATGTACATGGATTATGTTTCTATATATTAAAAATAAAAAATCAGTTATTTCACCTAGATTTCAGGTAAATCAGAGTTTTTTTTACTAGTTTCAATCCCCTTACACTTGTTTTTAATGGGTTGGATCTAATTAAAACATATTATTTCTTATTAAAAAGAATTTAACACATCACATAGATATTTTTTCAACATGAACATGTTAAAAATATTTCAGTTACATTTATCTTATGATTCTATTTCAATCTAATGTCATTTATGGGGTTTAACCATTTCATGCGTGTTTTAGAGTTTTCCAACACATGAAACGGGTGTCCAGTCATCTTGTGAAAAAAATATTGTTTTTGATTATATTCGTTCCTTTTATAAATGAATCATTAGTAATTTTCCCCTGATTTCAATGAAATTCTAAATCATTCTCATATTTTGACCCATGGAAAAGTTCATTCAAATACATAAATATTTTTAAAACATCTTATTTAGTCATTCAATACACACAACACAAATGATTTATGTTCCATATTATTATAAATTTACTGAAGGATAAAAATATAGTATAATGATGAGGTCACATCAATATGATATCATTTTCAAGGTTTTGATCATTAAACACGTGTTTTTTAGTTTTAAAAAAGTAAAAATGTGTTTTGTTTATCACGAGGAAACCTAAACCCTTGTTGGAATTGTATCAGTTCCTCCAACTAAAAAATCAATAATAAATTATTATCTTATTATTTAATAGAAATTTGAGGCAGCATTCTTGGTTATAACACCTCAAAATCACGTTTTTAATGACTTTTATATCTTTGAAACAAATTATTTATTCCCTCCAAGAACACCACTAGACAGAATGACATATCAACATCTCAAAGATGGTTTAAATAATTCAAATACTATGTTATTACGATTTCATGTCAATTTATCGTCATTTCTATTATTTTAATGTCATGAGTATGTTTTAGTGATTTAAAATAATAAAATTTATTTTTAGACTTTTAGGGAACAACACATTTCATATTAATGTGTCATATACATAGCTGAATTAAAAACAACTCAATTATATTTTTCCTATTATTTTATGCCACTCAGTTATTTGTGGATTTGTTTTTCCAATACATGACACTATTAAAATTTCAAACCAATAAAATTAGTATTTTATTATCCTAAGAAAAAAACATTAATTGATGTGGATTTAATTTATAAAAATAATGAATAATTATTTAGTCATTATTATATTATTCATTGATAATATAATGTTTTATTCTAGTTTTAAACACTCATAAATGTTTTTTAAAATATTTTGATTTCATTAAAATTTATTGTTTATAAATTAAATATACACATCATAAGAGGATAACCTAATGTCCACATAGACATGCTAAAAATAATTTAAACAAACATTTCTATTTATTTCATGTTCATATGAGGTTGTCATCTAGGATTAATCCCTTAAATAAGTGTTTTGAAATTTGAATACAGTAAAAAAATTTCTTCATCCTATGAAAATAAAAACATTGATTGATATTGAGACAATTCCTATATTAAAAAAACCAATCATTAGTCTATTTCTACTTATTTCAGTGTAATATGATATCATTTTGTTGATTTTGATTCTTAGAATAACATTTCTAAAATATTTGACATATTTTAATATAGTTATTTTGTCAATTTGTGGAAATCACAAGCAATATTGATCAAGAATATACATTAAAATGATAAAAATAATTCAATGATATATTTTTATATAATTTCACATAAATCATAGATCATTACATATGTTTTGACCATTACACACAAATTTAAGTGTTTTAAATCAATAAATATTAATTTTATATCAAACCATGAAATCCACAAATTAGATTGATTTGACATTACTTACTATGTTTCAAATATCAATCTTAGATCATTGTCCTATAATATAATAGAAATATGTGGTAGTCCTATTATTAAACCATTTAAATTACTTATAAATTTTTTCGAGTATACCGAGATTAAGATTGATTTTCTGTCTTCTGAAACACATTAAAAATAATTTACATATATGTTTCCCTGGATTTCATGCCAATCCATGGTTGATTTATAGGTTTTTTTATTACATGAAAATTTTGAATTTTTAATCTCTAAATTCATTTTTGTAGTTATATTCATAAATCACAAAACCAAATTGAAGTGGATCCTATTCCTATATTTAAAAACTAAACCAGCATTCATGGAATTATTATTTTGCCATAATAAAAGTGAATTTCCTTGTTTTTCACAAAATAAAATGTTCTTTAAAGACATTGATATCCTTAAAACTAAATACATAATAATTATGACTAAAACATATCTGGGATTGATGAATTTTCTACTCAAACATTTCATAAATAATTGAAATCTATTTTTTCTTATGATTCCATGTTAAACCGGGATTTTTTTCAAGGTTTTTACTATTACAGACATTATTTAGTGCCTATAAGTAATATATATATATATATTCACACATCTTGAGTAATGAGAAAATCATATTGTAACAGATTTTGTTATTAAATTTCCAAAACCAATAATTTATTATTATCTTTTGAATTCATCATAATCAAAGTAAATATGTTTCCTTTTTATCTTCTAATACATGTTTTTATCGAATTTGAAAATAATTAACAATATTATTTGGTAATTTAAAGTAGACCACCTGTCATATTGATGTTTATTTTATTTGATCATTTTAGAAATTATTCAAAAACCATCATCCTATATATTAATTTCAATGTGTGTTCATTAGATTGGTTTAGATATTTACATCCATATTTTATTGTTTTAAAACACTAAAAATACTCTTTTCATCATTAAGAGAAGACCAAAACATAAATTTTTATGGTCCAAGATCGTACGTTTCAAAAAACAATCATCAATCATTCTCCAATAAATTTATGGAAATCCAAAATCATTTTCCGAGTCATGCCCCTAAAATGATCATTTTGAAATATTTTCTTATATATAATATATTTATTACGACATTTTGTAAAAAACTCATATTATATTAACTTATAATATACTCTGTAACATTAAAAATGATTTATATATTTTTTTCTTATGATTTTACATCATAAAAATATTTTTATTTGGTTTTCCTGTTAGAAGCCTGTTTAAAATTTTTAAAATTTGTAGTATATGTTTTCTTCAATTTAAGAAAATAAATAGTCATATTGATATTGTGATAGTTCCTAGAATTCAAAAATTAATCTACAATGTTTTTCATATGACTTCATATAATCAGTGGTCAAATTCTCAGTTTGGACCACATGGAATGTGTTATTACAGACACTGATATATTTAATTCCACTTACTTATCATTATATGAACATCATAAGTTACATTTTTGTGAAATCTATCCACACATGTAATATTATTTTTTAGATATTTTTTCTTGAATTTCACATCAATTTTTTTATGGTTTTTGACCACCACACACATTTTTTGGAGGTCTAAAACACAAAAAATGTGTTTTCAATCATCTATAGAAAATTTTTCCTCATATATATGTGGTGTCAATTCCTATAATTATAAATTTAATGTTATTTTATTTTCTATGATTTCATTATAATTAGAGGATTTTTATCAGTTTTGACCACTAAGGACCATTTGTGAGGACATTGATAATTTAAGAACAGCTTATTTATCCATTATGATAACACAACAATTCAAATTGATCAGTTTTATTCATGAAAATAGTACAAATATTAAATTAAAATTTACCTATTATTTACTATCAATTTAAGGGGTTTTGGGTTTTAACTATTAGATGCAGATTTTATACAATTTAAACACTAAAAATGTTCATTCCCTCATATTGGGGAAATAATAATTTGATTGACGTTTAGTATATTCCCACATTCCACAAAATTAATCATCAAACATTTTATTAAGATTTAATGAAAATATATGAATATATTCTATGTAATGATCCCTTATTGCTGGTTTTTTAAGAATGCGATATATTGAAACCAATTTATTTGTCCATGATGAGCGCACTACATGTCAGATTGAAGTGATGTCTTCATAGATATATTTAAAATAATAGTGTTTTCATATAATTTTACATTGATTCAAGTTCATTTAAATGGTTTTGTCTATTGGATACATGTTTTAGAGTGTAAAAACACAAAAAAATTTGTTCATCTCAATTAAACAATACAAGAATTTATATGACATTACATCCAATATTCTTATATTATTCCTTTGTAACTATCATATGAATTAATGAAAATACGATGAAAATTTTATATTTATTAATAAATAACAATCAAATTAATGACATTAATATTTTCAAACTATTTATTTTTGTCATTGGTGCAGATTCCATATAAAGACTCAGCCATCAATATTACATAATATTGCGTTGTAATCATGAATTTAATTTTTTTTCATTAGGGATCTATTCATGTTTAGTGAATTTGAAAATTAGGACATAATTAATACATATCAACCCATAAGCATACAAAGTGTAACTACAAATACAATATCAATTTTTTCATAATATTAATGTTTTCAAAAAAACATGAAATATATTCCTAAAAAGACTACAAAACATTCATATTGGCTTCTCCTTTTTTGTTACCCATCATTAAACCCTATAATTGTTTTCTAAAATGTTGGATGTAAAAAAAATCCTTAGTAAGGGATATAAAAATAAAGAGAGAAACTTCTTGTACGTGAACACTTATAATCATATGAAATCATTTTCACCAAGACACCCATCTGAAAAAATATGAATCATATAGTTACCTTGTGAAAACAATATATTTATATAAAACATAAAAAAACATAAATATACCAAATATGTTAATTAGGGAATTACTTAATTACTATTATATACATTGTAACTAAAATAGGACTTGTAACCCTCAAAACTACCTTATATAATCACCCTCATGGATAACTTATGATGAGACCCTTGCAGTTACGCATGTAGTAAACATACGATCAACCTCAAATATAAACACACCTAAGGCATAGTGGTAGATATAGGTTCCTCCTTTTATCATAAACAATTCACCAGTACTGGAACATAATTGTGAAACAGTAATATATACAGAAAAATAAACGTTCCTTTTAAAATAATAAAATAAACTAAAGCATAATTTTTCATGAAAATCCCATTAAAAATATCATATATTAGATGTGAATATCGATAGAAAGAATAGAATATTTTTATACACTATAAATATAAATGAAAAATATAAAATACATTAAAAAATAATTTCAAAAGAAATCTGAGTACCACATAATATATAAAGTATACGTTTAACCAAATGAATAATAAATGGGTAGAATTATGTTATAAAATTATCATATAAGGTTCTATAAAAATAAATATATTTATGTAAAATATTAATAACACTCTTCATCCATTATACAAGTGGAAATTAGGTTATGAATTCCCTTACCTCAACCTCCTTTTACTTCAAATGTGATTACACCTCATATATAATAGTTTAAAAAGTGTTATTAATATTTTATAGAAATATATTAATATTTATAACACATTATATGATCATTTTATAACATCATTCAACCCAATTTTTTAATAATATTTTGTTATTTCTATTATTTGTTGTATGTTCTTTATATTCCTTCCATGGTTGGTTCATAATTGGGTTTATTGTCTCGTAGAAGTTAATATATAGAAGTGTAATTAAATGGTATTATTATGTTTCTATAATAATAAATTATACCAGAAATCATTTTTTCTGATATAATGATGAATCATTAGATAAATCATTCATGATATATGTTAAGATCATTTTTGGCGGTTCTTCAATAATGACAATTTTGTTTCATTATTGAATAAAATATTATATATATATATATGTGTGTTAATTGTATAACATAAAAGATGTTATTTAATAGAATTTAAAATTTGTTTCAACTAGTAAAATGGGTTTATGACCATATTTGAAGGATGTAATGTAAATTAAAAACACATCATCCATGAAGTCGATAACTACAAGCGTTAGGGATGGGGTATTTATTTTTAGAATAAAAGGGATATAAGAAGAAGTATGATGAAGAATGTTTTCATAAAAATGAAAAAATATTGTATATATATCATAAAATAGTTTTCATTCAACTTAGATATGGGGAGTTGATGAAAGTATAAGGCATGAAAAATGATTGGATTGAAAAAATAGAAATTAAATAGGATTTCTATCTCTTGAATTATATTCCTTAAGAAACTTCATTAAGACTTTGTTTTGGGCCTCTTAGTGAGAACAAAAGGTAATGGATGTGTGTAAGAGGCTTGAAATGAATCTTGGGTAAAATTGAAAATGTCTCAAATTTTGAGTGGTCTGAGAAGAATAGGGGGTGAGGGGTGGTATTTATGGGGGGAAAAGAGGGTATTCTATTATTTTAATCATTATTCTATTATTTTATTAAGATAGTTAATTATATTGGTTCTTATGATCCAAAATAGTAATTATTACATGTGATTTTGAATAAATTTTTCATACCTCAATAGAAAATATTGTATGAATCAATAATTCATGTATTTTGCTTATTTAATTAATTATCATATTTCACTATTAACCAAAATTTCATATATTTATGAAAAATCGCCAAAAATAACCCTAACCATATTGAACATAGAGAATTCAAGAAAAGATCTTTATTTTTCAAAGTTAATATTATAAATATGTTAAATAATATTTTTAATTATAATCATAATTTATTAAAAGAATACTATTTTTAAAACTAAAAAATTTTATGAAACTTCGAAAAATTAATCAAGCTTTCATAAAATTATCACATAATATAGGAAAATAAAATACGAATTTATGACTATCTTTTATGAAAATATATTTTATTTTAAATTATCATATTAAATATAAAATTATAAATATATATTTATGTTTTATAAAAGAATAATACTTAATTAATTATTTTCAAAACAATTATTTACTCATTCCAAGATATAAATATTTCAAATATTCCCATATAATATACATGAATTTTATTTATACATTCATTGATGTGGTAAATATTCTATAGGATGATTTACTATTTGTAAGGGTCATATTTCTATTTATAACTTCAAGTTATTAGTCCATCAAAAAAATTCATTAAAATACCACTTATATAATTTTACATTTGTAGTGAATTTAACTATATAAAAAAGAAAAAATTTGTTTTATAAGTACCTATGTAGGTAAATTCACCCCACCTTCTTTAAATAGTTTTCTCAATTTTTGTAATCACATATAAAGGAAATGAGTGTACCGTTCCCTCATAGAATTTTTAGATTCCCCTAATCATTCTTCCATAATGTTGTTTCTCCCAAAAACCATAACCATTAAAATTACAATATTCCAGAATAGTTTCACTCTATGATCAATAATCTAAACAAGTTTCTCTTCCTTATTAATATTCTCTTATTGATGAACTATTTCAAGGCTCCAAACATGTGATGAATCCGGAACATACATTCTCATCATCGAAACATGAAAAACACAGTATACCTAAGGTAAACATAGGGGAAAAACTAATCAGAAGGATCTTGGTAAATCATTCTCTAAATTTTAAAAGGTTCAATTAAACATGGGAATAACATTCCTTTCCTTTCAAAATGTATAACACATTCTCATGATGAGATTCTAAGAAAATCATAATCAACTATCTTAAATGATAAGCCATTCCTCCTGTTATCTTCATAATTTTCTTCCCCCTCTATGTTTTCCTCATGTATTTCGGGATAATATTCATTTTCCCAGACACTTACACTACTAATTATAGTCCCATCAACTCAGTTTCACTAACATCATCAAAAAAATTTACAGTTATACACTGCTTTCCATATAATGCTTCAAAAATCTCCATCTATAAATTGAATGAAATATTTTATTATAGAAAACTAATGTAAATAAATATACTGATCCAAACTAACCTTGTAATCCATTTAACAAGCTCAAAGAATATTCTCCATGATCTAATTTTTTCATTGGTCTTTCCATCATATTAAGGATGAAAATCAATAAAACAGTTGAATTCTTTGCCCCATGAATTCTAATGGACTTTACAAAAGTTATAACTGAACCTGGGATCATGTTTAGATTCAATATAGAGAGGAACTCCATGAAACCTAAAAATTTCTTTGAGGTACTTTTATTAAACATGATCTATATAATGAGAACTCCAATAGGAATGAATTGTGAATATTTAGTCAGCCGATCAATAATAACTAATATATCATTATTACATTAAGAATTATTTGGCAGTCCCATGCTGATGTCTATGGTTATATTTTCCTACTTCCACTATATCACTGAAAAAGGATAAAATATCCCTTTCTGTAAATTCTTCTCAAGTTTTACCTGTAGATAAGTTAAACATTTCATGGGACATTCAGTAATACATACTTTCATTTAATCACATAAGTAATACTCTTGAAGGTCTATAACCATCATTGTGTATCCAAGATGACCTGAAAATGATAATTATGAGCTTCCAATAACAATTCATTATTCAGATGAGAATCATAATGAACACATACTCTCTATGAAAAAATAAAAACACAATCTTTATAAATGTTATATCTAAGAAACATTAATTTTTAACATATTCTACCACATTCTGTAACACATGGTCTTCCTTCTATTCTTGATTAATTTTTTATGATAGAGACCACTGCAATAACACCTAGAACGAAATGGAGAAATTCTATGCACATGTAACATCCAAAAAAATTCATCAAATCATTAATCAAGGGGAATTATTTCATACGTAACAAGGTTAATGATGAATAATGACTTTGACTCATGGAACACACCACATTGTTTGATTTTTTAGAATAATAATTGATCATGATACCATAATCAATTATAAATTCATGCCATGTTCTATACCTTATGATTAATTATTTTAGAGTGAATATATACTTCTGAATTTTATGATCAGTAAGTAAATATAATTTTGAAACATATAAATGATGCCTCCAAATTTTGAAAGAAAAAAACCCACAACTGCTAATTCCAAATCATGTGTAGGATAATTTAACTCGTGAAGTTTTAGCATTATTTAAGCATAATCAATTACATGATCTTTTATACCTAAAAACAACCATGTCTCATTAATGAAGCATCATCGTAGATATCAAACTCAACATTTTTGGATGGCACGACCAAAATAAGATCATTCACCAATCACTTATTCACTTTATAAAAATAAACATCACATTCTTCTATCCAAAATATATTTAACCCCTTTTCATGTTATCTTACATAGTAGGATAGATAACCAAGGAATGATTCTACAAAATCAGTAATATACTACTAATTTAAGAAAACAATAAATCTACGTAACATTTATAGGTCTTAGCCAATCATAATCCACATTTCTGGTAGGATAAACAATATTTCCATCATTATTTATAATTTTCTCGAGAAAAGAAATCTATTTAAATAAAAAATCACATTTTCTAAATTTTCCATATAACTTATTTTCTTTTAGAGATTTCAAGGCAATCTATAATTTTTTTTTTCTCATCACCATAACATATTGAAAATACCAATGTACACTAAAAAAACAAAAAACTTATCTAAATATTCATGGAATATTCTATTCATAAGATCCATTAATACTATTGTGTAATTTCTCATACCAAAGTGAATAAAAAATCTCACAATACCCATATCGTGTACGAAAACATGTTTTTATAATTTTATCACCCTTCACCATCAGTTAATGGTATGTAGAACACAATTCAATCTTCGAATATCACTGATCTCCCAGAAGTTGTTCAATCAAGTCATCGATATGATTCAATGGATAATTATCCAAAATATTAAAGTTATTAAATTATCTATAATCAATGAAAACAGTCATAGAACTATATTTGTTTTTAATTTACATGACATAAGAACACCTTGGTGATGTTCTAGTATGAATAAAGCTTTTATCATGAAAATACTACAAATAATTCTTCAATTCAAGAATTTCCACATAATCCATTGGATAAGGGGGTGTAAAAAATTTTCATAGCGTCCTAAACATAGTTAAATATAGATTCAACTCCATGAAAAGGTATAAAATTGATCAACTGGTCGAGAAAAACCTCTAGGTATTCATTTTCCAATATCACATCATCAATATTCCCAATTCCCTTATTTTCAATAATATTTTAAATATAAAGTTCATTTCCGTATTTTAACAGTTTCATGGATTGGTGATATATTATCGATTGTTTAGGTTAATTCCATTATAAAAAACAAAAGTATTTATGAAAAATTACTTCTTTATCCCTATAATCAATCATAGAATGTAAAAATGAAATCCAATCCATACACAGAATTAAATCAAACTCTACTAAGGGTAAAAAAAATTGTTTGTAATGTCTTTCCACAGACAACAACATGAATATTCTAATAATTATATTTTTCAGAAATATTTATCCATGGATTTTTTCCATAAGTTAATTTCTCATTTCATGAGATGATATTTCAAATTTATTAGATAAATTATAAAAAATTAAGAAATGTGTACACCTCAAATCAAACAAGAGACTCAAAAAATATGACTGAAAAAATAAAGTACCTAATACATCATAATTGGATGGCCGAACATCTATTTACAATGTTGAAAAGTATTTAACTACACCTTTCAAATTATATTTGGGTTACTTTCCATTATTCAAATATTTCGATGAGAAATTATTTAAATAATTACCGGTCTCTCTACATTAAAAAACATTATGGTTTTCTTATAATAATTAATTTTAAGTTAATTTTCATTATAATCCTAAGCCATATGTCCAAACATAGCACATTGAAAAAACATTGCATTTTTGTTAAGGCCTTCCCCATGGTGATTTTTACAACACATTTCACAAACTAGAAATTGGAATTTCTTACAATGAAATTTCCTTGATTCACTCTTACCTGTTGTTTTCTATATGAACCACTTCTTATGATTGTTGTAATAGTTAACATGTTCAAAATAAAACCCTATTTCTAAACAATCATCACATCCTTTATGTTTTTAAGAACTTTTTAATTCACAATAAGTCAATTCCCTTCAATATAGTGGCTTTAATCCTGAGTAAAAATTATTGATTTTGTAATTAAGATCTCTAAGAAGATTTGAAGTATACCATTCCAATCGAGTGATGTTTTCATTATACCCAACCACTAATTTCTCCTCCTTTACATTCAATACAGGTAATTTTTTCCCATCTTAAGTTGAAAACCATAACTAACTATTTTTCTTGGAAAATAATTTTAAATTAATCGCATTCAAAAGCATCAATATCATCTCTATCCCTGATATCATTTCCATTGACAACCACTGGTCTGATTCATGTTTAATATTATAAATCCAAATTCTATTGTTTTGATTATCCCAAAACCACATGACATCTAATATATATTAAAGGGCCTTAATACACTATTCATTTACCAATGGTTTAGAATATCCACTTACTGATGTAAGTTGTTTCCTCATAAAATAGTCCACATCCATTTATTTCTTATGTCATCAGAGCCATTACTATGAAAAACTATTTAGATCAAATTACAGATATCCTAGGAAGAAAATTCAAATAGATATCCACCTGTTTGTTCATTTTTTCATTAGCTTCTCTATTTCTATTGCAAAAAACCATTCTGAATAGACATATCATAGATGAAACAACATTTTAATCATTAAATTAAATATAATTTCAATATAAAAATAATGTAAAAAACATTTATGGGATTATATTTACATCATCCCAACTCCTAATGTTATCTAAACCATCCTATGATAAAAACTATAATGACCTACCCTTAAACATAACATAAATCATGAATTTTAGTCAAGAATTTTTTTTTCTTTTACATTGGGGATATTTTTAGGATTATATAATAAAGAAATTATTTCATAATTCATACAAATCAACCCATAATTATACAATGTGAATAATACTAAAAAATATCAATTTTTTTATAACGCTAATGTTTTTAATAGAAAATATGAAATCAATTCATGAAAAGTATTCAAAACATTCATCTTATCTCATACTTTTCTCTTATACATCATTATTTGTATGAAAAACATTTTAAAACATGTGATGACAAAAAAAATTAGCAAGGGATACAAAAAGAATGACAGAAACCATTAGTA
This sequence comes from Viscum album, assembly GCA_963277665.1. Lineage (NCBI taxonomy): Eukaryota > Viridiplantae > Streptophyta > Magnoliopsida > Santalales > Viscaceae > Viscum > Viscum album. The sequence continues at coordinate 632,608,109 of OY728121.1, forward strand.
CATGAACACGTATAAACTTCTGAAATCATTATTATACAGACATACTTCTCACCCAATAAATATCATATAGTTAAATTGTAAAACCATATGACTTACATAGAACATTGAAAACTGAAATACTTAATATTGTGGTCATCGATGATTCGATATTATTTTTAACCCTCATGGATACCTTACAATGTAACACTCAATGCTACCATACAATGTAACACTTAGGGATATCTCATGGGCTAACCATCATAGTAACGATTGGGTAACCATAGAGATGACATCCAATATAAACATAAAAATGCATTTTAGAATGAAATAGGTCAAATAAAGTACAAAAAAATGACTTATACGAACAGAAATGTAGTGAAAAAATATATATTTACTGGTAAAAATGTGCAATTCCAAAAGATATTATGTTTTATTGGTATATATTTTATAAAACAACATTTATTTTTACCAATAGATCTATCTATTGGTATCGATCATTTAACACTTACAAATCAATTACCAATATTTTAATCTATTACATTATCATACTGTTACAAAAAAATTTAGTACCAACAATTAAATCTATTATTAATAATAACCATTACATTGAAATCTGTTATCATCTATAAAATAAATTATAATAAACCATACAATGATAATAACTAACTAAAAGGAACCAATTTTGTTTATATAGATTATTATTGTTATGACCAATGTCAATATTTACGGTTTTATTAATATTATATCATTAATTGATTTTTAATTTCTAATTATCTCTAATTTTCAATAGTGATTATATTTTGTAATGATTTTCATTTAATAAACATTTAAATACTACATATAAAAAATTAAAATCATTATGATATTTGAATTTTATAAAGAAAATAAATATAAACATGATAATCAATTAAAAAAATTAAAAAACAATATTGAAATATAAGAAATAATAAATTAATATAAAACATAATTGACATTTATAAACAAAATTTAAATTTTATATTATATTATAAAAGAAATATATTATTTTTTAAAATTTAAAATTTATTATAAAACATTTAATTAAGTAAATAGTAACATATTGAAATTTTATTTTGTGTCATCATTTTTCATATATTTAATTTTATCATATATTACATATATCTATTTTTGTAAAATTATTATTAGTTTTATATACATTAGTGATTACGAGATCTTCTTTAATTCACCCCATGTGCACGCTCGATCTCCCGTGTTCCCGAATATTCATTGTGAGGTTTTCATCCACTTCAATATACCCCCCGTGTGGCATCAATATATTCTTCTTCAAATCCCAAACATGCCCCGGTGAATAGAACTGACTCTCTTTCTTATCCTTTATTATGTGAACCAGATACCTTTATCGTTTCCCTTCTTGTTTCTACAATTAGCACCAAAATATTCTCCTGATTTCCATGAGTTCAGCATCCCCTCTCCAATAATCTATCTGCAAATCTGATCTTCCATCATATCCTCACCTCTTCTATGATCAGTCATTAACATGGCCTTCTCCTAGTGTATTCAACCTTCCAAATTGAATGTCATAAAACACTAATCGGTTGGAATCATCTTATTTAACTTCCTGTAAGTTGTGGTTGATTATAAAACCATCCCATTACCTTGACAACATTTCCCTCTCAATCTTTACTCCTTCAGTCAGTCCCAAATCCCTCGATCCCCTCAAAATATCTGATATATTTTTAGATGATGGTTTACTATTTTCTGATGTAGATCCAAATATGTTTTTTTCATGGTTTTTATATAATTCAAGATGTTTGCCTCATTGATCCATAGCCAATAGGATACAAGAAACGATGCTAATATGGTCATGGGGTTTTGACCAGCCAATTCCATGAAATATGTCGATGTTATGGGTAACAACAGTTTTCCTTTACACTTATTTGAGGCATGGAAAATAATTTTACCAATTTTTTGTTTCACGACATATAAAAACTTTATGGTTTCACATGTCTCGATTCACCATTGAAGGATTCATGTTTTTTCAATCATAAATTGAACCAACATTTTATTGTTTTAGGTTGCATCTTTGTAAAAGTTTTATTGCATCACATGAATCCACATCATTGCCCTAAATCTATCAACTGTATATGATTTTTGTGTCTTAATATTTTACTTTATCAATGTTTTAATTCTATTCTAAACTTGTGCATGTTCGTAAATTGGTAATTTTATTTTATTGTTTATTTATTTTCTATAAATCATAGTAACATGATCATTAAATTCACACATCAACAGTTCACAAACTATCATGGTTCCTTGCATCACAAGATCAAATTTTTTTATGGTTTGATTTTTGATCTTTGTCCATTTAATTGTTTGTTCTTATGTGTCCCCTTGGAATTTTTAAATTATATTCTTCCACAGGCTGTAGGTTTATTAAATTCAATTTTACTTATCATTGGTACTAGTGAGGTGATTTGATGACCTTAACGGTATGTTTTAATTCATTTGTAAATAACTAGAGATTCTTTCAAATCATGGATTGGATTATATGAAATAGGGTTCTGGTAAATTACAAGGGATTTTTGAGTTCTTTTGGTATGTTTCCTCGACAAAAACAGGTTGATCCGCATTCAATGTTGCGGTCCTCCACTAAATATACACCCTCTAAATACATCTGCATCAACTACCTTTGATGGATGGAGATCCCAAATGGTATCAAATAAAAAACCTGAAATAAATTTAATACAAACAATTAAACATAATAGCTAGTTCAACTGCACTATTCTTGAAATCGAATTCTGAAATATATCACTTTCACCTCATATTCATGTAAAATATGTCCTAATTTTTAGAATCATGCTTCTAAAAAACTCTTTTGATGTAAAAGTGGATTACTAGTGTTCTGTTGTATACAGATAGGTTTTCTCTATGGAAATTACTGATACAACTAAAATAATTAGGTCACTAGAGACATTGTAATATGAGGAAGAACAAGATGATGTTTTATAATGCAGTTGAGGTATATTATATTTCTTTGAATTCATTTAGAATGCTAAAATATTATGTTTTTATGAGAAATAGAAATTTTTATACAAATTTTCTTATACTTTTTTAAGAAATATAATGGTATATACCACTACTGTTTAATAAAGAGTAAAAAACAATCCAACATTCCCATTAATTCACCTTTAACTCGAGAAAATTTCAGCATAACATTAAACAAACCAAACACTAATTTTTTAACAAAAGAACTCTGTAGTAGTTTTCAGAAATTCTAACACATTTTTTGAATACTTTATAAAAGACCACCACAAGGTGAAACCACTAGGTTATTACAATGTGCATAAATTATATCACCTATTATAACAAATTATTTTGTTAAAATTGTTTAAAATTCATTATTATCATTAATATTTCATTACGATGGATTCTAATAATTATGACATAGTATTTAATCACATGTCAAATTTAAATTCACAATAGTTTTCATGTTTTTCACTATGGGAATAATGTTACATTCAATAACCAATAACCACCCCTTATCAGTTCATTTTAGAAATTAAAGTACTTTTTACAACCAATTATATGATTAAAATAATTTAAAATTCAAAATGATCATCCAAAATGTATTTCCTAGTCATTGAACTAGTATAAAATGTTATATAGTGTCATTGATTTATTGTAACATAGTTGTGTAAGTTAACAAGTATGAAGTGGGATACCATAATATGATAAAAACTATGATTTTTCCTTCAACCAATCAGTTTTTTGGAATAAATCTTCCCCTTATGTAGTGGACCGCACACTCCCCTTTTCGATGTATATTCTTAATTTTAAACACAGTTATCATTCTGTTTTGATGATTTTTAAATATTACTTATTTTATAAACTATTAAAAAATATACTGATGTTTTGCCACAAAAAAGGTTCATTCCTTCAACAACAAATTCCCCACATTAAAAATACATTAGTTTACTATTATGTTGCTTATTGAGTCAAAGTACCATTTGGAATGTGATTCTCCCGTATGAATTATTATAAAAGTAATATTTATTACTTCCTTAATACATTTGTGAATATGTTCTATTAGGGAATAAGTATATAAAACTATGAATGAGATGCTTACGTGGGTAACAAAACACTGTAGCTGTAATGATTATCCTAAATATGAGAAAATCAAAAGTAATATCATGAGCATTCAGTGTATAGAAAAAAATACTGATGAAATGTACAACCGAATATGTGATATCTGATATCAAACATTGATGTGAAATCCTATAATCAGTGATTCTACTAAATAACAACTATGAAGGAACAATGTATGTTGGTGAGCATTGAGGTCTCTATTCTATCATAGGATGAAATCATAAGAATGGTGGAATATCAATTTAAAAGAAAATAGGATATGTTGTTTAATATGATATATCATTACGTCTATAAAAGAATATGTATGAATTGAATGAAAATGATCATTGCACTATATAAAATTGTGTTCTAGCATGGTGATGGTATGACACTAAATTATGGTGCTGGTACGACACAAAATAATTACATGACTCTTGATTCTCAAGGATAGCGGGGCCCATCACCATTATCATTACCATTAGGTAGATTGAAATTCATAATGAACTACATTTTATCTTGAATAAAAAAATTGACGATTCTTGTAGTACAATGACAAAGATAACCTTATTTAACCTTAGGGGATTTCCTACCACTCTGGATTCCATGATAATTTTGTTCTTGTAGTTTTATTTCATGATATAGTATAATATATATCTAATGTTATAGCTCTAACATCATTTCAATACCTTAAATTATCACCTTCAATGAATTATATCATTTAATTTTATTAGTCTTTAGTTACATAGGGGTATGTTATTTTACATTTGGCTTGTTACTAATTATATTTTTCTTTTTAACTGGGTTTTCTTTGGAATATCATGTATTTTTTACTCTTTCCATTTGACTGAAAACCTTTTAATTTAAATTTTATCTATTTTAATCCTTTATTTTTTGTTTTAAAATATTTATAATTTCCCATATAATATACTCTTTTCCAATTTGGTTTTATATAATGCGGATTTTTTAGAAAATTTAGAGTCTTCAATTTAACTTTTTTTTTATTAATTTTTCCACCTTTAATCATATATCTAGGAAATTATGATCAGATCATTCATGATAAGTTTTCTACTTCTACTTATATACCCATTTGGTTTGAAAATTTAATTATTAGATAGTTCAAATGGATCTAGGTGAATGGTAATGAATTAACACACTGATGTAGTGGTCATTATGCCTCTAATATTATAATTTTAATGAGTATCTCTCATCTAAATATTTCACGTTTAGGATGTTCAAAAAGATGAAACTTTTTAGGTCATTATGAATTCAAAATAAGTGAAACTACTTCTATTTGGTTTTAGGATTAAAAAGCAATTTACCCTTAGAAATTGTATTTCAAATTATTGGTGTTTTATATTCTATCACTTATTATCTTCATTTTTTATGACTTATGTAATTATTTTTTTTAATGGCCAGTATAAAAAATGATGGTTCCTATGTTAGAATTTTATACTGCAAAATTAGATTGGGATCCTGGGGTATATATGACCATAATGGGAGGTTCTTCTGAAATGCAACACTTTTTAGGCCATTATATGTTCACAAAAATGAAGCTACTTCTACTTGGTTTGAGGTATGAATATAGAGTTTATTGAACAATTTAGATTATATATTTTTTATTCATTCCAATAATCTCTTATTTTTTTAACTTGTTTAATTATTATTCTATAATTCCATGTGTGATCTCAGATTCTCATTATTCTCATCAACAGAATAATTAGTTTGATTGGACACATCAAGAAGCTATAATTAGATTTTATGAGGTTTTTTTCTGTACCTTCCTATGTTATTTTTTAGATTTGGAATTATATATACCTTAACAGAACATATATATGTTATGTATGTATTTATTCTAATGGTCGGGTTATCTATATTTATAGTATAATGTGTGATGTCTACTCTACATGTCACATTTTTCTTTTTTAATCCATAATCGTCTATCTATCCTTGATGTCTTTTACGATATTTTCATACATTTTAGATCATGTGAAAATTACTACCCCTACAATTATACTAATGTCTATTATAGTACATAATAATATTCTTGATGGATAGACTTTCCTCCAACTGTCGCATAATTAACATTAGGGTATTGAGTTGAAGAGTGATTTCCCCATATTAAAAAATTCTTAACATCAGAAATGCCAACACCCATTATATCAGAGATCTGACACATTGCCTGGATATTATATAGTATATTACTGCTTGTAATGTTTTTTTCCGGGATATATGATGTTAATTCTTATGGATCAGTGCATTAGTATTTACAAGATTAGAAAAAACTACAACCTTGCAGTTTGGTGCATCATACTTTTCATGAGAAGAAGGTATATGGATACATTTTTTGACATCGCATATTTCCTTTAAATTCCATACTTCCATGTGAAGAAACTAACCATTACAGAAATATTTACTCCCTTTCATTCCTCACCCACAATATTTTTAGCACTAACACCCTTCAGTAGTGGGAAGGAAGCATCTGTCAACTCCATTTTCACACTATTCAATGACTCTGAAGAAATCTCAATATCATGAATGTGGTAGATAATCGGATGGTCAACACCCAGAAACCCCACTCATGAAATCATGGAAAAAATGCAATACATATTTAGCGCGCATCTCCAGAAACATGTATTCTGACTGGTTCCCTAGCCATCTAAAGATGTTTTGTGTAAACAAATCATCATCTTATCCAAAATTTGAAAATTGGTTGGGGGAGGATGTTAAATTCCCTAGACATGTTGATAAGAAAACCAGGAGAAGTATATCCCTTAAATTTCACTACATTGTGAGCCACACATTTAACATGAACCATACTAGTTACAACAATGTCTAGGGGTATAGAACCTTTCGAGCACATCCACCTTATATTGTTTATAGACTTTAACAGTTTCACACTTTATAGATATTGTTCTATGTGAATAATACATCAAAATTGTATGTATATATTTTCCAGTTTTTAATACAATGTTATTGATTTAAAATTTTCTATTTTAAATTTTATGTTCCACAATTTGAAGATGAATTTTTTTTAATAATATATATCTATTTAGAATATCATTTTTATGAACATGAATCTTTAGTTCATCTAGTCTTTCTAATTTCATTTCATATTATGATTGAATGTTTATTATTGTAAATATGAAGCCTCCAATATCACGATTTAAAAATAAAAGTATATAGATTCTAATTACGGGTACTAATTTTTAGATTCTACTATGAATTTTCTATTATATATCATGTTTTTATGTTTGGTTTTTAATATTATAGTTTTATCAAATCTGTAAATGGTGTCAAAAATTTCATCTCCAATACATAGTAATGTGTTGGTCTATGATATTGGTAGATTTATCTCTTGACATTTTAAGACATTATGTTTTATTTTCGATTGAATCTCATTTTCATTTATGATGGAGATACTATATCATGTTCATCTATGATTTAGTGTCACTAATAATTAAATTTGGATCATTCTCAATGGTTTGAGGCCATATTTTATTTTTCACTTTTAATTGAAATTAGTGATTGTTATTTTTTTATTACAGTTTTAGTTGGTGGACCAGATTTTGGAGGTGGGTGGAATGATGCAGTTTGAGGGGGTTGTGAGTCACATGCTATTTTCAGATTCTTCAAATGTCAACATGGAAGATGAAAATGCTCACTATGAAAGATATTTAGTATACCTCATTATATTTTGGTTTCAATTCATGTAGATAATTTTCATTGATTTGAGTTAGAGTTGGCTCTGTGGTTTGGAGGCATGGAGAAGCTGTTGGTCCCTAGTGTGGCATGGATGAGTAGGATTTGGCTCGCTAGTCCTAGGTCATGGAAGTGTTTCTAGTGATTGGAGGTCAGTGGTGTGGCATGGATGGATAGTGCTGGCATGGGTGGTGGATGTTATTTTTGGTATGTGTGTGTAGGGGGTTGAATTTTGTATTGATGGGTGTGATGGATCTGATAGGGGATGAATTTTTTATTGATGAATTTTTTATTAAATTTCACTATTAATATAATTAATTTTCTTCCTGTAATTTTCAACATGTGGCAAAATTTACCTTATTTTTAATAATTAAAAATGATGAATAATATATGATAAATTAATAAATATAATATGAAATTTTACTGGAAATAAAAATTTATAAATTTTATTTAAATTTAATTTCTAAAATAATATTATATGTTGGTAATATTATTACCAAAGGAAAAATATTTCATTAAAATATGTTACTAATCAATTTAACCAATGTATATATATTATCTATTGGTATTATTATAATTGCAATATAATGATTTTATCTGTCGTAAAAACATTTAAAAATAGAGTTTGTACGTACAGTTTTGTGACATGGACATATATGTTGGTAAAATGTTTTACCAACAGAAAAAGTACTTTTACCCACACATATATCCCTATCGAAAAAATTGATTTATTTTTAGTGACCATAAAACACAAAAATTACCAAATACTAGAAAAAAATAATAAAAAAATAATTCATACAGTATATAAATCATTCTCTTTTGAAATAAATAAAATAAAACAAATGAGGACCTCTCAAGGAAAGTCCTTTATAAATATCATATATTTGATTTGATAATTGATAAAAAGAATGTAATATGTGTATACATTATAGTGAAACATAATTAGAAATAATATAATTAAAATTTAATTTAAATGTAATCTTTGAACCAATTTGTAAAATTAGTAAAAGGTAAACCCAAAGAATTGGAATTGGGTTAAGAATTACCTTAATCTGGGATCGTCATACGTAAAACGTGTTTAAACTAATAGAATAATGGTTAAAATAGTGTTATTAGTATTTTAAAGAAATATAATCACTTTTATGACACTTTATATGATCATTTTATAATATATATCTTCCCATTTATTAATAACATGATTTTATTTCCATTATTTCGGGTACATCCTTTACGTGGTTTCTATGGTATGTTCGTAATGGATATTCACGTCTAATGGATGTGAATCATCAGTAGTGGAATGAAATGGTATTAATATGTTTTCACAATATTATATTATACCAAAAATTATTTTGTTTTCATATATTATGAATAATCATTAGTTAAAACTTTAATGATATTAGTTTATATCATTTTGGCGGTGCTTTGGCAAACACAAACTAGATTCATTATATATTTTAACCTTATTTATAAATGATAATGTCAAAACATTAAAGAGGATATGAAATAAAATTTACAATATATTCCAACAAGTATAATGGTTTTATGACCATTCATGAATGAGGTAATGGATATTGAAACCATATCATCCCTGATGTCGGAAAATTGACTCATCCTGGAAAATGATTTTTAGAATAAAATGTATAAGAGAAGAATTATGATGGGGATTGTTTTCATAAACATGAAAAAATTATAGTACATATAATATAACAGATTTTTCATGACACTTGAATAAGTGTAGGTGAATATCATATAAGAAAATAATAATAATTTAAAAGAAAATAAAAGAAAAATGAAAGGGGAATTTGACCTCTTGAAATCTATTCCTTTGGACCTTCTTAAGGCCATTGGTTTTGGCCTTTGGGTGAGACCAACGGTCATGGGCAGGGGAAATTCTTGGGAATAATCTTGGGTATAAATTTGATAAGGCTAAAATATTTTTATCTGTATGGAGAAGAGGGGGCGAGGGGTGGTATTTATGTTGGTGGATAGGTTGGGTTTTCCATTATTTAAATCATTATCTTATAAATTTTATCAAGAAAATAATTTCTCTTATTTCTTGGGAATATAAATTAATAAGTGCATGTGAATTTGAATAAAGGGATTTTACCTTAGCAGAACATCATCCATGACACAATAATTTATGTATGTATCTTATTTTATAAATTAAATTATTTCATTTATCACAAAAAAGCAAGTATTTTAGAAAAATTAAAAATTTCATCCTAACCATTTTTTCAGCATTTAGAATTAAAAAATGAACTCCACTTTTTGAAAAATCATTTTGTGAATATTTAATTTTTTTAATGAAAATAATAATTTTTTAAAAAAATACAAATTTTAAAACTATAACTGATTGTACAACAATTTGAAAAATGAATTATTGTCTCATAAAATTATCTTATAATCATTGGACAATAAAATAATAATTCATTGTTTTATTTTATAGGAAAATATTTTATTTTATATTATTATATTAATTATAAAAATTTGAAAAATGTTTTTGTTTAACAAAAACCAATACTTAATCTCTCATTTTCATTACATTTATTTTCCAATCCCAATATATATATTTATAATATTTTCATATAAAAGAGACAAAAATATTTTTTATACATTCATACATGTGGTAACCATTCTATTGTCCAGTTTATTATTAATAAGGTTCATATTACTCTTCCTAAGATCAAGTTACCACTACATCAAATAAGATTCCTTAAAATATAACTTATTCCATTATACATTTGTAATGTATTTCACTATATAAAAAATAGAAATAAATATATTTTATAATTATTTAGGTGGTTACACTATAGAATTTATTATTGTGACATCTTCTTAAAAATATGAAAAATAATTAAATGATAGTTTTCCAATGGTTCCATGTCAATATGAATTCACTTTCTATGTTTTAACTGCTGAATGACCTTTTTAATGTTTTAAATCACTGAAAATGTGTTTCTGATTATCCTATGAAATGAAAAACCTATATTAACAAAATAAATCATTGATCATTATCCTATGATTTCGTGAAAAAAAGATAACTATCTTATTATTTAACCCCTTTTATTTAATTTTAATGACATTGATGAAATATAATATAATTATTTAGTCATTTTGAACACATTTAATTTCATGTTAAAAATTTATATTCCCTAAAACATAATAAATAATTTAAAGACTGATTTCCTTATATTTTACATCAATGTGAGGATATTTCCAAGGTTTTAACCATTGCATGTTTTAGAGTTTTAAAATACTAGAAATAAATTGATGGTGATCTTGAGAAAACTATTAAATGCACATTTTAGAGTTTTATTACACTAAAATTGTGTTTTCAGACATCCAAAGAAATCATAAATTTTTATAGGTGTGGTATCAATTTATATAATTAAAAAATAAATCAATGGTAATTCTCTAATGATTTAACAAAATTATGTATGATTTTTCTTCGATACAACCACAAAACACATTTTAATGAACTTTATGATTTTTAGAAATTGTTCATTATTCATCCCTTTCACACTTCATGTAGTATTTATGTGTCATCTGCATTAACATGTTAAAATAATTAAAAGACGTATTCTCCAGGATCTCATGTTAATATGAGGTTTTATTTTTGGGTTCGACCATGTTAAACGTGCTTTAGAGTTTTAGAACTATAAAAATGAATTTTTTGTGATCCCAAGGAATGAGAAAATGAAATTGACATACAAGAAATTCCCAAATATTAAAAATTACTCATCAGATAATTACTTGGATTTTTGGGTAATTTGATTTCATTTTTTTAGATTTTGACCCCATAATGCATCCTTATTATGATTTTAAAATATTCAAAACTTCATATTTTGTTATTCTGATCACACCACACCTCACTTTAATGTTTCATCCACTTGGAAATATTAATAAAAATAAAATACTAATTTACTATTTTCCACATTAATAAGAGGATTCTTTCTACATTTTTACCATTACCCACATGTTTTATATTTTTAAAAAGCAAATAAATTTTTTCTAGTCATCTCAAGAAACCTATTAAATTGATTTAATTGGTATTCATTCCTACAATTAAAAGATCAATCATCCTTTATTTTCATCTGAAATAATTGAGATATGATATTTTTAAATTGTTTTTGATTCTGTAACACATGTTTTAATGAATTTGATATCTTAAAAAATACATAGTAATTTTTTTTGAGAAAACTATTCATTACATTGGATTTTTTTCTACTCAAACTCCCCCAAAATAATTCAAATATAGTTCTCCTATGATTTTATTTCAATATGAGATCATTTACAATGTTTGGAACTATAATATCGTGTTTTAGTGTTTTAAAATAATAATGATTCATTCTCATCCATCCTATGAGAAGAATAATTTAGTTTGGCATGGAATATATTACTACATTTTAATAAACGATAATCTGTAATTTTTTATAATTTGACAGTAATCTGATATTCTCTTCCTTATTTTGACCTCATGACGTGAATTCATAATGACATGGATAAACATAAAAATTATTATGAAGTATTACTGATCACTATACATTTAGATTTATTGTTTTGTATTTCCCAAAATAAAAAAACAATACATAGTATTATTATTATTTTATGTGAATCAGATATTGTTTTCTATGTTTTGATAATTACAAGCATTAAAGTTTTAAAACCCAAAAAATACATATTCAATAATCCTATGGAAACCATAACAAGAATTGATATGATGTTACTTCCTACATTTCAAAAAACAATATATTATTTTTTTCAAATGATTTCCCTAGAATTCAGGTTTGTTTTATTATCTTGGATCCCCAATGACATGTTTTTAAAGAAATTGATATTTTAAAAACTGCTTATTTGTTATCTTTGAGAAAACCACACAGCTTATTAATATTACATAAACATTGAATCATTAAAAAATTTATCAAATATATTTGTTCTATAATTTTATGATAATATAAGTTCATTTGTGGGGTTTTGATTGGTATATTAATGTTTTAGAGTTCAAAACCCCTCAAAAGAACTTTTAGGTAAATCCATGAAAATAAAAGTTCATAATAACATGGAATTAGTACCTAAATTTCAATAATATATCCAAATTATATTATTATAATCTCACTGTAATATGAGGTTTCTGGTTCTTGTTTTAATTCCCAAATATACATTTTCCATGGCTTTCATATCATCAAAACAGTTTATTAATAAATTCTAAGAACATATTAGGTTAAACTAATGATATTTCTATTAAAATATGTCAAAAAAAATAAAATTCAATTTTCATATTATATCATTTCAATCCATGGTTGTTTATAAAGTTTTGACCATTATCAAAACATTTTAGAGTTTTACAACACTGAAAATGTTTTTCTCGTCATCATGAGTGATGTATAACTCATATTTGTTTATTGTATATTACTACATTTCAAAAATCGATCATATTTGATTGTTTGTTGATTTAATTAAAATATTATATCATTTATTATGTATTACCCTTGATTTTTGAGGTTAAAGATGTTGATATCATTAAAAATGATTATTTAGTCATTCTATGCACACCACATGTCAGATGTTTGTCCTTCAAGATAATATCCAAAATAATTTAACTTAAAATTTTAATTGATTTTCTATCAATATAATGTTCTATTTTATGTTTGAAATGCTACATACATGTTTTAGAGTTTTAAAACACTACAAAAGGAATTTTCATGAATCTTGGGAAATGAAAAAGAAATATGATTATGGTTTCAATTCTATCAATTAAAAATATCATAGATAATTGTAACGCAATTTCATAGTAGTATGTGGCCATTTTTTTGGTTTTGACCATTAACATGAATTTTTATGTAATTTTATATATTTATAAGAGATTATTTATTCATTTATAGCACACCATAATGTGAACTGACATACCTCTTCTTAAACACATCAAAAATAATTCAATGATATTATTCTATTCATTACGTGTCAATTAAAGGTTGATTTATATATATTCAATGTTATATTCATGTTTAAGTATTCTAAAAAATTAAAATTTCATTTTTGGTTATTCTAACCAATATATAAATTTGATTAATGTGGTGTTAATTTATAACTTTCAAAAATAAAAAAGTAATTTTCCTTTATATTATTTCATGTTAATTCAAAATATTTTTCCTAGGATATGATCATCTAATGTGTTCTTTAATGGTGAAAACCTGGGAATACCTAGAAACTTGTTATGAAGAACTTCATGAAGATGATCCAGGCTGCCAGGTAAAGTCCTTTCCATGGAAATTGTCTAGGTAATTTGACTCCAATCGTCTCAATATCATGTTTAAAAAGTCAGTGGTCTATTTTGATGTTAGATCTGCTGAACTGTGAGGGTTCTCACTTACCCATTGAATGTGTTGGAAAAATAAAAAAGTAAATTTGGATGGATGGATGTGTTATTTAAAGGCATTAATTTATTCAAAAATTTTTACTTATTCATTTTGATCAAAACGCACATCATACTGTTTTTATATCTTCTCTAACATATCGAAAATAATTCAATGGTATTTCTCATTTTATTTTATTTAAATATGATGTTTTTTCATTGTTTTTACCCTCACATAAACATTAATAATTTTAAAATACTAAAAATTCCTTTCTGATAATCCTAATAAATCCACTACTCAAATTATGATTAAATCAATACCTTGAATTGAAAATCAATCATTGATCATTATAAGATGATTTCAAATTAATATAATGTCATTTTTGTTGGTTTTAGCCCTGAATTGGATTTCTAAAGACTTTTATATCTTCGAAACTGCATATTTATTCATTTTGAGAACACCACATATTGTATTCACATGAACTCTATCCAGGAATGCAACTAATAAATGTAATATTATTTTCCTCTGATTTTATATCAATATTTAGCCAGTTTCTATGTTTTGAACATTCCATAGGCTTTTTAGATTTTTAAAACAAAAATAAATCATTTTTGATCATCCTAATAAAAGATCCACATTGAATGTTGCAATGTATTTTACTACATTTCCCGACATAAATCATCAATCTTTTTCATATTAATAGTAGAAATATAAGATCATTTTCCTGATTTTTATCATCAGGAAAATGTTTTTAAAAAATTTTATATTTTTAAAACTATTTATTTAATCATTTTGAGTGAACGACACATCATATTAAATTTTCATAAACTCAAATCAATCAAGAATAAATCTATGATAGTTTTTATATGATTTCGCATAATCCAGATATTATTTTATTGATTTTCACTATTAAACCAATGTTTTAGAAATGAAAAATATTGAAAATAATTTTTTCATCATAAGATAGAACCGAAAATATATTATATATGTAGTCACTTCATATTTATTTAAAATCAATCCTAGGTAATTGTACTATTATTTCACAATAATACATCATTGTTTACTTGTATTTGGAACGTTGATGCTCATTTTTAATGGTCTTGATATTGTTAATAAAAATTGATTATTCATTTTTATCACATTGTTTTTCATATTGAGGTTTTTTATACTAAAAAAATAACTAATAAATAAAATATGGGTTCCCTAAAATTTCTGGTCAATATGAGGTTGTTTTCCCAGTTTTGAATAAAACACACAAATTTTATACTTTTAAAACAGTAAAAATTAATTTTCTATCATATTGTAAAAATAAAAAATTAGATTGATGTGAAGTTAGACCCTACATTTCAAAAACAAATTATTGACCATTTTGTTATGATTTTGAGCCTATATAATGTTGTTATCTTGGTCTTCACCCCCTAACACAAATTTTAAATGACTTTAATATCACTAAAACTGCTTTTTTAGTCATTAGACAAACAAAATATGTTTAATTGATGTTATGAATACTTATACAGATAAAAAATAATTCAAATATATTTATTTGTGTATTCTAGGACAATTTTAGGTCTCATTCTTGATTCTATCCATTACACATATTTTGTAGAGTATTCAATGAATAAAAATAGGTTTTTGACCCCTGTGAGAAAATAATAACTCATATTAATGTGAATACATTTATTGTATTACAGAATTATTAATCAGTCATTTTTCTATGATTTCATGAAAATCCAAGGTTTTTTTCATGGTTTTCACCCCATTATGAATATTTTTATATAATTTAATATTATTAAAACATTATATATAGTCTTTTAAAGAATAAAAATGTAATATTGATGTTTCATTTGAATTGAAATTTCAAAAATAAATTCAAAAATAATTTTTATATGATTACATGTTAATATGAGACGATTTTATATGGTTGAACCTTTATATAGACATTGTAGATATTTAAAAAACTAAAAGTTTGTTTCATACATTTTGAGAAACCAAAAACATTGATTTAAGTGGTGTGAGTACTTACCTTTCAATAATAAATCACCAGTCATGACATATGATTCATGGTAATCAAACATCATTTTCATAGTATTGAAGCTCTAAAAGTCATTTTTAATGAATTTTATATATTCTAAACTAATTATTTCATTATTTCTATAATAAATCATGTAAAACATCCATTTTATATTCATGACATGTAAAAACTATTTGAAATCTAGATTTAATATGATTTTAAGTCAATCCATGTTATCTATCTTTTTTTACTATTGCACAAAAAATATCTTGTTTTCATAAGATAAAAATGTATTTTAAAATTACTCAATAATATGACAACATGGATTTAAAACGAGTCAGTTCCAAAATTTCAAAAAACAAGCATCAGTCGTTATTTATGATTTCATGGGTATCTATGGTTGTTTTTCAGTTTTTACCACATAACACATGTTTTTGAAGACATTACAATCTTTAAAAATAAATATTTATTCATTATAAGGAAATCACATTTTGGATCAATGTGTTTCCACCTCAAGCATATGAAAAATTAATCAAATATAGTTTTCCTATGATTTTACTTCATTCTAAGATCATTTTCACATATTGTACATTTCACACAAATTTTAGTGTTTTGAAATTCTAAAAATGTCATCTCACCATTATCAAGTAAATCACAACCAATATTGATGTTTCATCTTTTTATACATTCCAAAAATCAACCATTCATCATTTTCCTATGATTTCACAACAACATGTTTTTCACAGTTTTGATACCCATGTCAATGTTTTTAAAGATTTATATATCTTTAAAACTAGTAATTTATTCATTACAAGCACACCACATATTAGATTGGTGTCTTGTATACCTAGACATCTAAAAATTATTAAAATATAATATTCCTTTTATTTCAGGTAAATATGAGTATTTTTGTTTGGATAATAGTGTTTCTTCGGTATTTTTTCAGTTTTAGATCACTATAAATAATCCGTTGGTTATTTAGAGAAAACTGTAACTTGGTTTTACATGAATCCATTTTGTATATTTATTAAATAAGTCATCAAACATTTTTCATTGATTTTATGGTAATTCGAGATCATTGACTTGGATTTTTCCCCCATAATGCCAATTTTTAATGACTTATATATCTTTTGTACTATATATTTAGTAAATCCAAGCACACCACCTGTAATATTGATGAGTTTAATAGTCATTAAGATTTGGAATAATTCAGGGATAGTTCTAATATGATTTTACATCAACATGTGGTCATTTTTTAGGTTTTTACCATTTCATGAATGTCATATTGTTTTAAATAAAAAAAAAATTTTAATCCTAAGAAAACAAAAAATTGTATTTATTTGGTTTCATTTTCTAAATTTTAAAAATAAATAATTGGTCATTGAACTATTATTTCATGATAATTAGAGGTTTTTTATTTCTTTTAATACCTTGATGAGAGTTTTTATAGAATTTTATATATTTAAAACATATTATTTATTAATTTCTAGAACCCATCATGTCGGATTCATGTGTTTTCTACTAAAAGAAGTCACATGTAATTTAAGGATTATTTTAGTATGACTCTATGTCAGTCCAATACTATTGTCATGTTTTTATAAGTTACACTCACATTTTAGATTTTCAAAACAATAAAAATAAATTTCCAGTCCTATTTATAAAATCACAAATTGAATTGATGTGGTTTTAGTTACTACATTTTTAAAATAAATCATCTTTAATTTATATATGATTTATGGCCATTATATGATTATAACATGATTTATACACTTAATCGTGAATTTTTAATGATGTTGATATATTTTAATATATTTAATTAATTAGTTTGAGCAAAAAAAATATTTTATTAATATTTTTAATGATCATATATATAAAAAATATTACAAAGATAATTTTTTAATATTTCATATCAATTAGAGATATATTTATATGATTTGACCGTTACATTCATGATTTAGAGTTATAGAACACTAAATATGCATTATCGGATATCCTAGTCAAACAAAAAATCTTATTGGAATGCTGGAAGTTAAATAAATTAAAACAATTATTAATTTTCCATTACTATATGATTATAATGAAATTTTATATTTTTTTCTACACATTACAAACTTGAAACATGTTTGTAAAGACCATGATATATATAAAATTGATTATTTAGTCATTTCGACCACACCACACAGAGGATTTACATGAAGTTTGATAAGACACATAATAATTAATTGGAATAAATTTTTCCAATGATTTCATGTTAATAAGATGTTATTTCCTATGTTTTGATAGTCGCATAGACATTTTAGTGTTTTAAGAAAAATAAAAATAATTTTTTGGTCGTCTCGTCAAGGAGAAAATAAAATTGACTTACTGTTAATTCCAATAGATAACAAAATATATCATCAATCAATTTAGAATAATTTTTTCTAAATAAGTGCTTTTATTATTCATTTTCACCTATATACATGAATTTTTAACGGTTTTGATATTCCTAAAACAACAAATTTTTTCATTCTAAAATGAATTACACAATATTTATTTCACCGGTCATCGAACAAAAAAATAATCGAAAAAATTATTTTCTGTGATTTCATATCTTTTTGAGTTTTTTTCATAGTTTTTAATGTTTCTCACAAGGTTTATAGTTTTAATGCACCGAAAATTTATTTTTAGTTCTTTAATGAAAATTCCAACTTATATTTGTATTACATCACTTCCCATATATCAAAAACAATTCAATGATCATTAACCTAAAATTGCAATGAAATTATACTAAACCCCAATATTTTATTATATTTTTCAAAATAGATTAAATTTTTCGATAACTAACATTACATGCATCACCGAGTGTAAAAAATCACATTTTGTTTTGAATTTTATTATTTAAACATGATATTTAAAACCTCGACATTTATTTTGGTGGTAAGAATTAGAATAAAAAAACATTAAAATTAATTAAAAAGATTATATATATATATAATAAATTAATGAAAAAGTACGTAATTTTTAGTAATGTCATTAAAATCAATGAAAATACTTTTTATCAAAAAAATGATTTGTAGTTATTTTTTCAAAATAAAATATTAAATTTGTACACATTTGGAAATTTTTTCGAAGAAATAACTTCATTGAAAGAATCAAAATTTAACAACTATCTTAAATTTAATTTATATTATTTTTATAAATTATTAATTTCTGAGTGAATTGTAAATTTTTGGATTTTTATTAAAAAAATCCATTTATCATTTAATGAATTTACAAAGTTACATATTATTTAATTTTTTTAAAAGATATATTAGTTAAATTATATTTATATTAATCCATTTTAGATAATTTTTATCAATTTCATGTTGAATTTTTTATTAAAACATTATATATTAAAGAAAGTGTTTCTTTGGAAAAAATATTTCATCATGTTGGTTGGTGTAATTTTAAAGAATAATTTTCTAATTCATTTAATGGAGTTTGTAAATATGTATTAATTTTTTTGAATCCAAATGAAAAATTTTATATTATAAGGTCAACATAGCTTTAATAAAAAATATTATATTAAAAATTCAAAAGAAATTTATCACAGTTATGGTGAAAATGGGTTTAACGTGGTTTAACCTTGTAGGTATCTACTCCATGAATGTGACCAATATAAAAATATAATTGAAGAAAAAGAAAAATATGTCTCCTATTTGCATTTAAATATCAATTATATGATTCCATTAGGACAAAAGAATTATATGAAATCATATTGGTAGAAATCTGGATCAAAACAAAATTACTTTCATAAGTGTAAAATATTTTTAATTTTTTTATTATTATAAAATTATTTAAATTTTTAAGAAATTGTTATTTATTAATTATTTAATTAATATATAAATAAAATAAATGATAGAGAAAATAATAAAAGTAATATAAATTAAATGAAATATTAAATTAAATGAATTTTATAGAAATATATATCAGTATGTTATTGGTTTTAAAATGATATATTCAAATTCCAACTTAGTTTTCATGTTTTTAATGTCAAATTGCATCAATAGTGTTGAAATTGAGATAATTGTTATTTTAAAATAAATAATATTTTTCAATGAGTAACAATTTATAAACAACATTTCCTCAGTGATGTAATTTTTATGTATTTAAAAATATCATTCATAGACCCTTAAAGGACCAGTTTCAATTTTATAATAATAATTATGTTCCTTGAATTGTAAAATCATCATTACTATGGTAAAGTGTAATATTGTGTTTTATGTGCTTCACGAATTTGTGTAAATATTAATTTTTCACACAAATATATTTTTAATATAATAAATTTTATTTAATATTTATAATATGTGGATACAACATATCTATTAATCATAATTGTATTTCTAATTTTAAATGATAAATTAACACGATAAAAATAGTCATCATAGTGAGAACCAAAACGGTAGAATTAAGGATTCATAGATTTTAAGGAACAACATTATTATAAAATGTGTTGTGTGTATTATAGAGGTGTGTATTAACTGTATTATCCCTATAATATATTCTTTATCAATTTTTAGGCATAAATATTGAGAGATATTACCTAATATTTAATAGTCTTGTGTGTTTAAAAAAATGACACACATCCCCAATTATAAAAGTAGACCTACTCCCCTTACATATTCACATATAGCAAGACATTTCACTCTTTGGAACCTTAAAAAATACTCTCTCCCAAATCATTATCCATGTTCAAGTGCTTTTTCATCCCAAAATCTCTTCCCTAGCGTCTTTAATAAGAGATCCAATGGAGGTTATTCTAAGAAAAGGTAATTGTATTCACTATGCACATTCTTTTTTAATCCTCCTCGCAACACCCTCATTCATATTTTAATAATTCACATTTAATAAACCAAGTGTGTAACACATATTTATATATTTTTATGTTTATTTTATAACATATTTACATCTCATCTTCCATAAAATTTTGAAAAAATGTCGATCTTGTCTTCGACATACTAACGCCTTGTGAAACAATCTAATTCGGTTTCCATCACAAAAATTCACAAATGAATATAATGAAATATCTAATTTTTATATATAAAATTTATGATATTATTGTAGTTATTTAATTATAATATCACCCATAATTTCTTACTTACAATTCTGTAGGAATACAAAAACATAACACATTTGTACGACAAACTACTACCTCGCGGAGTGTTGTAATTCGATTTTCACATACATCATACATTGAAATTAATAGATATATATTTAATGAATATATTTAATATATATAAAATAATAGTGAATCTATAAATTTTAATTTTGTTAAAATTTATTTCATTCAATCCCTTTAAAAAAATGAAATACTGTTAATTTATACGTACGACTTACTCTCTCCCTGAATGATGTATTTCATTTTCTATATATAAATTTAATGGTTTAATATAAATATATACATAGTAAATGTATATTATATTTATATCATGGTGTAAAATATATATATTATGTATCTATGATCAATTTATAAGAATAGAAGATACAAAATCAAAACATATGTGAAAAAAAATATTGTTATTACTAGAAATGTGAATTTAACAAAGAATCATTAATAAATGAATTATAAGAGCCCATATTTTTTTAGGTACATTGATCATTGGGGTTTTTTATTTAAAAATATTTCATTTTGGGTTTCTTCTTCATTTATATTTTTGTACGTGCATCTTGTTTGGAGATAAAGATATTTTGTTCTGAAAAATGACATAATGTCTAGGGATGTAGGTTTGTTTGAATAAATGGATTATATGTAAATGTTCTATTGGAATAAAAAGGTTTAGTGTGAGATGGAAGGATTGATACATGGTTTGTGATCTTCAAATGTTGTCATTAAATTATTCCATTGTACATTTAAACATCGTGTAAATGTATTACATGGCATGTAACTTCCATCGGGAAGAATTCATGAAATTAATAGAGTTTTATAATCGGTTAATTCTGTGAACTCAATTACATAAAATGAATTATAATTACATCAATGATAATTTTTGAGAAGTTTTATAATTAGTATATGTGATTTACTTTTTTATGTACCTCATAATCAATTATTACACACTTTGTAAGCCATTTACACATCATGTATTTCACGAGCTAGGATGCTTTAAGGGAACAAAGCACATAGAATTTTATTTCTATTGGTTCTACATTCTACTGTCAAGAATCCTCTGGAATGATAGTAGATTTGTCATCATTTTTCTTAATTATGGATGTCCTGTTAAGGTAATCAATCTTTAGTGAGTTTCCTTTCTTTGATTTTCCCCTCTTCCTTTTTTTCTATGCTTATAGGACAGTGAAACGCATGACATATGTTGTTTTGGGTTTTGAACTTATTATTTCATGATCATGGTTTTTGAATTATATTATCCTCAAATATATTATTTTTGGTTATTCGTTTTCAATCGTTTCATAATATTGGTTCAATGGTAGGTGGTCCAAAACATAACCCTATGGTCAATTTAATTGAAATTTATGTAAAATTTTGCGATTGCGCCAACACAACGTGCACATTAATTAATTGGATGATTAATGTTGATAAATTATTGATTAGATTATCCTTCATAACCCTTTTTATTCAATATTGATTGGAATTTTCATATGGATACATGTTGGGTGAGATAATCATTAATTAATAATGAGTTGGAAAATGGTATAACGTGTGTTAAACATGACATGTGGTTTCTGATAATTGTTTTAATGAGAATACCAATGGTAATGGATTATTATATATTAAAAATATTTGTCATAAATTTATAAAATAAATGTTTAATTGAATGATAAATATTAATTTTCATAATAAACCATTGAGTCTTATGAAATGATATTTTGATATCCTACCTATTATGGCTTTTGTTGTGATAGATTATATAATGCTCATAAAATGGGCACTTCCCAGTTTGATTCATAAATTATTATATATAGGGATCTTCCTGGTGGGTGAGATTCTTATATAGTGGAGTATTATTGGATTCTAAAATTAATATATATATATAGATTTTCCTGGATTATGAAATGATTATATTTCCTGCTTGAGCTAGTTGATGCTTAAATGAATATATATAGAGATTTTATTAGTGGTTGAAATGATTATAAATAGGGGTTTCGTGGTTGTTTGATGGTTCCTCTAGTATATGGATATAGATTCCATGAATGTTGTACATTCTCATGGTGATTCTTAAATGGTTCTAAAGATGGTTGATTATTTTATTTGAAATAATTTACTATTTAACACAATAATTTATCACAATATTTCATGAACATATAATTTTTATTGATATATTTAGACATGGTGTTGTCACCCTAATATGTTTACTCTATACCTATTTGGACCTTAATTTGTGAACTGAGTGTAATCTATGGATGTATATTTGGAAAAGCATAAGGTTCCTTGTTTCTAATTGTTTCTTTTTAGATGGGTTGGAGTAGGAGACGTGATCGATATGGGGTTCATGAATTGTTTTTTTTTTGAGTTTTTTTGGGTAACATAATTATATTTATGTTATTTATTCATGTTTGAAATCTATTTACATTTCATCCTTTTAATAATTGGTTTACTATTAGTCATATTCTTTATTTTTGTTTTTTACTTTTTTTTGTTTAACTCTTTATATTACTTGTATTAATATGAAATTTATGTATATTGTTAGATTCAGAAATATTGTGACTCTATATTAGGTGGTATAGTCTCTACACTATACTTATGACCCCTTTATACTAGTCAGAAGCCTTTGGAATAATGGGAGGCGAGATTTAGGTCCCATAAGAAACCCAATTTGATCACCCGAGATAGTACAGAATAGGTGGACATTACAAAGTTGTATTTGATCTGTTTTTCCATTCTTATTACATTAATATTTCGGAATGGTAGAATTGATATGTGGATGTGTTGGGAAATATAAATTATCTTTCTAATGGTATTAGTTAACCAATGTATGGTGGAATATTCAAGTGAATAGGGATTAGATTTTTGTTCATGTTGTTTGTTGTTGTGTTTGATGTCATTTCCACCTGAGTGGTTCACATGTTGTGTGATGTCATTTTTTCATGAGATGTATAATCATGGTTCTATGTGTTTCAGGATGAGTATGATTTCATCATGATAGGAATGTATGTATATATTTAAATTCATAGTTCATGATAAGAAAATATGTTACTGGATGTGACATATATTTTCCTTGATGAACTATGAAATGAGATACCTATAATATCTTATAAAAGAAATTGAATAACTATTATGTCAAGATGAAACACTTGTATGCCTTATTTTGAGTACTAGGAGTCAATGGTTCATTGTTGTTTTCACCTGTTGATGTTTCCCTTATTTATAGGTTGTTTTCTAAGTAGTTTTTTTATAATATAGATTAAATGAAACATCATCATCATTATGTTGAGAGATAGAATATTGGTAATCAGTTTTCTCCTAACACATCAATTTCAGATATTCTAGTAGCTCTTGAGGAATAGATGGATTTTAAACCACCTGATTACTTCTTGAGGGACATTCAATCAGTGGAAAAGGATATTGTTTGCACCGTGACATCTTTTTTTGAGATGATGAGGCAGTTTCATCTATAACATCTACCTACGTTCTTTGGGGAGTGACGAACACAAGTAGAAGAGTTTTGGGTCAATTCATTCCATTCAATATTCAGGAAGCCTGAGTCACACATTGATAGGAGGGTGAAGCACCTTGTATAAATTATTTTTTGATCTACAAAGCCCTAGTGATACATTATAGATAATTATAGTAATAAAGATTACATATATTGGATGAACTATGAGGTGATGTTCTCGAGCCCAATTTATCTAGATATATTGAGTGATGAAAATGATCCTAAGTTCATGAATCTGACAAAGGATTTCATGTTAATATGGTGTATACCATAATCAGCACCGGCCTTTAATTCATCCCTCTATATTTGGATATTGAAAATATAATCAAAGTGATCCCTTTTGAGATGTGATTCTATTCGACATCTTGTTATATGTGAATTTCATTCGCTTGAGTATCATTTGGGATGTAATGAATTAGAAACTCATTAGATATAGTAATCTAGGATAGGCCCCAACCTATGGACAAAAAATTTTAGTAGGGTGACCATGGATATCTCATTATGGTGGAATGAAGTGCTGGTATGATTGTTATCAAAAATTGAACAATGGGTATTGATGTCTGGTCAGTGGGTAACCATCTCAGGTCCATGCTCCATTGTTGTTATATTATTGTGGCATGTTGGGCCATGAGTGGCCTCACGGTCCATACCTCACCTTAGAGTTTCATTCGTGTAGTCAGCTATGTCACGTGTATAGGTTTTTTAAAAACATCCCTTTGTAGAGAAGTGGAAGGGGAGGAAAACAAGTACCAGATTATGGGAAGTACTAATATACTCCTCAGAAAATAGGTATCTATAGTTGCACTAGATTGTCAGTTCATAAAAGGGAATATTGTTCCCCATTATAAGAGAAGAAAAAACAAGAAGAGTGAATAACATAGGGGAGAAGAGAATGTTATCTACATGCCATGAAAACCCCCCCTCCTTGTGTTGATATAGGTTATTATACCATTAGAGGTTTGATCCATGGGTCATCTACAATTTTTTTTCATTTTTTTAGATTTAATTTCATTGATTTTATTTTTATATTCACTTTTATGTAAATTGTTTGGAGGATGTTTTGGAAGTTATTGATGGGGTTTTAAACATTTACACATCGTTGGGAGTGCAGTCATATAATATTGAATTTTGTATGGTCTATTCCTTATATATTGATGGTTATCATTTCATTTGGGAAGGATTTTCTCTTTAAAAGACTAGTTTTAATTTAATTCATTGTATATATTGTCTTTTTCTATACTTGGCTCATATTTACTATTATGATAGGATAATTTCCTTTCCATCTCTAAATGAAGGTAGATATTATAACAAGGGGTAGTGGGATCTTCATGATGGTTATGAAGAATATTTTATGGGCAGATTGGATTATCTCATGGCATAGATAGTAGGTCCTTCTATAGAAAATGATTGAATGTATCAAGATTCATATCTTATAGTTGTATAAAATTTTCAGGATGTGTTTTTTAATGAGTTATAAAGAATATGACCTATGTGGGTTATTGATATCATGATCATGTTGGTTTTGGTAGAAGAACTAATTTTTTTCATCCATACTGGATGACACTAGTAGAGATTCATGAGTTGAAAATCTAGTTGGATGATCATGAATATAATTGTGTCATATGGAATAGTACACATCCAGGGGTTATATAGCTCTTTCACCAAGATGGTGGATGGGACATTGCAATTACAAGTTGATTATAAATTATTGTACCAAATAATGATCAAGAGATGATATCCCCTTCCATAAATCAATTGTATATAATATTTGATGGGAGGTTATGCAATCTTCTCCATGATTGATATGAAATTAGGATACCACTAGTTAATGGTAAGACAATCAGACATACCATAGACCACTTTAAGGAGCTGTTATGTATTATAGGAGTTCATAGTGATTTCGTTTGTTTCGATGAACACACTAATTGTATTCATGCCATTGATGAATGAAATATTTCATCATTTTTTAGATTAGTTGTTAGTGGTTTTTGTTATAAAATTTTAAGTTCACTCCCAGTCAGTATATGAAAATACCCAATCTCTCGACATGGTCTTAAGTACAGTGAT
The DNA here is from genome assembly GCA_963277665.1 of Viscum album. NCBI lineage: Eukaryota > Viridiplantae > Streptophyta > Magnoliopsida > Santalales > Viscaceae > Viscum > Viscum album. Next base: position 632,634,949 of record OY728121.1, read on the forward strand.
AGAGGATCAATTTTTTTCCATGTTATCCAAATGTTGTTTTTGGAATGATAAAGTGTAGTTATTCTGCCATTTTATCATAGAATAATGAGGTTCAATAGACCTATAGATGTTTTAATCCATTTCATATTGTGATTGACCCATGAATTTTATCGAGTTTCAGAGTTCTCTAGTATATTCAAGTTGTTATAAGTGCATCATCTTGTGATTCTATCATACGATAGAAAAAATTTCCCAGTTAAAAATGTAATGGGTGATTCTTGTTTGGTTAGATTTTTGTGAGAGGTATTTTCAAGACCTAAATGGATGCATAACATCCGTAACTATCACTAATTAACTAGTTCCATGTAAAGATTATACCATGTACTATAAAACATTTCGATTTGGGCTGAGATAAGTTTTGATTAAGGAGGATCAAGTGGTTGTTTATGGCTTCAAAAAGATGAGGCCACATGATAGGAATTATGCCACTTATGATATAGAGTTATTAGTTATAATATACAACTATGATGATGAAGACAATATATTTTGGGTGATAAGTTTGTGCTATACAAAAAACACAATACTATAATTTATATATATTTATTAATTCAATTTTAATCAATAGGATCAATTTTATATTGAATTTAAATACTAAAACATTCTCCACATAAAAAACCATTCTCTTTGGAAGAACATTTTTTAATCACATATGTGCTTTTAAATTTTAAACTAAAGTTTTCTAATTATGTGAATGGTATTTTTAAAAATGAATTCAATATTTGGAATAAACATAATTAATATTATATTAAAAGGATAACTTACTTTTTGGTTAAAATGATTATAAATAATTATAAAAGTTATCTTCTATTTTTAAGGTTAAAATGATTTTAAAGGAGGGCTATCAAAATGGATAAGAGATAAAGAAACCTAAAAACTATTAAAATACAATTTCAGATAAAATATTTAGAACCTTATTACCATTAGGTTCCATATTTATGTGTTTTTGGGGAACTATTCCTTGAAATAGACTAAAATAATAATTTATGTAAAGAAAAAAATAAAATTTCACCCCTTGTTTTTAAATTTCCATTATGGGTTAAATAATTAAAAAATAAGTATGCTAAAAAATATTAATTTTATTTTTTAGCATAATGATATTAATTTCATGAGTGAAATTTATATTTAATTTTTTTAATTATATAATTTCTTTAAAATCATATGAAACACAAACAATGTTTTTATTTAAATAATATTAAAATAAAATAAAATTTGCTAAAAATGAATGTAATATAAATTGAATTATATAATGTATTACATGAATTTTTTAGATAAATATAACATGATAATTTTTTTAATATTATTTATTATAATTTCACCCATTTCATTATGATATTAAATTAAAATTAAATATATTGTGTTAAAATTGACTTTAATGTTTTTTAATAATAAATTATACTTTATTAAAAGATATAAGATTAATGAAAATACAGTCCTCTTCCAATATAGTGATATTGGTTTAAAACTATAAACCATAATTTATTAGTGGGCCAATTTTCCATTTAGATTAATTATATTGACCACTAAGAAATAAAAATATTCCCCATTGTAATCGTTAAAATGTGGGTTTTCATATTTCTAGCGTTTGTGACCAAATTAATTTTACAAAAATAGTTATTTTCTTTTTATATATTATATATCATATTTTGAACCGGTTTTTAAATTTTTTTATCAATTATATTTTATTTCCACTGTTAAATAATAAATTACCTAAACCAATTCAAGTTACCATTGTGAAAACTAAAATTGTTAATGTAAGGAAAATTAAAATATTACGGAAAACATATTTAAAACATGTGTTTCTGAGTGTCTATGTGGGTGGGTGGGGGTAGTTTTATCTCAAATATTTCAGCCCTATAATACAATATTTATTAATTTTTTGGGGATTTTTGTTGAGAGTTACCCATGTTTATTTAAAAGTTCTATGTATTTGAAAAACTCCACACATCCTAAATTATAATAGGCCACATCCTCCCACTAGTAGAATACTAACCTATACCAATGGTTCCAAACCGTTGGTATAGGCCTCCAAACCGTTGGTATAGCCTATACCAACAGTTTGGAGAACCATTGCGAAGTAAGCCGTTGGGATAGGTCTATACCAACGGTTTTGGGAAAACCGTTGGTATAGACATATCCCAACGGTTTTCAAAACCGTTGGTATAAGTAATATGAAAATCTATTCCAACGGTTATAAAACCGTTGGTATATGTATTTCAAAAAAAAAACATGTGGTGGGATTTGATCCCACAACCCCCCGTTTATAATTAAACGCCTTAACCACTAACCTAACATAACTTTTATAAACATAACTTCATAAATATATATATGTATTATCATAATTATTTAAAATTTATATTTATATAATGTTCTCGGGTAGTAGACCTGGAAGAAATCAAAGAATCTATCCCAACAGTTCTCAAAACCGTTGGGATAGGTGATAATTTCCAGGGGTGAATGCTGGAATTTGGGCTGAGTTTTCCCAACGGTTCTCCCAAACCGTTGGGAAAGACCCCCCTTTCCCAACGGTTTGGGAGAACCGTTGGGAAAGGGTGTATATAAGTGTTGGGAAAGATTCGATTTCCAGTAGTGTCCCCTCACTTCTTCACATATTTCAGGATATATTTCCTAAAAAATGCTAAAAAATCTCTCTCAAAAATCCTTATCCATGTTATATATCTACTATTCTGCCCATAAAACATTTCCAGGAGTTATTATTAAAATATCCAATTGTGGTTGTTCTAATAAATTGTAATTTTACACAATAAGCTATTAATTTTTTATCATACCCTTAACCAGCTTTTTTCATGAGTTAATTATTCTAATATTATAAAAATAGAATCATAGATTTTATTTGGTTTCATTTTGTTGATGGAATAACCTATATCCATATCATCTTCAATCAAATGGGCAATGAAACCATTGATCATGTGTGTGACAAGCAACTACCTTACGAACCAATGTAATTAATATTCCATCACAACCCCCCATTGCAGGATATAATTATGAATTAAATTTTTATATATGAAATTTATTATACTATTATACTTTAGGAAATATTATATCAAATATGACTTTATATGTTCAATTTGGTGGGTTTATTATAACGTCGCTTGTGTGTGCAGCAGACAGCTACCTCACAAAGCAATATGATTCATTTTCCACTTAAACATTGCATGGAATATAATACGAAAAAATTTATTTAATATATGTGATACATAAGATATCACAATGAATTTATAAATTTGATATATTATTTATCGTTGTTCTATTATATCCATCGAGAAAATGGAAATAGTGTTAGTGTGTAAGTACGTCCTACCGTCTCCTTTAAAAGAGCATTTAATTTTTTTATCTAACATTATGGATTATTATAAATTCATATATAATGAAAATATATTATAGTTATATCATGATAAAAAATATTGGAGATTATTTAACCATTTCCAGAGTAAAAATGCCAAAATATAAAATCATAACATCCATGAAAATGTAGTTATTACAAGAAACGTGATTTTTATAAGAATTGTTAATTAACGAGTAATAAAATGTAATAAAGAAACAATTTATTGTATTATATATATACTAATGGTTATTTATTAAATTTATAATAAAAATATATTTTTTATATTATATTTTTAAATCATTATGATGTAAGTCGAGAAATAATGTATGGGATTTCAAATTTCACTTCTTTTTCTTGGAGACATGCCATATTCAACACATATTTTTGCTATAAAGAGTATATAAAGAACATGAATATATTTTATTATTCATATCAAAAAAATTATGCTATATAAATATTAATATAATTTTATCTCTTTCATGGGGACTATTATTAAAAATTTACTAATGTTTTAACTATTTGAGGATAAAATTCCATTATCTATTGAGACTGTATATGATTATGATTTTAACGTTGTTATATTAGGATATACATTTCCATAACGTCTGGATTTGTATCCCCAAATGGTTATCTCTTGATAATACATGTTTCCATTATTTTTATCACTGTATGTACTCAGGATTCCAAAACAATAGTATTATGGAAGACCATTTTTTATGTCTTCAGTCAAAAACCCATTTTCATCCATATACTTGTTTTCTAAGAATATTTTTATGATTTTTTTTATGTTACGTGATGATTTTATATTGTAAAATTTATCCTTTTTTAAAAGTTTCAATAAATATTTTAATAGTAATCATTATGTTGTTTTCTAATCAATGGCCCATTTTGGTTTTACTAAAAAATAAAATCACTGTTTTACATGAATGACATGATCTTAACTCTCCATCATCGGGAGAAATAAATGTTTTAATGTTATTATTATAATTTTGAAAGATAATTATTTTCAAAATGGCTTATAATTTTTTATATTTTAAATGGTTAATTTTAAAGTGAAATGGTTATTTTACTCAATAAATTTTCCATGTGACCATTCAAAATCATTTATAATCTAAGATGACATCCGTTGATATCACTGAAGATATACTAGCAATTTTATGCACTAATTACATCCTTATTTTTTATATGTATGTTTTATGATTATTTTGATAAGAATATCTTGAAACCCATTGGGTTTCAAGGGATATTTCTAAGAAGAAATTATGACATGATTATGAGACCCATTCTTTTTCCATGGATTATGCAATGATGAAATGTTTATTAAATCAATTTTATCATAGGTTATGATATTATGAATGTATATTAATCATATGGAACACATAAACATTATTTGCATTATGTTATAGGGGTTACATTATAATAAAGGACTATAGTAATGATATATGTAATAATGGTGGTCATGTTATAACTAATGTCAAGTGGGGATTATATCTCCCTCCAATTCATTGGGTAAAGACTAAGATCTCATGAGATAATTAATGCTTGAAATGGGAAATAAGGTAGTTCAATAAGGGACTTATTCCAAAATGATATTCATGGTAGTGAACAATGACTTCTACAACTATACATGGATTGAAAATAGAACACTATGATAGTCATGGTAGTGAACCTTTAATAAAATTATGGTTTTTGGGACGAACACAATCCACTGTGATAGTCTTGGTAATGAGTCTTGACATCTATGTAAATGATTTTATCTTTTTATTTGTTTGTAGGTAAATAAATGTCTTAAGGTAATTTTATGTTCTAATGGATCATGTTTATCTAATAATTTATGATTCATTTATTATGAACATTGAAGAATTATATAAGGACTCACGTTTATGGTCTACTGTATATAGTGTATGATTTTCAAATTTCCTTACCATTTTCTCACATAGTTATGGTAATTTTTTGTTGATATCGTAATTTTTTACCCATATTTATCTTCTAAAATAACCATTTTTTGTTTCATATCCACATGATATGAATTAAGGAATTATGTTTGACATTTCATTAAAGGGTTTTAGTTATCATGAAATCAGTGGAGATTATATACTTTTATTAGGATACTATTGTTTTTTATCGATGTTTCTAAAGGCACTGTAGATAGTGTTTCATAGAACAGATCAGTATGTTATATAATGAACATTAATCTAATAAGATATAATATTTATGAATTAGATATTTCGATCATCACAAATTCCAGATCGTTGTCTCAGTTTTGGCACTACAATGAACATTGTTTAAGACATAAATATATTTAAAACTACTTATTTACCCATTTCAAGCACATTATATGTTATATGGACATTACATTTTCTCAGAAACAGAAAAAAAAATTAATGATATTTTTTTATGTTTCTATAGTATTAAATTGTAATTTTCAGGGTTTTGAATCTCACATGCATGTTTTGTAATTTTAAAACTGTAATAATATATTTTTGGTCAAAACTGGAAATATTTAACTTGGATTCATGTGATAATAGTGGATACATTTAAAAAATATTTCATTGTTCATTATCTAATTATGTCATTGTAATTTTTATTATTTTTCCTTAGATTTAACCCCCTAAAACAAATTTTTCATATAATTTTATATCTTTATAAAGAATTATTTCTTCATTATTATCACATCCCATGTAATATTGAAATTTCAAAATCGCTGAAATGTCAAAAAAAATTAATGATATTTTTTAATAAATTTCCTAACATTTTGTGTTCTTTTTCTTAGTGTTAATTGCTATTGACTTGTTTATGAGTGTAAAACAGTAAAATAATTTTTTAAACTATCCCAATAAAATAAAAAAATGTATTCATGTGGTGCCACCTTATAGATTTCAAAAATATATAATCATAAATTTTAATTTTATATCCAAGAAATTTGAGATAATTTTCATTATTATGATCCCCTAAATAATGTTTTCAAGGATTTGATGTAATTTGAATGTTATTATTTTACTCAATATAAGAACACTATTTTTCATATTGATGTTCCATATAATCAATCATGTCCGAAATAATTAAAAAGAAATTTTTCTATGACTTCAATTCAATATGTTAATTTTATTGTTTTTAATATTTCATAAATTTTTTACACTTTTAAAATGCTAAAAATATTTTTTTTTCATCTTAAAAAAAGTGATACTAAGATTGATATGGTTTTCAATATATCATTAAGAAATTATATAATTGGATAACTTATCATTATTTTATGATAATATATTGTTTATTTTTTGTTTTTTTACCATCATAAACATTTTTCAGTTGAATATTATTTATTTAAAATATTTTAATTTGTCATTAAGAGCCCATGACACATGAGATTGATTTATTATCCACTAGAAAATTTCAAAAATAATTCCATTTTTTTATTTATAATTGATCCATGTTATTTTTAAGGTTAGTACTACAAAATTCATATTTGTTGTATCTAAAATAAAAAAAATGTTTTTGGTATTATATAAAAAATATAAAAAATTAATTTTTTGACACTTCTTAAATTCCAAAAATCAATCATCTATCAATGTCCATTGATTTGACCATAATCTATTTTTTCTTGACTCTATGTCATCTATTTTTTGAGACATTAATATCTTTATATCTATATATTTATTCCTTATAAGATGAAAAAAATACCATATTGATGTACTTTTTAATAAAAAACATAAAAAAATTAAAATATTTTTTTTAATTTTATTTCATTTCAACAAAATGTATTTTCCTTATTTTTCAGCATTTAAAAGAAATTACAGTATTAAAATACCAGAAAAAATTTATTTATCATTCAATGTGAAATCAAACTCATATTGAGGTTTATTTAGTTCCTATATTTCAAAAAATGAATCATTTTTCATATTTCTTTGATTTCATTGAAATTGGGGATTTTTTCATAGGGTAAACCCCTTAATTTTCTTATTATTTTTATATAATTAATACTACTTTATTAGAAATTTTGAGAGAATGACTGAAAATATTTTTTTTCCCATATTACTATAATAATTTTAAATAATTAAAATACTATTTTCCTTTGATTTTATGTCAACTATTGGTTGGTTTTTTACAAGATAAAATTTTAGTAATATAGAAAACTAAAAAATATTTTTTGATCATCTAATGAATACCATAACTCAAATTAATATAGATGTAAAACCTTATGGATATTTAGGTTGGTAAAATCATTGAAAATATGATTTTTTTGATTTCGGAATATGGTTCATTTTGAGATGTAAGATTTGGATTGACAATATGATTGTTATGACATCTTAAATGGATGTTTTTAGATATTTTATAAGGCATAATATGTGCCTTAGGTGCTTGGATGTGTCTCAAGAGCATCATGATTAATATTTGGAGTTTCTGGTTGATTCTCTTTAGGGTTCATGTTTTAGTGAGAATGGTTCATGGGAATCGATGTATAATCCAGATTGTGGGGTGATTTTCAATTTAGTTTTTTAATTAAAATATGTTCTATTATTATTAGAGCGTGGTCTGGTGGAAACCATAAGTATATTGAAGGAAATCCTTTGTGGTAAATAAGAATTAGTTCCTAATGCATGATTTGTGTATTGTTATTTAGAAACCATGAAAAATTATTTGGATTGTTTCAAAGGAAATATCTATGTTTGAGGAAGGTTGTAGTGAGCCATGTGTCCTTAATGCGTGAGTGTATTGGTCTTAGATAGTAATGGCCACACAATTGTCACTAGGCTTGCTAACAGTGCATCTATACCGTGTGAATCATTAAATTGATAAAATTATAATTTTTCTGACTATATTTTAAAGGGTTATTTCCATTTATTTCCACCCCCTATCACACTGAGCATTGGGGCCTCTCCCACACTAAATCTCCATTAATCCCCTTTCTGTATAGTCTATTTTTTCGAATTTTTCTAGTGAGTTTTCCGAGTCTCTAAATCCATCTTCCACTATTATCAATTTCTTTAGACTATTATTTAATTTAGAAAACATGGTTTATTTTTGGGTTATTATTCTACTATATCATGACGTTTTCGATTTTTCATAATGTTGATTTCATGAATCCTAATAAGAGGGAATATCAAGAAAATATCAACACAACATCTCTCATTACTTCAGTGAAGGTAACTCATCAATTGGATTTTTCCATGATTTTGGATTAATGATTCTAAAATTGATGGTGGGATTGGTAACATTTGTAAATTATTCTCCTTTGGATAGTTTATGGAATATGTTGTGGGCCAAACCAGTAATTTTGGATGTGGTTTTGATGTGATAATGATTTTTTGTGATATTTCTTATGTTATGACTAGTTGAATAAAAAATATAAATTATTTTGAAATTTTTAAAATTAATTTTATAATTAATTATAAAATTTAGTAATTAATTATTTATATTTTTTCATGAACTAAGGCCTCAATTTAATAATTGATGTTTTTAAAGATATTTTCATTCGTAGATTGATCTATTTCCCGATGAATTTAAAAGTAAATGGATTAATATTCAGGGATGTGGTCCTTCATGTATATAATATTATATTATTATTTTTTATAGAATGTGATATGTGGTTTCATGATTGAGGGTGATGACCTTTGTTAAATAAATTCTATTATTTCGAATGAGATTCCGTGGATTAATTGATCAAAATTCCAAATCCATGAAGGTCATTGAGAGTTAGACTGATTTCTTTATCCATTAATGATTGAGGAATTGTTTAAATTTGGTGAAATGTGATGTTTGATACCCATGGGGTGTTAAATAAATTTAATTATCATAATAAAGTTTCCCAAAATTTTTATCCCTAGAGACCATTAGTTAGAGGTGATCAGTAAATTGATATGTATAGCTCAGGGATGTCTGTGGTGGACCGTTGAAATTTCTTTGAGCCTTAGGATATTAAAGATAAAATTGGTTCTTTTGTTATATCCCCATTAAGATGTGAGTACCTGTGTGATTTTACCATGGGTAGAATTTGGAATATTGGTTGGTTGATAGGATCGAAATAAATATGACTTGGAATGGAAATGGTCTTGAAGCTATAACCCATTTGATATCTTGCACGGAGGCTATAGAGGCCTCGATGAGAGTTCGATGATGTTGAGGGATATTCTTACCTATGAGAGAGGGGTATTGACCTAAGAGACATGTTTGAGATAAAATAATCCATGAACGGTGACTCGACTATGATGAGTCCTAGGAGATCCTTTGGGATCCCCATTGATATAATGACCCTAGAGAGGGTATGTGCAGAAGTGGTTAGAAATTATTTCATGTGTCATATTTGAACATAAATTGAGAGTTGGGAATACTTCAAGGCTCTCATAGGGATACATTTTTAAGAATAAAACATTGATCCAAAGACATAACCGATGGCTACTGGCACCCGAAATTTGTTAATATATCCTTATATATACACCCATTACTTCCCATGAAGCCACAAAATCATCCATGAGGCCTAAGATATTGTTTTTCCCAAGACACGTCAAAATTAACTATTGAGATTGATACTCATATACATGATTTCCCAGGACACTTGCAAATAGATAATCAATTATATGTAATTGGATTTCATAGGAAACTGGGAATTGAATTTTGATCCTAGCATGCCTATTTTTTGGATTTCCAATGATGTATAAGAATTAATAGGATTCCTAATGATTTATTTCCTTAGATAAAATATATTTATATATTGTGATGGACATACATGTACACATGATTTCCTAGGCCACCTTGGAATCATCCTTGAGACATGAGACATGATACTATTCTTGAATCCCTAAATTCTGTTTTGGAGCCAAATATTCAAAAAAAAGTGCTTCCCATGATACATGGTTATTGACTGTAGAGGACGATACAACAAGATATACAATGATTCCGACTAATCAGTTCATACCTGTTATGTAGTGTATTTACATGGATGTGTTCCTAATAATATTCCATGTGACTGATATTATTTGGAATGATTCAATGTCATTCTCAATGATACATCAACACAAGAAGAATCAAGTTTTGGTCCTCTTGATGTCGTATAATCCCGGTTATATGATTTTTTCCTAATACTTTTTAATTTGTTGCGAATTATACTTATATTCATCAACTTAGTATGATCTCTATTGAGGGTGTTGAATTTTTGAATTTTTTCCATTGTATTTATCACACATATATAGTGGTATTGTTTACTAATGGAATTACCCTAGACCCCCACTCCTGGTCAGTAGCAACTAGCTTATGGGGAGGTGCACCTAAGGTCCATTTATGCTATTGTCTACTATCTATTCACAGTGGACCCATGAAGGTGAATTATAATGTGGAATCAAAGGGTTTATGTGACCAATATACTATAGTTTATTTGAGTTTCTATTTGTATTAATATTTAGGGCGAAGGTACACATGTGAAATCGGTATGTTTTGGAGCTTGTGATGGTGAATGATTATGGTGTTGAGGACACATTTTCCCAAAGTCTGTATTAAAATGTGAATGGGACAAATGTTAATTGATTATAGTTTCAAAATCTTATAATATTCACTGAGTGTAAAAATTATGGTTTTTTGTGGCCTATGATATATTTCTTTTTAGTTCTCGTACTGATATAAAGAAACTAGTGTTTATGGAATATGTTAATAATTAGGATTCGAATGACAAATGTCTGACATGGTGTGATAGATTATCACTGATGATAGGATTAAACTATTTAATGTGTCAATAAAACCAAAAATTGAATTTATATATATTGATTAATTGTTTAATTATACTCATCCATTCAACAATATCTTTTACTTTTGATCTCAATTCATGTTTATTTATAGTGATAGAATCAATTTCAATGACTATATTGTCCCTTAGATAAAGAAATGTGTAGTGAACCTATTTTATTACTAGAATTTGATTCCATGATGATCTTATACTTAGGGGTGATATTTATTTAATATTTGGAGTAATTGAAAATAGATTTAGTTACTTAACTTTTTGATATCAAATATGGTGTTTTCCCATTATCACAGATGTGTAATTCAACATAACCAATCCATATAACTTTGGGATACCAAATAAAAAGTATAGAAGATAGAATCCATTGTATAAGATAATGTAAAGATATGATTATTGAGGAGGAGACTCTCTTATGTGGATTCCCAGTGAAGATTATTGTGTGGTTATATATTTTTTATGAGGAAGTCATATATGCGAATTCCTAGTGAGAATCAATGCCCTATATAGTAGATGACTTGGCATGAGATGTTGATCATGGTTATGTGAACCTCATAGTGAGCAATTTGATATGTATGATTTTTAGTGATATTTTGTGTCACAACAGAGAGGTTTTTTCCATTCGATATGACAAATTGAAGTATGATTTTTCAGTTAGGATTGGGATACTATTACATTGAGATGGGGACTAAGAAATGGGTGAGACAGATGACTTTAAAGAGATATATATGAGGGTAACCAAATAAGGGGTTAACATAGGTTTGTGAGTTACCTTATTTTATTGAAGAATAGTTATATGATTTAATTTTGTGAAAATAATATGAGGTCCCATTGATCAAATGGCACAATCATAGATATTCATTGGGTTTTAATCTAGAAGGAATACTGAGAGTTGTGTTTTCATGTTGAAATGTTTAATTTTTAGTTTGGTATCCATAGGATACATAGAAAAATGTATTTTGTATGTGTTTTCATGAGGTGAAGAGGTATAACATAGGTAAATTATGGTGATTTTGAAATGATTATAATTTTTTGGTGGTCATGTCATTGACTGGGATAAAGGTGGATGCACCAGTTTTGAAGAGGAGCATTGAGGGTGATTTTATCTTGATGATATTCTAATGTAATGGAACATACAATATATGAATTTAAATTTCTTAGGTACTTATGAAGAAGAAACCCTATTTGTTTATTATCAATTTTTAGTTTTGAGTCTGAGATTTTTAGGATAATTGACCCTCTTTATTTTTGATGCATTATCAAACGGCATAATGATAGAGTCTATATGAACGCTGGTGATTTTGAAATTTCTTGATAGATGGATGGTAATGTGTGAGACTGAGGGAAAATAAAATGTTCCAATTTGGAAAAATAATTACAATGGTAATACTAAATTGATAATAATTTCATTGTTTGGACTATGGTCTATTATGTATCCAATAAAACCTAGTTTGATGAAATGTGAATATTGGGATCCTTAGGCTGGTTTTTGTGATTTGGGGTTGTATTTGACTATACGACCATTGGTTTTAGATGAATTTAGGAAATTACTAGTGGCCTTGGGCATGTTAAGGGATACGGGAGTTGATGTACATATTTAGTGTTTGGTTTCTATAAGTTTTAATAAAATGTAAAATTTCCCTCCGTTATAGAGAATACATCTAAATAATATTGTTCCATGGTTCCATCTTAGAACCACTGATTTGTCATAGATAAGTGCTTCATCATGAGACAGGTGTGACCCTGAGCAGTGATATAAATTTATTATTGGGACCTATTAATGTTACTCTTTAGTATTAGAATGATGAAAGGAAAATAGTGGGGGTTCACCATTGACCAATAGAGGGTGTTCCCCTAACAATGAGTGAATTTTAGAGGATGTTGTGAATTATGTTCCCATGAGATGATAATGAGTTTTATTTGTGGCTTATAGTTGGTTCTCATGTATTATTAGAATTATTATGTATAGTAATTATATGAGTCCATGGATAAAACGTGGGTCGTGGTGGTAAAAAAATTACTGAAAGGGTAATCAGTGTTGGGAGAGTAGTTGTTGGATGATCGATATGAAATTTTGTTACCAGTGAGTAGATAAATCATATTATATCTAGTTCAAAGGTGAACTCCATATTTTATGCTTTAATGAGTTATTATTTTATTCCATTAATTATCATTATGATTTTTAATATTTTGATTTGATATGAGAATGTTTTAGGTCAACGGTGATCTGATGCCTGGGCGAGAGTATGTTGGTTGTCTTGGTAGATTGGGGATCCAACCATCTATTTATACCAAGGGTTAAGTTTTTTACTATGGTGTTGGGTTCTTAAATGAAATCATGATGCCTTTGGGTGTTTTAATTTATATTCATCTGACGTGATTATATGTTAGTGGATATAATAGTTTGTTCTTGGGAATGGTTATCCCCTGGAGGATTGGAAGAATTACATACATGACATTTGGTGAGGAAGGTTGAAATTGCATCATAAATGTCAATTTGGGTATTATAATTGGGTTTCAGTTAAATTTTTGGGATTTCAAAGTAATATTCTTTGTATTCCAAACTTATTTATGGATGGTTGAGTCTTTATTGATTCATTTGGAATTGGTATGAGGATTATATTACAGTTGTGACTAGTGTAATGATATGAAATTTTGTTTAGTGTGATGAAAGCAACACCGAATTGGTTGGTAGACTGATAAAATTTTTTTGTCTCTAAATTTCAATGGTGGGATGAAATTGTGCACCAATATTGGCTTGTATTAGCAGAGGCTATGGTGTGGAGAATAATGTTCTAGATAATAAATTGATCAACGATAACATGGTGTAACTTAACAATTTTTTTTGGTAAATATTCATTTTAATATTTTAGTGATGGTTAAGAGCTTGGGATCAATTTTCATAAAGATAAATACTTTGTTATAATGTTTTCATAATAAGAGATTATTTTTATTTCATAAATGGAAGGTGTTGACTTGGTGATAAATTAATGGCCTGTGTTGTTTGAGACTAATGGTTAAGTGGTTTATGATACAATTGGGGGGGGGGATTTATTATTGTTGATAGGTTGTAAAACCCAAGCCTTTTTAGTAGGGAAAATTTGTGTAAATTTCACCTTATTGGTGGGGAGTACTTTTTATTTTGTGAATAGGGATACATAACAACAATTTGAGAGTTAAAAATTATTAAAGGGGTGTTTTTATATATGGTTTGAGTTATAGGAGGTTCGTCATGTACACAAATGAGTTTTGGGATATTTTGATTGAATTTTGGTAGTTTTGTAGGATTCTACCTAGAGTTAATGGCTTAATGTTCATGATTTTAGGGAAATAATGTAGAACCCATTATCTATGGTTCATAACAGTTCATTTGATAATGAAAATAGTTGTATTGAATAGTAATACCGTTATTTTGAATATATCAGACATATCATAGAGAAATCTATGTAAGGGTTATTGGACCTGGGGCTTGGAATATGTTTTTCACATTATTACAGAAAAATCATGAAAAATGTAGTAAATGGTTAGAGTGAGGATCTATATGGTGAGAGTAATTTTTTTTGAACAATGAAGGCAAACCATTTGTGATGTATTAACATAAACACTAAAGGTTGTATGGTTTGGAAAACAATGTGGATAAATAATATGACTCATTAATGAGGTAAAATTAACCCCCTAGAGTTCTGAGGTGGTACCCCTATCTTTCCAAACACTCATGTGAATGAAAATGGGGCTCTCCCCCCTATGGTCTAATTAAAACCCACCTATTTTTTGGGTGATTTCATGTAATTTTATTAAGAATCAGGCTTAGTATCTCCCATTTTATTTCTCCATCATTGGTTTATTCAGTTACCTTTTGACTTTTGTTTCATAGGATTATGGTTCTCTATGGATTAAAATAGATAAAAGTACAATTAGATGGTTTTTTGGATTTTAATTTTATTCCTTTGATAAGACATCTTGAGAAAATGTCTAAATTAAATCCTATGTTTTTTAGGAAATGGTTCATCATTTTCTTGATTTTTCTATTATTTTTTCTTAAATGAAATGAATATTTTATAGGGTATGGTTTTGTTTTTTATAAATCTTTCTCGACATAATTTTAAGTGTATGTTTCAATTATATTATATTATTTTTGTTTTGGATTCAATGTGATATTGATGTTGGGAGAGATTTTTAGAATTATTCCAACTTGAATTGATATTTTTAAATTAATTATGAATTTTCGAAATTAATTTTAAATTTTTGATAATGGGTTTCTAATTAATTATTTGATATTATAAGACATGATTGGGCATCAAACTGATGGTATGGAGGATAATAATCTTACAAGGGACTCAGATAATTTGATAGATGTTACACTACCAATGGAAATGCATGAAATTGTGTAAGTTGGTCCCATATTTATTCATATTTTGAATATTTAGGACGAATGTGATATATGGTCTCACCAGAATGGTTGATTACCTTTTTCATAAAAATGTGTTATTTTTAAATGATATATTTTGAATATATTGTCAAATAGTCCATGGAAATGGAGTACTGTAGATAATGGCATTATTTTTTTATCATTACTGGTTGAGGACTTGCTTAAATTGTATGTGTTTAGATGTATAGACCCTAATCGGTGTTAAATAAATTAAATGAAAAAACCCAATGTCCTTAGTTTTAGATCTCTATAGACCTATATGATGAAGTTAGTGGTGAATTGAGATGGATGGACTTGGGATGGCCATGGGGGAACCTTGTGAAGCCTCATATCCTTGGGAAATTACAGGATGTTTGTGGGGTGAGTTTCCCTTCCCCATTGACATTTCTATAGTTCGGAGGGTAGGGAATTCTCATTATTTGGTAGATATATTGGGTGAGAGGACCAACCTAATGACTCCTTGAAGAGGGAAAAATATTAAAGGAATATCCCTTACGGGTCTTTTTTAAAATATAGAGATTCCTTAATGAGACATTTATGATGTCGAGTGAATCTATTCCCTCTGAGTTACTGATATCATCTTGAGATACATGTTCGAGATTAAAGGGAAATAAGGGATCTACTAAATACAATATGAAATAAGTGAACCCAATGTATTCCCAAGTAATATATGACAACTAGATAGTGTATCTGTAATAATGGTTTGAGAATATTATGATAGTTTCCTCATTACTCATATTGATGGTTGAGTCTCCTTAGAGGATTAGTTAGGGTTTCATCATAATAATTATCCTATGAGGCAAATAAATCAAGGATGGATAGTGAAACATAATACCTAGATGCAGAGCCTAATATAAAAAATTTTATTACCTAGGAATATTGAGAAATATCAAATATTCATGAGATTTTGGGGAATTGTGTGTTGATCCTAACAATCAAGCATATGAGTTTTTAGAACTCCCGACAATTAGTAATTGTACCTTAAAATTGAATTTACTCAAAAATGTAGAATCTTCAATTTATATAGACATTTATATATATTATTTTACCCAGTATTACATGGAATGTTTTGGGTTTATGATGATTTATTTTCATTGACACTAGAAAATTTTCTATTAAGACAAACATGCACATGCACTCAATTATCAAGGATAAATGGTAATAATACATGAGAGATGGGAGAAGATGTTGAGTCATTAAGGTTTTCCTTATGACTTTTCAATTCTTTCTTGTTTTGAAAATCACAAACACCTTATCTGTAAGGAAAATTGCTTTTAACAGGAAAATCACTTTTATACGGAAAATCGCTTTTATAAGGAAAATGGATTTTATAAGTAAAATCTCTTTTATAAGGAAAATTGCTTTTATAAGTAAAATTTATTTTATAAGGAAAATCGCTTTTATAAGGAAAATCGCTTTTATAAGGAAGATATCTTTTGTAAGAAGAATTAGCCTAATAATATTTAATTATTTATATCCATATTTTTCTTAAGTATAAGAATCAGATTCATTTCTATAATCTTAGAATATTTTGAAACGTTGATATGCATCATTCTGTTTTAGGCTCCGAATTCTAGATAAAAATCCTCATGAAGTTCGAAATCAAAATTTAATGACGAATCCTGATTACGATTTCTCATTACGAATCCTGATAACGAATTCTCATTCTGAATTCTCATTCCGAATTCACCTGTTAAACAGAATCTGATCATCTTTGCGTTATACACTCTGAATTTATTTAGACTCCGAATATTATTTTTGGTTAGACTCCGAACTTTCATTTCTGTTACACTTTTATATTTTGTCTACTCTTTGACATTTTGTTTCCACTCCAACCCTTCACTCCGAACTTTTTAGTTAGACTTAAAACGATGTCGTACATTCTTTTACACTTGTCTTGTTATAAAACGATGCCATCTATTCTGTTATAAACTAACTGTTGGTTAAGTTAAACGTGTATAGGTCCCTCCTATTTTTATGGAAAATATGACCGTTGGAAATGAGGCTAATCTTGCCTATAAATAGGAGCTCATTTGAAAGAGCTCAAAACAACATCTTCGTCATTGCTCACACATGCTGTTGAAGTGATTTCTAGAGAGAGAGGCTCTTATTAACTCCAAAAGCTTCGTGCGACTCTGAATGTTGGTGATTACATTGAAGGACTTCCGGGGATAGGAAGAAAGAGGTGCCGACTACCTTAATGTTCGAGGGATTCCTTGCTGAGGAAGACAGAGGTTGCCAACTACCTTGGAGTTGAGGGCTTGCGGGGATAGCAAGACAGAGATTCCGATCATCGTATCGAGGGCTTTCCCTGGTGTGGGTAAGACAGACTTGCTTGAAAGTATAAATCAAGGGACCTTTATCCAAGGTTTTTGGATACCCTTCTCTTTGGGTTAAAAGACTTATATCTGGTTACTTATATTTTTACTACTTGTTTGTTTCTGCTGCATATTGTATTATAAAGAATGTATAACTTTCTTATACTTCCTTACTTGTACTCTATTTTATTTACATTATACATGCTTCTAGGTAGAATCTAATATTGTAATCATTAATTAAGATTCAATTTTCGGATCCATATTTCTGGAACCTACTTTCGGAATCTCTTTCCATTTTTAATCAAGTTCATTTGACTTGAAGTTTATAACTTCATTCCTTATCCCATTTTCATTTGGTGTCAGAGGTGTTGTGAATTTTCTTAGTTTAACTTTGTTAAACATAGCTCTTTCCATTGTTGAAGGAAATTTTTACAGTGTACAATTCACCCCCCCCCCCATGTATAATGAGCATCTACATCATTATTTCGATCCTACAATTGGTATCAGAGAAGGTCTCTGAAATACTTGTACTCACGTATAAGTTTGTCTTGCTCACTTTTTCATTCTGAACTTTCTCATTCCGAACATTTTCATTATGAACATTGTGGTTACGAACTTATTCTACTAACAAGTTTGTGTGCCAAAGGTTATTTTAAGTATGGTAGGAGTCAATGTTGGTTCAATTGATAATCTAAATCTTACAAGACCACCAATCTTTGATGGTAATGACTATGAGTACTAGTGAGATCGAATGAAGACTTTTGTTATCAATACTGGAGTGGACAACATTTTTATGATTTCTGGAGATTATAAAATTCCTGATAAGGAAGTTAGAACATTCACTAACCAGGAAAAGAAAGAGTATCAACTCAATTATAAGGTACGCAATACCTTAATTTGTTCAATGAGTAGAAATATATATAGCCAAATTTCTTCTTGTAAAGAAGCTAATTTTATCTGAAATAAGTTAGAGGTTACACACTTTGGAACTTCTAAAGTAATTGAGTTTAGGAGAGCTATGCTTAGAGCTGAATACCATGGATTCAATTTTCCTTATGGTGAACCAATTTGTAAAGTTCAACATAGGATTATGACTATTGTCAACAGTTTACATTCTATGGGAGAAAAGGGTTATATGATGAAGCACTTGTGGGTAAGATAATTGATATTATCCCAAATTAGTGGGAATCCAAAAGAACTGCTATAGATGAGAACAGGAAGGTCAGTCAAATTTCTCTTGATGAGTTATTTGGAACTATTCTTCAACATGAAACTGCAATGAAGAGAGATGCTGAAAACATCAAGAAGAAGAATGGGAATGGTAATGTTTCTTTTACAACAACATCATATCATATGAAAGCTATGACTCCTAAGAGAGTAACCAGATCCAAGTATAAGAAGATAATTGTTCAATCAGATTCTGGTGAAAGTGAAGTATCAGAAATTGAGGTAGCAAATCTTGCTCGAAGGATGAACAAGATAGCTGGCCAGAGAAATTTCCAATCCAAGTATAAGAAAAAGGAAAAGAAAGATAGGAATGATGGAGAAGATACTTGTTACGAATGCAAGAGATCTGGATATATTAGACCAGATTTCCCTTTTCTCAAAAAGAAATAAAGGAAAGATATTCATTCAGATAGGAACATAAAGAAGTATTATAAAGCCAAAGCTAAGAATGTTCTGAAATCTAGTGATACCTAGAGTGCCAGTGGTGGTGACTCTTCATATGAATCATCTGATTATGATTCTTCAGGACAGAAGAATCATGGTCTTATAGCCATATTACCTATTGACAATCATTGTTTTATGGATAAGGTAAGAAATGTTGAATCATTGAAAAATGATTCTTTAAATTCTAATGATTGTAAGTATTATAACTCCTTAGATGATGAATCCTCTTCTAATGAAGAAAATACTTTACCTACCTATGAATAAGTCTCTATGTTTGTTGAACTTCTTGAGATTGAGAACTCTAAACTCAATAAGAAACATGATAAGTCAAAATCTAGGAATAATATTCTTACGAAAGAGATATCAGATCATTCTAAATATCATGATAGGAAAAATGCTGATTTTGAAAGTATTTTAAAAAATATTTAGGATGTAAGTTCTGATAAGAACAAACTTTCTATAGAACTAAAAAAAGTAATTTCTAAGTAAAGTATTTTCGAGCCTAGATCTAGTTCTAAATCTATTGATTTTGGAGATAAAAACTTGGTTATAAAACTCATGTCCGAAGTCTTTTCCTTAAAGAAGTGTTTATCAAACATTACCCATGGTAAAGAAAATTTTGATAAAATTTATTCCCAAATACGACCTTTAAGAAATAAATCCAGATTTGGTTATACCCATGAAAAAACAATTTTCAGTAACAATTATTCTGTTCCTCAAAGTTCCCCTTTTTGTACTAAGTGTCAATGTGGTGGTCACTGGGCAAATAATTGACCCTTAAACAAAACCCAATCTCTAGGATTTCATAAAGCTTATTTTTCTAAGAAGAAGTGGGTACCTAAAATTTTGTTGTCTGGAAATCTCGGATCCAAACACGTTTGGATTCCGAAAGTCTAATTCTCTTCTTAATTTCAGGAAAATAAATAGAGTACAAATAGCAACACATGGTACATGGATAGTGGATGTTCTCGGCACATGACTGGTAACAAAAGCTAATTTAAAAAGATTGTCAGAACTAAAGGAGGAAAGTTAACTTTCGGAAACAATGCTAAGGGAGAGATTATTGGTATCAGTAATATTATTCTTCTAGGTATAACCTTTATTTCAAATGTTCTTTTTATTATGGGTCTTAAGGAAAACCTCATTAGCATAAGTCAGTTATCTGATGAAGGATATCTTGTGAATTTTAGTAATGATAAGTCCTTAGTTCACAATTCCAAGGAAGAACGCATTCTCTCAGCCAATAGGTAGGAGAATGTTTACACCTTAAATTTAGAAGACCTTAGGAGCCAAGATTTACCTTGACTAAGTGAAATATAAGATCATTCCTTGTTATGGCATAGAAGACTAGGTCACTGTAACCTTAGAAACGTTTGTAAACTTTCTAAGAAGAAACTAGTTCAGGATATACCGGATCTTAGATTTGATAATTCTAAGGTTTGGGATCCTTTTCAATATGACAAGCAACATAAATCTAGTTTTAAATAAATCGGTGAAGTCTTAACAACAGATGCATTACAGTTAGTGCACATTGATCTTTTTGGTCCAACACAAACTGGGAGTATTGGAGGCAAATACTATGTGTTTGTTATAGTTGATGATTACACTATATTTACTTAGGTTTATTTTCTAGCAAATAAATCTAAAGCTTTTTCTCTTTTCAATAGTTTTAGATCTCAAGTTAAAAATGAGAAAAACCTTCAATTGAAAACTATTAATAGTGATCATGGAGGAGAATTTCAAAATTATGATTTTGAAACTTTTTTTAGTAGAAAATGTATAACTCACAATATTTCAGCACCTAAAACTCCTCAGCAGAATGGTGTAGTTGAGAGAAGAAATAGAATTATTCAAGAGATAAATAGAACCATGTTGAGTGAATATTCCATAGCTAGAAATTTCTGGGCTGAAGTTGTAAGTACTGCTTGGTATACTATAAATCGGGTTTTGATTAGACCTTTCCTTAATAAAACACCATTTGAGTTATGGAATGGTAGAAACCTGAGACTATCCTACATCAAGGTTTTTGGTTGAAAAGTATTCATTTTGAATACTAAAGATAACTTACACAAATTCGCACCAAAATCCGATGAAGGAATTTTTTTAGGTTATTCCACATCTTCTAAGGCTTATAGAGTTTTTAATAAAAATACTTGTACTGTTGAAGAAACAGTGCATGTAAAATTTGATGGGTCAGATCCTTTTGTTTTAAAACCATCCCAATCCTCATCCTCAGATGTGTTTTCAAAAACATATTATCAACCTTTGATAGAAGAACCTTTTGTTAAGGATAATGTTCAAGACGATACTTATGAAACATTTACCACAGAAGAATTTCTACCCTATGTTGATGAACATGCATTCCATAACCCAAATCAGGCGTTCCTTAAGAATCATCCCAGTGATAGTATCATTGGTGATTTAGATCAACCAGTAAGAACTAGAAGTTCCTTAAGAAATAAAGTAGATCATCTAGCAATTATTTCCCAGTTAGAACCAAAAAGCACTGATGAAGCTTTAGGTGATGATGATTGGATCAAAGCTATGCAAGATGAACTAAATGAATTTGAAGGGAACAAAGTCTGGGTCTTGGTTGAAAGACCTAAGGAAACGTCTGTTATTGGAGTAAAGCGGGTCTTCAAAAACAAATGTGATGAAAACAGAGTCATAGTAAGAAATAAATCTAGACTCGTTTCTAAAGGCTATAATCAGCAAGAGGGAATAGACTATGAAGAAACCTATTCTCTAGTAGCTAGACTTGAATCTATCTATATTCTACTTTCCTTTGCAGCTTTCTTTAATTTTAAACTTTTTCAAATGGATGTGAAATGTTTTTTTCTTAATGTTTCCAAGAGGAATTTTTTATTGAACAACCTCATGGCTTTGAAGATAAAAAATATCATGATCATGTTTTTAGACTTACCAAAGCTCTGTATGGTCTTAAACAAGCCTCATGAGCATGGTATGATAGACTCACTGGATTGTTTCTTCAAAATAACAATTTTAAGGGAAATGCATATCCAACCTTTTTTATAAAGAAAGATAAGAAAAATGTTTTGATTGTTAAAATTTATGTTGATGACATCATATTTGGTTCAACTTAGCAATCTGTAACCGAATCTTTTGCAAGTCTAATGAAATATGAGTTTGAAATGAGTATGATGGGTGAGTTAAATTTTTTCCTTGGTTTTAAAATTTATCAAAAACCAGAAGGAATCTATATATCTCAACATAAGTATATTAAAGATCTTCTCAAAAATTATGGTTATGAAAACACTAAGAATATAAGTACTCCCATTGGTACCTTAACCTCTGTAGTTCTTGATGAAGTTGGAAAACCAGTAGATCAAACATCTTTTAGAGGTATGATAAGAAGTTTACTTTACATAATATCTAGTCGACCATACTTAATGTTCTCAGTATGCTTATGTGCAAGATATCAATCTAATCTTAAGGAATATCACTTAAAGGAAGTAAAAAAGAATTTTTCGCTACCTTAAGGGAACCATGGATCTAGGATTATTTTATACTTCTAGAAATGATTTTGTTCTAAAAAGCATTTCTGATACTGACTTTCGTGGATGTAGAATGGATATAAATAGTACATATGGAACTTGTCATTTCTTAGGAGATTCATTAGTTTCTTAGTCCTACAAGAAGCAACATTCTATAGCAGTTTCCACTGCTGAAGCCGAATATGTAATAGCTGGAAATTGCTGTGCTCAAGTGTTGTGGATGCAACAAACACTCACAGACTATGTCTTGAGTTTTACTAAAACTCAAATTTTGGGTGATAACACAAGTGTTATTTCCCTAAGTAAAAACCATGCACATCACTCTCATGAAAAACACATAGATATTAGGCATCACATTCTTAGTGATCACACAATAAAATGAGACATTATTCTTTAGTTTATCGGAATGCATGATCAACTTGCAGATATTTTCACAAAATATTTTCCTTCTAATAGATTTGAATACATTAAACAGAAGTTAGGAATGATAACTGTAAGGTAATCGTTCGTAATTAACATTCTGTTGAAAAAGTCTCCCTATAGTAATAAACTCCTTTTCATAGGGGGGAGTACATTTGTTTGTTAGAGGAACCATGTTTTTCAAAAAAAAAATTCTTTACAAACTTTTCGGAACTAAATTTCCGAAATATGAATTTCCGGAACTGAAATTTTCCAAATTGCATATGTTCGTATAGAAGACTTCTGGATTGGAAATTTTTTATGGATTGAAAACATCCAGAATGGAAAATTTTGTACTGGTAGTTCCATAACGAGATTTTCGTACCGAGTCTTTCATAATGAGATTTTGGTTTCCAAACATTTGTAATGACATTTTCGTACTGAAATATTTATAAGGGTTTTTCGTTTTTTATTATTCTTTTCGTATTGACTTTTCTGTACTGAATTTATTTTTCATAGTGTGTTTTGCGAACTATGTTTTTTTCGTAATAATGATTTTTTTGTAGTCATTTTTTTAAAAAAGTTTCCCATTACGAATAATCCTCCTAATCCAATCCAATAGGTATGATTTCCTTACTCATGTTTTCGTAATCATATTTTACTAGCTAGTATTTTCTTATATTTTTTTTGGATTATATTTTTCTTAAATGATTGCATTAATAAAACCCTCAAAAGATCGGATTCATGTTTTTTTTTGAGAATTGGTTTTCAACCGTCAGATCTGATCTCAGCTTGTTACAATCATTCGATCAACCGAGGAAGATGAACCGTCTTTTCGTTGCCTATATAAAGGGGACCCCAAATGGTTGTCCCACATCGGTTTTTCAAGATCCAGCATCCCGATGCTCTGCCTCTCTGTTTTAAGGTCGTTCCGATCTTCAGCTTTCTCTGTTCCGACCTTCTCCGAAGTCTTCAGATCTGAATGTTTGTGGAAGTAGCTTCTCAAGACATGTCTTCCTCTAAGACGATTTCCACGTGGTTAGTATATAAAGAATGATTGTTTCGTCCTGATTTCTTCAAAAAGTATGATTCTCTTATTTCCAAGTACACTAAGCTTAAAGGATGGGAAGATGTTGTTGTGTCTATGCCTGGAAATCAAGATGAAGTATATTCGGAGTTTCTTTTAGAGTTCTATGAGACGGTTTCCTTCATTAAGGAAAATGATAGGGAGAAATTTTCATTTAAGTCTTATGGTAAGACTTATAATCTTTCTTATCTCAAGGCAGGTAGCTTGGTAGGGCGGACCATTGATGGAGAATCTGAGTTCATCTCTCAGGTATTACCAGATTCAAATGGAAGATTCAACAAGGAAAAGGTATTGGAAACTATCGGACTGGTAGATGACAAGGCTCCGAAGATTGCTACTCTATCTACGAATTTTCGGATTCTAGAATTATGGGTAGAAGGCTTTATCGTACCAAGAAAAGGTGAAAAAGACAGTTTGAAGAAAAGAGAGATCTATATTCTATATTTTCTGATAAATCTGAGGAAGTTTAATCTGATGAAACAAATTCTTATTACCATTGAGATTGTTAAAAAAGGGAATTTGAGAGCTCATATCATAATGTATCCAGCAATCATCTCGAACATAATAGTTTGGTGCCTTGAGTCTTTCAAGGAGGCTTGCAAGTCTAAACCAAGAAATTGCAAAATTATATTAGTGAGTGATGGAACCCTCAAAAGGATGGATATTGCCTTCGACATGAAGACTGCTCAGTTCGTTGATTTTCCATCTCACGAAGAAGTGGTTCCGAGAGTTGCTGAACCTGAATCTTCTAAGCCAGTGAAGAAGAGAATGTTGAAAGAAGTTGAGGTTGAAGCAGAGAATCCCAAATCTATGGAAGTTCATTCTGTACCTCCAAAATCGAAGAAGAATAAAGCTTACCCTAATGAGGTAGTTGCTAAGTGGAGGGAAATCAAAGGGAAAAGTGTGCAAGGGGATCCTCAGTTTGTCTTGGATCCTGCGGTGGCTAAGGCCTTGAAGGAACGGACAACAGATGATCTAGAAAAACAAGTGAAAGAAAAGAATATTAAGAAGAAGATGTCTGAAGCTGAGGTAGCTCAGAATTTATTGAAATTTAATGAGATGGATTCTGGAAACATTCCCGTTATGAGATCTTTTTCTTTGGAATCTCTACCTGAGAGTCCATGAAGAAACTATGTCACTCCAGAAGAGGCAGTTTCTAAGCCTGTTGAGGATGTTGAGAAAATTGAGCAAGTAGAAGAGGAAGAAGCAGTTCCTGAAGGTAGTGGTGAGGCCGATGATATTTTGAAGCAAGTATATGATTATAAGGGGAAACCTTCAGAACATTTGTCGCTCCAAACATCAGAAGCTAATAATCTATGTTAGTCACTCCAGGGAAGGATGAGGAGAAAGGAGAAGAAGAAGTAGCATATCATGCAGAGGAAGAACAACTTCTACATGATATTACTCAAATGGATAATGTAGAGGATGGTGCTCAAATAGTTATTAATGATGAGGATAATGTTGTTCAAGTGTCTGATAGTGAAAAGAGAATCCTAGAACAGGAATCCATTCCATAAAAGGACAATGGAAACCAGCTTGTTGTTGATACCCCGAGCTCAGTGGTTGTAAAGATAAGGGAAGTTGGTGATTCTTCTATGAAGAAGTATGAGAAAATTGAACAAGGAAATTCTCCATGAAAATTCTCGGATTCAGAGTCATCTTCGTTGGGGCATGACTTTGTTGTTCAGTCTTTAAAGAAGTTGGTGGGTACTATTCCGACTTTCTCAAGTACTGATTCAAGATTCCAGATGCTCCAACATTCTTTGAATCAGAAAACAGACTCGGTATCCAGGGTTATGAACAAATGTGTTGAGATAGAGGCTCAGTTCAAAACTTTTTTTGTCGACTATGAAGCCCACAAAAGGTCTTGCAAGAGAATTACTAGTTGGTCAAAGAAAACTGTAGAAGAGATGAGGCTCATTGATGAATTCTTTGATAATGTTAAGGATGATTTTGAGATAGAAGACATGAAGATAAATGAACTTACTTCTTCCTTTGAATAAATGTTGATAGCTAAGAAAAATTTCCGGATTCAAGAAGTCAGATATCTGAATTGGAAGCTGAATTCTGTTTCTCAAAACTGGAAGTATGAAAGGGATCATCGAATTGAGTTTGAAGAGAAGTTGTTAAAGAAAGAATAAATCTTGAAGGATCAGGAAGAAAAGTTTTAAGCCCAGGAAGAAAATATTTAAGTTCAAAATGAAAGGATATTTGTATTAGATAAGCAGGCCGAGGAATACCATAAAGACTTAAAGAAGATAAAGACTATTCATAAGGGTCTCATGGTGAAGGAAAAAGATCCAAAATAGGCAAATTCGATCTTTTGTTCTATCTTAACGTTTTTGTTTTTGAACATTCAATCTTAATGAACATCATGCTTGCTCGTTTCTTTTGTTGTTGTAACTAATTTTTTAGGTACTTTGTATATATTCCATTCCCTAGAATTCTATTTGAAAATCACAAAGGGGGAGAAGGAAATTAACCTTAATAAAGGGGGAAAAGGAAAAAGAATTTTAACAAAAGGGTGAGAAAGAAAAAGAACTCTAATAGATTTTATCTATGGGGGGGTTCTTTCATTAAAGAAGACATTCTTATTATTAATGAAATATCATTCTGGAAATCTAGAATACGATCCTTAGAGTTTCAAAGCCTAAGGGGGAGTTAGTCGTATTCTTCAACATCCATAAGAAAAGGGAGATTAGACTTAATGTTTTCTTTCTTCTTAGACTTTCTATTTCATAAGGATGTTTGTGCTTTCCAAAAAGGGGGAGATTGTTGAGTCAATAATGTTTTCCTTGTGAATTTTCCATTCCTTTTTGTTTTGAAAATCACAAACACCTTATCTTTAAGGAAAATTTAATTTATAAGGAAAATCGATTTTATAAGGAAAATAGCTTTTATAAGGAAAATCGCTTTTATAAGGAAGATCGCTTTTGTTAGAAGAATTATCCTTTTCATATTTTCATTATCTATATACATATTTTTCTTAAGTATAAGAATCAGATTCATTTCTATAATCTCGGAATCGTTTGAAACTTTGATATGTAGCATTTTGTTTTAGGCTCCGAATTCTGGATAAGAATCCTCATTAAGTTCGACATCAAAATTTAATGATGAATCCTAATTACGATTTCTCATTTAGAATCCTGATAACAAATTCTCATTCTGAATTCTCATTCTGAATTCACATGTTAAACAGAATCTGATCATCTTTGCTTTATACACTCCGAATTTATTTAGACTCCGAATATTATTTTTGGTTAGACTCCAAAATTTCATTTTGATTACAATTTTATATTTTTTATACTATTTGACATTTTGTTTACACTCTGAACCTTCACTCCGAACTTTTTAGTTAGACTTAAAACGATGTCATACATTCTTTTAAACTGGTCTTGTTATAAAACTATATCGTCTATTCTATTATAAACTAACTTTTGGTTAAGTTACACATGTACATGTCCCTCCGATTTTTAAAGAAAATATGACCGTTGGAAAATAGTCTGACCATTCCTATAAATAGGAGCTCATTTGAAAGAGCTCAAAATAAATTCTTCGTCATTGCTCACACATGTTGTTGAAGTGATTCTAGAGAGAGAAAGGCTCTTATTAACTCCCAAAGCTTCGTGCGACTCTGAATGCTGGTGATTACATTCGAGAACTTTCGGAGATAGGAAGACATATTTTCAGAATACCTTAAAGTTTGAGGGCTTCCTTACTGAGGAAGACAGGGGTTGCCAACTACCTTGAAGTTGAGGGATTGCGGGGATAGCAAGACATAGATTCTGATCTTCATATCAAGGGCTTACCCTGGTGTTGGTAAGACAGACTTGCTTGAAAGTATAAATCAATGGACCTTTATCAAAGGTTGTTGGATACCCTTCTCTTTGGCTTAAAAGACTTATATCTTGTTACATGTAGTTTTACTACATGTTTGTTTCCACTACATATTGTATTATAAGGAAGTATAACATTCTTATATGTCCTTACATGTACTCTGTTTCATTTAAATTCTATATGCTTTAAGGTAGAATCTCATATTGTAATCATTAATTATGTTTCAATTTTCGGATCCATATTTCTGGAACCTACTTTCGGAATCTCTTTCCAGTTTTATGCATGATCATAGGACTTCAAGTTTATAACTTCAATTCCTATCCCTTTTTCATTTGGTGTTAGAGGTGTTGTGAATTTTCTTAGTTTATCTTTTTTAAAAATATCTATTTCCTTTGTTAAAGGAAATTTTTAAATTGTACAATTCACCCCCCCCCCCATCTTGTATATTGAGCATCTACATCATTATTTCGATCCTACAGCAGAAACTAGAGAATTGTATATTGAGCTTGATAATCAGGAATAATATTTTCAGGGTCGCCCTAGATTCTGGAATTGGGCCTGATACTACAAGATTTCCAAGGATTTTTGGGATTTATTTTCTTCTTGTTAAACCACGGGTTTCCAAGGGCATTATTCTAAGAATTTCTCCTGGAATAGATATTTACTGACACAATTCACTGAAATTCATTAATGCACCCCAAAACTGGACCAAAATGGTTTGGATTGATTATTGATCTCATGTGAGAACCTAAGGATCAATAATTTTTGGGAATTTATGGTCACACAATTATTTATTTATTCTTAAAGAATAAAATTTCACATGAACATACACTACAATTGTTGTTTATGTATATGACCACATTGGTGGTGCTGCACTAAGGTCTTCTCACACAATTCTCATTTTTTCATGACACTTTGGTACCTAAGAAAACAAAACCCATTGAATTTTATGGTTGGGTAGAGGCCCCTAATGTTATCATATAATTTTAGTGTCATGGATGGAGTACGAACATGTATGATGTGTGATTTTGGGATGCAGTGATTCCAAAGAAGAGTTTTATTTGTTTTATTTATTTATATATATGATCAACCAAATGGGTGATATTTATTGTATTACTATATTCCATCTTACTTTCATTTATTATTGATTTTTTTCATTTTCTCCTACTAAAATATTTCGAATTTTTGTTTATGATATATGGATTATGTTC
The DNA here is from genome assembly GCA_963277665.1 of Viscum album. Taxonomy (NCBI): domain Eukaryota; kingdom Viridiplantae; phylum Streptophyta; class Magnoliopsida; order Santalales; family Viscaceae; genus Viscum; species Viscum album. Next base: position 632,664,521 of record OY728121.1, read on the forward strand.
CATATTATTACACACTTTGATATGTGGATTAAAGTCCCCCACATCAATACCATAGACCCCTAGTAATAGTAGAAAACCATCGCGGTATGGGGAGAAATGAATGAGATATAATAACTCTTTATTAATGTCACTATTCATTGTGGATAGATGAGGGGAAATTACAATGATATTAGTTCTTACATCTAAAAATTTAATAAAATGTTTTTTTCCATTTACTTCACATCAATTCAAGGACATTTTCTTAGTTCTAACCCCCCAGAATGTATTTTTAAGGAATTTAATATCATTAATACTACTTATTTATTCAATATAGGAACACTTCACGTTATATTTATTTTCTAACATCTCAGAAACATTTAAAATAATTCAATTAAAATTTACCTTGGATATCACATCAACCTAGATTTTTTTTAATGTTTTGACTACTAAAAATCAATTTTAGAGTTTTAAATAACTAAATATGTGTATTCAGCCATTGTAAGATGACCACAACATATATAGATTTTGAATCGTTCATATTTTTCAAAAAATAATTTTTTTATTGTCCTACGATTTCTCTATAATTTGAGGATATTTTCTTAGTATTAACCCATTGATATTTGTTTTTAAAGGCATTACTATTTTAAAAACTACATAATTATTCATTCTAAGAAGAAAGAACATAAAAATGGTGTGTAAACTTCTCAAACATTTTAAATTAATTCATAGATATTTTTGTTGATTTCTAGGAAATATGAGGATGTTTTCTAGATTTGTACCATTTTTTTGAAATTTTAGTGTTCTGAAACACTATTTTTTTGGGGATCCTGATAAATTGAAAGCTCATATTGATGTGGCCTTAACTCCTTCATTTGAAATTTAAATATATGGAATTTTAATATGGTTTCATGTTAATAAGAGATAGTTTTTTTTCTTTTTGATCCCCATAGATGTGTTTTTAAAAGCATTGATATCTTTAATACTAATTATTCAGTCACTAATGATCGCTAGATTTCAGATTGATATTGAATATATAAAGACACATAAAAATTAAATCTAATATTTTATTACTATTATTCAAAATCAATCCTTGGTCACATTCTTTTTTACCATTACAGAAACATTTTAGTGTTTTAGAACAAAAAAAATGGATTTTTTATCTTCATGAGGAAACTATATCTATTATTTTCATTCAATGCTTACATTTTAAAACCCATTCTTGGGTATTTTTCGGATGAATTTACAAAAATACATGTATTTTTTTGATTTATTGATGCATGTTTTTTATGACTATGATATATTTAAAACTAGTTATTAATTAATTATAAAAAAATTAATTGTATTTTTGTGTCATATACTTGAACATATAATAAATAATTCACTGAAATTTCACATATGATTTCATATTAATTATATTTAATTTTATAGGTTGTAACCCTTGATATAATGCTTTATGGGATTCATTGAATGTTTACATAACTCTAATAGAAGTTGGAAGTAAGTTGGAAATAGTAAAGATTGTGAGGGAGCATACTGTATATTGTATATAATAATAATAAGTTATTTATTTTGACTACTGCATGCAGACTATATATCTTTTATAATTTATGTTTAGTTACATGATTCCCGAGTTTTCTAAAGAATCAATGTCTTCAATATGTGAAGATAATAATGAGTCTATTTTAGGGAACTCTAAATTATATATTTTTATAACAAACAAGAGAAAAAAATTATTTATTTACATATTTACATACTAATTGGGTTGGTGAAATTTTGGATTAAAAATAAATTAGTTGTTTCAACTTTTCTATTAAACCAATTGAATATGTTTTCTATATACGAAAATATTTTTTTTCTTTAGGAAAAGTAAAGGTAATGTATATCTTTATATAAAAAGATTGTAAATAACTTATCATGATGAAGAAAATGCAATAAGTCATTGTTAGTGTAGTGAAATAGAATACATTAATTCAATATGATGAAAAAAGTCCAATAGAATAAAAAACGAATATGGATCATAATCTCACATGAAAAACATTATGCTTTGATTTCAAATTATTAATTACAATATAATTAAAAATTTTTTAGGATGGGGATTTATTGAACTGAAAATTAGGTGACTAGTATTTTCATAAGATATATGGTCACTTATGTGTTAAAGGGAAAATGTTGAACCGTGTATTTCAAACCCTATTATCAAACTAAGGATAATGGGTTGAACCTCTCCCCATTCAATGTAATTCTGTATATGATTAATTTTTTTGTTTCATGGTTTATATCTTATATTAGAAGAAAGATGATAAAGGGGAGATACTTTATATAGTAAAATGGAAGATGTAATAGATTGAGTAGTCTTATGTAACAACATTGATTCATGTGGTATTTCTCTTTTTTCTTATACCAAGTATTAACTCACATATAAATTGAGATTAATTTAATAATCCTTACAATGATTTGGATCTTCGACATCATAAAAGAATATAAAATTATGGTTTGAAACAAATGAATGAATCCTGTGAATTTTATTATCATTTGTTTAGAAAATTAGAATGCGATAAGATGACTACTGTGGATGAAAAAATGATAGGATTATGGTGCAGTCAACATGGGGGGTCATGAGAAGTTATTGCATGGGGATTTTTTATAATTATTTCTATTTATAAGATTTTAATGTTTGATGAGGAATGTTTTATTAAAAAATAGGGAATTTATAATATTGTGGAGTAGAATTTATTTTTTATCTTTCAATATAAGCTGATTATGACGTCTTGTTCTCTATTATTAGGGTCATCATAACCTGAGGAGATTTTCTTTCCATCTTTTTCTTTTTTTTCTTCTTATTATTCTCTATTTTTATGGTCTCTATAGTTTAATAACTACTACAAGTTATATTTTAGCAATATAATTATATCTCGTATCTCAATATATAATAAATTATTTCATTTATTTGGTGCTATTAATGATAGAAGCCATGTATTAATGTGGTATATAGAGGATCGTTATATAGTAATCAAAATGTACCATATAGTTGTAATGGATGATAAAAATATGAAACTATTTTATTAGAAATATATCTCAGGATATAAGACATGTATTGAATTCATGTAGATAATCAGGAAAGTTCATGGGATAATGGATATACTATAGTATTGGAGATGTGGATGCATTGAAGAGATGGTGAAAATGATTACAGTTAATGTTTGGTCAGATGAGAGGAACATGAAGCTGTGAGAGACATTGTTATCCAAGGTGTATTAGATAATGAATATATATGAGTATTGCATTCATCAACCTCATTATATTTCTTCAAATCATTTATATATATACGGAATGAAAAAAACAGTTCGTCCAACTATATAGAAACATACTATGCATTATTTTCCACACCATTCTTATAGTGTTCTGAAACCATCATATGAGAAGACCAATCTGATAGTGGGTCATGATATGTGTAAAAACAATAATGAAGGAACCTTGAATTTTTCCATATTTTCTATTTGAAAATATGATATATAATTTTATAAATTCATAGATGAAATTATTTTTCTAATGTAGTAATGTCTAGTTAAAAATGTGTTCTAGAAGCCAACCAATGCGAGAGAATAATACTCTGTATTACCACCTGTTCCCTTGAAAATTATACTAACAAATGATGGTAATGTTTCCATATAAAGATAAAAGACCATTCATTATATTATGAGAAAGCAGTATGTGGACCCAAATTAGAAATTTCTAGACCTTGTTAGTTCTATTAGTACATCATGAATAGCCATGATCAGATCCAAAAAGAATTATAATTTTTGTGATAAAATATTTGGGAGTGTACATAAACCGATATTATCAATATATAAATTTTTGGGAAAAAAGATATATATATATATATATATAGAGAAATGACTATTATAGTAATAGAGAACCTTATTCCATCCAAAAACTAATCTAATTGTGATTTACAAATAGATAAAAATGTTGAATCCCCAGTTTTCCCATTTAAAATTTATTTAGATGCATTTCACTCTAGTAGTTATAGGAAGGATTTAGATAATTTATCTGCCTATAGCCTAAAAAAATTATCTCTAAACGAACGCATAATGAAAATGATCTAATTAACATAATATAATAGAGATATCTATATGGAATTAATACCCCAATGTTGGTGCATGGGAATAAAAGGAAAACATTGGTAATTGATATCCACCACACCAAAAGAAGCATCATTATGATTCCAAAACTTTTTTAATTTTCTAATTAATAGCTTTTTTTTCCTTGTTGAAAAATTTATTAAATTTAATGAATAATTTATATAATTTTTCTTTGTAAATGAAATTGGGATGTATTAGGAATCATCTATTGGGTTTATGCATCTTACTTATTTCTGTGGGGAATGTAAAATTCCAAATGTTTTGTTAAGTGATGAGAAAGGAACATAAAACTAGAAGAGGTGATGTGTGTTTTTCAATATTCCAATTTATAACTATTCATCTATGCGATTAATCCTATAGTCCATGTACATTAGAATTAAGACCATGTAAGGGTTCCCCATCACCATAGTTTAAATTATTTTTATCTAAATTAAAAAATATTCAAGATAGTTAAAACAAGGGTAAGGAAATTGGTCTAGACTTGTGAAATAGAAGTAAAATACATTGATTATTTCATTGGAAATGAGGCATTCAAGGATCATTAGGATTACTGTGGAATTTTGATTAGTCCTAAACAAATAAATATAGAATGGAATAATGTAAAACTACCAACTAGTTTTAAGGGACAAAATGAGAATAATAAAAATATGCATTGGGTTATATATATTAATATGGGTATATTTAATGGATAAGAACATGGAGAGTTCCCATTACAAAATTTTATATTTTATAGTTTGGGAAACAAGTTATCATTGAAAAGTATATTGGTCACATCATGTCTTAAATATCATTAAAAATAAATGATGAATGTTGGTAGATTAAAATATATTAGTTAATTACTGAGAAGTATAAAAATTAAATATCAAATTACAAAAACAATTAACAGATTAAATTATTGGATCGACATAGGTTCTTTATAGTCTATAATAATTATGAAAAAAAGATCATGATTTATCATTTTATTGGTAAATTTGAGGCTCTTTCCAGAATCATAGATGGGTTCATAGATCATAGATAACAATATTTAATACAAATGTAAAGGATCTATATAATGGGGTTGTAACAAATGGTCTTTTAAAGTCTGAGTGTGGTTAGAAGATGATAAAACCATTATGTGATATTTTAATTCAAATTTTGTGATAAAGGGTGGGGTAGTAAATTGAAATGACAAATTTATATACATATTATGGAAAAAATGGGTTATAATTAAACACCCATGAAACTACAGAAAATAAGTTAATAGTCATTGGGAACATGGGATTATAGAGATGAACTAGAATATTATTGAAAATTTTCTTCATGATAGGATAATTTTATAAATAGATTATGGTTACAAAATTGGAGTTGAGATCATTATGGTTTTTATAATGGGTGTTATAGATTATATGTTTGGTAATGTGTTCATGATGGATATCAACTATTTTCTTCTCATCATCTTCTACAAAAATAACTACCACATGGGTGTTTCTAGTTGGAGTGAAGAAATATGAGATCATTTTCCTAGTTTTATTTGTTATATATTATACTTATTTCAATATATCATTGATGTGGTGAGAATAATTTTAGTATACCTAGGCTATTAAAATTTGGAATATGTTATTGGGTGGAAATATCTATTAATACCTCAACATATTTCACTAATAAAGCTAGATAATCATGATTTGTATTACATCCTCTATAGTGTAGTGTTACCAAGGTGGTAATATATATCTATTAATAACTATGATACATATATTAATTATCTTATTTTATAAATTTCATCAAATATCCTAATTAATGGTATTAAATTTCACTAATAGATAAAGATTATAGAAAAACATGATAATAATATTCAAGGTCGTCCATCTTATATAGGTGAATAAAGATGATGTCATTGAAAAAAATATGGTCACACTAGATTTTTAGGAAGTTGAACATAAACTTTATAAAGAGTAATTATAAATCCATGGAATTTTTTTAAAAACATGTAATGAACATTATAATTATTTTAGAGGTAAATGATTATTTTGGAAAGTTCAATTATGTTGGATAAGTGGATGTGACACCTATTGAATATAAGGTATTTTTCAATTTTTATGTAGCTACAGTAAGTAATGCCTCCCTATTTATGGAATCATGTTTTCATTTATTTGTTAGAGGGAAAACTGCAGAATTTTTTCCCCTTTCATAATTTCTTTCTATTATTTATGGTTAGTGTAGATATAATAATTTTTTTCATTATAATTCACTTATTATTGATAAAATAAAACGACACAACGTCCAATAAGGTTTTGAGTTTTTCATGATGATATAAATAAATGAGGTGTTAGTAGGTTTGAAAGACATGGTACATAACTCGAGGATGTTGTATCAACAACCATAGAAGCTCATAGAATTTTCCTTCATGTAGACAATGTAGTTTTTTGAAGAGGTAATAATTGATAAGGATATGGGGATGTCTGTGATGGGTGATTATTTACTATGAGGGGATGTTTTCTAATTATAGTTTTTTTTTCAGTTTGGTCTTATGGTTAAGGTTTATGTTATGAGAAAAATGGAATGTAATGTGTTATATGGATTCAAATGGTTTATTTTCTTTAACAAATGATTATTGGGAAGTATTTCACCTTGGACATAGGATTCCCCATCCTTGGGAGGATTCTTATTATATTTTATTTCTCTATTTCTTTATTTTTGTCAATTGATTCATGACTATTTAGTGTAGTCACTTCTACTGGATAGAATTTATCTATAGATTTCACCATATTCCCCCACTATAGAATCCACATTTCATTTAAATAATTGAGAGTCCTAATGTGGGAAAATAAAATGTAAATTTAAAAATAATTGTAGGGGTATTTAGATAAAATTTAATATATGATGTCTATATTTGAATATGGATAGTGGTATTTTTTTTATTGTTAGAAATATGTTAGAAAACAAAATCCCAAGCGGGACATTCTTACAACCACATGTTGTTTGGGACATTTTTTCATTGAAAATATTGATTATATTTTCTATTAATTTAGTATTCTTTGAATTTAAATTTAAGAGTATGTAAATGTATATAAAATGACTACATGTTTTTTTATAATAAATTTAAAAATTAAATTGGTCGTGTCATGATAACCAATTTCACATTGCTAATAAGAATGGTTCTTGAAAACATGAAATGTAATATATCATAATAATTATGGGAGACTTAAAAATATTAATCATGAGGACTAAAAAAGAGTTTAATATTCCATTTATATAAAAATTTCACATTTTAAAGATGCATTTTATGTCATCAGGGTGAATATAGAAGAGTGCAAGACCCTACAAAACAATAAATTAAACTAGGAAAGGATATTAAATAATATTTTCATATGTTTTGTATATAAAGGTATAATATGGTAGTTTTTGGAAACAATATATATATGGTTAAACTATATTTAATGATTATATAATGAATGTATCTACAATGTAAAATAAAAGTGTTCATTATGAATAAATCTTGGATGATTCAAGTGTTTTTAGAGATGAATCACAAATATCAAGATATGTTTTCCACAAAAATTTTCAAGTTTTATTTCATTTATTTTCTCAAAGAAATAATTTTATTGTGAAGAAATTTTCAACACCAATACCTACATAGACATAGAGAATACATTACATAGAAACCATCCTTTCATTTTTGGAAAGATAAAGTCACAAATTGATTCTATTTTTCTAAAATCATGGATTAAATTGATTTTTTGGAAGTACTATGATGGGTTTTTAGTTATATCAATAGTTAGTAACTAATATTTCAAATTTTATTTGATGGGATCTTATGAGATTTAATCCAGTACATTGATTTAAATTCGATGTTTATAGAATACTGTATTTTTAATGTCATATTTAAAAAAATTAGAGTTTTTTATTAAAAATATAGAAACACATAAGTTTTAGATAGTGATATATAGAGAGATAATCACTCACATAAGAAGAAATAAGTGACATGATATCTAGTGGAATATAGGATCAAAAATATTTAATTATTCAATTTCCAGTAATGTTAATTAATGCATGTGAGGTAGAATTACATTATTGTCTAGGACATGAAATTATATTATGTTTCGTATATTATGGGAGATTTGGAATTGATGATTAATGTGTTATAGATAACAAAAATAAATCGGATTGATTCCTTGTTTGTTATATTTTTAAATATTTAACTCCATGTATTTTATATCATTATCTTTATTAAAATAAGTGAATGAAATAGAGGAAGATGTCATATAGCTTAGTTGGACATTAGATCATCCAAAAGTTGTTATCAAACGTTAGTGAAGTAGTTATTTCTTAGAATATCAAAAATACATTGATATTTGATCCCTATATATATCCCATTTTGGGTGAACATAGTAAAATTGTCTGTTTATGATTATTATTAATTATGGATTCATTATATTTCAATAAGAATAGGATCAATGTATTTTGAAAACTAGAACACTCAATCCAATTTTTTATAAATAATTACTAATTCAAATCACAAATTAATTAAACACCACTATTAGGTCATTCAACGAGACCTATAGACACAATAATATACAATCAATAAAATAAAAAAACCACATAAAAAATATTATTTTATTCCTTTAATGTAGAATATTAAAAATTAGTGATAAATACATTTCATAATTTTAATAGAAATATAATTATACAATAATAATCGGTAAAAAATTAAATTGTAGATGAAAATTTTACATTATGTGGTCTTCAATAAATACCATTGCATAAAAAATTATTGTAATAAGAAATGAAAATATTATTATTAAGGAATAAATATTATATGATAAATATATTTAACCATTAGAGAAAACTATTTGAAATAAATTTTTAATATTGAAGGGAATATATAGGGTATTAATGTGAAATAAGATCATTTTAATGTGTATGGTATCTATTAAGATTATATAATTTAGAATAGTAACATAACAATTAAAATAATAAGGTGATCATTATGGGAATCAATTTAAATCCCCATATAATTAAAAAACCACAAATATAAGAATATCTAAAATGTTTTCACATAATTTAAAATAAGAAATTTAAATTTTAAAATCATCTAACTCAAATAATGTAATTATTTTTGGTAATTAATTTTATTATTAATAATTAAATTTTAGTTTTTTATTTTGAATTTAATCATATTTAGATATTTTTTCAAAATAAATTAAAAAATTCGACACATAATTTAATCCACAGTCGAGAGACTTTTATTATAATATTTTCTATAACATTCATTTTAAAGTGAATAGTAAAACAATACTTTTATATACACATTATGCTTTATGAAATTATTTCATATAAAATTGGATTATTGATTTTATAATGTTTTTATTACCTCAAATATGATTAAAATTTTATGTTATTATTAAAAAAATATTAAATTTAATTTCTAACCATATAATTTATTTAATGATTTTCAAATCATGTTTTTCTATTAAAATTTGTTTTTTATTCAATTGAATTTTTTTTTTGTAAAATTTATTACAATTATGAATTTTAGTGTTTTTTGGGTTTATAAATAATGAAAATATATTTTATAGTTAATATTTTTTACTTTTAACAAGGAGAAACACTATTGAGTGTCTGGATCATAAATTATATTCATTATTTTATATCCCAATACTCTTGTATGTTAGTGAAAAACACCCTATCACACCCCTTATTTAAAAATAAAATCAAAATTCTGATATACTCTAACATACACATATTACCCACCTAATACTATTACACTTATTATGTAAATTAATGTTTCACAACACCCCACATTTCCATGGTGTAGGACACAAAGGAAAAAATGTGTCTTCTTGGAAGAGATATCATACATTATATATATCTTTTCTTTTATGTTTTTATAATTTTTATTTTAAAATGAATCCTCACTCAAATAAATATCAATAAAAAATTATAAAATTAATTCTATTATATATATATAATTAATAAATACTCTAAAAAGTATATATATCTTATTTATCAACCACACAACATGTACTTTACATTTTTTTATAGTGGTCTATGATTTTTTATTGAAACATTATTATATATTTATATAATATTTTGTGGTGTGGAAAATGGGAGACATTCATAAAATTTTTTAAATAATTCAATAAATTATCTAGAATATAATATATTAAAAATTATGCAATTCATTAATGAATATGATGAATCATTGATATCTAATAAATATATCCCCTTATTAGAAAATTAAAATCATAGTTTGTCTCATGAATGAGGGCTTACCCTATGAGTGGAATAATTTATATTCATTTTTCTAGCATCAAACTGATCACAAAAAATGAATTTGAATAAAATTTAATATAAATAAATAAAACCCTTGTATAATTGAGTTGAACCCCATTAACAATGGTTAAAAAATTGCATAAACCCTAATTACATAGGGAACCTAGGAGAATTTGGATGTCATGTTCATGTTCAATAATGGATCATCAATGGAGCCTTATAAATACATTATTTTTGATGAAAATTAATATAAATATAATATTGGACTTGAAATTTTATTCTTTCTCAATCAATTAATAATTTTTGTGAGGATAATTTAGTTGTGCCACATACTTGTTATGTCAGTCAATGAGTAATTTATTTCTATCAGTCATTAATATAGGTTTTTAACTATATAGTGATTTTCTTTGGTTCATGGGGAAGGATAAAATATGGGTTTCCAGTCGAATCCCAATATATGAAGCCCCCTTATATTGTGTCGTGTGCCTTTCGACATGACATTAGACTATCGATCACAACCAACAATAATTTATTGGATATCTAGAGAACTCGATCCCAATATCCTATCCTCATCCAACACATAAACACAGACACACATAAGAACACACACTAACTCAAAAACACACACACACACACACACACTCTCTCTCTCTTTGTTTTTCATTAATTCAATCAAAGTGTTGTTAACCTTTGCTCTTCTTGATAATTAGCGACAACAGTGATAGGGTTTTAATCGAGTGACGTGGTGTGTGTTTCTGGTAAATGATAATGGAAATCATGATGAGGGATGAAAAAATGAGTGACTGATTAGTGGGGTCATCAACTAGGGTTTACAATGGTTAATGAAGTATATGAAATGATGTTGGGGACTGATCATAATATACAAAGATTTCTATATATATATATATATCATTTAAATAATACTTAGTCCTATATCATTCGTCACATGCACTAAAATGAAAGATGGATACATTATAAAATTAAAATAATAATATTTAAAAAATAATTATGATAACATATATGTTATCAATATTTCAAATAAAATATTAAAGTTATATAATTTATATAATTTGAATTAAATAATATCTGAAAACAATAATGTACAAGAATATCACTTATAAATAAAAGTAGTTTATCGTTCTATTTTATATTTTATAGAATTGGTTATATGTATAATTTTTGAAAATATAATTGGATAAAGTTAATTTTATTTTGGATTTTAAAATATAAAAAATGACCAACTATAAATTTAATATTATTTTATGAAATTATCAATTTTTAGTCAAAAATTCAGTTTTTAAGAAGAATATTGTTTTGATGAATTTATCAATATATGGGATTAAGAAGGAAAGTAAAAAACACATTTAAATGATCACATATTAAATTATGTAAAGGAATTATTAATTTTAAAATATTATATTGACTCTCAAAATCCATAACCAATATTTTTAGAACTAAGGTAAAATTTTATGTTAATAAATAATTTTTTATATATTTTCTTTTATTTAATTAATATTCTAGAAAATTATGTAATAATTTTTTACAATTTCATAAAAATTTAATTTTATTTAATATAAATAAGTTTCAGTCATAATAATTATTGACATTAAAAATATTAACTCACATAGTTTTCATGCATAAAACATGAATATAATAAAAATAGTTTTTAAACGTTATACATGATTATTTTGATAATATGAATTATTAATCATAGTAATTTTAATTAAAAATATTAGTACACTATATATTATTATAATATTCAAAATTTTTTGTATTATAAATATAAGTAAATATCATTTTATTTAATTAGCATTGGTGAATATAAAAGTTAACTATGAAAATGTACACATGGGGAATATTGATAGTGAATGTATATAATAGAAAATAACGTAGAATGTCCCCAACATTAGTGTATGTGGATATTTTCCACCATATAACGGCCCAAAATCCATAATTTCTATGTATATGGGTCTTTAATCTATAATTATGTGACGAAATTGTTTAATTAGTTATGTTAATTCCAAAACTACTCTTCAGATCACTTATAAAAGAAAATAGTTACATCCCTTCTTTACAGGATCATATATTCTAATTTCATTATGTAAATCTCTCTTAAGAACCATATCCTTTGGTTATCCTCAATTTTCCCATACCATTCATTTCCATGGATAATTCACTTGCAAATCGAAGCTCCCAACATGAATATTACTCCACTCTTAGTATTTTATTATTATTTTTACACTTTTTAACATTCCCAATTTTTTTAATATAATTATGTTATTGTCTTATATATAGTGAAATTTAATTATATAAATGTATCAAAAAATATTCATTACATTATCATTATTTTCTATAAAAAAAATGCATCAATCATGTGTTTATGCAGACTATCGCCTTCATGACATGATGTTGTTCATTTTTCCTCACATACTTTTATAGTTGGTATGAAGGATGAATTTTACAATTAATTATTTTTTTATGTCCCATATACCACATATAAATCATCATATATTACATTTATATTTATTCCATCCGTTCAATGAAGAATGAGATCATTAATAAAGCGTTTGTGTAGACTACTACCTCTTTGAATGAAATTTCTTATTTATCTAAAAAAACATAACATGTATAGACCTAAAATTGTGATTAATGAAGAAATATTATGTTTATAAAATTATTTTAATTATTAAATGATATATTTTTATATACCATCACTCAAAAAATCTATTGGGACATGGGATCGTTAATGGCTTGTACCTACAGACAATCGCCTCAATGAATGAAATTGTTCATATATTAGAATCACCCATCCATAAAGGTTGTCAAAATTTATTTTTTAGAGATATAATATATATTTTTCTATATAATAAATCTTTCATACAGATTCGATCATTATGACATTCATTTGTAATGGTCAATTAACCACATGCAAAAGTGATGTTATAATGTTTTTATAGAGAATGAATAAGTAATGTAATATTATATAAAAAAATAAATCTTAATTATTATATGATTTTTAATGGTTCTATATTTAAAATATCAATAACCAAATATTTTAAAAATATATCACGTCTATTCATTAAAAATAGGCAAAACATTTTTATCTTTAGGTTCATTATCAAGAGTCATAAGTAAAAAATATAATGGAATGAAATTATGACATTAGAGGATCGATATTAAAAACCATAGGTAATATAGGAATTATTGAATCCCTATAAATTATTTGGGATCACCATTAAAATTATAAATCATGTTCTAGACAATTATAATTTTTAACAACGGATGTTAATAATATTATATAATCAACCACTATATTCATAGTACATAATTATAAATAATGTGTATAAAAGTGTTATATTTATGAATAAGCTTATGAAAAACATGATTTAGTTAGTTATGGTATTTTTAAATCTTATTAGAGTGTTATCAAATTAGTAGGGATATAAGGTAATGCATTTTTATCTCAAACTTCCTTTATTGATAAAAATTTTACCTTATGAACCAATTTACATTCAAAAGCTATATATTCCACCAAATTTTTATGTTATCGTGAAATATATATTATTCAGGGTATTTGATTTTAATTTTAAAGGTATTTACCCTCCTCTATATTTGATTAATTTTCTCTATCAATTCATAATTTTTTTCTTCACTCAAGATCATTTCCCCTTATTTTTGAAATCACTTCACAGTTTTGAACATCCAAATAACTTTTTCCTTCCATTATCTTTTAAAATGAATGATTTTATTTTTATATGGGTATTTTAATTTTCATACATAACATATTCTTATTTTATAAAAAAAAACATCAAATAAAAGTATGGTGTTGATTAGAATAACACATATTCTTTCAAATGTATATTTTCCCAACATGTCCATGTTTTACATATACAATGTTTGATCTATAACGCAAATATTTTTCAACTCAACTGAACATCATGTTTCCCATCATTGATTTTTAAATTAATATCTTATTATCATTTTTATTATTTTTTATTCATAAATATATTTTAATGGAATTTCAAGGTTTTCCACATGGAATGTTATTAAATAGGTTTTCCTTTCAAGTAATGTTATTAATGATTTCAAAATACTTCCTTAAACATATTTTTAAATTTATTTACAACTAAATTTAATTTATTTAATTTAATTTAAATTAATATCTTGTTTAAAATTTTCAAATGGGTTATTTTCAACAAATGGAATCTTTTTTTCACGATTCCATGTGAATGTATCCTTCTATCCCCTTTCCTTTTTTAGAGTCTTAATCTCTATGATTTTGCCTTTTCAAAAATAAAAAGTACATTCCATGTAAAATAATATCGCCATTTTATTTTTTTTTCAATTTAAAATATTAATTCTTATTTGAAAAGCAATTTTCTAAATACTTTTATGGTTATTCTTTAACTATGTTGTATACGTGATAAATGGTAATCCTCTATTGATTCCATTCACATTATTTATTAGGATGGATAATGAAATTAGATTTTAAATATGTGGAATGATCCATCACTAATTTTTTTCCTAATCAAAAACATTTATCATATTTATATCCTTCCAATTACATCATTTATGAATGGCTTATATTCCATTACTTTGATATTTTGGTGTTTACCTACGTGACATATACATAATTTTTTTAGAGTGTTTTTTTCTAAACTGTAATACTTTAACACTATTGTGTAAATACCATATTAATAATCATATATAATTAGTTTTATTTACCAATAAAAAGTTCTCAATTCAATTTATATTAATTTATTTACAAAGGATTAAAATATAAATATTTTTTATATAATTACGAGGGTATTATTTTTGTAAATTTAATTTTGAGACATGTAACCCATTTACATTACTTCAGTTATTTATGGAATGATGTTTGATTTTAATGTGGAATACATATATATGTACTTGTTATGTGATGGATGGGACCATAATTATATATATCCCTAGAGTGACCTCGTTAATGATTTCATCTCTTGAGATAACATGTTTCGTAGGTAGTGTTACCTTTAATATGTAGGAGTGGAAAGTTATACTAGACATATATATTATTCAAATGAGATAAATAACCTTGAGTTATGCTAATGATGTCATGGTTAGGTTATTTCCACATTCAATTAATGCCATGATCATATAATATGATCAATATTATTCTGAGATATTTTGTTTTCATTTTATATCTCTTGATTTCATTATCATTATGATATCATGTTACTCTTCATGGAATGTATATGTTCTCTAATGGTTATCCTTTATTTATATTATTCCCTTACTGAGCACCTGATCTCACCCATTCTTATATTTCAATTTATACAGGTTATGAAAAAACATTATTAAATAAGCTAATCCAAGAAGGGTATCATTAAATTAGAATTTTTTAGGGACATTATAGACTCATAATGGATTTATTAGTTTATTTTATAGTGGATAACTAAATATCCCTTTGATTAGAAGATGTAATATTTAATATTTATTGATGTTCATTAATTATATAAAAATATAAACTCATTGTAAATAGATTGTAAATGTGTGAAATATGTTTTAATCATTGCTGTGTATCAAAGATAGTGTTTTATGTTATTAGTTATAGGAATCTGATCTGGGAGCACAGGTCTAAGGGTGCTACAATTAGATTTAGGGGAGTTTTCATATGACTTTAGGGGATAGGATGTTATGAGTTGGAGATAATTTTTGATCTAATAATTACATTATAAGTTGATATGTTTAGGATGATCATTTTCTCAGACATTTAGATAAACCATTATGTTTATATTATTGAATATTTTATATAGTTATTGGGATAATATAACATTACTATAATATCTTTTTATAAGCCTATGTATAGGAGCCTTTAGAAATTTTGATAAATTAGAGTTTCTTTTGTTTTCATTGAAATTACATCTGAAAATAGATACTGTAAAGTGGAAATTTTTTTTGAATTGTTACCCCTAGGGGTAACAACCATAAAATTTGATGGTTTGGTATATCTCATTCATCATTCTGGAGCATTGTGAATGGTCATAATTTCATTCTTAGCTAAACAATCATGTTGTTTATTAATTTATTAATTAAACAATATTACAAAATCATTATGAATTATTTGAACATATTATATTATTAAAGTTAACTCTTTCATAGATTGTTATTGTAAATTGACCTAGGATAACATAAATTGAAGCTAAAAGCTCATAATTTAGTGTATTCACATCACTTATTAATAATTTCTCTAAAGCTCATTTTTTTACCTTTTTAAATTTACAAATTTATGTAATTTCATACATAATGTTTTAATGTAATGGAAGGAGTAAAATAACTGAGATAATAATGAATTCAAAAAGAAATGTGATTTTTTTCTAACATGAAATGTATTATCACATGAATTGGGGTTAGAAATATTTTCAATATCCCAAATCCACTATAATTAATTATTATTAATAATGTGAACACAATTTAATTACCTATCACACTAAATATAATACGCATAAAGTCTTTAAAAATTCAGGTGATAATGATGTTAAAGGAATAAATGAAAAAATTTCCTTCATGTTCATAAAGTGGGAAGAATAACATTGGGAAATTTATCTATAGAAATAGAAAATGTTTAATTTGTGGAAAAGGGGGATGAAAATAATATATCTACTAATGAAAAATTAATCATTCAGTTTACTCGATAGGGGAAAAATATTTACATTCTATTTTTACAAATGATGTTAATGTAGACATTTCATTTAAAATTTTATCCTAATTTTGTTGTTTATTTTTAAAGATCCCTAAATTATGTTTAAAAAAATTCTAGGACCCATTTTATTGATAGATGGGAGAATGTAACGTTGTCGTAATTCAGTATGTATATTTTTATCTTTTAAAAAACATTGATTTAGATATATTTCTTCACACTCATTAAGAAAATGTAATGATATGTGACTAAATCAAAATAATAATATTTTGAAGTTCATTATGATAAAATATATGGTATATAAAAATTAAATAAGATATTAAATTTCATTAAAAAGAAATTTTTTATAAAATATTGTTATAAATTCTTCATTTCTTAGAATGTCAATTAATAAAATCAATTAAACATTATATTATGTTACATTATCCTAAAAGTGATATATATAATTTTTATAAATATAATTACATATAATTAAATATATATCTTATTTTATAAAATCAATAATTAATTAACATAAATATTTGAACAATTTCTTAAAATAAGAATTTTTAGTTGAAAATATAGTTTTTACCAATATAATAATTTTAATTTATTTATTTTTATTTAAAAGAGTCCTATAAGTTAATATAAACATTTTATATATAAAATTTTAAATTAAGAAAAACTATTAAGAATTTCAAAATATTATTTGGTTATAGAGAACCAGTAGCCAACATTTTTAGAACTAATGAGAAGGCTTTCTATAATAATGAAAATTGTTTTATGTATTTTTGTTAAATTTATTTATTTTTTAGAAAATATATAATTACATGATTTTAGTGTCCCACAGTGTTAATATGAATTATTATAAATCATTTTAATTCATAAATTTTTTTTATTAATAATTTTAACTGATACATAAATTTTTTGATAAAAGAAAAATTATCTTAAAAATTGATTTAAGCATTATGCGTGAATATTTTAAAACTAACATTTACTATTAATATGACATTTAATTGATAAAGTTTTCATATTATCTTGGTAAATAATGCTCAAATTGGTAGTAAATATCAATTTTAATCAATAGAATCTTATTTAATTATCAATGGTGCAAGTAAATGTTACCTTTGAAAAATTAAACAAGGGTATAAGGAAAATTGAATGTACAAGGCCCTTAATCACTCAATTATTCCCCCAAAATTAGTGGTTTAGAAGATATTCATCCATATAATTTCTCGTACACCGTTATTTAAATTTTTGTGTGTATTCGACTTTGAATATTGAAATTTTATTTTCATATGATGTTGTTATTTCAAAACTACCCTACCCTTCACATTTAAAATGCTACATTTAAACCCCATCATTAAAAACCCATAAATTCAAATTAATTTCTGAAAATTTGATAATTTTTTTACCCTATATCCCAATCCTAATAACCATATACATTTTCCACCAATAATTAACATATTCCCTTCATTTGTAATGATAATTCCAAGAAATTTTTTCGCCCAACATTAGTATTACACTCATCATAGTATTTCATTTAAATTATACCCTTCCTAATTTTAGATAATGTTTTTAATATATTTAATTATTAATAATATATAATCTCAAATTTGATAAAATTAATTTAACACAAATTATTAATTACTACCATATCATCCACTAAGAAACAATGCATTGATTATGGATATGTGTGTAATACCACCTTCACAACATGATGCGGTTCATTTTTCAACACCAACAATAATGGTTGTTATAAAGGATAGTTTTAATTAGTACTTATTTAATATTTAAATTATAAATTTATTAAATTATCACATTTTACATTTAAATTCTTTTCATCAATTCGATATGGAATGAGATCATCAATCAAGTGTATCTGTGGGATTCCACCTCTAGAAACGACGTGTCTTATTTATATTAAAAACCCAATTTTGATGGGTATAATATTGCAATTAATAAAACAATATGAATATTATAAAATTTTTATAATCATAAAATAATAAATTTTCAAATACCGCCACTCAGTCTATCTATATAGAAATTTGTTTGTTAATCATGTGTATTTTCGAACTATAGCCTCTATGAATGCTGAATTCCATCAATCAACACCACCCATAATAATTTATTATAAGAATATATTTAATTGATATAGATGAAATATATTACATGTCTATGATTATTTAAATATTCTACTACAACTATATAATGGTTCTTTCTTACTCATTCAATGAAAAAAGCGTGCTTTTGTCCGTGCCTATTTATGAAAAACATGAGAAATGTTCCAATGTAGTTATAGTGGATGATTCATTAATTTTATATAATTTTAATGATAATTAATTTTAATATATTAAATATTTTTTTATGGTTTTATAATGTTAACATCTAATCATGTTAATAATATATCGTCTCTATTCATTAAAAATTTCTGAAATAAGTTTTCTCTAGATTTAACTTCAAGAGTCATAATTAAAATATTGTCTAATTAAAGTTCAAAATTACGAAATATAAATTATATGTAATAAAAAATATTTTAATAATGGAATTTTTTATCATTAAAAATTAATTAACATTAACATTACAACGATTTTTAAATACAATTAAATGTGTTAATACCCGAAGTTAAAAATAATCTATAATTAACCACAATATTCATAGTAAAAAATTATAATTAAAGTATATAAAAGTGTTATATAAATGAAAAGGTTACTACATATAGGATAAATGTAGTAATATTTTTTACGTTGATTTAGTGTGTGATCAACTTAGCCGGAAAATACAATAGCGATTTTTTTCTCAAACAACCTTCATTCAGACAATTTTAATTTTTAGGCCAATTTACTATTATTTGGTGTATATGATGATGAATTTTTATTTTATAATTAAATATCATATATTTAGGGTATTTTAGATTTATTTCTGATGTTGTTATCCATCTAGGGTTTTGATCAAAATGTTTCTAATGTTTTAATTTTTTTCTCAAGGTATTTCCTTTTTCCTATGACTCATGATATCTATTATCGATTTTCTTCGTCCAATTATATTTCCCCCTAAATTCACCATATAAAATGGTAAATATAATTTTAATCTTTAGAAATTATTTTTCTTCATTGATTTCCCCATTTTATGAAACACTAACTCAAATAAAATCATGATATTGGTGATAATAAGTCATATAAATTCGAATGGATATTTTTCTCCCATGTCTATGTTTTATATATTGATATTGTGGTATATAACCCAAATATTTTACACCTCATGTGACCTTCATATTTCCCTTAAAATATTTTTAAATTAAATTTTTTTATATTTTTACTTTGTCAGTCTCGAAAATGTTTTTAATGGAAATTTAATTCTCTCCACATATATATTTTCCAAAAATGTTTTCCATTTATTCAATTTATAATAGTTTTAAAAAGTATTCCATCAAGAATATTTTAATGTTATTTGAAAATAAATTGAATATAATTATAAATTTCATAAAATATTATATTTTTAATATTTTATATATGGGAAATTCTTCATTGAATTAATCACATCAACATGTATCAGTATGAACATATCTAAAATATCCATCCTAAATTTATAAGTGACACTATCATATTTTTGGAAAAATTTTTTTATTTTTTTATTTAATAAAATATTAATTATTAAAAGATTTTAAAGGAATGGTATATTTTTTAATTTCAAATAAATCTTCACTATTTTTTTATAAGTGTTATTCATATATGTGGTATGATTTATCAAGGGTATTATTCATATGAAACCACACAAAAACATTATATTGATGGATTAGAAAATTCTAAATTATATATATCGGATGATCCATCACTAATTTTTTCTTACTTGATCACTCACATGAATTGGAATGATTTTCTACCAATTCCTTCTTTTATGATTGTACATTCTTCTATTACATTGATTGAATGGTGTTAAACTAGTTACCTAAAACATTGATTGATTGGAGAAAATTTTTTCTAAATACTATATCATTTTACTATAAAGTGTAAATACAATATGAGTAATCATGTTTATTGATAGGTATATTCATAGAGTGATTCCTAATTTCAGTGGATTAAAATTTATTTTTCATGGGTATCATATTATGATTGTATATATAATTAAGAATTATTCCGTTGTGTGATTCCATTTGAGAGATATGTAACCCATTTTCATTACAAGGATGATTTATGGTTTAATGAATTATTTTCAGTTTCAAAAATATGTATGTTAATGTGATGTTATAGGTGGTCGAATAATTTCACATTCCTATAACACATTTGATAATGTTTCACAATCATTATATAATATGGTGCATTGGTTGGATCCTAGCAAAATATGAGAGTGGGAAGTTAGCCTGGACAAATATGTTAGGCCAATTAGGCAAGGATCTTTTACATTTTTTATGATGTCTTATCAATATTGTTTCAACATTAACATGATTACAATCACATATCATTTGATCATTCATATTCCATGATTGGATGATATCATTTCCCATGTATTAGTAATGTGCTATTAATGATATCAGTTTACACCTCTTGAAATTTATTAGTTGTATCACCATTTTGATTTACTTTGATTATGTCTTTACCAAGAATAAAATCTCACCCCTAGTTATGTTAATATTTACATAGACCATGAAATAATATATTTAGGATTTTCTTACTATAATTATATCATTCATCGAGAATGAATAGGCAATTCTAGAGACTCGTTATGGATTAATTAAATTCTATATAGTTAAAACAATGTCATTTTGATGAGGAGATCTACAGATATTAGTTATTTATTTTTCATAATTATATAAAAATATAAAATAAATTTACCATGTACTGTAAATGTTTGAAATAATGTGTAATCTTAGATTTTTTCAATTATGGTGTTTTATGTTATGTGTTTACATCGCCAAATCTAAGAGCGTATTGTTGGGGTGATATAATGTAAGGTTTAATATCGATTGTGGATGTTCTAAATATCGACATTAGATACAATTCTTTATTAAATATATGGTTTATGCAATAAAATATAGTGATCACGTGAAATATAAATCAATTTGGGATCTTCTTTATGTAAGAACTCTGAGAGGGGGTATAGGGGTGTGTGTATCTTTATTCACACTGATAAGAACGTTTCCCATACTCTTGGCTATCTAGGACGTATAGATATTGAACCACCATTAGATGTAAAAAATTAATTATCTCATTATCTTATCATGGATCACAATTAACAATAAATATGGACATGGTAATTAAAAAATACACATGACACATATAAGGATCATACAGAAGGATATGTGTCAATGTACCAGAATCAATTGTAACGCCTCGACCCCAGTTACCCAGAGTCGGTGCTTTATTACGTAACATTGGAATGATCACAAAGATCATGTCTTGAAAGACCGATTAGTTTAGTATCTTTGAAACACTAGATACATTCATATGTTTTACATTACATCATAAAGTCATACAAAACTAAAACAACATCTTGTCTTCATATCCCCTCATATTATCCCTTCAGGTCATTCATAAAATACTTCTTCACATCCTGGAAAAATTAAAACATTGAAAGGGTGAGCTCAGATTCTCAGTAAGGATAACAATATAGCGGAAGATTTCATAAATAAACATAAACATTTAAGGCATTGTATAACTGAATCAAAAGCCTTTTAATCATTATATTCAGCATAATATGGAAAAAAAAAGAAATAATTCCATTTACTTATTCACATGGATATTCTACTAGTAGAATAATCACATGCAATATCAATAGCCACTTTCATAATGATTGAATGCATAATGCCAGACTATCATTACCATGTAGCCAAGGCCTCTTGAAAAGACTACAAATAAGATTTTGGCAAGGCCTCGTGCCAAGACACTAGTTTATCTCATTAGACCTACCGATGCATCGAGGAGCTATAGCAGGCTCCCCCTGTCACTTATTAAATCCAATGAATTCTTCTTATGAACAGGTTTAAACATATCATAAACCATAACATAATCATATCACATAAAACATGCATAAAGGAAACTTAACTTTTCCACATTTCAATCACAAGATTTCAATACAACACATTGATATAATGAAAACATTATCAAAACCATTTTCAAGACCAAAATAAAATAAAATTAAAACATGGTATTTTTTTTCATTTTAGAAAAAATTATAGCTTTTAGATGAAGCCGAAACTCAAATAATGGTCACATTGGAGAAGAAGTCGTTGTCGCCACATTTGTACGACAAAAAAAACATTCCCTTTTTTTATATAGTAAAATGTGTCGTATAAAAAAGATTCTTTTGGAATGAACTTAAAAGTCAAAGGTTTTTGTACACCATAAAAAAGAAAGTTGTGTATAAAACAATATATGCCTCAATGAAAGGAGATTGAGAAGAAGTCCCTTACAATGATGATTATTTTTAAATAAAATAGATATATTATGTGTATTAACTATAAGTACACATAATGAAAGTAAAAATACAAGATAGGACATAATAATATCATGAAATTATTTGAATGTATGAGATTAACCCAAAGAACAGAAATTGGGTTAAGAAGTTCCCTATCCTCGTGTCTGACTTGATTCGATCATTCTTTAATCTCCTGAATAACAAACTAGAGTTAATTTATACTTACGTAAGAACCTTTTTCATCTTCATTATTCCTTTTATATCACTTATTACCATGTTATGAACATTATGTAATTATTTATGTTAATAACGGCCATTTTGTCGATCTTTGGTACTTGAGTCAAAAATAAACATCTTATAATTACAAGTTATTCATTTGGTAAAATATCCATTATATCCAGAATTATATTCATGATGTAGATATAATATATATAATATATATCTAGTATATAAATGCATTTATAATTTTACATAACATTTAAAGGTAAGAAATGAAATGCACGGTTCATGGAGACGGTAAGCCGTACGTACGCATGAACGCTACTTTCATTTCTATTTCATATTTAATGGAATGAAATTATAATGATATAAAGGTATATTATAATTCCAGTACAATATAATATGTTATATAATTTAATCCATCATTTATACATCCTACATATGGAATTAACGATTCAAATCACTTTCATGGGGCGGTAGTCCGCACTTCCTAAAATGAAATTATCGTGTTTACCCATTAACAGAAATCATAAAGGTATGCCATAAATGAAAAATAATTAAGCATAAGAAAAACCAAAACATAATATATATCATATATAAATATAGTGACATCTTAATTTCCACCATGAGAGGTGTTAAATGTAGATTGAACAATCATCATTTCGTGAGGCAGAAATTCACCAACCACAAAAACAGTATGTTATTTAACCATTAGGTGAAGGTGTGTGTAAGTGTAAATAAAATAATTATAATAAAAAAATCCTAGTATATATAAGATACTTTTTTTTTGGTACAAAATAAAGGAATAAAAAGAGTTTAAGGGGTTGGAGAAGAAAAATAAAACAAAATAACATAATAGAATACATTACCTTAAAATCGGGTAGCTCTTTTTGATTTGAGCCAAAGGCTTCCTTGGGAGGACTTCTGCCCAATGTAAGGCTTCTAGGGGTAATAGAGGTATGTTGAGAGAGTATTTGGGTAGAGTTTGGCCGAGCCAAATGGCTTTGAAGGTTTGAATAATTGGTAGTGGTGAGGGTCTTTTATAAGAGGAGAAGAGGGGCACACTTGGAAAGTAATGAAATGTTACATTATTATGAAGTACTTTTCTGATTTCAAATGTCCCAAAATTATATATTTCAATGAAAATGGGATAAGGGTTCGAATTATACTCATAAAATAGGTTTTTGACATATGTATATATTATATTTTACATTATCTTTTCATTTTATTTAAATCGTTAATTAATGAGGTAATCACTACATCATTATAGTGTCATAATAAATTTAATTTATATAAGGTCTAAAAATTATAAAAAATTTACCATGATGTAGGAAATAATTTTAGATTTCCAATTAATATTTATAGTCTAAATTTTAACTTATATAACCCCATGTAATAATTTGTTTAGTAAAAGAATAGATGTTTGTGACAATTTTATTTTTACATTAAATAAAAAGTTAATAATGTCATTTTCCTACCCAAGTGGATCCATGGGGTCCCCAAGTTTACCCATGGATTTTCATGGTCAGCCATGACTCATACAATAAGGGTTGGACAAGTTGAAAGATATTTTCAGATTTTTATAATATCATTTTTAACATAAATTTCACTAATTAAATTTAATCGCGATTAATAAAACTTAAAAGTTACTATTCACCAAAAAATTATTTTAATCCCATTGAACATAATTTTACTTCCTATTGACATTGATGTAGGTTGGATTTTGGAAATTCAAATCACAGAGGTGGTAAAATTTCAATTAAATGAAAAATCAGTTTTTTAACTACCAGTTAGTGGTTTCACTATTCATAAAAAATCAATGTTTTTCAGAACAACACCAAACATTAACCCTAAGCTATATTTGATATTCCTAATTCAAAAATTATTTCTATTTTAAAAAATTCAAAACATATAAGTTTAATTAATTAATTTAATAATTAATTCATGTTGTCACAACAAATAGCGTGTTTTTAAGAAAGAATATCAATCAAAAGATTGACAATTGTTTATGCCCAATATCAAATTGAAATTAATTATAATGACCACCATTTGATAAAATGGTAAAAATATATTCTAATTAAACTTTATAACCACTCAATTTTAAAATTTATCACTATAAATTATTTTGATTAAAAATTTTGTTTTTAAGTATTTTTCACTATTCATCAAAATATAAAAGTTATCCTAAAAGTACGAAAATTTCACCCTAGGATAAATTCAATATTCAGAATCCAAAAATGAAGTCCATTTTAAAAGATAAAATTTATGATATTTCAAAATGTTTGTATTACTATTCATAACGGCTACTTTGATTGGCCGCGGTGTGTTAGAACTGGAGGTTGCGTATAACACACGCTACTCTATTATTCAAAGAGAATCATACCAAGGATGCTTGGGGTGTTACATCAACTAAATTCACATTTGGGGATGTGTATTGTTTGTTCAAAATCACTATATTCCATGATGAAATGCCCTAAAAAGTATACAGAAATACACACTATCTATCTCTGATCTGACACCACTTTTTATCCTTTAACACTACCTTTTTGGATGGAGGAAATTAGTTTTTAGTAATCAGAGTCACTCCATGTTCAATAACTGAGTATGAATGTCCAAAAACTCCGGATTTGATGCCACATTTATGTCCATGTTCACTAATACCTTATTTTTAAAATCCAAATGATAATATACTCTTTTTGGGGGATTTTAATCTTTTTATTTCACATAATCTTGGTAGTAGAAATTTTCCTTGTTGATGACAATCCAACATCATAATTACATTTTTGCAATGTTACCTCTTGAATAGCTTGGTATATAAATGGAATTCTTTTTTCTCTATGCCTAATCTCCTGAATGAACCAGATATCGCAATACCCAAATACCTTTTATGCTAATATAATTTATAATCTTTTGAAATATATATATCAAATATTCAAATGATCACTTTTATATATATCCAATGTTTCTCATCCTCTATCTCTCTCTTTCTCTTCTGAACCCAATGTCACATTATATCAACCTATTCACAGATTACCATTGCTAATGATATATCAATCCCCCAATAATTAAAATTTTATCTAATTATTGGGAAAAATATATCTTATTATAACTCTCTACAATCATTTTGATAGAACCATATATTTAAATGTTGTCAAGAATGTGCACTCAATTCCAAGACATCCTCTTAAAATCTCTGCTAAAATATCACTTTTAAAATTTAAACAAATATCTTTTTAAATAATACTATCTTCATCACAGAGTGATATAAAATAAAAAAAATATTTTATTTATTTTTCTCATCTTTACCATGTATTGTTTCCATTTTCCATGAAATGATATTTAATTTTAAAAAAATGTCCACGAAATCTCTAAAATATCTTCTAATTACGAAATTCTCTTAATTTATTCATTATTATTATAACTTATAGCAACATTACCCTACCCATGTTTTTGGAATAAAAAAATATATAGATCCACTAATATATGTTTAGAAATCGTAATTATGTTCCCATGCTTCCATAATTATCACTAATTACATTATTGGAAACATTATAAACCATCCATTCAGATATTCTGTGTATCGTAATCCTTGATTGTTCAGAATATCAATGGTATTTCATGATTGATAATTTATATCATAATTCATTTCTTATGATTATGATTCCTTTATGTAACACCCTTTTCACAAAAATTATCCTTATATATATCATGGATCTTCACCACATTTTTATTTTTCAAATCGCTGACTCTTATATATAGGTTGAATTACTCATATATATCATCCAGGAACCCATTACAAATTCCATAACATTACCATTTACCCATAACATCCTTTATTTTTACATCCTGGTTATCCATGCATATTCACTATAAATATTTTATATATATACAGGAACCAACAGGACATTATATATGTTTCCATTTATAGAATATCATACTTTAATACATCACTGTGAGGTTCTAAAAGTACTTTTCCATTTCTTTGAGAGTAAGGACTGATAACATTTATATATCTTCCCTGATGTCTATTGTATATCATCCAAATGACTTTTACATATCAAATAAATGATATTTTTTTAAAGAAATTATTTTTATATCAATCTAAATGACACTTGTGTAATGTCTTTCAAAATTTAGTGTGAATATCGGTCACAGAATACCACCTGTTCTCATTTCATGGTTTGTTCCTAAAATATCAAAAATATTTTTTATCCATCAACAATAACCAATAATTTCTCATAAAAAATATCTATTGGACTTAGATAATAGACATTCACATAATCAATTTCAATATTTTTAATTCAACAACATCTCAGGGTCATAACATTCAAAATTTCACATAGAAAAGCACCAAGAAAAAAACTATAGATTTTCTACTTCACAAACTATTATTATTCGTTAATAATATTTTGTAACACAATACATAATTCAAAATTCAAAAACATAAGCAAAACATAATTTGTATTTACTTAGGTAATAGAAAAATTATGGATCAATGGATTCCTCGAAATCCAAATCTAAGAATTATATCATTACATCTCGGTTCTTTTTTTTATTGAAATCTAAAAATCCTATATCCAATGATTCCTTCAACACCAAATATATGTTTTCATTTTTATGTAATAAATAACTACGTGTATGAAACAATTATACTTTGAAAAACTCCAACACTCACAATTGTCAATTCCAAAACTTAACCATATAGATGGAACATTCTCACCAGTTTATTTTTTTGAAAATATTACCATAAAACATAATCCATCATTGAACTCTAAAATGATTTAAAACAATTAATGAATTTTTGGTGAATTATTTTCACTCTGAAATTATCAATCAATAAAATTTTTTCTTTCTGTCATGATTTTTTTACCCGTATTTATCGATAAAAAACTTTCTCTTATTATTCAATGATATCTACCGAGACTAGTTGGGACCTGATGAGTCTCCATAAATTTTATAAAACAGATTTATATACTCTGTTCTCTCCCTTTGTAATGAAATATTTCCCAAACCAATTTGATATTAGAATAATTTATCCTCTCTAATAATCTAAATCAACTTTGCAACCTTCTTGATACTATTAGTTGAAATACAAATATTTCGGGTCCATAATATTTTTGAATTTTATATTCAAAATCATTGGGATGTTTTAACCACATCTATATCAACCTTATTTATTGTATTTTTTTGTCCATTAGACACCATAAAAAATTTATTCTCGTTGATATTTACCAAAAATAAAAATAGTGGGTTATCATAGAAAATGTACAAAATTTAAATTTATAAAGAAATAGATAGGCTCTCCCAAGCACTTGTTCATTATACATTTAAGAATACTTTTCTCTAATGAGACTCTATTTATTTCACATCATCCATTATACCTCTTGTGTAATAATAAAATTATATATTTTTTTAATTATTTGATCCAATTTATCCCTATCAACAATGTTTAACTCAAATAATTCATGTATGATTTTATAACATTGTAATGAGTTTTTAAAAGATACCAATAATACTACTTAGTTGGAACCTGATTTAGAAAACAAGATTACATGTAAATAACATTAAAATATTATGTGTAAATCACTTACTTATATAAACACATGAATCATGATGACTGAATTCATTAGATAATTCATCATGTGGTCTCAATCACCGATATTTATAAAATTAGTGATTAATATTTAATGTGCCAAGTGAGTGTTACACCACATGTTGAATAAATAGATACAAGGTTTTCAGGATGAAATTTTGATAATAGTTTTTATACATGATATTTCATTTCATCAATATGATTAAACATTGTTTTGAGTATATAAATACATTAAGTGATCATCCACCAATACTCCTTAAATATGTTCAACATTTGAAAACAAATATTTAGTTAATTTTTTATTATGAGGGTACAAAATGTTGTTTATGAAACCTTATTCCATATATATCTTAGTATCCTATAATATAATTAAATTATACCACATTAATAATCCATTAAAAAATAAATAATAATTCCCTGAATGTTGTTGGTTCTCTATTTAAGTTGTCTTCCCCTTCTAATATTAATCGTATGTCACTTGATATATGACATAATTTCATATCATGATCTCCAAACGTTTATTGGTACCATTTGATATTATAGATTGATATTTTTCAGAAGATTAAATCTAGATGAGGATCTATATAATTTGGAATTATTAATCATAATATGCAACTCCTGATTTAGCTAAAAATTCCAAAGTGGTTGTTGAATTCAATTTTTTGGGTCAGATATAGGCCTAAATAATATTGGACCATGTTGTTTAGGCCTAATACCATATATGGAAAGTAATACCTCTCACCCCACTAATGGATGTTTTTTAATTTTCCAAATAACAACATACATGTATCACCTTTCAATAGATGCACCCCACATTGATCATAGACCCCCCTTAATCACTAGAATTTTCATAAATAGTAATAAAAAATTAACTACATTAGAAATGGTGCACTTCTTGAACACTCTTAATTTATGAATATTTATGTTCTTAGTGAGATAACCTTTTTCTTCGCACCATATTCCATGCCGTGATAAATCTAATTATTCGATATAGAATTCTAAAAATGTCACATTAGAATTTTTTTTGATATTTTTCAAAATCCTTGACTTGGGATTCATCTCTTTTATGCGATAAAATCTTCTTGATATAGTTTCCTCCATTATTTAATTTTACATGTATCCAAAATTATTATTATCCCTCGTATTAAGGCTCCTAAAATGGTATTAATCGATTTTTTTAGGGTATTTGTATGACTATATAGACATTCCAGGTGATTCTCCTCTTCTATATACATTAGTGTCACCTAATACATTTCTATCCTTATTGAATATTTATTCTACCACACCTATATCATTATCATAGGTGTAGAAACATAATTATTTATACACCATTTTTGTAACACCCCCAGATTTTATGAATATTATTCTTTTTAATTTCATTGATGTCTTGAGTTGTACACTACACCAAAAAGAGCTTGCACTACATGCATCCCTGACTTGGCTTGCGTTACATGCAATGGAGACCTTCGATGATAGCGTGTGTTGTATAAAATACCGAGTTTCACTAAACAAAGATATGTTATATAAACTAGGCATTATGAATAGTAATACCCACTTTTTTAAATTTTATAAATTTTATTTTTCAAAATGAACTTCATGTATGGATTTGGAATATAGAAATTAGCCTTGGGAGAAATTTTGGTATTTTTATGAAAACATTCAATTTTTTATGAATTGTGAAAACACTGGGTTATTATTTAAAAACCGAATTTTAATTAATATAATTATTTAATTTATTTAAATTTATTTTAGAACAAAATTTATAAATAATACATATATAAGTTCAATGTAATTCATTGGAGTCATTTTATAATATTTTTTTATATATAAATTTTATTGATATTTTGACCGTCTTTTACCCACCTCCTAGTAGAATTTGAAAATTAACATAAAACTTAATTTTACTACTTATGTGAGTAGAATTTGAAAAATATGAGAGACACAGTTGATATCAGTATGTAATATGTAGTTCAATAAAAAATTGTTCATAGTAACATTTTACTTTTATTTTCCACGGTTAAATATAAATAGGCTAATTAAGGGTAAAAATGAAATTATTATTACCCTAACACTTTTCCTAATTCTACTAGATAAGTTTAATTCAACCAAAAAAACCTTAGGGCTACAATGTTACCCTTTAGGTCCACATGGATTAGATTAGGACATTTATTATTTTTTTAAAGAAGAATTAAAATTGTTAAAATCAATGTTTAATAACTAAAACATTTTTAATATAGGGATATATATAAGATAAATTTGACTATAAATATTCATTATAAATATAAAACAATTTCCTACATAATAGTATTTTATTAGTAATTTTTAGATTTTAAAAATTTTAATTTATTTATGACACAACGATGATGCAGTAGTTACCTTATTATTGAAATATTAACAAAATTGATATTATAAATACCCAAATAAATAAAATTTTAGACTTTTTATGAATTGCACTAATTTAATAGGTTAATATTACATGTTAATATTTATTTAATTAACTTTTTTTGAACTAATCATGTTGTTATGATTTTCACAAAAATCAAGTACCAAATAGTGTCAAAATTGACATAAAATAGTTTTTATAACAAATATTATATTATTAATTATTATTTTATTCATTAAAATCTAATATTCAGAAAACTGACTTATATAATGATATATATGTTAATAATTAACCACGTGGGGTTCGTTTGTCTTGTTATAGTTATTTTATTAACCATATAGTGTAAGAAAACAAAAAGACACAGTAAATGTTAAATTATTTAACTTAGAGGTAAATCTAAATGATAAGGATAAAATAGTAATCTAAAATTGTATAAAACCTTTTGGTTGAGATTCTTTCGACCCATACCAACCTTATATTCTAAATAAATCAATTTATAGTTATTAAGAACTTAATATGACTTTATTATAAAATAATATTTTATGTTTTTCCTAAGGTGCCCCTCTCCTCCATTATAAAAAGTGCACCCCTTCCCTCTTCTCTTACACCCATTTGAGACATGATGCACGGAAAAAACCTACAAATTCCACATCTAAACCTATCTAGTTATATCATGGAGGTTTTAGTGTTGTCATAAGACCAACTATAGTGCCCAAGAAGAAGTTTAAATGAGGTGCGTCAAGGAAATGGTAATCTCTTCTACCGACTCTTTCAAGTTTCCTTCTTCTTATACATCCTACTCATTAGTTGTTTAATTATAAAGTAATAAAATCAGTATTAATTATATACTGATATGTTATTATAAATATGAAACACCCCCATTTCACTATCTATCCATCCTACAGAAAATGAAATCACCGCACATGCGTACGTACAGAATACTGTCTCCACATCGTAGTGTAATCTATTTTTCCACCACCACCTTACATGGATGGGTATAATGGTGTAAAGAATAACTATATATAGTTATAATAAAATCATACTGACTCTTATATATTATATCATCCACTACAATTCAATTCAATAATTATGGGAATGATATCATCGCTCGTGCGTACGTACAGATTATAGTCTATATGACGTGATGAGATTCATTCTCCATGTTAACCATTCAAGAGTGATTATAAAGTTTATATAAATTTTATTAATGAAATTTATGAAATAATAATGCTACTTTATTTATGTATATATATATGTATTCCATCTACTTAATTCCATTCAAGTCAATAAGGAAAGGAAAACACCGTTCATGCGTACGTACGACCTACCGTCTCCATGAATGGTGTATTTCATTTCATTCATATATCTATTATATATATGTATATAATAAATATATATGATATATAAATCATGATTTACATTATGGATGTAAGTAAATCATTAAATAAGTAATAATAATATCAATAACAACAAATCGAAATTCGTACGTTAAATGAAACGATTTTACCCAAAACACTGCTTTAACATGGAATTTACAAAAGAACGGGTATTATAAAGTCATAATTGAACCAAATATGATATTATAACAATGAATATGATTCTTTAATAATTCAATAACATTATTTAAATCATTATACTGGAGTTTCGGATATGTAAGAATTAAATTGGACCTAAGGTAAGGGATAACTTTTCAATCACATTTTTATCCGAGATTGCTTATACGTAAGTATTTACTAGGGTTATATTTTCATCCATACAAATAAAATGTTTTTAATAAAGTTTTTAACATTCTTCCCTGTAATTTTAATGTCATGCTTACCCCTATTTGACTTTTAATTTGTGTTATGGATGGAATACTTCTTTTGTTTACCATACGAGGAACTTTTTGACTTTTCCGACAAAAGTAAGAGGAGAATGTTTTTTTAACTTATACGGAATGAATGGATTTTTACGGTTTCATATCACCATATTTTCATGAATCTTTCTATACAAGTTATCATGACTATTTTCAACAAAATCCTTTTCATTTAAAATTTCTTGGCATTTTGTGAAAAGAAATTGATTTTGAAGAAGAACAGATATTTTCTTCAAGAAATCATTTCAAGTGTTTTTTTGAAACCATTTTCCATATATGATGAAATTATTTCATATGTGTATGTTTCAAGTATAATGAATCTATGATTTTAATGGATTCACTTTTCTTATGATGAAATGATATCCATTTCATTTATATGGATTATGTTATGATGAGATTATGTTTGTGGAACCCATTTTATTGTTTGGGATACGATGAATGATTTATGTTTAACATGTGGCACAAGTAAGAATGATTTCATTATGGGATGGGTGGGACCTATATCTCCCTAAAATTCGTTGGGTAAAGATTTATATCTCATGAGATAGACATGGCTGTAATTTAATGTTAATCCAGTTTAGTAATACTGGACTGGAATGAGGAGTGAACTCGGTTCAGTAACAGACTTTGTCCACTAATATGGTCTTGGAAGCAATACCTTGGCTACTATGGAAATCATATCAAGTGCTTAATGGTTTTCAAAAATTAAATGTTTTCTTCAATTGCTATTTTATCATGATTTTTGTTCCATTATGATATATGCCTTACGTACTTTCATGATTTATGTCTTTGCTCAAGATTTTGATGTTTAAATTTTATGTTCAAGTTTTTGAATTAAAATGTTTATGGATTGTTTTATGTTATCTATGTTTACCCTTACTGGGCATTTGAGCTCACCCTTTTTATGTTTTCTTTTCCCTAGGATTTAAGGAATGGTTTTAAGACAGAAAAATAAATGGTATAATTTTTATGGGAGATGTTGAAGATATTTCACCATGATTAGAAGATTATGTTCCATGTTTCCAAAGATACTAAACTATTACGGTCCTTTGGTGTCTGTTTTTGTTATGTATTATCTATTCTGAAAAAGTAATGTAATGTCTATGTACGTCATGTTTGGGTCAATATAGTTGGTATCAAAGGGAGGTTGTGTTAACCATTGGAAACAAGGATTTGAGAACATTAGTGAGATCCCTAGAGATATTTCTAAGGTATGTCTAGGGATGTCCCTAAGGTTTAGTATATGTATAGGTTATAGTCCTAGAATTACAAAAATGATATTAGAATTAAAACTAATATGTTAGATATTGATGGTACTCCCCATTGAATATTATTTTTTCCTCTCAAACTATTTTTTTTGGGTTTTAAAATATGGCTGGAAATAGGAAGATTCATGATAATGGAGGATATGAGGGACAATGGAATGATATTCTTCATCAGAATCCAAATGAAAAGGTATTTGGAAGTCCGAACAATGTTATTATGCATAATCAGGAATCTCATAATATGATCAATAATCTCAATTTTGGTAAGTATCCTGACTCATCTAATAAGAGAAAGATGGAGTTTTCTGATGATCATAGAGGAACGAAAGCTCAATTTCCCTCATGTAAATCATGTGGGAAGAGGTATCAGGGAGAATGTTTCAAAAGGACTGGAAGATGCTTTGGTTGTGGAAAAGAAGGACACAAAGCCAGTAAGTGCAAAGGAAAAGGTTCAGTTAACAACATGTACAAGGATAATAGTATTTCTACAACATCAACAATGATTAAATGTTTTCAAAGTGTAATGTATGGTCATTATGCAAACCAATTCCCTAAGGGAAAGTCTCATGAAGAGAATTAGCATGGTTGTATGGGTTGTATTTATGTTGATGTTGATGAAGAGACTACAAATGATATATGAGATGAAAAAATTTTTGAATCTCGGTCAATGGTTTAAGAAGGTAGTCGAATGATTTATGTTTATCAAGAGTTATGTTGTATCGGTAATTTGATGGTACTATGGAATAAAAAAACATCTAAGGATTGTTACACTATTTTTTTTCCTAAAGTATTTTAATGTATATGTTGAATGGTACCCGTAACCATGAAGCTTTTTTCAAATATTTTTGGAAAGTAGACGATATGCACATAATGAATGGATAAGGAGAAAATAATATGTTTGATAGTATTCATGATATCAAGATTGATATAAGGACTAAGTGATATCAAGGATTGAGTATATAAAATTTTGGGGATTCTGGTATGTGGAAAGAGTTAACTTTTGATAACATTCTTGTTTTCACTAAGGTTCTATGGTAATTCATGTTTCAAAAGAGTACATGATTAAGGTATTCACATGTTTGGAATGTGATCAACAAGATATATCTTATGATATATGGGGATTAATGATTGTATTCACGTGCTTGTTATGTGACCTTTCAAGTAATCATTTTTTTTATACTATGATATTAGATAGATGTATTTTGGATAAGCCTAAATATTGGAATGGATTGTATTGAACAAAATATAGTATTATTTAAGGATAAAACATTTTTCTCGATATTATTTCTGGAATGTTATAATAGTATAGTTTTAGAAAAAGGACAACCCATAGGATGAGTGACAAATCGTCGCGTCAGAAAAGGGTGTGGGAATCGAAACCACAACTGAAGTGTGATGGGCCTTTATTTCCTATCGCTGGCCTATAAGAAGTCCTGGTTTAGTAGAAACTAGTTTTATTAAGTGATATGATAGATGTATTATAAGTCCATTTTTGGAATCATATACGATTAACCTCACCATATATGGACTTATGAATATTTGATAAAATTTGATAACCATTTTTTTGAGACATATGGAATGACCCATCATTCTATCACATGATATTCTAACACTTCATGAATGAAAAATTAAACTTCATTTATTTAAGAGATGAAGTGGAAATTGTTCAAGGCACGAACCACGGTGAGATTATACCGAAATAAAGTAAGTATTTCTTCTAATTCAAATTTATCAATTTTAGGGAAATCATCTTGGAAACCAAAAATGTTGTCCTAGTGCCCTTATATCTGATGAATCAGATGTTACCATAGATCATCACAAATTTATGGCTTTGTGATTGATGGATTTTTCATATCCATGATCTCTACCACTCTCCATTAGAACATAATAGTTAGATTTCTCTTCTATATCCATATTTTCACATATGTTGTCCTATGTGGAAACCCAGTGCTGAGTTACATTGGGTGACCATTATGATTCTAACCGTCCTTTTTTAAAATTATGTTTTAGTATTCCGTTTTATGATGTTTGTTTCTATGAATGAAACTTTCATGTAGGTAATCATTTATAACCTCGACGAATTTCGAGGGCGAAAGTCATTTTAAGGATGGTAGAACATAACACACCAAGATTTTATAAAAAATATTCTATTTAATTTCATTGATGCCTTGAGTTTTATACTACACCAAAAGGATCTTTCCATACATGCATCCTAGACTTGGCTTGCATTACACGCAATCACGAGCTTCCACGATAGCATGTGTTGTATGTAATACCGAGTTTCGCTAAACAACGATATGTTATATAAACTAGTCGTTTTGAATGGTAATACCCACTTGTTGAAATTTTATAAATTTTCTTTTTCAAATTGGACTTCATTTTTGTATTTATAATATTGAAATTATCCTAGGTTGAAATATTTGTATTTTTCTGAAAACTTTCAATTTTTGACGAATAGTGAAAACACTAGGTTACTATATAAAAACCAAATTTTTATTATAATAATTATTTATTTTATTTAAATTTAGTTTAGGTCAAAATTTATAAATAATACTTACATATGTTCAATGTAATTCATTAGATTCATTTTATAATAATTTTAGATATATAAAAATTTTGTTGAACTTTTTTCCGTCTTTTACCCACCACCTATTACAATTGGAAAATTTACATAAAACATAAATTTACAACATATGGGAACGGAATTTAAAAAATCCTAGAGACTTGGTTGTTATCAGTAAGTAAAATTTAGTTCAATAAGATAAAAATACTTTTTGTTGAATAGTAACTTTTTACTTTTATTTACCATGGTTAATAGTAAATAGGGTAATTAAGTGTAAAAATGATATTATTACTACCCTAAAAAATGTCATAATATTATTGAATAAGTTTAATTCGACAAAAAACAACCTTAGGTATAATATATTACCCTTTAGGTCCACTTCGATTAGATTAGGACATTTTTTATTTTATTTAAAAAGAATTAAAATAGTTAAAATCAATGTTTAATAACTAAAACATTTTTAATATATAGTTATACATAAGATAAATTAGACTATAAATATTAATTATAAAGATGAAAATATTTCCTACATTATTGTGTTTTATTTATAATTTTTAGACATTAGATAATTTAAGTAATTTATGACACTATGATGATGTAGTAATTACCTTATTAATGAAATATTAACACAATTGATGTTATAAATACCCTAATAAATGTAATTTTAGACTTTTCATGAATTAAAATAATTCTATAGGATAATATGAAATGTTATTATTGATTTAATTAAATTTTTTCGAACTAATAATGCTCTTATGATTTTCAAAAAAATCAATTACCAAATAGTGTCAAAATTGACATAAAATAGTTTTTAAAAAAAATATTATATTAGTAATTGTTATTTTATTCCTAAAAATATAATTTTCGGCCAAATGAAATAGAAAATGATATATATATTAATAATGAACCACTTCAGGTTCGTTTGGCTTGTTATAGTAAGTTTATTAACCATATAGTGTAAGAAAAGAAAAAGACAGGGTAAAAGTTAAATTATTTAACTTAGAGTTAAATCTAAATGATACGGATAAAACAGTATCCTAAACACGTCTAAAAAATATTTGATAAGATTATTTCCACCCATCCCCATCTTAGATTCTAAATAAATCAATTTCGAGCAATTAATAACCGAATATGAATTTATTATAAAATAATATTTTATGTTTTTTCTAAGGTGCCCCTCTCCTCCCTTATAAAAAGGGCACCCCTTCCCTCTTCTATTCACACCGTTTTGAGCCTTGAAGCTCGGCCAACCCCTGAAAATTTCTCTTATAAACTAATCTAGTTACATCATAGAGTTTCTGGTCTTCTCAAAAGACCAACAATAGTTCCCTATGAAGAAGATTAAATTAGGTGTGTCGGGAAGTGGTAATCTCTTCAACCAACTCTTTCAAGTTTCTTTCTTCTTATACATATTATTATTTAGTTTTTTCATTATAAAGTAATAAAATAAGTATTCTTTATATAATTATATGTTATTATATATATGAAACAACCCAATTTCACCTTTTATACATCCTACATAAAATGAAATAACCGTGCATGCATACGTACAGAATATCGTCTCCACGCCGTGGTGTAATCTATTTTTCCACCACCACATTACATGGATGGAAATAATGGTCTATAGAATAACTATATATAGTAATTATAACATCATACATATTTTGTGATATTATATCATCCACTAAAATTCAATTCAATAATTATGGGAATGATATCATTGCTCGTGCGTCTGTACGGATTACAGTCTCCATGATGTGATGAGATTTATTTTCCATGTTAACCATTCAAGAGTGATTATAAAGAATATATAATGATTATTAATTAAATATATGACATAATAATGATACTTTATTTTTGTATATATATATTTTTTCAATATTCTTAATTCCATTCAAGTCAATAAAGAAAGGAAAACAACATTCATGCGTACGTACGACCTACAGTCTCCATGAATGGTGAATTTCATTTCATTCATCTATATATTATATATATGTATATAATGTATATATATATGATATATAAATCGTGATTTTCATTCAGGAAGTAAGTAAATTAGGATATAATTAATAATAATATCAATAACAAAAAATTTAAACACATACGATAAATGAAACAATTTTTCCCAAAAAGCTTCTTTAACATGAAATTTACAAACGATCAGGCATTATAAAGTCATAATTGAACCATATATGATATCATTACAATGAAAATGATTATGTAATAAGTCAATAACATTATTTAAATCATTATACATGAGGTTTGGATATGTACGAAGCATATTGGACCTAAGGTAAGGGATAATTTTGCAATCTCATTTTTATCTGAGATTGCATATACGTAAGTATTTGTTGGGGTTATATTTTTCATACATACCCATAAAATGTTTTTCATAAAATTTGTAATAATCTTCCATGTATGTTTAATGTAATTTTTCCCCTCATTGACTTTTACATTGTGTTATGGAAGGAATCGTTCTTTTGTTTACCGTACGAGGAACTTTTTGACTTTTCCGACAAAAGTAAGAAGAGAATATTTTTTTAACTTATACTGAATGAATGGATTTTTATGGTGTCATATTACCTTATTTTAATGAATATACTCTTCAATATTTCATGAATATTTTAACAAAATACTTCTCTTTAAAAATTTCATGGAATATTTTGAAATGAAAATGATTTTGAAGAATAGAGGATATTTTCCTCAAGAATTCATTTCAATTGTTTTATCAAAACCATTTTCCATATAAGATGAAATTATATCATATGTGTATGTTTTATATATAATGTATCTATGATTTAAATGGTTTCACTTTTATTATGATGAAATTATATCCACTTGTTTTATATGGATTATGTTATGATGATATGATGTGTATGAAACCCATTTTATTATTTGGGTTATGATGAATGAATTATGTTTATGTTGTGGCACAAGTAAAAATGATTTCATTATGAGATAGGTGGGACCTATATCTCCCTCCAATAAATTGAGTAATGATTTATATCTCACGATATAGACATGGATGGAATGAAAAGTTAATCTGGTTTAGTAATACTAGACTGGAATGAGGAGTGAACTCGGTTCAGTAACGGACTTTGTCCACTAAGATGGTCTTGGCAGCAATGCCTTGGCTACTATGGAAATCATATCACGTGCTTAATGGTTTTCCACAATTACATGTTTTTTCCATGGTATATTATCATGTCTGATGTTCCATTATGATATATTCCTTATGTAATTCCATGATTTATTTCTTTTCTCTATATTTTGGTGTTTAGATTTTATGTTCAAGTTTTTGCATTCAAATGTTTATGGACTGTTTTATGATCTATATATTAACCCTTACTGGGAATTTGATCTCACCCTTTTTATGTTTTCTTTTCCCCAGGATTTAAGGAATGTTATTAGGTAAGAAAACAAAAGTGGACGATCTTTATGGGAGATGTTCAAGATCTTTCACCATGATTAAAAGATTATGTTCTATGTTTCCAAAGACAGTAAACTATTACGGTCCCTTGGTGTCTGTTTTTGTTATGTATTAAGTATTCAACAAAAGTAATTTAATGTCTATGTACGTCAAACATATGGTCTCTAAAATATTTGTATTCATATAATGAGGGCTATGATGAGTATACCATCATTGTATATTTGTACAGACATACATGGGATCCATTATTTTCCAATAGAACATTAAATTTGTTTTCACGATTAATATAATTTGAATCATTTCAACAACTATTACCATTTTTCAAAGGAATGGAGGAATTTTTTATAATTAATTTAGATCCTTTCAGTTTTAATTTTTTTTAATATTCATGGTTACACTTATAAAATTAATCTTATTAAAATACATCTTCATTTTTTCTTCTCTGATTTGATATGTCATTGTATAAGATTTTCATCCACCATTTTTCCCATGGAAATTATGATACACACTAAAGGTTTTCGCCAATCATTCATAATAGTACCATTTTTCATATACCTAGTATTAAGGGTCTTTTATTCTAGATCGTGTCCTCTCATTTGAAATAACACAATAAATCACATATTCTCTCATTGCTTTTCACACTGAATAATAAAAAATGATACAAAATGTAATGAACGAGTAATGAAAAATGATATTACATGGTTCTAAACTAATGGTAATTGGAAGGATGAATCCAATGATTATGTGATGAGGTATCTATATAAATTATTCCCACTCTCAATGGATGTATCCTTTTAGGCCACAATCAGTCTGGGATAGGACACCCAATCATTAAAATCTTAGGAAAGCACATATTGGTGATCCAATATAAAGTATATATTCTTATCTAATAAAATCTACTTCATATAAGGAAATAATTAGTTTTTTGATGTGGGGGTCACTTTGTTCTTTCTATTTCATTCATATTGAATCATAACTATAGATTTGATGCATCATTGAAATACATGTTTACTACTCTCTAATTCTTTGATTCCAAATATTTTTACTCTCTTTCTATAATTATTATAATCATTTACCCACACATGATATCAATATAATCAATTCATCTAGAAAAACATAATAACATTCTAGAATTACCTTTCTTCAATCTATCATCTTCATTATAAAGGTCTAACAATGGAAATTGTTATATTTATTTGAGCATTGTATATTAAATTAACTATATATATAAATACAACATTCCCTATATAGATAACATTTTTCTTCATTATATAATCTAGAAAAAATAAATATGTCTAAACTATATCCTTGTAGATATTAATAATTGATTCTCCCGTACCTCTATTTTTTTAAAAATGGATATCACAAATTTTTTAGCCTCTTCAAAAAAATAAAACTTTTTATTTTTATAGATCATGTAGACCCCAAATTTTTATCCCAGGATTAAAAAAAACATTAATATTTTAAAAATATACAATAAATATAAGTGTACCATAAATTTTAATTCAGTGAAGAAAAATAAATTATACTCATAAAGAAATCTTTAATTCCATATCCAAATAATTCTTTTCAAATTCAATCAAATATTTATTGAACTGTTTTTATCCATTACATAATGTTATCATGCACTATTGTGTGATAATAATTATTCTATTATGTACAATAGAATTTTAAATTCCCAATGTTGTAATGTTTATTAAAAAATGGTTCTAATAAATATATAAAAATATATTATATTTATCTCTCAAAATTTTGCAACATGATACTCCCAACCTCTTCTCAATTCGTTAAACCTCTTATAGCATGACCATATTCCAAAACGTGGTCATATATATTATTTGTATTTCATACATGTATTTTTTTGATTTTTTAACATATTGTATTATGTATATAAATGATAATTCGTTTTGATAGGTTAAACACATTTTTTGTTTTTTGGTAAGATAAAAAATAGAATTGAAAAGGGGAAAAAGACACATTATGTTATGAGATTAGATCATGGAAGGACACCATAATTTTTAGGATGATCATGGATTAATACCAAGGAACGTAGCTGAAGAACCAAGGAGAAAAGAGGCCTCCAAGGAAAAAAATAACTTTACATAACATTTAATCGTTATACGTCTTGTACCGGTGAATGTTGTGATTGATATACATGATGTGAAGTGAAAAACAATTTGATGATGAATCAACTCATCATGTATTTTTTCAAAAGA
The DNA here is from genome assembly GCA_963277665.1 of Viscum album. Taxonomy (NCBI): domain Eukaryota; kingdom Viridiplantae; phylum Streptophyta; class Magnoliopsida; order Santalales; family Viscaceae; genus Viscum; species Viscum album. The sequence goes on from OY728121.1 coordinate 632,707,490, forward strand.
CCCAATAACAATATTTGATGGGCCTTTAAGGAAAGTATTAAATTTTTGTCCTAATGACCCACCATGGAGATTTCATAACACCATTATAATGTTATTTAATGCAACCCAAGCCTATCTAGGGCATATTAATTGAGATATATAATGTTTTTGTGAAGAATATATCAGAGACAAAATCATAGAGTAGGAAGTATAATTATGCGGGGTCCTCCCTAGTTTCATCTCTTCATTTATTATGACATCAATCTCATTTCTATTAACCGCTTAACCTCTCATAACTATGATGAGGTGGTAAACCTTCCCTGTACTATGGTTATGTAATATAACTAGTAAGTTATACTTGAATTTATTTATTCTTATTCTAGTCATTTATTTGGTTTTTCGCAGTTTAATAATCATTTTCTAATACATTTATGTTTCTTTTTCAATGAAAATTGATAATTGAATTTGAAAGAATCTTCAAAATTGTGCAACTGGAAACCCAAAAAGAGGAATTACCATTGTTATATTTAGGGGAATTTGGTTAAAAATATTATGAATAAAAACACGACTTGGTGAAACACTATATTATTAGACCAAAGGAAATAGGGGATTTCCTAGTTGAATAGGGGATTCCATTACCATTGTAAATTATTTATCTTGACACTGACACAAATAATGAATTAATAAACCAATATTATAAAATCCATTTGCACCGAAACCCTAAAACTACAAAATCCTAGCGCGCTTTCCAAATATCAATAAACACCAATCAAATGTCAATGCTTTCAAATTTTTCCTTATAAAAATCAATCTAATCCCATAGTTTCTCACATAATTCATAAAATTCATAAAATAAAATATTTATAAAACCAAATCAAACTAATTTCAACATATGTCTGAATTTACCTTTTCCTTATACATTACAACATTTTAATTAATCAATTTTTATTGTTTATTTTTAATAATTTCTGTATTTTTATTTCAAAAATAGGTAAATAATTATTCCCCATGAGTGAATCAATCTACAAATTAAATATATCAGAGCCCGTTCATAATAAGAACTTCCTTCCCATTTGATGGAAACATCCATGAATGGATTCATTTTCAATCATTCATTATGATATGATGTGTATCAGACTCCAGGGATAGCTAAATTATAAATCTTATATTATGATTGATAATGTATATCATAATCCATGAATCACAAATGATATAACTGATACATATTAAATTTTTTTACAAAAAAAAATAATACATATCATGTGGTACTTTAAAACATTTCCATTTTTTATTTGTTGAATCTTTTGTTTGGGATACAATACTATTATGTTTTGACATATAATCCTTTATGTATTCTAAAATATTTAAATTTTCGTGAAACCAACTTTTTGCACAATCCGATTTACTCATATATATTCTTTAGGTAACATTTATATATACACTAAAAACTTTATAGATTTTCTTGTTTTTATATTAAACGAATATATTACATTTAATGTAATTGTGAGGTTATCCTATACATTTCTTTTTATTTAAATGTGATTCATTATTACTTGAACATATCATCCATTACAACATTCAAATATTATCCTGATGAAATTTACATATTATGTGTTTTTCAAATTCTAAAAGAAACTCTTATGTGTCCAGAAAATGAATTTTATGTAAGGAATTTTATAATTTACAATGAAAATCCTTAATATTTTGGAATATTTTATCACACCAGGGTTTTTCCTACAACATTAAAAACATAATTCATCCTTAAAAATAATTTAAAATTTAATTTATGAAACAAATTCTATAAATAATTTTAAATATTTTATAGAATTTTTTTTGGATAACTACTTTAAGAAAATTATTAGGACTTAATATCCATATTTACACATCAAAAACAGCTTCTACGAATCATTTTATATAAATACTTCCATAAATACTTTTGATTATTTAAAAATATTATAAAAAATATACATTCATTTAGACATCCAAAAACCTATGAAGATGTTCTCATTCATTACATCACAAAGAAAAAAATTATAGATAAATATTATTCCTCAATGTTGAAATCCAAAACAATGATAACAAATTCATAATTATTTACTTCTAGAAGATAATATGTAATTATTATCAAATATATTATACATAAAATCCATTTATATTACAATTATTCATTCATGATGATCATTGAATTACATTTTTGTTCATTCAGAAATCCCAAAAAAAATCAAAAAAATCAAATTCAAAACAGGATAGTTGAAATAGATTATGATAACATATGCCAGTAATTTTATTTATCAGTGGATAATTTTTATAAGTTCTAGATAAATATCACATGGTATGAATTTTGGATGTACATACTTTTTATGTTAATAGAACATCAATCAGGATTTGTTGGAATGCACAGTGATCTATCCCCATATATACACACAACATGTAATCCATGGGGGATCATTATGTTTTAGAAAACGCACTGAAATAGGTTGTTCGATGTACATGATTTAGAAAACCACATGTTTCACACACAATGTGAATCCTTCAAGAAATTATTTGTATGTAAACCTCGATATGGAAGGACGATATAAGTATGTTCTCAAATTGTTCTCATTCCTCACATGTCATGTATCATTGAGTATATGTTGTGTAATATGTCCTCTTATGAATTTTTAACAACTTCTGGATTGCGTGTCTGTTTTGTGAATGAAAATAGCCTATCCAGATCATTATTCCTCATATAACCCTATGGTGGGATATTTGATTTCATATTATTACCTTTTTATGGAAATTTATTAAAATTACGTTCTTAATCGATATAGGAATCATGTATTGGTTTGGTGAGATAATGAATGTGAACATAATTTTTATTAAACCCTTAAATATGTATTGATGACATGAAATGATTCACACTCATAAATCTGGGAGTTTTATACTCCTCCCCATACTTGGGCCCTATGTGACATAATTTAGACATATGGTTAGTATTTCATGAGTCATCAAAAGGTATATATATTTTTTCATATATTTAGATACTATGATGGCGAAGAGGGGGATGAACTAACTAGTATAATTTTTTATTAGAATTTAAATCATGGAAAAACATAATAAATAAAATTTAAATTAAAAAATATATATAATTAATATGAAGAAATAATGATAAAAAATTAAATATTAACACCCGGAATTTTTGAGGCAGTTCAGATCTATGTAATCCTTAGTCGACAATTTCATTCCCTAGACTCCATAAGATAAATTGTGGATTACAAACTTAATAATACATATATTTTAATCTAATTACTTAATAAATATTACATTAATTACCTATAAGTATCATTTGAGGTCCAGTTTCTAGGAAACATGGTATATAATGAATGAATTTCATAGGGAAAACATAAAAATAATCATTATTTAATCATTATGAAAGAAAATTTTTCAATTTTTCATAGTTCACATCATTATTATCAATTTCATGGGGATATACAACAGTATATATTAATAAACATAAATCTTATTAAGGGATAATAAAAGAAACCACACCATGAATGATCATTGTGGTTAAAAAAGATCCATAACATAAGAGAAAATTCGTAATTACTTGATTCAAAACATGTAAATGTGTATCCAATAATAAAATGAAACATTCATATGCATATCACAAATTATTTTCACTAAGGTCTATAAAAACAAAATTACCAATATTACTCCCCAATGTATCATAAAGAATTTTATTGTTAGAGGTTAGTCATATAACCACTAAATTGGAGTTCTCACAGGGATAAATAATTATATACTTATTTCATATTACCCATTTTGATCATAAAAAATCATTTCATAAATAACTCAAGGGTAAACAAATTTCATAAAAATCATTTAGTAAATAAGTTCTTATTTACAATAACATTACATCTTTTTAAATCAATGAAAAATCAGTGCTATTTTCATAGATGTAAAAATCAAATTAATAAATATTATTTAAAATCTATGTAAATATCCATGGATATAGAAGGGTTATATGAATTTAAAACATATATAAATTTTATGTAAAAGAGTGAAATTCATGAAATGAATTTATTAGAATGATGATATACAATTTGGATTAATTAAATGGTAAAATGGAGTTAAAAAAATATTACCATTGATAAGAACAATTTTTATATTAATGGGGAAATATTATGAGTATAATTTAATTTCACACATAGAAATCATTTCGCAAAATATGTACATGAATGTAAAATTGGAAACAATGAATTCACTAACCATGAAGAGTTACATCATAGAACATGAGGACGTCAAATTTAGACCATATGAAAACCTTATATGGAATCGTTGGGAGGTAAAATGACCAAAACATAATAGGTAATTAGTTTTTAGTGTAGATTAATGGAGTTATTATATTGTATTTATAGTAATATGGGAGAATTTGTTTTATAATTTCTAAATTCAGTCATGAAATTCTAGGATGAGGAAAATGACAATCCATTGGCTTACCCTTGGGTTTCTTACATTGTTTTGGGAATTGAAGTCATTATTTTTACACTTTTAATTTATTAAAGCTTAATTTAATTTTGTAAAATTAATTTGGACATGGGAAATTAATTATCCCCCAAATTTTGGTTTTCAAAATCATAATTTCAGTTTTAGAATTTGGAAAGTAATTTATATGTTTATAAATTTATTTAAAACCCTTAAAATACATAATAATAATAAAATAATTTATATTATTATTTTATTTTGTAATAATTAATTATAAAATCATTATTACTAATATGTGATGTTTTAAAACATATCAAAAATGTTCAATTATATTATTATAATTAACCAAAAATATAAATTCTTTTTGATAATTACGAAAATTTCACACAAACCTAACTTTTATATGAAGATTGAAAATATGATGTTTATTTTTCCCAAATAATTTTATAAATATGGGAATTTTATATTTTAAATGAAATAACAGTATTTTTTGCAAAATTATTGTTTATGTGAAACTGTCATATTTCTGACAGTTATAACTATTTCAAAGGACGTTATAAAATTATAGTATAATTATAAATAAAATAAATGTTTAATTATAATAAAATTTTAATAAAATAAATTTTATTTATAATTTTTCAATTATAATGGTGTATATAATTTTCTAACAATACAATTAGGCTTTATTTGTATTCAGAAATATATTTATCAATTTCAATTTTCATTCAGGAATATTTTACAAAATAAAAAATACTAAAATTGTAATTATGAAAATTAATATATAATTTATACAATTTAAATTAAAAAAATTTATACTAATGTCAGGATTCATAACCCTTTATTACACCAGCACAAGACTTAATGTAAGGTGTCAAATAGTGGTAGTTTCAATGGGTTGATCAAATAACATTAACCTAGTAGTAATTTCTACTAACATAAACTTCTCATATAGTCTATTTTTGATGAGCCTTACATATTGAATATCTACTTGGTGTTGTCCATTGGTAAACCCTAGTGATGCTACACCCCTCCCATGGTTTGAAAAATAGACTTCAAAAGGAATTAATCTACTGTTCGAAGACATAATTTTTTCATCATTAACTAATATTTGTAATTATCTTTTATAAACACCACATCCAAGGATAATATTATTACTAATGATCATTGTTCATAATTATCATATTTACTAACATCCATATAGAATAATTTCCATATCTTATTGGTAAAATTTTAGTTTTCATCCTATACATATTCCCTCAAACATCTATATTTTCTCATTCATTCAAAAAAAATTTACAAATACATTTATATTTCAAATTATATTTTTACTATTTCTTTTAAATTAAAAATATTTTGTGGCATTTTTATCTTTTTTAAGAGGTCGATGATATATGGTACACCATTGTGTGGTCACATTTTTTTGGTTTTTATATCATTGTACTAGTATTAGCTATAGTAATCAGTATTAGAACGTAAACTATATATATTAATAATATTCCTGATATGTAATTTCTATTAATTGTTATAATAATAAATTTTTTACAAAATACCACTTCCATTAATAATTAAAAATGTAATTTTTATGATGTCACATTACCCACCCTATGAAAATGTCTATTCATATTTTTTTTATTGTCTTCAAAACTAATAGGTGTATTTCACTTCCATTGTATTACTAGGTTTCCAAGTAGATTTTTAAACATTTCAGTTCTCTATAAGAATTTTAAAATTTGTAATTTCTGATTCCCCAATAATTGTTCCCCTCTATTGAGAATATTAATATTTTCATTTATATAAGATAATTTAGGTTCCACACCTACACCACTAATATATAGTATATGTGTTTGTTCATACACACATTCTAAATAGTGAAATGTGGAAGACATCATGATAATTGGAAATATCTGGACATACTTATAATCGATATATAAATTCTCAACGATTCATTAGAATATTAAATGGTCTAATTTAGATTCAACTTAGATCAACTTCCATTCGAAACATCATGACTCATTTCCATGAATATATCATGAAAAATACATGATCCCCAACACGAAACATTAGTCCATTAAATTTTTATTATACATTTTCTTTAAAATATGGCTAGACTTGATGTTTTATTTATTGTCTAGTATCATTTATGTAGTATACCTCCCAATGTTTCCCCCAATAGTTTCCCTTATCTAACTGCATCATAACGTATTAGAGTTCTACATATTTTTCTTTTTCTGACTCTGAAATGGTTCCATTCGAAATTGGGTAAAAAAATTGTTATATTTTCATTTAGAAAATTTTATATGGACATCCCAAATCCATTGAAAATCATGTGAGATATCCCATAATATTTCATTTCATGATTGAATAGTCCTATCAGACTACCCATTAGTTTGAGGATGATAGTTTGCTCTCATGTTTACATCTATGTTCATATCCTTTTGAAGGATCCTCTATATCATAAGGGTAAATCTTGGATATTGATAAAAAAATAGATAGTTTGACTCTATGGAGTAATAATACTTCTTTAATAAAATTATGATCTAGGTGATCTTTGGAGAACTCTTATATTATTGAAATAAAAGGAGTATAATTTTTTAATCATTCTATGATTACCCATATAACATTTTTACCCTTAGATAACTTCACAAGAATATTGAAAAAGTATATAGTGATTTCTAACCCTTCTATATGTGAATGGGTTGTGGTTTTAACATGCCTAGTGTTTTTTTCTCACTTCTTTATCTTGTGGACATCAGAAACCTTGAAATATAACCAAAAATCTCCCTTTTTGAATTTTCCCACAAATAATGATCATGATGATACCTATATATATTTATTATTTGAGGATGTATATAGAATATAAATTTATATATATATATATATGATACACAACAATCATATACTTCAATATATCTATAATAGATGTAATACATATCCTTGAACAAAATTTCTATACACTTTATTCATCAAACTGAATTTAGGAATCATCTCATTTTTCAAAGCCTCTATATTCTATTACATAGAAGGATCATATCCAAGATCATTCTTGATATTCTATAGTAATGATTCTTGAGAAATAATTTGGGATAAGATTGATGATTTCACTTTTGTTATGACTCAATAATCTAACCTTAATAGGTCCTTGATTAATATATATCATTCAATCGATATCATTTAAATAAAACTGGGACAATACTTCCCTAATACCTCTCTAATATAGTTTTATCTTCTACAGTGATGATTAATTGAATAATATAAATATTTAAATATCTCTAACCATGAATGTTGTCAAATGTATATTTCTTTTTCTGTGAATAAATAATTTAAACTTTTCTTTTATTTGTATATATCTTGTTTTAACCCATATAGATACAATGTCAATATCATAAAAGAAAAAATTGTTGTAGAAAACTCCATTTCATGTGTAAAATAAGTCTCCTTATGAGGATTTGACTATTAATATTCGCAGGTGACTAATTTTTGATTTTTTATTAGAAGAAATAAAATAAAATTCATAAATGCACAATTAAAAAATAATAATTCTTATCCGAAAGTGGGTAGAGTAAGCACATGTGCACTAACCAACCACCACTACATTTCATGGAAACATTCTTCACAATATTTTTTATAGATAAGCATAACCCCCTTTAATTTTAACATTGTTAGTGGATTATAAATCCTTAATTATTTTTCAAGATAACATATATAGTATCATTATAGAAATGGAAACTCTAAATATTCGTTACAGTTTTGGGATGAGGCCACACTTCTATTGAATTTTTCAGTGTAGGATCAACTGATATTCCTTCACTAGTTACAATGATCCCCACTAATTAAACTTATAGTAACTAGAACTGAAATTTACTTATGTTAACCAACGTATTCTTCTTACATAGAGTCTGTAATAAGACCCTTAGATGATGTTAATGTTCGTTAAAAAATTTGAAAAATATATAATTATATCATTTATAAATATTAAAAATATTTTTCAATAATAAATTTAACTACTCTAGTCATAAAATTCATGAATATAGATAGATAATTTTTGGAGCCAAAGGGTATAAGAACATACATGTAATGTTCTTATCTTGTTCGTAAGGTTGACATTGGGATACCAACATTATCAACCCTCATCTAATGATACATTGTTCAAAGGACAATATTATATTTGAACAGAGACCCTCATAGTAGTTTAGAAAAATTTTCAATCCAAATGGGATAGTATTTTTTCTTAAATATAATCCCCTAAAGATCCCTATTTTCATTTCATAATCGTATCAATTTATTACTATTTTCTTCAAAGAGAAAATTCTCTACCAAAAGAGACACACTTATTTAAATAAAACCCTTCTCCAAAAGATCTTGGAGTTATTTCTTTAATTCCATTAAATCAAAATATCCCATTTTATATGGGGTCTTTGATATTTCCATTGATCAATGTATGAGCTAAAATGAGAAATCTGACTATCTTTCTAAGGGATGTCATGGAAACACTTTAGAAAATACATTAATGTATTCCCAGATGATGGGTATATCTCAAATATTTATACATTTTCATTCTTCTCCATAATCTCTAATAAATCCCAAAAACAAATTAATAAGTTGTTGTTATTGATAAGCCTTCATATTAGAAATATCTACTATGATATTAACTATGGGCTTTCAATTCAGAATAATAGTAATATACTTACTTCTATTTTGGATCCTAAGATTATACTTTACAACCAATCTATAAGGCCCCCTCCTTAAACCTTACTTAATATTGAATTAAATGAATAATTCACATTGAGGATCTTTTCAGATTTAGATTTTTAGATAATTAGGTCAAAACTATTACATCTCAAAAGATTACATAGTAGAAACTTCTACTAAGTTTCCATAACATTAAAAAAACTTAAAATCAAACATCTCTTGTTCCATGTTTTAGATAGCATGTCTTTCCTTGATCCCATTATTGACCCTATTCATCTTTAAGTCCAGTGGAAAACATTTCAAAAACGTGGGATGAGCATAAAAAGCCCAGTAAAGGATACACAAAGAAGGAAAACTGTTAGTTTTTCAAAAAATCAAGTAAACCATGAATACTTTACCAAAGTAATAATTTTCACCCTTATGAAGTAGTAAAAACTCTTCACTGACTAAAATACCATTACTTACCCTTTTGTAACCAAACGATTACCATAAAACCCATATAAAGAACACATAACATATAAAGGCAACTTGGGACATAAACATACTAAAATGGAATAACCATATGGTCGACTTCCACACATACTTAATGGAATATCCATACAGCCGACTTCCATACCCAATGAATCGAAGGTTATAACGAACCACCCGTCCTGGTATTCACAGCACCACCCATCATATGGTTTATCATGTAACCACCTGAAAAATGTCCAAGTACCATTACAAAATTATAATACATAAAACAATTATAAATGAAAGAAAACATTTCCATATTTCAATCACAATATATTGACTTATAAAATCCATTATCAAAACTAATTTTAATACCAATATACATAAAAGAGTATATGGTATTTATTTACTTTTAAAAAAATATTACATCTTGTTGAGTAAGCCAAAGATCAAATAATAATCACGGCGGCAGAAAGGTCGTTGTCACCGCGTATGTTAAAAAAACATACTTTTTGTCATTTAGTAAAATGATTCTTATAAAAAATATTCCTTTTGAATAAAAGTAAAAGTCACAGGGGTTTATACACTGTATAAAGAATGTTGTGTTTAAACAAAATATGCCTCAATGAAAAGAGATTGAGACGAATCCCCTTACAAAGACAGTATCCTTATATTATGTATAAATCAATTAAATAATTATGTGTGACAAATGAATACACCTAATATATGTGGATATTAAGTGTAAAACAATCAGAGTTTATTCACACATATTCTTGGAAAAACAAAACTAATGACATAGATATTTAACTCAATGAAATGAGATTGAGTTATGATTTCTGATACAAGTTCGTCTAAATGAAATAAGAATTTATCAATGAGAAGATTATGTGTAGAAATAGTATATCCACACAAAGGATTGTGGAAACTAAAACATAGAGATTCCACACATAATCTTGGCATAATAAAATCAAGAAGTATAGGTTTAACCCAAATAATTGAATGTTGGTTAAGAAGTTCCCTTACAGAAATTTGACAGCCTAACGACGTCACTTAAAAATTCAGAAAATGAGTTGATGAGAGATAAAAATGGTATCTCATCACTTGGACATAAAATTTACATCAATAAGGATATATAAGAACATATCCCAACATAATAGTATGTTAATTAAAAGACATAACAAAAGAAGTCTTTTAAAAAGAGGAGGGTAAAAGGTTCCCTTACAGACTTGGGTAACTTTCGAAACGTACACCCCATTGAAGAAGGGCCATACAATGAATATGTAAATAACAATAAATTAAATTATATTACAAAAAGAGTATAATAATGGGAAGTAAATATTACACTCAAAGGAAATGGTGAAAATTTAGTATAAATCTCACGGGACTAAAAGTGAGATGAACAATACCTTATGAAAACTCGGCAGCCTAACGACGCCACATAAAACATTCGAAAATGGATTGATGAGTTCAAATAGAGTCTCTAATAATATTAAAATAAACTTTAAAGAAAGAGTAATTTAAAAGAACATCCCCCATAATAACAAAGAGTATCTTAAAAGAAGTGACATATAAGAGAGTACTTAAAAATAAAGAGATAGGTTAGATCTCTTACGAAAATTCGGCAGCCTAATGGCGCCACTCAAAACGTCCAAAATGGATTGATGAGAGAAAATAGGGTCTCTCATCATATGAAAATAAAAATTACATTAGGATAAATATAAAATAACATCACAATCATAAGAAATATGAGCATAAAAAGAATGACATAAAACAGTGTACTTAAAAAGAAAGAGAGGAGTAAGATCCCTTACCTCGTGTCCGACATGACTCGATCGTTCTTTAATCTCCTGAATAATAAAATTTGTTCAATTTATAATATCTTAAGGAACTACTTTAAAGATTATTATTCAGTTAATATCCCATATTATAATGTTATAATAATTGGTTAATAATGTGAGTTCATATCAGACGTTTTTGTCGATGTTCAGTACATGAGTAAAAATCGAACTTGTTGGAAGAGAATTTTCCATGTAGTTATATGTACCTCATATCCAGAATAGTATTTATGTTTTAAACATCATATATATCCATTATATATTCATTTTATACTATTACATATCATTTGGAGATATAAAATTAAAAACACCGTTCATGGAGACGGTAGGCCATACGCACGCATGAACGCTACTTTCATTTTTTGTCATATTAATGGAATTAAAACAAAATGAGAGATATATATATATATTAATTCCAGAATTATATAAATCATTTATATGTAATATATTACATATATATACATTATATATATGTATTTATAATAGTAAATAACATTTGAAGATATGAAATGAAATGTACCGTTCATGGAGACGGTAAACTATACGTACGCATGAACGCTACTTTCAATTCTTTTTCATATTAATGGAATTAAAAATAATTGAAAGAGATATATATGTATATTATAATTAAATTATAATATATATTTTATATAGGTCACATAAGTTCATTAATTTCATTCTTTATACATTCCATGTATTGCATGAACGAGTCACATCACTTGAGGGGCGGTAGTCCACACTTCCTCGTATGAAATTATCGCATTTGCACAACATGAAAAGCATAAAGGCATGTTTTAAATATAAAATTCAGAAGAATATAGAAAAAATAAATACCATATATATCATATATAAAATATATTGACATAATAATGGCCACCATGATAGGTGTTAAGAGAATATTGAACCATCATCGTTTCGGGAGGCAGAAATTCACTATCCACAAAAACAATATGTTCTTTAACCATTAGACAAAGGTGTGTGTAATTGTAGCTCAAATAATTCACATAAAAACCTCAAATTCTATTTAAGATATTGTTATTGTTACAAAATAAAGGAATAAAAATAGTTTAGAGGGTTGGAGAAGCAAAATAAAACATAAGAACACAAGAGAGGACAGTACCTTTAAATCGGGTAACTCTCTTTGATTTGAGCTAAAAGGCTTCCTTGGAAAGGATTATGACTAAAGTGAGGCGTAAATGATGAAGATAGGTATGTGGAGAGATGAAATGGGTAGGGTTTGGCCGATACAAGGGCTTGAGAGGTGTGGGTAAGGTGGTAGAGGTGGGGGCCGTTTATAAGAGGAGAGGATGGACACTCTTGGAATGTTATAAAATATTACTTTATTATATAATTATTTTCGGATTTTAAAGGTTATAAAAGGATATATTTCGAGGATAAGGTGACAAGGGTTCTAAATACACCCATCCAATAGGTTTTTGACAAGTGTAGGTCTTATATTTTACATTATCTTTTCATTTTATTTAAATCATTAAATAATGAGGTAATCGCTGCATCATCATGGTGTAATAAATAATTTTATTTATTTAATGTCTAAAAATTATAAAAAAATTTCATGATGTAGGAAATATTTATAAATTTTTAATTAATATTTATAGTCAAAAATATGACTTGTATAACCCAATGAAAAAATTGATTTAGTAAAACAACACATGTTTGTGACATTTTAATTTTATCTTTAAATAAAAAGGTATTAATGTCATTTTCCGAACAAAGTGGCACCATGGGGTCCCCAAGTTGACCCATAGATTTTCTAGGTCGTCCATGACTCATCCAATTAGGGTTGGACATGTTTCTAGGTCATTTCATATTATTAAAACATTATTTTTGCCTTAAACTACACTAATTACCTCTAATGGCGATTAAAACTTCAAAGTTACTATTCACCAAAAAATTATTTTAATCCCATTGAAACACATTTTACTTATTAATGACAACCATGTATGTTGGATTTTTTGAAATTCAAAACACCGAGGTGGTAAAATTTCATTTAAACGAAAAATCATTTTTTTAAGTACCACTTAGTGGATTCACTATTCATCAAAAATTGAAGTTTTCCAAAAAAATACCAAATATTTAACCTAAGATATATTTTATATTCCAAATTAAAAAATGATTTCTATTTTAAAAAATTCATAATATATAAGTTACATTAATTAATTTAATAATTCATTCCCGCTGTTAGAGCAAATAGCGTGTTTTTATGAAAAAATAAGTATCAAAAGATTGACACTAGTTTAAGTCAAATTTCAAGATGAAATTAATTCCAATGAACACTATTGGATTAAATTGTAAAAATTTATTTTAATTTCAATTTAAAACCAATTCAAAATATAATATAATCATATAAATAAATTAGATTAAAAATATGTTTTGAATTAAAATACAAGAGTTTTCACTATTCATTAAGAAATGAACTTCATCAGAATAATACCAAAAATTTACACAAAGTAAATATTGATGTCTCGATTCTAAAGAAGAATTTTATTTTATCAAATATAACACATAAAAGTTTCAAAAAGTGGATTTAATAGAGTTTCTTCATCAAAAGGCGTTTAATCGACCTTTTAAAGAATATTAGAATGTTTACGCTTAAAATTGGATTTATTAGCTTTTTTAATCCTATAAAATTTATTGTAAAAAGTAAAAATATTTTAAAAACATATATAATCATTTTGTAGTTAGTTATGTTCATTCCCGGCATTACAACGGCTAGGCGTTAACTACAACTTAAAATAATATTATTTTATTATTAGAGTGCAACGTAAGATTCCCAAGAAACCCGTTGTTGCGTATTGGGTGCACCATCGAGCATAGTTCCCCCTTTAAATTTATATTAATATTTTATTCACAACTTTGGATAAATGTGAAATTTTCATATTCATTATTTACCAGGGGTGTTACATCCTTCCCCCCTTTTGGGAATTGCGTCCTCTCAATTTTAAAATTGGGCTTGGAAACTTCATTGGAAATCCCACATCGGAACAAAAGTCAGTAAAACAATCACTTAAAAATAAATAAAGAGAAGTAAAAAAGGTCACTTGAGTTAACCCATACTAGGATTCTATGTAGGAAGACATGGATATGGAGGAAAAAACAAAGGGTCATGTTCTGAGGGAGAGTGATAGTAAACATGTCTAGGAGAAAGTTAACCATAAGAAAATCACAAACTTATGATGGGTTAAATGGTATTCGATTCCCCAGTAGGAAATGTTAACATACAAAATTTTTGTTTTAAGTTACTCTTCATTGAGGAATTTATTTTTGACCTTAACTAAATCATAATGAAACATTCTTACTTGTCACGTAGACTTTCATCATTTACTAGATTCAGTAATCAAACTCATATTTTCTCCAAAAGAGGAGTATTTAGGAAGACTTGTTCGCATTAAGAGTACTATAATAATCTTCTTGAGAATCACGTAATCCAAAAAATAGAACTATATATTTCCCATGTCATTAGACAAAATCGAAAACCAAAACCAAAAAGGTTAGTACAAGATCAGATAATTCAGAAAAAGATAACCCTTTATAAAAAGAAAATGTATTCTTAATCTCCAAAATTTTTCCAACAAATCCCAAAGTTCAATGAAGACCATAAGTATACCAAAATAAGATTGAAACCCAAATATTTGAATGATTTAATCACATAGTCTTCCATGTTAAATCGTATCATTTATCTCCAAACAACATCAGTTTCTCTTAAAGTCTCGTATTGAAAAGTCATTAACCTAATCACATATCCTCGATGATAGGTTAATAATTTCCCTAGATAACCCAAAATAAACTTACTCTTGATTCCTAAAATCATCTAACTAAAATTAATTAGTCAAATTATCTAGGGACTTCACGTAGTCCAGTGGTAGGCGATAAATACCAGTCGCACTTTGGTTGTGAATTTGATTCCTAAAGCTTTGTCTGACGCGATGGGTTGTCACACGGTCTGCGTGTTGTCCTTTTTCCAAAACTAAATAATTCTTAAAACATTCCCCAAAACGAGATAAAATCTTCCAAAATAATCATAAAATATTGTAACATCAATTTTATCTCATTCCTTTCATTTTCCATCATAATATATAATAACCCATAATTACCTCAAAAGTAAGGATCATATAAA
Organism: Viscum album; assembly: GCA_963277665.1. Taxonomy (NCBI): domain Eukaryota; kingdom Viridiplantae; phylum Streptophyta; class Magnoliopsida; order Santalales; family Viscaceae; genus Viscum; species Viscum album. Next base: position 632,723,042 of record OY728121.1, read on the forward strand.
CCCTAATGGTTACCATTATAATTATTACCTGAACTTCCACATCGATTGGTCATCTCGTACATGATGCATTACAGAACATACCAAGGTACAAGTGGTGGATCATGACTCCTTGATAGTTGGTTTAGAACAAACACGAGTTTTCTCATTGAATCCCCCATTTCATCCAGTCTCTTAATCAGATAACCACCACAGTTTCCATCGAACATATTGCCACTTTGGTGCCTGCTAGATTTATCCATTCACTAAAAATAGAAATGTTAGTGTGAGTATATCAAAAAAACCATCATGTACTAATGAGGAAGATAAACACTAAGATATACTTACTCATTCAATTTATCTAAAACTATGGCTCTATCTGAAATCCTATCCATTATGGTAATTTCACTTATTCTTAGAGAATACATTAACCTCTAAAGTTATCTCAACCGACCTCTGATACCAACTATAAGGCCTCGGCCTTAATCCTTACTTAATATTTAATTAAATGAATAATTCACATGGGGATCTTTTCATGTTATGATTTTTAGAGAATTGGGTCAAAACTATTTCATCTCAAAAGATTACATAGTAGACATTTCTACTAAGTTTCCATAACATAAAAAAACATAAAAAGAAACATGTCTAGTTCCTTGTTTTAGATAGAAAGTCTTTCCTTGATCCCATCCATGACCCTATTAATCTTTAAGTCCTATGGAAAACATTTCAAAAACTTGGGATGATCATAAAATGCCCAGTAAAGGATACACAAAGAAGGAAAACTGTTAGTTTTTCAAAACAACAAGTAAACCATGATTACTTTACCATAGCAATACTTTTCTCCCATATGAAGTAGTAAAAACTCTTCACTAACTAAAATACCATTACTTACCCTTTTTTAACCAAATTATTACCATAAAACCCATATAAATAACACATAACATATAAATTTTACTTGGGATATAAACATACTTAAATGGAATAACCATACGGTCGACTTCCACACATACTTAATAGAATAGCCATACGGCTGAATTCCATACCCAATGCATTGGAGGTTATAACATAACCACCCGTCCTGGTATTAACGACACCACCCATCATATGGTTTTTCACGTAACCACCAAAAAAATGTCCAAGTACTATTACAAAATCATAATACATAAAACAATTATAAATTAAAGAAAACATTTCCATATTTCAATCACAATATATTGACTTAACAAATCCATTATCAAAACCATTTTCAATACCAAAATACATAATAGAGTATATGGTATTTATTTACTTTTAAAAAAATATTACGGCTTGTTGAGGAAGCCAAAGATCAAATAATACTCGCGGCGGCAGAAAGGTCGTTGTCACCGCGTACGTTAAAAGAAACATACTTTTTGTCATTTAGTAAAATGATTCGTATAAAAAAGATTCATTTTGAATAAAATTAAATGTCAAAGTGGTTTATACAATGTATAAAGAATTTTGTGTTTAAACAAAATATGCCTCAATGAAAAGAGATTGAGACAAAGTCCCTTACAAAGACGGTATCCTTATATTAATTATAAATCAATTACATAATTATGTGTGACAAATGAACACACCAAATAAAATTGGATATTAAGTGTAAAACAATCAGAGTTCATTCACACATATTCTTTGAAAAACAAAACCAATGACATAGATATTTAACTCAATGAAATTAGATTGAGTTATGATTTCTGATACAAGTTCGTCTAAATGACATAAGAATTTATCAGTGAGATGATTATGTGTACAAATAGTATATCCACACATAGGTTTGTGGAAAATACAACATAGATATTACACACATAATCTTGGCATAATAAAATCAATAAGTATAGGTTTAACCCAAAGAATTTAATGTGGGTTAAGAAGTCCCCTTATAGAAATTCGATAGCCTAACGGCGTCACTTCAGAATTCAGAAAATGAGTTGATGAGAGGTAAAAAGGGTATCTCATCACATGAACATAAAATATACATCAATAAATATATATAAGAACATATCCCAACATAATAGTATGTTAATTAAAATATATAACAAAAGAAGTCTTTTAAAAAGAGAAGGGTGAAAGGTTCCCTTACCAACTTCGGTAAGTTTCGAAACGTACACCCCATTGAAGAAGGGTCATACAATGAATATGTAAATACCCATAAATGAAATTATATTACAAAAATATTATAATAATGTGAAGTACATACTTCACTCAAAGGATATTGTGGAAATTGTAGCATAAATCTCATGGGACTAAAATTGAGATGAACAATCCCTTACGAAAACTCGGCAGCCTAATGACGCCACTTAATACATCCAAAAATGGATTGATGAGATCAAATAGAGTATCTAATCATATTACAATAAAATTTACAGAAATAGGAATATAAAACAACATCCCCATCATAACAAAGAGGAGCTTAAAAAAGTGACATATAAGAGAGTACTTAAAAAGAAAGAGAGAGGTTAGATCTCTTACGAAAATTCGGCAGCTTAACAGCACCACACAAAACTTCCAAAATGGATTGATGAGATAAAATAGGGTCTCTCATAATATGAACATAAAAAGTAAAGTTGGTGTAATATAAAAGAACATCCCAATCATAAGAAATATGAGCTTAAAAGGAATGACGTAAAAGAGTGTACTTAAAAAGAAAGAGAGGAGTAGGATCCCTTACATCCTGTCCGACATGACTCGATCATTATTTAATCTCATAAATAATAAAATTTTGTCAATTTATAATTTCTTAAGGGCCTACTTTAAAGATTATTATTCAGTTAATATCACATATTATAATGTTATAATATATGGTTAATAAAGTGAGTTCATATCAGACGTTTTTGTCGATGTTCGATACATGAGTAAAAATCGAACTTGTTGGAACAGAATTTTCCATGTAGTTATAGGTACCTTATATCCAGAATAGTATTGATGTTTTAAATATCATATATATCCAGTATATATTAATTTTATACTATTACATATCATTTAGAATTAAAAAATTAAAAGCACCGTTCATGGAGATGGTAGGCCGTACGTACGCATGAACGCTACTTTCATTTGTTGTCATATTAATCGAATTAAAACAAAATGAGATATATATATATATATTATAACTCCAGAATGATATCCATAATTTAGATGTAATATATTACATATATATCCATTATATATATGTACTTATAATAGTACATAAAATTTGGAGATAAGAAATGAAATGTACCATTCATGGAGACGGTAAGCCGTACGTACGCATGAACGCTACTTTCATTTCTTTTTGATATTAATGGAATTAAAAATAATTGAGAGAGATATATATATTATAATTAAAGTATAATATATATGTTATATAGGTCACATAATTTCATTAATTTCATTCTTTATACATTCCATGTATTGCATGAACGAGTCACATCACTTGAGGGGGCGGTAGTCCACACTTCCTCGTATGAAATTATCGCATTTGCACAACATGAAAAGAATAAAGTCATGTTTTAAATTTAAAATTAATTATAATATAGAAAACATAAATACCATATATATCATATATACAATATATTGACATCCAAATGGCCACCATGATAGGTGTTAAGAGAGGATTTCACAATCATCGTTTCGTGAGGCAGAAATTTTCCATCCACAGAAATAGTATGTTCTTTAACCATTAGACAAATGTGGGTGTAATTGTAGCTCGAATACTTCACATAACAACATCCTAGTATATTTAAGATACTGGTGTTGTTACAAAATAATGGAATAAAAATAGTTTAGTGGGTTGGAGAAGCAAAATAAAACATAAGAACACAAAAGAGGACACTACCTTTAAATCGGGTAACTCTCTTTGATTTGAGCTCAAAGGCTTCCTTGGAAACGATTCTGCCCAATGTGAGGCTTCAATGATGAATATAGTGATGTGGAGAGATGAAATGGGCTGGGGTTGGTAGATCCAAAGGCGTTAGAGGTGTCGTTAAGGTGGTAGATATGGGGGCCTTTTATAAGAGGAGAGGAGGGGCACTCTTGGAATGTTATAAAATATTACTTTATTATATATTGTTTTTCGGATTTTAAAGGTTAAAAAAGGATATATTTAGAGGATAAGGTGATAAGGTTTTGAAATCCACCCATCCAATAGGTTTCTGACAAGTTTAGGTCTTATATTTTAAATTATCCTTTAATTTTATTAAAATCGTTAGATAATGAGGTAATCGCTGCATCGTCATGATGTCATAAATAATTTAATGTATCTAATGTCTAAAAATTATAAAAAAAATATCATGATGTAGTAAATATTTTTATATTTATAATAAATATTTATAGTCAAAAATATGACTTTTATAACCCGATGTAAAAATTTATTTAGTAAAACAACACATGTTTGTGACATTTTAATTTTAACTTTAAATAAAAAGTTATTAATGTCATTTTCCAACCAATGTGGCTCCATGGGGTCCCCAAGTTGACCCATGGATTTTCATGGTTGGCCATGAATCATAAAATTAGGGTAGGACATGTGTCTAGGTAATTTCATATTATTAAATCAATATTTTTACCTTAAACTACACTAATTACCTCTAATCGCGATTAAAACTTAAAAGTTACTATTCACCAAAAAATTATTTTAATCCCATTGAACCAAACTTTACTTCTTAATTACAACCATTTATGTCATATTTTTTGAAATTCAAAACACAGAGATGGTAAAAGTTCATTTAAACGAAAAATCGGTTTTTTTAGGTACCACTTAGTGGTTTCACTATTCATCAAAAATTTAAGTTTTTCAGCAAAATACCAAATATTTACCCAAAGATATATTTGCTATTCCAAATTGAAAAATGATTTATATTTTACAAAATTAAAAACATATACGTTACATTAATTAGTTTAATAATTAATTACCGTTGTCAGAGGAAATAGCGTGTTTTTATGAAACAATAAGTATCAAAAGATTGACACTAGTTTAAGTCCAATTTCAAGATGAAATTAATTCCAAAAACCACTATTGGATTAATTGATAAAAATATATTCTAATTTAACTTTAAAACCAATTCAAAAGATAATCTAATCATATAAATAAATTATATTAAAAAGATGTTTTGAATTATAATACAACATTTTTCACTATTCATTAAAAAATAAACATTATCGGAAAAATACCAAAAATTTACACAACGAAGATTTTGATGTCCCGATTCTAAAGAAGAATTTTCTTTTGTCAAATATAACAAATAAAATTTTAAAAAAGTTTATTTAAAAGAGGTCCGTTATCAAAAAGTGGTTAATTGGCCTTTTACAGAATATTAGAATGTTTACGCTTAAAATTGGATTCATTCGCATTTTTAATCCTCTAACATTTATTGTAAAATGTACAAATATTTGACAAAAATATATAATCATTTTGTAGTTAGTTCTCTTCATTCCCGCCATTACAACGGCTAGGCGTTAACTACAATTTAAAATAATATTATTTTATTATTAGAGTGCAACATAAGATTCCCATGAAACTCGTTGTTGCGTATTGGGTACACCATCGAGCATAGAGCCCCCTTTAAAGTTATATTAATATTTTATTCACAAATATGGATAAATGTGAAGATTCCATATTCTTTATTTACCTGGGGTGTTACACAATCCATCCAATTTATTGTGTAAAATTCCAAAAAGGGACTGACCACTATGTTTTTGGGGATATTTTACATATAAAATTTAATAGGGGGATCCCTATATACCAATAATTATTTATTATTTCCTCAAATATTTTTTACTAAAAATCTGCCAATAAATTTTCTGGGATTAAATTGATTTTTTTTGTACATATAAATAAAATAATTGTATGAATAGAACTAGAACCAATAGTATACATGAAACCATAGAATGTATAATGAGAATACCAACCAAAAAATGATTTTAGAGCCTCTAATTCTGCTGTCAGGATAAAAAATGAATTAAATTTCACGCTTGGATTATATTTAGGTCAATAATTGATACCATTAATTGTATTATAATTTGGACATCTATTTAAGAAATTATCATGATCCCCACATTTTAAAAATTTCATGATATTTTGGGTTTTCAACATTTACATTTTTTATTAGCATTTATATATTGAGGATTAACATATTTATTATACATTATAGTTTTATGGCCATTGATTACACACCTGTAACACTTTCCACTTCCTTGATATAAGTTTCGAAAATAGGTTTTCCCACATATTTTGCAAAAAAGATGTTTTACTTTACTCTGGCCAATATTATTTATGATATTATCTATTAGTAAATTCAAATATATTTTTTTTTCAAAAAAATATTCTTCGTGGGGGTCATGGGAGAAACCTTGTGGTGCTACCTCTTTGATAAATTCAAAAAAATGGGCTTTAAAAGGAATAACTCAAATAGTTAGGGCCAATGTTTCTTCTTTCTACATCAACTATTAGTTATCATTACCCTTTATATAAACGAATCGAAATACCATTATTATTACTAATGTCCATAGTGTTAAATGGCCATATTAAAAAACTATCATATTGTCTAAAATTCGTATTGACCAGTGACCATATTGATAAGAAAACATGTCGCAAGAGTCAAATTTTGGATTTTAACCAATATATATGCCAGCTAACATTAATAATAAATACATTATTCCAAAAGTTTTTTGTAATTCATTTGAAAATATCTTTTATTTTTCAAATGTATCTTTTTTCCTTTAAGAATTCTCATGGAATTTTAATTCTTCGTGTAAGATCAAGATTCTATAGAGTTCACTAATGTGGGGCCTCTAATTTTTTATATAACCATACTATTGTTATCTAAAATAATAGACATTATTACACGGCATGTATATATATTGTGATAATATTTCAAAATAATTTACATTGTGAGATATTATAATAAATTCATTTTTAATGATGAGTTATTATAATAATCATAACATTGTTTTTCTGAACATTATAGAAATGATATCTACTAATCCTCTGTTTTTTTTAAAACAAAATCCTGAAAAAACCTGACTTTATTGGAATTAAAACACAACCAGATACAAAATAAAATTTCATTGGAATCCACAATATGATAAAAACATTCCTTTTACATATTGAAGCACATACAAATAAAAACATAACTTTGATAAGTGGAGTCATAACCAAACAAATATACTTTAACAGTAGTTGTATGACCGATAAAATATGTTTTTTGTTAGTTAAAATCATAAACCAAACATTGTTAATACAAAAGTAAAAGAAATTAAATAAAACAAAATGAAAAATAACCAAAGAAAAAATATTGAATTAAGTCTTTATTACAGATCGATTACTTTATCAGTGCTTCAAAAATGATAAATATTCCCCAGTGATCATACAACATAGGTAGTGTTTTTTTCAATAGAAAAAATTCACTTAAAGAAGTTCATTTGTCTCTCATTCATATGTGTAGTTCAACTATATCCTTTGATATTTATTTATAGAGAAATATCTAAAGGATAGTTACATGATGTTTATAAATTTTCAACAGTGTCCCTTCATGTATGAAGTCTCTAAAATGTGATAAATACTATAGCACTTCAAATATTATTTCTATATACCATATTTCATGTTTATTATTTTAATATATGATAAATAAAACAAACAAATGTTTGATATATATATAATTAAAAATCATGTACTTTGTAAGATAGAGAGAAGAGTTCGTAAGGTTCATTTAAAAATAATCTTATATTTTTATCATGTAGGTTTTGTCCTCATAATATTGATCATTTTACTATTAATAATCGTATAGTTCATTCATCGTAAGGATCGTCATTATATGATTCATCATCATTAGGATCATCATTTTATGGATTATTCATTAGATGGTTTACCTTATAAATTTTAAATAACCATACGGTACAATATTTTTGAGGTTATACCTGTATTTGGTTAGTATACATCATTGTAAGTTTCAATATGCACCATCGTAAGTTTGATATGTATCTTCGTAAAGTTCATTTAAATGTTTTCATGGTTATATTCCTTACTAAAAAATTCTTTATATGATTCAGACCAAAATATTATAACATTGAGAATTAAAAAACATGTGGATTACATATATTGTAAAAAACATCAAAGAATGATACATTATCTAAATATTATAAGCATCGAACAGATAAATAATAATTATAATAAATAATTATAATAATTGGAGTATCAATTAATCAGTGACAAGAATAATATGGAAAATCCATCTAAGTACACATCATATTAAAATAAGAACATATAAATATAAAAACCAAATTATATATTTTGTGTAAATAGTACTGAGTCCCTCCAATCTAACATACACTACCTGTCTCTAAATTTTTAAATCTAACAATCTCCAAATCATAAAATAAAACAAAATAAATATCTTAGACTCAAATTGATTTAGAGTAATTCCTATCATTATAGAAATAATACATTTTTCTTTCTCAAAAAATCTCACAATAAAAGAAGGTCGTTCTATTACTTTTTACCCCCGGATGTGCATTTCTAAAAAATTTATGGTTTTAAAACTATGTATTTATTCATTTTTGGTGCACCACACATCAGATTTATTTTATTCGTATGTGTAAAATTAAAAAAATTTCAAAGATAGGTATTATATGATTTTTTTCAATACTAGGGTTTTTCATGTTTTTGACCATTACACACATGTTTTACTATTTTAAAACACTAATAATACACTTGTTATCATCTTTATAAAACATCAACTCAGATAGATGTAGATTTAGTAACTAATTTTGAAATATCCATAACAATTCATTTAATAATTATTAAATAGAACATTGTGGTAGTTTAATTAGTTTTCACCCCTAAAAGAATTTTAAGTGTATTCTCTGTCTTTAAAACTGCAAATTTATCCATTTTTAGAACACATCCATTCAAATTGATATGTCACTGGATCTAAAAAGTCACAAATAATTCAATGAAAATTTTATTACCATTTCAAAAAACTCCAATATCTTTTTCTTAATTTTAACCTCATGATTCTCATTTTAATTAATTTTTATATTATGAAAACTACATGTCTTCTAATTTTGAAAACACTACATGTTATATTGAAATATATTATTCAAATAAACATAAAAAATAAATAAAATACCAATTTCAAATGATGTAAAATCAATAAAAAGTTATTCCATGGTTTGGAAAATGTCTTGTTTTAGTGTTTTAAAAAAGAGAAATATTTTTCCAATCAGCCTAATAAAATGAAGACATTAATTTGTTTGGCATGAATTACTACATTTAAAAAACCAGTTAATGTTATTTTTCTTATGGTTTCTCTATAATTCATGGTTGTCTGTTTGTTTTATACCCATGAATCATGTTTTTCAACACATTAATATCATTAAATCTACATATTTTTTCAATGTGACTACCCAACATATTGGAATGACATTCCATATACTCAAAAATGTCACAAATAATTGAAATATTTTATTCCCTGGATTTATTGAAAATATGAGATCTTTTTAATGGCCTTGATAATTATACATATATTTTGGAGTTTTAAAACCCCAAAAATTAATTTTTATTTAAAATATAAAAAGTGGACATTATAATTACATAGTGTTTGATACTAAATTTTAAAAATAATTAATTAATTATTTCAATTTAATTTCATTTAAATATGAGGTTGTGTATAGTTTTAAATCGAATTATATGTGTTTTTAGTTTATTTTATATCATTAAATCATTGTATTTATTAATTAAATGAATACAAAAATCTGAATTAGCCTTATTTCAAAATAAACATGTAAAAATAATTCAAATAAATTAATCATGTTATTCTATTTCTATATAATTACATTTTCTATGTTTTAAACCCTATATTATTGTTTTGGAATGCTAAAATAGATGAAATTTGTTTTCAGTGATCTCAAGAAAAGAATAACTACGATTGTTTTGGATTCAATTCCTACATTTCCAAAATGAATCACCAATAATTATCCTAGGATTTCATTGAAACATGATACCCCTTTATTATTTTTACCACTTAAAATGTGCTTTTAAATTCAAATATATCTTTAAAACAACTTATTTTGTCATTAAGAGCACACAACCCATAGGCTTGATGTTCAATATTATTAAACATTTCTTAAAACAATAAAATATATTTTTTCGTTTATTTCATGTCAATATGATATAAATTTATAGGTTTTTACCATTACACGCATGTGTTTTAGTATTGAAACTAATAATATGTGTTTTGGTCATCTTGTAAAAACAAAAAACCCTTTTTGGAATGATATCAATTCTTAAAATTCAAAAAAAATCATCCAACATCCTTTTATATAATTGAAATCAGAGGATTATTTCTTGGTTATAACCCCCTAAATCTAATTTTTAAAAACATTTATATCTTTAAAAATACTTAAATTTCATTATTTGAACACCACTAGAGGAAATGAAATATCAATGTCTCAATTTTTTTAATGAATTAAAAAACGGTCATACAGTTTTCATTCAATTTAATATCATTTTCTAGGTTATTGATGTCATGTATCTGTTTTAGTGATTTAAAAGACTAAAAATGAATTTATGGTCATCCCAAGAAAATTTAAACTCATATTGACAAGAATTACATTCCAAAATATTAAGTATACATTATTGATCATTGTCCAATGATTTAGATAGAAATGTGAAACAATTTTTTGTGTTTTAAAAAATCAAAATTTATTTTCAATGATCTTAATATCATTAAAACTACTTATTTAAACCATTAGAGAACACCACATTTCTTATTGATGTTTCAACAACTCAGATGAATAAAAAATAATTAAATGATAGTTTTCTTATTATTTAAGGCCAATATATTGCTCTTGGGCGTTTTGACCATTACATGTCTATTTTAAAATTTGAAAACATAAAAAATGTGTTTTCGATCATCCTATGGAAACAACTACTTTAATTGACCTGGATTGATTTTTTAAATTTAGTGAATAATTTTTTTGTCATTATAGTATTATTTCACAATTATATGATGTTATTATTTTTTTATACACCCATAAATCTGATTTTAAATATTTTAATATCATTTAAATTTCTATTTAACTCATTACACACCACCTCATAACAGATAAACCTAATTTGAACCAAAACATGCCACATACATTCAAAGACACAATTCTTGTGATTTTAGGTTAAGTTGAAGTTTTTTTTGGGCTTAACTATTATTTTCATGTTTTGTAACTAAAAAACACAAAAAAATGTTTTTTAGTCATCCAATGAAAATCATAACATTGGTTCGTATTGAGTCAGTTCATATATATATAAAATCAATCTTCAGTCCCTATAAACATATCTCAATGTAATCTGAGATCATTTTTTTTGTTCAATCTGCTTTTCTAATGACTATGATATATAATAAAAGTTACTTTTTCAATTTGACTATATCACAAGTCAGATTCATCTAGAGTCTACTTTTACACATAATAAATAATTCAAAGATTGGTTTTTAGTGATTTCAAATCAATATGAGATCAATTATCATGTTTTCATAATTATTCATATATTTAATAGTTTCAAAACACTAAAAATTAATTTTTTATCATTCCATGAAAACCAAAAATTGGATTCATGTGATATAAAATACACTTTTTAAAATATCAATCAATGGTCTTTTTTATATTATTAAACAGAAATATGAGATAGTTTTTTATCAACCCCCGTAAACTGCATATTAATTCATTCTGAGAACACCATGAGTTAGATTGATTTAATTTCAACTCCAACAAAGCATAAAATAATTTGATATTGATTTACATGGGGAATGAATTGGACATAGTAAGTGATGGGTGGAGCCCGCTATAGCTCCTCAATTCATAGGTAGGTCTCATTAGACAAAATAGTGTCTTGGCACAAGGTTTTTTGATATGTTTGACTATGGGTGTGTTATTTCATACCATTCAGGGTTTATGGATAAATTATTGACATTTTGTATGCTAGTATTAATACGAATGTTTTTGTTATGTTTAAACCCTTTCATACGAAAAATGCATTGGAAATAGTATGTGACAAGTGGAGCCCGCTATAGCTCCTAGATGCATCGGTGGGTCTCATGAGATAAACTAGTTTCTTGACACAAGGCCTTGAAAAAAAACATATTTTTAGTCTTGGAACAAGGCCTTGACTATGTGGTTATGAATTTCTGGCATTATTCACTCCAGCATTATGAAATTGGCTATTGTTATTACATGTGGTTATTCGATTTGTAGAATTTCAATGTGAATATGTAAATGGAATTATTTTAATTTATATTTTCCATATTATGCAGAAGTTTATGTTTAAAAGTCTTTGGTTTTAGTGTAATTAATTTCATAATTTATTATGCTTATTTATGAATGATTCTACTATATGGCTATCCTTACTGAGCATCTGAGCTCACCCCTTTCTATGTTTTATTTTTCCCAGGATGTGAAGAAGTATTTTATGGTTGACCTGCAGTGATAGGGTAAGGATATAAGTGTGTTCAAAAGGGTACAAAATTTTATTGTTGTTAGTCATCTTATGATGTAATGTAACGTCCAATTATGTCATCTATTTTCCAAGAATGTTAAACTGATCAGTCCTTCGAGACCTGATTCCTTGTAATCATGCCAATGTATTAAAATAATGCACTCACTTTGGGCTTCTAGGGTCGGGGCATTATAGTTGGTATTATATGAATTTTTGCAACATCCTTTTAAATCAATTAAGATAAACACTAACTAGAGAATATTACCCAAAGATAGACTTTGAAAATAAGTATAGAAGTTCTTCCTATAATTTTGGTAAAGTATAGATTTTTTGTATTATCCTGGAAATACATCCCTGTATGTATAGGAAGATGTAGAGGCATCTCGGGAATAGATATACATAGAATTAAAAACACCGACAAGGAATTTCAGGCTTGACCTAAGTTATCGTGGTGCATGAAAATAGGCCTTTCTGCACTCTTATTTATGACACACCGGGGGGATATGCTTAGGATAAATCAAATTTTCATTACAATCCATTATAAAATAGTTATGAGTATATAATTCCTCGAAAAAAACATTTTTATGATTATGCATTATATGCATAAACTTTTCAATTTACATTAGTTATTTTAGAAGATTGGAAATATGAATTCAGATTCATAATCTAACCTAGTGTATTTCATTTTTTAGAAATGGTGCCTGGTAGATGGAATGAGAAATCCAAAAATACACATGATAAAAATAGCACGAAAGATCATATATTTCATGGTATTAATCCAACATTTAAAAGTAAATATTATCCCACATATAATCATCATATGATGAAATAGTGTCATGGGATAATAAGATAAGTAATGAATTTTTTGAGTCCTATGTCTTTGAAGAGAAGCCAAAGAAGAAAAGGATGGTAGAGAGAATGATGGATAAATGGAATAAGGGAGACAAGGATTTTCCCATATGTGATGATTGATGAAAGAATCACCTTCGTACATTCTTAATGGGAATGTGAGATTGTTATAAGTGTTGAGAAATGGGACACCGAGTACATGATTACAAGGGTAAGAAAAAGGATTCAAATGTACAATGATTCATCTTAAAGGAGTTGGGATACTAAGCGAATCAATGTTCCTATCATCAGAGTATACCCTAAATGATACTATTGGATAATAATCACGTTATGATACTACCAATGGTGTATTGGAATGATTAAGAGTTCTTATGTTTCTATTAAAGTATTGTTCCATTTTAGTATTTTATTAATGATTTACATGTTTTGTGAATTATAGAGTTTATAATGTCTGAATTGTAGTACTATCATTAAGGACTTGAGATTGTGTGGAACCAAGAAAAGAAACTCAATGCCATGATAAATTTTTGGAAAATATATGGTTGAGAGAAAGACAAACATTAATATTATTCTGATACAGAGGTAGTGATTTTGGAAGAATATATGACGGATTTGGATAAATTATATTGGATATTATTGACATTATTAGATCTGATTAATAATTTTTATATTCCATCATTGTTTTAGTTTACATCCTCTTTGGATAGAATGATTATATCTTATATTCTATAAGGAATGAGGGGCATTGGGTGTAATCAATAAAGTTTTATAGCAATTTAGGGTGTCATAGGGTTTTAAACTAATACATTATTAATTTATTCACATGTTATTACAAGGAATAAAGGATATTCATTGTGCTTAAATTCATTATAAATTTTCAACAGTGAATTTGGCCAGAAGTATTGTGGATAATTCAAAAGGTTGTAATAAATTATGTTTGACATTGGATTCTATTTTTAAGGTTAAATAACTTCTTAATATTATTTTTGGAATATTAAAAAAAAGTAAAACGCAGAGGTCTGGTGACAACCCATTACGTTTGGCAAGGCCGCAAGACTTGAACCCTCAACCAAAGGACAACAAGGGTGGATCGCCTACCACTGGCATACGTGATTTCCTAATTTGTTTAATGTAATTTTTATAAAAGGTCTAATTGATAAATTATGAATTCATTTTTTGGAACCCGATACAATTAAGTTAAATAGTATTTTTTTATGTTTTATCATCATTTGAAGTGAAAGATGAGTTTGTGGTAGAAATTAGTTTAAGGATGAAACTCTACTTGTCACGTATATATATATATATATATTCCTTTAATTATATGAGTAAATTAATTCTTAAATTTTGGGGGAGGGATCTTAAAACCAAAAATGTGTTATCCTAATATCATAAGTTTGTTTTTTAACCGATCATATTTTACATCATCTTAGATTGATGGATTTGAGGCCATCAATTTTGCACTTGTTTATGATTGATGACCTCAACCACTCTCTATAATTATATATGTTTCCCTATAATTATGTGTCTTTAATTTCCACCAATTTTCTCCTAGTTGGGATCATAATTTGGTGGTGACTTTTTCATTTACCTTTCCCTCTTATTAAGACTAAATTTTATTAACCCAATTTCTGATGTGGGTTTTCCACAATGGAATTTTTCTATTTTTAAGCATTTATTTTCGAATATTTTTTTTCAAATTGTGAGGATTAAATTTATTGAAGTAGGGGAGAATGTAACACCCCGTGGTTTCATAGTATGTTATCTAATTAAAGTAATTCAATAGCTTTCACTACACGCAACATCGAGTTTGAGTGCACCACAACATACTAAACCAACCGTTCAAAAATTGGCTATGAATACTATAGACAGAATTTTGAATCTTATATACTATATATATTTTTAACATCCATATTATTTTTTTAGATATAATATAAGAACAAATTCATTTTTCAGATAAAATATTTATTTTTTAGAAAATGAAACTTTACCGCCTTTTAATGGTGACCCCTTTTGAAACCCAATATTTGACACTTTAAAAAATTCAATTCAATTAATTACATTATTATTTATTAGCAGGACATTAAAATTTAATTTGGATATATTTTTGGTACTTTTATTATAACATTAATAATTTGATGAATAGTGAAAAATACTATGTTTTAATTGAAAACCACTTTTATAATCAAAATAATTATAATGTTACATTATGAAATTGAATTATGTTGAAGTATAATTAGATTAAATTTTTATCATTTAATAAAATTTAGGCCATTATAAGTAATTTCACATTTAAATTTGACATAATCAAATGTCAATCTTTTGATAGTTTTTACTTTTTAAAAATCTGCCTTTTTGGGTTTAACAATGGGATTTAATTTTAAATTAATAAATTAAACTTCAATATTTTGAATTTGGTATGATATACTTTATTTTTTTAATTCATAATATCCAAATTTTCTTAGGGTATATTTTTTATATTTTTCTGAAAACATTCAATTTTTGTTGAATAGTGAAAAACACCATGTTATTACTTAAAACTGACATTTAATTTATATAATTAGTAATTTTTTTAATTTATTTTACATCAAAATAGATATATAATACCTATATAAGTTCAATGTAATTAATTGGAGTCATTTTATAATAAGTTTACATATATAAAATTTTATCGATCCCTTTTCCATCTTTTACCCACCTCCTAAGAGAATTTGGAAATCCACATAAAACATAATTTTAAATCTTATATGAGTTTAATTTGAAAAATCAGAGATACATGGTTAATATCCATAAGTAAAATTTGTTTCAATAAGATGAAAATAATTTTTTCTAAATAGTGACTTTTGACTTTTATTTACCATGTTTAAAAGTAAATTGGGTAAGTATGAGTAAAAATGATATCATAATCACCCAAACACATGTTTTATTTCTATTTGATATGTATAATTCGACCAAAAAACCTTATGAAAAAAATATGATTCTCTTTGGTCCACATGGATTAGATTAGGACATTTATTATTATTTTATTAAAAAATTGTTAAAAGTGTAAAATTCAATGTTTAATAAATAAACAATTTTAAAAATATGGATAAACACAATATAACTTGGAATATAAATCGTCATTGGAAAGATAAAAATATTTCTTATTAAATGGTGTTTTATTTATTATTTTTGGACATTGAATATTTTAATTTATTAATGTCACAATGATGATGCAGTAATTACTATATTAATGAAATATTAAAATAATTGATATTATAAATATTAAAATAAAACAAAATTGAGACTTATGATGAGTTACACTAATTTACTAGGTTAATATTACATTTAAGGGTTGGTTGAATAAATTTTATTCAATGTGATAATGTTTATATGTATTTCAAAAACTAAAATACTAAATACTGTCAAAATTGACATAATTGAGTTTTTTTTAAATGTTATATTATTATTTGGTATAATAGTCCTAAAAATATATAGATTAGAAAAAATACATATATAATAATATATATGACATTAATGATCCATTAGGGGTCTGATTGACATTTTACAGTATGTTTATTAAACATATAATATAAAAATAAAAAGAGACATGGTAAATGTCAAACTATTCAACTTAGAGTTAAATCTAATTGATAAGTTACATATGCTGATCTAAACGTGTCTAAAAAATATTGGTTGAGAGTTTTTCGACCAAAAACCACATTATACTTAAAATAATTAATTTTGGATCCATTATAAACAGAAAAATAATTTATTATAAAATAATATTTCAAGCTTTTCTAAAAGTGACCATCCCCACTTTTATAAAAGGGAACTTACCCTACTCTTAATTTCACACCACCGAAGGATTTGGGATAGGCCATACTCTACCAAAATATCCTCCCAACATTCCTCCCTTCATTATAGAGGCCTTCTATTGGTCAGAAATCCAACCTATGTGGATTTTTTGATTAAATAAAATGAAGAACCCGATGAAGAGGAAAACATTTCATCACCTCTTTCAAGTTATTTTTTTCTTCCACTTCACATTTATTTTCTCTTTCTATTCCAAATTAATATCTCCCATATCTTCTATATACAGGGATGTTATTATTAAATTTTTTAAACCATATTCATTATTTTATCAATCCTATAAATGAAAATGTCTTCAAACATGCGTACATCGGGATTACCATCTCAACGTCGTGGTGTAGTTTGTTATTCAAACACTTCATTATTTTGATGCGTATAATAATGAGTATAAATGATGTAAATAATTAATTTAACTTGATAATTATTCTTTATATATGATATACCATCCAATTAAATCTGATATCTCCGTCAATATAATGATATTTTCACTCGTGCGTACGTACGGATTACTGTCTCCACGACGTGATGAGATTCATTTCCACATTCTCCATTCAATGATGATTGTAAAATATATATCATTAATAAGTATGTAATATATGAAATAATAATGATACTGGAGATATATATATATATTTCTGTACTTACATATATCTTATTCACTTAGTTCATGTTCAATACGATATGAAAAAAGAAACAACATTTTTGGATACGTAAGGCCAACCGTCTCCATAAACGGTGATCTCCATTTCATTAATATGTCTATTATACATATTAATATTCTAAATATATATGATATATAAATAATTTCTTATATTCTAGAGGTATTTAAATCATGATCCGATAGATACAATCAAGAGTAACAAGTAAAAGACGTACGATAAATAAAGCGATTATTACCCGAAATGTTCATTTAACATGGAAATTATTATTAAATGGGTAGTATAAAGCCATAATTGAATAATGAATGATATCATAAATATTAATATTGTTCTGAAATAATTTAATAACATACTATGGTATTTATACTAGAGGTTAAATGTATCCTTTAATAAATGAAATTTCAAGGTAAGGGTTAATTTCTCAATCGTAATATTATTTAAGATTGTTTACAAGTATGATTTTACTGGGAAATATTTATTATCCATTTCCATGATTCATAAAATATTTTTCAAATGAAGTATTTTTAATGTAATCTTTAACAAAATAATTATTTTAAATTTATTAACGATTTATTCTTCTAACCCATTCTCTATAATTTCCATGTTTTCAAAATGAAATTAAAGATTTATTTTTATAGACATGAATGTTTTAAAATATTAAATCTATTCAAAAGTTTCAGTGCTGTATGGGACAGTTTGATTCATAAATATCTTTTTAATTAATTCCTTTATAAAGTGTGTGTATTTTAAAATGATTTCATAAAAAATGATTGTTTCTCCCAAAGAGTTTTACTAATCATTTTCAACTATGTCAACATCCATTACTGGATATTATTCAAGATCGAGGTTGATTTATTGTGATAAAAATATTAAATTTTGTATTGAAGGTTTTGTGATATGTTTGACTACGGATATGTTATTTTTATACCATTAATGGTTTATGGATAAAGTATTGACATTTCGTATGTTTGTTATGATATGAATGTTTATATTATTTTAATCCTTTTCATAAGAGGAATGTGTTGGACTTAGTGAGTGATGGGTGGAGCCCACTATAGCTCCTCGATGCACTGGTATGTCACATGAGACAAACTAGTGTCTGGGAACAAGGACTTGAAAAAATATTATTTTTATTCTTGGCCCAAGGCCTTTACTATTTGGTTATGAAGTTTGGTATTATGCATTCCTTCATTATGAATGTTGCTATTGATAATGCATGTTATTATTCATCTAGTCGAATATCTATGTGAATAAGTTAATGGCATTATTTAATTTTATATTTTTTTTATATTATGATGATGTTTAATTTTAAAAGGACTTTTTTTTATTTTTATGTGTTTCCTTAAATTTTTATGCTTATTTATGAATGTTTATGCTATATTTTTATCCTTACGGAGGATCTGAGATCACCCATTTTTATGTTTCATTATCCCAAGGAAGTGAAAAAGTATTTTATGGTTGACCTGAACGGATAGAATAAGGATATGAGTTTGTTCAAAAGGGGATTAAATGTTGTTGTTGTTAGTAATTTTATAATGCAATGTAATTTTCATGTATGTTATCTTTTTTCCAAAACTTCCAAACTTATGAGTTCTTTGGGACTTGATTCTTTGTAATCACGACAATGTACTAAAATAATGAACCAACTCTGGGATTTTGGGGGCAGGGCATTACATTCTTTATGATTTCATGACAATTAGAGGATTTTCTCTCAGTTTTGGCCCCAATTAATTTTTTTAGGACATTGATATCTATAAAACAGGATATGTTTCCTCATTAATAACAACTCAATTTAAATTGATCATTCATATACATGGACGTGGAAAGAAAATTTAATGAAAATTTACCTATGATTTCATATCAATTAATGATTGTTTGTGTATTATGACTATTACATACAAATTTTATAGTTCTAAAACAATAAAAATGTGTTTCCACTCATACTGAGATAAGAAAAAATAAAATTGACATTGAGTAAATTCCAAAAATACAAAGAATTAATCATCAGACATTTTTAAAGAATTTAAGGACAATATGAGATCATTTTTTTGGTTTTGATCTCCTAATTCTTTTATTTAAGACATTACTAACATTAAAACCATTTTTATCCGTGATGAGAACAATTCATGTCAGATTGATATGACATATTATTATATATATTTAAAATATATAAATTATATTTTTCATATTGTAATTCATTGATCTATGATCTTATTCTTGGTTTTGACTATTTAACACATCTTTTAGGTTTTAAGAAAAATGTAAAAATGGTTTTAGTCATCTTGAGATAACCATTACTCGAATTAATTTGAAATTACATTCTACATTCCCCATATAAATAATCATTCATTATCCTGTGATTGGAAAGAAATATGATGTAATTTTTAGGTATTTGACTATATAACGTTCATTATTAATGGTATTAATATATTTAAAACGACTTATTTTCTTTTGGATCACACTACACACTAGATTCATGTATTATATTCTTGAAAAAATTAATAATATTTAAAAGATGTTTTTACAAAGTTTCCATGTAAATACAGGGTCATTTTATCTGTCTTATTAATTAAAGGAACATTTTATAGATTTAAAACAATAAAAATGTGTTTTTTATCATCCTAAAAAAAGAATAACTAATATTTTTCTTTTTTCAATTTTTTCATTTCAAAAATAAATCGATTTTTATTATCTTATGATATTATATATATAAAATATTATTTTATTAGTTTTTAACCCATGCCTCTCAATTTTATTTACATTGATATACTCATAACAACTTATTTACTCATTTTGATCACATATCATTTCAGATCAAATATTTATCTTCCCTGACACATAATAAATAATTTTAATAATGATATCCTTGTATTTTACTTTAATATGTTTTTTCATGGTTTGGCCATTTAATCTTTTAGAGATTGAAAATACTAAAAATGCATTGTTGGTAATATAGATTAAACTATTACAAACAATATTTAGTGTTTTAAAACACTAAAAAGGTGTTTTCATACACACTAAGAAAAAAAATAGATTGATGTTGTATTAGTTCATAAATTTAATAAATAAATCATTGGACATTATCCATTGATATCACCAAAATTGGTAGTATTTTTCTGGGTTTAAACCCCTGAACACTAATTTTTATTTATGTTTTTTTAAATGATTCATTATTCATTCCATTCACAATGCATATAGGATTTAAGGATAATATTTTTTTTCATGTTAAGATAATTTAAAGACATCATTTATATAATTCAATGTTTATTTCAGGTTTTTGTATGGCTTTTTACCATTACACAAATTTTTTAGATTTTTTGAACTCTAAAATGCATTTTTGGTGATTATAAGGAAAGGGAAACAAAAATTGACATTGATTATATTCCAACATTTAGAAAATTAATCATCATATTTTGACCTATGATTTTATTGGTAACATACGATCTTTTTCTCCATTTTTACCTCAGAGGGAATGTTTTTATAGATTTTATGGTATTCAAAACATTTTATTTTGTGATTATGAGCACACCACACATATGTTTATCATTTCACCAGCATTGAAAATTCATAAAAAAATACTATTTTACTATTTTTACACAATAATGTGAGGATTTATAAAACATTTTTACCCTTCCACACAAGTTTTAGTGTTAGAAATCCCTAATAACTTATTTTCAGTCATTATAATAAACACAATACGTAGATTTTATTGGTATTCATTCTTATATATAAAAAAAGTAAAACATCCTTCATTTTCATATGATTTATTAGAAATAATTGACTTTTAAGCGTTTTTTGACCCCCTTACACAAGTTTTTAATGAATTTGATAACTTTAAAACTACTAAATGATTCATTTCACATAAATAACTCATCAGATTTGCTATTTTTCTGCTCGAACAAACCCAAAATAACTCAAATATAGGTCTCCTGTGATTTTATTTCAATCTGATATCATTTAATGGTTTTTTAATATTATACACATGGATTAGGGTTTTAAACCACAAAAAATGTGTTCTCATTAATCCCAAAAAACTACAATTCATGTTGACATTGAATCAGTTACTATATTTTTAAAAACAAAAATTTGACATTTTCATATAAGTTGATAGCAGTCAGAGATTGTTTTCATGATTTTGGACAATTTACATACATTTATAGTGACATTGATATAATTAAAACATTTTATTTATTCATCTTCAGAACACCACATATAGAATTAATATGTTTTATTCCCAAAATCATAAAAAAATTAATAGACAATATTAATATGTTTTTATGCAAGTATGATGTTGTTTTCTAGGTTTTGACCAATACTTGTATTATTATTTAAAAACACAAAAAAATATTAATTTTTAGTCATCCTAAGAAAACCAAAAGAAGAATTGATGTGGTGTTAGTTACTTCAATTCAAAAATCAATATACTATTTTTTATGATGATTTCACTCACATTTATGGATATATTTTTTATTTTTTATTTCCCGTTACATGTTTTTAATTACATTGGTATTTTTAAATCTACTTATTTTATCTCTCAGAGCAATCCACACACCTTATTAAATTGGTTTCAACTCAAAAACATAAAAAATTTATCAAATATATTTTTTCTAAGATGATATTACTATAAAATTTCATTTGTGCGGAATTGATCGGTATATTCACATTTTAGAGTATTATAACATAAAAATTTAATTTAGTTATATCACGACCCCCTCCCACCAAAGATGCCCCACCTGAGCTAGAAATGGTGAAAGGGAGATAATGACCCCCGAGTCCCGCCTCCAGTAGACCCCGGGGTGGTGACTAGCACCAAGGGTATGAGTTTTCACAAATATGCAAGGCATTACCCTTTTCATTATTTAAGATCAGGGAATAGGATGAGTCAACCACCAAAAAGGAAAATAACAAGTGTATAAAAATAAACCCAAACCATTCCCACATGCATGTTTAAATAGTTCTGAAACAAGGTACAAGTAAAAGAATGCTCAAAAAGTACAATACCAAAATAAACAAGAGTATAGAAACTGCAACAACTCCAACTGTCCTGACTAGTAGGGTCCCGCACAGCCCTGGTAGTCCTCCTGGAAACCTGAAAGTAAACATAGGGTGAGAATACAAGTATACTCAGCAGGGAAACCTAAAGCTCTCGTGCACAAGTGGGGAGACATCCTAATGTCCTGTGAGAACAAAAAAAGGAACAAAGCAAGGAATTCTATCCACCCAACTTCACCAGCCACATTCACCAAACACAATCACAACAAGAAGTAGTATATAAGAACAAGAGTATTGGGTACCCCACACCATTTCCCATTAGTTAGCTGCTCTTCCTAACAGCGAACGTCCTCACGCTGCCACACTCTTCCCACCCGCACACACCTGGGCCTCAAGAACCGCACATCCCACACGCACACACCTGGGCCTCACAACCCCGTATCCCGCCCGCACACACCTGGGCCTCAAAACCACGTTTCCCACCCGCACCCACCTGGGTCTCACAACCACGTATCCCGCCAGCACCCACTTGTGCCTCACAACCACGTATCCCACCCGCACACACCTGGCCCTCATCCCGAAGATTCTTGGGAAAAAGTAAAACCTGCCCAAAGTGTCTTGGTCTAAAATCCAACCCAATCGAAACCTACCCGAAGAGTCTTGGGTGTAAGGTCACCTCAAGCCATCACAACATATGGAAGAAGGAGCAGGAAGGAGCTAGTAACTATGGAAAAAACACACTCTCCCATGAAATGGGAGTGTTTGGCACTAAGTGCTCAACATGGGTGAGGTGTGAAAAAAAACAAAGATACAGATATATATATATATATATATATATACCAAAAACTCATCCCAACCTATGGATTCTAAATAGAGAGACGGAGCACGTGCCTCGGCACTACTATCACGAAGCATGCATACAACAAACAATATGGAAACCCCATTTATGTTTTCATGTTTCAACAGAATCTGTTTATTAGTTCTTTAACTACTGGGAAATCAACCACAACCAACCATATCAATCGTTCGTAAAACATATCCCCGCCATCCACAAATCATGTTAGGATAACATAAGAAAAACAACAAGGTCCTTTTTATTAACCATCCAACCCCATTAAATTATTAATTCCATTCCATTTCCATGTTCCACCATTCATTAACTCTTTCACTTTTTAATTACTATTCACAACCCATAGTTCTTTTACATTCAAACCCATCCCTGCAGCCCCATATCCTACCACAATAACCACAACAACACCGTACATCAGTATCCCTTAAATACCATTTATTGCAGCCCCGCCGCCCATCACTAACATAGCATTCACACCAACCCACAACCAACCCAACCGCAGCCCCGTTGCTCACCTAATCCACAACAACCCACAAAAACACCCCCATCACATGCCACGTATCCAAGAAAACACCCACATTTTCATTATTCCATTTTTTTCAACCAGGGTGATCACTCAAGGGTTCCAGATTTTAAATCAGCCAACATTACGTGATTAACCAAATTTTACATTCAACAAAGTTCCATTCGCAAAACAGTCTAGAAAGACAGGGCAACATTTAATTGTGCATGCAAAGACCCTGAATGACCATGATTTTAAGTAGGCATAAGCCTATTCAATTCAAAACATAATATAATAGGATATAAATATAATCAAAAAAACATCCCCATGTCCATTCTTTAACCAGTTATTATCTTCGTTTAAAGGTTCAATTTTTTCTCATGAAAACAAGAGGATACCCACCCTACATGATGCACAATTTAGAGTGTGGCGAAGGTAAGATCCCTACCTCAATAGATTCTGATAACAATGCTCTCCTGGATCAACATTAGAAGACGTCCGTCGGCATCCGTCATTTCTGTCAAATCCCGGAAAAACCTCCTTGGGTGGATGTTGGAATGGAAATGCTGATGGAAATGAAACAGATTCAAGCTCAGAAGTTCTGCCTCGTTGTTATGATCTCGTGGCCGCTGAAGGATTGTAAATCGGAGCTCAGACGAAAAAGTTATTGAAGAAAATGAGCCTTCGAGTCTCTTGGGAGATCTCTGCACAGGTGAAACGGAAAGATAGGGGTGAGTTGTAAAGGAGGAGGGGACCCCTCCTTTTTAGGAGTGAAAAAAAAGTACAGGGCGTGTACATTATGGTACACGGTGTGTACTCGGCCATTTCCCACGGTCACCACATAGCTTCCAACACGGCCTCCACCGCGACACACGGTCGTTGACTGGTCAACACACGGTTTGAAGGCAATGCAAATGCGGGGAGGGACTACACAGAGTGTATTATTGGGGTACACGGCGTGTACCCATTTATTTCACACGGAAAGGACACAGCTCCAACACAGCACATGGCCGTTGACAGGTCAACACACGGTTTGAGGGTAACGCGTACACAGGGAGGGACTACACGTCGTGTAGTATTGGGGTACATGGCGTGTACCCATTTATTTCATAGGTCAAGGATGACCATCAAAATGGGGTATAACCGGCGAGGGGGTACACGGCATGTACTCACACTACACGATGTTTAGTTTCAAAATTCTGAAAAGTGTGGGAAAAGACCATTTTACCCTCCAGAACACTTTAGGACCCTCTTTTGACAATGGAATGGTCCAGAGAGGTCCGAGCCATTACATCAGATGCCTCATAAAACATTCTCGTCCATTAGAATTCAAAATCCAACCCATAGGAACCCAACAAGATACCTCTTAGGGCCCTTGTTATAACATGAACCCATTCAACAACCCTAATTCATATGTGTTAGGAAATCCTTCTCCTATGTCGAGATATTATCCGCTTTAGGCGGCACTGACTCACCTTCATGGTTTTAATCGCAACCTCATTAATGCATCTCAATTATGAATTGGTTCTTACCACTTTCATACATTAGGATTTTCAACATACACTACCCCCAACACCACACAACCAACACACTGCCCGAACATGTGGTTTAGGGAAATTCCTTCTCCTTATGTAGAGATATTATACGCTTTTGGCGGCACTGACTCACCCGCACGGTTTCAATCACATCCACATTAATTTTCCTTGAATAAGGATAAGTGTTTTCCCTTTTTCCCACTCATCCAGACATGTTACACACTTCCAAAGAAGAACAAAACAAAATATCTCACAAATGACAAGCCAATCATTCCATATATCAAAGGACCAAAGTATAAAAACAAAGCTCAGAGGAACAATGTAAACACTAGTCAAAACAACTCCAGGTACTGAGTGTGCATCTGGGACTCCCACTCCCAAGTGCTCTCCTCTAGGTTGCCATTCCTCCACAACACACGAACCAAGGGAGTGATTCATCCACTAAGCACTTTCTCTTTAAGATCCTCGATTCTGACTGGTCGTTCCTCGAAGGTCTCGTCATCTCCCATATCTAACTCTCCCCAGTCGATAACGTTAGAGTCGTCGTGTAATTATCGACGTATCTAGGAGATGGGGAAGACCTCATGAACCTTCTTCAACTGAGGTGGAAGGTCTAGCTGATATGCCACCTCGCCGACTCTCCTCAGCACCTCAAAAGTTCCGATGAACCTTGGGGAGAGCATACTCCCCTTCCCAAACCTCCTCTGCCCCCATCGAGGGGAAACCTTCAAGAACACATGATCATCCACCTAAAACTCCAAGGGCCTCCTCCGATGATCAGTATAAGACTTATATCAGTCCTAAGCTACTTTTATCCTCTCATGTACAAGTTGGACTTTCTCTATGTTGCTCTACACTACCTCTAGCCTAAGGGAACCTATCTCACCAACATTTACCCATCAAATTGGTGAACGACATGGTCTTCCATACAAAGACTCAAATAGTGCCATGCCAATAGTAGAGTAGAAGCTGTTGTTGTAGGAAAACTATACTAAAGGCATGTGTCGTACCCATGATCTTCTGAAATAAAGAATGCATGGTCGCAGCATGTCCTCCAAAGTCTGGATAGTCCGCTCTGTCTGCCCGTCAGTCTGGGGGTGGAAAGCAGTACTAAGGCATAGTTAGGTGCCCAAAGCATACTGTAACCACCTCCAGACTCATGAGGTAAACAGAGTATCCTGGTCTGAGATGATAGTCTTCGGAACTCCATGAAAACGCACCACCTTGTTTATGTACCTTTGTGCTAAGTTACTCACCGGGCCTAACTCTTTAATTGCTAAGAAGTGAGCTGATTTCGCCAGACGATCCACCGCCACCCAGATAGCATCATAACATCCCTGAGCTCTGGGTATTCCTTTGAATAATTCCATTGAGATTTTATCCCACTTCCACTCGGGGATATCTAAAGGATGCAGCAATCCACTGGGAACCCGGTGTTCAACCATCACTTGCTGAAACACTAGGCATTTAGCCACAAACTCTGCCACTGACCGTTTCACCCCGGACCACCAAAACTGTCCCCTCAGGCCTCGGTACATTTTTGAAACTCCTGGATGTACCACCAAGGCTGAGATATGGAACTCAAGGAGAACTCCCTCACGCATCGCCTCCAGAACAAAAAACATTCCATGGAAAAGCATCTGATGTCATTTATCCTCTTACCATCCTTCTGGAGTGTTTCCCTGATCGACACGATCCCGTATCACTTCTACCTCAGAGTCCCCCCACTGAGACTCTTCCACTTACTGCAACAAGAAATATTGCACCATCATCTAAAACAAACAGCCTCTAACACCTTCTACCCTGGCATCCAAGTGCAATGAGGCCAACCCTCCCATCGCATTCCAAGCATCAGCGGATTCCCAAACCACTTCCTTATGCATCTTCCTGCTTAGAAAATCAGCCAAAACGTTTACCTTACCATCAGTGTAAGAGATATCGAAGTCATAGTTTTGGAGGAACTCAACCCATCTCCACTACCGTAAGTTCAGGTCACATTGAGAGAAGATATAACGCAAGCTCTTGTGATCTGAGAAGGCCACAAATTGTTCCCCAAAGAGGTAATGTCGCCAAAATATCAGTGCGAACACTACTTCAACATGCTCCAGGTCAGGGGTGGTATAGTTATTCTCGTGTGGGCGCAACTTCCTAGACACATAACAGATCACACCCTTCTTCTCCGTCAGCACGCACCCAAGACCAAGGCCAGAAGCATCACAAAACACCTCATACAACAACCCTTCCTCTGGAAACCTGAGAACTGGAGCACTAACCAAATTCTTCTTTAGGTAGTCGAAAGCTTCCTGGAACAGATCAATCCATAGGAATACCTCGTTCTTCCTTCTCATAGTTGTCAATGGAGCAGTAACTAGGGAGAAGTCGGAAACGAACCTCCGATAGTAACCTACCAACCCCAGGAAACTACGAACTTCTGCCACGCTCTTGGGTGCTACCCAAGAAACAACTTCCTCCACCTTCGATAGGTCTAATTACAATCCATGCTGAGTCACTACGTGCCCAAGGAATTGTACTTCATGTTTCAAGAACTTACACTTCGACAATTTCCCGTAAAGCTGGTGGTTTCGAAGGACTTCCAAGACTGCCCTGAGATGCTCAACGTTCTCCTCCTCTGATCTTGAGTAGATTAGGATTTCATCGATAAACACAATGACGAACTAGTCCAGAAACACTTGAAAGTCAATGTTCATAAGTCCCATGAACACAGCCAGTACATTTATAACTCCAAACGGTATAACTACGAACTTGATGTGCCCATACCTGCCCCTAAAAGGCGTCTTCGAGATGTCACTGTCCTTTACCCTCAACTAATGATATCCAGATCGTAGATCAATCTTAGAAAACCAACCTGCTCCCCTCAGTTGTTCAAAGTGATCATTTATCCTTGGAAGGGGGTAACGGTTCTTGACCGTTACCTGATTCAACCTTCGGTAGTCTATACATAACCTGAGACCACCATTTTCCCTCTTCACGACCAAAAATGGAGCACCCCATGGCGACACGCTGGGTCAAACAAAACCCTTCTCCATCAGATTTCCAATCTGAATATGAAACTCCCGCAACTCCGAAGGTGCCATCCAATAAAGGGTTATCAAAGTTGGACGGGCACTAGGCTGTAAGTCTATCCCGAACTCAACGTCACGTCGGGGGGGGGGGGGGGGGTAGAGTCACAACCTCCTCAAAAAAACATTGAGGAACTCCCCAACAACCACTGGTACATCAATCATCTCTGTATAAGCTGGAACTACTGATAACCCGCCTAACAAGGAAAGGAGAGGCTCCACACGCCGACTTCCCACTTGATAGCTCCTCTCGCAAACAAAAGCTACACATTTTCCATCCACATCGGAGAGCACAACTCTTCTTAGGAAGAAGTCGATAACGGAACTAACAGAAAACAACCAGTCGATGCCTAGGAAGACATCATACGAGTTTATCTGTAGAAAAAAATATCCTCACTAGATCGATGAGGTCCCATTGTCAGCCCACATCCCCAACAAACACAAGATACGCTGGTCTCGCCCCCAACTGTTGTACTCAGCACTAGGGGTACGAAAAGTCTCTCTACGTCTAGTACCAAAGCATGGGCTAGACCAAGTGAAACAAAGGAGTGTGAAGCTCCCGAATCGAACAAAGAAGAAACGAGAGTGCTGAAAAAACAAATCATGCCTTGAACCATCTCTAGTCCTGCTGGAGCTGCCAACTCTTCTGCGTGCAACTGTCCATTCCCAGCTCCTCTGCCTCTCTAATGTCGACCACCTCCCCGACCACGTCCTGGTCGAGGTCCTCGAGGAGAACCCCGAGGTTGGACTCCTCCTAGAAAGTCTACCCTCTATGGAGAATGGTCCTGCTGCTGCTGGAAGGGCCTCACCGGCAACTGGTGCTGCTGAGGCGGGCGCTGAACCTTCCCACCTCCACCGTACTTAGCTCGGGTCGGTCACCGACTCTGAATGTGCCCGAAACCTCCACAAGAAAAACATTTCGGTCATGGTCTCGTGAAAAAGGGACGAGGACCTGAAGATCTGAACTAGAACTTCTGGGGCTACTCCCCACTGGCCTGAACCTGGAAGGTCCTGTTGCAGGAGACCTGCTGCTGACTGCCTTCCCCTTCGATGAACCTGGATGGATTCCCTCACATGGTGCACCTCCCTGCGAGTGCATCCTCTCCACAACCTCTGCCATCTTCTGTACTACCAAGTATGTTGGAAGGGTGAAGTGGGTGACATCATACTAGAGCGAAGGACGAAGTGCCTACTCCAAAAGTCTCGCCCAAGACTCCTCATCCGGAAAGATATCTGGCGCAAAGCGTAGGAGATATTTGAACTTGATCCCCAACTCTCATACTGACATACTCCCCAACTGAAGGGAGAGTAACTGATGTCGCTTCTCCACCTTGATCATGGAAGAAAGGAATTCCTCTCAGAATTCCTTCTCAATGTCAGCCCATGGAACCACTGCCTCTATCCTCTCTCTGAGGTAGAGCGTCCACCACTGTCACTCCGAACCTCTCAGCTGACTGACTACTAGGGGAACTCAGTAATCCATCGGAGCACGGAACAAGGTAAAAGAGATCCCTATCTACTCAAGCCACCCCTCTGTCTCCGTATCCGAAGTACTACCCTCGTACTTCTTGAGGGTTTCCCGCTGGAAATAACGGAGAGTCTTCTTCCACTGGCTAGCTTTCACCACTCGGTCAATCCTCCACTGATCTACCGCCTGAATCTGCTGGGCATCGGCCGTCTGAGTCACCCGGGGATGACATCCAGGTGCTATAGCTGTATGGTAAACAAATATCATCTAAGGCCATGTAGTAAAGAAATTTCTCAAGGTTTCATTTTATCATTTTATTTCAATTACATTCCCATAAAACCCAAATCAAGTAAAACAAAATCATTATGGTGCATGTACCTTCCCTAGGGTCTCTACCCTGCAATCAATTTAGTCTCACGTGGTCATTCGGTAGGCTCAGAGTCCTCGCATCGGATCACGGGGGGGGGGGGGGGGGGCTAAAATCTCGTGTCCTAACCGGTCTTCTTTGTCCTATGTCACGCACCAAGATTAACCAACACTATTGCCCTACCATCCCATGAAATCCTCACTATTCCTAACACCAGACTCCATCCTATCTCTCAACCATCAGCTATGATACCATTCTGTCAGGACCCCATTCCACCAATGATGCCCCTCCTGAGCTGGATGTGGTGAAAGGGAGATAATGACCCCTGAGTCCCGCCTCTAGTAGGCCCCAGGGTGGCGACTAGCTCCAAGGGTATGAGTTTTCACAAATATGGGAGTCATTACCCTTTTCATTATTTAAGATCAGTAAATAGGATGACTCAACCACCAAAAAGGAAAAGAACACGTGTATAGAAATAAACCCAAACCAATCAAACATTCATGTTTAAATAGTTCTGAAACAAGGTACAAGTAAAGGAAAGCTCAAAAAGTAAAATACCAAAAGAAAAAAGAGTTCAAAAACTGCAACAAATCCAACTGTCCCAACTAGTAGGTTCCCACATGGCCCTGATAGTCCTCCTGGAAACCTGAAAGTAAACGTAGGGTGAGCATACAAGTTTACTCAGTAGGGAAACCTAAAGCTCTCCTGCACAAGTGGGGAGACATCCTAATGTCCCTTGAGAACAATAGAAGAAACCTAGCAAGGAATTCTATCAACCCAACATCACTAGCAACACTCACCAAACACAATCACAAAAAGTTGTAGTATATAAGAACAAGTGTATTGGGTTCCCCACACCATTTCCCATTAGTTATCTAATCTTCCTAATGGCGAACGTCCTGATGCTGCCACACTCTTCCTACCCGTACACACATGGGCCTCAAGAACCGCACATCCCGCCCGCACACACCTGGGCCTCACAACCGCATATCTCGACCACACACACCTAGGCCTCACAACCCCGTATCCCGCCCGCACACACCTGGGCCTCACAACCACGTATCCCACCCGCACACACCTTGGACTCCTTCCAAAGATTATTGGGAAACAGTAAAACCTGCCCGAACAGTCTTGGGATAAAATCCACCCCAATCGAAAACTACCCGGAGAGTCTTGGGTGTAAGGTCACCTCAAGCAATCACAACCTATGGAAGAAGGAGCAGGAAAGAGCTAGTAACTATTGGAAAAACACCCTCTCCCATGAAATGGGAGTGTTTGGCACTAAGTTCTCAACATGGGTGAGGTGCGACAAAACACAAAGATACAGATATATATATATATATATACCAAACACCCAGCCCAATCTATGGCCTCTAAACAGAGAGACGGAGCGCGTGCCTCAACACTGCTATCACGAAGCATGCATACAATGAACAATCCTGAAACGCCATTTAAGTTTTCATGTTTCAACAGAATCAGTTAATTAGTTCCTTAACTAATGGTAAATCAACCACAACCAACCATATCAATCGTTCGTAAAACATATCCCTTCCATCCACAAATCAAGTTAGGAAAACATAAGAAACACAACGTGGTCCTTCTTATTAACCATCCAACGCTATTAAATTATTATTTCTGTTCCATTTCCAAGCCCCAACATTCATTAACTCTTCCACTTTTTAATTATTATTCACAACCCATAGTTTGTTAACATTCAAACCCATCCCTACAGCCCCGCTACCAACCCCCACAACCACAACCACATCGTACATCATTATACTTTTAATACCATTTATCACAGCCCCGCTACCCATCACTAACATAGCATTCACACCCACCCACAACCAAGCCAACTGCTGCCCCGCTTCTCACCCAATCAACACCAACACACAAAAACACCACCATCACTTTCCAAGTATCCAAGACACCACCCACATGTTCATTATTCCATTTTGTTCAACCGGGGTGATCACACAAGGGTTCTAGGTTTTAAATCCGCCAACATTATGTGATTAAACAAATTCCACATTCAACAATGTTCCATTCGCAAAATGGTCTAGAATGAAAGGGAAACATTTAATTGCACAAGAAAAGGCCCCCAACGAATATGATTTTCAGTAGTCATAATCCTATTCAATTCACAAAATAATATCACAGGATATAAAGATAAACAAAACAACTTCCCCATCCCCGTTCATTAAAAAGTTATTATCTTCCTTTAAAGGTTCAACTGTTTCTCATGAAAACACGAGGATACCCACCCTGCATGATGCACAATTTAGAGAGAGCCATAGGTTAGATCCCTACCTCAACAGGTTCTGATAATAATGCTCTTCCAGATCAACTTTAGAAGAAATACTTTGGCGTCCGTCACTTCTGTCAAATCCTAGAAAAACATACTCTGGTGAATGTTGGAAAGAAAAGGCTGAAGGAAAGAAACAGATTCAAACTCAGAATTTCCGTCTCATCGTAACGATCCTGTGGCCATTGACGGATCGTAAATCGGAGCTCGGACTAAGAAGTTATGGAAGAAAACGATTCTTCATGTCTCTTGGGAGAGCTCTGGTCAGAGGAAAGGGAAGGAGATGGGTGAGTTGAAATGGAGGAGGGGAACCCACCTTTTATAGGCGTGAAAAACAAAAGTACATAGCTTGTAGATTATGGTACACGGCATATACTCGGCAATTTCACACAGTCACCACACGGATTCCAACACGGCCTTCACCGCGGCACGCGGCCGTTGACTGGTCAACACAAAGTTTGAAGGTAACGCATACGCGGGGAGGGACAACACGGCGTGTAATATTGGGATACATGGCGTGTACCCCTTTATTTCACATGGAAAGGACCCGGCTCTAACACATCACATGACCGTTGACTGGTCAACACTTGGTTTGAGGGTAACGAGTACGCGGGGAGGGACTACATGGCATGTAGTTTTGGGGTACACGATGTGTACCCATTTATTTCACACAGAAAGGACGACCTTCAACACGGGGTATACCCGATGAGGGGGTACATGGCGTGTACTCACATTACACGTCATGTAGTTTAAAAATTTTGAAAAGTGTGGGATTAATCCATTTTACCCTCCAGAACAATTTATGACCCTATTTTGACAAAGGAATGGGCTGGAGAGGTCCGAGCCATTATAAGATAAAACCCGGAAAGTCTCACTTCCAATTGAAATATAAATAGTTTATACTTTTAAAAAATACTTCATTAGTCAATGTATTTTAATATCACAGAAATATGAGTTTTTTTCATTGATTTTGATGCATGGATGTGCATTATCAATTGCTTTGACATATTTGAAACTTTTTATTTATTCATTCCATGAACATTACAGGACAAAATAATGTTATTTATACCAAAACATTATAAAAATAATATTAATATATTTTTTCCTAATATTTCATGTCAATCCATGGTACTAGTTTCTACATTTGAAAAATAAATCAACATTCATTGTTCTATAATTTCATTGAAATACTAGATTATTTTCTATATTTATTTCCCTTGATGAGTTCCTTTAAAGAATTTTATATATTTTAAACTAAATATTTAGTTATTATATGAAAAACACATGTTAGATATCATTCCTCATATATTACATAAAAAATAATTCAAAGACTATTTTTCCCAAGATTTTATGTCAATCTGATGTCGTTTTTTTAATGTTTATCACATGATTTAGAGTTTTAAAACACTAAAAAACATTTAGGCCTCATGTGAAGACCAAAACTCATATGTTTATGGTTTCAATTCCTACCTTTAAAAACCCAATCAATGGTCATTTTATAATTATTTCATATTTTTATGAGTCATTTTTATTAGTTTTGACGATTGACATAAATTTATAAGTACATCAATTTCTTTATAATATCAAATTTTTTCATTCAGAGCACACCATAGAATGAATTGACATGCCCTATTATTGAACATAACAGATACAATTCAAATATATTATTCCTATGATTTTATGAAAATTAAATTTTTTTTCTATGTTTTGAATGTTACATACATGTTCTAGTGTTAAAAAAATGTATTTCAGGTCATTCTATGAAAAGTAAAAAATTTGATTAATCCGGATTAAATTTCTACATTTCACTAATGAACCATTATAATTTTTCAAATTATTTCATTTTAATATGAAATATTTTTCTTGGGTCTTGATCATATCATGTGTGTTTTTAAATACATTTCTATCTTTAAAACAAATTATTTATTAATTCAGAGCACACCTCACATAATATTGTATTAATATATTCTCTAAAATATAAAAATTAATACAATGATATTTTTCATTTGATATCATATAAATTCGATGTATTTTTATATATTTTGACATTCACATAATCATTAAGAAAGTTACAAAAATTAAAATTTATTTATAATCGTCCTAGGAAACCCACAACTAAGGTTGAGATAAAATTAATTCATAAGAATAAAAAATTAATCCTTGGCCTTGTATTATGACATCAAAATAATATAGAGTAACTTTATTGGGTTTTACATAATACCACATATATATAAGGGCATTAATATCTGTAAAACTACATATTTATAAATTTCAACCACACAATGTGTCAGATAGATTTTCCCTCTATCCAGAAATGAATGTAATAAAAAAATGACTATTTTCCTTGTATTTTATATCAATGTATCATAATTTTATATATTGTTACCATTCCAAAAACTTTTTATATTTCGAGAACATAAAATTTTCATTTTTGATCATCCTAGGAAAAGTTTCACATTGAATGATGGAATGTCATTTTATATATTTAAAAATTCAGTCATCACTCTTTTAATATGAATTCACAGAAACATAAGATCATTTCCTTTATTTTTATCCTCAATATAACAATCAAAAAGCATTGATATATATAAAACTAATTATTTACTCATTTTGAGTGAATCAAACTTTAAGATGACATATATTATACTTGGATAAATTGGGATTAATTAAAAGTTAGTTTTTATATGATTTGACATTAACTATAGATATTTACAAGGATTTTATTGTTTCATGTAGGTTTTAGAGTTTAAAAATCATAAAAACACATTTCTGGTCATTTGAGAAAATCAAAAATCAAATTGATGTGGAGTCACAACCTATGTCATTAAAATAATCCATTAGTCATTTTCTTATTATTTCACAATAATATGCGGTTGTTAAAATATTGTTGACACAATGATGTGTATTTTTGATGAATTTGATATATTAAAAGAAAACTTATTTAATGATTCTGACCATGCTATAATTCATTTTATTGAATTTTCTATTCGAAAAAATTATAGAAATATGGGATCCCAAAAATTTCATGTCAATCTGAGGTTTTTTTCAAGGTTATGACTATTATACTCAATGTTTTTACTTTTAAAACACTAAAAATGATTTTTATTTAATCTTTAGATTATAATAAAACATATTGATATGAAGTTAGTTTATATATTTCAAAAATAAATTATTACTTATTTTATAATGATTTCAATGTTATTTGTTGTTGTTATCATGGTTTTCAATGCAAACATGCATTTTAATAGACATTGATATCATTAAAACTTCATATTTAGTTATT
This sequence comes from Viscum album, assembly GCA_963277665.1. Lineage (NCBI taxonomy): Eukaryota > Viridiplantae > Streptophyta > Magnoliopsida > Santalales > Viscaceae > Viscum > Viscum album. The sequence goes on from OY728121.1 coordinate 632,759,232, forward strand.
CTAAAAAAAAACATATAAGATTGATGTTACATATACTTAGACACATAAAAATAATTCAAATATATTTGTTATTTTATTCCAGTTTAATTCAAGGACTTTTATTGGTTTTAACCCCTACATGTATGATTTAAATTCATAAATGCATAAAAATATATTTTTCTCATCCTCGGAAAATAACAACCCATATTAAGGTGGATTCAGTTCCTACATTTTTTAAATCAATCTTGAGTCATTTTTCTATAATTTCATGAAAATTAAAAGCCTATTTAATGGTTTTCACCCTATAATGCACCTTTTAATATACATTGATATCTTTAAAACATGATATTTAGTCTTTTAAAGTTTTATAAATGTAAAATTGATATTTCATTTCCACATTATTGTCACAATTAATTAAATTTTTTTTATTTAATATTAATATGAGGCCATCTTATAGGTTTTGATTTTCACATGTATATTTAAGATATTTAAGACAATAAAAATGTGTTCTGATCATCATGAGAAACCCAAAACTCGGATAGATGTGTTATTAGTTCATACCATTCCATAATAAATAATCGGTCATTATCCCCTAATTTTTGGTAATACGACTTTATTTTATTTTAATTTAACTCATGAGGGTAATTTTTAATGACATTGACATATTTGAATCTACTTATTTTGTTATTTATTGAATAATACATGTTGGATTAACATGTTATTGTATCGTCACATAAAAAATATTTCCAATATTGATTTACTATGATTTTATTTTAATATGTGGACTACTTCTCCCAATTTTTCATGTTTTAGAATTCATAAAATGTATTTTAAGATAAGTCAATAATACCACAACAATGATTGGAATGGTGTGAGTTTGAAAATTTCAAAAATCAAAAATCAATATTTTTTAGATGATTTCATGGGAATTCATTCTTGTTTTTTTGGGTTTTGACCTCATCACACATGTTCATAATTCCATTAATGTATTTAAAACTACATATTATATAAATGTATAGAACAGTCATGTTATATTAATGTCTTTCAACCACGATCATAGGAAAAATATTTCAAATATAGTTTTCTTATGATTTTAAATCAGTCTGAAATCATTTTATAATACCATTGAATTACATACACATTTTAGTGTTTTAAAATATGTAAAATGTGTTTTCATCTCTCTTAGCTAAATCAAAACCCATATTGAAGTGTAATCAGTTCATATATTTCCCAAGTCAATCATTTGTCATTTTTTTATGATTTCATAACAATATGTGTTTTTCTTAGTTTTGACCCCAATGTACATGTATTTAAAGTCATAAATATATTTTACACTATTAATTTATTATTTTCAAGCACAATGCATGTTAGATTGGAATTTTAAATACTCAGAAATTCGAAAAATTATTCAAATATAATTTTTCAATTATTTCATGTATATGATGTTGTTTATTGGCATAATAGTATTATATGTGCACTTTATTATTTTAAATAACTCTAATGAAATATTTGGATATCTTGAGAAATGAATAATTTAGATTTTCATAACATCAGTTACTATAATTTAAAAAAATCATCAAATATTTCATTATGATTTCTCAACAATTAGAGATCATTATCTTATGTTTTACCCCATCATGCCAATTTATAATGACTTAAATATCAATAAAAAAATATATTTAGACATTCCAGGCTCCTGGGATGTATTATTTATTTGTCATACAGTCGTTTAGATCAATGATAGTTCATGGATAATTTCCATATGATTTCACATCAATGTGAGGTCATTGTCAAGTTTTTTACTATTTCATAAATATTTTACGGTTTTAAATCTCTAAATATTTTTTCTAATCCCAAGGAAACCAAAACATTGAATGATGTTGTATCTCATCCAACATTTTAAAAATATATCATGGGTAATTTTCCTATTATTTCCGCATAATCAATGGTTTTTATCTTTATTTTTAATCCTTGATGCTAGTTTTTAAGGAATTTTATATCCCTAGAACTTCTTATTTATTAATTTTATACACACACCATGTCGCATTGATGTTTTGTTTACTTAAACGGGTGACAAGTAATTAAACTATTTATTTCCAATGATTTAAGGTAAAAAAATTCCATTTTATATGCTTTGACAATAACAAACACATTTAAGAGTTTCAAAATATTAAAAATACATTTCTAGTAATCTTGAGAAAAGAGAACCTTAGATTGATGTGGCCTCTGTTACTACATTTTAAAAATCAATAATCAGTTATTTCATTATTATTTGAGATTAATATGAGATTTATTACATTATTTTTACCGTGAGTCATCCTTTTTTGAATAATTTAATATATTTTAATATATTTTTGTATTATTTTGGGAAAACCACAAATTAAATTGAAATTTTTTATGATGAGACACATCACTAATAATTCAAGGATATTTTTTTATTATTTCAGATAAATTCGAGACTAACTTATAGTCTTTGATGATTAAACTAATGTTTTAAATATTTAAAACACTAAATAGGATTTTTCAAGTATCCTTATAAAACCACAACTCATTATAGAATAATATAAGATACTAAAATTAAAAAAAAACAATTTCTCATTATGCTATGATTAAATCAAAATTTCATATCATTTTCTACATTTTAACGCCTTCACACTTGTTTTTAAAGAATTTGATAAATTTAAAAATTATTATTTAGTAATTTTGAGTACACGCCATGAAGGATTTACATGAAGTAATATCATACAATTTAAAAAATAACTAAAATAAATATTTACTAGTAGTTCATGTCAATATGATGTTAATTTCATGGATTTTACAGTTTCTACCACTTTTTAGAATTTTAAAACATTAAAACTTATTTTATGGTCATCACATACATGGAAAAACTCAAATTAACATGGTGTTATTACAACACTTCACAAATAAATCATCAGTAAATTTAATATTATTTTATTGAAATATGATATTTTTTCTTCATTGTCACTTATAAACATGAATTTTTAAAGACATTGATATCTATTAATTTGATAATTTTGACATTCTAAGAAAAAAATACATCATATTGATGAATCCAGTTGTATGACAACTAAAAAAAATAAAATTATATTTTTCTAGGATTTTATTTGAATTTAATGATTTTTTCTTATTTTTTAATGTTTCACACATGTATTATTTTTTAAAAAATGAGAAAATATATTTTTTCCTCCAAATTAAAATCCTACTCAAATTCGTGCAAAATAATTTCATATATTTTGGAAATATATCTATTATAATTATTAAAATATTTCATTGAAATTATATAACACCTAGATATTTTTTTATTTTTTTAATATATCATTAATTTCTTTAAGATCTTGCATTACACACAACAATTACATTTAAAAAATCACCTAATGTTATTAATATTATTTTTTAATCATGATATTTATAACCTAGTCATTAATTTTGTAGGTATGGATATGATGAAATTCTTTTTAAAAACTTATTCTTTCGGTTTTTGATACAAAATATATCTATAAATAAATACTTAATTTTTAGTAGTTAATCAAATTCAATGAAATTGCCTTTTTTTAATTGGTTATAATTTATTTCTGTGAGAAAATATTAAAATTCAATTTTTACATGTCTAGAAAATTAATTTAAAAAATAATATCTTTTTTGGAGATATAATTTCGAAAATATCATACAATTAATTTATAATATTTTTTTGATGTTATTTATTTTTCAGTGAATATTGAGAGTGCTAATTTTTTTAAAAATACATCATTTTCATTTAAATAATTTACAATGTTAAATATTATTTAATAATGTTTAAAAAGATATATTTGTTCAATAATATATTTTTTTAATACAATTTCGATCATTGTTATCAATTTCATATTGAATTTTGATATTAAAACATTTTATACTTATGAAAAATTTTACTTTGGAAAAAAAATTTCGTTCCATCTACCAATATAATTTTAAATTAAAATTTTGATAATTATTTGAATGGTTTTTGGACATAATAATTAATATATTTTAATAAATGTAATTAATTTTTTTAAATTTTTTCACATAATTATTGATATAAAATAATAGAAAAAATATAAAAAAAATACATATCATAGTCATTGTTTAAACGAATTTAACGGGGATTAAACTGAAAGGATATAGATTAAAATGACCTAAAATTTTCAAAATCAAAATGATATGGCTTTATTTAGATCATCATTACATTAAGATATATTTTTATGTTCTTGTGGGACACTTTTCCACTAATGTTACCAATATAATAATTTATGTGTTCAAAAAGACAAAATTTCACCAAATTGTATTTAAAATTCATTTATGTATTCACATTTGGAAAAAAGAACTATGTAAAATAATATTGGTTGTAATTTTGATCATAATTAAATTAAATTCATGGGGTTAATTTATTTTTAATTTTTTTTATTTATATAACTTCATTAAATGTTTATCAATGTCAATAATGTAATTATTTAATCAATAGTAAATAAAATAATTGATAATAAAAATAATAGAAGTTTTATAAATTCAATGAAACATTATATTACATTAATTTTATAAACAGTTATGTCTTTATTTTATAGGTGTTAAAATTATAGATTCAAATCCAACATTTTCTTTATGTTTTTCATGTCAAATTTGACGAATAACGTCAATATTAACATTAGTTTTATTTTATAATAAATATTTTTATTATTAAAATATTTAAAATTAATAAAAATCATATTATTTACCATTTAACTATTATGTGTTTTAAAATATAAACCATTATTCTTTCATGGAACGATTTACTTTTTATTGTAATAAATTTTAACCAGGAATTGTAAAAAATTCATCACTATGGTAATGGGAAAAACATTGTTTTTTTTGTTGCATGAGTTAGTGTTAACATTTATTTTTCAAATACATTGCATTTTAATTTAATTTTATTTGATAGTTTAAAATATTTTTTATAATATATCTAATAATAATTATTCTATTTTTATTTTTAAATGATAAATTACCAAGACAAAAAAACAAGTTACTGCAGTGAAAAAAATCATAAAACTAGTGAAACACAGAATTTAATTTAATATATGTTTAAAAAATGTTTTCTTATTTTTATTTAGGTTTTTCATTCCCTTATCATCTCTAAACTATATTATTTATCATTTTTTAGGAATTTTGGATGAGAGAGACTCTGTTGTATTGAATAATATTGTGTATTAAAAAATTCCCCTCATTCGTAATTATGAAAGGACACATCCTCCCCTCACTTATTCACATATACCAAGGAATTTAGGTCTTCCATACTATAATAAAGTCTCTCACAAAAATATTTATCCACATCCATGATTATTTCTTCTTCCATAAATCTCATCCCTCATATCCTTAATAAGAGATCAAAAAGTTGTTGTTCTACGAAAAGATAATTGTATTCACAAAGCTATTTATTTTTACTCGTCATATAACCAACCTCATACATATATTAATGATTCCCATAGTATAACACCATTTTATAAAATATACTTATATATTATTATCTTTATTTCATAAGCTATATAAATCATATCATCCATCAAATGGGGAAGAGAATTGGACCATGTCTATGACATACTATCTCATTATAAAACAATGTAATTTGATTTCCATCACAACCTACCACAACAGGATATTATGATTAATTTAATTAATATATTTAATATTTATGTTATCATTATGCTTATTTAATTATAATATCACATATACCTTCTTAATACCCATTCTATGGGAATACGATAACATTGCTCATGTCTACAATGAACTGCCACCTCACGAAGCGATGTGATTCTTTTTTGACTTATTCCTTAGATAAAATTTAGTAAGAATATATTAAATGAATATATGTGATATATATGAAATCATAATGAATTTTTAATAGTGATATACTATTAAAATTTCATTTATTCCATCCATTCGGAAAATTAAAACATTATTCATTCATACATATGACTTATTGTCTCCATCAATGGTTTGTTTTATTTTCCATCAAAAAAATTTATATTTTAATGAAAATTAATATAAAATGAATATATATTGTATCTAAATCATGGTTATCATTATATATATTATTTAACCAAGGTCAATGTAAAATTACTGATGATACCAAATAGAGCATACATGGAATATAATGAGTTTATTAATTGAAATTTGAATTTAAGAAGGTATTTTTAATAAATGGTTTATAAGATCAATTATTTTACTAGGTATGTCCCATGTTGAGTTTATTTACTTAAAAGTCTTCCATTTTGGTTTTCGTTTCCCTTTAATTATTATTGGGAATGTATTGGTTGAAGATGATGATCTTTTGTTGCGGAAAATGTCCTAATGATTGGGGATATTTGATTATTCAAATTAATTGGATTTGAGTTAATGGGTTATGGGATTAGAAAGGTTTCTTGTGATATGGATGTATTAAGTGGTTTTTTAGGATTTTATGTAGAATATGATTACGAAATTATCAAATAGTAAATTAACACATCATGTCAATGTAATACACAACAAGTAACATCCTTCAGGAAGATATTGTGAAATGAATACTCTTTTTGAACTAGTTCTATAACATCCCAGGTAAATAAAGAATATGAAATTTTCATATTTAATAATATTTATTAATTAAATATTAATTTTAAATTAAGTGGGATTATATGTTTTATGGCATAGTCAATATGCAACAATGGGTTTCTTTGAAATCTTATGTTACACACAATGTTGAGTTTTACCGAAAAATAATATAATAATATTATTATATTAAATGGTAGTTAATGCATTGTTGTGGTAATGGTTTGAATTAAAATACCAAACTAAAATATAATTATTCATGTTGGTTAATTGTTTTAACATTTATAAAATAAAATATAGGAGCTTAAAATTTAAATTAATCCAATTTTAAGAAAAAACATTCAAATATTATTTAAAAGGTCGATTTACCGCCTTTTGATGAAGAACCCTTTTTGAATCTAGTTTTTTTTAATTTTATATGTTTTATTTGATAATATAATATTTTTCTTTAAAATAATGTCATAAAAATCTATATTTCATTATATTTTGATATTTTTCTGATATTATTTATTTTTTAATGAATATTGAAAAATACTGCATTTTAATTAAAAACAGTCTGTTAATATTATTTAATTATATAGATATATTATTATATTAATTGGTTTTAAAGTGTTATTGGATTATATATTTTTCATTTAATCCAATTTTATTCATTGGATGTAATTACACTCTTAAATTGCAAATAAACAACAGTAAAGTATTTGATAGTTATTATTTCATAAAATCATGATTTTTGTTTTGACAACGATAATTAATTTTAAATTAATTTTTTCCTAATTTTGTGTTTTGAATTTTGAAAAAATTATTTTCATATTTGAAATAAGTTGGTAAAAATTTTGTTAATAGAAAATTTTATTGCTATGAATTATGAATATTTACTTCGGTAAATATTTTATTTACCATGATTGAAATATGAATCTAGTAAAAAAATATAGAAAAATAACATTAAAATAATATTAAATTACCCCAACACATGTCCTAATCCTATTTTATGATAAATCTACGATCTTGGGCATCTTTGGTTCGATTTTGGGACCTCATGGAGCCACATGGGAGTGATAATGACACTTTATATTAATTAATTTAAAGTATAGACAAAAGTAATATAAACATATATCTTTTTGGAAAACAATTTTTTTATATGGGGTTATATAAGATATCTATTTTCCTATAAATATTAATTTTAAAGGATAATATATTTCCGACATCATGTTATTTTATTTATGATTTTTATACATTAAAATAACTAAATTTAATAATGACAAAATGGTGATGCAGTAATTGCTTCATTAGTAAAGGATTCAAATAAATGATTTTATGAATAATAAAATAAATTTATTTTGATACTTTTTATGACATAATCAAATTTTAGGGATAATAAAGACAGTTTATCTTGAATTAATGAAAGTTTTTAGAAACAAAACAGTTGTTAATGATTTTTTAAAAGTCTTGACATGAATATTTTATAAATTGACATAAATGATATTTTAAAACAATTAATATTTTATAAAATGATAAAATAGTCCTAAATATATATTATTCAGAAAAATAACAAATATAATATATCATATGTCATTAATTATCCATTTTGGGCCACTTTGAGTTTTATATAAAATATATTAACCATATAGTATTAATATATAAGTGGACATGGTAAAGGTTAGATAAGTAAAAAAAGGGGTAAATAAAAATGATAAGGATTAAAAAAGTATCCAAAACCTATATAGTTCTTATTGGAAGATTTTATTTAGACATATATGTAACTTGTATATTAATTAAATATATTTTGGTCTTTTTGAATCTGAAAATATTTTTATAATAGAATAATACATTCAAACATTCCTAGTGAGCCCCTCCACCCTCTAATAAAAGGACACCACTTCTAGTCCATTACTCACAACTCTCAACCCCCTTGACTCGCCCAATATCTACCCAAATAAGATCCCAATATCCCTCTCTTCCAAATATATATCTTATCATAGTAATAAGGAACTTCAAGAAATCCTTTTTGTTCAAATGAAAGGGAGTTACCCGATTTAAAGGTATTGTCTCCCCCCCTATGTTCTCTTATTTTATTTTACTTCTTAACTCCATATGATATTCTTGTTATTTTTTTACATAAAAACAAAATTATCATAAATATACTAGGTTGTTTTTATGAGATTTATTTGTTCTAAAATTACACACATCTCTGTCTAATGGGTAATGAACATACTGTTTCTATGGATGGTGAACTAACGCCTCATGAAACGATGATTGTCCAATTATCCACTACCGCCACTTATGTGGGACATTAAGATGGAACTGTATTTATATGTGATATAAAGTGTATTTATATTATCTATATACTTATTTATTTTTTATTTATTGCATACCTTTATGGTTTCTATAATGGGTAAAATCCATAATTTCATTTGAGGAAGTGTGGACTATCTCCCCCTCAATGTGATATGAATCGTTCATTCCGTACATGGAATGTATAAAAGATGAAGTTATTCAAATGATATATGATATTATAATAGAATTTTAATATAACTATATATTTTTTTGTTTCAATTCCATTAAAAAATATATATGAATTAATGTATCATTCATGCATACATACGACTTATGGTCTCCATGAACGTTGCATTTCATTTCTTATCTACAAATGTTATATATCGTTATAAATAAATATATATATGGGATATATTTGATAAATATGATATCTAAATCTTGAATATAATTCTTGAGGTAATGGAATTTTGACAACATGGACAACATGTAATTATAAGAAGTTCATTTTTGAATAAGGTACCAAATATTTATAAAATGACAGTTATCAACTTAAAGGATTTTGTAATGTTTATAATGTGGTAAAAATTAATATAAAATAAATAACAAACTTTAAAAAAAATTAATCAATAATAAATTAACAATTTTTTATTATTCAATAGATTAAATAACGAACAGGTCAAGTCAAACATGAGGTACAGGACTTCGTCCCAATCTCATTTCATTGAGACATATTTTGTTATACACGACATCCTTTTATACAGTGTATAAACACCTATGAATTTTTATTTAATTCCAGTGGAATATTTTTCATTGTGGTTTTTTTCTAAATCACTAAATGTAATGTTTCTTATTAATGTATTCGGTGATAACGTCTTTTATACCACCGTGGGTAATATTTGATATTTGGATTCTTTACCAATTCCTAATGTTTTTTAAAGAAAAATAAATACCATATACTCGTTTACGTATTTTTTCTTGAAAATGGTGTTGGTAATGGGTTTTTTTATGTCAATATATTTAAATGATATATTCTGATTCGATTGAGGAAATGTTATCTTTCCATTATGTTTGTATTATTTGTTATGAATATGTTAGGGTTCATGGGCATTGTTTCTGTATAAGTGTGGTTCTTTGATAAATCTAGGTCCCGTGAGACTGGGATAGCTCTCCAATGTATTGTGTAACAATATAGAGCTAAACGTTAATGTTTATCCTAAGAGATTTAGGGAACATACTATGAAGGGTATTCCAAATGCAAATCCCTACATAGTTAAGAAAGCTATGTCAAAATTATGTTATGGATGCCACACGTTACATTTATGATTTATGATTTATATATGCTATTAATAAATATTATGATTTCATGAGGTATGTTAAAGATCTTATGCTTGGTATGTATTGATGAACTATGGTTTTATTTCTTTATTTTATTATCCTTACTCATCTTTTTATGCTCATCCCATGTTTGTTGAAATATTTTTCATATGAAATAAATATGACTATGATCAAAGACGTGATGAAGGAAAATTCATACAATCTAAAACATGGAACTAGACATGATTTTATTTTTCAAAGGTTTTTATTTTATGAAAAAATTAATACAGTGTCGATGTTTCTACGTGTAATATTCAAGTTTTTATTTATATGAAATGACCTAATTATCTAAATCTAAAAACATAAAATGATCCTCAATGTGAATTATTTAATTAATACTTGATTGTGTAATGTCTAAGTCCAGGTCCTTATAGATGGTATCAGAGGTCAGTTTAGTTAACATTAAGAGTTAGTAAATTTTTAAATTAATAAAAAAAATTAATTTATGTTGATATTTATATCAAATAGAAATTATAGATTATCATGTTTATTTTCCTGAGATATTTCTGTATTCAGAATGGTTTTTCCATCGAGAATCGTGACAACACTGATGGGATGACATCAAGAGGAATACATACTTCCAAATTAGAAACATGAGATGGTCGGAATCGAAACTGAATAGTTTGTTGCAATGATGGAAAAATTGACACAAACTATAAATGGTGATTGTAGACATGCATGAGATTATCCAAATCAACCACAGAGGATCATGTTATTATGAGAGCCTTTCATAAGGTGACAACCCCTATAATTCAAGGGAACATCTGACAATATGCTAGGTAAAGTGTGGATTAAAGAATAGAATAATATTTTTGATGCCATGGTGTGTTCATGACATAAAATTTTTTTCTTGTTATTTGCCATTTTGAATGTTAATCTAGTTAGTGGTGGTCAGTGGTGAAGAATATAAGAAATAGTGAAGGGATTTATGCTCTTGATTGGGATGAATTCAAAGGTATTTTTCATGAAAAATATTTTCTAATATGGTTTGTCTTAGGATGAAAAAACAATTCCTGGAATTGAAGTAGGAGGGTGACTCCATGGCTGTATATGAAGAAAAACTCACTCGGCTAGAAATATATTATCCAAATTTAATATGATATTTTGATAGTTAACTCAATCATTTTAACTCAAGATTAATGAAAAAGTATCAAAAGTGTTTATCATTTGCTGAGTTCAAAAATTATCAAAAACATATCTGATGTGCGGATAAGGTTGAAATGGAGTTTTCTAATGATCAGGTGTTCTTTGAAAAAAACATAGAATAAAAGGTTGAGGTGGTAGATGAATACTAAGGGAACATCAAAAAAGTCTGATGGTAAGAATCTTAAGTTTAAAGTTTGTTAAAATTGTGGTAAAAAGCACATTGGGGAATGACGTTTGAATTCTGTTATGTGGTACTGATGTAGTAAAATGGGGCATCATTCTTATAATTTCACTAATGAAGATGAGGATAATGGTAAGACAAAATCAGATTTTTAGTCAAAAAAATATTTTCAGTGTAATGAAATGTGTCATTATATAAATGAATGACCAATGAAGAAGTCAACTGAAGCAAAGCAGTCATACTAAAAGCAGAAAGGGGTGGTGAAATAATTTGCAACAACTTCAGTAGATGTTGGGCCATCAAATGAATTAGTATCAGGTACACTGTTTGTTTATTCATATTCTTCCATTGGGTTTTTTTATTCAGGGTCTACACATTCATACATTTCATTGAAAGTTTTTAGTAAATTGTGATTTCCATCTCTTGAAATCAATCCTGGAGTTATGGTAAAAACACCGGGTGGACATGGTGTGACAAAAAAAAATTATAAGTTCCTTCATCTCCTTCTGTGCAGAAAAAATCTTCTTGTAAACATTTTAGTTTCCTGTAGTAGAGTTTGATATTATTTTGGGTATGGATTGGAATTCTGTTTATCATTCTATGATTGATTACATAGCTAAGGAAATTTTCATTCAAAAATAATTTTAGGTTTTGTAAAATAATCAACCCTTACTTTTGATAAAATATCAAGAAGTTATGAAAATAGTAAAAGTTTGAAATGAATATTATATTTTTCATATAGATAAATACAAAGGATCTATTTAGTTTAATGATGTGACAGTGGTAATTGAGTATCCTGATGTTTTTTTGGATGAGTTTCCTGGTATAATACATAATCGTAATGTTGAATTAACTATTGACTTAGTTCTGGATGCTAAGGAAATATCAAAACCCCCTTATCAAATAGATAAAATTAGACATTTAGAGTTAAAGAAGAAATTTAAGGAGATATTAGATAAAGGTTTCATTCCTCCTAGCACATCACCACAGGGTGCTCCTAACGTTTTTGTTAAAAAAGATTGATCAATGTGATTTGGAATTGATTATAGAGAATTGAATAACATCACTATTATGAACAAGTATCCCTTGCATCATATCGATGAGTTGTTTTATTAGCTTCGGAGAGATCAGATTTTTTTGAATAGTAACTTGAGGTCAAGGTACCATAATTTCAATGTACAGGAAGAAAATATTGTGATGACCACATTTCATACTAGTTTTTTCTATTATGAACTTGTTGTTATGCATTTTGGATTAACCAAGGCATCTGTTGTATTCATGGATCTTCTGAATTTATTTCTCTGTGAGTTCTTAGATAAATTTTTGGTTGTGTATATTGATGATATTTTGTTTTATTCCAAAATTAAAGAGTCACATGAAAGTAATTTAAGGGTTGTTTTGAAAACATTATCGGAAAATAAATTGAATGGGAAATTCATTATGTGTGAGTTATGGTTACAACAAATTTTATTCCTTGTTCACATTGATTCAAAAAATGGAATAAATGTTGATCCTTCTAAAACAAGTTGGGGATGAATGGCCATGACCCACAAATATAACTGAGATCCATAGTTTTCTTGGTTTGGAACATAATTTTTAGAGGTTTTTTGATAAATTTTAATGATTATCTAGTCCAATGACTATGTTAACTTGAATGGGTGTCAAGTTCATCTGAAAAAAAAATTAATGATTTCTTTCAAGAATATAAATGAATATTGGTGGATGACACTGTTTGGGCACAACCATCTAAATATTGTGAATTTCATATCTATAGTAATGCATTGTTTAAAGGACTTGGTTTTGTTATAATACAGAATGATTAGGTAATTACTTATGATTTACGTCCGTTGAAACCTCATGAGTTATATTACCCTGCACATGATTTAGAAAAACATCTTTTGTTATTTACTATAAAAATTTGGAGACATCATCTGTATGGAGTAAAATGTAAAATATATACTGACTGCAAAAGTTTGAAGTATATATTTACTCATAAATAATTGAATTTGAGATTGAGGCAATGGTTGTAATTAATCAAGGATTATGATTGCATTATTCATTACTATCAAGGAAAGGAAAATAAGGTGGATGATTCTTTAAGTCAAAAGAGTAATTAAACATTAACCAGGTTATGTTTGGAACAATATCCATTGATTAATTATTGGATTAACATTGGAATAGAAGTTATTGGTGAAATAAATTCCTATGTTTTTTTTCAGGTGTCTATGAAATCATCTCTATCAGACAGAATTAATCAAGCATAGAAGGAAGACAGTGAGTTATAAAAAAAGTTAGAGTCATTACAAAAGTGTAATTTGGAGGATTTAAACACTGTCAATGATTTTATTTTGATATTTTAGAAGATATTATGTGTGCCTTGTGAATATTTGTTGAATAATGAGTTGTTATTTGAAGCTCATAGTTCTCCATTTTAAGTTCATCTATATTGTAATAATATGTATAGAGATATTTGATATTATTACTCATGAGATGGATTCAAAATAGATAGTGCAGAGTTTATTGTGAAGTGTTTGACATGGCAATAGGTTAAATCAGAATAGTAGTTACCAAATGGGATGCTTCATCCATTATTAGTTCCAGACATGAAATTGGAAAATGTGTCCAAATATTTCATCATGGGATTAAAAAAGTCTTCTCAAGGTCATAATACAATTTGGGTTTTTGTTGATCAATTGAATGAATCTGCTCATTTCTATACTATTCAAGATACTTTGTCTCTAGATCAAATTTCATAGTTTTATGTTAAAGAGATAGTTATGTGGCACTATGTTCCCCTCTACATTATTTCAGATCATAATTATAGGTTTACATCTAACTTTTTGAAAGGCCTTCAGAAGACATTGGGTACTAAATTAAATTTTAGTATGCCTTTTAATCCTCAATTAGATTGGTAGTTAAAATGAACAATTCAAACATTAGAGGATATTCTATGTACATGCTCAATGAATTACTAAGGAATTTTGGGCCAACATCTTTCTTCAGTTCAATTTTCTTATAAAAAAATTTTTCATTCTAGTATACAGATGGACTAGTTGATGAATTATATGGACTATAGTGTAGAACTATATATTTTTTGAATGAAGTAGGTGAAAGGAAATTTATGGGACCAAAATTGCTAGTGGGGATGGCAGATAATGATTAGTTGATTCAGAAGCACATGTGAATAGATCACAGCAGACATCAAAATAAGGCAAATAACAGAAGGAAGGAACTTTATTTTTGAGGTTGATGATATTGTATTTTTCAAAATTTCTCCATGAAAAAAGTGTCATAATTTTAGTATGATGGGAAAGTTGAGTTAGAAGTTCATTGGACCCACTAAAATCCTAGATAATTTTGTATTAGTTATTTACATAGTGGCTTTACATCCATGTTTATCCCAGGTATAGAATGTTTTTCATGTTTCAATGTTGAGAAACAATATGTTGGATTCATCTCATGTTTTGAGTCCAGATGTAGTTCAGTTAGATGATTACCTTTCTTTTGAGGATCAACGATTCTAGATTCTTGATTGAAGAGAGAAAGTGTTGAGGAATTTGGTAAATCCCCATGTAAAGTGATTACAGAAAAACATATTGTTGAAGAGGAAACATGGGAATATAAAAATTCCATGAGGGATAGTACCACCATTTATTTGAAAAGTGAATAAAATTGCATGGACACATTTTCCAAAAGATTGGAAAGATGTAACATCCTAGGTAAATAAAAATTATGACATTGTCATATTTATTAATATTGGGGAATTAAATATTAATTTTACATTAAAGGGGGTGTTATGTTTGATGGAGTACTCAATATGAAACGATGGGTTTCATTGAAATCATACATTTCACACTGACTAATAATTAAATATTTTATTTCCAAACACTTTTATGAAAACTGAGAAAAAAACACAACCCTTAAACCATATAGGATCATGATATACAAAATTCAAAAAATAAACACATTAAATTCAAACCACAATTAAAAAAGACCTGTACATAACTACATATCATAATATCCATACTCATTTCTGTATCCCACATAGGATTCATCTTCCAAAGTCACTGATTTCCTTTCAGAAGAAGATTTATGCCCCCTAAAAAGATGAACACTTTGATCCTGACTCCTCAACTGGTCCAATGAATGCTGCATTGGGAAGGGTTTCATGACAAAGATATCCTTTTTGAATGCAAGAATAACCCTGAAATCCTGTTTATTGAATGATCTATCACTCACCGGTCACAGTAGGTATGAGTATTCCATTCGTGTTCTTATACATGGTGAAACTGAAGGATCTCATTCACACTCAGTCATCCTTTTATTCCCATTCTGCATAATGTCACTATAGTAACAATTTTTCAGACCACTCATATTATCTTTATCACCCCCATAAATGTCCCTCCCTTTTACGACGAGGTTCTTTGAGACATTATCCATGAATCAAATATAATTCCCTCTACTCTAGACCAGTGTGTAACTCTCAATAAAGGAAAGTCACCTAACTATATTCGGAGGCTCTTCCATGACCATAGAAAAATCCTCATTTCCCAAACATCCGACAGTGTTCCCTTTCATGAAGTCCCCATCATCATCACCCATACCACAGTATGAGCATCCAAACCTGCTTCAAACATTCTTTCATAAAGTCCTTCAAACCTATTTCTCAAAATTTAGAAGGGCATGGTCGACTGGTCTATGCCGCTAGCTTCCCCAACACTATTTGGTATGGGAACATCTGAATTGAAGATGAATCCCTCACCCCAATCCTTTGTTCCTTAACCTTCTTTTCCATATCCATGTTCTACTCGATATGATCCACCTTATAATCCAATATGGTATCCTTCTGAAAATTATTTTTAGAGAGGCCCTCTAAATCCTTCCTCAACCTGCTGAACACTTCTGCTACCTTTTGATTAACTTGCATCATTGTAGGACTCGACGACTTAGATCCCAGAACATCCTCATCATTCACCTTGTAGACACCATCGGGAAGATCCGTCTCCACTAGACTCGACGGCTGAGGTCCCCAACCTCTTCCATTTGACCCTGAATCCTCCTTATTTGGACCTGCTATCACACCATCCTTTGGAGAATTAACCTTTGAATCATCCTCTCTTCTTACAGTATCATAGTTATCCTGACGATGGACCTATATCACATGATTGGTGGCTTCCCTTCTGCAAAACTCTAAAGAGTGACCCAAATTATTGCAAGACAAATCATGATCTATCCATTTCTCATAAATCTCCCATTGCTTACACCCATATTCATCACCAATATTAAATCACACATAATAGAATGGAAAATGATATGCATCTATTTCTACACAAACCCAGGGGTTAATTGAGAGACACACGACCTCCGGGTGGTTATCAGTGCATTTATATCTTCCTACGATATTACCTAACATTTTTATAATATAATTGTTCAAAAAAGGCAATGAGTTATTGCAGAAGAATACCCAAATAGTAGTAGAAGGTGAATATTGTTTCATGTGTAAATAGAAGGACACCATTAAGAGGAAGAAACTAAATCTGTTGAAGTTATGAGGTTCCCTAGACCATGATTTGATGAGATCCACATCTGATTCAAAACTACCTTTTAACCTAATTTATTTATATAGTTAGACTATTTTTTAAATGAATTTAATGTGTAATTGGATTATAGATTTTCCATTTCATACAATTATTTTCATTGGATGAAATATCAATTTGAAATTGGACAAAAACAAAGGTTAATATTTTGATATTAATTATTTCTTAAAAACACTCTTGTTATTTTGACAACAGAAATTAATTTCAAATTATTTTCTGCCACTTCTATTTTTTTAATTTGGAAATTTGGATTCCATATTAGGAATCAGGAGGTCCCAATTCTATAAATAGGTAACTTTTATTTTTACACATTATGAATATTTATATTAGAAAATATTTTATTAACCATGGTTAAAATGTAAATCTTGTAAATATGGGTAACAAGTAATATTATAATAATATTAAAAAACCCTAACATGTGTTCAAATACTATTGGTTGATACATGTCTGAAAATTTTCATCCTTGGGTCAATTTTGAGACACCATTGAGCCACTTAAGAGTGATAATGAAACTTTATATTAATTTATTTAAGGTAAATACAAATGTAACATAATCCTTTATATTTTAGTAAAACAATTTTTTTGTGGGTTTATATATGTTATATCTATAAAAATAAATGTTTATTTGAAAGATACCAATATTTACTACATCATGGTATTTTATTTATAATTTTTATACACTAAATAAACAAATTTAATTATGAAACAATGGTGATACAGTAATTGCTTCATTAAAAAAAGATTCCAATAAATGATTTTATAAATATTAAAATAAATTTATTTGAAAACTATTTATGACATCCAAGAATTTTAGGGATAAAAAGGAATTTTTATATTTTAATTAATGAAGGAATTTTGATATAATAATGTTGTTATATATTCCTTAAAAGTCTTAATATGAATTGTTTATAAATTGACAGAAATTTGTTTTCGAAACCATTAATATTTTATATAATTATAAAATAGTCATAAAAATATATGATTCATTCAAATGAAATGTATAATATTAAAAATTTAAATTGATAATCTAGTTTGGATCGAATGTACTATTATTTTAAATATATTAACAATATATTATGAATATATAAGAGGACATGATAAAGGTTAAATAAGTTAACAAAGGGTTAAATAAAAAAGATAATGATTTGGCAAATATCCAAAACCTGTCCAATTCATATTGGATTATTTTATTGAGACATATATTAATGTTAAATTATAATTAAATATGATTTCGACCTTTTGAAACCGAAAATCATTTTATAATAAAATAACACTCTCAAATTTTCCTAAAGGGCCACTCCTCCCTCTTATAAAATGACACAACATCAAAACCATTACTAACACCTTCAAAACCCTATGTCTCTTCCACCCGATACCCCTATAAACTCCCAAAATCCCTATCTTCAACCAATAATCCTTAAATTCTTAAAAAGGAACTTAAAAATCCATTTTGTTCAAACCAAAGGGAGTTACCTGATTTAAAGTAAACGTCTTCCCTCAAGTTCTATTCTTTTTATTTTACTTCTTAACACCCTATGATATTCTAATTTTTTATTTACCTAATAGAAACTGTATCCTTAATTTACTAGGATTTTGTAATTATATGTATTCGAACTACCCTTATACACACCTCTGTTTAATGGGTAAATAATATATTATTTCTATGGACTGCGAACTAACGCCTAACCAAACAATGATTGATCAATTATCTCTGACTGCCTCTAATAATGGCTGTTATGATGAAACTGTATTAATATGTGATATAAATTATATTTATATTTTCTCTATTATTCTATATTTTTCATCTACAACATACCCTTATGGTTTCCAAAAATTGGTAAACATGATAATTTCATTTCAGAAAGAGCGGACTCCCGCCCCTCAATGTGTTATGACTCGTTCAAGACATACATAGAACGTATAAAAGATTGATTAAATAAAATTATATATGATATTATACTATATGTATAATATAACTATGTATCATTATTTTTCATTCCATTAAATACTAAATATAAATGAAAGTAGTGTTTATGTGTACGTACGGATTACTGTCTCCATAAACTGTGCATTTAATTTATTTTCTCCAAATTTTATGTACTATTATAAATACACATATATAATTGATATTTAAGATATATATGATATCTCAATATTGAATATAATTCTGTAGATAATGGGAATTTTACTACATTGATAACATGTAATTATAAGAAGCTCATTCTTTACTTAAGTACACATATCGAGAAAACAACTGTTATAAACATAATTGATTATATAATGTCTATAACATATTAAAAAGTGGTATAAAATTAATAATAAACTTGAAAATATTTAGGAAATTAAAGAATGAACAAGTTAATTCAGACATGAGGTAAGGGATTTGGTCTTAATCTCCTTTTATTGAGGAAAATTTTGTTTTATACATGACTTTATTTTATATGGTTTATAAACACCTTTTAATTTTCCTTCCTTAAATGGTAATTTTTTTCTTCAAGGTGTTTTACTAAATGACAAAAACTAATGTTTCTTTTTAATGTAAGTGGTGACAACCAATTTTCCGCCATAGAGATTATTTTTTGATCTTTGGATTCCTTAAAAAGTTTTAATGGTTTTAAATGGAAAATAAATACCACATTATCTTTTATGTATTTTGGTATGCAAAATGGTTATGATATTGAATTTTTTATGTCAATATATTTAAATTATACATTTTGATTGAAAATTGGAAATGTTATCTTTCCTTTATTTTTTTTATGTGTTATGAATATGTTATGGTTCTTGGGAATTATTTACATATACCAGTGGTTCCGTGATAAATCTAGTGTGGGTGAGCCTGATATAGCTCTCCAATGCATTGGGTAACTTGATGGAGGTAAACGTTAATGTTTCTCATAATTGATTTCTGGAATATACTATGATGTGTATTTCAAACATAAAACTCTACGTAGATGTGAAAACTACAACTTAAGTATGTTATTTATGCCACATGTAACATTTATAATTTATTATTTGTATGTGTTTTTCATAAATCTTATTATTTCATGAGGTATGTTTAAGCGCTTATTCTGGGTATTTATTGAAGGAGTAATGTTTTCATTCCATATTTTATAATACGTTATGAGTTTTTTTGCTCACCCCATGTTTTTTTGAAATTTTTTTCACATGATGTTAAGATGAATTGGGTCAATGATGGGATCATGTAAAATTCATTATGTCTAAAACATGAAACTAGACATGAATCTTTTTTTCAAGGGATTTTATTTTATAAAAAATTGTATACTATGTAAAATTGTGTACAAATATTATTCATGTTGTTATGTATATTTTATGATCGAATTCTCTAAATCTCTAAACCTAAAAAGATCCTTAATGTGAATTATTAATGTAATTCAAGATTATGTAATGTTTATGGTCGGGTCCTTACTGGTTCATTATGTGAAAACTAATTACATGACACAATATATTATTAAATGAAGTATAATTTTTTTAAGGAACATAATAACTGGTGGAAATAAATTTGTTTATGTATATCATAACCTTGATTTACACACTATATAACCCATTTACAAGTCGTTTATCTCAAAGTTATAGGATATTTTAATAGAGTGCTGAATATATAATTTTATTTCTTATTGTGAAACCCTCCCCTTTATTGAATCCTAAGGTGCTCCATGTGATTTTTGATCCTTATCCATCATTTTTTGTCATATTCAAGAATTTGATCTTTGATGAGTTTTTTTCCATGGTGTTCTGCTCTATTCCATTTTTCTCTACTTTCAGATATTGGAAATTCATGACCTCTATTTCTTTGTATTTTGATAACATTATTGCATGATCTTGGTTTCCTAATGAGATCATACTCACCTCTATTATTATTGGTGATTCTTTTTGGAGGAATTGATTAATGACTGATTAATAGGATACGGTCTAAAACCATAACATATCGTTAGATTAATTGAAAATCATGTACATTTTTTTGATTGAGAAAACAATATGTGAAAATTATTTAATTGGTTGATGAATGATAAAAAAATTTGTATTATATTATCCCTTGGATCCCTTTTCCTTCAATGGTGTTGTGACATGTATTGTGTCTACACATTGGGTGAGAGGAACCAAGATAAATGATGAATTAGAAAGTGGTTTAAATAGTGTTTATCACGACATGAGGTTTCATGTGGTATCTTGTTGGAAAATCCCAATAGTAATCGATTGTATCATATTAAAATTAATGGTTTTAATTTGAGAAAATATATGTCTAATTTAATGATAAATAGAAATTTAAAAATAAACCATCAAATATTATGAAAGGAAATTGTGATATATTTACTTTTATGGATTGTGTTTGGATATATTCTATAATTCTTATATAGTGGGCCTATCCTTGTTAGATAATGATGTTATTATATATTGGTATGTTCATGGATGGATATATTAATATATTGAGGGTTATTCAAGGTTTTTAAAATTCTTATATACGATGATTTTCTAGAGGTTTAAATTCTTATATAGAAGGCTTGAACCAATTGATGTTGAATTGATTATGTTAATGTATCATATTGGAGGGTGAAATGATTATATAGTAGAATTTTCCTGTTTTTTTATTATGCATTTGGTATATGGTTACTATTGGCATGAATGTGTTGCCTACACAGAGTCCTTCTAGAATAGTGCCGAGGAAAGTTGATTGTTGTATTTATATTAATTGATTAATAAAAACATTATTTTATCATATTATTTCATGAAGTTATAACTTGAATGGTTATTCCTAGAAATGGTTTTTTCATATTACTATGAATTAATCACTCCCTATATAGAAATATATTTGTAACTCGAGTGAATTATATGAAAGTGGATTTATAATATGGTAAGGGACATTGTTATTGATTTTATCTTACTAGATGGGCTGGAGTAAAATACATAACTTACACGGGATTTAGGACCTAGGTATTTTTCATTTTATTTTCTATCACATGATTATATTATATTTATTTATTCTAGTATGAAATTTAGATACATTTCATCCTATTTTTTTGTGGGTCAATGTTATTTGGATTTTTGATAACATCTTTTTACATCCCACGTGTATGTTTTACTCCTTCCATCATTTAAGTTACATTCATATTTATTTATAATTTTTATTTCCACTATATTTCAAGTCCATATTTATGGGTATACTCTCCCAAATATCATTATTAATCCCCTTATACTAGAGGATGGAATTTGTCAAACATGGAGGTGTTCTTGAGGTCCCGTGTGCATCCCATTTATGTCACATGAGACATCCCCAAATCAGTAGATGTTAAAAAGTGTTATTATTGTAGTATTTTTATTGAGATACATTACTATTTGGGAATTTTGGAAAGGATACTAGGATATTTTGGGACTAATCAATGAGATTGTGGATGGGAGTATCAATCCCATTGATGAGGGAAAATACGAGTGAGTAGGGAGGAGATTCTGTTCCTGTTGTTCCTTGATAATTTTTATGTTATTTAAATATGAGTGAATGACTTGATGTGTGATTTCATTGTTTTGTAAGATTTATACAAATAGATCTATATGGAAAACGAATGAGAACACATGAATCATGATAGGATTCTATGTATATATTGAAATACATTTTTCATCATAGGGTCATATTTCATGACACACGATATGTATTATCCTTGTCTAACCATGAAATGAGATATATATAATATCTGATAAATAATATGGATGAATAATTATGTCATGATAAAACATTTTTAATCCTTATTTTGAGACACCTGGAGTTAGTGGTTCCCTATTATTGTCACATGTTTAGGTTTCCATATTTTATAGATTGTGTTCTGTGGTTCTTGTTTGTATTATATAGTAAATGAATCCTCATCATCTATGAGTTGAGTGTATTGGGAGTGGAAATCAATATGGATTTAACACAACTAATTCAAAGATTCATATATCTCCTATGTAGTAGATAAATATTTTACAATAGGATAACTTATTAAGTGTAATACCATTAGTGAAAAGGGAGGTTGTTTATATTGTGACTTCGTTGTTTTTGATGAGGAGTTAGCTTCATCTACAACAAATAATTTCATTCTACAGAAATGGAGGAATCTAGAAAACGGAGTTTTTAATCAGGTCAGTCCAAATATTCGTTAGGAACCTTGAGACACCATTATATAAGAGGGTGATTATTTTTATATATATTTGTCATATATATACCATGCAAAGGTTAGAACTTTTTGGGAAATATTATTTATAAATTATAAATATAATTATTCATCATCTCTTGTATGGAATATACGGTGATGTTTATAAGAAACATTTATCTAGATACACTAATAGATGAGAAATTTCAGGAGCCCATGATTCTGGCATTGGATTTCATGCTACTGATGGAATATTCAACATGCTTCACTAACCAACAATGCATTGCACTATATTTGGATAAAAATGAGGTCATTAAGGTTGGGAGTTTTTAGGATCTGTATCTCTTATATATCTGGTCATATGTGAATGTATTCCACTTTATTATAGTTTTGAATGTGATGAATCATGAAATCATTAGGGAAAGGAATCTGAGAGTGGCCCTGATAAGTGGCCAGACTATTTTAATAGGGCGAAATGAGATCTCTTCTTTTGGTGGATTGATGCACTACTTTGATAGTTATCAATATGAAAATAATGTCTAGAGAAGTTAGGTCAGTGTGAATCCATCAATCGATGAATTGTTACAGTTGCACCAATGTGGAATGTTGGAGCACAAGTGAACTCTATGTCCATACCCTACCCTAGAGTTCCATTCTTGTGGCCGTTTAGGTAACCTGTAGAGGTTTTGTAGGATCTTCTCATAATAGAGAAGTGACAGAGGAACAAGACATGTACCAAATTATTGGAAGGACTAAACAAATCCTCAGAATACAGGTATATGGAATTCCACAAGATGTTCATATTAAAGAATGTTACATTATTCACAATTATAAGATAAGATGTACCAGGAAGAGGGAATAACATAGTGTAGAGGGGGATGTTAAATTCATGATATAATTACTAGTCCACTTAGTATGGATATAAGATATAATATGATCATAGGTACAATCTGTATATCATTTACCCTTTTTTCATTTTCTTTAATATAAGATAATTTCAATCCATTTTATATACATTTTTTTAAATTCATTGGGTGTGGTTGTGGAAATCAATGATAGTATTTTGACCATTAACACAATGTTGGGACTGAGTTTAGAGAATATTTAATGTTTCAAGGTGTTTTCCCTAGATATCATTGGTTACGATTATATTTCATATCTATTTGCGGTATAAATGAATAGATTCAATTAGATTCATGGTATGGATTTGATATTTCAAAAAAATATCATTTTGATTTTTACCATAGGATAGTTACCTTTATATATTTAGTAGCAGTTATTTAATTTTTTCAGGGATAATGGGGTATTAAGACTAGTCTTATATGAAAAATTAAGTGCAGATTGGTTTGTCTCATGGATCAAATATCAGGTATTTATATATAAAATTGTATAATGAATCTAGATTCAGTTATTTTTGTGGATGTCCATTTTCAAGATGTATTTCTAGATGAGTTCAATAGCATACTGCTAGAGTGTGACATCGTGTTCATGATCGAGTTGGTATTGCGAGAATAACATTTTTATATATCATCATTCATAATAACACCATCAAATCATAATGAGTTGAAATTTTAGTGGGAATATATTGATGATAATGGTTTAATATGTCCTAGTACATCTTTATGGGGTTCTCTAGATCATTCCACCATGAAGGAAGATTAGAGTTTTCTGATTATGTGTGGATGATAAAAGATTGTATCAAATGATGACCAAAAACCGTTATCCACTTGGACGCATCAATGTTATCTTCGATCAGTTGAGAGGTGATAATATCCTCTCCAAGATCGATCTGAGATTAGGATATCACTTTTTGAGTGTGAGACCATCAAACATACCCCGCACTTATTTTAGGTGTAGGTATGGATTGTATGATTTCATAGGTATGATATATTTTTTCTACCACACCAGTGGTATAATTTCTCTTGATGAATAAAATATTTCATCAGTTTCTAGGTCATGTTTTTTGTGTTTTTTCTCAAAAAAATGATAGTTTACTCCAAGTTAGTATACGATCATGCAAAAAATGTAGACATCATCATGAATACATTGATATAGAATAAATGTTTTTCCAAACTATCCAAATGTAGTTTCTATATTAATATAATACAGTTATAAGTCAATTTCATCTGATACGTTTGAGTTTTAATATACCAATAGATGTTTCATCCCTGGTATCTTTGGTGTGACAGAATAATTTATTCTATATTATAGTTTTTTGTGTTTCATAGGTTATTACTGGTGCTTCAACCAGGAAATTTATCATATCGTATCACTGATTCCTGGGTCAACTGATATTGGGGTGAAGTTTGATTGGTCAGATTCTAGCTAAAGGGATTTTAAGGCGTTTAAATGCATATTAACCTCAACAAAAATCATGAATTAATTATTTTTTTTAATTCATATACCATGTACCGGGATGTATTTTGTGTATGAAATTGAGATGTTCCGATACCTAAGGATTAAGTGGTCGTTTATTGCTCTAGATAGTTATGGACACATAAAAGATGACTTATCCCACTCATGATATGGAGTTAGAAGTTCTTCTCTACACCCTAATATAATGGAGATGTAATCTTTTGCATGATAGGTTTGTGTGGTAAACATACCACAATAGCCTCATGTAAATAGATTCACGGAGTGACCCGAACCTTTTGTAGAATATGAAAGTTGAGTATCTGCATTATTTCCACTTTGAGAAAGATTACCCATCGGGAAAGGGAATCATCATTTCCGATTCCTTGATCTGGAATATGCAAATAGAGAAAGTGAAAAAATATTGTGACAAGTGGTGGATGATGACACTCTTTACATATATTTCTCTAAAATTATTTGGAGTCTCAAGGAAATATAGCATAAAATTTTAATTTTATTATAATAGTGTTTCTTTAACAAATTGAGAATGTGATGTTGTCTGGTCATTAAGGATCTTTTTAGAAAGACTACCAATAGATTGGGGAACCACCATGTAGATGATATCATGCCAGTGGAAATTAAATTCTCTTCTGTGTCTATGGATGTGTTATTATGGGTTTCCAAAAGAATATTATGAGGGAGATTCTTGAATATAAATGGGAATTATATCATGGTTTTATAAGCATGTGTCATGATCCCCATATATAATACTAGTTTCTATGAATGAAGAAGTTGGAAGGGTGATTTCTGGTGATATGTTTCACCTATCATCAAGGGCGAGTTTGAGGGACCTACTAGGATATTGAATTATCTTATAATTTTTTTAAGTTAAATGAGATTATTTCACAATTGACTTTTTTATACGACTGTCCAGGAAACACATTTATAATGATTTTTTATAAGTGATCATATAATGACTGATGAAGGTAGTCAATTTTTTTTACTATAATATCAACCTTCAATATTGATGATCTGGGTAGTCTCTATGTTTTCAAGATAATTCAGTTCCATAGTTCTCCAATGAGTATTATTTTTAAAATAGATATTCATTTTATTGTAATGGTTTTGAATGAATCTTCAAAAGGATTGGGATCATAGGTTGTTTTGAGTATATCCTATCATTCATTGATTGATGATCAATCTGAAAAGACTATTTTGGTTTCAGAGGATATTCTATTGTCCTAGGACTTGTATTTATGTGTTTTTCAAAAGCATAATATTTAATTCATATAGTTTTCATATAATAACGACTTCCATTAACTGATCTAGATGAAACCATTCAATGATTTGTATGTCAGATCATTCTTTTCAAATATTTGTTGGTTAGAGGCCCGAGTGTTAGTGGATTCAGGTACTACACTTATAGTAGAAGAATCTAAGAAAGTTTATATTATTAATTGGTGTTGGTAACCATTATATGTAGTAATTAATCTTAATCAAACCAGTAGAGAAGACCTATGATGTTTGAGGTTGGTCGTCATTTTTTCCTTCAGGTATCTCCTAGCTTGGGAAACACTGTATAAGGAAGTTCGGATAGTTATTGCCAAGTTTTTTTTTCCAGATTTTTGTGATATTGGAATGTGTTAGTCTAGTAGCGTACCAATTCACATTTATATATTACTAAAATTCCATGAATTATGTATTTCATGTGTTGAAACTTTGGAGATATCATCATGAGCCTTCTCATGTGATTGAATACTATGATATCTAGTTTCCTGTATATGCATATATTTAGGATAATTTTATAAGAATTTTGGACCATAGTGTGTTGTATATATAGGGTAAGAATGAAAATATGGTTTGAGTGAAGTGGTAGCATTGGTAAATTCAGTACGATACATGGGAAAGAGAGTATGATATGGAAGTATAGTGGCCAGACTTGTTCATCAGGACCCAACTATGAATCTTGGAGTTGCTTGAGGATTAGTTGTTTTGTATTTGGGAGGCTTATTGATCCATTATATTTCTAGGTACATCCCTCTTTTAGGAATATTTTTCAAACCTCTTTATTTGGTGTTTTCCATTGTCTTTAAGTATTGGTGGATGAGTCTTTTTTTGTGGATGTGGCCTATTTTTGTGAAAAATGACACAATGTTTAGGAATGTAAATTTTCTTGAATAAATGGTGGTTGAGTAAATGTGTCATATTCAAACAAGTATTTCTTGTGCGTTAGAATTATTTGGTGGTGGTTCGGGATCTTTTGGAAAATATTGGGCTGAAAGTGGCCTGTTTAAAATTTACATGGTTTGTAAATGTATTACACAACATGTGACATTCACTAGTATGATGTCATGAAATGAGTATAGATCATGAACTACGTCATGGTGTGTACTAGATTACACCCCATGAATTCACATTAAAGGATTTTTAATGTTTGAGAAAGTGTTAAATCACATGAGGTGGAATGCTTTTCAGCATACCTCTTAATAGAGAAATAGACACCATTCCACCCATTTACGTGACATGTTTTTCTATGATTTTGAGGTTTTAAGGTCACACAATGAATATAATTATATTTTATTTTGTGAATAACCATAAAATATTGAATCATATTGTTTTATTGGACATTTTCGATCCTTTTCCTCCATTCTGGACATCCTATTTGAGAAATTGAGCTATAATGAGTCATTTTTCCTAGTATTTACACTCCATATCTATATTCTATACTTGTGAAGGTGTAAAACACATGATAATAGACTTTTTGGTGTTTTACCACATTAATGTAGGAGATGCGATTCTTCCTGGAATCTTTATCACTTACATTATTTGTGGGTATTACCACTTGATGCATTGATTAATCACCAGTTAAAAGTATTCCCTCTAAAACCTAACCTTATAGTCTGATTAATTGAAACATTTGTGAAATATTGAATTTTATCTAACAAAACATTCATGTTATTTAACTATTACATAAATTATTATAAATTTTATAATGGATTATACCTTTTTTCCTTTGGATTCAATAATGTTGGGATTTTTCTTGTGGCTACCCATTGGGTTAGATAACCCTTGATTAATAATTAATTGGATAAAGGATTACATTTTGTTTTATATGACTTGATGTTTTTGGTGATTGATTGATATAGAATGACTATGTTATTTTTTTATTTCTTATTAAAATTATTTGTGATAATTTGATAAAATGAATATTTATTGGAATAAAAATGGTAATTTTTACAACAAACTATTGAGTCTTATGAAATGATACTATGATATCCTTACTATAATGTCTCGTGCTATGATATATACTATAATATTAATATACCATGATTGGACCAATTTGATTCTATTATTATTATATATTGAGATAAATTACAGGATATAATTCTTATATTGTGGGATATCCCCATATGATAAAATGATTACAAATAGGGATTTTACCAATGGATAAAATTCTTATATGTTGGTCTAGGACTATTTGATGATGAAATGATTATATATATGGATTTTCCCAATAGATGCAATTCTCAAGAAGGGGGATTTTCATAGTTTTTTATTATACCATTTTTATATGGATATGGATGGCATGTTTTTTCTACAAGATTGAAGAAATTATAGTATAGTGTTGAAGTAGGTATATTTTTATATTTGTATTAATTGATCAATAAATACACAATTTTATCAATTTATTATATGTTGTTATTATCAAACCAGTATTGTTTACAAATGGTTTTGTAATCCTTCAGATTTTTACTCACATATTATTTGGGTTGTTTTTTGGATCATGATAATATTACATTGATGTAGGTCTATAAAATGGAACGATACATTGTTAATCATAGTTTCATCCTAGATTGGTTGGGGTAGGAGATGAAATGAAAATGGGGATCAGGGATAGGGTTCTTTTTGAGTTTATTTTGTATCACCAAATTATTTTATTTGTATTTATTGTTGTCTGAAATTTAGATACATTTTATCCTATCATTACATGCTTCAATACGATATTTAAAATTTATTCCTCCTTTTAATACCTAGTTTTATCTTATATAATATACTTCAATTCCTTTACTATGATATTTACTTATTTATTTCATTTAAACAGTATTATGACTCTATAAAAAGGGGTATAGTATCCCAACTATACTTATCACATTATAGTTTCTGGTAGGTATCCTTAGGCATATGAAGAGGCATGCATCATACCCTATAACCAACTAATTTCATCCACATGAGAGAATTATAGTTCGAAATAAGTTACATGGGTAATAGAATATCATAATCATATCATATCTCATTAAATATATTTATAGTTCTATAATATATTTATAATAAACCTATACTTTCTATACATGTGGTAAAAATTTATATGAGGGAATATGATACTTATTGTAAGGGATTTGTAGTCACTTTATTATTTCTCTAATAAATTATATATATTTTAAAAAAAATTTATATTATGTTTTATATATACAACCCCTAAATATATTTTATGATTCTTCTCATGAAATTTATGGGATATAAAAATACATTTAAGGTTGTATATTTCATGCGGATTACAATTCAAAATCAATCAATGCGGTAATGGTATGATGTTATAATGTCATTGCTTATAGGGATTGATTATGTTTATTCCTTTGTAGATGAAATACTATTATTTATTTCTCATGAAAATATAGAATTGTCATATCATCTAATTATTTCTTTAGAATAAGTGTTTCCAACTCATTTTCTTCTCTTTATGTACACAATATTCCAATAGAATGTTTTTATAAAAACCAATATTACTTCTCTCTTCATAAAAAACCATTTTTCTTCAATATACATGTTTTCTAAATTTTTTATTCAATGAAATTATAATGTTAATATATAATTGTTTAAATTAAATTTTTACCCTTGTATTAGTTTTTACAATGAAAATAAAATGACTATTCATGTCATTTCTTAAATAATTGTGCATTTTGAATTTAAGAAAAATACGAATGGTATATTTTTTGTAATGGAAAAACAAAAAAATATTTTCATACCATCTTGACCAATCAATATATAAAGGTTTTTTTCATAATTTTCAGCCATAATTTACAAAAAACAATACTTATTTTTTTACTATTATTTTTAATAATGATATTTTCAATATTATATTGATATTTTACTCAATAAATTATCTAACCGATATTGCAAAATAATTTTCCATTTTAGATGAAATCATTTTATGTTTCAAATTTTTCCTGGGAATTTGATACGTTAAATAAATCAATTTAATTATTATATGAGGTTTGTGATTATGATTATAATATCTCCATGAATTCCATTATGTTTCAATGGGATTTTTTTATGATGAATTGATGAAATGTTTATAAATCCCATATAATTTCCATGGGTTATTCTATGATGAAATGATTATGAAACCAATTTTTTAATTAGTTTTGATATTATGAATTCATTATGATATTTTTTTACACATATGTTTGTTTATGATTATATTATGGTGGTTACATTATAAATGCAGACGGTGGTAAAATTGTAACCATAGAAGTTGGTCATGTTATAAAATGGATGGGTGCGACCTATATCTCCCTCCAATGAATTGGATAATGATTAAGTTCTCTTTAAATAATTAGGATTGGAATGGAGAGTGAAAATTTTTCAGTATGGTGATTTTATTACTATGATATTCAAGGTATTGAACCATGACTACTATGATGGTTTGGGTAGTGAACCTTGTAAAATATGATAGTCTTGGGAGTGAACCATAATTTTTACGATGGTATGGGAAGTGAACCCAATGTTATAGGGTAATATTGGAAACGAATAATGATAACTAAAAAATTAATTTATATGATTATGTGTTTGCAAAAAATATATGCCTTATTTCAATATTATGTTCTCTTGGATCTTGTAATTTGATTATTTTATGGTTCACGTCTTATTATTTTCAAGAGTTATTCCATGAATCACATTTATGATTCATGATATATAGGGTATGGGTTTCAAATATTATTATCATGTTCTCACCCCATAATTCTCATGTTATATTGATATCTCCCTTTTTACCCATATAATGAAATTGAGCTCACCTTTAACTATGTTTCATTTCCCTATGTTATAATGAATTATAACATATATGACATGTACAAGAATGGGTATAGTAATAAAGAACATTGTGGGAAAAGATATAGTTCAATTATAAACCAATTGTTCTTGAACTATATTTTACAAACCCACTTAACCAAAATGGTTATATCATTTATTTTTAATATGATGTAATGAATATTCACCTATTATGTTGTAATATTATTTTATGAGGCAGTTGGTATCAAAAATCTGTTTTAGTTATCCTATAGAAATAACGATGAGAAAACATTGGTGATAAAGCCATAAGATGAGTCTAATTGTTGTATAAAATAATAATGTTTTTAAGTAATTTATTATGTAGTTTTACTATAAAAATATACCTCTCTGGAAAATCCATGTGGATATGGTTTTGGAATAGATACATATTGGGGATACAACCCCAAAAATATTTGGCTGAGTATATCATAATCACCATTTTGGTTAATGGTGAGTTTTCCCTTATTATTAATTTGGTTTGATACTCATTGGGGTACTAATTGGGTAATACAAATTTTCATTAACAATCATTATAATGGCTTTTAATAGATTATAATCCTTGATGACCTAGGTTAAACCTATAACATCATAGATCCAAAATATGGTTCATGAGCCAACCATCATATGAATGATATTTCATGCTTATGTGGTTTCCAACTATTAATATTTCATCTCACACTATTCTATTTAGTTTGTATCAATGGAGGAAACCCGAAATAATTGGTTTTCTATTGAGTAGACAATGTGTTGATGATCAACCAAATGGAATTGTGATTGGAGTGAAGGATATTTTGATTTTAGCTAATCATTTATCATGATATATGATTAATAACATGAACCATAACAAAATTTAGGACACACAATGTAAGAGAAGTATATATTTCATTGATATTTTTTTATGATTTGCACCCACAAAAAATAAGATTCGGTTTCCTATGTATTGGGAATGTGGGAAGAAGAAGTCAATTGAATGTCTCAATGGAGTAAGACGATATTTCATGTTTGGAGAATAAGGTCATAGATAATGAAATTTCTAAGGAAAAATGAAATTTCCTGTAAACATAATGGATGTTAAGAATAGTTTCCTAGAGGTATATTCAATTGTGTAACTCATTAAATGTGTCGTGTATGGAAATTATGCATTTTTATTTCATATGGTAAATATCGAGAATAATATCTTCATGGTTGTATGTGTAATGAGTTTTCTATTGATGATAACGATACTAAAAATGAAATATGAATGGAATAAGGTATTAATGTATATGTGGATGGGTAATAGTTAACATTTTAAGAATGATGTGGAATGATTGAAGTGTTTATATATTAGAATTAAATAATTTATATATATATATATATTTCTATGGATTTTTTAAAATGAAGCTGTTATAAAATATTTAATAGTGCAAATAACAGAGAACTATTATTTAATGGTAAGTTAATATTTAATAAAAAACACATGATTAAGGGAAATATAACCCTTCATGTGATCCTTCTATTGAGATAATGTTGTGGGGATAAAGATACGACATATATATAGTTAAAGTAAATTTGTTAGTATTGATTACATAGGAATTGATTAATGATTTTATGATAACTTTTTTTCTATCATATTTGAAAGAGTTTAAATTTTTTTGGATTTAGGTGATTTATTCAATTATATGTTATTTTATTTAATTAATTAGAAAAAGAGTTAAACTTTTTAATGTGTGTATATTTTTATTTTTATTTTTTGGTAATTCTGGTTATTACAATGTTTTTGGAGAATACATTTTCAAAGTATTCAATTATTTGGAATGTGAAAAAAGGGAAACTTTATTATATTTTTGCGATTAATGTTCATTATATTATGGAAATATATTGATATTTTTTCTTAAGGATTATCATTTATGGAATTGAAATAGTTGACCATTCGATATGGTTTTAATGATTAAGGAATTATCTCACCATTTGATCATTTATAAATATTGGATACCATGTTATAACCATTTTGGTTTTGATGATAACTAGAGATATAAGGAATGAATTTTCCTTCAATTATGGATATTATGATCAATTTGTGCATCAGGGATAAAACATTTTGTCTTCATTTCATAGAGTATGAGATGATGTTGAAATTGATTGATGAAGAACATAATTAAGATATTATTGTTTTTAAAATGAAATAAATAATTTATATATTCTCATGTTATCTATCATGATAGTAAAAAAATCAATAAACTTTAGTGAAAAAGAAAATGAGAAAACAATTATTCTTATTACATTTATTCTATGGAATTTATGGTCTTTGAAATCCTCACAAATTTATGGTTTTATGGTTGTTAACCATATCCTTACCATCTTCTCTATAAATCTTTGTTAGTCCTTAGGCATTATTATTATCCTCAAAATAATAATTTTCACTTACCACAAGAATTTTACATCATAGAAGCCTACTTATGTGTTATTCTACATGACCTTTATTACTCCATTTCTCTCTTATCAAGATAATGTTTAATTAACCCTTTAAAAGATTTCGGATTTCAAGAAACGTATTTTCAAAATACATGTTTATTATTTTTCACATCATGTTCAATCATTGAGTATATAACTTAGTAATGGGGCAAGAATTTAAAAACCTAATATTTTATTCTTATTATTATTTCATATAGAGTTAATTTCCTCGATATCTTTCATTACATGTAACACTGTGTTTTAACAAATTATAGGATACTATTAATATTATTATTTAAAAGTATGCATTATAACCGAGAAGAAAAATTTAGTGATTTGAATATTGAAAAAAAATTATAGAAATTTGGTATAATGGAATTAGATAAAGAAGATATATTAATATATGTACTTAATTTTTATTAAAGTATTTTATGCATCAAAATATCTATCTCTCAAAAATGTATTTTTATTTATTTTAAAATTAATAATAAAAGTTATTTTTGAACCATTTACAAAATCTTTTTTAAAAAATTAAATTTATTGAATCAATATGATTAAATTATATTTGTTTAAAGTTTTGATAATATTATTAAAATATTAATTTTTCATACAATAATGAATAATACTGAATTTTATTAAAAGTTTTCTTTTAATTTAAATAATTCAAAAAAGTAATAATTTGTTTTAAAAATATTTTAATGTAAATTTAGAAAAATCATTTATTAATAAATCCAATTTTTATTCTTAGGGTAAATTTTATTATTAATTTTGATATTAAAACATTAAATTTAATAGAATGATTTCGCTTTGGTAAACCATTTTTAAAATTTTTCTAAGGGTTTACTTTTAAACTAAAATTGTACACACATAAAACGAAATTTGTAAAAAAATTAAATTTTTGCAATAAACATAATTAATATTTTATATAATGTCAACATATTAATTGGTTAAAATGAATAGTAACAATAGTAAAATTTATTTAATGTGATTAAGGTTAAAATGCGTTTAATAGAGTCTTAACCAAAAAGTATAAGAGATAAAATTACCATAACAATTTTCCAATCACTATTTACAGGGAATTTTTATAACCGTATTTCAATTCTATTCATTTTTTAGGTGTTTTTTGGAAACTATTTCTGAAAAGTGACTAATATAATAATTCAATTAAATAATAACATAATATGTCACCCATTTCATTTAAATTTTAATTACGTGTTCAAATATAGACAAAATATGGACGTGAATGAATATTAATATTATTATTTTAAAAAAAAGATATTAAATTTAGAAGGTAAATTTAATTTTTATTTTTTTTGTATTTATATAATTTCAGTAAAATATTATGAATCACCAAAAAATTAATAATTTTATTAATAGATAAATAATATAAATTGGATAAAAAATAGTAAATGTAATATAAATTGATATAAATATTGCATTTAATGAATTTTATATATAGATATAACATGATAATTTATGATTTAAAATTATAGATTTTAATTCAACCTTTTTCTTAATTTTATTAAAGTAAAACTAGGTGAATTATCTCAAAATTTACCGGAATGTTATTTTATAAAAAATTTAACTATATTAAATGATATAAAATTACTAAAAGTCATATCCATATCTAATTTATTATATATTCAGTTTAAAATTAAATAAATATTTAATTAGTGGACCAATGTTTCTTTTATAAAATGTATTTTTACCCATAAATAGTAAAAAAGTTGTCACCATTGTAAAATGTAAAACATGGTTTTTCATGTTTAATGAGTTGGTGATTATATTAATTTTCAAAGAAGAGATGATTTTTATTTTTTATTTTTTATTTTATTTTTATAACTAGTTGATAAAATTTATCTATCAATTCTCATTTTATTTCAACTATTAATGTCACAACCCATGCTTCCATAGTACATTTCCCTTTGAATAATGAAATAGCTTGCATTGTATGCAACATCGAGATTCTAACACACTATTACTAATCAAACTAGACGACATGAATAGTAATACCAACATTTTTAAATTTTTTAAATATTATCTTTTAAAATGAACTTATTTTATGGATTAAGAATATAAAAATTAGCTTTTGTGAATTTTTTTTATTTTTCTCGAAACATATAATTTTTGATGAATAGTTAAAAAACTACATTATAGGTTAAAACAGAATTATTTTTAAATAATTAATTATATTATTTAAATTTATTTTAGTTCAAAATAGATACATAGTACCTATATATGTTCAATTTAATTAATTGGATTCCTTTTTTATAATATTAAATATATAAAATTTTATTGAACTTTTTACCATCTTTTACCCTCCTCCTCCGTGGATTTCCAAATTTGTAAAAAATGTAATCTACCTCTTCTATGAGTTTTATTTCTAAAATTTGAGTGAAACGGTTGATATCAGTTTGTAATAGTTGGTTCAATAATATGAAAATAATTTTGGTTGATTAGTAACTTTTTACATTTTTTAACCACGGTTAAAAGTAAATAGGGTAATTAAGGGTAAAAATGATATTATTATACCCTAAGACATGTCCTAATTCTGTTTTAAAATTTTAATTAGACCAATAACAACCACAGTAATACATTATGATCCTTTAGGTCCACATGGATTAGATTAGGACTTTTATTATTATTTTATTTAAAGATGAGTTAAAAGAGTTCAATTAAAAGATTAATAAATAAACCATTTTTAATATAGAGTTATACATAAGATAAATTAGTCTATAAATTTTCAATATAAATATAAAATTATTTCCTACATAAATATATTTTATTTATAATTTTTAGACGTTAAATAGTTAAATTTATTTATGAAACAATGATGATGAAGTTGTTAACTTATTAATGAAAGATTGAAATAATTGATATTATAAATATCCAAATAAATCTAATTTGAGTCTTTAAATGAATTAAACTAATTTTATAGGTTAATATTACATGTTAAGGTTTATTAAATAAATTATATTCTAAGTAATAACACTGTTATGAATTTAACAAAAACAAAATACAAAATAGTTTCAAAATTGACATAAATGAGTTTTTGAAACAAATATTATTTTATTAATTGATATAATATTACTAAAAATATAAGGCTCATCAAAAGGACATAAATAATATTATATATGTCATTAATTAACCACTTTGGGTTCTCTTGGATTTTTATAGTAAGTTTATAAATCATATCATATAAAAATACAAAGAGATATGGTAAATGTCAAACTATTTAACTAAGAGTTAAATCTAAAAAATAAGGTTAATATGATGACATAAAACTGTCTAAAACTTATTGGATGGGAGTTTGTGGACCCATTACCACCTTAGACTTTAAATAATACTTTTTTGTGCCATTAGAAACCGAAAATGATTTTATTATCAAATAATATTTTAATCCTTTCCTAAAGTGACCCTCATCTCTCTTATAAAAGCGCATTTCCACTTCTCTCAAATTCAAACCCACAAAGCCATTTGGCTCTCCAAACCCCTGCCTCATTATCCTCTCAAATGTCTTCCCTTAATCCTAGATAACTTCCATTAGTCATAAAGCCATTCTATGGATCACTTTTGATCAAATCAAATGGAAGAACCCGAAGAAGAGGTAAATATTTCATCACCTCTTTCAAGTTCATTTCGTCTTCCACTTCCTCTTTCTTTGTTGTTTACATTCTAAAATAATAAATCCAGTATATTCTATATAATTTTATGTTATTATAAAAATTGTACAACCATTTTCATTTTTCTATCCATCCTATAAATGACAAAGTCACCATACATGCATATGTAAGGATTACCATCTCCACACTGTGGTGTTGTTTGTTATTCAAACACGTCATCATTGGGATGGGTATAATAATTAGTATAAATGATTTAATAATATGTATAACATGAAAATGATTATTTATATATGATATAACATCCCATTATATACAGTTTTAATATCAAAAGAATGATATTGTTGCTCGTGCATACGTATGGATTACCGTCTCCACGAACGCGATGAGATCCATTCCCCATCATATTCATTAAAAAATAATTTTCATTTGATTATTAAAAAATAATGTTGAGAGACATAATATCATTTAGATTATAAATAGGAAACATCCTATCCATAATAAACATTACTTACGTAACAAAGCATATAAAGAAAAACCAATCAGTTAACACATGAAACGATGATACTACTGAAATATAATTAACAAATCAATATTAGAAGATCATATATGATATCATATTAATGTATATGGTTATTTTATAATTTAATAACAACTATTTCACCATTATACATGAGTTTAACCTACCCTCGATCGAGGAAATGTACAAGGTAAGGGCTAATTTCACAATCTATTTATTATCCAAGGTTGTTTTTACATAAGTATCTAATAGGACCACTTTATCATCCACATATATGGTTTAAAAAAAATGTATTTGAAAAAAAAACTTAATAGAGAATGATTTAACGTCATTTATAACCTTATTTGAACTTATTTTTTTTAGAGTAATATTTTCATCATTTTCCAAACATGGTACTTTATGGCCTTTTCAACAAAATGAAGGTAAGAATGTTTTTTAACTTATATGGAGGGTGCGGTTATTTTCCGCCGTTATATTATTGTCAAAGCTTCCTATACAATATTATGCGAATATTTCCAAAACAAATGTTTTCTTATATAATTATATGACTTTTAAATTATTTCAAAATAAAAATTTATATTTCATTAAAAAATGTTTGGATTTCGTCTTGGTCAACATCCTTTGATGGATTTTAAGATTATTTGAATTTTATTTATTATTATACAAAACATCAATATTGTATTTATGGTTTTGTGATATTTTTTACTATGGATGTATTATTTTTACACCATTCATGGTTTATAGATAAATTATTTACATTTCGTAAACTATTTTTAATATGAATGTTTATGTTGTGTTAAAACATTTTCATATGACAAATGCATTGGACTTAGTAATTGATTGGTGGAGCCCACAATAGCTCCTTGATGCATCGGTTTGTCTCATGAGACAAACAAGTGTCTTGTCACAAGGCCATGACAAAATCTTATTTGTAGTCCTGGCACAATGCCTTGAAAAAATCTTATTTTTAGTATTGGAAAAAGGCCTTGACTATGTGGTTATGAAGTCTAGCATCATTCATTCCATCATTATGAAAGTGGGTATTGATATTTCAAGTGATTATTAGTATAGTATAATATACATGTGAATAAGTAAATGGAATTATTTTATTTTATCGTTGCCATATTTTTCTAAAGTTAATGTTAAAAGGATATTGTTTTAGTCTTACATTGCCATAAATGTTCAGGCTTATTTATGAAAATTTATTCTATATTTGTATATTTAATGAGAATCATAGCTCAACCCTTTCTATTTTTTATTTTTCCTACGATTCAAAGACGAATATTATGACTGACATGCAGGGATATTCTAACGGACATTAGTGTGGGCCATGGTGACTATGTTTTTGTAGTTTTTCAATTTATAATGTAATGTAAAACTTATGAATGTATCTAGTATTTCCAAGGATACTAAACTAATCGGTCATTTGTGAATTGAACTTTTGTGATCATTCCAATGTTATTTAATAATGCACCGAATATGGATTACTAGGGTCAGGGAATTACAATAGGTATCAGAGGATGTTCAGTACAAACCTTATAAACTAGATTTAGAAAAAATCTTATTAGAGAACATTACCGTATGATAGAATTTGAGGATTAGTATAAAATATCTTCATAGAATTTTGGTATTGTAGAGATTTTGTGTGTTTTACAAAAAATACTACCCTGTTTGGATATGAGTTGGTAGAGGTGGCTCTGTCGCAGATGTACTTTGGGGTAAAACCTGAAAACACCGCTTTGAGCTAGACTCGAACGGGAACTGGTGCAAGACAACGGTCATTGCTTCACTTTTAGTTAAAACACTCTCGAGGGATAGGATTAAGAAAATTATAATTTTAATTAAAAACCATTATTAAGGGTTTATGAGTATATACTTTCTCAATGATAACATTTTTGTGATTATGGATAATATTCATAAACTATTCAATTTATGTTAATTGTTTTACAATTTTGGCATTATATATTTTGATTCATACACTAATCTAGTGTATGCCACTGTTTAGAAATTACTCATAGTGGAAGGAATGGAAATCTTATCAATGTACGTAATCTATATAAAGATTTCCAACCAACTCAACATAATTATAGTGGAGCTAGTGAAGAAACTGGAGCTGATCAGCATATCACCATACTGGAACAACTTACTCTGGTTATTAATAATAGCATTACTCGTATAGAGCACTCTGATCCACAATGTTATTGATAAATATTAGATCACTTAATGAGGCATAAACCACCAAAATTAAATGGTAATACAATTCCATTAGTAGAGGAGAAACGGATAAATTCCTTAGAGAAAATATTTCACGCTTTGGGGAGTACTGAAAGGGAAAATGCTGTCATTGTTGTATCTCACCTCATGGGAGATGCAGATCATGGTGGTCATTGATTCCAAACAAAATGGAAGATGATAAAGTATCAAATATGAAATGGAAATAGTTTAAAGAGATTTTATTATAAAAATAATTTCCTCATGCCCATCGAGGGGATATGGAAAGATAATTTCAGAGTCTGAGGCCAAAAGAGGACGAGAATGTCGCAAAGTATGAGGCTAACTACTGATTCTTAGAAAGGAATGTTGTATATTATATAAGTAACCCAAGAAGTATGATTGATCATTTATTTTATGGGGTAAAACCATTTCTTTTCCAACCATTACTGTCACAATCTTTCTCATCGTATGATGGTATTATCTAATGTGCTATCAAGACAGAAAGGGAATTCTCTAAGTCTTATGACATTAAAGCAAAGAAAGAGAAGAAATGATCTGCTGAACTCTTTGGAAATGGAAATAAGGTGACGAAGGGAAAATTTTAATATCCATCCTACAGAAAGTGTGTGAAAAAACACACTGGTACTTGCCTGAAGGGAATGGAAGTAGGTTACAGGTGTGTTGAAAAGTCCACCATGTTTATGATTGTAAGGGGAAGAAAGATGTTGTAAATAA
Source organism: Viscum album (assembly GCA_963277665.1). NCBI lineage: Eukaryota > Viridiplantae > Streptophyta > Magnoliopsida > Santalales > Viscaceae > Viscum > Viscum album. Next base: position 632,800,496 of record OY728121.1, read on the forward strand.
TGAATTCTATAATTAAAGAAGAAAGGGGGAATTATGTAAATGAATTTCCTATGCTCCAAGGATACATACCTCATAAAAGGAAAAGGGATCTAGGAGAAGATTATGCTATCACTACTGTTGAGGTTGAAGCTCTGAAAGTCATGGTGGTAAGTAATTGAATGGTTTCATCAAGTTTTTAAAATTCTTCTTTTGACTCTATATCATTGAATTGTTTCATATCATCCCAGTTTTCTACGAAAATTAGATATTTCCATTTTTGTTTAACAAGGGAGTTGTCAGTGAAAACTCTTGTGGGAAGTATCATTGCAATAATGTTTTGTGAATCTGTTCCCATTAAGTTATATAAATAATATTTATCTACTTATCTCATCATCATACCCATGAGTTAATTTTATATAATCTTTGGTATGAATTGTCTTTCATACCATGATGTGAAAATTTATTATAAAATGAATGAGGTTACCATTTTCTATGATAATAAGTTGTTCCGTATATTAACAGTTGAAACATCGCCATCTGATTCTTATCTAGATCCACCCCCAGTAGCTCAACTAAATTCAATTATTGGGGGAGGAAGGTAATGAAATAATTGAGTGTGATGAAAGGAATATTCAAATAGAGGACATAGGTATTGTTCAAGAATTTGTTATTGTTTTTTCAGAATATTTACCTGGACATCCTCGAGAATGATAAATTTAGTTTTCCATTGAATTAATTCTAGGTTCAACGCCCATATTGATGACCCCTTATGGAATGACCCCTGTTGAATTAGTCGAACTAAATAAACTAATAGAAGAAAAAATAAATAATATTTTTTTTTCACCCTAGTGTTTCTCCCTGGGGAGCCCCTGTCCTTTTTGTTAAGAAGAAAGACGGATCTAGAAGGTTGTGCATTGGCTACAGGGAGATAAAATCTATAATAATAACGAACATGTATCCCCTACCTCTCAATGATTATTTATATAAAAAACATCATGGAGATCAATATTTTTCAAATACTGACCTTCGATATGGATATCATCATTTTTTTGATGAAGGAAGACATTCCAAAAACAACATTTTGAACTAGGTACGGGAATTTCAAGTTTACCATAAAGCCTTTTGGATTGAGAAATGCACCGTCGGTCTTCATGGATCTAATGAACATAGTTTTCAATAAATATGTTGATGACTATTTAGTGGTATTTATTGATGACGTTCTAGTGTACTCCAAATGCTGTGAAGATCAAGGGAATCACTTGCACACCATTTTGAAAACCCTCAGAAGGAATGAATCATATGGGAAGTCTATCAAGTGTAATGTCTAGCTCAAGATATTTCATTTCATGGGAATATTTCCTCTAAGGATAGAATCTCCATTTATCCTTCTAATACAAGGGAAATCAGAGAATGGCCAGCACCAATGAGTATAACTAAGGTATGCATTTTTATTGGTTTAGGAGGTTATTATCAATGTTTCATCAATAATTTTTCCCTGGTGGCTAACACATTAACCAAGCCCACAAGTAAGGGGGTTAACTTTTTATGGACAAAAGAGTGTGAGTAATGTTTTGAATAAATAATTTTAATATTAGTCAATGCTCATATCTTGAATCTACCACCAGGGAATGATGGGTTTGTTATTTATAGAGATGATTCAAAGAATGGACTTGGTTGTGTCCTTATAAAGAATGATAGGGTCATTGAGTACACATTACGAGATCAAAAAAATCATGAGAAACACAATCATACTCATGATTTTGAGTTAGCAGTTGTAATCTTTTCACTGAATATATGGATACATTATCTCTATGGTGAAAAATGTGAGATATATAACAATCACAAGAGTTTGATGTATATTTTCTCACAGAAAAAACACAACATGAGGGAAAATAGATGGATTAAACTACTCAAGGATTATTATTGAAAAATACACTACCACTCGAAGAATTCAAATAAGGTTGCATATACTTTGATCAGAAAGGATCGTGGAGTTTTGAACATGATGAGAGTTAAATGGGATCCTATTTTCATGGATCTAGTGAAAATGGATATCGGAATAATCATGGAAGGTGAAACATCAATACTTTTTCAAGTTGTTGCCAAATAATATTTACTAGAAAGGATATAAAGTTCTAATTCTTATGATGTGGAGTTTCAAAAGAAGACTAATGTTGTGAATGATGGGAGATTGAGTGACTTCATATATGAAGATGGGATTTTGAAATTTGGGAAAGGACTTTATGTTCCCAATATACCATATCAAAAAATGGAAATATTAGACGATGCTCAAAGCTCAAATTTCCCTTTACACCCAGGTATCACCAGGATGTATAGAAATTTTAAGGAACATTTTTGGTGGGACGGCATGAAGAGGGAGATTGCCGATTTTGGGTCAAGGTGTATGGTTAGTCAACAAGTGAATGCTGGAAGGAAACAGCTTAGAGGAGTCATGAATCCTCTTACCATACCTGATTGGAAATGAGATAATATTATGATGGACATTGTCATGGGGCTAGAAAAGACTCTAATAAGGAATGATGTAATATGGGTCATTATTGATCGTCATACCAATTCAGCATATATTCTTGATACAAGATAATATTTTCCACTTGAAAGTCTAGAAAGACAATATATTAATGAAGTAGTAAGACTTCATGGAGTACCCTAGTCGATTGTTCCTAATTGTGATCCCCATTTTAGATCATGATTGTTGAAAAGTCTTTATAAATCCCTTGATAATAAACTTATTTTGAGAACTACCTACCACCCTCAAACTGATTGACAATTCGAACAGACTATTAAAACCTTATAAGACTTGTTGGGATATTTATCACATTACTTGCATGGTGTGTGGGATCAATATTTACCTTTGGTAGAATTTTCTTACAAAACAATATTCAATTCATGTATTCCGATGAAACCATATGAAGCATTATATGGGAAGATATGTCACTCAATAACTTTTTGGGATGATGTTGGTGAACAAAAACATGTTGGACCATAAATTGTTGAGGAAACAATATAAAAGTTGAAGGTTATCTAAACCCACCTCAAAGCATCCCAAAGTAGGCAAAAGAGCTATGCCGATAACCGTAGGAAGGATTTGGAATTTATGATAGGAGATCATGTTTTCAGGAAGGTATCTCCATGGAATAGAATTATACGCTTTGGTAAGAAGGGTAAATTGAGTCCCAGGTACATCGGACCTTTCAAAATTCTAGAATTAATTGGAGTTGTAGCTTGTCGTTTCACAATGCCTCCGTGTCTCTCAAAAGTTCATGATGTGTTCAATGTATCACTATTGAAAAAATACATGACTGACCTAATGCATGTAATCAACTATGATGAAATTCAACAAGAACCTTATTCATCTTATTGTGAAGAGCCTGTAAAAATTCTTGATACCAGAGAACAATTGTTGAAAAACCGTATGCCTCATTTGGTGAAAGTTCTATAGAGAAACCATAAGATAGAAGAGGCAACGTGGGAACCCAAGGAACTTATGATGACGAACCACAAAAATCATTTTAGGCTGTAATATTATATAAATTTTGAGGACTTAATTATATTACGGAGTGTAGAATGTAACACCCCAAGCATACATGGTACGTTTCCCTTTGAATAATGCAATAACTTGCATTGTACGCAACATAGAGATTCTAACACACCGTAACCATTCAAACTTGCAGTTATGAATAGTAAAACACACATTTAGAAATTTTATAAATTTTATCTTTTAAAATGAACATTATTTTTGGATTCGGAAAATAGAAATTATCATAGGGTGAATTTTTTGTATTTTTCAAAAAAACATCCAATTTTTGAAAAATAGTGAAAAACATTGTGTTCTTGGTTAAAACAGAATATTTTATTCAATAATTAATTATTTTATTTAAATTTATTTTAGATCAAAATAAACACATAATACCTATATATGTTTAATGTAATTCATTAGAGTCATTTTTTAATAGAATTAGATATATAAAATTTTATTGATCCTTTTACCCTCTTTTACCCACCTCCTAGGAGCATTTGTAAATTTGTATAAAACATAATTTTACCACTTTTGTGAGTTTAAATTAAAAAATTTGAGAGACACAGTTGATATCTATAAGTAAAATGTGGATCAATTAGATGAAAATAATTTTTGGGGAATAATAAATTTTTTCTTTTATTTACCACGGTTGAAAATAAATACAGTAATTAAGGGTAAAAATGATATAATTATTATCCAAAAACATGTATTAATTCTATTGGATAAGTTTAATTTGACTAGAAACAACCTTAGGAATAAAATATGAACTTTTAGATCTACAGGGATTATATTAGGTCATTTATTATTATTTTATTTAAAGAAGAGTTAAAAAAATTCAATTCAATGTTTAATAAGTAAACCATTTTTAATATAGGGTTATACTGAAGATAAATTAGACTATAAATATTTATTTTAATACAAAAAATATTTCCTAAATAATAGAATTTTATTTATAATTTTTAGTCTTTAAATAATTATATTTATTTACAACACAATGATGATGCAGTTATTACCTTGTTAATGAATGATTAAAATAATTGATATTATAAATATCGAAATAAATCCAATTTTATAATTTTAATGAATTAAACTAATTTTATAGGGTAATATGACATGGTATGGTTGATTCAATGAGTTTTTTATGTAATATTGATGTAATGAATTTAAAAAAACAAAATAAAACATAGTGTCAAAATTAACATAAAAGTGTTTTTAAAACAAATATTATATTATTAAATGATTTTATATTCTAAAAATATAAGGTTCAGCCAAAGGCCTTAAATAATATTATATATATCATTAATTAACCACTTTAGGTTATCTTTGAATATTATAGTATGATTATTAATCATATAATATAAAAAAACAAAGAGGCATGATAAAAGTAAAACTATTTAAATAAGAGTAAATGTTAAGGTTTATATGATGAATTAAACCTGTCTGAAACCAATTAATTTAGAAATTTTTGACCCATCCCCTCCTTATCCTTTAAATAGTTCATTTTTGAGCCATTAGAAACCAAAAAGTATTTAATTATAAAATAATATTTCAAGATTTCCCGAAAGTGACCCTCCCCTCTCTTATAAAATGAAACTTCACCTTCAATGAAATTAACAACTTCAATGAAAATTAGATCGGCCAACGCCACCCCAAATATCCTCTCAAATGTCCTCCCTTCATCCTATAGGCCTTCATTTTGTCATAAATCTTACCTAAGGATCCCTCTTGATCAAATAAAAAGGACGAACCCAAAGAAGAGGAAAATGTTTCATCATCCCATTAATGTTATTTTATTCTTCCCCTTCCTCTTTTGTAGTTGTTTCCATTCTAAAATAATAAATACAGTTTCTTCTATATACTATGATGTTATAATAACAATTTTACAACCATATTTATTATTAAATCCTTCCTATATATGACAATGTCACAATATGTGCGTACTTACGGATTACTGTCTCTACGTCGTAGTGCAGTTTGTTATTCAAACACATAATCATTTGAATCGGTATAATAATGAGTATAAATTATTAAAATAATAAATATAATATGATAATTATTATGTATATTTATGGTATTCCATCCAATTATATACTATTTTAATACCAAAAGAATGATATTGTTGCTCATGCGTACATACGGATTACAGTCACCACGAACGCGATGAGATCTATTCCCCATCGTATGAATTCTATAGTAATTTAATTTTATGATGAAAAAAATAAATTTTAAAGACATAATATCATTATAAATATTAATAAGATACATCCTATCCAAATCAAATAATACTTACATAAAAAATCATATAAAATAAAACGAATCTGTTAACACCTGAAACAATGATACTACTAAAATATCATTATCAAAGAAATATTAAAAGATCATATATGATATCATATTAATTTATATGGTACATGTATAATTTATTAAATATTATTTCAACATTATACATGAGGATAACCAACCCTCGTTCAAGGAAAAGTAAAAGTTATGGGTTAATTTCACAATCTCTTTATTATCTGAGGTTATTTTTATGTAAGTATCTACTTGGACCACTTTATCCTCCACATCCATGTTTTCATAAAAATGGATTTCAAAACATTTTTACTAGAAAATGGGTTAAATTAATTTATAGCCTTATTTGAACTTATATGTTGTGAATGTAATCTTCCCATCATTTTTCAAACAAGGTACTTTATGACCTTTTGACAAAATTAAGGTAAGAATGTTTTTTATCTTATACGGCTGGTGAAACTATTTTCTGCCATTATAACATCGTCGAAGCTTACCTTACAAGAATATAATAATATTTTCAAAATAAATGTTTTCTTTTATAATAATATAACGTTTAAATTATTTCAAAATAGAAAGATATATTTCACTAAAAAAATTATTTCATCTTTGTCAACATCCTTTGATGTATTTTAAGATTATTTGAAGCTGAATTATTAGGAAACAAAACATCCATATTTCATTGAATTTTTTGTGATATGTTTGACTATGGATGTGTTATTTTTACACAATTCATGGTTTATGGATAAAGTATTGACATTTCATTGAAAGATTTAATACGAATGTTTATGTTTTGTTTAAACCTTTTTGTATGTGGAATGCATTGTACATAGTAATTGAAATGTTGAGTCTGTCGTAGCTCCTCGATGCATCGGTAGGTCTCATGAGACAAACTAGTGTCTTGTAACATTGTCTTGACAAAATCTTATTTGTAGTCTTGGCATAAGGCATTTACTAAGTGGTTATGAAGTATGGAATTCTTTATTACATCATTAAGAAAGAGGCTATTGATATTGCATGTGATTATTAGACTAGTAGAATATACATGTGAAAATGTAAATGGAAATATTTGATTTTAACTTAACCATATTATGCATATGTTCAAGGTTAAATGGATTTTATTTATTCTTAAAATTCCTTAAATGGTTATGCTTTTTTATGAATGTTTTCGCTATATTGTTATCATTATTGAGTATTTGAGCTCTACCATTTCTATATTTTATTTTTTTTCAGGATATGAAGAAGTATATTACGACAAACATGTAGGGATAGTCCAAGGGATATGAGGGTTTCCTATGGAGGCTATGTTGTTGTAGTTTTACATTTTATAATATAATGTAATACTTATGAGTCTATATATTAATTCCAAGGATACTAAATTAACTCTTCATTCAAGAATTGATCTTTTGTGATCATGTCAATGTTATTTAATAAAGCACCGACTCTGGATAACTAGGGTCGGGGCGTTACACTAAAAGATAAATTTTCTAGAAAAAATTCTAGTTACTGTTGTGGAAATTAAAATTTTAAAATTAAAGAAACATAAATGTTAATTGATATTTTTAAAACATGTGGTTTTGTGTGTGGGGGGGGGATTTTTGTATCAATTTTATCATCCCTATAATCTAATATTTATTTGTTTTGGATGAATTTTGGTTAATAGGGAATTCCCATTATATAATAGTTCTGTGTATTATAAAATATAGTTCTCCTCCAAATTTAGGAATGGCCGCCTCCTCCCATTAGTTATTCACATCTCCCAAGATATTTGGCGTGTAGTAACCAATAAAAATAACTCTCAAACATCCTTATCCTTGTTTTATAGCTGATGGCATTCCCAAAAATCCAATCCAAGAGTGCTTAATAGGATTTTTAAAGGCTGTTATTCTAGGTGAAGGTAATTTTATTCACTATACTGTTACTTTTCTACTCCCATTACAACAGTCATTCATATCATAATGATTATAATATAATAAAAATAGTGCCCAAATATATTTAGATTTAATTATTTTTATAGAATAACATACAACCATTTCCTCTTCCATCCAATGGGGAATGAAACCATCGATCAGGTGAATGATAGAAAACTACCTCCTGAGTGGATGTAATAAATTTCCCATCATCACCCATCATGACAGTATATAACTACAGATCTAGTGTTTACATAAGATATTTATGATATTATTATACTTTGGGAATTATTAGATCACATATGTCTTATAACAACCCAAAATATTATGAATAAAATACCACATTTTGATTTAGTGGATATATAAAACATATACACTTCTAATGGTTTATTTTATCCATTTTAATTTTAATGAACGTTAAGTATCATTACCATTGATAATATAGCCTGTGAATTTTGATCACATAACTAGTATGAAAATATGGTTTTATCAAATCCATTGGGCCCAGAAAAATGTATTGATGGCCTCTTCTAGTATTATTTTACACTATGAAGTCCTATTATCATATCCTCCAAGGGTGATTGAATGTATAGGTTGTTACCTACACCAATCCTAGTTTGAGTTCCAATAATATAAGGATTAGAGAAACCATTTACATGGGATATTGAAGCTCATCGAGATCACGACCCAAACCATGTTCACCAAACGACCCCTTGAAAGCCACATCGACATGCACCACACTCTTAGGGATTATGCTGGTTTAATAAAAGAATATATATTATGACCCAAGAAATAAGATTATCTACATTATTTTTTTACAATATTAAATATATTTTAATCCTATTGTTGTTACTTTTTAAATAATAGTTTAAGAATAATTAGTATTATTGGAAATATTTATTGAAGAATTAACTTAATTATTAAATAAATTATATTTTAATAATATTTTTATTAAATTACATTGTTTCAATATAAATGATCATATAATTGTATACAGTCTAATGTAATTATTATTGAGATTTGAAAATTGTAATTCTAAAATCCCATCATTTTCTATATATGTAATTATTTATTTTAAAAGTTAAAATCTATATATTTAGAAAATTATTTAAATAAAATAAAAATTATTTCTATCATAATGACATCGAAATTATCCAATAGTTAATTATTCATAATTGTCTGAGAAAATCTAATTATTGAATAAAATTAAATACCATATAAATTGACATTTTGTTTTTGTAAATCATAGTTGCCAAATAATATTGTAATAAAAACTGTAAAAGTTATCCTCGACCAAATAAATGGTTTTCCTTCAATATAATATGAATTTAGTCTTATTTGACTTATTTTATAATTCCATAGTGAATCCCCCAAAACATATTTTATATATTATGATTTTAAAATAATTTCTTTGAATGTTTGACTGAAATCCACATAGTAAATGGATATATTATAATATGTTCGGCCCTTCCCCTTATAATGTATTTTAGGACACTCCACATAGGCCAAAATCATGGGAAAACAGTTGGATGGTTTGTGGTTTTTAATATATTATTATGTAGTGTCCAAAACCAAAATAATATAGAAATCACCCTCCATTCCTATATAATCCCACCCAATCACACATTTTTATTCACTAAAACTCATTGATGCTCAAAAAAATATTCTCTATACTCCATATAGTCCTTCCAAGGTGACCTCACGGACCCAAGAAGCTGCTCTGATTCTTTTGGAGTCACACATCCAGGTAAGTTATTTCTATCCTCTCGTATGAATTCAAAAAAATTCATTGAGATTGGTTCTTTTAATATAAATTTCATGTATTTACATTACATTATAATCATTACCTTACTTTCTAATAGATGCTATTTTTTTGTGGATAACTAATCTCCCCTCATTTTGTCCCTTACCTAAGAAGTTACTATACTGAAATTCTATAATGGATTTCTCTATTCTCTTTTCCATTCAAGAATTTATTTTATACTTTTCTTCTTAAATTCTATTTTATAATGTTCAGATATGTTGTTAAATGGTTTGGTTACTATCCGTTGGATGTATAATTGATGATATCATCCTTTCACAGTCATTAAACCCCCCTGAGATCTTTCATGTTTACCTGTTACCAAGATGAAATTTCATAAGGGTTCATTTTCATTCTCCTCTTACAAAAAGACTCTTTATTATGTTATGCCATCTATTTCAAAATACAAAAATTTTTGAATAACCTACCATTTCCCTATTTCTATAAATTTCATGTCTAAATTATTAAATACCTTTTTCTCTTATCAACCAATTTTATGAATTTTAATATTATGCCACAAGGTAACTGAAACTGCCCCACGATTTTCCATTCCAAAATCTGTTTGTAGTGAATACTATACCAATCTCTATATCAAATGAATTTTCTTTTATACATAAATATCTATTGATTATGGGTCTATATGAATGTATTCTATATTTTTTAAATCATGTAATAAACAAGGATGACTAATGAATCCATATTGTATGATATATGTAGCCCACATAAGAATGAAAACAATATGATTATGAAGGGTGTTCCCTAATAGATATTTTATGAATTTGTTAATGATTATTATTATGACATGTCATCTGAAATGATATTTTACTCATGATACATCATGGGAATAGTTTTTTGAATCATGATCCTCCATGTGAAATGAACATTGAATCTTGATCCTCTATTTTCAATGAGCCTTAACTCAGGATCCTCTGTTTGCAATGAGGTTTGAGAAACACTCCTCCATGTGCAAAGAGACTTCACTCACACAAATATGATGTTTTATTTTCATTCCACATTTCTCATGTTATGATCATCATTCTATATCATGCTTAGTATTCATGTTCCTCTTATGATCCATTGATATTCCTATTGTATAACATGTATCATATTCTTTACGTTATGTATTATTTATTCCCTTATTAGGATTTATAGATCACACCTTTCTCATATATGTCCTTCAGATATCCATTGAAATGTTATGTCTAAAGAAATTTATAGGTCATGTAAAAGATGTTTTCAATAATGATGTTTCTTTTCATGTTTCAAGTTGTTATATAATGCACCTAATTTCATAAAGACACTAGACCTATCATTCTTCGAAGTTGTATTAGGTGAAATTATGTGTAACAAATCATTTTTAAATGTGAAATAAATACAAGGGTTGTTATATACATAATTACTATCAATTTAGTGGTAAAATGACAACATCGCTCGTGTGTGTGGTAGACTTATTCCTCACAAATCAATATGATTTTATTTTCACTTACACATTACATGGGATGTGATACAGAAAAATTTATTTAATATATGTTTTATCTATAATATCATAATGAATATTCAATTTTTATATATTATTTACATTTCATTCAATCCACCCATTAAGAAAATTGTAACCACATTCTTGTGTACATAGGACCTACCATCTCCATAAATAGTGTATTTAATTTTTTATATCAATCATACATATATTATTATAAAGTAAAATGTTATAAAATATAAAAAATTAATAGCAGGGTAAGAAATATGGACATGATGGAACCTTGTTCAAATTGAAAGGACAAAAAAATCAAAACAAACATAAAATAGTAGTTATTGTAAGAAATGTTATTTTTACCACGAATTATTAATTAATGGGTAATACAGGAAAATAAGAAAATAATATATTATATCATTTATATAATAATAGTTATTGAATTGATTTATAATAAAACATGAATCATTATACTAGTGTTTTGAATGTCTATAAATGAAGTTGAGACATGATGTAAGGGATTTCGAGTCTCTATTTTATTTCATGGAGACATATTCCATATTAACCACTAGTTTAATTCATGATGGGTATATACTACAAATTAATGCTATTCCCTTTTAATCATGAGTACATATGTATTTTCTTCAAAGTTTTCATCTCATTCATGGGTATTTTATAATTTTTTTTCACGAATGTTTTAATGTTACTATATGATTGTTTAATTTCATTTTTTTAGGTTTTCAAAATTCTTATTTAATATTTTAAAAGGAATCATTGTGTAGTTTTTCAAACAATGGTCTATTTTGATTTCACTAAAAGAAGGAATTACTATTTTTATAAGTATGACATGAAAAAAATTCTCCATCTTCATGAACAATTAATTATTTAATGTTATCTTTATAATTTAAAAAGTTTACATTACAATGTAATTGAATTCACAATGTTTTGTAAATTTTGTTATTTAAAATGGTAATTTCAAAGTGAAATGTTTATTTTCCCCAAGAAATTTTCCAACTTTTTTTTCAAAATAATATTCCACCTATGGTGAAATTCATTGATGTTACTTCAAATTTTATGAGGATATGATCCATTAATACCTCCCTTATTCTTTCCCTTGATATTTTATGATTATAAAGATAATAATTTCATGAAACCCATTTTGTTTCAATGGATTTTTCTAATATAAAATTATAAAATTTTTCTGAATTTAATTTCATTTCCAGGGGTAATAAAATGATGAAATGTTTATGAAACACATTCCTTTTAATTGTTTCAGATATGATGAATGTTTTATGATCATATGCTATTCATATTTATTTTTTTTATTATGTGATAGTGGTAAAAATATAATTAAGGATGGTGGTAACGTTATAACCAATAGTGGTGGTCATGTTATATCCATGGATATGTGGTAATATATCTCCAACCAATTCATTGGGTAAATATTAACATATCACAAGATGGAGAAGAATATAATGTAGGGTGAATATATTTCAATAATGAACTTTTTCCCATATGATTGTTAGGAGTGTAAACCATAAATAATACTACTCTTTGTGGAGTTAACCCAATCCATTATGATAGTATTAGTAGTTAATCATGCCTACAATGTTTTTTTATGGAGAGACACAATCCCATATGGTAGTACTATTAATGAGTCTTGACTTATTAGGAAATGATATTATATTATTATGTGTATTCCAAAAATCAATGTATTATGATAATTTTCTGTTATAATGGATCGGGTTCTTTTTTTACATTATGATTGAAGTATTATAAAATTTCATGAATTATTCCATAAATTATGTTAATATTCTATTATATTCGGTGTATGATTTCCAAATGTTATTCTACTATTATAATAACAATTTTCTCATGCTATGTTGATATCTCATTTTTTAACCATGATGATCATATAAGATCAACCATTTTCTATTTTTTTCCACATGTTATGACGAAAGGAATTATGTGTGACAAGTCTAAGAAGGGTTCTAGTTATGAAGAAATTATTCATGATTATATAGTTCTGTTAATAACCTTATATATATATAATGGTTTCAAAAGGAATTATACATAATGGATTCTATCATGGATCAATAAGTTATGTAAATAATATTAATCTATTAATATCTAATATTTATATATACGAAGATTGGATCTTTACAAATTCAAGATCACTTTCTTAATTTTGACACTATAATGAAAATTTCTAAAGACATAAATATATTTAAAACAAATAATTTATTCATTTCATGAAAACCATAAGTTAGATTAAAATTTAATATTTAAGAACTATCAAAAATAATTCAACGATAGTTTTCCAATGATTTCACAACATTTCATTGTAATATTCTTATTTTTAACTGACATGCAAATGATTTTTAAATTTTATGATCTAAAAATATATTTTAGTTCAAACTAAAAAAAATAAAACCTGGATTCATGTAAAATGCATTCATAAATCTAAAAATAAAATCATTGGTTATTATCCTGTTATTTCATTATAATCTATTGTTTTTTTATACCATCATTTTTAATAAATTTAGTATTTTTAAAACTGATTATTTAGTCATTAAAAGCTCATCACATTTCATATTGAAATTTATTTTTCTTATACATTTCATAACTATTTTAATGTAAATTTATTTTTATTTAAGATCATTTTGAGGTCATTTTCTATGTTTTTTCTATTATACAGCTGATTTAGAGTTTAAAACACTACTAATATATATTTTTATTATCATAAGGAAAATGAAACTAATATTAACATAGTGGTAGCTCTTACATTTATAAATTTATAATCATGTATTTTCATTTGATTTCATCAAAATTTGTGGTAATTTTATTTGTTGTGACCCACTACATCATGTTTTTAAAGGCTTTGATATATTTTAAAAAATCATATGTTACCCCTTAAAAGAACACTATGATTTTTATTGATGTTCTATATATTCAATTGTGACACAAATAATTAAAAGAAAATTATCTAATGATATCATGTCTATATGTTACATTTTTTTTTGTTTTAAATAATGCACACATGCTATACCATTTTAAAATGAAAAATATATATGTTTTATCATCATAATAAATGTAAATCTCTTATTTAAATGATTAAAATTATATAATTTAAAAATAAGTCAATGGATAATTTATCATGATTTTTAGACAACATGAGATCTTTTTATTTGTATGGACCCCTATACATGTGTTTGAGAAGAATATTATTTATTTAATATAGATTATTGTTTCATTCTAATCCCACGACACATAAAATTGATGTTTTATCTACTCAAACATGTCAAAAATTAATAAAATATAGTTTTTATGATTTCTCATAATTCCAAGGTATTTTTCTAGGTTCTTACTATTTCACATATGTTTTAGTTTTTTAAAACACTAAAAATTTGATTATTCTATTCTGTGAAAACAATAAAAATAATTAATGTTGTCTCACATCATATATTTCAAAAATTAATCATCTATAATTTTCCCTTGGATTTATATTAATCAAAATTTGATTTCTTGTTTTTAAACACTTATTATTTTTTAGAGACATAGATATCTTGTAAATTCATAATTTATTCATTAGGAGAACACAAAATGTCATGTTGATGTTCTATTAACTCAAAACATCAAAAATAATAAAATATTATTTTAATCTGATTTAATTTCAACATGATATATTTTAGAAGATTCTAAACATTACAAACATGTGTTATAGTTTTAAAAATCTTACCTAGTTTAATTTAACATCCCACGAAAAGAATAAATTTTATTGATGTGGAATTAATTACTATATTTCACAAATAGACCATTTTATATTTTTATATGATTTCATAGAAATTGATTATTTTATTATAGGGTTGACCAACAAATTTTCATTTGATTTTGATATACTTAATAGTTCATATTGAGTTATTCTGAGAAAATCACACATCAAGATTGTTATTCCACTTTCCCATTCACATCTGAAATAATTTAAATACCATTTTCAATTGATTTTATGTCAACCAGAGATTGATTTAATGGTTTTGAACATTAAAAATAATAATTTTCTAGAAAAAAAATATTTATTTTTTGATCATCTCAATAAAAACTGAAAATCAAATTGACATGGATGTAAAACCATATGCCTTTTTAAGTATGGAAATTTATGTTAAATTTGAATGATTGAGTTTTGTGGAAGGTTCGTTTTGAGAATTTGGATTTGGAATGATAATTACTATATTGTAACATATTAAATGTGTATTTCTAGATATTTTCCATGGCCCATGTGGTGCGTCAAGTTCTTGGATGAGTCTCTAGTGTTTTAGGTATATTTTTTTTTTGAGATTTTGGTGAATTCATTATAGGGAAAATGATTTAGTTTGAATTATTCTGGAGAATACATGTAGAACCCTATGCATGGGGTGATTTAAAATTTATTATATATTGTAAAAAATGTTATATTATGATTAGATCATGGATTATAATAAACCATATGTATCTCAGAGGAATTCAAGTGTGGTGTCTCCAAATAAGGGCTCAATTCATGATTTTAGTATAGTTTTAGGGAAATGAAGAAATATTTTTCAGATAGTTATAGAGGAAATCACTATTATTGTTGCATGGTTTTCTAAAACCTATCTACAACAGATTTAAATGTATTGGTATTAAATAGTGATGGACAAACAGTTTTCAAATGTTTTGGATAACCGTGCATCCAAACCAATGGATATATTTAAATTTTAAATAATAATTTTCGTACTACAATTGAAATGGAAAATCAAATCTCCTTCCTCATACTCACAAACCTAGATTTGGCGATTCTCCCACTTTTTTCTACATTAAAATACATTCCTTATAGTGAAATTTTAGGGATTTTTCTAGACATTTTTACTAGGTCCCTCACTCCAACATCCTCCATTCTCAATTTCTTTGGAGACTTTTATGTTTTGGATTCATGAGTTTATGATTTTGTTATTACTATACTAAATCATGCTAAAATAAGTTGGTCATAATTTGTATTTCATGCAGCCCATGAAGTGGGCATCTCAAGACACTGTCCACAAACAAACACTAGTTGTTTTGGTGACGGTAAATTATTATTTGTATTTGTTCTTGTTTTTTATTAATGTGGATGAAATTGATTTTAAGATTAGTTACAATTGTAAATATTTTTTCTCAATTTACTGTATCAAGCAATTTTTGGTAATAAAATGTTATTTTGATCATGGGTTTGATTCGACAATGATATTGTGTTAGATTTCTAATGTTATGGAAAATTGAATTCAAATTATAAGCTAATTTCAAATTATCAAAAAGAATTTCTTAATTAATTTTAAATGTTTTCTAGTTAATTATTTATATATTTTCATGATTTGAGACCTCAAATTAATAAGTGATGGCTATAAATAATGGTATAATCCTTTGTAGATCTATTGCATGATGAATTGAAATGTAAATGGCATAATATTTAGGGATGTGGCCACTCATATATTCCCTTTTATATGATGATTAATTTTATAGACTGTGATATGTTGTCTCACCACTAAAGATTATGACCATTGTAAAATAAATAATTTTATTCTGAATAAGATTCCATGCATAAACTAATCAAAATTCGATGGCCCTGTGGTAGTTTGGGAATAGGACAGATTTTACTATCCATCTTTAAATGTGGAATTTATTCATTTGGGTCTTATGACATGTTTGAAACCCATGGGGTGTTATAAAATTGAATTAACAAAATATAGTGTCCCTAAAATTTATCCCTAGATAAATCTAGGTTGAGTTTAGGAGTCAATTAAAATTCATGGCATAGGGTTGGCCTTAAGGGACCACTGAAATGCCTTAAATCCTTGGGCTATGCAGGATAATTTTGGGGAGAGTGTTACATCGACATTGAGATGTGAATACCTAAGAGTTAATACCTTGAGTATAATTTTAAATATAGGATGTCTGAGAGGATCAACCTAGGAATGGATTGGAATGGGAATGGTCGTGAAGATATCTTCATTCATAGGAATTCCAAGGATTGTAGGGATGGATTGATGAGTGTTTGATGTTTTAGCGGGGTACTATGACCATAGATTGATGGGTATTATACTAAGAGACGTGTTTTATAAAAAAGTATCCATGAAGGTGTCATAACTATGATGTTACCTAATAATCATGCTTGGTTTATCCATTGATATATTGACCCTAGAGAGTGTGTGTACATGAGTTGTTATAGAATATTTCATGTGTCATATTTGAACATAAACTGACATTTAATTCTACATCCAGGGTCACATAGGGTTATTTTTTAGGAGTGAAACATTGAGCCAAATGTATCAGGAATGCCTAGTGACACCAGGAATCTGGTTATAATTCATTATATATACACACATGATTGTCTATGATTGCTTAAAATCAATAATGATGCCTAAGATATTGGTTTTCTGTAGACTCTACATAATCTGCTACTGATAATGATACTAAACCACATTATTTCCAAGTAAAAATGCTAATATATCATCAATTATTTGAATTGGGATTTCATATCTAGAAAATGGAGCTACTTCTACTGACCTATATCCATGGATTTGAAATCATGGCTATAGATGGCTATAGCCACAGTTCTGTGTCCTAGTGCCATGGTTTTAAAACTGTGGCAATAAGCCTATTTTCCATGGCCTATTGCCATATTTTTCAAAATAGTGGTAATATCCCAGGGCTATTACCATGGTTTGGTGGCCAATTTCCATGGTTTGTTAAAATGTGGTGATATGAAAATTATTTCTACACCCTATATCCACAGTTTTACAAAATCATTCTAATATGGTTCCCGCGGTTCCCTGAGAACAAACATTCCAGCCAAAAATATGGTGGGAAGACCTAACACCACAATTTTTAGTCTATTCCAAATGTTTTTAACAATATATATATATATATATATAATATGTATATATATACCTGAATTGTGGCACATAGTAGTGGTAAGTGCGCTGAATTACCATGTGGAGGTGCAAGGATCGAATCCTAGTGGCGACATTTTTGATTTAATCTATTTTCATGATTTTCTGAGGCTATTTCAAAAGTTTAAACTGAGTCTATAGGTCATCTACCATAGTGTCAAATTTGGAGTCCTATTTCCATAGTTTACAAAATAGTGGTAATAGGCTGAGACCCACTACCACGACGATAGAGGCCACGGTTGGCCAAAACTGTGGTCGTAGCCTAAGGCCACGGTTTTGTGGCCTATTGCCACGGTTTTGAACCATGCAAATATCCCTTTTTTCTGTTGTGTTTCCTAGGAAAACAAAAATTTAATATTGATCCTAAATAAGCCATTTTTTAAATTTACCATGATTTTTATGAATCAATGTGTTTCTAGATGACTGAGTTCCATGTATAATACATAATTGGCTATAGAGATTGACCCACATGTGTAATTTATTTACATGGAAACCATGGAATAATACTTGAGACATAAGACATGAGTCAAACAAAGATTATATATAATCTATTATTGAGACTAATATTCAGTAAACATATTTCCCATGATGCATGAGAATTGACCAAATAGGATGATAAAACTTGATTTACCATGATTCCCATGAATAAATTCATACAAGTTATGACATGTATTTCCTTGGGCATGCTCCTAAGATACTTCCATGGGATTGATATTAGATGAAATCATTCCATGAAATACTCAGTGCTACCTCAAAACTAGAAGAAGAAAATTTTGGTCGATCTCTGTTTTTGTATAAGAACATATGGATTGAATGTGGTTGTTTTATTGTGATTCTATAGATTTGTTATTTCATGAGATGAGAATATCACATGAACATATGATGCACCTACTAGTTTTTTATGATACATAATTTCAGTTAAATTCTATGTTATAATCAATACCTACCTAGAAAATCACATAACATAGGTACCCCAATGAATTAATTTGATACACGTTTGAGTTTTTTCAATGAAAAGTATTTTATTATTTAGTGGGATAGGATTATACAACATGAATTTACAGATGATGTATTAAAATAGAATTTCCTCAAGACTTAGTACAGTTTTATTCTTCTTATTTATTTATTATGAAGTCATCCTAATGGATGATCATTTTTCTATGGTGCTCAATGTGCTACTTTTTCATTTATTGTTAATTTTACTTATTTTCTTCCACATACAGTGATATTGATTATTGTTGTTGATTTTTAGAATTTTTTTTATTTATCAAACTGATATGGGGGGTATAGTTTCACCATGGTACTAACCTATACCACAAATCCATGTCAGTATCCTATAGTATATGGGGAGGTGCACCGTTGTTCCTTTTACCATATGGTCTAGTAACTGTTTAGATTAGACCGTAACAAGGGAATTTTAATGTGGTATAAATGGAATTATGTTCCCAATATCCCAAGGAATATCAGTGTTTTTATATGTATTATCATCTAGGGAGACAATAGACATGTGAAATAGGGATGTCATAGATTTTGTGTTGGTAAAAGATTTCAGTGTCGAGTACAACATTTACTGTTGGAAGTCTAAATTATAAGTGGAATGAGATAATTATTCATGGATTCTGGTTTTATGATTTTAATATCTTCAACGAGTTTACCACTCTTAGATATATATTGTTTGTGAATTCCCATTTTTTTGTTCTTGTACTGATAGATATAATCTTATGTGTATGCATTATGTTTAGTAAGTATGATTGAGATGACATACACATAACTAGGTGTTAATGATTAAAATTAATGATATGGTTCAACTATTTAACCATTAATTTACTAACTAAAAGAAATTTATCTATATAGTTTCCTCATGGAATTAAAATAATCCATTCCACAACATAAATTAATTTTTATGAAAATTAATGTGTACTTGTGGTGAGATACGCAGTAACAATGACCATATGACCCCTTAGTGTAAATGATGTTTAATAAACCTAGTTTGATTATATTTGAATTTTATGCCCTGATGATCATCCACTTAATAATGTTCATTAGTTAATATCAATATCAATATAAAATATTTTTTACATATATTTTTAGTAAAAACCTATATGGGGTTTTCCAATTATCATAGTGGTGGAATTAAAAATAACCAAACCATATGACTATGATATACTCAACACAAGTCCTAGAATAATTATATGATTGTATCAAAAATTTATAATGTGATCCTTAAGAGGGAGACTTTGTTATTCAGGGGCCCATTTAGGATTATACTGAGGTTTCATATTCTTTAGGGGGGAATTATCATATATAGATTCATAAGGAGAATCAATGACCTAGTATAATATATGAAATGGAATGAGATGATGAAAATGGATATGTAGACCCCATAGTGGGTATCTGGACATTTACGTTTATGAAAGACATTTGTAGTGGGAATAGAAAGGTGTTTCCAATTAGGAAAGGCAATTTGAAGTATGATTTAGTGGTTAGGATAGAGAGACTAGTACTTTTAGATTGAGATTAACTCATGGGTGATCTAGATGATGATAAAGAGACATATATGAGGGTGACCTAAATGATGGGAAAAATCACTTTTATGAGATACGATAGATATGGAAGCCTAGGAAGAGGATTTAGGCTAGGGAAATGAATAGGAGGTGCTAGTGAGAATATGGTATAGACATAGATATTCATGGGGTATTAATCTTGATGGTACACTGAGTGATGGGGTTTTCAATATTAATATTTATCTTTTATTATGGGATGAGTAGGATACCTGGATCTAGGTATTTTGGATGTTTTATCAAGTGGTGTAGAGGTAGTTCATATGTAAATTATGGTGATTTTGAAATGAATATCATTTCATGGTGGTCATGTAAATGTCATGAAAAATGGTACATGCCACAATTTTGAAGAGGAGAATTGATAGTTCTTCTAACCTGATACGATTGCGATGTCATTGAAAATATGGTATTTGAATATAAATTTTTACTGTTATTATGAGGAAGGGACCCTGATTTTTTTATTTCATATCAATGTTTATTTTTGGGTGTTATATCTATAGGACACCTGGCCCCATGTATTTTAGAGTCTTTATCAAGTAGCACAATGGTGGTTGGTATATGAATATTGGTGATTTTGAAATGATTTTGGTTGCTGGAATGTCATGTGATAGGCTTACAAAATAATTTTATATATATATTTTGAAAAGTAGTATTGATAGTGATTCTAAATTAATTTTATTTTAATTACATGGTCCATGTTTAGCTATTTATAAAATATATACAAGTTTTATGACATGTGAATACTATGATTGAGAGGTGGGTTTTGCGATTTGGGGTTTTTTTTAATATATAACCATCATTTATAGATTAATTTATGAATTAATTGGTGGTTATGTGAATATTAAGGGAAATGAGGGTTAATTAAATACTTGAGTTCTTGGTTTCTAGTAGTATTAAAAAAATAGAAAATTTCCATCTATGGAAGATGATACCTCTGAATTGGAGTATGTCATGGTGTCCTGGTAGACCGAATGATTGGTCATAGATATGTGCTTCTTACAAAAAAATGGTGGTTAAATTAGAGGAGTCACATTCATGTGATATTAGAACATATTGATATTATTCTTGAATATCATTACAAAAAATGATAAATGTAGGGGGTTTGCTATTGGTTTTTAGAGGGAATTACACTACTCCTGAATGAATTTTAGAGGATTTTTTGAATGATGTTATGATGAGATGGGAAGGATTAGTATTTGGGTTTTCTCATTTGTCATCAGGTATTTTTAGAATTATCATGTCTAGTAATTTTCTGGGGTTGTAGAAAAAAAGGTAAATCATGGTGGTATGAAAGAATTTTGGTAGGGCCAGGAGGGCAGGGAGGTTAGTAATTGGGTGGTCGATATAGAATCTGGTTGGGAGTGAATAGATGAATCATATTTTATCATGTTTTAAGGTGAATACCAAATATTATATTTTAATGAATTATTGTTTGAGTGAATTTATTTTAATTTAGATCAATATGGTTTTAATGTGATCAGAGCATGATTCTAATCATTTGTCCAAATTTGATTAGGTGAGATCATGGGGGTTTTTTTGGTTGGTTGACGATCCAACCATGTAATTACATTGATTTTTGGGTTTTTATGTTTTTTTGGGGAATTTAACACTATCAGGATTACATTGGGGGTTTAAAATTATGTTTTTGTGACAAGATAACTAACAAATGCATATAATATATTGTTCATGGGAAAGGTCCTCCAAGGGAGGTTTGAAAAAAATATATACATGATATTGGCTGAGGAATATTGGAATCACATGAGAAATGTCATGGTATTCCAATTATGTTTCATGCATTGGTTAGGTATTTATATAGAATGTTCAGTGAATAATGGCCTTACGAATAGATGGTTGAGGCTTTATTGATTCATTTTTATATTTTTATAAGGATTAGTATAGGGTATGTAATGATGTCGTGATATATATTTTGGTGTGGTGTGATGAAAATGCACCGAGTGGGATTTTGGACTGATGTAAAAGTTTTTTGTTTAGAAATTTCAATAGTGTGATGAATCGTTGACCGAAATTGGACCATATGAGAAGAGGATATAGTGGGGAAAACCATGTTCTAGATAATAATTTTATATATGTGAACATGTTTTATCTAGATATATGAGTGTGAGAAAGATGAATTTTTATGTTTTAGTGATTGTTATGAGTGTTGGATTAGTATTCAAAAAGTTGAACCCATTTTTTTAGAGTAGCATAATAGGAATTTTTTTGGATTTCATGGATTGAATTTTTTGAGTTGGTGATAATGTAATGTCCTGATGAGGTTGAAAATATTGGTTAAGTGGATGATTTTACAAATATGGGAAGAGAATTATATGTTTCGGTAGGTTTTAAACCTCAATCCTTTTTAGGTGGGGAAAATGTGGGGGAATTTTACTTCATGGGATTCAATGATGGTTTGTTTTGAGAATGGGGATTTGGATCAAGAATTCCAGAGTTGAAACATCTTAATGTTATGTTTTATATTTTTTTTGAGTTATGAGGGGTTCATGGATTCCTAGAATGAGTTTTGGGAGGATTGGATTTAATTTTGACAGTTTTTTAAGGATTCTATCAGGAGTGGTTTGTTTAGTGTGATTCATTTTAGAGAAAAAAAATGTAGATCACAGATGTGGGGTTCTTCTGAAATCATTTCATAAAGAATGTATTTGTATTTAATAGTTATAGTATTTTTTGGAACAGACCATACAGATCATAGTAAAAACTATGTGAGGTGGATTGGGCATGGGTCTTGGAATATGGGTTATTTATTATTATAGAAACCCAATGGGAAATTTGAATGATTGAGTTTGGTGGATGGTTCGTTTTGATAATTTGGATTTGGATTGATAATTACTATATTGTACCATATTAAATGTGTATTTCTAGATAATTACTATGGCCCGTGTGGTGCGTCATGTTCTTGGATGAGTCTCTAGTGTTTTAGGTTTATATTATTTTGAGATTTTGGTGAATTCATTATAGGGAAAATGATTTAGTTTGAATTATTCAGGAGAATACATGTAGAACCCTATGCATGGGGTGACTTAAAATTTATTATATATTGTAAAAAATGTTATATTATGATTAGATCATGGATTAGAATAAACCATATGTATCTCAGAGGAATTCAAGTGTGGTGTCTTCAAATAAGGGCTCAATTCAGGATTTCAGTATCGTTTTAGGGAAATAAAGAAATATTTTTCATATAGTTATAGTGGAAATCTCTATTGTTGTTGCATGGTTTTCTAAAACCTATGTCCAACAGATTTAAATGTATTAGTATTAGATAGTGATGGACAAATAGTTTTCACATGTTTTGGATAACTGTGCATCCAAACCAATGGAAACATTTAAATTTTAAATAAAAATTTCCCTTCTACAATTGAAATCGAAAATCAAATCTCCTTCCTCACACTCACAAACCCAGATTTGGGGATTCTCCCACTTTTTTCTAAATTAAAATACATTCCTTATAGTGAAATTTTAGGGATTTTTCTGGACAATTTTACTAGGTACCTCACTCCAACATCCTCCGCTCTCAATTTCTTTGGAGACTTTTATGTTTTGGATTCATGAGTTTATGATTTTGTTATTACTATACTAAATCATGCTAGAATAAGTTGGTCGTAATTTTTATTTCATGCAGCCCACGAAGTGGGCATCTCAAGACACTGTCTACAAACAAACTCTAGTTTTTTTGGTGACGGTAATTTATTATTTGTATTTGTTCTTGTTTTTTATTAATGTGGATGAAATTGATTGTATGTATAGTTACAATTGTAAATATTTTTTCTCAATTTAGCGTATCAAGTAATTTTTGGTAATAAAATGTTATTTTGATCATGGTTTTGATTCGACAATGATATTGTGTTACATTTCTAATGTTATAGAAAATTGAATTCAAATTATAAGGTAATTTCAAATTATCAAAAAGAAGTTCTTAATAAATTTTAAATGTTTTCTAGTTAATTATTTATATTTTTTCATGATTTGAGACCTCAAATTAATAAGTGATGGCTGGAAATAATGGTATAATCCTAATTAGATCTATTGCATGATGAATTGAAATGTAAATGGATTAATATTTATGGATGTGGCCACTAATATATTCCCATTTCTATGATGATTAATTTTATATAATGTGATATGTTGTCTCACCACTAAAGATGATGACCATTGTAAAATAAATCATTTTATTCTGAATAATATTCTATGCAAAAACTAATCAAAATTCGCTGGCCCTGTGGTAGTTTGGGAATTGGCCAGATTTTACTATCCATCATTAAATGTGGAATTTATTCATTTGGGTCTTATGACATGTTTGAAACCCATGGGGTGTTATAAAATTGAATTAACAAAACATAGTGTCCTTAAAATTTATCCCTAGATAAATCGAGGTTGAGTTGAGCAGTAAATTAAAATGCATGGCATAGGGTTGGCCTTACAGGACCACTGAAATGACTTAAATCCTTGGGCTATGCGGGATAATTGTGGGGAGAGTGTTACATCGACATAGAGATGTGAATACCTAAGAGTGAATACCTTGGGTATAATTTTAAATATAGGATGACTGAGAGGATCAAGCTAGGAATGGATTGGAATGGGAATAGTCTTGAAGATATCTGCATTCTTAGGTTTTCCTAGGATCGTAGGGATGGATCGATGAGTGTTTGATGTTTTCGCTGGGTACTATGTCCATAGATTAATGGGTATTATACTAAGAGATGTGTTTTATATAAAAGTATCCATGAAGGGTGTCATTACTATGATGTTACCTAAGAATCCTGCTTGGTTTATCCATTGATATATTGACCCCAGAGAGGGTATGTACATGAGTTGTTATAGAATATTTCATGTGTCATATTTGAACATAAACTGACATTTAATTATACTTCCAGGGTCACTTAGGGTTATTTTTAGGAGTCATACATTGAGCCAAATGTATTGGGAATGCCTAGTGACACCAAGAATCTAGTTATAATTCATTATATATACACACATGATTGTCTATGATAGCTTAAAATCAATGATTATGCCTAAGATATTGGTTTTCCAAAGACTCCACAGAATCTTCTATTGATAATGATACTCAAGAACATTATTTCCATGTAAAAATGCTAATATATCATCAATTATTTGAATTGGGATTTCATATCTAGAAAATGGAGCTACTTCCACCGACCTATAGCCATGGATTTGAAATCATGGCTATAGATGGCTATAGCCACAGTTCTGTGGCCTAGTGCCATGGTTTTAAAACTGTGGAAATATGCCTATTTTCCATGGCCTATTGCCATATTTTCCAAAATAGTGGTAATATCAAGGGCTATTACCATGGTTTGGTGGCCTATTTCCATGGTTTGTAAAACTGTGGTGATATGAAAATTTTTTCTACACCCTATAGCCACAGTTTTACAAAACCATTCCAATATGGTTCCCGCGCTTCCCTGAGAACAAACATTCCCGCCAAAAATATGGTGGGAAGACCTAACACCACAATTTTTAGTCTATTCCAATTTTTTTTACCAATATATATATATATATATATATATATATATTATATGTATATATATACCTGAATTGTATCACATAGTGGTGGTAAGTGCGCTGAATTACCAAGTGGAGGTGCAAGGATCGAATCCCAGTGGGGACATTTTTTATTTAAGCTATTGGCATGATTTTCTGAGGCTATTTCCAATGTTTAAACTGAGTCTATAGGTCATCTTCCACAGTGTCAAATTTGGAGGCCTATTTCAACAGTTTACAAAACAGTGGTAATAGGCTGAGACCCACTACCACGACGATAGAGGCCACGGTTGGCCAAAACCGTGGTCGTAGCCTAAGGCCATGGTTTTAAGCCTATTTCCATGGTTTTGAAACATGAAAATATCCCTTTATCTGTTGTGTTTCCTATGACAACAAAAATTTAATATTGATCCTAAATAGGTTATTTTTTAAATTTACCATGATTTTTAGGAATCAATGGGTTTCCAGATGACTGATTTCCTTGTATTATACATAATTGGCTATAGAGATTGACCCACATGTGAAATTTATTTATATGAACACCATGGAATAATACTTGAGACATAATACATGATTCAAACATATATTATATATAATCTATTATTGAGACTAATATTCAGTAAACGTTTTTCCCATGATGGATGAGATTTTACCGAAGAGGATGATACAACTTGATTTACCATGATTCCCATGAATAAATTCATACAAGTTATGACATGTAATTCTTTGGGAATTCTCCTAAGATACTTCCATGGGATTGATATTAGATGAAATGATTCCATGAAATACTCAGTGCTGCCTCAAAACTAGAAGAAGAATATTTTGGTCGATCTCCGTTTTTTGTATAAGAACATAATGATTGAATGTGGTTGTTTTATTGTGATTCTATAGATTTATTATTTCATGAGATAAGAATATCACATGAACATATGATGAACCTACTAGTTTTGTATGATAAATAATTTCAGCTAAATTCTATGTTATAATCAATACCTACCTAGAAAATCACATAACATAGGTACCCCAATGAATTCATTTGATACTGGTTTGAGTTTTTTCAATGAAAAGTATTTTATTATTTAGTGGGATAGGCTTACACAACATGAATTTACAGATGATGTATTAAAATAGAATTTCCTCAAGACTTAGTACAGTTTTATTCTTCTTATTTATTTTTTATGAAGTCATCCTAGTGGATGATCATTTTTCTATGGTGCTCAATGTGCTACTTTTTCATTTATTGTTAATTTTACTTATTTTCTTCCACATACAGTGATATTGATTATTGTTGTTGACTTTTAGAATTTTTTTATTTATCAAACTGATATGGGGGGTATAGTTTCACCATGTTACTAACCTATACCACAAATCCATGTTAGTATCCTATAGTATATGGGGAGGTGCACCGTTGTTCCTTTTACCCTATGGTCTATTAACTGTTTAGATTAGACCGTAGCTGGGGAATTTTAATGTGGTATAAATGGAATTATGTTCCCAATATCCCAAAGAATATCAGTGTTTTTATATGTATTAACATCTAGGGAGACAATAGACATGTGAAATAGGGATGTCATAGAGTTTGTGTTGGTAAAAGATTTCAGTGTCGAGTACAACATTTACTGTTGGAAGTCTATAATATAAGGGGAATGAGATAATTATTCATGGATTCTGGTTTTTTGATTTTAATATTTTCACCGAGTTTACCACTCTTAGATATATGTTTTTTGTTAATTCTCAGTTTTTTGTTCTTATACTGATAGAGATAATCTTATGTGTATGCATTATGTTTAGTAAGTATGATTGAGATGACATACACATAACTAGGTGTTAATGATTAAAATTAATGATATGGTTCAACTATTTAACCATTAAATAACTTACTAAAATAAATTTATCTATATAGTTTCTTTGTGGAAATAAAATAATCCATTCCACAACATATATTAATTTTTATGACAATTAATGTGTGCTTGTGGTGAGATACACAGTAACAATGACCATATGACCCCTTAGTGTAAATGATGTTTAATGAACCTAGTTTGATTATATTTGAATTTTATGCCCTGATGATCATCCACTTATTAATGTTCATTAGTTAATATCGATATCAATATAAAATATTGTTTACATATATTTTTAGTAAAAACCTATATGGGGTTTTCCAATTATCATAGTGGTGGAATTAAAAATAACCAAACCATATGACTATGATATACTCAAAACAAATCCTAGAATATTTATATGATTGTATCATAAATTTATAATGTGAGCCTTCAGAGGGAGACTTTGTTATTCAGCGGCCCCTTGAGGATTATACTGAGGTTTCATATTCTTTAGGGGTAAATTCTCATATATATATACATAAGGAGAATCAATGACCGAGTACAATATATGACATGGAATGAGATGATGAAAATGGATATGTAGACCCCATAGTGGGTAGCTGGACCTTTACATTTATGAAAGACATTTTTAGTGGGAATATAAAGGTGTTTCAAATTAGGAAATACAATTTGAAGTATGATTTAGTGGTTAGGATAGAGAGACTATTACTTTGAGATTGAGATTAACTCATGGGTGATCTAGATGATGTTAAAGAGATATATATGAGGTTGACCTAAATGAAGGGAAAAATCATGTTTATGAGATACGATAGATATGGAAGCATGGGAAGAGGATTTAGGCTAGGGAAATGAATAGTAGGTGCTAGTGAGAATATGGTATAGACATAGATATTCATGGGGTATTAATCTTGAAGGTACACTGAGTGATGGGGTTTTCAATATCAATATTTATCTTTTATTAGGGGATCAGTGGGATACCTGGCTCCAGGTATTTTGGATGTTTTATCAAGTGGTGTAGAGGTAGTTCATATGTAAATGATGGTGATTTTGAAATGAATATCATTTCATGGTGGTCATGTAAATGACATGAAAAATGGTACATTCCAAAATTTTGAAGAGGAGAAATGATAGTTTTTCTAACGTGATAAGATTGCGATGTCATTGAAAATATGGTATTTGAAAGTAAATTTTTGCAGTTATTATGAGGAAGGGACCCTGATTTTTTTATTTCATATCAATGTTTATTTTTGGGTGTTATATCTATAGGAAACCTGGCCCCTTTTATTTTAGAGTATTTATCAAGTAGCACAATGGTGGTTGGTATATGAATACTGGTGATTTTTAAATTATTTTGGTTGCTGGAAAGTCATGTGATAGACTTACGAAAGAATTTTTTATATAGATTTTGAAGAGTAGTATTGATATTAATTCTTAATAGATTTTATTTTAATTACATGGTACATGTTCAGCTATTTATAAAAGATATACAAGTTTGATGACATGTGAATACTGTGATTGAGAGGTGGGTTTTGCGATTTAGGGTTTTTTTTAATATATAACCATCAGTTATAGATTAATTTATGAATTAATTGGTGGTTATGTGAATGTTAAGGGAAATGAGGGTTAATTAAATACTTGAGTTCTTGGTTTATAGGAGTATTAAAAAAATAGAAAATTTCCATCTATGGAAGATGATACCTCTGAATTGGAGTATGTCATGGTGTCCTGGTAGACCTAATTATTGGTCATAGATATGTGTTTCTTAAAAAAATGGTGGTTAAACTAGAGGATGTCGCATTCATGTGATATTTGAACATATTGATATTATTCGTGAATATCATTACAAATAATGTTAAATGTAGGGTGTTTGTTATTGGTTTTTAGAGGGAATTCCACTACTCCTGAATGAATTTTAGAGGATTTTTTGAATGATGTTATGATGAGATAGGAAGGATTAGTATTTGGGTTTTCTCATTTGTCGTCAGGTATTATTAGAATTATCATGTCTAGTAATTGTATGGGGTAGTAGAAAAAAAATTAAATCATGGTGGTATGAAAAACATTTGGAAGGGTCAGGAGTGCAGGGAGGATAGTAATTGGGTGGTCGATATAGAATCTGGTTGGGAGTGAATAGATGAATCATATTTTATCATGTTCCACGGTGAATACCAAATATTATATTTTAATGAATTATTGTTTGAGTGAATTTATTTTAATTGAGATCAATATGGTTTTAATGTGATCAGAGCATGATTGAAATCATTTGTCCACATTTTATTAGGTGAGATCTTGGGGGTTGTTTTGGTTGGTTGAAGATCCAACCATGTAATTACATTGATTTTTGAGTTTTTATGTTTTTTGGGTAATTTAACACTATCAGGACTAAATTGGGGGTTTAAAATTATGTTTATGTGACAAGATAACTAACCAATGCATATAATATATTGTTCATGGGAAAGGTCCTCCAATGGAGGTTTGAAAAAAAATATATACATAAGATTGGTTGTGGAATATTGGAATCACATGAGAAATTTCATGGTATTCCAATTATGTTTCATGCATTGGTTAGGTATTTATATAGAATGTTCAGTGAATAATGGCCTTACGAATAGATGGTTATGGCTTGATTGATTCATTTTTATATTTTTATAAGGATTAGTATAGGGTTTGTAATGATGTCATGATATATATTTTGGTGTGGTGTGACGAAAATGCACCGAGTGGGATTTTCGACTGATGTAAAAGTTTTTTATTTAGAAATTTCAATAGTGTGATGAATCGTTGACCAAAATTGGACCATATGAGAAGAGGATATAGTGGGGAGAACCATGTTCTAGATAATAATTTTATATATGTGAACATGGTTTATCTAGATATATGAGTGTGAGAAAGATGAGTTTTTATGTTTTAGTGATTGTTATGAGTGTTGGATTAGTATTCAAAAAGTTGAACCCATTTTTTTAGAGTAGCATAATAAGAATTTGTTTGGATTTCATGGATTGAAGTTGTTGAGTTGGTGATAATGTAATGTCCTGATTAGGTTGAAAATATTGGTTAAGTGGATGATTTTACAAATATGGGAAGAGAATTATATGTTTCGGTAGGTTTTAAACCCCAATCCTTTTTAGGTGGGGAAAATGTGGGGGAATTTTACTTCATGAGATTCGATGATGGTTTGTTTTGATAATGGGGATTTGGATCAAGAATTCAAGAGTTGAAACATCTTAATGTTATTTTTTATATATTTTTGGAGTTATTAGGGGTTTACGAATTCCTAGAATGAGTTTTTGGAGGATTGGATTTAATTTTGACAGTTTTTAAGTATTCTATCAGGAGTGGTTTGTTTAGTGTGAATAATTTTAGAGAAAAAAATGTAGATAGCAGATGTGGGGTTCTTTTGAAATCATTTCATAAAGAATGTATTTGTATTTAATAGTTATAGTAGTTTTGGAACAGACCATACAGATCATAGTGAAAACTATGTGAGGTGGATTGGGCATGGGTCTTGGAATATGGGTTATTTCTTATTGTAGAAACCCAATGGGAAATGTATGAAAAGGTTACAAAGGTGATCTATATTGTTAGCATTATGTATGGTAAAATATGAATCCAAAACATTTGTAATGGGTTGACATTGATAATGAAGTATTCATTGTTTAGAAAACCATGTGCCTAACTATATGACTCATTAAAGATGTAAAATTACCACCCCAAGTTTAATGGTTGAAGCCCCTCTACTACACCACTCTATTTTTCATCACCATGGGGCTCTCCACCATTGTTATGCTTCAAACCCCATCATTTATTGAATTATTTCAAGGAATGTTATAGAGATTTATGGTGAGTATATCCCAATGTATTCTTATACATTTAATTCCTTTGGATATCATTTGATTTTATATTCCTAGGGATTAGTGTTTGCTATGGATTCATATAGAGAAAAGATTGTTTGACTTGTTTTGTGCGGTATTTATTATATCATAGTGATAAGAAATCCTAAGGAAATATAAACATGAAATACTATGTTTTTAGGAAATGACTATCTTTGTTTGTATTTTTATAAAGTTTTTCATTAAGTAATTGAATTTAATAGAGTGTTTGGTTTTAATTTGAAGAGATTTTTCTCTGCATGGGGTCAAGAGTATGTTGTCATCATTCCATTAAATTTCTGTGATGGTTTCGATTTGATATGGATGATATGTGAGATTTTGAGAATTAGGCATAATTGAATTAATATTTAATAGTAATAATAACTAGTTGAAATGAATTATATAATATATTATAATTGTTTTATAATAAAATATTTTACTTGTTAACATATTTTTCAGGCTCACGTTGATTGAAGGTTTCTAGATATTATTACTAAGGCATGTGAAATATTTTTAAATGATAAATTAAAAAAGGGAATGTATGAAATTGTTGAAGGTGGCCTCTCATTCATTCCCAATGGTAAAATTCTAATATTAAGGAATGTTATATATTGTCTCAATACTATATTATATTACATTTGTTAAATAAATTGTTTAATTTTAACTGGTATACTATGGATAAAATTAAAATATTTCCATTGAAATGGGGGACTATAGACAGTAGATTTATTTATTTTTTAATTTATTTTTGAGTCCATGATATTTTATTGTTTTGAAATATATGGAACTTTGTGGGTGATAAATAAATTAAATGAAAATAAAATATTTTCCTTATTTTGGGATTCCTAGAGATATATGTTATGACGTGAGTGGTGAATTCAGATGTATGTATTAGGGATGTAAATGTGGTAACCTTAAGAGGAGTCTTAACATTGGCAATGTAGGTTGATTATGGGAGGAATGTTCTTTCACCATTGATGTTTTTGTACTTGGGGGGGGGGGGTATTCCATGGTTTTAATTTGGTAGATACATTATCTGCAAAGGAAAACCTCATGATTCAATTAAAAGAGAATGTTATTGTTGAAATATACACTATAGGTCTTTCCTAAAAGCATGGGATTCTACGATGAGTCTTTGATGATGTCGAGAAATTCTATTCCCTTTGAGTAGTCAGTATCTTCTGGAGATATGTGTTTGAGGTAAGGGGTACATGATAGTTGTACTAACTATAATGAGACCTAGTGGAACCAAGTGTACATCATAGTAATATATTAAACTCAATAGTCTATGTGAAATAATGTTTAGAGAAGATTATGATATTCACATTCCGAATGTATCGAAGATTGAGTCTGCATCAGGGATTTTCTAGTCTTTTATATAGTATTCATCCTTAGAGACAGATATATCATGGATTGATAGTGACACATAAGTTATAGATTTATATCCAAATATACATGAATTGGATTACATTAATTGATTAAAAATTATCCCGATTCCCATTATATATAATTTCCTTAGATTCCATGGAAGAAGATGTGGATCTACATATTCATGAACATTATTTCATAGGACTCCCATGAATTATCCATCAAACCATTGAAACAAGATTTACATGGAAATATAGATTCACCTATTGAGAAATAATTTTCTATATATTATAAATCATATGATTCCTAGTAGACTATTGGATTCAATATGATTTATATCCCAAGACAACATAAAATCAACTGTTAAACTAGACATGCACATACACAAAATTACCATGGATGACGAGTAAATATCCATGAGACATGGGACCAGATATTTCACTCGATACTGGGTAATTGGCTATTGAGATAGACATTCAAGAAAAATATTTCCAATGATACATGAGAATCAAAAATAGAGCATGATACTACAAGATTTCTATGCATTTCTATGAATTTTTTTGTACATATTACACACTGTATTTCCTTGTACATTCTTCTAGGAATTTCCCATAGAATTGATATTGATTGATATAATTTAGAGAAATTATTTGATTCAGCTTAAAATTGGACAAAACGGGGTATGGTAGATCATAGATATCATGATAGAACCTAGGGGTCAATAGTTGTTGTATCATTATGATTCCACAATTATTAATTTATTCTTGTAGGGGAATGTGTCACATGAACATACACTGCACTTATGGGATATGTATATTCCACCATTGGTGGTTCCATAATACATTATTCTCAAATAATTCTCATGTTTCCCTTTTACTATGGAACCTGAGAAAAATTCATTTATTGGAGGTTGTGGATAGGTATAGGCATGAGAAGTGATCGCACAATTTTAAAGGATTGGATGGAGTTAGAACATGGATGATGTAAGATTTAGGGATATATTAAAGCCATAGAATAGTTTTATTCATTTTTTATATATGTTATTTACCTAATAGGTTCTCAGTTTTGTATGACTATAAGACTACGACATTCCAATTATTATTGATTTAGGAAATTGTTTGCTCATACTATATTTTTAATTGATGTTTATGATGATTGGATTATTTTGGATATTATCACACTCTATGATATGGGGGTATTTTATCCCCACATCAATACCATAGATCCCTACAACTAATCCAATTCCTCTAGGGTATGGGGAGGCATGCATGGGGTCTAATAACTCCATAGTCTGGTTACTATTCACAGTGGATATGGAGGAGGCATTAAAATGACATGGGTTCCTACTTTTAAAAACTTAATCAATATTTTATTCCATTAACTTCACATAAATTGAAGTAAATTTTCATTATTTTCTCCCCTCATATTTTTTAATGAAATAAATATCATTATCACAACTTTTTTAGTCAATCCAGGCACAACTCACATCATACTGATTTTTCATCTTCTAAAAAATATTATATATATTTAAAATACAATTTCAATTTGACTCCACATCAACCAGGAGTTGTTTTTTATTTTTTGAATACTATAAATCTATTTTAGAGTTTTTATGAACCTAATATGTGGTTTCAGTCATATCTAGGAAACCAAAACATATATGGATTTTAAATTATTTCTTATGTTTCAAAATAAATCATCTGTCATCATCTAATGATTTCACTATAATATGAGGTAATTTTCTTGATTATTCCCATTTAAGTTTGTTTTTAAAGATATTATTATATTTAAAACTAAAAAATTATTCATTCTAAGAACAACCGACGTTTTGATGATATGTCAACTGGTCTCAAATTTCTAAATAATTCAAATACATTTTTTCTGTGATGTCATGACAATTTTAGTTGTTTTCTAGATTTTGACAATTTCATAGACATTTTTGTGTTATAAAATACTGATATTATTTATTGATGCTGAGAAAAGGAAATTCTATATTGATGGGGCATTATATCCAACATTTAAAAATCAAATATCATATTTTTAAAATGTTTTCATGATAATTTGAGATCATTTTCTAGTATTTGAGCCCCATATTTATATTGTTTTGTAGTTTAACATCTTTAAAACGAATTATTTATTATTTAATGTTCACCAAATTTCATATTTATATGGAATCTACTCAAAAACATCAAAAATTATTCCATAATTTTTTTTAATATGAATCCCTTTTAATCTTTAGTCCCTTTCTCAATTTTGACCATCAAACACACATTGTAGGGTTTAAAAAAATTAGTTCAGATCATCAATTAGAAAGTGTAACTAATATTCGATTTTTTCTATCCTTAATGTTTAGATTTCATTCATCAGTGTTTTACTTATTTATTCAGGATAATACTATGTTATTTCTTTGATTCCTTGATGGATGTTTTTAACGACAATGATATCTTAAAAATTAATTATTATTTATTTTTGGAAAATCGTTTGTGGGATTTATGTTTCGTATACTCAAAGTAATAATAAATATTTCATGGAAATTTTCCTTATAATTTCATGTCTAATTGAGTTCATATGATATGTTTTTACACTTGAATGAATGCTTTAGAGTAATGAAAAATATAAAAATGTATTTCTTGCTATACAAATAAAATAACAACTCATATTGATAGAGATTCAATTTCCAAATTTATAATTTCCTTTACCATTCATAGATGTATGATATCATAGATATATATGATCATTTTCTTGTTTTTTACACCCTTATATATATTTTTAATGGCTTTGATATACTTAAACATTCATATTTAGTTATTTCACGCACTCTTCTCATAAAATTAATGTGTCATGTGCCCGAAAACATAAAAAATTGAAATATCATTTTCCAACGAATTCACATAGATATTAGGTTGGTTGATATATTAAAATAATTTTACATTTTAGTGTTCTAAATCAGGAAAAAATTCATTTTCAATCACCCCTATTAAAAAAAGAGAATTAAAATTCAGTCAGTTATTTTTTTAAATACCTCAATGGGTTTTTTCTTATGTTTTCAGAGAAATTATGCTAATATTTTTTTTTACCCCATGATTTAAGTTTTTATAGATATTAATACCCTTAGACCATCTTATTTTTTCACTAATTGAACACTGTAAGATGAATTGACATGAATTTTACACAAAAATATCCCAAAAAATCAAATATAGTTTTACTATGATTTAATGATAATGTGATATTGTTTTTATGGTTTATCCATTATAGAAAAATTTTATATTTTAAAGAAATATAAGTTAATTTTAGGTCAAAATAAAAATAAAACACTTTATATTTACATAGAACCCAATATGTCATTTTAAAAAGTATTAATCATTTATTAATGAAGGATTTCATGCTAGCAAGTGGTTGTTTTTTGGTTTTATCCCTTTGGAATGTGATTTTAGATGAATTAATATCATTAAAAATACTTATTATTTAATTCTAATCCCACAACTCATATGTTTTATTTTTTTATTCTTAAAAATGTAATAAATAATGAAAATATAGTTTTCCAATAATTTAATGTCAATATAAGGTCATTTTCTAGGACTTGACCCTTATATGAACATTTTAGATTTTAAAAACACTATTTTTTTCAATCATCTTTAGTGAAACATAAAACATTTTTTTTTTCAATTGATTGATAAAATTAATAAGTAATATATAAATTATTTTATTTTGATTTCATGACAATCTATGAATGTTTTCTTATTTGAGATCATTAACATGTTCTTTTAAAAACTATGATATATTTAAAGCAAGATATTAAGTCATTCTCTGAAGTATACATATCATATAGATGTAAATTATTCATGAACACGTCCAAAATAATTTAAATATTTTTTTCCTACAATTACCTTTCAATCAAAGATCATTTTCTAGGTTCTAACTATTACACAGTTCTTTGAGTGTTTTAAATCACGCCAAATTCATTTTCAGACACCCCGAGAAATCCAAAACTACTATTGGAACGATACTGGTTCCAATATTAATAAAAATCATCATCATTCATTATAATAAGGTGTCAAGTAATTATAAGGAATTTTTATTGGTTTTTTCCCTCTAATGTGTGTTTTAAAGACATTAATATCTTTGAAACAGCTTACTTATTCATTCTAACCACACCACATGACATATTGATGTTTCAATTTTAGGTTGTTCCTCAGAATAAGAATCTATATAATTTATAGTTACTTGAATTTATTTATTAGAATATTTATAACATATCTTATCAAATCTAGTTTTTCATTTAAATTATAACATATGGTATAATGTCATATATGTATTTGTTGCATTGATAGATCATATTTGTCTAGTGTAATGATGAGTACCTAGAAGTGGAACCATAATATTTATAAATATATTATCTATAGTTGTATTACATCATTTTAGGGGATAAAAATGGCCTGGAATATTAGTGATGGAAAATCATTGGACTTTGATATAATCTCTCACGCTGAAGAACATATGAAATATGACGTAAAGAAGATTATGAGAACATAACCCACCAATAATAAATCAATATTTAATTATTTCATTAAATATTATAAAATTTTGACGTGTGAAATGATCCTGAGTGTGGATTGTTATAATTAATAAATGTTATAACTTACACAATACTAATGTATGGATAAAACCCATGTTGAAATATGGAGGTGGCGAAGAAGGATACGTTGGGTGTCTCCCGAGTGAGGTTTTATTAATGAATATTTTGTGAAAGCATTTATAAGTTTTATTTTTTAATGGAAATATATATATTTATGCCTTTTATTGGAATTAAATAGATTGATTAACACCATGTCCATGTCAGTGTTATTATAATTTTTATTTCATGAATTTCAATGAATGAAAAATCGATCATATAGATTAAAGAGGGTCGAATGAAACATTCTCTATTTGATGTATCTAGAAAGTGATATTATATTTCTTATTGGAAATTTGTAGTAGGATTCAATCCATTAAATTTTTTTATTTCTTTATGGGAGATATGTAATGTTTCCTGATGTTAACATTGGACATTAGGTAATGAAGCCTAATTCCACTTTGAAAGGGCCCTAATGGTCCACACACAAAGGGTATATAATTCCACAATTAAATTATATATGAATTTAACATGTTGGAAATAATATCTTTATCATAATTGGTTTAATAATTTTTCATTTTGGTTTAACATATAATAATAAATAAATAATTACTCATGATAATATATATATATATATATATATATATATATATATATATATATATTGTCCAAAATTAAATTAATATTTATTCACCTAGTAATTAATTATTTAATTACATGGATTCAAAATAATTTATATATTATATATTATTTACAATGTTAGAAAACGTTTATTTATTTAAATAAAATAGTATTTAATAATTATTTATTCACTTGTTTCAGTGAATAAAAAATTTATATTTTTAGTGTTGAATAACGAATTGATATTTATTTATGTAAATAAATACTCATTATTCACAGACTAATAATTATGAAGATATATTGGAGAACCGAGCTTAATTATCTAATGTAAAATATAATATAATCTATTATATATTTACATTTTATTTTTTTATTTATGAAAAAAAATATTTATTTTATTTTTATGTTTACATATTTTCATGTACATATTATTATTGTTATTATTATTATTTAGACATTCTCTTTAGCATGAATTATGTGAAAAAATAAGTTCCCTTGTGGAATATTTTTATTTTCTGACAGTAGAACAATATAAAAGTCATAATGAAATTTTGGTCAAAGAGTTACAAACATTAACATACAATGTATTGTAGAGAAAATCATCAAACCTTTAGAGAGCTCCCTCCCTCAAATTATCTGATGAATGTAGATAAATTATCCTCTTACACTAGAATAAAATCATTATCCCATTTAGGGTTTTGCATAAAATCAAGAAAAAGTATCACAAGTTATTGATTCATTCACACTAGAACATGGATAGTTCTACAGTGTCCATCATAGGATTAAAGAGCACATATGGATCACAAATTGAGGGAATCTACCATGAGTCCCATTAACATAGTGACATTATGATAAGAGAGGTTTACCAATTTCTCAATAATGAAAACAATTAAATTTAAATTAATTAATTATGTAAATAAATTATTAATTAATTATATAGGAAAAGATCCTATCTTTAATGATTTAATGAAAACATTATTATATATTTCTAATAAGAAATTTGACGATGTTGATTATAAAATATGGCTTGGAATGAGTATGACTGCCTCTGTTTTTTCCTAAAACCTTCAGTTCCATCTACTCAAACACATGAAAAACAATTCAAAGTCCAATTTATAAGATTTAATTTTATTCTAAGGGATATTTATCGGATTTTAATGTCTCTTCGACACATATGAGTTTTAAAAAACTAAAAACTCATTTTCTATCACTTTGACCAAAGGGAATCCATGATTCACAAATAATTAGTTCTTAATTTTTCATAAATCAATCACTGGTCATGGTAATTTGATTTCGAAATGACACATACTTGTACACATCGGTTTACATCCCCTAATACGTGTTTTAAATGATTTATTATATTTAAAACTATATGTTTAATCATTCCAAGTACACCAAACAACGTACTATTATTTCATATACAAAAACACATAAAAATAATTCAATGAATATTCTTATTTTTTATATAAATATGATATATTTTTTTGTTATATCCATTACACACATTTTTGAATTTTAAAACTCTAAAATTTAATTTTTATCTATCCTAAGAATTATACCTCCACGAATGACATGTTGTTTCTTCATAAAGTATCATAATAAATATTAGTTCATTTCCTATGATTTCATAAATAATTATGATCTTATTATTATTTAAAATCCACTAAAACATGATTTTAAAGAGTTTAATATATTTAAAATGACATATTTATTAATTTTGAGAACAAAACACACCATATTTACACACCATTTACCATGAGATGACACAAATAATTGAATGATTGGATTCTAGTAATTTCATGAAAATTCTATGGAATTTCTATGTGTTCTATTTTATATGAATATTTTACTATTTCATGTCACTAAAAATTAATTTACAATTTTCCTAGGAAAACACCAAATTAGATTGATATGGTATTGGTAAATTTATTTTAAAAATCAGTATGAAATAATTATATTATTATATATCAACAATTTATGTTTTCTTATTATTTATTTTGATACTCAAATAGAGTTTATTAGATCAGAGTTCTGTAAATGATTTGGGAATGGCCTCTGAGTGGCATCCCCCCCCCCATCCTCTCCTGTGTCTAGGGATTCTCCTAGTTATCCACACCGTCCCCATCTATATAATACAGTTTGATTGGCATCGTCAGTTGGAATTTCAGTTGGGCGTCAGAGTGCTCTAAAGACAGGTTCACGGTTTGACATCAGCAGGGTCTAGATCTTGACACGACAGCCTATCTTGGTTTGGAGCTCGGCATTGGATTTTTTTTATTTTGGCTTGGAATCACATAGCAAGATTTCCAGATTCGGTGTATGTCTTGGCTTCGGTGCGTAGTGGAATGGCTTGGAGATGGATTATGGACTCAAGATCTGGTCTCAACCGACTATCGGCTCCAGGTGTGTTATGGTGCAACTCCTCCACTGCTCGAATGAAATTAGGATGGGTAGGTATGGTTTAGATTCGTTTTTTTCACTGGTGGTCTTCTTGTGGGGTTGGAATCGCCGAAGGGGCGCCTGTATCCCTCACTGGTCCCATATCACTCCTATGGGTCCATCATTTTGGAAGTCGTTGGGGGTTATTCCTTGTTATGGTTCTGTTCGGCTCAACCCCAAAGTAGTATTGTCTTCTCAGACCTGCTTGTCTCCCCTTATCGGCGATAATCCATTGATGTCTTGCCAGATCTTCTAGTCCTGGGTGATTATGATTTGGTTTCATCTCTTCGGTTTTTCCTCCTTGGGTTGCTATGGATGTTTTAAAAGGGTACATTGTGGTTGAGATGCAGTTCTTCTTATTTCAATTATAGCATTGATTTATGTGGGAGAG
This sequence comes from Viscum album, assembly GCA_963277665.1. Classification (NCBI taxonomy): domain Eukaryota; kingdom Viridiplantae; phylum Streptophyta; class Magnoliopsida; order Santalales; family Viscaceae; genus Viscum; species Viscum album. The sequence continues at coordinate 632,841,650 of OY728121.1, forward strand.
CTTTGATTTGATCTAACCTTTGGCTTGTCTTCTGGTTTCTTATGGTGATTTGTATTTGGGTTATTTCTAGATCTCAGCATCGATGGCTTCTTTGATTTATTTGTTTGGTGGAAGATTTTTTTCGATCATGGAGGTGGAAAGCTAGTGCAGCTGGACTCGATCACTTGGAACAAGCCCAGAGGAGGAATTAGGGGCATCATTTCATTTTTGCAGTGATTTTCGGATTTGGTTGTTTGAGAGGGTATGATGTCAGCCATCAGTTCACGCATGTGCTTTGACACACGACACTTGATTACTGATGGCATCAGAATTATGGGGTGCTTCAACATCTCTATATGCTTCGAATGGGATGAATGGATTTTTTAGTTTGGTTTCACTATTTTTTCCTTCAGTTTTGATTCTACTAAGATTATGATATCCTTTGCGTTCTCCCCCCTTATTCTCTTAAAAGGGGGCTTCATTGATAAATAAAAATATTTGAAGGCCTTCGAGCCGTTTGAGCAAAATAGACATTTTTAATGAATTTTATATATTTAGCAGTTGTTATTTGGGAATTTTAAGAACATGAAAAATTAAATTTCCCTGACATCATCCCTGATACATCAAAAAAATTTCAAATATAGTTGCTCCATGATATCATTTCAATTAGTGTTTTCTTCATGATATTTACTATTGCACACACACTATAGAGTTTTAAAATACAAAAAATAGGTTTTCTATCATGTTTAAAAAACAAAAAATAATTGATTGGTTATCCTCTAAATTTATATCACTATAAGTATCAACCTTTAACTTATATTTATATTGCATATGTATACAATCTGACCGACTCCCTACTTGAAATGTCCCCAATGAGGATAAAAATAAAAAACATTCAACTTCATCTTTTTACACCCTGATGTGATGCTCATGAATATTATAGTAGACTAAAATCTACTAGGTAATATAGAATGTATAATCAGTGCACATATTTCATCGTTTAAAAAATTTAAATAGATGAAAACTAACTTGTGATGATGTTGAATTCATTGACATGGTCAACAAATATTCTCTTCAAAAATATTCAAATTGAAAAATTATCCTATATGGAACATGTTTTTGAAATTGATGGATAATATTACGTTTTTGTGAGATATTACAACAACCTTGGAATTTAATACATCTCTCAAATATTGAACACAGTTTTTTTTCTAGCATTAGGCATACAACATATAGAACCATTCGTTCCATTAACACTGACAAGGTCTTCTCCATGTCTATTAGTTTAACAACAATAAAATATAGGTTCACTATTTTAATAAAGATAATATTTCTTCATTCTGATCAGATAATTGAACTATGATCAATTATAATTATTGATATCAATCATTAATTCTTCCATGATCATTTTTCATTTAAAAAAATATATAATTAGTCTTTCGAACACAAGAACTGATACCAATTGTTAGAAATATATGAAATCCGTAATGATAGATGATTCCAAAACCATCAATTTTTTGTGATCTCAAAATTTTTATATAATAATGAAGATATTTTATGAGACATTAATATACCATATATGTATACAAATGTACTAGATACTATCCTTTTGTACCTATATCCATGGTTTTGGATTAGGGTAAAAAATTCATTAGGTGGTGTTCCAATGTAACATTATCACATAAATCAAAAAAAAGTCACGGGAACAAAATTCATCATCTTATTTCTATATCTATTTCTATGTTAATGCATCAATATAAAAAATAATTCAATAACTTGAACCTAGGATATCGATCAATCTCAATGGAATTAGAAAAACTCCAAATGTTATTCCAATAAGAATCACTCCTCCTAGACATCATGATGCTAGATATGAAAACGTAATATCAAAAATATTGTCATATATGAAATTAATAAAAAAATATGAGATAATCGGTTCATAGAATGAAATTTTATCTTGATATTTATCAAAATATATCTATATAAAGGACCATTGTACAACCCTGACCTAGAAGAAACCTAGATTTCATAGACCCTACATGCATAAAGTAAAGAAGAATTTATAATGTCTAAAACCCTTAATAAATTATGTCATAATAACAGAATCAATGTATTAAAATTCATATCTAATAATTAATGTTAGAATAATCACTGATGAATCAGAATGAACCAGATTACTAAACCAGAAGTAGCATCATAGTCATACATATACCAATGGGCCCCAAAAAATCATCTTGTGTCAAATTTTCCACAACATAAAATGGATTACACTCATGTGAATCCACATCGAAATACAAATTTTATAAAAAAACACCTTCTTATGAGAACCAAATGACACAATATAGGGATATGATGTATTCTTCTAAATAAATTAAATCCAATAATACCAACCGAATTTTAAATGGTCATTTTGTTGTCAAAGAAATAATCCAAATACATAAAATTTAATAATATAATTAAATAATATCCAATGGAGGTAAAAGTTAAAACATTTATATCTATGTGAAAAATGATGAAGACAAACTATTTGTTTTTTCAATAATGTCATCGGGTTATATTAAAATTAAAAAATAATTAATAGATAGAATCATTATCCATATGGGAATTCCATATGGTGTAATAGTAGAGTGGAAACATGGATTAGTTGTGTCCATGAAAACGCCTTTCACATATTAATATGGAATCTCTTTGGTTATATAAAACATCCCTAAAATATCGTGGCTAGGATAGTCACCCATCATTGTGACTATAAACTTCTTCCAATAGCACGTTGAATACCACCCAATGCATATAAACAGAGAATCCATACGTAATGTAACAACCAAAAATTTTATATTTATTTCATTGGAATATTCAATAGGTAGTATGTAACATGATTTTGACGCAACCCCAAGTAGACATGAATAATGATATTGTAATCCAATATAATTTAGCCATTAAATTGCATAGTTTTAGTAGTAATAACCAAATTGTGAAAAATATGTATATAGGTTCTATTTAATGAATATTTATTCACTATTGTGTAATATATAATGAATTGATTTTTTGTAAAGGTATTTTATGCATCAAAAAAAGTATACTTAAAAATGGTGTTTATGAATTTTTTAAAAAATATCATTACAAATAAATCTATATTTATTAAAATTATGTAGAAATTAAATTTAAAATTTATATAATAAAAAATCAATATTATCAAAGGACGAATATTTAGGATTTTTCTGAAAATAGTTTTTTCATATGAGATGTGAAAATATCGATTTTTTAAAACTATCATTTATTTTCAATTTAAAGTTCCAATTATGTTATCAATTTTATTTTAAGGTATCATAATAATAAAATGATTATATATAATATTAATAATTACATTGTAAAAAATATTATTTTTGAATTTTTTATAAGATCTTTTTTTGTGCTTAAAGACACATTTTTTTAAAAATTAAATTCATCCATGCAATATTTTTTTATATTAATAAATTGAATTTATCTATCTTGATTAACTATTTTTATTAATTATATATTTTATTTATAAAATATAATATTTTAATATTAATTTTATTTTCTTTTGAATCCATGTAATGGATATAAATTCATTTATATGCTTAAAATGAGTTTGTCTAAAAATTGGTTTTGGTTGAATTTTTTGCACTTATTCGGAATTAAATTCTAACAGTCATATAAATTAAATATGGTACAGTGGACTCCATATCATGAATCGAAATAATTAATATAATATTATAGTTTCAACTTAATATATTTCATAATGAATTTCAAAATCATTGAAATTGTATTACTATAGTTGGGGTTAAAATTGGTTTACTGGGGTTAAATAAAGTGATACATGTAGGGATTCCAGCCAAAAATAACTAATTATTATTGTATGATGATATTTAATCATTAAATTATCCTAAAATTGATTCTATGGTCATATAGATCATATTTCAGATTATGGTGACCATATATAATTGAAATATATTATGAAATTCCACATGTTAAATCTATAAAAAGACTTCAACAAAGATAAAATTTTCTTTCATCAACGCTAAAATGCTCACACTACTTGAGGATGATTAAAATATATAGTCCCCGAATAGTGCTAGAAAATAACTTGTAATGGGATCCTTTATCAGTGCTAAAAAATAACTTATAATGGACTGTATATGTCAGTGCTTTATTCAGCACAGATAAAGGGGTCATTTATCAACACTATAAAATCATTCAAAATGTCTATTTTTATTTATGAATTTAGTACCACATATAAAGTGGAATATTGCCTTGCGATTTAAAAGAACACTACATCAGTAGAAATGTCACTAGAGGGTTGAAAAATATTTTACAAATACATATTTTAAATAAAACAAATTTTTAACACATATATAATAAAAAATAATATATTATAGACATTTAAAATAATTTAATAGATTACATGAGTAAGTAAAAATTATGAAATACATTCGAATGCATTAATGTTCCTTTTTCCTTTACCCTTATCCCAAACATATGATATTTCATAATAGATCACCCCTCATAATGAAAAATAATACACGTTCATAAAAAAATGAATCTTTTTTCAGTAATAATATAAAGAAATTAATTGAATAAATATTTTTAAATTTAAACTAAACCTTGAGTCATACGAGAAACATTGTTTGACGTATTATGTTCTGATTGATTATTTCATGTGAAAATATTTCTTGGTAATCATCAACAAAAATATATATGAATTTTAGCTAAAAATTTATTATGTAAAAATTATTATGAAATTCCTTATGTAATATAATATATAATGATGAAAAAATATAGGTTCGTTTTCTCAGTTTTGCGATGCGATGTGTGTTTTATTCTAAAATGAAACTTCTCTATTGATAACAAAAAAACCTGGAGTGAAACTGGCTACCCCAGGTATTATATTGATGTTTGGATGATTACAAATCATCAAAAATGATATATGGATATTTTTACTAATGATTATAAATGATCTAAATATGTGTTATCAGTTTTGAGTATATCACTCATGTTTTTTTACTAAAATTTTATTTTAATCGTAGAAACACAATTTGAGTCAAACCAGTCACATCATGTGTCAGGTATATGTGAGATAGATTCCTAATCATCATAAATTAATTATGAATTATTTTCCTAAATAATCATGTCTACCCCAGTGTGTTTTCATAGTTTTCATAGAGTGACCCATTTTTAACTAAAATTTCAATTTTAATCTAATAATGAATTCTTGGAGTCATATCAGGAACATAGTGTATCATTTTTCAGTTTTTTTCATTACAACATGTCAAAATCGTCTTATGTATCATTTTTTATATTATCAAAACAATCCCAATGTGGTTTCTCAGTTTTGATAATGTTAGTAGTCTTTTTAACTAAAAATAAATTAATTTTTATATAAAAAGACACATATGGAGTTATAAGGGACATATGAAAAAGGGTTTTAATGTTTGGATGACTTATAAACATCCAAAATAATATATGGATTATTTTCCAAAAGTATTAAAACAATCCACAAATGTTTTCTTTATTTTTAGTATTGCACTTTCATTTTTTACTAAATGTTCATTTTAAAATGGAAACACACAGTTGGAGTTATACCTATAACATCTTATGGTAGTTTGATGTCATAATAGTTATTATGAAAAAAAACATCATATTAATCACAATAATAAATTATATAGAAATAATAAGCCTTCTATTTCTATTTTTCAGTCAGTGAATTGTTTTTACTAAAACATCAAATTTAAATAGATAATAGAATGTTTGACTCGTATCGGGAAAATCAAGTATCTTATTAAGGTTTGGAAGATTCCAAAACATACTAAATAAAATATGAATAATTTTAATGAAGTATTATTATAAAATGAATTTGATTCCTCTTGTTTGAGTAGGTAAGTTGTATTTTTTACAAAAATAAATGTCATGTTTTAATAAAATGACACACTTTATGTCATACTGGTCACATTGGGATTCATATTGATGTGATTCATATTTATAAAACCCTAAATTTTAGTATTTATTATTTTGATAATGTATTAAAATAATTTGAATTCATTTTATTGGTTTTGAATATGTCAGTTTTCTTTTTTTAATAAAATGTCTTCTTAAACTAGTAAAGGGCACATTGAGTCATATAGGTCACATCATATGTCGGCTTGAAATGAGAATGATTTTCACTAGTCATAAATGTATAATTAATTATTATAATAAATTATCAATACAATTAGATCTTGTGTTATTATTTTTCAGGGAGTTATAGTATTTGAACTAAATTATCAATTTTAAATAAATAAAAAACACTTTGAGTCATATTGGGAAGATCATGCATTGGATTGATGTAGATATAAATATTACATGTCACAAATAAATAATAAACCATGTTACTATTGTATAAAAAACTATTAAAACATGTTTTAATGATTTTTGAGTTGGTTAGTTGCCTTTTTTATTAAATTATTGACAATTTTAAATAAAAAGATGTACTTTGAGTTATACCAGTCATAACAAGAATTAGATTGATGTGAGGTTAATTCAAACATGTTAAAAATGACCTATGTATTGTTTTCATAAAGTATCCAATGTATCAAATTATGTTTTATTATTGTTGAGTATTTCAGTTGTGTTTTTTACTAAAATGTCATTTTAAATTGGTAACAAACACATTGAGTCGTATCAATCACATAGTGTAAAATTTTTATCATAGATTAATGAATACTAAACAAAAATGAATTATGAACCATTTTATTTAATTATATTTAAAATATGATCATTTTTTTTACTTTTCAATGAGTGACACTTTTCTAACTAAAATTTCAATATTATACTGATAACGATCACTTTGAGTCGTAACGGAAACATTGTGTATCCGATTGAGTTGTGGATAATTATTACACATAAAAATGTATTATGGATCATTTTAATAAATTACGAAAACAATATAAACATGTTTTCTTAGTTTTGAGTAGTTCAGTAGTTTTTTTTAATAAATTTATTGAAACTTTAAAATAGAAATATTCAAATGGAGTCATACTAGTCACATGATGCTTAATATTGTAGTGTGGATAATTACTACACATAAAAAATTACATAAGGATCATAGTAGAAAATTACCAAAAAAAATGGAATGTTCTTTCTTAGTTTTGAGTATGTCTCATTTCTTTTTTACTAAAAATTACATTTTAAACAAGAATCTAAAAATGTGAATCAGACCAGTCACATCGTGTATAATATTTATATAAAAATTATTTCTACACATAAAAATGAATTGATAATTGATTTCATAAATTATCAAAAAAATCATGAATTATGTATTTGTTTTCTATATGCCACTTGTCTTCCTTACTAAATTTAATGTCAATTGTAAATAAAATTCCATTTTGAATCATACGAGGAATAGAATGAATTGGTTTGATGTTCAAATGATTTCAATATGTCAAAAATGACTTATAAAATGGTTTTCTAACAAATGAAAACAATATTAATCAATTTTCTCAGTTTTCATAATTTTTGAGTGTTTTGAACTAAAATGTAAGTTATAAACTAAAAACATACAATCCAAGTCATATCAATGAAATTTTATATCAGATTTAAAATTTATTGATTGAGTATGTGATATGTGTTTTACATTAATCTAAATGAAAAAACCCAAAAAAAATAAAGAAAATGTTCCATTCCGATGGAATAGAAAATCCAGGCACCTAGAAACACTTCACATTTCAAGAATCATGGGGTTACCTCTTCCATCAGTAAGGAATAAGTTCACTATTTTCATGATTGATCTATATAGTGGAATGAAAAATATATCTTTTCAATCGATCAGTTAAAATATCTAAATAAGTATTAGATTAAAATTATATGGAAAATAACATGAAAATAGTATAGAAAATGCTGAAAAAAAATTTAATTAGTATTAGGAATTTAACTTATCAGGATGTTTTTATAAATTCTAGAAACATTTCACTATTTTCATTAAATTAGTTATAGTCTTATTATCCAATATCTCATGATAATGGGAATCTTAGAAGTAACCATCCCAATTCGATCAAAATAATCCTCCAATACAAGAAAACATTTTTTATGTTAGTAATAATAAAAATATTTAAATTAAATATAAATATGAAACAATATATTACATCTATGGTAAATGATCTTATTGTGGATAAATAATTAATAGAATTCATGTAAATGAGAAGATGATTTTTAAATAAGTAGTATGAATTCATCATTCCATGATCATATTAAAATAGAGACTCATCCTTGTTTATAAATTATTCTATTGAAGATCTATGTTAATATTGTCAAAATATGTATTTGATAAAATGACGAAAAAATTAACTCAAAAATTAGATAAAATTATAGATAAAAGAAACTAAATGTAAATATATTATATTTATATATTATTAAACAATAATATAAAATTTTGTAATCATTTGAAACTAAAATTCATGTAAGTTTATCAATCATACATGACCCGATAAGAAAATTTTTTAGATGCTCAATCCCAACAACATGGTATATTTAACCACAGTAGAATAACATAAAATTTATGTATTACAAAAAATTACCAATAGAAATACTATCCTATTAGGTTAGTATAAAATTAATAAATAAACATTTTACTTCTTATTTACTAAAAAAATTAGCATTACACATTATCTATTCCTAGATTATATTTTAAATTATTGTATCACTTATTTATTCATAAAAATAACTATTTAAGTAATACTATTGAGGTTCAATAATTGAATTAAAATAAATATTTACATTTCAGTTTTGATGGAGTATAATAATCATTATATTTCCCTTTCACCACCATAGAGAGTATAAACTGTATGATTAAAAATTTACATTTTTGGAGGGAAAAAACTTCATTGTGACCCATTATGTATTTCTGAACACACTAAAATTGATTATAAATTTTTTACCCCATTCGAAAAGTATTAACCTTAATTATATCCATATTATATAATACAAATGAAACTAAAGTCTAGTTTATAAATTATATCTTTTTAGTTTGTGCTATATATTTTTATATCTTTTTCAAATATTTTGGATTATGATAAAAAAACATAACATCGTCATTATTTGTTCATTAAAATGGGAATACCCATATTCTCATATATAATTTAAATTGAGAATGGTGATGTGGTTTTTTATTAAGGATCTTTTGAACATCGATCGTTTAACAAATTGAATGAGCACATGCATATTTGGTTTTATTCAGTTTGTTCTTGGTGAGGGGTTACATTCAATGTTTAGTAACATTTGAAATTACATGAAATACACAAATAGAAAGTGTATCCTATGATAATCTGTTTGAAAGAATAACTGGTGTTTTTTATATGTAAAAAACTCATCCACTTCTATTCTAATACAAAATCATATAATCATGTTGTGAAAAATATTTTTTTTGATAAGAAATATTAAAAGATTTCACAATGGATATTAAATTACATGATGAGTATTTTGTACACTTTTTAAAAGTATTCTCTCAAAAAAAGTTGGTATGGTCCCCATTCTACTCCATTTCCCAATAATTTTATTTTCTAGTCCAATTATTTGTCTCCTCCTCCTTCATGAACTCTGCCTCTATCTCCTCCATTACCTTGAAAATTTTATTCATTTTAGGCCAACATGTTTAAACAGATCGACTATCTCCAATTAACTTCTCCTTGAGAAACATATCAAAAATAATATATAATAATCCAAATACTAACTCTTCAGTTCCCAAATATATTTAAATAGTTATAGACCATACTATATCACAAATATAGTAGGTAATCCCCTTAATTTGTTGTTAGAAAACATTCCATCCCCATGTCTGCTTCTCACTAATCTCGAATTAAATTTAATTCTAATTAATATTACAAATTTAGTTGAAAATCATTGTAGTACTAAAATTGTATAGAGTAAATTTATTATTTTTTTTAAAGAAAATACAATCACCTTGGTAAATTACCAATTTATATATGGTAGTAATTTCAGGGTTTATGACCTCTCTAATAAATTTTCAAACATTTTATCTATAGTTATTTCTATTATATTGTTTCAGAAACTCTAATAAAAGTTAAAAATAATATTTCTAAAATATGTTTTGATAGTAAAGTATTTATAAATATAACTTAATATGTTTATATATTATGTAATCCACATATTATTTTACGTTTGATCTATAACATCATTCAATGATGTATCCTATATTTAGTGACCTCCCAATAATAATAAAAAACTTGTTACAAAACATATTTAAATGTATAATATGCATTTTATCTTTTAAATGTTGATTGATGTGCATTAAAAAATTAAAATACACATCAATTTTGGTTTTTTTTTGGATATCCATGCCTTGGATAAAAAAAATAAATATTTGTTGTATCCAGATTGACTGTGATCAGCATCAATTTTATCAAAAAAACAAATAATTAATTCAGAAGATAAAAACTAATTTATATTATTAGATTCTAGAGATTTACCCCTATATTATTGAACTAAAAAAGAGTATTTTCTATTATTTTTTATCAAACTCAAAAATATATTTATCTTTATTCTTATCAATTTCTCCTTTCTCCAATGAATTGTTTTTCATAGAAATCATACAGGGATTATTGAATCCAAATTTATATTCACATGGTTTTCAGTTTATATAATAGTTATATAAAAATAAAGGGAAATTATGAATAACTATTAACATTAATGAAAATATAATACCAATATTTGGAATGATTTATTTTGAAAATGTACCATATCAATATATTGAAAAGTGATACTCCCTAAAAATTAAAACATTAGAATCTCATTTATACTGTCAAGACCAACTGCATCTATAATGAATGATCATAATATTTCTTGTTCATATGAAATATAAGTCGTATTTTTATATTTAAAAGTGGGTTCTTCGTGATGTGGTAGTGATAATAAATGCTTATGTGGAATATGAAGGGGGAATGTACACCTAGAAGGTGTATTTTATTTCATTATCAATTCAATATAATGATTTGATTCAAGAATTTGTTTCTCCATTTCATTATTCGTTTGTAAAACCATTACATAGTAAAAATATTTTTTAATCAACACTTATGGGGTCTTAATGAAGGAATATTTTTAAAATATTTACCTCATGTATAGTTATAATATTAGACATCCGTGATATGAATTTCACAAAGAATCATTGAACATTTTATAATGTGGATCATCATCTGAACAAGAAACTCAGTGGTCAGCTCTTGAGAAAGCTCCATACCCCCTCTCATGTGATATTTTAGGAGTTATTTATCTTGTATCTTATCTCCTAGGATATTATTCACCTTACCCCTCTTATGTAGTTAGCGCTTCTTGACATATAGAAATCACATACAACTATACCCATACAACTTCTAGTAATATAATCTTTTAATAATAAGTTTGTTTCAAATTTAGGACAAATAATGTTAAAAAATTTATTTCCATGGGTATGGAATGTGGTTGATTGTAATTAATAGTCTCAATGAATGTGTGGTCACTCGGTTCTCCATGTGTGAATATTTATTCCACTACCATTTCACATTGATCCTTTCTCATATATTAGTTTTCCAAACTATAAAAGACATTAATATATTGAAAACATATAAATTTTCTTTTAATTATGTCATCATATTATATAAATCTTATTGGTGTATTGAATTCTTTAAATATTTTTGAGGACACACTCCAAACCCAAATCCACAGACATGAACATATTGTTATGGCCACTTCAAATCCATTTAATGTTGTTTTTCTTCCTCTATGGTCGCTGCTGATTCGTGTGTCTAAATAATTAAAAAATATATGAACACAAATAGATATTTTATTTAATACTACTATTAAATAGAAATAATTAATATTATGTCACACATAAAAATGTTTCTCATGCTAATTTTATTCATTAACATGTTTACACACATTATTTATGTAAGAGTCATTCCACAACACATGACGTGGGATAGAAGTGGATTAAAATTTTGAATAATAAATATGAATGGAATCAAATGAACATATGTTGTTTCATATCACAAAAATAATATATTGTTTATTTAAAATACATAAAAATTTATAAACTAGTAAATCCTACCACATCATTTTTTTATAATTGTGGTACATTGGTTTTAATAGAATATATTTATTCTGGATACCAATTTTCTATTTCATAAATTTTGAATTTCAATAAATTTGGATAAAATAATAAATTCAAGTTATATTTTATCAACTAAAATACACTCATTATTATTTCCCATCATGATGACTGGTGAATGAATTATGTGTTTCTTTCTTTATAATGTGTGCATAACTACTTGGTGGGTGGGAAGATACATTCCCCTTAGCATCCCTATGATGTTATGTGGTAAGAGGAGTCTAGAATCCTCTATGTGATTTTCTAGTTACCATTAAGATGTATTTTTTATGTAATTCTTCTAAAATAAACTATCACCGTATGGAATAGTGAAAATTTAATTAATGATTCATTATATATATTACATCTAGAACTTTAATTGCACTCAATTGTTCCCCACGATCAGTTGTACGAATGGCATCAACCACATCTCACCAAACACAAGAGGAATCAACCTAGATGTGAGGTTCTAGGGTGTGTCTATGGGTTTCCTATTCCCTCTTACTAGAGTGTAGAACAATAGAATATCAACAACATTAAATACATAATCAATGTAACAATTAGAAGGAAGACAAATAGATAGGATTTCAATATTTTAACTATGAAAAATATAATACTATATATATATATGTTGATATGTGTCCCTAAAATCTTCCAATATAGGTACAAAGTAGTACCATAACATAAATGTATCAATATACCCAAAAGATCAAAACTCACTATCTCCAGAAAGAATCATTATCCATAGATTGGTCTCGTGATCCCATGCTCAAATTCATGGTTAGAAATCAATAATTGAAATACAGTCACTTGCACAAATCCCTACCTACATCCATATAGTATATTTGGGAACCTGGTGATAGCCCAGACAGGGTCTTAAAAAAAATCCCAGTAGGTAACCACCCATGGATATATTACAAGTCATGGTTGTGAAATATACAAGCTAATGACTTGTGCAATGTTAAATAGGTAATAAATATGCAAGAAAAGTTCCCATTCAAAATATATGTACTACAAGTGATATTTTATAGCCTCAAGAGCATCCAGAGAATGTTTGTTCAAGCTACAATATTATGGTAGCTATGAAAATTGATGAAATAATAAAAATGGCATCACGTAACATCCATACATGTCTAAACATCCATGAACATGACATATAACTAGAGGGGTTGTATTGAAAATAACCATAAAATACAACCAAGAATATAAAAAACCCATGGCCCCACCATATAAGAAATGTTTCATACCAAAATGGGCTGGATCTAATGTGTGGAACACCTGGACTTCATTTTTGATTCCCAGGATCATATTAGTATAAAATAAATAGTGAAACTGGTGGATTCCTAGGGGTCGTCTTAATAGAGAATTTACAATGAAATTTCAGTGGTATGGATCCTGGGGGTTTATTTTCCCATGTTATCCTATGAAATCAAGATCCAAGGAGAATACAGGTCTAAGGAATTGTCAACCATAACACAAGATCCATGGGTGAGGTGAACATTAAATCTAAATGGAATAATGACCCTTAGTGTACCAACAAATGAATCCCCTACCATTTAATATCACAAGTCATTCCATTTACCAATTCACATTCAATTCGTCCAATGAGTATACCAACTCATTCCACTATTCAAATTACAATTTCATATAATGAACCTACACAACACATAAAAATATATACCACTCTATTGAACAATTAAAAAGGAACATCATGTTAACACATGTCAATGGGGGAAAACATACCATAAAAATAATTCAATTAAATAAAATTTTAATTGATATTCCTCTAAATAAGAATGAATTAAAACACAGCAATTGGGTGCTTTTGCAAGGGAAAATGTAAAGGGAAATCACATAGAATACACCATGTGTGGCCTTGGATGGGGAATAATCATCATATCAACTCAAGTTAAATGAGGGAATCCCAATTACATTCAATTACACTTAAATGAATTAACCAATCAAATATTGGTCCCATATTATAATGTTTGATGGGAGGTAAAGTGATAGCTTGATTAATAGAGTATAAAACCAATGGGGAAATTTATAGACCCTTACAGTAACTCTTCAGTAGAGTGCTCATCCAGTATCAACTCCATAATAGACATATATAGGGATGGAAAAGAAGATTGGATTATGATGTTGGAATTATGGAATATTATCTTGCAACTAAATATCACTAATAGAAGAATTAAGAATAACAAAAAATATAAAATGAATTGAGTACTCACTGATTTTGATCGAATGAGATGTTCTCCACTCAAATTTGAGATCAGATAGAGTAGTATGACCAATGTATAGAATTTCACCTTCAAAGGAGATTTCATGTTCATGTGTATTTCCAATATGAGTTGAATGAAAATTAGGAATGATATATAGATTAATTATATGAATTTATGTAATTCTTCCCAATTTACATGGTTTCAGAGTTTTTCTACAAGGGTTTACAAACTATATGCCAATCTTACACCCTTTTCTATTAGAATGGGCCGCCTCTAATGGGTTACATGAATGGTTTGACTAGAAATGAACAATCTGTGTCTCAAGATCTATTTAAAAAATGGATGACACACTCTCACAACCATAAAGCTGAAATCGTTTGGTTTGTCTAACTATTTAGTCTATAGGAATCCACTGTCTAGAACTCCACCTCTATATGTAACCTTGTGACCAACCTCACAATGTATTTATTAATAATTTTCCATGAATTTCCCACCAAAAACATGGGTTCCAAGAAATAAAAAAATAGACTCTCCCAAAAAAATCATAATATGAAAGGTTATTAACATTAGGCCATAATAAAAAATATATACATATAGAAAAAAAGTATCCATATAAAATATTAAAACCACAGTTCTTATATTCATGTCCCCTTGATCCAATTCATACCTGAATTACCCTCTCAATGGTTGTCAAGATCCCTTTGAGAAAAACTCAGACCAAAGTGCACATACATCGACCCCCCTCTCCTACATATCATCCTCAAAATAGTCGTGCTACTATAACAACTATACAGAAGTAATTTACTAGCCTCGTTGAAAATTCATGCTCCAATCCACGATTAGAAGAGGATTATACTCAAATGATGAATCAACCTATAACTCAATTTCCTAAGATTTAAAATCATAAGATGGTTCTGAATGATCACAACACAACTGAAATACTAGTAAGACATAATGCATGTCCTGATACAACTAAGGAAACTAAAACTATTAGGATACCATCCTGACTTTACATAGAACCTAAATCAATATGATATATCATGTTGAATGATTTCCCTGCCTCCTAATTTTCTATTATCCCATCACTAATGAAACACAAAATTGACCTGATCCAGGATCTCGAACTCTAGAGTTCATCTATAGCTATTAGTAATAAATTACTCTCAAGAATATGAAATATCCATCCACTTATGAATCTAATAGACAAGATCATAAGTCTCTTGCATGATACACATTCCCAATAAAGATTCCTCACCTACCTCTATCATGAATAGTGTATATTTAAAGGAATTACTATAAAATTCATCACAATGTTCTATCTGTATATTCAAGTGATAACTATTGTTTTAGGGAAAATAAAAAATGGGTATATGCCTCTCCCAAGGGATCCCAAAATAATTGATTCATTATCATAGAATGTACTTAAGATCGTGTATCTCAAGATCTAGCCGAACATCAATATGATATTCATATGATGTGCTCAAAAGTACCATAATGCCCAATTTCATCTATAAAATATTCTTGAAACAAGATGTAAACCAGTCATCCCAATCAAAAACGATAGTGTGTGGGACCTCATGTTGTTGTTCTACCTATTGGATATAAAATATTCTGAGATCACCCTCCCTGATGGTATAATTAATTGACCATAAATGAGAATCCTTCATGAGAAAATAAAAAAATTCCAAAAAACCTCACTAGATCATGGATGCATCATTAAACCAGTCACAAAATCCATCATGATATCATCTCATACCCAATCTGGAATAGGTAGTTATTCTAAATGTATTATTTTTAAAGAATATTACACCATCACTACTAGATAGGTGGAACACCACATAACAAAACCATCAACCTCATGCTTTATACCTAACCCCCAGAAGTGATGGCATAATTCACAGTACGTCTGGGAGGCACCGGGATGCACAACCCAATCCGAGGAATTAAACTCCCACATCATCTTCTCACGTATGTCCACTGGAACCCAAAAATAACCATGGATAAGCATAAAATCTCTTATCCTATGGTCAAATCAGGTTGTGCGACCTCACCTTCAACACACTCTCATCATAGTAGGAAATCAGAATCTGAAAACTGCCTCATCTGTACTCTTTCCATTATTGTAGAGGTTATAGATATGGATGAAGCCTCCCCTTTAATTTTGTGTACCTCCATTTTAATCTCATAAAAATAATATATATGATTCTACACATTTCTGGCCTACTAAACATTCTATATCTATGGGTTTTTTCTTAGTGTAGTGACCACTAAATTTCCTTTACTAAGCATTTAGTTAAGTTGGGAGACAATAAATTGTTGGAATTCAACCCAAATTAACATTTTTTATATTTAGATTTTTATGTGTATATATAATCATTTGTATTTCATGGTCCGTTTACAC
Organism: Viscum album; assembly: GCA_963277665.1. Taxonomy (NCBI): domain Eukaryota; kingdom Viridiplantae; phylum Streptophyta; class Magnoliopsida; order Santalales; family Viscaceae; genus Viscum; species Viscum album. The sequence goes on from OY728121.1 coordinate 632,858,379, forward strand.
CACAAAATTCTCTCCCAGTAAGTAATGTATCCAACGGTCCAAATCATGAAAAACTGCCTCTAACTCAAGATCATGAGTTGTGTAGTTACTCTTATGTAGCCTTAGCTATTGAGACCCATACACCGAGACAGTCTCTCCCTATATCATAAATGCATCAATAATAACACAAAATTCGTCAAAAACATAGTGTATATACATCCCTACTCTGGATGTATTAGGTCTGGTTCCAAAATAAATATCACTTTCATCTCTTGAAAGGATGTCTCATAGTTATCTAACCATACAAAATTCATACCCATATTATTCATTACCTCCAATGGTGATACAATGTGTGATATGTATTGTATGAAAAATATTGTAATTTCTTACTAGACCAAATAAATTCCGTATTTAAAATGCATTCTTTTGATGATCCAAGGAAAAAAATCTATCACCTTCTTTGGGTATACTAATACTTCTATATCTAATATAATATAACCAAGGACATTAATTTGATCTATCTATAAGATTAATTAGTAGATCATAGAATATAAATGTTGATCTTTGAGTGTCACCAAAATAATTTAAATATTTTTGGAATAGTCATGATTAATGTGAGAATACGTCAAAATATCATTAATGAAACCGAAAATAAATGAATCTATATAAGGATGGAAAATATGGTTCATCAACAACATAAATAATTCTATAGAATTTGTGAGACAAAATAGATTAACAATATAATCATATTGATTATACCTTATAATAAAAACTCTATGAGGTATTACTATAAGTCAAACATGTACCTAATGATATTTGGACCTCAAATCATATTTTTGAGAAGACATTATATCCTTAATGATGATAAATTATGTCATCTATCAGGATAAGGGATATCATTTCTTATTCATTTATTAGTAAAATTTATGAAAATACATGAATATCCTAAGGGTTACTTGAACCATTTTCACAAAATGTTTTGGTGAACACCACAAAAAAGTAAAAGGATGAATAAAACCCTTATCCTCCAAATCATCTAGCGTCATATTCATATCCAGTAACTCCATCATAGTCTTCCTGTAAGGTGGAATGGATACCAGTACACCTCTTGGAATTAGCTCAATGGATTGTTATTACTATCTCATAGCAGGTAAAAAATAAAAGTAATCCAGGAAATCAACCTTGAAAATATCATATACAAGAGGAATGAATGCATGCTGCTCTACATGATGACCAAGATACATGATTGGAATCTGGGCTATAATCCTGCCCATCCCATCATGCTATGGTCTATCTCGGATCTCCTTCAAATCCCATTCACACTTTTGAGTATATACATCCCAATATATGGATTTTAATGTTAACCTCTGTGGATAGCATTCAACATAGGTGGGATAAGCCACCAGCCATTCCATCCTATGTGTGACATAAAACCAATTCATCTCATGAACATGTAGATTCCAGATGAAGTGACCAACACAAACCTCAAGGGGGAACTCCCTGTACTAGTATTCAATTTCATTTATCATACCCAAAAGAGTTTCATATGTCATTACACACTTATAAAATAGTATAACGATCCCAAGAATCTCAAAAATAGGAACACGATTAAAACAATGCGAGGAACCTATTTCAAAAATAGTAGATATGTGAGTTGAGTATTCTATGATCATACATATGACCATATATGTTCCCATGCTTTGATTCATGGGTGTAGGCTATAATGAAAATATCTCACTAGAAACATGGAACTAGGACACAACGTCACTACTCGGAGTTGGCTCACTCTGATATCTGGGTGTAATTGTTGTCTAGCTGCACTGGTCATCGCCAAAAGCACCACCTCGTCTAGATTGATCAATGTTAATATTTTTTTCTTCCACATATAGAATTGATATATTCAATTCTGAACCAATTTTGGGAGCTTACCCCTTCCACTCTTAGATGGATAGATGGTCCACCAAAAACACTTCACGTGGCCCATACTACTGCATACTCGACACTCAACTAGGTCATGGACACAATAATTCTTTATGTGGCCTCCGGTTTTACATGGATAATAGAACACTGCACTGCCAGCACTGTAAACCTAGATGGTTCTCCTCTGAATGGAAACATCAAAATGATGCTTCATGAAAGAAGAATTTGAACTTCTTGGTTGACAGACTGCATGACTCTACATTTATCCCCTAGCACCCCTCAGGTCTAGCTCTATAATCAATGTATTATTTACCAATTCAATAATCATGGTCAATCTGAATAGATTGATCTGTGATCCAGAAAAAATGGTGGATAACTTCCTCTAACTATCTCACCCTCTAAAATTCATCAGCAAGGTATGTAGGCACAAAACATTGTATCCCTCTAATTAATTTAGAGTACTCTATAACTCGCATCTCTCCCTCCCATAGGAAACAGAACACTCTAGACCTATTTTCCCTCAGAGTCTCATGAAAACAAAATTCGAAGGATCTGGCTTTGAAATCATACAATACCATATGATGCAGCACATAAACCTGTTTCTGAATATCCCTCCAGTGCTTTGCTACTTTAGCAGCATATAATACGCGAGCTTCACTGTCCTCATAGGAGGTGTTTCTTTATTAATGAAGATTTATAGCATAGTATCAAGCCACATATTATTATTCCATGGTCCACCATCCCCCAAAGCCTTGGTGGGATCCTACAACTGGAAAAAATGTTTCGGCTCATCTATAGGCCAGGTCGGCTATAGGACTCCCTAAAATGTCTGTATAAATATATATAACCCCTCATAAAACAATACCTCATCACCTTTATCCAGAAAAAAAGTAACACTACTAAACTAAAGGAGGAAATATTAATAACTCATGACCCACCACCCCAAGAGCATGATCATTTGAACCATCCCGATGAACAAATGGAGTTCTTCGTGGTGGCATTCCTCTACAATTTAAAAGAAACTCTTCAGAAAAGTACAATATCAACCATTTTGGCTAAAAATGTTGGAAATAACATAACCATCTTTGAAACAAGTCATACCACACATACTTTTATAAAACCTAAGACTTTTTTAAATTTTACAGTCATAAAATCCACTAGATACACTACCTCATTCCCACTCAGAAGCTGGGTCAACATCAAGTTCAATATTTCTTATTTCAATTGTACATTTTAATTTCTTAATCATTCCACATTTCAATTGCATTTTTGAGAAATTTTATGCATCCATTTCCTTCCCATAAGGTTGAATACACATAATAAACTGAAATATGGAATCCACACAATCGACCCCATAACACATTACAATACATGGAACTGAGGGTCCATGAATCAACATGATACACACAACCACTCAGTGTTTCTGTCATAACCTAATTAGGAAAAAATCAACAAAAGTATGAGAGTAACTCGGAGTACCAATCATGTTCTCAATCTCATAAAAATAATTATATAAAAACATCATCCATAACTATCATGACACATATCACAACATCATGAAAACAAGAAATTCAACATATATGGAATGGATTAATTCATGGTATGTGATTTATAACAAGTTCCTAAAATGATTCCTCATATGTAATACACTCATTTCATTGGGTTGTGACAAAATAGATCCCAAAATCGTGTAAAAATAATATCAAAATTTAAGTGCATCACACAACAATACACTCAAATCAATATTAATTATCAAATTCAAGAAAAAAATAATTTCATTTGAGGCAATTTGGTGTTTTAATATATTTTCGTCAAATATTCCCAAGAACAACACATTACAAAATCCCAATACCTTCCTATCCATTACAATTGTCACAAAATAATATATATGAAAAAGAAAATACATCTGATACTACATTGTAATGTCCCTAAAACGGATTCCACTCAATAGTGCATTTATCCAAGAGCACTACGTGGCCTCATGAGCATCTCCACAAACACTAGAGGCTGCTGACTAGTAACAAGGTCTTAGTGTGTGTCTGTTGGGAGAGTATTCCCTCATATTAGAGTTCAATGTCGAATAAAATCAGTAATATTTAAACGCGGGATAAATGTAACAATCAAAATATATATAAATACACTTGACATGAATATCTAGACTATTCCAGAAAGAATATTATATATATATATATATTAATATTATGATTCATTTTTCTAAAAATCATCCAATGTTGGACATAGATTTAAAATACCATACATGTACTAAAATTACAAAAATACCAAAAATCACTATCTCCTAAGAGAATAATTATTCTTAGATTAGTCATGTTATTCCCTGCTCTTATACATGGAACAAAATCGACCATCGAACTATGGGTACTTTACCCAGTCTCAAAATATTTCAATATTGTCTTTTTCGGTACCCAACAACTTCCAAAATATAGTGTTGGAAAAAATCACAGTAGGTCAGCATCCAGATATCTATATCAAGTCCCGAATGTGAAATATACAAGCTAAAGAAGAGTGTAATGTAAAACAAGTATGTTTTATGAAAACAAATTACCCATGAAATATATATATATATATATATGACAATTGATATTGTATACCCTCAAGAGGCTCAATACAAAACATTATCATGATCTTATATCAAGGAAACTATATTCATAGTGGAGATAACTAACACATCCTCTCCATACATCTAAAAACTTCATAATATCCACGACATTGATATATAGCCAGATCTGTCAGATTAAACATGTCTATGTCGTAAAACTAAGCATATAAAAACATAAGATTATTTATTATAAGAAATTTGGCACACCATGATGAGATAAATAGAAGGTGTGGAAGGCCAATGCATTGTCTACATGTCTCAGGATCTTCTCAATGGAGATTTTGTGATGGTACTAGTGAAGTCCAAGAGTTATATCAGTAGAGCGTGTCCAATGCGGGTCTAGCAAGCTGGATCCGAGGGGAAAAATTCCCTTAGAATGCTACAGAATCATTATCCAAGAAGTATATAGGTCCAAGTCATCATCTAAAATAACAAAATATTCATGGATGATATACCCATGTAATATATATGGATTCAAGACACCTGGTATACCACAAAAGGAATCCATAACCATTTCATATCACATCTCATTCCATTTACCAATTAACATTCAATTCATCTAATGAGAATACCCATTCATTACACCACTCAAATTTCAAATTCAATCCATGAGTATACACACTCATTTAAGAAACTCTATAACACTTAATTTATCATTTCAATAGGGAACATAATGTTAACACATTCCATTTGAGGAAAAAAATATCATAAATAAGAAGTTTGATTCCATGCAATTATAATTGAACACCAAATTAATAAGAAAGGAAAAAACACACCTCCTTGGTTCCATAACAAGAAAAAAGTTAAATAGAAATCATATGGACCACCCCTTAAGTTGCTGTGGATTGGGAAACAACCACCATCACATCTATAGTTAACTAATGGAATCCAATTTAAGTTCTATTCTATTTAATTCAATTAACCAATTCAAATTTTAGGCCGTGTTTGAAAGCCCGATGTATGGAACAATGAAATGTATCATGGTAAAAAACAAAACCAATGGGAAAAGTATGAACCACATACCATAAAATTTTATTAGAGTTATTATACAGTATCAACTAAAAATTCCACTCACATTTGGAGAACAAATAATAATAGATGAAGAACCTAAAAACTGGTCATATTATCTATTACAAAAATAGGACATTAGATACCATGAATAATGAAAAATGACACAATAGGGATTGATTACTCCGCGATGTGGATCTAATGAGATGTTCAATACTTGAATCATTAGATAGTGAAATGAGATCAATGTCTACAATTTCCCTTTAAATGGATATATCAAGTTCATGTGGCAATCCAACAAGAGAAGAATGAAAATTAGGATTCATTTAACATAATAACCTAGGAAATTTTGGTAAATATACCTAATTTACTAGGCTGTATGGTTTTCCAAAATATGCACCAAATGTTCACCAATTTCTATTTTAATGGGGTTCCTCACCTGGTTTCCTCATATAATTTGACTAACTATTTGAGAAATGTGACTCAACCATTTTTCAAAAACTGTAGACATTTCTACATGACCGTGTGACCAATATTTTGTGGTTTTTCTAACTATAAGGCCAAAATGACTCCACTTTCCAACCTCTCATCTATAAGAGTAACCATGTGACCTGCCTTATAGTTTTTATACTAATCATTGACACGAAATTTCGGAAGAAATGGTTTTATGGCTCTAAACAAGCCCCAGTCTCATCCAAAAGAATGGTCATCTCAGAGGGTATTCACATTAGGCCGTAAAAAATCATCCAAGAAAATATATAAATAATTCATACCATATATGAAAACTCGGGTTCTTTCATTAATTTTTTTTTGGAATATGGTAAGTATATCAAAACATTACCTTTATATCTTCCCAAATGGGTTCCTTAGTTTTAGGATATACATATCACCGTCAATCTATATCAATTGGAACATTCATCCTGGTTGTGAATCCAACATAACTAATGTTCATTGTCTTTTCTGGGTCAACAGGTTGGCTATCTATATTCTATACAACCTCAAATTTTATGCCATTACTTATTTCCATGATAAATTCACATAGAAATTTTATATTGGATCGTTCAGTTTTTTTCCACATTCTTATTTATCCATTATTAATTATAGAGGTTAGCATCAATATAATATTCTTCCCCATTATTGGTAACATCATCAGGTGTAGAAGATAATATTTTTCTTATTGTTTAGTCAAAAATTGAATTTAGATTATGTTAATGGAGTAGAGAACAAATAATATTATGATGAAAATAGAAGGGTACTAGAAAATATATACACATTCTCATTCGACATTCATTGTTTTTTTAATGGTTTAGGGGATATGAGTCATCTATCTAGAATCTAAATCCCCTCATTATGGTCCCATATAACTTATAAGACATTGCCTATATTGGGGCGTGCGTGAACTGGTTGTGATTTCCTAATGAAATGTTAATCCTTGATTGAATTTTCATATGACCCAAGATTTGTCATAGTCTATGGCAGGATAATTGATCAAATATTTTTTTCTAGATCTAATACATAAAATAATTAGACTTCTTGTAATACCTTTATGACAGAATCATCATTTTCCCCTTCCATGGTGAAATTCATCTTCTCAATGCTCATTTCATTAAATTTCACTACACTCCTTTTGTCATCTAATTTTCAATGGAAAATTGACTCTTGAAATAATGTATAAAACAAATATTATAACAATTTGATAATGCTGAAAAATGAAATATTCATATAAATTGGATTTCGATTATTAGAACTATATATTTTCATCGCTTCCACCACAACCATATCTCTAGTGTTTTTCATCATACAATAGTAATCATCATAATTTTTATAGAAAGTATAAGCATTGAATAAAACACTATTTTATGATATATCATTTTCATTTAGTACCCTAGATAGCCATTGAAGTCGTTCAACAATTGAATTCAAATTCTCAGATAACACCTTTTAAATTTGATCTCAAAACCAACTTATAAAATGTTGATTTGGTGTATTCTATATCCCTATATAATCCCATGATGGATTCAAATATCATTTTTTCAATTTAGGGATATACATATTCATTATTATGTATAATTTAAATTTTTGGTTTCTCATGATTTTTAATGGTAATTGAAATAATATCTCTTCCCAAAAACACTTTTCTCCTAAGGCATCTACATTGACAAGACATTGAGAGACTGATGTTGTTAACATCTAATAGGTAATCTGTATAGAATTTAACAACATAATCAATAATATATCATTATGTAATACATCTATATGGATAACTTATATTCATGAAATACCATTTCAAAATTAACATATAACGTCAAATGGAGGACATCCTTCTATAATGGATAGGGATAAATAGCTAAACCTCTCTAACCAAATGAACCATCTAGTGGATCATTATATCAGGTATTAATTGTGTGATGAATATCTATCATTTAAAAAATATGACTGAAACCTTTTTATTTGTTAGTGTAAAATTATATATGTCTATAACTTCACAGTATATTGATTTTAAAAATGAGAATAATTCAGTTAATGTATGTCAATGGTTTTTATCCATAATGAAATGGAATAAAATATTCATCAAATAAAGAATCAAAACGTGATAGTCATGTGATTTTAGACATTGTAACATATAATTTTTCATTAAAACAACATTGTTGATATTTTATGAATACCCCTACAGAACATTCACACCATTAAAGATAATAAAAATTTTCACTTTTTTCTGTATGGAAAGAATATAAGCTGTTATAGGAAGAATAATCTTCTCTTTTCCCTTAATCGGTTCCAAATATTCCCTTATCCCCACATCAATCATGAAAAATCTATCATTGATTATGAATTTCATTTTCCTATGAAATTTAAAAAATTTCCAATAACATCCAAAAATTCATTTTTTTCTACAACAATGAAATTAATGAAATGATAGACATACAAAAAATTATAATACGAAAATCCAATGAAAATAAATATCTTCTTCCAAACTAATTTCATGAGTGATTATAAAAATTGGTTTATTAAAAATAGTGTCAATATGATTTCCATTATCAAATAGTTGATCAACCATTAGTGGAGTTGGTGATTTACCTTGATCAGTTTTCCAATTGAATTTTTTTTAACAATATCGGAATTTATGTCATCAAGGTAAAAATATTTGGTTTCATAAAAATGAATTTGTTGAATGCTTCAACATAAATTTCTGTGTTAATTCATCACAAATGGGACACCCCAATATCTCTTTAATGTTGTATCCAAATGAATTTTCATTACCCAGAAAGACATTTATCATCCCATATAACACATCTCTCAATGTGAATTCTTCATCTCTATGAGCATCATACATTGTAAAACCTATATCCCACATCAATTTTAAAACAGATTTCAATAGAGAAAAATTAAAATCAATACCATTACCATGATTATTTGTCCATATATAATCATAGAAAATATAATGTATTTGTTCTTCATGCATAACCATGGAAGAACGTTATAATTTACCACCATTATGAGCCATGTACTCTAAGTAAAACTCTATACACAAAAAGAGTTTATTCCAAATGTAGGTAAAACAATACAATATTTCTCAAATCCTTTCCAAATCTAGGATACCAGTTTCCATTTATCTTCCACTAAAGATAATATACTTGAAGACATATGTTTCCATAATTACTTCTTATTTCTTCATTTCAAGTCAATTGCCACTATGTTTACTGACGTCCATATACTCTTTCCAAACAATGTAATTATATGAGTGTATCATAAAGCTTTATAAGGGCTTGATTCATTTTTTCTAGGATGATATGCAACATACATGTGGAATTTTAAGGGTAATTCATGTTCCTTCCAAAATAAAATGAATTCATTTGGACAACCATATATTTTGTAGATATTATTCCCATTCAATTAAGAATTTATTTTGATTAATATATTTGACATGGAAGTTGTTTTTCTTCTCATAGCATATCATTCAATGGATAAAGTAGTTAGGTAAGTCTAGTGACTCTCCATCTACTTCCAGAATTCAAATTATATAACTTCAATATAGATGAACAAGTAGTATATTTAGTACAACATATAAACAATATCCTCTTAGAAATTTTTTTTACCCTCTCCAACCACTTTTTAATATCCAAAAGGTCATATTCAATTTCCATTAACATTTCATCCATGCGGTCTTCATCATCATTTACCCTATTATTCATATCAAAAGTTTCATAAACGTTAATATCTTCCCAATGTGTGTGCACATTCAGGTTTCCCCATTTTTTTTTCAAAAAATTATATCTATGGACTATTATGAGAAAAATAAAATGTTCTTAGAACTCTTGTAGACTAATTTGTCTTCAATAAAAACAGTGTAATCATAAAAAAAATTGAAGGGTTGTATGAATTATATATTGGAAACATGGTGAACTATTGAACTCTATCCCCATAATATTTTGTAAAATGTTTAGCGCACACCCATTTTTGATTCATTTCCATCATATTAGGTCCACTAAATATTTATATATTTAAAAAAATACATATAAGATATCTATTATCAAAGGTGACAGTTATGGGTCATTCTAATAAGGGGCATTGAATAATTATTATTTCTTGTAATTCCAATATTTATTGAAGGAAAGGGGTAGTTGAGTTTATGAAAATAAATACTCCACCATGGTATGTGTTTTCATATAAATTTATCCAAAATTATCAATATTACCTTGAATGGGATGATGAAAACTTAGAGTCATTCAAGATACATATTTCCATGTTAAGAAGATTAGTGGTATAAATCTCATGGCAAAAAAAAATTATTGATTTGGAGATGGAGCTTATGAGGAAGGAATAGGTCTGCATAAAAAGTTTTTTTAATAATTAAATTTTTATTTTAAATTTCAAATATCCTCTAAAATCATCATTCAAAAACCAAAAGGTTACTTTTTAAATTTTTAAAACCCTACTTGAAATATAGTTTTTATAGTTCGAGATGATAATTGACCATTTTTTAAAAATGATTGAAGTGATATAGACCACCATTTCTTTAAAAAAATTACCATCAAGTAATGAAAATTTAATATTATATTCAAAACCCCTTAACAATAAATTAAACATTTATAACCATTATCTTTGAAATATGTAAACATTTAAATGTTTAAAACATTAATGGTTCACATGGAAATCAGTTCATGATTTTCAAAACACCATATCCATTTTAGTTGTTTTTTTAGTGGAAAATATTTTTTTCTATTTTAAAACCCTAATTATCATTAAAAAAGAGTTTCCTTTTTCAAAAATGAAATTTAAAATATGAATGACCATAATAATTATATGTAGTCCACCATCCAGACTAAATTGAATCATGATAATTAAACATTTCATTAACATTTTATATACCAAAACTTAGTAAATAATTCATCATAAGATAGTGGTAAATTAACAATTTAAATAATAAAATGATTTCCCTTGACTAACGACATAGATTCTAATTTTCCGATGGGATTATTTGAAAATTAAATCCAGGTACAACTCATTCATCAAAAACTAGTTTCATCAAATATAACACAAGAATTCAAAATTCTAATCTTTAACATGCCATAAAATTTATTCTAAAATAAACATTTAGATGGTTTTAAAAATATTCATGAAATTGATGACGATATTCCAAAAGATTATGTGGTGGTAGACAGCGTATCTTTATGATATCATTGTTATGATTGTTTTAAATTTATCTGAGTGTGAATTGAATTGGGGGTTCTCTAGTACCCAAGTTGAGAGAACAATAGTCAATGTGTCTTTTTTCAAGGAACAAACCATGATGTTACACTATGTATCAGGTTTTTACATTTTTTTAGTTTTTATAATATCATGGGATAATTGTTGTTATTTATGAATTTTGAAAAGGTGATGACATAGCACATCAATGGGTGAGATTGGGCATTTTTAGTGAAAATTAATCTAGGGGAGGACTGAATGATGTTTTTTCATATGATTAGGTGCAGGGAGATAGGCATCAAATCACATATTTTATATTAATTATTTAGCCTTGGTTTATTTTCTAAGGATTATTAATATTGTTTACTTGATTTAAAATTATTTAATCTATGAAATTAATGTTTGGGATTGTGTTCCTTAATTACATAAACTATTTCATTTATATAATTTCATTATTAGAAATTATATAAGCTCAAAATTCATTTTGATATCCATAAATGAATAATGTTATAATTTTATTGGGTTATACTAAGTCAATTTATTTTTGATAAAGTAACTCGAATATTACCATGTCTTAGACCTTCATTCATGAATGGAAATTAAAAGGAATGACATATTAAAAAACATATAAATATTATTTTATTTATTATTTTAAGAAAATAAAATAATGATATTTTCCAAACACTGGACATTAATAATGAATAGTATATTAAACAAGAATTCTAAAAACATTATTAGATTGTTGAAAACATTTTTTTTAATGGAAAATAATCGCTTGAAACCCATTTTTCATAGCCCATAAAATATTTAATAAGAATACACATTTTAAAATACATTTGGGATTTCATTTAGATGAAATAGAACTAATTAATAAATTATAGTAAAATGAAATGTAACTCAAATTAAATAAATAAATAAAACAAATCTAAATAAGAAATTAATGTATATGATTTGTATGTAAAAAAATAAATTAGTGCAATGATGATATCCTCATATAGAAGTGAATATGAGGAGAGAAAATATCATGTAGAACATGTATACTCTAAAACTCATGGGGATAAACTCTAAACAATCAATTATAAAGGTAAATGACTTTCCCATAGAATACTACCTGACTATGTGTCCAAAATAAGTAATGAAACTAGGGCTTCTAAAGGAAACTAATAATGACCCCTAGATAATACTTTAATTTAGTAAGATAAGAACCCATATATATCGCCTCCTATCTGTGGAATCCCATGTGAAAACCAAAAAAAATCCACATATAAATAATAATTTACATTAAAAATAACAAAACATTATTAATTAGAAAATTGAAACAATGCCTCTATTATAAACCCCATTTGAAAGCACTCTAGAAAAGTGATCATTTTTCTTGGGGCCATTTTAATAAAATTTGGTTATCACAAAAATATTTTTAAATGAAAAAATGAACTTAGAAACATCTATTTAAAAACCTATATATTAAAATCAAATTTAATAAAAGTGTTTAAAATTTAGAACATCCCTTTAAATGTTATAATTATATGTAATTACCCACATACATGCCTGAACAATTCTCAAAACAAATATTAACATATTTTCATGTGAATATGTTCATCTACCAAATATATATATATATATTTATATGTATAAAAATATTTGTTTACAATAATAAAACATGAAAAGAAAAATCCATAACATTTTTCATAACTAAATTACATCATAACAAAATAAATCTTCAAAAAAATTCTCAAACAAGGTAACCCCAATTAATTAATGTTAAGAATTCATGAATTACCCAAATAAATTTGATAATAAACCTCAAGTTATTGTGAAACACCAAAATAATTTAGGAATACCAACATATATATTTTATTGGCCAAAAATATAATTTATACTTTTAAAGTGGATAAAAAACAAGGAAAAATCCACAAGAACCAAATTGTAAAATGATTATAATACAAAAATAACATTGTGAAACTACCATATTTAAATAAAAATTAACCAAAATAAGAATTATAATTTTAGAGAAACCAATTTTAACCACCCAAGAAGTTATAACAAATAAAGGGAAAAGATAAAGCATTAATACACCTACATAAGGGTATCGTAGGTGATAAAAAACTTTCCTCAATAGTTAGTGGAACTCGTGAAGAAGTATCAAATGTAGCGTTGGAACCATAATGGAAGATGATAGTGAATAACAAAGGATAATGTACATAAAAATGAATAAATATACCATTAAAAAAGAAATCACATAGTGTTAAAAAAGAGAAAATAACATACCTTTGATTCAGGTTTTCAGTCATCTGAGATAAAGTAGATATATCAAGAAGTAATGGAATTATTAGATCTTAGGATTAAATTGAGCCATGATTCATCAAACACAATGATTCAAGCATTGGATTGGTTCAATCCAAGATTTGATTTTAGATTTGATGAGGATAAGTGCTGACAATAAGAATATTGCAATGAATTATTGAGATATCAGGAATGATACAGTCATGGATATGATTCATTAAATAGATTGGGACACTTATATCAATGGTTCCAAAAAGTGTTCATAAAGATACCTATAATCCCTGCTAAATTAATAAGAACATATAAAAGACAAATTTATCATCACTTTTTTAGTGCTAATAACGGATTTATAAATATATTAATAAATGAATTCTTTAAAATATATTTATATAATTAAATGTTAATTTTTTTTTATTTAAGTATTTAACAAATTTTATATAATTATATAAATAATTATTTTTTATACTGTATAATTTTAAGAATAAAATTCTTTGAATATAGTCATCAAACATTTATAAATATATTTGTAAAAATATTTATAATTTTTTATTCCCATTTATAAATATATTTATATCAATTTATATATTTTTATAATTATACATACATATAGATAATATATATATATATATATTAATATAATTATAGTAAATATATTCATTATTTAAATATATTTATTATTATTTTTCAACTAATTAAATATATAATTATTTTTAAAAATTATATAAGAAATTTAAAAAAGAATTTATACCTTTATATATTTATATCATTATATAAATTTATAAAGAAAACTGTATAAAATAATATAATAAATAAATATAAATATAAATATAAATATTTACAAAAATATTAATATAACTTTAAATAAATATAAATAAACATATAAATATAAATATAAATATATTAAATATATTACCTATTTAAGTAAATTTATTAAAATTTTATATTTATTTAAATATTTATAATAATAAATTTATAAATTTATAATTACCTTTTAAAAAATAATATTAATTTATTTATCATTATAAAAATGTTAATTTACAATTATAGTAAATATAGATTTATTAATATATATATTTATATTTATTTACTAACAATTTAATTTCTACCATTATTAACGTATATATAATCAAAAATGCTTGGACGTTAAAAATTACAAAAATTGGATAATTAAAAATGAGTACAAAATAAAACAATGGAAAATATATAAGTTCTATAAATTAAATATAAATTATAAACAAATTAATCATATATATTAAATAAATATGACTAAATATTTGTAATATTAAAAAATCTACATAATTAATATAAATAAAACGTATAAAATTATTAAATTCTGAAAAAATTAAAATTATAAAATAATACTATTTAGGAATTAATACCTAATTATAATAATATTAAAAATAAATATATAAAATTTACCAATTAAAAACATAATTTATTAAATATATAATTTTATAAAAAAAATTATATAATGAATACAAAAATTTGATTAAATTACATATTTATTTGACATTTTTGTTTCCATATAGGATTTAAATAATGACATAAATATTTGAGTGTCTGTTGTATATAGAAATGAATTAATTACATATATATGTGAAATTAATTTAACACACATTTGATATATGTTAAATTGAAAGATAATGTTTCATTCAATTATTTCTATTACTCAATGTAATGAGTAAATATTTTTAATAAATATTAAATTTTTTACTATAAGCCATTCATCAACTAATTATATGAAAATTTTAATGTAAGAATGAATAATTTTAATTATAAAAATCATATTTTAGAAAATAATATATACATTCATATATATATATATATATGAATATATTTCAATATTACTAATTTTTCAGTTCATCCTTTTTTATTTTTCTGTTTAATTATTACAATTCATTTATTTTTATTTTTTTGTTTAATTATTTCAATTTGATCTCTTTATATATCTATAATATATACGCTTTATTAATATTTATGTAATACCCAAGAATTCAATGAATTTTTTAAAAAATTTATATCCAATTTTTTGAGACTAGGCGCTCAGATAGCGTGTGATACCACAGCCTAGAGTTCCAGAATGATCTATTAAAAAATCTTAATATTTAAATAGCATGTGTGTGCCCTTTTCAAAAAAATGTCGAATAACTCTTAAATTATTTTCCTAATTGGAAATCATATGGAATATTTGTGTTCAGGATTGCGGGTTTACCCTCTGCGGGATTTATGTTTAGTTGGTGCGTGCCTTCGGGGAGAAAACCTGAAAATGGAAAAACTGAAAAAAAAAATATTTAAATTTTTTTAAATCATTATAACTCAAGAATGGTGACTTTGATTGAAAATATGATCCCAAAATTCAGCATTTGGTCTTATGCTTTTTTTAGGTAGAGTCGGACATTGGCTGTTGCTCGTAAATAGTGAAATATATTTTTTGGCTGTATATAAAATAACTGAATAAAGTTATTTTATTTTAGAAACCATATAACATCTAAATAGTTACTCAAATTGGATGTCTGAGAGTCCCTTTGATCTTCTGAGGGTGTGTTTCCCATTGGTAGAGTTTTTCCTTGATCAGTGCGGGTTGAGAGTGAAATATAGTTTTTGAACTTTTCTATAAGGAAATAAAATTGTGGCACGTGAATAGTTTTTGAAACATCTAAAAGGGTTCCTAGATTGTAAATCTGGGGGCACCGTTTGATCCAGAATGACAACATTACAAGTTAATGGATGTAACTTCGACCCGTGTGGGTTGAAGAAAAATAGTTAATTTTCAGTAGTTTTTGAAAATTAAAATAAGAATAAAGAATTATATTTTATTCAAAAAAAATCCCTGCAATGCTGTGATGAGCTGACTATTTCATTCAATTAACAAAATAGTGTAACGACTCTTAAATTAGGCATAACAAAACTCATATTTCATAAATGAAATAGCGTAATGACGTGACGACTAATTGTAATAGAAACATTGTGGCATGATTATCTTTTAATGAGATGATGGAGTTGGAGAAATAGATTTACATCTGAAATTCTCTATTGGACAGTGAGTAAATTATCTTTAGTGAAGAATGATAGTTAATCACTAGCGACATCAATACACCTGGAATAATGGGACCAAAGAGTGACAAATGCCAATGAAATCAAACAGAATGTGAATCCACACCAACAGATCGCCTCCACAATGAACATATCCCCAGTAGGTGTTTAAATTTTCATTTTTATTTTCCATGTACAACATACTAAAACAATGAACACAGATCAACCCATAAACAGGTTGATCCATGGATCGCTTGTTCTTACCGAAGGGTGCTCATTCTCCGGGTTTTTCATTGGGATAAATTTTTTAGAGTCATAATCTTCTTCACCCATGTTCTAAAAACACTAACGTGGATGGTGTGGGCCAACACAAACAAAGACTTATCCCTTCTTCCAGGGGTGTTCTTGTGAATTCTTCATAAATGAACATTTGATTAGATGGTGAAGCATTTTCGAGGTCGTAGCCTGGAAGACGACACCCAATAAAGGCTGAAGATGAAGGCGATCCAAAGAACAGACCACCAAAGGGTAGCCGATAGTCCATGGAAAAACCAACCGATATGCCGCTGGCCACGGGCAGCTATCTGCACGCCATGCTAATGCACTGAGGAAGATGTCGTGACCGGTGTGGGAAATATAGGTGCATCACGAACCGGTAGTGCTCAGGTCGACAACTGGAGGAGGATAGATGTGGCCCACACCGTGTAGGCCGAAAAATCGTGCTGGTATGCGGTCTAGTGGGGACTGCATGCAGGATCAGATATGGAAGCTACCTATTCTAGCCACGGGTTAGAAGAAACTAATGCCCTCCTTGTTTTTGTGATGTAGAAGAACATCCTGATGTGTGGGCCATGCCTAGGGGCGCGAACTGGGAGGCTGAGTGGCCCGAGATGGATTAATTCATCCCACTATTATAATCTAGGATGATGGGTTAATTTCGGGCCTCTAGGCATCCCGAGATGATAAGGAAAATCGGCCTACCAGTGAGGGATGGTCCGAATCAATCTGCGTCGCTAGGCGACTAGGTTGGCTGGACCCCCAGTCAAACAACGCTGGGTCTAGCAAGGCCCAATTTTTCAATCCTATTGGCTAGGCTGGACCAAGCTGACCTTTCCTTGAGCATTCTCTAGTCAGGTCATTCAGACCGGGTCAGGGCATGTGGGGCCCCTGGGTCATTCCAACCATGTAGGACTGGGACCATACACAACTAATCCCTATTCACAAACATGTCAATATGTTTAAAACCGAGCATCCATTTGATGATCCACTTATAGCATTGGAACCCCCACAATGAGGAAAATATTTTGGAATGTTCTAATGAGGTATTCATGGACGTTGAAATACAAAGAATGTCTTGAGGAGTGCATTTTCCCTGAATGCAGCATGCTGTGTGCGGAATCCTGTAGCTAGTCGAGACATGAAGACTGCTAATGAGTGGGACTTAGTGACCCTGTATACCTATAAGACAAGAGAAACTATGTGGATCATCTCCAAGAGACCTTTTTTGGATCAGCACCAGGAGACCCTATGTGGATTAGCTACTAGAGACCCTTTGTGGATCAACTCCAAGTGACCCTATGTTGATCAACAACCAGTAACCCTTTGGGGATCAAATCTAAGAGACCATGGGTGAATCACTTCCAAGATACCCTACATGGATTAGCTACCAAATACCCTATGTGAATCAGATACAAGTAACCATGTTTGGATCTTCCCCAAGAGACCCTGTGTGAATCTACTACAAATGGCCCTCTGTGGACCAGTTATGATGGCCTAAGTGGGAAGTGGCTCTGTGTGACCCAGAAGACCCATAGCTCTAATCAGGGATAATTACGTAAACAATAAAAGGTGTTGTAGGTTACGACTGATAGTCTTTCTTTCCAAACATTAGATTATAATAGTGTGAGCTGTCTTTCTTCGTGATCATGCTTCTTGGTTTTCATTGTGGATTGCTTTGTGTTCATTCCTTTGTGTTTTGGGGACCATACTGAGTATTTTCTTACACACACTTGCACATGTCTCACCCACACTTGTTATGTATGGTGCAGATGACTGACCCCTTGATAGAGTACATGATGGCATAGGACATGGTTGTGCCTAGGGAGATCAGGTAGGGGGGGAGTACTTCTACGGCTTCTGAAAGCTACTCTATACATACACAACAGGTGGGGTTTCAACAGATGGATTTCCAGTGATCTTTTTCACATTCCTAATTTTTATTTATAATTTTTTTGGTTTATATTCAGGCCCATTTGACATACATCATATACCTTCACTTAGTGGGTTTTCAAAGACCATTATGGTTTCCTTTCTAGTTTTTGGATGTGGATGTGTGTGTGTGCCTGCATGTACTCAAGAAAATGCACCCCCCTTGCAGGATGACACTATTGGTGCTAGTTTCCAACCCTTGGCCATTGTGAGGCAGGCTTGTGGGAGTCACAAAATGGGCCCCAGGGGACGGTTTGTGGAAAAGTGGTATCAAGGGAGTTCAATTATACAATATGAACAAAAATCCTATAATGTTTTATGGGGAAATAATGTTAACTGTTTTGAGTTCAGATTTATGTCCAGGGAGTATTGTATTGCTGAGGTGGCTGAAGTATCCTTACACTAGGATCATGATTTCATTTTTCTGACCTGGTACATGAAAACAATGGTTTCATGCATATTTGAGTGTTTTTTCATGTTCTTTTATTGTTATAGAATTCTCACCATGTATAGTAGTTTGGTAATTTTTCATCTTGATTCTCTTCCATGATTCCTCCACGCATCCACCTTCCCGAATTGCAGTGTCTGACCATGAGGATGGTTCACACAGTTATGAGGCTTTGGTATAGAGGTTATTACACCAGATGGATCCTTTTGGCAGTGTCCCAGTGATACCATCTCTAATTGGTCAGCATTTACCACTGACACTACTGGTAGAGGATGCAAAAAAGGCTTATTCCCTTAGACATGTTCCACAGAGAGGGACCTCCTAGGTTTAAGGGAGAGATAGAACCTAATGTCATTGAGGTTTTCCAATAGTTGGTGACATGAGTGTTCTACTTATTGATGATTCCACTTGACCAGAAGGTGGTTCCATCTACAATCCTTCTATAGGGCGGAATACGTTGAAGAAGTCTTGGGAAAGTATCAAGAGGTGGTATACTTCTCATCATGTTACAACCATCACCTCAATGTCGACCACACTAGGCTCAGGGAGCTAGAGGGTAGGGTAAGGGGTGTAGTAGCATGTGACCATCCTTACCTGCATAGTAGTAAATGATTTTTGTTTTTTAGTTCCCTCTAGTAGAGGATGAGTAAGATGAAATCATTTTAGTGGATGGTACAGGAATACCTTCTTGAATATTGGTAGACATATGCATTGATTTGTACCATGTAATGACATTGATATCTACATTTTCATATCGAATGGCTACAATAGAACTCTAGTATTTGAAAATACAGTTAGTGGATTTTTACAGGAAGAAGGGCTCCATAAGAGAAAGTCTTTTAACATTGTAAATACTAGTGTTGTTTTCCATATAGGAAGACAGATGCACGAGGTTATTCATGGACATATGAAAGCTAAACTAGGTGATCATGAATAATGACTATACATTACCAAGGATTTATGACCTCTTTGATTAGCTGAAGGGAGATAGATGGTTTTCAAAGATAGACCTCAGATCACTCTATTTCCAGCTTTGATTTTGATATTAGGACATCTTGGCGATTGTTTTGGACATAGATTGAGAGCACCATCTTTACATAATGTTCTACAAAAGTGAGTTTGAGATACAAAATTTTCATTTCTTGGGGAATTTAATCTCAGATGTTAGATTTTCAGTGGATCTAGTGAAGATTGAGGTGGTGCCCTCTTAGGAACCAACCAAGAGTGTGATTGTGGCGTAGAGTTTCCTTAGGTTAGTTGGGTAATATTGGAGGTTCGTAGCTAACATACCTAGAGTGGGATCACCCATTATAGCACATAAGAAGAAGGTAAAACCTTTCATGTGGGAAGAAGTATGAGAATAGATCATTCAACCTCTAATGCAGTGGTTGACGGGTGCTCCAATATTGAGGATTCTAGGGGAGGGAACTGACTACGTGGTGTACTGATAAGCATACGGAATCAGGCTTGGTTGTGTTTTGATGTAGGGTAATGCTTTAATTGCTTATGTATCATGATAATTGAGACCTCAAGATCAGAACCAAGTGAATCCGGACCTTTAATTGGTAGTGGTAATATTTGAACTGAAGATGTTGTGACACAACCTTATGGGTGAACAATTCATTGACTAATCTAACCACAAGAGTCTCAGGATTATCTTTTCTGAAATGGAAATGAATATACGCCAACGAAATTGGATAGAGTTATTATTGGACTATATCTACGGGATAGTATATAACCCTGGGATGTGGAAAGAGGTGAATGATGCTCTCAGTAGAAGATTGATATCACAGTTTCTGAATAACGCCTCAGAGTAGTTGGTATCGATTCAGGTATCATTTATATATAGAGATATGACAACTTATATTCATTTGATGGTAGTTTCCCCTTAAATCATGTAGCGAATCTGTGAGTCACAACTCATAGGTTCCATCTACGAGACTACACATGCCCAGATGTCCAGTGGGTGTGACCTAGTAAGATATTCGAATACTGGGGAGAACGCCCTCCTTTTAATATGATGCACCATAGTACCAGAGGTATTTTCGTAGGAGGTGTTGAGGGAGTACCATACATAACTTATTTTGGAACATACATGTGTGGCGAAGATATACCAGGACCTCCAACGTCAGTACTGATGGTGAGGATTGATGAATTCGGTAGTGGAGTTTTTCTCGAGATGCCTCATCTGTTAGTAGGTGAGGGCTAAACACTAGGTTCTAGCATGTTTTACTCAACCCATCAAGTTACTGGAGTGGAAGTGGGGTTTGATATTGATGGACTTCATGACTGGGTTACCACATACTTCTATTGGACATTATATCATCTGTGTGATCATAGACCAACTCACCAAGTCATACCTCTTCCAACCCATTCAAGAGTAGGGATTAGTAGAGATAATGGAATGACCCTATGTGAAAGCGGTAGTTTGACTCCGTGGATTTACGTCTATGATAGTCTAAAATCATTATTCATTCTTTGAATCCGGGTTGTGGAAGGGATTAAATGATGATTTTGGGATTCAACTGATCTTGAGCAGAACCTTTAACCTATAGAAGGATGATCAGATAGTGTAGACAATACAGACCACAGAGGAAATGCTTCATGCTCACGTTCTTGATTTTGATCACAGTTGGCAGGACCACCTACCACTGGTGGGGTTTGCGTAAAACAACAGCTACCACTACACCATTAGTAGGACACATCTTGGGGCTCTGTACAGACAACCATGTTGGTCATCATTATAACGGACAGACATAGGAGAGTTAGAACGGATGGGTCTAGAGATGTTACAGGCTACCATTATGAATGTGTAGGTCATTAGAGAGTGGATGAAGACTACACAGATCATATAGAAATCCAATGAATATAGACTACAAAGACCCTTGGGGTTAAAATAGGGTGACCAAATATTCCTATCGGTCTCTCTTCGATAAGGGATAAAATGATTTGGTGGGGGTTCCATGTTATCTCTGAGGTTCATCGGACCATTCCTAGTACTGCATACAGTGGGAAATTTGTCGTACCTCTTGGATCTACCACCATATTTAGAGATGGTGCATGACATATCCCATGTATCTCAGTTGAGGATATTCATCCACACACCTTCTAATTTCATCCACCACGGTGAGCTGTAGATTGATGATGGGGAAGCATTTGTAGAAAACCTGAAGGTGATAGATGATTAAAATGAGGGGATCTGTTGTGGATGGTCGATTCCTATGGGGCTTCTTTCTTGGAAGGACAAAAATATCTTGGAGAGAACGTGATAGAAGGAGGCTCAAATCTGTGCTCAGTACCCCCTTTTGTTTGATTAGCCCTTGTTTTAACATATGAGTATAAAATGTCCTAAAGGTTGGATTAATGAAATACACTGGAATTCCTTGATATTTATAAAAAATTAAATTGGATTATTTTGAGATCAGGAGGTCAGATGATGTGCGATTCAGAGGCCCGGAGTTCCTAAAATGATTCATTGACAAATTTTAATCTTTAAATAGCGTGAAAGAACAGTTTTCATGAAAAAAGATGAATAACTCTTTAACGAGTGCCCATATCAAAAATATTAGGGCACCATTGGGTTCCGGGTGATAGGTTTACCCTTGGAAGGTTTCTGTTTAGTTGGTACTATCCACCAGTAAAAAAACCCCAAAATGGAATCCTTGAAAATAAAAAATATATATATAATTTTTTTATTTTTCAGATCCTTATAACTCATGAATTTTGACATGGATTGTAAATAAGATTCCACCGTTCAGCATCTGATTATATTCATTACAAAGGAAGGGACTAAAATTGGATGGAAAAGTTCAACCATGGAATGTAGTTTTTGGCCATAAATAAAAATATTGGATAAATATATTTTATTTTACAATCCTTATAAATGTAAAATTCTAACTAGAAATAAAGATCTGAGAGTACCATTGAACTCTTGAGGTCGATTTTCACTTAGGAAGATCTTAATGTCAAACAGTTCAGGTCAAGGGTGAAGGATATTTTATTAACATTTAATTAATAAAATTAAAATGGAACACGTGTGTGGTTTTTTAAACTTCTAAACAAGTTCTCAAAGTGAAAATCCATGGGCACCATTGCATCAAGAATGAAAAAATTACATATGAATGGACCCTACCTCGACTGTTGAGGGTTGAGGGAAATAGTTAATTTTCAATCGTTTTAAAAAAATTGAACATAAAATGTATATTTTATTCCAAAAAATTGGTTTTCTACAATGCATTGATGATCCTACTATTTCATTCCATAAACGAAATAGTCTAATGACTCATTAATTCAAGTCTAAGAGAAATGTTGTTTCATAAATGAAATAACACAATGACATTATGTATAATTTTAATAGATATTATGTGGCGTGTTTCTCTTTTATGGAGATGATGAGTTTAGAGAGACAGATTTAGACCTTAATTCTGTGATAGATGGTGATGAAATTCCTTCCAACGAATATTGATGGCGAATCGCTAGAGACAACAACTAAAATTGAAGAATGTGACTAGAGAGCAATGAATGACAATGTCTTCGAGTGGAACATGAATCAACATGGATAGATCACTTTAGCAACGAATCTACCCCAAGTAGGGATTTACATTTTCATTCTTATTTTACCCATTCTTCATTATAACATAACAAATGTGGATCATCCCCAGAATAGGTTGATCCATGTTTCGCTTTTTCTTATGGGATGGTGCTTTTTCTTGTGGTTTGGAATTATGATTAATTTTTTTCAATCGTAGTCTTATTCCCCCATGTTTTAAAAACACTGAACCGAAGGGTGTGGGCTGACACAAACAAGGTCGGGGTCCCTCGGTTGTGGGGGTTCTTGTGTGTTCTTCACGGAAAACCTCTGAGTTGATGATGAAGCATTTCAGAGGTCATAATAGTGGATATGTCACCCAATAGATGTCAAAGGCGTAGATGGTCCCCAGAACATCCCACCAGAGGGGACCCGGTGGTCCGTGGAAAATCTTGAAGGTGCATCGATGACCGCGTAGGTTGGAGGCATGCCGAGGAAGATCTTGTGGCAGTCTCGGACCACGACCATGCATAAAGTGACACGGCCTCATATGACAAGGGCTGACAGAGGGGGGATGTGACCAACTGGCCGCATCAGTTGAGTGGCCCCCACCGTGCGGGATGCATCTTCGCACTAGCACGCAGTACATCGGGGACCGCGTGGAGGTTCAGATAATGAGGTTAGTTAAGAAAACCATGAAGAAAACGAATAAGATGACATCTTGGATTCCAGGATGGAAAAGACAAGACCAATGTTTGGGTCAGACCTAGGGGTACAAACCTGGCCATTGAGTAGCCCATGCAAGATTAAGATGGACCAATGTTGTGGGACTAGTTGGTGGGAAGAGGCCAAGCTACTGGATGGCTCAGAAGAGGAATGAAAACTCCCCCCCCCCATTACGGGCTGGGAAAGATAAATCCGGGTCACTGGGTAACCCGGCGTACTGGACACCCCATCGAACCAGGCCTAGTCCGGTAGGGCCCATTGTCCAAGCCAGACCGAGATGACCCAAATTCAAATTAGGTCAGGTTGGGGTGATCAGACCAGGGAAATCATGTGCGGCCCTTAGGTAGGGTTGCTTGGGTCAGTCCGATCTGGTCGGACCGGGTCCAGACACAGCCGACCCCTGTTTACTAATACATCAATATCATTCAGATCAGGTGTCTTTTTGATGAGATGATTAAGGTTTTTGAACCCCTGTGATAATGTTATTATTTATTTCATGTTATAATTATGCTTTCAAAGATGTTTTAATGTAAAAATGTATTGAGGAGTGGAATCTCCTAGAATCAGGCATGCTACCAGAAGAAATCATGTGGTTGGATGACACACGATGACTACCAATGAAAAGGACCAAGTGACCATGTAGGGATAGAGGACATGTAAACATATTTGGATCAGATTCATGTGACCCTATGGTGATCATCACCAAGAGACCCTACGTGGATTATCTCCTACCGACCTTGTGTCGATCTGTTACCAACGACCCTATGTGGATCTAATCTAAGCACCGATTTCCAGCGAACCTATGTGGATCCTCTCTAAGATACCATGTGAGGATCATCTCAAAGTGACCATATGTGGATCAACTACTAGAAACCATGTGTAGATTAGCTACAAGTGACCCTATGTGGATTATCTCCAAGCAACCTTGTGTGGATTAGCTACAAGTGGCCTTGTATGGACCTACCATGGTGGCCTAAGTGGGAAGTGGCTTCGACTGACCCAGTAGACCCATGGTACACATCAAAGATGAGTACATTAGCAGTCCAAGGTGTTTCGTGTTACAACTGAAAGTCTTCTTTTACATACTTTAGATTATACATGTGTGAGCTTTCTTGCTTCATGATCATGCTTTTTAGTTTCCATTGTGTATTGCTTTGTGGAAGTTCCTTTTGGGTTTGTGGTCCCTGCTGAGTATTTTGTTTCTAATCCCCATATAGGATTCATCGACACATGTTTTATCTGGTGTAGACAAATGATGCCTTGATGGAGGAATTAGTGTCCTAGGAACTAGTGTTAACTAGTGAGATCTGGCAGGTGGTGCATTTTTCAACGTCTTCTAGCAGCTACTCTGTACTTACCGATCGAGTGGGTTTCAATAGATGGATTTCCTAGGAACTTTTTTACTTTCCAATTTTCAGTTTTTCTTTTGTTGGGTTTTTATTCTGACCCATTAACACACAACATGTACCTTTACTCTATGGTATTTTAGTGGAATGCATGTTATATTTTGCAGTTTTTGGGACATGATAGTGTGTTTGTGTGTGTTGGTACTTAGAATTATGCCTCCCACATGTAGGTGGATGCCTTCAGTGCTCGTCTCCAAACCCAACACATTTGGATGTGGGTTTGGGGGAGTCAAAACATGGGCCTCAGTGGATTTTTAGTGACAAATTATTATCTATATATATTTATACAAGATTTATTCATTTTTATCAATAATTATCTAAATAATAAAATGTTTAATTTTTTTCTTAATTTACTAAATTTTTTTTATTTTATTAATTATTTAATTCTATATATTTTCCATATCAATATATATAGTATATAAAATTTTTTAGTTTTTAATATTTATATATATGTATATTAAATTTATTCATTTCTATCAATAATCACATAATTAATAAAATTTATCAAATTTTATAAGTAAAATCATTTTTAAGTTTTAGTCGATTAATTATTTATATTATGGTAGAATTTCATCAGTTCTATTTTAGCACTAATAAAGGAAACCTTTATAAAAACATTTTTAAAGCACTAATAATGGTCAATGTTGTTACATGCCTACTTTGTAGTCCTGTTTGACATCACATCAATTATTAAGGGAAACCTTTTCTCTTCCTTTTTTCAAAAAAAACGAGCCATCTATATTATACAATACCTACTAAAACCTCAAATATTCATTCCCTTAATACAGGATGTATAGGTAATATTCAAAACCCAATCTTTCTAGGAATAAGGGGTAGGAAAAATGAGGTCTCTCAAAGATGAGGTATAAATCCTAGCTGATCTCATTAAATATTATTAATTATTTTATATTCTATAATCTGATTGTATCCATTATGACATTATTAATCACATATATTAAATATATTGGGATTTTATTATGGGGATGGAATAACCATCTCCCACAACTTCACCATGAAATGTTAGATGAATGCATCGCTCAGAAGTATTTGTGGACTACCGCTTCAACATAGAATTATGATTCATTTCCCATCACCATAATTCATGGTTGTTCAATATGATGGATTTAGAGTATATATATGTCTAATTTATGATATAATAATGATTATTTAATGTTCAATTACTATTTACCTTTATTTTATTCCATCTATAGAAACATATATACATCACTTATGTGTAATCATAGATTGTCATCTCCCCGAAATAACATAATTAATTTTTAATCAATGATTTATATGACTTTTTATAACTATATATATAAATATATATATATAATATTTATATAATGACTAAAATTGTGTATATTATAAAACTATGATCAAAGTGCATGGACTAAACGGATAAACTGAAACACGTATAGGAAACAAAATAGTTGTCACCCTAGTACGAGGATTTGAAGAAGTAATTTTTAATAAAAATGTATCCAAATTCTATAAGTGTATCATATATGATATTATTTTTATTAATATGATTATAGAATATAATTATAATATATTTCCATTTATTATACAGGATTTTAGAGAGATTATGAAGTATGCCATGCTTGATGTGTGGGTTTTGTGTTACAATCTCCTTTATTAAAAACATTCTTTACGCTTAAATAAAAAATGACGATATTATATGATATATTTATCAAAAATATTATTTATTTTATTATACATTATTTATTTTTAGATACAAAATTGTTGTCATTCAAATTCTTCTCTTTATGTAATAATGTTATTGAATGAATGTTCTTAAGGAAAACCAACATAATTTTTCTCTTTGGTCAGGAATATTTTTCATTGAGGTCCATAAATTATTTAAAATATAATTACGAATATTATTATTATTATAAAAACATTTATTAAGTTAATTGTTTCAATTATAATTTTTTTTTTAAAATGAATTTCATTTAATCTACTTTTTATCATCCGAAAAACATATGTTGGAGTTTTTATCAAAAATTGTGAAGTAATTTTTTTAATATACACAACCTAAAAGACTTTTCTAACTATCCTTATTTCTCGTTAACTTGATACTTAATTTACAAGTATCCTTGGTTATTTTCAAATAATATTATTCAATTATGATTTTAGAAATTATTATATTTTAAAAAAGTGATTTAAAATTTAAAATTATATTTTCCTCATGAAATGATCAAATCATAGTTGAAAGGTATTTTCATATATAACAACATCATTATACATTTCATATGATTAACTTGGGATATCATTTTATTTTTATATCAAATTATTTCTCTTGATGGTTTATGGTTATGATGAAAAAATATTTGTTAAATGAATTTTAATTTCCACAGGATTAGCATTGATGTACTGATAATTGATTTCAAGATCTTTTGAACACATATGAATAAATTATTACTATTCGATATTTAGGTCCGTTGTATCCCTCCGTTGAATTGGATAATGATTAATGTCATCTGGGATCAAGTGGAACATGATAGTTTATCCCAATAAAAAAATTGGGTAAACTATTGGTTATCAAAATCCCAAGAGAGGGAACATATAATGTTATTCCTTGCCAGATGTATGTACAATGGTGTTTAACTAAAGACTAAAATGTGATAAATTCCCTGGTTGGATTAATTAAAATAATATTTATATAATTATGATTATTCCATATCATATTCTACTATTTTAGACTTGATCATATTCCAATTTCCTTCTCTCATGGATGATGTTCATTGATTCCATTATGAATGATGTCTTATATTCTGCCTAGATTTATACCATCCCGGATGATTAAATAAATTAATAAGAATGAATTTTTAATGATGAACTCTTGTTTTCATAAAAATATACTCATTATATGATTTAATTTGATCATTGATTGATATTTTCATTGTTTACCCTTATTGAGAATTTAATATCACCCTTTATTCTATTTCATTTTCCCCATGATATAATGAAATGCTTTATGAATGATAAATTGAATAAGGATGATTATTGTGAACCGATAAATGGGATATAATTAATTTATTCTATTTATCAGTTGTTTATGTTTCCATATTTCCAATGGAATGAAATCATTATGGTTTTACAGTGGACCAGAATAATATATAATGAATTTTATACTAATAAGATGTATATTTTATCTATAAAATGTCAGGGTATCTATGGTTTCTATCATAGATAAAATTAGATATTTTTTAAACTAAGATGCGAAATATTTTCTACGAACCCTTCGGATAAGCCTATGTAAATGAGAAAATACTATGTTATTATGATAAAAGTAGTTTAGTTTTCCTAGAGAATATACAATTTTATTAGGATGTAGACTAGGTTACAACACATATGCACCTAGTTGTAAAAATAATGGATGTGTTAGATTGGGTATTATGTATATCATCACTGGTCTATGCTGAGTAGACCTAAGAGTACACACCCAAATAGACACTCTTATGGGATATACATGGGTTAATTCAAATTTTAATTAATATGAATTTTGAATTATTTGGATATATAATGATTATGGATGATCATAGTTAAACCTAAGGTCATATAGATTAAAGTGGTAATGCTAATATTTAGACAACATATAATTTATTTTCATGATTATGTGAATTCATACTATGAATAATGATTCTTATCATGTTATTCCTTTTAATACAAAGAATGGAATAAGAATACCATCTTCTAATATTGAATTTAATGGACAATGAAATGATTTTCCTCCAGGGAGACTGAATGTAATGGGTGATGGAGTGGAAAATCATTTTGTTATACTTATAAAACATTTCAATGAAATAAATCATTTTGGGAATCTAACATGTAAAATAAGGGAAAAAATAACATTTAATCCTTTATGAGAAACGTCCATGTTCTTTTAGTGGGTCCATTTATCCACCATTGTTGAGAAATGTAATAGTAACACTAAAAATATATTTTTCATTCTCTAGTAAGAAAAAATGTGAAATTTATTTCAGATATTTTTCATTTGGTGGGTGATGTGGATCAATGATGAACACTTATCAGGTACATGATGTAATGTTATGAAATTCAATCCATGGTGTATGACGATGGTTAGAGAATATTTTTCAATAATTACATTCCTTTTAATATTCATATGAAAATAGGAAATGATTCCCTTGTTCTAAAAAAAAGGATAATGAATAATGTAGTTCCTAAAAGGAAAATTTTACTAGACATATGAGGTATGATTATGGTATTATCATTCAATTATCATGTAATATTGATTGATTATTCTATTGATTAAATCAAAGTATCTCAATGATGTTACCCAAAAAATTATTTAGTAGCTATGATTAAATCATTGTATGTGGTATCAAGATGGAAATATATTTTTTAATCACCCGTTAATCATTTTTTCATAATTTTAGAATGATGGAATTTAAAACAATTTAATTATAAAAACCATGGAAGGATGAATATGAGTCTTTATTTATTCCAGATGTCTGGAATAAAACATTGATGAATTCTACATATGGGGACTATTAATATTTTAATGTGTAGAAAGGAATGTAATTAGAAAATCAATTGAAAATAAATATGAATAATTTATTCAATGTGGAAAATTGAGAGAAAGCTCCACAGAATTCACCTCCCACATAACAGTTCATCTAACGAAATGTGTTTAGGAATTATTCTTACTAGTACATGAATACAATGGTTAATAAAGATGATTGATGTCATCAACCTATTAATCAAAAAGATAAAGTTAAAATTCATGTAACCACTATGGAGGATGCCGACTTTGAAAAAGAAGTGGTGAAATATACACATACCATCCACTATAAATAGAGATGTTGAGTTTTCAATAGAACTCATCCCTAGTGTCAAGCCTATTTAGACTTCAAAATATAGAATGGTACCAATAGATATATTGGAATTGATGAGGAAACCCGAGGAAAATCATGAAAATGGATTTAATTATTCATGTTCATCACAATAAGGTGCACCGATTATTTTTACTAATAATAAATATATATCAATGTGGCTATAAATTTATTATAAATAATATAGTATGATAGAAATCATTAATAAATATACTCTTCCCCATATTGATGACATGTTCAATCAATTATGAGGAGAACCAATATTTCATGAAGGTTGATCTTCCTTACAAATACTATCAATTGGGGGTCAAAAGTGAATCCATACCCAAGATTTAATTATAATAAGGATTTAGAGACTAATAATATATACTGATTCTATTCTAATGTACTAATTATCCCACAAACTCATGTATTTAATTAATATTGTAATCAATGATTTAATGGAATAGTTTGTGGTAGTCCATATAAGAAACATTTTTTTATATTCTATATAGAAGTGAGAACTATGATGATCACATGAGGACTATAATGAAGACCCTATTGAAGGATAATTGATATGATATATTTACCAAGATTTAATTTTAGCAAAAATATGTTTAAATTTTGGGTCATGCAATCTCAAGAAAAGGTATATCAATTCATCAATCAAATAAAAATGTTATTAATCATCACACTAAAAAACCAATGTGAATTAGATGAATGGGTTTCTTGGATTGGATAGATATAATCTACCATTTTTTGATGAAATTATCATGGATATATAATCCAGTCACATTGTAAACATATAATGGAGTCTTCTTTCTTTAGAATGATGAATGAGAATAAAATTACATGGAACTATGGAGAATGTTGGAAAATGATATTCTTCTCACACTATCCTATATTGGAGAATGTTTTTCGATTTATTTTAATATATATAATAAGTTACCAGGACTTATTGTTATATAGAACGATATAGTGATAGCTTATTACTCACTCTAATTGAAGGTTAATGAAAAAATATCCTGATGCATGGAATGGAGTTCAAAGAGGTAATATCAGAATTAAAGATATAACGGAAGTAATTTTATGGATAATGGTGGGAAATATATATCAATAATAATATTGTAATGTATATATATTCTAAAAAAAGATAAATAGCCTCCATATAAGATAGTTGGAGTTTATTAAAGACATTGTGTGATCAATACATTACCTCCGATTGAAAGATAACATGTTGTATGAGGCTTTAAGTTTAAATGATCATGCTATATTATATAATATGATGATCACAAAAGATATTATACATGTGGATTTTCAAAGGGT
Organism: Viscum album; assembly: GCA_963277665.1. NCBI lineage: Eukaryota > Viridiplantae > Streptophyta > Magnoliopsida > Santalales > Viscaceae > Viscum > Viscum album. The sequence continues at coordinate 632,890,384 of OY728121.1, forward strand.
AAAACTTGAAATAACGAATAAATTATAGAAATAATATATTTATCAAGTGTTTGTCCAACAATATAACCGTATAAATATTAATAGGTCAAACATAATGATGTGGAGATGAAAAAGAAGGTTATAAATGTTTTAGGGCTAAATATAGATTATTATAGAAAGATATGTTTTAAGAATAGTGTTTGTGTCCAATACATACTATAAATAATGAAAGTGCTATTATAATATTCCCATTAATAATAATTCTCCACTCATCATGAAAGTAAGAACATATACTGGGATCTAAAAGATTATATATAATGGGACAACATCCATAGAAATATTACAGAGTTTTTATTTCAGTGTATTGAATTTTATTTCATTTAGCCCAATAAATATATTTCTAAGGAGATTTTATAACCATTACACAAACCATAATGGAAAATGGAAAACCATATCATTGATTTCAACATTGGACTCCCCAAAAAATGTAAAGGCTATAATGTATCTTTTTTTAATCAATCACCTTAAAAAATCAACAAACAGAATTAATATTATGGACAATATTCCTCATGATCGGAATTCAAGGATATATATTAATTTTTATGGTTTCATGGAATACCAATTTCTATTCTAACTAATTAAGATATGAGGTTCGTGTCAATGTTTTTTTAAAAGTATTCATAAATATATAGATATATCACTCAATTTAGTAATGACCTAAAATCCATAGATAAATTGTCACAACCCCCTCCCACCAAAGATACCCATCCAGAGCTGGAAATGGTGAAAGGGAGATAATGACCCCTGAGTCCCGCCTCCAGTAGGCCCCAGGGTGGATACTAGCAACAAGGGTATGAGTTTTCACAAATATTGGAGGCATTACCCTTTTTAATTATTTCGGATCAGGAAATAGGACAAGTCAACCACCAAATAAAGTAAAAGAAAAAGTGTATATAAATAATCCCAAACCAAGCCCACATGCATGTTTATACAATTTTATAACATGGTCCAAGTACAGGAAAGCTCAATGTACAATACTAGAAGAAAAAAGTGTACAACAACAGCAACAACTCCAACTATCCGACAAGTAGGGTCATGCACGGCCCTAGTAGTCCTCTTGGAAACCTGAAAGTAAACGTAGGGTGAGAATACAAGTATACTCAGTAGGGAAACCTAAAGCTCTCATGCACAAGTGGGGAGACATCCTATTGTCCCGTGAGAACAACAGAAGAAGCCTAGCAAGGATTCTATCCACCCAACCTCACCAGCTACACTCACCAAAAACACAATCACAATATGTAGTAGTATATAAGAACAAGAGTATTGGGTACCCCGAACCATTTACCTTTAGTTAGCTGCTCTTCTTAACGGAGATCTTCATGACGCTGCAACACTCTCCCCGCCCGCACACACCTGGGCCTCAGAAACCACAGATCCAGCCCGCACACACCTGGGCCTCACAACCACGTATCCGCCCGCACACACCTGGGACTCACAACCATGTATACCACCCGCACACATATGGGCATGAAAGCCACGTATCCCGCCCCCACACACCTGGGCCTCACACCCACGTATCCCGCCCACACACACCTGGGCCTCACAACCACATATCCCACCCGCACACATCTGGGCCTCATTTCGAAGATTCTTGGGAAACAGTAGAACCTTCCCGGAGAGTCTTGGGCTAAAGCCACCACAATCGAAACCTACTCGAAGAGTCTTAGGTGTAAGGTTTCCTCAAGCCATCACATCCTAGGGGAGAGGGAGCAGGAAGGAGCTAGTAACTAAGGGAAAACACCCTCTCCCCTGAAATGGGAGTGTTTGGCACTAAGTGCTCAACATGGGTGGAGTGCAATAAAACACAAAATAAATAGATATATATATATATATATGTGTGTGTGTGTGTGTGTGTGTGTGTGTGTATACCAAACAGAAAGCCCAACCTATGGATTCTAAACAGAGAACTGAGCACATGCCTCGGCACTGCTACTACGAATCATGCACACAACAAACAACCCCAACCCCTTTAGGTTTTCATGTTTCAGCAGTATTAGTTTATTTAGTTTCTTAACTACTGGGATACTATTCACAACCAACCACATCGATCGTTCGTAAAACATGTCCCTGCCATCCACAAATCAAGTTCTGAAAAGACAAAAAACACAACCAAGTCCTTCTTATCAACCAACCAACCCACGGATTATTAATCTTGATCCATTACCATGCCCACCATTCATTAACTCTTTCAATTTTTATTTATTATTCACAACCCATCCCTGCAGCCCCGCTTCCAACCACCAAAACTGCACCGTACATCATTATCCCTTTAACACCATTTATCGTAGCCCCACTGGTCATCACCAACAAAACATTCACACCAACCCACAACAAAGCCAACCGCATCCCACTGCTCACCCGATTCACAACAACCCACAAAACACCCCCATCACATGCCACGTATCAAGGCCAACGCCCACATGATTATTATTCCATTTTTGTTTAACTGGGGTGATCACAGAAGGGCTCCATATTTTCATTTAATCATCCAAATTTACATGATTAACGAATTTCCACATTCAACAAGTTCCATCCACAAAACGGTCTATAAAATAGGGCAACATTTAATTGTGCAAGCAAAGGCCCCCAACGAACGTGATTTTCAGAAGGTATAATAATATTCAATTCATAACATTTCAATAGGATAAACAATGATAAACATAACGACTTCCCCATCCCCATTCATTAACCAGTTATTATATTTATTTAATCGGTTCAAAAGTGTTTCACATATGCATGAGGACACCCATCTCTTATGTTGCAAAATTTAGAGAGACGAAGGTAAGATCCCTACCTCAACAGGTTCCGATCGCAACGCTCCCATGGTTTAACCTCAGAAGACGTCTGTCGGAATCCTTCACTTCTTTTGGGTCCTGGAAAAACCTCCTCGGGTGGAAGTCAGAAAGAAAATGCCAAATTAAAGACAACGGATCCATGCTCGGAAGTTCTGCCTCGTCATTACGATCTCGTGGCCGCTGACGGATCGAAAATCGGAGCTCAAACGAAGAAGTTATTCAAGAATAGGAGCCTTTGAGTCTATTGGGAGAGCTTTGCCCAGAGGAATGGGGAGGAGAGGAGTGAGTTGAAAAGGAGGAGGGGACCCCTCCTTTTATAGAATAGAAAAGACAAAGTACACAGTGTCTACTTTAGGGTACACGACATGTACTCGGTTATTTCACACGGTCTCCATGCGGCTTCCAACACGGCTCTGCGGTCGTTGACTGGTCAACACATGGTTTGATGGTAATGCATACGCGGGGAAGGACTACACAGCGTGTATTTTGGACACACGGTTTGTACTCATTTATTTCACATGGCACCAACATGGCACACGGCCCTTGACTGGTCAACACACGGTAACGCTTACGCTGGGAAGGACTACACGGCGTGTAGAACTGGACACACAACATGCACCCATTATTTCGCACGGAAAGGACACGGCCTTCAACATGGGGTATACCCAGCAAGGTGGTACACGGAGTGTAGTATGAGCACATGGAGTGTACCCACTTATTTCACATCGCAAGTACACGACCTTCAACACGGGTTATACCCGGCGAGGGGGTACACAGTGTGTACTAACACTATACGACGTGTAGTTTCAAAATTCTGGAAAGTGTGGGAAAAGTCCATTTCACCCTCCAGAACACTTCGTGGCCTTCTTTTTGACAAAGTAATGGGCTGGAGAGGTCAGGGCCATTACATCAGATACCTCTTAAAACATTCTCGTCCCCGAGAATTCAAAAACCATCCCAGAGGAACCCAACAAGACACCTCTTATGGTTCTCGTTATAAAAGGAACCCAACCAACAACCCTAATCATATGTGTTAGGAATTACTTATCCTATGTCGAGATATTATCCGCATTAGGCGGCACTGACTCACCTGCACGGGTTTAATCGCATCCTCATTAATGTTTCTCGATTAAGAATTGGGTCTTCCCACTTTCATACATTAGGATTTTCCAAATTACACTGCCCCTAACACCGTACAAACCACACATTGCCCGAACATGTGGTTTGGGGAAAATTCCATCTTTTATATTGAGATATTTTCCGCTTTAGGTGGCACTAACTTGCCCGCATGGTTTCAATCGCATCCTAATTAATGTGTCTCGATTAAGGATCAGTTTTTTCACTTTCCCCACACATCCGGACATTTTACACATTAACATGGAACAAGGAAACAAAATGTCTCACAACCGACAAGCCAGGAATTCCATATATCAAAGGTACAGAGTATAACATCAACACAAACCTCATAAGAACAAGGGGAACCAAAAGTCAAAACAACTCCGGGTACTGAGCGTGCATCTGGGTCTCCCTCTCCCAAGTGCTCTCCTCGAGGTCTCCATGCCTCCACAACACACGAACCAACGGAATGGTTCATCCACAGATCACCTTCTCTTTACGATCCTCGATTCTGACTGGTAGTTCCTCGAAGGTCACATCGTCTCCCATATCTAACTCTCCCTAGTCGACAACATGGGAGTCGTCGTGTAAGTATAGAAGAAGCTGGGAGACATGGAAGACGTCATGAACCTTCTCCAACTGAGGTGGCAGGGCCAGCTGATATGCTACCTCGCTGACTCGCCTCAGCACCTCGAAATGTCGGATGAACCTAGGTGAGTGCTTTCTCCCTTTAACAAACCTCTGCTGCACCCGTCGAGGGGAATTCTTCATGAACACATGATCTCCCACCTCGAACTCCAAGGGCCTCTTATGACGATCAGCATAAGACTTCTGTCAATCCTGAGCTGTTTTCATCCTCTCACGTACAAGCTGGACTTTCTCTATGGTGATCTACACTACCTATGGCCCATGAGAACCTATCTCACCAACCTCTTCCCAGCAAATGGGTGAACGACATGGTCTTCCATACAAATCCTCAAATGGTGTCATGCCAATAGTAGAGTGGAAGCTGTTGTTATAGGAAAACTCTACTAAAGGAAAGTGTCATACCCATGATCCTCCGAAATCTAGAACGCAAGCTCACAGCATGTCCTCCAACTTCTGGATAGTCCGCTCCGTCTTCCCATCGGTCTGGGGGTGGAAACTAGTGCTAAGGCATAGATGGGTTCCAAAATCATGTTATAACCCCCTCCAAACTCGTGACGTAAACCGAGTATCCCGATCTGAGATGATAGTCTTCAGGACCCCATGAAACCGCACAACCTTGTATACGTACCTCTGTGTTAAGGTACTCACTAGGCCTGACTCCTTAATTTCTATGAAGTGAGCTGATTTCGTCAGCCAATCCACCACTACCCAGATACCATCATAACCACCCTGAGCTCTGGGTAGTCCTGTGACGAAGTCCATTGATATTTCATCCCACTTCTACTAGGGGACATCTAAAGGGTGCAACAACCCACTGGGAACACGGTGTTCAGCCTTCACTTGCTAACACACTTGGAATTTAGTCACAAACTCTGCCACTGCCCATTTCACCCCGGGCCACCAAAACTTTTCCCTCGGGCCTCGTTACATTTTTGAAACTCCTCGATGTACCACCAAGGATGAGCTATGGAACTCACTAAGAAATCCCTCACGCATTGTCTCCGGGACAAAAAACCTTCCATAGAAAAGAATCTGACGTCGGCTGTCCTCTGACCATTCTTTGGGGGCGTTCCCCTGATCGACACGATCCCGCATCACTTTTGCCTCGGAGTCCCCCCACTGAGACTCTTCCACCTTCTGCAACAAGAAGGACTGCACCGTCATCTGAAACAAATAGCCTCTAACACCTTCTACCCTGGCATCGAAGTGCAAGTCGGCCAAATCTCCCATTGCTTTCCAAGCATCAGTGGACTTCCGAACCAATTCCTTATGCGACTTCCTACTCAGGGAATCAGCCACAACATTGCCCTTACCTTCAGTATAAGAGATCTCAATGTCATAGTCTTGGTGAAACATGACCCATCTCTACTGCCGCATGTTCATGTCACTCTAGGAGAAGATATAATACAGGCTCTTGTGATCTGAGAAGACCAAAATGCGCTCCCCAAAGAGGTAATGTCGCCATACCTTCAGTGCGAACACTACTGTTGTGAGCTCTAGGTCATGGGTGGCATTGTAATGCTCTTGAAAGGGTAACTTCCTAGACCCATAACATATCACTCCCTTATTCTGCATCAGCACGCACCCCAGACCAAGGCCAGAAGAATCACAAAAAACCTCATACAAAAACCCTTCCTATAGAAACCTGAGTAAGGGAGCACTGACCAACTTCTCCTTCAGGAAGTCGAAACCTTTCTGGAACTTCTCTCTCCATATGAAGACCTAGTTCTTCCTAGTCAAAGCTGTCAATGGATCAGTAACTTAAGAGAAGTCCGAAACGAACCTCCGATAGTAACCTGTTAACCCCAGGAAACTACGATCTTCTGTCCCGCTCTTGGGTGCTACCCAAGAAACAACTGGCTACACCTTCGACGAGTCCACTGACACTCCATGCTGAGACACTACGTGCCCAAGGAAGTGTAATTGTTGTGTCAAGAACATACACTTCGACAATTTCCCGCAATGCTGGTGGTGTCAAAGGACTTACAAGACTTCCCTGAGATGCTCAACGTGCTCCTCCGCTGATCTTGAGTAGATCAGGATTTCATCAATAAACACAACAAAGAACCGGTCCAGAAACTCTTGGAAGAAAAAGTTCATAAGTCCCATGAACACAAACGGTGCATTCGTAACACCAAACGACATCACCAAAAACTCATAGTTCCAATACCTACACCTGAAAGCCATCTTCGAGATGTCACTGTCCTTTACCCTCAGCTGATGATATCCAAATCATAGATCAATCTTCGAAAACCAACCTTCTCCCCTAAGTCAGTCAAAGAGATCATCTATCCTTGGGAGGGGGTAGCAGTTCTTGACTGTTACCTGGTTCAACCTTCGATAGTCTATGCATAGTATGAGACCACCATCTGCCTTCTTCACGAACAAAATTGGAGCAGCCCATGGCGATACGCTGGGTCGAATAAACCCCTTTTCCATCAGATCGTCAATCTAAATCCGCAACTCCCGCAACTCTGAAGGTGCCATCCGATAAGGGGCCATTGAAATCAGATGGCCACCAGGATGTAAGTCTATCCCGAACTCAATGTCACTTCGGGTGGGGGGGGGGGGGGGGGTAGAGTCACAACCTCCTAAGGAAAAACATTGAGGAACTCCCCAACAACCTCTAGGTCATCCATCATCTGTGTATCAGCTGGAACCACTGGTAGCCCACCTAACAAGGAAAGGAGAGGCTCCACACGCCGACTTCCCACCTGATATCTCCTCTCTCCAACAAATGCTACACGTTGCCCGTCCATGTCAGAGAACACGACTCTTCTCCAAAAGAAGTCGATAACGGCACTAACAGAAAACAACCAGTCAATGCCTATGATGGCATCATATAAATTCATCTGTAATAGAACAAAGTCCCCACTAGATCGATGTGGTCCCAACATCTGCCCACATCCCCGACAAACACAATATATGCTGGTATGGCCTCCAACTGGTGTACTCAGCACCAGTGGTACGGAAAGTATCTCTACGTCTAGTCCCAAAGCATGGGCTTGACCATGTTCAACAAAGGAGTGTGAAGCTCCCGAATCGATCATAGCAGAAACAAGAGTGCGGAACAAACAAATCATACCTCGCACCACCTCTAGTCCTGCCGGAGCTTTCAACTCTACTGCGTGAAACTGTCCACACCCAACTCCTCTACCTCTCTGATGTCATCCACCACCCCGACCACACCCTGGTCGAGGTCCCTGAGGAGCTCCCTGAGGTCGGCCACCTCCCGCAATTTCTACCCTCGGAGGAGCATGGTCTTGCTACTGCTGGAAGGGCCTCACCGGAAAGTGGTGCTGCTGAGGTGGGAGCTGAACATGCCCACCTCCACCATACTGAGCTCGGGTCGGGAACCGACACTGTTCGTGCCTGAAACCTCCACAAGAAAAACACTTCGGTCCTGGGCTCGTGAAAAACGGACGAGGACCCGATAATCTGAACTGGAACTGCTGGGGCCTGCTCCCCACTGGCCTGAACTTGGAAGGTCCCATCGCAGGAGACCTGCTGCTGACTGACTTCCCCTTCAACGAGCCAGGATGGATCCCCTATCAGGGTGCACCTCCCAGCGAGTGAATCCTCTATACAATCTCTAACTTCTTCTGTACCACCAAGTACATTGGAAGGGTGAAAGTGGTGAGATAATACTGGAGTGAAGGACGAAGCGCATCTTCCAAACGTCTCACCTGAGACACCTCATCCAGAAAGTGATCTGGAGCAAGGCACGAGATATCGTTGAACATGATCCCAAAAACTCATACTGACATACTCCCCTGTTGAAGGGAGAGTAACTTCTTCCTCTTCTCCGCCTTGATCATGGAAGAAAGGAATTCCTCTCAGAATTCCTTCTCAAAGTCAGCCCATGGAACCTATGCCTCTATCCTCTCTCCGAGGTAGAGCGTCCACCACTGTCGTGCCGCACCTCTCAGCTGACTGACTTCTAGGGGAACCCTGTAATCCCTCGGAGCATAGATCAAGGTAAAAGCGATCCCTAGCTCCTCACGCCACCCCTCTGTCTCCATATCTGAAGTACTTCCCTCCTACTTCTTGAGGGTCTTCCGCTGAAAAGAACGGAGAGTCTTCTACCACGAGCTATCTTCCTCTTCTAGGTCAATCCTCAACTGATCTACCGCATGAATCTGCTGGGCCTCGGCCGTCTGAGCCACCTGGGGATGACGTCTAGGTTCCATAACTGTACGGTAAACAAAGATCCCCTAATCCTAAGTAGTAAGGAAATTCCTCAAGGTTTTATTTTGTCATTTTTTTCAATTTCATCCCCAGAACACCCAAATCAAGTAAAACACAATCATGATATGCATGTACCTTCCCTAGGGTCTCTACCCTACAATAAATGTAGTGTCACTTGGTTTTTCTGAAGGCTCATGGTCGTTGCATCGGATCACAGGGGGGCCCTAAAATCCCGTGTCCTAGTCGGTCTGCCCTGGCCTATGTCACACACCAAGAATAACTAACATTGTCTCCCTACCATCCCATGAAATCCTCACTGTGCCTAACTCTAGACTAAATCCTATCTCTCAACCATCACCTCTGATACCATTCTGTCATGACCCCCTCCCACCAAAGATGCCCCTCCTGAGCTGGCAATGGTGAAAGGGAGATAATGACCCCCGAGTCCCGCCTCTAGTAGGCCCTGGGGTGGCGACTATCACCAAGGGTATGATTTTTCCCAAATATGGTAGGCATTACCCTTTTTATTTATTTAAGATCGGGAAATAGGACAAGTCAACCACCAAAAAAAGGAAAAGAACATGTGTAAATAAATAAACCCAAACCAAGCCCACATGCATGTTTAAACAATTTTATAACAAGGTGAAAGTACAAGAAAGCTCAAAGTACAATACCAAAAGAAACAAGTGTACAACAATTGAAACAACTCCAACTGTCCGACTAGTATGGTCCTGCACGGCCCTGGTAAACATCCTAGAAACCTGAAAGTAAATTTAGGGTGAGCATACAAGTATACTCAGTAGGGAAACCTAAAGCTATTGTGCACAAGTGGGGAGACATCCTAATGTCCCGTGAGAATAACAGAAGAAACCTAGAAAAGAATTATATCCACCCAACCTCACCAACCACACTCACCAAAAATAGAATCACAACATGTAGTAGTATATAAGAATAAGAGTATTGGATACCCCGCACCATTTCCCTTTAGTTAACTTCTCTTCTGAACGGAGAACATCCAGACGTTGCAACACTGTCCCCACCCGCACACAACTAGGCCTCACAAACCACACATCCCGCCCGCACACACCTGGGCCTCACAACCACATATCCCGCCCGCACACACCTGGGCCTCACAGCCATGTATCCCGCCTCACACACCTGGGCCTCATCTTGAAGATTCTTGGGAAACAATAGAACCTTCCCGAAGAGTATTAGGCTAAAGCCACCCCAATCGAAACCTACCTGAAGAGTCTTAGGTGTAAGGTCGCCTCAAGCCATCATAGCCTAGGGGAGAAGGAGCAGGAAGGAGATAGTAAATGTGGGAAAACACCCTCTCCCATGAAATAGGAGTGTTTGGAACTAAGTTCTCAACATGGGTGGGGTGCGATAAAACACAAAAGATACAGATATACATATATGTATAACAAACACACAGCCCAACCTATGGCTTCTAAACAAAGAACTGAGAACGTGCCTCGGCACTGCTACTACAAAGCATCCATATAACAAACAACCCCAACCCCATTTATGTTTTCATGTTTCAGCAGAATTAGTTTATTTTGTTCCTTAACTACTGGGCAACTATCCACAAACAACCCATCGATCGTTCGTAAAACATATCCCTGCCATCCACAAATCACATTCGGAAAACACAAGAAACACAACCAAGTCCTTCTAATCAACCAACCAACCCATTAATTATTAATCCCATTCCATTACCAAGCCCCACTATTCATTAACTCTTCCAATTTTTATTTATTATTCACAACCCATCCATGCAACCCCTCTACCAACCACCACAACTGCACCGTACATCATTATCCCTTTAATACCATTTATCGCAGCCCCGCTGCCCATCACCAACATAACATTCACACCAACCCACAACCAAGCCAACCGCAGCCCACTGCTCACCCGATTCACAACAACCCAAAAAACACCCCCCCCCATCACATGCCACGTATCCTGGCCAACACCCACATGTTCATTATTCGATTTTTTTAACCGGGGTGATCACATAAGGGTTCTATAATTTCATTTAATCATCCAACTTTAAATGATTAACCAATTTCCACATTCAACAATGTTACATCCACAAAACGGTCTAAAAGATAGGGCAAAATTTAATTGAGCAAGCAAAGGCCCCCAATGACCATGATTTTCAGTAGGCATAATCATATTCAATTCATAACATTTCAATAGGATAAACAATGATAAACATAACGACTTCCCCATCCCTGTATTTTAACCAGTTATTATCTTTATTTAATAGGTTCAAAAGTGTTTCACGTAAGAAAGAGGACAACCATCCCGTATGTTTCACAAATTAGAGAGATGAAGGTAAGATCCCTACCTCAACAGGTTCCGATCGCAACGCTCCCCCGGATTAACCTCAGAAGATGTCTGTTGGCATCTGTCACTTCATTCGGGTCCCGGAAAAACCTCCTCGGGTGGAAATTGGAATGTAATGGCCGAAGTAAAGACAACAGATCCATGCTCAGAAGTTCCGCCTCGTCGTTACGATCCCGTGGCCGCTAACGGATCGTAAATCGGAGCCCAGAAGAAGAAGTTATGGAAGAAAAGGATCCTTCGAGTCTCTTGGGAGAGCTCTGCTCAGAGGAATGTGGAGGAGAGGAGTGAGTTGAAAAGGAGGAGGGGACCCCTCCTTTTATAGGTGAGAAAATAAAAAGTTCATGGCGTGTACTTTATGGTACATGGCGTGTACTCGGTTATTTCACGCGGTCATCATGCGGCTTCCGAAACGGCTCAGCGGCCGTTGAATGGTCAACACACAGTTTGAGGGTAACGCATACACGGGGAAGGACTACACGGCGTGTAGTTTGGACACACAGTGTGTACTAATTTATTACACACGGCTCCAACATGGCGCACAGTCATTGACTGGTCAACACACGGTAACACGTACGTGGGGAAGGACTACCCGGCGTGTAGAACTGTACACACGACGTGCACCCATTATTTCACATAGCAAGGACACGACCTTCAACACGGGGTATACCCGGCAAGGTGGTACAAAACGTGTAGTATGAACACACGGTGTGTACCCACTTATTTCACACAGCATGTACATAGCCTTAAACACGGTGTATAACCGGCGAGGGGGTACACGGTGTGTACTAACACTACACGGCATGTAGTTTCAAAATTCTGGAAAGTGTGGGAAAAGTCCATTTCACCCTCCAGAACACTTCGTGGCCTTCTTTCTGAAAAAGGAATGGGACGGAGTGGTCCGGGCCGTTACATAAATGGTCTTTATAGAAGGAATATTCAAACCTAACCAGATATATTGATATCATTTTATCATGATTCAAAATGTTTTTTGGATCAACATCTTCCTCTAGTTGAAATTTCGTACTATATTATCCTTTACATTATCATTCGTAAGAATTTATATGAAGCCCTATATGGAAAAAAGTAAACAACTATTACATGCTATGATAAATCTAGTATAAGAAATCAATTGGAACCTATTCTTGATAAGGAAATGACAAATAAGGTTAGATCGATTTTGTAGCGCATGAAGGATGCTTCAAGTTGATAGAGGAGTTATGTCCAAAATCATCAAAGTTGTATAGTGTTCAATGTTAGTGAGAAGGAAATTCAATGATTTCTATTCTGGAATAGGGAAATGATATTCATAAAGTGGGGATAGAGAGCCCTATATATATTCGTCCTTTCAAAATTATTTATTGTATAGTGATGGAAACTTATTTCTTAACACAACAACTGAATCTCTCTTATGTTCATAACATGTTTATATATCTCTTTTCAGGAAGTGCATTGCAAATATTTCATAAAATCTAAATTAAATAGTTTTACTATCACAGAATGATCTTTCAAATAAATAACAATGATTAAAAATATTTGATAGCAGATATAATATTCTAATAACAAGAGTACTAACATGCTTGGTGTTAGTTTGGGGAATCATAAATTCTAGGAAGCTATGTAGGAACAAAAGGATATGATTAAGAATAGATATCCATTTTCTATATCAAATTAATTAAATTTTGTGGGGATATTAAATTTAAGGGGTATAATATAAGAGATGAATATTATTTATGAATTTAATTCAAAATAAACATGAGGTATTAAAAAAATAATTCATTGGAAACACTATGTCTAATTAAATAGTTATATAATAATTTTTTTATAACCATGTAGTTAAATTGTAATATTTTAAATGTAATAAAAATTAAAAAATATTTATAAATATTTTAAAAAGTGAAAATTTATTGATTAATTCATAGTAAATAGGTTTTTCTATTTTATGTAATGTCATTTTTGACTCATGTAAATGTTTCGATAATAAATGGGTTTATATATATTTATATGTTTATATTATAATTAAATTATACCATTTTATATAAATTTTATTATTATATATATATATTATTTTTTAAATGAGTAATTAAATATTGTCTTTGGTTGAATTTTTGATATTTTAATGAAAGTACTTATCATTTTGTGTATTGTGGAAATGCATATTTTTTGTAAAACAATCAATTATTTTCATTTAGAATGTCCCATTAAAATTATAATTTGATCTTAAATAATCATAATTGTACTATAATTAGAAATAATTTACTTAATTACATTTTAATCAACACTATACATGAATTTGGTATTCATTTTTATCTTAAAAAGCATTTTGAAAGAAACTATTTCATACACGCATTTCTATTTTATATCAATGAAATAAATTAATCCATTTTTTTTTCATTAAATAATTTGTAGATTATATATCCTAAAAAAAAATTTAAAATTCAATTTTTTACATGGAAGGTAATGGAAGTAAATTTAGTTTTTTTGGTTAAAAATAAATTTTTTACTAAACAACATTATTTTCATTTTCCATGATTATTTAAAATTAAATCCCACCACTTATTAAAACTGAATATAATAATAGAGATTATAAATTTTCTATCAATATAATTATTATAATTTAATATGGTCAATATTATTTTTTTCCATAATGAAAAGTCAATACATTTAAATTTGGTTACCATCGTTATGGTTAAAGACAGTTTTCCATGGATGAAACCAATAGATATGGGTGGAGATTTCCCGAAAACATTTCTATTTCTTATTGTTTGACTATATGTCAACAATATACTATCAAAAACAATAATCCTTTTCTTGTAAAATCAATATTCACATTAAAGTGGCCTTATATTATAGAAATCATTTATTAAATTCCATTTGTTTACCTCCCCTAAATTATATCAATACTCATATAATTCTCATTTTTTCAATAAAAATAAGATCCTTCATGTTTGGAAAATCACTAATAATTTTATTATATATTTTGGAGCTTCAATTTTTCCCTTATGATATTATCCAAAGAACAATCTATTAGTGATTAAGGTGTGGGCCAAAGGATGTCAATCAAAGAAGACTTTAAAATATTAACTGAACTATTTGAATTATATTTCTCATTATAATCCCCACAAGAAATCTATATATATAATAATATTATTAATAATTTTTAATGAATATAGTTATATTTTAATTGGATTATGGAATGAAAATTCCCCACCACATCTCCATAAAGTGGTACATGAAATTATCACTCATTTGTAGTTGTGGGCTCCCACTTCGACATAGTGATTTGATTCACTTTCCATCACAATCATTCTAGGTTGGTTAATATGATTAATTTAATATTTATATATTATATAAAAATTACAATGGAATTTTTAATTATTATTTATATTTCATTAATTAAATCAATTGAAATATGAAGACATCGTTCATGTGTATATGTGGATTACTATCTCTATGAAGTGATTTAATTTATTTTTCATCCCTTATTTATATGAATTGATATAGATAAGTATGTAATGAAGACATTTGAAATTTATATTATTAGTAACGTTATAGATATAATGAAACATAAATCAATGTACAAGCACCATATCTACCTATTGAAAAATGTATGAAGAACGAAAAAATTATAAACTAAAAAGAGGATTATCATAATGAATTTTAATAAACAGATTTTGAAATGTTATTAGTGGATCATGTATGATATTATATGATATAATAGTATTTTGGTATAAAATAATAATAAATTATAATTTATTATATATCCATATATATTTCTTACTATGACTGTCAAACATGATGTAATGAGTTTATGTTACAATGAAATTTCATACCAGGATAGTTGACACAGAAATTTAAAATTAAAATTAATATGATCTCCCTAACCAAAATATTATATATTTTACTTTTCTCTGGTTGTTTCTAATGTTTAAATTTTCCACTTTAATTTCCATCTATTAACGTACTTAGGAGACTGAAATAATGTATTTAATGAAAACTAACATTAGTTCTCTCTTTAGTCATGATTATTTAACAAAAATGTCCATATATTATTTAAAACTCCATCTAGAATTTTTCTTACTATTCTACAAAGAGGTATTAAATTAATTTTTTCCCTTTTTTTCTTTTTTTGAATGATTATTCTTATTTTATTCTGATTTAGGAACATTTTATTTTTTACATAAAGTGTGAGGTGATTTTTTGTTTTAATATACACATTATTAATTGTTTCCCCCACTTTCATGACATCTATTAGATTTAAAAATTATGTTTATAGGTTTTATGAGTATTTTCAAAGAAAATAATTTCCAAAATGTATTTTTAATTTTCATATTTTAATATGCAATTTCAAATTTCAAATTTTATTTTTTTAATGAAAATTTTGAGAAATATTTTAAAGCTATTTTCACCTACAACAAAATCCTTTTCTTTTTCATATCCTTTAATGGTTAAACGATACATCATTACTATATAATTATTTATCTAGATAGTTTAATTTTATTATTATGAAGTACTGATGAAAACAATTTTCAATTATATGGGTTATGTTTTGATGAAATTATAAATGTTTTCCTAATCTTGTTATATAAATAATAATTGATTAGAGTATCTAATGGGTGGGTCTGTTATACCCTGCCAATGAATTGAGAAAATATAAATGTTTAATGGATGAAATGGAACATGGGAGGTTATCCTATAAAAAATAGTATACATGTGAGATTTTTCCATGACCGAGAGAGGGTATACAAGATGTTATCCCAATCCCAAAGATTCTATGTAGGTGGTCAGCCGAAGACTGGCATATGATGAATGTCATGGTGTGTTGCCTTGACTGAATAATAATAATTCTTTAATAATACCAAAATTTTTGGCACCATTTGATGTCATGATCCATTTCCAATTCTATTATGTCATTTATCATTTTCTTTGCTTCCATTATGATTCATATCTTATGAAATATAAATATTTATACCATTAATAAAGATTATATAAATTGTTTTGTTTAAAATTTAAATGTAAATATCATGTTCTCATGTTGTTATGATCATTATATTCTTACATATAATCATTGATTTATATAACTCTTGATTACCCTTAAGGGGATTACAATATCACTATTTATTATGTTTTCTTCTCCCCCTGTTTATAATGAATGTTTTTAAGTATGATTCATCTATTAACACTCTCCAAAAGAGCATCAACAATTCTAGGATAAATGAAATACACGAAGAATATGTATTATTTTATTAATAATAAAATTATAGGATCATTCGACACACATCATTTATGAGGAGTGACCATCCATGAAAATGATCTCATTCTACAATGAGATCCAGTACTGAAAATGCAATGGCTGGATAGACACCCAATGGGTAGTTATTATCAAATAATGAATAAAATATGGAAATAGAGGAAGAATAAAGTGATGTTGAGTTACATTATTTATCATTTGAATTCCCTCTGATGAGGAAAATTGATCTCATTAAGGACAGTAAACAAGTATTCATTGATCATGCAGAATCCTTCTCAATAGGAATACTAGTCTCATGAAGACTCCCAGACATGTCATCTTTAACTGGAAATGGTTCTTTTACATGTCAACATGATAATCCAAAATACCATTGACATGCTAAGGTTATAATAAATTTTTAAATGATGTAGTGTTCTCATGGTCCTGGATTATCATGAAACATAAATATGAAACCATGAAAAAACCATGAGAGGTTCATTTAAAGTGAATAATTTAATGCCAGCTCCACCGTGTGAATCTCAAATATGTGATATATGCGTTATGAATGGTGGTGTAGAATCAGGAAAGTGAGGCCTAAACATTTTCCCCTCAACATGAAATATTTATGAAAGGAACACGAATTGAACATAGAAGAGAGAGAAGACGTATTAGATTGTATATCAATGAAATCAGAATGGAATTCTACCAGGTAAAACCTAGTGAATTTCATAATGGATTATATGAAATTTATATATCTTTAATGTGATCAAACTATTGATCATGTGAAGGACATTTGGCATTCCAAATAGATAATTGGAAGGTGTTTCCATAATTCAACTTGGCCATGTGATACCACAACATCATAATTGCTGATAAACATTGTGGCATATATGAAATAATGATTAAAAAAAAGAATGATTTATATGCAGATATATACATTTTTTCATGTGAATTCAACATGTTCTTATCATGAACTATCCATATGTCATGACAGAACTCCAACATGTAATTACTAATCATGTGAAACTATTGTATGTGTATCTGTTAGTCATGAAATGTTCTTCAAATATGTTATTCAGGTCACATAAATTCCCCCACACATGTCATCCAAGTCATTAAAAATCCACTATAAATGCTACCCAAATCAAAAGACATCCTTCTAAAATTCCTTCCATGATAACACAACACCCATGGATGTGTCTTCCTTGATCAAGAGAGGACCTAATACATGTAAGTCAAGTAATGTGATAGTCTTACAGACATGTCATTCATATCTTGTTGATGACATCTGACATGAATACCTAAACCAAGATATGCATGCTGGGATATAGCAGCCTTCTAAGAATGAAAATCTAGTTATATCAATTAGAAACTCAGGTCATGTCATATGGACACACAGTTCATTTCAACCATGTCTAGAAAAAGATATATTTCAAGAATGTTAGGTCGATATCCCAGGATATGTTAACCTTGAATGGGATAAACACTTATCAATTTTTAACAAAGAAACTATGATTCTCTCTTCAATAAGGATATGTAGGATTATTTCCTAAGGACCAATAACCTTATAAAATAAACCTCTAGGCCCCTTAGTACTTAAGTCCTAAAAACTTATCTGATTAGTCATATCAGTTTTTTTCCATCGATTCTAACACTAAGCATGAATCATATGGGAATACGTATATTTTAAAATAAAATCACTCAAATTATTAATTTCCCACAACAAGGGAAACCTTAATGTGTATGCCCCATTCACGGATATCATACAAATTGACCCCATACATGGGAATCCACCTCAGTTTCAGTCTCAATGGAATTCATATATAGGTAAACCTAGTGGAAATAATCCTCACAATAATTAATTATATTTCACTTCAGATTAATATGGTGGGATCATATAAAACTATGATGACTCTGATTAATCTATATGTAGGATATATTTGATTCCTTCATAAGGCTCGATCTCCAAACATAATTCCTAAACTCTCATATATATTTCCTCTCATCATGATGTTAAAATACATCTCTTGGACTGTAAAAAACATTGTGTGTTTTGATTCCCTCTATAAAAATGATAATTATGACTCCTCATTAAGGTTCAATTAGATCCTAGAAACACCAATTGATTCCTTATATGGTGTTATATTTATTGAGATTTTGGATATACGTATTTAATATATAAATATCTACCCATTTCAAGGGAATTATGGGAAATCCATAGAGAACCATAGATACACACATATGGTCTCATCAATAAAAACCTTTTTACACATAGAAGGATTCATCACAAAATATTTTAATTTGGGTAACCATTCCTATATTTGGATTTTGAAAAGATTCACTAACATAACATAAATCTATAAGAGAGTATAATAATATCCAATAATGCCCTCAATAGGGTGAGAAGAGCCCGACCTCCCATTATATTGACCAATGTGAGTTCATATGTGTCATTGGGATTGAATCCCTGATTGGAATCTTTCTATAGGAATGTTTGTCATTACCAAGTTATGAATGTGTAAATTAATTGGAGTTTCTATGAAATATAAATATGGTATATCTGATGTCAGTAGTGGTGCAACAAATTTTCAAGCTCAACAATCGATCATTAGAGGCCATATCTCTCTATTGTAAATGAAAATGGTGGCCTAATGTAAAATCATGTAATGAAAATAATAATGTATTCAATATATAAATCATGAATCATTTATCCTACGTTTATGGTTATAACAATACCTATATATTTTTAGGGAAATGAATGGGGAACCCACCATGAATCAAAAATAATGAAAATGAATATTTAACCACGAATTAGGATTTATTAATCTACAATGAAAAAAAAATGGTATGCATGATGTGAAATCCTTTTCAATTTGTGTTCCTCTGAAATAATTCCATTCTCACTGTGAAATTTTCATGCGAGAAAAATGGAATACCTAGGAAAATTAAATGGAAATTGTGTTACATGTTAAGATATGATTTAGTGTGTTTTATATTTTCAATGATTTATTGATAATTTAGACTTTTATTTATTTTCTTTAGGACAAAAAAATGCTCTCTCATAAACATATTAACCGATGAACACGTCTTCCTCCAGTGAATGTTATGTAACCTTCACTTTACTTGTAACCAATACATGTTTCCAAATAACCTCACTCAATGAATCTTTTTTCATTTTATGGTGAAAAATATTTGTTGGGAATACATATGAAAAGGTATGATGTTGACCATTGATGATTCAGAAAAATTTATCTAGACACTAGAGTGGATAAGAATTCCTTGTTTTGGGAATGTTTCAATCAATAAAATGGTGCTTATCTCTACCACCAATCACAATGTATGGTTATCCCCAGAGTGAGAAATTCAAATCCCTCCATATCTTAAAAGGCAGTAAAAAGGGTTGACTATACATCCATCCCAGTTTAGAATATTTCTAGTAGATCCCATATTGTCATTTTTCAATGGAATCATACTAATGTTGACCCTTGGACACATACTGAGGGAACCACATGAAAATATTTCATCTGGGCCCCTCTTGCAAGGGAAATAAGTAGTCAAATCTAGGAAAACCGAGTTATGGATAAATGGGATTGGTATTATATCACTGCTTTTAGTAATGAAAACTGTTGATATATTCTAGAACTATCCAATGGGAATTCTTAAATCCCTTCTCAATAGGTTCATGTTTAAATGCATATTCAGTTGACAAGAATGTTGAGGCACATATCCCTTCTCCATACATGTATCCCATTAAAACATATTGATTTAACAAGGAGAATAGTAGTGGGATTATATCCCTTAATCAATCGAAGACATCCTTTAGTATATATTGGATACAAAAAATATGAAGGCCTGCATTCTAACACACACCCTGCTAAAGAGTCACTATATTAAAGGAATTGATTATGAGATCCATCTGAATATTTTATAACTATTACAGTTAAATGGATAAGCACAAATTATTATCCTGATTGCTATAGAAGAACCTTATGATGATCAGGATAAATTAATTTCTACTTTTGAAATGAAAACATTCATAGTCCTATCCAGGATTCTTATCAATATACATTGGTAAAGGAAAAGTCACAAAACATAGCCCATATCCCGATTCCTACAAAGGATAATAGATTCAATTTGACACATTCCTTAAAATATATGATAATTTTAAAATGAAATATCTATTTTCATACACCAAAGGTAAATAATATAGCTCATTTACCCAATCAAAATATTGATCTCCAAGTTGGGTTGACATATGCTATAAGAAAAGTGCATGTTGCTATAAAAAAATACCATCGACAGACACGAATTACGTAAGACCATATTTTTATACCTTATATAATTGAGGTTTTTTAGGAAAATATTGTAATCATCTCAGAGAATGCTCATATCTCTTCCAATGAATCTACTCAACCTATTTTAACATCTTATGAAATTTTGGCTCATATCACAAATTCTACCTGGGAATGGCTTCACCAACATCATTTTGAGGATATACCTAAGGAATATGAAATACCTTATCTTATTTCAAAGGTCCAATGGCATATTTTGACTGGTAATTCTTATTTTAACAAGGATATTAACATCACTTAATCCATTATTGAAAAGTATATTCTAATAAAAATCCACATGCATGCTCATATTCTGACCAATAATATAGAATATCATCTATATATTCTAGTAGATTAAATATAGTTGGATAATTTCCCCATATCACTAGACAATTATAAATATATTATTGAATCCATCATGAAACAAGATCATATCCCTACTCAACACAAAAGGAATCCCGATATATTCCAGCCATAACGGAGAATGAGGTTCACATCCCAAATATTCTCAATGCCAGTATCATTAAGAATATTCGATTCATATCACAAACACCTCAAGGTTCTATAGAATCTTCAACCAAAGAATAAGTTTATCACCACATCAATAGTCCTCATTACAATAGTGTAGATATGGATTTTAGGGACACTACTGTTGAAATCATTTGTGGTCAACCTCCCCATGGTGATATCTTTCTCAAACAAGGATATCATCCCCTTTCACAAATCCCTTAATATATAGAGGGGATTAAAAATCAAAATCTTTTTTATAGAGTGATTTTTTGAACACCTGGGTTAACCCTATATAGTGCCCCATCATCTATCATCAGCACTTCATCATGCCCTAGATATGTCTGAGAGAAGAAAAATTAGTGATTTTACAATGTTGAAGTAGCTAAAATGGATATATGGAGAGGTTTAGTAGAAAATAACCTCCTAACCTTGTTGTAGACCTCTACAATTATGCTCAAGAGATCCCAGATGATCATTAAAAGGTGAGAATTCCTTACAAATTCTAATATATCTAGGTAACTCATTAGTTGTTAATGAATAAAAAAATACTCTACCTAGGATATGATGCTCATCTACCGAACATACAAATAATATATTTTTAAATATACATAGATACTATATCCATGTCCTAATACCCATGACCGAAAATGAAAATTGAAAATATACAGTATTCTTACCTCAATTTCACAATAAATTTTCAGAAAAATATTGTTGAAGACTTGTCAATTATCTTTATCTGAGGGTGGGGAAGGAATAGATAATTTCACATCACCACATCCCTAGAACAACATAACTCCATATATATTGAATACTATAATGTAATATCTACATGATAAATTAGGGGACTAGGTAATTAAAAATATGGTTGGTTAATACAATTTTATTTACCCTCTTTGAAGGTTAAAAGATGCCATGAATTGAGGGAGATGTCTACAAATATACCTTTATGATGGACCCCTTAAAAATGGTAATGCATTTTAGACACAAAATTCGATGACTTGGACAACCCAACAACATCTCATGGAAAATGGTAATCATCATTAGCAACCATTACTTCAGTTTCCAACCCTGGATTCCACTATCTGGTTCCCTATACCGTTAGCCACCAGACCTCAAGTGGGCCACCACATATGCCAGAGGCAGCCGAATATCATTGAGGGCCTACTATGTGTCCCTGGGGACACTATTCCCTAATGATTTATAGTGTAGAACATCGATAATAAATATAGATAAAAAACAAAGAATAATAAATTATCCAATATAAATAAATATGATGAAGTTGGATAAACAATAGATTCAAAATGTTGATGATCATGTCAGGAAGATACTCTAAAAATATTGTGCACATGATATAGGGGATACATTTATATTTCACAAGCTATAGTAAGTGAAAATATGAAATGTAGACACTAACACTATTATTTTCACATGTGAGATCCTCTTCCCTCATACATCTTTTTAGTACTTAAAAATATTCTTCCAAAGAGAGATATATTCAACTATCAACACCTTCAATCATTAATTATACTTGGCTGTTAATGGTTGACTAAGAAGGGTTTGATATATATTTAGTATAACACCAATAGAATTTTCTAAAAAATCCATTTCATGTATAAAATATTATTTCTAAGAATTTAATAATAAATTCATGGGAAAAAATAAATAGATACATTTGTATGGTTTCCTCGTGGGATACCTAACTTACACAACATTCTTTTTCCGAAAATTAATGATTCTAATCTAAGGAGACCTGTACAAGTATGCTATTGTATATAAAATGGGGGAATCAGAAAATAATAATCATCAGTGGATAGAACCCATGTTTGTGGTTTACAATAATGGTTGCATCCATGTAGTATCAATTATGCATTTATGGAATTTAAATATGAGGCATCTTAAGAAATTATATGGGGTATGCTATGTCCATCCATAGGGATCTATATCCTAGATCCCAAGCATCACTATGGGTTTCAAGTAAATACCGCTCACCACAATGTCCCTACATGGTGTCCCAAATAAAGAAACCCATATATCACTATTGGCCATGTGTAAGTATCACACTCTAAGCCTGTCCAATGTATAAAACATAGGGACTCAGTATTACTCATGGAATAGTATAACTATATTTCCTCCAATCTTGTCCTTAGTAAATCCCATAGGTAACCAGTATCGTTCATGGGAAGGTATGTATGAAATCCAGTGATCCCATCAATAGAATCCCAAAAGGACACATGTGCCTCTCTTCATTTTCTCACAATCCAAATTTTTTTTAATCATATAAAATAAATATCCCATACAAGGCATACTTAAGTTAGTCCCATGTAATTTTTCTCATCATAATATAGGATATTGGCTTAATCTAGCACAATTCGTACCATTTATGAAGGCATTTCATTTATATACATTTAATCAAGCTATCCAAAAGCAATTAATTCATTAATTTCTACCATGGAATTAATCATAGGACATAACTCATGTACAAACAACAATCTTAATTCAATTCACATTATTATAATTTTATTACATGGGAAAACTAGCCTAATTTTTTTAACAATTTAATTAAAAAGGAACAGTAGGTCTCTAAGAGATGGAACACCCATAGGGTTGGCTACCATCATGGAGATCTACCAAGGTGTTTATTTTCCTCATGTTTAGATTATAAAAGGCATAGAATACCAATAAAATTAATTTATTAAAATTTAAGGAGGTGACACCATAGGATTCCATCGTGTGGCACATTGACACATAATATAAAACCACTAGACTTTTAGGGAAAATAATTATAACACATACCTTATTCCATTAGCACTCACCATATCCAATTTTATCCCTTAATTAGATCTTAAATGTGAGGAATTAGAAGAATGTATAAATTCACTAAAAATAATACAATTGAGCTAACTCCAAAATATTGTAGTATAAATGATGATAAAATAATAATGAAATAAATAGGATTAATGATATTACTATTGTTGATAAAATTCATGTAATGATTATGGTAATAGAGATAAGATGATGGAGTTATGAGAATCCAAAACTATGGAAGAGGGAGAGCTTAGGGAGGATGAAAAAGGGTTCTTTGTTTGTTAGAATAGAAAACTAAAGAGGTAATGGGTTAAAATAATTAAAGGTGATTCATAAATTCACCACTAAATAAGGTGTCACACAATTTTGAAATATGATTGTAAAATTTGTGAAGCAAAATTATGATTTAAACTACCCAAATAACCCCCTTTCATGGTCCTGGTGCATAATTTAATAACCCTGCAGAAGCCAAGTGAAATGACTCTATTAAGATGTATGAAACACCCATATAAACAAGCATCCCAGATCACATTCTTTCTGGAATACTGTTCAGCGTTCTCAGTGCACTGTGTTCCCCACAAGACCAATTGATACGGTTTTCCTCAATCATACTCTAATAGTGCCTCATGGGCTATATCAATAAATTATAGATCTCTAAGATCTGAACAGGCCACAAACACTCTCGAACAACTACATAGCCTTTATATTACATTATTAGAATAATATGAGTGGCATTGAATAGTATAATAAGAATATATACCTCTCTAAAAAATATAGGTCATTATAATTTCATCCAACTCATACATGAGCACAATTGCGCCCAATCAAACAGATCAGAATTATAGATATCAATGAATCTACCTGGAGAAAACATATTCCCCATTGAAGGGGTAGTTTTACCACCACCTTCACCCCATGGGTCATAAACCCTTAATAGGATGCATGAATCATTAGTTATAGTTATAAACCAAACAGATCTCTCAGGGATGGATGTATATTGATATCAATCTCCATCAATTGGTTCATCACACTCATAGAGGGTCCTCGAAAAATCAGCAGCTCTTCCATATCGAACCCAAACCCTAGGGATGTGGTAATTTATATATCAATTTCCATCTCTAGATCCATATGATCCATGATTATCATCAATAAATCATCATTTACTGGAGTAGCATGTGCCAATAGGGGCCCTGAATCATCCCCAACACTCAAGGATTGTGGAATTGTCATCATCATCATCACCCCATATGAAATTATTCATCACTTTTATGGGAGGTAATTGGTGAAAACCAATACACCATTCATTCATCCTACCATGAGAGACATATTTTCTATTTGTGTCACATTTGACAAGATAACCCTTATTTTCCATTAAGATCACTAATCATAGACCGATATATAAGGAACGTATAGGGAATGTAATCTAAACATGTAAGGGTAATAATCCAAATTTGAGTGGTATAGATAGGGGTCGATATATGATATATATTAAACACTTGAAAGAGTATTTAGTGGTGTAGAATCAATATATTATTTTGATATAAATGTGCTAAATACAATTTCATGATAAATACTTGGTAATTTCATCACCATCAACATAATAAGTGATTTGGATCAAGATGAAAAAATTGGTGGACAAAATATATAAACCTTGCCTCAAGAGAACGAATATCATAGTGCACCAACAGAGGTGGCATGAACGTGGAATCAGAGAAGGATCATGAACATGGAATCTAAAAATAATGTATTTTTACTTTTGAGTTGGAACATTGCCTTGTAAAAATGGAATTTTGTGGCTACATACCAATAACCACCCATAGGAACCAAAATTCAATCTATAAAAGAACAAATGGATAATATTTGAATGAGATTAAAATATCATAAAAATCAATAAGGAGACACATAGGGGAAACATTCCAACTGGGTGTCACCATAAAAAATAAATTTTTATCCCACTTCCATCATATATTAAGGGAGATAATGCACATCAAAGAGAGGCCTGTAATCCTTAAGATAGATCTGGATCTAGGAAACTAGTCTATATGAATGTGAAAGGTAAGGGTGATCGTGATGTTCCTCCATTCTAGTGATATATTATTCCTCGTCAACTCCCTATAGATGAGAGATTGTCCAGATAGTGGTACCTCAAAAAATGTTCAATTTTGGTGAATCTATGGGTACTCAAATGGAATCCATGGATGGGATGAACACACCCATGAAGACATAGGCGAATCCATATCCCGAATGGAAGGATGAATCTTCCCAAACCCCCAATGATCTTATATTTTCATCCATCTTCTTTGCTTGAGATCCATAAAAAATATCACAAATGTTTTCTCTTGAGGTTTTCTAGTGATGGGCCCTCGGGATTAGAATAAATTGACCAAAATGAGGCATTTTATACAAAATCTAATAGGTCTAGCCTTTGTTTGTAACAATTTTATTTCAGTAGGATTAAATATAGGTTTCT
Organism: Viscum album; assembly: GCA_963277665.1. Lineage (NCBI taxonomy): Eukaryota > Viridiplantae > Streptophyta > Magnoliopsida > Santalales > Viscaceae > Viscum > Viscum album. The sequence goes on from OY728121.1 coordinate 632,916,865, forward strand.
AATACCTTATTCATTAATTCATTTATTTTTTCATATCTACAGTAAGGAAAATGAAAATTGTTGACTTGAGAAATATTAAAAATCTTGAAAATGAGAGTTTTTTCCAAATTCATATCCAGATTTAAGGGATTAAACTATAATATTTGTATCCCTTTCTCTCATGAAAATATTGTGGAACTATGTAATGAATATATTCAGTATTATCGGATAAAACATTTGATCCTGATGAATTATACATGAGGATTGCATGATTTCTCCAAAATAACAAAACTCCAAAAAGAATACATTCATCATAGCTATGATAAATATTTTCCCATGACCTTAGTAAATGAAAATATTATTTTTATGATGATGAAATCCATTGTTACCCTCAAACCAATAGTAGTTCTCATTCAAGAACCTTATCTGTCTCTAAATAATCTGGTGCCTCTAGATGAGCCACATCTGTAACAAAATATCCCATCGTTAGATGAAAATATAGGTCAGGTTCTCCTGTAATTCTAGGAATATATGAATAACGAGTAGTCCATACATATTGATGAGGTCCTCAGTATTTTTATGACATTTATGGAAAATTAAATACTTAAGCTTCCAGATCCCAGGAAAGCCAATGAGGTCAAACACACCGATCAACCACACTACATCCAATTCCAAAGGATTCAGGGTCACACCATCCAAGATTTCAATGTATTGTATGTAATTCTACAAATAATTGTTGATTCAAGAAAGGTGATGTAGGATAATTTCCTTTTAAATCATTCCTGGTAACTATCACCCCACCAATAGAATAAGATGACTAGAATGAATTTCTGACCATGAATGGATAGAATTATGATAACTTGATGAATCAAAATATTGTTATGTGAGATCATTCTTACCTTTAGAAAGCTTGGGTGATAATTTTCTATCATGTAATTCCATTTTCATTAAATAACACATGCATGAAATACTAACACTCTATGCATCATATCATCATGCACATCTTGTGATGAATAAAAGATTTCAATATTGATGACATGGTGTCAAATCTCGACAAATATGTGATCACTTCATCAATATTAATAAAATTGTAAGGTGTGGTGGCAGAGTAATAATATGAATCCACTAAAGTGATATTTTAGGGTGTCTTGATGTTAATTCTTGGACTTTGTTATATACCTACATGGAAAGGTTGTTGACCAAAAAAAATACTAGTGAAATTCTAAAATTTTCACCACCTTATAATCATAATGAACTAAGGGTTATCGATGGTAAACACACTTATATTTGTAATTTACTTGAAATCCATGTCATCAAATATCTCCCCTTAACCATATTAATGAAGAATGGAGTTACCTATAAATGGGATGACGACTACCAAGAAACCCATTTGAATCATATGTAGTACATACTATACCCACATGTCCTAATGTCATTGGTTGAAGGAAATATTCTTCTATTATATGTATAAACCATTGAAAGATTGCTTGATGATATCATCACAAGAAAATGATGTGGTGATTATAAACAACATTTACTAAATCAGTAAAATGATGATAGGTATAGAGTCTTGATATTCAAATATCGAGATAAACTACCGCACATTTATATATGCTATGAAAAAGTTAAGACAATATTTTTGACATCATGAAGTCCACATGGACTCTTGTATTGAATCGTTCGAGTACATCTATGGTCATCTTATACTGACACGCAGTTTTGGTTAATGGCAGGTTATTCTATAATAATACAACATCATGTTTGTGTCATGGTAGGTTTTTGAAGAGTTTTCCATTTCTTATTTCCTTATCGAACAACCCACCATAGAAAGCTCAATAGGGGACACCGAGGTTCTAGACAAAGTGGTTTTCTGTTCTAATGAGACTCCCTATACCTGAGATATTTACTTGATTGGTTCATCTAGAGGTCCTATTTGAAACATCATGAAAAATAAAAATCCCAACCCGGTTGGTCATGGAATTATATCCCCCCCCAGAAAAATCAAATTTCTTATACTACTTCACATTTTTTGAAGGCTGCACTAATAACTAGGTAGAACACCAAGACCCCATTACCATCTTGGAACTATACCTAAAATTATAGATACCATACAAAAATAACAAAGGGTATTTGTAAGTTGTGATCAGAAAAATAAGAATAAAATATTCCATCAAGAACAAATAATCATTCCCTTTCATTAGTTATGTTAGGGGACCGACGGTAGAGTTCCATTTGAACGAAAATTGAATCATGTACCTCAATAATAAAAATTATCTTAATGATACACTAGATAATATAGCAATAGTCATGGCTGAACCTGATCAGGATGAATCATTTTTCCCCATCATGCACCAAAGGATGGCCTCATCAGTCATTTTAGGTGACATGGTGTAAATAAATAGGGTCAACATGGCCCCATAGCATGATGAACTGATATACACCCCTAGAGAAATGTATCACATAATAGATTACCTCTATAATCGGACCCTCCCATTAGATCAATATGAAAGTGAGTAAAAGTAGTGTTGAGTAGTAAACATTACACTTTGGAAGGGAGAAATGATCTAAAATCCCTCTACAAATGACGATTCGATTGAATCATCCACAAATTCATAACAGGAGGAGATATTCCTTCAATAATGCATGAAATCCATGCCAGTTCAAATGACACTCATCAATCCAGGAATAGATTCCCCCACCAAATTAGGAGGCTTGGTTACTACTGGGAAAAAATGATACAAGACTGTTAGAAATTTTCAATGAAATGTTACGCATTTCAAATTAAAAATACATCATCCATCAACCATTACAGTAGCTATATTTAACTAAATATTTCTGTCTATTTTCGTTTTATGGAATGGAATTGTGGGGATATATACCCCAACCATATTTGAGTATATTAAGTACAACCATACTTCTATTGACTTCATTTTTTAAATTTAATGAAGAAATAACCCTCAAGGAAGTCATGATAAATAATTTCATTACCTTTTTAATTTCCATTATCATCCTGAGATTCAGAGTCCCACAGTTGATAATGATGATCAACATCTCCTACTTCTATTATAACAAATTGATGGAATTATAACTAGAGTACAACATCCAATCCCACAATAAGGTAGTGTGAAATGATAAAATTGAGGGCATAAATGATACTTTTCTAAATATTCTACAGATTGTTTTGGTAATGAACAAGATGTTTGGACTAGATATAAACCTTCATGAATTATGGGCATACCGTACCACCATGTGCATGAACACAAAACACACATCAAATATCGATGTGTGGAACTGTGGGAGTATGACCCACATAAGTGTAGTTACCATCACATTGAATAGCTATCAATGGAAAACACTCATAAAAATTACAACCACAAAAGTGGTTGCATGTCTAAGAATGACTAAATGAGAAAAGTGTTGATAAACTACGCAACTGTGAAGTTCATAAAATTTGTATCACATGAGCCTTTAATAAAATAGTGTTCCTCCCCATGTTCATTCAAGAAGAGATTTTATTTTGTCTCATAACAAAAATGGTAATAGGTAAGAGACTTCCAAATATGGAACCCAAACGGAAAGGGACTTACATCAAAATTAAGGTCAATTAAAATGGTGCTTAGGCCATAATGGATTGGGAACACATTACACCCCCACCATTAAAAGGATTAACAAAAATTAATTTTAAAAGATTTTATTTGTACCCCATGTCCTGTAACCAATAATTTATACAAAATATCACCAATTATCCTTACCTAATGACATTAATATTAATCAAAATAATCCATATCATGTGATAATGAACTATACTAAAATAATACTTACTGGATGATGTAAAAATACACCAAATAATTTATTACCTTATGATGATAAAACGAATGAAAATAATCATTATTGTATGATGCTAAACTGCACATAATAAGTCCTAACCACATGATGATAAAATTCATGAAAATTGTTATTACCCCATGATGATAAAATAAATAGAAAACATATAACAAGGATGATTCTAAACAAAAAATTACCAAAAGTATCGACATAAATACCATAAACCTAAAAATATAATTTTTCCATACCACATGGTTTTAATCATAATTAAGATTATCCTAACTGCATGAAGTTAAACATCGTAGAATTTTTCCTTACCATGTGAAATTAAAATTCATGGATAATGTTACTTCACAGATGGATCTCTTCACATGAGATATATCTACATAAAAGTAAAATGAAGTACTCCCATTCCTTCATGTGATTAAAATCAATATAGGTAATCTCTCCCAATCAAGATATATGTATTGATTTATTCCATCCATAATAAGATTTAAAGAGATTCCCAAATTCCAAATCAAATCTATAGTAGAAATATAAACAAAAAATGCCCCTATTCATGTGGGTCATATGTACACGGAGTGTTTTCTAGAAAATAAATACATGTGTAATTATTCTCAATGCTATGAGATACATAGTAATTCCTATATCATATATATCCTACCCAATCACCACATGATAATAAAGGCCCTATTATTTCTATTAATCACCCCAGTGTAGTGAAATAACTATTTTTCTATTATTTGTTTCTAAAATTGAACTTAGATCAATATGGATTAGGAATTTTGTTAAGGGTTACCATGTATAACCTAATGTATGAGTTAAAATTGTAGGACCTCGAGACACCCTAAGAGGGGATGGGTGAATTAGGGTGTCAACTTTTTCTTCTTAAAGTTGTGGATCTTGTACCCACGTTGGTAGGAACTACTTGAATCTGTATGATAGATATGATCAGCAATGAAACATTCACATGAAGAGAGTTGACACAACAATTTTTACTTGGTTCACCACTAAGGGCTACGTCCAAGGAGCATACGCCGACAGGTTGTCGGTTGTACCTAAATCCACTATGTTTCACTAGTTGTAGATTACAAAGGTTCGGGTACAGTCACTCTGTCCCAGGCTCACTGCCTTTACAAAGGTTCAGGGATAGCTCACTGCTTCCCTCGGGTCACTCCCGTTGACTCCCCCTGGCTAACTACCATTGGTGAACTCTCACTCAGTTTATAGACCTGAAAGTCTCTTCAATAGATAGACATGAAGGTCCTTGTCTCATGTTCAGCAGGAGACTTTTATTGTATTAGAGTCCTGAGTTAATGCTCTGTTAAAGTCCAATTTCCAACCACTGATGAAAACCCCCATTTCCCTTGTCCACTTGGAAAACAACCTTTGGAAAAGGCCTTCACAAAGTACCCTACTTCGCAAGCCTCCCAATTTTGCAATGCTCAAACAAGCCTTCGCGGATTCCCTGCCTTTTCATGAAGCTCAATCGCGAAGCACTCTCGCGATGCTCCAGCCTTCGCAATGCTTGGTTATTACGGAGCTCCTACCTCTTCGCGAAGCTCACTGAGCCAACGCGGGGCGCACGACTTTCGCGGAGCTAGAATTTTTACCGCGAAGCTCCTCTTTCGCGAAGCACACTTCCTTCGCGAGAGACCGTTGCGAACCAAGTGCAAAGGACTTCCTCTGAAATTATCTCTACTTCTATTGAGGGGGTCAGCCTCTATTTATAGGCGATTCCACCAACCCTCGACCCTTCCACGTGAAGTCAGTGCCACGTTAGCTCAAATCGTGAAGCTCCGAAGTTCCTGCAGAAAATCTCTCAAAATCGCGAAGCACAACGGTAATTTTCCGTTCGAAGAGCTCATCGTAATCGCGGAGTATCACCATCATCATTCCTTCGCACCTTCGCCGCGAAGCTCCCTCGCAAAGCCCTTCACCACCACACTGCGCTTTAACTCTTCCGTTCGCGAATCTTTGACGTAATCGTGAAGACTCACCGCCTCCATTCTTCTGGTCTTCGTGATTTCCAAACCATGCATCCTCTCTTCACGAAATTCATGCCTTTGCCATATTTAATTATTATCTTCATGGAAATCCACTTTTTGTGATGCCCAGCAACATCCAGATTTTGGACCCCAAAAATTTGGCAAACACCAGGAAATGGCGCCACCTTCAATTCTGTTGTCTGCTTGAACTGTATGATCTCTTTGCTGGTACACGATCCGAACTTCCATTGATGATTGACAAAAAACACAAACCATACTCCAAATCATGAATAGAAGACCATGGTTACAACAATCTCCTCCTTTGGGTTTGTTGAAAATCAGAAAATAAATTCAATATATCTCCATCTATGTGAAACCCAAAAAATGCAAGAATCAACTCATCAAACACTCTAAGTCTACGTGAGAAATGCTCGGTGTAGAAAACAAGAAAGGAGGCATGAATTTGGTTCCACTATTTTCCTTCTCTTTCTTCTCATCACAGAAGTTGCCTGAATTTATTCCATTCTCCTTTCTCCCCCATTGACAATAAATCCAAAGACCAGAAATTTTTTTTCACATTCAGCTCAAACGATACTCCCCCTGGATAGTATCTCCCCCAAAAACCAGCATCCCAGCCATAAACAGATTAAAACAGTTATAAAAAATGGGGAGAGGGAAATTCTGTAACCTCCTTATCAACTGGGAGGCGGCCGAACACTGAGGTTCAACCGATGCTTCTCAAACACAGCCGCTGACAGTGGCTTTGTCAGGATATCAGCCACTTGCTCATCTGTTTCCACATTATCCATTCTAATCACTCTTTGCTCAACATTCTCTATGATAAAGTGATACCTGATTTCAATGTGTATTGTACGAGAATGCTGAACAGGATTCTTAGTAAGATCAATTGTGCTCTTATTGACACATTAAATCACCATTGGTTGCTTCACCTCATCGCCAATATCAGTTAATTGCTACTTTATCCATAACAGTTGAGTGCATGACTTTGTGGTGGATATATACTCATCTTCCGCAGTACTAAGAGAAGTACTTTCTTGTTTCTTGATCAACCAGCCAACACATTTATGCCCAATATAGAAAGCTCCACCACTGGTGGACTTTCTGTCTACTACATCACCAGCCCAGTCAGCATCAGAAAATGATGATAATTCACTGTCCCTACCTGCAAGAAAATGTAATCCAGAGTTGTGTGTACCTTGAATGTACCGCATGATTCTTTTAACTATCGTCATATGTTCCTCATTTGGACTACTCTGAAAGCGGGCAGCAAGACATGTGGCAAAGACAATATCTGGTCATGTCGCTGTCAGGTACAGTAGGTTGCCAATGATTCTTATGTACATGGTGGGATCTACAGATTTCCCTTCCTCATGCTTTTCAACTTTGGTTCCAACTACAATCGGAGTTGACATTGGTTTGGAGTCTTGCATATTAAACTTCTTCAACAGCTCTCTGGAAAACATTTCCTGAGAGATAAAAGTGAAGTCAATCCTTTGAGTCACTTACAATCCCAAGAAATATGTGAGCTCCCCAATCATTGACATTTGATATTCTGATTTCATATTATTGGAAAATTCATCCACTGATTTCTGCCTGCTGCCACCAAATATAATGTCATCGACGTAAACTAGAACCATGAACTGATCTTTCGAATAATTCTTCACATAGAGATTGTGATCTAATCCTCCTATTTTGAATTCCAGCTTCTTGAGGTAAGAATCCAGTCTGGAGTACCATGCCTATGGTGCTTGTTTCAGGCCATAAAGTACTTTCTTTGGCATGCATGCCTTTGATTCATCAGCACCAAGAAGAAAACCCACAGTTTGTTCAATGTAGACTTCTTCTTCGAGTACACCATTTAAGAATGATGTCTTGATATCCATTTGATATATTTTATATCCTCTTTGGAGATCCATGGCAAGAAACAGCTTGATTGACTTCAGTCTAGCCACTAGAGCAAAGGTCTCTTCAACATCAACACCTTCTATCTGAGAATACCCTTTACATACAAGTCGAGCCTTGTTTCTGATAACACTTCCATGCTCATCAAACATGTTCTTGAATATCCATTTTGTTCCAATAACATTGTGACCTTTTGGTCTCTGGACAAGATCCCATGTCTGATTCTTGTCAATATGATCTAACTCTTCATTCAAGGACTTCACCTAGGATTCATCCTTTGAAGGTTCTTCAAATGAGGATGGCTCCACACCTGACAGAAATGCAGATGGTGTGTTATTCCTCAGCCTCCATGTCTTTGTAGGTGCATTCATGTCTCCAATTATGTTAGATGGATCAATTTATGCTCTTTGATTTTTCTTACGAGGTTCAGTCGCATACTCGCCGTCTAAGATTTCCACTTCAGATTCTTCGTCTGAGTCAACATCTTGATGTGACACCTGAGTGTTTTTTACACCTTCCTCTATTTCTGTATTTGTATTTATTCCATGTTCACATTCATTCTAATCTTCTATCTCATCAGCATAGGTAATATTTTAAGCATTTAGAGTTTTTCCTTCAATGATCTTAACATCATTGCTTTCCAAAATCCTCCCCAAGCGATTATTGAAACACTTGTAAGCTTTGTTGTTCATTGGATACCCAAGAAAAATTTCTTCATCAGCATTGTCATCATACTTTCCTTGGTTTACTTCTTTATTCCGGATGAATCATTTGCTTCCAAAAACACGAAGGTATTTAAATGAAGGCATCCTTCCATGCCACAATTCGTATGGTGTCTTCATTTCTCCCATATAAAGCCATGTTCGATTCTGAATGTGCACTGCAACCTCAACAGCTTCCTTCTAGTAATGGCGAGAGATACCACTCTCAATCAGCATAGTCCTAGCCATATTGTTGACCTGTTAATTCTGGCGCTCAACAACTCCATTTTGTTGCGGAGTTCTCATAGCAGCTACCTCATGTTGTATTCCATGTTTTTCTAAGTAACTTTCAAACTCGATGGACTTGTATTCCCCTCCATTTTCATATCGCAGGACTTTTATTGTCCGTCCAGTATCATTCTCGGCAATCCGTCGAAAAGTTTTCATACAATCAAATACTTGTCACTTCATGTGGATCACCATTACACAAGCCATTATGCTGTAATCATCAATGAACAGGACGAAGTACCTTTCTCCATTTGTTCCAGCAGCATTTATTTGGCCACATACGTCTGTATGAATGAGATCAACAAGATGCGATGCCCTTTTCTTCTTTGGCCGATATGAACTAGAAACCAGTTTCCCACGAATACAAGCATCACAAGACTTTTCCCATTCACGTTTTAGAATGGTAATATCAATGACTATATTCAGCTTAGATATCTTTTCCATGTCTTTTTGGTTGATGTTCCCCAGCATTCGATGCCATAAATTGTTTTCTTCTTCAACAGAAAAGTAGAAAGAGCTCACTTTGTTGTCAACCTGATATAAGTTTACATCTGTTCTATAGCCTTTCATAAGAGAATTTCCTGTTTTTCCTTTTATAGTGCAACCTTTTTGATTGAAGGTTACTATGAGCCCTGAGTCACAGATTTGACTTACACTAAGGAGATTGTGGCGTAGTCCGTCCACGTAAAGAACTTCAGTCTTCTTCAGCTCCCTGTTGGTGAGAGCAGTATTCCAACTACCTTTAATCTTCAAAGCACCATCATTACCATACCGTATTGTTCCATCAACCTTCTTTTCAATGTTCATCAAGAGGTCAGAATTTCCCGTCATATGGGAAGATCATCCACTATAAAGGATCCAGGTGTTACTGCTCTTTGTAGCTTTGAGTGCTACCTCTGCAAGATTGGATTTCTCGATCTTCTTCTTCTCTTTACATGAGATATTGGATTGAGCATAGGATACTGGTGTACTTTTAATACTTTCTTCCACATAATATGATTCTTCATACCCATAATCTTCTTCCAGAGGGGAAAAACTATTTGTGAGAACAACACCATCAGGAGGATGAACATTGTCATGTCTTTGAGTGTTGTATTAATTTCTCCTGTCGTACCGCTGCCTGCAATACATAGCTTTATGGCCAAAGTTAGAACAATTAAAAAAGTAACCATAAAATCTATTTCTTCTATAATATGGATGATATGAAATCGTCCTCCTTTGATGACTTCCCTGATCTTCTCCATTCAAGTAGATCCTTGCCTCTTTGCAATATGACATGGTATGGCCCAGATAGCCACATAAATGACACTTCATGAGAGGTAATGTCTTCTCACCTGAATTTCTCCTCATACCTTCATCCTTGGGAGAATAGTTGAACTTCCTATCATTACTGAATGTTTGAGGATAATTGTCAGTTCTCCTTATATTTTGGATTAAGGGTTTCTTTTTCAGAACTTCAGGAAATGTTTCAATATGTTCAACCTTCGTTTTTTCTTTCTTTTGACTCTCTATATTTCAGCAGTTGATGTCTCAGCTTCACATCCAATTCCACCCCTTCCCATGCAAGCGGGTCATTGAACACTCATGATTTTTTCAACCACATCAGAACCACACATGGCTCTTGCCAGTAATTCTCCATATGAGAATCTTCTGAATAGTATTTTCTTCCTTGGTTCTTTTGAAAATTATTCGGTCTCAAGTTTACTCCTAAGAGTAACAACTTCCTCCTCAAGACCCACAGTAGTCTTGGTCTTTTCTTCAAGTCTTGACATGAGGTCATTGATGACCTTTCCATGCTCTTCAATTCTCAGCTTTAGATCCACTACATCATCATTACTGTCTTGGATTTTAGACTAAACTTTCAAAAATTCTTCCAGACATTCAATTTCTGCTTCATGTTCATCAACATATTCTGATGATTCTTCCACCATTTCCTTCCACTTATTACATCTCTTACATTTAATCTCATGCTTGGAGAAACCATCCTTAATTTGAATCTTTGGATTACCAATAGCAATAGTCTGATTATCTCTGCCTTTTTTATTGAGGATTCTGATTTTTCAGTGGTAGCCATCATGGAAGCATGGTTTCCGGTTTTAAATTCTGGTTCTTCTTCCTCACAAAATTCAATATCATCATCTTCTTCTTTATAGAAAAAACTCTTCCTCTTCATTTTCTTTCCAGATTTAAAGTCACCATTTTTGAAAAACCTTTTCTGAGGCTTCTCAATGTCTTCAGCTTCGCTCTCATCATCATCTAACTTTCTTTGGCACTGAGAGGCAATGTGCCCAACTCTTGCACAACAGAAACATTCAAGAGGTACCTTACCTCTAAATTTACCTTTCCAATTTTTCAACTTCTTGAAGATGAGGGAAATAATTTCTTTTTCTTCGTCATCTTCACCACCACTGTCTTATAAAATTTTCAGTTTGTCCATGGATTTGAATGCCATTTTCTTGCTCACGCGCGTCGTGGCATCTTCGGGTTTGACTCTCATCTCATATGCCACTAAACTACTTAAAAAATCATCCAGAGATAGTTTAAAAAGATATCTTTCTTCAAGGCCTGACACCTTTGCATTGTACATTGGAGGAAGTATTCTCAAGATTTTCTTTATGATATCAATTTCTTTGATTTCTTCTCCAAGACCTCGAATTGATCCCACGACTTCTGTAATTCGATTAAAAAAAGAATCTACATTCTCATTTGGATGCATCTTTAGGTCGTCAAACCTGTTGTGTAAAACATTATGTTTTTTCTCCTTTACCTTACTATATACTTCATAAATGTTTTCAATTTTATCCCACATAGACTTTACTGAAGTGCAACTCATCACCTTTTGATAGATCTGATCAGAAAGAGCCGTGGTGAGTGCATTTTGCGTTAGCATCTGCATCAATAATTTTCCTATCTGTATCAGTCATAGACATGCATGTTGGATTAGTGACTTGTATTCCTTGCACAATAGAAAAAAACATCCATTCCAAGAGATCTTAGATGAGATCTCATCTTGTTCTTCCATATCTGAAAATTATTTCCATCGAAGAGAGGGACTCCCCTAACATTGATTGCATTCTCTATGGAGACAAAAGAAATATTCAATTCCAACAACATTTACCTTCTGATGCCACTTGTAGGACCCCAGGACACCCTGAGATGGGAGGGGTGGATCAGGGTGTCAACTTTTTCTACTTAAAGTTGTGGATATTGTTCCCACGTTGGTAGGAACTACTTGAATCTGTATGATGGATATGATCAGCAATGAAACATTCACATGCAGAGAGTTCACACAACAATTTTTACTTGGTTCACCACTAAGGGCTATGTATAAGGAGCATACACTAACAGGTTGTCGGTCGTACCTAAATCAACTATGATTCAGTAGTTGTACATTACAATGGTTCGGGTACAGTCACTCTGTCCCAGGCTCACTACCTTTACAAAGGTTCAGGGATAGCTCACTGCTTCCCTCGGGTCACTCCCGTTGACTCCCCCTAGCTCACTGCCGTTGGTGAAGTCTCACTCAATTTATAGACGTGAAGGTCTCTTTAATAGATAGACATGAAGGTCCTTGTCTCCTGTTAAGCATGAGAATTTGCTTGCATCAGAGTCCTAAGTTAATTCTCTGTTAAAGTCCAAATTCCAACCACTGATGAAAAACCCCTTTTCCCTTGTCCACTAGGAAAACAACCTTTGGAAAAGGCCTTCACAAAGTACCCTACTTCGCAAGGCTCCCAATTTTGCAAAGCTAAAACAAGCCTTCGCGGAGTCCCCGCCTTTTTGCGAATCTCAATCACGAAGCACTCTCGCGATTCTCCAGACTTTGCAATGCTTGTCTATCGCAGAGCTCCTGCCTCTTCGCGAAGCTCACCAAGCCAACACGGGGCACACGAATTTCGCAGAGCTAGAATAGCTTCCGCGAAGCTCCTCTTTCACGAAGCACACTACCTTCGCGAGAGACCTTTGCGAACTGAGGGCAAAGGACGTTCTCTGAAATTCTCTCTACTTCTCTTGAGGGTTTCAGCCTCTATTTATAGGCGATTCCACCAACCCTCGACCCTTCCGCGTGAAGTCATCACCACGTCAGCTCAAATCGCGAAGCTCCGAAGTTCCCGCTGAAAATATCTCAAAATCGCGAAGCACAATTGCAATTTTCCGTTCACGGAGCTCGTCATAATCGCGGAGTATCACCGTCATCATTCCTTCGCGCCTTCGCCGCGAAGCTCCCTCGCAAATCCCTTCACTGCCACGATGCGCTTCAACTTTGCCGTTCGCGAAGCTTTGACGTAATCGTGAAGACTCAGAGCCTCCATTCTTCTGGTCTTTGCGATTTCCAAACCATGCATCCTCTCTTCACGAAATTCACGAATTTTCCATATTTAATTATTATCTTCATGGAAATCCACTTTTCGCGATGCCCAGGAATTTCCAGATATTGGACCCCAAAAATTTGGCAAACACTGGGAAACAGTGCCACCTTCAATACTGTTGTTTGCTTGAACGGTATGATCTCTTTGCTGGTACACGATCCAAACTTCCATTGATGATTGACAAAAAACACAAACCATACTCCAAATCATGCATAGAAGACCACGTATCCCACAAAAATTAGTTTTATAATTGTAGTGTATGAAATCCCTTAAACCGAAAAAGAATAATCTTTTCTACATAACATTAAATTAGATGGGTGATGTCTATTTCATGACATAAAACTATGCATTTATATGGAATTCAACCAAGAAGAATAATACCCTTGATGATGGTCTCCAACTACACATCTATTGAATATCTACATGTGACATGATTACAATAATTATAGGATATGAAGCGACAATTAGATATTTAATCCTGGGTCTAGCCATATTAAAAATATAAGAATTGATCCCCTTTATGTATATGTTATAACTAAATGGGGATTTGTCTTTTCAAGAGATAAATGGTTATTGATTTAGTTCATAATGGTATATATAGTCACACCCAAATCTCATATCCTAGGTCTATCAATAATATAAATGGAAATTAATACACCATAAATGTATTTTTCAGTCCTCCATTGACAGTTTTCTATTCAAGAAATACAAGTGCCTAAATCCCAATTAATATAGGATATAATTTTATTCCCCAATATACAATCCTACATCCAACAACATATAAAAGAAAAAATTTCTCCCCTCTGTATATGGTTCAGACCTTCCTTGGGAGTTTTTCTTTTAATAACTACTTATGGATCGATTCCTTCAATCATATGATACATAGTGAGACTTAGATCTCGTATCCTGGGTCCAATCACTCTATGGATAGAAAATAATTACCCCTCTATGTATTGGTCAGAAATGTACATATCTTTTTTAGTATATGAACTATGTGTGGTTTGATTCAAATTACTATAAGGATATGTACTAACTTCATGTATCCAATCCTAGGTTGATGTCATATAAATAGAAATAATCCCCCATTAAAATATAATCCAGAGCTATGTGAGAGAGTTTTCCATTAATGAACTATGTGTGTCCTAATTCCTATTACATTAGGATTCATTGTGAATCCTAGATCTATTATTCAGGGTCTAGCTACAACATGAAAAAAATAACCCCCCCCCCCTTGGGTATTATTTAGCCTAGTGTGGATTGTTTTCTACTCCAGAAATATGTTTGAATTGATTCCTATTATCATAGGATACATAGTGACACTGAGGAATTCAATATTATAATGATACAAATCAATAAAATATTTCCCTCCCCGTGCATAGGTCATAATTTTATAGGGAAATTTCAAACTAGAACAAAATGTGTATTGATAACTATTAATATAGGATACGTAGTTAAACTCATATCTAAAATCATGGATCTAGTCAAAAAATATATAATGATAAAAAATCACCCATGCATATAGGAGGGACCTAAGAAGGTATCTATCAGATAAGTATATGTGGAATCATTTAATCAATCATAATATATGTAGAAATACATGGACCCTCCATAACAAGTTCATCCAAGGGATTAATGAACTCATCCATATCCCCAATAAATGAGCTAGATCAATATAGAGGGTTCTTCTTTAAATGAGCTCATTATGAAATAATTCCTTCCCTTAAAATATGCATGGGTAAACCCATGAATCCCAGCAATAAAAATTGAATATACCCATCATTAAAGGTCTATAAATATTATAAACATGATATTAATATGTACATGAAAGATATATGAATGACTTGATTTTGAATGGGATAAATTTGATTACAAAGATCCAAAAAATTGGATTTCCATAAATAAGAATGATCATTGATAAAAAAATTTTCCCACATAAGAATTCCATTGACCAATGTAATTTTCCCCAATGATATCTTTCAAAATTTCAAGATAGCTCATATGTTCTTATTGTATGACGTTAGACTACAAGGTTAAAAAATTTCCCCTGACATTAAACTACATGAATGACACATCCCCCTAAATGAAATTAAAATGTATAGAATATCACCCATCATTATTCCTTATCAAAATAACAGTAAGATCACAAAAATTGTTAAATAGAGTACACGGTTCTTACATTATATTTTAAGCCCCACAAACAACAAATCACACTTCACGTATTAATCCTAATGGGTTATGTCCAACCATTAAAATCTACTGTATTGAAGGAGTGATATCTATACATTTATCTATGATATATATTAAACGAAATAAGGTGTATTATCCCACGATCTAGATGCATTAGTTTCTTTTAGGAAGGGTCATTTAATCATTGAGATCCCTAAAATCATCATAGTGGAGCTCATCTCATTAGAGTTACCCATTATCATTTTAATCCTGATTGTCCCATATCATTACACATGATCCAAGAACCGTGATCCATTATTTATAACATTACCATATTTGACTAAATGGAAGTTGGATTAATATTAACACTGGTTATCATAAAAATATTGTTGTGTAGAACTCTCCTTATATTAGTTCCATGTGCATCATGAACATGAACATGAAGCAAATTGATCAACGATTTACGACCATAATCTTTACCCTTTGATAGTCCAAATTACAAGACCCTAATCTTGTAGTGAATGTGACATAAAACATTTAAAGATGAAAACATATGAAGTATGGCCAGAGAAAAATTCATTTATCCTCTCACAAAACTCTTCATATTTACAGTTTAAGAAAATGTTATTTCAAAAATAAACAATGAATAATGATCAAGGGGAACGCTTTTGGCCCTATGAAAAGTATATCTATGCTCTCTTGAACCAATAGAATAGGAAAAATTTAGATTAATTATTATTAAAAACTCCTCAAAAAATAAGGTATTTACTATATAGTGATGAAAACGTTAGTGTGATAAAAATCTTCTTGAATATTATGTGTTCCATAAGACACCTTAATTTCTATGAAGTGTGAGCTGACATAACCAATTCCTTGGTTTCTATCATTATCTTTGAAGCCCACGGACCATGGTCTCTATTTCTCTTGGTTCTTATAGACAGAAAACTAGTAACTGGATGTGGATAATCCAACAATACCCAATCAAAATTCACTATAGAATTGAAAAACTACCAACGGGCTTATTCATAGAGAATTCATGATCCCAGAGTATATTCCCCTTAAATCTAGGAGTTATGGTCTTGACTATATTGAATATAGGCTAACTCCATTAACAATGGTTTACTTATACACACCAGGTTTGACCACTAGTTAACTTATATATTCTTATACCATGATTTACAATCCATATGACCAGACTATTCAAGTTAATTTGATATCATTTACATAATTCACCATACATTATACCCATTATCAATTTTGGTATGAAAAAGTCAATTAATGAACCTTTTGAAGGACCATACCATGTGAATGAAAAGAAAATAATGTAGGGACATAGTTTCTTAACATGTAATTAAACTACCAAAAGGTGCTATAAACTTTTTTCGATAGCCTTATTCCCACTTCTCATTTTATTATACAAATTTTTTAATCATCAAAAATATTGTATATACTAAGGAGAATAATGGGAACCCCTATACTTGACCATTCATGTTTGGAATATTGGATCATACCTAAGTGTCTTTGACCCACCAACAATATGTGTCTCCCTATTGGATGAAAGGACCTATAATCCTCATGATCCTCTACAAACCCATGGAATTAATCATCACATTTGTAGGTTTTTTAGTCATACCTAAAATGTATTCCCTATTCCATATTCATCATTAATAACTTTTGTCTTATGAATTACATAAACCATATTCCAACAATTCTAGTTGACTAAACATCCCTAATATTATATCATACATAACACATAACCATAAATATGATGTAGGGTTCCTAAACAAGTCATGATAAACCATTCAACATATTTTCTACAATTTTGAATCATTCCACAATCCTTCATGAATATTCATTCCCCCAAATATCAATTAATAATATAGCATATCAGAACCCATAGTGAACAACCATTATTCTTAATATAGGTTGTCATAAACCTTTAGGGACACTCGTTCTTCAAGATGTAGGGTTTCATAATCCTTTATGAATACCCATCCTTCATAAACAATAGTAGGTGGTCTTAGTTAATATCCATTAAACTACATCAAATGGATTTCTGATCGTGATGATCATAAAATTAAACAATACATAATATAATATAGATGTACATGTACTATATTTCATAAACAATATAATTTTCAAGACGCTACGAAACAAATTGAAAATGTCAGAGTGGTTTCAAATATGGGAGCTCAAAATGGGATCCTTGGGAAAATTCAAATTCTCTACTCATTATAAGTCTACTTTCTCTAATCTTGGAAATAAGGATCATTTATTAAATGGGTAATTCATAAAACATATCAATTTGAAATCCATAAAAGGGAAGCCAAAGAAAAGACCTTGCTCCTACCCACTAATCCACCCCAAATATAAAATATAGGAAAAATACTGGTAAATAAATAAAATTAAGAATATAAAATTCCTATAGGTATCATTATTTTTCCCAAGAAAAAAATGAATCTCGTCCCATTATTCACCCTAAATTATGAAGAAATTAGTGTTTCATCCATTAAATACATATTATTCACCAAAATTATCCTTTCTAAACAAGGCAATACTCGGAAAACATGAAATTATTTTTTAGTGATAAATCTCAGGGTGGTATAAATTCATAAAAAATTCTCAAGATATATATTTTGTGAATTTGGTATTAAAATCTAGGATTTTTTACTTGGAATTATACAACCAATGGGAATCTATGATGATCTACATAATATCAAGTTATTGAAATATTATACACATCATGAATAAAATAATGATAAAAAATGAGGAGTATATTTTAAACTATTTAGTTATCTGTAATGTGAAAATAAATAGGATTCTCTATATTCTAAAGTATATTCTATTGTTTCAAAAAAGAGGAAAAAATTTATATTCCCATATCTAGATAATAAAAAATGATTAGTTATATTTTTTAAATCCTTCAAATTTATCTGAGAGGTATAAATTGAGTGATAATGTGTTATACACGACATTTTTTTAATACCACCAAATGATGAATAGTATAAATTAATCTGGAAAACTCGTTATCTCATTTAAGAGAAGTTTCTAATAAAAATGAAGATTTCATAAGTCAAAATCATTCTCTTACCATCCATACAATTTATTCTAAATATTTTTTTAATAAATATATATATATAAGCATGTGGATAAGTAACTTTTTGATTCCTCTGCTCATGAACCTCCAAATATTCTATTATTGACTAGGTCAGAGAACATTGTTAAGCTAAGATGCCTTGGTAATTATCACTATTGGATGGTTTTTTGGATGATTTTAATCATCAGAATGATGTTATATAATGTCTAAAAATCAATGATCCCTTACAGAAATCATGGTAGAGTTGGAAAAGATGTTACCCTTATCCAGGAAACACCTCCACAAAAGTCTTAGTGATTAGGGTATATATTTTGGCCCAAAGTGACTTTCATGGTACTCAGTTCTCGACATCCATTTAGGTGGGTATGTATGAAATAGTAATAGATTACATGAAATACATAGAAATGAAATTATTGAATGACGTATGGGTATTTTTGATAATGAAATAATAGATGAGGTCTTATGAACTCTCGTATCAATTAGTGTATATTTGGTCGTTGGTATCATTCGTTGAACCCCAAAATCGAACTTTTCCCCACTAATGGGATGTTTTTCATCATGAATATACCATTTCCATGTAGGATCAACCATGAACTCAATCCACCACATTTGAACCATATATAAGGGGTTTAGTGAACCACAAGGCTTTTCCACATGATGGACCAGTAAATTAAATACACCATTTGGGTAATCTTCCACACAAGAATTGGGATAGTCCTATGAAAAGAATATTGGGGAATGAAAATGTGGAAAAATAATCTAAACATTTGTATCTTCACACACCAACATGAGCCAAAATTTTAAAATAAAAATTGAATATCATTTATCTCATATAATATATGAGGTAAAATGGGAAGTCATCTAAATACATCCAAACATTCAAGAAAACCAGTCAAGGTAATTTGTCTTGTAGATAATCGGATCGTCCATGTGAGCTTCAGGATCTCCATACCAAATATCTATTTTTTGTAACTAGTCTTTGAGAGATCTAGTGAATCACATCACCCATATAAAGCATATTTAAGAGGGAGTACAATAAATAAATGTGTAATATGGATAACATCCCGTGAATCACGTCACCCATATAAGGTTTCACAATTGCATGAACCGTTACCAGAATCGAAAACCATGTGACGTAGTAACCACTCATGATTGTTAAAACATCTTTTGATACTCATAATCACATCCCCATATTGTGGTTATTAGATTCAATAAAAGATCATGTGATCAAAGAATAATTAAATTTTACACCACATTATGTATGTGAGATGATCCTATAATCAAAGACATGAAGTAAAAGATTAGGAAATTAAAAATTAATATATCATTGATAAATTATGTAAAGAAGTCATGTGGTGCGATCATGATATTTAATATCATTATGTGGTTATTGAAAAGTGTTTTTTATGTGGAAATCTTGAGAATTAGGAACATGAGGCCGGAGGTTGTATGATTTCTTGATGTTTGAGACACTACTAGAATGAGAGGCTCCCTTAATCCCCAATTTATATGGTTCCCCACCAGATTCCAATGGTAATATGGATGACCAATAACCACTTGGAAAATAATTTACTTAAATCTTTAAGGACTGAAGTGGGTATCTACTCTCAATAGAACCAAGTCATTTCCCATACAGACTTCACTCTTGAGGGGGGGGGGGGGGGGTTGATGCCCACCAAATGACAATTAGGTGTTCTAGGATCAATGAAATGTCCTAAAATATGTATTATTTTCACTACAAGATACATGGAGAATCATAATGGCTACATGAAGATCATGTGGCTAGGTAACACATATTGTTTGACACCAAGGATTTAAATAAATGTAATAACCTTCAGAACATCACATGAATGGGTCATGAGCATCACATGCTATGTTCAAGATCTTGTGACAACCATTCTAAAATCCCTCATAATCTTGAGAATGCTCTCAGAAAAGCATGGATGATCATGAAAAAGATAAAATATGAAATCTTTTGATCAACCGACATTTCAACCAAAAAAAATTTGAGAATAATAAAAACCCAAATTTTAAATAAAGATGAAAATAGTGGAGGATTCTGGATATCACATTTACATTGATTTTCACATGAATGGATCATATGAATCTGGTGATTAGTTCATTAATTACATGAGATACATAGAAAAATTTCAGTCCGTCCACATGAGATTCATTGGGTATGTCACGTTCCTCATGAAATATCCTTCAGAAACATCCATTTGATCACACACTTATCATCATAAAAGAAAGTCAAATTCCCATGAATGTGATCTCACTTTTTCATTAGATCTAGCTTAGATCATGAGATGTAACACAAACAAAAAAAGAAACTATATATGACAATTATCACATTCCATCATGAAATGAATAATTTTTCATGTGATGCACCAATGACAAGAAGATTTAACATCAATTGTAATTCCCAAAATGTAACAAAGGATACAATATTGACAGTGTTATTCCATGTTAGTCACCCCATAGGAAGGAGTTGTAAAATAATGAATAAAATCTACCAAAGGTGTAAGCTTCATGCATGGAATAGATACAATTTTTTTCATGTGAATTCCACTTGAATGTCCAACTCGATCTCATGAATGAACCTAGACCAGTATCCCTCAAACATTTAAATGCGACGTTGACATTTGTCCTAGCCTTGCAACGAATCCAGGACATCCCAGCCAGATCATGTGAATGATATTTCACATTTTGACATGATCATGTGAAACCCCTTTATAAATCCATGGATCTATTAAGTATTATTATGAAAAAGAGTTTTAATTTCCATTTATTATCATTTAACATAATGATGAAACCATGAATGAACAATGGAAGGTTCATGAAATGTGTATAATTTTATTCACCATCCATTGGATTAATAGCATATCTACAATATATGTAACATGAAAGGTGGTGTAGAACTAGGGATACTAGGCCAATAAATTTCATCAAATCGACATAGAATGTATTGAATGGAAGACCTATGAGAGCATGGAAGTTAGATAATACTTTCCATAGTGGAAATCCATAAAATTTCAAGGGTCTACCACTTGGGAAAACCGAGTGAAATAAATAATGGATGATTTGGAATATATATATATATATATTTATGCTTCACATGATCACCCCATTGATCAGATGAATGTCTTTCGATGCACCAACAAGATATGAAAAGTATTTTACACATGTTGACTTGGTCAGATGAAATATCAATGGGATAATGCATGAAAACATTATGTAATATATGAAATAGAGGATTAAAAACATGGTGTATTTATACAAATATCCAAGTGTTTATTTTAATGACAGGGCATTATTAGCTTCACATGACCAATTGAGATCATTTAAAAATAGTCCAATTTGAATGTCTTGATAACACGACTCCATTGGAAAAGACTAAATCGGTAACTAGAAGTCATTTTGAAATGATACCCAAGTCATGAAATAGATATAAGAAATGTAATTTTTTCTTATAATTCCTCTGTACATGCCATCTAGATCTTGAAACATCATTTTTACAAATCATCCATAATCATGTGACACACCAAGATGTGTCTTTGTTTCTCATGCATGGACCATCAAACGTGTCAGCCAAGTCATTCTGTAGTCCTTTGTATATTTCAATCATATCAAATAGAGGACGTATGAAATGTTTTCCTTAGTCACTAGTAGTTCCTTCGAACAATCCATCCTTTTAAGAAATACATTTATATCATGTTATACAGATCATCAAGACATGTAATACGAGAACTCAGAATATTCCAACCATATCAAGAAAACACAATCCCACATGTAAATCCTGTAAAGAAGATACCTCATGAAATTATAACCTTGTCCAATAGAAAAACTTATATATACACCTTTTTAAACAGTATGGAATCCAATTCTAGTTATAATTGTGAAACACAGGACTTATACATAGGACCTGATCTCAATATCAATCACTCCTCTTGGGATTTCCCAATGCATAGTATAGTATCCATATATTATGAGTCTAATAACATGTTATCGCTTTTTATTATTAGTTTTGGATACCTAGAACAAACATTTTTTTAATTTCTAAAATACTTTAATCATTGTTTTCGATATTAATAAAAAACATGCCAGAATATGATTTTTCTTATGCATAACATAGTATGTGATAATGTCCTAAGTAGTTGTCTCATTAAAAGGTCATAACAATTACAGACAATGATGAGAACACATAAGTTCTATGAAACTATTCTAAAATACTTTTTCAATAGTTGTATGATATAATTTTAGGGACAGAAATGATACATCCAATAAGGGGAGGATGATAATAGGAATTTGAGGCACATTCTTGTGGTGTACGCCTTTGGTAATATCCAATGTAGGATATTTAGAGAAGGAGATCACCAGTATGAAATCTACATTTAGTTGTGTCCTTAGATGTTATTATATACAAAAGTTTTTATGGATATTTAGACATTATGATTATTATTAATGAGTATTATGAGTTCCATACTATGATGTATTGATGAAAACTGTGGGTTAAAATGTTTGTAGTGAGGTTAGATACATTGGGTGCATCACGAGTAATATTTCATTAATGAATAATGAATGAATATATTATTACGTTATGTTATTTAATAGAATTTGATATCTCAAGACCTTTTTTTAAAATTATATAGACTTAATAAATAGATGGCCATGGTTTTCTATTGGGAAGTTCAATTTTTTGGAAGTCTGTAAAAGATAAACTAATCACATAGGATGATGTCACTGACAAGCAACCTTCTTGATTTGAGATACCATGTTAAAGGGATTATATTACAATGTAAGATCTTGTATGAGGTTTTATGTCATTTTTCCATTATATTATTTTTTTATGTGTTCCTTTTCATGTTGTTATATGAAAAACATTGTCTATAAGATGGTTCACCTAATTTCATTGTGAAAGAGGCCTAGAGTACCACACACTAAGTGTATCTAGAATCATAGTTAAATAATACTATTATTATTGATTTTAGTAAAAAATTAAAAAATATTTTCACACACAAGGATTAATAATTATTTATGTTTTCATGGTCAAAAATATACCGGCACAAGTCATTCGAGAGAATATAATCTGAGATGAATATTTAATAAATATTTATTTTCTCTTTAGTGAATATAATATTTATTTATTTATTGGATAATAATGAGATTATTTTTATTTAATAATTAAATATTAATTATTCAAGGACGGATGCATATATGGTGGAATAGAAGACTGAGTTTAATGGTTCAGTGAGAAATAACAAATATTGAATATTATTTCATTAAATAATATTTAATTCCTATTAAATTTTAAGTGCATGTCAAGAAGTAACAGTATTATTATTATTATACGACACAGGGTTACATTGGGATAAAATAAATATTAAAGGGAAATTTTATAATTATTTATTATAAACCATAGAATCATATAAACCCAATTTTATTATTTTTTAAGAGAACCAATTCATTTGGTCAGGTTGTGCAAATCAAATTTGCAGAACCCTTCCAATCCATCAGGATCACCCTTCATCAAGAATGCTCCCATGATTGGATTGTGATCTTCCTCCACCTCCCACTCTAATGTAAAGAGCCATCAAGGATAATTCTTTGGAAGCAGTTCACGTTGGGATCAAAGGTGGAGATTGAATGTGATAGGATCTGTCATGATAGCAATTAGAAATTCCAATGACATCATTAAATTATTTTGGGAATACATGTGGATCAACATAACTAGTAACATTCTCTTTATTCCTACAACTCAATGAGGATATAATGAATATAAGTTTTTAGATACATCAATGATGAATGAATTCCAAAAATTTAATTATTTAATTGATTTAATTAATTATAAATAATATTTTATGATATTCTATATGTTTGTGACATTATATTTCTTGTCTATTTTATATGATTCAATTTCATATATCATGACATCTATTGTTGTGTAAATATTTTATTGATCGCCAATCATGAAAAAAATAAAATTTGGGAATGATCCATCACACACATACACTATTATTTGAAACTACAAGTGGTATCAAAGAGGTCATATAAATATTTATAATTATTTAAAAAAAATTGATTGGTTAAGCATTTTTCATTTAGTTTTGAATTAATGTTTAATCATTCATTTAATATGAGTTCTGATATATACTTCTTCCTCCTTAGTTTCTCATAGATCTAATCAAAAGTATTAATTTTATGAATGAAATTAAATAAAATAACTCATTCAGATATTGAAAGGATTCGAGATAGATAATATAGGATTAAATGTCCAGTAACCAGGGTTACATGCTATGTACATATATTGAATGCACTAGTAATTAATTCATAATTTATATGAACCGTTAGAATTGATGATATGTGGTTCATTTATTTCCAACACTATGTGTTGACCATGCCATCATCATGAATGTTTAGTTGGAGTATATGTCATGTTTCCCATGTTCATGGCATGTAGTATTTTACGTCATAGATGTACCATGTAGTTCCTTACAAGGACTACCTAACAGGGGTTCATGTAACATGGTGACCCCACACACTATTTTCCATTATACAACACATTTACTACAGTTTTTTCATCTACAATTTAATCACTGAGTCAACTGGTGTGTGCCATTGATATACTGTGAGAGAAATAGAGACCATGTATCTCACATGTGCAGAACATGTACTTATACCTACTTAGACAAAATGAAAATTGTTTTAATAAACATATTAAACCTTCTGAACCCTTCATTTGGTGTGGACATTAAGTTGATAGAACATTCAATTTGATGGTTTTTAGAATATATATAAATTTTATATTAATTTCATCAAAACTTTTAAATCTACTTTTCAAGTGTGAGTAGTATTATTGAAATTACACTACGTTCGATGACGTATAACATGTCCCATAAAAATTTCAATTTTTTAATTCATTGATTTAATTGTACACATCATGAAATTACATTATATGTTATGCATGCCATATGTCACATGACTAAATTTTATTCGATTATAATACATGATTGGTATATTCAGATGGCTATTCCCGGGCTTGCCTCTAAATAATATTTATGTAAAATGTTAATTTTAAATAAATATATTTAATTTGTCAAAAATTATGATGGATGATATTCTCATTGAAATTTGGTTTGGAATTATGATACAATAATTGATTTATTAAATAATTTAATTATTTGATTCAAGAATGATTTATCTCAAATATGAATTATTAATAATTTAATGAAAGTTTTATTAAATGATTAATCTATTGCATGGATGTGGATGATCATGATAATATACCTAAAAATTTTATGTGATTGGATTCATTTAATTTATTATTAAACTAAATTGTAAACCTAACTTCCTTTTATCCTCTTATTGTGTAAATTCTTGTCAGCTCATGGTTTCATTTAATTAAACCCTTATTCGATCACAAATTTGTGAGTAAAATCATATGTGATGGATGGAGATCCCAACATAGTGGAGGTGGTTCAAGTTTGGAGTCGAGGAGAAGCTAATCCCAAAGATATTTATTGGTGGATAGGTGGAAAACTGTAACATGAACCGTAATTGGATCAAAGTGTTTTTCCCTAGGTCAACAGTTAGTTTATAAACAACTCGATAAAAAATCATTAGTAAAATCTCATGATCATAAAACTTATATTTTTTATTTCTATCAAGTTTCATGTCTATATAATTATATATGTTTTTACATGATCGCATCAATTAATAAAATTAGCAATCATTCAAGATAGAATTAAAATAATTTGGATTGTGAAAAAATATTATATTAGACAAGGATAATAAATTCAGTAAATCCAGATAATATTAATATTCATGAGATACATATTATAATTGTATATTAACGTATAAAATATAAAACCACTCAATTATAAATACTAAGTCGGTATAGCCATCCATTCCTTTCATTTATGATCAAACCACAGTTCAAATTGCTTGGTCATCCAATGATGGGGTGCATTAAATTATTGGAGAATTATAACATGATTTTTATGGTGGAAATAACTTAGTTCACATCAAGGGTAGACTTCCAATGATGGAATTGTAATAACTAATATTCAAGGGTTTATGGAATCGAATTATAGAATTTTTGGATTGGGGAGTCCACTCAATAAATCTGGTAACAATGAGTTAATGAAGATGGAATTTTGAATTCCAACATAAAACAATTATAGTTTCCTGGCCATCCAAAGATGGGATAATGTGAAGGGGAATATGGACCCTTATAAATAGAATTTCCATGTAAAAAGGCATTCTAAATTCAATTATGAGGGTTATTGGGTTTCAATAAAATAGTGGGAGATTAATAAATATAATACTATTTTTTTGTCTAAATTGTATCAGATTAGGTAGTAAATTTTTTTATGTTATTTATATAAACATAAATAAAAATACTTCAAATATATCATTGTGTTCCATACATAATAATGATAAATTTCTCACTGAAAATAATTTCTAGGAATGTAAAATACACTTATTCATTATTATTCACCAGGAAAAGAAATTAAATGTGTTGGAAAAACCTCTCCATAATTCACTAGGTAATGAGGCATGTTATGAATATTTATCACTATATGATAAATATTTTAAGGATTCCACATATGTTCAATGGTTCATGATATCATCCATGACCTGTGATATTTGGAACAAACATGATGAAATAGATAGATATAGCATGATGTCTCACCTTAGGAATTATATTAAGAACAGGTGGGAGAAGTGAGGTATTAGATCTCGAATTCAGAGTTGATAACTCATCTTGGAGGGTCAGTGCTAGCTGGGGATCATGTATCCATTCATATTAGCTACATTGATCACATAGACATCTCAGGGATTAAATTTATAGATTATCTTTTCATAGATATAATAAATTCATCCCTACAAAATACATTCTATTGTTTTATTGTAAATTTAATTATGAGAAATAATGAGATGAGTCTTTCAATAAAACTTAATTTTATTATTCAAGTGGATAAGATCGTGGTTCATGATAAACCAATTGTACTTATGGTGAATTAGAAAAGGAATAACAATGTGAAGTGTCCCATGAATCACCAAAATTATAATGACTCGATAAAAATACTTCCATGATAAGTAATATCTAGAGGCAGGGAAAGGAAAGTGAGGTAATATGTTTTTCATGTGCAAAGTCAAACCACATGAAGAGTAACTCCACCTAGATGAAAGGGGAATATTAATGTTCATTAATTATTGAGTGTAATATTTCAATATCTATAGATTTGGTATTAGATATAGCTTGTGGTTATTACATCTATATAAAAATTCTAAAACGTGGTAGACTATGAATGATTTATAGAGAATAAGTGAATTTGACAGCTGAAAATGGTGTGAGGATGGTTGCTCTGGGAATTGGTGATTACCACATTAAATTTCCAATGATTTTGGTTTTTTAATGAATTTTTATTATGTTCCAATGGTTACTAGGAACATAATTTCTATATATTTCTTAGATAAAGATGACTTTAATTTCATGTTTTGAAGTAATTTTTTTATTTAATAGAGAGTACATTTGTTACGGTATGACACATTTAAATAATGATATTTATGTATTAAATTAAGAAAACAAGTGTCGGAAAATTATAATGAATCATGTTAAAATTAATAATATAACACCAATTTATGGAATCACTTTCATCGACCTATAAATGAGAAGCATTTGAAAATTATCTTCCAAGATGGTTACTTATAATATTTTGAGAAATTCCAACATTAATTTTGTAATTCAGGTATATAAATAAAAATGATCTATATGAAATTTGGTGGATAGCGTAAAAGATCCAAAATTCTTTTAGAATTGGTATACAATGATGTGGGTTGACACTTTATAGCACAATCTAGATGTGGGTATTCATATAAGATAATATTTAACAATGTCTTGATTAGATATGGTTATGTGAACTTGATGTGGTGGAAGATTAATTCCTTTATGAAATTAAAATAATTTATGAATGAATTATAGAATAAAAATTGAAAGAATATATTGATGTGTTGATCATACTGTGGTGGTTAATATCATAAACAAATGATTATCGAAATTCTGTAGGAGTTTTGGATGATATATCAACTATCCCTACTAGAAATAACATAATGAAACCATGTTATTGAAAGGATGAATCATAGATTTTTACACATGGTATGGTATATGATGAATCTCTAAGATAATCAATTATACATTTGGGGTGATGTATTGCAAACTACGACATAATAATTAAATAGAGTACAAGATAATGTGTAATATGGAATTACATTAGTGTTATGGTGTGTAATGAAAACTGTTTTGTTGCATACATGTATATGGGGGTCAAAAAATTATGATAAGGCCTTCATAAGAAAAAAACAATCCACAAGGCACAAACACAATATTTTTTGGGTATCCCAAGGAATAATTTGATACTACCCATCAACCCCCATGGAAAGAAGTGAATGTCCCAAAAAATATGCCTTTAAAGTGAGGAAGAACACCGCATAATGAATTATGGTAGAAATATTGAAATATATGATGCTGATGTTAAGGATACACAATATTTGATATTGGGAATGATTCTATGGGTCCCCATAGAAGATGTATATTCTGAAACACAAGTACTTGGTAGGTGTGCAAGAGAGGTAAGACCACTTGAGAGATATTATTTTACAGTAAAAAAATGGTGACTCGTTATTGGTTGAAAATGATGACTATATCTCATAAAAAATTGAATTTGTGATCTTGAAAGATACAATATGGAATGAAGATAATAACTTTGAAAATAATTATATGTATCTAAACCAGGTTTGTTTTCAAGATGATGCACCAACTGATTTATATCATTTAGGGTCAAAATGGGTATCTATGATAAATATATATATATATAATATAAATGAAATACCAATAAAGTAAGGTTAGTGGATAAATAGTTTAAAAAAATTAATGAATTTACTGATGAAATCATTTCCCCATTTCCCATGTTTAAATCCATCATAATCCCTTGTTCTATTGAATCTTACCAAGAATATGAAATTTGAATGAAGGAAATAAAATTTATTTCTTTAATGGGAAAATTAAAGAAGATGTCTATATAAAAACCCCTAAAGGGTTTGGGAATCCAGGTAATGCTAAAAGGATTTTCAAGTAGCATATATCCATTTTTTGATTGAATCAAGCTTCCAGGTCATGGAACATTTGATTCTATGAATCCATAAAATAATTTTTTTTTCAATAAAAATAAATTTTATTGTTTCTGATGCTTTTGTCGGGGCGTGCACACATCTGTCATGTGGAGGACGTGCTGATGTTGCCCCATATTCCTGCTTTCCAATGTTGAGAGGCATCCGTTCCGTAATTAGGGATTTTTGCTACATAATCGAAATAGGATGATGGGATGTTGATTTTTCCTTCTGTGGATTCCTCCTCGAAGCTCGTTACCTAGTTTGTGCCTCCCTCATAGAATTAAGACATTTTTCGTGAAACTCTTCCCAGCACCATATCTTCATGGACACCAGTTAATTATGATGCTTCCGTCAGGACATTCCAAAGGGTCCAGTCATGGAAGAAACCGTCAGTTAGGGGAGTAGTCACATTGGGAATCACTGGAGTGTCTGGACACTAGGTATTAGTGTGTCTGTCTACTATCCCTTATTATACAGTTTCTCGACGGCACAGAAGCCCAAGGAATCCCAAATCAAATGTAGGTAATCTCATGACATGGGAATGTATCTGAGGTTTTCCTCATCATCCTATGTTTAACACAGGGTTTACAACACAAGTTTAACATCCAGCAGAGATGGATCAGGCCAATTATAACACTTACTAGAGTGTATCATATGGAGGAACCCCCTGGAGGAAACACTGATATTGGGGCCAACATGTGGGTGGCTTCCCGAATTCTGTTAGTGGGAGTAGAGAATGGAGTGGCATGATTCCATCGGGATGTGGTGGCCCGAGTAAGAATCAATATGGATGATGGAGAGTTGAAAGGATTTGATGGGGTGATATGGAACCGTCATGAGGATAACGATGTTTTTGGGCGTGAGACTCGAAGAGACCTCCTTTGTATACCCGTGACAGGGAATCAAAGTCCACGTAGTTCATATGATTACTTCTTACTATCCATTAGGGTTTTTAACTGCTTACTGCTGGATGAGGTTGCAATGGCATACCGCTGATTGAGGTCACGGCGTCATACCACTGGATAGGGTTGTTATGCAGTATGGCAGTGAACCGACATGAAGGAGGACCTGAGGTCCAATAGTGAGGGATTTGAACCTTAGGGAGGCTTCCTACATACCATGCCTTTACATGGATGAATGTCCTCATAGTTCAGGATGGTAGTGTGGGGCTTACACTCTAAGATGCCTAAGGTGTTGCTGAACCAACATGAAGGAGGTTGGAACGACCGGTGTGTTGGGATTGAACCTCTGGGAGGCCTCCTACGTACCTTTCCTTAGCAAGGATCAATGTCTGCGTAGTTCGGAAACGGGGGTGTCAGTGAACCGACATGAAGATGGACCTGGGGTCCAATTGGTGTTGGTCTTGGACCTCATATAGGCTTCTTACATACGATGCCTTGACAAAGATCAAAGTCCTCATAGTTTAGTAAGGTATGGTTCTTACACTCTGAGTAGGCCCAAGGTGTTGGGGGCTTGGTGCACCGACGTGAAGATGATCGGTACCATTGGATGGTGGTGGGTTTGATCCTAGGGGGGGGCTTTCTATGTACCTTTACATTTCAGGAATCAACGACCACATAGTTCATGCGGTGACAATGTGGGGTATACACTCTAGGCTACCCATGATGATGAAGGCCTGGTGCACCGATGCGAAGATGGTTGGGACCAATGGATGATGGTGGGATTGAACCTCTGGGAGGCATCCTCTGTACCTTGACTTGGAAGGGATCAAAGACCATGTAGTTCAGGATGCTGCATGGAGCCTACACTCTAGGTTACCCAGGTTGTTGGTGAACTGGCATGAAGGGGGTCAGAACGACTGGGTGTTGGGCATGAACCTCATGGAGGCTTCCTACATACCCTACCTTGGTTGGGATAAATGTCCATGTAGATCGGTATAGGGGGTGGGTAATACAGTCTAGGCTTCCCAAGATGATGGTGTCAGCATCAGTGCTAACACTAATCCCATGTGAGTCGTGCTCGGTGTGAGAAACAATAGGCAGCATAGACCTAAAGATCACATCTCAAAAGGTGAGTTCATGGGATGTAGAGTGGGGCTTACGCGTGGAGCGGCCCAGGGAGAGAGAGATTGGGTCTTACACTAGGATGGAGGCCCATGTGCCACTATGTAGCGGCAATGGTGGATGGGGCTTACGCAAGGATGCTGCCCTGGGAGAGAGAGATTGGGACTTACTCCAAGATGGAAGCCCATGGTGACAAAACACAGTGGGAGAGGGATTTGGTACAGATGAAAGGAGAATAATTGTTTCCCACCATGTGCTTCACTGGTCCGGGGGACTGAAGATGAAAGGAGGAGCAGATATGTTTCCTCCTGTAAGGAAAGCTATGGGCTTATGCCATGGTGGCTTCCCTTTCCCCGCATATTTATTCCACTCCAATAAGGAGGATATCATCCCCTGTGAGGGGTGATACCATCCCCGGGGAGAAGAGTGGGAATGGATAATGTCCAAGGCGGGGGGCCATGCGTGCGTGGCATGGGGAAAGTTCACAGTTTAATGCCATGTGCTGAGGACGATGGTTCTTGGCAGTTTAACATTCTGCATCTTGGACTAGGTGGGTGTTCTCTACACCCCTAGGGCTTATATAACCAGTACCCTCTTCTCCTTGTGGAAGGGAAGTCATCGACAACGCCTTGGAATGGGGGTTTCATGGAATGAAACATTGAGGGGCCCATGCTATCATGGCTATGAGAAGAAGAAATAGCCATTGGCGTGACTATGCAAAGAAGCATGAGGCAAAGAAACATAGTGGGTGGTTTCATCCAGGTGACTCGGAAATCACATCCTACACACCTGGAAGGTTGCACTAAAAAATGGATTTCCAAGAAGAGGAGTTCAAATGAAGAGGCCTTGTGAAGATCTGCTATTTCGCGAGGCAGAGGGCAGTTGCAAAGGGGTGTGCTTCGTGAAGTGGGGTGCATTAGCCTAAGAATAAGGAATATGTGCTCATGGGAGGTGCTTCGCAAAGTGGAAAGGCATTCACGGAGCACTGTCTCATGGAGCAGAGGTTCCTCACAATGCAAGGTGTCAGGAAGCAATGTGCTTCACGCAATACAGTGACCCTTACTTAGCATGGGGATCATGTGTACATGATGGGTGTTTCGTGAAGCATAATTTCTCAATGATGACTTGGGTCCCCTTGGGAATCCCCTTCCTTCACGAATTCCCTCAGTCTTCGCGAAAGGAATACCTCTTAGAAGATGGGATCAAATCAAGACAAGAGGAGGAACTTTGCATAGAAGAAGTACCCTACACAGCTCATGGTTTGCAGAGAAAAAGGGTTCATCGCGATTCAAGAGATGGGAAGTCAAGAGGTATGATTATCTATATTTTGGGCTCCGGGGGAGCCTGGTACTTATAGGCAAGAGGTGCCGCGAAGTGGATCATACACTGCGTGAAGAGGGCCTTGGTTGCTTCGCGGTGGGTTGCGAACGTCAAATGAGTTCTTATAGCATCCCTCCTCCTTCCTTCGCAGTAGGCTCAAGAACATAAAATGCATTCGCAGAGCAGCCCTCCTTTATTTTTTGGTGGGCTCATGAACGTCGAATCTGTTCACAGAGCGGTCTTCCTCTGTGCTTCGTGACGGCCACGGTGCCGGGGGCCTCCACGAAGTGGCATCGTGAGGCCATCAATGGGGCCTTCTTTTGGATTTATTCTCTATCATGAAAATTGGTGCCTATAAATTCCCCCCCTATGACTTGGATCCGCAGAGAGTTCAAGGGTCGATGTATGAGGGTAATCACCCAAATCCTCATCAATTAGCGATGATGGTCCGTGAATAGGGCTCGTGAGGTGGATAGGAGATGTGTGGGTCGAGCGCGCCATGAAGATCAGCATGTACTAGACGCACCACGAAGCTCCATAGGTTGTCTCCTATAAATAGGGAGACTCCGTCTCTTTTGTCCATTCCTTTCTCCATGAATTTTTTCTTTTATGCTCTCAATTCATGTAGCTCCGCGTACTCCATGATTGCTCTCTGCAAATTGATTCCTCGTGCTGCACAACGAGTCCTCGACTCCGTGTTTGTGCTCCGCGATCCGTTGCTTGAATGCCTAGGTAGTGGTTGGTGAAAAACCATCACCAAGAGTCTATGTGATCACGCTCTGTGGTCGAGATTTGCAAACCTTCCTGTAAATCATCCACATTCCAGACCTGAATGGACCACCAAGAAGCTTCCCAAGGGGTGCTTGCTAATGCCGCCAGAAGGGATGAAATGGCGAACAGTCTGGTGCTAGGAGAGTGGGTATGTAGCCACTCAGACCACTGTTCTTTGGTAGAGATGGTATTAGAGATCCAGAAGAAATACCCTTTGTGTAGGATGTTACCCTTATATGGATTCGGGTTGAGGGACAATGTCTTCATCCCCGAAGAAAGTAGGGACGATCTAGCTTACTTGTTCGGAAGCACGTCGTGCAAGCGCCGATGGTTCAGGGCGGTCGACGGCCATGCCCGAGAGGAATTTAAGCCTATCATTGGTGACTACTTATAAAACAATCTAAAAAATGTTTATGGAAAGGAATTGCAGCACGAGACGTCTCCTCCTCTATACCAAACTATCTTCAAGGTGGCACTGGGGAACCTGAAGAAGGGGTGGTCCGAGGAATGGGACCTACGCCAAGGCGACAACTTCATAGATGATTGGGCATGTGCCTACTGGGTATGCACATCATGTGAGGAATTCAGGGTGAAGCTGAGAAGAGTGGTCCTATATGAGGCAGCTTGGGCATCCCAATTCCACATCTACCCGCTGAAGAAGCTAATGCCGGAGCTGTTGAGCTGATGGTCACCAAGGACCAATACTCTCCACCTGCATGATGGGGAG
This sequence comes from Viscum album, assembly GCA_963277665.1. Classification (NCBI taxonomy): domain Eukaryota; kingdom Viridiplantae; phylum Streptophyta; class Magnoliopsida; order Santalales; family Viscaceae; genus Viscum; species Viscum album. Next base: position 632,951,216 of record OY728121.1, read on the forward strand.
GTCAACATCAGATTATGGTATGTGCATTAGATCTCGAGGGTCCTGATATAAGGGGTGATGTAAAATGAATTCCTCCATGTTATGGGTGCATGGGAGGATCCAAAGTAGATGTATCTTCTAGCAATGGCATTGATAGAGCTCGTTCCAGGAGAGGATAAGGCAGTAGTGATGGATGTCTACTTCAATCATTTGTTCAAAAAGTCTCTGAACTTCCTGGTAGTCCGTCAGTTCCCGATGATACCTCAAACATTCCCAAAGGGGGCCTGAAGTAAGGAAAACTCGTACTGGAGGCTATTGTAGAATATCCAGTGGAAGACCTGGTGGTTCAGTGTCATCACTGAGCAACAACCAATAGTCAGGCTGGTGGCCTTCATCGCAACTCTCATCTGTGGATGGATCCTACCGGTGAGGGATACCAACATGGGAGTGCGACCATGTACATTCATCCTGGCGTCCACATTGGTGATAGGAGGGCATGTCAACATAGGGATCCCAATGCTCACGATGTTATATAAGATGTTGTGGCACATCACTGAGGGGAAGAGTCCACAAAGAGTGTGTGGGACATTCCATCTCCTATACGGGTGGACAGCAGCGCACATCAAGGGGATCTATGATTATCCGAACCAAATTTTGCCTCCAAGGTCGAATAGTCAGCCATCGATCCTAAATATCATGGGGATCATTCCGACCAATCTCGCCGCACCATCGGTTCTGAACCAATTGTTGAGGGCGGAGGAATTCAATTTCCACCAATTTCTGTTGCCGATGGGGGCCTTTACGGATGACGGTCGGGGGACAGAAGATCATCCGACCAACCTCTTGGCCATTCAAGGTGAAATCTTGGTGGCCATAGTGGACCGCATGCACCTATTCCAGCCATACGCCCCACACTGGTTTGCAAGTCAATTCCAGTGCATGTAGAGACGTACCCTGCAGGTCTACCTGGAGGTGCGTTATGAGGATCACCCATGTGTGATGAGGCAGATGTGGCTCCTGTTCACATGGGAAGATGGGAAGATTTGGAATGAACTGCCTCCATCGACCGCTGTCCTCGCGCTAATAAAAGAATAATCCTAGAGCTAGGAGGTGGCCTACCTAAGGGAGAAACTGAAGCGGCCAACCACTATTGTCGGTGATGGTGGGCCTCCCCAACCTCAGGGGCAATGCCAGAAGGTTCCAAGGGCATACCACTTTTGGAGGGCTGTTATAGCAGCGACACCTGCACTAGTTGAGGGGGACATAGTAGTGGCAGATTTGGAAGCGACAGCAGAATCGATGGTCCTAGGAGAATAGAGTCATCCAAAGGGGCGACCACATAAAGGATCATGTAGGATTTCTATCTAGGCCTCAGGTAAATGGTTGATCCATATTGACATGTCGCAAAATGTTGTCTTCCCATATGCCTAGGATATCTGGGAAGTCGACCATCAATTCCCTGGCCCGTCTGAGTTATGTCAGCACCTTAACCACCTCAGGATGGACATTCCAGGGATCAACACTATTAGAGCCAGTATGGTAGTATCCCCCGCGGAGGCGGAGAAATACATATCCAAGATGGAACAATTTATCCACTACCAAGGTTCCCTATAGTCATTGAAATACTGGGATAGGGTGCTGTGGGTCGTACAGTCCCTCCGCAACAGTCAGCTACTGACCTGATGGAACACTTACCTCTACTGGAAGAATCGAATGAGTCCCCCTAGGGATACAAGACCAGTAGAGAGAGTCCAGCTGAGGAGGATGAAGTTGATGATCAGTACTCGGATCTCGAAGATTTCGCGCAGGCCCTCAAGGTAAAATCCCATGTTCCTTCTTCATGGTCTGCTCTTCGGATACTCTGGATTCCCCATCGGCATCTGCAATGTGCAGGATGACCTTGTGCACAAACCTCGTTCTCTCCCCTCAGTGGGTGATGATGCAGGACCATTGGGGTCCACACATATGGCTACATCAACTTCCACGTCTAGCAGGGCTGGGACACTTGAGGTGGCTCCCCAAGAGTCTCCATACCTGCCAACCACATACGGGGGGCCATGTCTCGGGGTTCCAATGACATCCGCCCTAGAGAGAGACGAAGGATTTGACCTCTCTATTTCTTCTCTACCAAATTTACAACTTCCATCCCATGACCACGTAAAATTAAATTCACACCCTACTTTTGGCATGTAGAGTCCTTCAATTGGCCTGGGACGCTGCGGCGATGTTGGTCGGGACTTTAGGTAGCGCCCTTCCCAAGGGCAGGCCATCGATACAAGAGGTGGAAATCCCACCTAACCAAACTGTAGCGCTCCCGATCACTGGAGGGGATGACCGTGGGACAATTCTTGAGGTTATTGAGGTTGGATCTGATGATGAGGATCAATCTCCCAGTTCATGCCCCGCCACGCCTGATCCGATGCAAGATGTGGACCCAGTTGAGTAGTTCCTGGTGTCATTCCTAGGATACGAGCCTTACAATCATGCTAACTGGGATTGGACGACATCTGACAAGGAGGACAAAAAAAATTTCTATCATCGATCGTGGAATCAGATCACACTCTTCATTAATGTCACCCCAATGCACTATGGTTGGATGAGATGGATAGACATCGCTCGCGACTACGCGGAATCTGCTCTGGGGGAGTGGATGCCATGAGCCCCCACATTCTCATCCAAGATATTATGGAGGAAAATATTCGAGAGTATGATCGTGGCCTCAGTTTCGGCTAGGAGCGGAGGAAGGAGGTGAACATCATGAGGCTCTGGAAGACCAAAAACAAGGTTGAATGGTTGCAGGCTGAGGAAAATGAGCATTTCGCTTATCTTAATGCGCAATTAGTGCTCGTCTTGTGGCTGAAAGCCCAGCTGGAAGAGTCCGAAGAGGCAATGAAGCAAGAATATGAGGAGATGGCCATTATCCAGACCGGTGTAGACCAGGCTCGAGTCACAATCGGCGAACTGCTCCCTCTCACGGTCGAGGAGGAGAGGGAGGTAAAAAGGTGGCAGCAACTACTGGACGCCACCTGCCAGAGGGGGGAGAAGCTACAACGCTCCTTTGACGTGGTCAATCCGTCCATGGGGGGTGTCGACCCCCAGGTTCAGTAACAATTACAAACCCTTAAAAGTACATTCATGCTTTAATTATTTAATGTTGTAGCATGCAGGAGTTGCGTTGTTTACATTTTTTTATTGCATCATTGTGATGTTCACAGAGAATCTAGCGATCATTACCTAAGCTCACATTGGTCGAGCCCGATGTGAGAAACAAGGGATGTCCACCTTATCAACCCATACAAACATAGGATTGGAAACCAAGATTTGGGAATCCAGGGTTTGAACAACCGATCTAGATTTTTGGGAGGAAATAGGAGGGACCTGACTAGAGAATGAATCTCTCAGAACAGCTAAATTACCTTTTTCGTAGCATGCTCTTGTGCACGAATGGGGTAATACCAAGGATGCCGAAATCAATCCAAACAGATTTGAATGGGAGGTGTGTGTCATGATACCCGAGATTCAGAACATAGTAGGGGTGGGGTGAAAATAAATAATAACAATTGACCGTATTCAAAACATAGTATTTCGTATTGTATTACCCTACATTGGCGATAGCAAATGAGTGCCGACCGTTGACCATGTTCGAAACATAGGGCCTGACTCAAAATTTCATTCGTTCTTCTTCCATAACATTATCCCAGGATAATAGGGGGGCCGTAGGACGTGAATCTATACTGTTAGGGGGTTCCCATAGACATAAAAGAGTACAAGGGTCCAAATAAGGGGAACTCAAATCATGGAATATGGAGTGATGGGTTATTTGAAAAGAATCCAACACTCTTGAAATTACGCCACCACGGTGGGAGCACATTAGATGGGCGCATCAGTTTGATCATGTATCATTCATTCTTTCAGACATGCCCTCTCCGGTGAGGGGGGCTCTCACTTCCTGATGTCATCTTGGGGAATCCCGAACTTGTTCAGGGAAAAATTGCAGTTACATGGTTCCCCATAAAGGGGTCTAGACTGGGGGCTGGAAATGGGGAGGAACAAGATTTATGATTCCTGGGGCTGGACCCAAGGTGAAATGCCCAGGTTTCCTTACGTATCCCATGTGGATGGGAATCAAGACATACATAGTTCTGGAATCACAGTTTAACTTCATGTGGGATGATGAGATGCCCGGATGCACCGGTGCACATCCTACCAAAACTACTAAGCCCACGTGAGTCATGCTCGATATGGGGATCAAGAAGTAGTGGTGGGACATTCCCGAAATAGGATGCAACATGTTAGGGAGAAGGGACGCTCGGTTAATGTCATCCCAATGATGCTAACCAATCCATGTAGCACACCTAGATGCTTGAGGAAGTAAGGCAGAGTATGTCAGAATTCCTCTTGAATATGTGCAAGTGGAAATGTGTGAATCATGATACTCAAAATCCAGATCACAATAATGGTGGCGTGACGATGGAGGAAAAATGTTGATTGTCATGGAAATTTAGCATCCACATCATGTTAGCCTAGGATTGGGACAGACAAATGAGGGTATACTATTGACCATGTTCGAAACACGGGACATGTATAAAATGTCTTCTGAGATATTTAGGGACGTTATCCCATGAAATTAGGTTAGCTGATGTGGCATGGGACCAGTCCGTTGTGGGGTCCCTTTAGATATGGAAGAGGATGAGGATAAAAATAGAAAGGTCATGAATCTTGGACATGGAATGAGGGGAATTTCCCCATAGAAATTCCACACTTTGGGCTCTTTGTCAAAACACGTCTGAATACGACAACAAGACGTATTAGATAGAAGGCTTCGAGTCCCTTCCCTTAGAGAGGTCTTAGTTTAGGGTCGTATAACACAGACCATGGATGGTAGGAAATGCGGGAGACACTTGGTGGGGTAATATCAAAAACCCAACTTGAATGGGAACCGGGGGGTCTCACCACCATATGTTCCTTGGAGAGATTTTCGGTCGAGGGACTGAAAATGAGAGTTGAGATGGGCCCGAGGCAAGGTGCACAGATGTTCCTACATACCCCATGAGCATGGGGATCATGCTGCACATTGTTCTAAGAGGTGGCATAGTAAGGTGCTAGTGCCTATGATAAATGGAGAGTGAGGGTGTGGCCCTCACACCAATGGAAGTGGTATTTGATAAATCTAGTTGGTCCTTTATGATGAGTGGTTTTTTTGTGAAGAAACATGCCTAGGGTTCCCGACCCTAGTCTTGCCACAATAATCAAGCCATATCAGGAGGTGAAAAATGTAATTGCATGTGACCAGTACAAAACATGGTGTCCCCATGAGTGAAGACATCACAATGTAGTGTCATTTTTCTTCGTGTGGCCAGGACGATAATGTCACTGTTTAGGGTCATGTGATAGGACCAGGAACCATAGTTTAATGTTATTTGGCTCAGACATGATGGAATGAGCACGATGTGATACAATATACCTGAAATGAATGAGGACATAATCCCACACCATACCATACACAATTCCGAGAACGGGGCCTGAATAGAGGTAAGAAGGTAAGGGGCTGGATAAACTAGAAACCAACTGATATGGACACGAAAATGAAACTTTTGTGTGTTCCTACATATCCCATAAGGTTGGGAATCAAGTCACACACAATTATGGGTGAGATCTTAGTTTATGGTCTTACATATTAGACCATGGATGAGTTAAAACCATCTAGTAAGTGCATACTTCAACCTGATCCCTAAGCCCATGTGAGTCAAACTCCGTTTGGTAAACAAGGGAGGAAGATGTTTACTGCAATACTGGGAACGCAGATCAATGGAAAATCAGTACAAAGCCCCGAATGACTCCCTTATTACGGCTATTGTCCTCCTAACATTCAGATGCGCACTGAGGAATAGTACCAAGAGTTTCAAATTTCGACATGGACATCATGAGGGATATGAGGATGTGAATCATGTAACCAACATTTTGGGAATTATGTGGTTGTTGTGGCGATAGAGGATAAATGTTCACCATGTTTAAAACACAACATCCATAATGCGTTATCCTGAAATGGAAACAACAAATGAGAATCGACCACAGACCATATTCGCAATGCAGGATTTGTATCAGCATGTTTTCTGCAACCCTTAAATACGGTGGCCCGTAATGGTAGGGGAACCATTAGGCCTAGCATCCATGCCACTTGGGGGTCCCTTCAGGTGCGAATGGTGATGGAATCCCTGATGAAGGGGAACACACGACCTAAAAATAGGTGGAATCATGTCCAATAGGTGTCTGACATTCCAGGAACTAAACAAGAGTACCCTTAGGCGCATTGGTGAATAGTCGAAGAGGGTCGATGAAGGTTCTCAACATGAGATTAACCAATTTTAAAGGATGAGTATAGAGAATGGGGATAGAGAATTACGAGGAGGGAGAGGTACATGGTGTGGTCATTACAAGCCCGATTTGAATGAGGACATAATCATATGCCAAGCCATATACTCCCATCCTTGGGGAGGGGTAGACGAATGGGCCAAGGTGAAAGGGAGATTTCTGGGAGATGGGGCTGGACCTGAAGTCTAGACATTTAGGAGGTCATACGTATCCCATGAGGATGGGAATCAATCCAGACATTGTTCTTGAAATCACATTGGGGTAAGATACCCTAATAAGGGGTGTGTACGGCATGGCGAGTAACCTGACATGAATGAGGACACTACCGCACCTTACAATCCCATGAGAACCTAGGCCAGGGGCCCAAAACGTTCAAGGGGCCTAATGCTGGGCCTCAGACGGGAAGAGCCTGACCATTTTGTAGTTTAAATTTTTTGCAGTAAGATCAAAGAGAGGAGTAAGATACTCCAAAAAAGGGAGGTGTATGGCACGGTGAATAACTGTACATGAATGAGGACAAAATCACATACCACACCGTACACTCCAGTTAAGTACTTGGGATGGGGCCCAAGAAGGTCAAGGGTTTTGAAGCTGGGACTCGGTCTAGAAGGCCCAACCGGTTTGGAGTTTAACATCTTGTATTGAAGAGGAAGGAGAGGGTAAGGTGTCTCATCTGGGGATGTGTATTGGATGCAGAGTAACAAAATGTGAATGAGTACATAATCCCATACCACACCATACATTCTCGTAAGATAGAACATGGGTCGGGGCCCGAGAAGGCCAATGGGCCTGAGGTTGGGCCTCAGATGGAAGCCCATACACCCTCTTGTACGATTACCGCCTCATCACAGCTCGTAAGCCCACATGATCAGTGCTCAGTGTGGGAAACAAGAAGCTGGCCTCGACTCTCCCCGTCATATGGGGGACAACAACCTAGCTTTTCCAGAAGGGATTTCATCGCTTTGAGATACAACAGGGCTGATTGAACCACTACATTAAATGTTTGGGATATCATGGGGTGGTTCCAATGATGGAGGAAATTTGTTCACCATGTTCGAAACACATCATCCCTATAGTAACCTGAAATGGGAGTAAAAAATGATCATCGACCACTGACCATATTCACAACGAGGGATTTGTATCGGATTGTTTCTCAGTATCCTTGAGGTTGTTGGCCCAAAATGGTAAGTGAACACTTAGGCCTAGCATCCATACCATTTTGGGGGCCCTTTTGATAGAGAAGATGATGGATTCCTAATCAAAGCAGTGGCTGAAGAATAACTGTTCTCATCTCTAAAAGAGGCAAATGTCTTCTTGGAGTAGGACGTACAGCTAGATCAAGGTTAGCTCGACGTGAACTGGGGAAAAACTTTTCACACCTCACATATGCCTTGAAAAGAGTGGAAGACTCTGGCGTTTGGGCTGGGACAATAGTAAAAATGTATGAGTGTTCCTAAATAACACATAAGGATGGGACTCAAGGCATATGTAGTTCTTGAAGGCCATGCAGTTTAACATCATGCGGTGAGGATGTGGCAGAATAGAATTACGAGGGAGCATATGGTGTGACTGTCACAACTCCCACATGATCGAGGCCAAGGAGGCCAACACTACACCACATTAGGGACCTCTGAGAGGTCTATAACAAAGGGGGATAGTCTAAGAGGACAGTTTTGGGGTTGAGCTCAAGACGGGGAGTATGAGTGTTCCTATGTATCCCTTGAGAGTGGGAATCAAGCCACACATAGCTCTCAAAATGCAGTTTAACGTCATGTAGGACGATGCACAGTTTAAAGTCATGCAGTACTACGTAGTTTAGGGTCATGCGGGAATGGAATGCAGTTTATGGTCAAGTGGAACCGAACAGTTTACGGTCATGCAGGACTAACGTGCAGCTTAGGGTCATGCAGGACGGTAGAGTTTAAGGTCATGTGGGACAAACAGACAGTTTAAGGTCATGCGAGACCGAATAGTTTAAGGTCATGCGGGACAACATACAGTTTAGGGTCATGTGCGACCAAATAGTTTAAGGTCATGCAGGACCAATGTGCAGTATAGGGTCATGCGTGACCAAATAGATTAAGTTCATGCGAGACAACTAGGCTCAGGAAAAGTATTGAATAAAGAACATAGAATTGGTGAGAGTAGTTATACCCTCTCCATCCATGGTCACCTGGGAGTATGTTCCATTGGGGTAAACCTTGGGGACTATATAAGGTCCTTCCCATTTGGGGTCAAACATGGGTGGTTTCCTGCTGGGGATCATTGGTGCACTGAGGGCCAATACCAAATCGCCTTGCAGAAATGAACGAAGGTGAAACTTCATGATTAAGGCTCTAGCCATCTTGTTCTGATGCCATTCCAGATCGTGCATGGCAAGAAGCCTATTCTTATCAAGCCCTTCCAATTCATCCAGACTAATTTCGGATATAATATCTAGTTCTTATTGGTCATAGATCACTGTGTGTAACATGGGATGCTGGATCTCGATGGGCCGGATGGCCTCAACTCCATACACCAGGGAATGCGGGGTCACCTGGGTGGAATTACAAGTCATCGTCCGGTAGATCCAGAGGGAATTGGGGATCATGTCCGGTGAACACTTCTTGTTCTGACCAAACATTTTCTGTAGAATTTTAGAGATGATTTGGTTGACTGCCTCGATCATCCCATTTTCTTGCGCATGATAAAGGGAGGTATAGTTTGAACGGGTGTTTTATTTAGCATACAATTTCTTCATCTCGGTTGCTTGAAAGTAGGTGCCTTAATTGGTGAGGACGGTGTGAGGGACTCTAGACCAGTGGATGATGTTTCAGCTCACAAATTCAATGATGGAATGGGTCGTGACCACCTTTAGTGTAAGTAATTCTTCCCACATGGGAATGAAATCCATGGTGGTTTGGATGAACCTGCACTAGCGAGCTGTCGCCGGTGGGTTTGGTCACATGACATCGAGTACCCACACCCCAAACGACCAAGAGTACATGGTGGAGTGGAGAGGTTCTGGCAGTCGATGCAGGAAGTTAGCATGAACTTGTCACACATGACATCTTTTTGAGAACTCGATACAATCATGGATCATTTTGGGCCCGAAGTACCCCAGTCTCCAGATTTGATAGGACAGCTTCGGCCCTTCCTGGTCATCCCCACAGGAACTAGCGTGAACCTCATTCAAGACCTAAGAAATATCGACTCCTTGGATAAAATGGAGGATAACACCAACAAAACCATGCTTTTAGAGGATCTTCTCAAGACTGGGACCACTTTGGAGGGTAAACAGAAACATTCAGCATTAGATTTGCTCGAACTAATCCCGATCAGCCGATAGGCAACCATTTTGGAGGTACTCGACAAAAGGGTCTCTTCAGTTGAGAGTAACTTCAACCAATACATCTGGAGAACCTGGAGGTCCTAACATGGATGACCTAGTGGTAAGTTATCTTACTTGTAGGCCATCTTCATCCTCTAGGGTGATGGAAGAACTGACTCTCCGGTGTGCCACGTGTATAATTAGATCATCCTGCTCAGGTTCTGCAAATTATTTGGCCAGGCCGTCCATGGAATTAGCTCGACCATTCTATGATCGAGGGACACGAGTAACTTCCGACTAATATGGAAACTAGGCCATTAGGTGGATGGTGAACTCCAACAAAGGTATGAGCTCTGGCTTTCTGACAACATAGCCACCGACTAGTACTCTGCCTCATTCTTGGTGCAGCCTTCTGAAAACTAGAATGAGTATGGTCTAATGGCTTGCATTGGGGTAATAAATACAATACTCAGGCCCACTCTGTTGAGCCTAGGATCATTGATCCTTCTACTGGTGGGGCTCCAAGAGGCTACATCAATGTGAATCTACCGTCATGGGATGGAAGGCTCTACCATGAGGATTTCCTCGTCGAGAAAATAAAAGTCCAGGGGCTAGTCTATGGAGGTTGGATGGGCAGCTAGAAAGTCTTCCAATTCCTGTCCCTTGATATCTTTAAAAGGGAAAAATGTGACATCGAACTTCTGGAGGATTAACTCCCACCATGCTAGGTGTCCTGTCAACAGGTGGTGATTTAAAATGTACTTCAGCGGGTCTACCCGAGAAACCATTTGTACCGCATGATGTTGTTGGTAGTGTCGTAATTTCTGTACTTCGAATACCAGCTCAAGGTAGCTCTTACCAATGGGGGAGTATCTGTTCTCCGCATCGATGATCATATGAATGAGGTAGTAGAGACTATTTTCCATCCCCTCATTGTTCTTTGGGGTGAGAAGGGAGCTGATAGATCATTCCAGGGTAGTCACGTAAAGGATCAGTGGATTTCGGCGGACGGGTGGCATCATGATCGGAGGATGGAGTAGATACTTGTTAATTTCCTCAAACATAGTCTGGCACTCTTTGTCCCATTAATAGGTATAGGATTTTTTCATGATCTAGGAAAAGGGCTAACACTTTCCGGCCAGATTCGCAATGAATCTGTGTATGTAGGATAACTGGCCTTGGAAACTTCGGAGCTCCAGAATATTACTCCAGGGAGTCATATGACTAATGTGCTTGATCTTCTTTGGGCCAATCTCGATGCCTCAGTACATGAAAAAAATTCCACGAAACTTCACGAAGGTGACCATGAAGGCACATTTCAGAGGGTTTAACTTCGGATGGCTAGAACGGAGGAAGCCGAACACTTTCTCAAGCTTCATGAGATGGTCCTGGTGCTAGCGAGATTTGACAACAAGATAATCCACATAGCATTCCACCAATGTCCCGAGGATTGTCTTGAATATGCAGTGCAAGTCCTGCTGATAGGTGGCACCTGCATTCTTTTGGCCGAAGGGCATAACCTGGTAACAGAGAGTACCTTGGGGTGCCCTGATGGATTTGGATTCCTCTTCCTTGTGGGACATCTAGATCTAATTATGCCCAGAGTAACCATCCATGTAGTAGAGGGCTTGGAATCTATTCATAGCATCGATCAAGAATTCAGTCACTAGAAGGAGAAAATCATCCTTCGGATAGTGACGGTGGAGATCTCAGAAGTCGATGCAGACTCTAATCTGTCAGTTCTTCTTCCTGAATGGCACAATATTGACTAGCCACTTGGGGTACTAGACCTCCTTGATGAAGTTGGCTCTAATGTGCTTATTAACGACGGCCTTGACCATGGAACAATGCAAGGGTGCATCTTTCTTGTAGGTTTCTTGAACCCATGATGAATTGTAGGGAGGCCGAGGCGGTGGACGACTACAAGAGGATCTAGCCCTAGCATCTCATCATAACTCTAGGAAAACACAACACAGTGCTGCGTCAAGAAATCCACATACCTCTGTTGCTCCTTGAGGGATATGGCGACACTGATCAATGTGGTTCTCAGATCATCCATGCTACCATGTTTTACCTATACCAGTTCATCAACCGTGGAAGAGACACCTTCTTCAAATGCAGAGGGAGCGTCTTATATAACTTATTCTATACTAATTTAGTGATCATCCACGGGGTAATTTTATCCTAATATAACAGACCCTAATGTAAGGCTTGTACCAGCTTGAATGACTGTGGTTATTGCATCAGGGTACTTCGGCACTGCCGAGACCATACCAACGAAGGCTGTCTACCAGATCCCATCTGGTCTCCAACCCAAAGGGACACACTTGATAATATCAAAGAAATATTGGCATGTCGGCCGAATCTGACTTATTCCAGACCGGGGAAACATGCATGTATGATGTACCACTACAGAAATGGGACGGACATCCTGATACCGTATAGGGGGTAAGAGGTTCTGGGATCACCTTATCCTAGTTTTTGTAGTAGTACGAGGTGATTTTATATCGTCCTTTAGACTTGGGAATATACCTTCTTCTTGTACCGATGAAAACAAAGAATTTCCCCTTGACGGGGGTCGGGCCTCCAATCGATGGATCAGGAAGATGTAGAGGTCATCAAGACCAACCCAGGGGTCATTTGTGACCATGGCAGTTTCAATATCACCTTCTAGATTATACATATCCTTGCTCATGTAATAGTTAGAATTTAGATAACGGTCTTCACAAGAGGTGAAAGGAGATGCGTCACCTTGGATTACACCTAATCGACCACTTAGGGAATACTTGAGGAACTGTTGATTTGACGAGGGGACCACCACATGTAGATGGATCCATGATATGCCTATCAATGCATTTTATGTGGTGTCATGGGAGAAGACCAAAAATTCAATATTGGAAAATAGGCCACCGAACAGGGTCTTTAGATGGATCATCCTGACCCGGGTTTTCTCTGTCCTGTCATATCACTGGATCCTTAAATTGGAGGGATTCAGGTCATCCTCGGATATCCCCATCTTCTGCAATGTCCGTGTTGGGATAACGTGGATCCTGGAGCCGATGTCAAAGAGGCAGCGGTGAACCTCCAAGCCGTTAAATCGGTCAGTGATGTATAGATGGTGGATGTGCCCCTGAATGGGAGATCCTTCATCTTCTATTGAGAATGAAATGATGGCATGGAATTCAGTATTCTTGACTTCTTCAGCTTTAAAGGTTTCTGCAGTTGCTACCTCCATTTCAAACTGGAGCGGGCTTCTTAATGCCTCAGTGAGGGATTCACGCATATCTGACGATAGGAGAAGGGCTTCATGGATAGAAAGCCTCACTAGGATGCCAGTGAGGTGCTTGATAACATCATAATTCTGTGCTAGGTGTGAATTTCTGCTTACAGGAGGTCGCTCTATGATTGTAGGCATGGCGGGACCTGCAGGCAGGACCGGTGGCTGGCTGGTGCTGGGCACGTCTCGTTGTTTACTTTTAAAATCCCTAAGAGTTGATGTCGGATGGGGACCACATGAATGATATCGACATTTAACCGGGCGAGGATAGTTGTGTCCTAGACAAGGTATTTCTTCCTGATCTAGTACCACAAATGGGGGTCGATGCGGTCCTGATGACACTAGATGAAGAGTCTTATAGTGCAGAGCTCTGCGTTGGGCCTGCTGTCTGGTCTTGTTGGCATGAACGGACAGGCCGGAGGTGCCACTAGACGTTCCTTGATGACCCATATGGGCATGGCTCTGCCGATGTTGGCATCGGCTCGAGATGTTGGGGAGGTTCTCCTGGTGCTCCCCCTCATCGAGTGTCATATAGGGGTTTACTAACTCAATAGTGTTAACCGATGCATATCATTGACTTTCACATGATGTGTCATAAATCATTGGGTGTATTCTAGGAGGGATCCCCATCATAGGGGGAATAAAGTCGCTGAGAGTGCGCGACGAAGACGACAATGTCAGGGCATGTTTCTTTTTCTTACACAGCCGATGCTTGCTCTTCTAAGAGGAGGTTGGACAAGTTGATGATACAGAAGTGGTGGTCACAACTTCTAAAATATTCGGCTGATGTAGGAATGCTTTAATGATGATGTGGGAGCGAGAAACCGTCTTGCGAACCATCCAGTAATCGTACTTCTAGTACCCATGGTTAGAACCCTATTTCCACTCACATTCTCTCTCACTACTGCTATCTGGCCTTACAATGGTACCTGCCACTTGTGTCAGGGCTGGTCCCAGCTTGATTATGTTGTTGTCGACCTGGTCTTGGAGCCAGTCTTTAAATAAATAGCATTGCTGGAGGGTGTGCAACAGAATCTGATGATAGGGGCAGTAGTTGGTGTGATCTATAAGATTCGCCTCCTCCGACCATCTGCACTCAGGAAAGTCTATAACCCCCTGTTCTAGGGTGTTACTGAAGTAACTGATGGCCTGATTCTCACTTAATGTGTAAGTCCTATTCTTTCTTTTTGGAAAGGGGCTCTTGGAGCCTGGCTCATGCGAGCAATAAGAGTCAGCATAGGATCATCCCGGCGGGGTCCTGGTCTTGACGGAGATCCCTAACCACGATCACGTTGTTCGGCTCTTCTACAAGGTAGATAGACTCTGCGGCTCGTGGAGTAGCTAGTGGAGTGGCCTTTGGGGCTACTAGGGGAGCCCTAGAAGGGTTTCGTGGATTTTCACGCCGTTTAGGACTGTCTGGTGATTCATACCACACCCTCTTTCCATGAGCTCCGGCTTCAACTCTGTCTACTGTAGTGGTATGATCAGGGTTGTCTGGGGGCATCTCATAGAGGAGTAGTTGTTCCTGCCCCTACTGCTTAGGCCTAAAATTACCGTAGTCAGGTCGTCTCTCTACAATGTGTTCATCCAGGAGTTTATCGACCAACATCTTCTGCTCAGCAAGTTGTTGGCGCAATGTGGCCTTCTTGGAGTCTTCCTCCGTTTTTATCACTGAGGCGGATGCGTTCAAGTTCTTGACATTTTTGACAAGCTCTTTGCCCTTATCAGCTTTCCGACTGAGTACCAACGCCTCGGTGGATGCAGGGAGACCTAGGAGGTTATTATGCTGATGAGTAATCCTCCCTGATAGGTCCCACAGTGGTGGAACAACTTCACGGGGTATGTCTTTATTGAGAAACTCATGATCGTCCTCCTTGTCCACTATGTCAGCCATGTGGACCATCACCCTTACTGGGGGCATGACCTTTATATCGCATAGTGAGTTGGGCTGCCACTGAATAGGACTGAAGAGGAGGGAAGCATAATATCCCTAGCCACAGACTTTCACGTGGGGGGTATCCTCCCTTATGATTTTTCGTTGTACCTTGATACTCTGAACACATTTCTACTAGAGGGCCTCACGACAACCAGGTGACTCGGGGTGCTGGGACATAGGGTGCGCGACCCGATCGACAAGATGGAATATCTCACTGATGTATTCGAGATGCGATTGGCTCCTTGAATAAACCACACACTGATGATGGTGAATTAAATAAGTATCTTAGATGGTGTAGCGAAAAAATTCAACATCCTCTAGGGTGAGGTACTCTGGTATGAAAAAATCCCACACTACCACCATCCAGAACATTTCGTTGAAGTGGTCCACTAAAAGGATGATCCAGAAGCTCCTTGGCTCAAATTCAGGGTCTGGCCCTGGATTTACCCACTAGCCCACTAGGGGTGGCTAAGAAACTGGTCATGGTACTGAGGTAGACCACTAGGATGGAAGGTTGGCTAGCGGAGAATATTGGGAACATGCTGACTGGCCACCGATTATTAGGTTGTCCTCTGATGAGTGTAGCGACCAGGCCACTACGTCGTGATAGGAGGGGTTGACTACCGTCATTCCAGGCTCAGGGGCCAGGTCTGCCGGTGGTGGGTCGCGCTGCTACTCGCCTTCCATAGGTCCCCATAATATATCTCTCTGATCACTTTTGGAGGTAGAGAGTGATTCTGTCAACAATGGTGGTGATTTCACGACTATAACCTACGTGGTCTCCTGATTTTCACCCTCCTAGATAAACCTGCATAGGGGGTTGGAATCCAATGGAACATGGGTTCCCGGAGCACCAGGATGATACGCCTCCTCCCTGCCCCAGCCCTGGACTCGGATGAGTGAGGGGAGGGTTCCCGAGATGATTCATACTCTACCTCATTGTTTGAGAAGCGGACTGGTTTGATCTCCCTCAACGCCTTCCTAGGAATCTTCTGGTTGTGGCGATGACCCGCCTTCCTGCCCCTGGGTGGCTCCTCAGGACAGGGATGATTACTGATATGAGGTCCTTTGGCCGCACTGGTTCTGGGGCTGAGAGGGTTTCCACTCTAGAAAATCAGGGTGTGAGGAGCACTGGGACAAATGTTGAAGGTGACATGGAGAGGACCTCAATGAATAATTCCATATTGGGAAAAACCTTCGATGGGACCTGTAGGAGCATGGGGAGGACCACCATGCTTGGTGCGGATGGAGCGATGCTGACTTTCACCCCTCTGGTTGTTGTGGTGAGGAGGACCTTTACCATCTGCAGAGAGGATGTAGGGAGTATCACCACATCGAAAAGAAAGCGGATGGGGAAATTTCCCTCCACCGGTGGTTGGGAGCTCGATGAATGACTCCATATCCAGTGTAATGGGCATGTGAGAGGGTTTCGTACCGAGCTTCACTACCACGGGGCAGACCATCATTTAGATTTGGTTTTGAATAGGGTGAACCTCCATGCCGAGCCTCAAAGTTGGGAAGGCCCATTCTATGTGTGGTAGTGGTACATGGAGGACCTCTGTACGGGGTGGAATTGCTGAGGGTCAGTTCGAGGCGACCACTTCTCATGCTTGCAACCAGAAGAGTCGAACCAGCTTTCCCGTTGGGAAGTTGGGGCCTCAATCCTAGTTGGGCATATATGCACCCCTACATAGTGTGTGGACAGACCTGATGATATGGCGTCGGTGGTGGCTTGGGCCACAGTAGCTGTCGATGTTGAAATCCCATGGAGGGCAGCCTCCACAGCTCGTTCCCAACACTGGCATCGGGTCAAACGAGCTGAGGCTTGTGGCGTAGGTGCATAGTGTACCTGATCATCAGCTGGAAAGATCGGGTAGCGGCTCTGATGCACCAGAGTGTGAGCCTTTTTTTGGAGCCCCTTGATTGTGACTCTTATCAGGCTAGGCCGAAAGTCACCTACCTCATCATCATAAGGCAGGGAGTCACAAAAGCTCTCTAGGGACAGGCTCCCAAAGAGATTGTATGTTAGGGTGGGGAGAAATGGCTCCCTACATGGCCCTCGGGGGTGACTTTGACGGTAAGGGGAGGACGCCTCCAAATCCAGGTAATCCATATCCCGGATTGGGATTATTCCCTCCTCCTCGTAACGACTTACAAGGTTGTTAATTACCCTTTGTTTCATACTTCTGATGGGGATATGGGGCATGGGCGCCCCATATTCTTGAACACAGAGTCCATCATGGATGCAATGAAGCCACGCTGAGTGGATGTGCTAGAGTTGCCCCTACCCCTAAGTAGACGGGTGGCCGGTGATCATGTTCCTATTAAAACAACCCAATTCATGAGAATCAGAGAGATGAACTTGTTAGTTGTAAAAGAAAAAGGAAAAAATGACCAATGCCCCATTGCCTTCCTATATTCTGTGACTAGTGAGAGGGATCCACACTAACAACATCAGAAAATGGAATGTTCAATGTTCTACTTCCCAAACTTCTGGTGAGTTTCATTCCAGGCCTACTATTTTCTGGGTGGTACCTGATGCCAGATAGCTGGATCAGGTGACACATCAATCCATTGATGCTTCGATCGCTACAAATCCCTATATGGAGGAAAATACATTCACGTCGAGTTCACCATTTTTGTTTCCAATGATTTATCCAGGGCACGTGCACATCCTTCACATGGAGGATGCGCTGTTTTTTCCCCGCATTCCCACTTTCCAAATGCATGCGGCATCCATTCCTTATTTAGGGACCTCTTCTCCTTGATTGAAACGAGATGATGGAATATTGGTTCATCCTTCTGTGGAATACTTCTCGAAGCTCGTAACCTAGTCTGATTCTCTCTCATAGACTTAAGATGTTGTTCGTGAAAGTCTTCCCAATGCCATATCTTCATGGACACCAGTTAATTACTCTGTTTCTATTCGGACATTCCAAAATGGTCTGGTCAGGGCACCAACCTTCGGTTATGGGAGTAGTCACACTAGGAATCACTGTCTTGTATAGATGCTGGGGATTGGTGAGTCTATCATCTATCGCTTATTATAGGGCTTCATTAGGGTGCGGAAGCCTGAGGAATCCCACATCGAATGT
Source organism: Viscum album (assembly GCA_963277665.1). Lineage (NCBI taxonomy): Eukaryota > Viridiplantae > Streptophyta > Magnoliopsida > Santalales > Viscaceae > Viscum > Viscum album. The sequence goes on from OY728121.1 coordinate 632,969,185, forward strand.
GGGAAATCGCATGACATGGAAATGTATCTGATGTTTTCCTCATCTTTCTTTGTTTAAAACATGGTATTCCTCATGTTTAACGTCCAGAAAAGACAGATCGGGGTATTCAGAACACTGACTAGAGTGGATCAGATGGAGGAAACCCCAATAGGGAACACCGATATTGGGGACAACACGTGTGTGGCTTCCCGAATGCTGTTAGTGGGAGCAGGTAATGTAGTGGAATAATTCCACCAGGATATGATGGCTTAGATAAGAATCAATATGGATTATGTAGGGTTGAATAGAGTGGAGTCGGTGAGATGGAACCCTCAGGAGGATGACAATGGTTTTGGGATTGAGCCTCAAAGAGACTTCTTACCTATCCCTATGGCAGGGAATCAAAGTCGACGTAGTACATCTGATGACGGCTTACCGCTGATTGGGGTTTTCAATGGCTTACCACTAGAAGTTGTCACAACGTCTTACTACCGACTGAGGTCACGACGGCTTACCATTGGATGGGGATTTCTAAAGGGATGGGGGAGAACTGATGTGGAGGAGGACCTGGGGTGAAATGGTGATGGTCTTGAACATCAGGGAGGCTTCCTACGTACCATTCCTTGACATGGATCAAAGTCCTCATAATTCAGGATGGAAATGTGGTGCATACACTCTAGGATTCCAAAAGTGTTGGTGAACTGATGTGAAGGAGGCCGGAATGACAGGGGTGTTGGGCCTGATCCACAAGGAGGCCTCTTATATACCTTGACTTATTCAGGATCAAAGTCCGCGTTGTTCATCAAGGGGGGGTGTTGGTGAACCGACCTGAAGAAGGACCTGGAGTCCGATGGGTGTTGGGATTAGACCTCAGGGAGGCTTCCTACATACCATGCCTTGACACAGATCATAGTCCTCGTAGTTCAGTATGGTTTGGGCCTTACACTCTGAGGCAGCCCAAGGTGTCGGGGGCTTGGTGCGCCGACGCGAAGATGGTCGGGACTAATGGATGGTGGTGGGATTGAACCTCAGGGAGGCTTCCTACATACCTTGACTTGGTAGGTGTCAGAGACCATGTATTTCAGGTGGTGACAATGTGGGGATTACACTCTAGGCTACCAAAGATGATGAGGGCTTGTTACACTAACTCGAAGATGGTCAGGATCAATGGGTGGTGGTGGCCTTGATCCTCAGGGAGGCTTCCTACATGCCTTTCCATGGAAGGGATCAAAGACCACATAGTTCGGGATGGGGCATGGGGATTACACAATAGGTTGCCCTGGGTGTTGGTGAACCGGCGTGAAGGTGGTCAGAAGGACCAGGTGTTGGGCTTGAACCTCATGGAGGCTTCCAACGTACCCTGCCTTGGGAAGGATCAAAATCAATGTAGTTTGGGATGGGGCATCCGGCTTACAATCTAGGATTCCCAATATGATGGTATCAGGTTCGGTGCTTACTCTAAGCTCACGTGAGTCATGCTCGGTGTGAGAAACAAGAGGCAATAGAGAACTGATGATCACGTCAAGAAAGGTGCATTTGTGGGATGTATGGTGGGCCTTATGCGGGGAGATTCCTAGGGAGATAGAGATTGGAACTTACTCCAGGATGGAGGCCCACGTGCCACTATAGATTTACAATAGTGGATGGGGCTTACGCATGGATGCTGCCCTAGGAGATAGAGATTGGGACTTACTCTAGGATGGCGGCCCATGTGCTGCTATGGATTGATAATGGTAGATGGGGTTTATGCAAGGATGATGCCCTGGGAGAGAGTGATTGGGACTTACTCCAGGATGGAGGCCCATGTGCTGCTATGGAGCGAAAATGGTGTCTGGGGCTTAAACAAGGATACTGCTCTGGGAGAGAGATATTGGGACTTACCCCTTGATGGAGGCACATGGTGACAAAGCACAGCGGGAGAGGTATTTTGTACAAAAGAAGGAGAAGCATCGTTTCCCACCACGCCCTTCACTAGCCCTGGGGACTAAAGATTAAAAGAGGAGCAGAGATTCTACCTCCTATAAATAGAGCTAGTTCAATATGCCAAAGTGGTGGACCTTTCCCCGGAGATAGATTCCACTCCAATAAATAGGATATAATCCCTTGTGTGGGGTGATCCCATCCCCTTGCAGACGATTGGGCATGGAGAATGTCTATGGAGGGGGGACCTGCATGCGTGGCACAGGGCTAGGTCACAGTTTAATGTCATTTGCTGAGGATGATGGTGCTTTGGCAGTTTAACGTCCTCCAGCTCGGACAAGGTGAGGACGCTCTACACTCCAAGGGATTACATGACTGGTACCCTATGCTCCTTCTGGATCAGAGGGCTTCGACAACGCCATGGAGAGGTGTGTCAGGAACGAACCATCAAGGGGACCACGTTAGTGTGGCTAGGAGAAGAAGCAATATCCATTAGCGTGCCTCTGAGAAGAAGCATGATGCGAAGCAATGAAACAGGTGGTGTCATCCAGGGGACTCTATTATCACATTGTACACACCTGGAGGGTCGTACGGGAAAAGGGATTGCCAAGAAGAGGAGTTCATAAGCTGAGGCCTTGTGAACCTCTATTTCTCCGCCTGTCGGAAGGCACTTGAAAAGGGGTCTGCTTTGTGAATTGGGGTGCCTTATCCTAAGCATAGGGTAGAGGTGATAATGGGAGGTGCTTCGTGAAGTGGAAAGTCATTCACGGAGAACTTCCTCACAGAGAAAAGGTGCCTCACGAAACAAGTTGTCCTGAAGCAATGTGCATTGCGCAGTATAGTTACCCTACCATAGCATGGGGATCTTGTGTGCATGAAGGGTGTTTCAAAAAGTAAAAATGATCCGCGATGACCCGTGTCCCCTTGGGGATCCCCTTCCATCGTGAAGGCACTTATGCTTGGAAAAAGGAATCCCTCTTGGAAGAGGGGATCAAAACGAGATAAGGAGGTGGCACTTCACAGAGCATAAGTACCTCTCACAGCTCATGGATCGCCGAGTAGAAGGATGCATCACAATTCAAGAGCTGGGAAGTAGAAAGGTACGATTGTTTGTATTTTAGGATCAGGGGGTGCCCGATACTTATAGGAAAGAATCGTCGTGAAGCAGAGCATATGCGGCACAAATAGGGACTCGGTCGCATTACGGCGGGTCATGAAAATCAAATGTGGTTGCGGAGTGTCCTGCCTTCTTCATTCACGGCAGTCTCGCGAACGTCAAATTCGTTCACGGAGCGGCCCGCCTCGGTGCATTGTGGTGGGCTCACAAGCTTCAAATATGTTCCTGGAGTATCCCACCTATGTGCTTCATAGTGGTCGCGGTGCTGGGGTTCTCCAAGTAGTGGCGTCGTGAGGCCGTCAATGGGGCCATCTTTTGGTTTTCTTCTCTATCCCAAATTTTGGAGCCAACTGTGATCAATGTGTTTAAATGAGGATTAGTAGGAATTTTTTTATCCATGTAGTATATGTTAATGAGATATTTACTATTTGAAATTACATACCAATAATATAATATATTAACAAATGGTTAAACATGTGTTTCTCTTTGAATGAAATAGGTAAAGAAACATACATTCCAAGGATCAACATAATTCAAGAGAGGCCCAAGAGGCTACATAGACTATGTCAATGTACATATATTGACTAGATACTAATGAGATTTATAATGATAAAAATCCATTAGTGGATTCATTCCATTTTCACATGGTTTATATATTTATATCAAAATGATTCATTAGACACAATAGGTGAAAGAGGAAATGAGTAAGATCCCATATGATTCGACAATATGATCTATATCATATTGCATGTTATGTACTAGACTAGATATTGAATTTGCATTGATAATGGGAGGAATATATCAAGAATAACATGGAGAAAATCATTAGTCTACTATTAAGGTTGTCTTTAGGAATCTGAGATGAAAAAAGTACAATTTCATTAAATATGGAGAAGATGAAGATGTGTCCATTAGGGGTTATACAGATTCAAGATTTCATATAGATTGAAATGATTTGATGTCAAAATTCAGATATGTTTTGTGTCTCAAAATAGGGTATGTGAGTTGGAAGTGTTCATAGCAACATGTAGTCTCAAATTATACAGTAGAGTCTGTATACATAGTTCATTCTAATGCAGAAAAGTAATCCATTTGGATATGAAACCTTTTACATGAACTTGACTTCATACATTGCAGTAAAGAACCCATCACATTATATTTTAATAATACTAAAACAGTGGTTTTTGTAAATGATCCAAGGTCACACCAATGAAAATGGAATATAATCAAGAATTGTCAAATATTTTGGGATTTTTATCACAGGGGTGAAGTTGGAGTAAAAAGAGTAACCATGAAATAGAACATGGAATAGCATTTGATTAAAGGCCTATCTCAGAAAATATATGACTATCATGTGAGATCTAGTAAACTAAATTTTGTTATTAGTTGGATCCAGTTTAAGTGGGAGTCTGTTAGAGTTTGTTCCCTAGAACCATCTTCTTTGAACATCATGATAACCTACATTAATAGTTTTCAATATTAATAAACTACTAGCCACATAATGGTTGTTCTTCTATGTAACATAGTATGTGATAGTGTCTTCAGAGTAGATTTCTCACCAAAAAAGACATTAGATTTCCCCATTATAACAGAATCCTTGATGTTCTATGACAGTATTGGTAAATATAATTTCTACAGCCAAATGATATTCTTTGTGAGAAAAATTACACATGATATATAGAGAGGAGTCTCATAGGTCATTGAGACACCTTTTTAGGATGTAGGATTTTCATAATTTCTAGTTTAGGATATTATCATAATGGGACCTACTAGTATAAAATCAACATTTAAATTTTTCATTGGATAGTCCTATATTTTAACGTGTGTATTGGTCCATAGACTTTAAAATTATTATTAATGAGTATTTTGAGTTTCAAAATTTTCGGTATTTATGGAAATTTTTATAACATATATTTATGGTCGTGTAGAGTATGTTTGTCGCATCACGAGTCGTATTTCATTAATGATACTGTGAGAAAGTATTTTTTGCTTCTATTCTTTAAAAGAAGTTGATATCTCAGTCCCTCTGATGGAAATGATATAATATAAATAAATCGATATCCAGGTCTTTCTATACGCAACTTTAATTTCATGGTGTTCAAAGAAAGACTCATCGAGAATATAGGTTGATGACATCAGCATGCAACCTACTTGATTAGAGATATCAAGTAAAAGGGATTATATTACATAGTAAGTAATCATATGAGGTTTTATGTCATTGCAATGTCAACTACAATACCTATGGATACCCTGGCATGTTTCCAAATGATAACCATGGAATTTAGTCTAGTTTGCCTAATGCCACTAAGAAATTAACCCAAAGGATCACAAAAAATGGGTATCCAGAATTGTTGTTAAATAATAGTATTATTATTTATAATTTAATAAGTTGAATAAGTATTATATTCGCTCGTGGTTTAATAATTTTTCATGTTTTCTTGATTAAAAAGATTTCATCCCTAGTCATTTGGGAGAATAAAATTTGAGAAAAAATATTTAATAAATATTTAATATCTGTTTAGTGAATATAATATTTATTTCATTATTTTAGAAGAATTCATGAATATTTATTTGATTAATAAATAGTCATTATTCAAGGCCCAATAAATATTTTGGAGGAATGGTGGACCAATTTTATTCGACCAGGGATAAAAAATAAATATTTAAAAATATTATATTAAATAATATTTAATTTAATAATCATTTTAAGCGTATGTTGAGATATAGTAATGTTTTTTTTATTATTTGACATGGGGTTCCACAGGGAATAAATAAATAATGAAGGGAAATTGTGAAATTATTTTATTTGAAACCTAGTTGTATATAAACACAAATATATTATTTTCTAATATAACTAATTCTCTTTATTTGGTCATGCCCAAAAAATTTATTGATTCCTCTCAAGCCCTAGAGAGCTCCTTTCTCCCAGAATGATCCCATTAAGAGTGAGTGATGTTCCTCCAACTCCCATTTTCTTGTCATGATAGATCAAGGAGAATACATTGGAAGCGGTTTTCATTATAATGAATGGTAGATGACTCAATTCATTGGACATGTCGTGCTAGAACACATAGATTCCTATGGTGATGTTCAATGATTTTTGGAACATGTGTGGATCACCTCTTGAGGGAATCAAGTAATGATTACTAAAATTAAATAAAAATATAATAAATATATATTTTTAGAGTCATTAATGAATAGAGTATTCCAACAATGTTATTCTATAACTGATTTAATGAATTATAAATAAGATGTGATGATCCTCCATATGGTTTAGTTGTTCTATCCATTGTCTTTTTTCATTTATTCAATTCCATTGATCATAATGTTCGTCATTCTGTAAATATTTTATAGATCATTGACCATGAAAAAAATAAAACACAGGCATGAACCGTCACATGCATCTGTTGTACCTCTATCATACATTTGTCACACTAATAATGAACTATATGGATATAGGGATTTACAATGATCATGTCACTCAAATCAAAAATTTCCTCCAACTTGTTCAACCTCACTTTGTAAGCCCCATTTGGTGATGTGGTGTAATTTTACCCTCACAAGGGCATCCAACTCAGTGTATATACTAAATGCATTCCCTTATTAGTAAACCATAGTATAATAACACTAATAGGTAATAATTATTTGTTTCTTCCCTTGAATGGGTTGATAACATATCGAACTATTATTACTATGAATCCTTCAATAAGTAGGATATGTTGAACACCTTATAAAGGCTAGAGCGCCTTATTTGGTGCCTATGTTTCCCCATATAAGTCATATCTACATGATCATTAACAACACATCATGGGAATAAAATAATTACAAGGGTTTTGATTCTAGTTTAATACATGTTATTTAGGATTCCTCATGAATGTTCAATCCAATACTAGAAGCTCCAATCAACTCTCTCGATTATATTAAACCCTAGACTTCCTGTTTATATGGAATAAATTTATAAAAAACTACCCCTTTGAATGGATTAATGTGAAATTTACAGAGAACCTAAGATACATATTTATGGTCTAAACATTAGAAACCCATTTACATATAAATTGATTAAACACCCACTCATTTTATTGTTATAACGAATACTATATCAGTATTTAGAGGTGATTTATGTACATATCATATATCTACAAGAGAGTTCAAAAATAGAAATCAACTCCCCCTCAAAATGGTGATATTGGCCAAACCAACCATCCTCTCGACTAATGTGAGTAACTAAGAACCATTGGGTTAGAAACCCCAATTAACAATATACATTTAGAAATAAAGTTTCTACCTATAAAATTATATGGTAACCATTTGGATTTTCCATGAAATAAGTAATTGGTAAACATGCTGTGAATGATTGTGAAACCTACATGCCCCCCAAATTAATATTATGAGGCCATATCTCTCTAATGTAAAATCAAATGGTATAAAAATCATTAAAACATGTAATGATAAGAATAATTGAGTAATTATAAGCATTAGGAACCGTGTGTCCTAATCCCCAGGATATAACCATTCTAGTATATATTGGGGGAAAACATGCCTATGGAGGGTGCTTTTTTTAGAACTAAGTCAAAGATGAAAAAGAATATATTTTCACATTTGTTTATGAATCCATGTTCCTAAAGAAAATAAAACATTTTTATTCTAGAATGAACCAAATTAATATGTAATCAATATTCTATTTATACGCTTTAATAATTATGAATGAAAATTTTGTGTTATTATATGCCAATCTTTATTAGTGGGTAACCACTCACTCTCCATATTAATGAAAATTAATTCCACATAAATAAATTATAATCCTCTTAATTATAATTATATGACTAGATAACCTCCTTTTTCAAAAAATCCCCTCCCAATTCTCCAATAACCCCTTTGTTTTAAGACCCAAGTATAATCCTCTATCCACTGATAGAAGCTATTTCTAACCACCATAAATGTTGAAAAACATGTTCTGTTTTTATTGTAACTCACCATGATTGTTGGAATATTTTTTATCAAATTAATTTAATCATTTATTTATATTTCTTTTCACATAACAATAATTTTGGTTTTCCTTACATGCATCATTGATTTTAAATAAAATGTGACATATTATTAAAATATTATTATATAATAGATATCACCATATTGTTGGAACAAAGATTATGAATTTGATTAACTAAATTTTGAATATATATGGTTTACACATATATATAAAATTATATCTCTATTAACTATTATATAAATAATATCGTTTAAAATTTTTTTATAATAAACGAAATATTTATCTGAAAACATAATTTTTTTAAAAAAACTTCTTTAACCATAATAAATTTTACAAAACACTTTTGGTGAACTATTTTATTGAAATTTACATATTATTTAATTAATAAACTCTTAAAATTAATTTCTGGTTCTTCTATGACAAGAGATAAGCACATTTCCAAATTTAATTATAGAACAATAATTTGCTAAAAAGGTATTTTATTACATTTTACACGGTTATTTTAATAAAATTAATTTAAAAACATTTATAAAATTGTTTATAAAAAGTAAAAATAATATTTTAAATAAAAGTATAAAAATAATCTTTTGGTTAATTGTTGTGAATTTTTAAAATAGATTACTTTTTTGACGAATACTAAATTTTATGATTTTTATTTGAAAACTACTTTTTCGTATAATATATTTTGAATGTTAATTTATTATATGAATTAATAGGAATTTAAAATTAGTTAATTTAAATATATATATATATTAATGAAATAAATTTCACTGGAATTATTTTCATATTTAATTTTTTGATAAACATATTATAAATTAATTAACATTTCATCATTGAAAACCAACATTCTCATCGCACTATTGAAATTAATTTTATATAAAATTATGAATCATATGTTAATAGAATTTGGAAAAATGGATATTATATTTGGAATAAAAATAATTTTTCTTTTCTAATAAGTTATGAATAATTTTATACCAAAATAAATAGTGGATACAGTAAAAAAATTACCGTGGTTAAGGTAAAAATGTATTTATCATGGGTTAAACTAAAATGATAATGGTTAAAATGACCTAAAAACATGCCTAAAATATATATTATGAACATATTTCCACCCTATAACATCTAATTATCGAGGAGTAATCTATTTTAGATCCTTTTGGAATTACAAAATATTGGGTACAAATTTCTATTTTCAAAAACATAGACATGTAACACTGAACTCACTTATAAAAGTCCACCCCTCCCCTATCCTCTACAAACCATTAAGACCTTTTGCTATAGTCATGATATACCTATAATAAGGTAAAAATTCACTCATATAATCTATTACTACTTAAAATGGGAATATGTACATCCTATGAATGACATTGGTGCAATCCTAAGGACTTACCTGAAGAATTGGTTTCACTCTTCAACAATGTTTTTATTTTATTTGTTGATCCACCTCCAAAAATAACAATTAAATTTTTATGATATAATAAAATATTTATATAAATTTTCATTTTATGTTTTTAAGTTATGTTAAAAAACTACAAAAATCATCACTATCATAAAATGATTTATAAAATCATTATTCGTGTGTACGCCGGACAACTACCTCTCCAACCGATGTCATTCATTTATCTATTTCCACCTATCACGGTTTGGTATAATTATGAATTCATATAATATATATGATATTTATACAATAATAATATAAATATATTACTTATATCATATATTGTTTTTTATATCTATTATGTATGGGATATGATAACATTATTCATGGGTATGATGGATTGCCATCTCATGAAGTGATGTGATTTACATTAAAAACGATTTACATGGAAGATAATAAAGGCATAATTAATGAATATATTTGAAATACACGAAATAATTATGAAATTTATGAAACATTTAAAATTAATAAAATATAATATATCATTATCATTATTAAATTTTTACTCACTAAAAGATGATACTGTCAATCATGAATCTAGGGACTACCACCTTCATGAAGCGATGCGACTATCCCTTTTCATCACCAACACACATGGGGAAATTTATTATTTTATTTAATTAAATTAAATTTTATTTCCTATATAATGATCTTTCTTTAAATATAAAATAATACATACCTCTCTACAATAATTATTTCTAAAAAATGGAAACATTACTTGTGCATACGTATGACTTATAGTCTCCATGATCATAACATATTTCATTTTTCAAAACCAACATTAATGATTGGTATTAATATTATAAATTATGTATAATTATTTTTAATTATGTAATTATTTTTGTTATGGAGATATGGACCCATGATCAATGTAAGAGAACATAAAATAACATGGAAATCATAGACAAAAAACAAAGCTCTTATTACATGAAACATAGTTTTAACAAGTAAATATTAATAAAAAAGTAATTAATGTTCATAAGTAAATAATATATGGTATTATATTTAATATTATGGTTCTATGATACTCATATAATAAACCAATATACAATATACATGATTTTAGAATGTGTAGAGATGAATTTGAGAGTTAGGGTAAGTGATTTCTATTCTATATTTTATTTTTCAAAAACATATTGAAATTCACCAAATATTTATTTTTTGATGTGTATATACTTGAAATTTGACATTTTAAATGATTAATATTCTAATTTAATGATAATAAATGTTTTACTATAGGTTTTAATATATTAGGGCTTAAAGTTCAAAATATTACTAATGAGGTAAGGGGTTTCAATCTCACTTTATTTACTTCTATGAGATTCATGCCATATTCACCACATATTTATTATATGTCCCATATATAATATCCCTAAATTTATATTATATTTATTATTTTTAATCTTATTATAATTTATATATCCTTTTTTGGATCTCTTTTTGATGGGGTTTACGGTTAAAAAGATACCCAAGAGGTAAGAGATCTTTGGAACACTTTTCCTTCTTTGGGATTGACATTATCTTATGAACCAATATTCATTATGTGGGGTATATGAAATCTATTTGAAACAAAAATAATGAATTTATTTATTTTTATTTCTATTTTATTTTATTATTCATGGAGATTACAATTCAATGTTACGAAAGTGTTAATGTTTTTATCTTTTAATATCATTATTTATCGAGATTGAATATGGTTTGATTTCAATGATGATGTATTATTATGTACATATCACGGAACTATTTTATTTTAATATCATATGATTATTTATAGAGAATACTTGTTTCCATCAATTTTAAATATTTTATCTACATAGTTTAATATAATCTTATTTTTATGAAAATTATCATTATTTTTATCTATTATAGAAAACTCCCTTTTATTCCAAAATAATGATTTTAAAAAGGTTTTCAAAATATTTTTAAAACTAATAAAAATATTTATTAAATTAATTTTCACCGATTCATTAATTTCCTTAATTTTTATTTAAAGAATGCATTATTTATTTTTCTAAATAATACCTATGTTTATTTTACCAAAAATGAGAATAGAATATATTTTTTAATGTATACAACATGAATAAAAAATCCCTCCATCAGACTATTATTTTATTTTAATCTACTCTGTATGTTTTATATGTTATTTTAAAATAAAATTAAATTAAAAATGATTTAAAAGTGATTTAATATAATAAATTATACTTTTCTCAATAAATTTTTTATATGATTTTTAAATATTCCATTATTAGTTTTCATTTTTACTTACAAATTAATGTTTTTACAAGGTTTCTGAAAAGCATTTTTAATGTTGAAGGATTATTTTCCTTATAAAATCTATAGATTTTTTAAAATATTTTTTTATATGGTTTCATGTTTTTTTCAAGGAAATTGATTTCCAATATATTTTATAAAGTTTAGATTAAAATGTGATTTTAATAGAATGGTTATTTTCCACTAGAAACATTCAAAGTGATTTTTCATTAAAAATTTTTCTCTATCTATGATTAAATCCACTAATGTAAGTTATGATTTACTCGGGATATGATCCATTGACACCAATCATTTTTTTCTCTTAATTGTTTATGTTTTTTATGATGTGATGTTTACAAAACCAATTTATATTCTACATGATATTTAATGATATATGTCTTATGAAACATTATTTTTTAAATATTTTATTATATGTCTTATGAAACATTATTGCTTTGAGGAAATGTTAGTCCACACATCCACAAACAATGTTATCAAATTTACCCCGACTAGAAAGCGTAAATGTAAGTGTTATATAATTTTTTTTTATGTTTTCAGAAAAAATAAATATCATATATATAATATAGAAATTGTGTGTCTATCATTATTCCCAACCATGTGAGATGGTAATGGAAAAAAGCAATGAAATCGCTTCGCAAGGCGATTGTGAGCCATACACATGAATGATTATTTCATTACACATTTCAAGGGAAGTGTATGAAAGGGTAGTTAAGAACATTAGAAAAATATTAGTATATTTATGATACAGATTTTATTATATTGTAATATACTAATAATAACATAACTGTTTCTGAATGAAATAAATCAAAATAGATTGTTGAAGAATGTTGCCGCTTTTTATGGTAACTCCTTTTAGTTTATTACAACGAAAATACATGGATTGAATTATGCCCAAAGATACGATTATAGATTGGGAGGATATATGTTGAGTTATAATTTGGGTAGGGTTTTGATGATTAAATTTTTTTGATAGGTTTGACAAAATTTGGAGGGTGAGTGCATTTTAATAGTGGTGGGGAGAGTAATTATTGTAAATAAGAATAGGTAAACACTATTGGGATATCTCCCTTGAATAATGTTCCCCAGAAATGAAAAAATGGATTAATGAGTAATTTTGATTTAAAAACTCACATAAAACACAAAAATAAAATAATTTATAAAATTTATCGATAGTCTTTATATTTCCTAATTTTTTTCATTTAATTTTCTCATTTAGGTATCTAGCTTTCTATCCATTGAAATTTATCAATAAATACAATCTTATGTTAATAATAATATAGAAAATAGAAAAAATGATTCAAAAATGTGTAATATTATTTATAAAAAAAATCCAATAAGTGTTGGAAGTTAATTTTTAAGCACATGTATCGTGTAAAAATAATAAATTAACCCTATTAGAGCTAACAATATTTTTAGTATTTATGGGTCAATATGTTCATTATAAAAGATTTATTATCTCATTAATGTACCATATTTTATATTTATTTATACATAATATCACATGGCCAAATATATTCTTTTTATAAATTTAAAATCATTTAATAAATTATCATGCATTATATTTAATTATTACTAAACAGTCGTTGTGTTGAATATTAATAAAAATTTTATATAATTTTATCATATCTAAAAATTTAATATAAAATAATATATTAACTATAACTCATTTAAATTAAAATTTTTCTTATTAATCCTATGTGGGTTATTTCCTACTCCAATAATTTATAAGATTCAAAGGCAAGGAAGTTTCCTTTTTGTCAATTTATATACTTAACTTATAATATTTTTTAAATTCATAGAAAAGTATTGAAATAACTAATACAAATTTGGGATTTTAAGTCAGGGTCCATATATATATATATATATATATCAATCCAAGGGGTGTTAAAAATGTTTTCAGTCATTTATGCACCATATATTCTATGTTTAATCATTATGTATTCTTGTTATTATCTTAATCACTATAATTAATACTAATCAGCTTCACTAATCATTTTGATCCAAATATTTTGTTGGAATTATTAGAAAAAATCATCAAACTGATTCCAACATTATATATATATTTTTAAAATTCAATTCACATAAGTGGATAAAATTAGTATAAAATTAATCCTGTAAATGCGACGTGATGTCAGGTTTTTATGTATAAAACATCAAATGATTGAAATATTTTGATATTTATTTTAAATGTGTAATTGAATGAATTGATGTAAATTGAATTTATTGATGTATAATTGAACTAATTTTTTGATAAAATAGTTTACAAATATAATATCTATAAATAAAAAATTAAATAAAAAAGTAGTTTTCATTTAAAATGTAGTGTTTCAACTATTTATCCAAAAATGAATATTCATAGAAAAATAATAAAAACTCACATAATGTAAAATTTGAAATTATTTTTTCAAAATTGAAGTATATTTTATCATATATAAATTATATAAATTTCAAAAATTACATTTAAAATTTATCCACCATTAAAAGGATTGAAAACTTTTTTCATTAGATAAATAAAGTTTTAAACTATAAAACATGTTTTAATTCCCAACCATGTCAGATGGTAATGGAAAAAAGGCAATGAAATTTCTTCGCAAGGCGATTGTGCGCCATACACATGAACGATAATTTAATTACGCATTTCAAGGGAAGTGTGTGAAAGGGTAGTTCAGATCATTAAAAAAATATTAGTATATTTATGATACTTATTTTATTATATAGTAATATACTAATAATATCATAATGGTTTCTGAATGAAATAAATCAAAATAGATTGTTGAAGAGTGTTACCACTTTTTATGGTAACTCATTTTAGTTTACTACAACGAAAATAAATGGATTGAATTCTGCCCATGTATAGGATTATATATTGGGAGGATATATGTTGAGATATTATTTGGGTAGGGTTTTGATTATCCAAATTTCGTGATAGGTTTGAAAAAATGTGGAGGGTGAGTGCATTTTTATAGTGGTGGGGAGAGTAATTATTATAAATATGAAAAGGTAAACACTATTGGGAGGTCTCCCTTGCATAATGTTCCCCCAAAATAAAAAAAATGGATTAATGAGGAATTTTTATTTAGAAACACACATAAAAAACCAAAACAAAATAATTTATAAAATTTATCCATATTCATTATATTTCCTAATTTTTTTTAATTTAATTTTTTCATTTAGGTAACTAGTTTTCTATCCATTGAAATTCCTCGATAAAGAAAATCATATGTTAATAATAATATAAAAATTAGAACCAATGATTCAAAAATTTGTAATATTATTTATAAAAAATCCAATAAGTGTTGGAAGTTAATTTTTGAGGAAGCACATGTATCGTGTAAAAAAAATTAACTCTATTGGTGCTAACAATATTTTTAGTATTTATGGGTCGATATGTTCATTATAAAAGATGTATTATTTCATTAATGTACCATATTTTACATTTATTAACACTTAATATCACATGGCCAAATATATTCATTTTATTAATTTAAAATCATTTAATAAATTATCATTTATTAAATTTAATTATTACTAAATGGTCAATGTGTTGGTGATTCATAAACATTTGATATAATTTTATCATCTCTAAAAATTTAATATATAATAATTTATTAACTATAACTCATTTAAATTAAATTTTTCTTATTAATCCTTTGTAGGTTATTTCTACTCCAAAACTTTATAAGTTTCAAAGGCAAGGAAGTTTCCTTTTTTCATTTTCTATACTTAACTTATAATATTTTTCACATTCATCAAAAAGTATCGAAATAACTAATACAAATTTGGAATTTAAAGTCAGGGTCCATATATATATATATATCAATCCAATGGGTGTTACAAATGTTTTTGGTCATTTTTGCACCATATATTCTATGTTTAATCATTACATAAGCTTGTTTTTATCTTAATCACTTTAATTAATACTAATCACCATTACTAATCATTTTGATCCAAATATTAAGATGGAATTATTAGAAAAATTCATCAAACTGATTCTAACATTTTATATCTATTTTTAAAATTCAATTCACATAAGTGGATAAAATTAGTATAAAATTAATCCTGTAAATGTGACGGGATGTCAGGTTTTTGTTTATAAAATATTAAATGATTGAAATATTTTGATATTCATTTTAAATGTGTAATTGAATGAATTGACCTAAATTGAATTTATTGATGTATAATTTAACTAATTTTTTGTTAAAATAGTTTTAAAATATAATATCTATAAATATAAAAATTAAATGAAAAAGATGTTTTCATTTAAAATGCAGTGTTTCAACTATTTATCCAAAAATGAATCTTCTTAGAAAAATAACAAAAACTCACATAATGTAAAATTTGAAATTATTATTTCAAAATTGAAGTATATTTTATCATATATAAATTATATAAATTTCAAAAATTACATTTACAATTATTCCACCATTAAAAGGTTTGAAAACTTTTCTATTTAGAAAAATAATATTTTAAACTATAAAACATGTTTTTATTCTATTTTTATGGCGATAAAATCTATTTGTTGAGTTTAAAAATATTTTATAAAATTTTTTAAACATGATATATTTTTTATTATTCACACCCTTCATTATAAAATAATAGTGATAATTTCTATAATAAATAATAATATAAACAAAATATTATTGTCCAGTAAGAATTAGTCATGCATATAACGAAAGTTATTGGAGGAAAACAATAATTCATGTAGAAAAAGATAAACATGGATCCATGTATAAATAAATATATACTGTAAATTTATTGTACCTCTATATATCAATGAATTTAAATAAATTTTAAATAATAGTTATTTCATAAAATATTGGGATGTTACATCATACCCCATTAAAATGAATTTCACCCCAAAAATTCTTCTTGATTGTTATATTATTATCATTAATAGAATTCAATAGCTGAAACACACATCATAAAATGGGTACATAATATAACCTATTAATATTAGAATGTGGGAAACACAAAGGTCACCATAATTTTCACATAACTAGGACTCCATAAAAACAGAACATTGGTGGGGAAATAAAAGAAGGATTTGGAAGGGAAAAATAAATCTCATTGACTAATATAGGGTGATAAAGAACCTAAAAAAGTGGATGTCAATGAAGGCAAAACCACATTCCATATAAATTTTGATATCATAAAAAATGATGGAAAAGGGTAAAATAAATTATGATCTTTTTTCCTTATGTTAATGATTTATTTTACCATTTCATAAAAGAATAAAATAAAAAGGAAATATAATTACGGGATGAGTAGAATCTCATCATCTAATCAATTTCAAAGAAAATATTTTTTTTTCTCCATGATATTACTATTAAAGATGTTTTTAGTCCTTTATAGACAATAATCAACTATTAATGACAACATAACCTAAAATGGGTAGTAAATCTATTCTAACAAACATTATAAATTAACCAAAAACCAAATTTTTAGAAAATGTTTAGTTTTCTCAAAAATGATTAAACTATCAAATGATGAAATAATATTAAAAATTAAATAGTAATAACCAATGTTGAAAATATATTATCCCTCAAATAATTATACTTAAAATCCTTCAAACCTTTCAAATTTATTTTGAAAACACAAATATTAGAAGGATTTGAACATATATTATTCGAAGATAAATTATTCATTTTTCCTCAAATAGAATACAATATTTTTCAAAATAAAAATAATATTGACTTGAAAAAAGTGTAATACTAAACCAAAAATCATTTGGTCTTGTAATAATGCAAAAAACCCTTATCATCCTTCAACCCAATGTTCAAGTCCCACCAATATTCCAGATACATTGGGTTGTTATTGAGATTGTAGTTTGAACTACATTTTTCATTAACCATGTAAACTAATTCCTCCTAAATAACTCATTTTGATCCGAAGGGTTCAAAAAAATACAACATTCCAAAAAAACATGTCAAAAACCTCTTTAAGATATCATCACTTAAAACCTCAATGGGTTGTCTAATACTTTGGACATATGATAATCTTTTTTCATATAGGCATATGAACATATCTATAAAACTTATGATATCTGCACATGAAAATATAATAATATGCAAATTCATCTAAACCGGCCTTGGATTCCAACTATAATATCCCAAGTCCCACGCTCATGGATCTAATGAAAAAATCCATAATATACAATTCTGAAATTGATAACGATATGTGCGTACCAAATTTTTCATCTAAACCTTAAACCCTAAAAAAGAAAACATGGATCACATACAAACATGAGGACCATTTAAGGTTATAGTTTTATATAATTAGTACATAACCTTAAATAAATAACTCAAATCAACCCGGACTCCTAATCAACTGGTTCAATAAATTCAACATCATCTCCCATTATATCCATCTTTTCTTACTTAACTTTAATTCCTCAATATTATCCTTGTTAAATAATTTATATAAATAAAAATTTCTATAACATTATTTAAAAAATGGAAATTAAAAAGTAGAAAAATAATCATCTAAAACACTTAGTATGTTTAAACCTAGGAAATTAAAATAAAAAATCATCATTTAGTATATGAGTGCATAATGGTATGATGACATAATAAAATTGTATGAGAAAAAAATAAAAAATAACATACCCATCAGTACATGGTTGATTAAACATGAGATCATGGTGAAGGGAAGAGTCATCAGAATAAATAATCATTCTCTATTTGATATCAATATTGTTCATTATAAAACTTATAAAACTATACAATGAATAAAGAAACACATAAAGGTCTCCTAGGACATCATTATTCTGTTTGACTCCTATAATTTGAATTACCATGTGGTTGAATTCTGTATATGTCATCATTACAAATGGAAGACCCATATGAAAAACATCCATACCCAATGTGTTAGTTGGATATCATAGACCCACCCCTCAATGGTCTATCAAGGTACCACCGATCATTGGTTTATCACATAACCAACCATCATATGTTGATGTACAATTTCAAAATAACCACACACAAAATCAGTCATAGAATCGTTGGAACAACACCAATAACCCCTTGAATAACCCATTTTAAAAAATGGATTCTATAACAATCTCTTTAGAACATGAATAATCCACAGAAAGGTAATAGGGTTACATAACATTCTCATTGAGACGTGATCAACCCATGGGAAAGAAATGGGTTCAATAAAAATATTTTTGAAAAATGATTAGCCCATATAAATAAAAGGGTTCCATAAAAGAAATTTTAAATTATAATAAATCCATTTAAAAAAATGTTCTTCACAAAAATATATTTAGGATATAGTTAACATGTGGAAAATAAATGGGTTTCACAACAATATCTTTAGGACATAATCAAAACATGGAAATGTAATGGGTCTCACAAAAAAATCATTGATTCAAACATAATCCATCCAAAGAATTAATTAGTACAGTATCAATTCAATATAATCCCAAGGAGGATAATGAAACAAATTTACTTCTATAATTGATGAATGTAAATAACCTTAAAATATCATTAAAAATTTCTTGAGGAAAATAATATTAAACATTACAAATTGTCCCATGCCACATTGAATTAGCTGAATCATTAACCCCAGAAGAGAATGACATTAAACGAAAAACAGTATTCCATTTGAATAGATGGATTCATAACATTAAATTTCAAATTATATGTATGTACAAATCAGAAATAATATAGGCATATAACATAACCAATGTCTCAAAGACGGAAAATTCTGAAAAGACTCAACTGCCAACTTGGTAACATGAAAACCATATACCCCATGAATGAGAGTTACACAATTGGATATGTATGTCCACATAATTTTAATTATAATAATAATCAAATACATTGTTTTATATAAGATACACTGCACAACAAAAATATGTGGTGAATATAGAATAGTTCCCTCATAAAAAAAGTTAGTGAATAAATTCCCTTAATATTTTGTTATCATTTGAATTAGATACTGAAAAGGTAATAATAATTTAATTAAACATATATATACATTTAGGATAGTATAATTAATTAAATAATAGATAATAATGGGTTATATATACACCACACAAAACAAATAAGTGTTTATTATTATGTATTCCTTATTAAAGTAAAAGATAGATAAGAATCTCTTACCATGACTCTAAATTGTAAAGTGTGTCTATATATTCCAGAATAATAATAAAAATTAATTGTATACATTATTTAGAAACGTTTTCAATTATATTATTGATTTTTTTCAACTACTTATACAACTATGTTTAGGTTAGGTGTATTGACCCTACTTATTTTATGATTCAAAAATAGCTTTGGTTTTTCAACTAACATCCAAAAGGTTCTTATATAAACATGCCCAAAATAATAATAATGAAATAATTGTCATATTTATATATAAAGTATACAATTAAAAAACTGTATTATAAATTATTTTAAAAAATGAATCAATAATACAATTATTGATATGGTAGTTCGTACATACGCATGAGTAACATTCCAATTTTTTCAATAATCCATATGGAAATAAGGTAACATATTTCGTTCCACATTGATAATTATCTCATATATAACATATTATATCATCATATATAAATATATATTTAATTCATGTATGTAAAATTAATCTCATTGATTCTTGGAGGTGATAGTTCACACGTCCATTAACAATGTTATCATTATTTCTGTGTATGAAATGGTAAAAAAGAAAATGACATATTATATTTCAAGAGAAGTAACTATGTCATAACTATAATTTATATTCTAGATATTTCTCATATTTTTAATTGAAACAATTCATAATATAATCCATATAATGTGTGAACGTATCACATTTCTTTGAGGTGGGAGTAACCACATGTTAAAAAATGATATTAACATATATATACTAAATGAAAAGAATAAATAAATTTTTTATATAAAATTTAAAAATTGTTAATAAAACATAAATATCATAATTATCATATAATAATATGATGCCCATTATAATTCTTAACCATTAGAGGTTGTAAAGGAAAAACAAATGACATTGGTCTACGAGGTGGGAGTCCGTCATGCACAAGAACAGTAATTTTGTTACCCATTTGATAGAAATGTGTATAGTTGTAGTTATAACACTTAAAATAACATAATATCATTATAAAAGGGATAATTATGTTATTATTTAAGCATTTAATAAGAATAATTTAATTTTTGTAGGAAGAAATAAATAAACTATGATTGTTGAAGAATATTACCTATTTTCAGGTAACTCTTTTTTGTATGCACCGAAGGACATACATGGATTGATTTCCTAAAATATTAGGGCATATAGATTTATAGTAGGAATATTGCGAGTTTATTTGGGCATGGGTTGGATGTGTTGAATGGCTAGATAGGTTTGAGGAAATGGGGAGGGTTAGTGTATTTTTATAGTGTAGTGGAAGTGGAATTCATCTAAATATAAAATGGTAAACACTATTGGGAGGTATCCCATACATAACGTGTATAGAAAATGAAAAAAAATGTATTAAAGAAGATTTATGGTTGATCTAAACTCATCCGAAAAAATTAATGTAATTTTTTAAATTTATCATGACTCTTTAGGTTTCTTCAATTTTATCATTAGGATCTTATTTCGGTTTTTTCATTTTGGTAGCTAGTTTTCTATCATATATAATTAATCCATTAAGACCAAATTTAGGTGAGAAATATTTGAAAGTATTTGAAAAATTATTATAAATTATTACATATAATATATAAAAGTAAAATTCCTTGTGTGTTGGAATATAATTTTTATAGAAATGCATGTAATGAGAAAACCACTAATATAAACCTAACTGCACAAACAATGTTTTTACATTTTTTTACATTATGATAACTAGATAATATATTTTAGACCATTAATGATCCATATTTTTTATTTATTAACACTTAAAAACTAATCTTCATAACAGAAGAGTTTTATTAATTTTAAATCATATAATAATATATCATTTATATCATTTAAGTATTAAATAAAAAATTTGTGTGTCAGAATTTCGGAAGATTTTAATTTAACTATATAATCTCTAAAAATTGAAGATTAATTAATATGATAAAAACAACTCATTTTTATTCTATAATTTTTTATAACAAATCCTATGTATCATCTTCTCTAATCTGATGCAATATATGTTTTAATGGAAAAGAAATTTCCTTTTTCTCCATTTCCTTAACTTATTATATTCATCGCATTCATGGAATAATATCCAAATAAAGTATAATAATAGATCACAAGGTGGTGAGGGAATAAATATTTTCATCCAGTAAGTTATTTACATTTTTTGTGTCCTTCATACACCTTATATTCAATGTGTAATCATTAAGTAAGCTTTTTTTAAACATAATCACTATAAATATTTTGAATTTTTTTTATTAATCATTTTAGTCATAAAATTATGTACATATAATTAGATGAAGAATTTATTACTATTTCCAACTTTATATATCCATTTGTACAAATATAATTCAAAGATGTGGAAAATTTTAATTTAAAATTAATCCCACCAAATATTGGGGACATTGAGTTTTTAAGGAGGGAAGTTCAAAGGTTTCAAATTGATTATATCCAATTTCAATATAAAATTGAATCCACAAACATAAATTTGATTTATATATGAATAATGGAACTACCTATACATTATAGCTAATTTAAAAATATAATTTAATTACAAAGCTAAATTTAATAGAGTTGTTTTCAATAAAAATGGATTACTTTTCACTATTCACTAAAAATGAATCATATTAGATATAAAATAAATTCACCGAAATTAAATTTTTATATTACTCTTTCAAAATGAAATTTTATTTTTTCATTTTAAAAATATAAATGTAATAATATTATATTATAAATTTATTCTCCATTAAAACCTACTAAAACTTTTTTTAGAAAAATAAAATTTTTAAGAATAAAACATGATTTTCTTAATATATTTTCCATATAAAGACAATTTTACGAATTTTAAGAATTTTGTAAACATTTTAAACATATTATAGTTAGCCTTATTCAGACCTTCCAATGTATCGTCTAGGTGATAACTTTTATATTAAATAATAATATTAACAATATAATATTATATATCAATACATGGTCATGCATGTAACACAACTTATGAAAGAAACTAAATGTTATATGGAGCATAAGACAGACATGGTGTTGCGAATAATGAAATATAATCTATGAATTTCATGTAACTAAAAATAACAAATAATTAAAATAAAATTTAAAGAATACATATTTCATAAAATATTGGTATGTTACAATAATATAATACGATAATAATATTACATATAATAAGATGATTTTACATTTAGGGAATTTAGTATTTCCATCTACACTTCAATCAAATGGGAACTGAAACCATCATTCATGTGTATAGAAAACCAAATCACGAAACATTGAATTTGTTTTCATTTCCTTTTATAAAAGATGGTTGTAATGGGGGATATAATTTATATTTAAGATATTCATGAAGTATTTATTTACCAAAAACTATAATGGATCATTTAATATCATATTTTTCCATTCACAATGAAACAATAATGTTGTTCTTGCATACGGGTCGACTACCTTATCAATGAAGCGATGCGATTCATTTTTAATCACCACATAACATGAATTATAAATATATATGTGTGTGTGGGAGTGTGTGTTGAAAGAAATATTAAAATATTTATACTAAAATTATCAATATCAAATAAATAAATATTTATCAAACGCGCCCAATTTTCCCTCATAAACTAGCACCCGACCAGATTAACCACATACCCGATGGGAATTCTCTGTTCCTATGGGTCGGCGACAAACACAATGGTATCAAAAAATTATAGAGGGAATTATGTTTAAAAAAATAAAAAATATAAATGGATTATATATATTCATAGAGGAAAGAAAAGTATAAGAACAACCAGAAAAATATGTTCCATAACTAATATAAAAAGAGATAGTTATATAACTCAAAACAAGAATAAAATTAAAAGGTATAGGTCAAACAAAACAAAACAACATCTAGAATAGATGACCTATAGTTTTCTGATATGTGGAAAAATCACCTCTATTAGCTAACTAGTTACTGAATCATAGATGACAGAATCCTGACTACCACATTATGGAACCTTACCTTTCCTAGAATCAATAGACATAAGTAGGTCTACATATCACTGAAGGGGTATTCTTGGTGTGACCTAGAAACACTCAGTAGGATTCCACCATAGGGTTACATAACATGTATATGTAAATATAATCCCAATGTTTTTATTAAAAATAAAACATGGAATGAAAAGAATATGGAATTATAATATCAAATCATTTTAAAATTTTCTTTTTCCCCAATATCTTAAAAAATTCTAGTTAATAGAGTTTCTAATAATAATTTCTTATTTTTTTATCAAAATGAAAACCATGAATTTTAAATTAAGAAAAATTTTATATTCCCATTTATAAACATGTAAATGATAATAATAGTTCATGTATACAATTTACTAATGCCCCAATAAAAGTCTAGGGTGTTCCCATTCCTTAGTACATAGGGCCACCAGGAAGTCGTACACCCCCTTTTTGAACCCCCAAAAATTTCAATAACATGTCCCTAGAATAATAGGACCAATATCTAAGGGAACAAACCATGAGTAAAACTAATTATAAGAACATTTAAGAAGGACCTAACCAACACCTCCCCCCTAAGTACCCATGGAATCATGTATGCTATATTTCTAAAATCAATTCAATGGGTTTCACATTTTAATGAAAATTCCACAAACCATTGTTAAACAAAATCATTCTTTCATAACCCGTTTTCCAATACATTTCATAATGGTTGAATGAAAACCATTTCTATTTCCAAAAAAATATTGAAAACAATTTTTATCACAATTCCAAATACAAAAAATAATATTAATTCCTATGCATTTATAAAAAATTCATTAAATTCAGACCAATACGATACATCCAACGTAGGCTAGAGAAAGAACCACCTACCTCAAACTCTAGTTGAACACTACCGACAATTGGAACCAAATATACTGGAAGGAATATATATACTACAATACTGGACCAAAAAATTAAACATAAATCTCATTATCAAATTCCATAATAAAAAAGATCCAACAGAGAGGATAGATTTTACATATGTTTATCAAATGAACTATTGTACCACAACAAACATGAATGTCAGCCTCTAGGAGAAGGTCTCACAGGTAATCATGAAAGGGACGTGTATAAATATCCAAATGAAAAATTAATCATATAAACTAGGTTCTATTCTTCTTTTGTGACCAAGGATTACAAATAAGTATAAAAGATACACACAGTGAGATACTAGATTAACACTATAGTGATTGAAGACGGAATGATGCGATCAGGACGGACCTGAAACACCCAAAACAACATAGAAGATCCTTAGGTTCAAGAGAGGATATCTTCAAGAAATATTATAAATACATCTGGAATATAACATCATACAACCTACTGGGATTAATGGAATAAAAACTTAAATGATAAAGATATGGGTTAAATATCCCATAATGGGTTTATGCTGATAAGACATCATCTTAGAATAAATCTATCTGTTGAAAATATTTCATTATGTGAATGAGGTTATTTTGGTGTATATTTAATATATGGAATAAAATATGAATTTAAATCCTTTAATATTCTTACATGCTAAACAGTTTTAAAGATGTTTCCCAGTGACGGACTATAATGCCACGACCCTAGAAGCCCAGATTTAGTGCATTATTTTGTTACATTTTCAGGATTAAAAGGAATCCAATCCTAATTTAATGATTATTTTAGTATTTGTGGAATGATATATTATATACATATACACATAATACACTATGGAATATAAAATACAAACAAGTTATAAAATAAAATGAGATAAACTGCATCCTTTAAGGCTTATTCAAATGTTTTTTCTTCATATCATGGGGAATGGAAACATAATTAGGGTTTCCTCAAATGATATATAAGGATATGTAAAGTGTAAACTATAAATAATAAACATGAATACATTAATAAGGAATGGAAAATAACTAATAACGGTTTCCAATTAAAAAACTAGATAATGAAAATTCAAAATTCCAAGAAAGGAAACTAAAACACAATTCATTTAGTCAATGAAAAGAAAATTTAATTTATCCATATATATGTTGACACAAAATAACTAGGATGAATTATAATGATATATCTATGAGGTAAATTATTAATTACATTACTTCATCTCTAACTCTTAGGAAAAGTTATACCCTCAAGGCCTTTCCCAAGATGTTTAAAACTAACGATAAATACCCCTTTAATATGGCCGACATAATCATCTCATGAGATCCTATCGATGCATTGAGGGGCTATATAATTTCTTGTGGCCACCATCAATTAAAATTCCAAATAATTTCTCATTTTATTTAAAGAATAAAATTTCTTTTTAAAATATCTGTATTGAATAAAGAATATATATTTATAAAAAATTCCCCAGTTATTCAAATAACATTCAAAGTGAACGCCACATTTAAAATTTATATACATTTTAGGAAATAATAATATACATTTTATGGTAATGATGATATTAAAGTAAATTTTAATGTTAAAATTATTATAACTAATTTACTTTTTCAAGTGAAATTTAAAAAACACAAAAAGAAGTGTGATTTTGAATATTTTCATTAAGAACATTCTTTTGGAGAATAATCATTAAAATTTCTAAAGTGTCCCATAAAACATTGAAAATTTGAACTCCTAATCCCCATGAAGGTATTAAATTAAATGAAACTTATTGTATCATGAGAATATGTATATTTATAATAATATGTGTCAAAGTGTATTATATACACCATATAAAAGTTAGTTGGTGCATAACAAAAAATAAGTCTCAACAGAATGTAAATTGGGACAAAATCCCTTACCTTGTGTCTGAATTTCCTCATGTGTGTTTATATTATTGTATAACAAAATTATGTTATCTATTTTTTTCCCATGAAAAGTTTTCTTATTTTCCATTACATTTATTTCTCTTATTACTATGTTGTTTACAACTATGTAATCAATCTGGTTTACATCTGTTGTATTGAAACATTTTGTTTAATGTTTCAAAATGAACATTTTTAGGTCAACTATGGTCAAAGGGATCAATATATATGTAATGGTCAATGCCTTCCAAGTCCATTAATTTGTGAGTTTTTCGTTTCTATAGTGTCAATAGAAGGATCATGGATGAGTGGGTATTTTGGAGATGTTCAATTGGTAATGGCTAGGAAATGGTGGAACACAGGTCGTGTAATTAGATCACATGATGTGAATGTTGGTTTCATGGGTTGTTTTAGAGTTTTCACATCATTCAAGCATTTTACGTAGTTTGAAAATGGGTTTTTTGATGTGTAATTTTTCAGGGCTAGAAAAAAAAATTAAATGTTGAGGAGACATGTTATTTAGCTACAACTGGCCCCCAAGTATTGCACAACGTGTAAGGGTATTACCGATTGTGTAATACCTTAAACCATTTGGATATTAAAATTATTTTAAGATAAATATTCATTAATTAATTCTTTTTTTATCCTTCTTATAAATCTAGAATAACCTAAGACACCTTGAGAATCCTTTGATCCCCACACCACCTTCCTTGATCTATCTATCCCAGTAATTGTTTATTGGTAATCTATGATCAATACTTGGTGAGTTTTCCCCTATTTCTCATCATTTTTGTCTTAATCATTTCATAATATTCAATATAATGTTGTATATTGGCTTGAGATGGGTGTTTGGGAAGCATTTTTTAATCTTATGGTGCATAATAGGTTGATCTGTATTTCTAATTGGGCAGTTATCACTTTCTAGAATTATTTTTCACCCTACGGTGAACATATGAGGAGAAACGCCTCTTTGATGTAATACAAGTACTCCACCCCGAAATTCACATAGAACTATAAAAAATTATTATTATCAATAATAGAATACCAATTTTGAAACATAATAATTAATTTTAATATTGGTAATGTTTAAAAAAATGAGTGGTACATAAAATGGAATAGAAGGTACAAAATTTGTGGGGTTATGAAGTCATTTATTGATATTGAAATCTTAGTGTAAGATTCAACATGTCACAAACAAAAGGAAAAATTATGTTTCCAAAGAACACTAAGTCACCAAAATACAGCTTCGACCAACCCTATTCTATGCCTAAAAATGGTAGGAAAGAACCTTAACAACAAACAAAATAGGAAAGCACCATAGAAATACATTCCAAACTGCTTACTGATTGAATTATACAATGCAACATGGGTGAAATTGAAAATGGTCAGTGGGGTGACATATTTAGGTAAGAGATGAAATGGAGTCCTATAGAGGTGGAACAATAATTATTAGGACGATGATGATATATTTGTTCTTAATTTTAAATGAATCAATCCATTGGTCATCATGGTTGGTGATGGATAAGAAGAAGATGAAAACATTATCATATACAAAAACACAATTTCATATGGAACTCTTAATAATGAAAGGAAAAATATATATAGGTGAAATTTGAACACATGAACATTCTTTGTCTATTAAAATTGACAATAGAGGATAATTTTTTGTACATAACTAACCTTCCTAAAATTGCTAGATCTTGGTTGCAGACCCGATCCAGGTAACATATTGAAACTGGTTATAAAATATTTTAACTTATTTCATAAGGTACTACAACTCAAATTAATATAAAACTGATTATAAAAGATTATAAACGAAAATAAATTTGAATTCACCTCTGTAACCGAATAAGTGTATTTATGGTATGTTTTTTTGCAAGGTTCTTCAACTCAATGTAATACAAAATAGATTATAAAAAAAATACTTGAAAACATGAGTATCTATTTCCTTCTATAAGAAATAAATCCATGAAATGATTCTATCCAACTCTATTTTTTATATAATATATAGATTTAAATCGAAATGGTTACAGAATTATCAAAGGAGATGCAGAGAACAAAACCAACAGCTTAAACAGAAAAGGGAAATCCCAATGGGCTACCAGTGAAGGGAAATAGGAAGCTGTAGCATGTCCAATCTCCAAGGATAAACATATCTATAGGATCAGAGCACAAGATCATTGGTAAATTTCTTGATGACACTTGTCGAGCATAACCCTGTAGAAAAACAAACAAAAAACCAGCAACAAATAACAAAAAGAAAATTGCATCACAACCGTAGAGGAGAATCAGATAATCCAAAACAAATAATCTATAATCAGATCTACACCATGGATTCCCACCAATTCACCACCATAAAAATAGTGTCCACTCCTCTCGGTACATTGTTGCTAAGTTAGAGACTGTACTTGAACCATAGAAAACCATCGATTAACCTTAAATCACTATTTTCATATATGATCAGAAACCCAAAGAAATGAAAATGCAGAGGGGGAAATAGGTAAAATATTAAAGGGAATCCACCAACATGGATATACCATGGAAAGGATCCATGAGACATCCATGTGAAGCATTGTAGTGAATGGGACACATAACAGTAATAGGAATAACCAATAAAATCCATAAATGTCCCAAGAAATCCATAAATTTAACGAAAAATTAAAGCAACCCCACCACATCCCACTGCCCGAAAGGTTGGAATTTCTTCCATTAAAAAATTATGGATTTTTTATAAAAGAATTATTTTCAGAATACCAAAAGATTGGTTTTTTATTTTTTATTTTAAAATTGATTTCATTTCCTCTATTCAAAATATCTGCATCAATATATTTCCTAAAAAAAACAAATATATCAATTCAAGAACATGATTATGACTATAATTTACCCCTTTAATTGTAAACAATAAAAAATATCTGATTCATTAACCATACATCTTATTCTGCTATAGAATTTATTGGTAAAAAAATACAAGGATCAAACCTCCATGAGTCATAAATGAGACATGTATCTTATGTTTCTCCTCTATTCCTGTAAATTAAAGACATTCATTCCTTAAGTATATGAACATCCATCAATATTTATTTTATCTGCTATGCTTGGATGAGAAAAATTGAAGAACATCTGGCATCTTCTAGACATGACCCACTGATATACACATTTGCATCTATCCACAGATCCATTGACTTTTCCGCTGAGATGAATATCCCATTATGTATACAAATATCACCGAATCGCAACATAATCATATGAAAATACTACCTTTTCTTGGTTTGGAAAATATATTCAAAACATAGTGGTTAGTAAAATTTACAACTAAAAAAACTAAAATTAAAGTCACAACAACACGCAGATCAGATTTAAAAAAAGAAAAATGACATGAAAATCATTAAGATGAAATAAAAAAAGGTATAGAGTATTCTTTCTAACATAATTGATCATAAAATTATCAATGATGAAGGAAAAATGAATATAATTGCGCATAAAACAATTGAAATAGTAAGTGGAAAATAGTAATGTAATGAAGCACATTGGAAAATAATATTGCAAAAATTCATCTAAAGCTTCCCTCAATAAAAAATATTTTCTCTAAAAACCCACCTGATGGAAAAAAGATTACATGTATAAACTCGATATAGATGGAGTTCTTGGAATATTTGTAGTAAGTGATGCTCCTATCTTTGGACTACTCGTTGGAGTCAAGAAAGTCCCTCTAAAGATAGTAATGATTTATTAGTGTCTTTAGAATTCACTTTGTCAACATCATCTACCACATGGAAGGTATAAGCTACATTATATTCGTACTTATCTGATCCTAATAAATATAAATGGAGAACATTAAGCTGGGAATATTTAATTACCACAATATTTCATTTATGATCCTACGTATAATGCTTCTCTCTAGGCTTGATTTTTCGGTGATGATATAAATAGACTTATTGAGAAGAAACAATTAATATTTTCATGGTTATTACTAAAATAAAAGTTGAATATTACTTATCCAGCACACCCCAATTAGAATTTTCTATCTGGGTAGATTAAAAAATTTCTGGTAAACTGTAAAATAGAGAGATGATAATGTATTCTAATATAGGGATATTTTTTTCATTATTGAATGAAAATAATCCTTATGAGCATATTAAAAGGAAATAAACATTTATGGTTAATAGTGAAAATGGAATGTGTGTTTATCTTTGCATCTTATATGTTGGTGTGACAAATTTATATACAGAAAAATGTTCAATAGTTATTGTTTATGAAACAGTGATATTTTAGTAACAATATATATTGTCAGACAACAATAGGTTATTTTTTCCACTTTTTAATAAATTGGTTTCATAATTTAAGCAATTGATATGCAATGGACACAATAATATGAGGTTACCATCAATGGGTCTTGGCGACAATGGAATTCAAGCTCCTGTTTGAGTGCATCCTATTGGTGATAGACGTTCAATTGTAGTAATATTTTCAAGAGATCATTATCCTGCGATAGTGTGAATATTGTACATATGTAAGAAAGTTGAATGATAAATAAAGGGACACGTTAAGGTGTACATAATACAAATAAGATAACATGTTTTTATTTGTTTCTTGAGTAGTCTCCATTGATTACTCACCTCTACATGTTGAAGGTGACTTCATGTTTGTATTGTGAATTTTTTTTTAATTTTCAATAATGTGAACATAATAATGTACTGAGAACCGTTACATATAATCTATCCTATAAACTATTTCAATTATTATAGAGTCCATGTAATTAGTGATAGTTATAGTGATCTTAATGAAATATATATTTATTTATAGCAATTACAGTGGAAGAATTCTATATTGAATGGAAGAGGATTCAGTTATCAGATTATGCAGCAGACATTGATGAGATGAGGAAATCAGGAGACATTCTCCTTAGAATGAATATTGATGAATGAATAATCGAACATATGTATGGTAGGGGGAGCTGGAGAATTAGAATATAAGAACTATAGTAACAGTGTCTCGTTATATCTAGTTTAACTGCAAATAATTTATGATGGATAGAAGAGAGTAAATTTCGTCAACCTAGGAGAATATACCTACTCTGAAACATTAGATATGTAAGATGTCTGAATAACCTGTCATTGATGGGAAGGGCTTCCTAGAGAACGTGGCAGGCTTTGTCTATAGTACTGGATGGTGATGCCAAAAGTTGAATGGATTTTTCTAGGGGAATAACAATGAAGTTTCATATAGGGTACTAAAATAACAGTCTACAAATAACCTAATAGGTATCGATAATTTCTTAAAACCCATAATGATTTTGGGGATAGAAGGAAAACCTGAGTGAATATTTGAGAAACAAAAGATACTGTGTGTGTGGATGAGTTGAGTCCCCATCCTCTTTAATCGAACACATAAAAATGGAAATACATTGAATGGATAATGAATCAATCAACATTTAAGGGTTAGGAACGTTCGGGTAAATGCAAGGTTAACTCCTATTTAAGCAAAAAAATTCCAGAGCAGAAGAATTATCGAAAGAATCGATTGATATCGTATGTAAATGACAGATGCTGAAGCGAGTCATTCGGAGTAGAAAGTGGGAAGTCGAAGTCATTATTCAAATATGACAACCTCCTGATGATATATGTCTAATGGAGAAGATTTCTCGTTGAACTGGAGGTCTCAAATAGAGCGGAACATCTGAATGTTGTTTGTGGTAGGAGAAGCAGTTTTTGAGAACCCTAGGGGAGGTAGATTGCCTTGTGGCTTGCAGATAAAGTGGAGTCAGATCAGATGGAGAACCCACAGAGGCGGAGCGATTGTTAGAGGCCATGAGGGGACGAGGATGAATAGGTGGGGGTGGATCGTAAATGGACTAACCCTTAATCACAGCGGAGGGAAATCCCGAGCAAGGAATCGTGGGGAAAATGGAAACGCGGATGACGATTCATGATATTAGAGGGATGGAAAATAGTATTTTTGGTGATGTGGCCACATACTATGGTGACACATAAGATAGAGGAAGCCATGTTTAGTATAGATAATAGATATTACAGTTAACCAAATTCATTTTTACAGATATGAATCTTGTAAATATGAAGGTCACATAAATTAAAGTGGAATAAATGAATAAAGAATGTATAAATCTACAAATACCAAATATGCAGTACACTATAATATATTAGATAATAGGATAATTGTAACACCCCAACCTTAGTTACCCAGTGTTGGTACATTATTTTAATACATTGGCATGATTACAAGGAATCATGTCCCAAAGGACCAATCAGTTTAGCAATCTTGGAAAATAGATTACAGACATGAACGTTACATTACACTTTATAACATACAACACAACATAAATAACCATTTTATAACACCATTTTTCAATTACCTTAACCCTGCATCACAATCATAAAACACTTCTTGGGATCCTGGGAAAATTAAACAAGAGAAAGGGATGAGCTCAGATGCTCAGTAAGGGTAAATAATTTAGCGAAAGCTATAAACATTTAAGGCAAGATGTGTAATAAAAACAACATCCTATTAAACATAAAATTGATTATAATATGGAAAAAATAAATTAAACATTACCAAATTAACATGCACATGGATACTCTACTAGTCGAATAATCACATGTAATAACTAATCTCATGATGAGGGAATGCATAATGCCAGACATTCATAGCCACATAGTCAAGGCCTCGTGCCAAGACTAGAATTTTTTTCCAAGACCTTGTGCAAAGACATTAGTTTGTCTCATGAGACCTACTGATAAATAAATGAGCTATAGCGGGCTCCACCCATCACTTAATACGTCAAATTCATTCCTCATAGTAAAATTTTGAAGCATAATAGAAACATTCATTTTAAAACTAGCATTCGAAATGTCAATACTTTATCCATAAACCATGAATGGTATAAAAATAACACATCCATAGTCAAACATAACTCGTTAAATAAAATATTAAATATTTTATTATAAATTAACCTCAATCGAGAATAATTAAGGATATTAACATAGATGAAAATAATCATCATAACTACTTGAGATAAATATCCCCCCTTTTTCTTGAAAACATTTAAAAGTCTCAATATTTATCAAGAAGTCGTTTAAAATAGATTTTTTAATTAAACTGTCCCATACGACTTTGAAACATTTAAAATTATTTTTAATTTGAAAACATTAATGTCCATATAAATTAATCCTTAAAACCATTTTTAAAACATGGACATTAATGAAAAATATTTAGAAGAATAAACCGTTAAATCATTTAAAATGATAATTTAGTTAGAGTTTCTAACCAAAAGAGAGAAATTTGAATACAAATATTTGATGTAATAAACACATTATAATATCATCAGAATAAAGGTATTTATGATATAATATGTCAAAGTACATTATATACATCATATAAAAGTGAATTGGCGTATTACAACAAAGAAGTCTCAATGAAATGTAAATTGAGATGAAATTCATTATATAGACTACATCCTTAGGTTAAGGATAAATCAACAACATAATTATGTGTGAAAAATATAAATACACTCAATATGATTGGAGAATCATTGTAAATCAATCAAAGGTCATTCAAACATATTCTTGTAAAAATAACACCAATGACTTTGATGTTCAACTCAATGAATGGTAATTGAGTTAAGATTTCTCTTATCAAGTTCATATCAATGACTTGAGAAATAATAAATGGAGTGATTATGTGTGTCAAAAGTACATCCACACAAAGGGGAGTGGAAATTCTGACATTAGAAAATTAATTATGATTCCACACATAATCATGGAGTAAAATAATCAATGAAGTATATGTAAAGCCGAATGAGGGGAAATTAGAATTTCGAATTCTCTTATCGATATGGTAACTTATGAAACATTCACCCATGAAATAAGTATCATACAATGATGATGTAAATATCCATAAATTAAATCATATTACGCAATGAATACAATCGTGGGTAGTAAACACCCCACGTTCAATAAATAAGTGGTGAACAATGGAAATCTCACAGAATAAAAAGTGAGATATGAAACCCCTTACCTCAAGTCTGAATTGTCTTGTGTGTTCCTTGTTCTTAAAAAAATAATAAACATAAGATAATTTATACTTAATTAAGAAAAATTTTCAATTTTATTATTCCTTTTATATCACTTATTACCTTTCTATAATAATTAGTTTATTATTTGAGTTCATATTGGATATTTTATTGATGTTCGGAACTTGAGACAAAAATAAACTTGTTATAATTACAATTTTTCCATGTGGTCAAAAACCCATTACCTCCAGAATGATATAAATGAATTAAATATCATATATATACTATATATCTAGTATATATATTTATTTATAATAGTAAATTACATTTAGAGATAAGAAATGAAATGCACCTTTCAGGGAGATGGTAAGCCGTACATACGCATGAACGCTACTTTCATTTCTATTTTTTATTATAATGAAATTAAAAATTAATTATACATAGGTATATTATAATTACAATATAATAGAATATGATATATATTTTAAATAATTTAATTAACTCTATCTTTTATACGTTCCATGAATGTCATGAACGAATCATGTCACCTTGAGGGGGCGGTAGTCCGCACTTTCTCAAATGAAATTATCGTGGTCACACATATTGGAAAGCATATTGGTGTGTTTTTAAATGAATATTACAGAAGTATAGAGAAAACATAAACATAATATACATAATATATAAAAATAGTTCCATCATTATGGCCACCATAAGAGGCGGTAGGAGATAATCGAACAATCATCGTTTCGTGAGCCCTTATTTTTCCATCCACAGAAACATTATGTTCTAAACCCATTAGATGGAGGTGTGTGTAAGTGTAGCCCAAATCCTTTTTAAAAAAACATCCCAGAATATTGGAGATACTGGTGATGTTATAAAAGAATGGAAAAAAAGAGTTCATGGGGTTGGAGAAGTAAAATAAAAAAAATGAATTTAAGAGAAACTGTTACCTTTAATTTGGGTAACTCCCATTCGTTTGAACCAAAAGGAGTTCTTCAGGTGCCTTATTACTATGTTAAGGCCTCTAGGTGGAAGAGAGGGGTGTAGGGAGATTAACTAGGAAGATTTTGGACGATCCAAAATGCTTGAGAGTTTTGATGAATTGGTTAGAAGTGGTCTCCTTTTATAATGGAGAGGAGGGGCTCTTTAGGAATGTGTGAAACTATTATTTTATTATAAACATATATTCAATTTTAAAAGGTCCAAAACAAATTAAATTCGATGATAAAGTGACTAATATTCTATATTAAATCATCCAATCAGAATTGGACAAGTTTTCGATAATATTTTAATCATTATAATCTTATTTATTTAAATCATTTATTAATGTGGTAAACACTACATCATTATTGTGTCAAAAATAATTTAATTTATATGATGTCTACAAATTATAAATAAATAACATGATATAATAAATCATTTTATCTTTCCAATGAATATTTATAGGCGAATATATAACTTATATATCCCTCTATAAAAATTAATTTACTAAAAGATATTTGTTTGTGTCATTTTTATCTTTACTTTAAATTAATTAATCTATAGAGTCATTATCACTCTCAAGTGGCTCCATGGTGTCCCAAAATCAACCCAAGGATTCCCTTGGTCAGAAATGTCTAATACAATAAGGTTAAAATAAGTTTTTTGGAAATTTTTTATTATTATAATATACTTTTTACCTTGAATTACCCAATTTACCGTTAACCGCGGAAAATAAAAGTCAAAAGTTACTATTCACCAAAATAATAGTTTCTTCTTATTGAACCAAATTTTACTTCTTGATATTAACCGTGTCTCTCCGATTTTTGAAATTCACTCACAAAAATGGTAAAATTTCATTTAAAAGTAAAATTTGCTTTTTTAACTACTACTAAGTGGATTCACTATTCATCAAAAATTGATGTTTTTCAGAAAAATACAAAAAAATCCGCCTAAGATTTATTTGTTATTGAGAAATAAAAAATGATGTCTATTTTTTCAAATTCAAAACCTAAAAGTGGGATTAATTAATTTAAAATTAATTCCCGTTGTTAGAACAAATAATGTGTTTTTAAGAAATAATGACTATCAAAATATTGACACTTGTTTATATGCAATTTAAAAGTGAAATTAATTCCAATGAACAACATCGGATGAAATGGTAAAAATATATTCTCATTACACATTAAGAAAAATTAAATAGATAATCTAACCATAAAAATAAATTAGATTGAAATGCAGTTTGGAATCAAAATACAGTATTTTACACTATTCATCATAAAAATGAATTTTATCAAAAAATACTGAAATTTTATCCAAAGTAAATTTTGATGTTCTGATTCTAAAAAAAATATTATTTTGTCAAATATAAGGTATAAAGTGTAAAAAAACAATATTTAAAGAGGGTTCTCCATTAAAAGGTGTTAAATCGACCCTTTAATGAATATTTGAGTATTTATGCTTAAAATCGAATTCCTTTATTATTTTAAGCCTCTAACGTTTATTGGATAAATGTAAAAACATTTAAAAAACATATATAATCGTATTTTAGTTATTTCTATTTATTTCCACCAATTAAATGACTCGTCATTAAGTACCATATAAAATAATAATATTATATTGTTAGTGTGCAAGATAAGATTTCAAAAAAACCACTTGTTGTGTATCGGGTAATCCATTGAACGTAGTATCCCCTTTAAATTAAAATGATAATTTAATTCACAAATATTAATAAATATGAAAATTTATTATTCTTTATTTACTCAGGATGTTACATCCTTCCCCCTATTGGGAATTTCATTCTTGTAATTTAAAAAATTGGGCTCGGAAACATCATTGAAAGCCCCACATTGGAAAAATAGTCAATATAACTATCACTTTAAAAGAAAATTAAGAGAAGTAAAACATGGTTAACCAAGACAAAAGATACTAAAATTCCATGAGAACATGGATATGGAGGAGAGAACAAAATTTCATGTTCTGATGGAGAGGGATAGAAAACATGATTAGGATAAAGTTAACAACATGAAAATCACAAACTAGTGATGGGATAAATGGTCATTAGTTTCCCAGTAGGAAAAGTAAACGAATAATGTTTTTTTTGTTTTAAGATCCATTAAATAACGTTGAGGATTTTATTTATGAGAATCACTAAGAACATAAAGAGATATACTTACATTTTACATAGACTTTCATTCTTTAATAATTTTCTACCACCAACTCATCTATTTTTTCAAACGATGAGTATTCAAGATGACTTGGTCACATCGGAAGATCTAGAATCAACTTATACAGAATCCCATTATCCAAAAAATATAAACAATATATTTACCTTGTCCTTGGAGATTATCCACCACCAAAATCGTTATTACAAGATCAGATGATCTCCAAAAATGATAATCATTTAGAGAAAGATATACTAATTTTAATTTCTAAAATTAAACCAACAATACCCAAAGTTCAATAAATACCATTTAATAAACAATTGTCCTTAAAATCCATCAATATAATCTAAACTAATTTTGATACCCAAAACATAGAAAAATTGGATTACACAGTCTTCCACGTTAAATTGTATTTCCAAATGACATCAATTTCTCTTAATGTTAGATACAAGAATGTAATTAAACAATATATAAATTCTCTATTATAGGTTAATAATTTCCATAAATAACCAAAATAACTATAAATCGATAAAAACATCGATAATAATCCACCATTACTCCTCAAATGAAATCCCATAGTATTCTATTTTCCTTGGGAATATAGTGTTCCCAACAAAGCGAATGTCTTCTAAATAAAATTTTATCACTTAATCACCAAATCATTTTCCAATACTAAGGGTATTCATTTGATAAGACATAAGATCCCAAATCAACATATTATTGATCAATAAAATCATTTAACTAAAAATAATTAGTCAAACTAAGCAGGGACTTCACATAGTCACGTGGTAGGTGACAAATCCCAATCGCACTCTGGTTGTGGGTTCGATTCCCACATCTTTGTCTGACGTGATTGGTTGTCACACGGTCTACATGTTTTCCTCCTTCAAAA
Source organism: Viscum album (assembly GCA_963277665.1). Lineage (NCBI taxonomy): Eukaryota > Viridiplantae > Streptophyta > Magnoliopsida > Santalales > Viscaceae > Viscum > Viscum album. The sequence continues at coordinate 633,007,846 of OY728121.1, forward strand.
TCTTTATTTTATATCATTTCCAAAAGGAGATAAATTCCTAAAAATAACCATAACATAATTTAACCACAAATATTATCTCATACCTTACATTTTCATCCTAAAATATAATAACTTGAAACTGCCTCATACCCAATGATCATATAAAACCAAATGGATTTTTATAAATATATCCAAAAGAGAAAATATAATTCCTCCAAAAATATAATTTTCACATGCCAAACTGCATGGTTACAAATATAAGAGAAAATTATTCCAAAGTAATCCCATCAACAAGAGCACTAATAATTTTAAAAATTTTCCAACCATTTATTTCCACATAGCTTCTACTTTTACCAGGAAAATAGCCTATTGAATAGGGCATTCACTCAGGTAATGGATAGGTCCATAAATTTATAGAAAATGACTATAAATGGATTCTTGGGACTATTTTTAATTTCCTCCATAGTACTATTCATTTTTCCTCAGTTATTCTTCACTTTATGTCCTTCTTTCCCACACATAAACCATTTCATTGTTCCATTGAGACACATTCCTAGGTGTTTCCTTCCACATTTCATGCATGATGGAAATTTAGGATATTTTATCCATGATTTCCACTGAAGGAGGTCTTATCATTCATTACCATTCTCTTCTATGACGATTCCAGGAGTTGGTTCATATATATGTTGTGGATAATATTTTTTGAAAACTGATTTGGAATTAACACGATATCTTTTACACCTATAAATATTCCATTTTTTGCTCATTTCCCCTATCATTACCACCTTGTACATCATTCTAAAAGTTACTATGACTTCTTTGGAATCCAACCATTGACTAAAACCAGAAAACATTGTGTGAGTAAGAATAGTCATAAAATTGTATATAAAATATCATCACAACTTATTTTCAATCAAAAACACCCTCATATTAAAAAAGGTTATCTATTATCATCTTACATTAACATCCTTCGAATTTTTTTGTAATGAAATTTAAATTATCCTAAGCGTATCCCCCGGGGGTGTCGTAACGAAGAGTGCAGCAAGGCCCGTTGTCGTGAACTAGTTCCCGTTTGAGTCTAGCTCAATGCGGTGTTTTTGGGTTTTACCCGTAGGTACATATATCCCAGAGCCGCCTCTACCGGCTCGTATCCTGATAGGGATTTATTGCTTGGATAACTCCCAAAATCTCTACAATACGAAATTTTTTGGAAGTTCTTATATACTAATATTCAAAGTCTATCTTAGGGATATTAGCTCTAATCAGAGTTTATCTAAATCTATTTTTCAAGGATTGTACTAAACTTCCTCTGATAACAACAGTAACGCCCCGACCCCAGTTACCCAGAGACGGTGAAATATTTTAATATATTGGCATGGTTACATGAAATCAATTCCAAATGGACCAATCAGTTTAGCAGTCTAGGAAAATAGATTACATACATGATCGTTAAATTACACTTTCTAACATACAACACAACATAAATAATCTTTTGAGAAAACCATTGTTCCCTTAGCATAACCCTACATCTAAATCATAAAAATAATTGGTATCCTAGGAAAATGAAACATGAGAATGGGGTGAGCTCAGATGCTTAGTAAGGGTAAATAATTTAGTGGAAGCTATAAACATTTAAGGCAAGATGTTTAATAAAAACAATAGCCTTTTAAACATAATCTTGAACATAATATGGAAAAAATAAATCAAACATTACCATATTAACATGCACATAGATACTCCACTTGTCGAATAATAACATGGAATAACTAGTCTCATATTGAGGGAATGCATAATGCCAGACATTCATAACCACATTGTCAAGGCCTCGTGCTAAGACTGCAATTTTTTTTACCAAGGCCTTCTGCCAAGACACTAGTTTCTATCATGAGACCTACCAATGCATCGAGGAGCTATATCAGGATCCACCCATCACTTACAAAGTCCAATACATTCCTCATATGAAAAGTTTGAAGCATAACATAAACATTCCTATTAAATCTAGCATACGAAATGTCAATACTTTATCCATAAACAATGAATAGTATAAAAATAATACATCCACAGTCAAACAAAACTCATTAAATACAATATGGAAGATTGTATTATTAATTAACCTCAATAGATAATAATGATGGATATTAAAATAGATTAAAATAATCACCATAACTACTTGAGAGAAATATCCCCCCTTTTCTTGAAAACATTTAAAAGTTTCACTATTTATCAAGAAGTCATTTAAAATAGATTTTTGAATTAATTTGTCCCATACCACATTGAAACTATTAAAATTAATTTTAATTTAAAAACATTATTGTCCATATAAATAAATCCTTAAATCCATTTTCAAAACATGGACATTAATGAAAACGATTTAGAAAAATAAATCATTAAAACATTTAAAATGATAATTTAGTTAGAGTTTTTATCCAAAAGAGAGACACTTGAATACAAATATTTGTGTTAATAAACACATTATAATATCATGAGAATAAATGGATTCATGATATACTATGTCAAACTACATTATATACACCATATAAAATTGAATTGGCATATAACAACAAATAAGTCTCAAGGTAATGTAAATTGAGATGAAATTCATTATATTGACTATATCCTTAGGTTAATGATAAATCAATGACATAATTCTGTGAGAAAAATATAAATACACTCAATATTAATGGATATTCATTGTAAATAAATCATAGGACATTGACACATATTCTTCAAAAAACAACACCAATGACTTTGATGTTTAACTCAATGAATTGAAATTTAGTTAAGATTACTCTTATCATGATCATATCAATGGCATGAGAAATTATCAATGGAGTGATTATGTGTGTCAAAAGTACATCCACACAAAGGAGATTATAAATTTCGAAATAAGTAAATTAATAGTGATTCCATACATAATCTTGGAGTAAAATATTTAATGAAGCATACGTAAATCCGAATGAGTGGAAATTGGAATTTCAAATTCTCTTATCGATTTGGTAACTTATGAAACAAACACCCATGAAAGATGGATCATAAAATGATGATTTAAATATCCATAAATTAATGAATATTGCACAATTAATACAATCATGAGAAGTAAACACACAACATACATTAAATAAGTGGTGAACAATGGAAATCTGACTGAATTAAAAGTGAGATACGAAACCCCTTAACTCAAGTCCGAATAGTCTTGTGTGTTCCTTGTTCTTCCTGAATAATAAACATAATTTAATTTTTACATGATTAAGAAAAATTTTCAGTTTTATTATTCCTTTAATATCACTTATTACCTTTCTATAATAATTAGTTAATTATTTGAGTTCATATTGGATATTTTATTGATGTTCGAAACATGAGTCAAAAATAAACTTGTAATAGTTACAATTTGTCCATGTTGTCAAAATGACATTATATACCGAATGATATAAATTAATTAGATAGTATATATATATTATATATCCAGTATATATACATATTTACAACCGTATATAACATTTGGAGATAACAAATGAGATGCACCTTTCATGGAGACGGTAAGTGGTACGTACGCATGAACACTACTTTCATTTCTATTTTTTATTTTAATGGAATTAAAACACAATGATACATAGGAATATTATAATTCCAGTATAATTTCATATGATTTATATTTTACATAATTTAATTAACTCTATACTTTATACGTTCCAATATTATCTTGAACAAATCATATCACCTTGAGGGGGCGGTAGTCTGCACTTCCTCAAATGAAATTATCGGCGTCACACATATTGGAAAGCATATTGGTGTGTTTTTAAATGAAAATTACATAAGAATTGAGAAAAAATAAACATAATATACATAATATATAAAAATATTTCCATCATAATGGCCACCATAAGAGGCGGTAGGAGATAATCGAACAATCATTGTTTCGTGAGGCGTTAGTTTTCCATCCACAGAGACATTATGTTCTTTACCCATTAGATGGAGGTGTGTGTAAGTTTAGCTCAAATAATTCTTAAAAAGACATTATAGTATGTTGAAGATACTGGTGTTGTTACAAAATAAAGTAATAAAAAGAGTTCATGTGGTTGGAGAAGTAAAATAAAAGAAATGACTTTTAGAGAAATCGTTACCTTTAATTTGGGTAACTACCATTGGTTTGAACCAAAAGAACTTCTTGAAGTGCCTTATACCTAAGGTAAGGCCTCTAGGTGGAATATAGGTATGTAGAGATCTTAATTGGGTAGATTTTGGACGATCCAAAAGGCTTGAGAGGTGTGAAGAATTGGTTATAAGTGGTCTCCTTTTATTAGGGAGAGTAGGGGCTCTTTAAGAAAGTGGGAAACTATTATTTTATTATAAACTTATCTTCTGTTTCAAAAGGCCCAAAACACATTAAAGTCGAAGATAAGATGAAAAATATTTGAAATAAAATCATAAAATCAAAATTTGAAAAGTATTGTATAATATTGTAATCATTATAATATTATTTATTCAAATCATTTACTGATGAGTTAAACACTACATCAATATTGTGTCATAAATAATTTAATTTATATGATGTCTAAAAATAAAAAAAATACCATGATGTAATAAATAATTTTAGATTTCAAATTAATATTTATAGGGAAAAATATAACTTATATTTACCCATGTAAAAATTAATTTACTAAAAGATATTTGTTTATGTCATTTTTTGCTTTACTTTAAATAAATTAATCTAAAGAGTCATTATAACTCTCAAGAGGCACCATGGAGTCCCAAAATCGACGAAAAGATGCCCATGGTCGGCCATGACTCGTACAATAAGGTTAAGATAAGTTTTATGGTAATTTTTCATTATTATAATATACTTTTTACCATGAATTACCCTATTTACCTTTAACCGCGGAAAATAGAAGTCAAAAGATACTATTCCCAAAAAAATATTTTCATCATATTGAACCACATTTTACATATTGATATTAACTGTGTCTCTCGGATTTTTGAAATTAAACTCACAAAAGTGGTAAAATTTCATTTAAATGTAAAAGTCACTTTTATAACTACTACTAAGTGGTTTCACTATTCATCAAAAATTGAAGTTTTTCAGAAAAATATAAAAAATTCATCCTAAGAATTATTTGATATTACGAATTAAAAAATGATGAATATTTTTCCAAATTAAAAACATAAAAGTGGTATTAATTAATTTAAAATTAATTCCTGTTGTTAAAACAAATAATGTGTTTTTATGAAATAATAACTATCAAAAGATTGACACTTGTTTATATCCACTTTCAAAGTGAAATTAATTCCAATGACCAACATCAGATTAAATGGTAAAAATATATTCTCATTACACCTTAAAACAAATTAAAAATATAATCTATCCATATAAATAAATTAGATTAAAACACAGTTTTGAATTAAAATACAGTATTTTTCCCTATTCATCAAAAAATATTATCAAAAAAATACCAAAAATTTACCCAAAGTAAATTATGATGTTCTGATTCGAAAGAAGAATATTATTTTGTAAAATATAACATATAAATAACAACAAAACTATATTTAAAGAGGGCTCTCCATCAAAAGGCGGTAAATCAGCCCTTTATGAATACTAGAGTATTTATGCTTAAAATAGAATTCTTTTATTCTTTTAAGCCTCTATCATTTAATGGATGAATGTAAAAACATTTAACAAACATATATACCCATATTTTAGTTATTTCAATTCATTTCCACCAATTCAATGGCTCGGTGTTATGTACCATTTAAAATAATAAAATTATATTATTAGCGTGCAATGTAAGATTTCAGAGAAACATGTTTGTGTGTATCGGGTAAGCCGTCGAACATAGAATCCCCTTTAAATTAAAATTTTCATTTAATTCACAAATATTAATAAATATGAAAATGTATTATTATTAATTTACCTAGGATGTTACATCCTTCCCCCTATTGGGAACTACATCCTAACAATTTATAAAATTGGACTCTGAAACTTCATTGAAAGCCCCACAGAGTAAAAAGAGTCAATAAAACAATCACTTTAAAATAAATTAAGAGAAGAAAAAATGGTTACCCTAGACAAGATATACTAGGATTCCATTAAAACATGTTTATGGAAGAGAAAAAAAAGTGTCAAGTTCTGATGGAGAGGGATAGAAAACATGATTAGGAGAATGTTAACAACAAGAAACTCCCAAACATGTGATGGGATAAATGGTCATTAGTTTCCCAGTAGCAAAAGTAAATGGATAATGTTTTTTTGTTTGAAGTTACATTTAATATAGTTGACGAATTTATTTATGATATTGAATAAGAATAAAAATAGATATACTTACTTTTTACGTAGAGTTTCATTCATTAATAAATTTTCTACCACAAACTCATCTTTTTTTCAAATGATGAGTATTAAAGATAACGTGGTCAAACAGGAAGAGCTAGAATCAACTTTTAGAGAATCAAATGATCCAAAAACGAGACACAATATATTTACCTTGTCTTTAGAGATTAACCACCTAAAAAAAAGGTTAGTACAAGATTAGATGAACCCCAAAAAGGATAATCCTTTAGAGAAAGAAATATTAGTCTTAATTTCTAAAAGTAAACCAATAATACCCAAAGTTCGATAAATACCATTATATTAACAATTATCCTTAAAAACAATTAATATAGTCTAACCTAATTTTGAAACCCAAAACATAGAAGAATTTGAATACACAGTCTTCCACGTTAAATTTTATCTGCAAATGACATCAACTATTCCAAAAGTCAGATACTTCAAAGTAATTAGCAAAACCACATATTCTATATTATAGGATAATCATTACCATAAATAATCCAAATCACTATAAATAAACAATATAAACATAGATAAAAATCCACCATTACTCCTAAAATGAAATTCCATAGTATTCTATTTTCCTTGGGAATATAATGTTCCCAACAAAGCGAACGTCTTCCAAATAAAATTTTATCACTTCATCTCCAAATCTTTTTAATATAATAAGGGTATTAATTTGACAAGACATAAAGTCCCAAATATACTTATTAATGATCAATAAAATTATTTAACTAAAAATAATTAGTCAAACTAACAAGGGACTTCACTTAGTCCAGTGGTAGGTGATTAATCCCAATCGCACTCTGGTTGGGGGTACGATTCCCACAGCTTTGTCCGACGCGATGGGTTATCACAGGGTATGCATGTTGTCCTTTTCCAAAAGATATATTTTATAACATTACAAAAACGAGATAAATTCCACAAAAATATCCAGAACATAATTTAACCACAAATGTTATCTCATACCTTAAATTTTCATCCCAAAATATAATAACTTGTAATTTCCTCAAACCCAATGATCATATAAAACCAAATGGATATTTATAACTATATCCACAAGAGAAAAGATAATTCTTCCACAAATATCATTTTCACATGAAAATCTGCAGGGTTACAAATACAAAAGGAAATTATTCCAATGTAATCACATCAACAATGAGAAATAATACTTTTAAAAATTTCTCCAACCATTTATTTCCACATTGCTTTTTTTACCAAGAAAATATCCTATTGAATAGGGCATTCACTCAGGTAATGGCCAATTCCCCTACATTTACGACAAATGATTGTAAATGGATTCTTGGGACCATTTTCATTTTCCTCCATAGAACTTTTCATTTTTCCTCAGCAATTATTCACTTTATGTCCTTCTTTCAAACATATTATTCATTTCATTGTTCCATTGAGACAAATTCTTGGGTGTCTCCTTCAACATTTCCTGCAAGATGGAAATTGAGGATTATTTTCTCCATGGTTTCTACTGCCGGAGCTCTTATCATTCATCACCTTTCACTTATTTGTGGATTCCGAGAGTTGGTTAATATATATGTTGTTGATCATATTTTTGGAATGTTGATTTTTCATGAACATGATATCTTTTAAACCTATCAACATTCCATTTTTTCTCATTTACACCATCTTTTCCACATATGAACGTCATTCTCAAAGTCACTATGACTTCCTTGGAATCCAGCCATTGACTAAAACCAAAAAAACATTGTGTGAGTAAGAATAGCCATAAAATTATATTGAAAATATGATCACACCTTATTTTTAATCAAAAACACCCTAGTATTAACCAAGGTTATTTATTCTCATCTTATATTAATATCCATTAAATTGTTTTGTAAATAAAATTTAAATTATCTTAAGAATATCCCTCCAAGAGTGTCTTAACTAAAAGTGCAGCAAGGCCCATTGTTGTGCACCTCTTCCTGTTTGATTCTAACTCAAAGCGGTGTTTTTGGGTTTTACACCTAGGTACATATGCTCCCGAGCCGGCTATACCTGCTCGTATCCTGACAGGGATGTATTGCTTGGAAAACTCACAAAATCACAAAAATACCAAATTTTTAGGAAGTTCTTCTATATTAATCCTCAAAGTCTATCTTAGTGCTATGTGCTCAAATTAGAGTTTAACTAAATTTAGTGTCCAAGGTTTGTACTAAGATTCCTCTAAAACCAATTGTAACGCCCCGACCCCAGTTACCCAAATACAATTAATTATTTTAATACATTGTCATGATTAAAAGGAATCAAGTCCCAAAGGACCGATCAGTTTAGTTGTCCTGGAAAATAGATTACATACCTGAACGTTACATTATAATTTCTAACATATAACACAACATAAATAGTCTTTTGAGAAAAACATTGTTCCCTTAGCTTAACCCAACATCCCAATCATAAAACACTTCTTGGGGTCCTGTGAAAATGAATTATGATTAAGGGGTGAGCTCAGATGCTAAGTAAGGGTAAATAATTTAGCAGAAGCTATAAACATTTAAGGCAAGATGTGTAATAAAAACAACAGCCTTTTAAACATAAACATGAATATATTATGGAAAAAATAAATCAAATATTTCCATATTAACATGCACATGGAAATTCTTATAGTCGAATAATCACATGTAATAACTAATCTCATAATGAGGGAATCCATAATATCATACTGTCATAACCACATAGTCAAATCCTCATGCCAAGACTAGAATATTTTTTTCCAAGGCCTTGTGTCAAGACACTAGTTTGTCTCATGAGACCTATCGATGAATAGAGGAGATATAGAAGGCTCCACCCATCACATACTAAGTCCAATGTATTCCTCATATGAAATGTTTGAATGATAACATAAACATTCATATTAAAACTAGCATACGAAATGTCAAATCTTTATCCATAAACCTAGAATGGAATAAAAATAACACATCCACAGTCAAATATAACTCATTAAATAAAATATGGAAGAATGTATTATAAATTAAACACAATCTAGAATAATGAAGGATATTTACATAGATATAAATAATCATTATAACTACTTAATAGAAATATTCCCCCTTATTCTTGAAAACATTTAATAGTCTCACTATTTTTCAAGAAGTAATTTAATATAGATTTTTGAATAAAAGCAACCCATACCACTTTTAAACTTTTAAAAGTAATTTTATTTTGAAAACATTAATTTCAAAATAAATAAATCCTTAAAACCATTTTTAAAACATGGACATTAATGAAAAATATTTAGAAGAATAAATCTTTAAAACATTTAAAATGATAATTTAGTTAGAGATTCTAACAAAAAGAGAGACACATGAATACAAATATTTGAGTTAATAAACACTTTATAATATCATGAGAATAAATGGATTCATTATATACTATGTCAAACGACATTATATACACCATATAAAATTGAATTGGCGTATAACAACAAAGAATTCTCAATGTAATGTAAATTGAAATGACATTTGTTATATAGACTATATAATTAGGTTAAGGATAAATCAACGACATAATTATGTGTGACAAATATAAATACACTCAATATGATTGGATATTGTTTGTAAATCAATCAGAGGACATTCAAAAATATTTTTTTCAAAACAACACCAAAGTCTTTGATGTTTAAATCAATGAATGGAAACTGAGTTAAGATTACTCTTATCAAGTTCATATAAATGACTTGAGAAATTATCAATGGAGTGATTATGTGTGTCAAAAGTACATCCACCGAAAGTGGTGTGGAAATTATGACATAATAAAATTAATATTTATTCCACACATAATGGTGGAGTAAAATAATCAATGAAGTATACGTAAAGCCGAATGAGTGCAAATAGGAATTTCAAATTCTCTTATCGATGTGGTAACTTATGAAACCTACACCCATGAAAGAAGGATCATAAAATGATGATGTAAATATCCATAAATTAAATCATATTACATAATTAATACAATCATGGGCAGTAAGCACATCACATGCAATAAATAAGTGGTGAACTATGGAAATCTGACAGAATTAAATGTGAGATATGAATCCTCTTACCTCAAGTATGAATTGTCTTGTGTGTTCCTTGTTTTTCCTAAATAATAAACTTAAGTTAATTTATACTTGATTAAGAACACTTTTAAATTTTATTATTCCTTTTATATCACGTTCTACCATTCTATAATTATTATTTAATTATTTGAGTTCATATTAGATATTTAATTGATGTTCGGAACTTGAGTCAAAAATGAACTTGTTATAATTACAATTTATCGATGTAGTCAAAATACCATTATCTCCAGAATGATATAAATGAATTAGATATCATATATATATTATATATCCAGTATATATATATATGTATTTATAACAGTACAAAACATTTGGAGATAAGAAATGAAATGCACCTTTCATGGAGACGGTAAGTCGTACGTACGCAGGAATGCTTATTTCATTTCTATTTTTTATTTTAATGGAATTAAAACATAATGATACATAGGTATATTATAATTCAAATATAATATCATATGATATATTTTTTACATATTTTAATTAAATATATTCTTTATACATTCAATGAATGTCATGAATGAATCAAATCTCTTTGAGAGGGTGGTTGTTCGCACTTCCTCAAATTAAATTATCATGGTCACACATATTGGAAATGATATTGTTGTGTTTTTAAAAGAAAATTATAGAATCATAGAGAAAACATAAACATAATATACATAATATATAAAATTTTTTCTATCATGATGGCCACCATGAGAGGCGGTATGAGATAATCGAACAATCATTGTTTCATGAGGCGTTAGTTTTTCATCCACAGAAACATTATGTTCTTCAATAATTATATGGAGGTGTGTGTAAGAGTAGCTCAAATAATTATTATAAAAACATCCAGCTATATATAAGATACTGGTGTTGTTACAAAAGATAGTAATAAAAAGAGTTCATGGGGTTGGAGAATTAAAATAAAAGAAATGAATTTAAGAGAAACTGTTACCTTTAATTTGGGTAACTCCCTTTGGATTGAACCAAAAGAACTTCTTTAAGTTCCTTATGCCTAATGTAAGGCCTGTAGGTGGAATACAGAGATGTAGGGAGATTAATTGGGCAGATTTTGGATTGTCCAAAAGTCTTGAGAGGTGTAAAGAATTGGTTAGAAGTGGTCTCCATTTATATGGGAGCGGAGGGGCTCTTTAGGAAAGTGAGAAATTATTAATTTATTATATACTTATCTTCATTTTCAAAAGTTCAAAAACAAATTAAAGTAAAATATAAGATGACTAATATTCGAAATAAAGTCATTCAATCATAATTGGACAAGTTTTAAGGTAATTTTGTGTTATTATAATAAACATTTTACCTTGAATTACCCTATTTACCTTTAACCGAGGTAAATAAAAGTCAAAAGATACTATTCACCAAAAATTATATTCGTCTTATTGAACCAAATTTTACTTCTTGATATTAACAGTTTCTTTTGGTTTTTTAAAACTCAACTTAAAAAAGTGTTAAAATTTCCTTTAAATGAAAAAGTCACTTTCTTAAATTCTACTAAGTGGTTTCACTATACATAAAAAAATGACGTTTTTTAGAAAAATACAAAAAATTTAGCATAAGAATTATTTGATATTCCGAATTCAAAAATGATGCCTAGATTTCAAAATTCAAAACATAAAAGTGGTATCAATTAATTTAAAATTAGTTCCCATTGTTAAAAAAATAGCGTGTTTTTAAAAATTATAACGACAGAAATTTTGACATTTGTTAATGTCCAATTTCAAAGTGAAATTAATTTCAATGACCAACATTGGATTAAATGGTAAAAATAAATTCTAATTACACTTTAAAAAATTTAAAAATATATTCTATACATATAAATAAATTAGATTAAAACACATTTTTAAATTAAAATACAGTATTTTTCACTATTCATCCAAAAAAAAGAATTTTATCAAAAAAATACCAAAATTTTACCCAAAGTAAATTTTTATGTTCTGATTATAAAGAAGAATATTATTTTGTCAAATATAACATATAAAGATGAAAAAAACTATATTTAAGGAGGGTTCACCATCAAAAGGCGGTAAATAGTCCCTTTAATGAATATTAGAGTATTTATACATAAAATAGAATTCCTTTCTTATTTTAAGCCTATAAATTTTATTTGATAAATGTAAGCACATTTAACAAACATATATAATCATATTTTAGTTATTTCTATTCATTTCCACCAATTCAATGGCTTGACATTATGTACCATTTAAAATAATAATATTATATTATATGTGTGCAACGTAAGATTTCAAGGAAACATGTTGTTGTGTATCGGGTAAGCCATCGAACATAGAATCCCCTATAAATTAAAATTAAAATTTAATTCACAAATATTAATAAAAATGAAAATATATTATTCTTTATTTACTGGGGATGTTAAATCCTTCCCCACTTTTGGAAATTGCATCCTCAAAATTTAAAAAATTAGGCTCGGAAGCATCATTGAATGCCCCACATAGGAAAAAGAGTCAATAAAACTATCACCATAAAATAAATAAAGAGAAGTAAAAAAAGGTTACCTGAGGCAATAGATACTAGGATTCCATGAAAACATGTATATGGAGGAAGAAACAAAGTGTCATGTTCTTATGGAGTGGGATAGAAAAATGATTAGGAGAAATTTAACCACAATAAAATCAAAAACATGTGATGGGATAAATGGTAATTAGTTTCCCAGTAGGAAAAGTAACTGGATAAAAATATTTTGTTATAAGTTCCATTTAATAAATTTGGGGAATTTATTTATGAGAATGACTATGAACATAAAGTGATATACTTAATTTTTATGTTGAGTTTCATTCTTTAATAAATTTCTACCACAAACTTATAATTTATTTTCAAACAATGAGTATTCAAGATGACTTGGTCACACCAGAAGAGCTATAATCAACTTCCATATTATCACATGATCCAAAAAAGATAAACAAGATATTTACCTTGTCTTTAGAGATTAACCACCACCAAAATGGTTAGTACAAGATCAGATGATCCCTAAAAGGAAAATTCTTTAGAGAAAGAAATACTAATCCTAATTTCAAAAATTAAACAAACAATACACAAAGTTAAATAAATACCATTAAATAAACAATTTTCCTTAAAATCCATCAATATAATCTAAACTAATTTTGAATCCCAAAACATTGAAGAATATTATTACACAATCTTCCACGTTAAATTGTATCTCCATGTGGAATCAACTACTCTTAAAGTCAGATACTTCATAGTAATTAACCAAATCACATATTCTATATTATAGGTTATTCATTTCCATAAATAACCAAAATCACTATAAATCGACAATAAAAACATAGATAAAAATCCACCATTACACTTCAAATGAAATCCCATAGTATTATATTTTCATTGGTTATATAGTGTTCCCAACAGAGTGAACGCCTTCCAATTAACCTTTTATCACTTAATCACCAAATTGTTTTCCTATAAAAAGGGTATTCATTTGATAAGACATAAGATCAAAAATAAAGTTATTATTGATCAATAAAATCATTTTACTAAAAAAAATTAGTCAAACTAACCAGGGACTTCACGTAGTCCAGTGGTAGGCGATAAATCCCAATCGCACTCTGGTTGTGGGTTCGATTTTCACATCATTGCCCAATGCGATGTCTTGTCACACAGTCTGCGTGTTGAACATTTTTAAATGCTCTATTTTTTAACATTACCAAAATTAGATAAATTCCTCAAAATAACCATAACATAATTTATCCACAAATGTTATCTCTTACCATATATTTTCATCACAACATATAATAACTTGTAATTTCTTCAATCCCAATGATCATATAAAACCAAATGGATATTTATAACTATATCCCAAGAGAAAAGTTAATTCTTCTTCAAATATCATTTTCACATGAAAAACTACAGGGTTACAAATATAAGATATAATTATTCAAAAGTAATCCCATAAACAAGGAGCACTAATACTTTTAAAAATTTCTCCAACCATTTATTTCCACATAACATCTTCTTTTTTCCAATAAAATATCCTATAGAATAGGGAATTAACTCGGGTAATGGCCAGGTCCCCTGCATTTATGGCCGATGACTGTAAATGGATTCTTGGGAACATTTTTATTTTCCTCCATAATACTATTCATTTTTCCTCAGAAATTCTTCACATTATGTCCTTCATTCCCACATGTAAAGAATTTCTTTGTTCAATTGAGACACTTTCCTGGGTGTCTCCTTCCACTTTTCCTGCATGATGGAAATTTAGGATTCTTTTCTCCATGGGTTCCATTGCCGGAGCTCTTATCATTCATCACCTATCTCTTATTCGTTGAATCTGGGAGTTGGTTAATATATATTTTGAAGATCATATTTTTGGGAAATAGATTTGACATGAATATGATATCTTTTACGCCTATCAAAATTCAATTTTTTTGCTAATTTCCACCATCGTTTCCACCTTTTACATCATTCACAATGTTACTATGACTTTTTTGGAATCTAGCAATTGACTAAAACCAAAAAACATTGTTTGAGCAAGAATAGTCATAAATTTATATAGAAAATATCATCACATCTTATTTCCAATAAAAAACACCCTAGTATTTACCAAGTTTATTTATTCTCATCTTATAATAACATCCTTCAAATCGGTTCGTAACGAAAATGTAAATTATCCTATTCATATGCCCCGGGTGTATTTTAACCAAGAGTACAGCAAGCCTCATTGTCGTGCACCAGTTCCCGTTTGAGTCTATTTCAAAGTAGTGTTTTCAGGTTTTACCTCTAGGTATATCTGTGCCAGAGCCGCCCCTACCTACTCGTATCCATACTGGGATGTATTTCTTGTAAAACTCATAAAATCTCTACAATACCAAAATTATTGTATGTTCTCTTATACTAATCCTCAATGTCTACCTTAGGTCTATGTGATCTAATCAGAGTTTATCTAAATCTAGTTTCCAATGTTTATAATAAAACTTTCTCCGATACCAACTATAATTCCCTGAAACCAGTTACCAGAGTCGGTGCATTATTTTAATACATTGGCATGATTACAAGAAATCATGTCCCAAAGGACCGATCCGTTTAGCAGTCTTGGAAAATAATTTTCATACATGAACGTTACATTACACTTTTTAATATACAACACATCATAAATATTCTTTTGAGAACACCATTTTTCCCTTAGCTTAACCCTGCATCTCAATCATAAAACACTTCTTGGGATCCTGGGAAAATGAATCATGAGAAAAGGGTGAGCACAGATGATCAGTAAGGGTAAATAATTTAGCGGAAGCTACAAACATTTAAGGAAAGATGTGTAACAAGAACAACATCCTTTTAAACAAAAACGTGAACATAATATGGAAAAAATAAATCAAAAATTACTATATTAACATGAACATGGATATTCTACTAGTCTAATAATCACATGTAATAACTAATCTCATATTGAAGGAATGTATAATGCCAGACTTTCATAACCACATAGTCAAGGCCTCGTGCCAGGACTACAAATTTTTTTATTTTCCAAGGAATTGTGCCAAGACACTAGTTTGTCTCATGAGACCTATCGACACATCTAGGAGACAAAGAGGTCTCATATCTTCACTTATTAAGTCTAATTCGATCCTCATATGAAAAATTTGAAGCGTAGCATAAACATTCTTATTAAAACTAGCTTACGAAGTGTCAATAATTTATCCATAAACCATGAAGGGTATAACAATATCCACAGTCAAACACAAATCATTAAATACAATATGGAATATTTTATTATAAATTAACCTCAATCGAGAATAATGAAGGATATTGACATAGATGAAAATAATAATCATAACTACTTGAAAGAAATATCCCCCCTTTTTCTTGAAATCATTTAAAATTTCATTATTTATCATGAAGTCAATTAAAATAGATTTTTGAATAAAAGTGTCCCATACCACTTTCAAACTATTAAAATTAATTTTAATTTTAAAGCAATAATTTCCATATAATTAAATCCATAAATTTTTTTTAAAACATGTACATTAATGAAAATGATATTGAAGAATAAATCATTAAAACATTTAAAATGATAATTTAGTTAGAGTTTCTAACCAAAAGAGAGACAATTGAATAAAAATATTTTAGGTAATAAACACTTTATAATATCATGAGAATAAAAGGATTCATGATATACCTTTTCAAACTACATTATATACACCATATGAAAGTGAATAGGAATATAACAACAAATAATTCTCAATGTAATGTAAATTGAGATGAAACTCATTATATAGACTATATCCCTACGTTAAGGATAAATCAACGATATAATTATGTGTGAAAAAAATAAATACACTCAATATTATTGGATATTCATTGTAAATCTAGCATGTGAAATTCACACATATTCTTGTAAAAATAACACCGATGACTTTGATGTTTATCTCCGTGAAATTAAATTGAGTTAAGATTACTCTTATCAAGTTCATATCAATGACTTGAGAAATTATCAATGGACTGATTGTGTGTGTCAAAAGTACATCCACAGAAATGGGAGTGGAAATTATGACATAATCAAATTAATAGTGTTTCCACACATAATCTTGGTGTAAAATAATCAATGAAGTATAGATACAACCGAATTAGTGGAAATTGGAATTTCAAATTCTCTTATCGATTTGGTAACTTATTAAACATAAACTCGTGAAAGAATGATCATACAATAATGATTTAAATATACATAAATTAAATCATAATACACAATTAATACAATCATGGGTATTAAACACACCACATTCAATAAATAAGTGGTAAACAATGGAAATCTCACGGAATTAAAAGTGAGATATGAAACCCCTTACCTAAAGTCCGAATTGACTTGTGTGTTCCTTGTTCTTACGGAATAATAAACATAATTTAATTACTAATTTATTAATAAAAAGTTTTAATTTTATTATTACTTTCATATCACTTATTACCTTTCTATAATAATTAGTTATTTATTTTAGTTCATATAGGATATTTTATTAATGTTCGGAACTTGAGTCAAAAATGAACTTTTTTATAATTGCAATTTTCCATGTAGTCAAAAGACCATTATCTCCAGAATTTTATAAATTAATTAGATATCATATATATATTATATGTCCAATATATATATATTTATTTATAATAGTACATAACATTTGGAGATAAGAAATGAAATGCACATTTCATGGAGACTGTAAGTCGTACGTACTCATAAACAGTTCTTTCATTTCTATTTTTTATTTTAATGGAGTTAAAACATAAAGATAAATAGGTATATTATAATTACAATAAAATATCATATGATATATGTTTTACATAATTTAATTAACTATATACTTTATTAATTCATTGAATGTCATGAATGAATCATATAACCTTGAGGGGGCGACAGTCCGCACTTCATCAAATGAAATTATCGTGGTCACACATATTGGAAATAATATTGGTGTTTTTTTAAATGAAAATTTCATAATAATTGAGAAAACATAATCATAATATAAATAATATATAAAAACAATGCCCTCATAATGTCCACCATAAGAGGTGGTAGGAGATAATCAAACAATCATAATTTCGTGAGGCGTTAGTTTTCCATCCACAGAAACATTATGTTCTTCACCCATTAGATAGAGGTGTGTGTATTTCAGCTCAAATACTTCTCATAAAAACATCCTAGTATATTTATGATACTGGTGTTGTTATGAAAGAAATTAATAAAAAGAGTTCATGGGGTTGGAAAAGTAAAATAAAAGAAATTAATTTAAGAGAACCTGTCACCTTTAATTTGGTTAACTCCCTTTGGTTTGAACTAAAAGGACATCTTGAAGTGCATTCTGCCTACGGTAAGGCCTCTAGGAGGATGATAGTGATGTAGGGAGTTTAATTGGGAAGATTTTGGACTAGCCAAAATGTTTCAGAGGTGTGAATAATTGGATAGAAGTGGTTACTTTTTATGAGGGAGAGGAGGGGCTCTTTAGGAAAGTGGGAAACTATTATTTTATTATAAACTTATCTTCAGTTTCAAAAGGTCCAAAACATATTATTGTCTAAGAAAAAATTATTAATATTTGAAATAAAATCATCTAATCATAATTGGACAAGTTTTGGATAATATTTTAATCATTATAATCTTATTAATTTAAATCATTTATTAATGAGGTAAACATTGTATCATTATTGTGTCATAAATAATTTAATTTATATGATGTCTAAAAATTATAAATAAATAACATGATGTAATAAATATTTTAATATTTCAAATGAGTATTTATAGGTGAAAATATAACTTATATAGCCCCATGTAAAAATTAATTTACTAGAAGATATTTGTTTGTGTCATTTTGGATTTACATTAAATTAATTCATCTAAAGAGTCATTATCACTCTCATGTGGCTCCACGGGGTCTCAAAATCAACCCAAGGATTCCCATTGTCGTACATGACTCTTATAATAAGGTTAGGATAAATTTTAATCTAATTTTGTATTATTATAGTATGCTTTTTACCTTGAATTACCCTATTTACTTTTAACTGCGGTAAATAAAAGTCATAAGTTACTACTCACCAAAAATTATTTTCATCTTTTTGGACAAAATTTTACTTCTTGATATTATCTGTGTCTCTCAGATTTTTAAAATTCAACTCTAAAAAGTAGTAAAATTTCATTTAAATGTAAAATTCTCCTTTTTAACTACTAATAAGTGGTTTCACTATTCATCAAAAATTGATGTTTTTCAGAAAAATACCAAATATTCAGCCTAAGATTTATTTGATATTCCGAATTCAAAAATTGTAACACCCCAGGTAAATGAAAAATATTACATTTTCAAATTTATCCATATTTTTGAATAAAATATTAATATTACTTTAAAGGGGACGCTATGCGCGATGGCGTACCCAATACGCAACAACGAGTTTCTTGGGAATCTTATGTTGCACTCTAATAATAAAATAATATTATTTTAAATGGTAGTTAACTCCTAGCCGTTGTAATTGCGTGAATGAATAGAACTAACTACAAAATTATTATATATGTTTGTCAAATATTTTTACACTTTACAATAAATGTTAGAGGATTAAAAATGCGAATGAATCCAATTTTAAGCGTAAACATTCTAATATTCATTAAAAGGTCGATTAACCGCCTTTTTAGGGAGAACCTCTTTTAAAACCACTTTTGACAGTTTTATGTGTTATAATTGACAAAATAAAATTCTTCTTTGGAATCGGGACATCAATATTTACTTTGTGTAAATTTTTGGTATTTTTCCGATAAAGTTCATTTTTTAATGAATAGTGAAAAATGTTGTATTTTAAATCGAAACCAATTTTTAATCTAATTTATTTATATGATTAGATTATCTTTTGAATTGGTTTTAAAGTGAAATTAGAATTAATTTTTACAATTTAATCCAATAGAGGTCGTTGGAATTAATTTCACTTTGAAATTTGACTTAAACTAGTGTCAATCTTTTAATATATATTGTTTCATAAAAACACGCTATTTGTCATGACAGCGGGAATTAATTATTAAATTAATCAATGTAAATTATAAGATTTGAATTTTTTAAAATAGACATCATTTTTGAATTTGTAATATCAAATATATCATAAGGTGATGTTTTTGTATTATTCTGAAAAACTTCAATTTTTGATGAATAGTGAAACCACTAAGTGGTACTTAAAAAATTGATTTTTCGTTTAAATGAAACTTTACCACTTATTTGTTTTTAATTTCAATAATCTTAAATACATGCTTTTCATTAGGAAGTAAAATGTGGTTCAATGGGAATAAAATAATTTTTTGGTAAATAGTAACTTTTATGTTTTTAATCGAAATTAGAGGTAGTTAGTATAAATTAAGGTAAAAATAATGTTTTAATAATATGAAATGAACATGACAAATGTCCTAACCTCATTGTATGTGTCATGTCTGACCAAGAAAATCCATGGGTCAACTTGGGGACCCCATGGGGCCACTTTGGTTGGAAAATGATTAAATACCTTTTTATTTAAAGTTAAAATTAAAATGTCACAAACATGAAATATTTTACTAAAAAAATTAAATGGGGTTATAAAAGTCATATTTGTGCCTATAAATATTAATTATAAAGATAAAAATATTTCCTACATCATGATATTTTTTTATAATTTTTAGACATTAAATAAATTAAATTCTTTATGACATCATGAGGATGCAGCAATTACCTCATTAATATGGGATTTAAATAAAATGAAAAGATAATGTTAAAACTATAACATACACTTGTCACAAACCTATTGGATGGGTGGATTTAGAACCCTTACCACCTTATCCTAGATATACATCAATGTGGGACCTTTAAAATCTGAAACTCATTTGAAAATAATGTATCATTTTGTAACATTCCAAGAGTGCCCCTCCTCTCCTCTTATAAAAGGCCCCCACCTCTACCACCTTACACACACCTCTCAAGCCTTTGTCTCGGCCAACCCCTGACCATTTCATCTCTACACATCCATCTCTTCATTGTTGAAGCCTCACTTTGGGCAGAATCCTTTCCAAGGAAGCCTTTGATCTCAAATCAAAGGAAGTTACCCGATTTAAATGTAATGTCTTCCCTTGTGTTCTTTTGTTTTATTTTCCTTCTCCAACCCCCTAAACTCTTTTTATTATTTTCTTTTGTAACAACACCAGTATATTAAATATACTAGGATGTTCTTATGTGAAGTATTAGAGCTACACTTACACACACCTTCGTCTAAAGGTTAAAGAACATTCTGTTTCTGTGGATGGCGAACTACTACCTCATGAAACGATGATTGTTCAATATTTTTTTAACACCTTCAAAGGTGGCCATTAAGATGTCACTATATTTAAATATGATATATAATATGTTTATGTTTTCCTTAAGATTCTGTATTTTTAATTTATTGCATACCATTATGGTTTCCATTATGGGTAAACGTGATATCTTCATTTTAGGAAGTGCGGACTACCGCCCCCTCAAAGTGATTTGAATCGTTAATGGCATATATTGTAAGTATAAAGGATGGAATTTATGGTATTACATATGTTATCCTACTGTAAATATAATATACCTTTATATCATTATTATTTTATTCCATCAAATACAAAAAAAATGAAATAAAAGTAGCATTCATGCGTATGTACAGCTTACCGTCTCCATGAACGGTACATTTCATTTCTTATCTCCAAATGTTATGAACTATTATAAGTACATATATATAATGGATATATATGTAATATATTACATCTAAGTTATGGATATAATTCTGGAATTATAATATATATATCTCTCATTTTGTTTTAATTCCATTAATATGACAAAAAATGAAAGTAGCGTTCATGCGTACGTACGGCCTACCGTCTCCATGAAAGGTGATTTTAATTTTTTATCTCCAAATTATATGGAATAGTATAAAATGAATATATACTGGATATATATGATATTTAAAACATAAATACTATTCTGGAGATGATTTACCTATAACTACATAGAAAATTCTTTTCCAACAAGTTCAATTTTTACTCATGTACTGAACATCGACAAAAATGTCTGATATGAACTCACTTTATTAACCAATTATTATAAAAATATAATATGTGATATGAACTGAAAAATAATATTCAAAGGAGGTCATTAATAAATTATAAATTGACCATATTTTATTATTCAGGAGATTAAAGAACGATCGAGTCATCTCGGACATGAGGTAAGGGATCTGACCCCTCTCTTTCTTTTAATGTACACTCTTTTATGTCATTCCTTATAAGCTCATATTTCTTATGATTTGGATGTTATTTTATATTAATATTACTGTAAATTTTATGTTCATATGATGAGAGACCCTATTTCCTCTCATCAATCCATTTTGGATGATTTGATTGGCGTCGTTAGGCTGCCGAATTTTCGTAAAAGATCCAACCTCTCTCTTTCTTTTTTAAGTACTCTCCTTTATGTCACATCTTTTAAGCTCCTCATTGTTATGTTGGGAGATGTTATTTTATATTCCTCTTGCATTAAAGTTTATTTTAATATGTTGAGAGACCCTATTTTATCTCATCAATCCATTTTTGGAAGTTTTATGTGGCTCCGTTAGGCTGCCGAGTTTTCGTATGGGATTTTTCATCTCACTTTTATTCCTGTGAGATTCATGATACATTTTCCAATATTTACTTTTGAGCGGTGTATGTAATCTACATTATTATACACTTTGTGTAACATACATTGTTTTATGATTATTTACATCAATGTTGTATAGTCCTTCTTTCATGGGATGTACGTTTTGAAAGTTACCCAAATCGGTAAGGGAACCTTTCACCCTCCTATTTTTAAAAGAAATATTTTGTTATGTATTTTAATTTTCATCTTATTATGTGGGGATATGTTATTATATATCCTTATTTCCGTAAATTTTATTTCCAAGTGATGAGATGCCATTTATCTCTCTCTTAAACTCTTTTTATAAAATTTGATGTGATGTCGTTAGGCTGTCAAGGGAACTTCTTAACCCAATTTCGATTTCTTTGGGTTCAACATGTAGTTATTGAATATGTCATCTTTTGAATATGTGTGAATGTCCTTTGATTGTTTTACACTTAATATCCACTTATATTGGGTCTATTTATATTTTTCACACATAATTATGAGATTTATTTATCCTTAATTTAAGGATACCTTCTTTACAGGGGATTTCATCTCATTTTACATTTCTATTCAGACTTCATTGTTGTTATTCACCAATTCACTCCTATATGGTGTATATACTGTCCATTGGAATATTATATCATGAATTCCTTTATTCTCATGATATTATAAAGTTCTAATTAAATTTTATTCCTCAATTATTGTATTCAAGTGTCTCTCATTTTGTTAAAAACCCTTTACCTAAAATATGGTTTTAAATGTTTTAATGATTTATTCTTATAAATATTTCTCGTTAATATCCATGTTTTCAAAATGGTTTTAAGTATTTATTTATGTGGATATTAATGGATTAAAATGTTAAAACCTTAAAAGTGGTATGGGACACTTTGATTCAAAGATCTCTTTATTAAATGTTTTTAATGGTTTCGAAAATGTTTTTTAGAATGGATTTATTATTTCAGTATCTTAAAATTTTATATTGTTATTGCAATATGGGAATGTTATATTACCTTTATTCATAAGTTATGTGCTATGATTATGTCATGGTTCATGGGCGTTATTTATGAAGATGGTTGGTTCCGTGATAAACTAAGGGCGGGTGAGCCCGATATAGCTCTCCAATGCATTGGGTAACGTGAAGGGGTTAAATGTTAAGGTTTCTCTGAAGATATTTAGGGAATATACTGTGATGGATATTCAAAACATAACCAAGAGGGTTACTCCCTACATAATAATGTTATGAATGCCTCAAGTTACCTTTATGTCTTATGATTTCTATGATTTATTCATGATTTTATGAGGTACGTTAAAGTTCTTATGATTTATGTGTAATGTATGATTTCATTCTTATGTATATATGTACTCATACTTCCTTTCCATAGTTATTATAACCCTTACTGAGCTTTTTATGCTCATCCCAAGTTTTTGAAATGTTTTCACAGGTCAAGGGATTGGTACATGATATGATGATAGTTTCAAGGAAGTGTCAAGAAAGAATCCATGTTTTATTTTAAATATGTTTCCATTGATGGGAAAATGAATACTATCTTTTATGTAACCACTTTGTTTAAATGTGGAATGTAATGCAAGTTTTATTATCTAATTCTCTAAAACTCTAAACCTGAAAAGATCCTCAATGTGTAATCTTTTAATAACTCAAGATTAATTAAGGTTTAAGGATGGGGCCTTATAGTTGGTATCAGAGGTCGGTTTAGATAACTTTAGAGGTTAGGGTATTCTTTAAGCATAAGTGACATTACCATAATGGTTAGGATTTCAGAAAGAGTCGTAGTTTTTAGATAAAGTGAATGAGTAAGTATATCTTCCCCATTAGTACATGATGTTTTTGTTGATATACTCACACTGAAATTTCTGTTTTTAGTGAATTGATGGATCTAGCAGGCACCAAAGTGACAATAGGTTTGAAGGAAGCTGTGGTGGTTCTCTGATTAAGAGACTAGATGAAATGGGGGATTCAATGAGGAAACTCGTGGTTGTTCTAAACCAACTATCAAGGAGTCATGATCAACCACTTGAACCTTGGTATGATCTGTAATGCATCATGTAGGAGATGACCAATCGATGTGGAAGTTCAGTTAATAATTATAAAGGTAACCATTAGGGTTTATATGATCCTTACTTTTGAGGTAATTATGGGTTATTATATGTTATGATGGAAAATGAAAGGCATGAGATAAACTAGAGGTTAAAATATGTTATGATTATTTTTGAAGATTTTATCTCGTTTTGGGGAATGTTTTATGAATTATATAGTTTTGGAAAAAGGACAACACATAGACCGTGTGACAACCCATCGCATCAGACAATACTACGGGAATCGAACCCACAACCAAAGTGCGACGGATATTTATCGCCTACCACTGGACTACGTGATGTCCCTGGTTAGTTTGAATAATTCGTTTTAGTTAGAAGATTTTAGGAATCAAGAGTAAGTTTATTTTGGGTTATCTATGGAAATGATTAACCTATCATGGAGGATATGTGATTAGGTTAATTACTTTTCAATATGTGAATTTAAGAGAAACTGATGTTATTTGGATATAAAAGTTAATTTGTACCATGGAAGACTATGTGATTAAATCCTTTAAATATTTGGGTTTCAATCTTAGTTTAGTTTATTTTGAAGAATTTTATGGACAATTGTTTATCGAATGGTCTTCTTTGAACCTTTGGTTTTTTTGGACAAATTTTTGAGATTAAGAATAGATTTTCTTTTTATAAAGGATTATACTTTTTTGGATTCTCTGAAATCATACTTACAATTTTGGTTATGGATTTTGTCTAAAGGCATGAGAAATATATAGTTCTCTTTTGTGGATTAGGTGCTTCTCAAGAAGTTGATTATAGTACTCTTAATGCGAACAAGTCTTCCTAAATACTTGTCTTTTGGAGAAAATATGAGTTTGATTAAGGAATCTAGTAAAAGTTGAAATTCTACGTGACAAGTAAGTATGTTTCATTATGATTTAGTTCAGCTCAAAAATAAATTCCTCAATGAAGAGTAACTTAAAACAAAAATGATGTCTGTTAACTTTTCCTACTGGGGAATCGAATATTGTTTAACCCATCACAAGTTTGTGATTTTCTTACGTTTAACTTTCTCCAAGACATGTTTACTATCACTCTCCATCAGAAAATGACCCTTTGTTTTCTCCTTTATATACATATTTTCTTACATGGAATCCTAGTATTGGTTAACTCGGGTGACCTTTGTACTTCTCTTTCATTATTTTAAGGTGATTTTTTACTGACTGGTGTTCCGATGTGGGATTTTCAATGAAGTTTCCAAGCCCAATTTTAAAATTGCGAGGACACAATTCTCAAAAGGGGGGAAGGATGTAACACCCCAGGTAAATAAAGAATCTGAAATTTTCAGATTTATCCATATTTTTGAATAAAATATTAATATTACTTTAAAGGGGACGCTATGCGCGATGGCATACCCAATACGCAACAACGAGTTTCTTGGGAATCTTACGTTGCACTCTAATAATAAAATAATTTATTTAAAATGGTAGTTAACGTCTAGCCATTGTAATGGCGTGAATGAACATAACTAACTAAAAAATTATTATATATGTTTTTCAAATATTTTTACTCTTTACAATAAATGTTTGAGTATTAAAAATGCCAATGAATCCAATTTTAAGCGTAAACATTCTAATATTCTTTAAAAGGTCGATTAACCTCCTTTTTATGGAGAACCTCTTTTAAATCCACTTTTGAAAATTTTATGTGTTATATTTGACAAAATAAAATTTTTCATTGGAATCGGGACATCAATATTTTCTTTGTGTAAATTTTTTGTATTTTTCTGATAAAGTTCATTATTTAATGAATAGTGAAAATGTTTTATTTTAATTAAAGACCAATTTTTCATCTAATTTATTTATATGATTAGATTATCTTTTGAATTGGTTTTAGCGTGAAATTAGAATATATTTTTACCATTTAATCCAATAGTGGTTGTTGGAATTAATTTCACTTTGAAATTGGACTTAAACTAGTGTTAATCTTTTGATATATATTGTTTCATAAAAACAGGCTATTTGTCATGACAGCGGGAATTAATTATTAAATTAATTAATGTAACTTATAAGATTTGAATTTTTTAAAATAGATATCATTTTTTAATTCGTAATATCAAATATATCTTAGGGTTATGTTTTGGTATTATTCTGAAAAACTTCATTTTTTGATGAATAGTGAAACCACTAAGTGGTACATAAAAAATTGATTTCTCGTTTAAATGGAACATTACCACTTCTATGTTTTTAATTTCAAAAATCTGACATACATGGTTGTTATTAGGAAGTAAAATTTGGTTCAATGGGATAAAAATAATTTTTTGGTGAATAGTAACTTTTATGTTTTTAATCGCAATTAGAGGTAATTGGTGTAATTTAAGGTAAAAATAATGTTTTAATAATATGAAATGAACTTGACACATGTCCTACCGTCATTTTATGTGACATGGCCGACCAAGACAATCCATGGGTCAACTTGGGGACCCCATGGAGCCACTTTGGTTGGAAAATGACATAAATACCTTTTTATTTAAAGTTAAAATTAAAATGTCACAAACATGAAATGTTTTACTAAAAAAAAGTTCAAATGGGGTTATACAAGTCATAGTTCTTCCTATAAATATTAATTATAAATCTATAAAGATTTCCTACATCATGATATTTTTATTATAATTTTTAGACATTAAATAAATTATATTATTTATGACATCATGATGATGCAGCAATTACCTCATTAATAAGGTATTTAAATAAAATGAAAAGATAATGTTAAAACTATAATATAAACTTGTCAAAAACCTATTTTATGGGTGGATTTCGAACCCTTACCACCTTATCCTCGAAATAAATCAATGTGGGACCTTTAAAATGCGAAACACATTTGAAAATAAAGTAACATTTTGTAACTTTCCAAGACTTCCCCTCCTCTCCTCTTATAAAAGGCCCCACCTCTACCACCTTACACACACCTCTCAAGCATTAGGCTCGGCCAACCCCTGACCATTTCATCTCTCAAAATCCATCTCTTCATCATTGAAGCCTCACTTTGGGCAGAATCCTTTCCAAGGAATCCATTGAGCTCAAATCAAAGGAAGTTACCCAATTTAAAGGTAATGTCTTCCCTTGTGTTCTTTTGTTTTATTTTGCTTCTCCAACCCCGTAAACTCTTTTTATTCTTTTCTTTTGTAACAACACCAGTATCTTAAATATACTAGGATGTTATTTTTTGAAGGATTCTAGCTACACATACACACACCTTCGTCTAATGGTTAAAGAACAGACTGTTTCTGTGGATGGCGAATTACTGCCTCACAAAACGATGATTGTTCAATATTCTTTTAACATCTTCAAAGGTGGCCATTAACATGTCACTATATTTATATATGATATATTATATGTTTATGTTTTCCTTAATCTTCTGTATTTTTAATTTATTTCATACCTTTATGGTTTCCATTATGGGTAAACACAATATCTTCATTTTAGAAAGTGCGGACTACTGCCCCCTCAAAGTGATTTGATTCGTTAATGCCATATGTGGGATGTATAACGGATGTAATTAATGATATTAAATATGTTATACTACTGTAATTATAATATGACTTTATATCATTATTATTTCATTCCATTAAATACAAAAAAATTGAAATGGAAGTAGCGTTCATGCGTACGTACGGCATACCGTCTCCATGAACGGTACATTTCGTTTCTTATCTTCAAATGTTATGAACTATTATAAGTACATATATATAATGGATATATATGTAATATATTACATCTAAATGATGCATATCATTCTGGAATTATAATATATATATCTCTCATTTTTTTTAATTCCATTAATATGAAAAAAATGAAAGTAGCGTTCATGCGTACGTACGGCCTACCGTCTCCCTGAACGGTGCTTTTAATTTTTTATCTCCAAATTCTATGGAATAGTATAAAATGAATATATACTTGATATATATGATATTTAAAACATAAATAATATTATGGAGATGATTTACCTATAACTACATGGAAAATTATTTTCCAACAAGTTCAATTTTTACTCATGTACTGAACATCGACAAAAACGTCTGATATGAACTCACTTTATTAACCAATTATTATAACATTATAATATGTGATATGAACTGAATAATAATATTTAAAGGAGTTACTTAAGAAATTATAAATTGACCAAATTTTATTTTTCAGGAGATTAAAGAACGGTCGAGTCATGTCGGACACGAGGTAAGGGATCCAGCCCCTATCTTTCTTTTAAAGTACACTCTTTTATGTCATTCCATGTAAGCTCATATTTCTTATGATTGGGATGTTATTTTATAATAATATTACTGTAATTTTTATGTTAATATGATGATAGACCCTATTTTCTCTCATCAATCTATTTTGGCTGTTTTGATTGGCACCGTTAGGCTGCCGAATTTTCGTAAGAGATCCATCCTCTCTCGTTCTTTTTAAGTACTATCATTTATGTCGCCTCTTTTAAGCTCCACTTTGTTATTTTGGGAGATGTTATTTTATATTCCTCATGCTTTCCATTTTATGTTAATTTTGTGAGAGACCCTATTTGATCTCATCAATCCATTTTTGGATGTTTTATGTGGCGCCGTTAGGCTGCCG
Source organism: Viscum album (assembly GCA_963277665.1). Classification (NCBI taxonomy): domain Eukaryota; kingdom Viridiplantae; phylum Streptophyta; class Magnoliopsida; order Santalales; family Viscaceae; genus Viscum; species Viscum album. Next base: position 633,037,015 of record OY728121.1, read on the forward strand.
AGTTTTCATAAGGGATTTTTCATCTCACTTTTATTCCCGTGAGATTCATGCTAAATTTGCCAATATTTACTTTTGAGTGGTGTATGTACTATCCATTATTCTACTATTTGTGTAACATACTTTCTTTTATGAGTATTTAAATCAATGTTGTATAGACCTTCTTTCATGGGGTGTATGTTACAAAAGTTACCCAAATTGGTAAGGGAACCTTTCACCCTCCTCTTTTTGAAAGACTTATTTTGTTATGTATTTTAATTTTCATCTTATTATGTTGGTATATTTTATTATATATCCTTATTAACGTAAATTTTATTTCAAAGTGATTAGATACCCTTTATCTCTCTCATTAACTCTTTTTCTAAAATTTGATATGACGTCGTTAGGCTGTCAAGGGAACTTCTTAACCCAATTTCGATTTCTTTGGGTTCAACATGTAGTTATTGAATATGTCATCGTTTGAATATGTGTGAATGACCTTTGATTATTTTACACTTAATATCCACTTATATTGGGTGTATTTATATTTTTCAGACATAATTATGAGATTGATTTATCTTTATTTTAAGGATACCTTCTTTACAGGGGATTTCATCTCATTTTACATTTCTATTGAGACTTCATTGTTGTTATGCACCAATTCACTCTTATATGGTGTATATACTGTCCTTTGGAATATTATATAATGATTTCCGTTATTCTCATGATATTATAAAGTTATAATTAAATGTTATTCCTCAATTATTGTATTAAAGTTTCTCTCATTTTGTTAAAAATCCTTTAACTAAAATATGGTTTTAAATGTTTTAATGATTTATTCTTATAAATATTTCTCGTTAATATCCATGTTTTCAAAATGGTTTTAAGGATTTATTTATATAGATATTAATGGCTTAAAATGTTAAAACCTTCAAGTGGTATGGGACACTTTTATTCAAAGATCTCTTTAGAAAAATGTTTTAAATGGTTTAGAAAATGTTTTTTAGAATAGATTTATTATTTCAATATCTTAAAATTTTATATTGTTATTTCAATATGGGAATGTTATATTTACTTTATGCTTAAGTTATGTGCTATGATTATGTTATGGTTCTTGGGCATTGTTTATGAAGACGGGTGGCTCCGTGATAATCTAAGGGCAGGTGAGCCCGATATAGCTCTCCAATACATTGGGTAACGCGAAGGGGTTAAAAGTTAAGGTTTCTCCAAAGAGATTTAGGGAATATATTGTGATGGGTATTCCAAACGTAACCAAGAGGGTTACTCCCTACGTAAGAATGTTATGAATGCCTCAAGTTACCTATATGTCTTATGATTTCTATGATTTATTCATGATTTTATCAGGTATGCTAATGTTCTTATGCTTTATGTCTAAAGTATGATTTCATTGTTATGTATATATGTACTCATCTTTCCTTTCCATACTTTTTATAACCCTTACTAAGCTTTTTATGCTCCTCCCATGTTTTTGAAATTTTTTCACAGGTCAAGGGATTGGTACATGATATGATGATAGTGTCAAGGAAGTGTCATGAAAGAATACATGTTTTATTTTAAATATGTTTCCGTTGATGGGAAAATGAATACTATATTTTATGTAACCGCTTTGTTTAAATGTGAAATGTAATGCAAGTTTTATGATCTAATTCTCTAAAACTCTAAACTTGAAAAGATCCTCAATGAGTAATCTTGTAATAACTCAAGATAAAGTAAGGTTTAAGGATGGGGCCTTATAAAAATGATGTCTATTTTTTCAAATTCAAAACCTAAAAGTGGCATTAATTAATTTAAAATTAATTTCAATTTGTTGAAACAGATAGTGTGTTTTTAATAAATAATAACTATCAAAAGATTAACACTTGTTTATGTCCAATTTCGAAGTGAAATTAATTCAAATGACCAACATTGGATTAAATGGTAAAAATATATTCTAATTACACTTTAAAAAAATTAAAAATATAATATAGACATATAAATAAACTAGATTAATACACAGTTTTGAATTAGAATACAGTATTTTTCAATATTCATCAAAAAATGAATTTATCAAAAAAATACCAAAATTTTACCCAATGTAAATATTGGTGTTCCGATTCTAAAGAAGAATATTATTTTTTCAAATATAACATATAAATATGAACGAAACTATATTTAATGAGGGTTCTCCATCAGAAGGCGGTAAATCAGCCCTTTAATGAATATCATAGTATTTATGCTTAAAATCGAATTCCATTCTTATTTTAAGCCTCAATAAATTATTGGATAAATGTAAAAACATTTACCAAACATATTTAATCATATTTTAGTTATTTCTATCCATTTCCACCAATTCAATGTCTCATCCTTAAGTATAATTTAAAATAATAATATTATATTATTAGTATGAAACATAAGATTTCAAAGAAACCTATTGTTGTGTGTCGTGTAATCCATAAAACATTGAACCCCCTTTAAATTAAATTTAACATTTAATTAAAAAATATTAATAAATATGAAAATGTATTATTATTTATTTTCCCAGGATGTTACATCCTTTGTCCCTTTCGGGAATTTCATCCTTGCAATTCAAAGAATTGGGCTCGGAAATATTATTGAAAGCCCCAAAAAGGAAAAAGAGTCAATAAAACTATCACATTAAAATAAATTAAGTGAAGTTAAAATGGTTACCCAAGAAACCAGATACTATGATTCAATGAAAATATGTATATGGAGGAGAAAACAAAGTGTCATGTTCTGATGGAGAGGGATAGGAAACATGATTAAGAGAATGTTAATAACAAGAAAAACACCAACATGTGATGGGATAAATGGTCATTTGTTTCCCAGTCGGAAAAGTAAAGGGATAAAAAAAATTTTAACTTCCAATTAATAATGTTGAGGAATTAATTTATTTGATTGAATAAGAACATAAAGAGATATATTTACTTCTTACATAGTGTTTCATTATTTAAAAAATTTATACCACCAACTCATCTTTTTTTCAAATGATGAGTATTCAAGATGAATTGGTCCCACTGGATGAGAAATAATCAACTTATAAAGAATCACATGATCCAAAAAAGATAAACAATATATTTACCTTGTCATTAGTGATTAACCACCACCAAAATGGTTAGTACAAGATCAGATGATCCCTAAAAAGGATAATCCTTTAGAGAGAGAAATATTAATCTTAATTTCTAAAAGTTAACCAACAATACCCAAAGTCTAATAAGTACCATTAAATAAAAAATTGTCCTTAAAATCCATCAATATAATCTAAACTAATTTTGAAACCCTAAACATAGAAGAATTCGACTACATAGTCATCCACATTAAATTGTATCACAAAATGACATGAACTACTCTTAAAGTCAGATACATAAAAGTAATTAACCAAATCACATATTCTCTATTATAAGATAATAATTTCCATAAATAACCAAAATCTCTATAAATGGACAATAAAAACATATATAAAAATCCACCATTACTCCTCAAATGAATTCCCATAGTATTTTATTTTTCTTGGGCATATAGTGTTCCCAACAAAGTGAACGTCTTACAAATAACATTTAATCATTTAAAAATAAAATAATTTTCCGATACTAAGGGTATTCATTTGATAAGACATAAGATCGAAAATCAACATATAATTGATCAATAAAATTATTTAACTAAAAATAACTAGTCAAACATACCGGGGACTTCATGTAGTCCAGTGGTAGGCGATAAATCCCAATCACACTCTGGTTGTGGATACAATTCCCATAGCTTTTTCCAACGTGATGGGTTGTCACACGGTGTGTGTGTTGTCCTCTTTCGAAATATATATTTTATAACATTACCAAAATGAGATAAATACCTGAAGATAACTGTAACATAATTTAACCACAAATGTTATCTCATACCTTAAATTTTTATCCCAAAATATAATAACTTGTAATTGCATCCAACCCAATGATCATATAAAACCAAATTGATATTTATAACTATATCTGCAAGAGAAAAGATAATTCATCCCCAAATATCATTTTCACATTAAAACTGTAGGGTTATAAATACAAGATAAAATTATTCCAAAGCAATCCCATCAACAAGGAGCACAAATAGAATTAAAAATGTTTCCAAACATTTATTTCCACATAGATTCTTCATTTAACCATAAAATATCCTATAGAATAATACATTCAATCAGGTAATGGTCATGTCCCCTACATTTACAACAAATGACTGTAAATGGATTCTTGGGACCATTTTTATTTTCCTCCATAGTACTATTCATTGTTCCTCGGAAATTTTTCACTTTATGTCCTTCTTTCCCACACATAAATCATTTCTTTGATCCATTGAGACACTTTCCTAGGTGTCTCCTTCCACATTACCTGCATGATGGATATTGAGGATTCTTTTCTCTATGGTTTCCACTTCTGGAGCTCTTATCATTCATCACCTATTTCTTCGTTGTTGATTCCGGGAGTTGGTTAATATATATGTTGTTGGTCATATTTTCGAATAATGATTTGGCATGAACAAAATATCTTTTAGGCCTATCAACATTCCATTTTCTTGATCATTTCCACCATTGTTACCACCTTGTACATCATTTTCAAAGTTACTATGACTTCCTTGGAATCTAGCCATTGACTGAAACTAGAAAACATTGTGTCAGTAAGAATAGTCATAAAATTATATTAAAAATATCGTCACACCTTATATTTAGTAAAAAAACACCCTAGTATTAACCATGGTTATTTATTCTCATCTTATATTAACATCCTTCAAATCATTCTATAAAGAAAATATAAATTATCCTAAGCATAACTCCCGGGAGTGTCGTAACCAGGAATGTCGCAAGGTCCGTTGTCGTGCACCAGTTCCCATTTGAGTCTAGCTCAAAGTGGTGTTGTCAAGTTTTACCCCTAGGTACATATGTGCCAGAGCCGTCTCTAGCTGCTCGTATCCAGTCATGGATGTATTGTTTAGAAAAGTCACAAAATCACTACAGTACCAAAATTTTAGGAAGATCTTCTATACAAATCTTCAAAGTCTATCTTAGGGCTATCTGCTCTAATTAGAGTTTGTCTAAATCTAGTTTCCAAGGTTTGTAATAAACTTTCTCTAATACCAACAATAATTCCCCGACCCTAGTTACCCAGAGTTAGTGCATTATTTTAATACAATGGCATGATTAGAAGGAATCAAGTACCAAATGACTGATCAGTTTAGCAGTTTTGGCAAATATATTACATACATGAACGTTACATTACACTTTCTAATATACAACACAACAAAAATAATCTTTTGAGAACTCCATTGTTCCCTTTTCTTAACACTGCATCTCAATAATAAAACACTTCTTGTGATCCTGGGAAAATGAAACATGATAAAGGAGTGAGCTCAGATGCTCAGTAAGGGTAAATAATTTAGTAGAAGCTATAAACTTTTAAGGAAAGATGTGTAATAAAAACAACAACCTTTTAAACAGAAAATTGAACATAATATGGAAATAATAAATAAAAAATTACCATATTAACATGCACATGGATAATCTATTATTAGTATAATCACATGTAATAACTAATCTAATAATGACGGTATGCATAATGAAAAAATTTCATAACCACATAGTCAAGGCCTCATGCCAAGACTATAACATTGTTTTTCCAAGGACTTGTGCCAATCCTCTAGTTTCATTCAGGAGACCTACCAATGCATCGAGGAGCTATAGCGGGCTCTACCCGTCACTTATTAAGTCCAATGAATTCCTCATATGGAAAGTTTGAAGCATAAAATAAACATTCGTATTAAAACTAGCATACGAAATGTCAATACATTATCCAAAAACCATGAATGGTATAAAAATTACACATCCATAGTCAAACCAAACTCATTAAATAGAATACGGAAGATTTTATTATAAATTAACCTCAATCAAGAATAATGAAGGATATTGAAATTGATGAAAATAATCATCATAACTACTTGAGAGAAATATCCCCACTTTATCTTGAAAACATTTAGAAGTATCATTGTTTATCAAGAAGTCATTTAAAATAAATTTCTGAATAAAAGTTTCCCATACCAATTGGAAACTTATAAAAGTAATTTTAATTTCAAAACACTAATGTCCATATAAATAAATCCATAAAACTATTTTGAAAACATGGACATTAATGAAAATGATAAAGAAGAATAAATATTTAAAACATTTTAAATGATAATTTAGTTATAGTTTCTAAACAAAAGTGAGACACTTTAATACAAATATTTTAGGTAATCAACACTTTATAATATCATGAGAATAAATGGATTTCTGATATACTATTTTAAACTATATTATATACACCACATAAAATTTTATTGGCATATAACAACAAAGAAGTCTCAATGCAATGAAAATTGAGATGAAATTCATTATAAAGACTATATCCTTAGGTTGAGGATAAATCAACAACATAATTATGTGTGAAAAATATAAATACACTCAATATGACTGGACATTCATTGTAAATCAATCATTGTAAATTCACACATACTCTTGTAAAAACAACACCAATGACTTTGATGTTTAACTCAATGAATGGAAATTGAGTTAGGATTACTCTTATCAATTTCGTATCAATGACTTGAGAAATTATCAATGGGGTGATTATGTGTGTCAAAACTACATCAATGAAAAGGGGTGTTTAAATTATGACATAAGAAAAATAATATTGATTCCACAGATAATCATGGAGTAAAATAATCAATGCAGTATACGTAAAGCTGAATGAGTGGAAATTGGAATTTCAAATTCTCTTATCGATTTGGTAACTTATAAAACATACACCCATGAAAGAAGGATCATACAATGACTATGTAAATATCCATAAATTATAGCATATAACAAAATGAATATAATCATGGGCAGTAAACACAACACATGCAATAAATAAGTGGTGAACAATGGAAATCTCACATAATTAAAAGCTACATATGTAACCCCTTACCACAAGTCCGAATTGTCTTTTGTTTTGCTTGTTCTTCCTAAATAACAAATATAAGTTATTTTCTACTTGGTTAAGAACACTTTTCAAGTTTAATTTTTATTTTATATCACTTATTTCTTTTCTATAATAATTATTTAATTATTTGAGTTCATATTGGATATTTTATTGATGTTTGGAACTTGAGTAAAAAATGATCTTATTATAATTACAATTTTTCCATGTGGTCAAAAGACCATTATATCAAAAATGATATGAATGAATTAGATTTCATATATTAATTATAAATCCAGTATATATATTTATTTATTATAGTACATAAAATTTTGAGATAAGAAATGAAATTCACCTCTCAGGGAGACGGTAATCCATACGTACGCACGAACACTACTTTCATTTTTATTTTTTATTTTAATGGAATTAAAACATAATGATACATAGGTATATTATAATTCCAGTATAATATAATATGATATATTTTTTACATAATTTAATTAAATCTATCCTTTATACGTTCCATGAATTTCATGAACAAATCATATCACCATGAGGGGGCGGTATTCCGCACTTCCTCAAATGAAATTATCGTGGTCACACATATGGGAAAGCATATTGGTGTGTTTTTAAATGAAACTTACAGAATCATTGAAAAACAAGAAACATAATATACATAATATATAAAAAAAGACATCATAAGGGAAACCATAAGAGGGAGTAGGAGATGATCGAACAATCATCATTTCGTGAGGCGTTAGTTTGCAATCCATAGAAACATTATGTTCTTCACCCATTAGAAGGAGGTGTGAGTAAGTGTAGATCAAATACATCTAATAAAAACATCATATTATATTGAAGATATTTTTGTTGCTACAAAATAATGGAATAAAAAAGAGGTCATGGGGTTCAAGAATTATAATAAAATAAATGAATTTAAGAGAAACCATTACTTTTAATTTGGGTAAGTCCCTTTGGTTTGAACCAAAAGGACTTCTTGAACTTCATAATTCCTATGGTAAGGCCCCTAAGTGGAAGAGAGGGATGTAAGGAGCTTAACTGGGGAGATTTTGTATGAGCCCAAAGGATTGAGAGGTTTGAATAATTGGTTTGAAGTGGTTTCCTTTTATACGAGAGAGGAGGGTCTCTTTAGTAATATGGGAAACTATTATTTTATTATAAACATATATTAGGTTTAAAAAGGTCCAAAACATATTAAAGTCAAAGATAAGATGACAAATATTCCCAATAAAATTATCCAATCAGAATTGGAAATGTTTTTTATAATATTTTAATCATTATAATCTTATTTATTTAAATCGTTTATTAATGAGGCAAAGACTGCATAATTAATGTGTCATAAATAATTTAATTTATATGATGTCTAAAAATTATAAAAAATTACCATGATGTAAGAAATATGTTTATTTTTTGAATGAATATTTATAGGTAAAAATATAACTTATATATCCCCATTTAAAAACTAATTTACTAAAAGATATTTGTTTGTGTTATTTTTGGCTTTAATTTAAATTAATTAATCTAAAGAGTCATTATCACACTAAATTTGCTCAATGTGGACCCAAAATAGACCCAAGGATGCCAATGGTCGCCCATGACTCATCCAATAAGGTTAGTTCATGTGTAAATATAAAGTCGTACTATTATAATATACATTATACCTTTAATTTCCTTATTTACCTTTAACTACGGTAAATAAAAGTGAGAAGTTACTATTCACCAAAAATTATTTTCAACTTATTGAACCACATTTTACTTCTTGATATTAACCGTTTCTCTTGGATTTTTGAAATTCAACTCACAAAATTGGTAAAATTTCATTTAAATGTAAATGTCGCCTTTTTAACTACTACTATGTGGTTTCACTATTCATCAAAAATTGATGTTTTTCTGAAAATTACCAAATATTAAGCTTAAACATTATTTGATATTACAAATTCAAAAATAATGTCTATTTTTTCAAAATCATAACATAAAAGTGGCATTAATTAATTTAAAATTAATTCTCGTTGTAAAAATAATTAGCGTGTTTTTATGAAGTAAAAACCATCAAAAGATTGACTCATGTTTATATCCAATTTCAAAGTGAAATTAATTCCAATGACCAACATTGGATTAAATGGTTAAAATATATTCTAATTAAAATTTAAAACAAATTATAAAGATAATTTAACCATATAAATAAAATAGATTAAAACATAGTTTTGAATTAAAATATAGTATTTTTCACTATTCATCAAAAAAATAAATTTTATCAAAAAAATACCAAAATTTTACCCAAAGTAAATTTTGATGTAATAATTATAAATAAGAATATTATTTTGTCATGTATAACATATAAATTGGAAAAAACTATATTTAAATATTGTTCTCCATCAAAAGGCTGTAAATTGGCCCTTTAATGAATAATAGAGTATTTATGATTAAAATCGAATAACTTTCTTATTTTAAGCCTCTAAATTTTATTTGATAAATATAAATAAATTTAGAAAACATATATAATCATATTTTAGTTATTTCTATCCATTTCCACCAATTCAATGGCACGGTGTTAAGTACCTTTTAAAATAATAATATTATATTATTAGTGTGCAACATAATATTTCAAAGAAACCCGTTGCTATGTATCAGGTAATCCATTGAACATAGAATCCCCATTAAATTAAAATTAATATTTAATTCACAAATATTAATAAATATGTAAATTTAGTATTCGTTATTTACCAAGGATGTTACAATAATAAACCATGGTGATAAATTATTATAAATTCATGACTAATAAAAATTTTACTGCAACTAAAATATGAAATACATTAGTGTTTTAATCTACAGAAATCAGAAGACATACCTTTTGAAGAAAATTTGAACACCTGCTGGAACTGGAGTCCAAGGCTTATGAAAGCCTTATATTTAAAGAAAATGTGGATGGGGAGCGAACACTAAGTATAATATGTCCAGCTAAACAAATACACTTGTATAGATATGAATATTTTAAATATGAAGTTCACAAAAATTATAATTGAATAAATGAATAGAGAATGTATAAAGCTACAAATACCGAAATTTCACTATAGTATAATATGGTAGATAATAGCATAATAAATTATGATTGATAAAATATTATAAATGTATCACTAATAACATGTTTACTGCAACTAAAGTATGAAGAAATGTAGAGGTTAATTGTATAGAAATCAGAAGACATACCCTGATGAGGAAAATTAGAACAGCTCCTAGAATTGGAATCCACGGGTTATGATATATATGAATATTGTAAATATAAAGTTCACATAAATTTTAATGTATTAAATGAATACAGAATGTATAAAGCTACAAATACCAAATATGCAGTACAGTATAATATGGTAGATAATAGCATAATAAACCATGATGATAAAATATTTTAAATGTATGACTAATTACTGGTTTACTACAACTAAAGTATGAAGAACTATAGAGGTTAATTAGAAAAATAGATGCCCTATTTGCTGAATTAGAAAAATAGATGTATTATTAGAATGTATGGAAAATTTGTAAGAAAATGGAAATGGTAAATATTATATGATATAAATAAAATTAATAGACAATACCTTCGTGATGATGTTGCTTGTGTAGTATTTCATAATAAAACATTGTAGTTTTATGTTGGAATATTGAAACTATACAATAAAAAGGCTATTAAATGTATAATATACCAAATTAATCAGATTGAAACTACATATATCATTATTATTAACTAATAAAAATTAATTTTTAAGACAATAGTAAACGAAAATACTCTGAAAAAACATATTCCAACAACTTATAGGTAATATGGAATATCTGATATTGTTTATAATATTAATTATAATGAATATAAATAATTTAAAAATAAATGAAATCCCTTTTCAGTATTACCTTGTTATTTCATACATGTAATTAAAAATGATGATAATATGATTCCAGGAATAACAGTGGAAAAATTGAATGTTTAATGGAATCAGTTACACATACCGACTATGCTGTAGAATTTGATGCGTTAAGGAATCAGTTACACATACCAACCCTGAAAATCTTGTCCAACTACAAATTTTGTCCAACTGTAAATTGAGTCCAACTGAAAATTAATTTTCTGAGTAATTCGTGTTTAATCACGATGGATAGAAGGTTGAAAAGTTATATGAAACTCAGAGAACAGACCTATTGAAGATTTTGGTTGAGGAGTTATAACATATGTGGCTGAGGAGGTGTAGATGAATGGAGACCGGGACCAAATGACTATTAGAGACAAAGATCGGGTAGCGATGGGGAGCAGGAGAAGACTGGGATTAGGTAGAGATGCATATCAGGAAGATATGCGAAGCAGGAGGATATGCAGAGCAAGAGGAGATGGGGAGCATGTTGAGACGAGGAGCAGGTAGAGACGTGGAGACGCTGAGCAGGCAGAGACGGGGAGCAGGTGGGGATGGGGAGCAGGTAGAGACCGGGAGCAGGTGGAGTCCGGTTGGGTATGCAGGGAGGTTGCGAGAGAGGGCGGAGACCGGGGAAGGTAGACCCTGGTTGCGAACGTATGGGCAGAGGATATGGAGGATATGGAGTAGTAGGAGAAGGATGTTATGGGAGAAGGGGGGGAAGCTACTGGAGAAGGAAGTTGCAGGATGGAGAAGTAGTGGATCCCTAGGCGGCGGGAGCGATAGCGCGAGTGGGTGATGAAATTGGGAGAAGGATAATCCCAATCATGAGTGGGTGCTAGATAGAGAAAGTGGTGTCAGATCAGATGGAGAACAGTCAGAGTTGGAGCGATCAGTAGAGGTCGTGAGCGGAAGAGGATGAATATGTGGAGGCGGAGTGGAAATGGACTGAACCCCAATTGATGTGGGTGGAAATCCTAAGTGAGGAACCGTAGGGAAAATGGAAACACGGATGACGATGCATGATATTGGAGGGAGGGACAATAGTGTTTTTGGTGATGTGGCCACATACTATGGTGAAACATAAGATGGAGGAAGCCATGTTTAATATAGATAATAGATTTCCTTTTTTCTCTCTCTACAATTAAGCATTATTTGTGAGGGATTTACCTTTGTTCCCCTACGAATCATCATTTCTCTAGGCTAATCAAATTAAATAATTTTTTAAAGGAAATTGAACAAGGATAGGGGATTCATTTTATAGGCCTTTGAAGTTTTGATATTATGATTATGATATTATAAATTATATAGGTTTGATTACCACTAAAAATTCCTACAGTTAGGTTCCCTTTTTTGCAAACTAAATGGGCTTCATGTTGTTTATTTCATGTTTAACACCTGAATATGAAAATTGGTTAATCACGTAAATCTGACTAGTGAATGGATTCCTCAATACATGGATTGGGTTATAACACCATCAAATAATGATGTGGATCTAAATAGGTTCCCCTTGATAAATTATCAAATGTGTTTCATCAAGATATGTGGTGTGATGTGTGTAATGGTTATGGCTATATATTTTGGGAAAATGAGATGTTAAGGGGGTGTGTGGTGATATGTGTGTTTTCTATGGTTTGTGTTGTGGTATAACTTTGAGCATGGTTGTGTGTTGTGGGATGTCTTGGGTGGGGTTATGGATGAACATGTAGACGATGCATCGACCTGATTATGTAATAAAATATTATGTTGATAGATATATTGATTATAAAATGTATGAGAGGTGTTTTGAAATAAGGATGCAAGATGGTTGTGCAGTAATTTGTATCTAGATGGGGTTGTGAGTTAGGGTTCGGTTCTTTTGGTATGTGACTTGTTTGGGATGAGTTTGAAGAATTCTAGTAGCTGTTGGTATGGGTGTTAAATGGAGAGGAAATGTGAATCATTTTTAACATTCGTAGTGAGGTTCCTCACATTTTGAGACAAATTTTGTTGTGTTTATTGTTGTGTATTATATTTAGTAGTTTCCCAGATAATGATGGAATATATGAATAAATGATTAATAAATCCTATAGCGGATTTGGTTAGTTTATATAACATGATGTAATTGGTTAATTAAATTATTTGGTTCTTTGTATTGGTTTTTTGGCATGTTGTGTTGTGTTGTGAATTTAGAGGTAGCAGGAATGATAGTTGTATTGTGAGTTCATTTTTTATTTGAGAACACATAGGCTGGGTATGAGTGTTTGGTATTATATATATATATATATACTTTTATTTTCCTTTTAATCTATATACACCCCCAACCAAATTGAGAACTACATGGAAACTCCCCTCTCATCACAGGGGAGGGTGTCTTTCACAAACATCTAATTGGTAGAATGGATGGCTGTCAACCACCCCTTACGTACTCCTTCTAGGTAGTGATATCCCATTCTTCTTTAGGCATGATGTTGTGTGTGAGGTCATAGTGTGTCTGAGTGAGTTTTTATTTCCCAGGTTTCTCTACGATGAGATGAGTTTTTCTTTACTATGTTTCTCATGAATTATATGAGTTTTTCTTTCCTATGTGTCTTCTAGAAGAGATGTGATGTTGTAAGTGTCCTAGGTGTCTTTAAGAGGGACGTGATGTGGTTTGTGACTCGTGTGTCTATGGGTGGGTTGTTATGTGTAGTGTGGCCTAGCTATTTGCAGGTGGAATATGGTGTGGTATGTGGCTCACGTGTCGGTGGGTAGAATGTGATGTGGATTTTGGGGCCAAGGTGTGTACGAGTAGGTTTTGGTGTTGTACATTTTGAAGAGGTACAAGGGAGAGATATTTTTCAATTAGGTAGGAGAGGATAAATAGTGGTAAGTGGATTGAGGTGCCCTATCATCAATGTGCATTATATTACATTTAATTACTTATTTTATTTAATGAGAGTTATTGGTGTGGTTAGGATGGTTAATATACCTATTAAGATCTATTGGGTTATTTTGTTTTCTCACGGGGGAATTAGTATTCCCATTCCTCATGTGCACGAGAAACATTGGCCTTCCTACTGGGTACACATGTATGACCACACTGTATATAGGATGTTTCATTGAGGTCTCCTAGAGGATTACATGGATCGTGATGGGAATTACTAGCTTGGGCTTTGGGATCGTTGGTGGGACACTACATTAGCTTTCTTTTGGGTGCTATAAATTGGATACTTTTGTTTTTTTCTATTTTATTTTATATATTCATGTGGGATGGATTTTTTATCTTATGTTATGATAGAGTTATTTAATGGATTATTCATCTCAATTCATGATCCAGTTTTGATGATAAAGGGTAATACCTCCCAAATTGTTTGATCTAGAAACCCTTAGTGCTAGTCTCCAACCCCGAAAATAATCATGGCGAGACTCATAGTCATTATCTACCTTTATTCATTGCCATCCTATGAGGGGTATCATTGAAGGGATGGGTTTAGGACATAATTATATCAAATGAGGCTGAGATATAGGGCGTACTTTTTAATTAGCCACAATGAAGAATCTGTGGCATGTTATAGAAATAATTCTAGTTTTCCTTGGTGTGTGACAAAGGCTACAGAGACCAACTAGGACATGAGGTTTTAGGTCTCCTGATGATCCAATGCACATAATCTGAGTTGACCAAATGACCAAGTTAAATCGAACCTATTACTAGTTATAGAACTTTAATGGTATTTATATCACAATTACTCTATTTCTTATTTTAATTGGGTGGACTCATGATAGTTAAAATTGATAAATTGAATAAAACAAATTAATACAAATTTTGAAAAAATTCCATACAACTCATGATTTAGAAATCATCATTATTTATTTCATTTATGGGACTTGTTCATCATATACATGTGGCTCAACTAGTAGAGGTTCAACAGGATGATCTAGGTGAGTAGGATGACCATTGGAAGGGACCATTGTGTGCTTTATACGATATGAATTAGTAAAAAACAAGAGTATTGTTTCTGACATGGAGATTGAGAGCTAACTCAGGGATCTTGAAATCAACATTATTTTTATCTAATCCTTGGAAAATTATGAGGTTCCTTTAGATGTGATCTATATGTGAGGAACCGCACAACATTGGTGGACTTGTATCTTGGGGAGAGGATGGAATCATTCGTTTTGTGGGATGACTTCGAGAATGAATTCTTGGATGTGTACTATTCCTCGACCATGATGGATAGGAAGAGTTAGTTTCTACTCTCCCTTAATTTGAGGATTGTGTCATTATGTGAATTGGATATCTAGTTCAAGTATCTCCTTTATTTCCCCCAAATATCTCTCTAGATGAGGTGTCTAATGCAAAATGTCTTGAGGAGGTTCTATGTCCTTCATCCTATATAAGGTATCCCCTTTTATGTTACCAACATACTTGAAGGTTAAAAAGAACGATTAAGTGATCGATAGGATGCACTCAAGAGGTGGTTTAACATGAGAGGGGGGCCAACTGGGTTCTTTGAGAGGTAGGATGACTAGTGGTATGAATCAAGCGCTTGGACCTTAGAGGTTTCGACTAGATGGGAGTCGACCTCAGTAGATTCATTTTTGACAATTTTTTCCTCATTCTATTCAAGTTATGTTAGGACCGAAGTCTTTATATTTTGGATCTCACAGTCATATCTTGAACCAGTGTACAATAACTATTTTAGCCTGGTATGGTGATGGTGGATAAGTTCAGCATCAGCCTCAGTAGTAGTTGTCAATGAGATAGTTTAAGTAGCATGGATTCCACAAAGGGGATATGGATCATGTAGAAGCTGACGCTAGGATGTTCATCATATTCAGGGGCCATGACCCATGTGGGATAATGGAGTTGGTCATTAGTAGAGTGTTAGGGAAGATGAGTGTGGTCAGTTTTATGCAATAGAGGTGGCATTCATAGTAGGGCATGTGATCAGTAGAGGTATGATGGGTTTTTTTAGTACAATTTCTTCTGCATGGTTTGATTCATGGTTTTTTAGTCTTGTGTTGAAACCTTTATATCCCATTCTATAGGATTGTAAGTAGAGAGGCTTCCCATTCCCCTAATGTGGTGTACGCTAGTAGGATGCCAGACCAGTTTGTTTGGTGTGTTCTGTGGGTGTAGATTGATGATAGGTTCACATCAATCCAATTAGGATCACTTATAATAGATTCAATAATTTGATGCCCTCCACTACATCAACATGTTATATTCTGTAAATTATGTTATTGAATAATTCTAGAGAAGTGTTTCATTTTGAGATGTGGATGGTCAGTGTATTGATTTCATTGGCGATTGGGGGAGTCAGGTTGAAAATCAATATGTGGAGCCCTTTATCACTTTGTTGGAAGAAATGTTCGTAGAAACATGGGATGCTAAAACGGTAGCAGTTCCCAAATTCATTGGGGAGTTCCTGGATGTTTTACCCACTGAGGTTGTGACACTACCCCACAATGTGATGTTCAGTTTTGGATAGACTTACAGCCCAGTGATTCTACAATTTTCATGGCTATTTATTAGATGGAACCTTTTTAGTATCACGATTTTGGCTTCAAATAGATGATTTTATGAAAACATGTTTTATTCAGCCTACTATGTCTCCATAGGGTGCTCTAGTGTTGTTCAAAAAGAAGGATTATTATGGTCTGTGGCTATGCATAGAATACGACAAGTTGAATCTTTTGATGTTTCTGATCTGTTAACCACTTTTGAGAGTAGATGATATTTTAACCAATCTATAAAGGGTGAGTTTGTTTTATATGATCTAACTAATGTCAGGATATCTCCAGTTGAGGGTAAGTAAGGGTGATTTCCCAAAAACTAACTTCAAGTGTATGTATGTGCACCTAGAGTTCTTGGTCGTCTCTTTTCATGTTACCAGGGAGCCTGATTTGTTCAGGAGGCATATAAACTCTATGTTACCTTAGAGCCCCCCATGGAGGTTCTTCGATGCCAACGTCTCTGTGGAATGTTGTACATGTGTTTGTTATGGAATTAAGATGTACATTTACATAGCCTTTTGGTGTCTCATAAGGGTCTGTATATGAACCCATAATTGGTTGAAGGACTGTTTTCTTTGTCTTCACCCATGAATGTGGTGGATGTTCACAATTTTCTAGGTCTTGCAGATTATTATCAAAGGATTTTATAAGATTTATCTTGAGTTAAAATTGTGTTAAAGGCTCTTAAAAATAATTTACCACGACTTTATGTGTAGTGAGCAGTGACGGTTAGTGTTCGGGTATCTTAAGGGGATTTTCATGAGATCTCCAGTGCTTCAGGTTCCAGAGGAGGTATTTATGTTTGGGGTGTTATGTGATGATTCTCGTTTGGGCATGGGATGCATCTCGACGAAACAATGGGATGTTCTCTCTTATATGTTCAAAAAATTACATCCCCATGAGTGTAACTTGTCTACCCCTGATATGGATCTTGCAGCAGTTGTCTTTTTTCTGATATTGTGGTGGCATTACCTCATCATGTAGTGCATTATTGTCTTTACAGATCATAGGAGCTTGAGGTATATCTTTTAATACAATGATCTAAACAAGTGGCAGTAAAGGTGGATGTTTTTTCTTCAATACAAATATTTTGATATCTCCTACACATCATTAATGGGAAATGTTGTGCCTCATGTCTTGATCATGATGTAACATAAGGAGGTTATTTCAGAATCTATGGATTCTTGGAAGGTGATGGAAGTTTTGGAAGCCCTAAATATAGATGTATGAATGGATGGTGGTAGAGGATATTTGTTTCAGTTGATAGTGTTGTATTACATGATGTTCCATGTGGAGGAGTCTCATTGGTATGTCTCATAGGAAGAGGTGTTGCACGATCATTTTTTCCATGGTGACGCACCAAAGTGATAGTTAGAGGACGGTCAGAACTAGTTTTTGTTCTATGGGAAGATGATTTTTCCATTGATGATTTGTGGGGGAGACCATTTTGAGTTTCATATATCACCATTAGTGGAACACCCAAACGTTTCAAATTTGTACCGTGGCTTTTGGATGCATTTATGGTGGCCCAGGATGAATTGGGGAGTGATGAAGTTTGTAATAAGGTGAATATTTATCAAGCATGTGAAGTTTATGAAAAATTTTATTGATGATTTGTTGTATCCATTGGATACACCCTAGTTGAAATGTGATGAAATTAATATGGATTTGATCATTGGGTTTACCAGAGCTCATGGAGGCTATGATACTCTCTAGGAAATAGTAGATCGTTTTACGAAATCCTCTCACTTCGTTGCAATTATGGAGTCAGGCATAGTTGATTCCTTGGATAAGAGGTATGTTGAAGAAGTGGTGTATTTTCATCACATTATAATGTCCATTGTCTCAAACTGGGATGTACGGTTTACCACATGAGTCAAGAGACGATTGAAGAATGTTTTTTTTGAATGAGTTACACCACATCACTGCATTCCACTCTAAAAATGATGGTCTGATAGAGCAGAATATCAAGACATTAGAGGATTTATTGCAGCGTGTGACTTGGACATTGGGGGATCTCCAGTATTACAATTATATTTATTGGTGTTCAATTATAATAATATCTATCACTCTTAAATTAGAATGTCTCAATTTGAAGATCTATACATATGACCATGTATTTCTCTGTTGTGATGGAGAAAAGCTGTGGATATTATTGTTCTTAGTACAGATGTGGTTTAGAATATGAAAGAGAACTTATATCTTACTCAGGATTGGATGAAAGCAGTTCATGAATAGTAGCAGTCATATGTTGATCACTGTAGGTGAACTATAGAGTTCTGGGAAGGGAACTACGTGATCTTGAAGGTCTCCCATAGATGTGGGATGTAGAGGGTTTGAAGAGGGAGTAAGAATTACCCAAGGTTTTTTGGGATCATTATGGCGTTAGGGAGAGTTGGTAAGGTGTAATTCTAGTTGGACATTCCCCCATAGTTGTAAAGGATCCATGATTTCTTCCATGTCTCACAGATCCATCTGTATCTACATGATGAATCCCATGTCATTGGTTGGGGAGAGTTGGATATAGAGGATGATGCATAATTTTTGGAGAGTCAAGTGGAGATATAGGATTTTCATGAAAAGGTTATGCATGTATGGACCATTCCTTACAATTGTGTGTTGTGGATGAATCGTGGTCTGAAGGAGAGTACATGGGAGCTAGAAACAAAAAATTGTGACCTGTAAATAGAGTGGCATTGAGTTTTCCTTTCTCTATTTGGATTGAAATGTATTTTTTAAGCCATATTTTGTAAAATGAGTTATTTTTCCTTTGGTTTGAGAGGTGTGTGTGGTGTTATATTTGTTAATTTCCTGAAGTATGAAAAGGAGAGGTCCAAATTCCTAATATAGATTAATTAATAATGATTTGATTAAACACATGTGGTTGAGTCAGTGTCATGCATAGTGGATAATAAACTATCATGGAAGGCATGATTCTAATATAAATGTGTTTTGGATTTTTTTTTGGTAGTTGGTCGTGCAGTGGTTGTGTGGTTGTGTGGTTGTATGAGAATATGTAGTGTGTGGTAGTAGTTATGAGGTGGTATAGTGTGTCTATTTTTGTTTGATGAGGCACATTTGTATCAATGTAAAAATTGAGGTATGACAAGATCCTTGAGAGGTATCTTGTGGGGTGGTGGTTATGACCCCTCTTACTTCAAGAATTGGTTTTTTATTTTTGAGGGAGAGAATTATTTGAGAGGTATCAAATGATTGTAAATTCCTTCCAATTCCATTACATTGGGAGGTTTTTGTTGTTGGAGTGTTCATATGAGGTTCAAGGGGAGTTTGGAGGAGATCAGTTTCTGAAGGATGGACAAAGGGGTATTTCACATCTTGTATCTATATTACACAATGTGAATGTTGGTTTCACTTTTGTCTGGTGTTTTCCTATCATGATGTCATTTTACCTAGTGTGAATATGGTTTCCATGATGTGTAATATTTCAGGGATAGAAAAAATAAAATAAAATGAGGAGACAATTCATTTTTCAGTGATAACTGGACAATAAATATTACATGATGTAAAAGGGGATTACAAATTGTGTAATTACTTTACCCATTTTTGTTTTAAAATTATTTTCATCTCATATTTCATTCATTCGGCCTTTTTTCTCTAACCAATCATTCTATATGGACCATAAGAACCTCCAGGAGTCCTTGGTGGCCCACTTCTCCCTCTATTAACTATTAATATTTGTGGTTGATCATTGGCGATCTTTAATAAATCCTTAGTGAATTTTCTCCTATTTCTCATATTTTTCCCTCTTGTTCTTCCCCCATGAATCACTAACATGAAGTGAGTTTTTTTATTTGTTTGTTTATGCTACATTTTGATAATATTATTTTGTGGAATCGGTTGATCTATATTTCTAGCCGTGTCATTATCACTTGTGGGCATTCTTCTTCACCCAGTGATGGACGTAAAAGTGGAAAAGATTCTTATAGAAATGATTTCCATTTTTTCCTTTCAATTTTGCATCATGTTGGAGGGATTTACTTTTTTTCACCTACATATCATTATCATTCCATGCTAATAAAAGTTAAGAACAGGTTTTAAAAAATTCAAAATGGGTAAGGGTATATTTTTTATACCTTTATTGTATTGATATTTTGAATTTTATATTTTGAATTATCTGGGCTGGATTCCCCTCTAAAAATCATGGTTTTTGGGTGACCGTGTTTCAAAACTAAACGGTGTTCTTGTTGTTTGGTTCATGTTGAAATCATTTATATGAATATCGGTTAATCATATAAATTAAGGTAACTAATTCATGTCATATGACACGATTTTTGTGATGATTCCCTTAAATAATGGAGTGGAATTAAATATGTGTCCTCATGATAAATTTGGAAATGGTTTACATAAATCTCTCTAGAGAGATGTGTGGAACAGTGGAGGTTTTGTGTGGTGAAAAAATGATTTGTGAAGCAGCTTTGTGGGGATTTTTGGGTTTTCACTGGTTTTTTTGTGGTATGTCTATGAGAATAATTAGGTGTTGTGGGTTGGGCTTGGTAGTGTTAAGGATTACCATGTAGATGATATATCAACACCGATGTTTAATGGAATCTCAAGTTAGGAGATTTATTGATAGTGTAATGTATGAGATGTAATATGTAGAAGGTTTGTGATCTTGTTGTGTTTTAATGTGTTACTAGATGGGGGTTTGAGTTGGGGTTTGTTCTTTTGGTACATGATTTGAGTGGGATGATTTTGAAGAATGGTAGTAGTAGCAGGTATTGGTGTCAAATAGATAGGATATATCAATCCTTATAAACATTAGTGTCGTGTTTATTTAATTTTTGTGATAGAGTTTGTTGTGTTCTATATTTTGTTTTTTGCAAAGTTGTTTCCTAGATATTGATGGAATAAATGATTGATTGATTGATAACCATATTAGTTGATTCATTAAATTTAAATAATAGGATGTAATTTCATAATTAAATTGGTTTGAAATTTGAATCGGTTTTTTTGCATGTTTTATAGTGTTGTGCATTTATATGTATAAGTTAATATAGAAGTAGTGTGATCTGGTTTTTGGTTTAAGAACCCATTTTTTGGGAAGAAGTGTTTTGTTATCGTATATGTATATACTTCCATTTTCCTTGAGATTTATATACGCACACCATCCCATTTGAGAAATATGTTTCGAACACACCCATCGTCTTGGGTGAGGGTCTCTCCCAAACATCCCAATGGGAGGATGGATGGATGGCCGCCCGCTCTTCCCGTCACACTAATCCAGGTGGTGATATCCCAAAATTCATTAAGTAAGTTGTGGTTTGTGAGGAACAGGGTTGTGTGGAAAGTTTGTAATTTTCTATGTATTTTCTACATGATATTAGTTCTTCCTTCCATGGTGTCTTTAGGGAGAGATTATTTTGGATTTAATAGGTGTCTTCAAGATGTGATGTGATGTGGTTTGTAGCCCAAGTGTCTACAGGAAGAATGTGATGTGGTATAGGACCAAGGTGTCTGTGGGAGGTATGTGTTTTCATATGTGGTCTAGGTTTTATTGGGTGGTATGTCATGTGGTGTGGACATAGGTTTTTATCGTTGGTATGTTGTGTGTTTTGTGGTTCCTAGGTGTGTGAGGGTAGTTTTTGATTGGTACATTTGGAAGAGGTGGGAGTGCGGTGATGTTTTTCTTTAGGAAAGTGTGACTAGTCTATCTTATGTGTTACATGGTACCATATAATTAATGTGAATTATATTAAATTACATGATTTGTATTTATTGTAAGAGTTCCATGGTGAATATGGGATGGTTAGTATACATGTTAGGACCTTTTTAGTTCATCTATTTTCTCGCATGGGAATTACTATTCTCCTTTTACATATGGACGAGAGACGTTGGATATAGTACTCCGAATACCTCTATGAACATCCTAAAAATATAAGACATCTATTAGGTCTCCAAGTGGATTTCAAAGACCACTATGTGTGTTACTATATCAGGACATGGGATAGTTTCTAAGTTACTTCATTAGCTTTATTTTGGGTACATTACAATAGAGACATTTATTTTGTATTAGTTCCATTATACACATGAATATGGGATGGATTTGGTTATCATTAATATTATGTCCTAGAGTTTTTTAGATGAACCATAATAACAGCAGATATTATTTAAAAAACATGGTAATTCATTTTATATTGTGTGATTTGTAAACCCTGGGTGCCAGATTCTAACCTGGGGCCTACTGGAGACGTGACTCATGGTTATTATCTCCCAAACTTCATTATTAGACCATGAGATGCATATTTGGAGGAAGGTGGAGATGAAAATATGAAAATATCCAGAATAATATCATGACATTTTACTTATATTTATGCTTCAATTATTCTTTTAAAACAAATAAGTAAATATGTTTATGAAAAATGAATATGTGTTACAATCATGGAGATGGTAGGTCGTACGTACGAATGAGTGACATTCTCATTTTTCAATGATCATTATGGAAAGAAGCTAAGTAGAATTATATATTTACAGAATTTTTATTATATCATAAATACCATGTTAAATAATTATATATAGTTATATATATAATTCTTGTGAACTTAAAGGAATCACATCATGTCGAGAAGGATGTAGTCCACACGTCCACAAACAACGTTATCAATTTTTTTTGTTTGTGAAAGGGTAATAAAGAAAATGATATATATTATATTTCATAAAAGGTAACTTCATCATGAATATCATATAGAGGAATTTTATTTCACATATGTTTGATTAAAACCATCATTTAATCGTTCCATGTATAGTGTGAACAAATCGCATCGCTTGGAGGGGGTGGTAGTCCACACATCCACACACAACATAATCATATTTAATCAAAATTAAATGTATAATAAAATTTGTTGTAAATGAATAATATAAGATTAATAAAACAATAAATATAATATATAACATATAAAAATAGAGTGTACATTATAATGACCACCATGTGAGACAATAATGGAAGAACAAACAGTCATCATTTCAAGAGGTGGTTGTTCACTATTCACATAAACAGTGTGTTTGTTACCCATTGGATTGGGGTGTGTGTAAGTATAGGTTAATTAATTATCATAAAAAACCTAGTAAATATTGAATAATGGTGTTTTTATATATTCATATAATATGAGTAGTTTAGGGGGTGGATAAGGGAAACAATACTAAAAACCTTAATTAAATTTGTTACCTCTTAATCTAGGAACTTCTACTGGTTTGCACAAAAGGGATTCCATGGATGGATTTATACCAAAGGATTGAATTATAGGGTTAGTGGAGGTATTTTTAGGATCATTTTTTGAGAATTTTTTTGATCCAATGTGTATTGATAGGTTTGAGGAAGTGCGAGGAGTTGATGCCCTTTTATAGTGGAGGAGGAGTGGTGATCTTGTAATATTTTGACAAAAGAATTCTGTACACATTTTCCCAATTGAATGTGGCTCCCATAATGGACCCAATTAGATCCACATGATGATAGGGTGGAAATATGTCCATTCTAGGGATTTTTTATAAGTTTACTATTCATTTAGTCTCTTAAGAATTATGTTTCGACACTTATTAAGCATAATTTTACATCAATCATTATAGAAAATTTAAATTATGTTCACTAATATTTTGGTCAAGAACTAATATGACCATATTATAAATTTGAAATTAATTTGATTAAAAATATGTAATCCATTTTTTTTAAAACTAATTACTAAAGTAGAAGAATTTAATATATATTTAATCCCACAGACGGGACAAAATGTGGGTTTTTAATGTAAAAAGCGTTAAAATATTTTCTATGTTTTATAGTCAATTTAAAAGTAAAATAGATTATAATGACCTAAATATATTAATTGATAACAATTAAATAATCTTTATCTTCAAAACTAATCTAAAACATAATTTATCCTTATAATTAAATTAGTTGAAAGAGTTGTTTTGAACTAAAATTATGTATTTTACATTATTAATTAAAAAAATAATCCTCAAATTATAATTACAAAAATTAAACCGGTGATAATTTTTTTATATTAAAAATCTGATGTTTATTTTGTCATATTATATATTTAAAATGGGTAAATATTTTTTTAATTTCTTCACCATTAAACTATGAAAAAACTACCTTTATAAAAATTTAGTATGTTATTTGTTATGTTGTTTTTTATCTTATTCTTATCAAATATATAAGTTGAATATAAAAAATATGGGATAAAATATAATATATATATATTTTAAATTAATATAACTAACAAATTTTAGCTAAATTAATTTATTATGGTAATACAGATCTTTGAGCATAAAAATAGTTTCATATGAAAACATTCCCTTTATATTCAATTGATTTTTAAATCTAGTTCCAATAAATTTGCAAAAAATTAATTAATTTTAATTTTTTTTAAAACATATATTTAAATATGTTATTAAATTATATTTGGAACCACTAACTTAATGTCTAGGTTATGTATTATTATATTAAATAATTATATTTTTTTAATATATTATAGTTTGTTGAATCTTATTCTTGCTTGGAACATAAGTTATTGAGTAAAATATCTATTGTATGTAATATAAGATCACTCAATGTTGTGTGAATTGAAAAATATAAAATTTATCAAATATATTAAAAATATTAAATATATATTAAAGGATTTGGGTTTTACATTCCCTTACATGCTTTGTTTCTCGTGTCTAGCACACTATCAAATATAAGGTTCTTTTGAAATTCCTAACGTTAAATTCTACCCACCTTAAATAACATGTGTAAAAGATATATAAAGATAATATATATAATATTGATATTTAAAATAAACTACTGTTGAAATATTTATATTGTAAAAAAAAGGAAAATATCACATATTCATATTAAGTGATAATATAATGTAAAATGTGATCGTAGCTAGGTACCCTTATAGGAGGACATAGGTGGGAAATGAAAACGTGGATATATAAGTAAAAAAATCCAACAATCATGTTTTTATAAAGAGATCTATATAACATGTTCATAAGATTTTTGTTGACCACAAAACCATAAGCCATATGTCTAAATAAAGTTAATTGATATCATAAAAAATTATTATAATAAGAAAACATTTTTTGATATACTTTTCCACGTTTTGAGGAATTCATTCAGAATACAAGTATATAAGCAAATATACATTTCTATAAGAAAAATATTTTTCATTTGATTATGCATTGAACTATTTAAAAATTTTCACTAAGCATTGGATGCATTGTGTTTTTATGTGATACATTATCCTCTAAATTGTCATAAAATGATCATCTTAAAGCATTTTATAATTGGTTATCTTTTCAAAAATATTATGATCCAAAACATTGGAATGAGTTTCACTAAATTTACCAAAATAAATTATTATTATAATTAAATCAAAATTAATATTCTCTAAATTTACCCATTAAAATAATTAGAATAACTCATCATGTATCCTCTTGAAATATGGGAATAACTAAAATCACCATAAAATCATATTAGACACATGATTTTTTACTTATTCCATTTGTAATACACATGTTATTGGATATATTACTCAAATTACAGTGTTCTAAACTACATTAATTATATAATAGACCTTTTGTTGAAAATTCATTAATCAGTTTCAATGTCGTCAACACTTATCAATATAAATCATTTCATCATCATTATCATTAAATAAAAAAATATTAAAGGATGTCTTTCCCTCAGTCGTGTGTTTTAGAAAACTTTTAACATTATAATAAATAAATCATCATGGTACCATTCAACATATGATCTCAAATAAATAATAAAAAATTACTACTGTAAGTCCCATAAATATTTCAAAAATAATATGATGAGAACATCACCAATAAAATTACATTACACTATTTTTATTAGATACAAATACATAAGCACATTAATAATTCCACTTCAGTTGTGTTAATAACATATGACTGAACATGATCTCATATCTTCTTTAGAGTTATATCCCATTGATTCGAGGGGCATTGATTTTCAATGTTCCTCATATCATTGAATTTTCAACACTAAATAACAGCATTTCCTTCTTCCCCTTTCATTCTTTTTCCTGGTAATCATTTCCTCTACACTTATAACAAAATCCCAATACTTTCATAAATTCCACATAGTGATTATTTCAAAAAATATCACATGTTGTAAAATCATTCTTTCCCTTCTCTATCATTGTCTCTTCCCATTTTCATGGTGCTTAGATTTCTTCTACTTATGTTGGTTTCCCTTATATATATTGATTCTAGAAATCTTCTTCTCCATCTTTATGGAAACTATAACTATTTTATCATATGATGAATATTTTTTGTAGATCAATTGCTATCAGTGGTTTAGATTAATAACTCCAATCAATTTCTCATTCTAACACTCTGTATTGCTGAAACGCACGGACGATTGTCGCCTATCGACCGGTCAAGGTTCCGGTGCTCTGCTAATGTGTGTAGCAGCACTCGGGTCGAATCCTCGGCGATGATACTTTGTAGTAGTCGTTTGTTTTTAGTTGATTGTATTTTGATTAGGGGGGTTTGTTTGCAGAGCTTAATTGAACTGTTTAATGAATTATGTTTAATTTAACATGTTGATAAATATTGGGGTGAGTTCATCATTAGGTTAGTTAATCTTGTGATATCCTTGAGCTTTGCTTTATATTGCATTTAAATTAACACCCATGACACAAGATGATGTTGATTAGAATTCTTAAGTGTTAAGGCTTTAAACCAAGAATTAACTTAACTTAAGGTTATAATATCAATCATATCTTATTTATGGTTGTGTATTTATGGTTCCAATAATCCATGGAAACCACATGTTAAACAAAACAAGTCATTAATCCATGACATGTTAAGTCCAACATACACAATGTTAATTCAAAGAATAATAATCGAGCAGGAGCTCTCAATCACTTAACATACCTAAATTATAACTCACCCCAATGAGATATTTACTCAGCCATTATGATGTTTATTAATCTGGTAATATATGTTTATGGTGATGAATTATAAATAGAAGAAAAAGAAAGGGACAAGATAAGAGTAGTGTGCCGAACACACACACGAAATATTTTGAGAATCAAAAAAGGAATTTCGATTGAATGAGGAAGCAAGATAAGGTACTGTAATTTAAAATGATTCAAACTATTTTAATACCATGAATATTATACTACAGAAGGTGGAGGAGAATAAGAGATATTGAAGAAGAAACTTTCATTAAAACAGAATTACAAAATAAAGGACTTACAAAATTACAAAAATGACGAACACAAAAGTAAGTGAAAAGAAAGAGAGAAGGAAAGGTCCCTCTAGTGTAAACATCAGTATTGCAGGTCCTCCCAAGCCTTTGGCAAAGCTTTGGTCGTGCCAATATGATCTCCTCTCATCTGAAATGCCAACCCCTCTCAAGGAGAGAAGGGGAGAGTTTTTATAGCCCAAGGAGTGGACTGTTTGCATTCCCAATCTGTCCCTCCAATTGCATCGCCAATTTGGCAATTAATAGAGCCGAATATTCAAATATCTCCTTCTTCAAAGTTGTAGACAATAATGTTTTCCGACTACTCTCTAATTTTGGAGTCATTTGGACTTAAGGATCAAAATTTATGGCCGGTTGATTAAACAAACTTAAACTGTCCATTTCAATCCAGTCTTTTTGAAGTCTATAATGTGAAAGGGTTTTTGAATATGAATATGCCTTCCAATCCGAATTGTTTCTTCAACAAAGTCGGCCGTATATATCGCCTCTTTCACACTGCAAAAGCTCGGATAGATTGGATGCTTACATCAAGAGATATGTCATGCATACTATACTGATTTTAATTCTCGGCCAGAATGGTGGGCTGGACTTCAAAGATTTATTTGGGCCCCTTGTACATGGATTTGGGCCATGAAATTTTTATCAAAGATGAAATGTAGTGTCCCCCGAATTATGGTGGAGGTTTAAGATTTTTGGACTTCTGGATTGAACCCAGTAAATCAATCTTCAAGGATGGTCCAGTTTGTTCACAGATTCTTTGGTCTTGTTTGTGAAGACCATATGACCCTTCAAATGGAATAATTGGATCATGGTGCCCTCTAATTAAATGTTTTATATTTAAAGGCTAATCCTACAAAACAAGAACCACACAATTTCGATCAGTATAGTGATAGTTATAATTAACACAGTAAACTGACTCAATTTGACTACTTCTAAAAATGCTCAAATATTATACTTAATATTAAAACATTAATATTTCACACAAATTATGCACATTTCATATAAAATAAGTAAAGGGGGAATATAATAAGTCATGAAAATATTAATAACATCAATTGCATAAGAAATCCACTGGGTACCTTGATAACTTTGTAAAAGTAGCTTCATAATCTACACACTTTCTTTCTCCTTTTGATTAAAATCTGGTAGATTCTTATTCATATTAGATTGTTGATCATGAGGGAATTATTAGTCCAATAATGTATCCTTAAATCGTCTTAATTCCTTGTGTTATATTTATTCTTCCTACCATGTATTTTGGATCAAGGACCAGTATTGATCTATGATAACATTTGGAAAATTTACTTCAAGTGTTATATTTTCCTTTTCACCACATCTTAATTCCATTAACTTCTTCTCTAAAGACACAATTCATTTATCAGCATCCATTGGGTTACTAGTCCCACTTAATGATGGGGTCCTTTGTCACACAAAAAGATATAATATTGGATAATATATATGTGTATATGATTGTCCATTAGTTAATGGTTATTTTTCTTAATATGAAAAATCTTCCCTAATATATCCATAAAATTCTTAGCTCCACTACTAGCTATATTTCCTTCTACTATTGGGACATCTCTAAATTTTCCATGATTTTTGATAACATCTTCCATATAGGTCCCATTTCTAAACTATTTCATATACTATATTGGAAAAAAATTACGAAATTTATGTAACTCTAAATATGTTATAGAAAAAAAATAATTTATTGCCTGTAAATGCTTGAATCATAATCTCTAGTTATTTTTGGGAAAATCAGGGCTACAAAATCCTTAATAATTATAGGTAAATAAAATGTTATCTTTCTTAACTGCATCGCCTAAGAGTATGTGAATAGGTGAGCAGTAAGGCCCATTGTTGTGTTTGAGGTTACATCAAGTTAGTTCTGAAGGAACTATTATTTTAGTATTTGTGGAAGTCCCAGTTTCATTTATTATGACCATAATACATTGGGAAATATAAAATAAAATCATGATACATAATAAAAGGAAATAAAAATGATCATTTAAGGCTTATTCAAAATTTTCTTCTTCATAACATGGGGAATGAAAAAAAAGTGTTATCTCAAATGATTTATAAGGGCAAGTAAATTGGACGAAATAAATAATAAATAGGAATAAATTTACATGGAATTGTAAAATGTTATAACACAATGAATTCAAATAAGGAGATAAGTAACATTCAATATAGAAAGGTATGAAACAAACACACTTGACATTTAGTCAAGGAGGTGAAAAGTAAACGTGTCCATTGATATATCGAATAGAAATATCATGGATGAATAATAATTGAAATATATATGATATAAAATATTAATTATTGGAAATCATGTCTACGGAACATGAAATCTAATACCATCATGACCATTCAAAGATATTTAATGTAATAGATATAATCCCATTTAATTTGGCAAAATTAATAATCTCACGAGAACCTATCGATGCATCGAGCGATGATCTAAAGTCTTGGACCAACCCATATATAAAATTAAAATTCGTTCTTCATATAAATTAATTAAATAAATAAAATTACCTATCAAATATATATGTTTAATAAAGAATATATACTTATAAACAATTACCATGATAATCTGAAAAAATCAAAGTGAACAAAATATGTAAAAATGATATATAGTTTAGGAAATAATAGTATAATTTTTTTGATAATACAGATATTGATGTATATTTCCAATAATAAATTATTACAATAATGTTTTTAGTTTAAATATAATGATAACAATCATAAAAATAATTTATATGGAAAATATTATTATTATGATCTATCTTGAGGAGAACAATCATTAAATTTTATAAAGTGTCCCTTACCACATTGAAACATTTTGAAAAATAATCCACATGATAATATTAATTTAGATGAAACATATAATATCAGGAGATTAAGTATCTGAATTATAATATGTGTAAAATTGTTTTGTATACACGATATAAAAGTGATTTGGTTCATTACAACCAATAATTCACAATGGAAGGTAAATTTAGATTATATCCCTTACATTGCTTCTGAATTGAAAATTTTTTCATTGTATTCATGAATAAATAAGTTGTGTTAATTATTTAATATTTTATATCCTCTTTTACTTTTATCATATATTTTATTTTACTTATTACTATTTTTTATACAACTGCTTAACAATTATGTTTACATTGGGTGTTTTGGAAAAATTTGGTATATATGTCAAAAACAACATTTTTTGGTCCATTATGGTTAAAGGGGGCGTTATATAAACTTATGAAAAATAATTTAATTTCATAGTTATTATATTTAAGCATTAATCATACATATAAAACCAATAATTAAATATGGTTATGAAAATGGTATCAGTGTTAAAATGATGGATGCAGTAGGTCTTACGTGCAAAGGAGTAACATTCCGATATTTTGATGATCATTATTGAAAGAAGGTAAATAAAATTATATCTTGCTAGAAGGTTAAATATATCCTAAATAAAATATTACATGATAATATATACTCATCTATAAAATAATTGTGATGTAAAATGAATCAAATCATGTTGAGGATGTGGTAGTCCACACATTCCCGAAGAACATTATAACTTTTTATGTGTGTGAAAGTGTAATAAGTAAAATTATATATATTATATTTCCAAAAAGCTAATAATGTAATAAATATAAAATATAGATATTTTTATGTAACATATTTTTATTTAAATTCATCCTTTATAAAGTGCATGTATATTAAGAATGAATCGCATCGCTTTAAGGGGGAGACATTACACACTTCCCCAAACAATGATATTGTTTTTAAAAAAAAAATAAAAACAATAAATATACTTGTTTCCATAGAATTAAAAAACGTATATAAATAATAAATATTATATGTAACATATATATATATATTGTTTCCGTCATAATTACCACCATTAGAGGATGGAAAAGAATAATGAACAATCACTGTTCCATGAGATAGTAGTTCACCTTCGACATAAAAAATATGTTTGTTACCCATTATATAGGTGTGTGTGTATGGTTTTGTTGGAATAATAACATAAAAATTATTTTTATGTTGAGTAATTTTTTTTGTTATATAATCATTTCTTAATAAGATTTTAGTGGGTCTATAGTGGAAGTAAAACTAAACATATTGACGATTTTTTTCACATCTTAATTGGGAAAATTTTTTTGGTTTGTATAAAATGGATTATTTGGATTGATTTATGCCGATTTTGAGGGTAATGAGGTTATGGGAGGGATTTTTAGGAGATATTTTTATAAATATTTTTTGTTCAAAAGTGGCATGATAAGTGTGAATAATATGGAGGTGTGGATGACCTTTAATAGTGGAGGAGGAGACACACTCTTGTAATATTTCGACAAAGGAATTAACACTAAATTGTTTACATAAAAAGTTAAACCAATAATGGGAAAAATTAATCCCAAGGGATTATTTGGTACAAATATGGCCAACTAATTTTTTTTGGAATGGTGAATATGTCTTTTGGGCACTTAATATTGGGGTTTAGTCACTTATTAATATTAATTTTATCTTTATTATTGGAATTAAATTTAATTACATTGACTAATATGTTTTGGAAAAAACATAGATTAAATTATTATGAATTAGAAATTTGTATAATTCAAAAAATTGAATCCGTTTTAAAAAAAATCCAATCACATAATTGTAAAAAATTAATTTAAATTTAATCACACAGCCACGACAAAAATGCATGTTTTTGAAGTAAAAACATCCAAAAGGTTTCTATGTTTTTGTGGTAAATATTAAAGTGAAATTGATTAAAATTTCCTAAATAAGACTAATCAAAAAATAGGATCTAATTAAAATTCTAAAACTATATAAAAATTATTTAACCATGTAAATAAAATATTTGAAAAATAGATTTTGAAATAAAATTTAGTAATTTTCACTATTCTTTAAAAAATGAATCATCCCCGCTTGAATCCAAAAATTCACCATAAGATAATTTATATTTTTATATAATTAATACTAATTTTATTTTGAAATATGAAATTTATAAGAGGGTCAAAATAGTATTTAAAATGGGTTCCCAATAAAAAGGTGGAAAAATGTCATTATAAAAATATAATATTTTATGTGTAATATGTTGTATGTTATTTTATTATGATTACTAAATATCAAAAATGAATATCAAAAATATATTATTGAATATATAATATATATTAAAATAATATCCCCCATTAATTTAATTTTACTAAATTTATTAGGATAAAATAGCTTTGTCATCAAAAAAAATAGTTACTTATATGAACATTCACATTATATATAATTGATTCTTATATCCAATTCCAAATAATTTGAAAATAATGAGTTTATTTTCAATTTATGTAATCAATATATTTTCATTATTTATTCAATAATTTTTATAACCACTAATTTAATGGCTAGGTAACGTCTTATTATATTAAATAATAATATATTTGCAATATATTTTTGTTTAGTGAAGCATTGTCATGAGTATAATGTATGATTCCAAAGAAATTCACTCCTTCATGTAACAATATCAAACTCAATGATGAGTAAATTGAGAAATATTAAATATATCAATTCAATTTTAAATAGAAAATATATTATAATGTATAAATGTATTATATACTCTTAGGAGCTTGGTGTCACATGTCATGCATGCAATAAAATATAAGATTATTACTTTCGAATTTTAGGGAGTAATAAGGAATTATTACATAACCTATAACCTACCATGTGAATGTTTATATTAGTAAATACAAGTGAAATTTTCCACATAAATTCCAAAAAAAAACACTCAATCCCTCTGATCCAAAAAACCCTCTTAAATAATAATGTGAAAACCTTAAAAATATAGGATTTTACAATACCTCCACCGTAGGAAATTTCAACCCTAAGAAGTGTTTCAAAAGAAGGGTTCTTAGAAAATTGTGAAGCCACTGCTCCTTTATTGTCGAATCACATTCCAATGTCTCCTACGAGTCAGATTTGTGTCATTATAACACTCTTTTCAATCTGATAGGATTCTCACACAAGACTTTCACCCAAGAATCCACGATCTTACTTGGTTTCTACCCACCAAATACATATGGATCCTATATGATCTCTTCCCAACTCAGAACATGGGAGGGATCAATATGGTACTTCATGAGCAGAGATACAAGGAAATCATCAATAATTCCTACCATCTAATTTGGATATTCAAATAGATTGGAATCCTACCCAAGCCGCTTATTGACCTCAAATGGTATAGCATATCTTTGAGCTAAAATTACTTTCTACCATGTTGGTGGAGACCCAATTGAGGAGAATCATTTAGGGAAACCAATCAGCTATAAAAAACTCTAATATATCACATTGATGATGAACATTAAATTTTTTATTACTTGGAACTATATCAAATCATCATAATATATCCCAACAAGAATCGTTTGTCTCATAAATGAGAATAATTCCCACAAGAGAGGCCTCTCGCACCTATACCCATGCGAGATGTTATCTACATGGGAGACCATATCAATCCTCCAAGGATGACATCCAAATCGAAAACTTTGTACTATAATTTTAATAAATTCACCAATTTTCAAATGGTTATGACATGATCCACAAAAATAAGAAACATATGAATGGATTATGTAGTATAATATCATAATATTATGCTCTATCTGACCATCCATATTTGGATAGTAAGTTTCTTGTAACTAACATGAGTCCCCACTTCTACTTGGATTATTTATAATAACATAGAGGTAAACAAGGTATCACTATCCAAGATGATGGTAGAGGGAACCAGATGTTACCTAAAATCTCTTATACAGATTGCATACGTAGATATTTAACTTTAGTGGTGTCCCTCATCAGAATAAAATGGGATTATTCCCTCAATCGTTCAACCACATCCTAGATAGGGTTCTTCCCTCATGGATTACATTGTAATAGAACAAAAACAACTGTGAACAGCACATCCCATTTTCAAAGAATCATTAGAAGTGGTTTAAGAAAACAAAAAATTTTACATCCCCATATTTAAATTTCTATCATGTGTAATAGTGGGAAACATAACAATCAATGTCAATAGTAATACCCAGGCACCAAGATTTATGTTTCAAGTCATAAAACAAAATTTTAGTTCCCAGATGAACAACCCATGATAAACTATGATACTCATCAGAGAATGAAATGATCACATATCCTAGGATGGGGAACTAAGCCCAAAGTCACCGAATTTAATTATAAGGGAAAGAACAAATAAAAATGGTATCCCCATCCTAATGGGTTTCTATAATTCCTATGAATGCATCAACCAATTAGTGAATCTATAGAACATAATGAAAGAGAGATGATAATAATTAAAAACTCTTGAAAATCATACAAAAAATATTCTCTTGAGTATCTAGATGAATCTAATTGATGTGTCTCATTAGGTTCCACTCATCCTTCGATTCTAGAACTTCTTGTGATGGAAATATCATTTTGTGGGTGTCAGCTATTACATTTCACATTCATGGAGTATAAGAAATTTAAATGTTGATTATATGAATATATTCCACTATCCACCTTTTTTTAGATTGAAGTTCATCTAATAAAATGAATATCATAGAAACATATGTTGAAAAATGTTTCTAAATATCTCCCATAAAAGATAATTTGTTTATAAAATAAGTGTATCCATAACAACAAAATTATCTAATTCATGAGTTGGGAAATTATTAGTATGTGGATTAAGATGAAGAGAACAATATAGAACAATGTTATCATCCATGACACGAACCGACCTATACTCTGGCTCGAGCTGTAACTACCCAAACGCCGCCCCCAATGAATAAGGGATGGCGACCGATGCTGATGGTTTAACTAACTCGGGGAGGCCTTTGCCTATGTTCATGTACACACACACATCCAACTCAAGTAAAAATATAAATGGTGGTGAGAAAAAAATACACAACACTACTATATATATAAACCAAAAATATACATCGACCTCTAAATAGTTCAAGTATAGAAAAGTAAGCTGAAAGGGAAATGGGAAAACCAAGCCCAACCAGAAAAGTGCCATAACCCGGCAATAGGTGGGAAAGTAGAATAAATGAGAGAGTCCAACTCTAGGATCCCAATCAATGACCACCACACATGTTCCAAGCACCTCAAATCCCTAGATTCATTGAATGTCAATATCAACCAATATGTCATCAACAAGGGAACAATAAGTGTAGAAAAATCCCACGATGTGTTGAGTATAAAAATACATAGTATAATGCCCAAAATTCTCTAGGGATAATTAAGTGAGGCACTGAAGAGGGAAGAATTATATAGAACAATGTAGAGTAAAATATCAATGCTCCACCCAAAAAAGAAGTGTAGTAAGAACGTCTAAACACGAGGAGGAAAAAAGGGTTAGAAGATGAACTTATTATCAAATCTTCACTACCTATATTAGGAGAGTAGACTCATAAAACCATTACAAGCTAGACATGGAAAGAAGATGGCATACACTACATGTCATTACCTCTACTGGAACTAGAGTAGCCACAACCAAAGGAGTGGGTACTGAAATATGATATATATATATATATATATATATATATGCTCAACCGTTGAAGCCCAAACGAGTGAGTAAGGGGATCTCTATATCACTAGATCAGTCCATGAAATGTGATGCCAATAGTTCTATATGTAAACACCATCGATGACCAACATCCCACACATCTGCTTTGAACAACATGTTAAAGGGGCTCAATCACATCACCCCTCCCCCACACAGTTTTAGGTCGCATCAAAAGGACACGTCTTAGTTGGAAAAGCACCAATTTTTCTTGAGAGACCAATGTTATGTACAGAATATCTCATCACTATAGAACATAGATGTGGGATCAAGTCATAAATTCATGAACCTAATTCCAGGTAACATTGGAATGTATTCTCGGAAGAGTCGTCAGAAAATCCACTGCCCAACCCAACTAGAGGGTATTCCAGAAAGAGTAAATGATGAAACTCACTACCTTTCCCTGCTGGAGGGTAAGCCCAAAAAGAATAACTGGTGAACCTCACTACCTTGCCATGAAAGAGAGTAATAAAATATGATAGAATGATGAACCTCACTAATCATACTCTCTAGATTTTATGCCCTAAAGAGTAAACAATGAACCTCACTGCCCATCCCCACTAGAGGCTAAGTCCTATACTCCTATGGTGATACTTAAAACATCACTGCCATCATTCTCATCATCGTGCCTCACCTCAAACAAGCGTCCCACCCAAAACATCATTCACATCCTTATATAAGAATCAGAATTGGTACGTCTCACATCGTACATCTAGAGAAACAACCTAGGTCACCATCGTGGTCTACGTAGAAGAACACCCAAGATAGGTTACTCCCAATCCAAACTCTGAGTTGAGAAGAAGGATATACGAGTTGTAGAAGTTTCATAATGTTGTAACATACATGTGTGGGTCCCACACGATGTGTTACCACACCTCATTATTTGGTCGCGTATCTACCCATACTCAGGTACTAAAATTTGATCAAGTACCACAATGTGTTCCACTGTACTCCATGAGTACACAACACCTCTAACTAAAAGGCTGACAAGTACACATTTCTCATTACTGAACCAAAGGATGAAAATGTAATTATACTAACATGTCTCTTAGAAATATCCTCAAATGATTTAATAGATCACACTGTTGTGATACTTTTAGAAAAGAAAAAAAATATTGACTATTTATTCCCTTAAAATGGACTCTCGGTGAAGAAAATACATTCTGCCATGTTGTATGTAAATAGTTCCTCATGTGGCCCACTCCTTGATCTGGAAGCACATCAAACTGATCATTCCATTGTGATCCCATTATAAAAATACTTGGGGTTAGATACTCATTCATCCAAAAAGGACAACCGGTGAAAAAATCTTACTTTTCACCGTAATTACCTGATCAGTGATCAATCTATACAAACCATGAAAAGGAAACGCAATTCCAAACTAATCACACCATTGCAATCCTTGAGAAAAAACTTGAATGGTAAACTATTCACAATCCCAAAATAGTCTTCTTGATGCATAAGTTGTAAAACAATTCATTATGCTAAACAAGACGTCTTGTGGGGCCCAATTCCGAGCCTTGAATTTAGTCGGGCAGATCGTGCCATCATGATCCCCATGGGAAACCAAACACGATCAACTAATTGATCATTCAAAAAGGATACCGAGTGAAAAATTCACATTTCATCACAGATGCCTAAAATGGGCCTCATATGGCTTGCACCACTATTTCTGTTTGTGTGCCTGAAATCCGTCTTTCAATGTCTTCCTTAACTCGTGGGTCACAACGCCTTTTACGATGCATCAATTGAACATCAGACATAGAAGTTATGTTTGGTACAAGAATATTCAAATAATAATGATTATATTATCATTAATATAAATGGATGTTCCAAATAACTATTTCCCAATCTTGAGATGAAAAATATACCAAAATGGCATTAAAAGGTACTTTGTGAAACAAGGGTCTCATGGTCGTAGAAAAAGTGGAAAATGAACCACCCTATTGAAAGAGAAGTGTTGTTTATTAAAAATGCATGCCCGAACTGGCCTGGGACAGCCTAAACCAATCAGTCTGGATCAAACTTCTGGCTCAAATCACCAGTCGCCGCTGCACTCCTCCGCTAGCTGCAATGATCGCCACTTCCATTTGTCATGCCCACCGCTACGCCACTTCCTATCTGAGATGCCCTATACGGAACCCGTGACTGAAAATTTTCACAGACCAATAGGATCAAACTGGTTGACAAATGTTTCCAATTGGGACCAGATTTAGAATCCCCAGAATGGGAACTTCACAACGTCAGCATCATGTCAATGATTAATTGACATTTCAGCATGGCGTAATGTTACTTCCACGTTTTCTCATATTTGGGCTTCCTCTGGTGCCCAAAACTCAAACCTCAGCAGAAATCAGGACTCTTCAAGATGATGGATTCACAGATATAGGTCCAACTCCACTCTCAGATGTTGTTTGGGAAAGATAAAATATTTTCTGTTGAATAATGGGAAGAATGTGAAGAATGAGAAGAATATGAAATTGTAAATTGAAGCAGATCATGACTATTTTGTGTTTGGAAATCATAAAAGTATTTAATAGCTACAAAAAATAACATATTTCTAAAATGATGAAAAAATATTTAACCAGGGGGATATAGAATCTGAAATAGAAATCCTACCTTGAATCCAGATCCACTGTTGTGTTCAGTGCACTCCAATCTACTCACTTATGAAGTTTCATTGTGATCCGAAAAAGTTCGAACTGTGAATCTTTGTCGGCAAATACATTCCCATATCATAGGAATAAATGAGACAAGACTGACTCATTTCCCTAATTTCTAATTTATAATAAACTGCCAGAAGACGTGAAAACTGAACTCCTTGCTCCCTCATGACTGAGGTCACCCCATGCGAAAACACCATGCTACGAACTGAACAACAGTCCTGGATTTCCAATCCAAATCACCATTTGGAAGTTATTAATATTACCATTACAAATAATGTAATTTAACACAATTAGTTTATTTATGGCTTTTTCCTATGGGAATTTATCTATAAAAGGCATATGCCAAAAAATCAAATAGCCCTTCTAGAGTAAATTACACGCTCAGGAGTCCACCATGACATCATGTTTCTGATCTAAACTACCTTTTGAGAGTCATTTTGGATTCAACTAATAAATGAATTAATTAATAAATTAATTCATCCATTTAACGTACTTCTAATGATCAAGGGGTTTGAACATCATATGATAAAATATTTTATGTCATGCTTAGTGTACAAACCACCTTCTGGACCCAACTGTGGTCTTAGATTTCTGATCTGATAATCTTTTTAAGAGATATCCAATTTCAATTATTTGAACAGTATAATAACATTTAATATTTATGATTTATTTATTCTAAGTACACCGGGCCTCATAATTTCACTTAGTCTCATCACCTAGCTATATAAATATCTGTAGAAATTTTAAAAAAACATACACGGAAAAACCTAGTATATACATCATTCCCTCCTTCAAGGGTTTCATCACTTAAAAAATACAATGTAAAGAAACTTGGGATACTAAGATCACATCTGGATATCCTACTCCTAGGAAAACAAGCATGTTACCATGTCGGTACAACATGTGAACTAAAGGCATTGTCCTTCATAATAAATCATGCTCCATTCGATGATGTAGGTAGGAACACGGACGTATCTCATTAGCTGCGACACATGGAAGATAATGTGTGGCCACACCAACTATTGTGGGGGATGTGGTAGGAAACCTCTTCATCTATTTCATTATTCTTAATGACCCAAAGAAACAGGGGGGATATATTGCTTCCCCATCCAATCCTCTATATTCCACGTTGAGACTGGAATCATAGGTGGTCACTTGAACTAAGTCTTGTGGTTCCCTCTATCAAAATATACATCATCTGAAACACCCAAGTGTATCTAGCCACAAATGATTTAATTGTAAATGAATCACAACCGAGACTCTTTAACACACTCAAGATGTGAAAGAGAAATCACTATCGACTGAGCTAGCTCATCTTTTACTCATCATCAACCTACATTTTGTATACTAAGTACTGATCTGTAGCTGGAGGTGCTACTACCTGCCCTCCCAGATAAAGGGGAATCATATGATGAATCATAAAGTAAGGCCTCATAACTCAGGGAATTTTCGTCCTGAATTAGAGATAGTCTCATGGCTTGTTGTCATTGGAGAGGCATCCCGAATCTGATTTAGGAGTACCATAGTCAAATGAGAATATATATATATATATATATATCAACAATAGTGGGGATCTGACTCAAGAAAAGTAGTCAAAGACTCAATAATAAATTATTCACATACCAATGTTCCATGAAATAAATGTCTCAACACATTGAGTCTACAAGAGGGTAATGAGGGTCCTGGTGATTGTCTATGTAAGCTACCACACCATCACAAGACTCCCTAGCCTAAGATCCCCTCTTGAGACATGTTGACACTATCACCCTAAAAACCAACCAATTATTTTAAAGGGATCATCCGACCAATATCCCAAATAATTAAAAACCTCTAATACAACATTGACATGACCAAACCTATACTGGGGATCAATTTTCAACTACCCAAACCCTCCTCCATATGCTAAGGGCTTCAGACGAGTGTCGAAGGTAAAACAAACTCAGGGAGGCCTTTCAAATTGTACTTATAAACACACGCACAGAGCCAACTCAATGAAAAAGTATAGAGGTAAATGATGAAATGATATATCACTACTATATATAACCCAAAAATATGCATCGACCTCTAAAAAGTTTAAGTACAAAAAAATAAGATGAATGGAAAAAGGGAAAAAAATACATGCCCATACAAAAGTGTTCCACAACCAGACAATAGGTGGAAAGTCAAACTACTGAAATATCACCACATTGGGATCCCTAAAATTACCACTTCACATTCTTTTAGCACCCCATATATTTATACACCTCTAATGTTACAATCAACATGTCCTTCATTTATAAGGGAACACCGAGTGTGAGAAATTACCAAGTAGGGGTGAGAAACAAAATAGTCAGTAGGATTCCCCGAAGGCTCAGGGGAGATGAAAGTGAGGTACTGAAGATGGTATTTTTAGATAGAACAGTGTACAAGAAAAAGAGTATAGCTCAACCAAAAAAATTGAAGTAATCTCATCCAAACACGAGGAGATTTAAATGGTGAGAAGATGAAAGTCATGTCTAGTATTCACTACCTAGAGCATGCGAATATACTTGTCCAACTTTGAGATGTTAGACACAAAAATCATGTGTCATAACCCATGCATCATCACCTCTCATGGATGGAGAGTAACCATAACCCATCGAGTCTTTACTGTAATAAAATATATATATATATATAACATCAACCAAAGAAGGCCAAATGAGTGACTAATGGGATCATTATATCACTAGATCAGTCAAAGAAAAATGTTACCTATAGTTCTAGATGTAAATAACATCGATCCCAGCATCTCGAATATCTTCTTTGAATTTCTTGTCAAAGGGGCATAATCACCCACCATGATAATATCCAATTTTGTCGGGTATGTCTCGACTACAGGGTTTTAGATCTCATCACAAGGAATTTTATTGGTGGGAAATTCTCCCATATTTCTTGAGATTCCAAACTCATGTTAAACACATCTCATCACTATGCCACATAGTCGAGGGATCATTTCATAAAGTCATGAACCCACTACCTTTCCTTGTTGAAGGGTATGCTTAGAAGAGTCATCGGCGAACCTATTA
Source organism: Viscum album (assembly GCA_963277665.1). Classification (NCBI taxonomy): domain Eukaryota; kingdom Viridiplantae; phylum Streptophyta; class Magnoliopsida; order Santalales; family Viscaceae; genus Viscum; species Viscum album. The sequence continues at coordinate 633,078,893 of OY728121.1, forward strand.
GCAAGCCTAGGTGGAGCATAATCCTAAAAGATTACATGAAGAACCTCAATACCCCACCCCAAAGGAGGGTAATTTCTAAAATAGTAACTGGAAAACCTCACTACCCAGCCATACTAGATGGTAATCCCTAAAGAGAGAACAATTGAACTCACTACCAAACCTCACTGGAGGGTAATCCCAAATGTGTCAACAATGTGCCTCACTACCCATACCCGATGTAGGGTAAGTCTTATACTTCTTGAGTGATTCTAAAAACATCACTGTCATCACTATCATCATAGAGAATCACCTCATATAGGCTTTGCACAGCAAACATCGACTGTCACCTTATATTGGAATCACACTCCTAATATTTCACATCATACCTCTAATTTTACTATAGAGTTATCCAAAGTGTTCAACATGGAATATAACTAAGGATAGGATACCCATATCCTCAAATACTAGTTCAAATGAAGGAGATAAAATTGGTAGAAGATTCATAAAGGGGTACACCACACATGTAGGTCCCACACATCATGTGAACATGCCCCATCACCAGGCTATGTACCTAGACATACTTGGGTACTAAACTGTGATCATGTACCCACAAGTCATTCTAGTGTTCTTCCAAATTACATGACACCTCTATCCAAAATGATGTCAAGAGCACGTTTCTCGTTACTAAAATGAATGGTGAAAACATAATTATATTGACATGCCTCTTGAAAACAACCTCAGATTACAATGTAGATCACACTGTTGTGATTCTTGCCAAAAAGTACACATGATCGACAATTAATTTTCTCAAAATTGTCTCCTAGTGAAGAAACTGCATTCCACCATTGTATGCACAAATAGTGCCCCACGGGGCCCACACCTCGATCTCGAAACACATAACATATATTGTTTTATTGATATCCTCTCAGAAAAAACACATGGTATCTCCTAATCATTCTTCCAAAATGGAAAACTAGTGAAATGGGTTCTTTTCTCCACAAATACATGATCAATGCTCAAAAACTATTGATCAAAAAATAGCTATAAACAATCTATTAGATTGTATCATTGTGATCCTTAAGGAAAAAACACACAAGATAGATAATTCACTTACCCCCAAATGGACTTCTGATGCAGAAGCTATAAAATACTACAGTACACTAAAAAAGGCATCCCATGTGGCCCACGCAACGAAAAAGAATTTGATAAAGTAGATCATTACATTTCATTCCACATGAGAAAACACAAATTATAGACTACTTGATCATCCAAAATAGATAACCACGGTGAAAAAGAAACATTTCACCGCAAACTCCTGAAACGAGCGTCATGGGGCCTACAAAACTGTTTCAATTTAAGCACCTGAAATAGGCCTTGAAATGTCTTCCTCAACAATAGGGCCACAATTCCTTTTACAATACATTTGTCGGACATCGGACACGGATGATACGTTCGGTACAAGAATCGTCGATTAGTAATAATTATATTCTTATTATTATTAAAAATAGATGTTTCATGTCACCGAGGCACGAGACCAAGACAAGAAGATACCAAAAATACCTCAAATGGTCGTCCATGAAAAAAGGATCTCATGGCCATAGAATGCATGCCAAATAGTTCCTCATATTGAAAGATATGAGAATTTTATTAAAAAAACTATTCCGAACGGGCCAGTGCTGGCCGAAACTGGCCGGTCCGACTCACACTGCCAACCCCACCCCCCCCCCCCACAGCTCCATCACCCACCACTATGCTATACTACCTACTTCCGTGCCACCACATACCATCGCATCCGCCTCCATGCCGCTGCCTTCTAGAGCCACCATCGCCAGAAAAATTCTTCAAACCTCCAAGATCACCCAAGTAGTAATAATTACCATTCGGGACCAGATACGGACACCTTCGAAGGATACATTCACATTACCAGCCTATGGTATAAGATAATTCAACATTTTGGTATGTCATAAAGTAAATTACAATTCCTCTCATTGCTAGTCTTCCTCTAGTTACTGAAACTCTAACCAAAGCACAGATTGGGACTATTCTGGTCGAGGGCTTCACAGATATGGGTCCAACATCACAATCAAAGATCATTTGTACAAGATGAAAAGTTTTATGAAGAAAAACATGAAGAATATAAAGAAAATGAAAATTAGAAATTAGAAATTGAAAGAGAAGTTGATTGTTTTTGTTTTTCCAACGTTAAAGGATTCCATACCAGAAAAAACTAAAAAAAATGAAAATGGTGAAAAAATATTCAACTAGGTGGATGCATAATTCGAAAGAGAAATCCTACCTCGAATATGGATCCTCCATTGTGTTCTCTCCACTCTGATCTACATGTTCTTGATGTTTCATTGCGATCCAATGAAGTTTTGATGTCGAAACATAGTCAGTCAGAGATTTTCCATTTGAGAGGGAAATCAGAGTCAACTATGTCTCCTTTCTATAATTTCCATTTTATAGAAAATAGCTGGTAGTCACAAAAACTAAACATCCCCACCATCATAACTATGGTCACCCCAGTGGTTTCAGATTTCCAATGTGATTCCCCATTTGGATGTTAATAAAATTATCGTTTCAAATAAATCAATTTAATTTAATTATTTTATTTATGATTTATTTCCATCCTGTAATTTTATAATAGAAGGACTGTACTGAAAAATCTTATACCCCTCCTAGGAAAACAGTACACTCCGGACTCAACCATGGCCTCATAATTCAGATCTGATTTCCCATTTAAGAGTTATTTCAGTTTTTGCTATTAAATTAAAGAATTAATAAATTAATTCATCTATTTAATGTATCGATAACGAGTGAGGGGTAAAAATATACCATGCTGACATATTTTATGTTGCGACAATGGTAAACACAGCAATATAGACCCAAAAGTGGTCTCAGATTTTTGATCTGTTCAACCATTTAAAAGATATCCCATATATGTTTCATGAATATTATAAAACACTTAATATATTTTTATAATTTATTCCAAGCACATTCGGTCTTGGATGTTCACATCGTCTTAGCACGTAGCTCTGGAAATATATTTAGAAATACTCCAATGTATTATATGGAGATAACTGAGTCTCTAAAATCCTATTATGCAAACAACACAGCACATCACCAGAAACATCACATTACACAACATAACCTTTTCTAGGTGCTAGTAAGATTAAATTATGGTTTTATGATAAAAAAATTTCAAATAATCATATTAAGTATAACACATAATATACAATATGAACATCACCCATTTTTTATGACAAGTCATAGGTTATACCAACATCTAGAAATCTATGATGACCTACCGATAATTTCCATCAATACCACAGAAACACCAAATCCTATACATTTTCTGGGCCACTTACCATGATAAGATAATCTTTACATTCTCATGACCAACACATAAGACAAGTTTAGAAACCACATATTCGATAACATTCCTTCTTTTATCCTAAAAATATACATTGAAATAACTTTATACAAATAATAACACCATATGATTTCCAAACCAATCATATATGGTTCACATTCACATGATCATACATCAAATAAACTCTGATATCATATAAAATCACAACCAAAAAATATTCAAGATACTGATGGAGTACTTAGTTATTAAGATCCATAAAAATATAGGAGCATTAGTTAGAAAAAAAGGAAACACAAGTTATTCATAATGGTCATACCCACTCATTAATTCCTTCTATAGAATATCAGACTCCCAAACATGGTGCTGATGAAAAACTGACCAAGGGTCAATCATCAAGAACCACTTTTCTCCTATTAACTATACATAAAAATCATCCACAATGGGAAAATGATATGTATTATTAACCATAAATCGGTTCAAATTTTTATAGTTTATACAAAATCAAAGTGAACAATTTTCCTTCTCAGAAAAAGGGATTAGGGCCTCCAAAGATGAAACAATTTGTTGAATGAGTCATTTCATTTTCTGAAAACCTAGTTGAATCATGACATCTTATAATTACAGTAGTTCCATGCGATATATGGTTATCAATATCTACTATATTCTCTACAACAGATCAATTAAAAACATAACATCTCACTCTCTGTCTAGTGAATGACTGGATTAGTTTCCTAGGAGAACATTTGGAAAGTCATAAACACCAATGGGATGATCATGGAGGGAAGAAACCACATCAAGATCAAATGAAACAGTAGGAAACAAAATGACGAAAATCTGGGGGGATGGTTATAGAACATAAGGAAAAATATATCACTCTCCCTAAAACACTCATTATCTCCCATAAATAATATGGATCGCAAAACAATGATGATAAAAAATCAATCATAGCATGGTTTTTGATAAGAAAATACATCCTAATAATGGCCTCAACTACATCTACTGCAATAATGGGAGAATAATTGGTTTATTCCACATCATCTATCAATACACATCAAATAGGACATCATATACCCTCCACATTCCACTATCCATGATGTGTAACTAACCCCATGATAAAGGAGATTAGCTCCATTTGATGTTTAAAAAAATCAAAATGTTTGTGGTTATAAATGAGTAGGAGGATACTATATCAAATAAATATATCTATATAGAAGATGAAACATATATAGGACCTGTCACTATCACTTATCCCACAACAACCTCAACTGGATACTCATACACCATGTGAATGTGATCCACTTATGAGGCCTATGAATAGAGACTTACAGACAGTGAATCATCAGACATCGCCACATTGTTCCATGGAGTAGAGAATCCCTTAACATAGAGTGGTATAGAAATTTCCTGATATAACTTTTATAGATGGAAATAGTGACTAAAATCACTGCTCGTATTCATGGGGATGGGATAAGAACAATGTGTCTCCTGTGACTTAAGGTGCATGTATCATGTTAGGGGAAGTAGTCTGGTCACTACTAATGCTAAAGAGGATATCCTTCATTGAAAACCATGACCACCAATATCATTTTGACTATTCCACTTCCTCTTATTTCCATGCATACAACAGAAGCTGGCAGTAGGAAGAAAAGATGTGGAGAAGAATGGATCTCGACTTCCATTTCCATTTCTTCCATCATAGTTATGTCAACCATATTTACATTGTTATAAAAACTTATACATAAATACTGGTGATCTATTATCTGATTGTAATTAGTACAGCTATTTGTTGGATTTCATCGAATTTTTTTACCACCCCCAGAAAAAAATTAATCACCTCCACTAACCTCTTGATTTTTTCTAACATTTAATGATTTCCCTACTAAAAATAGAGGAACTATAGAGACTTTACCATGGAATGAGACTCTGGGTAGAACTACTGAAATATTAAAATATTGGAAAACATACAATTCAGTCTGACATGCCTAACATAGTATACTATAGAATATCAATGTTTCTTGATAGGACTATCATGTCTGAATGTTGTGAACAACATATTGATGTCATCAGGTGTCTCTAGGAATTCATATATCTAATCAATATTTATTAACATGTCCAAAAAATCCTTGGGATATTTTGTTATCATTAAATGATATGGCCTTATAGAATAATAACTCTCTTAATCAATCCTTATCTCCTCTATCTCTTAGATGCACCTAAATTATTTGGTTATTGACTAGTAGTTAATTTTAATCCATTTTATGAACATATTGAAAAGTATCCTCTATAAAATTTTGATGCAAACGAATAATCACTTGAGTAACATCCACTAAACCATCTTGTCAAACCCATGGGTGAAATATTTGAGGCATATACATGTATACAAATAAAAGATGATATTATCACAAAAATAGTATAATATCTGTCTAAACTAGATAACAAAATCAAAAAAACTAATAGTAATATTAAAAATACAAAACATGATACACACATCCTAAAATACCTGGTAACATTACTCTCATCATAAAGGGGAGAATTACGAAATCACCCCACCATAACTTTTATGTTATAATAATCCTATCTACTGATTACAAAACATCCCAAGTGAATAACTATTGATAAAAAACCATTTTATATTAATTGGTAAAAAACTGACTCATGTTTCCCCCATAATCTAGAACCCGATCTAATTATCAACATACCCATAGGGGATTCCCGATCTCCATGGGTTAGATAATACTATGTGGTAATTAGAAACATGATGAGTGAACAATTTCCAAATCATGAACAATATACATGAAAGATATATACATAGTAGAAATATATATGGAATTAATTATAGAAAAATATAACATATATATAAAAAATAGGTGTTAGGAATACAACACAAAAACATGAATTAATCAAAAAGATATAAGAACAAGAAAACTAATGGAAAACACAAATTAAGGGAAACTACTCGAGTTATATATAGGAAATATCCTTGTATCTCTCCCTCATCTACTTAAACAATGATGATAGAAACCATAGAGCCTCATTTCAAAACCTATCCTTTCCTTGTAAAAAAAAGTAACCATGTCTACACAATGCCGAAGGGGTGTGTTGGGTGTGATCAAAACAAGCATAGTAGGATCCCACTCAGGTGTTCTATATCATTTATGTATATAAATAATCATAATATTATCATTATAAACAAAACATGGAATGATTTGAAGTCGTATAATTAAATATAAAAACATTGGAAATATTTTCATTTTCCTGTAGTGCTAGAGAAATATAAGTAATGTAGTATAAAAGAGAATGTTACATTAACATTTATCAAAATCCAAATCCTCTATATAAATTCCAAAATAGATAAACAAAATCACATTGAAAAACATGAAAATGGTAAAATTACGTCAATATAATAGACTACTTATACCATAATCAATGACTAGTGTGCACCGATTTTCTTATAACATAGGCTAATGGAGTATTGGAACACCACAAGAGTGAACCCCCCAAAAATGTCAATAACTAGTCCTAATAATAATAGGCCTGTTAGTTGAGGAACACCCCATGAGTGAAACAATTTATTGTTAAAACAACGATGGTCGTAGGATACACCTCCTGCCTAAGCACCAAATGCATATAATGTTCTTAATTTTTCCAATCATTTCAATGGGAATCACATTTCACAATCAACTCAACAATACATTATTCCATTAGAACATTATTTGAAAAACCATTTCTCAAAAAAATTAAAAATTCATTTATAACACCATTTTATTTTTAAAAAATAATTGAAAACACATATTTTATCACAAATACATTTACAATGATAAAACAATCCTTCTAATTAATTTATAATCATAATTCATAAAAACCCGAGCAATGAAATTTGTCTAATGTAGGATAAAGAGGGAACCACCTGCCTTAATTTCCAAATGACACTACCCACAAAGGGATCCACCAAAAATAAAGGAATTAAGATACAACAAAATAGGCCTTAAGAATGATTATCACATCTCATAATCATATTCCATAATACACATGAGATAGTAGTGGTATGATCCCAGATACAAAAATAAACACAACCACTACACCACTTTACCACACCATTAGCACGTACTAGAATTCTAAATAAATTCTTCAGTGTGACCTTTACCATATTTTTCACAAATTGTAAACTAAAGTTTCATACCATCAGACTTTTCATAAGATTTCTTACATTTATTTTTCCACCTCGACCTCTTATTATATTTTTTTTTTCAAAGAACACCGAGTCATCAAAAAACTCCATTACCGCATTATCTACACATCGGATACATATTTCATAAGTATTGAACTCATGAGATGCTAAAGATAAAAAAAATGGCTTTAATCCTGAGTAAAAATAATTGATTTTACTCTCATGGTCTCATATAAAATTTGGTGCATTCCTTTCCAGTCTAGTGAATTTTTCTTCATAAGCAGCCACTGTGTCATCTTCCTATCTCAATTCTAGGAAGTGTTTTTCCATCCAATGATGAACCACCATAGAAAAATATTTCTCAAGAAACATATCTTTGAATTCATCCCAATCAAGAGCCTTAATCTCATCACTATCCACAATATTTTCACTATCGACCACCACTGATCGAGTTCACCTTCAAAATGTTAAACACCAAAACTAATCTTTTGAAGTTCCTAACACCCCATGACATCAAAAATCTTCTCCTGTGATTTAATCCACCAATAAGAAAGCATAATGTCATATGATCCTCTGAATGATGGGGAATGCTGCCAAATGAAATGATACACCACTAACATATTCTTCTTTGGTTGATCTTGATGATCTCATGCAAGGATACCACCACCATTTATAGCCTGAGTCAACTATTCCATCACTGCATCAAATAGTTTAGTTTCGATTCTGACCATCTTAGGATGCTGATTTAGAATGTTGTCTTCCTCATGATGTCTTCCCATCATAGGTTCCCTGTTTCCTCTATGGAAAACCATTCTGAACCCAGAAGTATCTTAGGTGAAGAAAAATGGTAATTTTTAAATGCTATATCATTTCAATCATAACAGAAATTCATAAATGGACATTTATTTTAAAATATCTCAAATCATAAAGTTATCTAAACTGACATCTGATAACAACTATAAGGACTCTACCTTAAACATTACATAATCATAAATTCAGTTAATAATTCACATTGATGTTCTTCTCATGTTTAGAGAGTTAGAAAATTAGGCCATAACATGTACATAAAAACTTGAATAATACATGTAGACACTTCTACACAGAATTCATTTTTAAATAAAATACAAACCAATGAGAAAAAGATTCATGTCTACTTCCATGATTTAGATAGTTTGTTTTTTCTAGGATCCCATTATTGACCATATTTATATTTAAGTCTAGCGAATAAAATTTAAAAAAACAAAGGATGACCATAAAGAGCTCAGTAAATATTATAAAACAAATAATAAAAACATTAATCCATAAATACATACCAAGGATAAGCTCTTTAAAATAAATCATGAAATCATAATATTTATCAATAATAAATAGATATCATAAATCAAAAATGTAACATGTGGCATCCATAAAATACTTATATTGTAGCTTTCACAGCTACGTAGGCTGTTACATTTGGAATACCCATCACAGTATATTCACTAAATCTATTAGGAGAAACAATAAAATTTACCTTAGATGAATTAACCAACGCATTGGATAGCTACATCATGCTCACCCACCCTTGCTTTATCAGGGAACCACCTGTATACGTAAAAAGTTCCCAAGAACCATAACATATTCATAACACATTAAACAAACATAAAGAAAAGATAACATCTCCATATTTCATTAACAATATATCATTTAAATGTATTGTCATAAAAAATACAATAACAAAACCATTTTCAATACCCAAATACATAAAATATTATATGGTATTTATTTTTCATTTAAAAACATTATTTCTTGTAAAAGAATTTAAAGATCAAAGAATACTTGTAGTGGTGGAAATGACATTGTCACTTTTTACAAAAAAAAAGAAACATTACATTCTATCATTTAGTAAAATTCGTCATAGAAAAATATTCCACATTAATTAAAGGAGAAGTAAATGTTTTTTTACACTATATAAAATAAATTCATGTATAAAAAAATATGCAACAATGAAATGAGATTGAGACAAAGTCCATTACCCCTTGTCTGACTTGACTTGTTCATTCTTTAATCTCATGAATAATAAACTAAAGTTAATTTATTAATTATTAAAAACAATTTTCATGTTCATTATCCCTTTTAAATCACTTTTTATCATATTATAAACATCACATAATCATTTATGTTAACAATGGTCATTTTCTTGATATTTGGTACATGAGTTAAAAATGAACTTCTTATAATTACATGTGGTACACGTAGTCAAATGTCCATTATCCCCAGAATGATATTCAAGATTTAGATTTAATATATATCATATATATCATATATATCTAGTATATATATATGTGTATTTATAACACTACATTACATTTGGAGATAAGAAATGAAATGGACCGTTCATAGAGATGGTAAGCCATACGTACGCATGAATGCTAATTTAATTTATATTTCATATATAGTGGAATGAAAACATAAAGATACATAGTAATATTAATATTCAAATATAATATCATATTAAATTCTATTAACTCCATCCTTTATACATTTCATATATGGCATGAACGTGTCATTTCACTTTGAGGGGGCGATAATATGCATTTCCTCAAATGAAATTATCCCATTTAGCAATTTTGGAAACCATAAAAGAATGATATAAATGAGAAATAAAAAAGTTTATAGATAATAAAAATAAAGTATATATCACAAATAAGTAAACTTCCATCTTAATGGCCACTATTAGAGGCGGTAGAAGATAATTGAGCAATCATCATTCCATGAGGTGTTATTTAACCGTCCACAGAAACAGTATATTCATTACCCATTAGACGGAGCTGTTTGTAAATGTAGTTTGAATAATTCTCATAAAAAACCTAGTATATTTGGGATACTATTCTTATTATGTTAATAAATAATAAAAAGAGAATAGGGAGTGAAGAAGTAAAATAAATGAAGAGAATATTTGAGAAGATGTTACCTTTAAATCGGGTTACTCTTGTTGGTTTGAGACAAATATATTTATTGAAGTGCCTTATGTCTAATGTAATACTTCATGGTTTAATATAGGGATATTGTGAGATTACTTTCATAGAGTTTGGGTGTGAAAAAGGTCTTTATAGGTGTGTGTAATGGGATAAAAGTGGTGTCCTTTTATAAGTGGGAGGAGGGGCTCTTTAGGAATTTTGAATGAATTATTTTAATAGATAATGATTTTTGATTAAAAAAGGGGAAAAATATTTAATTATAATATAAGGTGAATTAAATTATAAATAAAATCATCCAATATGAATTGGATAGTTTTTATATTTTTTTAATCCTTATCAGTTTTATTTAAGCCTTTTTAAACTTATTTATCATTTACCATGTCCTCTTAAATATTCATACTATATAGATTATATTTTTAATTTAAAATTATAAAGGTCCCAAGATTGTTCATTAATGAAATTTTTAACATTATATATGTCATTTTTCCATATCGAATATTTTTATGACTATTTTATCATTTAATAAATTATTAATTGTTTTAAAAACACTTTTATGTCAATTTATAGACTTTTCATATCAGTACTTTTAAAAAAATGATAACAACTTTATTATTTCGAAAAAATTTAATTAATTAGAAGATAAGAAGCCATTATTATCCCTAAAATTCATTTACGTCAAAAAAAGTTTCAATTTTTTAATATTTATAAAATCATTTATTTGAATCCTTTTTTAATGAAGCAATTTCCACCTCACCACCGTGTCATTATTAAATTTATTTATATAATGTATTTAAATTAAAAATAAAATACCTTGATGAAGGAACTATTTTTATATTTCAAATGAATATTTATAGTCGAATAGATATCTTATATAACCCCATATAAAAAATTGATTTACTAAATGACATATGTATATTCTACTATTGTCATATTTTAAATTAATTAATATAATGTGTCATTATCACTCCCAAGTGGATCCATGGGTCCCAAAATAGACCCAAGGAATCCCACGGTTAAACATGTATCATACAATAGGATTAGGACATGAGTTAGGTTAATTTAATATTATTTAAGTATTATTTTTTACCCTTATTTACAAGAATCATTTTTTGACTGTGGTACATAAAATATTTAGTAAAGTAAATATTAAAAATATCAAAAAATAAAAGTTACCTATTTACACAATTTTGACCACCTGATTCCAAATATGGAATCCATTCTTCCAAATTAAAAACATAGAAGTGTCATTAATTATGTTAAAATTAATTCCCATTGTAAAAAAAACGTGTTTTTAAGAAATAATAACTATCAAAAGATTTACAATAGTTCATGTCCAATTTAAGAGAGAAATTGCATCCAATGATCAAAAATGGATTAAATGGTAAAAATGTAATCAAATTAAACTTTAAACCCAATAAGAATAATAGTATAACTATATAAATTATTTAGATTAACAGAAAGTTTCAAGTTAAAATTCAATATTTTACACTATTCATTAAAAATGAACGAAATCAGAAAAATACAAAAATTTAACCCAAAGTAATTTTGATGTCCTGATTAGAAAATATGAATATTTTTTTCTCCAATATAACATATAAAAGTTAAAAAAACCTATATTTTAAATGTTTTCTCCATCAAAAGGCTCTAAATCGATATTTTATAGAATATTAGAGTATTTATGATTAAAAATGGATTCATTCACGCTTAAATCATTAACGTTTATTAGATAAATGTAAAAACATATAACAAACATGAATAATAGTATTGTATTTAGTAATGTTAATTCCATCAATTACAACATTTATGTGTTAACAACCGTTTAAAATAATAATATTATTATATTATTTTTTGGTATAACTGAATGGTGGTTGAAACATAATATTTAAAATAATCCCATTATTTCATATTGAGAACGCCATCAAAAATAGAATCCCCTATAATGTACAATTAATATTTAATTCAAAATTATTAATAAATATGAAAATTTCAATTTTTTATTTACCTGGGATGTTACAAACATGGTAAAAAGCATCAAATGAAATTCAATTATTTATATCATTAAATAATATAGTATTTGTCTTAAATGAATTAATCCTGATCAATAACCAAAATCCAATATTTATCCTAAAAAATGTATGTCTAGTTTTCTTCGTGGTTACAATAATCAGTTGTGATACCTAAATTTCAATTTGTATTCTATGACATAATAATGAAATTGTTTAGATATCTCACTATCATTGCCTTGAATATGGTATATTTTATGTAATTGTTTAATATTTTCTCTTCATATACATTAGCGAATATGAAGTATCTTATGTGTAACGTTCTGGTTCTCACTATCATCAATAATATAAAAATGTGACTCGAAGTATTATCATACATTGATTCATATTATTCCGTGACTTGGAAAATATGATGAATGATTACAGTCAGATATCTCTTCATAATTTATTTTTATTATCTTTAATAATGGACACACTATGAAAATAATTTCTTTTTGAATTTCAATAATCGTTGAAAATTCAAAAAAAACCTAATACCTTACAAACTACAGCTTGATATATTGGATTTTAGTTCATCACATTGATTCACTTTTTATTATCCCTGAATACTCATCCATTACTCAGAAAATGATGTGTTTCAATATATCATTTAATACTTCCACAAATACCACATATCATTCCACATATGCATCTGAATCATTAATATTGTAGTCATGGATATAGAACACTTCTTCATCAAATTATTATTGCATGGTAGACTCATCATAGAAATAATTACTTTCAAATAATAGTGGAATCTATAGCAAATTATCATATAAATCCTCATTAACTTGTCACTTAAATCTAGATACCTCTAAAAGTTTATGATTTTTGACTCCTTTAAGATCAGTGCTATAGAATCATGTGATTTAATTTTTTTATTTATTATATTGTATAATTATGATATTCTTCATCATTTATTAAAAAAATTAACTTATCCTAATCATTTTCCTACATCATGTATTCCTCAACAAATGGAGAAGTCAGAATAATGATGAAATTTCATGATGAGCATGACATTTCTAGACGATACTTATGGAATTTATGTATTATCCTTATAAAGATATCATACCATTAAAAATATTTAAATTACATAACCATAATAGGGGATAATGATCCTTACCGAATCCTAGATTATCCTTATAAAGTCAACGATATTTCCTTTCAAACCTTGTAGTTGATCATAACACTCACCGGTACGAAATCATTCCATTGATAATTTTGAATCTCTCTCATCGAATGACTCTTAGTAATCTCATGGGTCTCTAATATAATGGCATGTAATTATTCATAAAATTTAATATATTTCTCTTATTTAGTGGGAATTATTGGTTAATATAACCAATACTATTATGAAAACTATGATTGATAGATATATAGTCTAAATGGATTTTCCAAATTCTCATTCTAAGACACATAATAAATATAACCCAAATTTGAGATGACTCCCACTATTAAAAAGTTTATAAAAATAAAAAAATTTCTCTATAAGTATATAATTCACTCAATTTAATATAGTTATTCACCAAACATTTTCCACACCTTCTCAGTCAACTCATATCCACTTTAAAGGTCATCAAAATACACATATCATAAAATTTTGTATCCCTAAATTAGAAAATACATTGGATGGCTTCTCTTAACTTCTACAAGCCTTTTTTCCACATATTATTATATTTTCAAGTTGTAAACGAATATTTTAAATTTTTTACCATATTTATCTTCCTCAAATATTACATCCACACTATTAAAGACATTTTTAATTAATTTACCACCAATTTCAATGGCTGACATGAAAATTATGTCATTAATTGTTATAAATAATTCCAACTTTAACCAAGTACATTATCAGGTAATCTTGTACTAATAATAATCATAAGTATTGATCACATGTGGTGATTTAGTCAATGTTAAATTTCATATATTCAAATATTATTTTATTATAAATAATTAATGAACACAAAGTAGAAAAATATTCGAACAATATTTTCCAAAGGAATGGATCTCTAAATGTATTTAATGACAATAAATACTTTATGATTCATTTTTACCACATAATTAGTTTTGGTAGTGACATAAACCACTTATAAAATTAAATGAATTTATTTTATCCTAATATAGTATTTAAACTATCAAAAAAATTCGTAGCATTAAATATTGCTAAAAAGTATGTACCAATAGATTGAAAACATTGGTATTTCCCCTAAAACCATTGGTAGGGCCTATAATAATGGTTTGACTGGTAGTTGGGTGATTTTTAGTCAGTATAAACCATTATAAATAGTTTTTCCAAAACTTTTTTATAAAAAACATTTCTCAATGGTTCTCAAACCATTAGTATCAAATGGAAGCAGCTTATTCACTATTCATTTGAATTATTTTCAACAAAATCAGTTCTAGTGGGGACATATATCACTTTCAAGAATCATTTAATTTCATAAATCCTTATATGGAATGAAAAATATAAATAGACATTATAATACATAAATTTGGAAACTTAATAATTACTCAGATATTTCTGTTTGGGACCTCCATCCTACTTTTATAAAGATTATAATCTTATGATATTAAATTAGCTATGATATATTTATTTTTATTGAAAATAAATGATACAAAAATAGAATAGGGATTCCAAACTATTATTCAATTAATGTAATATCTGTATTTTCCTAGACAAAATTGCATTTAATAGAATGTAAAGAGGTCAATGTGACCTATTAGATGGAAATAAATATTATTTTATAAAAAAGTAAAATAGTATCCAAGAATGATCTCCAAGATCCAATGTCACAACCTCCAATAGCAGCAACTCTCAATTATCTATACAACACCTCCTTCTTCTAGAAGAACATTCAATTTATAAATACCATTAAAAAATTTCTAAACTACCTCTTAGTATAATTAACTTACCTTATCTTTCTATTTTAGGTCTTTAGTGTCTGAGGATTCATATTCCTTGCTATGAATATCTTATCAACATGTGTCTCACATTAGTTAGTATCAGAGCACTAGTTGAGACATTATGCACCCTTTCATTGAAAATAAAATTTCCTAAAAACATTGATAATTGACCCATATTCAACAAGATTTAAATTTACTAATATTAAACAATCATTAAAATATTTTTTTTTATTTCCATTTAATCTATATTAATTTCTTAAAAAAAATAAAAAATTATTCTCTTGATCCTTAATCATGGGATTATGTTCCTTAAACAAAATTGTTTTGTGAGACTCTATATATATATATGGATTCATGTTCATATCTTTGTAATCTACATTAGTAGTAAAATTTATTTCCAACTCATCCTATACCATCATTCTTTTCTATCATTCATTAAATCAGTATTTTTTAAATTTGGTTTTTGTAATAATTGAATTTTTATATTTTTTAACTATTTAGAAATCCTCGTATATTATACTTATACATTGATTCTGAAATTTAACCATATTATCAACCTTTATTTTCCATTATTTACTTTTTATCCCTATTCCAGCCAAACCACATTCATTAATCCAGTCCCTTAAATCATCATGGAATGGTAATGATTGGTGACTCATTATATCCCCCTAAAAGGAGAAAACATTATAAGATCATGGGAAACGATTTTAGAAATGGAGGGATATGTGTGGAATTTTTTTACATGCATCATGGATTCATTTTGAGTTGAATATTTCCATGTGGATGAGTTTTTAGTATTTTAATGTTACTATTTGTATCCCTGAATTCATGTGTTTTTAATTGAGATAGAGATAGAGAGAGAGAGAGAGTGTGTGTGTGTGTGTGTGTGTGTGTGTTTATCATCAAGTGTGAGAGTGTATACCATTATGTGAGTGTGTGCATCCTTGTGAGATTGAGTGTGTCTTTATATAGGCGTTAGAATGGATCCGCATTTTCCTGGCCTCTCTCGCTCTTAGAGGATCCTCCCCTAGGGTTTCCAAGACCCTCTGGGCCGTGATGGTTCTTTCCTTCTTTTACTTCTCCGGCCTTCCTCCATTATGCATTTATTCTTCCTTTTTGTTCACTACTGTGTTGCGGAAGCCCTCGGCTGCCCTATCCTACTCTGGCCTCACGATTCTCTAAGCCACTCCTTTTTGGCAATGGAGGATAGGTATAAAATAGGCTTTGGGGTTTTGTGTTCGGTGGACGAAGGGTTTTCAGGTGATACTTGTGCCAGACTATTTCTAGTATTCTACCTCTTCATTGATGCTCTTGTTCGGATCCCTCTGA
Source organism: Viscum album (assembly GCA_963277665.1). Taxonomy (NCBI): domain Eukaryota; kingdom Viridiplantae; phylum Streptophyta; class Magnoliopsida; order Santalales; family Viscaceae; genus Viscum; species Viscum album. The sequence goes on from OY728121.1 coordinate 633,095,642, forward strand.
CGCTAAATCCCTACTCAGACCCCGGGTTCCTCGGAACCTCTCCCATTCAGATCTGGCACTAGGGAAACAATGAATTTTAGGGATGTGTGTCTTGGTGGCCATTGCGGATCCTTGAGCGGATTGTGTCGATTTTTCTAGTGAAGTAGGTGTTTGGTTTCCTATACCTTTTAGCGATTCTTCCCCAAGGTTTTCGGGGAAGTTTTTCTTTTTTTTCTATGATTCCTTATTCTGTTTAATTTTCTTTTTGGTGGAAAATTTGTTTTGGTTTCTGGTTTCAGGGATTTTCATTTCAATTGGAATGTTGGATGTCGTGGCGGTGACGAGGTTGGATCTCTTCAGCATCAACTATTCTCAATAGTTATTTCCATGTTTCATCTTGCAAAAGCCTTATTTTTCTCTTCTATGGTTCAAAGAGGCCACCATTCTCTCCGAGGTGGAGATGTGTGGAGGTATTCAAGGTCCTTCGGGGTGTGTGTCTGAGGGGTGGCTTTATAAGGTTGACTGTGATTAAATATCAATTGTAGAAAAAAAGTTTGTGCTTTTTTCCGATGATGATGATGATGATGATTTGGTGCGGGGGGACGATGCAATTTTAATGTGACGGGTTTCATCATTCTGACTATAAGGACCCGGACCTAAACCTTTCATAGTATTGAATTAAATGAATAATTCACATTGAGGATCTTTTTAGGTTTAGAGTTTTAAAGAATTCATACATAACAATTACATCTCAAAATATTACAGGGTAGAAATATCTACATTATTTCCATTTTTTCATGAAATAAATACACTTGAAAAAAATAGAGTCATGTCTAGTCCCATGTTTTAGATAGCATGACTTTTCCTTGATCCCATCCTTGACCTTATTCATCTTTATATCCTGTGAAGACATTTCAAAACATGGGATGAGTATAAAAAGCTTAGTAAAGGTTATAAAAAAATGAATGAAAACATTTGTTCATAAATAATACAAAACATGAACTCTTTTACTTACATCATGAAAAAAATAAGATTTATGAAAGACACATAGAAATCATTAATCATAAAGGTAACATGTGTCATCCATATCATACTTATAGAGTAGCTATCATAGCTACATAGGGAGTTACTTTGGAATACCCATCAAATTATATTCCAAAAATCTCATAGGAGAAACATTCACGTTTACCTCAGTCACGTTACCCAATGCATTGGAGAGATATCTCAAGCTCACCCACCCTATGTTTATCATAGAACCACACATATACATAAATAATTCCCAAGAACCATAACATGATCATAACACATAACATAAGCACAAAGGAAAATGAAATTTCCACATTGCAATAACAAAGTATCATTTCAAGATATTGAAATTATAAATCCATTCAAAAAAAAATTTCAATACCAAAAATTGTAAATAGAGTATATGGTATTCATTTTTCCTTTTAAAAACATTACGGCTTGTTAAGGAAGCCAATTTTCAAATAATACTCACGACGGAGGAAAGGTCATTGTCACCGCTTAAATAAAAAAACATTCTTTCTTGTCATTTAGTAAAATGCTTCATAGAATAATATTCCAGTTGAATGAAATGAAAAGTCAAAGGTTTTTATATAGCATATAAAAGAAAGTCGTTTATTAGAACAAAATATGCCTCAATGAAAGGAGACTGAGACGAAGTCCCTTACCTCGTGTCCGAATTGACACGATTGTTCTTTAATCTCATGAATAATAAAATACTGTTAATTTCTACTTGCATAAGAACCTTTTAGAGTTTATTATTCCTTTTATATCTCTTATTTCCATGTTATAAACATTACGCAATCATTTAAGTTAATAACGTCCATTTTGTCGATATTTGGTACTTGAGTCAATAATGAAAACCTTATATTTACAAGTTGTCCATGTGGCCAATACTCCATTATATCCAGAATGATATTCATTATTTAGATATCATATATATCATATATATCAAGTATATACTTTTACTTATAATAGTACATAACATTTGGAGGTAAGAAATGAAATGCACGGTTCATGGAGACGGTAAGTCGTACGTACCCATGAATTCTACATTCATTTATATTTCTTATTTTTATGGAATTCAAGAATAATTATACAATGGTATATTATAATTAATGTATAATATCATATATAATATCATTAACTGCATCCTTTATACATCCCACATAAGGCATTAACGAGTCACATCACTTTGAGGGGGCGGTAGTCCGCACTTCCTCAAATGAGATTATCGTATTTACCAACTATGGAAGCCATAAAGGAATGATATAAATGGGAGGTAAAAAATCATAAGGAAATAATAAACATAATATATATCATATATAAATATAGTTCCATCATAATGACCACCATGAGAGTCGGTAAGACGTAATTGAACAATCATCGTTTCGTGAGGCCATAGTTTTCCATCCACAGAAACATTATGTTCTTCATCCATTAGATGGAGGTTTGTGTAAATTTAGTTAGAATTATTATCATAACAACATCATAGTATATTTAGGATTATGGTGTTGTTAGAAAAGAATGGAATAAAAAGATTTTAGGGCTTGGATAAGTAAAATAAAAGAAAACAGTTTAAGATAAACTGTTACCTTTAATTTGGGTAACTCCCTTTTGTTTGATCCAATGGACTTCTTGAAGTGCCTTCTGAATAAGGTAAGGCTTATAAGAGGAGGATAGGGTTGTTGAGAGCTTAATTGGGCAGATTTTCAATGATCCAAATGGCTTGAGATTTGTGTGGAATTGGTTAGAAGTGGTCTTCTTTTATAAGGGGGAGGAAGGGCTCTTTTAGAAAGTGTGAAAATATTATTTTATTATAAACTTATATTCAGTTTTAATGGGTTCAAAAATCATTAATGATAAATATAAGATGACTCATGGTATAAAGAAAATAATAAAATCATAATTGGACATGTTTCGCATAATATTTTTATCATTATAATCTTATTTATTTAAATCTTGTATTAATGAGGTAAATACTGCATCATTATTGTGTCATAAATAATTTAATTTATTCGATGTCTAAAAATTAAAAAAAATACTATGACGTAGAAAATCTTTTAAGATTTACAATGGATATTTATAGTGTAAATTATATCTTAAATATGACCATATAAAAATTACTTTTCTAAAAGATATTTGTTATTGTCAATTTTGACTTTACATTAAATTTATTAATCTAAAGTGTCATTATCTTTCATAAGTGGCTCCATGGGGTCCCAAAATCGACCCAAGGATTTCCATGGTTGGACACTACTCATCCAATAAGGTTAGGACAAGTGTTAAGGTAATTTTGATTTATTATAATATTCGTTTTACCTTGAATTACCTTATTTACCTTTAACCGCTGTAAATAAAAGTCAAAAGTTACTATTCACCAAAAATTATTTTCATATTAATGAACCAAATTATACTTCATGATAACAACCATGTATGTCAGATTTTTTTAATTCAATTCACATAAGTGGTAAAATTTCATTTAAATGAAAAATTCAGTTTTTTAACTACCACTAAGTGGTGTCACTATTCATCAAAAATTGATGTTTTTCAGAAAAATACAAAAAATTAAGCCTAAGAATTATTTGATATTATGAATTCAAAATTGATGTCTATTTTTTCAAATCAAAAACATTTATGTGTCATTAATTAATTTAAAAATTAATTCCCATTGTTAAAACAAATAGCGTGTTTTTAAGAAACAATAACTATCAAAAGATTGATACTTGTTTATGTCCAATTTCAATGTTAAATTAATTCCAATGACCATCATTGGATTAAATGGTAAAAATATATTTCAATTTCACTTTAAAAACAACTAAAAAGACAATCTATCCATATAAATAAATTATATTAAAAGGCACTTTTGAATTAAAATACAATATTTTTCACTATTCATTAAAAATGAACTTTATCAAAAAAATACCAAAAAATTTCCCAACGTAAAATTTGATGTCCCCATTATAAATAAGGATTATATTTGGTCAATTATAATGTATTAATGTGAACAAAAATATATTTAAATAGGGTTCGTCATTAAAAGTTGGTAAATCGGCCTTTTAATGTAAATTATGCTTTAAATTAGATTCATTAATATTTTAAGCCTCAAAATTTTTATTGGATAAATTGAAATATATTTAAAAATCATGTATAATAATATTGTAGTTAGTTTCATTAATTCCTTCCAATACGAGGACTAGGAGTTAACTACAACTTAAAATAATAATATTATATTATTAGTTTGCAACGTAAGATTCCAAAATAAACCAGTTGTTGCGTGTCAGGTACTCTATAGAACATAGAAACAACATTAAAGTAAAATTAATATTTAATTCACAAATATTAATAAATATGAAATATGTCTTATTCTTCATTTACCTGGGATGTTACACTGGCATTGGCGGTCGGAGATGTGGTCGGAGATGTAGTCAGTGATGCTAAGGCGATGAGGAGGATTTCTATTGATGTCGTGAAGACGTGATGGTGGTAAAGGTGCTACGATGTCAGGCTTGTGTTTTAATGATGACATTGGGTGAGATTAGAGGTCTCCCTGTGATGAGGTTTGAGGTGGGTAGCTCATGGTTTGATGCTGAATTGGGCGGTTTGTCTGAATTTTTGTTTTGAAATTTGAATATTCTATTTTGAATTTTGGATGGTGGATATGGGGCTTTTGTCGTGAACTGGTGGATCTTTCTTGTATGGTCCCCACTTAACCAAAGTGTCTTTTTAAAAATACAAAAAAATGGATTGTGTATATAGGCATTTTTGTGTATTTGTACCAAGGAATATGTTTTTTTAATTATCATGGAATAAGTTATTGGGAGGTAATTTTCTCATTCTTGTGATATATATATAAGAAAATTATATCTCCCACATTGGGGGATAAAAACTTATAAAATAGATCATTGATGGTTTATTTTGAGAAACAATTTATACTATGATGGAGGGGCTATATATGAGGATAAAAAATCAAGAAAATCATCAAGTCATGAGGATGATTCATGGATTCATGCAATAGGATTCCATGGAACACCCTAATGTAATGGAGGGGGACGAAAATAATGATTTATAAAATGCCTCACCAAGAAGGTTTTCATTCAAAAAATATATAATAGAACAAAAGAGACCAAAATATTGTGGACTCATTAGAAATATCAAGGTTATGGTGTGTATTTATCATAGACTAAGTGATATAGAAGAATACTTAGAGTGGTATATGCAGATTTCTCATGTTTTTATTTATTTATCAAATTTTCTAAAGAGAAAAATATCAAACCAGATTTATTATAATTTTATGAATAATATATAATTTAATGGGAATAAATTTAAAAGAGGCTGGGACTATGTTATATATAACCTATTAAAAGGTGGGATGAAATGATATTGGAGGTGAAGAAATGAATTTTTCACTAATACAAAAATAGAAATTTTCATAAAAAGGATAAAATACTCCCATAAGGGTGTAAAACAATTGAATGATACTATAATGAGGAAAAATTATCCAATAAATAAGTCATATTTAATACCATCACAATATATTTACATGGTATCAATTAGTAGATTACAAATCATGTAGATATGTACTACTATATAGAGTTATAAGAAATGATCTATTAATCCTGATAAATTGAGAAGAAACTCAAAGTGTTGATGAGATTAGAGAAACATATTACACCAATATCTCATGGAGAAATAAAAATAAAGAGATTTGTATAACATCAAATCTAAAATATATTATTGATATTAGGAATGAAAATGTATCACTTACTCTTATGAATAATTATTTTGAGTCTAACCCATTGAAAAAAGGAAATTAAATGCCTGAAATGTTAGAAAATAGGTAATATCAATAGTAAATTCCACATAAAATATATCATTAACATTTATAATTTTTGATAATGTGGAATCATATGAGAAGTTCAATGGAAGAAGATGAGGATCCCCACAAAATAAATATTGGATAATTTTTAAAAGAAGCTAGTTTCCAAATCATAGGATGTGTTTCGAGTTATCAAAATATATAAAAAAATAGAAATATAAAATGTATAATAATATCTATAAATAGTATAAAATAAATGTTAAGTTATATAATATCATAAATTGATACATATGTTTTAGTAATGCGGTGAACATTATTGTTTTTGGAATGTTAGGTGTCTAAACAGTAAAGTGAAAATATTTATACAAACTTTATTAGTTGAATTACTGTAGATATTTTATGGTCATAAAACCGGTTAAGGTTTTATTACCCTTTTCAATAAAAATATTAGGAAAAATGTGATGTTGTACCAATGAAAAGATTCAAATTTCCTTGATTATTGGTTGATAATGGCCTTAAGATCTTTTTGTAACTCGTGATTATTTTCTAAACCTTCAAGAGTTTTTACACTAAGGGGAACCTATTACACTTATGGGAATGTCCCAGTTTTTTTGGAATATTTGTTTTAGAGAGTGAAATAAAGAAACTAGTGACAATATAAAAATATAGAAAAGTAAAAAAAGAACATAATGTTGGAAGTGGAAAAAATAAGATATTAATGGGAAAACAGAGTATATAAAAATCCAAAGGAAAAAATAATGAAGGGGGAGATATGTTTTTTTCATAAAAAATTATTTAGTTTAATGGTTCATAGTTATTTGGAAAAAATAATACTTATTTAAAAGTATGTAATAGAAATCACTAACAAAATAGTATATCCTTCACCAATGTAGTTTAGCCTATTTTTATTTTAAATTTTATGATGGGATTCCAGAAGTGATAACACCATGATTTCATCCCATTTAAAGTATGAATCAATAAAGATATCTCATAACTAGAGCATACTTAATAAATTATCTAGATAACTTCACAAACCCCTGGAGTACCATGGAAATTAAAATATATGCAGGATGTATTGGACCTCGATAATTTTATAGATAGAATCAACACATGTTCTGATCCAATTCCACTAGTTCCAATTATGGGTGGTACATGGATAATGTACATTGATATTAGATCTTTCATCAAAATCATTGTGAGGTATCATCTTCATAAAACTATGTTATATGTATTATTCATGAGTTAAATGTTTCAAAATATTTATTCAAAAGTGATTATTTCTTTTCATTACATAAGAAATAAATATAATGATTATTGGAGAACTGCTGTCATGACCCCCTCCCCACAAGGTATTCCCCTCCTGGGTCAGAAAAGTGAGAAAGGAGATAATGACCCCCCGAGTCCCGCCTCATGTAGGCCTCGATTTAGCTACAAGAACCGAGTGTATAGTAAACAAATCGATGGGAGGAATTACCCTCTAACAGAGAACATGTGAAATAGAGAGATAAGATAGACACAAACCTACTTCAAATCTGATTGAAATATAAATGAAAACCCAAGTGCGCATATTTAATGTCATGAAAAACTTCTACAATAGGAAGTGGAAAAAATGAATGTACCCAAAATAAAGTAAAAAATAGCTGCAACCACAAGCCTGAACAGCTCCTACAAACCCCAAGCTAGTAGAAACCAGATTGATCTCAATCCTTTTCTATGTGACCTGAAAACAGTTTATATATATATAGGTTGAGTATAATAGTTTACTCAATAGGATCCTCCCTAGAGCCTCTCATTAAAAAGTAATGAAGGCATGCTAAAGCACATTGAACAACAAGTGAAAATTACTCATCACATAACCAGGTATACTAATTTTCTAGCCTCACCATGGCTACTCTCACCATGTAATGCATACAAGGATATATAATATATTAAATAATATCAAAGGTATCCCACTACTACTTACCCACTGTAACGTGGTTTTTCCCAAATGTCGAACGTCCTAAGCATCTCTCTCCAAAAACGCTTGTCCGCAGACACCTGGGCAAAGCACCACAATATGCACCTCATGCAACAAAACCACCACGTCCATGTAAGAAAAGTAACCAGGTAGTTTCTGGGAGCCACCACAGCACGTATAATGTGCATCATTCATCGGGTATTATACCTCAAGCAATTACAACCCACACACCGAATAAGAATCCTCAAGCCCTCATAGCCTGTACACATTACACCTATAGTAGTCAATATGATACTATATCTAGAATATATGTCTGTGAATAACAAAAATCCATTATAGCCCTCAACACACATATATGGGGAAAACTAACCATTTTTCCTTCCAGAAAAAGTAGCTACCATGAAAATAGAGTGGGGACAATGGGGGTAGTGAACCATCCATCCTCTAACTGGGACATTGGGGAGAAAACCCCCAAGGCTCCGAATCCCTAGGGTGTCAATTTCCATAACTGACAAGGTGGAATAGTGTATAGAAACACAAATAGTACATTATATACTATATCTCACAACCACACTATGGGAATAACCATGTCTTAGACTCAATTGCAGCTAACGTCTTTCGAACTCTCGACTGCCACTTCAATGACAATATATCCTCTAAGAACACAACCATTTAAAGAGATTTACTGCCTTACTTCATTCCCTTTTTATCATTTCAGCATTACATTAAATAATTGTATAAGAATTATTTATCCATTAAAAATTCCACATTAAATTTCATTAGCATCTCACCCAAAGTCCATTGCCCCTTAAAAATTTTAACCTCAACATTTTGTTCCAGAAAGCTCCAACCCCATGGGTTAACATCATTTATTCAATTATTAATATACTGGATTACTTTTCCATATTACCAGGCATTCTAGAAAATCATTCTATGATACTAAACACAATGGGGGTCAACACGGTGAGTATATAACTACCCATCGATTATTTTCTACCTATAGAAAGAGCATAGACCCATACTCCCTTGAGAGGCTAGAAACAGAAAGCGCGTGGCATAATCCATACATCTTCTCCCCTTTCGAAAGATGCATAAGCAAGTCCAGCTACCTCGATCAATAGGGAAAGTAAAACAGACAACCAATCAAATAAACAGAAAGCATACAAACATTCACATCTAACCCATTCCATCATCCATAGTGTCTTCTTTGACACCCACATGCACAAACTGATTCATCTCGCCACTCTAGGATTCAACTACTACCACAACCAGTAGGCCTCCCTAGCCCCACATATCACAACATCAATCCAGGTGCACATCACAACACAAGATGTAGGAAAAACAAACATCATACCAATTGGGCTCTTGGATCATAAACAAGCAAGAGGGTAACCCAGAACCCTACCATGAATTATCATTTATCAAACAACTAGTTCTTTATCCATCTTGGATTAACTGATTTATTATTTGTTGGTTCCAAATTCTTGAAACCAAATCAGTAAGCTATCACAAATAATAAAAACAATTACAACACCAATTTGATTAACATCAAATTATAACAACATCAATCAAGTTCATTAACATGCATCTTTATTTTTAGCCAATCTATTATCAATTAATTTTGACTTTACGTTATTTACCAATTTCCATCAAGAATGAAAAGCTCATCAAGTATGATTTGATATCAAAATATCAATAAAAACAAGAGTTAATAACATATGATCGATATCAATTGATTTATCCATCTTAAATATTTATTATGTCAATTCCATTATGATCAAGTGTGATAAAAAATTCTAAAAATATAGATTCACGCAAAATAAGATAGAAGAAACGAATCCCCTACCTCAAACAGTTCTTGGCATTCATTATATGAGAACGATCCACACAATGGGTTAACATCTCCTCCCTTGTGGCAACTATATCCACCCAAGGATGTAGAGACACCACCACAACATCCAACAGCCATGAAAACCCCATTTGGAACATGGGGGTAAAATTAAAAAAGCCATGGAGAAAGAAGAAGATATACCCAAAATAATAAAGATAGATCATACCTTATATCGAAGATAGATCGATATTACTTGGTTTCTTCAAAACGGAGTGGAAAAATTCTAGGATTAAATTTTTATTGCATAACTCCTACCGGATGGAATGGGATGTTCGAGCATCTCACACCCGAGAATATGGTGGAATAACTGGGGAGGAATATATCTCTTCCCTTTAGAAGATTTAACTGAGAAAATTTTGAAGGTATGATGTGATTTCCATTAATAACGGATCATATTAAATCATGTCTTTTGACCAAGTAAAAGCATCCCAATACTTAAGAGAAATTAATATAGGAGTTCCGGCCTTTGAAATATCCATAGAGTCCTTAAAACATGTCCTTAAATTCATTTTACGTCAAAGGAAATGTTAAAAGGGTGAAACTGTAGGAAGCTAAAAACACAGGTCACTAACTCAAAATTTGGAAAAGGAAAAATATTTTTCATGAAACTCACCATTGGAACCTCATTGTTGGAATCTCACCATTTAAGAAACACTGTTATTGAACCGCACTCTTAGAAATTCACTGTTAGAACCTCACCATTCAGAAGACATTGTTCATGAATTCAAAATTTGGTGATGGAAAAAGGTCACCATTGGAACCTCACCGTTCTAGAAACATAGTTCATGAACAAAAAATTTGTCAATGAAAAAAGGTCACTATTAGAACCTCACTATTCTGTAAACACTTTTCATGAACTCAAAATTTTTCTAAGGAAAAAGGTCACTGTTGGAACCTCACCATTCGGGGAACACTGTTTGATGAACTCAAAATTTGGCAAAAGAAATTGGTCATCGTTAGAACCTCACCATTATGAAAATAGTATTCATGATCACAAAATTTGGAAAAGGAAAGAGATCATGATTGTAACCTCACCATTCTAGAAACATTGTTCATGAACTCAAAATTTGGAAAAGGAAAAAAGGTCACCATTGGAACCTCACCATTGCAGTGTTCACATAAGGTTACAGATGTCATTGTTCCAAAAAGGACATCGATGACACTGTTCACATAATGCTACTGATGTCTCTGTTCACATAAAGTCACCATTTCACTATTCACATAAGGTCTCCATTGCACTGTTAACATAAGGTTACCAAAACACTATTCACAATGGTCTACTGTTGGAATTGTTCATCGATGGAACAGTTAACATAAATAGAAATTTAGAAAATCAATGGGGATAAGTCACCTTTACCTCTCGAAACATCTCATACACATGATTTTCACAATGTAATGGACCAGAATGTTCTAGTACATTACATCATATACCTCTCAAAACGTTCTCATCCTTTAAAATTCAATACCCACCTAAAGGAAAAACGAAATGGGGTCCTAAAAATCACCCATCGAGATACCTCTCAAAAGAGAGAAAGCCACAAGAAGCAAAAAATTAAATCCATATTATAATCTTGAATGTCCTATAAACACAAAGGATACATCAATACATGAAAAGTGTTAAACATAAAATAACTCTAGGTATTGAGTATGTATCTATGACTCACATTCCCTGGTACTCTCTTACATTCCACCATGTCACAACAAGGCATGAACGAAGGGGATAGAATTATTTCACAACACCTTCTATTTGTGCTCTCATATCTCCACAAATCATTCCTCAAAGGTCAAATCCTCATCAACATCGATCTCTCCCCAATAAATGTTGTGAGAGTAATCATGAGGATAACAACGGAGTTGTGATACATGAAAAACATCATGTATCCGAATCATCTGTGGGGGAATTTCTACTTGTTACACCATAACTTCAAAACGAGATGACACCTTGAAAGGCCCAACTAACAGGGGAAAAAGCTTACTCCCATGACCAAACAATCGCTGCGAATGATTCGGAGTCACCTTAACAATCACGTGATCACCAAAATCAATATCTATGGGTCTACTCCTTTGACCATCATCTGATTTCTGACAATCATGCACTATCTTAATCCTCTCAGGAATCACCTGAACCATCCCTATTGTATCCTACAATAATTTTGGTCTGAGAATTGCTGACTATCCCACCCAGTCCAGCACAATGGAGAACAAAAATGTCATCCATACAAAGCTTCAAATGGAGCCATACCGATGGTGGATTGAAAACTAGTATTGTAGACAAACTCAACCAAGGGTAATTGCCCCATCCAAGAACCTCGAAAAACAAAGACACAAGAGTGAAACATTTATTCAAGAGTCTAGATTGTTCGATCTATCTGACCATCCATCTGAGGATGAAAAGTAGTGATAAGGAATATTTGAGAACAAAAAGCATGATGGAGACCTCTCCACACCCTAGAGGTAAAATAAGGATCTCGATTAGAATTGATCATCCATGGAAGTCCCTAAAGTCCCACCACCTCCTCCATATACTGCCTTGACAAAACATCCACTGAGCTTGACTCCTTGATTGCTAGGAATGGGGCTAATTTTGTTAAATGATCCACTACCACCAAAATAGCGTCATTTCCTTCTTGATCATGAGGTAAACTAGTAACAATGTCCATTGATATGTCCTCCCACTTCCACTGAGGAACATCTATCGGCTAGAGTAGACCACCAGGAACACAGTGTTCAGCCTTCACCTTCCGGTATACCAAACATGAAGACAGAAACTCTAAAAATACATTCTTCATCCCAGGACACCAAAACTAGATTTTCACGGCTCAGTATATCTTTTTCATGCTAGGATGAACCACTAATGGAAAACTATGGAACTCTTTGAGAACTATCTCACATATCGTCAAAGGAACAAAAATATTTTTATGATACAACACTTCGTGTTGTTCATCCTCAGACCAGCCATCAAGGGCCTTGCCACAAACAACTCAGTCTCTCTAGACCTCCACATCTAGATGCCCCAATTGATACTCTTCCACATTCTAAACCAGAGATGACTACACTATCATTTAAAAAAGAAAACATCTACCACCAAAATCTCCCATATCATGATGTAAGGATGTTAGTTCTTCCATTACTCTCCAGGAGTAACCCGATTCATGTAATGTATCACTACGTGACTTCTGACTCATCACATCAGCTAAAAACATTTCCATTATAAGTGTATATAATATTTAGATGCCATATTCTTGTAAGAACGCCATCCACTAATGTTGTCTTAAACTCAAGTCACACTGGGAGAAAACATACCTCATGCTCTTATAATCGGAGAAAACCACAAAGTACTCACCAATGAGTTAATGTCTCCAAAACATCAGAGAAAACACTATAGCTGCCAAATCGAGATCATGTGTGGAATATTTATATTCAAGGGGACATAACTGCCGAGAACCATAAGAAACAACTGATCTTTGCTACATCTGAAGACAACCTAACCTCGGATGTGAAGCATCACAGAAAACATCAAGGTGAACACCCTCGGTTGGAAGGCAAAGAACTGGATATCATACTAACATCTCTTTTAGATACTCAAAAGATACTTGAAAGTGGTCAGTCCTTATTAATGCTTGACCCTTCCTGGTAAAACTTGTTAGAGGAGTCGTAACTCAAGAGAAATCACCTATGAAACTCTTATAGTAGCCTGCGATTCCATGGAAACATTTCACTTCTGACATAGTCATGGGGGATTCCCAAGACACAACCACATCTATCATTGATGGATCCAAAGCTACTCTATTCTGGGAAACCACATGCCCCATGTAACAGACTTCTTGACCCCAAAACTCACCCTTCAATAATCTCCCAAATAGCTGATGTTGATGAAGAACTCCCAAAAAAACATGTAGATGCTCTGCATGTTCTTCTCCAGATGTGAGTATACAAGGACGTCATCAATGAAAACTAAAACGAACTTGTCTAGGAACTTATAGAGCACAAGATTCATCAATCCCATGAACATAGCCGGAGCATTTGTAATGCCGAACGACATTATAATGAACTCATAAAGCTAATGATGACAACAGAAAGTAGTCTTTGGGATCTCTTCATCCTTCACACACATCTGATGATAACATGACCGCTAGTCGATCATTGAGAACCAACTTTCACCCTTCAGTTGATCGAATAAATAATCAATCCCTAGAAGTGGATAGAGAGTATTTATTGTCACTTTGTTCAAGAGACAATAATCAACACAGAACCACAAATGGTTTCCAGCCTTCCTCACAAACAAAACTATTGCACCCCACGGTGACACACTAGGCCAAACAAAACTCCAGTGTAACAGACCATCATGATATATATATAGTTCTCGTAAATCATAAGGGTCCATCCTATATAGAAACATTGAGATTGGAGACGCTTCTAGTTGTAGCTCGATTCCAAACTTAATCTCGTTTCATGGGGGTAATGATACAACCTCTTCTGGGAAGACGTCAGTGTACTTTTCTATGACCCTAGGAAACACTAGTTACTGAACCTCTGAAGAAGTCAATATTATCTCCACCATCATGGATGATAAGGATGGATCATTCTTATTACCGATATGAGGATCTCTCTTGAAAACAAGCTCCACCGTATCACCATACGCATTGAATAAAATGACCTTGTTCCAGTAACAATACACAATAGATTTCACTGAATAAAACTAATTCATTCTGAGGATGTCATCATTTTGTTGTATTCATAATCATTGGAAATATACCAAGAGCGGTGCTTCCCCAATCCTAGCTCACAGTCTCTACATACTTCAAATAGGTCAGATCTGTCTCCAACTAGCCTAGTCAAAGCCAAGGGAACAAGATACCTCTCTACCTCATGTCCGAAAGCATGGACAAGGGTATGTGATATGAAGGAGTCCGTCACTCCTGAATCAAACAAGTCATCCGAAAAGGTAGAAATCAAGGAAAGGGTACCTTGAACGACATATGGCACAACTGGAGCAGGCAACACTAAATCATGAAGCTGACCACAACCTCCATCATGACCTCTTTGACCATAATGATAACCACCACCAAGGCCGCTCTCTGATCTCGGAGGATAGAGAGTGTTAGGGGTCTATCCTCTTCCTATCCCATCAACCCTCTACTGATCTAACACTTGTGTAGCTTGCTATTTTTGCCTCTGTTGGAACTGTCTCAATGTATGAACAAGGAGTATAACACTTGGATCACGATGACTACTCTGAAAGGATGGGCAATCTTTCTACTGATGACCACAACCACCATAAGGAAAACAAGCCACTCCTCCCTTTGTATATGCCTAAGAGCTGCTGCCCCCATAGAAACTAGATGCTAAGGGCTCAGACCAACCCCCATCCCAACAAAAACTCTTCTTCCCTAAAAAAAAGGAACCCCAGACCACAACTCGGCTTCATGATGAATCATGATGACTCCCCACTCGTGATGATATAGTTCTAGATGAAGTCTTCTCGACGACCTCTACCCTTGATAGAACCTCCTAATATGTATTCATCAAAAGTGTGGTGACCTAGGACTGGATCTATGGATGAAAAGCCTCATTGAAATTCCTTGCCCTGGCCTCATCAACTAGAAACAAGTCTGATGAATATCATACAAGATTCCTGAAATGGATTCCAAAATCTCGCACACTAGAGCTCCCCTGTCAAAGGGTAAGAATCTTTTGTCGACTAGATGCCTTTTCCATCGAAGAAAAAAACTCGACGCTAAACTTGTCTCAGAACTCCACCCATTAGATCATTGACCCCTCATGATCCCCAAGGAACTAGAATGACCACTGCATCCCTAATCCACACAACATCATCACAACCAAGGTCATCTAATGCTCCTTCAGAGAACAGATCGAAATGAAGCCTATCTCTACCTCTTCAAAAAATAATTCCATGACTGCGTCTGAAATGGAACCATTGTACTTCTGCAGAATCTGGCACTAGAACTCATAGAGTGTCCTCCATGTGTTGTCGTTGTCATCCTCCCCCCTACGGCGATCTGCGGGCATAGCCAGTTGCACATCTTCTATGCAATCAGGATGAGGATGTCGACCTGGAGCCATATCTAGAAAATAAAAAACAATTTGAGCTCCTAAACTTGTACTATGGATGAATAGACATTAATTATTTAGTTGTTTTATTTTATTCATTGTATGTTAAACTATCCCATGGTCTAGTAATTCAAACACATTCACAATGACAAATGATGCATCATCCTTTCCTAAGTCTCTACCCAGCAACTAATATCACATATGTCTTCATGGTATTCCCCTTGAATATTGGTGTGCTTACTTGGGTGGAGAGGAGTGGTAGTGTATCCATAGTCATCTGAAAGATGGACGAGGTTTACTCCTAATTTGTATCTTTCGTGGAGGTAGTTTGGACCCATCTCCTTTCTTCTCGTCAATTTTTTATTCTCGAGGGTGAGAATAGTTTGACAGGTATCTGATGTAATAGCGCAGACCCTCCTTGTCCAGTACATTCCCAAAACATGGTTCCAAAAAATGGTTCCACAAAAAAGGTGGCACCGGTCATGGTCCCACACCAAAACGGTGTCACCGTGTCGGTGGCACTGTGTCCTCACCATGGGGTCTTCATTTGTTTTCTTGTTCCAGACTTTTTCCACTCCCAAAACATGTCTTTTGACGTAAAATGATTTAAGCACCCCCCACATTTTTCAAATTCATTTAAATACCTTAAATAAGATCTAAAATCCCCTATGATTCAGGTGACCCTTAACATACAAAAACGTGTGTCTTTTCCTCGATGTCAAACCCTTTCCCTATACTTTTCAGTTCTACCCCCTATTTCGCGATTTAAAGGAAACCATTTAAACACACAGTAGTTATGGCCACCCCTCCGATGATAATTGTTTAATGAAAATTAATTCCATCATGATTAACCTCCCAACTGCGTGGAAAACCACGATTCGACTTTAATGTCATTCAAAATTCCATATCCCGTAACAATGTGATATAATCTGTATATCACACTATAATTTCATCCTTATTCTTATAAGTTTTTCCCCTTTTCCTCCCATTTATGTTTGGATTCCACCACCTTCCCAAGGCAATTGGTGTTCCTATGTTGGAGCTTCCCTACTCATCATTGGAGTCCCCAGAGATCCTCCCCAACAAGCCGCACATCCCCAGTTCTTGGCGCGGAGAGTTAAAACGCTGATCCTTGATCAATCCAGGTAGGTTTTTTCTTTGTCTCTCATTACTATGTATCATATGGGAAGGTTATGCTATTTTTTCTATGGGAATGGATGAGACCAAAAATAATGAAGATAACAAACAGTCTTTTAATGAATAAAGTGTGGTGTGATCGATGTTTATGTTGTATTTCCGAATCCTTGGTTATTTATGTAGTGAATTGTGCGGGCTTAGGCCCACTAAATATCATGGTTGTATGTAGTATTTCCTTGTTCACTAATGAACCCATCTCTTTTATGATGATTGGAATTATTTACATGGAAATTGAATAATCAAATAAACTCAGCTGATTTAATAAATGTCCAGTGAACAAAAACCCATCAAAGATCACCCTGGTTAACCAAACAGAAAGGGGGAAACATAATGAATGATGTGCATGAATCTAGACACTACCTTGCTCTGTCTTGGAGGTGTGTGTAATGGTTCAGATTGATGCCAATGGGGTGATATGGATTGGGAACGGATCATCTATTGTGGCAGTTGTTGGTGGTATCGGTTACTTGTGGGGTTGTATCTTGAGGTTTAGTTTTCTTCCATTAAATTGAGGGATCTCAAGGATACCTTTCTTGTTGTGACTTTATAAGAGAACCGGGTGTGAATGATTAGTTGTTGGTTGACTGTTTATCTTTTCCTTGGTTTGTGTTTATGCCTGTTAGTTGCCCAGTAGTGCAGGATTTACTTAAATGGAATCACTTGTACATGAAAACAAGAACAGGTTCAATGAGGAACTGGTTCTGGGAATGAGTCCTGTCATGGTTGTGGTTGTGGTGTTCTTATGAATGAATAGTAACAAGTTGTTTGTGTTGGGATGGTTTTGGGAACCCTATGATGGGATTAGTACTTGATATATATATATATATATATAATTGTAGATTTAATGTTTATTATTCGTGTCCCACCCAAGTTGAGCACTTTGTGCCGAACACCCCCATTTCATGGGCGAGGGTTTTTTTCCCAAACTTTTACAAGTGACAGGTTATTAGATCCTTTTCTTCTCCATTTCCCGAGTGGACCAAGAACCTTCAGGAAGGCTGTGATGGCCTGAGGTCCATTATTGCCCACGATTAATTTGGCAGGGTAGTTGTGGTGGTTGGACCAGGTGTGTGGGGGTAGGTTGTTCCCCAAGTGTCTTCAGGATGAGACCCAGGTGTCTTCAGACATGACAGTAGTCGTTCTGACCCATGTTTTTGTGGGCATGGATACGCGTGGTTGTTGTGGCACAGGTGTTTTAGGGCGGGAAGTGTGGTTACAGCCTAGATGTGTGTGGCTGGGGGACGAGAGTGGGACTGCGGTGAGAATGGAGGGAGAGGTATTATGCATTGGATGTCATCAATAACTAATGGGGAAGTCGAGCGGGGTACCCAAACATCGATGTGTTGTTACGATTGCAATACTTGACTTGTGTTATTTGGGGAGTGTGACATGGTGAGGTTTTGGTGTGTATTTTTCTTTACTAGGTGTTTTGGTTATCTCTTTTCTCACATGGCATTATAATGCCTCCCCACATGTGCAGGAGAGTATTTGGTCTTCCCTACGGAGTATACTTGTATGCTCACCCTATGTATATAAAACTATTTTCAGTTTTCTAGGAGGACTTCAGGGATCATGCAGGATCATACTAGTTAGATGTAGAGATAGTTGCAGTTGCTATTTTTTTCATTTTCATTGGTACTTTCATTTATGGGGTTTCCTTGTACCTTTTAGTATTTACTTTTGGAACATGCATATGGGAATGGTTTGTTTTGTCTTTCCTTGTACTTCTATATTTGGGGTTCTTGGGAATTACTTTCTTATCTCCTGATCTTATTAAAATAATAAGGGTAATGCCTTCCATATTATGTGTGATTATATACCCTTGGTGCTAGTCTCCACTCCAGGACCTATTGAAGGCAGGTCATGGGGGTCATTATATCTCCTTCAACTTGAAGAAGGAAGGTTCCGACTACCTGATGCCCCTTCACTCATCTTGGTGAAGGTTGGTCAAGAAATAATAGTATCAAAGCGAGGTTAGGGTATAAGATGGAGTTTGGGGTTAGTCATAGTGATGAATGCTATGCATGGTAGGGAAATATGGTTGGAATATCATGGTGCATGAAATAAGCCAGGGAATACCAGCTAGGACTTGAGATTTTAGGACACCCCATAATCTGATGCAAGGACTCTGGGCCTACCTAAAGACCAAGTGAGGGAATACTGATTGTAGGGTAGAGAACCTAGGAAATGTGTATGCATCATAATGACTTGTGTTCATGAGTTTCTTGGGCATTTTGGTGATTTAAAATGAATAAATGTTGAATAAAATTTATAATCAATCATATACACTACTTGGGATTATGCATTCATTGTTTACCGTGAAGCTGTGGAACCCGGACGGAGACCAAGTGTAGTGGAGGCGATCGAGTCCTAGGAGGGTTATTTGGATGATCGAGAGAGGGTTGACTGAGAGGAGGAGGATGATTAGTGGTAGAGGAAGCTTTGTGCCTTTCAGTAGAAGACCCTCGGGAAGTATGAGGGTAGCATCTCAGACGTGGAAACATAGAGCTGGATAAAGGATCTGGTGATAGCTTTCAACTTCTTCTGGGATTTGATGGATTACTGGGTTCCTCTGGCTATAAGCCAGATGCGGGGAGTATCACATCAGTGGTGGACGCTTTATCTTGGGGAGAATAGGGAGGATGATGTGACGTGGATTGACTTTGTGAGGGAGTTCAAGGAGGAATTCCTCTCTTCCTTAATGAAGTCTGAGAAGAGGTAGGAACTACTCTCCCTCCAGTAGGGGGATATGTGAGTGAGGGAGTTGGGGATCAAGTTCAAGGACCTCATTCGCTATGCTCTGGACCTCTTTCTGGATGAGGAGTCTTTGGCGTGATGTTTAGAGGAGGCACTCTGACCTTCTCTTCAGTATAAGGTGATGCCCTTCACCATATATGTTTGTATTATTAGGGAGCACGCCTTAGCAGTTACATTTTTCATATCATAGTCCTCACCCATTCCATTCGAACCCAGGACCGAGGTGCTTCATCTGTGGTATCCATGGGAACCTTCAGAATAACTACCAAGATCGAGTACAGTATAGTGGTGGTGGGCTGGTGCAGCACTCGCCTCAGCAGCAGTAGTTTACAGCAAGGCCCTTTTAGCAGCAGCAGTTGGGACATTGATCTTTTGCTCCTTCAAGAGAGGACATTGCAGGAGGAGGATGACCTGAGGGCACTCCCCAGGGTCCTCGACCAGGGCGTGGTCGGGGAGGTGGCCAACAGCAGGGGGGTCAAGGATCTGGGCATGGATAGTTACACGCCACAGAGGCTGCAGTTCCAGTATGGTTGGAAGTCGTTTGAGGTATGATCATCTTATTTATCACTCTTTTATATGCCTTGTTCGATACAGGAGATTCACACTCCTTTTTTGCACCTAATTTAGCCCATGCTCTGGGTCTAGAAACTAAGATACATAATGTTCCCCTGGTGTTGAGTATGCCAGTTGGAGGTCAGAACGACTTGTCTTATGTTTATCAAGGGTGTAGACTGATGATAGGACCACATCAATATAGTAGGGATCTTTTACTATTGCAGTTACATCCATACGATTTCATCCTAAGAATTGACCGGGTGTTCTCTGTATGTGTCATTATTTATTTCTTCAAAATAAGGATCATGTTTTTAGATTTGGGTGGCATATGTGTAACTTTCATTAGCATGCGGGGTTTCCAGGAGGGAAGCCGGTGATTAGAGCCCCTCCTGTCCTTGTTAGCTAAGCTGTCAGTGGAGTAAATAGATATAGAGATGGCAGAAGTCCTGGGGATCATCAGTGAGTTCATGGATGTATTCCTTGAAGAGGTGGTGACTCTACCCCCTCGACGTGAGGTTGAGTTTAGAATAGACATGAAACCTGGTGCACATCCAATTTCAATGTCTCCCAACCAGATGGGACCTTATGAGTTACGTGAGTTGCAGATTCAGATTGACGATCAGCTGAAAAAGGGATTTGTTTGACCAAGTGCGTCACCACAGGGTGCTCCAGTTTTGATCATAAAAAATGAAGATGGTGGTCTCAGGATGTTCATAGACTACCAGAGGCTGAACCAGGTATCGATCAAGAACTGTTACCCTCTCTTGAGTATAGAAGAACTATTATACCAATTAAAAGGGGTAGTATGGTTCTCCAAGATCGACCTGCGATTGGGATACCAATAGTTGAGATTGAAGGAGTGTTACATCTCAAAGACTACCTTTAGGTGCAGATATGGATACTTTATGTTTTTAGTCTTGTTGTTCGGTGTAATAGACGCACCACCTGTGTTCGGGTGGCTCATGAACTCTATCATTCGGGAATACTTGGACAGGTTCGTTGTCGTGTTTATTGACGAAATCCTTATCTTCTCAAGGTCGGAGGAGGATCACGCTGAGAATCTGAGAACGGTCTTAGAAGTCCTCTGATGACACCAACTCTATGGGAAATTGTCCAAGTGATTGTTCCAGATGTGAGAAGTGCACTTCCTTGGATTCGTGGTGTCTGAATGGGGAATAGCAGTAGACCCATCAAAGGTGGAGGCGATTATTTCTTGGAAAACATCCAAGAACGCGTAAGAGGATTGTAGTTTCCTATGTCCAGCAAGTTACTACTGGAGGTTCGTTCCTAACTTATGTCAAGTTGCAGCACCATTGACAACCCTAACAAAGAAAGGCCGGGCTTTTGTGTGGGATGAGCAGTGTGAGACATTATTTAGTTATCTGAAGGGGAAGTTGGTTAGTTCCCCAGTGCTGAGGTTTCCAGAAGAAGGGGTGGCATATGATGTGTTTTGTGATGCTTTAGGATAAGGCCGGGGTTGTGTGCTGATGCAACAGAAAGGGGTGATATTTTATGGATCTAGTAATTTACATCCAATCATGTGTAACTATGCCACCCATGATATAGAGCTTGCTGCGGTCATGTTTTCACTAAAGTTTTGGAGACATTACCTTTTCAGAGAACACTTTTTAGTCTTCACAGATCACAATATCATGAAGTATATGTTCTACCATCGGGACCTGAACTCATGGTAGCGAAGGTGGATGGAGTTCCTTCATTACTATGACTATGAAATCTCTTGCACCTTAGGAAATGGGAATTTGGTGGTTAATGCCCTGAGTACAATGTCATAGAAGGACATGGTTCAAGAATTAGAAGATGCTTGGAAGTTGATGGGAGTGTTGGATGGCGTACACCTAGACGCAAGGATGGATGGTGGTAGTGGTTTCCTGTTTCAGATGATAGTGAATTCCTGTCTATTGCGGCAGGTAGGCGAGTCTAAGTGGGGAGACTCAGAGACTGAAGTAATGTGTGATCGCATTAGTAAGGGAAATGCTCCAGAAGGATGGTCGGAGGATGGTTAGAATCTGATTCTTTTCCAAGGAAATATGTTTGTCCCAGAGATGATGCACAAAAGAGTTCTTGGTGAGTTCCACAACTCACAACTAGTGGTACATTCATGAAGTTTCAATGATGTACCGGGGTTTGAAGAGTCAGTATTGGATGCATGGGGTGAAACGTGTGGTGGTAGAGTTTGTAACAAAGTTACTCGTGTGTCAGCAGGTGAGGTCTGAACACCGTGTCCCAAGAGGTCTGTTACAACCTTTATATGTCCCCGAGTGGAAGTGGGATGACATCTCGATGGATTTCATCATAGGACTACCCAGAGTTCATGGTTGGTGTGATGCTATCTATGTAGGTGTGGACTGAATGATGAAATCATCTCACATCCTGGTGATCAAGGTGATGGGTATGGTGGGTGCCCCAGCACATAGGTACGTGGATGAGGTGGTGCGGTTTCACAGGGTTCTGAGGACCATAGTCTCCGATCAGGATACCCGGTTTACCTCATGAGTATAGAAAGGATTGAAACATTATTTTGGTTTCCCACTCCCCCTCAGCACTGCTTTCCACCCTTAGACGGATTGTAAAATAGAGTGCACCATCAAGGCGATGGAGGATATGCGGAGCATGTGTATTGGGATTTGGAGGATCATGGGAATGGGACTTTTCTATATTAGAGTTTTCTTACAACAAAAACTATCACTCTACCATTGGAATCGATCCTTTCAATGCTTTGTATGAGAGGCTGTGTTGCTCACCCGTATGATGGACATAGGTCGGGGAAGCAGGTGTTCATGGCCAAGAGGTGGTGCAGAGCCCGATGGAGAATGTTCGCCTTATACCAGAGAGGATGAAGGCGGTTCAGGATCGACAAAAGTCATATTCCAATAATATGGTGAGACCCTTGGAGTTTGAGGTCAGGGACCATGTATTCTTGAATGTCTGCCGTCGGCGTGGGCAACGGAGGTTCGGCAGGGGGAGTAAGCTTTCTCGTAGGTTTGTGGGACCGTTCAAAGTGTTGCGGCATGTCGGTGAAGTGGCTTATTAGCTAGCGCTACCACCACCGCTATGGAGAATTCTCGATGACTTCCATGTGTCTCAGGTCCGACGGTATCTACATGAAGATTCACATATCCTCGATTGGGGAAAGCTGGATATCATGTCCGACGTGACGTTTGTAGAAAGACCGGTGAGGATCGAGGATCGTGAGAATAAGGTGATCTGTGGAAGAGCCATTCCTGTGGTTCATGTGTTATGGAGATATGGTGGGCTGGAGGAGAGTACCAGGGAATGGGAGGCATAGATGCACGCCTAGTACCCAGAGCTATTTTGAGATTTGTTCTATTTGATTGTACTTGATTGTGATGAAGTGTTTTACCTTGCTAACTATGGAATAGAATATTTCCCCGGTTCTTTTCATGTGTGTGTGTGACGATTCCTGACTTTGGAGAGCGGTGGACCTGATCCCTAATCATGATGCATTAAGGTGTATGTGATTAAACCCATGCAGGAGATTCATTACCACCCAAAGTGGATATTATCATGACATAGAGGAAGGACCTCCGTAATCCGTATGTCTGCATGGTGTGACGCTTGAATATTAGCATTATTACTTGGGTGGAGAGGAGCGGTAGTATATCCATAGTCCTCTAAAATATGGATGAGGTTTACTCCTGAGTGGTATCTTTCAAGGTGGTTTTTCGGACCACTCTCCTTTCTTCTGGTCAATTTTTTATTCTTGAGGTCGAAAATAGATTGAGAGGTATATGTTGTAATGGCTCAGACTATCCTAGTCCAGTACATTCCCAAAACATGGTTCCATTAAACGGTTCCACCAAAAAGGTGGAACCAGTCATGGTCCCACACCAAAATGGCGGCACCGTGACAGTGGCACCATGACGGTGGCACCGTGTCCTCACCAAGCTGTCTTCGTTATTTTTTGTAGTTCCTGACTTTTTCATCCCCCACAACGTGTCTTTTGACGAAAAATGATTTAACCCCCTGAAAGTCATTTAAATACCATAAATATAATCTATAATCCCCCAAGTGTGGGTTGACCCTTAACTTACCAAAACATATGGATTTTCCTCAGCATCACACCCTTTCCCCATACTGTAATGTTCTTCCTCTGTTGCGTGATTTAAAAGAAACCGTTTAAACGCACAGCTCTTATGGCCTCCCCTTTGATGAGAATTGTTAAATTAAAATTAATTACATCATGAGTAACCGTCCATCTATGTGGAAATTCATGATCCGACTTTAATACCATTCAAAACTCAATATCCCATAACCACGGGATCTCATCTTCATATCACACTATAATTTCATCCTTCTTTTTCTTGGATGGTCTCCTTTTTCATCCCTTGTATGTTTAGAGTCCACCCCCTTCCCGAGGCAAGAGGTGTGCCTATGCTGGAGCATCCCTACTCATCCTTGGAGTCCTCATAGTTCCCCCTAAAAGTTGTGCATCCCCAGTTCTTGGCATGCAGAGCTAAAACATCGATCCTTGATCAATACAGGTAGGGTATTCTTTCATATCTCCTTACTGTGTATCATTCAGGGTGGGTACGCTATTGATTCTATGGGTATGGATGAAACCAATAATTAATGAAGATAACACAAAGAAATTTAAACAATGAAGGGGGTGTGATCAATGTTTCTATTGTTTTCCTTATCCATGATTATTTATGTTGTGAATTGTGCGAGCATATGACCACTAAAAATCTTGTCAATTGGAGGTCTTTCCTTCAACACTAATGAACCCCTGTCCTTTATGATGATTTAATTGAATAACATGGGAATTGATTAATCACATGAACTTGGATTATTTAATGGATTTTCATTGAACAACAACCCCTGTGTGATTTCCCTGGTTAACCAAATAGAAAGGGGGAAACTTAAGGAATGTTGTGCGTCAATCTGGAAAATCCCTTGCACTGTCTTGGCAGTATGTGTGATGGTTCAACATGATGCTTATGGGGTGATATGGATGGGGATGGGATCCTCTATTTTTGATGTAGTTGGGGGAATTGATTCCTTTTGGGGTTGTATATTGATTTTTAGTTTGGTTCCAGTACTTTGAGGAATCTCAAGGATCCCTTAGTTGTTGTGAGTTTACTAGAGAACCATGTGTGAATGTTTAGTGGTTGGTTGACTGTTTTCTTTTCCTTAGTTTCTGTTCATTCCTATTTATTTCCCACTAGTGAAGGATTTACTTAAATGGAATCACATGAACATGAAAAAAATAACTGTTTCAATGGGGAATTGGTTCTGGGAATGAGTCCTGACATGGTTGTGGTTGTGCTCTTCTTATGAATGAATAGTAATGAGGATTTTGTGTTGGACTAGTTTTGTGAACCCTAGGCTAGGATGAGTTCTTGATATATATATATATATATATATATATAATTGTATATTTTAGGTTTCTTATTAGCGTCCCACCCATGTTGATCACTTTGTGCTGAACACCCCCCATTTCATAGGCGATGGTGTTTTCCCCAACACTTTTACAACTGATTGGTTATTAGCTCCATTTTTTCCTCCCTTTACCGAGATTCCCAACTCCTTTCGGGTAGGCTGTGATGGTCTGAGTTCCGTTATATCCCATGATTCTTCGGGATGGGTAGTTGTGGTGGTTGGCCCATGTGTGTACAAGGAGGTTGTTTCCCAAGTGTCTTAGAGATGAGGCCCAAGTGTCTTCAGTCGTGGAAGTAGTTGTTCTGGTCCAGGTGTTTGAGGGTGTGGTTACGTGTGGTTGTTGTGGACCAGGTGTTTGCGGGCGGGGTATGGCAGTGGCACTGCAGTGAGAATGGCGGGATAGGTCTGATACATAGGATGTCTTCAATAACCAGTGGGGAAGTGGCGTGGGGTACCAAAAATAGATGTGTTGTTACTATTGCGTTACATGACTTGAATTATTTGGGGAGTGTGACTTGGTGAGGCTTGGGTGGGTATTTTTCCTTTCTAGGTGTTTTGGTTGTCTCTTTTCTCACGGGACATTTGAATGCCTCCCAAATTGTGCACGAGAGTCTTTGGCCTTCAATACGAAGTATACTTGTATGCTCACCCTATGAATATAAAACCTTTCTCAGGTTTCCAGGAGGACATCATGGATTGTACATGATTGTAATAGTTTGGACGTTGGGATAGTTGTTGTTTCAGTTTTTTTTGTTTTCTTTGGTACTTTCATTTTTGGGGCTTTCATGTACCTTGTCACATTTACTTTTGGAACATGCATATGGGAATGGTTTGTTTGGGAATAACTTGTACTTACATCTTTGATATTGATGGGAATTACTATATTATGTCCCGATCCTATTAAAATAAAAAGGGTAATGTCTTCCAACTTGGGTGTGATTCTATACCCCTGGTTCTAGTCGCCACTCCATGACATATTAAAGGCGGGTCTCAGGGTTCATTTTCTCTCCATCAACATGAATAAGGATGGGGATGGCAACCTGATGTCCCTAATCTCATCATGGTGAATGCGGGTTGTGACAGTACCCCTCCTGGGCCAGAAAAGTGAGAAGGGTGATAATGACACCCAAGGTCCACCTCTTGTAGGCCCCGGGTTGGCGACTAGCACCGAGGGTATAGTTAACACATAGATAAGAGGCATTACCCTCTAAGAGAACACATGAAAAAGAGAGAGACAATATAGACACCAACCAACTACAAATCAAACTGAAATATAATTGAAAAACCATGTTCACATACGTAATGTAATGAAAAACTACTACAATTTGAAGGGGAAACTGCAAGTACCCAAAAGAAAGTAAAAATAGCAGCAACCACCAGCCTGAACAGATCCTGCAACCCCAAGCTAGTAGAAACAAGCATGATCTCAAAACTACTACAAGTGACCTGAAATGCACTTTATATATATATAGGGTGAGTATAATAGTATACTCAGTAGGTCCTCCCCATAACCCCTCATGCATAAGTAAAGAAATCATACTAATTCATAGTGAACAAAAAGTGAAATTAACACATCTCCTAAATTGGTATACTATGCTCCCAGCCTCACCATGGTTACTCTCACCATGTAACACATAAAAGAGTATATAATATAATAATGAATATCAATGGTACCCCACTACTACTTCCCAACTGGTTTGCCAATTTTCCCCAACGTCTCATGTCCTAATAATATCTCCCCAAAAAGGATTTCTCGTAGACAACTAGGTGAAGCCCTACAATATGCACCTCATGCAATATAACCACCACTTCCACATAAGAAATGTACCTAGGTAGTTTCTGAGAGCCACCACAACTCTCATAACATGTATCATACAATAGGTATTATACCTCAATCCATTACAACCCACACACAAAGTAATAATCCTCAAGCTAACACAACCTATACACATTACACGTATAGAAGTCCATATGATACTATATCCAGACTATATGTGTGTGAATAACCACAAGTCATTACATCCCCCTTAACACATATATTGGGAAAACTAACCAATATTCATACTAGAAAAAGTAACTACAAATAGAAGAGATTGGGGCCAAAGGGGGTAGTCAGCCTTTCATCCTCCCATTAGAATATAAGGGAAAACACACCCCCAAGTCTCAAAATCCCCAGGGTGTCAGTTTCTATAAATGACATGGTGGATTAGCATATAAAATATCAAAAATATAGAATATACTATATCTCAAAACCACAAAATGTGCATAACCTAGTATTAGACTCAACTATAGAAAATGTGTCTCGGACTCCTAGCTGCCAATTCTACGACTAGGTATTCTATAAGAACACAACCATTTAAAGAGCTTTATTGCCTTACTTAATAACCTTTTTATCAGTTCCTCTTTATGTTAATTAATTATTTAGACATTAATTAACCATTAACAGTTCCACATTAAATATCATTAGCATCACACCCAAAATCCATTGCCCTTTTAAAATTGTAACCTCAACATTTTGTTCTAGGAACCTTCAACCCCATTGGTTAACATCATTTATTCATTTAATAGATTAAAGATTTACTTTCCCATATTATAGGTAATTATAGAAAAACATTATATTCTACTAAAACCAAGGGGGGTCAACACGCTGAGTAGATAATTACCTATCAAGTCTTTTCCACTAGTTGAAATATAATAGACCCATCCTCCTTTGAGAAGCTAAACACAGAATTCATGTGGCATGCCCCGCGCATCTTCGCCCCTTGTGGAAAAAGGGTAACCAGGACCAGCTTCCTTGAGCAGTGGGGTAAGTAAATAAGACAACCAATCAGAGAAACAACAAGAATCAAACATTCACATCTAACTCGTTTCATTATCCTTGGGGTCCTCTTCAACACCCACATGCATAAACTAATGCATCTCACCACTGTAGGCGTCAAATGCTACCACAACCAGTAGGCCTCCATACCCCTGCATATCACAATAGCCATCCAGGCTCACATCACAACATAAGAAGAAGGAAAAACAAACATCTTATCAACTAGGATCTTGGCCATTAAACAATCAATAGGGTAACTCAGAACCCTACAATGAATTATCTTTCATCAAAGAACCAGTTCTTTAATCCATCCCAGATGAATAGATATATTATTCGTAGGTTCCATATTTTGGAAACATAATCAATATGCTATCACAATTAATTTAACATGATTACTGCACCAATTTGATTAACATTAAATTACCACAACATCAACCAGTTTCATTCACATTCCTCTTTATCTTTATCCAAGATATTATCAATTAATTTTGGTTATACATTCCATAAAAATTTTCATCAAGAATGAAAAGATAAACAAGAATGGTTTGATATCACATTAATAAGAAAAACTAGTGGAAATAATATACGATCGAAATAAATTCATTTACCCAATTCAAATATTTATTATGTCAAATCTATTATGATCTAGTGGGATAACAATTTCTAACAATATTTTTGCATGCAAAATAAGAGAGAAGCAACAATTACCTTACCTCAAATAGTTCTTAACGTTCCTTATATAAGAATGAGCCACCCAATTGTTTACATTCTATTACCCTATGACAAATTTATCCACTCGAGGATGTAGAAACACCACCACATCGTCCTACACCCAGGAAAATCCTATTAGGAACATGGGGGGTAAAATTCATTAAAAACAGAAAGCCTAAAGAAGGAGATGAACCCAAAATAATGAAGATAGATCATACCTTATATTGATGATTGATCGATATTTCATGGTTGCATCAAAACAGAGCCGAAAAAATCCTTCGATGAATGTTTGATCACACAAATCTTATGGGAAGAATGTTATGTTTGAGCATCTCACACCCGATAATAAGGGTAAATAACTAAGAAGGAAGATATCTCATCCATTTAGAAGATTTAACAGAGCAATTATTTATAATACGTTGGGTTTTCCATTAAAAATGTATCCCATTAAACCATGTGATTTGACCGTTTAAAATCATCCTGATCCATAAGAGTTATTAATATTGGAGTTACGGCCTTTGAATCAGCCATAGAGTCCTTAAAACAAGGTTTTAAATGCATTTTATGTCTAATGACACATTAAAGTGGTGAAACTGGAGGAAGCTGGTAACACTGTTCATGAAATCGAAATTTGGAAAAAGAAAAACATTATTCCTGAACATCACCATTGGAACCTCATCATTCTAGAATCACTGTTCATGAACTCAATATTTGGAAAATGAAAAATGTCACCATTGGAACCACACCATTCCGAAAACAGTTTTCATGAGCTAAAAATTTGGCAAAGGAAAAAATTAACCATTAGAACCACACCATTCTTGAAACATTGTTCATGAACTCCAAATTTGGGAAAGGAAAAAGGTAACCATTGGAACATCACTGTTATGGATACATTATTCATGAACTCAAAATTTGGAAAATGAAAAAGGACATTGTTTGAACCTCAATATTCAAGAAACATTATTCACGAACACAATATTTTGTAAAGGAAAAAGGTCACCATTGGAACCTCACCATTAAAACCTCACTGTTGCACTCTTCACATAACGTCACCGATGACACTATTCACAGAAGGTCGCTGATGACACTATTCATATTAGGTCACTGGTATCACTATTCACATAAGGTCACTGTTTCACTATTCACATAAGGTCATCATTGCACTGTTCATATAAGGTCACTGTTGCACTGTTCACATAAGTTTATTGATGCACTGTTGACAACAGTCTACCATTGGAACTGTTCACCGATGGAACTATTCCCAAAAATGGAAATTTGGTAAAGTGTTGGGGATAAGTCACCTTGACCTCCTGAAACACCTCATACACATGATTTTCACAATAGAATAGACAAAGGAGGTCTAGGACATTACAACTACTTCTAATGGAATTCATAGACTTTATGAATGAATATTTATACATTTTCTTCACATTAATTCTCATAGAAAATTCATGAGATTAATGAGTCTGGTGATACATTATCACATTATAAAATTTATTTTTGTATAAATAGATGATATACTAGTGTATATTAGGATATCTCATGAACATATAGATCATTTATGAAAGGTCCATAAATTTAAATAAAGGACAATTTATTTGGAATGAAAAATAAGTGTGAAAATCTCTTGGATAAAATTGTTTTCCTTGGATTTTATAAGATATGTGATGGAGTTGAAGTGGATAATGAGTAAAAAAAAGTTATCCATGATTATACATCTCCATAATTCAATGGATATGTGATATCATTTTAGGGGCTTTAATGATGTTTATAAGAGATCCGGGAAAGTAATTACCACATTAGTGACACCCCTGAATTAGTTGATAATGATTAATGATAACTTCATGAGGGATGTCTAACAAGAGAAATATTCCCATTATCTTATGAAGAGACTCCACAACAACCTCTACATGCCCTTATATAATTTCCAAGTCTTTTTAAATTCATTTCGATTAAATAGGTAATGATATATGTGGAGTAATCATACAAGAAATAAATAATTTCTTCTATAATAAGTTAAATGTATTATCTCTAAACTATACTACACATGATCAATAATTCCTAGCATTATTTATATTATTTTCAACATTACATGATTATATTTATCCAAAATAACTTTTGATTCATTCTGATCCCATGGACTTTAATAACCATTGGAGCCAACATAATGTAATTATAAGACATATATGATGCCTCAATGACATTTAATAATTTATATATTACATAAAATATAAAAATGGTAAAGAAATAAATATGTTTGCTGAAATTTTATATAGATATGATCTTTTCCCCTTGACAGATTGTAATCATATTTTTTCCACATATTATTGAATAAAATGAAACTAATAATAATTTATATTAATCTTTTCATTATTTTAAATTTATAAATATTTGGAAAAGTTATAATTTAGTAATGGATTATTACTACGAATTGAAAAACAATAAAACCACGAAATTCATAAATTTCACAATATTATTGAAATATTCACAGTCTAGTGAGCTAATGATGAATTTTTTAACTATAAAATTACAGAGATATTTTGTTGTCCAAGGATTTCTTGGGATGTTATGAAATTTAGGGGAACATTAATTTTCATCCTTAAAAATACAAATTAAAAAAATCTCTTATAGATCATATCTTCCACTTACAATCCATAATACTCCTTGAGATGACATAAATATATGATTTATTATTGTTTTATTTTTAAAAATTAATAGGGATATTTATTTTTTTCTGGCGGATATATTTTCAAAAAATGGAAATTTTATCCCCTACAATAAAATTAAGGATTCCTACATTTATTATTTTTTCTTTAATGATGTTTTGAGGCTATATAAGAAGATAAATAAAATGTGTTATATTGGGGTGAAAAATTAAATAGTTCATTTTGGAAAAAAATTCAAAAAATATATAAATAATGTTACGATTTTAACTAAATTATCAAACATAAACTGATAAATAAATAGAGGTGGTGTGTAGGACACTATCTACAGTACTACATATAATGATGAGAAATCTAAAAAACCAGTTATATTTTCAACTATACAGGAATTTACATATACTACGTCCAACTAATATAGTAGTGAATTTTTACATTTTGAAATTTTTTATTAATTTTTCCCGCTTAAGAATTATAATTTATTATATTTACCTTTTAAGAAAAAACTAACATGGATGGAAAATATCATATAGTTATGGTTATGAAATTATCTAAAATGGTAAAGAGAAAAATTAAGTATATTTTTCATAAATATATTTATTATTGAAACACTAGTCACAAAAAAATAACATTTGGTCTTGATTATTTATTATTGATTCACATTCAAACTGAATTATAATTTTGAAAATTGAAATTAAAAATCATGATACAAGGAGATGGAACATTCTAAAATCTATGTAAAATAATCATCAATACTTATCATCAGTACATATTAAATTCATCCATTTATTTAATATAGTGCTAGTGATATATTCAATGATGTTGATATTTACCTATATTTGGATGATGATGAACGAGAGTTCAGTATGACTAATTTTTCGTATGTTGATGATATTGAGAATCGAGAAAAAGTATAAAGAACATTTTCCAAGAGTTATATTAAAATAAAAACCCATGGTTCATGTATTAAAGATGAAAATAATCATATTAACACATTTATTCAATAATAAAGGTAATTAATAAATCACAATAATCATTATTTTATTAATATAGTAATCATATCAAATAAGATATTCATAAAATATATATTTGGATAAAAAAATCAAATATGATATGTTAGTTTGTAACAGTGAATTTTGATTTTCATTATATGAAAATAATGATAATTTTTATTAAATTATTAATTTTATTTTTTTTCCTTTATAATATAAATGGATATAATTATTGGGAAATGATTTTTTATTATTAGTTCCTTTAATATTTTATTGCACATTTTTATAGACAACATGCACCCATTTTCTTTCATATCCTTCCATAATAATTCTGTACAAACTTCATATGATCAACTTTCCAAATAAATAAATACTATATTATCATTTTGTAGTTTTAGGGATAATAATCCATCAAAATAATATTAAAAAATAATTTTTGGTTTAATAAATAAGCATAAAACCAAATTATTGATCAAAATATTTAGTTTATCTTAAAAACATCTATTCAATCACTCTAACATATAGATTCTTAATATGAATCAAAATCTTAATTCCTCTTTAAATATCACACATTAAAATATATCCATTAATTTCAAACATTGGTATTCCATAAATCTTCCTCTATTCATCAGATGTTTTCTTTGTTTTCATATTCTAAATAAATAACCTTATGATGAAATTAATACCCATGTCCCTTGAATATTTACAAACTTCAACCTAGATGTTATCTAGTACAACTGATTTACCATTATTCATCCTAATTAAGTAATATTTAACATTTATATAATTTTTTTAATAATAATATTAATTTACATACTCTCTACTTATACATTGAATATTTAAATCTATTCCAAAAATCCACTCCTTATTGAATAGATTGTTAAATTATCATACCCATGTTTTTATTTTATTTTTTTATTCCAAAAAAATGAAAAGAAATTTCTATATTTTATAAAATTAAAATTATTTAAATCTATATTTTTTCATTATATACCTCTACCAAATGTATAAACATTCCTCTCTCCATTCTTAGTATGTAAAGAATGGTATAAATCCTTAGAAACATGAGAATTTGGCTCACTAACTACATTATAATTTCCAATATATGAAAAATAATAAAGGATAAATAACTTCATCCATATAATGTTTTAAATATTTTAAAAAAATTAGTTTTACACAATATTTATGTTATAAATTCTAATTACACCTGCATGAATATTTAACATTTTGAGAAAACCCTTCTGATACTTCTATAATTGTAGTATATATTTTTAAGAATGTATAATCATTTAATGTTATGGATTATAGATTTGGTGAGCATATAATTTCAAAATATGATCATTATTTATATTTATAATCATTTATGAAATGTGATAAAGATATTAACGAATATGTCTCTCATGGATTCAAATGAGATGGATGAAATAGAGAAATTATTTTAGCGTTCTTGGTGAAAATAAAATTGATTTGAAATTAATAGTTAAATTTTATAGATATATCATTAGACCAATTATTTTATACGGTATTTAGGTTTTCCCTTTAACAGGAAATATTGAACAATAAATATGGGTCATAGAAATGAAAATATTATGATGGATATCTAGGCATTGTAAATCCAAAGTTAATTAAGAATATGAAATTTTCATATTTTTTAATATTGGGGAATTAAATTTTAATTAATATTTTAAAGGGATGCATTGATTAATGGAATACTCAATCCACAACAGCGGTTTTCATTGAAATATTATGTTGCAGACAACATTGAGTGAAACTGAAAATTAATATAATAATAATATTATTTTAAATGGTAGTTTACGCATAGAAATTGTATTTCCATGAATGAAAATAACTAATAAAAACATGATTACACATTTTTTTAATTTTTTTATATTTATCTGATAAAATTTAGATTCTAAAATGTGAATTAATCCATCTTTAAGCATAAATACTGTAATATTCATTAAATTGTCAATTTTCTACCTTTTGATGGAGAACCTTTTCTAAATCTAGTTTTTTAACTTTTATATGTTCGATATGAAAACAATATATTTTTCTTCAAAATCTGGACATCAAAATTTATTGTGGATGAATTCTTGGTATTTTTCTGATAATGTTCATTTATTAATTAACAGTGGAAAATAATTTATTTTAATTCAAAACTACATTTTAATCTAATTTATTTATATAGTTATATTATTAATATTTTTTTAAAGTTTTATTAGATTATATTATTACTATTTAATTCAATTTTGGTAATTGTATTCAATTTCACTCTTAAATTGGACAGAAAAAGGTCAATCTTTTGATAGGTGTTGTTTCTCAAAAACACGCTTTTTGTTTCTGATAATGGGAATTAATATTAAATTTATTTTCACCACTTTTGTATTTTGAAATTGAAAAAATTGATGCCAAATTTTCTAATTGGTGGTTCAAATAGTGTAAATAGGTAACTTTTATTTTCATACATTATGATTATTTAATTCCATAAATATTTTATTAACCATGGTTAAAGGGTAAATCTGTTAAATAAGGGTACATATATAATATTATAATAATATCAAATTACCCTTACACATGTCCTAAACCTATTGGATTATATATTTCTGAACAAATGCATCCTTGTGTCAATTTTCAGACCACATGAAGCCACATGATATTTATAATGACACTTTATAATAATTAATTTAATGTAATGAAAAAAATAACACAAACATATATCTTAAGTAAAACAATTGTACGTGGGGTTATATATGTGATCTCTTCGATAATAAATATTCATTTGAAAGATAAAATGATTTCCAATATCTTGGTGTTTTGTTTATATTTATTATATGTTAAATATATAATCTTAATTATGACACAATGATGATGTAGTAATTTCATAATTAATAAAGGATTAAAATAAATGATTTTATTAATGTTAAAATAAATATATTTTGAATATTTTATTCCATACACGAATTTTACTAATAATCATTACTTTTTATATATGAATTTATGCTATTTTTCAGAAGAATAATGTTGTTAAAGATTTTTTTAAAATTCTTGTTATGAATAGTTTAAAAATTGACATAAATGAGTTTATAAAACAATTAATATTATACTAAATGATAAAATAATCATAAAAACCCATTATTCATCCAAATGACATAAATAAGCTTTCAAATTTCTTTAATGATCCATTTTTGGACGCTTGATATTTTATTGTACATATATCAAAAACATATAATGAATATATAAGAAGATATAGTAAAAGTTAAATAAGTTAACAAAATGTTAAATTAAAAAGATAAGGATTAAAAAATAAACAAAACATATCCAATTATTATTGGATGATTTTATTTCACCTTATATACACCATATATTATAATTAAATAACATTCTTACCTTTGGAAACCAGAAATAATTTTATAGTTAAATAATATTTTCAAACATTCCTAGAGATCCACTCCCCATCTTCTAAAAAGACACCACCTCTAACCCATTACTCGCACCTCTAAATCCCCTTGGCTAACAAACCTCATCACCAAGAAGCTCCCAAATTCCCTATCTTACTCTTAAAAGACTTACCTTAGTCATAAACCACTTGAAGAAAGCATTTTGGTTCAAACCGAAAGAAGTTACCTGATTTAAAGGTAACAACTTATCTCAAGTTCTTTTCTTTTATATTCTTTATCCAACCCCTAAAAACTATTTATTCCATGCTTTTATAAAAAAAAATTATCATTAATATTCTTGGAAGTTGTTATGAGAAGTGTTATAACAACACTTCCACACACCTATATATAATGGATACGAACATACAGTATCTATGGATAGCAAACTAATGCATCACGAAAGTACGATTGTTCAATTATCTTCTACCGTCACTGATGGTGTCCATTATGATGGAATTGTACTCATATATGACCTATATTATATTCATAAGTGATATATATTATATTTTTATTTTCTCTATACTTATGTATTTTTCATTTATATCAATCTTTCTTGGATTTTATAATGGGTAAACGTGATAATTTCATGTGAGGAAGTGCATATTACTACCCCCTCAAAGTGTTATGACTCATTCATGCCATACGTGGAATGTATAAAATATAGATTTAATGAAATTATATATGATATTATACTAGAATTATTATATACTGATATATCATTATGTTTTCATTTCATTAAATATAAAATTCAAATGAAATTAGTGTTCATGTGTACGTAATGCTTACCGTCTCCATTAATAGTGCATTTCATTTCTTATCACCAAATGTCAGGTAATGTTATAAATACATATATATAGAGGATATATGTTATATCTACAATATTTAATCATGAATACTATTTAGGAGATAATGGATTTTTTACCATGTGGACAACGTGTAATTATAAAAAGTTCATTTTTGACTCAAGTACCAAATATCGACAAAATGACCATTATCAACAAAAATTAAAATTTAACATTTATAATGAGTTAATAAGTAATATTAAAGGAATAATAAACTGGAAAACGGTTCTAATGTAGGATGAAATTAACTTCAGTTTATTATTAGGGAGATTAATGAATGAATGAGTATTGTTGGACACAATGTAAGGTACATTATCTCATTCTCCATTCATTAAGTCATATTTTTTCTACACAACAATCTTTTATATAGTGTATAAACCGTTTTTAATTTTAATTTCTTAAAAATGGAATCTTTTTAAATGTATCATTTTACTAAATGACAATGTGAATGATTCTTTTTAACGCACGTAGTGACAATGACCTTTCCGCCACCGCGATCCTTTTTTTATATATGGCTTTCACTATAAGCCGTAGTGTTTTTAAAATGGAAAAAATATCATATAATCTGTTAACATATTTTGGTATAAAAAAATTGTTTTTAGAATGGATTGATTATTTCAATATTTAGAAATGATATACTGTTATTGAAATGTAGAAATGGTATATTTCCTTTATGTTTCTTTTATGTGTTTGAATTTGTTATGGTTATTGGGCATTGTTTTTATATATAGTTGGTTCTATGATAAAACTAGGGCAGGTGAGCCCGAGATATCTCTCCAATGAATTTTGTATTGTGATGGAGGTAAACATTAATGTTTCTCCTAAAATTTTTAAGGAATGTACTGTGATGGGTTTTCCAAATGTAACTCCCTATGTATGTATGAAAGGTACAATGTATCTATGTTATGGATTCGACAATTTACCTTTATGATTTAGGATTTCCTTATGTTATTCTTAATTCTTATGATCTTGTTTGGTATCTTAAAAATTGGAAAGTATGATTTAATTGACTTGTATATATTGGTGGAATATAGTTTTTCTTCCTTCTTTTATAACCCATACTGAGATTTTTATGCTCATACCATGTTTTTAAATGTTATTCAAACGATTCAAGGCTGGGTAAGAGAAAAGAAAAATTCAAGAAGATTAATGTCATGAAAAGAATTATTGTTTTCTTTTTCGAGTTTTTATTTTGTAAAAAATGGATGATAAGTACAATTGTATACTTTTTAATATTTGGGGTGTAATTTAATTAATTATTTCCAAATTATCTAAAACTAGAAACCAGAAATGATCCTAAATTTTAATTATTAACTTAATTCAAGAGTATGTAATGTCTATGCTTTGGGCCTTGTATTTGGTATCAATGGTTGGTTTAGTCATCTTTAGGAGTTAAGATATTGTTATATTAACATCCATAAAATAATTTATGGAAAAATTGAATTGATATAGCATTTACATATTACCATGGTGCTTCGCTAAGATATTTTTGTGTTGAGAATCCTTTTTTGTAGAGGAGACGTGGAAGTTGTGATGGAAAGGAATACAGAGGGAAATTACCTTTATAATCTTTATCCTGAGGTGGTAGGAATCATAATAGAATAGTTTGTCACAGTGATGGATCAATTTACATAGGTGATAAATGGTGGTAGTGTTTATAGATGATATTTTGGTGTATTATAAATGTAAAGTGGGCATGAAAGTTATTTATGGGTTGTACTTAAAAACATAATGGGATGAAATTGTATGGGAAATTCAAAAAGTGTGAGTTTTGGTTGCAGAAAATTTCATTCCTTGGTCACATAATTTCAAAAAATCGCATAATTATAGGGCCTTCTAAAACAAATGCTATTGAATAGTGGCCAAGACCTACCAATAACCCATAGATCTATGTTTTTATTTATTTGGATGGCTATTTCTGATGGATTGTAGAAAAAGTAGCATGGTTATCTTTCCCACTGACTATGTTAACTCGAAAATGTATAATGATCATTTTGAAAAAACAATGTGATGATTGTTTTCCAGAATTGAAAAGAAGACTGGTGAATGCTTCAGTTTTTTCACTGCCTTCCAAAAATGGTGAGTTTGTTGTCTATAGTAATGCTTCATAGAAAGGACATAGTTGTGTCATAATTCCAAATTATCAGGTAATTTATTTTTCATGAATTAATTTAAAACCTCCTGAGTTAAATTACCCTACATAGGGTTTTGAATTAGTTGTTTTGGTTTTTTATTTATAAATTTAGAGGCATCATCTGCATGAATTAAAATGTGAAATATATAGTGATCACAAATTTTTGAAGTTTATATTTACTCATAATGAATTTTTCATGAGAAAGAGGAGATTTTTGGAATTAACCAAGGATTATGATTACATTATTCATTACCATCCACGAAAGGAAAATAATGTTGCTGATTCATTGAGTTGAAAGAGTAATGCTACATTAAACATGTTGTGTTTGGAATAAGATACTTTGAATAATGATTTGATGAATGTTTGAATAGAATTTGTTGGGGCAGAAGATTTGACTTTTTTGTAACAGGTCTTAGTGAAATCATCATTATCAGATAGAATTAAGAAAGTGAAAATGGAAGAAAATGAGTTATAGGAAAAGGTAGAGGTTGATCATATGGGTATGTTTCCTGAATTTAACATTGATAATGATTGTATTTTTAGAGTTGCGAAGAGATTAAGTGTTCATTGTTATTAAAATTTGAATAATAAGTTGTTATTTGAAGCCCATAGTTCCTCATTTTCAGTTCATCCCAAAAGAAGTAAGATGTACAGAGATATTCAGGAGTATTACGGGTGGGATTGAATGAAAATAGATATTGGTGAATTTAAAATGAAGTGTTTGACTTGTGAAAAATTTAAAGTAGAGTTGTAGTTACTGGAAGGGATGGTTTATCCCTTAATAGTCCTAGATTGGAAATGGGAAAATATATCCATGGACTTCGTTATGGGATTACGGAAGACATATTTAGTTTTACTTATAACTTTTGGAATGGCCTTCCGAAGTTGTTGGGTGATGAATTAAATTTAATAAAACTTTACATCTACAATCGAATGGTCAGTAATAATGAACAATTCATACATTGAATGATATTCCATGTACATTCTCAATGGATTACCAAAGAAGATGGAACTAACATCTTTGTTTTGTTGAATTTTCTTATAATAACAGTTTTCATAGTATTATTCAGATGGAACCATTTGAGACATTATATGGAAAGTAGTGTTGATCTCTAGATTTTTGGGATTTAGTTGGTGGATATATGTTTATGGGACCATAATTGGTCGAATAGATGGAATTAAAAGATCAATTGGTTCTAAAGAAACCGAGAAAAGCTCAGAGCTGGCAGAAGTTTTAGGCAGATAACCAGAGGAATGTTCTTTCTTTCAAGGTAGGTAATCCTGATGTTCTAAATGTTTCTCCATGGAAAAGTGTGATGTGTTTTGGAAAGTAGGGAATGTTATGTCTGAGGTTCAATGGACCCTATGAAATCCTAGGGAATGTTGGATCAGTTGGGAACATAGTTTCTTTACCACCATGTTTAACCCTAGTTTAAAATATTTTTCAGGAATCAATGTTGAGAATGTATATTCTGGATTCATCTCATGTTTTGAGTCCATAAGTTGTTCAGTTGGAAGACAAACATTCTTATAAGGAAAAATCAGTCCATATTCATGACCACAATAAATACTCTTTTAGACCAATATACATTTTAATACTTCTAAGATGAATACATGGTGAAAAAATATAGGAAAATTTCAACATTTCCTTCTCAATGTTTCATATTGATGGGAGACATACCTAATTTATAATCCTTATCATTCATGGATGGTTATATTTGAACTGTATAACATTTTTCACATTCTTATATAATTCCATATCACCCATCTCTATCTTCAATGTCCTCTACCGGATTACTAATTGAACATTCATATGAGAATGTTATGATAGTTCCTCTTAACATATGATTTCCTGATTAATATTCTGAAAATCCATAAATATAATATTTCTTTAAATTTTCATCATAGTAAATCATACATGGTATTTTTTACTAAGAGCGTCACCTACCATGATCATATTCTCAAGGTGGTAATGTGATGAGTAATCAAAATCATTGATTAAATACCAACCTATTATCTATAATATATTCATCACTTTCTATTTAAATATATAAATAATTATTTTATGACCCGTATATATATAACACAATTTATTATAATGATAATGATCCCATATGATTATGTCCAAATTTACAACATAATACTCCAAAAACGTGACTGAAGTAAATGTTTTTCATAAAATTTTATTATATTATTGAATAAGATACCACTATTTAATAATTCAAGAGTTTTTATGTCATTTTATTTTGGGATACATCATTATTGATTGCAACCCCTTCTCTACAGCTATTTAGTGTAAACATTGGCACGTTGTCCAACCTTCCCTTTAGTTCACTGAAAATCTCTTCACATTCAGAAATCGCAAAAAACATAACCACCATCTGATTCCACATGGTGATTGGATTTGTAACACCCTATATTTTATATTACGTTATTTCTAGAAAGTAATTAATTAACTTTCACTACACGCAACACTGAGTTCATGTGCACCAAGACTTCCCAAAGCAGCCATTCAAAAATCGTTATGAATAGCATTAACTAAATTTTGAACGTTATATAATCCTTATAATTGTAGAATTCATATTATGAGTTTCATAGTCATAATGTAAGAACATATTCATTTTTTTCAGATAAAAGAAGTATTTTTAAAAAAATGCAATTTTATCACCTTTTAGTATAGAAATTTTTTTAAAAACAATATTTAAAAATCATATATATTCAAAATAATAAAATTAAATTATTCTATAGAATCAAGACATAAAAATTTAGTTTGAATAAATTTTTGAAACTTTTCTGATAACTTTCATATTTTGATGAATAGTGAAAATTAATAAATTTTAATTAAAAACAACTTTATTAATAGAAATAATTAATAGGGATAAATTATGAATTTGAATGTTTTGGAAGTATAATTAGATTATATTTTTATCATTCGATAAAATTTATTTCATTATAAGTAATTTCACATTTAAATATGACAAAAACAAATGTCATGCTTTTGATAGTTATTATTTAATAAGAACACACTTTTTTGTTTTGACAACGGGAATTAATTTAAAATTAATTTATTCCACTTATGTGATTTGAATATGGAAAGATGGATTCAATATTTGGAATCAGTAAGTCCAAATTGTGTAAATAGTTATCTTTTAGTTTTATACATTATGGATATTTACTTCAATAAATATTTTATTTACCGTGGTTAAAGGGGTAAATCCAGTAAATAAGGATAAAAAATAATATTATAATAATATTAATTTACCCTAACACGTGTCCTATCCCTATTGTATGATAAATTTCCGACCATGGGAATCCTTGTTATATTTTGGGACCCCATGGATCCACTTGGGAGTGATAATGACATTATATATTAAAAAATCTAAAGTAAAGACAAAATTAAAAAAAGCAGATATTTTTAAATAAAACAATTTTTATATGAAGTTATATAATATATATATTCGACTATAAATGTTCATTATAAAGATAAAATATCCTCCTACCTCAGGATATTTTATTTATAATTTTAGACATAACATTAAAATATTTATATATAACACAATAATGATGCAATATTTTCCTTATTAATGAAACAATCAAATAAAATATATTATAAATACTAAAATAAATATAATTTGAAAGTTTGTATTCCATAAAAAAATTATAGGATACAATGACATGTTATATTTGATTAAATATTTTTATTTCGATGTAATAATGTAGTTAATAATTTAACCTAAATCAATTATTAAATAATGTCAAAATTGACATAAATGATTTTGTTTAAAAAAATACAATATTATTTGTTGACATAATAATCCTAAAAATCTAAGGCTCATAAAAAAGGCATATATAATGATATGTATATCATTAATGAACCACATGGGGTTCTATTTGAAGTATATAGTACGTTTATTATCCATATAATTTAAAACTACAAAGAGACATGGTAAATGTCAAAGTATTTAACTAAGAGTTAAATCTAAAAGATAAGGTAAATATTGCGACCCAAACAAGTCTAAAAGATATATTTTGAGTGGTTTTATACCCATACCCACCTTATACTTTAAATATTTCATTTTTGAGCCATTATAAATCGAATATTATTTTATTATAAAATATTATTTCTAGCTTTTCCTAAGGTGCCCCTCACCCCTCTTATAAAAGGAGTCTTCTCATTATCACAAATTCACACTTCCAAATACATTTGTCTCGCCCAAAACCTACCCAAATATCCCCCCAACATTCCTAAATTCATCCTATTGGAATTACTTTGGTCATAAAGACAACCTAATGATCCCTTTTAGT
Source organism: Viscum album (assembly GCA_963277665.1). Lineage (NCBI taxonomy): Eukaryota > Viridiplantae > Streptophyta > Magnoliopsida > Santalales > Viscaceae > Viscum > Viscum album. The sequence goes on from OY728121.1 coordinate 633,139,212, forward strand.
CAAATCAAAAGGAAGAACCAGAAGAAGAGGTAGTGATTTCACCACCCTCTTTCAAGCTCTTGTATTCCTCCACTTACGCTTTCTTCGTTATTACCATACCAAAATAAATACACCAATACCTTATATATACTTTTATGTTATTATAAATATTATAAAACCATATTCATTATCCTATCCATCCTATTAATGATTATTTCACCATGCATGCGTATGTATGGCTTACAGTCTCCACGTTGTGGTGTAATTTGTTATTCAACACTATATTATTTGGATGGATATAATGATGAGTAATATGTATATAAATAATGAAAATAACATGATAATGTCTCTGAAAAATTTATATACCATCCAATTCCACACATTTAAGGAAATGATATTGTCGCTCGTGCGTACGTACGGATTACCGTCTCCACGACGCGATGATATTGATTTCCACGTTCACCATTCATCGACGATTAAAAAAAATATTACTAATAAGTTTGTAATATATGAAATAATAATGATTCAAGATATATATATATATGTACTTAAATATAACATATTCAGTTACTTCTGTTCAATACGATATGAAAACAGAAACAATGTTTATGCGTATATACGACCTCCATCTCCATAAACAGTGTTTTCCATTTCATATATCTATTTATTTTAAATATTTGTATTATAAATATATATTATATATGAATCAAGGATTTAATTCTGTAATTATTTACACCATCATCTAAATTATACGGTCAAGAATAACAAGGTAAAATACTTACGATAAAGGTAGCGATTATTACCCGAAATGATAATTTAACATAAAAATCCTTGTTCAATGGGTAATATAAAGCCATAAATTATTCATTTTTTATATAATAAATATGTATATGGTTATGTTATAATCTAATAACAAACAATGGCCATTGTACCGGAGGTTAAACATACCCTCGACCAAAGGAAAGTGCAATGTAAGGGGTTTTCATCTCACTCATTATTCCAGTGAGATTCATGCTATATTGCCACTATTTCCTTTTGTGTGGTTATATACTTACCATAACTATATTATTTTTGTAATAAATTTTATTTTATGTGTATTTACATTTTCATTGTATGTTACTTCATTCATGGTGTGTATGTTTCATATGTTTTGAAATTCGTAAGGGTTAATTCTTCAATCTCACTATTATTCAAGATTGTTTATGTGTATGTTTTTACTGGGACATATTTAATCTCCATGTACATGTTTCATAAAATAATTTTCAAATGGATTATTTTTAAGGTAATATTTTATTAAAACAACATTTTAAATTTTTTAAATATTTATTCTTCAAAACCTTTCTCATTAATGTCCCTGTTTTTATAATGGTTATAGAGATTTATTTATATGGACATGAATGTTTTTAAATGTAAATTCATTTCAAAATTTTCAATGTGGTATGGGGAAATTTGATTCAAAAATAACACTTAAATTAATTCCTTTATAAAAATGTGACTTTGAAATGGTTTCATGAAAAAGGGATATTTCTCTCAAAGCATTTTACTGATCATTTTCATCTATGTCAACATCCTTTAATAGATTTTAAATTTGTTTGAAGTTTATTTATTAGGAGACAAATCTTCCATATTTTATTTAATGTTTTGTGATATTTTTTTCTGTGTACGTGTTATTTTTATACCATTTAGGGTTTGTGGATAAATTATTGACATTTAATATTTTAGTTTTAATATGAATGTTTATGTTATATTTCAACCTTTTCTTATGATTAATGTATTGGACTAGTATGTTCCGGGTTGGGGACCGGTAAAATTAATCCTTTCAGGTTGGGGTCGGGTTTCAGCAGACCCTCCATGTTGGAGTCCAGTTACAGAGGCTCTCTGGGTTGGAGTCTGGTTATATAGGCTCTCAGATTTCGAGTCCAGTTATAGAAGCTCTCCAGGATGGAGTCTGGTAGCAGAGGCTCTCTAGGTTTGGGTCCAGTTATAGTTATCCCATAGGTCCTGGAACGAGGCCTTGACACAAAAGTTAATGTTTGTCATTATACATTCCGTCATTATAAATGTGGCTATTGATGTTGCATGTGATTATTTGACTACAGGAATATCCATTTGAATAAGTAAATTCCACTATTTGACTTTATCTTTGCTATGTTATGATGAATATTTTGTTTATAATTCTTTTGTTTTAGTCTAATACATTTCTTTAAATGTTTATTATTATTTATAAATGTTCTAGCTATATTTTCATGCTTACTGAGCATCTAAGCTCACACCTTTCTATGTTTTATTTTTCCCAGGATGTGAAGAAGTATTTTATGATTGATAAGAAGGGTTATGCTAAGGAATTAATTGAATTATCAAAGGATCATTTATGTTTTGTTTTACTTTTTAATGTGTAATGTAATGTTCATGTATGTAATCCATTTTCCAAAAATGCTAAACTGACCGGTCTTTCATGATTTGATTCCTTGTAATGATGCCAATGTTATTTAATAATGCACCGACTCGGGGTAACTAGGCTTGGGGAGTTACAGTTGGTATGAGAGGAATTTTAAAAATAACCTTGAAAACTAGATATAGATAAAATCTGATTATAGCACATTACCCTAAGATAACCATTTAGGATTAGTATAGACTAACATCCTATAAATTTGGTAATGTAGAGATTTTGTGAGTTTTCCAAGAAAATAAATCCATGTATGGATATGAGTAGGTAGAGGCAGCTCTCGAACAGATATACCTAGGGGTAAAACCCAAAAACACTACTTTGAGCTAGACTTGAATGGAAACCGATGAACAACAATGGGCCTTGCTGAACTCTTGGTTATGAAACACCAGGGTGATATGCTTAGGAAAAATTTAATTTTATTTACAAATCATTAGGAAGGATTAACGAGTATATACCTCCTAAAAGAAAATATTTTTACGATTATGGATTATAGACATAAACTATTCAGTTTACATTAGGTATTTTACCTGTTTGTAATTATTCATTGCAATTCATAAACTGACCTTCCGTATGAAATTTTATAGACATGGCGCCCAGTTGATGGAATGTGAACTCCAGCTATACGTATGATCCAAGGAGTAAGAATGATTACATCTTTCACTGTATTAAGCAAACATTTATAAGGGAAATATTATCTCATGTATTCTCAACATATGAAGAAATAATATTATGTGTTAATAAAATAATTAATTTTTTGAGTCCAATGGATTTGAAGGGAAGAAAGTGAAAAAAAAGGATGGAAGAGAGAAAGATAGATAAAGGTAAGAGGGAAAATAAGGATTTTCCCATATGTCATAATTGTGGAGAGAATCACCATGGTAAATTCTTTAAGGGAATGGGAGTTTGTTATAATTGTAGAGTAAAAGGACACAAATTACATGATTTCATGGGTAAGAAAAAAGATTCAAATATACAATACTTCATCTGCAAGGAGTTGGGACACTACGTGAATAAATGTCCAATTTATCAGATTAATCCCCAAATGTTGCTATTAGATAATAATAACGTTATGATACTACCGAAGATGAGGAGGAATGATTAGATTTCTTACTTTTTTATTAAAGTATTAAGTCATTTGAGTATTTTATTAATTATGTACATGTTATAAGAACTATAGAGTATATAAGGATTGTACTGTAGTACTATTTTATTAAGGATTTAGGATTATATGGTTCTAAGAAAAGTGACATAATAGTAAGGTGAACTTTTTGGAAAAATACATCGTTGATTGATATGTAATCCTTAATATGGTCTTGATAATGAGGTAGTGATTTTGGAATAAGAGATGGTGGATTTGGATAAATTATATTGGATATTATAGAATTCTTTACAACTAATTAATAGATTGTTTATTTCTTCACTGTGGGAATATACAATATTTTTGGATATAAGGAATATATCCTGTATTATATAAAGTATAAGGTAGCATGAATGTAATCAATAAGGTTTTATGGTAATTTACGGTGTTACCATGTTTTAAAATAAAACATGATGAATGTGATCACATGTTATGACATGGAAAAAAGGATCTTCATTGTGTTTCACTTCCTTATAAATTTTGTAATGTGAGTTTGGATATAATTATTTTGGATAATTCTAAAGGTTTGAATGGATTATGTTTCAAATTGTATACTATTGTCAAGGTTATTTTTTTATTTTTATAAAAAGAACAACATGCAGACTGTGTGAAAACCTGTTGCGTTGGAGAAAGCTGCGGGAATCAAACCCACAACTATAGTGTGATTGAGATTTATCGCCTACCACTGGACTTCATGATGTCCCTCGATTTTATAATAAATTTTTTAAAGGTTTTGATTGGTGAATTATAAATTCATTATTTTATGAACCATGTATGATTTGGATAAAATGAATATATTTTTTGAAATATCTTGGAGTGAAAGATGAGTTTATTGTAGAAATTAGTTGAAGGATAAAACTATACTTATCAAGTATATGTATATATATATATATAATTTTTCACACTTATTCTATGGGTAAATTAATTGGTAAAAATTAGGGAAGAGATCTTAAAACAATTTTTTTTTTATCATAATAGCTTATGTTTTGTTGAAAAAATGGTATTTTAAATCATTATAGATTGATGTAATTGTGGCCCTCAATTTTACACTTGTTTGTGATTGATGACCTCAATCACTACCTATAAATACTTATGCTATTCCTCCAATTATGTGTCTCTAATTTCCACCAATGTTCTAATAATCGAGATCATAGTTTGATGGTGACACTTTCATTTTCTTTTTCCTCTAATTAAGACTAAATTTTATTGACCAAATTTCCGATTCGGGGTTTCCGACAACGATATTTTCTATTTTCAACCATTTATTTTTTAAGAACAATTTCAAATTGTGAGGATTCTATTTATTGAAAGTGGGAAGAATGCAACACCCCACGATTTCATAGTATCTTATTTCTTCAAAATAATTAAATAACTTGCACCACACGCAACACTGAGTTCAAGCGCACCATGACTTACCAAACTAGCTGTTCAAAAGTGGTTATGAATAGTATTAACAAAATTTTGAACATTATAAAATACTTATAATTCTAGAATCCATATTATGATTTTCTTAGACATAATGTAAGAACATATTCATTTTTTCAGATAAAACAATTATTTTTCAAAAGAAGCAATTTTATCACATTTTAATATAGAACTTTTTTTAAAAACAATATTTAAAAATGATATAGATTAAAAATAATGAATTTAAATTATTCATTAGATTCAATAAATAATAATTTAGTTTGGATACATTTTTGGAACTTTTCTGATAACCTTCATATTTTGATGAATAGTGAAAATTACTAAATTTTAATCAAAAACAACTTTTTAATAGAAATAATTAATAGTGATAAATTATTCATTTGAATGGTTTCTAAGTAAAATTATATTATATTTTTATCGTCTAATACAATTTAGTTCATCATAATTAATTTCACATTAAAATATGACAAAAACAAATGTCAAACTTTTGATAATTATTATTTAATAAAAACACACTTTTTTTGACAACGGGAATTAATTTTAAATTAGTTTCTACCACTTCAGTATTTTGAATTTGGAAAAATGGATTACATATTTGGAATTAGGAGGTCCAAATTGTGTAAATAGGTAACTTTTATTTTTATACATTATGGATATTTACTTCAGTAAATATTTTATTTACCGCCGTTGAAGGGGTAAATCCAGTAAATAAGGTTAAAACATAAAATTATTATAATATTAAATTACCCTAACACGTGTCCTAAACCTATTGGATGACACATTTCGACCATGGGAATCCTTGGGTCTATTTTTGGACCCAATGGAGCCTCATGGGAGTGATAATGACAATTTATATTAAATAATCTAAAGTAAAGACAAAAGTAACAAAAGAAAATATCTTTTAATAATGAAAAATTCATCTGAGGTTATATATTTGATATATTAGACAATAAATAGTCAATAAAAATATAATAATATTTACTACCTCAAAATATTTTATTTATAATTTTGAGAAACAAAATAATTTTATTTATATATGACACAATAATGATGCAATATTTTCCTTATTAATGAAACAATCAAATAAATGATATTATAAATACTTAAATAAATATAATTTTAATGTTTTTATGAAATAAAAAAGTTTTATAGTTGAATATAACATGTTAGGGTTGATATAATGTATTTAGTTTGAAATGATAATTCTGTTAGGACTTTAACAAAAAACAATTATTAAATAATATCAAAAGTGACATAAATGAATTTTTTTAAAAAATACAATATTATTGGTTGATATAATAATCATAAAAATATATGGTTAGGCCAAAAGACATATATAATGATATTTTTGTCATTAATTATCCACTTGGGGTTTTCTTGTAAGTATATAGTATTTTATTAACCATATAGTATAAAAAAAAGACATGGTAAATGTCAAACTATTTAACTAAGAGTTAAATCTAATAGATACGGTAAATATAGTGACCCAAACCTATCCTAAGACAATTGATTTAGTGTTTTAAACCCATAAACACCTTATAAATTAAATAATTCATTTTTGATTCATTAGAAACCGAATATTATATTATTATAAAATCATATTTCTAGCTTTCCCAAAGGTGCCCCTCACCCCTCTTATGAATGGTTTCTTATCCTTCTCCAAACTTCACACTTCCAAATCCATTTTTCTAGGCCAAACCCTGACCAAATATCCTCCCAACTGTCCTAACATAATACTAGAGTCCTTCCTTTGGTCATTAATCCATCCTAAGGATCCCTTTCTATCAAATAAAATGGAAGAACCTGAAGAAGAGGTAATGATTTCACCACCCTCTATCAAATTCTTTTATTTTTCCACTTACTCTTTCATTGTTATTACCATACCAAAATAATAACTCAAATAACTTATATATAATGTGATGTTATTATAAATATTTGACAACCATATTCATTATTCTATCCACCATATTAATGATAGTTCCACCATGTGTGCGTACATACGACTTACCGTCTCCAAGCTGTGATGTAATTTGTTATTCAACACTATGTTATTTGGATGGATATAATGATGAGTAATATTTATATAAATAATGAAAATAACATGGTAATGTCTCTATAAAATCAATATACCATCCAATTCAGAACCTCTAAGGAAATTATATTTTCTCTTGTGTGTATGTACGTATTATCGTCTCCACGACGCGATGAAATTGATTCCACGTTTACCATTCATCGACGATTATAAACATATTTATTTCTAATAAGTATGTAATATATGACATAATAATTATAATAGATATATATATTTTTTTTGGGTGTTTTTGTGTGTTTCTATTTATATACTTACATATATCTTATTCACTTACATCCATTCAATACGATATGAAAACAGAAACTACATTTATGCAAACTTACGACCTACCGTCTCCCTAAACGGTGTTTTCCATTTCATATATCTATAGATTATAAATATTTATATTCAAAAAGATATTAAATATGAATCAATTATTGTATTATAGATGTATTTAAACCATGATTTAAATGATACGGTCAAGAATATAAAGATAAAATACTTACGATAAAGAAAACGATTATTACCCGAAATATTAATTTAACCTGAAAATAATTATTCAATGGGATGTATAAAGTCATAAATTAATATTTTATGATATAATAAATATGAATATGGTTCTAGTATAATTTAAAAACATACAATGGTCATTATACAGGAGGTTAAAGGTACCCTCGGCCAAAGGAAAGTGCATGGTAAGGGGTTTTCATCTCACTCTTATTTCTCTGAGATTCATGCTATATTGCCAGTATTTTCTTTTGTGTGGTGTATGAACATCCCAAAATTGTATTTTTTGTGTAATACACTTTAATTTATGTGTATTTACATGTTCATTGTATGGTACTTATTTCCTAGGGTTTTTTCATAAGTTACAAAATTGTTAAGGGTTAATTCCTCAATCTCATTATTATTTGAGATTGTTTATGTGTAAGTTTTTACTGGGACATATTTATTATCCATGTCCATGTTTCACTAAATAATTTTCCAAGGGATTATTTTTAAGGGACAATTTTAATAAAAAATCATTTTAAATGTGTTAATGATTTATTATCCTAAACCTTTCTCATTAATGTCCATGTTTTTAAAATGGTTTTAAGGATTTATTTATATGGACAAGAATGTTTTTAAATGTTAATTCCTTTCAAAAGTTTCAAAGTGGTATGGGAAAATTTGATTCAAAAATATATTTTAAATGAATTCATTTATACAATATGTTCCTTTTAAAAGGTTTCATGAAAAATGGGTAGTTCTCTCAAAACATTTTACTGACATCTTCATGTATGTAGACCTCATTTAATGGATTTTAAACTTGTTTGAAATTGATTTATTATGATACAAATTTTCCATAATTCATTGAATATTTTATGATATGTTTGACTCTGTATGTGTTATTTTTATACCATTTATGGTTTATGTGTAAATTATTGACATTTGGTATTCTAGTTTTAATACAATTTTTTATGTTATATTTCATCTTTTTCTTATGATGAATGTATTGGAAAAGAGTGTTCCGGGTTGGGGACCAGTAAAAGTAAGCCCTCCTGGTTGGGGTCTGGTTACAGAAGACCCTCCAGGTTGGATTCTGGTTATAGAGGCTCTCTGGGATGGATTACTATTACAGTGGCTCTACGGGTTGGAGTTTGGTTACAGAGGTTCTCCGGGATGGAGTCCAGTTACAGACGCTCTCCAGCTTTGGGTCCAATTACAGTTAGACCATAGGTCCAAGCACGAGGCCTTGACACTGAAATTAAAGTCTTCCATTATGCATTTCATCATTATAAAGTGACTATTAATATTTCATGTGATTTTTTGAGTAGAATAATATCCATGTGTATATGTAAATGTAATTATTTGATTTTTTTCATTTCCATATTATTCTGATGTTTATGTTTAAACTACTTTTGTTTTAGTCCAATACATTTCCTTAAATGTTTATTCATATTTATGAAATTTTATTCTATATTTTTATCCTTACTGGTCATCTAAGCTCACCCCTTTCCATGTTTTATTTGTTCCAGGATGTGAAGAAGTATTTTATGATTGATAAGTAGGAATAATCTAAGGAATTAATGGAATTATCAAAGGATCATTTATGTTTTTTTATTTTCTAAAGTGTAATGTAATGTTCATGTATGTTACCATTTTTCCAAGACTACTAAACAAATCGGCCTTTCGGGACTTTGTTCCTTATAATTAGGCAAATGTTATGTAATAATGAACCGAATTTGGGTAACTAGGGTCAGGGAATTAAAGGATTAGATTATCATGAGATATCTATCAGGAGGAATTTTTAGTTTCTATCAATCCCTAGAAACTACATATTGTGTTTACTATCGTTAATTTGGGACATTCTTCAAAACCTTCCCTATTTTAAGGATCACCTAAAATAAACTTAATTGATATTATATGACCCAATAATTAAACATTCCAAATCCAAAATTCCCACTAGATATTTTTAGTATATAAATTTTACTTTCTTAATGTCTTATGAACAATTGTTAAATGTTTTTCATTCTCTTACATACTCTTTTATTATATAATAAAATCATCTATAAATAATAATAAAATATCAAGTCAATATCTATTGATTATTTTTTGAATCTATTGAGATATAACTTGAATTGGTATTTACAAATAGAATTACAATGAATTCATAATGACCAGACCACATAAAAATTGTTATTGTTTTTATATATTCCATCTTGATCGGAAGAATATGATATCCCAATCAATCATCAATCTTGAAAAAATATAGTTCCTATTGTAATTTTTCTCATAGATCATCTATATATTGTAGGTGATATTTTTTGTAAACAGTAATCTTGTTATGTTCCCAAAAAATGAAAATATGCATTGAAACATATTTATTCTTAACAAAAAAATAGATTATGCACATGATGAATCACTTTGATGAATGAATCCACCATCTATATTATCCAATATTTTATTTTTCAATTCCCACAACTCAATTGGGTACATATATATAGTGTATTTGAAATAGTTATCGTATTGGTTATGAGTACTATTGAAAATATTCCATGAAAATTTATGGAAAACCTAGAATATCATTTGAAACCCATTAGCATATACCAGAACAATGGGAACATTTTGAACTTTATGTTTCCCCCCACTATTTAGGAAATATATCCCACGTTAATTATTAACGAATCCTAAATCAAGGATTTAATTACCATAGTGTGTCCAGGTTTATCCTCATACTAATAGATGATTAAAGGTTTGTCTCAAATTTTATACATGACTTATATTCCTGAAAATTGATAGGGGATCTATACCATGGTATCCAATCTGTACCCAAAATTAAATCAAATTCAATAAAAGGAAACATATTTTTATTCACAAAAGGAACCATCTCACACACTTCTATCATATCAAAGTTACAGATTTGAGATGTGGTTATACTAAAATTTGTATTTTCACCACTAACTCAATATCATATCACCAAGGTTGTGATTTGAAAAACATAGAATGTTTTAGATATAAAATATATGTTAAAATAAAAATCAAATAAAAAAATTCAAATCTAGTGTGAATAATAAATGTACCTTTCATGAAATCTCTAAGAACATCAACTTTGGCTTTATTAATTTTATAAGATTGAACTTATCACCTTGTCTTGTTTTGTGGTCAATTACCCTGATGTTTGGGGAATGGATTATCTCATACCCTTATAATATTGGTCAAAATGATCTTTTTATTTTCCCTTGTAGTAAAATATTTTTTCCTTTTCGTAATTTACTAAGGGGTTTCCTTTCACATGTATCACATGTTGAACAATTATTCTTCCCATTCTTCCCCTTATCCATTTTTTCTCTAGTGTCCTCTTCTTCCATATAATTGTTTTGAATCAATGAGACAAAAATAATTTATTCTTTTTCAAGATATAATATGATACTAAATATTCCTATGATGAGAATGTTGGGAGACTATTTATTTTTGAAGGATTTGATTGAACCCATCAATGAAATGGCAAATCTTACTCTCTGAACTATGTACATAGTCTAAGATATACCTATCTAACCATATAAGGTTATCTCCATAAATAGAAATATTACTATGATTTTTTTTCATAGACTCAAGTATTATCTCTCTATATTCAATAAATGATCATGTGGAATGTATTTTTCCAAACAAGTACATAAATTTCCTTACATCCTTTCATACTACTTTCTCCTAATACTTATTATTTAAATTATTGATAATCATTTATTTCCATCCCCTAAGAGATGATAAACATCAATTAAAATATAATACATTTCCTTATATCCCAATGTATGAAATTTTTACTCCATGGAGCTTGTCCGTTATTTAGCCACAAATATATTTTTATTCCCATTGAATGATAAATTTTTTGTGATACATAACATGGTCTAACGTTATTACACCATGATGTAGATCTACAAGAAACTCCCTACGGGAAATATTAATTTTCATAACCTAATTCATCTTCTCAAATATCGTTATAATTTATTTAGTTCCATCTATATATCCAACTCTAAATTTATTATCTTTCACCAGAGGGAAATACATATATGGATTACATGCATTGATATATTTTTTATTCCATTCACTAGGAACAATTTATAAACATTTTCACACAATATATTAGATCATAATATTATGGATTGTAATTTAACATTTGAAACAATTTAAAAAGTAAATAGAAATTTAAAATTTATGCAGTACTAATCACAAAATAATTAGATTAGATTAATTGGGAATATTCTATAGTTTCCTTATAAGGTCAATTTATATAATCAATGCTGGTTTAAATCAAGTTCATAAGGTTTCTACTGAACATAATCTGATAAAAACAATAAAGACCCCAAATGTTTTATCCGAGAGACGGTGTCTACTTTATAAAATTGGTACTTAAAAGAAGATCAATATCCTAATAGACTTAATATTTTATTAATTTTGGTAACCAAGATATATAAATTAATCCAAAATTACATTAGAAATAATAATACAAACATAATATTTTAATTGGAAGCATCCTTATAACCTATTTTATATCACTGTATATTAATCATAAACCATTTTTAGCATATTGCGGAATGGTTTCAAAAGAAAGGTAGAGTTCCAATGCCCAATTAGGTAATTAATGTAGTAGAAGATAAATAATGAATTAATAAAAGGGATGGAATAAATAATTATCAAATAATTCAAAATTAAATACCACATGGTTTTGAAACATAGCACTATATAGAAAAACAAATTAAATAAACCCATTTATTTCAAAAAATAGTTTTATAATGATTGAATGCATAATGTCAGACACCTAAACATATAATTGATGCCCTTTACCAAGAAATATCAAAATAAAATCAAGGCCTCATGCCAATATATCTAAATAAATGGATACGACCCAATCCAATTTCCAAATAATTTTTTTCATAAGTCCAAAAAATTCAATGATATTCTATGTAATTTGGATCCCCACCCATCACATAATAAGTCCAATGCATTAACCATATGAATAAAAAAATAAAATAATCAGAATTACTTAGTAATTAATAACTTATTGTGTTGAATGAACATTCATATAACAAATCAACTTAGATAACCTCTCAATACTTATTCCCAACCTGATCTTCCATTTACCCTAAGGGAATTCCCCATCCCCAATGGATGGTAACTAGCACCTGGGTATAAAACAACAACATAGGGGAATGATTTATCCCAACATTAATTGAATAATATATGAAATATATAATCAAAATAGGAATATATAATATGATATATAAATATATTCTATAATAGATAAAAAACAAAATTGATATAACCTAAAAGGTAGCAACAGTAATATCCAAGAGACAAATCCAATAACAAAGGAGGGAAAATAAAGATAGCTACTAAAAGTGCTCTATGTTATAGTATGGGTAATCTCACACCATCACACCACAATCTACCAAAACCCCAACTAATCGAAAACCTAACAACTTCACTACAGGGCCATTCCATTACCAACATTGAAATACTTAACCAGGTATATATAGCATCAAATGGGTGAACATGGTGTGATTTAATTTGATAAATATGGTCTCACCCAAATGTTTTATAATAATTCTCTTTATAATAATACAAGTATGATCATTTTTAATGAAAATAAGGAATAAAAATAGTTTTATAGTTTTTATATCAAAATCCTGAAAACAGAGTTTAATTTACCATTTATTTAATTACCATATAATGTATGTAAATCAGATAAAAATCGTTTCACTTATATATAACATAATAGATATGTCAGATCTAATCTAATCATATATCACATGTTATATAAAATCTATTGTAGTGCATGATAGAACAATTCTAGACAAAATAGGCCAAAAATGACCAAAATAACATGTATCATCATGACAAGGATCACCCAAGGTCATGATATTTAAGAAACTCATTCCCAAAAATGATAATCATATACCTTTGAAGACACTAGACATATTCATTGAGTATAGAGAGAATAGGAACACCAGATAATGTGAAATTCCAAACAAGACTTACAAGTCCCTAGAATAAAAACCCTAGGGAGAAGAGGATATCCACATGATAAAACCCCCCAATAGTGGAACATTCCTATTACTGGACCTTCCAACTAAGTACCTAAGGCTTATTATATTATTTATTTTCCAAAATAATTCATAAAACCATTTTCATTAATCCATTCTTTGAAAACCATCTCACAAACTGTTCACAACGTTTTGAATAGCATTGTTCCATTTATAAAAACAAGGGTAAAGCCATATTTTATAAAAACCATTTCAATACCCACATATTAAATCAATAAATCATTTAATTTCATTAATAAAATAACCAAATAAATTATGTTAAAAAATAGTGGATAGAGATGGAAAAAACTAACACAAACATCAGGTCACACAAACCCGTAATGGAATCTACAGAAAAAAGAATAACAAATAATGACAAAAAAGGACCAAGAACCAATACAAAAATATAAAAAAAGATTCAGTATAACTAGAGGGTTGGTAGAGAATAAGAAACTACACATATAACAATAATACAATCCTGTCACACCATGAATAACAAATAATTGGTCCCTAAAAAAAATCAAACAACTTATCTAGAGAGAGTGATTACAAATGAACAACAAGCGTCAAAATATCCAATTGAACAATGTAACGACTCTAATGTGATCATATAAAATAAACATGTAGAAATTATTGTATTACCATGATAGATACTGTTCATAACCTTAATGATCAAATGACGAACTAATCCTCCACAATGGTGCAGAGGTCCAAAATGTTATCTTAGAGAGACCCTATGCTGAGAGACAAAGAGAATGATAGAGAATGAAAACATAATCACTTATGTAGTTCCCGAAATACTAACTCATTTTATTTATATATTTTGTAACACATTTATGCATCATCTAATCTATGGTGTTTGGATATAGTGAAAAACCGATCACAATTTTATTAGAAACATTATTTTTAACATTACATGGTGTGTAACCTATGAACAACATGTACTCCCTTCATGCATTGTAATAGGCTCACAACATCTTATTGGTGAGTAATACACATGATGTTTTCTAATTACAAAACAATTAAACTACAAAAATCCAATGACAATAGTAGAAACTAATGAAAAACATCGTCTAACATGGGCATCCTCTGAACTCGGGGAGAACCCCATAAAACAAATACATGTTTATAACTAGATTAAATTATTTCTCAAAATATATATCCATTATCTTTAGGTCAATTTTCTAAAAAAAATCTCTATCATAGGGAGTCTGATGATTATCCAAATTATAAATGAAAACAATTATATAAAATTAAATTATGTTAAATAAGGTAATAGAATCTTATAAACTCTTCACCATAAGACATTCCATCCAGTGGAAGTCATGTAGAAGAATAAATTATAGTAAAGAGATGAGGTCAATGCTCCATAATTAACGAATCACCCTCTAATGTATGATGAGAAACTAATTTATGCCAAAATAACACTCAACCCAATAAAAATTACATCCCATAAAAAAAAATTCACTTGAGACTCAATGATCTCTACTGGATTCTCAAAAATAGATATATCCCCCTCTATCTCAATTTCTTCCTAAAATAAAACATGACCAGGAATAGGAGGGTCTATTTATAGAAATTATATGTAGAGAACATCATGAATTCCCATTAAATAAACTAGAAATTATATCTAATATGAAACCTTCCCAAGCTGTTTAGTGGCCTCAAATATTGCAACATATCTCAAATCTACATTTTCTCTATTTCGCAAGAAGATGTTCACCCAACCAAGGTTAGACATTCATGAAAGCGTTGTCACCTATGAAAACATAAAATTAAAACATCACAGATCTGCATAAGATTTATTTTATCACTAAACATTAACAAGATGCTAACATATATCTTGAATCCTTATAGATGTCTACTGATCCAAACTCATTCCAACCCATGAATCTTCGACCACCTATTTGAAACAAAGAGGTGATATACATGGGTGACCATTCAATACATTGAAAGGAGCCAATATGATTAATGATTTATAATTATTGTTATAAGAAAAATCACCCATTAGCAATAGGATATCTCTAGATATAATAAAATCTATGAAATATTGATGTGAAATATATTTCAGTATTTTAATAGAATGTTTTTTCTGAAAATATCTCAATGGATAGTAAGTTGTACTCAACATAACCTGATTCCACTTCACCTCAAAGAGAATACTATATTATCTTGACATAAAACAGTGATCTCTTTATAAAAAATGGTATAAGGAAACCCATATAACCACACAATAACATTTACGTTATTCTTACATAGATCATAATCTTTTTCAGTGTGTTTGATTGGAATGAATTGACATAACATTGTCAACCAACCATTCTAAAACTATGTATTATTTGTTTCTTATATAATATATGTCTATCCAACAAAAAAATCCATTGATTCCTTGTCCCATTTCCAAACTAGCACATGAAGATGCTAGAGAATGATATAAGGATTCATTTTATCATCATATATCTATTGGAAATTGTAACATAGAGAAAAATAATCAATAATGTCACCCCTCAAACGTATACAAAAAAATAATCAACTCCTGTCATAATACAACTTCTTAGTTCCTAGATGAATGTCCCATGAAGAACTATGAAAACTAAAAAATTAAGATCCTTATTAATGTTTTGGTAAAAAAACAATCTCTAAAACTCATAATACTTTTGGAATAGAGACACCAACTAAAAACAGTATCGTCAACTTATAGAGTTTGTTAAATTCATCTGAACTTGACATCATGCTCCTAAATCTGTAGAATAGAATCAAGGAGAGATAATGATAAATAATCAGTTTCTATAACCATAATTGAAAAATAAACCTGAGAATCTTGATATAACTGAGTAAAAATCCCATTAAGGTTTGACCTTTTCTTCTATTCCAAAATAGCCTATAATGGAATTTTCCTGATAAGAGATTCTACGACAATATTCCCATTCGTGAAGATGTATGAAATGACGAAGTTAAACATCTGAAGGTATTATTATCATAGACTCTATCCAGGATTTAAGGGTTCCTAAGAAAATATAGTTCCCAAACAATTATAGTCAAAAAAGAATGTGAATCTTTTTCCAAAAATGATAATGATTCCAAAATTTAAACACATGCTTAACTGAGACAATATTTAAATCAAGATTGGGGTGATTCTTATCATGTAGTTTAATCTGAATAAAGATATACGCTACCATATGATCACCATTCATGAAAACACAACAAAAAATATCCCCAAAAGCGACATAGAAGACCACACACCACATACCCGCCTCATGTAAGATAAAAATAAGTGACGATGTCAGAATTCATTTCATCTCAATGATAGAAGAATGAAACTATTCATACCATGTGAATTTCTACCCTTTGCTTGTAAGACTGGTCCACCGTTACACCAACTTCAAGAAATCATTTATGAACAATCAGTAGAATATATACAGACCAAGGAATCATAAAATATCAAATACATTCCATTGTTCTTCACATGAAGAAAAAACATTTAACTTATTAGTATCAAAATAGAATCTATCCTAAAAATTATGTTCTTGAATAAAATCACTTATTGAATCATGTAATTTAATTTCAAAATCATTCCATACAAATAGTGGCTGCACATAATTTCCAAAAAACAATTAAATTGTTCTTGGGATAACACTCGAATCCTGAATGAACCAAAAAATATTCAATGGGCACTACAAAAAATTTCTTGAGTCATTTAGGGAATATCATAAACATTAAAACCATAAAACTAAAAAATAATTTGATAGAAAAAATTACATTAGAAGATATATATAATGGATATACCTTATCAAATAAGCTTCCTTTAGTATATCACATTCATAAACTCTAACAGGATGATATCATAACCGACGATCAATCTTCAAAACCTACTTTCCACTATTTTACATATCAAATAGACCATCCATATGAGGAAGTGGATATATAATATTTATTATTATTTAGTTTAATATCTGATAATCCGCACAGAAATGGAGTTAATCATCTACCTTTATTCAAAAGTGTACTAGGGTTGTGCAAGGAATGAATGTAAAGAGAAAAAAACCTTTTCCATAACTTCTTACAACTAAATCTTATGTACTTTTAGATCCATTGGTTCCATAAGATAAGAATATCTACAAATCGGTTGAGTACCAAGGACTATTTGAATAATAAACTCTATCATTCTATGGAAGAATCCTGAAGAAATAAACTTTGTCAATTCTAGTAAAATAATGAATAATGATGGAAATATCAACAATATAAGAAACATAATAGTACATAACTACTATTTAAGACAATAAACACATGAGATCTGAACAGGAAGGTCCTTTATTATCATAACTCAGATCCCACTCTACCAGAAACACTTTTGCGACCTCGTAGGTTGTGAGAAACAAGATGTGAAAATGATAACAACCAACCCTAGCATGATAATCAATAATCCAATCTATCCAAACAATGAAATCAGACAAATTAAAATAAAAAACTAGAAAAACTTATACATACTTCTCATCGACTACTAATATCACAAAATATGATATAAGAAACTGCTTCCCTTTACTCCTACTATTAGTTTTCACTATCTCTGTAAAAAATGACATGAGAAACATTATTGGGTTACAAATATATATAAAATAACCAGATATAAATGAGTGTGATGCACCAAAATCAAATAATGAAATTTATACTTAAATTTCAATAAATATAGAACCTCTTAAATCATAAAACCCACATTACCTCCTCTAAAAACTCAACTACTCTAGGAAGGTTCTTCACCCCTCAGGAATTTGGTTAGATCCCAATATTCTTGAAAATATATGACTGTTTTTTTGTGGCCTATAGGGATGAATTTCCCTGAACACATATATCTTTTGAAATATCCTAATATAAATTGTTCATGTGAAAAAAACATCCAGTACTATTGCTCATCTTTTTAGGTGTAGGAAAGAAACATCATGTGGGTCTATCCTTGGCACATTGATAAGCCATCATGGGAACACTACTAGATGTAATTGGTGGAACTCAAGAGGTTTAAAACCAAGAAACATCTCCAAAACTTTTATAATGACCATTCAACTCCCCCTTTATCCTTGATGCGCCACTAGATCCACTACTAGGTGGAATATAATGACTATAATATCCATTAATGATTTGTATAATCATCTCTTCTAGGATATCCTTATACATTATATCTCTTTCGGTCTAAAAATATAAATAAATACCTATGATCTTATATCTAATCTCAAAATCTATAGTTGCATCTATGCATTCAACTTTTCATTCTTTGGAACCTACGGTGAGAAATGAACCAGCTTAATAAACTGACTGGTGTAACCCAACACTAAATAATATCCCTAATGTAGAGAGAGTATATCTGGATACATATCCAGCATCAGTGAATCTGAAAAAATGGATAAAACCCCTCCAATCCAAAAACAAATTCCTATCCTCCTAAACCTTATAATTCCACCATTGCATGTGGGGACCATCAAGGTTAAATTCCACACACATCACCTTGATAATCCCTAGTGTAAATAGAAAGTAAAAAAAACTCATAAAATTTGTCAATATAGTAATCCACCTCTTGGGGTTAGTTCATACATTTAACGGATTGTGGCTTATCTATAATGAACTCCCACGATCAATATTTTTTTCCATGATCTTCTTTTTGTACGTTAAAAACTATGATATGAACTTTTTGAATGCTTTAATAACAAAATGAATAGACCACTTGGTTGCCTCAGTAAAATTATGATCAAATGGTGGATTAAACTATATACCATTGGTTGTACCCTCTAGTGGAACTCACAGAACCCATATCGAAGGAATACCTTTACACACTAAAATATATGAATAATCAGACACATAATAATCTACGTTCAAACCAGAAAACCCATAAAAAGAAACTAATATTAGGATTGAAACTCAAAACATGAGACGCACAATTCAACATGCCATGAATACATAAGTATCTTTATGTAATGGGATGTCCTTGAACTCACCACAACCACCAAACAAGCCCTAATAATCCAATCTCTAGACTATCAAACATCTCACGATATGAAATCCTTTGAAAAAAATCCCTAAATTGGGTGTTTGATATCACATTCTAACAAACCAAAAAAGATAACCTCTCAATATTTGGATCTGACCTAATCTGAAACATTCCTCAAAGGTGATCCCCATCCATATGGGATGGTGAGTATCTAATGGGAATCAAAAAGAAACATGATGATTTTATTTATAAAAAAATAAAGATAAAAAATATAACATATATACACATAATAAAATGAAATAATATAATATATAAACATATGACATAATTGATAAATTATAACAGAAGTGATAAAACATTAAAAGTAGCAACAACAATATCCAAGTGGAAATCCCAACTAGAAAGGACTAAAAAGAAACACATCTACTCTAGCAACTCCATGTGATATAGTCCGAAAACACCCACCATCTCACCACCAGGTACCAAAAACCTAATTTATAAAAAACCACACCACCTAACTATAATGCCATTTATTTCCTTGAAATGAAATAAAAAATAAGTTCTACCCACCATTGAAGGGGTACACAGGGTGTGAGATAATAGGATTAACCGGGTCTCACCTAGGTGTTCTATAACTAGTCTCGGTATATTATTTGATGCATTCATTACATTAATGAAAATATGACATGATTTTAGTTTATGATTTTTTATATCAATGGAATAGAAAAATAAATTAATTTAAAATTTATCTATATTTCAAAATAATGAAGGCAATGTAGTTTCAAATTATTTTATATACATGTAACAAAATCGATATATCAATTAAAAGTAAATAATTTATCCCATCTCATATCAAATCCATGATATTATAGGATAAAATATTATAATCCAAAAGTATCCCAAATCATTTAAAAACATAGGTAACATCACTCCATGGATCAGTCTATGTCATGATAGATAGGACACTCCTAAGTAACATAGATAGTCATGTACTCAACACCCCACCAGATATATGAAAAATTTATATATATCATAACAACACCCTAGAAAAGGAACCACCCAATAGGTTTGACAAGTCCTTAGAATAATAAGCCTAGGGAGGAGTGGAAATTCCTCTTAGGAAACACCTGATAGTGGATGAATCAAATTACTACACATTCTACCTCATTACCTAATCCTTCCCATATTCTATATTGGAGTAACAAATTCATCAAACTACTTTCATAAAACCATGATTGTAAAACCATCTCATAATGAATTTCACAATGCTTTAAAAAACAATTTTTCATTTACCAGAACTAGGGAATCAAAATTTTATAAAAAAACATCTCCATACACACAAATATAATCAATAAATCAAGCCATTTAATTTATAAATAAATTTTAAAATTATTATAGAAATTAGTTTCACAATCACGGGCTTGATATGGAACCATCAACCTCAGTACTAGGGCTAAACATGGCCCCAACTTAATCAAACAATAAGGGATCACACACAAAGATAATAGAGCACCTAGAACCAATCCACACATCTCAATATAGATTCAATTTAACAAAAATGGTCATTGATGATGGGTAAACAACACATACCTCAAGAACAAACTTCTTCTGCATGACAGCGAATAATGAATCCCCCCCACCCCCCATAACACGATCTCCCAATGTATCTAGAAATAAAAAAATAACAATCAACACCACATTTCAATATATTCAATAACACAACCCACTAGTGCTACCATGGTTAATGTAATAAAATAAGTAAAAATTATATTCTTATATGGGGATACATAGTTCACATATATATTGAACAATGCTAAAATAATTCATTCAAAAGGATCCTAGGTCCTAAAAATATCATGGGAGATATCCTAGGTTGAGATAAAAATAACATGTAGAAGAATCAATGTATGATTAGTTTTTCATTTCAATTAATCCAAAACTCCGAAAATTTACATAGTGTGTAACCCATTTATAAATTTATTAATTCATGAAGTCTGAATAAATTGAAATATCCATCATACTTTTATTAAAAACTAGATTTTAAAAATTACATAGTGTGTAACCTATACACAATATGTACTTCCTTCATGAATTTTACTTGGATAAAGTCATCTTATAGGGAAAAAATATACATTTTGTATTCGAATTACATGAAATTTTAATTTTTAGTAGACTACGAAAAAATAACAAACAAAAAAAATGGTCAACCAACTCTTTTATACTCTAAACTCACTGAGAAACCTACAAATCCATTAAAAATTTATAAACATACTCAATTAATTAAAAAATATACATCCCTGATATTTATGTATTTTTTTCTCATCAAATATCTTCCATCCTTAATAGTCCAATATCACTACCAATTATTGATTAAAATAACAAAATAGAAGGTAATTACATGAAAGTCAGTTTTCAGGATGTTACAAATCATAAAGAATATCAATACATTACCTATTCGAATATGTCATAAGAAATGAAAAGAAATATGGTTGATGGTATCATATGATTATATCCTTATTAATTCATAATATACAAAAAAAGGATGTGACATATATGAAAATACTTCCAAATGGTCATTGGAATTGTTTTTTTGTAAAAATACATTTTTCACTACAAAAATACTTATTTATAATAAATAAAATAAATAAATATTACGGAAAGAATTTTAATTTTAAGATAACATAATAAAACGTTATATAAGATTAAAATAAATTATCTATCATGATGAAATGAAGTTACATTCATGTCATATACGTTAAAAACATAACATTCATTCTTTTCTAAAACTGCCCGAAATACACAATTAGAAAAGAAACAAGATGATTTCTTTTTAATATTTTGAAATTTTATAAATAAAATTGGATAAATGCATCATATTTTTTTTGTATAATGTTAAAGATAAAATTATGTTTGTTTTTGCTAAATATTGACATAGAAGGGAATAATTCCCCACCGATTAAAAAAAAGAATGTTTTTGCATAAAAAAATATATCAATATCATGAGTACATAAAGAGATGAAATGAAATAAAAACTATTAATTAATAGAAATAAACCTAATATAAGAAAATATATTGGTTTATATATATATAAATATAATATAATTTTGGATAATGGAGACTTAAACAAAAAAAATTGTGAATAAAGATGAGATTGTGAAACAAATCATTACACCATTAATAAATTTGGAATCACAACCCCATGAAATAAATAACATAACATGATTTATTAAATAAAATTAATTTAAATATATAAATACTATAACATATGAAATGGTTAATAGATACACCATATTAAAGAATATAGTTGTATATTATATCATACGTCCCAAAGAAGACAATTTGACATGAAGACTCATTCCCTCATGTTCGACTTACATCATATTTGTTTGAACTCTTATATAATAAATATAAATTTATTATACATTAATTAATTAGCCTTATTGTTTTCTTTAATTAAATATTCTATTTATTATAATCTTTCATCACCTATATATTTACAATACATTATTAAAATCACTATTTTCGGTGATAACATATACATTTTTCATGAATGGTTTGGTTTGGTAATTTTAGTCCTATTAACATTATTAGGGTTCCATAACATAAGTAATTGTATCTGATATATAAATATCATATATATTCAATATATATTTATTTAGAGTAATCCAAAATAGGTAGAGATAAAAAAATTATACTGTTCATAGATATGGTTGTCTGTACATACCCATGAATGTTGTTTTCACATTTTGATGGATGGAACAAAAGAAAGATAAATAATAAATCACATTTACAACATAATTATATTAATATTTATATCATATATGTTCATTTAAAAAATCCTTTTTACTATTCATATAAAATAGAAATGAAAAATGGATCCCAACATTTTATGGTGGTGGTAGTCCAACATTATGCAAGAGTGATGTTATAATTTTCCATTGGATAGTACAGTATGATTTTATATATATAATATTTTAATTTAAAATATTAATAATTTCATAAATATATTATATGAACAATAAACCAATAATAATAATCATAAAAAATATTGTGATGAAAATAAATCATATCCCTACTTGGACACGTTAATCTACACATATACACTAGCAATACAATCACATTAAATTTTATTAATAAGTGGTGGATAATTGTTTTTCAATAATAATAATAATAATTCATAATATTTTATCTAAATAATTTATTAATTTCTCATTAATTAACTTTATTTAGTAGAGGTAAAATAATTAATAAATTTTAAGAGGCAGAGTAAGATGACTACCCCTTCTTCAGTAGACCTCTATTAGAAACTTGATTATGCAAATGTGGCTAGGTAGTTTTAGGAGACCAAAAACTCTAAAATGTGTATAATAGTTTCTATAGAATAACTATGAAGGGATTCTTCAATACAGGTTTTTAGTGAGATGTAAATAAACAAAGAAATTAGTGTCATTTTTAAAGGATAGAAAGGTAACACTTCAAACTATCATAATGATTAAAATATATCTAAGTTATTCACAAGAAAAATGATATAAATTGGAAATATATTGCAATATTAAGAATTAAATAGATCAAATGTAATCGACTAATAAAATATATACATTTTTATTATGTTTTTTACCTTATAATTTGGATTAATAATATAGTTATCATTCTTTAAGGTTTACTATGATAAAATATTTTCATTATTAAAGGAATATTATTTTAATTATAAGTTCTCAATTGAAACATAAATTTAATAGGATTGAAATTATTTAACATACAATTATATCTGTTTCCTATTTCATGATATTAAAAATCATTACATAATTTATTAAAATATTATTTTCAAAGACAATCAAAATTTGAGTTTTTACAATGTTTATCTACACTGATTTCAAATACATAAAAAACATTGTAATTTGAATAGAAAACTTTAAAAAATCCATAATAAGTTTTATTTATCTACAAAATTCATGGATGATAATAAATCCCATAAAATTAGTTAATTTTAATGTTTTTAATTTCATTTATTATAGTGTTCAATTAATTGAATAAATATCATGTTAGCATTGGATATGAAATTAAATTAGTTATATAATTACTAATAATTTTATGTAAATTACCAAAATGAAAATAAATTTATTATGATGTAAATAAAAAACAAAATTTATTCACTATTTTATTTTTTCCAAAATCTATCAAAAAATATATATTTTAAAGCAAGAGATTCATATGTTTTTCTCTGAATTAAAAAATTTATTGGTCATTTTCATGGACATGTGTCCCTTAAAAATTTAAATTTGTAGCCTAATTTTATATGGCTATAATTCCAATCATATAATTCGAATTTGGATCCAAAATGGGGAATATAACACTTAGTTTCAACCTAGATTAACTCGATTACCTTTTACAAAGATGGAAAATTTAACCTTAATTACTATTACTAAGGCCTAAAAAAGAAAACTATTATGAAAATTTGAACATACAGATTCCATAAATGAAATAAATTTTATCATTTTCAACACTTATAACTACGAAAAAATTAATTTTATAATAGAGCGCAAACTACGATGAAATCCATTTGTTTGAAAAGTACTTTTTAGGAATAAAAATAGATTTTATCCTATTTCATGCATAAAGAAAACATTACAAGAATGAAAGAATATTAACTAAATAAAAAATATATTTTATTAAAATCATTGTCAAATAGTGATATAATAAATTTAATAAGATAAAATCACATTGCAGGCATAAAAATGGTTTCTTTCGAAAAACCATTCATTGGGTTTTAAATATTTTTACATTAATTTCCAATCAATAGATAATCATGGAATTTTATTATACATAAAATTGTTATAATTTATTTACTTTTACACATACCTAAAAATTTAGAAGTTTTGTTATAATGATATATTATAATATGGTTTATTTATACTCAAGTATGCGTGTATCACATGCTATCAAAGAAATTATATTTATTTAAAAAGAAATATTTCATAAAATCTCAAGGTGTTTCAACCACACATCATAAGTTGTCATTAAGTTCGTTAAGAGTGTTTTATTTGATTCTTCTGAACTAATATAAATCTCGGTTCTCTATTTAATTATTATTGTTATTAAAATATTAATTTTATATACCTCTTTCAATGAATGTTTTATGAATTCTTAATTTACATTCTTATTTCAAAAGATGCAATTCACCCCTATTGTGTAGTTCCATAAACCCAAAGGGACCGATCACAATTACTCATTCTTGAAAGTTTGATATGGTTATTTTACATTATAATAGTCAAAAGGATTTTGGATGAAAAATTATTAAAAGTGTTAACTACTAAAAAACTAAGTATAAATAGTGATATCCTTTATCAGTGTTAACTGAAAAGATTGGATAAAATTACCCATTTTTTGCGGTAAACAAATCATTGATAAATTTTCAATTTATCTGCAATTTTATCAGAACTAATAAATATAGGCCATTATCAATTTTTAGCGAATATAGAAGTATCTGTTTATCTTTACATTTTATAGAACTCATAAAGGTTATTATTATGAGTGTTAAAAAGTACCGCTAAAATCTATATTTATAAATGAAATATTTCATTAAAAGTTAAATATAAATTTAATAATTTATTTATATTGATAAAATAAAATATATTTATCTAAATTACATTAATATAAAAATAATATACATTATCACATTATATATAAGACATTTGTTTAAAATGAAAAAAAATATACATTATTTAAAAATTAATTTAATACAAAAATATATATTGATATATATATTTTGATATATATATATATACTATGTATAATTTATATTTTCTGAATTAATATATTAAAAATAATATTTATTTTTCATATATTTAGTGAAATAATATTTATAATTTAATTAGAAATTAATATTAATTTAAAATAATTACAAATTAGTATTAAAATAAATTTGATAACCTTTTATTTTCTCATAGTCATTTATGTTTTTATTTTTACAAAATTTGAAATAATAAATATTTAATTATTAACTAAAATGTAGCTTAATATGTTACACTTAATATGCCATATAATAATTTCACATGTATATCTATGAACTTATGTCAATTTTATAGAGATAAACAGATAGAACAATTAGACCTTGTTAATATTCTCAATTTCAATTTCAATTTATTAATATATAATTTTTAATATTGTAATATTTTAATTATAAATTTTTTTTTATGTTTTTATATTTAATATATACTTTATATTTATTTTTAATTAACATATAGATATATATATAATTTATCGTTTTTTAATTTTTCATTGTTTATTATTTATCTAATTAAAATCATTTTAAATGATTACTAATATTTACTTATTGATATTTAATATGTTTTTAATTCAGTTGTAGTTTACATTTTTAATAAGTGTATTTATTTTCATTTAGACAAATATTTTTTAAAAAATTATATAATTAATAACACTAAAATAACATTAATATATTTTCTATTTATTCATATTTTTAGATAATTTCACCCATTCTGAACATTTTTTTATTTATTCAATCATAATTTTATGCATTTTTTTTGTTTTTTCTTAAATACTCATTTTAAATATTTATTTGGTTTCATATTTTTATAATTTAGTCATTTTCAGTGAATTTATACATAATATTTTATTAATATTTTTAATATTTTTAATATTGAATATATATATATATATATCATTAAATTTAATATTTCCATAAATGGTATTTATGTAATAAAAAATATGTGATTATTTTAAAGAGGTCATGTATTTAGAGAAAAGTGGGTAAGAAATTAAAAACAATATTAACTTTTATTATTCACTAATTAGTGTCGTGTAATGGATATTTAATAAAATTTCATTTGTTTCTTAAAATTAACACAAATTAATATTGTGTTATATTAATTTCTCACACACATATTTGTAATTACTAAAATTTTAATTATAAATAACCACACATATTTAATAGTTCTGTAAGTGAATTTATTTTTTATTTTTCGTATTATTTTAATTACTAACATCATATATTTAAAAATTATTATTTTTTTCATAGATAAATTTTATTTCTATTTTAAAATATTATTACATTAATACTATTAGTTACATTAATTATTTTTACATTTTTCATTTTTAATATTATTCATGCATTGATAATCATAATTATTTTTAATATTTCTTCAATTTATGAATTTTCAATTTTTTATTTTTTAATATTTTTCTCATTTTAACAATTTTTAAGATTTATGTATAATAGTTTATTTATTAGCATTTAATGTTTTTAAAAATATTTTAATTTATATTTTAATATGTAATTTTTTTTTAAAATGTTTTCATTTTCATTGTTTTTTAAAAATCTAAATAATTAATAAGACGTGTTTATTGTATTAATATTTTGGAAATATATATATTTAAAAATTATTATATATCACTATTTTCAACATTAATTCAATTAATTTTATTTACCATTATTTATTTACTGAAAATAATAAATATTATTTTCTAATTTATTCATTTTTAATATTTATACATTTCAAATTTTTTTCATTTATACATTTATAACATTTATATATATATATATTAATTAATGGAAATTTAATTTTCTTTATATGGTTTCAATTAACATAATTAATATTAAATCATCTTCGTTTTTTCGTAAAAAACATCTATATAAATAATGAAACAAATTAAATTTTTTATATGTTTGAATGTTATTGATTTTTAGTTATTAAATTCCCCACATTGAAAACATTCATATATCTAAAATTATTTTTTAATTAATAATATATGAACTATTTATTTTTATAAATTTTTACATTTTTAATATATTTTAATTTACTATTTTTATATTAATTGTATATATATTATAAATGAATTAAAAAAAAGATGACAAGTGTAACGACCCGAAATTTTGAATAAATTGTGTTTCCTAACTTTTGTGTAATTTTATTTTGTACTCAACAAAACTATTTCATTTAATAAAATAAGTATAATTAAAATAAGACCGTTGGGTTTCGACGGTTATATGATCGTTGGTCAATAAGACCGTGGGAAACAAAATGTTGCGATTATTATCTATAAATATAAGTGATCTTGATTAATTAATATAGAAAGAATATTCAATGGCCCCATCCAGTAGTCTCGGGCTGATCGAAGCCCATCTAACGGAACTCGAGAAGGAGGTAACACCTTTGGGCTTTGCTCTGGACTAAACCCAAGATGAAATTCATCGTGTGAAGCTGGAACGAAATCGCCTTCGCAAGAAGTTCATGTTGATAGAAATCACTTCTCAGGAAATGCTGGTTGTTCCGCCCCAAGATTCTATCACCCTAGCACACCTTACTCTTAGGTCATATTCTAGTGATATAAGGGGTTATGCAACGAGACCGTAACTACATTGTGTAATCCTTTGATTTAAATAAAAATTTTGATTTATTATTATTATAATGTTTGGAAATTTTCAAATGTCCGGATAAATATAGTATGCATATTATTGATGAATTTTAGAAAATGGATATTTTTAAAATATTTATCTGTACCTTAAATAATTAAAAATGTGTAATGATTTTAAAAAAAGGTCTTCTACAGTTGTGTTCAGTATGAAATTTAGAGTCTATTAAGATCAACTTAATTATTGATGAATATTAAATTATTAATAGTGATTGTACGCTTAGGATTAGTAATGTGACCAAATGTATTAGTAATCTCAATTAAATAAAGTATTAATATAATTTAGGCACCGTTATTAAGTAATGTGATTTAATAAAATAGGTAAATAACTGTTTCAGAAATTATTGGTTAAGTATTAGTTTTTTCAGGTGAATAGTGTTTTTAATTTAAAAATTAAATTAAAATTATTTAGAAAATTATTTTCATAAGATGGATTTCATTTTTCAGATCAGAGCATCTATATTTGGTTATGGTGAAATCTTGGGTTTTTCTGAGAAAGTTGAATTTTCGGTGAATAGTGAAAATACAATTTTTGAGTTTTGGGTGTTTAATGAAATCATTAAGGATGTATTAATTATTCAATAATTCTGGTAGAATTATTAATAGTAATATATGGTATGAGGTGTCCCAATTGGTCAATACTATGGGAAAATTCCATGGGCAAGCCCATGGTTTTTCCAATACCACCGATGAGGGGTCACTTGGCAATTAATGCCTTGTCCCCTCACTTCTCCTCTAAATACAAAGCATTTCCTTCATTATTTTTATTACCAAATACTCCCCGACGAATTTATGGTCTCTTTACCTCCCATGGAGTCCTCCCAAGGTTCCCTCAAGCCTCCCAAGGTCCTGACCATTAAGCTTTTGAAGTTACATTTCAAGGTAAGGGATCCTACCTCTCTCTTTCTTTTCATGTACTCTCTCTTATGTCATTTCTTTTATGATCCATGTTTTATGTTGGAGGATATTATTTTAAATTCAATTTAATGTAATTTTTTTGTTCATATAATGATATACTCCCTTTTTATCTCATCATTTCATTTTCGGAATATTTAAGTGGCGCCGTCAGGCTGCTGAATTTTCGTAAGGGATTCTTTCACCCTTCTCATTTTCATAGTTCTATTTTCATGTCATATCTTTCAAGTTCCTTTTTCTTATTTTGGGGTTTGATATCTATATTCATAATACTTTCATTTTATTTTAATATTATTAGAGACCCTGTTGAATCTCATCAATTCATTTTTAAGATGTTTTAAGTTACATCATTAGGATGCTGAATTTTTGTAAGTAATTTTTTCACTCTTCCCATTTTCAAAGTTCTACTTTCATGTCAAGTCTTAAAAGTTACTTTTTTCCATTTTGGGGTATTATATCTATATTAATCATACTTTACTTTTTTTCAAAGGATGGGAGACCCTATTTAATATCATCAATACATTTTTTTTAATTTTTATGTGACGCCTTTAGGGTGCCGCATTTTTCATAAGAGAAATGATATTTTTATCTTCCCTTAAAGTTTTTCATTTCATATGGTATGTCCATAAAATTTAATTACCATGTTATTATATCCTTTATATTTGGTCCCTCTACTATTTTATGTATCATTATTAATGGGTGACCCATGACCCCTCTCTTTTCAATATTTTCTAAAACCCTGCAACATAGTCGTTTTGCTGCAGAATTTTCATCTCAAAATGTCTGTCTCTTTTTATGAAATTCATTTATTTTATTAAGTGAATACTAAAATCTCATTATTCAATAGGGGTATTCACATATATATCAAAATGTTTTATTTTAATTCTGGTATTTACATACATGAAACCCTCTTTCCTTTTCCTGTGGGTTTAAAATGACTTAAAGAACATGTCTTAAAAGAAGTTTTTAAAACGTTATGATTATGAAATGAAACCCATTTATTTTATGCTATATGGGTTATTTATGAAATGTTTGATGATTATATATGTGTATCACATGATAATAAAGACAAATTTAAGGGCTCACCATGATATCACTTCAATGCATTGGGTAATGATGTAATCTCTAGGGATTACAATTTTAACGAAACCTTGGTGAATAACCTTGGTAATTTTTTTAAATGACACCATAGGGATGGACCTTGGTGATATGTTCATGATTGTCTATGTTAAATGTTGTAGCCACATCTTCATGTTATTAAACACATTATTTTTATTAAGATATTCCTCATGATCTCTTTCTCAAGCCTTAAAGTTATTTATCATGACATTATTGATGTATCTCAAGTTCACAAGTTAAATGTTTCTCTTGTTTCCCTTACTGGGCCTTCTGCTCACCCTTTCCTTTGATGTATGCTCCCAGTTTATGACATGATGTAATGAACATAGGATGAAAAATAAAGAATCATTACAAGTGGTTTAGAAAAATGTTCTATGTTGTTCTCATGTTTTATGTTCCTGATTTCTATGAAACTAGACTTTAAAGATACTCTGTTGGTAAAATGTAATGAAATGTTATGTAATTAAAATGCGGGATGCTATAGTTGGTATCAAAGGAATTTTTAATTATTTATTGAAATTAGGATATGAAAACTTTAGTAAGAACCCCAGAGAAAAGTTTAAATATAAGAAATATTCCTGGTATTTTGGTGAGTATTGTGTAAGTGGTTTATCAAGAAAATACATCCCTGTCAGGATACGAGTAGGTAGAGGTGGCTCTGGCACATATTTATATAGGGGTAAAACCCGAAAACAACACATTGATCTAGACTCAAATGGGAACTGGTACACGATAAAGGGAATTTCCGCACTCTTGGTTATGACACTCCTAGGGGATATGTTTGGTTAATCGAATGTTTTTTATGAATCATTATGAAAGAATTATAGAAAAATATAATTTTTCTAAGCATTATGTTTTAAGAGATAAAATACTTTTTAGTTAAAAGATTCATAAATTAAATAAGTTTCTCGCAAAGGATTTATTCTTCTAGAAAATTCCTCCTCGTCTAGGAATACGTTAATGTATTTCCTGAGGAGTTACCCAGACCTTCCCCAGAGAGAGAGGTTGGGTTCTCCATTGAAGTTATACATTGATCTCATTTGATGTCAAAGACCCCCTATAGGATAGAAAATGTGGAGCTAGTAGAATAAAAGAAACAACTCCGAGATCTTTTGGAGAATGGGTTTATCTGACCAAGTGTGTCTCCTTAGGGATCACCAGTTCTCTTTGTAAAGAAGAAGGATGGATCGATGTAGCTATGCATTGTTTATAGAGAACTAAATGGGATCACAGTGAAGAAAAAATAATCTCTTCCAAGAATTGATGACCTTTTGGACCAACTTCATGGGAATAAATTATTATCTAAGATTTATCTTCATTCTAGTTATCATCAATTGAGGGTGAATAATGATGATATTCCAAAAACTTCCTTACAATCAAGATATAGGAATTTTGAGTTTGTTGTTATGCCCTTTGGATTGAAAAATGAACCTGATATTTTTATTGATAAAGAATAATTTGATTTTGGAAGTATCTATATTATTAAATGGATATACTTTTTATAGGAAAATGATTTGGTGATTAAATGATAATGATTATTCTGGACGATGTTTTCACCTTTGGAGTACTATATGCCTATGGGAAATAAAATACTACAGGATTTAAAATGACAAGGAATGGTTGAATTTTTTTTGTATAAATTTATCTATTTGTTGTGGACATATGTTGATTTGGGTTATTTCTGTAAAATGATGAATCTAACATAGATAATATATGAATTGGTTAATTAAACTTTAGCATGAGACTTTAAAAGTATTCGACGTTATTTGGAGATAAATGTTAAGATTTATTGCGGAAGACTATGTGATTAAATAATTTTTAGTATAGGGTCCCAATATTAGTTTGGATTATTCTGAAGAATTTTAAGGATGGTTGTGTATTGAATGGTCTTTCTTGAAGTTTTGGTACTTTTGTTGAATTTTGGAATTTAATAGTCATATTTATTTTAATATAGGATTATCCTTTGGGGGATTATATGATCTTTTACTGACCTTTTTAGTATTAGTTGATGAATAAAGACAAGGGAAAAATAAAGTTATTATTTTTTGGATTATGTGATTCTCTAGAAGATGATTCTAGTTATTTTTATGAGACCAAATCTTTTTGAATGCTCATTGTTTAGAGAAATGATTAGTCAGGGTGGAAAATTATTAAGGGATGAGACTCTACTTGAAGGTAAATATATTTCCTTATGTTTTTATTCTATGTTGTAAATTAATTCCCCAAAATTATGAAAAGGAACGTAAAACAAAAAATTTGTTGGTTTATGTTTCCTGGTGGGTAATCAAAGACCGTTTAAGACATCTTATTTTTGTGATTTTCTTGTGGTTAATTTTATCCTAATCATGTTTTCTATCACACCCCATTAGAACTTGACACTTTTTTTCTCATCCATATCCATGTTTTCCTACATGGAATCCTAGTATGGGTTAAATTGGGTGACCTTTATACTTCCCTTTCTTTCTTTTGAAGTAATAGTTTCACTGACACTTTTCCGATGTGGGACTCTCAACAAAATTTCCAAGACCAATTTTAAAATTGCGAGGAAACATTTTTTTAAGGGGGGAAGATTGTAACAACCTGAAATTTTGAACAAATTTTGTTTCTTAAATTTGTTTGTTATTTTATTTTATACTCAACAAAACTATTTCATTTAATAAAATGAGTATAATTAAAATAAGACCATTGGGTTTTGACTGTTATACGATCGTTGGTCAATAAGACCGTGGGAAACTAAATGTTTAGATTATTTTCTATAAATACAATCGATATTGATTAATTAATATAGAAAGAAGATTTGATGGCCTCATCCAGTAGTCTCAGGCCGATCGAAGCCCATCTGACATAACTCGGGAAGGAGGTAGCACTATTGGGCTTTTCTCTAGATCAAACCCAAGCCAAACATCATTGTGTGAAGCTGGAATGGAATCACCTTCGTGAGAAGTTAAAGCTGATATAAATCACTACTCAGGAAATATTGGCTGAGCCCCACAATATTCTATCACCCTAGCACACCTTACTCTTAGGTCCTATGCTGGTGTTATAAGGAGATATGTAATGAGACCGTAACTGCTTTGTGTAATCCTTTTATTTAATTAAAAATTGTGATTTGTTCTTATGATGATGTTTTCGAATTTTCAAATGTCCGAATAAATATAGTATGCATATTATTGATTAATTTTAAAAAAAAGGATATTTTCAAAATATTTATGTAAACCATAAATAATTGAAAATGTGTAATGATTTTCAAAAAATGGTCTTCTACAGCTGTGTTTATTATGAAATTTATAGTCTAATAAGATCAACAGATTATTTGATGAATATTAAATTATGAATAGTGATTTTATGCTTAGGATTAGTAATGTGACCAAATGGATTATTAATAAAATATAAATAAAGTATTAATATAATTCAAGCACCTTGATTATGTAATGGGATTCAATAAAATAGGTAAATAACTTTTTCAGAATTTATTGGTTATGTATTAGTTTTTTCGGGTGAATAGTGTTTTTTATTTAAAAAATAAATTAAAATATTTAGAAAATTATTTTCATAAAATGGAGTTCATTTTTGAAATCAGAGCATCGATATTTGGTTATAGTGAAACATTGGGTTTTTTCTGAGAAAGTTGAATTTTTGGTGAATAGTGAAAATACGGTTTTTTAGTTTCAGGTGTTTAATGACATCATTAAGGATATATTAATTATTCAATAATTCTGGTAGATGTATGAATAGTAAGATAAGGTATGAGGTGCCCTATGTGGCCAATACCAAGGGAAAATACCTTTGGAAAGCCAATGGTTTTGCCAATACCATCGATGAGGTGTCCCTTGGCAATTAATGCCTTGTCCCCTCACTTCTCCAATAAATACCAAGCATTTCCCTCAATAGTATAATTTTAAAATCCATCCCAATGATGTTCTGATTTCATTACCTCCAAATTAGTCCTAACAAGGTGCCTTCCAGCCTCCCATGGTCCCTAAAATCAAGCATATGAAGTTACTCTTCAAGGTAAGGGATCCTACCTCTCTCTTTCTTTTCATGTACTCTCTGTTTTGTCATTTCTTTTATGATCCATGTTATTATGTTGTAGGATGTTATTTTATATTAAACATACTGTAATTTTTATTTTCATATAATGAGAGAATCCCTTTTTCTCTCATAATTTCATTTTCTTAATTTTTAAGTGGCGCCGTTAGGCAGCTGAATTTTCGTAATTGATTCTTTCACCCTTCTCATTTTTAAAGATCTATTTTCAAGTCAAGTACTTAAAGTTCCTTATTATTATGTTTTGGTGTGATATATAATTAATAATACTATCCTTTTATTTTCATATAATTATAGACCCTATTTTATCTCATCAATTCGTTATTTAGATGTTTTAAGTGACGCTGTTAGGCTGTCAAATTTTTGTTAGGGATTCTTTCAATATTCCAATTTTCAAAGTTCTACTTTCATGTAATGTCTTTCAAGTTCATTTTTTACATGTTGGGGTACGATCTCTATATTCAACATATTTTCCTTTTATGTTCACATGATGAGAGACCCTATTTAACCACATCAATTTATTTTTTTATTTTTTTAAGTGAAGTTGTTAGGCTGCCAAATTTTTTATAAGAGAAATCTTATTTTTATCTTCCTTTAATGTTTTTCATTTCATATGTTATGTCCTTAAAATTTCAATACCATGTTCTTATAACATTTATTTTATGTCCCCCCACTATTTTATGTATCTTTATTAGTGGGTGACCAATGTCCCCCCTCTTTTGAATATTTGCTAAAACCCTCCAACATAGTCGTTATGCTGCGGAATTTTTATCTCAAAATGTCTCTATCTTTTTCTCAAATTATTTTATTTTGTTAAGTGAATACTAAAATCTCTTTCTTCAATAGGTTTATTCACAGATATATATCAAATTTTTCTATTTTAATTTAATTATTTACATACATGAAACCCACTTTCCTTTTTACGTGGGTTTAAAATGACATGAAGATCATGCAATAAAAGCAGTTTTTAAAACGTTATGATTATGAAATTAAACCAATTTATTTTATGCTATATGGGTTATTTATGAAATGTTTGATGATGATATATGTGGCTCACATGATAATAAATACAAATTTAAGGGTGTGCCCTGATATCGCTCCAATGAATTGGGTAATGAGGTAATCTCTAGGGATTAAAATTATAACGATTCCTTGGTGAATAACCTTGGAAATTTTTTTTTTAAATTACACCTTGGGTATGGAATTTTGTGATATGATCATGATTTTCTATGTTAAATGATGTAGCCACATCTTCATGTTATGAAAAAACTTATTTTTATTATGATTTTCCTCGTGATCTATTTCTCATGCCTTAATGTTGTTTTATCATGACTTTATTGATGTATCTCAACTTCACATGTAAAATGTTTCTCTTATTTCCCTTACTGGGCCTTCTGCTCACCCTTTCCTTTGATGTATGCTCCTAGGTTATGAGATGTTGTATTGAACATAGGATGAACAATGACGAATCCTTACAAGTTGTTTAGAAGAATATTTT
Organism: Viscum album; assembly: GCA_963277665.1. NCBI lineage: Eukaryota > Viridiplantae > Streptophyta > Magnoliopsida > Santalales > Viscaceae > Viscum > Viscum album. The sequence continues at coordinate 633,175,822 of OY728121.1, forward strand.
AGGATGTTCTCATGTTTTATGTTCCTGATTTCCATGACACTAGACTTTAATGATCCTCTGTTTGTAAAATGTAATGAAAACATATGTAATAAAAAGGTGGGATGGTGTAACAAGGATAGGTTTTATCAGTAATTTTGACATTATCACTGATAAAACCTAACTTTATCATCATTTTTGTTGAAATAATTTATAATATATATATATATATATATAATTAATCTAAAATTAGTAAATTATTATATGTTAAAAATGAAAAAAATTTTAAAAAATAGATCATATATTATTAATTAAAAAATAATTTTAAATATATGAATGTTTTCAATGACTCAAATTTAATAGCTAAAAAAATAGTATTTAAAAAATAATTTTATGTAGAAATTAGAAACATATTGAAGTTACTTATGAAATCAAAAAACAGAGAATTCATACACTATAATTCTGATACTTTGTTTGCATATAAATATATATATTTTATAGGCATACCTTATCTGTATTTATTAATTTGTTGTACACAATTAATATTAATAAAAAAATATATGATGAATTTGATTTTAAAACGAAAAGGTGATAATCGAATGATAAATTATTATGAGGATAATATTAATGATTTCATCAAGTTTAGAATAGTGAATCCCTAAAAACCTTCTCAAATGATTTGTATTTTACTTTATTTTTTTATATTCAAGAATGAATCGTCTCAATGAGTTGCAATAACATTTTATTTTTCCCTAAATAGATCAGAGGACAAAATGTTGTACAAAACATATATAAAAATTGAATGTTCATACTAATTTGTATCATATAATTATTTAGGGATTATCTAATATGAATAATTGTGTAAATAATAATATAGATCATATAGAAGAAATGCGAATGGAAATTTAAAAAATCATTGTGATTTTTAAATTTTTTATATGTGTGAAATCAGAATGAAAAAAGACCATTTTATAATGGTTGTACAAAATGTAAATCATTTTTAGTTGTATGGTAGTTATATAGTTTGAATTCATGTACTAAATGAAGGAAATCCAGATTTACAAAATATCTTATTCTCCTAGATTATATGAAACCAAACAAAATTTCCTTGATTGTTTATGAAAAAACACAAAATGGATGCTAGGTTTATAGGGAATTGTATCAACCTAGGTAATGATAGAATAAATCAGTTAATACTAAGAAATTTTTTTATAATATTTATTTTTTAAATTAAAATTTATATATAATCATTTTTAAAAACTTTTTTTAAAATCAATCATGTCAAATTATTTAAGGATTAATTTTTGAGAATTTTCTGAAAACAATAGGTTTTCAATGAATAGTGAAAGATAATTGTTTTATGGAAAACATTTTTTTGATTATACAGTAAAAAATTATGCTTTATGTTATTTTTAAATTATAATATGTTTTTTAATATTTATTTATCCAATTAAGGTTTCTTATAATGGTTTTATACATTTATTTAGTATATAATCATCTTAAATTTTATTAATGTGCATTTTTTTTTGAAAAAATGTATTTCATTACATTTTATTGGTTTAATTTTAAATGATATTTCAAAACTTCTCTATTTCAATTTTTTCAAAATGGATTCTATATTTGAATCAGTGGGTATAAATTTTTTAAATTGGTATTCGTTATTTTTGTTCAAACATAATAGTAACATTTATAAACTTTTATTACCACAACAAATGGAATAACATTTAATTAATTGTAAAAAATATATTAAATTACCCTTATACTTATCAAAATTTTATTTTAGGATATATATTTAAACAATAACACCTATTTTTAGAATATTATTTATTTAATAGAAAATTTTACCAAAATATGACTTTGATATAATTTATCTTCCTGAAAATCACCACATGTATCTTTCGTTGTCTTAAATATCTATTATTTTCCGACATGGGGTTATATGTGGATTATGAAAAAAAATATGTGTGAAATTTAAACATAATATTAGAAATATCATAAAAAATTTATTGATTATTTTTTGGGGGTTGATTAGGATGATGATATGATATTTATAATATTTTAGTTTAAGAAAAGATGATGGTGTCACATTCAAATTTTTAACAACTATATTATTTTTTATAGGATTTTATTCTGAAGATATAAATTACTATAGATACTATTTTTAAATATAAAATAATTATATACATCTTGGTATTTTATTTTCATCTTTTAGTGAATAAATAATTACCTTAATCAATTATGCAACGAATATGTTGTAATTATTTTGATAAAGAAAAAAATTTAAATTAATGATTTGAAAAATATTATATTAAATATAATTTTAATTGATAAATTTTATCTAAAAATTTAATGGATTATAAAGATATAATTGGGGTGTATTAAATTTTTTTTCAAAAATATCATGTGGTCATGATTTTATTAATGTCAAAGTAAGGAATCATGTTCAAATTGAAACTAATAATATTTAACAAAAAAATATGTTATTAAATTACATAAAAATCAATATAAAAGTACATAAAAATTAATTTTTATTATGATTTGGTCTAAAATGTGATAAATTAGTAATTTATGGTTCAATTGATATTATATAAGTAAAAATTAAAATATTTTAATATTAAATAAATTGCAACCAAATTAAACTTATAATTGGTCATAAAATATTAATCAAATTGATAAGGATTAAAATAAAATCAAAACAGGTAAAAAAATTATTGTATGATGATATTAAAATCATATTTAATATTATATTTGAATAATTTCCTATTTTGAGTTATTTGATAAATTTTTTATTTTTTATAATTCATTATTTTGAGGATTTATAAGGGTGCCCCTTATGTCAATTATAAAAGGGTACTCTTTCCTTCATTTCTTTTCACCATGGTGATACTGAAAGGCTATCCATAATACATCTATTTGTCATCTAAAAATATTTATTTTTGTTATTGAGTTTTATTTCATTCTTGAATACCTAACCTAGACCCCCATAAGAAGATATTATATGAAGTGTACCATAGAAGAGGTAATCGTCTTTACCGATGTGTTCAAGTTTATTAAATTTTCATCATCAACATAAATTTAATTTTCTAGGAAAATGTTGTAATTACATCGTCATATATATTATTAAATTTTATTATGATTATTTTAGAACTATATTACACTTTTTATAATTCTTAAGAAAAAAAAGTTGAGTGCATGCTTTTGTATGACATACCGTCTCGACATTGAGGTATTTTTTTTCCACCAATTCAAATTGATTGTAATAATGATGTAAATAATAGATATATATTAAAATTATTATTTTATTTAAATTATTTATATAAAATATATCATCCACTTCCTAACATTTTCACTAATTTATTTGATGATATTTTCGTTAGGTCGTACAAAAAACCCACTGTCTCTACGATGTGATGTGATTTATTTTCCATAATCGAAATTGGAAAATGGTTATAAAATATTATACACTGATTAGGAATTGTATATATATAATTAATATAATTTTTTATCGTATAGATCTATATCTAATGAAAAAATGACAAATTAATGACTAGACATACATGCGAAAAAAGGTAGTTAACCCCTAAGACTAGTGTACTAATGAAATATTTTTAACAAATGGGTAATAAGATAGTATAATAGGATCAGATAATATAACATTAATATGAAATTAGTAATATAATAAATTAAGATTATTTTTAAAGGTGTATATTGGATAACTGAACACTTTTTTAGGATGTTAAACCTAGGGTGGGGAATTTCTTTAAAAAATTACCATGTCATGTTACAAATTATTTTATTATATAAATATTTTTTATATTAATCAAAATTGAAAAAATCTACCTATTACATAACACTTTATTAATTTTATGATTTATTTATAATTATAAAATTTTACTTATGAATAAAATGTTTTATTTTATAAGTGTGAAGCTTCTTGAAAAAATTGTGAATTAAAAATGGAAATATTATTTTCCATACTTTTTCAATGAAAGAATTATGTGTTAGGATAATCTTATAGTTCATTAGAATTGATCTGATGAAGAGTGATTCCATGATAAATTGAGGGAGGGTGAGCTTGCAGTATCTATCTAATTCATTGGGTAACGAGACATATTTAACTAAGGAGGATTGTCCTAAGAGGTTATGAGAATCTACTGTGTTGGATATTCCAAGCATAACCATGAAACATAATACAAATATAACCAAGATATATAAATTAAATATAATAGTGATATGAAAATAATTAAAAAATATACCTTTATGGTTATATATGGTTTCCATGGTTTTATAGGAACCTAATGGTTTAATAATTTTATCCAAAGAGATTATGTTTTATGGGTGAAATTTATATCGTTGTAAAAAACTTTCACGGGTATATAAGAATTCATGGACTAAAAGTTTATTTAATTCAATTAACATCCCTTATTGAGATTTTTTTATCATTCCATATCCTAAAAAAAATTTATTATGGAGTATGGATTGGTAATAGAAAAGATAAATTCAATAGTTGAGATGATTTATCATGAATAAGAAATCATGTTTTATTTTTAAAAGTTTCAAATTATGGAACAAATGGATATTTGTTTAATAGTATCTAATTTTTTTTCTTGTGGGTTGTTTTGTAGAAATTATGACCTAATAATAAGAAATTATAAACTGAAATGTTCTATGGGAATGAAATAAAAGGAATTATAGTATAATGTCACAAGAATATGTAATGTTTAAGTTCGTGTCCTTACAGTTGGCATCAATGTGTGGTAAAACTAAATATAGTGGTTAGGATAATGTAATAAAAATATCCATAACTGATTTTTTTACATTATTCTTAAAATGAAAATTTCATAAGAATGAAACATTATTATATTTATTCCTATAAGTAATTTTTGTCCAGAATGGTTCTCCAAAGAATAAATGGGGTTGATGATGTTGGAAGGTAGTGATAGGAAGACATCCATTTGTATTCATATCCAAGAATGGTGGTAAATGGAACCGAAATGATTATGACTGTAATATATTAGTTTATAAATGATATAAATGGAAGTGGCATCCATATATGAGATTAGATAGATCAACCATATATAAATATATTCCGGGAAAAATATTTTATAAGGAAAAACCCAGAAACTTTTAGTGGATCTTCTGTCACAGCTGCAGAATAATAGTGGATTAAATACCTATATTTTTTTTCAATGGAACATGGTATTGATAACATCAACCTATTAGTATTTCTATTTACAATTTTTATGGTGATGTAAACTTAGGGTGGTTAATGTTCATGAATATCAATGATAGTGAGAAGATTGAATCTTTGGAATGGGTTGAATTTAAAAAATTATTTTAAAATTTTTTCTTATGGTGATTCGACTTAGGATGGAAATGAAATTCATAGAATTTTGGAAGGAAATTTATTCAGTTTTTGTATATGAAGAAGAAATCACTACATTAGTAATGTACACACCAAATTTATTCCAGTATATTGATAGAAAAATCAATAATTATCCCTTAAGATTGAATCCAATAAAACAAATGGCATTGGATTATCAGGAACTCAAAAGTTATGAAATGCTTTTTTGATTTGCAGAGAATATGGAAATCGAGTTTTGAAAGGATCAGGTTGTCATTAATAAAAGACTAGAAAATGTGTAATTGGTGGCTTTTAAATTGGAATAATTCATCAATGTTTTTCTTTGGTAAGAATTTTTTTATTTTTAGTATTTGAGAATTATGGTAAAAATCAAACTGGTGAAGTCATTTAAAAGTACGTTAATTTCTTCTAGTGTGATGAGTTTGGGATTATGAATCCTAATTGAATTAAAAAAGATCATGGTAGTGGTATTTTAATTTTGTTTGTACGTTCACAAAAAAGTTTTAAATGGTGTGAGTTTTGGAATTATGCACTTACATGTTATGATTTATGAGAAATGTTCTAGAAAAATATAAATTCCACTACAATAAATTAATCCAAAACAAGTTGAAAAAACTTCTTAGGGAAATATAAAAGAAAAAATAAATTATGATAATATTCATGTCATTTAATATGGAGATACATTATCTGAATAACTTTTTGTTTTTACCTAGTAGATTTTGATGTTATTCTGGGTGTATATTTGATTTCTATTTACTATGGTAAGAATATATATGTTTTTTTCAGAAACTATTTCAGTTAGTTACAATAATTATCCTATACATCAAATAATATATCATGAAGAGGAGAAACCATTAAAATACTGAAATTAAATTTATCCTTATCATTTTGTTGAAAACAAGGTAACTGTACGAATTATTTATTTTCAAGTAGTAAATGTGTACCTGGATATTTTTACAGACGAGGTTTCCGGGGTTATACCTGATTGGAATGTTGAATATACTATTAAATTAGTTCATGATGCTAATCAAATTTCAAAACTCCCTTATCAAATTTCTCATGTTAAAATTTCTTAATTGAAAAAGAAATTATAGGATTTGTTATAATGATTTTATTTGACCTATGAATTCACCTTGGGGAGAGCCAATTTTATATTTATAAAATAAATATTACTCTATGGGGATCTGAATAGATTATAGAGAATTTAAAAACATAACTATTAAGAATTATTAACTTTTTCCTCATATTTAAGACTTGTTTGATCAGATTTAGGGAGATTGTTATATTTCTATAGTTGAAATGATAATCATGTACTATTAGCTGAAGGTGGAGAAGAATCAAATTTCTAAAGTACCATTTATTAATATATTATGGTACAATGATTTTTTTTGTTATGTTCTTTGGTTCGAAAAGTCCTCCTACATTATTTATAGATATTATGAATATGATATTTTTCAAATATTTGGATATGATTGTAGATTTTTATATTGGAGATATTATGTTTTATTCAAAAATTCATGAGGATCAATAAAAATATATATATGTATTGTTTTTGATTCCCATAAATAAAATAAGTTATTTTGGAAAATAAGAAAATGTGACGTTAAGTTATAATATATTTCGTTCCTTGGAAATCTTTTATGTAAATATGGAATTACAGTTGATCCCAAAAAAATCACAATTAATGTGTTGGAAATTTAAATGTTACTGAGACACATATTTTCCTTGTATTAGTATGTTACAACCTAATTGTTTTGAAAAAATTACTTCAATTTTTATCCCCCTAAGGAAGGTAACATACAATTGAGTTAAAATTTTATATATAGTGAATATGATGATATTATACTGAATTGAAAAATATAATAGTCGATTCTCTAGTTTGGTACAAACCCATGAGGAAGGGTGACTTTTTTCATCTATAGTGATGCTTCATTAAAGGATCTTTAATTCTTTCTGATTCATAATTATCTGGTAATTTCTTATGATTCCCCAAAATTGAAACCACATGAGTTAAATTATCCCATGAATGATATGGAATTAGAGGTAGTGGTTATCGCATTTAAAATATAGAAAAATCAATTATATCAATCCTGGTGTTAAATATATACTAATCATAAACATTTGATGTATATATTTACTTATAAGGATTCAAAGATGAGATATATAAGATGGTTGGAATTGGTATAGGATTATGATTGGAAGATTAATTATCTTTCTGGTTTACAAAATTTGAATGATACCTACAGTTGGAAAAGAAGTTTCATAATAAAGGTGTTACATTTTGAATATAACACTATGTTTTATGATTAAATGAATTTTGGACAAGATGTTTTGGATGTTGGAACATCCTCTATTTTGTTTTACGTATCAGGGAATTTGAGTCTATCAGGATGAATTATGTAGTCTCAAAATGAAGACAGTATGTTACTGGATATGGTACAATTGGATAAAAATGAAATTTTTATTGAATTTAACACTAATAAATATTTTTGTTGAGATATTTGAAGTGAATATATATATCTTATGTTTCATAGTTCAGGAAGTAGTTATTATGTGAAGCTCAAGTTCTTGGTTATGAGTTAATCCCAGAAGCAATAATATTTACAGATACCTTCAAGAGTATTACTAGTGGGATGGAAGGAAATGAGATACTGCTAATATTTCCATGAATTGTTTGACATATCAAAAGGTAAAAGGAGATTTAAAATTAATAAAGGGGATTCTTCAACCTTTTCATATGCCATAGTGAAATGTAAACATATATCCATGGATTTCATAGTGTTACTTGGAAATTATTATCAAGGTATCAATATGATTTGAGTTATTATTCATCCAATATCAAATTTTACACATTTTAGTTATTTTTGAAACACTCTATTTAATGATATAATTTCATGGTTTTATCTTAAAAAGAAGGTTAGGTTATATGGATTAAATCTCTCCATTTTTTAGGATCATTATCGTAGGTTTACTACTTAATTTTCAGAAATCCTTTTATGTTATTTGAAACAACATTATATATGACCACAACCTTTCAAAGTCAATCTGATGGAAATCAAAATTAAAAAATTTTGTCTATGGAGGATATGATACATGTTTGTTAAATTGATTACCAAGAATGTCGGGATCCTCATATTTTTATAGTTTAGTTTCCTTTTTTTAACGTTTTTCATTCTAGTATACTGATGGTGCCTTCTGAGGAATTATATAGAGATAAATGTTTAACATTATCATTTTGGGATGAAGTATGTGAAATGATGTTGTGGAATCTAGAATTGGTTGAGGAAATGGTTAAGAAAGTGAACATAATTCAGAAACATATGAAGGTACATCAGAATATGAATAAATTCTTTGAAAATAAAAAGATAAATGGTTTTTATTTTGATGTAGGTGATCATGTTTTTCGTAAATTTTCTCAATTTAAAATTGTAATGAATTTTGGTAAACAAGGGAAGTTATGTCCATGTAACGCTAGACCATAAGAAATTTGACAGAATGTTGGAACATTTTCCAAATGAGTGATTTTGCCTCCCTGTTTTTCCTAGGTACATATTATTTTCAAGATTCAATTTTATGAAATCATGTTCCACATTATTGTCTTGTTTAGACCCATATTGTAGTTTAGTTAGGTTAAATCCTTTCTTATAAGGAACAACCACTTCATATTCTTGAATATATCGAGTAGGCATTAGGGAACAAAGTAATTCTCCAAGATAATGTTTTGTGGAAAAACCATATCACTGATGTGGAAAATGGGAATCTACTAATTCTATCATAGAGTGGTATCCTCACTTTTTTAACATTATAATACAATTGTGATAGTGGAATTTTAAAAATGGGAAGAATGTAACAAACTATATAATGATAGAATAAATCATTTAATATTTGGAAAAAATTTATAATATTTAAATGTTTAATTTTATATTTATTGATTTTTATTTTGAATATTTAAATTTTATATAGAAATTCATCATTTCCAAAATATCTTAGGATGAATTTGTTATATTTTTCTGAAAATATTCTTTTTTCAGTGGATAGTAAAAATACTTGTTTTATTGATAACTATACATTATTTACAAGGTCAAAATTATCATTTGGAATAATTTTAAATCCATATTAGGCAATTTTTATTTATTTTAATCAAATTATGGTTTTTCAATGATGTACATTTCATTGTACTTTTGAACCAGGTTATATTTTTATGAAGTTCAATCTTATGAAAACAATTTTATTTCAGTTCATTTTATCGGTTTCATTTTTAATTAATTAATTGCAGTTCTAGGTGTTTAATTTTTAAAAAATGTATTTTATTTTTAAAAATATAGACCAAATTAGTAAATAAATTCCATTTATTTTTTCCAAAATTAATAGTTACTTTGTTTAATATTTATTACAACATTATATTCTTATTCGGGTAATGAAGTGTAAAATATAATATAAAATTATCGTAACACTTTTAAAAATTTTATTATATGATATATATTCTAACCTTAATAACAATGGTTATAATTTTAGTTATTTAATTGAATATGTTCCATGATGATGCCTTTCATGTTATTTAAATTAATGAAAATCCCAAAATGTCACTTTTGTTGACTTATATATCTCTTATGTGACCACATGTTGACAAAGGAGATCTAAAAATTAATATAAGTGAAACTTTTGAACTAAATAAACTTATATTCATGATATAAATTTATTTATGATTTTTGTGGACAGTTTGTAATATGTGTTTTATGAAAATATGATTGTGACACATTCTTAATTTTAATAACTATATTATTTAAAATATGGGTTTATTATAAATATAAAATCAATTATATATATTATTTTGAAATAAAAATGATTCATATAAATCATGATATTTAATTCTTATTTTCAGTGTTGAAATAATTAACGTAAATTAGTAATGAATGATGATGTAATAATTACATTACCAATGAAATAATTAATTATATGATACCAGAAATATTTATAAAATTATAATGTCAATATCTTATGGTTATCCAAAAAAAATTTGATTATTAAGAGATTTAATGGGTGTATTAAATGTTTTCCATGTTATCATGTATTATTGATTATATTTCGGTCAAAGTATGGAATAATTTCAAAATTTGTATTATTGATATGTTTCAAAATAACATTTTATTATATAATTTTAAAATTATAAAAAAAATATAAATAAAAAAGGTTATTATCATTAGGTCTGACATAACATAAATTATTTATTTATAGTCCAATTATTATTTGTAAGTAAAAATTTCCACAATTAAAAATTAAGTAAATTGTTTTGAGAAAAATTATTATTGTTTAACTATGGTAAATAAAAATGATAAGGGTTATCATAAAAATAAAATATTTCTAACTTTTATTTTTTGAGGATTTTTCAACCTAATGTAATCAAATATTTTTATTCAGGACCATTTTGTTGTATTTTAATGTAAGATGTATTTTTTATAATTTAATACTTTTTTGGATTTCCAAGGATGTCCCTCACCTCATTTATGAAAGGTAACTCCTTCATTTATTTCACATCACGACCGTGGACCTTCTATATTTACCAAACAATGTCCATTTATCTTCTAAAAAAATTATTTATGTTCTTACCCTACTAAAACATTCAAAATACCAATCCAATAATCATTAATAGGAGATTAATGGATGTCCAATAGAGATGAGTTAATATTATTTTCCAACAATTTCAAGTTTAATTATTCTTAAACTAACATTAAATTTTTTTTCCATGATAAATTAATAAATGCGGAATATTATATATTTTGATATTTTAATATGACTATTGGACAAACATATTATACCTCATATCCAGCCTATGAAAAACAAAAACACCTCGCATGCGTATGCAGGACATACTATTTTCGTGCATTGTTGATATTTTTTCACCACAACTTTACATCAATGTGTATAATGATTAAAATAGATTATATATATGAAAAATAAGACATTATCTAAATTATAGATATTCATTATATAATTCACTTAATTATATTGTCACTGATTAATAGAATGAAATAATTGATCGTCCTTATGAAATACATATTCTCTCCATGATGCGATTCGATTCATTTTCCATGTTTATCATTAAATAATTTTTATAACACAATATTAACTGATTAGGAATGATATTTTTAATATTAATATGTTTTAACAAATGATAGATCTATATCCAATGAAAAATAACTGGTACATTAAGGTAAAAACATACATAAAAATACATGGAGGTTAATATAAAAAATGGTAATAATAAAATATTATTATCAAATGGTGATAAGATAATATAAGAGGGTCATATATGATGTCATTTTTTAATATAATTATTGAAAAAATTAATAACATTCCATAATCTATTATATAAAAAATTTAAAAATGTTTTATAGATGTCAAACCTGAGGTAAGGGACATTTTAAAAAAAAAATTCAAGTTACTACTAATTTTTTTAGAGAAATGTTTTTAGTATAAATAGAATGAGTGTATTTCCCCAATTTCATGAAACCAGGTCATTTGTATGTTTTAATTAGAAATTTTTAAGTATATTTTGAAATAAAATGTTTTAATTTATAAGTTATTGAATTGTTGAAAATTAATGTGAATTAATAATTGAATGAATATTTTCCTTTAGAATGTTTTTTATGAAATAATTATGTGTTATGATCATGTTATGGACCTTTTGAATTGTTTTAATGGATTGTAGTTATGTGAAAAACTGTTGTCGGTGAGTTCGTCATATATTTCTAATGCACTGTATAGGGAGAAAATTTTAACTGATGATGTTTTTTCCTAAGATATTATTGGATTATACAACAATGGTTGTTAAAAGAGTATCTATGATGGTTACTTCATAAGTATCCTGCTTAGCAACATTACATGTAAAAGTAATATAGAAATGATACCCCCAATTACCATTATGGATTAAAAAATCTTGATATGGATTTACAGGATAGTTATGATTTCATAATGAAATCTAGAGAACTTTTGTTTTATGGGAGAAACGTATACCTTCGTAAAAACCTTTCTTAGGATTACAATTATTCACGGACTAAAATTTTCATTTATTATTTTTACGTCTTGTATTTAAAATTTAGTGCACATCCCAACTCTCAAAAATATTTTCATTGGTTATAAATATGGGATATAGATTTTAGGAAGTAAAGAGTTGAAAATGTTTGTCTGGAAAAACAAATATAATTTTATTTTAATTTTTTTTATTATGAGAAAAATTGTTACTATTTTATTAATATCTACTTTTATGATATTAGGTTGTTATGATTGAATTATGACCTATTTCTGTAGAACTATAATCTTAAATGATATTTTTTAATTAAATATAATTAATTCATGAATAAATTCACTATAATATGTAATTATTGAGGGTGGGAACTTATATAAATTATCTCTAAAAAATAAAATCCTTTCATAATGATTGAATATAGTTTCATAAATACCATGAATAACATAAAAACATTTTATGTTTGGATTTAATAAATAAAATAAATATGAACCAAATAATTGGAAATTTTATTGTACATTTCAATCATTATAATGTTTATATAACTATATATATCTACAAACTGATATTCAATTGAAATGGGGAATAGATATATAAGTGATAAAAAACTAAATTACCTAGAAGACCATCCTAAATGGAATAAAATTTATTACAAGTATCCTAAATTTAATAATGATCTGATATACCTCAATCATTAATTACATTAACATTCAGTAAATAGTTTGTGTCTATAGATTAGTATTGAATGTACATTGTAATTTATGAGGATAAAATATATATTTACACTGTGGTTATGCATGATGTGAAAATAAATTATTTCTTATCTACATTTATATGGATAAAATCCCCATAAATCTATTTATGTTTATCTATATCCATTTATAAAATATATGAAATTTATGTGGGATAAATGTGTTACATTGTTCAATCCTCATAGAAGTCATGAATTCACATTCAGATCCTTATTGTATGGGAGGATAAATTAATTTTATTCTTATGGAAAATTTTTAGGCTATAATTGTTGCAGAATGTTATGGTGTCCAATTCATAAATAATTCACATACATAATTTAGTAGAATCATTCCTCAAATATTGAATTTGAGGAATTTACAATTTTTTAAATCTATATAAATATAGAAACTATATGAAAAAATTTGATGGGAATTTAGAACAAGGTAAAACACCTTCTCCACTACTGGGTTATCTACCGTTTGATAAATTATATGATATTGAAACTAGTTTTTTATAACCTTACTCAAAAACAAAATCAAATCATGTATAAAAAGGGGGTAATTTTCATTGAATTTATATATTTGTTTTTTTATGTCAAGAAATTTTTTGATGACATGAAAATAGAAACAAATATTCTAGATACTGTTATTTTCATGTTAATAAATACTCCATAAAAAACTAAATATGAAATCCAGAATATTTTGGACGTTATTAGAATATGAATAAAATGATGAGTTGTCCCATGGGAATGGTGAAGGGTGGACTATTATTCTTACTATAGCGTAAACTTTATCCAGGAAACACATTTTTTCTGATTTTCAGTTTGAATAATTATGTTAATGTTTTATAATAATATTCATAAAATATAAATAATGTTTTGTAAATGGTAAATTTAATTTCACAAGATCTAAAATCACATGAATTTATTGTTTTGATTACTATCACTTGTAGTTGTATTCCATATAATAATACATGACATACAAAAACCAAAAATTTAATCTTTTTCAATTTTATATAAATTAATTTTATAAATATAAAGATGTCTCAAATCATGAATAAAGATATTTTAGGTGTATTATGTGGATACATGATTTTCTCCCTAACATTTTTATTTGATATAATATTGTAACTTATGGTTCACTTTTTTAGAGAGACTCAAAATTATAGTCTAATCCATTATAGTTAGATGCACCCATTTTAATATTATATGATAATTTTGAAATTGTTTTAATGAATCAATTTTAGAAATAAATTTGTATTGTAGAACTATATATTTTTTAGAGTCTACTAAATTTTGTACCAATTACATATCTATGGTTTAGAATATTAGTTTCCTAAAATTAATTCACCAAATACAACTTATGTGTGGAAGATTTTCATGGGGGTATGTTATTATAATCATAATGAGGGAGAAAGTTCACCATTAAATTTTACAAAATAGTGTATAGGTTTCACCATTCAATGAATCCTAAAATGAAATTCTAATAAAATTTGAATCTATAATGGGTTGGAATATGGATATAAAAGACACATAATCAGTAATTTATATCATGATTCTGATGTAATATTTATAAGGGTTTATCTAAAAATCCAAATTCCATCACAAAACAACATTGATGGCTAGAAATGAGACCAAATTTATATGTTATATCTTATTTTAGTTTTGTAATTAGTGGTTATATAGTCTATACAATAGAACAATATGAATGAAGTATGATAAACAAATTTTAGAGTTATAATTTTAGAAGAAGAGATTACCATATCCTATTCTATAGAAGGATTTCTAATTTATCTATATATATTATATTATTAAATTATCCAATAGATATTTGAATTGGATTATATAATATTTCTTGTAATGATTTTCCATTGAAATTGTTATTGAAGATTGAGAAATGTAGATATTGATGAATTGGGATTAATTAAGTGAATTTATGTGTGATTGGATATAAGGATTATTCTTTCATAATGGCATGAAAATTAGTGTATTTATTTTAAGGATTAGATATTGAAAATATGAATTAGTCAATTTTCAGGCTTCTGACTAAATCAACTAGATGGTCTGATGAAAACTCAGATGATGTTTACCGATAAATTTTTAAATCATAGTCATATAATAGTGGTAATAATGTAGATAATTTCATTTACTTTAGAGGGGACCACAATGATTTTATTTGGACACTTGATAGATGAATGAAATCCATATAACCTTTATAGATAAAAATGAGACTTCAACTAGATGGTAAAATTGTATTTGATACGATATGAATTTCCACATAATATTATGTTTTCAATAAAGCATATATATAATAAAATTAAATATTTTTATTACTAATGTAGATAATTACATCTTCAAATGAAGTTTTTTATGATCCTAAGGATGAACTTACTACTATCGATGAAACTGTAGAATTATTTAGGGATCAATTATATGTTTATTTTGAAAAATAATGGAACAAAATCAGTATTTTAATTAAAATTATCATAGTGAGATTCAATGATATAAAATTTGAGGATGGGTAGAATCAAAATGGCCAACCTATTGACCCCATATAAGCAATGATCATTAGTTACATTTTTCTCAAAATGAAAATAGATGTTCTAATTTATATAAATTTATTGTAGAATTTTTTTCCTACAATAAAGACAACCATTTCGGAAGATATTTAGTTATTTTTATGATATAAATTATTTATTTCTTGAAAAACTATATAACAAAACAAATATTTACATTTCATTTTCCCCTATAAAGAAAATTGTTTTTTGATTAATTCCATAAGAAATATGTATTAACAGTCTTTGGAAATTCTCAAATAGGCGTATAAAAACTTCTTACAATGTTTCATCTCTGAAATTATGAGGGGAAAGTAAAACGCAACCAACCAGTAATACAAGAACACAATATAAACCAGGAAACACCTAAATCATCGATTAGTCTCCATGGAAAAGAATATAGATAGGTTCATAATAGTAAAATAATATTTTGATTAAAAATACTATTTAAACAATTATTATTTCAAAATTTTAATTTATGAAACATTGAGGGGGTTCTAAAAATAAGCAACTTGAATCAAAACTGGTGTACCCAGACAATAAAGAAGGACATGGTACACTTCACTTGAGAATAAAATGGGTTGTATTTAAAATCGTCAATAAATGTTTTATGTAATGTGAAACAACATATTCTAATTGTTTTATATTTATATTTTTGAATAAAAAATTGAAGCCACTTCAATACCACTTCATGTTTTATTACGGTAGGATCAAGAAAATAAAGAGGTTAAACTAGTTGATGAATGACCACAAGTAGTATATGGATCATGTGTAAGAATGAAATAATAATAATTTATATTTATTTATAAATGTACTAAATAATATATATATGTGTGTGTGTGTGCGTGTGTGTTTTTAATCAGATTATGACACATGAATTGGTGTTAATAATACCTGATGAAAAATTAAATTTAGTGGATTTGAAGTGGCCAGGACAATATGACTGCATGAGATGATCTTTTTTATTAGTGTAAACTCAAACTTGTTTCAAGATAACAAAACTACATGGAGATACATATGAGATGATGAAAATATGGTAATTGAAAATATTTTCATTGAAATATATTATTTTCCATTCTAGTTTAGAAGACCAATATATGCGAATGGAATAAAGAAACATAGTATGGGGAAAATGTTTCATAAAAGAAGAGATAAATGACACCACCTGATTTGAGTCTAAACATTCACCTCAACCACATACCCTTGACGTATTTAATTTCATCATTGATATTCCTAAAATATTTGAATATGAAAACTGATGATAACATTATATTACTAAAATTCTATAGGGTGATGTTGTATGTGATTTATTTCCATCAATAACCTTGTACCACCTTGTTTCAAGGGTTATGTAATTAAATAAACCAAAAGATATGATGTATAATAAAAAAACTGAAAAAATCACATGAGAGTGGGGATTAAAGTATCTCATTTTCTACGTGATGTGTTTTATTTCTACATGATGATTTTTTTGTTACAATGGTCTATAATGTTATTGGAAAGTTTGTCACGTGACTATACAATATTACAATGATACATGATGTATGTTCTATTTTTAAAATAAAAATAAATTAACAATATATGAAAAAGGTCTACAATTTTATATTATAATAAATTCTGTTTAAAAAGGGTAAATGGAGGTCATATCAAGATAATCCATTGAATAATGTATTAAAAGGACGTTTCGAGGGTAAATTTACACCACCAGTTCCACTGCTATATATATTGATATTATAGGTTCATATAAATACCAAATTAAAATATTTAAATATGTTATGCATTTAATATGAGGATGAAATATTTTGAGATTTCATTACATATGTTTTTTTTCTGCAGATTATAAATGATATTGTCTTGTTTAATGGTTAATGATCGTAGTTGGGAAATGATAGACATAGATAATTTTCATTATTTATCTTTCTAAAAAATTATATACTATATTAATTCTAATGAATAACTATATAAATTTTCTATTAGAGTATATCATACTAATATATAATGGGAAAAAATGTCATGTATGATTTGGAAAAATTAATCCATCTATAATTTCTATGGTAAAACATTATTTTAAATTTTCATAATTTGAAAAGAAAAAAGATACAATAAGTGATATATTTGAAAAGAAAATAACTGAAGACAAAATCCTCTTGATGCCTACAATGTTGAGGTAAAATTATACAATCTAATCATATAAAATATAATTTTTCTTTTCTACATTACATATGTGTTTTCATTTGTTATGAATAAATTTAATCTCATCACACTCATTTTAGATTCCACAAATGTATATTTTTTGGATCCAATTCTTATATTTCCATCAAAATAAACATATATAATGTATATTTTATATTTTTAATTCATTATAATCAATATTTTACAGGTAAATAATGATTAAATTATTCATCTTCTATTTTAAAAAAAATATGATAGGGTGATATATAAATATAGTCTAAATCAAAGTACCAAGTCATCCCATGATCCTAAGAGGCCTATATATTTCTTCAAATGAAAATTTATTATTGTATATATAGAAATATTTAACTATTAAAACATATATGAAATTTTTAATTATTTTTATAAATGTTTTTTTAATGTATTTTGGAAAATGACAACAATTATTTGGTATATTAAATTTGATAATTTATTAAATATATCATATAACATCAAAATACAAGAATCTCTAAATAGTAATTATTTTTTTGTAATTAAAATTTCATTTAAAATATATATTAATTATAGGTTTGATTAAATTTTATCAACAATACTAATATTTAAGATAATAATAATACTAAAAAGATGAAATAAACTTTTTTTGATGAGTGAGAAAAGTAAATGGTGTCAGAATGTTTTTTTCATCTAGTTTAGATGATTAAAAAATATTTTTATGATTTGGAATAGGATATGCTGTCATAGATATATTTTTTATATTAATAACTAGTATTATAATTCATATATATTATTTTTTATCTATTTATCAGGGAGGATTATAATGAGGGAGAATGCATTAGATATTTTGGAAAAGCTAGTAACATTTCTAAAGATTCTCATTCTGATGAGATATTTGACTTCAAGGAAATAAAATATATAATTGAAATAGGAAATTGGGTTAATGATCCATCTATGAAAAATATAGAGATGTTTTAAAAAATACTAGGGAAGGTACTCATATGATTATAGCCTCCTAGTTTTCATTTATTTTCTTGAATTTTAATTTTAATTTTTTTTAAACATGTTTCACGTCGCCGAAAATGTAGAACAATATTTTGTCACTTTGAATATTTTATTGAATGATCCATAAATCAATAATTTTTGGGTAATGGTCTATAATTTATCTATGATGTGTATGAATCAAACCACACAACAATATAACACATGATATTTCTTTTGTGACTAGAAGTGAATGTTTTCAAAATTAATGATTAATTTTTGATAAAATAATTTTTCACATATCTAAATCCAAGCAGTAGAGCTTATATTGTTTTGAAATTTAGGACAATGATATCTAATTCATTTTTGTCATGTAGGAATCAACCACATGTTCATATGATAGACGATTTGTCTAGTATGACTCAAAGTGAATTTATCAATATAAAAGTGTCATTTAACATTAAAATTCATCCCACTAAGAAAAACATATCAAATGATAAATGATGTTTATTCAAACTATAGGAAAAAGACACATAATTCATTTTTCATGTGTAGGAACCAAACTCTCATAAATCCAACATAGAATATTCTATATATGACTTTTAGTTTTTTTTTCAAAATATAAGTCTCATTTAATTTAACAACACATGTAACATATCCAAAATTGGGATTATTATCTCAAATTCTAATCAATATTCGTAAAACATTTTCTATAAATTAATTTTGACATGAATGATTGAACTGGGTAGGAATATGATACAAAAATAATAGTTATGAATACAATTGTAGTTTTAAATATAAAATTAAAATTTAATTTTAAAACATGAAACACTTATCCAAAAAATTTAAAACTAGACTAGATTTACTGGAAATATAGTGAAAATGATCAAAAATTCATTTTTGATGTCTAGTATTTAGACCAACATCAATATGAATCATGATATACCTGTATGGACTCCAAATGTGTGCTTTAAATATAAAATCATCATTTCAGTTTAAAACATATATAAAATTTTCCAAACTAAGAAGAAAATACCATACTGTTTCCCAAAATCAGGATAAGGATTAAAAATTCATTTTTGACATGTTGTATTTTTTTAACACATATTTCAAACACATGATGTGGTCGCTGCGACTAAATATTCATGTTTTCAATATAGAAGGTCTATTTTTGTTTAAATCACAAACAACCTATCGAAAAATGAAAAGAAGATCAAAAACATTTTCAAAATTATGAAAAAGAATGAAAAATAATTTTTGTTGTGAACGTATCGTCCACACATCAATTTGACACACAATATAGATTGTATGACTCAAATATCATTTTTTCAATATAGGAGGGTCAGTTTAGTATTGAAGCTGTGTCATAGAGTCAAAATCATGATTGTAGCTCAAATTATTTTCAATATTTAGAAAAATGACCCATAATTCATTTGCATCATGAAAGAATATTCTACGGTCCAATATAAAGTATAAATTTGATCGTATGACTCATAGTGTATGTTATCTATATAGAAGTGTTGTTTTATTTTAAAACATTTGTCAGATTTTCAAAACTGAATAAATCATCTCAAATTTTTTCCGAACTATTTTAGAATGATCTATAATTTTATTACATGTAAGAGTTGAAAACAATGAAATCCAATATAATATGTGATTTATATTACTGAAATTTATTATTTTTAATATAAAATATTTATTTAAGATTAAAACACACATTTCAAAACCAAAATCTACAAATAGATCTCAAATCATTTTAAAACATTGAGATAATGATCAATAATTCATTTTTAATTTTAATGAATTGACTTAAAATTAATCCAACACTTGTTATTGGAGGAATAAAATAAAGAATTATTTTTCAATATTAGAGTGCCTTTTAGGTTTAAAACAACAATTAAAAAGATAAAACAAAGAAAATAAGTATAGATATTTTTCTAAGAAGAGGAAATAAATAAATATGTTATTATTTGTGAACTAATTGACCACAAAAAAATCCAAAAAAATATGTGGTAGACATTAATGGATTTAAATGTTTTTAATATAAATTTTCCAATTTAGTTTAAAATGAGTATCAAATATTCAAAACCATGAAAACAAGAGTGGATTGTTTTTAGACAATAGTATAATAGTCCTCAATAAATTGGTGATGTGTGGGAATTGAACGCACATAAATGTGATACATGATAGGGATAATATGAATAAATGTTTCTGTTAAATTTAAATTTGTAATTTTAGTTTAAAACATATGTTAGAATCCTAGAACAAGAAAATGACCTCATATTACCTTCAAAATTTATCAAAATGATCCATAATTCATTTATTATTGTTATTAATTGACCTCACATCAATCTGACACATGATGTGCTCTATATAACATGATGTACATGTTTTTAATATTAAATTGATGTTTAAGTTTAAAACATTCATCTAGTATCCAAAAATAATAAAAAACAAGATCATATTTCATTCAATCATTTGAAAATGATCCAAAATTCATTTTTTGCATTTATAAATTGATCACACTTCAATCCAGCACAAGATGTCTCTCATATGATTCCAAGTGTGTGGTTTAAATTTTAAATTTTCATTTTATTTTAATTATATAAATTTTTATAAATATTTAAATAATTAAAATATTTAATAATTAATAATATCATAAACATATTATGTAATTAATAATATAATAATTAATAATTATTAATAAACAATCTAATTTACAATTCATAATATGATTTTTATTTAACAGTATAATTATTACCTAATAATTAATATAAAATTATTAAAATATTCATTAATATTATAATTAATGGTATAAATGATAATATCATTTAATATATAGTGATTTATAATATGATTTATTATATGTGGATTATATAAAATTAAAATTAAAATTTAATAATTTTTTTAATTTACGTTACAAAAATTAACATTGGTTTTATTGTAAGAAACACATTTTGTATAGTAGTAGATATTTGGTTAAGGTATTCTATAAGATTCATGATTATATCTATAAGGTGTACTTTTTCATTAATTTTAACTACCATGTTAGTGAAAATATTTTGATTTTTCATTTTTAATTGAAAAATTGTGAAATGTTTTATTTTTATATAAATATGGTTTTTTGAATATTTTTATTCATGTAATTTTTTTTATTTATTGTGATTTTATAATTCTAATACATGGTTTATGTAGTACTATAGCAACTTTGTAGCCTTTATCACTGATACAATAGAAGTGATGATAATGGGCACCGTTATTTGTGCTTTACCCTGTGTTAGTACTAAACCCAATGTGTGAATAAGATTACCCTTTATAAGTACAAATAAATTATTATAAATGTGACCTTATCAAGTATTTAATTTTATTAGTGATAAATTCTAGAATTATCTTTTCATTTTCCATTTCAGATAAAAGCATAATGATTTCAAAACTACTCCGAGTGGTTGTTCTTCTTTTCACTTATCAAGCTCATTTTTAGCATTGTTATAAATTGTTCTATTGTATTGTGTCTAATTTGAAGGCTCATAAATGATTTATTATAATTATATGAATATTTGTTTAGGCATATATTTTATTCAAGACACGTATTTTCAAAAAATTATGTGATTCAAAAATAGAAACATGAATTACTCATTAAAACAAGAGTTCTCTATTTACATCGATGGGATTGTTGGTGGATAGGGTGGGCTATTGGTGGGTCTATTTTAATGGATTAACAACAACTATTATCTATCTATTTGGAATAAAATTGTACTTTCCAATCCATCAACATCTAATGTGGTGTATCCTTGGGGGTTGCATGATCCTATTGTTTTATCTTGATTTTTATTCTATATATTTCATGGAATTATTGGATAGTAATATTACCATTTCATCCTAATAATAGAGATTTTATTCATAATATTATTTTTTTGTATTGGGAGGAAACAATTTGTAGATTTTGTGTCCTTTTGGTAATTGGATACTATATTACCATTAAACATATATTTTTATTTGGATAAGTGTTTATCTTATGCAAAGGATCATCAAATTTTGTGATAAATCTTCCCTAGATTTTTTTTCATCTTTAAATTGAGCTATGGGTTACTCGATATTATATGGGTTTCAAGTGGTATTATTTTATATTCACCCATGACCCTTTTTTAGGATGTATGTTCAATTATATAAACTGTATGGGGATGATATCTATTTGAGCGAGAATTGAAGCATGTGTGTTCTCTCCTAAATAGGATTGTGAATTTCATGTGTGTGTATAAAATTTTAGGTGTTTAATATTTGATTTCAATTGTTTAGTAGGTGTATATGGGCATATTCAAGGTGTTCATCTTATTAGGTGGATATGTGATTTTGTGGAAGTGTGTTTTCAACCTGTAGGAAGGGATGTTTTGATGAACAAAAAAAATTATGGTTGATTGATTTATGATGATACAATTTGATTCTCCTGTGCTGTTATAGTTAGAAGCTCATATGGATGTGTAGTCTGTTGGATTATTAGGAATAGTTCTACTATATATCAAAAATAACTCAAAAAATAATTTAAATAAATATGCCATGATTTATTTTTTCTTCAATAAAGGATTTGAATATTTTTATTAGAGGGTGAAATTATTGTTATAGTTATGAGATATGGTTGGTAAAAGGAAGGATGATATCTTAAGAAGTGTAATTTCTTCACGATATTTTCCATCCATATTCAGTAGAAACCATTATAGATCCTCAGTGAATATACCAATGGAGAAGAAACCATCATACCATAAGATTAATGAGATACATTATCAAACCAAATTTCAACTATGTGAAGGTGTGTTTGGATCTACTAGTGTACAGATGGTTTCATTACGATTGGAATATTATATAAAGTTTCATCATAATATTAAGGAATAGAAATTAGGGAATCAGGTCATGAAAATATGTTATCAAATAGATTTGTTTCTAAAATTAGAATTTTTTAGTAGGATAATTATATAATTGGGTCATGTTGGTATGAATTTAGTTTTTCTAAAATTATGATGGAATTTAATCCTTGGAAAATTTATATTGAGGAATATTTTTATCTCGATCCTACACAAGGACCAAAATTTTAAATTGAAAAGAGTGAGGATATGAGTATACTTCATTAAGGACACATTTTTTGGAATGTGATTATACATCATATTATATTGGAATGGAATGGTCATAATACATTGGTATCATTAAGGTAAAATATAATAATATTGGTTTTGTGTAGGGTTTTGTAGGATATCAAAAAATTATAATTATTTTTTAAAAATGGAGAGGATTTAATGGGTTATGTTTAGAAAATGAATTCATGAAATCATTGGATTTAAAAATCATTAAAATAATTTGTGATTATAATTATGGTCAGGTAGGATTTGAAAAATATGGAGATATTTTGATTTACATATATATATTATGTGGATGTGATTATTTAGTAAATGTTATTCAATTATTTAATTAATGAAATGCCTATGATTTATGTATTATAATTTCAGTTTAATAAAGTTTTTTATTTAAATTTGAAAGGAGATAAATGTAGTGTTAATGGTCAGTTGTTATTGATAGAAATGGACTTTTTAGGTGTGAATTATTTAAGGGACATGTATTATAACAATTAATAATTTCGTGGGTTCTTACATATGAGATTAATTTTTTAAATAAACACATAAATATATTAATCATTTAATTTTATTTATTAATTTTTATCTTGTTATTCCTTTTTATATAGTTTATAATTAATTTGGATTTTATTATTCATAAATCAAACCATTATCATATTCCTCTTCATTGGATTTTGATAAGTTTTATTAATATGAAAATCATTTTTACTTATAATATAACGTATCATTGATCATGATATTCTTGCGAATTTTTAGCTTGGATATATCTTGGAATATTACTTGTGATAACTTATAGTGGCTTTGAAAAAATATTTTTAAACATTATTGGTAATGTTAAATTCTTTGGGTGGTTAATTTTTTATGTAACTACAAAATATTTTAAAAGAATAAAATTATTTTTGATAGCGTATCAGATACTTAACACCAAGAATAAATAATTCAAAATATATATTTATTTAAATTTAATATATTTTAAAGCCTGCATAACACACCACCCGACCCCAGACTCGGAGTGGCAGTGTCCTCTCTAACCAGTGGGGCAAGGGTTTCACTCGAACTTATTCACATCCCCTCCTCTGGCGTGACTCGTGCAGATCGACATCTACAACCTTTTCCATGAAATTGGTGTGGTATGGTATGCCTTCTTTTAGCTTCTACTTCACAAGAGAGGCTCCGGTGTCTCAACACAGTGAATATTGATCCTTCAACTTCTTCTCGGATCAATATATTTCTTGTGTGATGAGGCTTCTTCTATCTTTATCTGTGCATGCGGGGCTCCAGCATCGGTGGGTTTCAATGTCATCTTGTGAGGATTTTTCTATTGATTTGTCTTCATGGGATATGATCCATCAACTCAGCTAGTAGAGGATGAGGTTTTAGCTTCTTCTCAGATTGACGATGGTCTATCAAGGTGTGGCATCTTTCGGATTCATCAGCACTGGCAAGCCATCGACAACTTCTTGGCTCAGCACCGACCTTACGAGGTTTTAGTTTTTCTTCACTTGTCGCTAGCTCGATGAAGACACATTGTGGTCTTGCAGCATCCCACAGATGTTCCTAGGACCAAGGTCATCCTCAGAGTTGTGCAGTGGGGAGGAATCTTGTTATCTATCTAGTGTTCTTGTTTTTCACCTTCGGGTCTTTTTAGGTGTTTTATTTTATTTTCTTCTTGTGGAGAAATAATGTTTATATTGGTACGGGGGTTCTATTAAAATGATGTGTAGTGGATGGTTTGAGTTTTGAACTCCCTATATTTTCTCCATATCTGTGATCTACATCAGTTAGAATCTAATGAGTGTATCTATTTAGCCCTATTTTGAATAGATCCATTCCCCGAGTTTCATTTCTAGTTTATAACAGCACACACCCACTCATTGGTGACGTTACTTTGGTGTGGTGTTGGGTCATCCAGTACTAGGTGATCATTGGCCATCTTCACATTCTGTGGACTATCATATGGACACTCTAGTTATTTTCGTGATGGTAGGAGTCTTGTGAAGTGTGGCAGGGATCTTCATAACTTGTTGAATATTTTCTTGTTAATGGTGTGAGTGTTTGTGAAATTTTGTTCTGTGATATTTCCAATGATCACAATGGTGGGAAGACAACACATCTGGAATTGACCACATAGACCATGCCCTAGAGGAGGATCTAGATTTTGTGTTTCATCATTTCCGAGATTTTTTATATTGGATGTTTGAGAGGGTATGGTGTTTTTCATCAGATCATTCATGTGCTATGACACATGACACTTGCTTGTCGATTTTCCATGCAACGGTGAAGAACATCATCATAATAAAATGATGGGGAGGTGAAGCTCTGTGTCTCCAGAATGATTTTACTTTATTTTCCTTTGTGTTTTATTTGTCTTATGTTTGTATAATATGTACGGGTTTCCCCCTTCTTCCACTAAAATGGGGTTTATCATAATAAAAAATTTGAAGGCCTTTTGGTCGTTGGATGGACATAACACACAACAACAAGTTGAAATAACCATAATATAGTACATATTTATAAACAAAACATTAAAATCATGGGAATTAATAGTAGTAAATAAATTTTAAGATTTAAAGATTTCTATTGATTATAAATAAATAATTAGTCATTAAAATGATAACAAAATGTTTTTTTGGAAAACTATATTTTTTATAAATGATTGTTTGGTCCATCTTTAAAAAATTAATTTTAAATTAATTTTAGAATATTTTGAAAATTAAAATAATAAAAATAAATTAATTTTTGAAATCATAATATCAAAATTATGTTAATTTAATTTCGTGGAATTTTCTTAAATGAATCTTATTCCGATGAATAATGAAAGTTAATGAATTTTAATAGAAAATATGCTTTTCATTTATATTATTTATAATTATTAATTATATTTTTAATTTATTTAAATTTAAAATTATTAAAATTAAATTTAAATCATTCCAATTTATGTAAATGGAAAAAATTTCAGGTGGAATTTTCATAAAAATTCATCGTAAACATTTAAAAAGTTTCCCATTAAAAATAATCTTTCAAATCACATTTATGAGATTAATATTAAATTGAATCTTGAAAACTATGTCAATATAATTTTTAAAAATAGGTTAAACAATTTTATTAATATTAATTTATAAAATATAATAAGTTTAACTTAATGTTTTACAAAAACGATTTTAAAAAATATTAAAAATTAATTACCGTAGTTATGGTAAAATTTGGTTTTCTATGGGTTAAACTAAAAAGATAAGGTTTTAAATGATCTAATTTTTTTTCAAAAACATATTTTTTTTAAATATATAGACAATAAACTGAATAATTTTCAGTAATACACTAATATTGGCAATTTTATTATCAAAAAAGGGGAACACCTTTTCCATTTCCAAAATTTCAAGTGTGTCATTCAACTCAATTATAAATGGTCATCCACTCTACTATATTTTTCACATCTTCACACCAGTTTTCTCATCCTGTAACTACCAAAAACATAAAAAAACCCTTAAATTCATCTTAGAAGCCTTATTTTAGGTATAAATACTTCTAATAAAGGATTGGGAGCAATCCTAAGGGGTTTACCCCAAAAAAAGATGCAATGTTCTTCCATGAGGTTTTGTTATTTTATTTCTACCTCCATCAATATAAATTCTTATTGAACCATGATGACATAAAAAATATGTATATTAAATATAAATATATTTTTATGTAAATATAAGGTTCTATAATCATCTTGACTTCCATCAAATGGGTTATGAAATCATCATTAGTGTGTACGGCAGGCAACTGCCTCACGAAGTGATGTCATTAATTATATCATTAACTTATATCGTAATTGGTTATGATTTTGTATATAAATTATATATGTATATTTATATATGATATATATATGATAATAATATCTTTTTAGTTATTATATCATATATAACATTCTTATATTCCATTCTGGTGGAGATTCGATAACTTCACTCATGTGTACGGTGGACTACCTCCTTGTGAAGTGATATAATTTTTTTCACTAACTCTTCACATGGAATGTTATAAGGATATAATTGAGAAATATATGTCATATAAATGACATAATTAATGAATTCATGACATATTTATCATCTTGAAAATATAATATATCCTTTTATTTTCTACCTTTTCATTCACATAATGATAATAGCATTATTTTCTATATGTGTGCACCACTTCCTTTATGAAGCGATGTGACTCTCCTATCATCACCACACCACATTAATGAAATAGATAAGTATATTTAATGAAATAATCTAATATTTATGAAATTATTATCATTTTATGAAGAAAAAATATTACTTACATCATTTCTATAATGATCTTTGCAAAATGGAAACATTACACTATCATACATATGACATACCGTCTTCATGATCATAACATATATAATTTCTAAATATAATATTTCATGATTATATTAAAAGAATAATTTATGAATAAATTTGATATTTATTTCATGATTATTATTCTAGATATTAATGAACTATATATCATTCCCATGAACTAGAACTCTGATGAAAAATAATGAATGAGAAACCAAGGAAATTAACACCCTAGACAACAAAAATAATTATGGGTTATGAAAAAATTGGGGATAATATGTTATAAAGGACCATATATGATATTATATATCATAATTTAGTTCTAATTTATTATAATTACTTATTTAAATCTACTATAAAAAAATTTAAAGCACATTTATCCAGAAGTAATCTTGAGGTAATGGATTTCATCTCAATTTTCCATCATTGAGGCATATTGTAATGTTACGCACATAGTATCAATTATCTATTGTATATAAATAATCATTGAAATATAATACCAAAATTAATTAATTAATCATTTTATTATATGTTTCAGTTTTAATTCTTTCATCCACTTGCATTTAATTTAAAACATACTAAGTAGTAATGAATTTCATAAGTGAACTTCATTTGATTGGGATATATTTCTTCTATATTGTATTTGATATTAGATGATTTTTTTTTTGATATTTTAATAAATAATTATTTATATCCAATATTTATTTCTGGATTTAAATTTTAAGAAAATAATCTTTTTATTGGTTAATTATAACATCAATGTTATTATCATTGTAAGGGTTGATTTGACAATATAATTTTTGTCAGGATTGTTTATACATGAGTTTGAATGAAATGAAATTATTTTATCATTGTGTAATAAAAATTTGTAATTTTGTTATCTTTTTTTATTTAGGATATTTCCAATTAAGATTATTATTTCCTAGTATCTCATTATAAAAATGATTGAGAAAATTTTATTAATAAAATAGAAATTAATATATCTCTTCGGTTCGAAATCCATTTTTTTTAAAACCATATTTTCTAAAAATGTTTCAAACATTCTTTTTATCCATTTAAAATTGAATAATTAAATAATTTATTTACTCATTTTTAATTTTTATATTTGTTTTAAATCAACCTTAAATTCATTTTCAATGAATTGATAGTTTGGATTTTATGAAAAAAGTAAGAAATATTTGTTTTTACATGTATGATATGTATAGTGTTTCCCGCCACCAAGACGTATAAATGATTAATTGATTGCATTATATATTCCAATGATGATTTTAAAATAATAAAATCAAATTTTTTAGAGAAATTTTAATATTAAAATTATATTTTCAAAATGAAATTGTTATTTTCATCCAAAATTAATTTAACAATCTTATTATTGAATTAATATTCATAAAAAAATTGATCATTCTTACGTCAATGGGTATATAATGGATTGATATTATCGATATTATTTATATGGATGGTTTATGATCATTTTTTAAATGGAATGAATTAACAAAAAATTTATTGACTCATTTTTTTAAACATTTTAATTCCCTTAAAATATTAACATAACATTATTCATAAGAAATTTTCTTTTTCCTAAATATCTCTATTATTTATCATGGATATGTTTATTTCTTAAAGTGTATATCATCTCATAAAATAGTGTTCTACATTGAATTTTATTTTTTCAAATATTGAAATGTTAATAAATCCTCATTCTTTAATCAATTAAGATATTTCTTGGTAATATACATTTTTAATAAATGAAATTGGGTATTTGATATATGAGGAATGATTTGGTGATCTAGATACTAGTCGGTCCTAGTTATAGATAGACCCTCAATTCATTGGTAGTATTGTGGTATGAATTGGTTTTATAGCCTTATTAAAATTGGTTTCTAGGGTATACATGACCATCAGTTTTAAACTATCTGGAGAAAATATGTCAACTGTAGAGGTTTTCATGATTCTGGAGTTATTGATGACCAATAATTAGGTAGTTCCATCAATGAGAATTTATTTTTCTTATCCATGATATTTTTAAAATGATATTATCTCTAGATTTATTTTATTAACCATTCATTGATTAAATTAATGTTTTATATATATATATATATCTCTTACCATATTGATTAACAATATCATGTTATGATTGTCATGTTATAAGTTAAAATTCATGTGTATTCAGTTAATTACCTTCACATATTGATTAATATCTTGTAGATTTATTCATTGATTTAACTTGGGGTTCAATTATTTATTTTTTATTAACTATATGGCATGTTTTTTTGTTATTTACCATTCCTTGTTTTTTATAATTATTTAATAATGATAACTTTAGATTTAATTAATCCTTAATAAGAATTTGATCTCACCATTATTTTGATTCTTTTCTATGGAATCCATCTATTTTATTATGATCGAAATTTCGGGATATCGTATAGGGAATGATGTCAATATAATGAAATAAATTTTTCAATATGTGTTTTCAATTTTAATATAGGCATCATGTATGTATCTTGGTTACCAACATAGCTAAACTATTCAGTCCTTTAGGATATCATTCCTTGTATCTTATGTAAATCTAATAACCCAGGAAGAGCTCTAGGTTATTAGGGTCTAGGTCACTATTGATGTTATAAATGGAAGTATAATTGAATCAATTATAACATGTTTTTGGAAAATGTATATTAAGGATCTTTACCCTATAATTTACTTTTAGGATACGTAAAAAAATAACAAAAAAATGTTTTTAATTTGAAGATATTATTTGGTTTTTCCTAGAAATAGGTTCATCTATATATAAAAATAATGTAATGGGTTCTGCAATTGATATACCTAGGAGTGATAACTCCAAAATGGTAATAATTAGACAACCCTAATCATTACCTAGTGCCTGAAAACAGTCTATATCACACACCTAGATTGACACCCCCATGTAATATTCATAGGAGAATTCACCATTTATTTAAAATATAGTATTTAGGATTTTTATTGATAATTTAAATTTAAAACCTAGGATAATACTATACTATCTTAGGTAATGGAATTAGTTTCATGATTCAAAAATAAAATAAATGATTATATAGTTTTTCACTATAATTATTGATTCTAACATATTGATTTCCAATTTTATTTAATGGATGGGACCCAAAGGAATCAAATTAAAATTGATCCTGAAAGAAAATGTGATGATTATGAGAATATAAATTGAATTAAAACTGGAGTTAATGAAATTTTGATTATTCTTATTCATTTTCCTCAAAATTTGATTAACAACCTATA
This sequence comes from Viscum album, assembly GCA_963277665.1. Classification (NCBI taxonomy): domain Eukaryota; kingdom Viridiplantae; phylum Streptophyta; class Magnoliopsida; order Santalales; family Viscaceae; genus Viscum; species Viscum album. The sequence continues at coordinate 633,207,328 of OY728121.1, forward strand.
ACATTACCATCACTAAAACTCACTAAAGAATGGAAGGATGTAGTTTATTATATCTTCATTTATAGAGTCCATGAAAGATTTAAGGGTTTGTTTTTATCATTTTATAAATATATAACGATACACCCATGAATCCTCCTCAATGGAATGGGTATATTTTTAATGTGTGGAAATGAATGGATTAATTATAAAATTACTATGGAAAATGGATTGTAAAATTTGATGAAACAAATCTCATCATAGTGATGCTTTTTGAGTTCATTTTTGTATATGTGGAGAACCAATGAATTATTAGATTCAATTATCTATTTAAATGGTTAGGTTCTAGACCAATGAATGACCTATGATAAAATAAAATGGTTGAATTACTGATGTATTAGCAACCAAGTATTAACTTATAAAATTATTTTAACTTATGGTATAATGGTTATAAAATTCATGAAAAAACTAAGGATTTTATTAAATTTTAAAATCATATATGTATTAATTTAATTATGGAATATGTATTCTTTCATTTTATTTTGTGTTTAAGATTGTTCATAATCTCATGGACATAAAAACCCACTTTTAGGTATTTTTATGATGATAATCTACCAAGAATATGCATATTTTGTGAGAATATCATGGATATACAACCCATTTGTTTAGTGTATGTTTTAGTGAAAAATTTATTTCATTAATTGTCAATTTAACAAATATATATACTTCTGTTTAAAGAAATTTATAACCAATAGGGTTTATATGATCATTCATTGCATAATCAGAATAGTAAAAAATATTATGCTTTTTAAACAAAATATAATAAAAAATAAAATATGTTCTTTTGAAAACATTTGGTTAAAGGTAATTTAATGAATAATTTTAATTCAAGGATGTCTACAATAATTTTTTGGATTTCTATTGAAATTATATAAATATCTTATAAGAAAATACTACCCTCATATTGGGTGACATCCGCTCATGTTTGATAAGGATATGGGGACTAAACCGCCAACAGTAAGATGATAAGGTTTTAAAACCTACCATTGGACTATGTTATATCGTGGATAAAATGTAATTAGTTAGATGATTTTGAAAAATAAATATTAATGATGAACCCATTGTGTTACTATTGTGGTATAAATAATAATGTTTTATATTGGATAGTTGTTCTAACCATATTGGGTTTTAACAATAGTTAGAGACATATTAAAAGACTTGCCTCTCTTTTATGGATCTTTTGATCCATTAAAAGTAAATTTTTGTGCTCCAGGGATAAAAAATTAATTTTTTCATTTCAGAGAATAAGAGATAAATTATAAATTGATCAAACACTATACAAAGGATGAAACAGTTAACGTGAAATAGAAACGTACCAGGTATGTAAATTTTCTTATTTTATAAAATAGTAAAAATCCCCTAAAATTTATGAAAATTATATTGAAATAATATTTTTATCCAATTAAAATTATATCCATTGAATAATATATTCTTTTAAATCATCACATATTATGCTTTTTGACGTCCTTAACTCACAATTTATCAATCACTATCTTGTGATCAACGAACCTTGACACTCTGTATAATTATTTACCCTTTTCTTCGATGTCTATATAATCACATACCCAAAAAGCTATCATTTATATAACCCTATTTATTTTCTATTAATGGTAAACCTTGTACATACCTTTATATATTATTATAAGGATATATTATTATCCCTTTTATGATGTGGTTGTTTGAATAATGGTATTCCCAAATTCCAATCACTTGATTTCCGAGAGCAAGTTTAAATTGTGAGGTTAAAATCTAGTAAATATGGGTACAATATAACACCCTTATAATTAAAAAAAATATTTTTTTATAATGTATGTGACATGAAACATTAATCATAAACAACACAGGAAAATATATTTCTTTAAATGTAATTTTTTTAATAGCTCGTGGAAGAAGCAACCTTGAGTGAAAATGAAACATATTGCAGTATAGAACGATATTATAAATTTTAAATTGGATGATATGAATTGTAATATCATAAATATAAAAATTATATTCACATATTGATTATAAGTTAAAAATAAATCATTTAAATGAAAAATAAATGTTTTTTGAAAAACTGTATTTTCTCTAAAAGACAGTTTAGTCTATCATTGTGCGCATAATTTAATATAAATTTTTACAAAATTCATAACATTTATTTGATGAAATGAAATTATTTTTTTAAATCAAAATATCTAAATTATCATAATGATATGTTTTTTATGGTTATGAAATTTTCCATTTTTTGATGAATGGTGAGAATAATGAATTTTAATTGAAAACTGCATTTTTGATTAAATAATTTATAAATTTAATTTATATTTATTTTATTTGAAACAACATTAAGATAAATTATATACATATTAGTACCATTTACGTAATTTTTATCATTTTCATATTGAATTTTAATATAAAACATTGTAAATGATTGAACATTATCTCATTAAAACCCTGATTTCTCTTTACATCCACTAGACTAATTTTAAATTAAATTTTACCATTTATATAATTAAATTTGTATAAATGGAATACATATTTTGAATAATAATTTATTATATTATCTAATATGTTCAAAATTATTTTTAACCATTTTTAATAGTAAAACCCATAAAAATTATTTAATGTGTTTTGGGTAAAAATTTATTCACTAGGGGTTTAAACTAAAATAAATAAGAATAAAATGTCCTAAAACATGTCAATAAACTATTTTCCGGAAATATATCTACCTTATAATATCTATGTATCTATTAAACACCATTTTACCATAGTATCATGTGTAAAACCCGATTACACCTTTTTACTTTCAATAATTATAAGGGTGCCACTAACCACAAATATAAAAAGCCACCAATCCCCTATCTTATTCACAACTTCAATCTATTTTGATCATCCAATACCTAAAAAATTAAATTACCAGTTACTATAAAATTATCCTATAATCCTTATTTGAGTATAAATCCATCCTAGCTTGGATTTTGGTTTGAACATGTAGAGGTCACCTGAAGAAGATGTAATGTTCTACAATGATAATTTTCATATTATTTCATCCTCCACCTTGCTAAATTGTGATTAATTTTTTTGATATAATAAAAATTGTTTATTAAATATAATTATATGTTTTTATGTTATTTTAATGACCTATAAACATATCCACTTCCTTAAAAAGGGTTACCAAATCATTATTCGTGTGTACAGCTTACTACCACCACATTAACTAATATCATTCATTTTTTCATGACAACCAATCAAGGTTGGGTATAATGATGGATTAAATTCATATATATATATATATTATTTATAACATAACTATAAATATTTATTCATTAAATCAAATAAAAAATTTAACTCTCTATTCTCTAGGGGATACGATAATATCCCACCTGTGTACAAAAGTCTACAACCACACGAAGCGATGTGATTTGTTTTTCACTATCACTTTAGATGGATGTCAATAATGATAAATTCAATTATGAAATGTAATATACATGAAAATAATATTGATTTTAATGGAATATAAATAATTATAAGAAGATAATATGTCATTTTCTTTCTTACCTTTTGAGTGGCAAAACGATGATATCATTGTTACTGTTTATGTGGTCCACTACATTCAAAAATAGACCTGACTCTATTTTCATCACCATAAACATGAATGGTATATATAATTATATTTAAATAAATAATATTTCATTTACTATTTTATGATCATTATGTATTTATAACATATTACTTAAATTTTTTCTATAATGATCATTGAATAATGGAAACATTAACCATGTGGTCATATGACCTACTGTCTCTATGATCATAACATAGATAATTTTCCATAAAAATATTCCATCAATGGTATTAAAATAATATTTTATGTAAACATTTTATAATTATTACATAAATTTTATATAAATATGGGACTATAAATTATGTGCAAGAACCAGATCTTTTATGACATGTCACGAAGGATAAAACAATGAAATTAATACCTAAAACAATGAAAATAATGAAATATTATTATCAAATGGGTACTAATATGATATAAATAATCATAAATGATATTAAAAATATTAATATGGTTATTATATAAGTTATTAACATGTTTAAACCCTTTCAAATATATGTGACAAATGTTCAACATAAAGAATGATTGAGGTATGGGACTTCATCTCGATTTCCATTTATTGAGGAATATTGCAATGTTATACACATAATTTCATTTTATAGTTTATATACTAAAACATTAACATATAAGATCATGGTTCATTAATAATTAAATTTATTTGATGATTCAATATTTATTATTTCATCTATGTGGATTTCAATTATAAGTTACCAAGTGGTACAGAATGTCATAACTCAATTTATTTTCAGTGGGTCATATTACTCATTCATTGTATCTTATATTATATGATTATGATTGTATTGAATGTTGATTATATTATAATATATATATATATATATATTATGTTTTTTTAAATTTTACTCACATAATATATTACTTTGTTAATTCTCACTATAACGTTATAATATTTAGAAGGGTATCTGTCAAAATAACATTTGAGTGGAGATTATTTATACAAGAGAATTTAATAAATAAATTAATAAATAATTGACTAGTAAAACCCTCTAATTTTATTATTATCTATTTATTCATGATATATTCAAGTAATAGTACCATTTTTCAACACTTTGGTACTTAAAATGATTGAGGAAATGTTATTAATAAAATAAGAATTAATTTCACTCTTCTATTGGAAATTTATTTTATTCCAAAAAAATTGTTTTCTAAAAACCTTTTCAATTTTTTTACCTTTTAAAGATGTTTGTTAAATAATTTTTTTAAAAATTTATTATTTTTACATAAAAAAATTAAAGATACGTCATTTATTTTTTAAAATAAGTCTAGTAATGGATTTTACCAAAAATGTGAAAAGAATATTTATTTTAACATGTAAAACATGTATGGAGTTTGATAAAATCAGGACCACATAATGTTTAAAAGAATATTTTATATGTTGAAAATATTATTTTGAATGAAAATTATTTTCATAATTATTGTGACATCATATTTATTAAAGTTATTTTTCAAAATAAAAAAAATATTTTATCTAAAATGTTAATAAATACATTTTATGGTATTACAATTTGTTAATGACAACAACACTTTATTCTTAATATAATGGATATATGTTGGAATGATAATACCCTTATTCACTATATGGGTGGTTAATAATAATTTTGAGTAGGAAAATATAAACATTCACATTCTTGAATCAATTTTTAGGTCATTAATTATATCTTGAAATGATAACTTACTTGTGATCATTGAACATTAAATTTTACCTAAACAATAATATTATATATCGGTGATATGTTTATTTCATAATGAATCTTTATTTTCTACATACATTTTTATATATTGAGTGTTAATTTTTTCTAGGGAAATATTTTAAAGACCCGGAATTCCTGTGGAAATTTTTTTCTTAAGACATGGAAATTTGACGCGTCTGTAGTTTTTGATGGTGATTTATTTTGAGGCCCGGTGTTCCCAGAATCAATTTATGAATTTTTGGTGGCGTACGTTCAGTAAACGTACGAGCGTGATTTTTATATCATTTGAACCAGTGCTCGGAATTGAAATCTGGGGACACCGTTGAACTCGTAGTGCTGGTATTCTCTTAAGGAGACCATCCTTGCAGTTTCGTTATAACATGAATGGATGTGATTTTTTGTGTTTTTAAAAAAATTAAATAAAAATATTTGTAGAATATATTTATTTGATTGGTGGTTAAAACCACCAAGTAGAGGTTAGTGGTGGGGACCACTACACCCTAACCTCCCTTTAGAGAATGTTATTAGGTGGGTCCCATCCACCCCCTTTAACTCCTCTAAACCCCCTTTAAACCCCTTCAGCTCTCCATAAATGGGGGAAACTCTTAAACTTCCCCATAATGGTGCCAACACACCTAATGATTAATTAATGACCACAATTAATTATCTTTTAGAAAACGTTTCAATTATTTTTGAATGCATGGAAACAAAATAATAATAGAGAAGGTATTATTTTATTTTGGTTTGGCGATTCTTTTTGGGTGGAACATAGAGAGAGGACTTGGGAGATTCTTGGAGAACGACATCATATCCAATGAAGAACGCCCCTCATCTCTGATGAACGTTGAGCATCATATTGTTCCTTCTTCAACCAGGGTAAGGAAGGGATGTGACGCCCACGAAGAACGCTGATATCATCTACTACTTCGTCACCTTCGAATTTCATTCAACAATGAAGAGTACCTCTCTTCCTCTTCCAACATTAACAGAATGACGTCACCTTCCTGCGACTCCGTCAAACGACACTGACAAGTAAGGTACGGGTTTATTGTGATTAAATTAAATCCTCATTCCTCATCCTTTATTATGGTTAGATGTTGGTAATTTTTTATCACATAATACGGAGGGTGTGGGCCGAATAAACACGGCTTGACGTCCCTCCTTTGGTTATTGTTTTATTAACGCCGGATGTGGACTGTGGGAGAAGCCGGCAGTGCAAGTTCCACTGCGGAGTTGGAATGGTGTAGTGTCGTTGCACAACACCAGTGAAGAACTACGGATAGAAGGGACACTGTAGATGGAAGAGGCATGGTGTCGTCGCAGTGCGCCACACCATGATAGAGGTGCAGAACCAGGACCTGGGCAGACCGCGACGAAGGGGTGTGGCACTGTCACGGCGCACCAGAGAGGGACCGTTGCTAAAAGATGCGACGGTCGAAGGAGGGGGGCCGGCTGAGCCAGCCTCCAGAGGCCCTCCACATGGAGGGACCTGAAGGGTCCCGTGGTTTCTTCGGAAGCCAGGGGTGCGGTGCCCCCCCCGGAAGGTGTGGCTAGCCGGCCCACGTGGCCCGCACACTGTGGCCAGCCGGCCAGTCCACGCGGCTAGCCGGGCCGGACCACACGGCGAGCCCGACCGGTTCACACGGCCAGCCGGGCCGGACCTCCATCGTTCCGAACAGCCATTGTGCCGAACCGCCATTGGGACGAGCCACTCCCTCAGACTGGGTCGGACCCTGGTCCAGACCCATTTAACCGGAAATCACCAATTCATCCGTATTTTGGGTTACGAGTGTCCGAACGACAAACCTTCTACGGTGACGGAAGGCTTAGAGCAGGAGGGATCTTATGGCATTCCCCACTTGTGGTTTGGATGTATTTGGGGTACATCTGGGTTGGTTTAAACCTAAAAACCAACCAGGCCCCTGAAACATAAATGCCAATAACTCACAGACCGGGCGTCCGATTGACATATCGTCTATCACGTTGTGTTCCTTATGATGAGATGGAACTAAGGGATACATCAAATCGAGACATCAAGGTATTTTTTCTATCAACACTTGGCTCGAGGAGAGGACCCTCCTAGAATCGAGAATCCAATGTTCCAGGACCGAAAGGATGTCTATGACTTAGATGATTGGATCCTCTGTGGGTTCGATAGCAATGATACCATACTCGTATCCTCCATGGGATCAACTGTGATGACTTCTATTTCAGGATACTCCATGGGTTTGACAGGGGTGACTTCTGTATTGGGATCTAGCGTGGGTTAAATAGTGATGACTTCTGTACCAGGATCCTCTGTTGGTTCGACAGCACTGATATTGTTCTAGGATCCTATGTGGGTTCGAAATAGGAGATGATTTAGAGGCTACATCTAATCATCCGTACCCTTCTTCAAGTGTTGTATACCTGTGTTAGATGAGACTTGTTTTCAGTTGTTATCATCAAGATGATTTTCTTTACTTCTTTTGTGGATTGGGTTGTGCTTGAGCTTGAGAGTTGGAGCCAGAATTTGACTGGTAACTTAGGTATATGTTTTGGTATATACCTAAGTAGGGTTAGTTGAAACATTTTGATTGTATATTTATTCTTTGGTATATCATAAGTGGAATCTGGGAGTCCTTAGAGGGTATTGGGGTCCCCTACTAAGTATTGTTATACTCATCCCTGCATGGGATTCACTTGCACCTTGTTGTGTTCTGTGCAAACGACAATTAGCAGTGATCGAGGCTGAGGGAGATGGACAGATGGCTGCTCAGTGCTGGACTAGACGGGACATACCTCAGGGAGGAGTTGTTCGATTTTTGTACCTACCCATCATGTAGGTTTCCCCGGTGGACAATCCAGGAGTTGTTTTTTCCTTTTTACTAGTACTTGTACTTTTTTTTCAGTTGGGTTTGTATATTGGCCCACATAGATTCAACACACTTTTCTTTCCTATAATTGTACTTTTTTCTTCTACTACTTGTGATCAAACTGTGTGTGTTTCAGGTTTAAAGGCAATGTATTCCCTTTTATCAGGAATTCGCCTTTGGTGCTGGTTGCCAGCCCCTGGCCAATGGAAGGTGGGCTTGGGGTAGTCACGACATGGGACCCGAGGACGGGTCGTGACAAATTGGTATCAGAGGAGTCAGTTCAACGGTAGAAATTGGACTCTGATTCTTTTAATGGAAATGGTGTTATGTGTTTTGGTTGTGATTATCAGTTTAAGGAAACCAGTCTTGGTGTGGTAGCTGACGTATCCATACACTAGGACTCTGACTTCTGATTTCCAACTCAGTGCATGAAAACACTGATTGTGTGTGTTTCCTTTGAAAATTTTTCTTCGCGATTACTTTGTGTCAGCTCACCAGGTATATGGTTTGACTGTGATTCACCTGTTTCTTTTTAGGATGGCCTCATGATGGCAAATATCTAGGGTTCTATGTTTTCTACCAGATGGTAGCCCAACGAGCAATGAGGCGTCGGTGCAGGGGCCCATCATAATGGAGCTACCAGTGGTACCACTACCCACTGGACCCCATATACCACAAGCTCCAGTAGCAGAGAGTGCACGCCGTTTGAGTGCATTTCATGAGTTCTAGCACTAGAGGCCGCCTAGGTTCCGGGGAGAGATGGACCCACAGGCAGTTGAGGATTGGTTATAGGCTATTGTGAGAGTTCTCAAATAGGTAGGGACATCAGCTGACCTTATGGTGATCCTTGTCGCGAGTCTCCTGCATGTAGCAGCAGGCAGATGGTGAAGCCTAATGATCCAGGTGCATGATGAGGCATCACTACTCTGGGAAGACTTTGAGAGTCTCTTCTGGTCAGAGTTTGTTCCAGCCACCCTTCGTGCAGTGGGGATTTAGGAGTTACTGCATCTATAGCAGGGTAGCATATCGGTAGCTCAGTACTCAGCAAGATTCACTGACAACTCGCGTTACTCCACGGATATTGTACGAGACTCATTCTTCAGGGCCCAGATCTTCGATCAGGGACTCATGCATGAGATCAAAGCTTTGATGATCTCCCTCAGCATCCCGATGTAGGCAAGGGTGCTGGAGCGAGCCCTTCCTGTGGAGATCTTTCTTGCTGATCAGTCAAAAGCAGCGAGACCCACCACAGGGAGACATATAGAGGAGTATTTTGCAGCCGATAGTAGATAGATGTTGCAGAGGTCCAAGCAGACCAGACCATCAGGTGGGCAACCCCAGCATACAGGTTCAGTTGTGCAGGGCACAGGAGACAGAGCCAGCCTTACGAGGAGCTCGCTATGCTATGCATGCGGCGGGCAGGGTCTTATGGCTCATGACTGCCTGACCCGCCATGCAGATGAGCAGAAAATAGTAGAGGGACCTCCCAGGTATAGGTATAGGTTCGACCGTGGTGGCCCACAAGGAGCAGAAGGACGTGGCAGAGGAGCTGGCCGAGCAGCAGGTGGTGGACGACGTTTCAAGGCCCTTCCACCACCACCAAGAGGTCCACCCCGACCACATGGAGCTAGCGGACAGAGGTGGGCTCATCTCTAGGAAGTCGAGGCATATGACCACGGTGCACCTGAGATGATTCAATGTACTATTTGTGTCTACTCCACCCTTGTTCTAGTACTTATAGAGACAAGTGTGTGTCATTATTTTATTATCGCTTCCGTCGTTTTGAGATTTAATATTTAGAAGGAGTCATTTGCTCGATCCTTTCGACTAGATACTCTTACGAGAGTAGACCTGACGATTACACACTAGTTCCAGCAGTGTGAGCTTACTCTAGGTGGTGAGTGCTTCGACTGGGATCACCTTGTAGTGGCGTAGAGGCCTTTCGATATCATCATGCGTATGGAATGGTTATCCACATTTCATTTTCAGATTGACTGTATTAGGATAAAAGTGTGGTATGTCTACGAGGATGGGATGAGGTTTACCTTCACCGGTGAGAGGGGAGCCTTTGCAGCGCAGGATGGACTTACCCATAAGAGGGGACAACTGATCAAACATCAGTTGGGTAGCCTCATTCTCGGAGTGGTTGATGTGCGGAGTCTGAGTTTTCCTATTGTGGTGGATTATTACGCTGATGTTTTCCCTAAAAATGTTCCCAGACTACCTCCTCGTATAGAGGTAGACTTCTATATTGACATATACCCCAGGACGACACTGATATCTACTCTAGCATATTGGATGGATCCAGCCAAGCCTCGTGAGCTACGAGTATAGTTGGAGGACTTGCAGGGGAAGGGATTTGTCCGACCCTGCGTTTCACCCTAGGAATCACCGATTTTTTTCACCAAGATGGTGGATGGGAGCTTGAGACTGTGTGTTGAATATCGTCGCCTGAATCATGTGGCCGTAAAGAACAAGTACCCACTCCTAAGGATTGAATACCTCTTTGATCATTTCAAGGGATCACGATGGCTCTCGAAGATAGAACTAAGGTAATGCTATCACCAGCTTAGAGTTAGAGATGAGGATGTGCAGAAGATGGCCTTCAGGTGTTGTTATAGACACTACGAGTTCAGGGTTATTCCCTTTGGTGTAACCAATGCTACAGAAGTGTTCATGAGTCTCATGAATAGGATCTTCTAGCCTTACCTCGATCACTTTTTTGAGGTCTTCAACGATGACATACTGATCTACTCGACATTGAGGAGGAGCATGCCTACCATTTTCGGGTACTATTGGATACACTCTGAGATCACCAGCTTTATGGTAATCTCTCAATGTTCCATTTATGGATATGGGAGGTACACTTTTTGGGAAACTTCATCATGGAGGCTGCACTTGCATTGGATCCTACGAAGATTGATGCAGTGCTAGCTTGGGGGCCACCCAGAAGTGTGACGGAGGTATGGAGTTTTCTGGGACTGGCTGGGAACTATCATTGATTTGTTCCAGACTTCTCCAAATTTGCAGCACCACTTTCAGAATTGATGGGGGAGGGGAAAACATTCATTTGGTTAGAGAGATGCCAGTTGATCTTTCAGGAGCTGAGGCAGAGGTTGATTAGTGCTCCCATCTTGAGGCTACCGGAGGAGGCTGTAGGATACATAGTTTACTTCCACACATCAGGGACCAGACTCGGGTGTGTTCTAATGCAGGAGCGATGAGTGATCATGTATGTTTCTTGGTAGATGTGACAAAACCAGTAGAACTACGCTACCCTTGACCTAGAGTTAGCATCAGTGGTCTTCGCCTTGAATATATCGCGACACTATCTGATGGGCGAGCGTTTTACAGTCTACTATGACCACCATAGTGTCGGGTACCTCTTCTCTCAGAAGGACCTGAACCTGCGACAGCGATGATGGCTTCCATTCATCCAGGTCTATGACTTTGAGATAGTCTATACTCTTGTGAAGGGTAACGTTGTAGTTGATGCTCTTAGTAGGAGATCAGTCATTCAACTGCTAGGACATACAATAGAGAGATTGGAAGTGTTGCAGATATCCTTTCTGGATAAAGATGGATCGGACTTTTGCAGTCTCTCACATTCACTCCTCCACTTCTTCAGTGAGTCAGGGAGGCACAGTGTGGGGACGTTGATTATGATATATGGCATGCTTAGATATCCATAGGGAAAATATGTGATGGATTTTCTAAATATGGGGAGCACTTCATTCTTTTCAGAGGAAGTACCATGATAACTGTTCCACTTCAGAAGGATGTGTTGAGGGAGTTCCACACATCTCTATTCGAGATACATCCATGAGTGGAAAAGATGTATTAGCACCTCCTCCGACAGCACTGGTGGCCAGGTATGGAAAAGGAAGTAGCCGAGTTTGTCTCACGATGCCTCACTTATCTTCAAGTGAAGTTGGAGCACCAGGTTTCAGCAGTCTTGATTCAGCCCTTATAGGTCCCAGAGTTGAAGTTCGATGGGTTAACCATGGATTTAGTGATGGGACTTCCATGTACATCTAGAGGACATGAATCTATCTGGGTGATCGTAGACCGACTAACCTAGTCGGCCCACTTCCACCCGATCAGAGAGAAGGGCTCAGTAGAAAGCATGGGATGCCTCTATGTGCAACAGATTGTATGGATTCATGGTGTTCATTGATGATAATCTATGATCAATATTCTCATTTCACTTCCCGTCTATTGAATGGGTTGTATGAGGCTTTCAGGATGTAGCTTTTCTTGAGCACCGCCTTCAATCCTCAGATGGATGGTCAGACTGAGAGGACCATTTAAACTCTCGAGGAAATGCTCTTTGCATGCTTCCTCGACTGTGGTTTCAACTGGGAGGATCACTTACCCTTGGTGGAGTTTTTATATAACAACAACTACCATTACACCATTGGGATAAGACCTTTCGAGGCACTTTACGGCTGACCATGCAGATCATCTCTGTGCTGGACTGACCCAGGGGAGTCTGCACTTATGAGACCAGAGATGGTGCAGGCTACGATGGAGAAGGTGCAGATGATCCAGGAGTGGATGAAGACTGTATATAGCAGGCATAAGTCCTATGCTAATAGAATATAGAGATAACTAGAGTTTAAGGATGGAGACCACATATTTCTACGGGTTTCACATCGACGAGGTCTATGAAGATTTGGCTGAGGTGGAAAGTTATCCCCGCGATTCATCGGACCTTTCCAGGACCTCAGCAGAGTATCCGAGGTGGCTTACTGCTTGTCTCTTCCACCTTAGTTGCACATGGTCCACGACGTCTTCCATGTATCTCAGCTGAGGAGATACGTGTACAACCCGTCCAAAATCTTCGACCACAAGGAGCTAGATATCGATGACGGGGTGTCATTGACAGAGGTTCTAGTGGAGATTGAGGATCGAAAGGAGCGGGTCCAGTGTTGATGGTCGATAACTATGGTGCACGTTCGGTGGCATCATGTGATCCTCCAAGAGAGCACATTGGAGTGGGAGGCTCAGATGCATTCTCAATACCCTCCTTTGTTTCATTAGTGTGAGTTGTACCTTACAGCTATGTAAATCCCTGAAGTGAGGAGAATGTAAAGACCCAAATTTCCCGTGGATATTTTTTTAATACAAGGGAATTTTTCAAGCCTGATGTTTCTGACGACGCTTGATTCCGAGGCCCGGTGTGCCCGAAATCAATTTCTGAGGTTTTGGTCTGGTACATTCAGTAAACCTATGAGTAGGATTTTTATATCATTTGAACTAGTGATCAGAATTGAAATCTGAGGACACCGTTGACCTCAAAGATATGGTATTCTCTTAAGGAGACCATAAGCGCAGTTTCATTTTAACGAGAATGGAAGTTAATTTTTGGGGTTTCTAAATAAAATTAAATAATAATATGTGTAGAATATTTTTATTTGATTGGTGGTTAATGCCACCAAGTGGAGGTTAGTGGTGGGTCCCACCACAAGCTAACCTCCCTTGAGAAGATGTTATTAGGTGGGGCCCACCCGAACCCTTTAAATACTCTAAACCCCCATTAAACCCCTTGAACTCCCCATAAATGGGGGAAACACTTGAACTTCCCCATATTGGTGCCAACACACATAAAGATTAATTAATGACCACAATTAATTATTTTCTTGAAAACATTTCAATTATTTTTAAATGCATGGAAAAAATAAATTAATAGAGAATATATTAATTTATTTTGGGTTGAAGATTCTTTTTGGGTGAAACTTTGATAGAGGACATGGGAGATTCATGGAGAACAAAATCCTATCCAACGAATAACACCCCTCATCTCTGAATAACAATGAGCATCACCTTGTTCCTTCTTCAATCGGGGAAAGGAAGGGAAGCGATGCCCACAAAAAACGCCGACGTCGTCTTCCAATTCGTCGCCTTTAAATGTCATCTTCCAAAGACGAGTACCTATCTTCCTCTTCAAACATTGATGGAAGGATGTTGCCTTCCCGCGACTCCATCAAACAACACCGACATGTAATGTAGGGGCTTGTTGTGATTAAATGAAATCATCGTTCCAGGTCGTTTATTATGGTTTGATGTTGGAAATTTTTTATCACCTAATGCAGAGGGCATGGACCGAACAATCATGGCCCGAAGTCCCTATGTTGGCTCTTGTTTTATTAATGATGGTGGCGGACCGCAGGAGAAGCCGGCGGTGCAAGGGCTATGGCAAAGCCGGAAGGGCGTGGTGTCGTCGCACCGCGCCTGTGAAGAACTGCAACCAGGAGAGCCGTGGCAGATGGAAGAGGCACGATGCTGTCATGCTGCGCCACGCCGGAGGTGTGGAACTGTGGCCAGGGAGGGTTGCTGCAAAGGTGTGCGGCACCGTTGCACCACACTGGAGAGGGACAGTGGCCAAAGGCCGCAACGGTCGAAGGAGGTCGGCTGGCTAAGCCTGCCTCCACCGGTGCTACACAAGGAATAACCCGAATGGTCCTGTGGTTTCTTCAGAAGCCGGGGACAAGTAACCCCCCCCCCCAAATAGGACGTGGCTAGCCAGTCCATGTGGCCATCCGGGACCTGCTGTAAGCCTACTACGGCTGGCCGGTCGGGCCCCACGGTCGTCCGGGCCAGGCCCCAAGGCCACCCGGGCCGGGACACATGGCCAATCGCGCCACGCCACACTGCCAGCGGGCCGGGCTGCCACCGGGCCGGGCCGCCCTAGCGGGTCGGACCGCCATCTTGTCCGGCTTCCATCGGGCCAGACCACTAATGGGCTGAGCCAATCCATCAGACAGGGTTGGACCCGCGGATCGGGAAGACCCCTGTCCGGACCCATTTAACCTGAAATCACCATTTCTTCCATATTTTGGGTTACAAGTGTCCGAACAAGGAACTGTATATGGAAACGAAAGGCTTAGATAATGAATAATCTTTTGGAATACCCTGCTTGAGGTTTGGTTGGGGTACAACCAGGTTGGTTTGAACCTAAAATCCAACTAGGCCCCTGGAACAGATATGCCAATAACTCATAGACCGGGTGTCTGATTAACGCAACGTCTGTCGCGTTGGGTTCCTTATAATGAGACAGAACTACGGGATACATCAACTCGAGACATCGTGGTAGTTGATGTAACGATACTTTGACCAGGGAGAAGACCCTCCCGGAATCGAGCATGCTGTGTGTGAGGACCCTAAGGCTGGTTGCGACTGAGATGACTGGATCCTATGTTGGTTCGACAACGATGATACTGTACAGGGATCCTCGATGGGTTCGACAGTGATGACTTATGTACCCAGATCCTCCATGGGTTCAATAGCGGTGACTTCTATACTGGGATCCTTCATGGGTTCGACAGTGATGACTTCTATACCAGGATCCTCTATGGGTTCTACATCAATGATATTGTTCTAGGATCCGACGTGGGTTAGACAAAGGATATGATTAAGAGGATACATCTAATCATCTATACCCCTCTACATGTGTTGTAAAACTGTGTGAGCATAGTCTTGTTTTCAGTTGTTATTATAGGGATGATTTACTTTAATTCCTTTGTGGACTGGGTTTTTCTTCAGCTCGAGAGTTGGAGTCAGACTGTGACTTGTAACATAGGTATATTTATGGGTATATACCTATGTAGGGTTGGTTTATACTTCGTGATTGTATATTTCTTCCTTGGTATATTCTTACTGGATTCTGGTAGACGTTCTAGGGTCTTGGGGTCCGCTAATGAGTATTTTTATACTCACCCCTGCATGGGATTCGCCCGAACCTTGTTGTGTTCTGTGTAGACGACGGTCAGCAGTGATCGAGGCAGGGAGACGAACAGAAGGCTGGTCAGATATGGACTAGATGTGACATACTTCAGGGAGGATTTGTTCGAGTTATGTACCTACCCATTATGTAGGATTACCTGTTGGATGATCCATGAGCTTTTTTTTACCTTTTTACTTGTACTTGTACTTGTTGTTTAGTTGGTGTTGTATACTGGCCCACTTACATTCAGCACAATTTGCTTTTCTATATTAGTATTTTTTGCTTCTACTTCTTGTGTTTAGACTGTGTGTGTTACATGTTTAAAGGAAATGCCTTCCCTTTTATCGGGAATTCACCATTGGTGCTAGTCTCCAGCCCCTGGCCTATAGAAGGCAGACTTGGGGTAGTCACGGCATGGGCCCCGAGGATGGGTCATGACAAATATTGATTAATGTTTATTCATTACACTATTATACTAGTCTCCGATAAGACACATTATTCATGAATTAAATATAATATAAAAAATACAAGGAATGCTTAGGGGTTGTAGAAATGGGTGGGTGAAATTATTGATTTCCCCTTGATGAATCACTACTCACATGAGACTAATTAGTTGACTTTTCTAGGTTAACTTGGTTTCTTTTATATTCTAACCCATCCATTTGAATATTATTTAATTAATGTTCATGAAATTAGATGTTTTCATGATTCTTGAGATCATGAAATTCAATAATTAAACATTTATTTCATTGACAATTAAGTTATTTTTTATCCATGATATTTTCATAAATATTTTATCTATGGATTCATTTCATTCTAATTATATTGACTAAATGTAATATGTTTTTAGTTATTTAACATTCCTTATAGATTATTCCATATCAAGTTATGATAATGATGTT
Source organism: Viscum album (assembly GCA_963277665.1). Taxonomy (NCBI): domain Eukaryota; kingdom Viridiplantae; phylum Streptophyta; class Magnoliopsida; order Santalales; family Viscaceae; genus Viscum; species Viscum album. The sequence continues at coordinate 633,224,151 of OY728121.1, forward strand.
ACTGATTATATGTAATGTTTTTTCAGTTATTTGACATTCCATATTAATTATTATATTAGATACTATTGCATTAATATTATATTAGTATGTTCATGGGTCATAGTTTATTAATTATAACACATGTGGGTTCTGTTACTCAAAATTCCATGTTGTTTATGCTTATTAATTAATGATAGATTCCACTATACTTAACTCTTAAAGAGAACTTTATCTCTACATTAATTAATATGAAAGGATATACTAAAAAAAATAATGTTTTTTTAAATAAAAAATGATAAAATTTTAATTTTACATTATAATATGGGAAAAAGGAATGTATCTAGTTTACCAAACTACTAAACTATTCAGTCCTTCACAATTTGATTCCTTATATCATAAGCCAATGTAATAAAGCAGACACCGCCTCCAGGTTACGAGGGTTAAGCACACTATATTTATTTATATTTTATACATGTTTCATGGACCTTATTAATGATTTTAGTCAGCATAAATGTTTTGTATCTCATCTCTATTGAGGTAGAAACTGAGTGGCTTTTACATTAGACAATTACGGAGTTAGGTTAGTGGTATGTGACATGTATGAACAATTGATGGAGTTAATTGAAAAAATATTATTTAAAAATATTTGTAAAACTATATGTTTAAAAACTATTATAATATTTTATAGAATATAGAGTTTCAATCTAAGGAGGATAATTTTTATTATTATATTCCAATGGATTAAATTCAATAATATTCCATATTTTTGTTTATTGGGAATCAATGGGATTACCTATGTTTAAATGGGTATGATATTTTAATTTGGAATATAAACTCTCAATTTTATTTTTGATAAAATTATGTTTTACTCTATCAATTAATCAATAAAAACATTATTATGTGATCTTTTTATAATAATATTTATATGAAAAACACAATTTGGGTTCCATTTACAGTAACCCATTCTAATAAAAAAGAATTATGATAATAATTTGAGCTATATTTGGAAGATATGTAGATCTAGTGTCAAATTCATGAGTTGATATATAAATTATGATATAGATAATGTTATTTAAGGTAGATATGTGATTCTTATAAGATAGTAATTAACAAATTCAACAAAAAATGTGGAAATTTATAGTAAGGAAAATGTCATGCCATTAAATCAATACAAAAAATAGTTTTTTTCATGTACCCATCCAATGGTACCCCTTATTGCTCATAAATTTAGAGATATTATAAGGAAATAGCCTTAATCATCACATAATCATGAATTATGGTAATAAATTAAATTCAACATCTTTTTAGGATAAGAGTTTTAGAGAATCAGGGCACAACTATTACATTGCATATCAAATATTACAAAGTAGTCACTTATACTTAGTTTCCATTTTTTCGTAAAATAAAAACTCTGAAAAGATAAAAAAGAATTATTTCCTTGTTAGAAATCATCTTGAATTATTCATTTATTTTTCCCTGCCTTAGAACTTGTGAAAAACATTTCAAAAACATGGGATGAGCATAAAAAGCTCATTAATAGTTATAAAACAAGGAAAGAAAACATTAGTCTATCAAAACATACAAGTTAATGAAATCATACATTTGAATATTTGACATTCCAAAAAATATCATATGATTTATTAATTACACATTGAAATCATAAATCATAAAGGTAACTTGTGTCATCCATAACATAATTACGTTTTATATTTCACTGCTACGTATGGAGTTAAGTATGGAATACCCATCACAATATATTCCCAAATTCTCTTAAGAGGAAGATTAATATTTACCTCCATCATGTGACCCAATGCATTGGAGAGCTATCTTGGGCTCACCCAAACTAGGTTTATCATGAAACCACTTGTATAAGTAAAAAAATCCCATGATCCGTAACATATTCATAACACATTAAACAAACAAAAAGGAAATATGACATTTAAAAATTTCTACCAAAATATATCATATCAATATATTTAAATAATCAATCAATTTTCTAAACCATTTTCAATACCAAAATACCTAAAAAGAGTATAGGGTATTTATTTTCCTTTTAAAAACATTATGGCTTGTTAAGGAAGCCACATATCAAATAATGCTTGCGGTGGAAGAAAGGTTGTTGTCACCACATAGGTTAATAAGAAATATTCTTCCGTTATTTAGTAAAACCCCCGTAAAAAAGACTCCTTTTGAATAAAAGTAAAACTTAATGTGGTTTATTATACAGTCTATAAAATAATTTCATGAATAAATCATGTACACTTCAAAGAATGTAGACTGAGATGAAGTCCCTATGAAAAAATCAACAGCCTAACGATGGAACATAAAAATATGTAAAATGATTTGATGAGATAGAAAATGATATATCTTCACTTGGACATAAAATTTACATAAATAAGTATATAAAAGAACATATCTCAACATAAGAAAATAAAAATTAAGTGATATAACATAAGGATTTCTTTGACAAATAGAGGAGGATAAAATGTTCCCATAAAAAGATTATTTTGTAAATAAAATAGATCAACTATGTAGATTAACAATAAATACACATAAATAATGAATAAATACAATATAATAAAAAAAATTATTCATCACATAATCATATCACAAAATAATCAAGAAGTATAAGATCAACCCAAATAATGGAAATTGGGTTTGGAAGTTTGCTTACCTCAGGTCTGACTTGACTCGTTCATTCTTTAATATACTGAATAATAAACTAAATTTAATTTATACATGATTCAGAAGCTTTTTCAACATTTTTATTATTTTTATATTACTTATTACCATGTTATAAACATTAAATAATCATTTAATGTAATAACGGTCGTTCGGTTGATATTTGGAACGTGAGTCAAAAATGAACTTCTTATAATTACATGTTGTCCATGTGGTCAAAATTACATTATATCCAGAATGATATTCCTGATTTAAATTATATATATATATAATTTATATCCAGAATATATATGTATTCAAAGTAGTACATAACATTTGGAGATAAGAAATAAAATTCACTATTCATGGAGATGGTAAGTTGTACGTAGGCATGGACGCTACTTTCATTTTTATTTCATATTTAAAGTAATGAAAAATTAATGATACATAGGTATATTATAATTACATTATAATATCATATATAATTTAATTAACTCCTTCCATTATACGTTCTATGTATGGCATTAATGAGTCATATCACTTTGAAGGGGCGGTGGTCTTTGCATCCTCAAATGAAGTTATCGCATTTAACCATTATGGAAACCATAAAGGTGAGAAAAAAATGAAAAATAACAAAGTATAGAGACAATATATATAGTAATATATATCACATATAAATTTAATATATATCACATATAAATATAGTTCCATCAAAATGGCCACTATATGAGGTGGTTGGAGAATATTGAATAATCCTCGTTTCTTGAGGTAGTTGTTTGCCATGCACTTAAATAGTAAGTCTGTATCCATTAGATGGAGGTGTGTGGCTGTGTAGTTATAATCCTCCCCATAAAAACATACTAATATATTGAATATACTGGTGATGTTATAAAATAATTTAATAAAAAAAATTTAGGTGGTTGGAGAAGGAAAATAAAAGAAAATAACTTTAGAGAAAACATTAAAATTAAATCAGCTACCATCTTTTGGTTTGAACCAAAAGGGTTTCTCAATGAGCCCTCTACCTAAGGTAGTTTTTTTAAGACAAATATTGGGATTTTTGAAGGTTCTTGAAGAATATTAAGGACAGGATAAGGTGTAACACCCCAGGTAAATAAAGAATATGACATTTTCAAATTTATCCATATTTTTGCATAAAATATTAATATTACTTTAAAGGGGACGCTATGCGCGATGGCGTACCCAATACGCAACAACAAGTTTCTTGGGAATCTTACGTTGCACTCTAATAATAAAATAATATTATTTTAAATGGTAGTTAACGCCTAGCCGTTGTAATGGCATGAATGAACAGAACTAACTACAAAATTATTATATATGTTTGTCAAAGATTTTTACTGTTTACAATAAATGTTAGAGGATCAAAAATGCGAATGAATCCAATTTTAAGCGTAAACATTATAATATTCTTTAAAAGGTCGATTAACTGCCTTTTTATGGAGAACCTCCTTTAAATCCACTTTTTGACAAGTTTATGTGTTATATTTGACAAAATAAAATTCTTCTTTGGAATCGGGACATCAATATTTATTTTGTGTAAATTTTTGGTATTTTTCCGATAAAGTTCATTTTTTAATGAATAGTGAAAAATGTTGTATTTTAATTCAAAACCACTTTTTAATCTAATTTATTTATATTATTAGATTATCTTTTGAATTGGTTTTAAAGTTAAATTAGAATATATTTTTACCATTTAATCCAATAGTGGTCATTGGAATTAATTTCACTTTGAAATTTGACTTAAACTAGTGTCAATCTTTTGATGTATATTGTTTCATAAATACACGCTATTTGTCATGACAGTGGGAATTAATTATTAAATTAATTAATGTAAACTAAAAGATTTGAATTTTGTAATATATACATCATTTTTGAATTCGTAATATCAAATATATCTTAGGGTGAAGTTTTGGTATTATTCTGAAAAACATCAATTTTTTATGAATAGTGAAACCACTAAGTGGTACTTAAAAAATTGATTTTTCATTTAAATGATACTTTACCACTTTTGTGTTTTGAATTTTAAAAATCCGACACACATGGTTTTCATTAGGAAGTAAAATGTTGTTCAATGGGATTAAAATAATTTTTGGTGAACTGTAACTTTTATGTTTTTAATCGCAATTAGAGGTAATTAGTGTAATTTAGGTAAAAATAATGTTTTAATAATATGAAATGAACATGACACATGTCCTACACTCATTGGATGTGTCATGGACGACCAATACAATCCATGGGTCAACTTGGGGACCCCATGGAGCCACTTTGGTAGTTAAATGACATAAATACCTTTTTATTTAAAGTTAAAATTAAAATGTCACAAACATGAGAAGTTTTAATAAAAAAATTAAATGGGGAGATACAAGTCATATTTTTGCCTATAAATATTAATTATAAATCTAAAAATATTTCCTACATCATGATATTTTTTTTTAATTTTTAGACATTAAATAAATTAAATTATTTATCACATCATGATGATGCAGCAATTACCACATTAATATGGGATTTAAATAAAATGAAAAGATAATGTTAAACTATAACCTAAACTTGTCAAAAACCTATTGGATGGGTGGATTTAGAACCCATACCACCTTATCTTCGAAATAAATCAATTTGGGACCTTTAAAATCCAAAAATCATTTGAAAATAAAGTAACATTTTGTAACTTTCCATGAGTACCCCTCCTCTCCTCTTATAAAAGGCCCCCACCTCTACCACCTTACACACACCTCTCAAGCCTTTGGATCGACCAAACCCTGACCATTTCATCTCTCCACATCCATATATTCATCATTGAATCCACACTTTGGGCATAATCCTTTCCAAGGAAGCCTTTGAGCTCAAATCAAAGGAAGTTAACCGATTTAAAGGTAATGTCTTCCCTTGTCTTCTTTTGTTTTATTTTTCTTCTCCAAACCCCTAAACTCTTTTTATTCTTCTAATTTGTAACAACACAAGTATATTAAATATACTATGATGTTCTGATGTGAATTATTATAGCTAAACTTACACACACCATCGTCTAATGGTTAAAAAACATACTGTTTCTGTGGATGGAGAATTACTGCCTCACGAAACGATGATTGTTCAATATTCATTTAACACCTTAAAAGGTGTCCATTAAGATGTCACTATATTTATATACGATATATAAGATGTTTATGTTTTCCTTAAGCTTCTGTATTTTTAATTTATGTCATACCTTTATGGTTTCCATTATGGGTAAACGTGATATCTTCATTTTAGGAAGTGCGGACTACCGCCCCCTCAAAGTGATTTGATTTATTAATGCCATCTGTGGGATGTATAAAGGATGCCATTAATGGTATTACATATTTTATCCTACTGGAATTATAATATAACTTTATATCATTATTATTTCATTCCATTAAATACAAAAAAATGAAATGAAAGTAGAGTTCATGTGTACTTACGGCTTACCGTCTCCATGAACGGTGCTTTTAATTTTCTATCTCAAAATTCTATGTAATAGTATAAAATGAATATATAATGGATATATATGATATTTAAAACATAAATACTATTCTGGAGATGATTTACCTATAACTACATGGAAAATTCTTTTCCTAGAATTTCAATTTTTACTCATGTACTGAACATAGACAAAAATGTCTGATATGAACTCACTTTATTAACCAATTATTATAACATTATAATATGTGATATGAACTGAATAATAATATTTAAATTATTTCCTTAAGAAATTATAAATTGACCAAATTTTATTATTCAGGAGATTACAGAATGATCGAGTCATGTCGGACACGAGGTAAGGGATCTGACCCCTCTCTTTCTTTTAAAGTACACTCTTTTATGTCATTCCTTGTAAGCTCATATTTATTATGATTGGGATGTTATTTTTTATTAATATTACTGTACTTTTTATGTTCATATTATGAGAGACCCTATTTTCTCTCATCAATCCATTTTGGATGTTTTGATTGGTGTCGTTAGGCTGCCGAATTTTCGTAAGAGATCCAACCTCTCTCTTTATTTTTAAGTACTCTCCTTTATGTCACTTCTTTTAAGATCCTCTTTATTATGTTGGGAGATGTTATTTTATATTCCTCTTGCTTTAAATTTTATGTTAATATGGTGAGAGACCCTATTTTATATCATAAATACATTTTTTTAAGTTTTATGTGGCGTCGTTAGGCTGCCGAGTTTTCGTAAGGGATTTTTCATCTCACTTTTATTCCCGTGAGATTCATGCTACATTTGAAAATATTTCCTTTTGAGTGGTGTATTTACTCTACATTATTCTAATCATTGTGTAACATACTTTTTTATGAGTATTTACATAAATGATGTATAGTCCTTCTTTCATGGGGTGTACGTTTCGAAAGTTACCCAAATCGGTAAGGCAACCTTTCACCCTCCACTTTTTATAAGACTTCTTTTGTTATGTATTTTAATTTTCATATTATTATTTGGAGATATGTTATTATATATCGTTTTTGACATAAATTTTATGTCCAAGTGATGATATACCCCTTATCTCTCTCATCAACTCTTTTTCTAAAATTTGATGTGACATTGTTAGGCTGTCAAGGGAATTTCTTAACCCAATTTCGATTTATTTGGGTTCAACATGTAGTTATTGAATATGTCATCCTTTGAATATGTGTGAATGACCTTTGATTTTTTAACACTTAATATCCGCTTATATTGGGTTTATTTATATTTGTCACACATAATTATGAGATTGATTTATCCTTAATTTAAGGATACCTTCTTTACAGGGGATTTCATCTCATTTTACATTTCTATTGAAACGTCATTGTTGTTATGCACCAATTCACTCTTATATGGTGTATATACTGTACTTTGGAATATTATATCATTAATTACTTTATTCTCATGATATTATAAATTTCTAATTAAATGTTATTCCTCAATTATTGTATTCAAGTGTCTCTCATTTTGTTAAAAACCCTTTAACTAAAATATGGTTTTAAATGTTTTAATGATTTATTCTTATAAATATTTCTCGTTAATATCCATGTTTTCAAAATGTTTTTAATGATTTATTTATATGTATATTAATGGATTAAAATGTTAAAACCTTCAAAGTGGTATGAGACACTTTGATTCAAAGATCTCTTTATTAAATGTTTTAAATGGTTTCGAAAATGGATTTTAGAATGGATTTATTATTTCAATATCTTAAAATATTATATTGTTATTGCAATATGGGAATGTTATATTTCCTTTATGCTTAAGTTATGTGCGATGATAATGTTATGGTTCTTGGGCATTGTTTATGAAGATGGGTGGTTCTGTGATAAACAAAGGGCGGGTGAGCCCGATATAGCTCTCCAATGCATTGGGTAACGGGAAGGGGTTAAACGTTAAGGTTTCTCCGAAGAGATTTAGGGAATATACTGTGATGGGTATTCCAAACATAACCAAGAGGGTTACTCCCTACGTAATAATGTTATTAATGCCTCAAGTTACCTTTATGTATTATGATTTCTATGATTTATTCATGATTTTATGATGTATGTTAAAGTGATTATGCTTTATGGGTAAAGTATGATTTAATTCTTATGTATATATGTACTCATGTTTGCTTTCCATACTTTTTATAACCCTTACTGAGCTTTTTATGCTCATCCCAAGTTTTTGAAATGTTTTCACAGGTCAATGGATTGGTACATGATATGATTATAGTGTCAATGAAGTGTCAAGATAGAATCCATGTTTTATTTTAAATATGTTTATGTTGATGGGAAAATGAATACTATCTTTTATGTAACCACTTTGATTAAATGTGGAATGTAATTCAAGTTTTATGATCTAATTCTCTAAAACTATAAACCTGAAAAGATCCTCAATGTGTAATCTTGTAATAACTCAAGATTATGTAAAGTTTAAGGATGGGGCCTTATAGTTGGTATCAGAGGTCGGTTTAGATAACTTTAGAGGGTAGGTATTCTTTAATCATAAGTGACATTAACATAATGGTTAGGATTTCAGAAAGAGTCGTAGTTTTTAGATAAAGTGAATGAGTAAGTATATCTTCCTCATTAGTACATGATGGTTTTGATGATATACTCACACTGAAATTTCTGTTTTTAGTGAATGGATGGATCTAGTAGGCACCAAAGTGACAATAGGTTTGAAGGAAACTGTGGTGGTTCTCTGATTAAGAGACTAAATGAACTGGGGGATTCAATGAGGAAACTCATGGTTGTTCTAAACCAACTATCAAGGATTCATGATCAACCACTTGAACCGTGGTATGATTTTTATTGCATCATGTACGAATGACCAATCGATGTGGAAGTTCAGGTAATAATTATAAAGGTAACCATTAGGGTTTATATGATCATTACATTTGAGGTAATTATGGGTTATTATATGTTATGATGGAAAATTAAAGGAATGAGATAAAATTGAGGTTAAAATATGTTATGATTATTTTTGAAGATTTTATCTCGTTTTGGGGAATGTTTTATGAATTATATAGTTTTGGAAAAAGGACAACACGCAGACCATGTGACATCCCGTCGCGTCAGACAAGGCTACAGGAATCGAACCCAAAACCTAAGTGCGACTGGTATTTATCACCTACCACTGGACTACGTGAAGTCCCTGGTTAGTTTGACTAATTATTTTTAGTTATATGATTTTAGGAATCAAGAGTAAGTTTATTTTGGGTTATCTATTTAAATGATTAACCTATCATGGAGGATATGTAATTATGTTAATTACTTTTTAATATGAGAATTTAAGAGCAACAGATGTTATTTGGAGGTAAAAGTTAATTTTTACCTTGGAAGACTATGTGATTAAATCCTTAAAATATGTGGGTTTCAATATTAGTTTGGTTTACATTGATGAATTTTATGGAAAATTGTTTATCAAATGGTCTTCGTTGAACCTTGGGTTTTTTTGGGACAAATTTTGGAGATTAAGAATAGATTTTCTTTTTATAAAGGATTATACTTTTGTGGATTCTCTGACCTCATACAAACAATTTTGGTTTTGGATTTTGTCTAAAGACATGGGAAATATATAGTTCTCTTTTGTGGATTAGGTGAATCTCAAGAAGTTGATTATAGTACTCTTAATGCGAACAAGTCTTCCTAAATACACATCTTTTGGAGAAAATATGAGTTTGATTAAGGAATCTATTAAAAGTTGAATGTCTACGTGACAAGTAAGTATGTTTCATTATGATTTAGTTAATCTCAAAAATAAATTCCTCAATGAATAGTAACTTAAAACAAAAATATTGTCTGTTAACTTTTCTTACTGGGGAATAGAATATCGTTTAACCCATCACAAGTTTGTGATTTTCTTATGGTTAACTTTCTCCTAGACATGTTTACTATCACTCTCCAGCAGAACATGAATCTTTGTTTTCTCCTCCATATCCATATTTTATTACATGGAATCCTAGTATGGGTTAACTCGGGTGACCTTTTTACTTATCTTTCTTTATTTTAAGGTGATTGTTTTACTCACTATTATTCCGATGTGGGATTTTCAATGAAGTTTCCAAGCCCAATTTTAAAATTTCGAGGATGCAATTCCCAAAAGGGGGGAAGGATGTAACACCTCAGGTAAATAAAGAATATGAAATTGTCAAATTTATCCATATTTTTGAATAAAATATAAATATTACTTTAAAGGGGACACTATGCATGATGGCGTACCCAATACGCAACAACGTGTTTCTTGGGAATCTTACGTTGCACTCTAATAATAAAATAATATTATTTTAAATGGTAGTTAACACCTAGAAGTTGTAATGGTATGAATGAACAGAACTAACTACAAAATTATTATATATGTTTGTCAAATATTTTTACTCTTTAAAATAAATTTTAGAGGATTAAAAATTTGAATGAATCCAATTTTAAGTGTAAACATTCTAATATTATTTAAAAGGACGATTAAACGCCTTTTTATGGAGAACCTATTTTAAATCCACTTTTTGATAATTTTATGTGTTATATTTGACAAAATAAAATTCTTCTTTGGAATCGGGACATCAATATTTACTTTGTGTAAATTTTTGGTATTTTTCCGATAATGTTCATTTTTTAATGAATAGTGAAAAATGTTGTATTTTAATTCAAAACCACTTTTTAATATAATTTATTTATATGATTAGATTATCTTTTGAATTGGTTTTAAAGTGATATTAGAATATATTTTTACCATTTAATCCAACAGTGGCCGTTGGAATTATTTTCACTTTGAAATTGGACTTAAACTAGTGATAATCTTTTGATATATATTGTTTCATAAAAACACACAATTTATCATGACAATGGGAATTAATTATTAAAATCATTAATTTAACTTATAAGATTTTAATTTTTTAAAATATACATCATTTTTGAATTCAGAATATCAAATATATCTTAGGTTGATGTTTTGGTATTATTCTGAAAAACATCAATTTTTGATGAATAGTGAAACCACTAAGTGGTACTTAAAAAATTGATTTTTCGTTTAAATGAAACTTTACCACTTCTGTGTTTTGAATTTCAAAAATCCAACATACATGGTTGTCATTAGGAAGTAAAATGTGGTTCAATTGGATTAAAATAATTTTTTGGTAAATAGTAACTTCTATGTTTTTAATCGCAATTAGAGGTTATTAGTGTAATTTAAGGTAATAATATTGTTTTAATAATATAAAATGAATTTGACACATGTCCTACCCTCATTGGATGTGTCATGGCCGACCAATATAATCCATGGGTAAACTTGGAGACTCCATGGAGCAACTTTGGTTGGAAAATGACATAAATATCTTTTTATTTAAAGTTAAAATTAAAATGTCACAAACATGATATGTTTTACTAAAACAATATTTAAATGAGTTTATACAAGTCATATTTTTGCCTATAAATATTAATTAGAAATATAAAAATATTTCCTACATCATGATATTTTTTTATAATTTTTATACATTAAATCCATTAAATTATTTATGACATCTTGATGATGCAGCAATTACCTCATTAATAAGGGATTTAAATAAAATGAATAGATAATGTTAAAACTATAACTTAATCTTGTCACAAACCTATTGTATGGGTGTATTTCGAACCCTCACCACCTTATCCTAAAAATACATTAATGTGGGACATTTTAAATCCGAAACCCATTTGAAAATAAAGTAACATTTTGTAACATTCCAAGAGTGCCCCTCCTCTCCTCTTATAAAAGGCCTCCACCTCTACCACCTTACACACACCTCTCAAGCCTTTGGCTCGGCCAGAACCTGACCATTTCATCTCTCCACATCCATATCTTAATCATTGAAGCCTCACTTTGGGCATAATCCTTTCCAAGGAAGCCTTTGAGCTCAAATCAAAGGAAGTTACCCGATTTAAAGGTAATGTCTTCCCTTGTGTTCTTTAGTTTTATTTTGCTTCTCCAACCCCCTAAAATATTTTTATTATTTTCTTTTGTAACAAAACAAGTATCTTCAATATACTAGGATGTTCTTATGTGAAGGATTCGAGCTATGCTTAAACACACCTTCGTCTAATGGTTAAAGAACATACTGTTTCTGTGGATGGCGAATTACTGCCTTACGAAACCATGATTGTTCAATATTATTTTAACACCTTCAAAGGTGGCCATTAAGATGACACTATATTTATATATGATATATAACATGTTTATGTTTTCCTTAAGCTTCGGTATTTTTAATTTATTGCATACCTTTATGGTTTCCATTATGAGTAAACGCGATATCTTTATTTTAGGATGTGCGGACTACCGCCCCCTCAAAGTGATTTGATTTGTTAATGACATATGTGGGACGTATAAAGGATGGAATTAATGGTATTACATATGTTCTCCTACTGGAATTATAATATACCTTTATATCATTATTATTTCATTCCATTAAATACAAAAAAAATAAATGAAAGTAGCGTTTGTGCGTACGTACGGCTTACCGTCTCTATGAACGGTACATTTCATTTCTTATCTCCAAATGTTATTAAATATTATAAGTACATATATATAATGGATATATATGTAATATATTACATATAAATTATGGATATCATTGTGGAGTTATAATATATATATCTCTCATTTTTTTAATTCCATTAATATGACCAAAAATGAATGTAGCGTTCATGCATAAGTACGGCCTACCGTCTCCATGAACGGTGCTTTTAATTTTTTATCTCCAAATTATATGGAATAGTATAAAATGAATATATACTGGATATACATGATATTTAAAACAGAAATACTATTCTGGAGATGATTTACCTATAACTACATGGAAAACCTTTTCCAACAAGTTCAATTTTTACTCATGTACTGAACATCGACCAAAACGTCTGATATGAACTCACTTTATTAACCAATTATTATAACATTATAATATTTGATATAAACTGAATAATAATATTTAAAGGAGGTCTTTAAGAAATTATAAATTGACAAAATTTTATTATTCAGGAGATTAATGAACGGTCGAGTCATGTCGGACACGAGGTAAGGGATCTGACCCCTCTCTTTTAAAGTACACTCTTTTATGTCATTCCTTGTAATCTCATATTTCTTATGATTGGGATGTTATTTTATATTAATCTTACTGTAATTTTTCTGTTCATATGATGAGATACCCTATTTTCTCTCATCAATCCATTTTGGATGTTTTGATTGGCACCGTTAGGCTGCCGAATTTTCGTAAGAGATCCAACCTCTCTCTTTCTTTTTAAGTACTCTCCTTTATGTCACTTCATTTAAGCTCCTCTTTGTTATGTTGGGAGATGTTATTTTATATTCCTCTTTCTTTAAATTTTATTTTAATATGGTGAGAGACCCTATTTGAAGTCATCAATACATTGTTTGAAGTTTTAAGTGGCGCAGTTAGGCTGCCGAGTTTTCGTAAGGAATTTTTCATCTCACTTTTATTCCCGTGAGATTCATGCTATATTTTCCAATATTTCCTTTTGAGTGGGGTATGTAATCTCCATTATTCTACTCTTTGTGTAACATACTTTCGTTTATGAGTATTTACATCAATGTTGTATAGTCATTCTTTCATGGGGTGTACGTTTTGAAAGTTACCCAAATCGGTAAGGGAACCTTTCACACTCCACTTTTTAAAAGACTACGTTTGTTATGTATTTTAATTTTCATCTTATTATGTGGGGATATGTTATTATATATCCTTATTGTCATAAATTTTATGTTCAAGTGATGAGATACCCTTTATCTCTCTCATCAACTCTTTTTCTAAAATTTGATGTGATGTCGTTAGGCTTTCAAGGGAACTTTTTAACCCAATTTCGATTTCTTTGGGTTCAACATGTAGTTATTGAATATGTCATCCTTTGAATATATGTTAATGACCTTTTATTGTTTTAAACATATTGTCCCCTTATATTGGGTGTATTTATATTTGTCACACATAATTATGAGATTGATTTATCCTTAATTTAAGGATACCTTCTTTACAGGGGATTTCATCTCATTTTACATTTCTATTGAGACTTCATTGTTGTTATGCACCAATTCACTCTTATATGGTGTATATATTGTCCTTTTGAATATTATATCATGAATTAATTTATTCTCATGATATTATAAATTTATAATTAAATTTTATTCCTCGATTATTATATTCAAGTGTCTCTCATTTTGTTAAAATCTCTTTAACTAAAATATGGTTTTAAATGTTTTAATGATTTATTATTATAAATATTTCTCATTAATATCCATTCTTTAAAAATGGTTTTAAGGATTTATTTATATGGATATTAATGGCTTACAATGTTAAAACCTTCAAAGTGGTATGAGACACTTAGATTCAAATATCTCTTTATTAAACGTTTTAAATGGTTTCGAAAATGGTTTTTAGAATGGATTTATTATTTCAATATCTTAAAATTTTATATTGTTATTGCTATATGGGAATGTTATATTTCCTTTATGCTTAAGTTATGTGCTATGATTATGATATGGTTCTTGGGCATTGTTTATGAAGACGGGTGGTTCTGTGATAAACTAAGGGCGGGTGAGCCCGATATAGCTCTCCAATGCATTGGGTAACGCGAAAGGGTTAAATGTTAAGGTTTCTCTGAAGAGATTTAGGGTATATACTGTGATGGGTATTCCAAACGTAACCAAGAGGGTTACTCCATACATAAGAATATTATGAATGCCTCAAGTTACCATTTATGTCTTATGATTTCTATGATTTATTCATTATTTTATGAGGTATGTTAAAGTGCTTATGCTTTATGGGTAAAGTATGATTTCATTCTTATGTATATATGTACTCATGTTTCCTTTCCATAATTTTTATAACCATTACTGAGCTTTTTATGCTCATCCCAAGTTTTTGAAATGTTTTCATAGATCAAGGGATTGGTACATGATATGATGATAGTGTCAAGGATGTGTCAAGAAAGAATCCATGTTTTATTTTCAATATTTTTCCATTGATGGGAAAATGAATACTATCTTTTTTGTAACCACTTTGTTTAAATGTGGAATGTAATGCAAGTTTTATGATCTAATTCTCTAAAACTCTAAACCTGAAAAGATCCTCAATGTGTAATTTTGTAATAACTCGAGAATAATTAAGGTTTAAGGCTGGGGCCTTATATAAGGAGCTTGAGAGGTGTGTGTAATGGGTTAGAGGTGGTGGCCTTTTATATGAGGGAGGAGGGGATCTTTTGGAATGTTTGAACGTATTATTTTATTATAAAATAATTTTTTGTTTTAGAAGGACAAAAAAATATCAAATTATAATATAAGGTACATATAAGTCTATATAAAATCATCCAATAATAATTGAACATGTTTTGGGTATATTATAATCCTTATCATTTTTATTTAACCCTTTGTTAACTTGTTTAACTTTTACCGTGTCATCTTATATATTCATACTTTTTGGTTAGTATATTTACAATAAAATTCCAAGAAACACGAAATGATTCATAAATAATATTTTTAACATCATATATTTCAGTTTTTAGTTACATAAATTTTTAGGATTATATTACCATTTAATAAAATATTAATTGTTTTAAAAACACATTTATGTCAATTTATAAACTATTCATATCAATAGTTTAAAAAAAAATATAAAAACATTATTCTTTATAACAACATTAATTATATCAAGGATAAAAATTCATTATTATCCATAATATTCGTGTATCTCATAAAAAGATTCAAAATAATTTTATTTTTATATTTATAATCTCATTTATTTTAATCCATTATTAATGTAGAAATTACTGCATCACACTTGTGTCATAATTAAATTTTTTTATTTAATGTATAAAAATTAGAAATAAAATATCATGATGTATAAAATATTTTTATATTTAAAATAAATATTTATAGTCTAATAGATCACTTTTATTGACCCATATATAATCATTTTACTAAAAGATATATGTTTTTGTTATTTTTGTCTTTACATTAAATTAAATAATATAAGGTATCATTATCACTCCCAGGGGGCTCTATGGGGTCCCAAAATCCACCCAATGATGTCTTCAGTCGGTAATATCTAATAAAAGAGGATTAGGACATGCCTATAGGTAATTTAATATTATTATAATATTAGTTTCCCTTATTTACTAGATTTTCCATTTAACCATGGTAAATAAAATATTTACTGAATAAATATTCTAAATATATAAAAATAAAATTTACCTATTTACACAATTTGTACCTCCTGATTCCAAATATGAAATCCATTTATCTATATCAAATAACATAAGTGGCAAAAATTAATTTAAATTTAATTTCAATTGTCAAAACAAAAAACGTGTTTTTAAAAATTAATAACTGTCAAAAGATTTACCTTTGCTTATTTCTAATTTCAGAGTGAAATTACATAAAAAGATAAAAAAAATTAAATGGACAAAATATATTCCATTTAAACATTCAAACCAATTAAATTAATTATTTAACTATATAATTAAATTAGAAGAAACATAGTTTTGAATAAAAATGCAATATTTTTCACTATTCATTAAAAATGTACTTTATCAGAAAGATACCAAAAATTTTCACAAAGTAAATATTTATATCCTGATTATAAGAATTTATTTTATTTTTTAAAATAGAACATTTAAAATTGAAAATACTAGATTTAAATGTGTACACCATCAAAATGCGGCTAACCGACCATTTAATGAATAATATTAGAGTATTTATGTTTAAAATTGGATTCATTCACATTTTAGCTGATAACTCTTGTTGGATAAATGTAAACATATTTAACAAACATGTGTGATCACAATTTAGTTAGTTATGTTCGTTCCTGCTAATACAATGACTATACATTAACTACAATTTTAAATAATAATATTATTATTTTATTTTACAATATAACTCAACAGGGTGTGAAACGTATAATTTCAAATAAACTAATTGTTGTGTATCATGTATGACAACTAACATAGCATTCCATTTAATGTAAAATTAATAATTAATTCATAAAAAATTAATGATTATGAAAATTTCATATTCTATATTTACTAGGTATGTTATAGCTTTCCCCCTTTAAGAAATTGTATCATTGAAATTTTTATTCACTTATCAAATAAGTGGGGGTATTTATCCCTCATACAAGTTTTTGATTCCCCTGTTGCCTCTTAAACCATATAGTTTTTCAAACAAAACCTAGAAATGATGAATTACCTTATTCTAAAACACTTTCTCTCTATGTTCATGAATCTAGACTGGTTGTTCGTCATAAATAAGATTGTCTTCCAACTGATCTACCTCTGGACTCAAATCATGAGATGAATCTGGAATATAATTTCTCAACATAGAAACATAAAAAACATTATGTTCCTAGGATAAAAATGGAGGTAAAAAATCATTATATGCAACTAATCCGACATTCTCCTAGACTTGATAGGGTCCAATGAACCTCAGACTCATCTTTACCTTCTTTACAAAATGCATCACACCTTTCCACATAGAATCTTTGATAAAGACTTGATCACCTATATTAAATGAAACATCCTTACTCAGGTTAACTGCATAACATTTTTTCCTTCTCTGAGATATTCTCATGTTCTTCTGAATAAATTTACCTTTTTTTGCCATCTCTTCTACCAATTCTGGTCCAATCAGTTTCATTGCAGCTACTTCATTCTAAAAAACATGAATTTGACACCTCATTCATATAATTCCAAAAATTGTTACATCTGTATAAATGATTGAAAACTATTATTATAATAAAATTTAACCAATGAAATATGTTTCTCCCAACTTCCCTGGTAATCCATTGATAAGTCATGTTTCATATATTCCAATGTCTAAGTTGTTTGTTCTGACTGGCCATTTGGTTGTGGATGAAAAGATTTACTACAATATAATTTAGTAACCAATGACTTTTCAAGGCCATTAAAAATGTAAGAAGTAGCCCTCGAGATGTCTCTATTATTCCCACAATGATGTTCATGGGTATATTATCCCATTTCCACTCTATCCCAAGAAAGTTCTGAAGCATCCATTTCGGTAACTGCCCCTCTACTATAACCTGTTGACAATTCAAACACTTCATAGTAATGTTTTCAATATATCTTTTCATTCCATCCCACCAGTTATACTTCTGAAGAACTTTGTATATCTTAGTACTGCCGGGATGAACTTAAAACGAATAACTATGAGATTCACAATACAACTTATTCTTCAACAATAAATCACAAGGCACACATAATATATTCATAAATCTAAAAATACAATCCTTATCAATGTTAAAATCAGGAAACATAATCTCATGAACAAATTATACCTTTTTCTACAACATATTGTCTTCATTATGGGATTGCTTAATTATGTCTATTAGAGATGTTTTCACTAACACCTATAAAAAAACTGAGGAATCACTTGCACCAACAACATTTATTCCAATGTTCATCAAATATTTAATCAATGTAACTTGTTCTAAACGTATCATGGTTAATTTTTCATTACTATTTAGACTCAAAGAATCGACCACTTTAATTTTTTTGGATGGTAATGAATCGTGAAATCATAATCCTTGATTAATTCCATCCATCTCCACTGTATCTTTTTTTATATTTTTTTAGTAAATATATTCATCAAACTTTTGTGGTCAGTATATATTTAACATTTTTCACCATATAGATGATTCCACCAAATTTTTAAAGCCAAAAAATAGCAGCTAATTCCAAATGATTTGTAGTGTAATTTAACTTAAGAGGTTTCAACTGATGTGAATCACAAGAAATTACCTGATCCTTCTACATTTGGACACAACCAAGTCTGTTCAATGTTGCATCACAGTAGATAAAAAATTCACCATATTTGGATCTTAGTTCCAAAATTGATGCATTCAACAATATTCTTTTCAATTCCTACGAAAAATCATCACATTTTTTGTCCAGATGAATGTAACACCTTTTCGACTGAAGTTAGTCATTGGACAAGATAAAAGTGCAAAATTTTCAATAAACCTCTAGTAATAACCAGTTAATCCAAGAAAACAATAGATCTCAGTTATATTTTTGGGTCTTGGAAATTCTTCAACTACTTTTATTTTAGAAAGATCAAAAGTAATGCAATTTTTTAAAATAATTTGACCAAGGAATGAAATTTGTTGTATCCAAAACTCAAATATTCTTAATTTCCCATAAAGATTATTTTATTTTACTGATTTCGAGACAATCGTCAAATTACTTTCATGCTCCACTTTACTTTTAGAATAAACCAAAATAGCATCTATAAAAACCCACCATTTATCACCTGATTCAATATATCCATCACTTCATTATACTAATAAATTCTGATTGTGACCATTTATGGATTATTCTTTGAATGTTCATTTCCTCCTAATGTCATCCCAAAATTGGTTCCATATTTCCTCTTTGAAAATCAATTCTAAATAATTAAATATCTTGTGGAACGAAACATGGTAATCTGTAAATGTTATATCATTTCAAATTTTCCATAAATTAATTTATAGTTATTAATTTATCAATTTTCTAACTCCTAATGTTGTCTAAATAGGACATTGATATCAACTATAAGGCCCCAGCCTTAAACATTACATAATCTTGAATTGTGTAAATAATTAACATTGAGGTTATTTTCATGTTTATAGTTTTAGAGAATTAGTCATAACTATTACATTACTTCTCAAATATTACCTAAAAGACACTTCTACTCAGTATCGATTTTTTTATAAAATAAAAACTCTTAAAAGAAAACAAGAATTATATTCTTGTTATAAATTTAATGAATTCTTCCTTTATCTTACTCTGCCTTTTATCATGTGGAAAACATTTCCACAACATTGGATGAGCATTGAGAGCCCAGTAAGGGTTATAAAACAAAGAAAGAAAATACTAGTCCATCAATACATACAAGTGATTGAAATAATACTTTTGAATCTTTAACATACCACACAAGATAATATGATTTATGAATAATACATGGATATCTTATATTATAAAGGTAACTAGTGGAATCCATAACATACTTACATTTTATCTTTCACAACTACATACAGAGTTGCGTTTGAAATACCCATCATAGTATGTTCCCTAAATCTATTTGAAGAAACATTAAAATTTACCTCCGCCACATAACCCAATGCATTTAAGAGATATCTCGGCTCATGCGTCCAAGTTTTATCATAGAACCACTTGTATAAATAATCTATTCCCAAGAACCAAAACATATTCATAACACATAAAAAATGGAAAAATTACATTTCTACATTTCAATCAAAATATATCAAATCAAGATATTGAAATTATAAATCCATTATCAAAACCATTTTAAATACCAAAACACATAAAAAGTGTATATGGTATTTATTTTTCTTCCAAAAAAATTATGGCTTATTATAGAATCCAAATATCAAATAATGCACGTGGAGGCAGAAAGGTCATTGTCACCACATATAGTGAAAGGAAACATTATTTTTGTTGATTAATAAAATATATCATAAAAAATTATTCCTTTAGAATAAAAGTTTATGTAAATATGGTTTTTTATACATTCTATAAAATAATTTCATGTATAAATCAAGTATGCTTCAATGAAAGTAAATTAAGATGAAGTTCCTAACCAATATTCGATAGCCTAATGACGTCACTTAAAAATTCATAAAATTAGTTTATGAGAGAGAAATGGGTATCTCATCACTTGGACATAAAATTTATAGAAATAATGATATAAAATAACATATCCCAACATAAGAAAATGAAAATTAAAAGACACAACATAAATAATTTTTTGACTAAAATAGAAGGATGAAAAGGTTCCTTTACAAAGATCATTTTGTAAATAAAATAGAAAAATATTGTCTATTAAATATATATATACATAAATAAATGATAAATACAATATTGGATATCAAATTTAATTTATCACATTATCATAACATGATATAATCAAGATGTTGAAGATCAACCCAATGAATGGAAATTGGGTTAGGAAGTTCCCTTACCACGTGTCCGACTTGAATTGTTCGTTCTTTAATCTCCTGAACAATAAACTAAAGATAATTTATACTTGTTTCAAAACCTTCTTCCAGTATATTATTCTATTTATATTACTTATTACCATGTTAAAAATATTATATAATGATTTATTTTAATAACAATCGTTTTGTCGATATTTGGTTTTTTGAGTGAAAAATGAACTTCTTAAAATTACATGTTGTCAATGTGGTCCAAAGTGAATAATCTAAAGACTGATATTAATTATTTAGATATAATATATATCCATTATATATATTTATTTATGACATTACATATGGTTTGGAGATAAGAAATAAATTGCACCATTCATTGTGATGGTAAGCCGCACGTACGCATGAATGCTACATTCTTTTTTATTTCATATTTAATTGAATGAAAAGTTAATGATACATAATTATATTATGATTATATTATAATAAAATTTTAATTACTTTAACTCCACTCTTTATACATTTCATATATAGAATGAATGAGTCAAATCACCTTGAGGGGGTGGGAGTCTGCATTTCCTCAAATGAAATTATCGTATTTAACCATTAGGGAAACCATAAAGGTATTCTATAAATGAAAGATACACAAGTATATATACTATATAAATATAATATATAGCACCTAAAATTATATTATTTATCAAATTTAAATATATTTCCATCATAATGGCCACCATAAGAGGTGGTATGAGAATATTGAATGATAATCATTTTGTGAGGCAGTAATTTGCCGTCAACAGAAACCATATGTTCGTATCCATTAAATGGTGGTGTGTGGAGGTGTAGTTCTAATCCTTCTCATAAAAAACTATTATATTAAAGATACTATTTTGGTTATAAAAATTGTAATATATAGTGTTTATATGGTTATAGAAGTAAAATAAAAGAAAAGAAGACGAGGGAAGACGTTACCTCTAAATCATGTAACTTCTTTTGGTTAGAACTAAAAAACATTCTTCAAATGCCTTATGCCTAAGTTAAGGATTTTCAAAGGAATATAGTGATATTGGGAGAACCTAGATGGAGTGGTTGGATGATAAAAGGGGCTTTAGATGTGCGTGTAAAGGGTTTGAGGTGGTATCCTTTTATTAGAGGGTGGATGGGCGCTTTAGGAATGCTTGAAAGTATTATTTTATTATAAAATGATTTTCAGATTCAAAATGACCAAATCTTATTTAATTAAATGATACAGTAAATATAAGATGAATTAAAATGATAAAATAATAATTTTATAGGTTAATGATATTTTATAATCCTTATCATTTTTATTTAACCCTTTGTTAACTTATTTAACTTTAACTATGTATTATAATATATTCATACTATATGGTTAATATATTTACTAAAAAATACTAAGAGACCCAAAATGGATCATTAATGATATTTTTAACATCATATATGTCAGTTTGTTGAATCGTAGATTTTTAGAATTATTTTATCATTGAATAAATTATTAATTGTTTTAAAAACTCATTTAGGTCAATTTCTAAACTATTCATATCATGAATTTTAAAAAATAAATAACCAATTTATTATTTCATAAAAAATTAATTAATTCATATTTAACAATTCATTATTATATATAAAATTAGTTTACTCCATAAAAAGATTCAAAATATATTTATTTTAATATTAATAATATCATTTATTTTAGTCCTTTATTAACGAAGCAACTACTGCATCACCGTTGTGTCATAATTAATTTTGTTTATTTAATTTCTAAAAATTATAAAGAAACTACCATGATGTGATGAATCTTTTTTTCTTCAAAATTAATTTTTATAGTTTATGATATAACTTATATAACCCCTTATACTATTGTTTTACTAAAGCATATATATTTATGTTATTTTTGTCCTTACTTTAAATTAATTAATATAAAATGTCATTATCACCCCCAAGTGGCTCCATGGGGTCCCAAAATCGACCCAAGGATGACCATGGTTAGAAATATCTAATCAAATAGTGTTAGTAAAAGGTTATTGGAAATTTAATAATGTTATAATATTATTTTTACCCTAATTTACCTAATTTAACTTTTAACCATGCTAAATAAAATATATAGTCAATTAAATTTCCGACATCACTAAAAATAAAAGTTAAATATTTAAATATTATGGATCTCATTATTCTAAATATGGAATAAATATTTCCAGATTAAAAACTCAGATGTGGCAGAAATTAATTTAAAATTAAATCCCATAGTCCAAACAAAAGAGCGTGTTTTTAAGAAATAAGACCTATCAGAAGATTGACCTTTGTTTATGTCCAACTTAAGGGTAAAGTTACTTCAAGTAACTAAAATTTGAATAAATGGTGAAAATATAATCTTATTATACTTTAAAAGAAATTAAATGAACAATATAAATATATAAATAAATTAGATGAAAATGCAGTTTTGAATTAAAATGCATTATTTTTCACTATTCATTAAAAATTATCTTTATCATAAAAATACCAAAAATTTACCAAAAGTAAATTTTGATATCCCAGTTATAATGAAGAATTTTATTTTTTCAAATTTCACATGTATAAGTGATGAAAACTAAATTTATAAATTGTTCGGCATCAAAAGGTGGTAAATCGACCTTTTAATGTATATTAGAGTATTTATGGTTAAAATTTGATTCATTCACATTTATTCCTCAAACAATAATTGGATAAATGTAAACACATTTAAAAAACTTGTGTAATCATATTTATGTTAGTTATGTTCGTTCTTACAAATACAATGACTATTCAATAACTACCATTTAAAATAACAATAATAATATATTATTTTTCAGTATAACTATACGTTGTGTGCAATGTTAGATTTAAAAGAAGCCTTTTGTTCCGTATCGGGGACACAATTAAATATATAATTAACATTATACTATAATTAATATTTAGTTCAAAAATTTAACGAATATGAAAATGTCATATTCTTTATTTACTTGGGATGTTACAGATACCTTACCCCTAAATCTTTCCACCAGTTGCACACATGTTGGTGAATAAAAAAATTTAAATAAATTATATACTAATGTGGAGAACTTATTCATAATATAATTTTTTTTGGATAATTGATAGATATAATCCACCAATAAACTCCATAAGATAAATAAATAGGTGATCCAAATACATGATATCTAAATTCATAAAATATTGCAGAATATCCAAAATACAAAGGAGAACATGTAGATAGTGACCACAAAATAATAAAACTCATGAACAACTCCCCGGGCTTATACTTCTTAGTTGTATCACCATCTAGATCTTATGGACCTCCTAAAAGATTGTTTTTATATATCGAGGTGTGAATATAAGGATACTCCGTAGGAAACACCTTAAAACCTCATGTGATAATGCACAAGAATTTTACGTAAGTGTAGCTAATAAAAAATTGAAAAGAAAAATTTACATAAGAAGAAAAAACATTATTAATAACAATGTGTTTATTTATAGGTTGGTGATCTCTAGTAGAATGTGAATTTTTATATTTAGTATAAGGAGTGAGATCTGTTATCATGCATTATAAGGGATTAAGGTTGTTTTTCAATATGGTTGAGGGATTTATTTTACTTTTTGGGGTTTTTATAGTTCTTAGCATAAGGGTGGGAAAACCAAAGACAAATTTTTTTCTATATATAGCTCACTTAGCCATAGATGTGATGGCCACTCCATAGTGTCTTGTAGTGGTGGATTGAAAAATGCATTTTGGGGAGGGTGTACACTTGGGAATCATCTTTTTATAAAATAAGAAGGTTAAAACTACCATTGTGGATCCTTTGTTACCTAAAAATGGTTCGAGGATATGTTCCATGACATATAGTATGTCCATGAGGATAAGACTTTAGGTTTCTTGTATCTATCAAGGAGTGTTTCACCATTTCATTTCAGGAAGAAAAAATACACTGAGGTTTTTTTTAATGTTTATGTCATGTGAATCCCTAGGTGCATATTATAGTGAGTAATTTCCAAATTTTTCCTTAAAAATACATTGCTAAACCTATATTTAAATGGTTAACACTCATTTTTTATGTTTATAGATAATAAGGTAGTTCCATTATTTCTAAACTATCCCTTTTATCATCCTCATTAAATATACATTTGATATATGGGGGTTTTTTGTGATTTTTATAAAATTTTAGGAGTTATGATTTCTATTTTCCTTTCTCTATTTTTTTATCCTTCATTTTCATTCATCTTGATTTCCTCGATTAGAGTTTTGGGGAGTATATTACAACATAGTATGGTTAAATAATTACTATTAATTTCGATCTCATGAATGGATTTTTTTAGTTGGTTCTAGGTGGTGATTTTATTTCCATCATTCTTCATTTATCGTAATGCAGTAATTTCCATGAGTTTAATTTTGGGTTTTTTTGAAAATATGGGGTTAATTATCCATTTTGATTAGAATATTTATTTGAAATTTAATTTGACCTAGTTCCTAATTCATGTTGAGGGTAGAACACACCATGTTGATTACAGTTCATTACTATTATGTCAACTCGATATTTGGGAACTATAGGAGGTATCTATAAGCTTGGAATAGAGGTTCAGGTCATCAGATGAGGTATGAGAATCCATACAAGAACTATTTAAATTTAATTAAATTATTTATTCAATTATATTTTATAATGATTTTACTACATTAAAAGTATTTAATATATTTTTCCCTTGGTTATGTGAATCAAAATTATTTCTAGATTCAATGATATTTATAGAGGGGATCATCATTTTCTTTTTTAAAAAAAATATATTTTTGTAAATTAGTTTTTGATCATGTGTATATTAATATTTCATTCATTATCTCTAAAAAAATTAGTTATTTTTGTTTTCTTAATTGACGAACTAATGATTTTGGATAAATAATCTATGAACTAAGAATGAGTTGGTATTTTTAGTTCATTAATGTACGTTTCAATAATTGTTTGAGGTTTCTTATTATGATTTTTTGATATTTTTTATTGAGTTTGGTTGGGTGGAATAAATAAAAGGATATAGAATATTCAAAGGATATTAAATTTGTTACTTCATGTTATATATTCATAAGAATGGAACAATGTTTTGGTATTTATAAATAATTTCTAAAGTCTTAATTAGAATTTTATAGAGGGGATGGGATTGATCATTATTGGTTTATTTTAGGATACTTTTTTGTGTTGAAATGTGAACTTAAATTCCATTAATGATTGATTGAGGGTCATCTTGTATAGTTGGTGAGAGATTATTTATGATATTATATATATATATATCAGGTTGATTTATGATTCAGCACACTCACCTCCATTTATTTAATCAAGGTTACCATAGGATCCTCTGTAGGGAAGACTAGTATTAAGTAATTCATCATAATATTTCATAGTAAATAAAAATTTATAACTCTTTGGAAATTTATTTGGGTTTCATTATTTATGAATAAATTCAATTATTTTAAACGAGATTCCCTCTACAACAACCTTTTTGTTATATTGTCGTTAGAAGAGCATGAGCACCCGACTGGGATAAATAATGCTCTACTTGGTGTAATTCATCCATACATGGACTTGTACTGTTAGATCATGAGATAGTATGAGTATAATAAGTTTCCTGGAAATTATTTTCAAGGGAAAAATCCCATGATTTGGTTCACATTTAGAATGTTATATTTTATTATATGGCATATTAATACTAATGTTTAGATATTTACTTTTATGGTTGAGTGGATACTATAACTAATTATATTTCATATTTTCTAAATTATTAGAATAGTTTCTATTACTACCTATATTTTTTCTCATCTTGTGATTTTCATACTTTATTTATATTTTGATTTCATTAGGTTTTAGAGTTGTTATAAAAGTGTTATAGAATATTGAAATTTTACTTTATTTCAAAAATCATGGATTAATATTTAGAGTGTGATGTTATAATGATTTAAAAATGATAATTAAAAGATGTTTATTTTAATTCATTTTGAAAACATGGTTACTTTCATTACAATCATTTTTTTATAAAAGAATATTTTACTTTTAATTTAAAAAATTTAATAATAATATCATGTGACTTTTAAAAAAAATTACTTTATTAGTTGTATTTCAATCGTTATAGATGATGATTAACTTTAAATTTTTATGAATTGGGTGTTTGAAAGACCCTTAATGGAAATTTTTATCATGATTATATGACAATTCAAGTTCTTTTTGGTTTCTATTGGGTCGTAGTGGTTATTCTATGGATTTTGGTTTTATTTTGGATGTGGTGCCATGAAAATGTGTATTTTCTAAAGACATGGAGATATGTGATTAAAATATTTATTATATTTTTCTATATTAACTATCTCTTGTATTATTCAATGTTGATTATATCTCTTTTTCTCTATTTTATTTTATAAAATCTATTTTGTTGACATGATAATTTATAATAGTTTAATTTTAATTTCCTTAATGAGTTATTTCATTTTTACATTTTATTTTTTTAACTATTAATTTTTTAAAAATACTTTATTTTGATTCGATCATAATTTGATGTATTGAGTGCACTTGATGAACCTATAAAAAGTTATTTCATGTAATGATTCATAAATTTTTTGAAAATTAATCCATCTACTTA
Organism: Viscum album; assembly: GCA_963277665.1. Lineage (NCBI taxonomy): Eukaryota > Viridiplantae > Streptophyta > Magnoliopsida > Santalales > Viscaceae > Viscum > Viscum album. The sequence goes on from OY728121.1 coordinate 633,251,890, forward strand.
ATTTTTTGTGGCTCATGAACTAGTATTTGGATTTTCGGGATCTGGAACACCCTTTAGGCCATGTCATATGACTACATATGATTTCTTATTAGGAGAAGATCGTGGTGGTTCATGAAAACATCTCAATGTCTCTAAGGATCATCCACAAATTAACACATTGAAACATGTAACATAATATCAAAAACAAATATATGTGAAGGGTACCCACATCCATATACTCATCATTTTGTCACACTCACAACACAATACTATGAATCCTGCACTACAATCCATTCCATAAGTCATCCTAGCCAACCTGGAAACCATACATCATCCCACACCATACACACACAAAACATATCTATTACCACAAATCATCACAGCCCATTCATAAACATAACAAATATTTTAATGCCACCACAACTATTATATGAGTAATTATTACATTATCCACTGTAAAACTTGTTTTATGGACAGAGAATTTATAAATGAAATTACCTTATTGTTTAAGTAAATTAATTGTTAATAAATGTAGTTAGAAAAAACACATGCACGAATATATTTATTTTGGACCATTATATGTTGTTTAATTTCATATTTAAAATTACATTAGGAACTACAAGGATTGATAATAAAACCATTATACAATGAAAATTGTGATTTTTATACATCAAGGGTTATGTTAAAACAAGTTATCATAAAAAAATGAACGGGGGACTCGAATTGTGGGATCATATCATTTGAAGCCCATTTATAAAAGACTCAATCAATGGAATTTGGAATCCATATTATTTTCCCAAAACCCATGAAAATCCTAGATTAGATACATTAATCATTATAAAAACCATTTAAGATATAAGTTTAAACATTACACGATCACAACCCAAACCATGTTTTCTGAACCACCCTATGAAAATTTGACGATAAAACATTTCAAACTTAGATAATATGTTTTTATAATATGGGGTTATGTATTTGGTCCCTATTAGATTGTATTCAATTATTCTTATTTAAAGTAAATTATTTATTATATTTTTTATTAATTATTTAAAATTGATTAAATAATGTGTTTGATAAAATCGACATTTTGTTAGAATGAAACTATATTGTTATTTTTGGGAAATATGTAGTCACTATAAAGTCAAATTTTTTTATTAAATAACTATTATTTTCGATAAAATTCATTTTATAAATTACTTTTAATAAATAATATTAAATTAAATATGAATAATAATATAATTTTAGGAAGAAAATGTAAATTTTCTATGGTTCTGAAAACAATTATTTCTACCAAAACTATTATTTTCTTATAAAAATAATTATTTATTTAAAAGTGTAAATTATAATATTTATATATATATTGAATTATAATTTCATAAATAAATGTTAATTTTTAAAATATAATGTTTAAATTATATAATTTTTATTCTTTCAAAATGTTTTTAGATGGTAGAATTTTGGGGAAAATCTAACTTTAGTATAAATATTTGGTATGTATTATAACAAAATAAAATCCAAAAATTGATTTAATAAATATTATGAAGATTATCCATTGAAAAAACTATTTCCCCCCCCCCATAAAATAATTTATTTTTATGTTATATTAATTAAGTTTTCTAAATCCTTATGGAATCCTCAGAAAACAAAATATAATTTTATGTTGTTAAAACTAATTCATTATGAACATAACACACTTTAAAATCACCAAGAGTAATATTTAATTTATTATGGTTCACAGAATTGAAAAAATTTAAAATCAATCATGTTCGGTAGAAATCATATGAAATATCAATGGTATGAATTGCGATTTTCATTATTTTATCACATAGATTCAAATCATATATTTATATAATAAGAATCAATTCCTCTCTCTTTTGCAAAAAACCGAGAGAATTTATTATTCTTATTCACTCAAAACACATTTAGAGTTTTGGTAATCTACTTTTTCATATCTATATATCTCCCAGAGTGTTCCCAACATCTTAAGAGTCTCCTCCAAATCATTTAAGAGTTCCCCCTAAAGGTATGGGATCCTCACATCATCCTCTGTATTCAAGCACGTTCTTCATATTATACCTTATGATTTCAATTTTTTCAAACAGATATATAATTTTTAATATCCCACTTTTTGTGTTTATTATTTCCAATTTATGAGAGACCAATTTCAATATCTTTAAACCCTTTTATGAATTTTTATGCACAACCATTAATCTAGTGAAATTATCCCTTAATTTTCTATTTCAAACATCATTGTAGTGATTAACAACACCCCTTTACACTTAATGGAATTAATCCATATATACATTTACTACATTAATTTATGGTTTATTAGTATTTTAACCACATTCCATTATAATTGGATTATAATTTATTGAATATGTTATTGTGTTGTATGAACTATGTGGTACTCAAATCTATGTATATGATATAAATATGACATGTTGGCCCAAAATTATATATTCATAAAATTAATTGGGAAGTAAATTTATATCAGTACATACAATGTATAGTTTTTTATAGGTTATCTTACGCACACTATGTTAGGATTTCTATGTGTTTTCCCCTGACATAGGTTAAATATGTTTCTTCATTCCCATTTTTTTATTATGTTACCATTTTATATCATTCTTAGATAAGAATTATTATGATTCTCACCACTCTTATTATTACATTATATGCCTATCGACTACCATTTACTACTTTACCGTATTATATAATTTTAGTATAACCTTACTAGGCTTTATACCATATAAATTTCTTCTATATATCCCTAGGTTATCCTATGTATTTTTAGAAAAGAATTTTATTTTAAAGAGAAGGGTAATGAGTTTTAAATCACTTAGGTGTGTCCATGTTCAATTTATTATGGTATTTACATATGTTTTAAAATATATTAGGCCCTATGATCTTTTGTGGTTGTATAATGTGTGTTTTATATCAAAAATATTGAATTAAGGTGTATTAAATATATTGTATTCCATAGTAGATATCCTCAATAATTCTGAATATTTTTGGTGGTTATCATTAGAAAACACTAGAGAAATCATTTGGGATAATAGTAAACATAAAAAAAGATGTCAAATATTTTTAATAAATAGGTTATTTGTTTTCCATGAAAATACATAAATTCTTGGATAATAAAAGGGGATATGGATTTTTAATAGTTTCACCTTTGGGTAATGACCTTGAAATGGTCTACTTAAGGATGGAACTGATTTTCTCCTAGTACCTAACAAAGAACACTTATTTCAACACTAGTTTGACACTCCAAGTGTTATAATTGTGTAAATTCAAAATATCCTGTTGAAGCATTATTGGGGGAAAAATAATTATAATATTTTATGTCATGAAATAGACCACTGATAAAATAAATGAAAATATAAAAATTTATATATTAATGAATATATGAAATTAGTTTATTATTATAAAAATGTTCATGGTTTCCCATATATTTGTTTAATCGGCTAAAAATTATCATCCATACTTTTCCGTTATTTTTTAATTGTAGAATATAAGATAAAAAAAATTAGAAACTAATGTAATGAGAAATATAAGGGCTTCTCAAATGAGATTAAAAACATTATTAGACAATGTTTTGATAAATTTCTGACTATGTATTCTCAATTGACTCATCATTTTAATTGAAACTTTAATCTTAGAGAAAATATTCATCCCCCTAATAATTACGAACATACAATTGAGACATTTGTATTACAATCGACTACTACATTCATTAGATCATCTAATCAATTAATAATGGAATAAATGTTCTACTCCATTGAAAGTATCCTCTTCATCATTCAATACATTGAGAAGGCGACAGTCTTACATTATTTTTATCACATTGGAGGAGAAGTTGGTAAATGGTAGATTATTATGATAAATATGAATCCCAAGAAATATATTGATGTGATGGGGTGTAATGAATACCTAAAAAAATTTAAATAAATTTTTTCCTCAAACTCATCAATTGAAAATGAATAGGTAATTCCTTATCATCATGAAAATGGATGATGAATCCATTGGGCTGTGTGATGAAAACTTGAAAAAAAATCATGATATTCATTTAGTTTTTCATTTCCCAGGAATGTAAAGTTTAATTTTTATTTGCTGGGATAAATTCATGTTAACTAAAATAAATGGAGATCAAATACTTTGACAAATAGGAAGAAATTGTATAATTTTTTATCAATGTTGAAAAATTTATCAGGAAATCATAACGGTCTCATGGTTATAGATATAGGAAGCAGATTATGTATTTTAATTATAGTATTAAAAAGGATAAATTTCATTTGTAAAGAAATTCCAACATCTCAATCATAAAAAATATCAAAATAAACTTATCAGAAAGTGCATGAATGGGACAATGCAATTATTTTTGAGCGTGAAGGGATCATAACAAGCAATTTACAATAAGAGAAACCTAGTAATGTGATATAAGAAATGAATTATCCAGTAATCCCACAACCTATTTTATAATCTTTATACTATAAATATAAAAGAAATTATGTAAATCAATTCACTAGTCCAATTTTTGTTTCCGAAAACGGATGAACAGAACCTCAATGATCTAGAGAGTAAGGGAGGGATTATTCTATTTCAACTACTAAGGTGAACCATAAACACCAAGTAGTTATATTTACACTAGTTATTCATTCATGTATAGAAAAAAAATTATACTTGATATATTAATTAATTAAAATCATGAATATTTATTAGAACTATACAAACACCACCAAAAAACATGAAGGTTTATATTTTGCGGAAGATGATGAATGAATCTGTTATTGTATCCCAAGAATGTAACTCACTTACTATAAATGATTGTGGTTATAATTTCCCATAAAATCTTTTAAAGGTACCATTAGTATAATTAAATTTCATTATGAGAATGTATAGTATTTACTTGTATATAACCAACCTAAATCATCGTGATAAAACTATCACCCAATGTGTCCCATATCCCCCTTAGATTAATTATAATTTCAAGTATTAGTATGAATTTCAGTAGGTTTTATCACATTAAGAAAGGATATTATTGACAAGTGAGAAAAAATATATAGATAACATTATAGATACTAAGGAAAAATATCATCCATGATGGTATTCCAATTATAAGGGAATTTTCTGATGTGTTTTCTTAATAATTTTTTATTCTTACTCCTAGATGAGATGATGAATTCCAAATAAAATTTTTACCAGGAGACATAAAAAATTTAAAATACTCTATATATAACTAAAACTATTTTACATGAATAGGAAAAAAAGTAATTAATGTTGAATATTGATAGTTGGTGTATATGACCAGGTGCTTCACTATGGGGTACACCGATCCTCTTTTTCAGGAAACATTATGTGTCAATGAACCTATTATTTGATTTTAATGATCATAAAAAGATGAAAATAAATAAGAATTATCCAATACCATATATTGATGAATGTTAGATTTATGTCATGGATCCAAATACTTCTCTATGATGTATCTTTAGTCGGGTTGTTATCATTTAATGGAGAAGAAGGAAGATATCCCCAAGACAACATTTCATAATGGGCACAAACACTATGAGATAGGAAATATCCAATTTGGGATCACAAATTCTTTATCTATATTCATGGAATAGATCTATAATGTCATTATGGATTACCTAAAATAATTGTGATAACATTTATATAAGATATTTTGTTTACTCTAAAATCAATATGGTACTTAAGGAGGATTTGAATTATATATTAATGAACATAGAAAAATAAAGGTTCTATAAAATGTACTGTAAATATCAATTTTCTATGAATAATGTAATATTCATCAAGCATGTTATCAGCAAAATTGGGATACTATGTACTATTCTAAAATAAGGACAATTAAATCAGGGCCTAAACCAACAACTATGATTGAAATCTAAAGTTTCCTTAGATTACAAGGGCACTATCAGTGATTTGTATAAAAATTATCATGATTTTAAACTACACTATGTAATATAGAATAGAATGAAGTGTTTTTTATTTTGATTAATGAACGAGAATAGGTATTTTAAGGGTGAATGTAGAGTATAATCATTGTACTAACATTACCCCCATGTTGGTATGTATTTGTGATATACAAAGATGTTTATAAAAATGGTTTTTGGTTTGTAATCATGAAATATAAAAAGTGATATCATATTACTCCCTCAGAGTAACGATCCTTGAGTTTAATTACAGAATGAATGATATATAATTGGATGTAGTGATTTTAAAACTAAATGTTCAGTGAAATTATCTCATTGGGATGAATTTTCGAAAATGTACTGATTACAAAAACCTCACTTATATATTCATAGAAAAGAATATTTATATGTTACATGGATATTGGTTAAATTTGACCAAGGATTATTATTTTTCAATCCATTACCTCCATTTTTATGAAAAAAGGTGGAAAATACTCAATGTTGAAAGCATCTCACAACCCTATATATGATGATAATTTCATGAGATCCAATCTTCTTGAACACGTAGAGTAATGAGATGATAAAAATAAAAGAATATTCATCCTTACTTGATCAAACAACTAAAAAACCCATCTATTAATGAAATGACCCTGGATTCCCATACATATTATAAGGTGCTACAAAAATGGTAATGAATATTCTAGAGTTTAACATTGCTAATTATGGATTTATAAGGTTTATAACCTCAAATTATGTAACTATAAAACTATATTAGAAGAGGGAACATCCTGAAAAATCACATTGATCATAATTTTTTATTAATCATGGATGCACTAATATACAAATAGATATATAGAAAATTATATGATTGGATATCATGAAGACTGATATTGTAGAATTTATATCTCGATGCTTGGTGTACCAACATGTCATCAGAGAACGATAGAAGCTTATGAGTATGATGAAACCATTTTCTATAACTATATGTAAATTTAAAAACATTACCATTGATTTCATAATAATAATTCCAAGGAAATCTAAATGAAATAATATTATTTGTGGGGTAGTTGATCATGTTATAATGTCAAAAAATCATTATTATCAAGGGCGGTTTATCACTCTAGTAACACCCTGTGATATAAATATGTGATGTTTTAATATGGACTAGAGTTAAGACCTCTATTATATGTGACCGAGATACATGATTCAACCTGAGATTCTAGAGAATCATTTTCAAACCATTGGTTACAGATGTGTGTTTGAGTACATCTTATCAAGATTAGATGGTCAATATGAAAGATCCTTTCAAATGATAGTTGATATTTTCAGATCATGTTTTATAGAATTATAAGGAAGTTTGGATCAAAAAAAATATCCTAGTGGAGTTTCCATATAATAATAAATTATACCGTATCATTTAAATGGATCCTTATGAGGATATATATTTGAAGTACTGTATGACTCTAAAATTCTTGGATGAAGATGGACAGTGGATGCTAATGGGTCCTGATGATGATTAATATATGATATAGAAGGATAAAACTTGTTTATATCATATTAAATCCATTCAATATCGAAAAAGTATATGTAATATTCCATATACATAATATGTAGTTTGACATATGAGAAAAAATGTTACTACATATATCATTATTGAATAATTTCACGAGGATTGAGAAGAACCAAAAGCTTATTCTATGATACATCATCCCCCTTGAGGTCCTTGATCACATTATACACATTGTTTAGAGACTACCACCCCCACCTAACATATAACAAGTACATAATTTGTTCCATGTTTCTATCTTAAGAAAGTACATACTAGACAACTCAAATCTACTAAATCCAAATGTGGTACCATTGGATATAACAAGTACCTGATTTGTTCAAGGTATCTATATGTTATATACTAGAAGATTTAATAGACCCTTATTTAATAAAACTATTGATAAAATACTCATTTTTTAGTGAATATTGTGATTATTATACATTAAGGGTTATGAAAAATCATAATAATATTGATAAAAGAATTGATTTCCTCAACCAATAGGATTGTACTCTATAAATCCCATATATTGGAGATTACAAGGGATATGTAATCACTTATATTTTCTCTTTACTAAACCCTAGATAATATTTAATCACTAAACTAGGATTGATACCATTTATGAGTGAATTTCAATCATATCGACATCACAGTGAAAACACTATTTTCCAAACCACCATATCTAAGCGTCACAGTCACACACCTTACCCTAGAATATGCTTGTTTAATAATGGGTTATGTATATAGACCTAAATAATACAAATTTATATGTTATAATTTATAATAAAATAATTACAACATTTAGCTTTTTTGTTTTCATATTTTATGATTAAATAATGAGTTTGATTAAAATTTGACTTTCATACGATCGATTTTTTTTTGTGGGAAATAGTAGTTTCAATCAATAAAATATTTTTGATGAATTATATATTTTTTGAAAAAAATAATAATTTAAAAAAAATATTATTATAAAATATTATTTAATAAATTTAATTAATAATATAAAATTTGGAAGTCAACTGTATTTTTAGACGGGTTGAAAACTAATGTTCTTGCAAAAAAATTATTTCATTTCAATAAATGGGGATTATTTTTTCAAGGTATAAGTTGTCGTCTATTGAGAATTATTTTCCAAAATAAATATTATTTTTAATATTATCTCATCAAAACTATAAAATAGTATAAATATAAAATATGTTAAATATTATCCAAAAAATCCAAAAGGTGATGTAATATTTTTAATAAAAAGCATCCATGCCCAAAGTAATTTTCCCCCATAAAATAATGAATATTTGAAATTATTTGATTAATTTTACAAACCCTAAATGTATCCCTGAAAACCTATATTTTGTTTCATGTTGTGAATATGAATTATTTATGAATGTGAACAACTTCAACATCACCATGGATATTTTTTTATTCATAATGTTCCAAATGTAATAAAAATCTGAAAAAACCCTCTTTTGTAGAAAACAGGGTAATGAACCCTGGGAAGGTTATTGGTTTTGAATATTTTTTCATATAGATTCCAACTCATAAATTTAGTAACTATTAAATAAATACCCTCCTTATTTCTATAAAATCCTCCAAAATTTCAATTACTATTCACTCAAAATATTTTTATCGTGAATAAACTATTAATTTCCATCTCTAGATGCCCCATTCAATTCCCATTCTCCTAATAATTGCTACTAAATGTTTTTGAAGCCCCCTATTTAGGTAAGGGATCCCCTCATTCTCCTCTTTATTTGTGCACCATCATTATAATGTGCCTTTTTATTCCTAATTGTTCATATTAGAATGTGTTATTAACTATGCATATAATGGTAGTTATGATGTCCATGTAATGAGAGTTCCATTTCAAACTCATTCAACCCTTCCTTGAATATTTATGTATCCCATTATGTTGCATAAATTATCCTGTGACTTTCCCTACCAAGATTTTTATTGAGTTAATTCGCATCAAAATTTCCATTAAAGGGTATTCAACTATATGTAATTATAAATCATTGATTGGACGATTTCAAAAATTTACCCTATTGTCATAAATAATTTTTTTTTAAATTTATTAATTTAATTATTATATGGAATGTTCTATATTGCAAACAAATTAATTTACAAGATATGAATAATGTTGGTGGGCCCACAGTTATATAGATCTCCAATGCATCGGGTAACGTTATTATCTGATGAGCTACTATGTTTAGTACATGAGATGTTATCATAAAAAAATATGTTATGATTTTATAGTCATTATCCTTGTATTATGCTTATGAGGTCTTATTTTATGTTGTTTCTACATGTTCATGTTTGAATTATGTTATCATCTTATATAATTTTTTGATGTTCATGGTCATTTTTATCACCCCAATTTTGATGCATTTATATTAATTTCGATTCAAATTTACTTAAATACACTATTATATGATTTGGATAATCACTTACTAGGATTTATAACTCACCCATTTCATTGGTACATCCCCAGGTTATCCTGTGCTACTTTAGTTGAGTGATGAAATATTAAGAGCATGATAAGGAGTTTTTAATAATGTCGTCATATCCATGTTCAAGATGTTATATTGTATAAATTATTTTGAAATTAAATTGGGCCCCTTGATATTAATGGTTTCTATTATATGTGTTTTATACAATTAGTCATGAAATATTGTGTATTATTGAGATGGGATTCCATTAAATCCACGTAAACTCATCATAAGCACAATCACTATAACTGGAATACCTGTACATGCTACAACCTAACAATTCCAAGGAATACACATACATGAATAGTAAAACCATGATATTATATATCTAATGCATGATGATACTTCAAACCTTAATCCACAAAAAAATAATATATTATAACACACAATTGAATAACCAATGGGAGGGTGGGGAAGTCGGATATTTCAACCATTTGTTCCCTCACCAACCATGATGTTGGGTAAAATATCTAAACATAAAAATATTTGAGTGTAAATTTCCCTAATAACTCAATTAGTGTGTGTAAAAAAATTATCAATCAAGATTTTTTAAGGTCACATCACAAAACAAAGGGAAAGAACCTAACATATACTTTAATTATGGAATAAGTCTATTATTAAAACCCCAAAACCATATTTAGGAATACAAATATAACACTCACTAAGAACACAAGACTTCAAGGATCACAATAATTATTTCATAAGAAGTAAACTAATTGAAAATTTACCGAATATATCCAAATATATCACATCCCTTTATTTTATAATATAATTCTTTATAAATATATTGAATTTATTTGGTAGATTTCTTCACTGTGATCACTGGGTTTAACAAAATGTTATATTGTATTAAAATAATATTATTTAATGTTATATCCATAAAATAACTATTGGATGGAAGGGTATGAATTATACTAAAATAATTGCAACATACTATTTTTTTGTACATGTACAAGTTGAATTCATGTTTTACTAATAGATTAGTAGTTAAAATAAAATACATTTCAAAGTAAAAGAGATGTTTTTTTCTATAAATTGTTTTTATGTCCAAAATGTGTTTTTGTCATAATAAATTAATTTAATCACTATTAATGAAACTATGTGATTAAATTTATACATTATATAGTTAATAAAATTTTATGAAATTATTTTAATACCTTTTATAGTCCTGAGAGAAGAATAAATCAAGTTTCATTCTTTTTTAAAGTAGTTTCTATTTTACATGGGAAATTATGTTAAATTGATTTTATACGCCTTATATAAACTAGATAATGAAAAATGGGATCCATATTTATAACAATTATATATTATTTTTAACTATAACCTTTAATTTTTTGTCATTGTAAAAAATAAGTATAGTAAATTGTGTCACCTTTGTAAGCGTAAATCAGGTAACTATGTTTGAAGACACTATAAAAAAGTCTACAAGGAACCCTAAAATATGTCTTTAATATATTTTATGAGTGGTTATCAACCATAATTACAATGTTTTAAAATTTTCCTCAATTATGTGAATTTTTTTAAAATGATTTATATTTTATTTTAAATAAATAAAAAGTAAAAATATAACTCACTTTTTTTAATACCACTAAAATTTCATGAAAAATAAAAAAAAAACATATATATATATATATATTTATAAATGGTTATATAAAATATAAATATTTTTCCACATGTTAATTTAATTTTCAATTTTTAATGATGAAATAATTAGATTAAATATTCAGGAAATAGTATCTTAGTTATTGTGAAACCAGTCCAAAAAACAGTGAAAATAATTTTAGAAATAGTAAAATTAATATTATTTTTGGCGAGTTAATGTGTTCCAAAAATAACAATTGATAAATATAAATTACTAGACAAGTAAATAAATTTATATTATAAATATATTTTTGTCATTTTGTTTTCAAAGTAAAATATTATCAATAGTTCTTAAATTAAAATTAATAGTATTTTGTGTAAAATAATATATTTTAAAATGATTCAAAATCCATAAAATTTTTAAAAGATTAAAATTAGAATAATAAATTCTCTAAAATTTATTATATTTATCATTTATGAGAATAATTTATTCTTTATATTTAAAATTATAATCATTTAATGTTTAAAAAATCCTTACAACATTTTTGATTTATATTTTTTGTCATGGGGTTAATAAATGGTAATGATTAAAATGATAATAAAAACTATCTAAATAAATTTTGATGATGATATTTAGACCATAAATATTGAATTCTAATCTTGGAGTATTGGTAAAAAAAAATTGGAATGCTTTTTTATTTGTTTTAACATTTTAGTAATTCCAAGTGTGTTTTTTCAATCAAATAGTAATGAGTACCCATTCCATATTTTCCTTACAACACATTGAACCATAATTCATAACCATACCAATGTAATTTTATAAAAGGGGTTTTTAAACATGAATTATATGTTTTGATATTCTTCAAATGCGAATTTGAGGGTTTATAAGTAGGGATCCAATGGAGGCCAACCATATAATAGGTAATCTTCCTACCCAACCACATTCATAATATCTGTTCTTTTACATTTTATAAATAAATTGTGTTCATAATAAAAATAATATTTTTGTATCATAAATATATTTAAACATTAAAATGATCATGTAAAAACCATTATAAATCCTTTTTTTCATCAATTAGGAATTGAAATTATACTACACGAGTACATGTGGACATCCACCTCCACATAGAGTGACAATTCATTTTTCATCACCATTATTCATGGAAGGGTATTATGATAATTTTAATTAATACAAATTTTTTTTTTTGAAATTATTATTATTATTCAGTTATAATATTATATCGATGTTCTTTTATTTTAATCCATAGAAAAATGAAAATGTCATTTCTATGTACCTGTGTACTACTATCTCCATGAAGTGATATGATTCATTTTTTATTTATACATTATATGTATGGTAAAATGGACATAAGAAATTAATATTATATATAAATTATAATGAATATATAGAGGTGAATTATTATTTACATTTCATTCCTTCCAACTATTGAGAAGTGAAAATAATGTTCATGTGTACATACGACGCACCATCTTCATGAAAAATTTAATTAATTTTCCAATATATGACTTTTTGGATTAATTTATATATATATATATACATTAATATATATGAAATTTATATAATGATTAAAATTATGGATATTATTGAACTTTGATCAAAGAAAAGGATCAGAACTACAATACTAAAATTCACATGAGAAAAAATAGTTAACACCAAAAAATGATGATTTAATACATAATTATTATTAAATGGGTGTTGGAATGTTATAATTTGATCATATATGATATTATAAATATTTAAATTATATTATAATATTGTTATTATAAATTTAAATAGCTAATAAATGTTGTTATAGGGGCTTCATATAATTTCAATCTTGAGGTAACTGTTTACCTTCTCAATGTGTATTCATTGGGATATATGTTATTTTATGAACCTATCTTCCTCTATAAGATGTATATATGTCCCATTTAATTTTTTATATGATTAATATCATGGTGATAATGATATTTATTGTTTCATTTTAGGATATTATTTCTTGGGAATTATGATTGTAATGTTTCTAATCTGGTAAGAGATTTATATTTCAATCTCCTTTTTATCAGGATTGTTACTGGATGAATTTATATTAAATGAAATTAAGTTATGATTTATTGATAAGTCCATTTAATTTTACTAACATATAATTCTTTTTATATGATACATTTTTTCTTTCAATTTTACCATCATTTAATACTGATGTTTCCAAAATAGTAATTTTATGGGATAAAATAACATTACATGGTTCTTCGGTCGAAAATCCTTTTCCTTCAATGACCATTTAATATAAAAATATTTCCAATAATATGTTTATTATTATAAAATATGTTTTTAATGTAATTATTACCCATATTTTAATTTTTTAATGGTTTTAAAAGTAATATTATATACTTTTTTTGAATGAATTAATTTTGAATTTTTACCAAAAATAAGAATGAAATAATTATTCTAATGCACAAAACATGAATAAAATTTTGGACCATCATGGAATATTAAATTAAATTCCCTATTAAATAAACAAATTTTAATAATATTTGAGAATTTATTTTATATAAATGATTTTAACGTGAATAGTGAATTTTCACCAACAAATATTCAAGTGTTCATTTCTGGAAATTTTTTATATATGTCAACATCTTATGATGTTGCACAAAGTTTACCATGGATATGATACAATGATACCATCATTGTAATTTCTCAAAATGAATTATGGAAATGAAGGCAAAATATCCATGAAACCCATTTTCTTTTCCTCTAATTAATATATGAGGAATGTATTTATTATAGTTTGGCATAAATATGAATGGATTTATGAATATGTGATGTTTGGACCAAAAAATACATATAACCCTAATAAATTCGTTAATTATTAATTTCCTATGATAAAAAATGGTGAGTGGGAGGTTTTCTACATCCCAAAAATAAAGGTACATGTTAGGTTATCTAAAGCCTGAAAGAGGGTACCCAAGAGGTTACCCCATGCCCAAAGTAGGTGCACATGTGATTTTCTAAAGCCTTAAATTCTATTATTATAATTTTGGAAATATTTTACATAATACTTCTATTATTATGATTATTAAACACTTTATTCCATTTCTTTATAATATCATTTTCTGCCAATGTTATATTCACATGGGTAATGTTCATTGATACCTTTTTGATTCATGTATTATGAACATCTAAGATTTCTAAAACGACTCTTGATTATGTTATATGATTTAATAGGTATTGTTTTTAAATTTATATTATCAAGTTCTCATACCCTTGTGAACATCTTATTATAATTTTTTCATTTATATCTCTCAATTTTTCAATTAAAAAATATCCGATTTCATCCTTTATTATGTCTTCATTTACCCAAATTCTGAATAAATGTTTAATATATGATATGTATAAGAAATTTTTTAATAAGGAATACCTTAGTGGGTGATTAGGTATAAATCTTATGAATATTTTATTATATATATATATATGTATTAATATATGATAATCCTTTATAGTTATGCAACAAATCATAATTTTATGTAATGAATATTCATTTAAAATGATGTTTTATTTACGTATGATAAATACAGGTCCATTTTATGGTAATAGAAAATGGATTAGTTACTATTGTAAACTATGATGAGAAACATTCTGGATAATATATAGGATAATACTATGTATTAGAGAATTTTAAATTATATGGTAAAGAATTGATTATGGTTTTCATATAAAAATATCCCTTTCTAGATACTATAGGTGGATGTGGTATTAGTATAGATTAATCATGGTGTTACATTCCCGAAAAGAGTTATCAAATATATCTCAGCCATTATTTTGGTTTAGAATGACTGTTCTGTTACTAAACACTTGGTTTCACCATACCAGGTGATATTCATTTTATAATTAATATTTTATTTTTGAAAAATCATGTAGGATATCAATAGATTATTACCATGATGGAACTAGGTTTTATACAAAGGAATCATAAATTGAAATTAATGAGTTATAATTTAGACATGTAATAAATTTATTTTCCTGATTTAATGGTTTCCTGTATGATAATTAATTCTCACTTTATTAATATTATTTTTACTCAATGTATGGAACCCAAAAAAGCCATGTTAATGGTTAATGTGATAGATAGTGTGATGATTTTACTCCAGAGTAAAAAATTGTTCTATCAGTTGGAATCAAAAATATTTTTGTAATTCTTACACAACATTCTCAATCTAGGTATCATGCTATGCATTAAAATAATTAGTGGATGGAAAAATATTTTTTGATTCATTCATGAAGACACCACCACAATATTTAAGTGGTTCATATGGACCAGTAGATACAGATGAAGCGATAAGTAAAACTAATAATATGATTTTTGTTCTCCATTATATGGATGATGAAAATGTTTTTTTGGATTTATATAATTTCAATGATGATGTAGGTCAATGGTGGACTCTTATAATGTATATGTGTAAATGAAAGGAAATTGACTCCATGAAGTGGGATAATTTTAAGAGATTATTTTTTAATAATTTACTTTTTGATATCATCATATGAAAATGGATAAGGAATTATAAGAGTTGGAGAATAATGATAATGAATCCATTTGTACACATGAGTCAAATGTTACATTACCTGTGAGGTACCCTTCTCATATTATCATAAATGAAATATATAACATTGATCAATTATTTAGTGGATTAAAATAAAATATATTATAGGAGTTATCAATAAGGTACCTCAGTAGTTATGACGATATTATTTAATGTTCAATAATGGTGGATGTGGATATTGAAGATACCCATCAATATCAAGGTTGTTATAAGATTATAAAGATGGAATCCAAAGGAAGTTTTAAAATCTATTGACAGATAAAGATAAGAATTTATCCTCATTAGAAGGAAACATTGATAAAGTTCCCTTTATGGGGAAGGTAAATATTAGAATTATTTAATGGAAGATAATTTGGGAGTTTAATTCAATGTTGATAGGAAGTAGAGGAAAAATAAAGGATGAAAAAACACCACGTAATGAACCAGAAACACTTTAATGTTCTATTTACAGGATTTATATAATTTATTATATCTAATGATAAAATATGAATGTAAAAAATTTCAACATCCCAAGTAAATAAAGAAATAATAAATTCTCTTTCTTATTAATATTTAATGAATTAAATATTAATTTTACTATAAAGAGGTTACTATGTTCGGTGGCGTACCTGATACACAACAATGGGTTTCTTTGACATCTTAAATTCACACTAATAATATAATATTATTATTTTAAAGGGTAGTTAACTACTAGCCGTTTAATTGTCATACATGAACAAAAATAACTACAATATGATTAAACATGCTTGTTAAGTAAAATCTAGAGGCTTAAAATGTGAATGAATCTAATTTTAATCATAATTTACTTTAAAAGTTATATTTACCACTGTTTAATATATAACACTCATTAATCTATTTTTGGTCATTTTTATATGTTCTATTGGAAAAAATGAAATTCTTTTTTAGATTAGGGACATCAAAATTTACTTTGGGTAAATTTTTTATATTTTTCTGGTAAAGATCATTTTTTATGAATAGTGAAATTACTATATTTTTATTTAAAAGTGGCTTTTAATATAATTTATTTATAAGGTTAAATTAAAATTTTAATTTGTTTTAAAGTGAAATTAGTTTTTATTTTTACCCATAAATCCAATGTTGGTCATTGAAATTAATTACACTTTGAAATTGTACATAAAATAGTGTCAATCTTTTGATTGTTATTGTTTCTTAAAAAGACGCTATTTTTTTGACAACAAGAATTATTTTTAAATTAATTAATGAAAATTTTATGTTTTAAAATTGGTAAAATAGACATCAATTTTGAATTCAGAATATCAAATATAGCTTAGGAATAATTTTTGGTTGTTTTCTGAAAAACATCAATTTTTGATGATTGGTGAAACCACTAAGTAGTGGTTAAAAACTGACATTTTCATTTAAATGAAATTTTACTAATTATGTGGATTAAATTTCCAAAATCCAACATACATTTTTGTTATTAGTATGTAAAATTTGGTTCAATAATATGAAAATAATTTTTGGTGAACAATAACTTTTGAATTTTATTTATCGCGGTTAAAGATTAATTTGGTAATTCTAGGTAAAATGAATATTATAACAATATAAAATTACCATAACACTTGTCCTACCCTTATTGGTTGAGTAATTTACGACCATTGGCATATTTGGGTCTATTGTGGGACCCCATGGAGCCACATGGTATTGATAATGACACATTAGATTAATTAACTTAATGTAATGATAAAAATGACACAAACAAATATCTTTTAGTAAATAACTTTTTACATGGGGTTATATAAGATATCATTTTTACTATAAATAGTCATTGGAAAGATAAAAATATTTCTTAAATCATGGTATTTGTTTCATAATTTTTATACATCATATAAATTAAATTATTTACGACACAATAATGATGTGGTATTTACCTCATTAATTAATGATTTTAATAAATAAGATTATAAATATTAAAACAATATCCAATACCTGTACAATTATTATTGGATGATTTTATTTCAATAACGAGTCATCGTATCTTCTACTTTACTGAGTTTTGGACCTTTATAAACTGAATATCCTTATATAATAAAATAATATTTTCACACTATCCAAAATAGCCGCTCCTCCCCCTTGTAAAAAGGCCTCACTTCTTACTCATTAAACACACCTCTCATGCCCCTTGTATCATAAAACCCCTAACCAAATAATCAATAAATATCCTTATCCTCCTTCTAGTTCCCTTACCATAGGTATATGGCACTACAAGAAGTATTTTTGGTTCAAACCAAAGGGATTTACCCAGATTAAAGTTAAAAATTCCTCTTAATTTCATTTCTTTTATTTTACTTCTCCAACCCCTAAAAAACTATTATTACTTCATTTTATAACAACAATTTTATCCCTGATATACTAGGTTGTTGTTATGGGATGGATTCGAACTATAATTGCACACACATTTATCTAATCGGTGAAGAACATACTGTTTCTATGAATGGAAAAATAACACCTCACGAAACGATGATTGTTGATTTTCTCCTACTACCTCTCATGGTGGCCACTAAGATGTCACTATATTTATATATGATATATATTATGTTTATGTTTTCCTTATGCTTCTATATTTTTCTTTTATATCATACCTTTATGGTATCCATTGTGGTTAAACAAGATAATTTCATTTGAGGAAGTGCGGACTACCGCCTCCGGAATGTGATATGACTCATTAATACCATATTTGGGACATATTAAGGATAGTGTTAATGATATAATACAAGAATTATAACATACCTTTGTATAATTACGTTTTAATTCTATTAATGTATAAAATAGAAATGAAATTAGTGTCCATGCGTACGTACAACTTACCGTCTATATGAATTGTGCATTTTATTTCTTATCTTAAAACTGTTATGTACTTTTATAGATACAAATATATAATATATATATATATGATTTATATGATATATAAATTATGAATATCATTCTGGAAAAAATGGACTATTTACCACATGGAAAAATTGTAATTATATGGTGTTCATTTGTTACTCAAGTACCAAATATCGACAAAACAACCATTATTAACATAAATGATTACATAATATTTATAACTTGGTAATAAGTGATATAAAAGGAATAATAAACTTCAAAAATTTTCTTAAGAAATTATAAATTAAATTTATTTTGTTATTCAATAGATTAAAAAATGAACGGGTCAAGTCAGACATTAGGTAAGGGACTTCATCTCAATCTCCTTTCAGTGATCATAGTTCCATAATATATACCTTCTTATTTTAGACAATGTATAATAAACCCCTTTTACTTTTAATTTCATTCAAATGGAATATTTTTTCTACGAATCGTTTTACTAATTGGAAAATGGAATATTTTTAATGTTTTTGGCGATAATGACCTCTCCACTGTCGTAATCGTTATTTGGATTCCTCTATAAGCCTTAATGTTTTCTAAAATGAAAATTAAATAACTTATTCTGTTTTTGAATGTTTGGGTATTGAAAATGTTTTTTGAAATGGATTTATTATTTAAATATCTAGAAATTATTTCTTGTGATTGAAAATTAAATGTTATTAGTGAAATGTTTATATTTACAATATTTTATGAGTTATAATTTTATAATGTTACATGTACATTTTATGGGTGGTTACATGATAAACCAAATGATGGGTGGTGTTGTGATAAACCAGGGTGGGTGGTTACGTTATAACATCCAATGCATTGGGTATAGAAGTCAGCTGTATGGCTATTCCATTTTGTGATATATGTAGAAGTCGATCACATGTTTATTCCACTTACAAATGTTTATGTCCCAAGTTACCTTTATATGTTATGTCTTTTTTATGGGTTTTATGGTAATATTTTGGATACAAAAGGGTAAGAAATTATTTTTTATTCCGTGAATTGTGTTTACTACTTCATAAAGGTGAAATGTGTTACTTATGATATAGTATTCATGTTTTACTTGTTTTTTTAAAAAAATAACAGTTTTCCTACTTTGTGTATCACTTATTGAGATTTTTATGCACATCCCATGTTTTTTAAATATTTCTAACTGACCATAAAGTGCAATAGGGTCATGTATTGGATCAAGGAAATGTCAGGTTGCCTAGAACATGGAACTATACATGACTCTTTTTTTCACGAGTTTTTAATTTGTGAAAAAATGGAAACTGAGTAAATGTGTCTATATGTATTATTTAAGTCGTCATGTATATTTTATGGCAAAATTATCTAAAACTCTAAACCTGAAAATATCCTCAACGATAATTATTCATTTTAATTAAATATTATGTAAATGTTAAAGGTCGGGTTCTTATAGTTAGTATCATAGGTCGGTTTAGACAACTTTAGGAGTTAGAATATAGTTAAATTAATATCCATAAATTATTTTAGTTTATGTTTTTATTGAAATTATATATCATTTACATATTACCATGTTTCTTAGACTAAAATATTTCTATTTTCAGAATGGTTTTATGCATAGGTAACAGGGTAGCTATGTTAGGATGACATCAGGAGGAAGACAACTTTCAAGATCAACAACCTATGATGGTCAGAATCGGAACTGTATTGTTTTTTGTAGTGATGGCACAGTTGACCCAAGCTATAAATGGCGGTGGTATCCATGCACGAGATCAGCCAAATCAATCACAGAGGATCATGTCAGTAGTGGATCATTTCATGAGGCAACATCCCCCATCATTTAGAGGATAATTTGACCCTATGCTATCAGAAGGGTGGATTAAAGCATTGGAAAAAAAATTCTATGTCATGGGTTGTTCAGAACCTCAAAAATTTAGTCTCGTTGTTTATCATTTTGAAGGATATGTTGATTAGTGGTGGTCGATGGTGAAAAATATTAGGGATAGTGAGGATATTTAATCTCTTGTTTGGTATGAATTCAAAGGTATGTTCCTTCAGAAATATTTTTGTAAATTGGTTCCACTTAGGAAGGAAAAACAATTCATGGAATTGAGGTAGGAGGATGACTTGAGGGCTATTTACAATGTAATTTTCAATCTACTGGAAAGGTATGCTCCAAATTTCATCTGAGATATTGATTGTATGATAAATCGATTTAACTCAGGACTAAATCCGTGATATCTAAATGAATTAGCCTCTTGTGAGTTCAAATGTTATGAAAAAACATGTTCGATGGATGGAGAAGGTGTAAATGGAGTATGGTCATGATAAGGTGTTGTTTGACTTACAATATAATAAGAGGTCCAGTTGGCCGGAAAAGCGAAATAATTCATCAAAGAAGTCTATATGTAAGAAAACTAAATAACCATCTTGTGAGAAGTGTTGTAAAAAGAATCCTGGAGAATGTTTATCAGAGTCTGGGAAGTGCTTCGGGTGTGGTAAGTCTTGTCATATTGCTCGTAACTATAAGGAAAATGATCAAGCAGGCAGTGAAAAGTCAGTGGTAAGAATTTTTAAGTGAAATTAAATGGGACATTATGAAAATGAGTGTCCAGCGAAGAAATCAACTGAGGAAAAGCAACCGGACTACAAGCAGAAAGGGGTGGTGAAATCCTTTGCAACTACTTCAAGAGATGTTGGGCAGTCAAATGATGTAGTTCCAGGTACACTGTTTGTTTGTTCAGATTATGCCAATGTGTTTTTTGGTTCAAGGTCTACACATTCTTTCATTTCATAGAATATTTCTAAAAAATTGGGAATTCCATCTCAAGATATGAATCCTGAACTTATGGTAAAAACACATGGAGGAAATGTAGAATCATGAAGATGTTACAAGAACCTTCTCATCCTTGTGTGTAGAAAGAATCTACCTACAAACCATATTTTTTCCTCTTGTAGAGTTTGATTTCATTATGGGAATGGATTGGATGTATGTTTATCATGATAAGATTGACATCAGAGCTAAGGAGGTTTCTTTTTAGAATGATTTTTAGTCTAAATACAAGAAAGAACCCTTACTTTTTATAACATATAAGGAAGATGAGAAACTAGTAAAAGATGGAAATTATTGTTACCTTACACATATTGTTGAAAATAAAGGAAGTGTTGATATTAATGATGTTCCAAGGGTAAATGATTATCTTGATGTTTTTCCTAATGAGTTTACAAATATTATACCTGATCGAGATGTAGAATTTACTATTGACTTTGTTCCTCGTGCTAATCCAATTTCAATACCCCCTTATCGAATAGATCAAATTGAACTTTTGGAGTTAAAGAAGCAATTGTAGGAGTTATTAGATAATGGTTTCATTTGACTAAGAACGTCACCATGGGGTGCTCTTATCGAGTTTTTTAAAAAGAAATATGGTTCAATGATACATTTTATTGATTATAGAGCATTGAATGACATCACTTTTAATAACAAGTATCCTTTTCCTCATATCAATGATTTGTTTTATCAGCTCCAGAGAGCTCAGTATATTTCAATGATTGACTTGAGGTCGGGGTACCATCAGTCGAATGTAAAGTAAGAGGTCATTCCGAAGACCATGTTTCGTACAATATATGGCCAATATAAATTTGTAGTTATGCCTTTTGATATAACCAATGAACCTGTTGTACTCATGGGTAATATAAATAGAATTTTTCATGAGTTCTTGGATAAGAATGCGGTTGTGTTCAGTGATGATGTTTTGGTTTATTCCAAATGTAAAGAGGAACATTAATGTCATATAAGTGTTGTATTGCAAACCATTAAAGAAAAGAAATAGTTTGGGAAATTCAGAATGTGTGAGTTTTGGTTACAAAAAATATCATTCTAGGGTCACATTGTTTCAAAAAATGTAATAACTATTAATCCTGCTAAAACTAAGTTTGTTAAATAATGTCCATGAACCAAAAATATAACAGAGATCCATAGATTTCTAGGTTTAATAGGTTTTTTCCAAATGTTTGCTGGGAATTTTTCTCGGTTATCTAGTTCAATGACTAAACTTACTCGAAAAGGTGTTATGTTCCATTAGAAAAAGGAATGTTATGATTGTTTTAAGGAATTTAAAAGAATATTGGTGAATGCTCTAGTTTTGGCATAGCATTACAGTAATAATGAGTTTTTTATTTATAGTGATGCTTTATTGAAAATATTTGTTTGTGTACTTTTTTAGAATGATCATATAATTGTTTATGTGTCACGTTAGTTGAAACCTCATGTGTTAAATTTTCGTACACATGATGTGGATTAGTTTCTGTTGTTTTTTATTTAAATATTTGGAGGCATCACTTGTAATGAGTAAAATTTGAAATATATACTGTCCAAAAAAGTTTGAAGTATATATTCACTCAAAAATAATTGAACATGATATAATGGAGATGGTTGAAATTAATCAAGAATTATGATTGCAAAACTCATTACTATCCAATAATTTCAAATGAAGTGGCTAATGCCTTAAGTCCAAAAATTAATTCTTCATTAACCATGATACAATTGGAATGAGATCCTTTGGTTTTTGATTTGATAAAAACTTTCATAGAAGTTGTTGATGCAGGAAATTAATCTGTTTTGTTTTAGGTGTCAGGGAAAACATCTCTATCAGACAGAATTAAGCTAGCGTAGAAGAAAGACAGTGAATTTCGAAAAAGGTAGAGTTGTTTCAGAATTGTAATTTTCATGAATTTAATGTTGTTAAAGACTGTGTTCTAGGGGTTGGGAAGATATTATGTGTGCCTTGTGATTCACAGTTGAAGAATGAAGTGTTATGTGATGCTCATAGTTCTCCATTTTCAGTTCAACCTGGTAGTACTTAGATGTACAAAGATCATTGTGAGAATTTCTGTTGGGATGGAATGAATATAGATATTGGTGATTTTACAGTGATGTGTTTGACATGTCAGTTGGTTAAAGAAGAGTGGTTGTAACCAAAAGGGATTCTTCAGTCTTTACCAGTGCCAGAGTGGAAATGTGAAAATATATCTGTGGAATTTATAGTGGGATTACCAAAGACATATTGAGGTAATAATGAAATCTGGGATATCAATGATCAGTTGACTAAATCTACCCATTTCTTTCTTATTAGAGATACTTTGTCTCTAGATTAACTTTCTTAGTTGTATGTTAAAGAGATATTCAGGTTGCATGGAGTTCTTCTCTCCATTGTATCTGATCGTGATCCCAGGTTTACTTCTAACTTTTGGAAAGGCCTTCAAAATTCGTTGGGTACTGAATTAAATTTTATTACAATATTTCATCCTCAATCAGATGGTAAATCATAATGAACAATTCAGACCCTGGAGGATATGCGACGTGCTTGTTTACTAGATTACTAGGAAAGATGGGACAAATATCGTTCTTTGGTTGAATTTCCTTATAATAAAAGTTTTCATTCCAGTATACAGGTGCCTCCATTTGAGGTATTATATGGAAATCATTGTCGAACTCTAGCATTTTGGGATAAACGAGGTGAAAGGAAGATGATGGGACCAAAATTGGTTGAAGATATGACAGAAATAGTTCAATTGATTTAGAAGAACATTAGAACAGCTCAGAGAAGACATAAAAGTTATGTGGATAACCAGAGGAAGGATATTTATTTTGAGGTAGGTGATCATGCCTTTCTCAAGGTTTCTCCACTGAAAAGTGGGATGCTTTTTGATAAGAAGGTAACGTTGAGTCTAAGTTTCATTGTACTTTATGAAATCCTGGAGAAAGATGGATCAGTTTCATATAGAGTGGCTTTACCACCATGTTTATCCTTGGTACATAATGTTTTTCATGTTTCAATGTTGAGAAATTATATGCCATATCCATCTCATGTTTTGAGTCCAGAGGTAGTTCATTTGGAAGAGAATCTCTCCTATGAGGAATGACCAGTCCATCTTCTTGACCGTAGAGAGCAAGTTCTGTGGAATAAGTTTATTCACCAGGTAATGGTTTTGTGGAAAAACCATATGGTTAAAGAGGCAACATGAGAATCTAAAAATTCTTTGTGGGATAAAAAACCCAATTTATTATATATGTGAAATAAATTACGAGGACATAATTCCCCAGAGGGGGGAAGGATGTAACATCCCGAGTAAATAAATAAAAAATTCATTCTCGTTTTTATTAATATTTAGTGAATAAAATGTTAATTTTACTTTAAAGGGGTTGCTATGTTTGATGGCTTAGCTGATACAGAACAATACGTTTCTTTGAAATCTTACTTGGAACACTAATAAAATAATAATATTATTTAAAATGGTTGTTAACTCCTAGTTATATTTTTGGCGGGAATTAGAAAATATAACTACAATATGATTATACATGTTTGTTAAATAAAAATTAGAGGCTTAAAATGTGAATGAATCTAATTTTAAGAATAATTTTCTTTAAAAGGTTGATTTACCGCCTTTTAATGGTGAACCCTATTTGAATTTATTTTTGGTCACTATTTTATTTTCTATTTGACAAAATAAAATCCTTCTATAGATTCGGGACTTCAAAATTTACTTTGTATAAATTTTTGGTATTTTTGTAGTAAAGTTCATTTTTTTATGAATAGTTTAAAGTACTGTATTATTATTCAAAAGTGCCTTTTAATATAATTTATTTATTTAGTTATATTACTTTTTTAATTGGTTTTAATGGGTAATTAGATTAAATTTTTACTAATTAATCCAATATTGGTCATTTTAATTAATTACATTTTCAAATTGGACATAAACAAGTGTCGATCTTTTGATAGTTATTGTTTCTTAAAAACGTCCTATATATTTTGACAGGGGGAATTAATTTTAAATTAATTATTGAAGCTTTTATGTTTTAATATGATAAAATAGACATCATTTTTGAATTCAGAATATCAATTATATCTTAGGCTGAATTTTTGGTAGTTTTCTGAAAAACATCAATTTTTGATGAATTGTGAAACCACTAAGTAGTAGTTAAAAACGACATTTTCATTTAAATGAAAATTTACCACTTTTTTGGATTAAATTTCAAAAACCTAACATAAATGGATGTTATTAGTATGTAATATGTGGTTCAATAAGTTGAAAATATTTTCTGGTGAATAGTAACTTTTGACTTTTATTTACCACGGTTAAAGGTTAATAGGGCAATTCAAGGTAAAAATAATATTATAATATTGCCAAATTACCTTTCCAGTTATTCTAATCATATTGGTCGAGTCATTTACAACCATTGGAATCTTTGGGTCGATTTTGGGACCCCAGGGAGCCACTTGGGAGTGATAATGACACTTTAGATTAATTAACTTATAGTAATCATAAAAATGTCCCAAACAAATATCTTTTAGTAAAGTAATTTTTACATGGGGTTATATAAAATATATTTTCGACTATAATTTATAATTAAAAAGATAAAAATATTACCTACATCATGGTATTTTTTTATAATTTTTAGACAACATATAAAGTATATTATTTATGAAAAAATAATGAAGCAGTATTTAAATCATTAATAAAAGATTTAAATTAATATGATTATAAATATTAAAAAAATATCTGAAACCTATCCAATTCATATTGGATAATTTTATTTCGACATTTAGTCATCTTTTATTCGTCTTTAATTAGTTTCGGACCTTTAGAAACCTAATATCATTATATAATAAAATAATATTTTTACACTTTCCTAAAGTACCCCTCCTCCACCTTATACAAAGCCATCACTTCATACTCATTCCACACACCTCTAAAGCCTTTTAGATCATCCAACACCTGACCAAATAATCTTTCATAATCCCTATACTCCTCTTAGAAGAATTAACATAGGTATAAGCCACTTAAAGAAGTCATTTTGGATCAAACCAATGGGAGTTATCAAAATTTAAGGTAACAATTCCTCTTAACTTTTTTTATATTATTTTACTTATCCAACCCCTAAAATCTTTTTATTTCATTCTTCTATAACAAAAAAAGTATCCTATATATACTAGGATGTCTTTATGAGATGGATTAGAACTATACATACAAACACCTACATCTAATGGATGAAGAACATACTGTTTCTGTTAATGAAAAACTAACGCTTTACGAAACGATGATTGTTCTATTATCTCCTACCGCCTCTCATGGAAGAAATTACGATGACAATCTATTTATATATGATAAATATTATGTTTATTTTTACTTTTTGCTTCATTATTTTTCTTTTATATCATACCTTTCTGGTTTCCATTATGGGTAAACATGATAATTTCATTTGAGGAAGTGCGGACTACCACCCCCTCCACGTGATATGACTCGCGAATGACATATGTGGGACGTATAAAGGATAGTGTTAATGATATGATATATGATATTATACTAGAATTATAATATACCTATCTATCAATATGTTTTAATTCCATTTAAGTTGAAATTTAAATGAATGTAGCATTCATGCGAACGTACGGGTTACCGTCTCCCTGAACGGTGCATTTCATTTGATATCTCCAAAATGATATGTACTATTATAAATATATATATATATATTGTATATATATTATGTATATGATATCTAAATCATGAATATCATTCTAGATATAATTTAGAATTGACCACTTGGATAACTTTTAATTATATGGTGTTCATTTGTGACTCAATTACCAAATATTGACAAAACAACCATATTAACCTAAATGATTACATAATGTTTATAACTTGGTAATAAGTGTTATTAAAAGAATAATAAAATTTAAAAAGGTATGTAAGAAAGTAAAATTTACATTATTTTATTATTCATGTGATTAAATAACGAATGGGTGAAGTCGGACATGAAGTAAGGGACTTCATCTCAATCTCCTTTTATTGAGGTATATTTCGATAATATATATATTCATCCTTCAAACGGTGTATGATAAAACCCAATGAACTTTAAATTAATTCAAAGGGAATATTTTTTCTATGAAGCGTTTTACTAAAGGACAAATGGAATGTTTTTAAAATTTGAGGCAACAATGACCTCTCTGCCACAGTAATCGATATTTGGATTCCTCTATAAGCTTTATTGTTTTATAAAATGAAAATGAAATCCCTTATTCTATTTTTAATTATTTTGGTATTGAAAATGGTTTTTGAGTTGGATTGATTATTTCAATATCATGAAATTATTTCTCAGGATTTAAAATTAAATGTTATTAGTGAAAAATTATTATTTTCAATATTTTATGGGTTAGGATTTTATAATGGTACATGGACATTTGACATGATGTTATGTGATAAACCAAATAACGAGTGGTTCCATAATATACCTAGACGGGTGGTTACTTTATATCCTCTAATGCATTGGGTATGGACGTCTGTCATATGGCTATTCATTTTAGTAATATGTGTGGAAGTCTATTGTATTGTTATTCTATTAAGAATTTTTATGTCCCAAGTTACCTTTATTTGTTATGTGCTCTTTATATGGGTTTTATTGTAATCTTCTGGTTACAAAATGGTAAGAAATGATATTTTATTTAAATAATAGTATTTACAACTTCATAAAGGTGAAATGTATTACTTATGATATGATATTCATGGTTAACTTGTTTTTTTGGAAAAACTTACAATTTTCCATCATTGTGTATCCCTTACTAAGCATTTTATTATCATCCCATGCTTTTGAAATGTTTTTCACAGGACATAAAGTGGAATACGGTCAAGGATGTGATCAAGGAAATGTCATGATTTCTAAAACATGGAACAAGACATGACTTTTTTTCATGTTTTTTTATTTTGTGAAAAAAATGGAAACAATGTTGATGTATCAACATGTATTATTAAAGTCGTCATGTATATGTTAATGTCTAATTCTCTTAAACTGTAAACCTTAAAATATCTTCAATGTGAATTATTCGTTTTAATTAAAGATTATCTAAATGTTTATGTGAATGTCCTTATAATAATTATTATCGAAGTCAGCACCCAATTAAACCCAAAGGAAAAGGTAAATATTCTAATATCACTATTACTGATGTGGATAATAATTTGGTGAGATATACACTTACTATATCATATTACAGATTCATATCCTTTTAAATTGAGTGTTTGTGGAATTCTTAGTTGATCATAGGAGTATAGTGCTGGATTGTTGTAGTTAGATCTATAGAAAAAGTATAGAAGAAAATTGTTTATAGTAAATGATGGTTTTATAGACTATCTAGTAGGTTTACAACTTATATAGGCATATGTTTATGAATTTTTATATAGGGGGTATCTTAAGAAAGAGGTTTAGCTTTTAAATTAAATATTCATGCAATAATATTATTTAATACTAAGGAAGATTTTTTTCATGTGTAAAATTATATTATGTTTTAAATTTTGGTTCTATTTTTTATTTTTTGATGACCTGTGGATTTCCCCCCTATATGGGCTATTTATGTCTTAAATTGGGCTCATTGAAACTTATTTATATATATTTTTAACTCAATTAAAACCTCATTCATTAATTTTCTTCTCTAATTTTTTTGGGTGAACCCTAGATGATTTTGGGAGACTTCCCAGCCAGTCTTCCCTTAACATGGTCCATTGGTTCAAGAGGTTTCTCATTACTTATTGGTAGATTTTTATCTTCCATTTATCTATTTTTTACATTGTTATTATTATTATAGATTCTATAAGTCTATTTTTATTTTATTTAGGGTGTGTTGGGATGCATTTTTTATATCAATTGATGTGGTGTAGATTTATATATTATTTTTATGTGTGGTAGTGGTTTCAGGGAGACATCATCTTCACCCTGTGTGGCACAGTGAAGTAATAAATATTCATTGAGGTAATAGATAATAATTCAATCCCATTTTACATGCTTTGTGTGAAAATTTAATAGTTTTTGTTTCCATTGGGATGATATGAAGTGTTTTATTTATAAGATAATAAATTTGAATAATTGAAATTTATTGGGATTGGAGATTATTTGCATATCTATAATCTCTATATGTCATTATTGACATTTATTTTCCTTGTTGATTTTATTCTAAAAAATGGATGTTGGAAGTCATTATTTTACATTGTATGATATGATGTAATGACCCATGTTTAATTATTTTTTTATCATTCCATGAATAAAAATATAATAACATATATTTGGATAATAAATTATTTTCCTATGGGAATCTAGTTTGAGTGATAATACATATGATTGGTAAATAAGTAATTAAATGAAATCCCTAAAATAAATTTAGTACTATGGTTGGTTTTTCTTGTGTGGGTTCTTGTGCTTGTTTTGATTACCTGCAAGGTTTGGGATGTTGTGCGGTAAAGGAGGTGACTAGAAAGGTTGTGTGATGTTTGGGGATACAATGTGGTGTTTGGTTAGAATTGATGTGATGTGGGAAGTTGTGTGATATGGTGCATATTATTTGTGTGTAATAGTATTAATTCTGTGTGGTGTTTTTTAGTGGTGGTTAAGTGCTGTGGTGATGCATAGTGGTGAAGTGTGTTATTATGTGCGACAGATGGGTCGTGATATGTGTTTTGGATGTGTGATGTGTGGCTGCTATGGGTAGTTGGTTTGGATAGTTTCAGGTGATGATGATGGTTAATGATAGGTTTAGTTGTGACAATTGATGTAATATGGGAGAGTTGTTGTCTAGCAGGGTTGTTTAAATTTCCAATAGAAATCTAGTATTTGAATACCTATATATTACTATTTATTTGATGAGTATTTATTACATTAGAAAAAAACACAAATGAGAACCATAAATTATAGTGCCTTTGTAAACATGAATATATAAATAGCAGGTCCACAAGTGATCTACGTCTTCTCCCACTAAGATCCTAATAACTATTACCCTTCATAGATTTATCATACTAATTACATTTCCCCACATCCTGGGGAGAGAAAAAATAACGAAGGATGATATTAGATGATATTTAAGGGTATCCAAGAAATAATTATAGGAATAACAATTAAATAAGTTCTTGAGAACACGATCATAACATTTTAAAAACATACCCTACATATTATAGATCGTAATTATGAGTCATGGAATAATGATTTGTTTTTTAGAATAAATTAATCACTATATAATTAGAAAATATGATCCGTTTGAGAATATCATTAGTATAAGACATGGAATTTGGGTATACACATAATAAAAAAATATTTTTCATAGTAGTCAAGGGGGATTTCCAAGGCTATCATAGTGGAATGGGTTCTCTAACCAAACCATAATAGTATTCAAGGATCCATCTTCAGAACATTATAGTGGAAAAATCCTCTTACTGAACTAGATTCACTCCCTATTCAATCCCTTTCAATACCATGAGATAAAATTATTTACCCAATCCATTAGAGAGATATATAGGTCCCACCCATCACATAATGATAATGATATATATTCTTTCCACATGATCAACAAATATTAATCATATCATAACTGATGAAGGAAATGGTTTTCATAAAAATTTCATCATTTCATAACCTATGATAAACATATGGTTTAAATGATCATTTCATCCTATAATAACACATGGAAATAGAAGAAGGTTCCATAATAATTTCTTTATGAAATAACCAATTTAAGATATATGGGGTTCAAAAAAAAATATTTCACCATTATCATAAATAACTAATATAATGGATAAATATGTATCCAAAGATAACATCCCAAATATGTCATAAGTAACATCAATATATGTCATATTAGTTAGAAATTGATTATAAAATATTCTTTAAATCATTTCATGGGGAAAATTAATATTTTTAAAAAATGTTATTTAAATCATTGATTAGTCATGATGGGGTAAAATTCCTTTCATGATGTAATGGTTAAATGAAGATTACTTTCACATTTTTGATAAAAGTAAAATTAAATTTGTTTTGAATCTTATGTGAATATTCCATTCAATATATGTTTTAAAAATTAAAATGGGGTAAAAGTGACTTTAATAAATCATGTTGATTTTTTTTTAAAAAATATAATTTTTTTAGAAAACATGGGTTTGATGAAAATGAATTTATTTCTGATGAGAGAAGTAAAGTTTTATTTTCTTAAAATCATTTTATCAATCACAATTATTAACAAAGTCTGTAAAAATGGTACTATTAATTGAAATATTTAATGAATAACAAGAGGTGAATAAAATATATTTAATTATAGATATTGATATGAAATAATTCTTTTATGGGAGATGTAAATAAAAAAGCACTTAATAATTATGAGATTGTAAAATATACCATTACAAATTTGGGGACTTCTGAATCATAATTCTTATAAAAGTAATGAAAACAAATAAAATCTTAAATTAAATGTTGATAAATTGATTTCTCATATAACTTGTCTATATTTTAGTTTATAAACCAAACACTGGAAACATGCGGTGAATATAAAATATGTATCACATAAGTAAAAGTTATGTAAAAAATCCATTACATCTTATATAATCATTAGAATTTTAATCCTAAAAAATATTAACATGAAATTAAGTAGTAATTATAGAAAACCATCTTTAAAATACATTGATATTGAACTATTTTTTATGAATATTTATTATAGGAAAATAATATAAGCCTAAGGAAAATATATGTTTAGTCTGTTTTGAAACATGGAAACAATATATTCTATCCATGTTAAAGATATTCAACATCTAGCATAAAGAACTCCAACTTTCGTACATTTACATAAAACAACTATTCATAATCATGGGAAAGGAAATATAACAAGGTGTGAGATTAGATTCTTAGTAAGGGAGAATATAGAAAATGTGTAAGAATAACAAGAAAAAATGGTATAAAACTTGAGCATAAAATTTTAAGATCATACCCTACATTTTATATATCATAATAAATATTCAATACTCATAAGACATGGATCATAATAGAATTAAAGAATAATTCATGAAAAAAACATAAGAATAAAACATTTAATTGTGGTATACACATAAACATATAATGTGATTTACACATTATCTAAGGCATCACTCTAATTACCATCTTAGTAGTATGTCTTCACTAACCATACCATTAAAGTGGTCATTGATCACTTTTATGGCCATCTTAGTAGCATGAGTTCTCTACACATACCATATAGATGTACATGGTTCACTCCTATGGCCATATTTGTAATAGAGGATCATTCCCAATACCATCTATGTCTATCTCATGATATATAAATTTTTACAGAAATCATTCGAGAGAGATATAGGTTTGGCCTGTCTCATAGTGAAATAATACTTACATTTTCCTCAAAATCATAAATTTTATTATCATAACACATGAAATTAATTTGGATTATAAACATATAAACATATCATAATCTATGGAAAATGATATAGGTTTCAAGATCATTTAATCAAATTAATTTCTTATAAAAGAAAAATAGATTTCATAATCCTATAACACGTAAAAGGGAAACTGATTTTATAAAAATATTAATTGTGAAAGACAATGGATTTATAATAAATATAAGATATAAAAAGAAATGAGTTTTATAAATATAATGATATTAATCATGACCCAATCATATAATGAATATTCATGGAACATTTAGATCATTTCCTAAAAGAGTATGATTAATATCAAAAGATGTTATCTTAGATGAAAAATAATTTTGAAATTTCTTTCACAAAATATAATTTTGAAAATATGCTGTTTTCATTTACAAAATTTTTTTATACATTAAACACTTTGATAAAAAAATTTCATAAACAAATATCATCAAAACAAATAATGATGATTACAAATCATTAGGATAACCTTTTTCTATGAAAACATATACAATAACCATCATGTTTTTTGAAAATACATTCATTGAAAAAACAATAAAATTAAATAAATAAATATTAAAAATGCTTATAAAAACAATTAACCATAAAAATATGAAAATCTATTGAAATATTTTTGAAAACAATTTCTTTGAAAATAAATTGAAGGCTTATAAATAAGGCATGAAAACATTGTGAAAATAATTTTTCTTGAAAACATATAAAAGAGGGTGACTTTTTCCAAAAAATATTCCACCAAAATCACTATTAAAAACATTTTCATAAAAATTAACATACTAAAAATGAAAATTAAGATTGAGTGAAATGAAACTGACTAAATTCGTATATGTCATACGAGGTAAACTAGAAATTGGGGTTTCTTGGTAAAAACGATAAAAAAAATCCATGTTTGGAAATAGAAAAGAATACTGCATTGAATATATTGGCTATAAAAATAGTAATAAATTACTTTTATGAATAAAATTAAATGGTTCAATAATCTTTGAAACCCTTTTTATAAATCATTATTTCAATGGAACATGGATTTCCTATCGATGAGAGAAAATAGATCGAGATTCTAAAAAATGATTTTATAACAATAATATTTTCCTATGAGTATAAAAATGTTACCTACACATGAATATATCATTAATTACCATATGGAAATAAAAATAATTTATTTTCATAGGGGAAGGATCATATGATTTCATCAAAGGAAGCATAAACATAAATAATCCAGAAAAGAAATGACATTGTCTCAATAAACTCTTATAACATGGTTACATGGGATCATACACACTAGGTAAGAAAAGTAAATCACATGAAACATTAAAAATCAGGAAAATAATTAAATTAATTATATAACATGAAAATAGAATTATATACATAACAAAAGTGAATATATGTTAATAACAAAGCATGAGTATCAAAGAAGGAAAATTGAGACAATAATTTTTGACCAATTTGGTAACCATTGAAACATAAAACTCATGAATGAATGTTTATAAAATGGTTTTTTAAATACACAAATATTTAATTATAATATATATAATAAAATCATGGGTATTATATACACAACCAAATGCGAAGAGTATAGAACATATCATGTATCTCATAGAAATAAAAAGTGAGTTGAAATCCCTTTACCTTGTGTCTTAACTCTCATCGTAATCATTCCAGAAACTGGAATGATTAATTTAAATTTCGTAAACATATTTTACATAACCAATTTAATATATCCAATAACATATATGGTTTAATTATGACATTATTTTACCTGTTTTTTAATCATCATATGTTAATGATTCACTTATGATAATAATCACTTTGTTCTTCACATGTGTCATTATCTGTTATATCATTGGTTGTTATAATTATATCACTATTAAAGAATGTATAAAATTATATAAATATAATTTATGTTTATTATATTTTAATTATAATATTCTATATATTATAGAGGAGTGAAATAGAAGACACCATTCATGGATACAGAAAGTTGTATTTACATGTGAACGATGATTCCTTTTTTTATTTCCATAATGGAAAAATTAATGAAAATTAAAAATAAGTATATATGTATATAATATAATTATAGCAGTATTATAAAAATATATATATCATATAAGTTTAATAAACCCATCCATAATACATTATATTTTGTGTGTAAATGAATCACATCGCATTTAGGGGCGGTTATCCATACTCCCTCAAATGAAATTATAATATTTACACAAAATGGAAGGTAAAAAGAGATATTTATTATAAAAGGAATAAATATGATTATTGAAAGAATAAATATAATATAATATATATATATATATATAAACATAGAGTTTTTATTTATTCCCACCATGAGAGGATGTTAGGAAAATGGAATAATCATCATTTTGTGAGATGGATGTTCACCATACACATAAATAGAATTTTTGTTGCCCAGTAGTTGGAGGTGTGTCTATGAGATTGTATTAACCATAGAAGAAAAACATCCTAGTATATTTATGATACCCTTGTTGTTATTAAATCAGGGAATAAAGAGATTAGGGTGGGGATAAGGATAATAAAATAAATGAGATTGAACGATGGTGTTACATCTTAATCGACTTACTCATTTTGGTATGGGCCGAAAGGATTCTGTTGGAAATATTCATCCCAATGGAGGATTCAAAGATTAAGGGAGTGATTTTGGAAAGTGTATTGGGTAGATACTGGATGAATTCAAGTGTTGTGGGTGTTGTGACGAAAAGGGATACGTGGTGTCCTTTTTTGAGAAGGAAAAGGACTCACATGGATTTTTTGAAATCAAGTTAGGTGTACACATGTTCTAATCTAGAAAATTCATACCAAACAAACATAAATCAATAATGAAATGACTTTTCCACAAAAATATGGCCAAAAATATGGGTTTTCGAATAGTTTCTATGTCATTTGGGACCATGAGATTATGATTCAGTCCATACTAAATCTTAATTTGACTATAATCACTATTATTAATTTAAATCACACTTACTAATATTTTTGGAAAAAATATGTTGATAGAATAAAAAAATAATTTTTATAATGATTAAGTTAGTCTATATCAGTTTTTATAAATTCAATTTATAGGAGTGACAAAATTATGATTAATGTTAATCCTGTAAACAAGATGAAATTACGAGATTTTAAAGTAAAAATATGATCAAATTTTTATTATGTTATAAAAATCAATTTCAAAGTTGAATGTATCCTAATTAAATAAATTGTATTAATACATTTATAGTTTATATAATATAAAATTAAAAAAAATTAAAATATTATTATAAAATTATAATTATTTTAAAAAAAGTATGTTTTTATCTAAGAAACAGTATTTTCTACTATTCATCAAAAACGAAGATTCTCAGAAAAATACATAATATTCATACTAAGTTAATTTTGGCATTATAAATTCAAAAATTATGTCTATTTTACCAAATTAAATTTCTATAAATTTTTATGTTAAAATTTATTTTTATATAAGGGTATGATGTGTAGTTCATATATTTTTAAAACATAAAATCACTTTACCAAAAAAAAATATATTTCCTTATCGATATTTTTTTCATTCTGTAAAACCATTATAAAATATATTTTAAAAGTAAATAATACTATTAAAATCACTATTTTTAGTGGATTAGTTATTATTATATCATTAAAATACTATAATAAAATTATGCATCGTAGAAACTCAGTGTAATGTGTAATGTACACCAAGTTGTTGTTGAATGTCGCGTAAGCCCAATCAATATTTTGTGTAGTGAAATCCTTGTTGGTAAAATATTAAAGGAATGTTTTAGATAGTTATTTATTATAAATATATATATAAATAATTATTTCCATTGTCACATGATTTGAAAAATATGAAAATAAAAATTATTTTGAAAAAATAATTCAAAAAAAATTAGGAGTCACACATTATCCCCTATACAATAAATTTCCCATTAAAAATTAATATGGGTTATCAAACCATAAATATTTGAAATAATCATTCATTGAAACCCAAAATATAGAATTAAATATTAGACATCCATTAAAAATGTATATTTGGAACCATGACACTTACTCGAATAACTCATGTTATTATTTTCACATAGAATAGAAAATATGGGAAGTGAAAGCATTAACAAAGAAGAGAAATATTACCATTATATTCTGATGGAGATAAATAATAAACAATATCTGCAGAAAGTTAACAATCATAATCCACAAATTTTTTTTATCTAAAGGAACATCTAATTCACTAGAAAAAATATAATGGGTTGACATTTTATTTTTAGATTATTTTCCTAAAACTATTGGTTTCTCATGAAATGATATACTATATTTATTTCAGGACAACATCACCCTTGTTGTTCATTTTTTCACTTCTCCAAATTCTCTAAAAACCAATGTGACCTTTTCATTCCGAAATTACTAAAAAATCATGAGACCCATGATATTCTATCAAATCAATTAACATCCACACAATGTAGATTTAACATGTTATCCAATATGCTTAAATACTCAAGTGGAGAGAAACAAAATTAATCATACTGACTTCGTCTAATTTTTAACATTAACATTATATAAATAGGTATCCTTATCAGCATTATAAATGATTAAAATCAAAATATTTATAATGAAAAAAATTAAATCATATTATCATTGATCCCACATATATCAAAATATACCTCTTTGTTGTCAAACACAAAACAAGGGAATTGTCTTATTAAATATTAGATTGAGACATGGAAATGATATGATTAACAATTAATCCTTTTGTAAAACATGAATGCTTCCATATTCCATCAATTAGTGGATACATTCATTAAATCAAAGAATATATGAACTTTATCCTTGATGAATTTGGCCTATTTTTTAATAATAATTTATATGGTAATCTATATTATCCCATTTACTTATTCATGTCCAATATATCATTATCCAAAGGTCATTTTGTAAGCATAAATAATTAATTAATGGTTAATATAACTTATTCAAAATATCAAATTTCAATGAAATAAGCCTTCAATATATACATTTTTGCATAATAAAAACATATACTGAAAATATTTATATATTTCATGATTCATGTAACATAATATTTTAATTCAAAAACTTAAATACATCATTTCGCAGACATTATTCTTAAAACATTACCCACACTTCAAAAAAAAATCCCTAATACCACATTTCTAGATATTGAATTATTATTATGTTTCCAAAAACATAATTTAACCATTATTCTTATGTTTAATGTAAACAACAATAGAAGAACATCACATAACTTTCACTTGTCATTTATCGTCTCGTTATCGTTGTTTGTCTAACCAATAATAATACCAACTTCCTGAGTCAATTTATGAGACTTCCACTTGGGATATAAATTATGATAATTCCCATGCATGACACATAGAAAACATTAAAATTTAACCATGTTAATTTTATTTCTATTCATGGAATAAAACCTAAAATAATAGTGTAAGTAACAGTTATCATATTGTGATACCATTTAATCATGAAAACTTACATATAGGGTTCCTAAATTAGGGTGCATAATTCTTTAATATATGACACGTTTGTTTTATCCTAGGTTATTCATATTCATCATTTTTTATCCTTAATTATTGTTCAAGTGGTGTTTTTTAAATTCTTATATCATATCCTCAATGTGTGTCAAACCATATCTATAGTAAGGCCCGTTGCGGTGTGCCAGATTACACCGTGTTAAGCCCCAAACATCTTGTCTAAGTTTTTACCCCTTGGTACATCTATTCTAGTGCCACATCCACTTGTATTATCATGAATGGTATGTATTTATATGAAACCACTGACTCTATCCATTACAATAATTCGAGGACATTTTTATATATGTTAAATCATTTATATTTTTATCTATAGTGAAATCCCTAGACAAATACTTAGAATTATACCTAGGGATATCCCTAATATTTTCTGAAACTATATTCCAAAGGATGACTAAACCATTACTTTGATACAAACTATAATGATCCAGGATTATCATACATGTGTGTTTATACATTTTATAAGAATATAAAATACATTACAATAAAACATGATTTTGGAATGTAACATATTATTTTCTTTGGATGCAAAGAAACAAAACCATATATACTAGTGAATGATCTTTATAATATCCGATAAAGATGTCCACCTTATGTATTTATAACTAAAACATTTCTTCATACCCTAGTGAAATGAAATAAAACAAGGGGTAAACATGTATTCTCGGTAATGGTAAATAAATGAAATGTGTATGTATAAATTTAATAATGGGTATGGAACTTGATCGAAAAATTTAAAGATCATAACCTCCTTATTATAGCTCATAACAAGGATTTCCAATTCAAAAGATGTTTATCATAAAACTGAAAATATCATCAGTCAAAAAAGAACAACATAGGAATAAAACATTGAATAGTGACCAACACATTATCATATAATATGATTTCTATAGTAGTGATGGTATCTCATCCAAGACCATATTGGTAGTATAAGATCACCCCCCATACCATCTGAGTAGTCATGGTTCACTCCCATTACCATCATAGTATCATGATTTCAACCCTCATATCATCATGCTAGTCATGGTTCACTTCCTTGGTTATCATAGTATTCAAGGATTAGTCTCAATACCATCATAGACTATCTCATGAGATATAAATCATTACCCAAATAATTTGAGGGAGATATTGGTCCCACTAATATCATAAAAAA
Source organism: Viscum album (assembly GCA_963277665.1). Taxonomy (NCBI): domain Eukaryota; kingdom Viridiplantae; phylum Streptophyta; class Magnoliopsida; order Santalales; family Viscaceae; genus Viscum; species Viscum album. Next base: position 633,291,813 of record OY728121.1, read on the forward strand.
TTCATACATACATGTTCCAAAAAATCATAAAAATGCATATCATTACACAAGAAATGAAATAGAAATCATAAACATATAAAAATATCAAAACCCTTGGAAAATGATATAGGTTGGATAATCATTTAATCAAAAGCATATTATTTGGAAGGGAAAAAATTTCATAATCATATAACCAATGAAAGTGAAATTGGTTTCATAAATACATATCCCATGAAAGAGAAATATATTTCATAAGAATATAACCCCTAAAAGAGAAAAAAGTTTCATAATGTCCTTGGCACTAAGAATAAACCATTCCCAAAATTAATATAAATGAAATATTCAAATCATTTCCTAGAAAATATTGACTAAAATCAGCAGATGTTGTCATTTTTGAAATATATGTTTGAAATTACCTTAAAAAAAATTTCTTGAGTAATATATCATTTCTTCTTTTAAAAATTATTTTCAATACATAAAACCATTTGAATATCATTTTCATATAAAATACCATGAATTACTATAAAGAAGACAATATTTCATTTTAAATACATTTTTTCATGAAAAATTAAAAAATAATTTTAAAAAAATTATTCCTTTTTCATTGAAAAAACATTTCATCCATTTAAAGAAATATTTAAAATGATATAATGAAATTTTTACATAACAAATATTAAAATATCTTGAAAATAGTTGGAAAATATCTTCGTTGAAAATACATTGAAAACATATAAATATGTATTGAAATCCATAAGAAATAAATTTCCATGGAAATAACTTATAAAAACAATTTCATAAAAACTAACCATTTACAAATTCAAAATAATCATCAATGAAATGATGATGGGTAAATCTATACGTGCGGTAATAGGTAAAAAAAACATTTCTTTTGTACAATTAGAACATTCAGAAAATGTATTTCATGGAAACAAATGAGAAGATTCCTTTAAAGAGATTAGTAAAAGAGTAAAAGGTTGAAAATTAATTTTTAATAATAAAGGATTGCGGTACAATATTCATGGAAATAATTTTTAAGAAAAAATATTAAAAAGGAATAATGATTTTGGACTAAAGATAGAGAAATGTCTTGCTTTCTTAAAAAACATTATTAACTATATTATAGAAAAAAGATTATAAAAAAGGAACCAATACATGTATATATAATCAATAACCAGAGTAGAATAAAATTTATGATTTTATTGAGAGATGGATAATAATATTTCATCAAGGTTAGCAAAAACAATATCAAGTGAAAAGCAATGGGATTTTATTAATAAAATTTTATTTTTTTTGGTAACATAGGATCATACTCTCCTTGAAATAAAAGGAAATTAAATGGAAAATAAAATATCTGAAAAATATATAAATTCATGTTATAACATTTAAAATGGAATTATATACACCATGAATGAGAATTTAGGTGCATAAAAGACATGAGTCTCAAAGAAGGGAAATTGAGACAAAACTATTTACCTGATTTGGTAGCTTTTAAAACCTAAACCACATTGACAAATTATCATAAAATGGATTTATTAATAACAATAAATTTATTAAAAATATAAATTTAATACAATCATGGTAGGTACATAAACCTTATAAAAGGAATCACTAGTGAACATGTCATGTATCTTACAAAAACAAAAAGGGAGATGAAATCCCCTTACCTTATGTCTTGATTATAGTCATACTCATCAAAGTAACCTATATAATAAAAATAATTTATTAAACATATATTATAGAACCTAATTTGTATATATAATACCATATACAGTTTGATTATTAACTTATATTACATGCTTCTTAACCAATATCTGTTAAGGTTTCACTTTGGACAATATTCACTTTGTTCTTTGTATGTGTCTTAATTTGTTTTAACATTAGTTCTTATACGTATATATTAATTAAAGAATGTAAAAAATAATATAAATATCATCTATATGTAGCATATTTTTGTTATAACATTCTATTTTATTTAGTAGTACGAAATGGAATGCATCATTTACAAAGATGGAAAGTCGTACTTACGCATTAACACAACATCCATTTGTTTATTGTCATATTAAAATAATTAAAATTAAATATATTTATATGTGAATATAATATAATTTATGTATAATTATAATGTTATATATATCATAAAATCTCACTAACCCCATCCATAATACATTCCATGTTTTGTGGGAATGAATCACATCGCTTTCAAGGGGCGGTAGTCCACACTCCCTCAAATAAAAATATCGTATTTACACCAAAATTAAGGTAAAATGATATGTTTTGTAAAAGGAATAGAGAATATTATGATGATAATAATTATAATAAATAATACATATTCAGTGAGTCCATCAGAATTTCCACCATCATATGTGGTATGTAAAACTGAACAGTCATCGTTTTTTGAGGCATAAGATAACTATACACATAAATATTATATTAGTTGCCCATTAGATTGATATTTGTGTAAGTATAGCTCAAAAATTAGCATATGAAAATCCAAGTATATGGTTGATATTAGTGTTTTTATAATTTAACTTAATAAAGAGAGTGGAGTGGTGGATAAGGAATATAAAATATTGGGGCTTGAGAGAGGACAGTACCAATTAATTGGTTAACTCATTTTGGATTGTGCCAAATGAATTCTTTGGAAAACATTCTTCCCAAAGGGAAGATCATAGGGGGAAAGGAGGCATGTTGGATAGTTTATTGGTATAAAACATGTTCATGGTACTATATAAAGATGTTGTGGAGGGATTTTGAATGGGTTTGGTAAAACTATAATTCTTCATATGTGTGAGTAAGTAAAGGCTGTTGGTGACCTTTTATAAGTGGGAGAAAGGAACACACTGGAAAACTACCTGAAAATTTCCCAAAATAATCAAAAATAATAATTCCAATCTTATGAAAAAAGATTCAAAATGAATATCTATTCGATATTGGGAAGGATAATAGGAAAAAATGTCTATAAAATATGATTTTGATAAGTTTTATACTCATTTTATCCACTTTATTCTATGATTATCCCTTGGTAAACCCATTTATACCTTAACCAAAGTAAACAATTCTTATTTTTATAACTATTTATTATAGTAAAAAATTAAAATGAAATTATCTGATAATATAAATTATTCTTATTTTAAATATGGAATCAATTTTTGCAAATTCCATTCATAGAAAGGGAAATATTTTATTTAATATTTATCCTTTATATGAGATGTGAAATCAGATTTTCAAAGAGAAAAATTATCAACTGTTTAAAAAGTTTTCTTATATAAATTAAAAATAAAAATGAATCTTATTTCCTAAATTTGATTAAAAGATATATAATTGAACTAATTTTACATTCAAAACAACTTTAAAACAACTTTGATGTGTTTTAATGATTTAACAGAAATGAAGATTTTTTATAAAAACAAGTATTTCAACTATTTATCAGAAACAATTTCATCTCTGAAAATCTCAATAAATCACCATAATATAATTATGAAATTTTAATTCAAATAATGAAATTTACTTTTTGTTTAAAATTATCTAATTTTTTGTAATAATCAATTGAAAAATAATTGTACAATAAGAAACCAAAAAAACATTTTTGAAAAATAAATAGTCTTAAACCAAAAAAAATTGTTTCACTCAAATAAATTGTATAGAAAAAACATAAAATGGATAGTTAAAAAGTATATAACAAAAATATATGTATTTCATTAAAGCAATTTAAAAAATATTTTTGTTAATTTATTCATTTAAAACAAATAATTTGGGATGAAAAATGGTTATTCTGAAAAACATTTCTTGTTTTTTATATGGTTTATATTTCCGCTTATAATTAATTGGTCACCATAAATTTTTTCATATAGAAGCCTGTAAAACATATTATTCCATAAATTATTTAATTCTATTCCTATCGTCCATTCTAATGTCTTGGTGATAAATATAGTATTATATAATATTATATTAGTTGTGTGTCAAATTTAATTTAACATTAGTGTAGCATATAACACAAGCCACACAATGTTTGGAATGTAATTAAAAATATAATAAATATTAAATTTATATTAAGAATGTATTTTCTTTAATTTTAGTTTGTTACAATATTTTTTATCTATTGAATAATTTTTTTGGTAATGATATATAATATAAATTGAAAGTATTTTGTTTGTCTGATAATGGATATAAATAAATGACTAACTGAACAAGTATGTAAATGATAATAATGTATCCTAGTAAATTAATATTAATATAACATGTTATATATGGGATGCTTTGAACGTGTAAAAGAAATATGTAACATATGTGTCGCATTATTTGGTTGTTGTGTGGTACATACTATATACTGGTGGCATTTTTTAGGGTGGTTGATTTGTGGTATAGCAGTTATGATTTGGTGTATAATGGTATTGTTAATTTTATCGCTTAGGACTATTAATGTGTGATATCTATATAATATTTTCATTTAATTTATATATATAAACCACGTGAATTGGATAACCCTACCACGGTGTTGACATTTTAGTTTCCCACTATTTTCCACAACATCTAGGATAGTGGCGACATAGACATATAGCTACCCTCTCTTCCTTATCCTTCCTTTAGTAGAAGTGATTATATGTTTTGGTGTCATAGATTACCCATCATTGTTAGATCATGTGTTTTGGGAGAGACTTTATGTGATGAGGTTGTTATGTGATGTGATGTATAGTAGTTTTCATGTGTTTTATGATAAGGGAATGTGTTTGATGTCCTTCATGATCATGATATCCTTCAACTCATGTTATGTGATGAGATGTGGTGTGAAGGACCAGGTGTCACCGGTAGAGACGATAAGTGAAGGAAAATGTTTATTCGTGTGGGATGTAGTGTGGTGATTCCTGATCCTAGAATAGGATTTCAGAATATATAAGGGTGGGTATGATAAATATGAATGTCAGAAAACATCATAAATAGAACAAATGTGTTTGGGAAATAGGTGATCTAATTTGGTTATGATGTTACATGTATGGAAGGGATAAAAGAACATGACATTAAAAGATGGGGTGTGATAGTAGTAAATTAGTAGGGAAAAATTAAGGCTCCTTTATTTTTTATAACATGATGTAATATTATTATATATGATCTATGATTTGGTTTGTGAGACATGGATTGGTTTGGTTGCTTAATTGACCATTTTAGGTACTTTTTAGTTCTATTAATTTTCATTACTGAAATATCATTGTATTTTCACTTGTACAGTTGATTCCTTGGTTATGTCCCTACCATGAATACAATTTTTCCCACCCTAAATATATAAAAAAATTAGAGTTTCCAAGAGGACTTTGGAGACTAGGATGGACATTTCTATCTTGGCTTGGATCTTCTATTGAGTTTCATCCATAAGTCATTTATTTTTGTACATTGCTTTAGATATTATATTTTTATTATATAGTCGTTTTGAAAAAATTGTGGGATTATTTTCATTTTACCTATATATTTTATTTTATATTTAGGCAGTGGGTTTTTATCTTATCTCATGATCATATATTATCAGTGTGGGAAATGCTTCTAATATACATGTTTTTATATTTACGTGGGGCTAGTCTCCAACCCAAGGCTTATTAGAGGAGATAACTTGGTTTTATCATATATATACATTGAACATGTGAGAATGAGTTGTATTAACTACTATCCGTATTATAAACACAAATTTCCAACTCAATAAATTTTTTTTAAATTTTCTTATAAATATTCATTAATTTTTTAGTAAATGAACATATTTTTGAAAAAAAAAACTTTGAAAATGTTTTTTATTTAATTTATCAAAAAAAATAATACCAATTAATTTAAAGATTCATGATAAATAAAATTTTATAAAATTATAATATTTTTTTAGTCACTATAGACAAATTAACATATAGTAAAATTTACGAAATTTTTCCAGAAATATTGATTTTTAAGATTATAATGAAAAATACCCATTTTTTTAAAACGATCATTTATTTTGAATAAATTTAGTAACTAAATTTTCAAATAATGTTTTATTATATATTTATTAATATTTATTAATATCTGATGCAATTAGTTAATATTTAATCATATTTATATTGTATTATTTTGTAAGTATGTTTTTAGGTTTCAAAATTTTTATTTGGAAACTATATTAAATTGAATAATGGTTCTCCAATTTAATTTAGTATAATAATCTATTACGAGGAATTTTTTAAATTTAATTTATATATTATATAATAATAAATTTTAATTTATAATCTTATATTGAATGTTATTCAATAAATATATAATATAAAATCATTTTGTTCTTCAAAATATACAATTATTTGAATTTTTCCTTTTATTGCATCTGTATGGTTTTTAATAATTTAATTTTGGATTATTTTTTAAATTATATTTTCGAAAATTAAATTAAGTTTTTAAATAATCATTTTAAAAATATATTAGGGGAAATTTTTTGGATCATTCTAAGAATTTTGTAGTTTGGATGAATAGTGATAATACATAATTTTATTTGAAAGCTGCCTATCCGTTTAAATTATTAATAAAGAGAAATTATATTTAAAATTGGTATTAAAGGAAAATTAGTGAATTTATATATCTATTGGTCCAATTTAGGTAATTTTAATAAATTTCATTTTTTATTAGAATTTAAGAACATTCTAAATATATAATTATTTTCTCATTGAAAACTTACTTTCTCATCTTGCCAACGTAAATAATTTTAAATTAAAATTTTCCACTTTTATGAAATAAAATTTTGTAAATGAATTCCATACATTTAATAATAATAATTTATATTACCTAAAAGTCCATCTTCATGTTTGGCCTTAATGAATTGTAAGAATAGTGAAAATTAATTATTGTGGTGATTGTAAAAATGGTTTTAATGGGGGTTAATGTAAAATTATTAGGGATAAAATGACCTAAAACTATATAAGATAAATTTTACTTCTATTTTTAAACCATATTATGTCTAATTGATGATAAAAATCAGTTTTCATGCAATTTTATTTGAGAAAATTTTTGGTAAAACATTTCTTTTCCAAAAATTATATCTTTTCCACCCACCCCACTAATAAATGGGAACCCCTAATATCTGTTATTAACACCATAAAACAATTTTGATTTAGAAAATACTTGTAAATAATTTCCTAAATAACCCCCACTAATAATTTAAGAATTATTGTTTGTATGAAAGTCAATCAGGAATGGATTTTTCGTTCAAACCTAAGGAGTTTACCTAATGAAGAGTTAACATTTTTCATTGAGCAATTTTATTTTATTTTTTCCTCCTCCTAAATAAATTTTTATTAAACTATTTTTATATAATTAAATAAGTATATTAAATATAATTAAATGTTTTTATATTAATGTAATGATCTACTACCATCTCCCCTACCATCAATTTAATTTTGAAAGCATTGTTCGTTTGTATGGTGAATTTCCACCTCATAAACCGATGTTATTTTTTTCCCTTACGACATCTCACAGTTGGGTATGATAATACATATAATATATATATATATATGTAATTTATATTATTATTATAAATATTAGTAAATATATCATATATACATTTTTAATTTTACATTCCATAAGGGATAAGATAATTTTGTTCATGTGAACATTGAAGTACTACCTCCGAAAGTGATGAAATTTTTTATCATTAACATTTTACATCAATGTCAATATGGATTAAATTTATAAAATTTATATAATAAATTAATTAAATAATTATAATATTGAAAAAATATTTATTATTATTAAAATGTATTAAATAATATTATTTATTACCTTTTCACTAAAAGAAGGATTATAACATCATTCATTTGTGTGGACTACCACCTTCACGATGCGATGTCAGTCTCTCTTTTCATCACCAAACCACATAGATGATTCGTATAATTATATTTAAATGAATAATATTTCATATTTGATGTTATTATCATTCATTAATGTTATAATATTACATAACCCCGATATAAAATGATCATTGAAAATGGAAAGGTTATTTTTTCATAGGTAAAACTTACCATCTCAATTATCTTAACATACTTCACTTCTCAAGACCATCATAGATAATTGGTATTAAAAGAATTATTAATTTATAAATATGATGATTATTTTATTATTATTATTCTTTATATTATGGAACCCTTATTAAATAAAGGTGATAAAAAATATCAAATCAACACATATCTGAAAAAATCCAGTTATTACCCAAAACATGGATTTAACATTAAATTGTTAATAAATGGGTAATAATAAGAAATAAGCATATTCTATATGGTATGATATATGAAATTTTGGTTCGTTGATATATTCATAACAACCATATATTAATTATAAATGAGTTTTAAATGTGTGTAAATGAATTCAGAAATTATGATAAGTTGTTTATTTCTGAATTTTCATTCTTTGAGACATATGTTATGTTACAAACCTATCAAAATTTATGATGCATATATTCAGACCCTTTGATGTAAAATAACTAGAATATAATTATTGGAAATATATTTTATGTATAATTTAATTATTTTCCCTCATGGTAATTTTTTTTCAAACAATCTAATGTGGCATTGGTTTTATATCACAATCTTATCAATTATCGGGATTGATTATGATTATATTTCCAATGAAAAAACATTACGAATCATTTCTCATGAAACTCAAGATTTTTTGTACTCTACTGATTCGTGAATTCGTTATGTAATATTACCATTTTTCAACTCTTGGTTACATGAAATTAAAGGGAGGATGGTTTGATGAAAAATCATATTTTCTTCTATCTTCAGTCAAAAAACCCCGATTCTTACAAAATCATGTGTTCTAAAAAATTAATTTAATATTTTAAATTTTTTTAATAAAGTTAATTTTATCCTTCATTTAACATTATATAAAATGTTTTGAATGTAACATTCATGTAGTTTTCTAAGTAATTCAGGTTTTTATTTTAATGAAAATTAGAAATTAGTCATTGTTTTCTGCATGCATGACATGAATAGTATCCTTGAAGTAATGAATGCTCAGTGATTTTAAGTTTCCATTACATTTTATCAATGTTAATTTCAAAATAATGTTTTCCTTTGTATTTGGATATTTTTTATAATTTTAATAAAAGATTTCAAAATTATTTTTTTTGATTTTTTTTATGTTAAAAAATTATTTCAATATAAAAATACTATTTTCCAAAAGAATTGTTTTATCTTATATTTTAATCAGTATTTTTAAATTTTGAAAATTTATTTTCCCTTGAAATGTATCTAAAAAATATTTTATAATATTTAGTATTGAAATTTTAATTTTAAGGAATTTTTAACATAGTAAATAAACATTTCATGTGATTATTCTTTAAAAATAAATCTCTTTAAATGATGACATCTGTTGAAGTTTTTTAAAATTTACTGGGGATATGATCTAAGGATACCATTCTTATTATTTATTTTAATGGTCTTTTAATTATGAAATTATGTTATGAAACCCATTTATATTTTCATGTTTTATACGATTATAAAATTTATAGGACTCCCACTTCTTTTTCTATAGGTTATGTTATGATTAAATGATAAAATGATTACTGAAATTGATTATTTTACATGTGTTATGATATGTTGAAATTTTTATGAAAACAATTTAATTTCATAAGTAAATTTATGATATTTATTTTAGGATCTAGTGTCACACATTCATATAATTTTTATTGTATGATGTGTGGGACTTATATATCACTCAAATTCATTGGGTAAATACTTATATCTCATTAGATAGACTAGACTGGAATAGGGAGTGGACATAGTTCAATACCAAACTTTTTCTTCCATGGTGGTATTGGGAGTATGTAAGGACCCAAAGTTTCATTAATGGAGAATCTATCTTGATCCAGTTAATTGTCTCTTTATAAAAAAAATGTTTTTATAAGATGTCAACTTCGTTGGTTTTATGATAAGAGTTGTGACCGTTACTTTTATAGCTGTTTAACAGTGATCACTTGATTAGTATAAATATAAGGCTTTAACGATCCCACTTTTACTCTGTCATTGGAAGCAATGGCCTCATCCAGTAGAATTTCCCCATACGAATCCCATTTTTCAGAGCTCAGAAAAGAGGTGGCGTCTTTGGGCTTCGCCCTTGACCAAGCCCAAGCTGAGCTTCATCATGTCAAGCTCGAACATAACCGTCAACGGGAAAAGTGGAAGTTGATACAGATTTCCACTCGAGCGATGTTATCCGAGCCACCCCAAGAGTCTGTCACCATCGCACACCATACCCTTAGGTCTTATGCGGCTGTTTTAAGGGGTTATGTAACAAATAAGTAGTACTATGTTCATGTACATTATTTTTTTGTATATAATAATGAATATAATTTCTAGTCATTTTTGATAAATTGTAAATAGTTTTTAAAGTACAAATGGTGTTTTTAGTTATTATTTAATTAAGAAATCTATTTTAATAAATTAAGGTATTTTTGAATTAAATAATATTTTAATAAAATAATAATAATATTATTAAATTAATTTTTATTAAATATAAATGGTCTTATAATTTTATGAATGCAATTAAAATTTTTATTAAGTTTTGAAAGTCATTTATGTCAAAACCCTTAAATTTTCGATAAATGTCGGTTTTTATTTTAAATGTGAAAATTCATATATTTAGAAATTTTTTTAGATAAAATAAAATTCATTTCTGGAATCAGGACGTCGAAATTATCCAACGGTGAATTCTTCATAACTTTCTGAGATAGTCAAAGTTTTGGGTAAAAATTAAATACCGTTTAAATATATAATGTGTTTTATGACATCATAATGACCCAATGGTGATGTAATAAAATACTATAATCCTTATGTTCAGCCGATATATGTTTTACCATTAAAATAAAGTGATTTTGGGTTTGTTTGACTTACTTTTCAAAGCATTAATGAACCCCTCAAGACTTATTCAACACTTTGCCTTTTAAATTAATTTCCATGGGAGTGTGACTCACCTCCACATAAGCAACCTTATTATTTTAATAAGTCCGGGCATTGTCCTGGTAAAAAAAAATTTCCTCTTTCCTTTTCAAGAAACCATGGGAAAAAATCATGGGATTGTTTGTGGTTTGGATTAGTTTAATATAAGGGGTCCCAAACCTAAATAATAAAGAATTCTCTCACCTTTCCTATATAAATCCACCCAAGATCCCACTTCCTCCTCACTAAAATCCCTTGGAGTTCGTCCAACCTCTTCCCTACTCTCTCTAGAATCCTCCCAAGGTGCCCCAAGCTCCCAAGAAACCTCTCACAAGCTTCTCTCTAGCCTTTAGAAGCACACTTCCAAGTAAGGTTTTGTTTTCTTCCTTTCTCATTATTGTCAATTTTCATTAAGTTGAATTTCCCTTTTAATCCCAATTATGAATGTTGGGGTATGGATTAGCACCTCCCCCATACTTCCCTATTATTTTTTGAATGATGGGAGACCCCTTTCTCTCTCATTAAATGCCACCCATTACACCCGTTACTATGCCGAAATTCCGAAAGGAACTTCTCTCTCTTGTTTTACATTCAAGCAATGCTTTTGTATCATGAATATAAATTCATTTTCAATTGTTGGGACATGTATCTATATGACCTCATTATTGTACATTACATTTAAATATGATGAGGAACCCCTTTCTCTCCCATCAACCATTTTTATGAATTCTTATGTCACGCCGTTACGCTGCCGAAATCTCACCGATTTTCTAAGCCAATGTCATTATGTAGAGAATACCTTTCCCATCTCTCCATCAAGGGTATTCACCTTTATGCACATTTACTTATTGATTATAATGTTTCATGTATGAATTCCACATTCCTTTATCGTGGAATAAATGATTTTGTTTTCTGAATCCATGTTTTATGATCCATGTGGCACACTTATGCATGAAATGAAATGTTTAAGAATGGGGCACCCTTATAGCGCTCCAATTCATTGGGTAAAGTATAGTATCATGATACATAAAGTGCAATGAGTGTTGACTCATGCTAATTCATGTGCAAAGAGGGTTTACTTGTGATTCATGTGCTATGAGGGTTTACTCATGATCCTTGTGCAATGAGCCTTGGCTCATGCTAATTCAATGTTAAGTGTTGTTGCCACATTTCCATTGTAGGATCGAAATAATGATGTAGATGCTCAATATACAAGAGGTTGGGTGAATTGTATACTTTAAAAATTAATTTGGAACCTTTAATGTTAGTTACAATTAACTATGTTATCCTTAAGAAAAGGAAAGGGCTATGTTTAACAAAGTTAAACTAAGAAAATTCACAACACCTCTAACACCAAAAGAAAACTCGGAATAAGGAATGATATTATAAACTTCAAGTCCTATGAACATTCTTAAAACTGTAAAGAGATTCCGAAAGTAGGTTCTGGAAGTATGGTTCCGGATATTGAAACTTAACAAAAGATTACAATATGAGATTCTACTTTAAACAATATAGAATCTAAATGAAATAGAGTACAAGTAGGGAAGTATAAGAAAGTAATACTTTCCTTATAATACAAAATGCAGCGGAATCAAACAAGTAGTAAAACTACAAGTAACACGATATAAGTCTTTTAACCCATAGAGAAGGGTATCCAACAACCTTGGATAAAGGTCCCTTGATTTATACTTTCAAGCAAGTCTTTCTTACCCACACTAGGGTAAGCCCTCGATACGAAGATCGGAGTCTCTGTATTTCTATCCCCGCAAGCCCTCAACTTCAAGGTAGTTTGCAACCTTTGTCTTCCTTAGCAAGGAATCCCTCAACTTCAAGGTGTTGGAAACCTCTGTCTTCCTATCCCCGGAAGTCCTCAAATGTAATCACCAACATTCGGAGTCGCACTAAGCTTTGAGAGTTAATTAGAGCCACTCTCTCTAGAAATAACTTCAACAACTTGTACGCACAATGTCGAAGAAGTTATTCATCAGTCAGCAGTACATCTCCTCGATCTCTTTCAAATGAGCTCCTATTTATAGGCAAGGTCGTCCTCCTTTCCAACGGTCATATTTTCCTAAAAAATCAGAGGGACCTATACACGTGTAACTTAACCAACGGTTAGTTTATAACAGAATAGACGACATTGTTTTATAACAAATCAAGTGTAACAGAATGTATGACATTGTTTTTAGTTTTAACTAAAAATATTCAGAGTGAATATTCGGAGTGAATGTTCGGAGTGTAAAAAATATTAAAGAGTAAAAAAATTATAAAAGCGTAAGAAAAATGAAAGATCAGAGTCTAACCAAAAATAATTTTCGGAGTATAAATAAATTTGGAGTGTATAAAACAAAATATGATCAGATTTCGTTTAATAGGTGAATTCGGAATGATAATTCGAAATGAGAATTCGTAATGAGAATTCGTCATCAGAATTCATAGTAAGAATTCATCATCAAAATTCGTAATGAGAATTCATCATCAGAATTCGTAATGATAATTCATCATCAGAATTCGTAATGAGAATTCTTCATCAGAATTCGTAATGAGAATTCTTCATTAGAATTTTTAATGAGAACTCGATGTCGAACTTCATAAGGATTCGTATCCTGAATCTAGAGTAGAACTTAATCAGAGTTTGTATCCGGAATTCGGAATGAAACTTTATCACAGTTCTTATCTGGATTTCGGAGTGAACCTTTATTACAGTTCTTATCCAAAATTCAGATCCTAAAACAGAATACTTCATATCAAAGTTTCAAACAATTCTGAGAATATAGAAATGAATTCGAATCGTATACTTAAGAAAAATATGGATGAAAATATGATAAGGATAATTTTTCTTACAAAAGCGATTTTCCTTATAAAAGCAATTTTCCTTATAAAAGCGATTTTCCTTATAAAAGATATTTTCTTAAAGATAAGGTGTTTGTGATTTTCAAAACAAGAAGGAATGGAAAAGTGATAATTAAAACCTTATTGACTCAACAATCTCCCCATTTTTGGAAAGCAGAAACATCCTTATGAAAAAGAAATTATAAGAAGAAATAAAAACATTAAGGCTTATCTCCCTTTGATTTAAGGATATTAATGAATACGACTAACTCCCCATAGGCTTTTAAACTCTAAGGATCGTATTCTAGATTTCCGGAATGACATTTCATTACGAATAAGAATGTATTTTTTAAAGAAAAACTCCCCCTTAGATAAACTCTTATTAGAGATTGTTTTCTTTCTCACCCTTTGTTAAGATTCTTTTTCCCTTTTTATTAGGGTTCTTTTCCTTATCCCCCTTTTTTATTTTCAAAAGGAATTCAAGGAAATAGAAAATATAACAATGTACCTAAAAAAATTAGTAGCAACAACAAAAGAAACGAGCAAGCACATATTTCATTAAGTTTGAAATCTCGACAATAATGAAATTTAGACACAACAAAAGATCGGATCTGTCTATTTTGAGCTTCAATATTTTCATCCTGGGCTTTAATAATTTCTTCCTGAGCATTAAACTTTTCTTCCTGAGCCTTCAATTTCTCTTAATTATCAATTCAATGATCCCTTTCAAATTTCCAGTTTTGAGAAACAGAATTTAGCTTCCCATTCAGATCTCTGACTTCTTGAATCCAGAAGTTCTTTTCATCTGTCAACTTTTCTTCAAAGGATGAAGTAAGTTCATTTATCTTCCTGTCTTCTGTCTCAAAGGCATCATTCACATTGTCTTGGAATTCATCAAAGAGCCTCATCTCTTCCACAGTCTTCCTCGACCAACTAGTCATCATCTTGCAAGATCTTTTGTGGGCTTCATAGCCGACAAAGAAAGTTTTGAACTGAGCCTCTATCTCAACACACTTGTCCATAACCATAGATACGGAGTCTGTTTTCTGATTCAAAGCATGTTGGAGCATCTGTCATATTGAATCAATACTTGAGAATGTCGGAATAGTACCTACTAATTTCTTTAAAGACTGATCAACAAAATCACACCCCAACGAAGATGACTCCGAATCCGAAACTTTTCTTATAGAATCTTCTTCTTCAAAATGCTCAACCTTCTTCTAAGAAGAGTCACCAACTTCCCTTATCTTTACTATCACAGAGCTCGGGGTATCAACAACATGTTTCTTTCCCTTGTCCTTTTTCGGAATGGAGTCCTGTTCCGGAGTTCTATTTTCACTGTCAGATACTTGAACAACATTGTCTTCCTCATCAGAAACTTTCTGAGCACCAACCTCTAAATTCTCCATTTGAGAAATATCATGTAGAAGTTGTTCTTCCTCTGTATGATAAGCTACTTCTACTTCTCCTTTCTCCTCATCCATCGCTGGAGTGACTAACTTAGAAGACTCATCTTTTGAGATTCGGAGCGACAAATGTTCCGAAGGTGTCCCCTTATAATCATCTACTTTCTTTAAAACATCTCCGGTTTCACCACTTCCTTCAGCAACAGCTTCTTCTTCTTCCACTTGCTCGATCTGCTCTACTTCCTCAACAGGCTTCGCTACTGCCTCTTATGGAGCAACAAAGTTTCTTCCTGGAGTCTCATGTAGAGATTCCAGAGAAAAAGATCTCGGAACAGGAATGTTTGTTGAAACCATATCTTTGAACATCAACAAAGCCTGAGCTACCTCAGCTTCAGACATCTTCTTCTTAAGCTTCTTTTCATTCACTTGTTTTTCTAGCTCATCCGTAGTTCATTCCTTCAAGGCCTTATCCTCCGCAGGATCCAAGCCAAACTGAGGCTCCCCTTGCACTCTCTTCTCTTTGATTTCCCTCTATTTAGCAACTACCTCATCAGGGTAAGACTTCTTCATCTTCAGCTTAGGAGGTGCAGAATGAACTTCCTTAGACTTGGGATTCTCTGCTTCAACTACAACTTCTTTCAACTTTCTCTTCCTCACTGGCTTAGAGGATTCCGGATCAGAAACTTTCAGAACCGTTTGTTCTTGAGTAGGTAAATCAATAAACTGACTAGTCTTCTTGTCAAAGGCTACATCCATCCTTTTGAGTGTACCATCACTCACCAACATAATCATGCAAACTCTTGGCTTTGACTTTCAATCCTCTTTGAAAGACTCAAAACACCGAACTATAAACTTTGAGAGGTTTTCTACATACATTATGATCTGAGCTCTCAGATTCCCCTTCTTAAAATTCTCAAGAGTAATGAGAATGTGCTTCATCCGGTTAAACTTACTCAGATTTATCACAAAATTTAAGAGGTAGATCTCACTCTTCTTCAAACTATCGTTCTCACCCATTCTCGGTACGATAAGACCTTGTACCCATAATTCTAGAATCCAGAAATTTTTAGATATAGAAGCAATCTTCGGAGCCTTATCCTCTGACAGTCCGATAGTCTCCAAAGCCTTTTCCTTGTCGAAGATTCCCTTTGAATCTGGAAAAACATGAGAGATGAACTCAGCTTCTCCTTCATAGGTCAGCCCTACCATGCTAGCTGCCTTCACACATGAATGTTTATATGTATTTCCATAAGACTTAAACGAAAACTTCTCCCTGTCATTTTCCTTAAAGAAGGAAACTGTCTCATAGAATTCTATGAGAAAATTGGAATAAACTTGATCTTGATTTTTGGGCTTGCATACAACAATATCTTCCCATCCGTTGAGCTTAATATTCTTGGATATAAGAGAATCGTACTTGTTGAAGAAGTCAGGATGAACCAACCTTTCTCTATATACCAACCACTTTGAAATAGGCTTAGAGGAAGACATGTCTTGAGATGCTACTTCCACAGACATTTGGATCTGAAGACCTCTGAGAAGTTCGGAACGGAGAAAGCTAAAGTATAGAATGGTCATAAAATAGAGAGGCAGAGCTTTGAGACGCTGGAGCTTGAAAACCGATGTGGGACAACCATTTGGGGTCCCCTTTATATAGGCAACGAGAAAACGGTTCATCTTTTATGGTTGATCGAATGCTTGTGACAAGTTGAGATCAGATCTGACGATCGAAAACCAATTCTCATGAAAGCTTGAATCCAATCTTTTGAGGTTTTATTAATAAAACGATTTAAGAAAATTATTTTCCGAAAACAAAATATAAGAAAATTCCAGCAAGTAAAGTATGACTATGAAAACTTGAGTATGGAAATCATACATTTTGGATTTCCTTAGGAAGATTATTCGTAATTGGTAAAATTCTAAAGAAAACTACGAAAAAATATTTACTACGAAAAGACAAAGTTCATAAAACACACTACGAAAAACAAAATCAGTACAGAAAACTTAGTACGAAAATTTCATTATAAAATTTGAAAACGAAAAACTCATTATGAAATATTCGGTGCAAAAATCCCATTATGAAAATACCAGTGTGAAATTTTCCATTTCCGGAAGTTTTCAATACGAATATTTCCATACCAGAATTTTTCTATAAGAAAATATCCATTTTCGAAAATTTTTGTTCTGGAAATTCCCATTCGGGAATTTTAGTTCCGAAAAGTTTGAAAAATTAACTTTGAAAAATTTAGTTACCCTATCAATAAAATGTACTCCCCCTATGAAAATGTGTTTATTACTGTAAGGAGATTTTTTCAACAGAAAGTTAACAAAAAATGATTACCTTATAGTTATCATTCCTAAATTTCGTTAAATGTATTCAAATCTATCAGAAGAAAAGATTTAGTGAAAATGTCAGCAAGTTGATCTTGCGTTCCGATAAACTGAAGAATAATATCTCCTTTTTGTGTGTGATCCCTAAGAAAGTGATGCCTAATATCTATGTGTTTTGCATGAGAGTGATGTTCTGGGTTCTTACTAAGGGCAATGGCACTTTTTTTATCACACAAAATTTGAGTTTTAGTAAAACTCAAGACATAGTCTGTGAGTGTGTGTTTCATCCACAACACTTGAGCACAACAACTTCCAGCTGCTACATAATCTGCTTCAGTAGTAGAGAGTGCTACAGAATGTTTCTTCTTACAAGTCCAAGAAACTAATGAATCTCCTAAGAAATGACAAGTTCCGGATGTACTTTTTCTATCCATTCTACATCCACCAAAGTCAGCATCAGAAAATCTTTTTAGAACAAAATCATTTCCATAAGTATAAAATAATCCTAGATCCATGGTTCCCTTAAGGTAGCGAAAACTTATTTTTACCACCTTTAAGTGAGATTCCTTAGGATTGTTTTGATATCTTTAACATAAGCATACTGAGATAAGTCTGGTCGACTGGCTGTTAAGTAATGTAAACTTCTTATCATACCTCTAAAAGATGTTTCATCTACTGTTTTACCAGCTTCATCATGATCTAAAGAGTTTGAGTTACCAATAGGAGTACTTATACTCTTAGTGTTGTCATAACCATACTTTTTAAGAAGATATTTAATATACTTCTGTTGAGATATGTAGGTTCCTTCAAGTTTTTGAGAAATTTTAAAACCAAGGAAAAAAGTTAACTCACCCATCATACTCATTTCAAACTCAGATTTCATTAGACTTGCAAAAGAGTCGGTCAAATATTGCTGAGTTGAACCAAATATTATGTCATCAACGTAACTTTGAACAATAAAAATATTTTTCCTGTATTTCTTTATAAAAAGGGTTGGATCTGAATTTCCCTTAACATAGTTATTTGGATGAAAAAATCAGTGAGTCTATTATACCATGATCGTGGGGCTTGTTTAAGCCCATACAGAGCATGGGTAAGTCTAAAAACATAATCAGGATGTTTTGTATCTTCAAATCCAGGAGGTTGTTCAACAAAAACATCCTCTTGAACATAACCGTTAAGAAAAGAACATTTCACATCCATTTGAAAAAGTTTAAAATTAAAGAATGCTGCAAAGGCAAATAGAATACTGATAGATTCAAGTCTGGCTACTGGAGCATAGGTTTCTTCATAGTCTATTCCCTCTTGTTGATTATAACCTTTAGCAACAAGTCTAGCTTTATTTCTTACTATGACACCATTTTCATCACATTTATTTCTGAAAATCCATTTTACTCCAATAACAGAAGTTTCCTTAGATCTTTCAACCAAGGTCCAGACTTTATTCCTTTCGAATTCATTTTGTTTATCTTGCATGGCTTTGATCCAATCATCATCACCTAAAGCTTCATCAGTGCTTTTAGGTTATAATTGGGAATGAAATGCTAGATGTTATACTTAATTTCATAAGGAACTTCTAGTCCTTACAGGTTGATTTACATCACCAATGATACTATCACTGGGATGATTCTTATGAAATCCCTAATTTGGGTTTTGAAAATCCTGTTCATCAACATAGGGTAGAAAGTCTTCTGGGGTAAATGTTTCATAAGTATCATCTTTAACATTATCCTTATCAGAAGGTTCTTCTATCAAAGGTTGACAATCAGTTTTTGAAAACACATCCGAGGATGTAGGCTGGGATGGTTTAAAAACAAAAGGATCAGACTCATCAAATTTTACATGCACTATTTCTTCAACAGTACGAGTATTTTTATTAAAAACTCTATAAGCCATAGAAGTTGTGGAATAACCTAAGAAAATTCCTTCATTGGATTTTGGTGCGAATTGATGTATGTTATCTTTAGTATTCAAAATAAATACTTTGCAACTAAAAACCTTGAAGTAGGATAGTCTTGGTTCTTTACCATTCCACAACTCATAAGGAGTTTTATTGTTGTGCCCAAGTGAATTAATTGCATTTGTTGTCAATAACTTGTCATGGTGTGCCATCTGATGAAGTACATCTTGAAGATTGATGATTGAGGAAGCATTACATCAGACGATTGATGAGCTGACCTTAAAGTTCCAAGAACTTGTATCCTGATGATACAATGTCACAACATTGTTTGAAGACCATGCATTGTACTGACAATGTATGAAGAGATGAAGATGATCCATCCACAACCACTGAGTGGATGAAGTGGATTGAATGAAGTCCATGCACTATCACTTAGTGCATGTGAATTAGAAGATGATCCAATTGATCTCTGATTAGATCAATGAAGCACTTTGAATAATTTAAGTGATTCAGGAGTTCGGTTGAAGATGAAGAACCTTCAAGAATTCCATTCTTAAATGATGATTATATGTTGAAGAAGGATGATGAATTCTAATGAAGAAGAAAAAATAAAGAAGAGGAAGAATGGCTTAGAAGAAGAGGAGGAGGCATTTGGTATTTAGAATTGGTATTTTTCATGGAGGACTTTGTTTTTGACAAAGTCCTATTTGTTACTTTGCCAAAAAATATGCCAACCTCAAGGGCCAGCCTTAAGGGTTCAACCCAAGGCACATGTGGGACCAGGTCACCACGCCCAAGGGGATCCCATGGGGCCAGCCCAAGAGAGGCCGGGGGCCGTGTGTAAGCCCCCGAGGACACGCGGTGGTGAAACCCGCGCGCCGGAGAAGCATAGTGGGCGCCAGTGGCGCGCCCGCAGGAGGCATGAGTGGGCGCAGAGCGCGCCCGCAGGGAGAACACGGTGCGGGGCGGCACCGTGGAGGAGGAAGTTCAATTGTGGGGTTGAGGGAGCGGCATGTTGATAAACCGCGGAAAAATCCCGTGGCGTTTCGATGTGGGACGCGCAAATTCCACTAGGAGCGAATCCCAGCCGCTCATCTGATCTCGCGGCCGATCCGAGCCGCTCATCTAATCCCGCGACGCCGCGATCTGATCCAGCCGTCCGATGTCTTTCGATCACCTGATCCGACGGCTGCCGCACCATCCTCAACCTCGAGCTCGGCCGAGGCAACTCCCGCGACGCCGCTGAACCAGAGGCCATCCGACCACCCGTTTTCGAGCTCCCGGCCACCATAGTTTGATCCGAAGGCTCCAATGAGCTCGTCCGGCCACAACGAACACATCCATGCTTTAAAATGAGCTTGCATGCTACCAGTGGAGAAATTCGATGAAGGCCGAAGGCAAACGAAGTGCCGAGGCCACACGGTGTTCATGTTTTGCATGGGATGGACTAAACAGAGGCTTGTATGCGTTTTAAAATGCATGCACGTGGATAAAGGAGAAGGAGAAGAAGTCTGCGTTGTGCAGAGAGAAAGAACGAGATTCTCGGCCCGCATTTGAAGTTTTCAAAGAACCGAAAATCTCGGTGGATCAAGATTTATATCCCGCGGATGTTTTGAGGATTCCTCTGCCTATAAAAAGAGAGGCCGAGACCTCTGGAAGTTTGCTGAAAAATTTGTGATCCGCGAAAGCCTTCTGCCTCGCGAAGAAAGAGCCACCGCGCAACACACTTGCGCGACTGAAGATCTCGGTGCCACCCGAGGCCCGAAGGAGTCCCCTGTGCGCACCTCTTGCGCGGCAGGAAGACCTTGTGGCCGCAACACCTTGCGCGCCCGAGGATTGTTCCCTCTCTGCCCGCACCCTTGTGTGGCAGGAGGAAGACCCCGCGGGTGTTGCACTTGCGCGCCCCGCGGTAGGAAGAACTTGCGCGACTCTTGCACTAAACACCTACGCGGCAGTAGGAGAAGAAGAGGAGAAGCCGCATCCTTGCGTGCCTCCTTTGAGTTCGGGAGGAGTATAACTATACCTACGGGTTAAGTGTCTAAAGGCAGTGAAGGCCACCACATCTTGTGTGTGTGTGCAATTGAAGAACCTGAACCCAAGTGTGTGCTAAACAAGTGAAGGCCGTAGCCTTGGGTGTGTGCAAGAAGGAGAGGCCGAGAACTACACCAAGTTGTGTGTGTGCCAAGTGAAGAGGAAGAGCACACCTTGTGTATGTGCGCAAGAAGTGAAGAGAAGGCCATAGACAAAGAAGAACACACCTTGAATGTGTGTGAAGTGAAGAGCCCGAGGCTTGTGACTGTGCAAAGAAAGGAAGAGGCCGAGGTTCGGCTTGTACCCATTTGAGTACATTCAAAATGAGTTGTGTATGTTGGCACAAGTGATGAAGACCAACTTTGAGAATAAGTGGAGTACACACTTAAGTGTGTGAATGCAAAAGAACTGATTATTCTATGTGATTGGTTTTTTGGTGAGCAAGACCAACGAGATCTTTTGAAGACTGTTGAAGCTAATTGATGTTTTGAACAACACCTTTGAAGAGGTGAAGTGGAGCCATGATGAAGATGCTGCTGTGGAGTTGGGGGGTTTAACCAACTTGTAATTGGGGGGTATAACCAATTACTGTGTAATCATCTTTTGGCATAGTGAAGAATCCGTGTTGGGGGGTGTAACCAACACGGCAAGGAGTAGGTCTTTGTACCGAACCTTGTAAATCTCTGTGTTCTGTGCTCTCATTATTACTGCACCACTAAAAGAGTATATCTAGGCTTTAACCAGCTGCAGAGTTTGAATTGATAATCCAAAGGGAACAATTCATAAAAAGAAAAAGTTATCACTGATTCACCCCCCTCTCAGTGATCACAACCGATCCAGGCATTTCAAGTGGTATCAGAGCGAGGTTGCCTCTGTAAGGATCTACTTCTGAGAAGATGGACAATCTGAATTCTGTTAAAAGTAGGGGTGTTCCTACATTCGATGGAAAGAATTACCACAGCTGGAAGAATCGAATGTTACCCTACCTTTTATCTCTCGGCCTTGAAGTTCGAAATGCAGCCTTATTTGGATTCCCTCCTCATGCTGATGAAGCTTCTATGTCACCTACTGAGAAAAGAAATATGGAAGTTGATGGTAAAGCTCAAAATGCCATTCTTATGTCACTCTCAGAAAAGGTATACACAAAAGTCACGGGACTCAAGAATGCCAAAGAAATTTGGGACAAATTGGAGAGCAGTTATGAAGGCAACATGAAAGTCAAGGAAGCTAAATTACAAATTTGGAGAAGTCGGTTTGAAGATATTAAGATGGGAGAAGAAGAAAATATTGACGATTATTTCAGAAGAGTCAATGAAATTGTCATCAACATTCGAGGCTTTGGAGAAAAGTTGGAGGACTCAACTATTGTTAAAAAACTAATGAGAAACTTTCCTGACAGGTTTGATCCCAAAGTCTCCGCACTAGAAGACAGAGATGATCTCTCTCTTGATGAACTTCACAACATTCTCATTACATATGAAATGAGGAAGATTCCAGTATTCAAAAAGAAGATCAAGGATGAGATGGCTTTCGAGGCTATGAGACAACTCAAGATAAGAGATGACGAAGTCTTAGGATCAAATGAGTCGGACAATGAAGAAAAGGATGAAGATCTCAACAAGGTTATTTCTCTTTTATCTAAATGGTTTGGAAAAACTAAATTCAGGGGAAAAGGGAAATAACCATCGAGGTGTTTCAATTGCAATAACATCGGACACTTTGCTGCTAACTGTCCCGAGAAAAGATCTAGTGCTCCGGAAGTTGAAGAAGATAAGTCACAAAATAAGAAATGGAGTAGATACCCAAGAGAAAGAAACAGATCTGGTGCAAGAAAGAAAAGGTTTGTTCCAGGTGAAAGAAGAAGCTATGTTACCAGAGAGGAAGAATCAGACTTCACTTCAGCCAGTCAATCAGAAGAAGAAACGAATTTTATGGCTCATGTGGAAAAAGGGTTTGACACATGCAGCAGTGAAGATGATGAAAATGAACGAACAGAGCTCGAACACATTTTGAAAGATGAACTAGTGGCTTGCCTTGAACAGAACACTAAACTCAAGAAAGAGAAGAGATTGTTACAAAAGGAAACCAAAAGGATGACTGAGGAGTTGGAAGAATGTATGAAGAAAGAGACAATGTACATTGATGAAATCAAGAGACACAAACTGAAGATAGCTGAGCTGGATAAGATAGCAAAAGATCTTGAGGAGAAACTCCACCTCAAAGAAGAAGAACAATCAGTAACACAGTCCAAGTGGGTTGAAGCACAAAATAACTTGAAAAAGATGAGAGAAGACTTTAACAAGGCTGTTGAGGTCAAGGCAGAATCATCTCGCACTGGTGCTCAGAGGCAGGTCGACTCACCACTCAGTAAATCTCAATTTACATCTGTTATTTCTAACTATGCAGGTTCAAAGACAAAATTGAGACAAACATGTCATAAACAAACCTGTTCAAAATTATCTTCAGTGGAAGAAATGAAATCCTCAGGAAGGACTACTCAAATCTTGGACAGGAAATTACAACATGACTCTTATCAGCGGAAAAGGTCAAAGTTTAGAGGCTACTGCTGGTGTTGCGGTATGTTTGGTCATAAGGCCTATGCATGCTGGTATAACATGTCTCTTCCAAGAATGAGGCATGAGTCAAGGGGGAGACATCCTGAAACCCAGAGTGTTGTGCAGAAAGTATCAAAACCTCCAATTCAGAACACATTTGACTGCCTAAGTGAAGCTTGTGGAAGATGTGACCAACAAGGTCATAGAGCTGATAAATGTATGACTACTCTTCCCGAACAAAAAGTCAAAGACATGAAAGGGAAAGGAATTCAGGAAATCAACGAAGAAATCACATGCTTTGCTGAAGTTGCTCCAAAAGCCAGCAGCAGAAACAAGTCATGGATTATTGATAGTGGATGCTCATCACACATGACTGGTGATATAAAAATTCTAAACAACATAGAAAGTCATGAAGGAGGAACTGTGGTGGTTGGAAATAATTGTTCTCTAAAAATCAAGGGAGTTGGAAAGGCACTGGTTGAAACAACAAATCTAAAATCCAATGATGTATTATTTGTCGAAGGAATGAAACACAACCTGCTGAGTGTAAGTCAGTTATGTGATGATGGTCATGAAGTACTGTTCAAGAAAGATTCATGCATCATCAAGAGCTCGAAGGATGGACAGATCATCACTGAAGGAAGAAGAACCACTGGAAACCTATTTCAAATTGAGATCAAATCTGAATACACCAGTGATGAAGAGGAAGGAAATAAAAGTGGAAGGACATACAACCAATTGAAGAAACATACTGACATAGAAAATGTCCTGGGTGAACCACACTCCTCAGTAAGAACTAGAAGAATGTTGAGATTGGAAGATCAGAGTGCACGAGTTTCTCAAGTTGAACCTCACACAGTGGCTGAAGCAGTTGAACAATGGATACAAGCTATGCCTATAGAAAAAGTTGCTGAGCTAAGGCTGAGTCTTCATGTTCAGCCTTCTACTCTCACTTGAGGAAGAAGAAGGTCCCTCCTTATTCCCTAAATTTTTGTATTCTTGTACTTACATGCAGGGAATTGAAGGAGATGAGTGCATCCCCTGAGGGGGAGCATTGGTACTTGAAGATGAGCAGATTCCAGAAGCTCTATACTCTGAGTATGGCTTTCATTCATCCCTTTGCATTTGTTGGCCAATAAGGGGGAGAAATCATCAGGCACACACGACATTCTCTCAGTGTGCTTCGGAGTATTGACAACCAAATACAAAGGGGGAGATTGTTGTGCCCAAGTGAAGTAATTGCATTTGTTGTCAATAACTTGTCATGGTGTGCCATCTGATGAAGTACATCTTGAAGATTGATGATTGAGGAAGCATTACATCAGACGATTGATGAGCTGACCTTAAAGTTCCAAGAACTTGTATCCTGATGATACAATGTCACAACATTGTTTGAAGACCATGCATTGTACTGACAATGTATGAAGAGATGAAGATGATCCATCCACAACCACTGAGTGGATGAAGTGGATTGAATGAAGTCCATGCACTATCACTTAGTGCATGTGAATTAGAAGATGATCCAATTGATCTCTGATTAGATCAATGAAGCACTTTGAATAATTTAAGTGATTCAGGAGTTCGGTTGAAGATGAAGAACCTTCAAGAATTCCATTCTTAAATGATGATTATATGTTGAAGAAGGATGATGAATTCTAATGAAGAAGAAAAAATAAAGAAGAGGAAGAATGGATTAGAAGAATAGGAGGAGGCATTTGGCATTTAGAATTGGTATTTTTCATGGAGGACTTTGTTTTTGACAAAGTCCTATTTGTTACTTTGCCAAAAAATATGCCAACCTCAAGGGCCAGCCTTAAGGGTTCAACCCAAGGCACATGTGGGACCAGGTCACCACGCCCAAGGGGATCCCATGGGTCCAGCCCAAGAGAGGTCGGGGGCCGTGTGTAAGCCCCCGAGGACACGCGGTGGGGAAACCCGCGCGCCGGAGAAGCATAGTGGGCGCCAGTGGCGCGCCCGCAGGAGGCATGAGTGGGCGCAGAGCGCGCCCGCAGGGAGAACACGGTGCGGGGCGGCACCGTGGAGGAGGAAGTTCAATTGTGGGGTTGAGGGAGCGGCATGTTGATAAACCGCGGAAAAATCCCGCGGCGTTTCGATGTGGGACGGGCAAATTCCACCGGGAGCGAATCCCAGCCGCTCATCTGATCTCGCGGCCGATCCGAGCCGCTCATCTAATCCCGCGGCGCCGCGATCTGATCCAGCCATCCGATGTCTTTCGATCACCTGATCCGATGGCTGTCGCACCATCCTCAACCTCGAGCTCGGCCGAGGCAACTCCCGCGACGCCGCTGAACCAGAGGCCATCCGACCACCCGTTTTCGAGCTCCCGGCCACCATAGTTTGATCCGAAGGCTCCAATGAGCTCGTCCGGCCACAACGAACACATCCATGCTTTAAAATGAGCTTGCATGCTACCAGTGGAGAAATTCAATGAAGGCCGAAGGCAAACGAAGTGCCGAGGCCACACGGTGTTCATGTTTTGCATGGGATGGACTAAACAGAGGCTTGCATGCGTTTTAAAATGCATGCACGTGGATAAAGGAGAAGGAGAAGAAGTCCGCGTTGTGCAGAGAGAATGAACGAGATTCTCGGCCCGCATTTGAAGTTTTCAAAGAACCGAAAATCTCGGTGGATCAAGATTTATATCCCGCGGATGTTTTGAGGATTCCTCTGCCTATAAAAAGAGAGGCCGAGACCTCTGGAAGTTTGCTGAAAAATTTGTGATCCGCGAAAGCCTTCTGCCTCGCGAAGAAAGAGCCACCGCGCAACACACTTGCGCGACTGAAGATCTCGGTGCCACCCGAGGCCCGAAGGAGTCCCCTGTGCGCACCTCTTGGGCGGCAGGAAGACCTTGTGGCCGCAACACCTTGCGCACCCGAGGATTGTTCCCTCTCTGCCCGCACCCTTGTGTGGCAGGAGGAAGACCCCGCGGGTGTTGCACTTGCGCGCCCCGCGGTAGGAAGAACTTGCGCGACTCTTGCACTAAACACCTACGCGGCAGTAGGAGAAGAAGAGGAGAAGCCGCATCCTTGCGTTCCTCCTTTGAGTTCGGGAGGAGTATAACTATACCTACGGGTTAAGTGTCTAAAGGAAGTGAAGGCCACCACATCTTGTGTGTGTGTGCAATTGAAGAACCTGAACCCAAGTGTGTGCTAAACAAGTGAAGGCCGTAGCCTTGGGTGTGTGCAAGAAGGAGAGGCCGAGAACTACACCAAGTTGTGTGTGTGCCAAGTGAAGAGGAAGAGCACACCTTGTGTATGTGCGCAAGAAGTGAAGAGAAGGCCATAGACAAAGAAGAACACACCTTGAGTGTGTGTGAAGTGAAGAGCCCGAGGCTTGTGACTGTGCAAAGAAAGGAAGAGGCCGAGGTTAGGCTTGTACCCATTTGAGTACATTCAAAATGAGTTGTGTATGTTGGCACAAGTGATGAAGACCAACTTTGAGAAGAAGAGGAGTACACACTTAAGTGTGTGAATGCAAAAGAACTGATTATTCTAAGTGATTGGTTTTTTGGTGAGCAAGACCAACGAGATCTTTTGAAGACTGTTGAAGCTACTTGATGTTTTGAACAACACCTTTGAAGAAGTGAAGTGGAGCCATGATGAAGATGCTGCTGTGGAGTTGGGGGGTTTAACCATCTTTTAATTGGGGGGTATAACCAATTACTGTGTAATCATCTTTTGGCATAGTGAAGAATCCGTGTTGGGGGGTGTAACCAACACGGCAAGGAGTAGGTCTTTGTACCGAACCTTGTAAATATCTGTGTTCTGTGCTCTCATTATTACTGCACCACTAAAAGAGTAGATCTAGGCTTTAACCAGCTGCAGAGGTTGAATTGATAATCCAAAGGGAACAATTCATAAAAAGAAAAAGTTATCACTGATTCACCCCCCCTCTCAGTGATCACAACCGATCCAGGCATTTCATTTATTAAGAAAAGGTCTAATTAAAACTCGATTTATAGTATAGAAAGCAGTACTTACAGCTTCAGCCCAGAAATTTCTAGCTATAGAATATTCACTCAACATGGTTCTAGTTATCTCTTGAAGAATTCTATTTCTTCTTTCAACTACACCATTCTGCTGAGGAGTTCTAGGTGCTGAGAAATTGTGATTAATACATTTTTTACTACAAAAAGTTTCAAAATCGGAATTTTGAAATTCTCCTCCATGATCACTATGAATAGTTTTCAATGGAAGGTTTTTCTCATTTTTAACTTGAGCTCTAAAACTTTTTAAATAAGAAAAAGCTTCAGATTTCATTGCTAGAATATAAACCCAAGTAAATCTAGTGTAATCATTAACTAGAACAAACACATATTATTTGCCTCCAATACTTCCAGTTTGTCTTGGACCAAAAAGATCCATGTGCACTAACTGTAATGCATTAGTTGTTGAGACTTCACCGATTGATTTAAAACTAGATTTATGTTGCTTGCCATATTCACAATGATCACAAACTTTAGAAGAATCAAATCTAAGCTCCGGTAGATCCTTAACTAGTTTCTTCTTATATAGTTTTCATAAGTTCCTAAGATCACAGTGACCTAGTCTTCTATGCCATAACGAGGAATGATCTTCCATTTCACTTATGAAAGGTAAATCTTGACTCCTGAGGTCTTCTAGGTTCAAAGTGTAAACATTCTCATGCCTATTGGTGGAGAGAATAAATTCTTTTGTGGAATTGTGAACTAAGAACTTATCATTCCTAAAATTCACAAGGTAACCTTCATCACATAACTGACTTATGCTAATGAGGTTGTGCTTAATACCCTTAACAAAAAGAACATTTGAAATAAAGGTTTTACCTAAAAGAACTTTATTACCAATACTAACAATCTCACCCTTAGCATTATCTTCGAAAGATACCTTTCCTCTTTTCTTTTTGATAATCTTTTCAAAATATCTTTTGTTACCAGTCATGTGCCGGGAACATCCACAATCCATGTACCATGTATTGTTGCTGGAACTCTCTTTATTTTCCTGAAATCAAGAAGAGAATTAGACTTTCAAAATCCAAACTTGCTTGGATCTGAGATTTCCAGACAACAAAATTTTAGGAACCCACATATTTTTTGAGAAATAATCTTTATGAAAACCTAAGGATTGGGTTTTGTTTAAGGAACAATTCATTTCCCAGAGACCACCACATTGACAATTAGTACAAAATGGGGCACTTTGAGGAACAAAATAATTATTACTAAAAATTGGTTTTTCATGGGTATAACCAAATCAGGATTTATTTCTTAAAGGTTGTATTTGGGAATACATTTTATCAAAATTTTCCTTACCGTGGGTAAAGTTTGATAAAAACTCCTTTAAGGAAAAAACTACAGACTTGAGTTTTATAACCAAGTTTTTGTCCTCAAAATCATTAGATTTAGAACTAGGGCTAGGCTCGAAAACATATTTATTAGAAATTAATTTTTCTAACTCTTTAGAAAGTTTGTTCTTTTCAGAACTTACTTCTCAATATTTTTTGAGATACTTTCAAAATCAGAATTTTTCATATCAAGATCTTTAGAAAGATATGATATCTCTTTTGTAAGAATAGAATTCCTAGAGTTTTCTTTATCATGTTTTTTATTCAGTTTAGAATTCTCAGTCTCATCAAGTTCAGCAAACCTAGAGACTTCTTCATAAGTAGGTAAAGTGTTTTCTTCATCAGAAAAAGATTCTTCATCAGAAGAGTTATAATACTTACTATCAATAGAATTTAAAGAAATATTGGCCAATGATTCAGCATTTTGTACCTAAGACATAAAACAATGATTATCAATAGGTAATATGTCTATAAGACCAAGATTCTTCTGTCCTGATGATTCGTAATCAGAAGATTCATCTGAAGAATCAACACCACTGGCACTCCAGGTATCACTAGCTTTCAGAACATTCTTAGCTTTGGCTTTATAATACTTCTTTATGTTCCTGTATGAATGCCTTTCTTTCCTTTCTTTCATTTTGAGCAAAGGGAAATCTGGTCTAATATGTCCAGCTCTATTACATTCATAACAAGTAACTTCTACATCTTTCTTATCTTTCTTGTCCTTTTTCATATACATGGATTGAAAATTTCTCTGGCCAGCTATCTTGTTCATCCTTCGAGCAAGATTTTCTAATTCATTTTCAGAGATTTCACTTTCACTAGAATCTGATTGAACAACTATCTTCTAAGACTTGGATCTGGTTACTCTCTCTGGAGTCTTAGCTTTCATATGATTTGATGTTTTTGTAAAAGCAACAGTACCATTTCCATTTTTCTTTTTGATGTCTTCAGCATCTCTCTTCATTCTAGTTTCATGTTGGAGAAGAGTTCCAAATAAATCATCAAGAGAAATTTGTGTGACCTTCCTTTTCTCATCTATAGCAGTTCTTTTGGATTCCCACTCATTAGGCATGATATCAATTATCTTATCCACAAGTGCTTCATCATCTAACCCTTTTTATCCCATAGACTGTAGCCTGTTCATGATAGTCATAAATATCTGTTTAACATTACATATTAGTTCTCCATAAGGAAAATTAAAGCCATGATATTCAGTTCTAAGCCTAGGTCTCCTAGTCTCAATCACCATAGAACTTCCAAAGTGTGCAACCTCTATCTTCTTCACGATACAATTAACTGCTTCACAAGATGAAATTTTGCTATATATATTTCTAGTCATTGAACAAAGTAGAGTATTGCGTACCTTATAATTGAGTTGATACTCTTGCTTTTCCTGGTTAGTAAAAGTTATAACTTCCTTATCAGGAATTTTATAATCTCCAGTAAGCATAACAAAGTTTTCCACTCCACTATTGATAACAAAAGACTTCATTCGATCTCTCTAGTACTCATAGTCATTACCATCAAAGATTGGTTGTCTTTTAGGATTTATATTATCAATAGAACCAACATTAATTCATGCCATACTTAAAAAACCTTTGGCACACAAACTTGTTAGTGGAAAAAGTTCGTAATAACAAAGTTTGGAATGATAAAGTTCGGAATGGGAAAGTTCGGAATGATAAAGTGAGAAAAAAAACTTATACGTGAGTAAAAGTATTTTAGATTCCTCCTCTGATACCAATTGTAGGATCGAAATAATGATGTAGATGTTCAATATACAAGAGGAGGGTGAATTGTATACTTTAAAAATTCCTTTGGAACTTTTAATGTTAGTTACGATTAACTATGTTTTTATTAAGCAATGGAAAGGGCTAAGTTTAACAAAGTTAAACAAAGAAAATTCAAAACACCTCTAACACAAAAAGAAAACATGGAATAAGGAATGAAGTTATAAACTTCAAGTCCTATGAACTTTCTCAAAACTAGAAAGAGATTCCGAAAGTAGGTTCTAGATGTATGGTTCCAGAGATTGAAACTTAACAAAAGATTACAATATGAGATTCTACCTTAAAGCGTATAGAATCTAAATGAAACTGAGTACAAGTAAGGAAGTATAAGAAAGTTATACTATCCTTATAATACAAAATGCAGCGGAATCAAACAAGTAGTAAAACTACAAGTAACAAGATATAAGTCTTTTAACCCAAAGAGAAGGGTATCCAACAACCTTGGATAAAGGCCCCTTGATTTATACTTTCAAGCAAGTCTGTCTTACCCACACTAGGGTAAGCCCTTGATACGAAGATCGGAGTCTCTGTCTTGCTATCCCCGCAAGACCTCAACTTCAAGGTAGTTGGCAACCCCTGTCTTCCTCAGCAAGGAAGCCCTCAACTTCAAGGTGTTGGAAACCTCTGTCTTCCTATCCCTGGATGTCCTCGAATGTAATAACCAACATTCAGAGTCGCACTATGATTTGAGAGTTAATATGAGCCTCTCTCTCTAGAAATCACTTCAACAGCATGTATGCATAATGTTGAAGAAGTTATTCATCAGTCAGCAGTACATCTCCTCGAGTTCTTTTAAATGAGCTCCTATTTATAGGCAAGGCCGACCTCCTTTCTAATGGTCATATTTTCCTAAAAAATCGGAGGGACCCGTACACGTGTAACTTAACCAACGGTTAGTTTATAACAGAATAGACGACATCATTTTATAACAAATCATGTGTAAGATAATGTACGACATCGTTTTAATTTTTAACTAAAAATATTCGGAGTGAAGATTCAGAGTGAATGTTTGGAGTGTAAAAAATATTAAAGAGTAAAAAAATTATAAAAGCGTAAGAAAAATGAAAGATCGGAGTCTAACCAAAAATAATTTTCAGAGTCTAAATAAATTCGTAGTGTATAAAACAAAAGATGATCAGATTCTATTTAATAGGTGAATTTGGAATGATAATTCGGAATGAGAATTCAAAATGAGAATTCGTCATCAGAATTCGTAGTTATAATTCATCATCAAAATTCGTAATGAGAATTCGTCATCAGAATTCGTAATGAGAATTCATCATCAGATTTTGTAATGAGAATTCGTCTATAGAATTCGTAATGAGAATCCCTCATCAGAATTTGTAATGATAATTCGTCATTATAATTCATAATGAGAATTCGATGTCAAACTTCATAAGGATTCGTATCCTGAATCTGGAGTAGAACTTAATTAGAGTTTGTATCCGGAATTCAGAATGAATCTTTATCACAGTTCTCATTTGGAATTCGGAGTGAAACTTTATTACAGTTCTTATCTAGAATTCGGATCCTAAAACAGAATACTTCATATCAATGTTTCAAAAAATTCCGAGAATATAGAAATGAATTAGAATCTTATACTTAAGAAAAATATGGATGAAAATATGATAAGGATAGTTTTTCTTACAAAAGCAATTTTCCTTATAAAATAAATTTTCCTTATAAAAGCGATTTTCCTTATAAAAGCGATTTTCTTAAAGATAAGGTGTTTGTGATTTTCAAAACAAGAAGGAATGGAAAAGTCATAAGGAAAACCTTATTTACTCAACATCCATGTTATGATTATCATGCTTTATCATGCCTTTATGTTCATGTTTCTTTTATGCTCTATTGATATGCCTATTTTTTAAGATGTATTGTACTCCTCATGTTATTTCATGTGTACTCCCTTACTGGGCTTTATAGCTCACTGTTTTCTTATGCATGTCCTCAGGTTATCCCATGCAATGCTAGGTATGAGGGAATGTATTGGTCATGTAAAGGATGTTTTCAATAAAGATGTTGTATTTCATGTTTTAAGTTTTTATGTAATGATCCTAAGACCCAAAGACACTAAACCTCTCAATCTTCATTGTTGTATCAAGTGACGTTTTATGTAATGGTTCATGTTTATGTTGTAATAAAAAGCACGATTGTTATAGTTGGTATCAGAGGATAGATTTAGTTATTTTTGGGATTAGGAAACCCAAGTAAAGCCTTAGATACAAGTCTAAGTATAATAAAAACATCCCTAAGATTTGGTAAATACTAAGTAAGTGGTTTATCAAACAGATACATCCCTATATGGATACGAGCAGGTAGAGGTGTCTCTGGCATTATAACACCCCATGATTTCATAGTGTGTTATTTCTTTAAAATAATACAATAACTTGCACTACACGCAACACCGAGTTCAAGCACACCATGACTTACCAAACAAGCCATTCAAAAGAGTTTATGAATAGTATTACCTAAATTTTAAACATTATATAATCCTTATAATTTTAGAATCTATATTATGAGTTTCTTAGACATAATAAAAGAACAGATTCATTTTCAGTATTGCACTTTTATCAAAATTTAATAGTGAAAACTTTTTAAATACAATATTTTAAACTTTTTGACTAAATGGGGACATCAAAAAAATTTAAAATTAAACATCCCAAGCTTCCACGGTACGCTTTCATTGAATAATACAGTAGCGTGTGTTTTACGCAACCTTGAGTTTTAACACACACCACAACCAATCAAACTAGCCGTTATGAATAGTAATAACTAATTTTCGAAATTATATATATTTTATATTTTAAAATGGACTTCATTTCTGGATTTGTAATATCAAATTTAGCCTAAGGTGAAATTTTGGTACTTTTTGGATAACTTTCATATTTTGATGAATAGTGAAAATTAATAAATTTTAATTAAAAACAACTTTTTTAATCAAAATAATTAATAGTGATAAATTATAAATTTGAGTGGTTTTAATGTATATTTAGAATATATTTTTACCATTTAATATAATGTTGGTCATTGGACATAATTTTACAATTAAACCGAACATAAACAAGTGTCAATCTTTTGATAGTTATTATCTCTTAAAAACACGCTTTTTGTTTTGACAGCGGGAATTAATTTTAAATTAATTTCTGCAACTTCTGTGTTTTTAATTTATGAAAATGGATTCCATATTTGGAATCAGGATTTTCAAATTGTGTAAATAGGTAACTTTTATTTTTAGACATTTTGAATAATTACTGCGGTAAAAATTTTATTTACCATGGTTAAGGGTAAATCCGGTAAATAAGGGTTAAAAAAATATTATAATAATACTAAATTACCCTAAAACGTGTCTTAACCCTATTGGTTGATACATGGTCGACCATGGGCATCTTTGGGTCGATTTTGGGACCCCATGGATCCACTTGTAAGTGATAATGACACTTTATTTTAATTATGTTAAAATGAATTCAAAAATGACACAAGCATATATCTTTTAGAAAAACAATTGTTACATAGGTTTATATATGT
The DNA here is from genome assembly GCA_963277665.1 of Viscum album. Classification (NCBI taxonomy): domain Eukaryota; kingdom Viridiplantae; phylum Streptophyta; class Magnoliopsida; order Santalales; family Viscaceae; genus Viscum; species Viscum album. Next base: position 633,326,436 of record OY728121.1, read on the forward strand.
TGGATTTTAGATTATACATATTCATTAGAAAGATAAAAAGATTTCCTACATAATTATATTTTATTTATAATTTTTAAACATTAAATAATATATTTTATTTATGACACAATGATGATGCAGTAATTACTATAATAGTGAAAAATATAAATAATTGATATTATAAATACCCAAATAAATATAATATGAATCTTTTAATGAATTAAACTAATTTTTTAGGATAATATGATATATTAGTATTGATGTAATTGACTTTTTTCGAAGTAATCAATCTGTTATGAGTTTCACAAAAATCAACTATTGAATAGTGTCAAAATTGACATAAAAGAGTTCTTAAAACAAATATTATATTATTAATTGATATTAAATTCATAAAAATCTAAGGTTAGGCCAAGAGACTTATATCCTGATAGATTCTTAATTAATGGACCACTTGGGGGTCTCTTGGATTTATATTAAGTTTATTAACCATATTATATAAAAATACAAAGAGACATTGTAAAAGTGAAACTAATTAACTTAGAGTTAATACATAAATATAAGGTTAATATAAGTACCCAAACCTGTATAAACTCTATTGGTTGAGTGGTTTTAGACCTATCCCCACTTTAACCTTTTAATAATCAAATTTTGAGCCATTAGAAACCGAATATGAATTTATTATAAATTAATATTTCTAGCTTTTCCAAAGGTGCCCCTCACCCCTCTTATAAAAGGGCACTCCTCCTTCTCATTTTTCTTCACACCTTCAAAGACTTTTGGTTCGGCCAAAATCTGCCCAAATACTCTACCAACATCCCTCACTACAACCTAGAGGCCTTAGTTTGATCAGAAAGCCAACCTAAGGAGCCCTTTTGATCAAATCAAAAGGAAGAACCCGAAGAAGAGGTAATGTTTTCACCACCCCTTTTCAAGTTCGTTTCTTCTTCCACTTCTTCTTTATTTGTTCTTACCATTCTAAAATAATAACTCCAGTATCTCACATATACTGTGATGTTATTATAAATATGGTACAACCATATTCATTATTCTATCCACCCTTTGAATAACATGTCACCATACGTGCGTACGTATGGCTTACCGTCTCCACGTCGTGGTGTAATTGTTATTCAATATATTATTATTTGGATGGGTATAATAATGATGTGTAACTAATGTAAATAATAAATATAACATGTTAATGATTCTTTATATATGATATAACATCCATTTATATATTATTTTAATATCAAAAGAATGATATTGTCGCTCGTGCGTACGTACGGACTACCGTCTCCACGAACGCGATGAGATTCATTCTCAATCATATCTATTCAAGTATAATTATCATTTACTGATTTAAAAATGATGTTTAAGGACATGATATCATTCTGGATATGAATAATATACAACCTATCCATTACAAAAATGGCTTACGTAATAAAACATATAAAATAAAACGAGTAAGTTAACACCCGAAACAACGATAATACTAAGACATTATTAACAAAGCAAAGTTAAAAGATCATATATGATATGATATTAATATATATGATTATTTTATAATTTAATAACAATTATTTAAATATTATACATGAGGTTAACCTACCCCAACCAAGTAAAAGTACAAGGTAAGGGATTTTTTTATCTCACATTCAATTCCGTGAGATTTCCATTATTCGCCACTAAATTATTGAAAGTGGTGTATTGTGTACTGGAATTTGATATATATTATCATGATTATCTTTATATTCATGTTATTCTTTAAATAATTTGGTGGTTATTAACTTTTGTCCATACTACTCAGTTGATTAACGTGGTAAGGGGTTTTCATCTCACTCCTTATTCCTGTGAGATTCATGTCATATTGCCACCATTAACTTTTGTGTGGTGTATGTACTGCCCATAATTATATTCTTTGTGTAATACACTCTAATTTATGTGTATTTACATATTCATTGTATGATACCTCTTTCATGGGTTGTATTCTTCATAAGTTACCAAATTGGTAAGGGTTATTTCACAATCTCTTCATTATCCGAGGCTGTTTATACGTAATAATCTACTGGGATATCTTTATCATCCACATCCATGTTTCTTAAAAATGTATTTCAAAACATTTTTGACTATTTACAAGAATATGGGTTAAAGTCATTTATACCCTTGTTTGACTTTTTATAAGAGGTTTATAAAGTAATATTTCCGTCGTTTTCCAAACAAGGTGCTTTTTAACCTTTTTGACAAAATTAAGGTAAGAATGTTTTTTTTAAACTTATACGGTGGGTGCGGCTATTTTCTGCCATTATAAAATCGTCGAAGCTTCCCTTACAAGCTTATAATAATATTTTCAAATTGAATGTATTATTTTATAATTATGTTACTTTTAAAAAGATTTAAAAAAAAGGGATATTTCTCTAAAATATTTTTGATTTCATCTATGTCAACATCCTTTGATGGATTTTAAGCTTATTTGAAGTTGATTTATTATGATACAAAAAATCCCTATTTATTGAAGGTTTTGTGATATTTTTTACTATGGATAAGTTATTCTTATGTCACTCATGGTTTTTGTTTAAAGTATTGACATTTTATAAGTTATTTTTAATCCAAATGTTTATGTTATATTTTAATCTTTCATTCAGATGAATGTGTAAGACAAGTATGTTCCGGGTTGGGGACTAGTAAAAGTAAGCCCTCCGGTTTGGTATCCAGTTATTAGAGGAACTCCGGTTTGGTCTCCGGTTATTAGAGGAACTCCGGGTTGGTGTCTGGTTATTAGAGTCACTCCGGGTTGGTGTCCGGTTGTTAGAGGCACTCCGGGTTGGGTTCCGGTTACAGTTAGCCCCAAGGACTTGGGACGAGGCCTTGAAAAGAAATTAAAGTTTAGCATTATGCATTCCATCATTATGAAAGTGGTTATTTTTTTTGCATGTGATTATTCGATTAGTAGAATATACATGTGAATAAGTAAATGGTATTATTTCATTTTACTTTTGCCATACTATGTTGAAGTTCAAGTTTAAAAGGCTTTTGTTTTAGTAATGCATTGCCTTAAATGTTTATGCTTATTTTGAATGTTCCGCTATATTGTTATCCTTACTGGGCATTTGAGCTCACCCCTTTTCTATGTTTTATTTTCCCCAGGACGTGGAGAAGTAAGTTATGAATGACCTGTAGGGATATTATGAGGGGATAATAGTGTGGACTGTGGAGACATTAAGTGGCTGTAGTAGTTTTTCATTTTATGATGTAATGTAAAACTTATGAATATATCTAGTGTTTCCAAGGCTACTAAACCAATCAGCCTTTCGAGATTTGATCTTTCTTGTGATCATGCCAATGTTACGAAGTAATGCACGGACTCTGGGTAGCTGGGGTCGGGGCGTTACAGTTGGTATCAGAGGAAGTTTAGTACAAACCTTGGAAGCTAGATTTAGATAAACTCTGATTAGACCACGTAGACCTAAGATGAACTTTGAGGATTAGTATAGAAGAACTTCCTAGAATTTTGGTATTGTAGATATTTTGTGAGTTTTCCGAGAAATACATCCCTGTCTGGATACGAGCAGGTAGAGGTGGTTCTGGCACAGATGTACCTAGGGGTAAAACCCGAAAACACCGCTTTGAGCTAGACTCGAACGGGAACTGGTGCACGACAACGGGCCTTGCTGCACTCTTGGTTACGACACTCCCGGGGGATATTCTTAGGATAATTCTCATTTTCATTACAAACCATTATGATGGGTTTATGAGTATATACATCCTCAAAGGAGTCATTTTTATGATTATGGATTATATCCATAAACTATTTAATTTATGTTATGTGTTTTAAAAGTTTGGGATTAGGTATTGTTATTCATAAACTAATCTAGTGTATGAAAATGTTTAGAAATGGCGCCTAGTAGAAGGAATGAGAACTCCAGCAATGCACATGATAAAAAGAGAAAGAATGATCATATATTTTATGGTCTTATGCCAGAATTTACAAGAGAAATAGTCTCGCTTGTATTATCATCATATGAAAAAATAATATCATGTGTTGATAAGATAAGTAAAGAGTTTACTGAGTCCTACGGCTTTGAAGGGAAGCAAGAGAAGAAAAGGGTGGAAGAGAGAAAGATGGGTAAAGGGAATAGGAAAAAGAAGAATTTTCCCATATGTGGTAACTGTGGAAAGAAACACCCTGGAACTTGCCTGAAAGGAATGAGAGTTTGTTATAAGTGTGGAGGAAAAGGGCACAAAGTACGTGACTGCAAGGGTAAGAAAATGGTTTTAAATGTACAATTCTTCATTTGCAAGGAGTTTGGACACTACACGAACCTATGTCCCAGTCATCAGACTATGCCGCAAATGATGTTATTGGATAATAATCAAGTTATGATACTACCACAGATGAAGAGGAATGATTAGAGTTCTTATGTTGATTATGTCAATTGAGTGTTGTATCAACAATGTACTTGTTATAATAATTATGGAGTATATAAGGATTGTACTGCAGTACTGTTTCATTAAGGACTTGAGATTGTGTGTAACAAAGAAAAGTGACTCAATAGCAGGATAAATTTTTGGAAAATATATGGTTGAGAGAATGATAAATCATAATATAGTTCTGATACTGAGGTAGTGATTTTGGAATAATATGTGATTGTTTTGGATAAATTATATTGGATATTCTTGACTACCTTGGAACTGATTAATGATTTGTATATTCCATTATTGTTGGGGTTTAAAACATTTTTGGATTGATGACGTATATCCAGCATTCTATATGGAATAAGGGAGCATGAATGTAATCAATAAGGAATATGGTAATTCAGGATGATTCAGTGTATTAAAAGAATACATGATGAAGGTATTAATATACTTTTACGTGGTAAAAAGGATCTACATTATGTTTAACTTCCTTATAAATGTTGGACTGTGAGATTGGTTAGAAATATTTTGGATAAATTCTAGTTTGAGATTATTTTTGGATTTCCATAAAAGGTCATCCCTGAGGTCGGGCGGCATCCCGTCGCGTCCGGCAAGGCCGCGAGACTTGAACCCGCAACCGAAGGGCGACAAGGGTGTATCACCTACCACTGGCCCAAGAGATGTCCTGGATTAAATAATGTATTTTTTTTAAAATATCTGGTAGATTAATTATAAATTCGTTTATTTTGGAACCCTATACGAATAGTGTAAATAGAATTTTTTTACATTCTATTATCTTTTAGAGTGAAAGATGAGTTTGTGGTAGAAATTTATTAATGGAAAAAACTATAATTATAACATAAGTATATCTCCTTATGATCTTATCCAATCTCATAAATAAATTCATCAACATTAAGAAAAGGAACTTAGAACAAAAATGTTGTCCTAGATGGTACCTTAAATCACCACTAATTTATGGCTTTGGGATTGTTGGCCTTTTCATAGCCATGTTCTCTACCACTCTCCATCAGATAATTGATGGTTAGATTTCTCTTCCATATCCATATTTTCCTACATGGAACCCTAGTATGTGTTATTTTCGGTAATCTTCATACTTTCCACTCTTTATTTTAAATAGAGGCCTCATTAATTCATTTTTTGATGTGGGATTTCAACTAAGATATTTTGAAACGTCGAAAATGTGTTATCCTAATACCCTATATTTTGTTGAACCGATGGTATTTCAAATCATCATAGATTGATGAGTTTAAGGACCTCAATTTTATACTTTTTTGTGATTGATGACCTCAATCACTACCTATAAATATTTATGTTTTTCCTCCAATTATATGTCTCTAATTGCCACCAATGTTCTCCTAATCGAGATCATAATTTGGTGGTGACCCTTTCATTTCTCATTTCTTCATATTAAGACTAAATTTTAGTAACCCAATTTCCGATGTGGGTTTTCCCACAAAGATATTTTTTATTTTCAACCTTTTATTTTCGAAGAACAATTTCAAATTGCGAGGACGCAATTTATTGAAGGAGGGGAGAATGTAACACCCCAAGATTTCATAGTGTGTTATTTCATTAAAATAATACAATAACTTGCACTACACGCAACACCGAGTTCAAGCACACCATGACTTACCAAACAAGCCATTCAAAAGAGGTTATGAATAGTATTAACTAAATTTTAAACTTTATATAATCCTTATAATTTTAGAATCCATATTATGAGTTTCTTAGACATAATACAAGAACAAATTCATTTTCAGTATTGCAATTTTATCAACTTTTAATAGTGAAACCTTTTTAAATACAATATTTTAAACTTTTTGACTAAATGGGGACATCAAAAAAATTTAAAATGAAACATCCCAAGCTTCCACGGTACGCTTTCTTTGAATAATACAGTAGCGTGTGTTGTACGCAACCTTGAGTTTTAACACACACCACAACCAATCAAACTAGCCGTTATGAATAGTAATACCTACTTTTAGAAATTATATATATTTTATATTTTAAAATTGACTTCATTTATGGATTTGGAATATCGAATTTAGCCTGAGGTGAAATTTTGGTACTTTTTGGATAACTTTCATATTTTGATGAATAGTGAAAATTACTAAATTTTAATTAAAAACAACTTTTATAATCAAAATAATTAATAGTTATAAATTATGAATTTGAGTGGTTTTAAAGTATATTTAGAATATATTTTTACCATTTAATATAATGTTGGTCATAAGACATAATTTTACAATTAAACCGAACATAAACAAGTGTCAATCTTTTGATAGTTATTATCTCTTAAAAACATGGTTTTTGTTTTGACAGCAGGAATTAATTTTAAATTAATTTCTGCCACTTCTGTGTTTTGAATTTAGGAAAATGGATTCCATATTTGGAATCAGGATGTTCAAATTGTGTAAATAGTTAACTTTTATTTTTAGACATTTTGAATAATTACTGCGGTAAAAATTTTATTTACCATGGTTAAGGGTAAATCCGGTAAATAAGGGTTAAAAAATAATATTATAAGAATACTAAATTACCCTAAAACGTGTCTTAACCCTATTGGTTAATACATGGTCGACCATGGGCATCTTTGGGTCGATTTTCGGACCCCATGGATCCACTTGTAAGTGATAATGACACTTTATTTTAATTAAGTTAAAATGAATACAAAAATGACACAAGCATATATCTTTTAGAAAAACAATTGTTACATAGGGTTATATATGTTGGATTTTAGATTATAAATATTAATTAGAAAGATAAAAATATTTCCTACATAATGATATTTTATTTATAATTTTTAGACTTTAAATAATATATTTTATTTATGACACAATGATGATGCAGTAATTACAATAATAGTGAAAAATTAAAATAATTGATATTATAAATACCCAAATAAATATAATATGAAACTTTTAATGAATTAAACTAATTTTCAAGGATACTATTATATATTAGGATTTATTTAATTGACTTTGTTCGAAGTAATCAATCTGTTATGAGTTTCAAAAAAATCAACTATTGAATAGTGTCAAAATTGACATAAAAGAGTTCTTAAAACAAATATTATATTATTAATTGATATTAAATTTCTAAAAATCTAAGGTTCGGCCAAGAAACTTATATCATGATAGGTTCATCATTAATGGACCACTTGGGGGTCTCTTGGATGTATATAATAAGTTTATTAACCATATTATATAAAAATACAAAGAGACATTGTAAAAGTGAAACTAATTAACTTAGAGTTAATACTTAATGATATGGTTAATATAAGTACCCAAACCTGTCTAAATTCTATTGGTTGAGTGGTTTTCGACCTATACACACCTTAACCTTTTAATAATCAACTTTGGAGCCATTAGAAAGCGAATATAAATTTATTATAAATTAATATTTCTAGCTTTTCCAATGGTGCCCCTCACCCCTCTTATAAAAGGGCACTCCTCCTTCTCATTTCTTCACACATTCAAAGTCTTTTGGTTAGGAAAAACTCTTCCCAAATACTCTCCCAACATCCCTCACTACAACCTAGAGGCCTTAGTGTGATCATAAAGCCAACCTAAGGAGCCCTTTTGATCAAATCAAAAGGAAGAACCCGAAGAAGAGGTAATGTTTTCACCACCCCTTTTCAAGTTCCTTTCTTCTTCCACTTCTTCTTTCTTTGTTCTTACCATTCTAAAATAATAACTCCAGTATCTCACATATACTGTGATGTTATTATAAATATGGTACAACTATATTCAGTATTCTATCCACCCTTTGAATAACATGTCACCATACGTGCGTACGTATGGCTAACCGTCTCTACGTCGTGGTGTAATTGTTATTCAATATATTATTATTTGGATGGGTATAATAATGATGTGTAACTCATGTAAATAATAAATATAACATGTTAATGATTCTGTATATATGATATACCATCCATTTATATATTATTTTAGTATCAAAAGAATGATATTGTCGCTCGTGCGTACGTACGGACTACCGTCTCCACGAACGCGATGAGATCCATTCTCCATCATATCCATTCAAGTATAATTATCATTTTCTGATTTAAAAATGATGTTTAAGGACTTGATATCATTCTGGATATGAATAATATACAACCTATCCATTACAAACATGGCTTACGTAATAAAACATATAAAATAAAACGAGTAAGTTAACACCCGAAACAACGATAATACTAAGACATTATTAACAAAGCAAAGTTAAAAGATCATATATGATATGATATTAATATATATGATTCTTGTATAATTTAATAACAATAATTTCAATATTATACAGGAGGTTAACCTACCCCAACCAAGTAAAAGTACAAGGTAAGGGATTTTCTTATCTCACATTCAATTCCGTGAGATTTCCATTATTCGCCACTAAATTATTGAAAGTGGTGTATTGTGTACTGGAATTTGATATATATTATCATGATTATCTTTATATTCATGTTATTCTTTAAATAATTTGGTGGTTATTAACTTTTGTCCATACGACTCATTTGATTAACGTGGTAAGGGGTTTTCATCTAACTCCTTATTCCCGTGAGATTCATGCCATATTGCCACCATTATCTTTTGTGTGGTGTATGTACTGCCCATAATTATATTCTTTGTGTAATACACTCTAATTTATGTGTATTTACATATTCATTGTATGATACCTCTTTCATGGGTTGTATGTTTCATAAGTTACCAAATTGATAAGGGTTATTTCACAATCTCTTCATTATCCGAGGCTGTTTATACGTAATAATCTACTGGGATATCTTTATCATCCACATCCATGTTTCTTAAAAATGTATTTCAAAACATTTTTGACTATTTACAAGAATATGGGATAAAGTCATTTATACCCTTGTTTGACTTTTTATAAGAGGCTTATAAAGTAATCTTTCCGTCGTTTTCCAAACAAGGTGCTTTTTAACCTTTTCGACAAAATTAAGGTAAGAATGTTTTTTTTAAACTTATACGGCGGGTGCAGCTATTTTCCGCCATTATAAAATCGTCGAAGCTTCCCTTACATTATTATAAGAATATTTTCAAATTGAATGTATTATTTTATAATTATGTTACTTTTAAAAAGATTTAAAAAAAAGAGATATTTCTCTAAAATAGTTTTGATTTCATCTATGTCAACATCCTTTGATGGATTTTAAGCTTATTTGAAGTTGATTTATTATGATACAAAAAATCCATATTTTATTGAAGGTTTTGTGATATTTTTTTACTATGGATAAGTTATTCTTATGTCACTCATGGTTTTTGTTTAAAGTATTGACATTTTATATGTTATTTTTAATCCAAATGTTTATGTTATATTTCAATCTTTCATTCAGATGAATGTGTAAGACATGTATGTTCCGGGTTGGGGACCGGTAAAAGTAAGCCCTCCGGTTTGGTCTCCGGTTATTAGAGGAACTCCGGTTTGGTCTCCGGTTATTAGAGGAACTCCGGGTTGGTGTCCAGTTATTAGAGGCACTCCGGGTTGGTGTCCGGTTGTTAGAGGCACTCCGGGTTGGGTTCCGGTTACAGTTAGCCACAAGGTCTTGGGACGAGGCCTTGAAAAGAAATTAAAGTTTAGCATTATGCATTCCATCATTATGAAAGTGGTTATTGATTTTTCATGTGATTATTCGATTAGTAGAATATCCTTGTGAATAAGTAAATGGAATTATTTCATTTTACTTTTGCCATACTATGTTGAAGTTCAAGTTTAAAAGGCTTTGGTTTTAGTAATGCATTGCCTTAAATGTTTATGCTTATTTTGAATGTTCTGATATATTGTTATCCTTACTGGGCATTTGAGCTTACCCCTTTTCTATGTTTTATTTTCCCCAGGACGCGGAGAAGTAAGTTATGAATGACCTGTAGGGATATTATGAGGGGATAATAGTGTGGACTGTGGAGACATTATGTTGTTGTAGTAGTTTTTCATTTTATGATGTAATGTAAAACATATGAATATATCTAGTGTTTCAAAGGCTACTAAACCAATCGGTCTTTCAAGATTTGATCTTTCTTGTGATCATGCCAATGTTACGAAGTAATGCACCGACTCTGGGTAGCTGGGGTCGGGGCATTACAGGCACAGATGTATCCTTGGGGTAAAACCCGAAAACACCTCCTTGAGCTAGACTCGAACGGGAACTGGTGCATGACAACGGGCCTTGTTGCACTCTTGGTTACGACACTCCCAGGGGATATGTTTTGATAAATTCACAATCTTAGTATGAACCCTTATTAAGGGAAAAATTCCCCTAAGAATATATGATAGAAAGTAGATCATGAAAAGCCTATATTAAAGCCTATAGACTCATGAGTTATGGAATTAATGTTTATTTATAAGTCATCAAATTTTTTCTTTGGATTACCCTTTTATGTGTTACCCCTAACTTTTCTTTTATTCCAGCCAATGGCCGGTAATAGGAGGACTCGGTCTAACAACCTTTGTGAAGATCAGTGTGATGATTGTACTAATGAGATTCCCAATCCAATGGGAGCGGGAATCGCAAACTTTGTCATGCATCTCTCTCTGATAACTCAATTTTTGAATAGAAATAGGGGTCAAGAGGAACGTTCACCCCCCGTAAAAAAGAACAAGTTGCTATCGAGAGCTTCATGAGACAAAGGCCTCCTACTTTTAGTGGATCATCTGATCCCATGATCATTGAACAATGGATCAACTCCATTGAAAATATCTTCTCCATCCTTCAATGTTCTGAAAAAGATAAGGTTCTCTTTGGAGGCTTATCGTATGGAGGTTTAAGCTGATCAATGGTGGATGTTGATCAAAAATACGAAGCCTGAGGAGGAGATCAAGGCTTTGGAATGGAAGGAATTCTGGAAGATGTTTTTCGATAAAAATTTTCCGCACACCCTCCGGCTTAAGATAGAAATGGACTTCCTTTCCCTCAAGCAAAAATATGAAGAATATGTGGGAGAGTATGAGGAAAACTTCACAAGGCTTGCACGATATGCTTCCGGCTTCTCCGTTACCCCCGAATGTAAGGTTGACCACTTCTTTGGTGGGACTGAAGCCTAGCATGCAGAAAGCATTAGCGATCTGTGACTTCGACAGCTATGAGGAAATTGTATGATGTGCCCTCAAGGTCAAAATGGAGATCGGAGAATCACATGGGTATCATGGGGACATGAATCATAAGGTAGACTTCAATGCTGGTGGTCCGATGGATAAATCCAACGGCGCTAAGAAGTTCCAGCACCCCACTTTCCAAAAGTGTGGGAAGAAGCACCCTAGAAATTTCTTTAAGGGGACAAGAAAATGCTTCATGTGTGGAAGAGAAGGGCACCTAGCTATTAACTGTCGGAAAGAAGGACCCGCCGCTGCGACAGAGGAGAGGAACGCACCGTTCGAACCTCAACGCATTGTTCAATGCTATAAATTCAAAGAACCTGGTCATATTTCAAATCAGTGCCCTAATCCAAGGGTTATAGGAGGCAACCAACAACCTTCAAGATAGCAAGGAAGATATTTTTCCATCACTTTTTGTGAAGTGAACCCCGAAAATCATGTGGTGACAGGTACACTAGTTATTCATTCAAGAATAGCGAACGTACTTTTTGATTCAGGTTCTAAACATTCTTTTATATCTCGAAAGTTTAGTAGAACAATCCCTGCACCACCACAAATCATGGAAGTAAAGATGTTGGTGAGTACGGAAAATGGGGCAATCATTGCATCCCATGAATATAAGTCCTCCCCTATTATAATCTGTGGATTGAATTTCCCAGCGAACCTCATCATACTCCCTTTGGTGGAATTTGATGCAAGTTTTTGCATGGATTGGCTTTCCTTATATAGAGCCAACATAAATTTTCGGGAGAGGGAAATCACACTCCATATGGAGAATCGACCCCCGATTATTTACAAGTTTCCAGAAAAAGATGAATCTACTTTAGCTCCATCAACTCAAGCATGGATATTACTGCCCTATGAGCACGCATATCTGTCTCAGATGATTGAGTCCAAAGAAGAAACCATCCATGAAGAAATGCCTATTGTGAGGGAATTAGCAGAAGTGTTTCCCGAGGAACATCCTGGTCTTCCTCCAAGAAGAGATGATGAGTTTTCAATTGAACTTATACCTGGGGCGCTACCAATATCCAAGACTCCATATATAATGGCTGTTGTTGAGCTTGAAGAGATGAAAAACAACTATAGGAGAATCTGGATAAAGGGTTTATACGCCCAACTGCTTCACCATGGGGTGCACCAGTCCTCTTCGTCAAGAAGAAGGATGGGTCAATGCGGCTTTGCATCGATTATCGAGAACTTAACAAAATCACGATAAAGAACAAGTATCCTCTCCCAAGAATCGATGACTTGTCTGATCAGCTACATGGAGCACAATACTTCTCCATGGAGGATTTGCGGTCGGGATATTATCAAGTAAGGGTGAAGAAGGAAGATATCCCCAAGACTGCTTTTCGTACAAGATACGAGCACTATGAATTCATAGTAATGCCTTTTAGAATCACCAATTCTCCAGAAATATTCATTGAATTGATGAATAAAGTCTTTATAGATTACCTTGAAAATTTTTTGGTAGTCTTTATAGATGATATTCTAATATACTCCAAAAACAAGGAAGACCATGAGGAGAATTTAAGAACTGTACTGGAGACTTTTCACAAGGAGAAGCTCTATGGAAAGTACAACAAATGTGAGTTCTAGTTGAAGGAGGTATCATTATTGGGCCATATCATCACAAGCAATGGGATATCTGTGGATCCCTCCAAAACAGATGCAATTGAGGGATGTCTGAGGCCATCATCGATAACTAATATCCATAGCTTCTTGGGGTTAGCTTGATATTATTGACGATTTGTGAGAAATTTCTCACGATTTTCCAACCCTCTTACCAAGATAACTCGAAAGGGAGTAAAGTTTTCTTGGAGTGATGAATGCGAAGAAACTTTCAAGGAGTTGAAAAGGAGGCTTATCACTGCACTCGTGCTCACTTTACCCACAAGTGGGGAGATTTTTGTGGTATTCATTTATGCTTCGAAGCAGGGCTTATGATGTGTGCTGATGCAGAATGATAAAGTGATATCCTATGCCTCAAGGCAGTTGAAAATCCATGAGCGAAACTATCCAACGCATGATCTAGAGTTGGCGGCTGTGATCTTTGCCTTGAAAATATGGCGGCATTATCTCTATTGAGTGAAATGTGAGAAATATAATGACCACACGAGTCTTAAATATATATTCACACAGAAAGAGATTAATATGCGCCAGAGAATATGGATAGAGCTCATCAAGGATTATGACTGTTCAATACATTACCACCCTGGAAAAGCGAACAAGGTGGCGGATTCCCTATGTAGAAATGATCCAGCGATTCTATCAATGATGATAATTGAGAAGGATCCAATATTCATAGACATGATGAAGATGGATGTGGGAATCATAAAGAAGGGAACATCATCAATCCTTTCACAAATTATTTCTCAACCATCTCTTTTGGGAAGGTTAAAGGATGCTCAAAAGGATGATGTGGGAATTCAAGAAAAAGTGGAAGCTATAAAAAAGGGTAAATCCTCGGAGATTAATGTTAATGAAGAAGGAATTGTGCGGTTTGGGAAAAGACTATGTGTTCCATCAAGTCTGGAGCTGAAGAAGGATCTTTTGGATGATGCACATAGTTCAAATTTCTCTATTCACCCAGGGAGCACAAAGATGTATCGAGATCTACGAGAAAACTTTTGGTGGGATAATATGAAGAAGGAGATCGCCAAATATACATAAATGTTCCTGGTGTGTCAGCAAGTTACGGCAGAGAGGTAGATGTCTAAGGGATGATGAAACCATTGCCCATACCAGAATGGAAATGGGAAAACATCACCATGGACTTTGTCACCGGACTTCCAAGGACATCCAAAGGCAACAATGCAATCTGTGTTGTTGTGGATCGTCTTACAAACACTGCACACATCATTTATATTCGAGAGGATTTCTCTTTGGATCAACTGCCACAGATATATATCAGGGAAGTGGTAAGGTTGCATGGAGTACCACTATCTATTTTGTCTGACCGAGATCCCAGATTCACCTCTATGTTTTGGAAGAGTCTTAAACATGCACTGAATACTAAACTGAACATCAGTACAGCCTATCATCCTCCAACTGATGGCCAATCCGAGCGGACTATCCAAACACTTGAGGATATGTTGAGATCGTACTCAATGGACTTTAAAGGAGGATGGGATCAACATCTTCCTCTGGCTGAGTTCTCTTATAATAACAGTTTCCACTCGAGCATCCAAATGGCACCATATGATTCCCTGTATGGGAAGAGGTACAGAACACCGGCATGTTGGGATGTGGTCGGTGAACGTAAGCTGCATGGACCAGAAATGGTCGAAGAAATGGTGGAGAAGGTGAAAACCATTCAGCAGCATATCAAGGCAACCCAGAGTCGACAGAACAGTTATGCAGATAATAATCGACGAGACCTTGAATTTAAAGTTGTAGACATGGTATTTTTATGCATATCTCTGTGGAAGAAGGTCATGATGTTCGGAAAGAAAGGGAAGTTAAGTCCAAGGTATATTGGCCCCTTCGATAATCTTGATCGTCTTGGGGTTGTGGCCTATCGACTAGCACTTCCACCTACAATGGCCAAGGTGCATGACGTCTTTCATGTATCCCTCTTAAGGAAGTACATACCGGACCCTTCACATGTACTCTCTTATGAGGTGGTACAATTGGAAGATGATATTTCTTATGAGGAGCAACCAGTAAAGATCTTAGATCGTAGAGAAAAAGTTCTCTGAAATAAGATAATGGACCTCGTCAAGGTGATATAGAGAAACCACAAGTTTGAAGAAGCATCTTGGGAGTCAGAGGATATGGTGAAGCTGAGTTACCCACATTTGTTTTAGTGTGGGAAAAGGAAAATTTCGGGGGCGAAATTTCTTAAGGGGGGAATATTGTAACGACCCAAAGTTTCATTAATAGAAAATCTCTCTTGATCTAGATAATTGTCTCTTTATAAAAAATGTTTTTATATGATGTCAACTTCTTTGGTTATATGATAAGAGTTGTGACCATTACTTTTATAGTCGTTGAACAGTGATCACATGATTAGTATAAATATAAGGCTTTAACGAACCCAATTTTACTCAGACAAAGGAAGAAATGGCCTCATCCAGTACAATTTCCCCATACGAAGTCCATTTGTCGGAGCTCGGAAAAGAGGTGGCATCTTTGGGCTTCGCCCTTGACCAAGCCCAAGCTGAGCTTCATCATGTCAAGCTCGAACGTGACCATCTACGGGAAAAGTAGAAGTTGATAGAGATTACCACTCGAGCGATGTTATCTGAGCCGCCCCAAGAGTCTGTCACCATCACACACCTTACCCTTAGGTCTTATGCGGCTTTTTTAAGGGGTTATGTAACAAATAAGTAGTACTATGTTCATGTACATTTTCTTTTATATAATAATGAATATAATTTCTAGTCATTTTTGATACATTGTAAATAGTTTTTAAAGTACAAATGTTGTTTCTAGTTATTATTTAATTAAGAAATATATTTTATTAAATTAAGGTATTTTTGAATTTAATAATATCTTAATAAAATAATAATATTATAATTAAAATAATTTTTATTAAATATAAATGGTCTTATAATTTTAAGAATACAATTAAAATTTTTATTAAGGTTTGAATGCCATTTCTATCAAAACCCGTGAATTTTCGATAAATGTCGGTTTTTATTTTAAAAGTGAAAATTCACATATTTAGAAATTTTTTTAGATAAAATAAATTTCATTTCTGGAATCAGGATGTCGAAATTATCCAACGGTGAATTTTTCATAATTTTCTGAGACAGTCAAATTTTTGGGTAAAAATTAAATACCGTTTAAATATATAATGTGTTTTATGACATCATAATGACCCAATGGTGATGTAATAAAATACAATAATCCTTATGTTCGGCCAATATATGTTTTACCATTAAAATAAAGTGATTTTGGATTTGTTTGACTTACTTTTCAAAGCATTAATGAACCCCTCAAGACTTATTCAACACTTTCCCTTTTAAAATAATTTCCATGGGAGTGTGACTCACCTACACATAAGCAACCTTTTTATTTTAATAAGTTCGGACCTTGGCCTGGTAAAATATTTTTATCCTCTTTCCTTTACCAGAAACCATGGGAAAAAACCATGGTATGGTTTGTGGTTTGGATTAGTTTAATATAAGGGGTCCCAAACCTAAATAACAAATAATTCTGTCACCTTTCCTATATAAACCCACCCAAGCTCCCACTTCCTCCTCACTAAAACCCCTTGGAGTTCATCCAACCTCTACCCTAATCTCTATAGAATCGTCCCAAGGTTCCCCAAACTCCCATGAATCCTCTCACAAGCCTCTCTCTAGCCTTTGGAAGCACACATCCAAGTAAGGGTTTTTTTCTTCCTTTCTCATTTTTGTCAATTTTCATTAAGTTGTATTTCCCTTTTAATTTAAATTGTGAATGTTTGGGTATGGTTTCGCACCTCCCCCATACTTCCTTCTTATTTTTTGAATGATGGTATACCCCTTTCTCTCTCATTAAATGCCTCCCATGTACACCCGTTACTATGCCGAAATTCCGAAAGGAACTTCTCTCCCTTCTTTTACATTCAAGCAATACTTTTGTATCATGAATCTAAATTCCTTTTCAATTGTTGGGATATGTATCTGTATGACCACATTACTGTAAATTACATGTAAATATGATTAGGAACCCATTTCTATCTCATCAACCATTTTTATGAATTCTTATGTCACGTCGTTACGCTGCCGAAATCGCACCGATTTTCTAAGCCAATTTTATTGTGTAGTGAATACCTTTCCCATCTCTGCATCAATGGTATTCACCTTTATGCACATTTAATTATTTATTATAAAGTTTCATGTATGAATTCCACATTCCATTATCATTGTATAAATGATTATGTTTTATGAATCCATTTTTTATGATCCATGTGGCACACTTATGCATGAAATGAAATGTTTAAGAAGGGTGTGCCCTTATAGCGCTCCAATGCATTGGGTAAAGTATAGTATCATGATATGTCAAGTGCAATGAGTGTTGACTCATGCTAATTCAAGTGAAACGAGGGTCTACTTGTGATTCATGTGCAATGAGGGTATACTCTTGCTCCATGTGCAATGAGCCTTGGCTCATGCTAATTCAATGTTTAGTGTTGTTCCCACATTTCCATGTTATGATTATCATGCTTTATCATGCCTTTATGTTCTTGTTTATTTTATGCTCTATTGATATTCCTATTGTCTAACATGTATTTTAATCCTCATGTTATTCCATTTGTACTCCCTTAATGGGCTTTATAGCTCACCCTTTTCTTATGCATGTCCTCAGGTTATCCCATGCAATGCTATATACGAGGTAATGTAGTGGTCATGTAAAGGAAGTTTTCAACAAAGATGTTGTATTTCATGTTTTAAGTTTTAATGTACTTATCCAAAGCCCCAAATACACTAAACCTCTCAATATTCATTGTTGTATCAAGTGATGTTTTATGTAATGAATCATGTTTAAGTTGTAATAAAAAGAACGGTTGTCATAGAGTAAACCATTAATAGTATTATGGTTTTATAAGTGAACTCATTCCATTATGACAGACTTGATAGTGATCCTTGACTACTGAATAATTGATTTTCTATGATTATGGGTATTCCAAAAATCTATTTCTTATTCAAATGATATGGTTTCCTAAAACATGTTTTTTATTCATTTATGGTTCATGTTTATGAACAACCATTCTTTTCTCCATGAATCAGTATTATGATATTTTATAATAGGGGTATGATTTTCAATTCATATGATCATATTATCATACACTTATGTTCATGTTATTCTTATATAAAAATATTTATTACCCTTAATGGGTATGTGAGCTCATAATTTGTTATGTTTCCATTCCATATGTTATGAATAATATTTTTTAGTAGGGTATTTTTATTAGGATTTCATATCTAGATGATCTATATGAGGGACATTGAAGATAATTCATGAAACTTGAAGATGATGTATGTTTTCTCTAAAGGAACTAAACTATTACAATCCTCATGAATTTTTCTATGCAATGAAATGAAATTTCATATAAAATTAAGTAAAATCCATTTATGGATGTTATAATTTTCTATTGTTGAAATCAGAGGAAAGGATTATTTTACCATTAGAAAATTTGTTGAAATATATTTAATAAGAGACGTAGAGATATTTATATGTATTTATTTATGTATTTTTATAAGGATAAGTCTAAGGATAAGTAAAAGTATTGGAAAATATCCAGGAATTTAGTTAAGAGAAATAGTTTGTGGGTTCTACGAATTTTCATCAATGTTTTTTACAACAAGTTGATTTGGTTATAGAGTAGAAGTAACTAAGGGTAATCACTCTAAAAATGGTTCATTGATATAAAATAAATAGTTACCTAGTGCATGAAATCCATCCTATCTGCAAACATGGATATAAAATCTCGATGCATATACTATGGAAATTAAAAATTACTATACCAACCTGCATCAAAGATTTAAATAGATGATGAATATAAATGATATATGTTAACACTAAGGATTCATGGATTTTAAATTAGGTGTCATACTTTTGAAATCCTATAAGTTATTTCCATGTATTTTTCTATATCCCATTTTTATTATAATTTTTTACACTATGCTTCTTGGTTTTTGACTATGGATGGAACCAGAAGGAATTGGGTTAACATTTAATGTGATAGACAATTTTTTGATGAAAATATTAATGGTATGATGAAAATAGTAAATGATTCATTGATTATTCATTACTGGTTGCCAAAATATATGACTGACAACATATAACTTATCCAAATATCAAACCCACCAAACAAGAGAAAGATAATGATTTGTGTTAGTTTGGGTAGTGGAGACCATAAAGGAACTATGTAATGTTATGGACCTCCTTGGTCCATTAATTTTGGAAAATCCATTCATTAAGTTGTTCGGGGAGGTACAAGTGACTCATTTCAAGAGTTTTAAAAAACTCTTGTTTCCCAATTGTAGGTCATCCCATCATTGAGGTGATTGGTGACTCCCAACGGTGACCCGCAATGGTGGTTCAGGAAAAGTGATTTAATAATGGTCTGTCACGACAGTAGGTTGTGATGATGAGTCAAAATGATAACCCACAATGGTAGGTTGTCAGAGGTGACTCATGATAGGGACTCTCCCATTGGTTACAAGCAGTGGTGGGTTAGAACTGGTGAGTTGGGAATTGTAAGTTGCAATGGTTGATCACGATGGTGAGTCACAATGATTACTCACACTGGTAGGTTTCCAACTATGAATCATGATAAAGACTCATTAGATAGTAATTCATTCAATATTGAGTCACCCAACTGTGACCCATCCACCAGTAGCTCACACAAGTTACTCATCCACCAGTGACTCACCCAACGGTGAGTTATTTCTGACAATAGTTCAATGTCTCAAAATCATCATAGTTTTTCAAGTTTCATACATTTAACATTTTTTTTATAAATGAATTTAACATCATGTTTAAATGTATTTGGAGCTTGTTCAAAATGACTAATAATATATTTTACATTTATGAAGATCATGAGGCTTCTAAATGGTAAAACAACATTCTCTTGGTTGAGATCCAACTGTAATGGATTTTATAAACCATTCATTCCATTGATTCAAGATCTATCATTTCTATGTCCAAGATTCTCTAATCCTTTAACCATTCCATTATCTCTTCATATTCCCTGAAACATTCTCTTCTGAGGATACATGCATTTTTTTGTATCCCTTGGATCTTGTTTTCCCTAGAGGATCTTCCTATTACATTCGCACCCCTAGTTTTGTCACAATATGATGTTTTGATCGGTTCGTCTATGATATATGGATTTCTATATCTATTTTATAATTTTGTATCATGTTGGGTGGGTATATGAACGAAACAATTGTGAAGATAGTAGAATTCCAAATTTAAATAATGATAATTGAATTGGGTTATGATCATTGTTCAGTATATGGGAAAAAGTGACTATTGCTTCTCCTTATTATTTTTGTTGATATTGTGAATTGAATGTGCTATATGCATACTGAAAATCATGGCTATTCGTGGTATGTTTAGGTAAATGCATGGTTAATGGAATGAATGATGTTTTTTCATAGATTAATGTTCAATCATGAATACTATTAACAATGTATAAATGGTTAATAAAAAAATTCCCTTCGATAATATAGTTTATATCCCATAACCCTCCCTCCAAATACTCCGCATAGGAGAAGACCCTAAAGAAGATAGATAATGACCCCCATAGTCCCACCTCTAGTTGGACTCAGGGTGGAAACTAGCACCATGGGTGTAAATATATCCCAATAAGGGAGGAATTGGCATTTATAAAAAAATACAGATAGAAAAGATGATCCACCCCAAAACAACTCTAAATACTATATAAAATAGAAATCGAAAATATTCCTATGTGCATGTTTAAAATATATATGATACAAATTAAGAGCCTTCAATGAAAATAACCAAAATTAAATCATTTTAGAAACACAATAACTATCCTAATGATTGAGATTGTGATTGTGGATGGTGTTTTTTTAAGACTATGAATTTAAGATATAATACAACTATGGAAAAGGAAATATTAAGGATGATGTTGACAGGTGGAGGACACATAAGGGCTTAGTTCATGAATCTTCCAATGCATTGGAGGTTATATCGGAATTAGAATCCATTCACAAGGATGTTGTAATATATGGGAGAAAAGGTTTTTTGTTTCATATTACATTATAGTCTTCTTTAATGAAGTAGGTGGAGAAGTCTTAGTGGGGAGACTCAGAGTCATAGGTTATGAGTGATTTCATTGACCATGGTGATGATCTCTATGGATGGTCAAATGATGGTAAAAAAATTTATGTTGTTCCACGGAAGGATGTGTGTTCTAGTATAGATACATTATGAAGTCCTTTATGAGTTTCACAACTCACCCTTAGTGGTAAAACTAGAAATTTACATGATTTACTGTGGATTGAGGTTGTAGTTTTTGTGTCTAGGATGATACATGAAGTGGAATATTTTGTGGAGATGTTATTACTCTGAAAGTAGTTAATGGTTGAGAACAATGTTTTCAATGGGTTTTTGTAGCCCTCAGATGTCCCTGAGTGGAAGTGGGATGAAATTTCAATGTATTTTATCACATGGTTAGCCAAGGAACATGGAGTTTATGAACCTATCTAGGTAGTAGTTGATTAACTAATGAATTCATCCCACTTCTTACCAATAAAGGATGTAGGCATAGTGAATTGCTTGGAAAAGTGATATGTATATCTGGTGGTGAGGCTTAATAAAGTCATAAGGTCTATTTTCTTGTATTGGTAACATGTTTTACCACATGAGTCTAGAAGGGATTGCATAATGTTTTATTTGAACTCTATTACCCTCATAACTCATTTCCTCACTCAGACAGATCTGTAGAAAAAATAGACAAGCTAGTTGATAGAAGGCATGTTGTGGGAATGAAACTTAGACTTCTATGATTATTTTGTAAGACACATACCATAGATCATTTTTATTATAATAACGTCTATCACTCTTCTATGGGAATGGATCTATTTGAATAATTTTACGAAATATGGTGTCATACACAATTGTTTTTGAATGAATTTTGGGAGACAACTATTCTTGGTCATGAGGTAGTGCAGAGCATGTACGAGAAGGTTTAACTTGTTCATGAGAGGATTAAGGTAGCACAAAACAAGAAGAATTCATATTCTTGTCGAAGTAGGAGGCACATGGAGTTCATTTTTCCGGACTATGTATTGTTGAATGTTTCCCCTTGATGTGGGAAGTAGAGGATTGATGGAGGGAGTAAGCTTTCACTGAGGTTCATCAGACCCTTCGAGGTATTGGGGTGAGTTCGCATGGTGTCTACCAGTTGGAATTTCCACTATATTTAGAAAGGGTCAATGATTCCTTTTACATCTTTCAACTTCGTCTCTATCTACATGATAACTCCCACATCATCCACTAGGGAGAGTTGGATTCCAAGGGTGAAAAAAATTCATGGAGTGGCCAATAGATATCCATAATGATCAGGATAAGGTGCACCGTAGGTGAATCATTCCCTTAGTTTTTGTTTTATTGATGCATGGTAGCATGGAGGAGAGTACGTGGGAGTGGGAAGTGAAGATGTATACCTATTACCAAGAGTTTTTTTGACTTTTTCATTATCTTGTTTTCTCTTGAATTGTGATGTTTGAACCTTCATTTCTATCAGATTTATTTTTATTCCTTTCTCCATAATGCTTGGTAATGTTCTAACATATGGAAAGGGAAGGACCTGATTCCTAATCGAGCCACATTTATTGCAATGTTCTTGAACCCATGAGGGTGAGTTAATGAGG
Source organism: Viscum album (assembly GCA_963277665.1). Classification (NCBI taxonomy): domain Eukaryota; kingdom Viridiplantae; phylum Streptophyta; class Magnoliopsida; order Santalales; family Viscaceae; genus Viscum; species Viscum album. The sequence continues at coordinate 633,349,298 of OY728121.1, forward strand.
CCCAGAGCAGATAATATCATAACCAATAGGATGATATTATATGATTTGTGTGATCGAGTAGTGTTATTGTTGTTCTTCTATGCTATGTCTTCTAGTTGGTTGGGATAGATGATTTCCTAGGTAGTGTTATTTTATGTTTAGGATTCACTCCAACATTTGAAAAACACAGGGTAGTTTATCATTGAACTATGATGTCGGTAGCAGTGCTTCATGATTATTAAGATACAAGAGAGGTGTCTTGTGGGGTGGTTATTTGGACCCCTCTTTATTTAGGGTTTGGTTGGAATTCTGAAGGGGGAGAATAGTTTGAGAGGTATTTAATGTATGGTCCCAGAACACTATTGTCCATTACATTATGAAAATATGATCTTTATGGTTTTATTGGAGGTAAAAATGACTTATTTATGATGTTATCCCGAATTAAAATTTTTATAATTGTAGTTCATCCCAATGGTTAGTCATGTGAGTTACTCATGATAGTGACTCGCAATGGTGGGTTTGGACTGGTGAGTCCGGAATGGTAATTCACAATAGTAGGTCACAATGATGATTCACAATAGTAACACACATTGGTAGGTCCCTAGTGGTGACTCATGATGGTGAATCATCCAATGGTGACTCAAAATTATGGATTATTAATGGTGAGTCACGAACGCAATTCCCTTATGGTAGGTGGCAATGGTGAGTCACAATAGTGAATCAGACTGGTAGCTCACAAGTGTAGACTCGAGACGGTGTCTCATTCAATGATGATTCATCCAACAATGAGTCACCCAATAGTGACTAATAAACCAGAAACATTCACTGGTGACTCATACAGTAGTGACATATGATGGTGGCTCACCCAATAGTGAGTCATTTCCAAAAGTTTTTCAAAAAAATTTAATCTTCCCATTTTTTTCCAGTTTTTCACCTTTAACATTTTAATTGAAATGAAATGAATTTAGTACCAAGTTTTAATAGTATTGGAGTAGGTTCATTGTGATTAATCATATCATTGAATTTTATACAGATCTAGATGCTTTTAAATGGTCAAACTGCAAGTACTTTATCAAGATCCAACCATAATAGCTTTAAAAAATCATTCATTACGTTGATTTAGTATCAGACCTTTCTAAATCTAAGATATTATCTTCCTTAAACCCTTAAATTTTCTCTTGGATCACTCCAAACCATTATTCCCTAATGAGTCATTAATTATTATGAATACCTTGGATCACATTTTCCCTAAAATTATTTCTTGCTTCATTCACAACCAATTTCATAGCGCAACAAAGATGTTTTGATCGGTTCTTCTTTAAAGACTGAACTTTGATATCTCTCATTTAATTGTATATCATGCCTAGTGGGTGTATGAATATATCCCTTATGAATAGATTGGAATAAAAATTTAAATAAATATAATTGAATTAGTTTATTATCAATGGGAAGGATCATGGATAATGTGGTGAAACCTTATCTTTATTATTTTGGTTGATATTATGAATTTTATGGGATATATGCCTACAGAAAATCATGGATGTTGGTGGTATTTGTTTGGGAATGGCATGATATATGGAATGAATAATTTGTTTTCATTCCATAATGTTCCAACTAGAAAAATGCTAACCATGTATACTTTCCTTAAAAATGGATTCCCCCAGAAAACCATGCTTTTATGATATCCCTTGAATTAACATGTTTAATTATAGAATGAATCCTTGTTAAATATTATATGTTTTTTGGATTGAGTGGTTGTATGTTTGTGGTATTCGATGTGTGATGTGTAGTGGTACTATTGGTGTAATGGATTCTCAGTTTGAGAGGTTATTTTATTGTGGGATGGATGGGTAGTGTAGTGCATCAATGATGCTATCAGGTTGTGTTGTGTTTGTGTTGCTGGATGTGATGGGTGTGGTGTTGTTATGCTATGGGGATGCCAAGATGGTTGCAATGTGGTGTTTTATGGATTGAGTTTTAGCTTCATTTTGATGATGGTTTGGGAAGGATGAGTTCAATGTAAAAAAAATTTGTTTTTTTTTGGTAATTTGATTATGGTTTCTCCATGAGTTTCAGAAAGAAATATTTACCCTTTGTCTCAGTATTGGTACTTTATTATTGCATTAATGGGTGTGAAACAGAGTGGAAATATGGGGTTCTTTAAACTATCATTCACTACACCTTCTAAAATGATTATGGTGATGTTGACTATATTAAATTGTTTCTTGCTGTTAGTTTTTCAAAGTAGTTTTCCCTATAGAGATAGAATAAATAAATGAAAATTTTAGAAAAGATTGAGAATTGGTGAATTGAATTAGATTAGGGTATTATTTTCTGTTTATGTCTTTTTTTTGACCTTGTTCATATTGTAACACCCCAAGATTTCATAGTATGTTATCTCATTAAAGTAATTAAATAGATTGCGCTACACGCAACACCGAGTTCGAGCACACCACGACTTACCAAACTAGCTGTTAAAAACAGTTATTAATAATATTAACAGAATTTTTTATTTTATAGAAACCATATTACTTTAGAATACATATTATGTGTTTTTTATACATAACATAATAACAAATTCATTTTTTCAGATGACAGATGTATTTTTTAAAAAATGTAATTTAACCACCTTTTATTGCTAAACCCTTTTTAAAACCAATTTTTTTCACTTTTATATATTCAATTTAATGATATTAAATTCATCTTCAAAATATAGTAATAAAACAAATTTGGTTAAATTCTTTGTACTTTTCTGATAACATTCATATTTTAATAAATACTGAAAAATAATAAATTTTAAATAAATACAACTATTTTAAATGAAAAAAATCTTAGTGATAAATTATGCATTTGAATGTTTCTGAAGTATAATTAGATTACATTTTTATCATTTAATACAATTTAGGTCATTATAATTAATTTCCCTTTTAAATTTGACATAAACACATGTCAATCATTTGGTAGTTTTAACTTTTTAAAAAACCCTCTTTTCGGTTTTGAAAACAGGAATTAATTTTAATTTAGTTTATGAAACATATATGTTTTGAATTTTGTAAAATAAAATTCATTTTTGAATTCGGAATATCAAAATTATATTAGAGTTAACTTTTTTTATTTTTCTGAAAACATTCAATTTTTGATGAATAGTGAAAAACACTGTGTTATTGTTTATAACAAACTTTTTATGTAAATAATTATCTATTTTATTTTAATTTATTTTAAGTCAAAATAGATACTCAATACCTATATATTTGAAATTTAATTCATTGGAGTCATTTTATAATCATTTTAGATATATAAAATTTTATTGAACTTTTTACTGTCTTTTACCCACCTTCTAGGAGCTTTTGAAAATTTGCACAAAATATAATTTTACTGCTTCTATGACTTAAATTTAAAAAATCTGAGAGACATGGTTAACATTATTATGTAATATGTGTTTTGGTAAATGGAAATTATTTTTTGTGAGTAGTAACTTTTGACATATATTTACCACGTTTAAAAGTAAATACGATAATTATGGGTAAAAACTGATATTATAATTACCCTAACACATGTTCAAATTCTATGGGATAAGTGTAATTTGACCAAAAAAATTAGTAATAATATGTGGTCCTTTTTGTCTACTTGGATTAGTTTATGAAATTTATTATTATTTTATTGAAAGAATAGTTAAAAGTGTTATATTCAATGTTAAATAACTAAACCATTTTAAATACAGGGTTATAAATAAGATAAATTCAACAAAAAATATTCATTAGAAATATATGAAGATTTAATATATATTTTTTTAATATTTAGAAATTAAATAATTAAATTTATTTATGACCCAATGATCGTGCAGTAATTACCTTATTAATGAATGGTTAAAATAATTGATTTTATAAATATCCAAATAAATGTAATTTCGGACTTTTGATTCATTATAATAATTTTCTAGGTTGATATGAATTTTTATAATTTATTAAACAGTTTTTTTTAAAGTAATCATGCTTTTATTATTTTCACAAAAACCAAATACTAAATAGTGTTAAAATTGACATAATTGAGTTTTTAAAAACAAATTCTATATTATTAATTGATGTAATATTCGTAAAAATATAACGCTCAGAAGAAGGACATATATAAGTTTATATTTATTAATAATTAACCAAATGAGGTTTTTTTGTCTTGTTATAATCTGTTTATTAACCATATAAATTAAAAATACAAAGAGACATGGTAAATGTCAAACTGGTTAACTAAGAGTTAAATCTAAAGGATAAGGTAAATATGGTGACCTAAACCTATCATAATTCTATTGGTTGAGAGGTTTTAGTACCATACTCCCCATATCTTCCAAATAAATCATTTTGGAGCCATTATAAATTGAAAATGATTTTATTATAAAATAATATTTCAAGCCTTTCTTAAAGTGCCCCTCATCCTTCTTATAAAAAAGAAACTTACCATTCTCTCAAAATCGGACCTAAAAATCCATTTGGATCGGAAAAACCCTACCCAAATATCCTTCAAAAATTCCTCATTTCCTATTATAGGCCTTCCTTTGGTTAGAAATATAACATAAGGAGACGTTTTGATCAAATCAAAAGGAAGAACCCTAAGAAGAGGTAAATATTTCTTTGCCTCTTCCAAGTTCTTCTCTTCTTCCACATGCACTTTCTTTATTGTTTTCATTCTAAAATAATAAATCAAGTATCATCTATAAAAAGTGATGTTATTATATAAATTTTACAGATGGATTTATTATTCTATCGATCATATGAATGACAAAGTCACCATACGTGTGAACGTACGACTTACAGTCTCCACACCGCGGCGTAGTTTTTTATTCAAACACTTCATTATTTGGATGTTTATAATAATGAGTATAAATGATGTAAATAATAATTATAAAATGATAATTATTCTATATATTAATGATATACCATCCAATTATATACGATTTCACCATCAATATAATGATATTGTTGCTCATGCGTACGTACGGATTACCCTCTCCACGAACGTGATGAGATTCATTCCCCATAATAATAATTCAAGAATAATTTTCATTTTATGATTAAAAATAATGTTTATGAACATAATATCCTTCTTTATATTAATCAAATTCATCTGATCCATAATAAACATGCCTTATGTTACCAGGAATATAATGGAAAATGAATTTGATAACACCCGAAATGATGATAGTACTAAAATATTATTAACAACGCAATATTAGAGGATCACATATGATATCTTATTTATGTATATAGTTCTTGATTAATTTTATAATAATTTTTTCACTATTATACAAGATCTTAACATACCATCAACTAAGTAAAAGTACTAGGTAATGGTTAATTTCACAATCACATTATTATCCGAGGTTGTTTTTATGTATATATTTACTTGTTCCTCTTTATCATCCACATACGTGTTTTCATAAAAATGCATTTCAAAACATTTTTACTATTTACTAGAACATGGGTTGAATTAATTTATACCCTTATTTGACCACATATGTTTTGAAATTAATCATTCCATCATTTTCCAAACAATGTACTTTATGACCTTCTCAACAAAATTAAGGTAAGAATGTCTTTTTTTAACAAATATGACAGGTGCTGTTATTTTTCTCTGTTATAACATCGTCCAAGATTCACATACAAGCTTATAATAATATTTTCAAAATAAATGGTTTCTATTATAATTATATGACATTTAAATTGTTTTCAAAATCGAAAGAGATATTTCCTTACAAAATGTTTTGATTTCTTCTAGGTCAACATCCTTTGATGGATTTTATGATTAATTGGTGTTGATTTATTATGATACAAATATTCCATATTGTAATGAATTTTCTATGATATTTTTGACTCTGGATGTGTTATTTTATATCATTCATGTTTAATGGATAAATTATTGACATTTTATATGGTATTTTTAATTTTAATGTTTCTGTTATGTTTCAACCATTTCATATGAGGAACGTATTGGACTTAGTATGTGACGGGTGGAATCCTCTATAGCTTCTTAATACATCGGTACGTCTCATGAGACAATTAGACGTGTAATTGTTCGATCCCTTTCCCATATTTGATATATGGATTTGGCCGAGGCCTTATTCATTTTTAGACGTCTTGGTCGAGGCTTTGAAAAAATGATTTAGAATATCTAGCATTATACATTCCGTCATTATAAAAATATTATTGATATTTCATGTTGTTATTAGACTACTACAATACCCAGGGAAATGTTTTATTATGGAATTATTTACTCATCTCATATTCCTTCAATAATGTGTAATTTTTTATTATTTGTAATGGCATGTGTTTTAAATTATTCCCCATGCCTAATTTTTAAGTTGTCTTCTATTGTATGGATTACCCTTACTGAGCGTTTGACCTCACCACTTATCTTATGTTTTATTTTCCCATGGTTCCAAGAAGTATTTTATTTTTGACCTGTAAGGATAGGATAAGGATATACGTGTGATTAATAATGGGACAAAATGTTGTTAATGTTTTTATTTAATGATGTAAAAGTTATGAATGTTTCTGGTACTTCCAAGGCTACTAAATTAGTCGGCCTTTCGAGACATGAATCCATGAATCATGAAAATTTTATGAAATAATACACTGACTCTGGATTACTGGGGTTGGGGGGTTACAGTTTTATTAGTGGGAGGTTTAGTACAAACCTTGAAATATATATTTAGAAAAAAACATTGATTAGGAAACCCTAACCTAAGATAGACATTTAGGATTAGTATAGAAAAACATCCATGAGTTTTTGTAATGTTTAGATTTTGTGAGTTTTACACGAAATACATATCGTTATGGATATGAGGAGGTAGAGTTGGATCTGGTACAGATGTACCTAGGGGTAAAACCAGAAATCAATGCTTTGAGTTAGACTCAAACAGGAACTCGTGCACGACAACGGGCCTTGCTGCACTCTTGGTTACGACACTCCCTGGGGGTATGCATAGGATAATTCTCAATTTAATTACAATTCATTATGAATGGTTTATGTATATATACGTCCTCGAAGAAAACATTTTTATGATTATGGATTATATTCATAAACTGTTCAATTTATTTTAACTTTTTTACAAGTATGGAATTATTTATTGCGATTCATAAACTAATCTAGTGTATGACATTGTTTAGAAATAGCACCTAGTGGAAGGAATTGAAACCGTATCAACACATGTAATCTGTGTAAGGATATTCCTCCAACTCTAGATAATAATAATGGAGCTAGTGATGCAACTAGTTCTAACCATCTAATCACTATAATGGGACAACTCACTCAGGTTATGAATAATAACCATACCAGTATGGATCACCCTGATCCAAAATGTTGGGGATCAATTTTATACTAATTCACAAGGAAATAACAAAAAACATTCATAGGGTCTAAAAATATAATTGTAGGTGAGCAATGGATAAGTTCCTTAGAGAAAATATTTCATGATTTGGGGAGTAGCGAAAGGGATAAATGGTATTATCTAAGTCTTACGACATTAAATCCCATCAAGAGAAGAAGAGATTTGTTGAATACTCTGGGAAAGAAAATAAAGAAACATGGAAGAAGGGAATATTTGAGTATCCACCCTATGATAACTGTAGAAGGAAGCACCCAGGTTCTTGTCTAAAAGGAATGGGATTTTGTTACAAATGTGGACAAAAAGTTTACTAGTCTCATTATTGAAAGGGGAAGAATGAAGCAGTCAATGTTGAATACTACAATTGTAGGGAAATGGGTAATTATAGAAATTAATGTCATATGAGCCAAGGAAACATATCTTAGAAAAGTTTAATAGTGCAAGGCCAAGCTTATGTTGTTACTACAGTTGAAGTGGGAAAATTAATGTATTTTGGTTTTTGGGTCCAAGATTTATTTTCTAGTTATAAGAAAAATGGGATATATATATATAAGTATTGTACTGAAGTACTTTTTGTTTTAATGAAGGTTTTAATATTATGAATGTAATCATATTTTCAGTATGTGATAATAAGTGAAACATTACATTGTTTATGAAATCTCATGTTACAATTGATTTTTAAATTTATAAACATTTTAGAGAGAATTTGGGAAGAAGTATTTTGGATATCTATAAAGGATGGATTGGATTAATTTTAAATTTGGATAGAATTTATTATGATTATTTTTGGAATATTATAATACTATATTTTTAGAAAAATGGGAACCTTCAGGTCGGGCGATAACCCATCACGTCGGACAAAGCTGTAGGAATCAAACCTACAACCAATGTGTGACAAGGCTTTATGAACTACCACTAGTCTATAGGATGTCCCAAGTTATTATAATTTTTTTTCTACATGGTATATGTCTAGAACATTATATGATTAGGATAAATATAATATTTTTTAGTTCTCTTATCTTTTGGACTGAATCATGAGTTTGTGGTTGAAATTAGTTAAAGGATGGTACTCTACTTGTCAAGTATATATATATATGAAGAAATTAATTATTAAACATTACGGATGGTATCTTAATACCAAAAATGTGTTTTCCTAATAACTTATGTTTTTTTGAACCAATGATATTATAAGTCATCATAGATTGACGGCTTTGAAGGCCTCAATTTTACACTAGTTTTTGATTGATGACCTCAATCACTTCCTATAAATATTTACTTTTTTCCTCCAATTTTGTGACACTAATTCCCACCAATGTAATTACAATCAAGAACATAATTTGGTGGTGACTCTTCCATTACCTTTCCCACTTATTAAGAATAAATTTCATCAACCCAATTTCCGATGTGGGTTTTCCCCAAAGGTAATTTTCAATTTTTATCCATTTATTTTTTTTGAACAAATTGAAATTGGGAGGATGAAATTTTTTGAAGAAGGGGAGAATGTAACACCCTAAGATTTAATAATATGTTATCTCATTAAAGTAATTCAATAGCTTACACTACACGCAACACCAAGTTTGATCGCACCACGACTTACCAAACTAGACGTTCAAAAGTGGTTATGAATAGTATTAACTTAATTTTAAATATTATATACAGCATATATTTTTAGAATACATATTATGTTTTTATTAGACATAATATAAGAACAAGTTCATTTTTTTAGATGAAAGAATTATTTTTCAAAAAATGAAATTTTTCCACCTTTTAATGGAAAACCATTTTTTAGAACAATAATTGACACTTTTATTTATTAAATTTAATGAAAGTAAATTATTCTTTAAAATCATTCCATAAAAATTTATGTTGGAATAATTTTTGGTACTTTTCTAATAACATTTATATTTTGCTGAATATTATTCAAGCATTGTTTTAATTAAAAAAATTATTTAATCCAAATAATTTATAGTGTAAAATTATGAATTTTAATTGTTTGGATGTATAATTAGATTATATTTTTGTCATATAATACAATTTAGGTCATTATATGTAATTTCCCATTTAAATTTGACATAAATACATGTCAATCTTTTGTTAGTTTTTACTTTTCAAAAAACATTCATTTTGGTTTGGACAAGGGGAATTAATTTTAAAATAATTACTAAAACTCCAATGTTTTTAATTTGGTAAAATATAATTCATTTTTTAATTCGTAATATCAAAATTAGCTTACGGTAAATTTTTTGGTATTTTTCTGAAAACATTCAATTTTTAATGAATAGTGAAAAACATTGTGTTATTGTTTAAACCCAACATTTTATTTAAAAAATTATATATTTTATTTTAATTTATTTTATGTAAAAAAATAACCATAACACAATTATAATTTCAATTTAATTCATGGGATCCATTTTATAATATGTTTAGTTATATTTAATTTAATTAATCTTTTTAACGTCTTTTACCCACCTCCTAGGAGCTTTTCAAAATTTACATAAAACTTATTTTACCACTTATGTGAGTTGAATTTAAAAATTATCAAAACATAGTTAACATCATTAAGTAAAATTTTGATCAATAATATGAAAATAATTTTTGGTTAATATTAACTTTTAACTTTATATACCACGGTTACAAGTAAATAGGGTTATTAAGGTTAAAAATGATATTATAATTACCCTAACACATGTCCTAATTCTATTGGATATATGTAATTTGACCAAAAACATCCTTAGTAATAAAATAAATTCTTTTGGTCCACTTGAATTTGATTACAACATTTATTATTATTTTATTTAAAGAAGAGTTAAAAGTGATAAATTCATTTTTTAATAACTAAACCATTTTAAATATAGGGTATTACATAAGATAAATTCGACTATAAATATTCATTAGAAGTATAAAAATATTTCCAACATAATGGTTTTTAATTTATGAAATTTAATCATTATATAATTAAATTTATTTATGACACAATGATGATGCAGTAATTACCATGTTAAAGAATGATTAATATAATAGATATTATTAATATCCAAATAACTTTAATTTTAGACTTTTGATGAATTCAACTGATTTTATAGGTTAATATGACTTGTTAGGGTTTATTAAATAATTTTTTAAGTAATCATGTTGTTATGATTTTCACAAATACCAAATAATAAATAGTTTCAAAATTGACATAACTATGTTTTTAAAACAAATACTATATTATTAATAGATATAATATTCATAAATTCCTGAGAATATTCCAAAGCACTTAGATAAGGTTATATTTATTAATAATTAACCACATGGGGTTCTCTTGGATTGTTATATTATGTTTATTAACCATATAATATAAAAATACAAAGAGACAAGGTAAATGTGAAACTATTTAACTAAAAGTTAAATATAAAATATGAGGTTAATATGGTGAACTAAATCTATATAAAACCTATTGGTTGAAATATGTTCGACCCATACCCATATTATCCACGAAATAAATCATTTTTGAGCCATTCGAAACCAAAAATAATTTTATTATAAAATAATATTTCTAGTTTTTTCAAAAATTGCCCCTCACCCCTCTTAAAAAGGGCACTTCCCCTTCTCTAAAAAACGCACCTCCAAATCCATTTGTATCAGAAAAAACCTAACCGAATATCATCCCAACTTTTCTGACTTCATCATAGGGGCCTTTATTTATTCATAAATCCAACTTAAGGAGCACTTTTCATCAAATCAAAAGGAAGAACCTGAAGAAGAGGTAAATATTTAATCACCTCTTTCAAGTTCTTATCATCTTCCACTTCCTCTATCTTTGTTGTTTCAATTATAAAATAAAAAATACAGTATCTACTATATAATATTATTTTATTATAAAAATGGTACAACCATATTTATTATTATATCCATCATATGAATTACAAAGTCAACATACCTGTGTATGTACGGCTTACCCTCTCCCCGTCGTGGTGTAGTTTGTCATTCAAACACTTCATTATTTGTATGTGTATAATCTTGCGTATAACTGATGTCTATATGAAATTAAACATGTCAATTATTCTTCATACATTATATACCATCCAATTACATTTTATATCACCATCTATATAATGATATTGTCGCCCATGCATACGTATGGATTACCGTCTCCATGAACGTGATGAGATTCATTCTACACTGTAATCATTCAAGAATAATTTTCATTTTATGACTATAAATAATGTTTATGAACATAATATTATTCTTTATATGAATAAAATACATCCCATCAATAACAAACATTTCTTAAGTAACCAAGAATATAAATAAAAACGTATCAGTTAACACCCGAAATAATGATACTACTGAAATACTATTTACAAAGCAATATTAGAGGATCATATATGATGTCATATTTATGTATACAGTTCTCATATAATTTAATAACAATGTTTTAACTATTATACTGGAGGTTCAAATACTATGGACTAAGGAAAAGTAGAAGGTAAGGGTTAATTTCACAATCTCTTTTTTATCAGAGGTTGTTTTTATGTGACTATCTACTAGGACCTCTTTATCACCCACATCTATGTTTTATTGAAAATGTATTTCAAAACATTTTTCTATTTAATATACCATGGGTTAATGTCATTTATACCCTTATTTGACCACATATTCTTTGAAAGGAATCTTTCCATCATTTTCCTAACAAGGTACTTTATGACCTTTTTGACAAAATTAAGGTAAGAATGTCTTTTTTTAACTTATACGGAGGGTGAGGCTATTTTTCACCATTATAAAATTGTCAAAGATTACAATACAATCTTATAAAAATATTTTCAAAATATATGTTTTATTTTATAATTATATGTCGTTTAAATTATTTCAAAATTGAAGGAGATATTTCTCTATAAAATGTTTTGATTTCATCTATGTCAACATCCTTTGATGGATTTTAAGCTCATTTGATGTTGATTTATTATGATAAAAATACTCCATATTATATGGAATGTTTTGTGAAATGTTTTACTATGGATGTGTCATTTTTACACCATTCATGGTTTATGGATAATGTATTGACATTTAGTTTTCAAATTTTAATAGGAATGTTTATGTTTTGTTTCAACCATTTCATATGAGGAAGGTATCAGACATAGTATGTGTTGGGTGGAGCCTTCTATAGATCCTAGATGAATAGGTAGGTATCTATAGACAATTATATGTGGTATTGGATGAGGCATTTCCCAAATTGGATATATATTTTTGGATTAGGTCTTAATCATTTTTAGACGTCTTAGCCAAGGCCTTGAAAAAATGTTTCAGAATTTCCGACATTATACATTAACTCATTATGAAAATATTATTTATGGTTCTTTTGGTTATTCAACTAGTAGAATACCAATGGATATGTTTTATTATGGAATTATTTACTCATCTCATATTACTTCCATAAAGTGTTAATTTTTATTATTTATAAATGCATGTGTTTTAAATTATTCATCATGCCTAATGTTTATGTTATCTTCTCCTATATTTCTTACCCTTACTGAGCATTTGATCTCACCCATTTCTTATGTTTTATTTTACAACGATTCCAAGAAGAATATAATGGTTGACTAGCAAGGATAAGATAATGATGTAAGTGTGTTTAAAAAGGGGAAAAAAATTTGTTGATGTTTTTATTTTAGGATGTAATGTAAATCTTTTGAATGCATCTAGTACCTCCAGGGATACTAAACCGATTGGTCATTCAAGACATGATTCCTTGTAGAATTCCAATTTTATGTTATAATTCACTGAATTTGGGTAACTATGGTCAGGGAATTACAGTTGGTATCAGGGGGAGATTTAGTACAAACCATGGAATCTAGATTAAAAAAACGCTGATAAGGAAACACTACCCAAATATAGACATTAAGGATTATTATAGAAGAACATATATGAATTTTGGCAATGTAGAGAGATTGTGAGTTCTCTAGAAAATACATCCATGTCTGGATATGGGCAGTTAAGGGCGGCTCTGGCAGAGATTTATCTTGGGGTAAAACTCGAAAACACCGCTTTGAGATAGACTAAAATGGGAACTGGTGCACGACAATGGGCCTTGTTGTACTCTTGGATACCACACTCCCTGGGGATAAGCTTAAGATAATTCTATTTTTACTTACAAAACATTATGAAGGGTTTATGAGTATATAAATCCTCAATGAATACATTTTTATGATTATAGATTATATCCATAAACTGTTCAATTTTTGTTATCTATTTTACAAGTTTGTAATTATGTATTTGCGATTTATAAACTAATCTAGTGTGTGTCATTAATTATAAATAGATCTAGTGGGAGGAATGGAAATCGTATCAATGCACGTAATCCATGTGGGGACTTCCCTCCAACTTAAGATAATTATAGTGCAGTTAGTGATGAAATTGGTGCAGATCTGCTTATCACAGTACTGGGACAACTCACTTAGGTTCTGAATAATAACTTTACCTGTATGGAGCACCATTATACACAATATGGAGGATAAATGTTACACCGATACATGAGGAAACAACCACCAACATTCAATGGGTTTAAAAATCCATTTATAGCTGAGCAATGAATAAGTTCTTTTGTGAAAATATTTCATACATTGGGGAGTAATGAAAGGGAAAAAGTTGTCATGGCATTTTATCGCCTCATTGGAGATACAGATCAATGGTGGTCATTAATTCAAAACACAGAGGAGGATGAAAATGTATCATGTATGGACTGGAGGAAGTTTGAAGAGATTTTATTTGAAAAATTCATTCTCTGTGACCATCGAGCGGATATAGAAAGGCAATTTCTGAGTCTAAGGCAAAAAGAGGATAAGAATGTCACAAAGTATGAAGCTAACATTTCATGGTTCGAAAGGCATGCTATAGATTATATATTTGAGCCATGAAGTATGGTTGTTCATTTATTTGGTTGGCTAGAACCATTTATCCATTGAGTATTATTCTCGCAATCCTTCTCATCATACGACGATATTGTCTCATGTGTTATCAAGACAAAAAATGAATTTTCTAAGTCTTACGACTTTAAATCCAAGCAAGAGAATAAGATATTTTTTGAACACTCTATGAAAGGATATAAGGAATCAGGGAAGAGGGGAAGTGTTGATTTTCCACGCTGTGATAATTGTGGAAGGAAGCACCCTGGTGCCTGTCTAAAAGCAATGGAATTTTGTTACAAATGTGGAGCAAAAAGATCACAAGGCTCGCGATTGTAATTGGAAGAAAGAATATATCAATGTTGAATTATACAATTGTATATAAATGGGTCATTATGAAAATAAGTATCCTAAGTGACATGGAAACATACCTTGGAAAAGTCTACGGGAACAAGTCCATGTTTATGATATTGCTACATTTGAAGTGGATTAATTAATACATTTGTGATTTTAGATTCATGAATTATTTTTTGTTATAAGAAAAATGTGGTATATATAAGGATTGTAAATTATTAATTTTGTTTTCATTAAGGATTTAATATTATTAAGTTAATCAAATTTTTATTATGTGGAAATAATAGAAACATTACATTGTTTGGGGAATCTGATGTTACATTTGATTTTGGAATTTATCGACCATTTAGATATAATTTTGGAAGAAGTAATTTGGATAGCTATAAAGGTTGGATTGGACTAAGTTGAACTTTGGATAGTTTTTTTAGGATTATTTTTGGAATATTATAATACTATATTTTTAGAAAAAGGAAAACCTACTGGTTGGGTGATAACTCGTCGCGTCGGACAAAGATGTAGGAATTAATCCCACAACAAAAGTGCGACAAGGCTTTATGACCAAAAACTATCCTAAAGGAAGACCGTAGTTATTATAAATTATTTTTCTACATGTTATATATCTTGAACCATATACTATTAGGATAAATTTAGTATTTTTAAGTTCTATTATCTTTTGGAGTAAAAATTGAGTTTGTGGTAAAAATTAGTTTAAGGATGGAACTCTACTTCTCAAGTATATATATATATATATATATATATATAATGAATAAATTAGTTCATAAACATTTGTGAATGGATATTAAAACCAAAAAATTCGTATCCTAATACCTTTTGTTTTATTGATCCAATTATATTTAAAATAATCATAGATTGATGTCTTTGAAGCCCTCAATTTGAAAATAGTTTGTTATTGATAACATCAATCATTCCCTATAAATATTTACATTTTCCCTCTAATTATGTGTCTCTAATTTCCACCAATGTTCTATTAATCAAGAAAATAATTTGGTGGTAACTTTTTCATTCCCTTTCCCTTTAATTAAGACTAAATTTTATTAACCCAATTTTCAGTGTGGGGTTTCTACAAATGTATTTTTCTATTTTAATCCTTTTATTTTAGAAGAAAAAATTTAAATTTTTAGGACCTAATTTATTGAATTAGGGGAGGATTTAACACTTCAAGATTTCATAGTTCGCTTTTTCATTAATGTAATTCAATCGCATACTCTACACGCAACACCTTATTCGAGCGTGTCACGACTTACCAAACTTGATCTTCAAAAGAAGTTATGAATAATATTATCTTAATTTTGAATTTTATATACTCTATATAATTTTAGAATCCATATTATGTGTTTCTTGACATAATCTAAGAACAAATACATTTTTTCAGTTAAAGTAATTATTTTTAACAAAATTAAGTTTTACCACCTTATAATGGAAAATCCTTTTTAAAACCAATATTTGAATCTTTAATATATTCAATTTAATGAAAATAAATTCCTTTTTAAAATCGGGACATAAAAATTTTTTTTGGATAAATTTTGCAACTTTTCTGATAACATTCGTATTTTTATGTATTCTAAAAAAACCTAATTAAATATTTTTTAATTAAAATAATTTATATTGTTAAATTATTAATTTGAATGGTTTTGAAATATAATTAAATTATATTTTTATCATTAAATAAAATTTAGGTCATTATAAGTAATTTCCCATTTAAATTTGACATAAATACAAGTCAATATATTGATAGTTTTTACTTTTTAAAATTCCAATTTTCATTTTTGACAATGAGGATTTTTTTTAAATTAATTAATGAAAATTCTATGTTTTTAATTTGGTAAAATATAATTAATTTTTGAATTTGGAATATAAAAATTAGCTTAGGGTAAATTTCTGGTATTTTTCTGAAAACATTCCTTTTTTATGAATAGTGAAAAATAATGTGTTATTGTTTAAACCTGACTTTTTAGTTAAATGATTATTTACATTATGTCAAAATAGATAATTTATACCTTTATATGTTGAATGTAATAAATTGGAGTAATTTTATAATATGTCTTGATATATAACATTTAATTAAACTTTGTTCGTCTTTTACCCACATTCTGGGAGCTTTTGAAAATTTGTAAAAGACATATTTTACTGCTTCTATGAGTTGAATTTTAAAAATATGAGAAACACAGTTAACGTAATTAAGTAAAATTTGATTCAATAACATGAAAATAATTTTTGGTGAGTAGTACATTTTAAAATTAATTTAGCACGGTTAAATGTAAATAGGGTAATTAAGGGTACAAATGATATTATAATTACCCTAACACATGTCCTTATTCTGTTGGATTAGTGTAATTCAATAAAAAATAACCCTAGGAATAAAATATGATCCTTTTTGTCCAATTGGATTAGATTATGAAATTTATTATTATTTTATTCAAAGAAGAGTTAAAAGTGTTAAATTCAATGTTTAGTAGCTAAACCATTTTTAATCAATGGTTATACATAAGATAAATTCAACTATAGATATTCATTAGAAAGCTAATAATATTTCCTATATAATTGTTTTTTATTGATAGTTTTTGGACATTATATAATTAAATTAGTTTATGACAAAATGATGTTGCAGTAATTACCTTATTCATTAATGACTAAAATAATTGATATTATAAATATCCAAATAATTGTTATATGACACTTCTGATGAATTAATATTATTTTATAGGTTAATATGAAATTTTAGGGTTTATTAAATAATTTTATTTTACTTAATAATGATGTTATTATTTTCACAAAAATCAATTACTAAATAGTGTCAAAATTGACATAATTGAGTTTTTAAAACAAATACAATATTATTATTTGATATAATATTCCTAAAATATAAGGATCTTCGAAAGGACATAGACAAGGTTATATTTTTTTAATAATGAACCACATGTTGTTCTCTTGTCTTATTATAGTATTATTATGAACCATGTAATATAAAAATACTATGAGATAAGGTAAATGTCAAACTATTTAACTAAGAGTTAAATCTAAAATATAAGGTAAATATGGTGATCTAAAACTATCTAAAACATATTGGTTGAGATATTTTCGACCCATCCCCACCTTAACCTCTAAATAAATCATTTTTTAGCCACTAGAACCTGAAAACTATATTATTATAAAATAATATTTCTAATTTTTCAAAAAGTTCCCATCACCCCTCTTATAAAAGGCACTTCCCCGTATCTCAAAATCACACCTCCAATGAGATTTGGCTCGGCCAAACCCTACCAAAATATAATCCCAACTTTTATGCCTTCATCATAGAGGCCTTACATGGGTCATAAATATATCCTAATGAGCCCTTTTGATCAAATCAAAAGGAAGAACCTGAAGAAGAGGTAAATATTTTGTCACCTATTTCAAGTTGTTTTCTTCTTCCACATAATCTTTCTTTGTTATTTAAATTCTAAAATAATAACACCAGTATATTATATATACTATTATGTTATTATAAAATTGTTACAACCATATTTATTATTCTATACATCATATGAATGAAAAAGTCACCATACGTGCATATGTATTGCTTACCCTCTCCACGTCATGGTGTAGTTTTCCATTAGAACAATTCATTATTTGGATATGTATAATAATGAGTATAACGGATGTAAATAATAAATATAACATGTTAATGATTCTTTATACATGATATAACATCCAATTACATACAATTTCACCATTAATATAATGTTATTGTCGCTCATGTGTACGTACAGATTACCGTCTTCACGAATGCGATGACATTTATTCTCCATCATAATCATTCAAGAATAATTTTCATTTTAGGACTATAAATAATATTTTTGAACATAATTTTATTCGTTATATGAATAAAATACACCCCATCCATAAAAAAACATGGCTTATGTAACCATTAATATAAAGGAAAATGAATCATTTAACACCCGAAATGAAGATACTATTGAAATATTTTTATCAAAAAAATATTATAGGATCAAATATGATATCATATTTATGTATATAGTTCTTTTATAATTCAATAAAAATATTTTAAATGTTATATTATAGGTTAAAAAAATTATTGAGGAAAAGTAAAAGGTATGGGTTAATTTTACAATCCCATTATTATTCGAGGTTGTTTTTAAGTAAGTATCTAGTGGGACCTCTTTATCCACAACATCTGTGTTTTCAGAACAATGTATTTGAAAACATTTTTACTACTTATTAGAGTATGGGTTAAATTCATTTATTCACTTGTTTTATCACATATTTTTTTAAATGAATCTTTCTATCATTTTCCAAACAAGGTACTTTATGACCTTCTCACCAAAATTAAGGTAAGAATGACCTTTTTTAACTTATACGTTGGGTGCGGCTATTTTTTGCCATTATAACATCATAGAAGATTCCCATACAAGCTTTTAACAATATTTTCAAAATAAATCATTTATTTGATAATTATATTACTTTTTAATTATATCAAAATATAAATAGATATTTCTCTATAAAATGTTTCGATTTCGTCTATGTCAAAATCCTTAGATGGATTTTATGCTTGTTTGATTTTGATTTATTATGATACAAATATTATATATTTTAGTGATGGTTTGGAGATATTTCTGACTATGAATGTGTTATTTTTACAGCATTCATCGTTTATGGAAAAAGTATTGACATTTCGTATTCTAGTTTCAAGACGAATGTTTATGTTATGATTTAACCATTTCATATGAGGAAGGTGTTGGATATATTATATGATGGTTGGATCCCACTATAGAACATCTATGCATCAGTAGGTCTTCTGAGACAATTAGAAATGTATTGGCTAAGGCCTCTCCCAAATTTGATATAAGGTTTTGGCTGAGGTCCTAATCAGTTTTAGACGTCTTGGCCAAGGCCATGACAAAATGTTTCAAAATGTCTGACATTATACATTCCCTCATTATGAAAATATTATTGATGGATCTTGTCGTTATTAGACTAGTATAATACCCATGGATAGGTTTTACCATGGAATTATTTACTCATCTCATATTATTGTCATAAAGTGTTCATTTTTATTACCTGTAAAGGCTTGTGTATTAAATTATTCACCATGCCTAATGGTTATGTTATATTCCATTATACTATTTACCCATACCGAGCATTTGATCTCCCCCATTTATTATGTTTTTTTTACAATTATTACCAACATTATTTTATGGTAGACTAGCAAGAATATGCTAAGGATATAATTGTGATTAAAAATTGAAAAAAAAATTGTTGATGTTTTTATTTCTTGACGTAATGTAAAACTGATGAATGCATCTAGTACTTCCAGGGATACTAAATTGATTGGTGTTTCGAGACATGATTTCTTGTATCATGCCAATGTTATGTAATAATGCACCGAATCTAGTTAACTGGGGTCAGGGAATTTCATTTAGTATCATAGGCTGGATTAGCACAAACCATTGAATCTAGATTTAAAAAAACTCTTCTAAGGAATGACTATCGACAGATAGACATTGAAGATTAGTATAGAAGAACATACAAGAATATTGATAATTTAGAGAGTTTGTGAGTTTTATGAGAAATACATCCTTGTCTGGATATGAGTAGGTAGAGGGCTCTCTGGTAGAGATGTATCCTGGGGTAAAACTCAAAAACACTGCTTTGATCTAGACTCGAATGGGAACTTGTTATGACAACGGGCCTTGCTGTACTCCTGGTTACGACACTCCCATGGGATAAGATTAGGATAATTATCATTTCATTTACAAACCATCATGAAAGGTTTATGATTATATACATTCTCAAATAATACTTGTTTACTATTATGGATTATATCCATAAACTATTAAATTTATGTTAACTGTGTTACATGATTGGAATTCTGTATTGAGATTTATAAACTAATCTAGTGTATGCTATTTTTTTGAAATGGCGCCTAGTGGACGGAATGAAAACTGTATCAACACACATAATCCATGTTTGTAATTCCCTCATACCCAAGATAATTATAGTGGATCTAGTGATGAAACTGGTGTGGATCATCTTGTCAATATACTGGGACAACTCAATTAGGCTGTGAATAATATCTTTACCTGTATGGAGCACCCTAATCCACAACATGGATGATCAATGTTAGACCGATTTATGAGGCAACAACCACCAATATTCAATGAGTCTACAGATCCATTTACAGCTGAGCAATGAATAAGTTCCTTAGGGAAAATATTTCATGCTTTGGGGAGTAGGGAAAGGGAAAAAGTTTTCATGGCATTTTATCACCTCACGAGAGATGGATATCAATGGTGGTAATTAATTAAAAACAAAAAGGATGATGAAAAAATATCATGTACGTAATGGAGGGAGTTGAAATATATTTTCTTTGAAAAATAAATTTTTTGTGACCATCGAGTGGATATGGAATGGAAATTTATGAGTTTGAGGAAAAAAGAGGATGAGAATTTCGCAAATTATAAGATAATATTTCATGGTTAGCAAGCCATGCAGCTGATTATATATGTAACCCAAGAAGTATGATTGATTGTTTCTTTGATGGGTTAAAACCATTTCTATGTCGAGCATTAGTCACAAAATCCTTCTCATCGTACAAAGATATTGTCTCATGTGCTATCAAGAAAAGAAAGGATTTCTTTAAGTCTTACAACTTTAAATACAATCAAGAGAAGAATAGATTTTCTGAAAACTCTGTGAATGGAAATAAGGAAACAAGGTTGAAGGTAAGAGTTTAGTTTCCACCCTATGATAATTTTGTAAGGAAGCAACATGGTTCCTATCTAAAAGGAATGGGATTTTTTTACAAATGTGGACAAAAAGGTAATGAGGATCATGATTGTAAGGGGAATAAAGAAGATATCAATGTTGAATGGTACAATTATAGATAAATGGGTCATTATACAAATAAATTTTCTAAGTACTCTGGAATCAAACCTTAGAAAAGGCCAATTGAGCAAGGCCAAACTTATTCTGTTACTGCAGTTTAAGTGGGATAATTAATGTATTTTTGTTGTTGGATTGAAGAATTATTTTCTGTTTATAAGATGAATGTGATATATATAAGGATTGTATTGTAGTAATTTTGGTTTTCATTAAGGATGTAATATGATTAATGTAATCATTTTTTCAATATGTAAAAATAAGAGAAACGTTGCATTGTTTGGTGAATCTTATGTAACAATTGATTTTGGAATTTAGAGACCTTTTTGATAGAATTTGGGAAGAAGTATTTTGGATAGCTATAAAGGTTGGGTTCGATTAAGTTGAAATTTTGATTGTATTTATTATGATTATTTTTGTAATATTATATTACTATTGTTTTAGAAAAATGAAAACCAGCAGTTCGGGTGATAACCTGTCGTGTCAGAAAAAGCTGCAGGAATCGAACCCACAACCCAAGTGCGACAAGACTTTATGACCTGCCACTAGCCTACAAGATTTCCCTAGTTATTATAAACTAGTTTTCAATATGGTATATGTCTATAACCTTATAATATTAAGATAAATATAATATTTTTTAATTCTATTATCTTTCGGAGTAAAAAACGAGTTTGGTAAAAATTAGTTAAAGGGTGGAACTCTACTTGTCAAGTATATATATATATAGATATATATAAATAAGAAATTAATTCTTAAACATTTTGGAAGGGATATTAAAACCCAAAATTTGTTATCCTAATACCTTATTCTTTGTTGAAGTAGTGATATTTTTAATAATCATAGATTGCTGGCTTTGAAGCCCTCGATTTTACACTAGTTTGTGATTGATGACATCAGACACTCTCTATAAATATTTACCTTTTTCCTCCAATTATGAGTCTCTAATTTCCACCAATGTTCTATTAATCGAGGACATAATTTGGTGGTGACTTTTACATTCCCGTTCCCTTTTATTAAGACTAAATTCTATTAACCCAATTATCGATGTGGGTTTTCCACAAAAGAATTTTTCTATTTTTATCCTTTTATTTTTGAATAAAAATTTCAAATTGTGAGGACTTAATTTGTTGAAGGAGGGGAGAATGTAACTCCTCCAGATTTCATAGTACATTATCTCATTAAACTAATTCAATCGCTTATACTAAACGCAACACCGAGTTCGAGCACACCATGACATACCAAACTAGCTGTTCAAAAATAGTTATGAATAGTATTAACATAATTTTGAATTTTATATACTCCATAAAATTTTAGAATCAATCTTATGTGTTTCTAATACATAATATAAGATCAAATTCATTTTTTCAGTGGAAAGATGTATTTTTTTAAATGAAATTTTATCACATTTTAATGGAAATCCCTTTTTAGAACCAATATTTACAAATTATATATATATAATTTAATCAAAATAAATTATACATTAAAATAGGGACATAAAAATTTATTTTTGATAAATTTTCGGAACTTTTCTAATGACATTCATATTTTGATGAATACTAAAAAATACCAAATTTTAAATAAAATGACTTTTTTAACAGAAATAATTTATAGTGTTAAATTATGCATTGGAATGGATTGTTAGTATAATTAGATTGTATTTTTATCATTTAATGAAATTTAATTCAATTTAAGTAATTCTCCATTTAAATTTTACATAAACATATGCCAATCTTATGATAGTTTTAACTTTTTAAAAAAATTCCTTTTCAGTTTTGACTGTGGGAATTAATTTTAAATTAATTAATTAAACTTCAATGTTTTTAATTTGGTAAAATAGAATTCATTTTTTAATTCAAAATATCAAAATTATCTAAGGGTGAATTTTTGGTATTTTTCTGAAAACATTCATTTTTTGATGAATAGAGAAATACACTACGTTATTGTTTAAAACTGGCATTTTATTTAAATAATTATTTATTTTAATTTATTTTATTATAACTCAAAATAGATATATAATTTCTATATTTTTTCAATTTTCGTCATTAGTGTTATTTTATAATATTTTCAGATATATAAAATTTTATCGAACTTTTTATCTTCTTTTAGCGACCTTCTAAGAGCTTTTGAAAATTTTCATAAAACATAATTTTACAGCTTCTATGAGTTGAAGTTCAAAATTCTGAGATATAGGGTTAAAATCAGTAAGTATAATGTGGTTCAATAAGATGAAAATAATTTTTGGTGTATAGTAACATTTGACTTTTATTTATCACGGTTAAAAGTAAATAAGGTAATTAAGGGTAAAAATGATATTATAATTACCCTAAACCGTGTCCTAATACTATTAGATAAGTATAATTTGACAAAAACAACCTTAGGAATAAAATATGATCCTTTTGGTCAACTTTTATTTGATAACGACATTTATTATTATTTAATTAAAATAAGAGTTAAAAGTGTTAAATTCAAAGTTTAATAACAAATTTTTTTTAATATAGGGTTATACATATTAAAAATAAGATTATAAATATTAATTAGGAAGATAAAAATTATTCCTACATAATGGTATTTTACTAAAAAAATTAGACATTAAATAATTAATTTTATTAATGACACAATGATGATGCATTAATTACCTTATTAATGGATGATTAAAATAATTGATATTATAAAGTTCCTAATAAATGTAATTTGAGACATTTGATGAATTACACTAATTTTATAGGTGAATATGACTTTTAAGGGTTTATTAAATAATTTTTATTGAAGTAATCATGTTGTTATGATTTTCACAAAAACTAAATATTAAATAGTGTCAAAATTGAAATAATTGTGTTTTTAAAACAAATACTATATTATTAATAGATATTGAAGTTCCCAGATCAGTGTAAATCACTAAGAGGGGGAGGGGGTGAATCAGTGATCCCTTAAAACTTTTTACTAATTGATTCTTTATCAATTAAACCTCTATGGCTGGTTAAAGTGTTGATCCACTCTTCTTGTATCTCTCACATTTCCACGAATGATGCAGTAAATGTAAAGGCACTGGACACAAGGATTTACAAGGTTCGGAACCAAAGGCCTACGTCCTTTCCATGTTGGTTATACGCCCCAACATGGTTTCTTACATTATAATCTGATAGTATTACAATGGTCGATACAGAGTCCCATTGTATCTCTCCTGAGTCCCATAGGAGGGTCTTTATACTGCGTCCCACAGTGTTACCAGAGTCCCACTGGCCTGCTCCAGAATCCCACTTAAGACTTCCTCCGCCCTGAGTCTCACAGGGGGCTTCTCCTGGCTCCTCAAGTCACACGAGTAGCTCTTCTTCTTGTTCAGCTCTTCAAGTATCTTCAGCAGCCTGGGATAAAGGCTACTGGCCTTGCTCTCTTCTTCTGTTCACTTGTGATGAACAGGACTCCTCGGCTTGCTCAGGCTTTATCTCCTTCTTCTCAGGATGACCTGGCTTCTCTCTTCAAGAAACTTCAACAACCTCTGATAAGGTTAGTTGGTCTTTCTCAACTACTGAAAACTCAGCCAAATAATATCTTTCACTTCAGCTTGGCTTCAGTTTCACTTCATCACAACTTCATGCACTGAGTACATGGCATCTCTGCTTCCTCAAGCACTGACTGCATGGCCTCTCAATATTCTTCAAGATCTTCTGGTCTTGGACAACTCAGATGCACACCACTGATTTATCTTTGTTAACGTGTGCACGTGCATGCATGCATGCATGCACTCCCCTTCATCTTCTTGGTGTGATAAACCCTCAAAGGGTGTATTCTCCTTTTGGCACACACACACCTTCTCAAATTCTTTCACACTCTTTGTTCTTTTTGTTTACACACTTAATGTGTGTTCTTATTTAGTGTGAGTATCCTTCTTCTTCTTCTTCTTAGTGTGTACACTTCACTTTCCACACACACTACGGTTCGGCCTTCACTTGTTTAGCACACAAAACTTGTTCTTTGTTTTGCACACACTTGGGATTGGCCTACTTCACTTACTAAGAACACACACTTCCTTGTTCTTTTAATCTTCTTCAAAGTGTGCACTTCACTTATGCACACACTTGGTTCTCTATTTTGTACACACAAGGGCTACGGCCTCCTCTTTAATTTGCACACAAAATTTATGGTGGCCTTCTTGTTTTTCACACACCCAAGGCTTCGGCCTTCACTTGTTTTCACAAAGTACACACACTGCCAAGTGTGTTCTTCCATTTTCATGAACACCAAAACTAAGGTCTCAGCCTTATTTCTACACTTAGCACACAAGGAACTAAGGCCCGGCCATCGTCCTCTTTTCACACACACAAAAATGTGTGGTCTCCCTCTCCTTTGCTCACAAAAATTCTTACGGCCTCAAAAAGGGTGTGCAAGGTGCGTCCTCACACTTCTTGTCTTCAATCGCGCAAGTCCAATGGACAAGGCAGCCGCGCAAGTTTCACTTGAGTCCAAGGCTGCTCGGGCGCGCAGATGCTACTGCCGCGGGGAGCGCAAGTGCTACGGCCGTGCAGGGTGCAAGGCACAAGGAGCCGCGTAGGCTCCTCCTGCCACGCAATTTCGCGGGCAGAGAGGGCTCCTTCTGCCATGCGAATACGCGGGCAGGGACCTCCTTCAGAGCCTCGGGTGGCTCTGGAACTTCAGCCGCACAAGTGGTTGTGCGGTGGCTTCTTTCTTCACGAGGCACAGGAGCTCTCGCGGGTCTCAAAATTTCAGCAAAACTAAATGATGGATCGACCTCTCTTTTTATAGACAAAGACGTCTTGGATCATCTGCATGCGATAAATCTTTGATGTCCCGAAGATTTTGGATCTGCAAGATTCTTTGAAATCTCCTTTTTCTCCTCTGTTCACGCGGTTTCTTTTCCTTCATTATTTTTTACATACATGCGACTAAAAACGCATGCAAGCCTCTGTTCTTTTCCATGCAAAATATTAAACAACATAGCCTCGGCACTTCGTTTGCCTTCGGCCGAACTAGAAATGCTCCCCTCATTGCATGCATGCATATTTTTATGCATGTATGTGTTCAGTGTGGCCAGACGAACCGGATGGATGCCTTAGCTCCTTCAGAGGTGGCCAAGAACTTGAAATTCGGCCTCGGGTAGCCTCTGGTTCATCGGCGGCTTTGTGGGAGGTGCCTCGGCTGAGCTCGAGGAAGACGATGTGGCAGCCGTCAGATTAGCTCTTTGGGCGACCGCGATCAGAATGGGTCGCGGTGGATTAGATGTGCGGCCGAGATCTGGCGCGCGATCAATCGAGCGGCCAGGATTCGCTCTACGGAAAAATCCCGCGTCCCACATCGAAACGGATCCCAGTTTTTCCACGGTTTATCACCCAAGCACTCCCTACAGCCGCTCAGTTGAACTTCCCCCTCCACGGTGCCGCCACGCACCGTGTTCTCTTAGCGGGCGCGCTCTTGCGCCCACGTTTGCTCCCTGCGGGCGCGCCACTGGCACCGGCTATGCACACACGGGTGCGCTCCTCGCGCTCACGCTGCGCGGGCTTCATCACCGCGTGGCCTCAGGGCTTATACATAGCCCCGGCCTCTCTCGGGCTGGCCCCATGGGATCCCCTTGGACATGGTGACCTAGTCCCACATGTGCCTTGGGTTGAACCCTTAAGGTTGGCCCTTGGTGGCTTCCTTTTTTCTAGAGTAGAGACTTAGGGACTTGTTATAAAAACAAAGTAACCCAAGTTCAAATTCCAAATTCCACATCTTCCAATCCATTCTTCCTCTTCTCTATTTACCCTTCTTTATTTCTTCTTCTTCATTAGAATTCCTCCAATTCTTCTGCATCATGTATTCAATATTTATGAATGGACTTCCCGAAGGTTCTTCTTCATCAACCGACCTCCTTAATCAAATAATCTTCAATGTTCTACATTGATCCAATCAGAGATCAAGTTGGATATTCTTCAAATTCACATGCACTAAGTGATAGTCCATGGAATTCATTAATCCACTTCATCCACTTAGATCTTGTGGATGGATCTTCTTCAACTCCTCATGCATTGTGAAGACAATGCATGGTCTTCTAACATTGTTGTGACATTGTATCCACTTGATACAAGTTCTTGGAACTTAAAGATCATATCATCAATCGTCTGATGTAATGATTCTCCATCATTATTCTTCAAGTTTGTTCACTTAGTATCACCTTGATACAAGTATTGGAACATTAAGAACAGCTCTACAATCGTCTGATACACATAGAGAATGTTTCAACCACAACATCCAATGTCACTTAGTGAATATCCTAAGTGACATGCATCTTAGTACCATGGCCATTCTCCTTTCCTCACCAACACCATCACATACTTTTTCATTCACATCTTGACATTCCTTGACATCCATTCATCTTATGACATTATCATGCCTCATTGACAACAAATCCAACACAGTGCACTTCAATCTCCCCCTTTGTATTTGTTGTCAATACACTTCTTCAGCACATATGAATGGGTCAATATGTGTGACAATATTTTCTCCCTCTTATTGGAAATCAAATTCAAATGTGTGGTGTGGTTCTCTTCAAAAATATATCTTCCTCCCTTTGAAAAGCATTTTCTTCACAACAACTGAGAGAGGGATGATGTCACATGTTCTCTTTAGCAAAGAGCCTTTAGTAAATCAACTCTAAGTCTACTTGGGCTAACCCGGTGTAGAAAACAAGAGTGATGTAACCAATGAACTCAATGTTGTCCAGAATTCACTATACATGTGAGATCATGCTTCAGGGGTTTGAAAATTTTCAGATATAACAATAATTTTCTAGATCCTGCACATACTCCACAAAACTCATTAGAAAGTTCAGTGCAAAGATAAATCTCCCCCTTTCAACCATTTTTCTTCAATCAATACTCCCCCTTAATTGTAATGATTAATACAATTAAGAAACAAGGGATGAAAGTATGATTGGAATACCTTCACCTTTCTCAAATGGTATTAATCTCAGAATCCCATCTTCTTCAGATTGGCTCCCCCTCAAGGGGTACACTCCATTTTTTCCAAACCATCCTCCAGTTGGGAATGATCATCATCTTGAATCCCCTGTAATGTTAGCACATGTAAATACAAGTGATTATGGAATAAGATGGAACCTCCTTGGTTCATCAATGTGAACAACAAGGTTGAGAAGATTCTCTCAACCGAGATGTCCCATGTTCACCATTCTTCACACTTTCACATTTGATCTTCAATGATGTTTGTGCTGGTGTGGATCTCAATAAATCTTCAAGTGAAATCTTCTTCTTCCCTTTTGCCTTAGAAATTTCCATAACTTCATCTTCCGCTCTTTGCAGATCTTTGGCAAGTTGCAACTGATTGGGCCACATGACTATTAAGTCACTTGGAAGTGTGGCCTCAGTTCTGGAAATTCCACATGGTTCTTTTGATGCTTTCAAGCTACCTTTCTTAGGCAACTTGTTTTCAATCAATCCCTTTTGCTTATTCTGGATTGATTGTCTTTTTTAGTCCAGTCTGCCTCTATTGAATTCCATGGCTTGTTTACAAAGATCCTTGATATGTCCTCTCTTTCCACAGTAGAAGAATTTCTTCCTGGTGGTCCTTCTGGATGCATCACCCTTCTTGGATTTAGACTCCAAGGTCTTCTCTTCCTTTTTCATAATCTTCATGGGATCATCTTCCACTTTCTTATGCTTGCTTCCCAAGGATTTTTTCTGAGCCAGGTTCTGTGATCTTTTCTTCTTTTTAGCTCTAGATACAGTTGGAGATTGACATGTATCTTTTTGACCACTTTTGCAATCATCCTAGATGTTGTCAAGTAATCGAAATCTATTTGTAGTAAACAGATGTCTCTGGACATGTGGATGATGCTTCTTTTCTTCTGGCTTGCTCCCCCTTGGCATGGGCTTCCTCTGTGCTTTGGAATTCAGTGGATTGTACCAACAATCCTTTGCACAATGCCCATACTTGTTACAACACCAACATTCACCCACAAATCTTGACTTTTTTATTACTTCTGATTGTAGGGTACTTGTCTTGAATTGTTGTGCTGCTTCGGGAGAGCTTTCTTTCTTCATTGTCTTCATCCATACTTGTTTGGAATTATTCTTCCATCCTGCACTTTTTGTGGAAACACAATTAGAAGAATTAGTACAAGATGGGATGGATGATACCTTCCTTTTAGAAGATGTTTCCCTTTTATTAGAGGATGTCCTTCTTTTGGAATCATTCTTCTCAATGCACACTTGTGTAGCAACAATTCTACTTTCAGCTGACTGGGAGGATTCAGCTTTGGGTGATTGCAGATTTTTCAATATCACCTCTAGTTCTAAGAATTTCATGTTAAGGGAGTTCTTCTCATCCTCAACAGTTCTTAGCCTTCCCTCCCAATTTTCTTTCAGCTGTTCTAACTGGTCTTTATGCACCTTCTTCATTTCTTGTAATGAATTGCCAAGCTCCTTCGCCCTTTTTACTTTGTCTTCAAGTTGAGAATCTTTAACAACCATTGATACTCTATGCCTCTTCTCCAGTGCATGGTAAACATCTTTGACTATTACTTTAAAGAATTATTTCTCAGAAAGGATTCTTTGCAATTCTTCAGTAGTGTCTTCATATCTTTCATTGCAAAGTGATACTGTTTCATCTTTAGCCTTCACAAGCTTTCTGAGAGTGTTTGTTATGCCAACCCTTTTAGCCAATTGGACTTCCAGAGAATTGGCTTCATCTTCTAGCTGTATTTTTTCTTCTTGAAGATTATAGATGCCTGTAGCTATACACATTGACACTTCCTTGGGGATTTTCTTCTGAAGATATTTGATTGCATTTAGAAGATCATTGTTTCATCCATCTTCATCACAACTAGAGCAGGCTTCATCAGAAGAATGATAAAATGAATTGTCATCTGATGTGACTTTCACATTTCTTTCCATAGAAAGAGTTTCTCTGATTGTAACAACCTTTTTCCTCATCTTCTTTTCCTGTTTCTTCATTCTGTTTTTCAGAGTCTTGGCAGATATCTCCATTTGAGGCTGTTCTTTCATTTCCTCAAATCCGCACTCCATATACACTCTCTTGGATCTTTTAGAGGTATCCTCCCTCTGATACCAATTGAAGTTCCCAGATCAGTGTGAATCACTGAGAGGGGGAGGGGGTGAATCAGTGATCCCTTAAAACTTTTTACTAATTGATTCTTTATCAATTAAACCTCTATGGCTGGTTAAATCCTCGATCCACTCTTCTTGTATCTCTCACCTTTCCACGAATGATGCAGTAAATGTAAAGGCAGTGGACATAAGGATTTACAAGGTTCGGCACCAAAGGCCTACGTCCTTTCCATGTTGGTTATACGCCCCAACATGGTTTCTTCCATTATAATCTGTTAGAATTACAATGGTCGATACAGAGTCCCACTGTATCTCTCCTGAGTCCCACAGGAGGGTCTTTATACTGCGTCCCGCAGTGTTACCAGAGTCCCACTGGCCTGCTCCAGAATCCCACTGAAGACTTCCTCCGCCCTGAGTCTCACAGGGGGCTTCTCTTGGCTCCTCGAGTCACACGAGTAGCTCTTCTTCTTGTTCATCTCTTCAAGTATCTTCAGGAGCCTGGGATAAAGGCTGCTGGCCTTGCTCTCTTCTTTTGTTCACTTGTGATGAACAGGACTCCTCGTCTTGCTCAGGCTTTATCTCCTTCTTCTCAGGAGGACCTGGCTTCTCTCTTCAAGAAACTTCAACAACCTCTGATAAGGTTAGTTGGTCTTGCTCAACTACTAAAAACTCAGCCAGATAATATCTTTCACTTCATCTTGGCTTCAGTCTCACTTTATCACAACTTCATGCACTGAGTGCATGGAATCTCTGCTTCCTCATGAACTGACTGCATGGCCCCTCAATATTCTTCAAGATCATCTGGTCTGGACAACTCAGATGCACACCACTGATTTATCTTTGTTCACGAGTGAACGTGCATGCATGCATGTATGCACTCCCCTTCTTCTTCTTGGTGTGATAAACCCTCAAAGGATGTATTCTCTTTTTGGCACACACACACCTTCT
The DNA here is from genome assembly GCA_963277665.1 of Viscum album. NCBI lineage: Eukaryota > Viridiplantae > Streptophyta > Magnoliopsida > Santalales > Viscaceae > Viscum > Viscum album. The sequence continues at coordinate 633,380,818 of OY728121.1, forward strand.
CAAATTCTTTCACACTCTTTGTTCTTTTTGTTTACACACATAATGTGTGTTCTTATTTAGTGTCAGTATCCTTCTTCTTATTCTTCTTAGTGTGTACACTTCACTTTGCACACACATTAAGGTTCGGCCTTCACTTGTTTAGCACACACAACTTGTTCTTCATTTTTCACACACTGGGGCTTGGCCTACTTCACTTACTATGCACACACACTTCCTTGTTCTTTTAATCTTCTTCAAAGTGTGCACTTCACTTATTCACACACATGGTTCTCCATTTTGTACACACAAGGGCTACGGCCTCCTCTTTAATTTGCACACAAAAGTTGTGGTGGCCTTCTTGTTTTGCACACACCCAAGGCTACGGCCTTCACTTGTTTTCACTTAGTAAACACACTACCAAGTGTGTTCTTCCATTTTCATGCACACCAAAACTAAGGTCTCGGCCTTCTTTCTTCACTTAGCACACAAGGAACTAATTCCCGACCTTCCTCCTCTTTGCACACACACAAAAATGTGTGGTCTCCCTCTCCTTTGCACACAAAAATGCTTACGGCCTCAAAAAGGGTGTGCAAGGTGCGTCCTCACTCTTCTTGACTTCAATCGCGCAAGTCCAATGGACAAGGCAGCCGCACAAGTTTCACTTGAGTCCAAGGCTGCTCGGGCGCGCAGATGCTACTGCCGCGGGGAGCGCAAGTGCTACGGCCGCGCAGGGTGCAAGGCACAAGCAGCCGCGCAGGCTCCTCCTGCCACGAAAGTCCGCGGGCAGAGAGGGCTCCTTCTGCCGCGCGAATACGCGGGCATGGACATCCTTCACATCCTTGGGTGGCTCTGGAACTTCAGCCGCACAAGTGGTTGCGTGGTGGCTTCTTTCTTCACGAGGCACAGGAGCTCTCGCGGGTCTCAAAATTTCAGAAAAACTAAACGAGGGCTCGACCTCTCTTTTTATAGGCAGAGATGTCTCGGATCATCCGCGTGCGATAAATCTTTGATCTCATGAAGATTTCGGATCTTCAAGATTCTTTGAAATCTCCTTTCTCTCCTCTGTTCACGTGGGTTCTTTTCCTTAATTATTTTTCACATACATGCGACTAAAAATGCATGCAAGCCTCTGTTCATTTCCATGAAAAATATTAACCAACATATCCTCGGCACTTCGTTTGCCTTCGGCCGAACTCGGAATGCTCCCCTCGTTACATGCATGCATATTTTTATGCATGTATGTGTTCAGTGTGGCCATACGAACCGGATGGACGCCTTAGCTCCTTCAGAGGTTGCCAGGAACTCGAAATCCGGCCCTGAGTAGCCTCTGGTTCATCGGCGGCTTTGTGGTAGGTGCCTCGGCTGAGCTCGAGGAAGATGATGTGGCAGCCGTCGGATCCGCTCTTTGGACGGCCGCGATCAGAATGGGTCACAGTGGATTAGATGTGCGGCCGAGATCTGGCACGCGATCAATCGAGCGGCCAGGATTCGTTCCGCGGCAAAATCCCGTGTCCCACATCGAAACGGATCCCAGTTTTTCCGCGGTTTATCACCCAAGCGCTCCCTACAGCCACTCAGTTGAACTTCCCCCTCCACGGTGCCGCCCCGAACCATGTCTCTTAGCGGGCGGGCTCTTGCGCCCACCTCTGCTCCCTGCGGGCGCGCCACTGGCGCCCTCTATGCACACCCGGGCGCGCTCCTCGCGCTCACGCTGCGCGGGCTTCATCACCGCGTGGTCTCGGGGCTTATACACGGCCATGTCCTCTCTCGGGCTGGCCCCATGGGATCCCCTTGGGCGCGGTGACCTAGTCCCACATGTGCCTTGGGTTGAACCCTTAAGGCTGGCCCTTGGTGGCTTCCTTTTTTCTAGAGTAGAGACATAGGGACTTTGTATAAAAACAAAGTAACCCAAGTTCAAATGCCAAATGCCACTTCTTCCAAGCCATTCTTCCTCTTCTCCATTTCCTCTTCTTTATTTCTTCTTCTTCATTAGAATTCCTCCAATTATTCTGCATCATGTATTCAATATTTAAGAATGGACTTCCCGAAGGTTCTTCTTCATCAACCGACCTCCTTAATCAAATAATCATCAATGTTCTACATTGATCCAATCAGAGATCAAGTTGGATCTTCTTCAAATTCACATGCACTAAGTGATAGTGCATGGGCTTCATTAAACCACTTCATCCACTTAGAACATGTGGATGGATCTTCTTCAACTCCTCATGCATTGTGAAGACAATGCATGGTCTTATAACATTGTTGTGACATTGTATTTACTTGATAAAAGTTCTTGGAACTTAAAGATCAGATCATCAATCATCTGATGTAATGATGCTCCATCATCATTCTTCAAGTTTTGTCACTTAGTATCACCTTGATACAAGTATTGGAACATTAAGAACAGCTCTACAATCGTCTGATACACATAGAGAATGTTTCAACCACAACATCCTATGTCACTTAGTGAATCTCCTATGTGACATGCATCTTAGTACCATGGCCATTCTCCTTTCCTCACCAACACCATAACATCCTTTTTCATTCACATCTTGACATTCCTTGACATCCATTCATCTTATGACAATATCATGCCTCATTGAAAACAAATGCAACACAGTGCACTTCCGATATATTATTCCTAAAAATATAAGGAATATCCAAAGGACTTATATAAGATTATATTTATTAATAATGAACCACATGGGGTTCAATTGGCTTTTTATTCTATGTTTATTAACCGTATAATATAAAAATACAAAGAGACATGGTAAATGTCAAACAATTTAACTAAGAGTTAAATCTAAAAGATACGGTAAATACGATAACCGAAACCTGTCTAAAACCAATTGGTTGAGATTTGTTTGACCCATTCCATCCTTATCCTCTAGAAAATAATTTTAGAGAAATTATAGACCTAAAATTATTTATTATAATATAATATTTCCATCTTTTTCTAATGTGCCCTTCAACCCTCCTATAAAAGTGCACTTCTCATTCTCTCAAAATCACACCTCCAATTCCATTTGGCTTGGCCATACCCTGCCAAATATCTTAAAAGCATTCATCTCTTAGTCTTAGAGTCCTTCCTTCTGTCATAAATCCTACCTATGTATCCATTTTTATCAAATCAAATGGAACAACCCGATAGAGTGGTAAATATTTCATCACCTCTTCCAAGTTAATTTCTTCTTCCACTTCCTCTTTCATTGTTGTTTATATTAAAAAATAATAACTCTAGTATCTTCATTATAATTTTATGTTATTATGAAAATGTTACAACCATATTTATTATTCTATCCATCGTATGAATGACCAAGTCACCATACGTTCTTACGTACGACTTACCGTCTCCACGTCATGGTGTAGTTTGTTTTTCAAACACATCATTTTTAGGATGCGTATAATAATGAGTATAACAGATGTAAATAATAAATATAACATTTTAATGATTCTTTATAGGTGATATACCATCCAATTACAAAATATTTCACAATCAATATAATGATATTGTCACTCGTGTGTACGTACGGATTACCGTCTTGACGAACGTGATGAGATTCATTCCCCATCAGAATCATTCAAAAATAATTATCATTTTATGATTAAAAGTAATGTTTATTAACATAATATCATTCTTTATATTAATAAAATACATCCCATACATATTAAACATGAAGTACGAAACCAAGCATATAAAGGAAAATGAATCAGTTAACACCAGAAATGATGATACTACTGAAATATTATTAACAAAGAAATATAAGGGAATAATATATGACATCATATTTATGTATATTTTTCATGTATAATTTGATAACAATGTTTTAAATATTATACTATAGGTTAAAATACCATCAACTAATGAAATGTACTAGGTAAGGGTTAATTTCACAATCTCTTTATTATCTGAGGTTGTTTTTTCGTATGTATCTATGGGACCTCATTATCATCAACATCCGTGTTTTCATAAAAATGTATTTCAAAATGTTATTATTATTTACTAGACTATTGTTTAAATTCATTTATACACTTATTTGACAACATATGTTTTTAAATTAATCTTTTTTTCATTTTCCAAACAAGGTACTTTATGACCTTCTCGACAATATAATGGTAAGAATGTACTTTTTTAACATATACGGTGGGTGAAGCTATTTTCCACCATTATAAATTTATCAAAGCTTCACATACAATATTATAAGAATATTTTAAAAATAAATGTTTTATTTTATTACTATATGACTCTTAAATAATTTTAAAATAGAAATATATATTTCTCTACAAAATGTTTTGATTTCATCTATGACAATATCCTTAGAAGGATGGTAAGCTTGTTTGATGTGGATTTGTTATGATACAATTATTCCCTATTGTATTGATGGTTTTGTGATATATATGACTGTAAATGTGTTATTTTTACACCATTCATGGGTTGTGGATAATTTATTTAGATGTCGTATGCTAGTTTTAATATGAATGTTTATGTAATGTCTCTACCTTTTCAGATGAGGTATGTATTGGAATTACCATGAGACAGGTGGAGCCTGCTATATCTTTTATATGCATTGGTAGGTCTGATTTGACAATTAGACATCAAATTGGTTGAGGCCTTTCCCAAATTTGATATATATTCTTTGGTGAGGCCTTATTAATTTTTAGACGTCTTGGTTGAGGCCTTGAAAAAATGTTTCCAAAAGTCCGACATTTTACATTCGATCATTGTGAAAATATTATTGATGGTTCATGTGGTTATTCTATTTCTATAATACCCATGGATATGTTTGATTATGGCATTATTTACTCATCTCAAAATCATGCCATAAAGTGTTCATTTTTATTATTTTTATAGGCATGTGTTTTAAATTATTCACCATGCCAAATGTTTATGTTATCATCCACTGAATTGCTTACCCTTATTGAGTGTTTCAGCTCAACCCATTCTTATGTTATATTTTACAAGGATTCCAAGAAGTATATTATGGTTGACCACTAAAGATAGGATAAATATATAAGTTTGTTTAAAAAGGGGAAAAAATTTTGATGTTTTTATTTCAAGATGTAATGTAAAACATATGAATGTATCTAATACTTCCAAGGATACTAAACTAATCGGTTTTTCGAGAAATGATTCCTTTTATCATGCCAATGTTATGTGAATGTGCAACGAATCTGGGTAACTGGTGTCAGGTCATTAAACATTTATCTTCATTATAAGTGATCATCATAAATGTTGATAAATGTGTGTAGTGGTGATACTTGTCTTGATTCCAATAGGATGGTCTTGAGTGATTGATACTATGTATATATAAATTTATTTCCTTTTTGTTATCTCTATGAACCCCACCATTGTTGATAAATATCTTCTAAATAACCACCATATAATAGGGGAGGGTGTCTCTACAAAACATCCTTATGGGAGGATTAATGATTGGTCACCTAGACTTCCCCGGTACCTCTGCTAGGTGGTGATATGCTATGATTATTGGGGAAGTTGTGATTCATGAGGCCCAACTATATGCAGGTGATTTTTTTATCTCAATTTTCTTCTAGATGATAAGTGATGTGATGTGTTACCAAGTGTCTTCAGTATGAGATGTTTTGTGTTTTCTTTTGTCTTTAGGATGTGATATGGTATGTGTCCTAGGTGTCTACGGCCGAGACTAAGTTGTGGGGACCTGGTGTGTGTGCATAGGATGTGATGTGGTATGTGGACTAGGTGTATGCAAGTTAGAACTAGTTATAGGGACTGGTTGTGTGTGGGCGGGTTGTGACATGGTTCTTTTTGACGAAGTGGCATCACCCAGAAGTTTTACTATAGGGTGTGAGAGTTTCAAATTATTTGAAAAGTAGAACGGGGTAACCTACTACTGATGTGATTATTATATTATTTTACTTGACATGCATTACTTTGTGATATTGCATTGGTGATGTGTGGAAGGTTAGAATAACTTATAAGGTAATATCAGTTCTTCTATATTCTTACAAGATCAATAGTATTCTTCTCCCACATGTGCATGAGATACTTTTGTTTTTAGGTTGAAGTATTCTTATATTCTAACCCTATTATATAAAACTACATTCATGTTTCTAGGAGGGCTATAGGGACCGTTCTAGGTATTACTAGCTCAGACATTGGGATAGTGGTTATGTCACTATGTAGTCTTACTATTAGGTATTTACATTGGAGGCTCCTTTTTTCTATCAGTCATATTTCAAACATGAGTGTGGGATTATTTTTTATTTATTATATATATTGTATTTGGAGTTGTTTTGGGGTGGATCATATTATCTCCAGACCTTGTTTTTCTTATATAGGGTAATTCCTCCCATATTAGGAGATATTTGTACCCCTCGTTATAGTCACAACTCAAGGGCCTACTGGAGGTGGAAATCAGGGGATCATTATCTATCATCCTTCATTGAATGATAAAGAGAAGAATATTTTGCGGGAGTCGGTCATCAAAAAATAAGACTCTAATTAATATATGATGAGAATGTGGGAAAATAACTCAAGGGAATGTCTTAGATGAATGAGAAGATATTGTTAGTGTGGAAATGAATAACACAATTAAAGTAACTACAAAGGAAAAATAAAATTTTTATAAAATGAAACGGAATTGAATATTTTTCTCCATAAAGTATTATGAAAGTATGAATGTTTTAAATGTGGAGAATATAGGCATTAAAAAATTTATTAACAAAGGGAAAATATTGTGATGAGAATAAGAAATGTTATATGAGTATTTTTTTATGTTTTTGATAAAGATACTATGAATGACAAATAAAAGGATGGAGTTATTAACGAATAATATGATGATTCCAGTTTAATGTTTTGAGAAATAAGTGGGATGATTTAAAAATTTACATATTAAATTAAAAAATTATTATATGTATCATGAAATATATATGGAATGGTGGTTAGCGTTTGTTGAAAGGATTTTAAAAGAATATAGAATGGAGCTGGTGACCTAGAAAACAGATTTCATAATAATTTTATATTAATATTATAATTATATAACCCTTAATATGTTCATCATGTTGAGAAAATAGTGTATAGTTTCAATAAAAAATGATTCGTATGAATAAATTAATTTGGATAGTATTGATGATGTTGGTACTGTTTAATGATGTGTGGAGAATGTGTTTTATGTTATGATTGATAGAGTCTACATAATTATTTTATTTATGAAATATATTCAACAAAAAGTGGTTTTATTCAATGAATATAAAGGTTTTTTGTTTTAAATATGGTTTTGTGTTTATTTATGTCATTACCATGTTTCAATAGAATAGTTAATGGTAGTATTCACATGTTTTTTATGTGAAAATTCCGAGATACTTATTTTTTTTGACAGATTAATGATATGTACATTTTTTAGATTTTTTGAATTTTTTTAATGTTTTAGATTTAATTATTTTTGAAGGTTTATAAGTATTACAATTTATATATTGGTTTATGTTGAAATATTGATGAGGATTTACATATTAATTAATAACTACTCCATCTAAATATTAATTCATATTGGATGATAAGTGATAATAATTTTGTTTTGATGATAACTAAAGATATAAAGAATGACATATCATTATATTTATGGATATTATGATCTATTAGTTCATCATGGACATAAATGTCACTTTTATTCTCTGAGTAAGATGTGATGTGTAAATTGATCAAGGCACAACCAAGGGGTGAGAAAATTCTTATGAAATGGAATGAAATCCAATATTTATATATTCTCATGAAAATTAATCAAAATTAGAAAAATTATCTATAAAAAAATTTAGTATTTCCATAATCATTTTTTATGATATTAATAACCTTTTTCATGTGTCTTTTATTTATGATTTTTTGTTGCAAGCCTTATCTAGATCTTCCAGTTTCTTATGATCAATGATATGTATCACTCTCTATATATAGTTATGTTTTTCTATAATGTCCCTATATTAACTTAAATTTTATTTTTCCTATATGGAAACATAGTTATATGTTACTAACGGAAATCTTTTCATTTCTATATTTGCATTTTTTGTGAATTTTTTATTACTCATTTGAATGATTTTTGTTTCTATGAAGTTACTTTCAAATGTGAAATCAATGTATACTGAGATGAATTTCAAGAGAAAAATTCATTGGGTTGGGGTGGGTAGATTATAACATCTCAATATTTTTTTATTTTTTCTATTTTAATTAATATTTTAGATAGGTTGAATTATACACAACACTCGTTTTAAATTTAGTTACATGAAATAATGAGTTTCTTCAACAGTGTTCATGACACTCAATACCAAGTGTTATTAATCCATAGAGTAATATTATTTTAAATATTATCATTTTTAACTATACAAAGAGAATTTGTTTATGAATGGAGTTAACCACTTTCTGAAAAATAAATATAAATTTAATCCTCAATATAAATTTTTTTATAAATTCTTCATAAAAAACCAATTATTTTTGTGAAATAATTATATTCTTATAAAACCGGTTTTCATCAACAAGGAATATAATAGTTTTTAGAAAAAAAAATTAAATAATTTAAAGAGTTTTTAAAATATTAATTTTATTAAATTAATAGTATTTTCTAAATCATCATATCAAAATTAAAATATGGTTAAATTTAGGGATTTTTTTGAGAAAGTATTTATTTTTCTACGAATAGTTAAAAGTATTGATTCTTTTTAGAGAATCATTTATTTTAAATAATTTCTAACATTTAAATTTATTTTGTAAACTATCATATGCAATATATAATTATATTCAAAACAATTTATAAATATTAAATATCATTGAATTTGATATTGTTATGCGTTTATTTTTTGGTTAAAAAAGGGGTTTCATTCTCAAAATAGTTTTAAAGTGAATATTGTCTCTATATTTTAATTCATTAAAAAATCTCAAATAATTTATATTTTAAATAATATTTATGAATATAATATTAATAAATTTTAATTAATATTGATAAAATTATTACTATTAAATATAAATTTAAAATATAATCATATCGTGGAGGAAAAAATACACTTTTCAAAACCCTTTTTTCATCGCCTTTGCGGGTTTTCTATCAAATTTAATTTTCCAATATTTTAGAAAAAAAATTTGAAAAAATTAATATAATTTTGGATTTAATTATGTAAAAATAAAATTTTGTTTAATTTTTTATATTTTAATGAATACATTAATTTATTTATGAATAGTTAAATTATAAACTTTTTCATACATATATTTTCATTTAAATAATTTATAAATTTCAATTGTAATTTAAATTTTTTAGAGATTTTTTTCATGTAATATATATTAAGATTATTTAGTTTATTTAATTCAATTTTATATTAAAATTGGATAAAAAATCTTTTTTGACAATCTGAACATATTATCTTTGAAAACAATTTTTATCATCACATTTATGGGATTAATTTTAAGTTAAAATGATCCAAATATGTGAATTGAATTGGAATAAATTTATTAAATAGTTATAATCCTCAAAATGTATATTATAAAATAAAATAAACTTAATTTTTTAAAAAAAATTAACAGAAAAAATAGTGATAATTAATTACTTCACTTAAGGTAAAAATGGGTTTCCTTAGGGTAAACAAAAAAAAATAGGTGAAAACAGCCTAAAAATATTTATTAAAAATATTTTATGGAATTATTTTTCCTCAATTATGTATAATTATTTATAATACTCCATTTTGGGTATTTTTATGAGAAAATTTTAGTCACCATTTATTTTAAAAAACATACAATGCTTCCCACCATACATATAGATAGTCACCACCTCTCATCTTTTCTTCACACATTAAAACAATTTTTATTATTCCATAACCTACCAAAATGACCTAAATTTTATCTCCCCTAATCCTAAAATAAATTATTTTGGGTATAAATCAGTGCTATGATGTATTATGGCGAAAATCTAATGTAGTCACCAGATGAAGAGGTAATGTTGTCAAAAAAGTTCCTTTATTCAATTTCTTCTTCTATATACTTAAATAATTTTAAAAAAATGATAATATAATAATATTTTCATATTAAATTTGCATAGATTTTTTTTAAGTTAAGGTTATTACCTATATTTATTTCCAATTCCATAAAACACTTTTATAAAATCATATTTCATGTTTACAGTGGACTACCACCTTGAAAACTATTATCATTCATTTTTTCCATTTCCATCATTCACGGTTGGTTATGATAATAGATGTAATATATCTATATTATATTTGTAACATTATTATTTCAGTTTGGTAATTACATAATATATAAAATTTTAATTTCCATTCTTGTGGGGATATGATAATGATCTCTGTGTGTATGAAAGATTATTACCTCACGAAGTGATGTGATTTTTTTCAATAATTAAAAAAAAATAAGAAAACAAGATAAATATAAAAAATATATATGAAAAAGTTATTATATTTATTAAAAATTTACCATTATAAAAATATGATATCTAATTTTATTTATTACCTTTTACACACAGAATGATTATAACAATGGTCATGCATGTGTGGGATACTACATTCACGAAGCGATGTGACTTTATATTCTCATCACCGCACCATATTTATGATGTGTAGAAGTATATATAAATATATATGTTTTTATTTTTTTATATTATAATAATTATTTAAATTTTATATATTTCATATATACTATCCCTAGTGATCATTTGGAAATTGAAATGTTACTTATGTTTATGTATGACGTACCATCTCCATGATCGTAAGATTCTTCATTTAATGAAACACTTCATGGTTGGAATTAAAAATATAATTGATCCATAAATATCATAATTTTTAAATTATTATTTTTTTGGATATGATGAAACCATAATCCAAGTAATATAACTAAAAATAAAAAATCAAACCTCACAAGATAAAGAATGTATTTATTACCTAGAATATGACTTTAACATAGAAATAATAATAAATGTGTAATAAAAGAACCTATGTAAAATATTGTATTATATATTTATGTTCGTTTTTTAATATATTTATAATAATGTTATATTTATTATACATGATTTTTATATGAGTATGAAGGAATTTGAGACTTGTAATAAGGTATTTTTGTCTCTATTTTCATTCATTGAGGCATCTGTTATATTGTAAATATATCTACCTTTATTAGGGGTATAAACTACCCATTTTTCTTGAAATATCATGAATTTATTTATTCTCATAACATTTTATGTTTAATTTAATGATTTTATCTCATGGTTCTCATGTTTCAATGTTTCCAAATTTGTAATGATTAAATGTTATATTCTCATCATTTAATGAGAGTTATAAAGATTTTGTTTCCGAAGACAAAATAATTATTGTCCATTTATTAGTAAAGTCATTATTTTTACTATCCTCAATATATTCATGATATTTTCATGCAATAATATCATTCTATACTCTTTTTTCATAATATAATTTAGAAAATTTATTAAAAAAAATCATATTTATTTCACTATTCGGTTGAAATCTGATTTATTTTAGAACTATTTTTTCTGAAAAAGTTTTAAATTTTTTTAAAAAACTTTTCAATGGAATATTTTCCTATAATCCATATTAGAATTTTTTTATTGAATATAATCTTCAAAATAACTTCCAAAAAATTATTCTTATCTTTAACCAAAAATGTGAAAAGAATATTTGTTTTTAACAATCCCAGTATTAGAAGTATTCTCAAATATCCGGATTAATCAATTATTTCAAGATTCCCTTACTTGTTTTAAAATTTATTTTCATGTAATATTTTTTACATAAAATATTATAAAAAATTATATTTATATAATATTATATGAAAATAGAATGGATTATGAAAATTATTCATGATTTTAATTTTTTTCCACGAGGAAAGAATATTTTTATTAAGAGTATATTAAAATGATTCTCAATGACTTCTTTATATGTTATTAATTTATATTTTGAAGAATTTTCATTCCAAAATATTTTCTAATGTTTCTTTAAATAGATTTTCAAGACAATATTTTCATTAAGAAACGTCCTAATTGAATATTATTTCAAAATTGTTCTCCATATAAGAATAAATATTTTGAGGTTATGTATAACTTATTGAGGATATTATACAATGATAAAATTCTTGTTATTTCTCAGAATGTTTTATTTTTAGTATGAAAATATGTTTCTAAAATCCTTTCTTGTTTCCAAGGGTTATACAATTATAAAATTCATATGAAACCTAAATATTTTTCCACAGGTTATCCAATGATGAAATGAAGAAATTATTATGAAACCTGTCACTTTTCAACAAGTTATGATAAAATGAAATGTTTATGAAACCCATTTTGCTCCATGTGTTATGTTATTATAATTTTCTAAATCTTATGGATCAAATACATATGATTTTCATTATTTTATGGGTGGGACCTATTTCTCACTCCAATATATTAGGTAATGATTTATATCTAATGAGACAGAGATGAATGAAATAGTGAGTGATACAATTTTAATAGTTGAATTTTTCGTCTATTAAGGTCTTGGGAATGAACCTTGACAACTTTGACGGTTTTAGGTGTGAACCCATTACACTAGTACAACATCTATGTCATGCCATTACTACAATGGAAAATATTTTATATGATTACATGTATTCCAAAAATTCATGACTAAAGCTGATGTGAAGCTGTAATTTCTTATATTCTTTGATTCACATATAATTCATGTATTATGAACTTCTAATAATTTTTCATGACTAAAGATTATGATATTTAATATGTATGGTATGATTTTAAATAATTAAGATCATATTATCATACACTTATATTCATGTTAGGAACAATTTTTTCCCTTTTTACCATTATAGAGAATCTATGCTTACTCTTTCTATGTTTCTTTTCCCTATGTTAAAAATGAAATGTTTTAAGTAGGGTGTGGTTATGGAGAGTATGTAAAAGTTTGATATTTATCTCATAAATTTAATATCATTCCTAAAATAAGAATATGGTTTTTGAGTCTCCAAAAGATCTAAACTATTTCATTCCTAATGTTTTTTTAATGTATTTAATATTCATCTAATAATATGTAATATCAACGTATTAAAATAATGGTTTTCAATAATTGTTCCAGCTCATATTTGAGCATGATATAGGCTATAGTGAGTTGCTCGGACTCTATATTTTAGGGCCCCATGATTCAGTTCATGGACTCTAAGATTATTTAACAACAATGTGAGGTGAAAATGTTTATAGGGTCGATACCTAAGATAGTTACATGTGTCATGAATTATTCTTTTCAATTATGAAATTTTATTTTGGTGGGAAAATAATTATTATGTTTATATGAATTTTACCCTAGAAAGCTTACAAGTTATCCTTGATTTTCAAGAATTTGTCCAATTCATCACAAGTGATTAGCTCAGGTAGTTGAAATTTGGTAGGATGATTCATTTAATCAATGGGGAGTTTATAAAAATAAGAGGATGATGATTCGAAGTAATATTTTAATGCCTTATAGTGGTATAATTTTCAAATATATGATGGGAGAATGTTAGATTTTCAATCATAGTGTTTTTAGTAGGATCACATTATTGATATTAGAATGTTTTGAGAACAATATGTGATTTGGATTCTTTTGGATTTTAGAGAGTTGTGATGTGTTATGATCTATTAGTGGAAACTATTTCATGGTGACCATAATGAAGATGATGTTTTATGGAATTTATTTTAGAGGGAGTTCTATTCATAGTTCATTTCATCAATGTTGAAGAGTAAAAATCAGAACGATTTTTTCTCTCTTCAGCAAGGGATCCTAAGTGTACATGATATTGTGATCAGGTCCATGTACCATTTTACGCATTACCCATATGTTTTTTCTAATTTGGATTATATAGGACAACATTTTTTGGAGGATTTTCACAATGTAATCTGTTAAGCGATCACCCCATTGTGCTTTCTACATATCTATGGCTATAGTAAAACTAAATGTTATCATGTAGACAACTTACATGGAATTTTATCCTCAAGTGAGTGGACACTAATGAATCTTATGGATAAATGCCTCAGGCAGTGCTACATGGGTGTTGAAGTTGTTAGGGTTTGGGGATGTTTGGAATTGTCTATGATATATCCCTTTTTTTAACTTAGGGTGTGTTCTCTTCTAAGAACCTATTAGTGGTTTCACATTGACATATTTTTTAGGGTAAATTAGAACTATACCCTTCAGTGCATGACCAACCAATTAGTCAAGCATCTAGTGTGTGTTTACAACAATTTCTTATAGTAGTAATATTATCCTTTGAGGAAGCTTCAGCTGTTGGTACCATTGAAGCTTGTTCACAAGTTTAGGGAAGGTCCTGTTTGTAGTGCGTAGCCTAGTGTTGCTTCCTATCCATACATACCTTTTCTAGAGTGTTGTTCTGGTAGCTCGTAGTATAGAGGTAGATAAGCATGTTATTTTTAGATGAAAATGATAGATGACAAAGTGTTGATAGATCCAGGGGTGGATTGAGGTATTATTAGCTTATCATAAACCCTTGAGTGTATTTTTTAAATTCTGGAGCCTTAAAATAATTTGTTTATTCCACTTTTTTCAATGATTTGGGACTGAAAATAGAGACGCATCTAGTGAAAATTGTGTAATATACAATGGTTGGTGGTCTAGATGCATTGTTTTATGTGTTTCATTTGTGAAGACTAGTGATGCGGAACACCAAACAATGAAATATTTTCTCATGTTGCCAGCAATAAGATAAAATTTTATCATTATCATGGATTATCTATATGTTATGAGGGAGTTTATTGAATATTACCATGTTTTTGATTTATATTGTGAAGTGGATGGGAAATGATTTTCGTTTTTGACTGAGAGTGTTTATGATATGGGATAATGAAATGTGGGGACTCTTTTTTCATAGTTAGCATATTTGTTAGTAGGAGATCAGTTTGGGGATGATCTGAAGCTTGCAGAGGAGCTCCTCAATGTTTTCACATAAGATTTTATGACACCATCCACTTGATTTGATGTCATATTTTTTATATAAATAATTTCAGGTGCAATTATAAATTTGGTAGATACATATCCGATGGAACATAGATAATTGTGAGAGTTGAGGCTTGTAGGTGGATGATTTGATGTAGTAGGATTTCATCCAACACATTGAGTTACCATGGTGTTCTCAAGGGATATTTTCTAAGAAGGTAGATGGTAGTATGAGGTTGTGTGTAGACATTCAATTGTTGAATCTAGTGATGTCCAAGAACAAATTGCATATTCAGAGGGTCGACTATCAGTTTAACTAATTGATTGAATATAGATAGTTTTTGAAAACTAATCTATGGTGTGGATAACATATGTTGAGCATAAATTATGGAGATATCATTATGACTAACATTAGGTAATGGTATGTGGACTTTGATTTTGTAATCATACTGTTCAGTATTGTGAACAGACTATATACATTCATGGGGGTTCTAAAATCAATATTCCATGAGTTCTTTGATCGGTTCATCATTGAATTCATTGATGATATCATGATCTACTCTATGTCGTAGGAAGATATTGACAAGAATTTATGAGCTGTTTTTAAGGTCCTAAAACATGTCCAAATCAAATGGATGTTTTCTAATTTTATTTTTGGAAAGCAATATGTGCATTTCCCACAATATGTTCTTTCCCAACAATGAGTATCAATAGAATCAAGGATGACGTAGTTAGTTGTTTCTAGTGTTTCCCAATAGAATTTGTAAGAGGGTCACTATTTTCATTACCTCGTTAGCTATTGTCAACTTTTTTCCGATGTTCTTACATCATTCATTCCACTAAAAAAACATTTCTAGAATATAATAATATTTTTTAGGGTTAATAGTTTAAAAAATAATTTGGTTACATGAAGGTGATGTGGGTTATATCTTTAGTGGTTTAGTTTCCTGAGAAGGTTGAGTTTTTTGAGGTTTTCTATGATGCACTCCATATAGTAATGGCATGTTAGTTGATGCATCAAAGATCAACAATCTCATATGTTTATATTAATTTATATCCCCTTGTACATAAATATTCCACATACGATATTGAGTTAGCAGTAGTTGTGTTTTCACAGATGATATGGTTGCATTACTTCATCGATAAGAACTTCACAGTATTCAAGAAATATAACGATTTGAAAAATTACCTATCTCAATGGGATTTAAATTTTGGCCATCTTTTTTCGATAGAGTTTCTCCATGGTTATTATTTTTATAACCCTTACACTTGAGGAAAGTGGAATGTGATTTCTAACACGTTTAGTAGAAAGTTTGGGGAGATTCGATTATAGAGTATTTGGATGTTTTAAAAGTGATGTGAGATCTTACTATGCTGAATCCTGATGGCGGATATATATTGGGGACAATTTTATATTTAATATTATGATTGATTATCTGTTGATATGGATATTATAAGATTCATAGTTGGGAGACTTAAAGTTTTATATATCATGTGTTTTGTGGTGTTGAAAATGAGGGATGGTTGTAGGATGGTTGTAACATTGTGTTGTTTTTTGGGATGTTTTTTATTCCATAAGAAATGTGTGAGGGATTTATACATGTGTTTAGAAGATCACCATTAATGTTTCATCTGAATTTGAAAATAAATATACTCGTTTGATGAGAAAACATTGGTGTGTATGGATGAAATGGTCAATGGTAGAGATTTTGGTGATGCTTCTAGTTTTTTCTCTATGTGAATTAAAAACACTTTGTTTTTGGAGGTTATTTATACTACAACGATATTACCAAGTTAAAATAGATGGATATTTTAATGGATTTAGTTACTGGTTACTGCTATGATATGGCAGTTTATGATGTAGTTTGGGTGATATTGGAAAAAATGATGATGTCAACTAATTTTCTAGCAATCATTTATTCATTATCGGTGGACTTCCATTGGAGGTAGAATTTAAATGAAGAGGTTAGTCTTGACCGGATACCCAGGTCCATCATCATTGATAGGTATAATTTTTTTACAAGTGAATTTAGATTAGATTTCAAGATGCTTTTGGATCTCAATTTTTCCATAGCACTGCTTCCACCGTCAGATAGATGGGAAGATGGAGAGGACCATCTAGTCACTATAGGATATTAAGAAATCATACATAATTGAATTTAATTGAACTTGTCTGATAAACCTACCTATAATTTTATTTTCATATAAATTAAATATATCACTCATCTATTATCACAAACCTATTTTATTCATTGTATAGAAGACCATTGTTTCTCTATTATTATGGATAGTTAATGGAGAATCATCATTTCTTTGGCATTATTTTTTGTCGGGCATGTCCAAGAAGATATAGTTAGATAATGGTTGTGTTGTGTGTTGCCTATATTAGTAGTTATTTAGGGTTATTTAGATTATTAAATGGTTGCACATTAATCTTTTTTGGGTTGGAAGGGGGTTGTTTGTGCATAGTTTTGAATGATATTGTGTTGTTCCTTATGGAACGTAGTGATGTGATATCATAGAATATTTATTCAGAATATAGTATGGTGTGTTTGGCAAGTGTTATTTTTTGAGGTGTAACAAGAACCTTGAGTGGTATATAATTGGGAAGTTGTTCATACCGCTTTATTTTAGAATGTTTGTTTTTATTCTTGAGGATGATTATCATTTGACAATAACCTAAAGTAACAATTCTTTCATTCCATGTATATTAATTTTATAGTTTGAGGGAATCATATTTGTTCTGAGGAGGATAGAAGATATTTAGTGGAGTATGAGCTATATAAGAACTAGAAAATTCATTTTTTGCAGTAAAATAGGAATTAATTGAATATGTAAGAGTTTTATGAATTTTATGGGTTACATATACAGATTTTTTTGATGAGGGGGAACCTTGTGAAATAGTTTTACATCATAATACAGAAGTTCATTGAATAAATTTTTATAATCCATAGGCTCTTCTTTTTTCAGAAGAGAATAATATCATACTATAAAATTAGGATATATGATATATGATTTCCAAACCCATATATTTATGAGTTAAATGTGTTGTTTATTACTTAAATGATAAAAGTTACAACTTATTTATATATCATATTTAGATGAATTATTCCCTCATATACCAATCAATTTCTCTATAATTTTGTTGATTAACCACAGGTGATTTTGGGATACTTTCCATTAAATCTTCCCTCAAATTGGTCCATATGTTTTGACAGTTTCTCATTGGTTAATGGTTTATATTCTTCTCCGATTCACATTTGTTTTTCTTAATTAATCTTCTTGTGGATTCACTTTAGTAATATTTTATTGGTTTGGGGTGAGTTTGGGTTGTGTTTTAGATGATGGAATGATTCAATATAGGTTTATCAATAGTTTCAATGTATTGTTGTGTTATCTAACTAGTTTCATCATCAACCTATGGTTCATAATAAAATCTACAACTTTCTTCAAGGTAGATGATCATCATTATCTACCATTTTAGATATTATTCATGGGTATTACATATATTTTCATTCCTTTATGAGGCTAGTAAGGGTTTATGTAATATGGTAATCAACTATAATAACAAAATTTAATTAGTATGGGGGAGTATTCACATGTTTATGATTCATTTTTTTTTTGAATATTTTTGATTCCTTGTTGATTACTTTCTAAAAATAATAGAAGCTGACATCCTTGTTTAATTTTTTTTTGATGTGATGGGATCATCATTATTGTTTTATGTATGATCACACCTTAAATAAAATGATACGAACTTATATTTATATCATAAATTGGTTTCATAAGGAAATAATGTTTTTCTTATTACCAATGATAAATAAAGGAGTAATTAAATGAAATATATTCAATAAATGTTGAAATCGGTATTTGTTCCTTTTTTCACTTGAACTTGTTTTGTTATGCTATATGGTTAGGGTAGTTCTGTGGTGACTGTGGGGAGTGACTTGTTTTCTTCTTCAAGGGAGCTATAATGGGGTGGTTTGTTGGTATGTAAGTTATTTGTGATGTTTTACAATGTGGTATGCAATTTTTCTAGTATATAGTAGTTGTGATGTGTTGGGGTGTAGAGTAGTGATTATGTGTTGTTTTTATTTACAGTGGTTGTTCCTTTAGATGTTTTTTGGATATAAAATGTGTGGTTTTCATTGGGAGTTTGTTTGGATGGTGTTACATGTAAATGATGGTGGATATGGGGTGTTGTGGGGATAATTGGTGATATTTTTTGGTGGTGATGGGTGGTTGTCATGTGAACTATATGTGTTGTGAGATTTAGTTGGGATATACAATATGTAGTTTCCGTAGTGATTTTATTGTCTACTTTGGCACAAAATTGATGGATTATTTAGGGATATTTTGGTGATAGTTGATTTGAGATAGATGATTTTTTGTGTAGTGTGGATGAACAAGCTTTGTAGTTATCATCATAATAAATGGAGTTGTTAATGAAATGAAATTTAATGGTGCGGAATATTTTTTTTTAAAAAATGATTTAATAAATTTAATAAACTAATGAATTGTGAAAATGTGAAGAAATTGTATTAGTAAATGAATGTTAGTTGAACTAGTTTTAACACGAAAATGGTGAACCCTATAAAAGAAAGTGGGAATATTTTTTGGCATTGCATAGAGATTTCAGGTAATGATATATATAGTTGTGGAAAAACTTATGAAATTTAATGTGTCTTTTGGATGATTTATATGGTGTATTTTGGTGTATTTGACGTTAAAACATAGGTTTGGTAATGTTTTCTTATATATATAGTGTATATAATGTTTTTTCTATATTCCCCCACTAATATTAGATAACCACACTCACACTTAGAGGTTCTCGTTTCCAATTTTCATTACTAACTTACTTGATAGTGGTGACACAAAAGGTTAACTACCCCCTCTTCCCCATTATCCCATCAGCATCAATGATGATATAATCCAATGTTAGAGATTATTAAGTAGTGATGTCCTTATAGTTTTTTAGAGATATGTGATGTGATGTGGTAGTGACACTATGTGATATGTTATAGGGTTCGTGTATAGTAGGATAAAGGAATAAGTCTAATTTCATTCATGTTCATAATACCCTACTTATCTAGTTTTGTGATGAGGTGTGTTGTGACAACCCAGGTATCATTGAGTAAGATTAGATGTGATATCAATGATTTATTTGGGTGTTAATTGGTGTGTGGATCCGTGATACATTCACATGATAATGGCCCATGTGAGGTTAGGGTATGTAGAGATTCATCTTGACCCATGTCATAGATGTTCCAATTTTCTTTAGTAAAACTTTTAAGAGATTTCACATATATGGAAGGTATGGGAGAACAAAATATTCAATTTTGGGTGTGAGATTCAAAAATAAGTGGGATGAAAAATGGGGTGACATATTTTTTTATGATTTTGATGTTATATTGGTATATTGTATTTTTGAATTCTTGAGCAATCCATGTTGAAGCTGGGATAGTTAGTTGACTAGTTTATATGATTTTAATTCAACAGTTTGTTCCTAGGAAATTTAGAATGTTGTTTTCACATGTACACACATGATCTTGTTTATGTTCCAAATATGTATACATTTATGCTAAACCAATGTAAATAATCTATTTTTACAATTTCTAAGAATATAGAGGGGACCAATCTATACATTTCTTTCTTGGTTTGTAGTTTTTGTTGATTCACATTCATAGGAAATGATTTTGGTACACTATTTTGAGACAATTTTTGATTGGGGTTATCCTTGTTCTTACATTATTAGATGGTTTTTATTTCACCTTTATGATATCTTCTTGATTTATTCAACATTTTTTTATAATATCCTGATATATTTTTATTAAAAATGATCATGCTTTATATATGTATTATATTTTAAAACCCTTTGTGTTAGTCACCATGAGAAGGCCTACTGGAGGAGGGACTATGAGGTCAATAACACTCTTCCATCATTGAGGTATCATTAATGGAGGAAATAATGAAACATAGCATCCAAAATTGAATTAATAATGAATTATATGGTTTTTGATCCTCCCCTAAAATTATATAAGAATAATTTAATATGAGTGTCACAATTTTACCCCAAATATTAGTTTTTGAATTTGTAGAGAAAAATAAAAATGGTTTCAAAATAACATATTCATGATTATACTTATTCAATAATTGAAATTTTCTTGAATATAAACCTCAAAAATATTTTTAATATATCTCTAAATGAATTTGATCATATTTTAGGAATTCAGTAGATTTATTTATATAAATCACACATCAGTTTCAATGGATGGGAAGTCAAATTTGATATTCTGAACCAATATTGGATCACCTATCATTGTGATGATAACTATGAAATTCCAATAGTAATTACATCCATTTTATGGGGTATGATTCATATATAAAATAAGGTGTTTATCTTAAATGGTTCGGGGTAAAATAAAAATTAATGGTATGCCTATTATACGAGGGTTTTTAGATATATTTTTCGAAGAGTTCCATAAGCTTCCACTATCACGAACCACGCCGTATTGCCATCCGATCTGACATCTGTACTGGTTGGAGACATGGTTCTAAATGTGTTCCTGATCCCCACAAGCTAGAAAATAGTCCCATCCAATAATGAAATCTATATGGGATTGATTTTTTTCAATAAACCATGATCAATAAAATAAAATTAACAAGTAGAAGAATAAATAATAGGTTACCTTCAATAAGCATATTTACGAGATTTTCTAAATTAAATAACACTTAAATAGAATAAAAATTGAAATTTAATGAAAAAAACACATCCAATGTTATCTCTATTTGACCCCTTGGTCACCACCAACCATATGAAAATTCTACTCCAATAATGAGCATAGGAACCATAAATGAGAAGAGACAAAATAGCATGAGTGTATCGACACCGAATAATACATGTTGGGTGTGAGGTAAATAGATTAGTAGGAATCCACCATAGAATCCAATCATTTCCATTCCCGAGAATAGTTCGTTAACACAAGTTTGAAAATATATATTAAAAAAATTATATTATCATTTTATTAAACAATGCTTTTTTTAAACACTACACACCCCAAAACTAGTTTTCAATAGAATTTCCATTTTATGAACCAAATCCCAAAAAGAAAATCCAAGAAAAACAATATTGATTTATGATAAAAATAAATAATAATAATAAATAGAAAATCAAGTGTAGAAAAATATAAACATTTAATTATTGATATTGACTATGGTAATTCCTAATAATACTTGTAGAAATCATTCGACATACTCAAGTCGGACTCACCTTCCAGGTTATGTTGTTGCACCATAGTCAATAGACAACTTTCCACCCTAAATAGACCAATAAAATGGCACATACCACTAATCCGTAAAATTTCAATGGTCTACCAACCTGTATAATAGATGTTAATAAGAAACCATCAATTTAAATGTTAAAATATGCCCTAGAAACCCATGGTAATATTGTAATTTGTATATAGGAGGCCCTCACACACATGACTCACCTTACCTAACATCACCACACTTGCTAAACCTAGACACTGACACCACCTATATTATAACCCATACAGGGAAAACATATATAAGGATTCACATCATAAAAAAATCATTAATATGATCTAATTAGGTTATCAAATCATAAAAACATCAAATCATTTCTCAAAACATTGGAAAGATGTAAATGGGAATTTTTATTTCCCAATCCACATTCATTTCCAAAACATCATAAAGTTACAACAAATACTTACACCATTTTCATTCCAAATACTCATTGAAAACACTTCTTAACCATTTTCAAAATCATTAAAAACAACCACTTTCAAGAGAAATATTCTTAATATGCCTTTATAAAAACCCCAAATTCATTTCCAACAGTATTTCTACACCAAGATGAAAACACACAACCCAGTTAATGATTCCAAATTATATTTCACACCACATAAAAAAATTACATATTTTGAAATACCAAGCATGTAATATTATTCAAATAACCATTTAATATCACACATAATTTATATGGAAACAGAAGGAATTCAATTAAAAAACAAGAGTCCACAAGAGACATACATGTATTCTGAAAATTTGGTCTTTGGTTAAAAAAATCCATCATTAATTGTTTGAATATCCATTTTTGCACTCTGGGAATACATGGATGCACCCACATCTAATGGAATACCATAATAATTTTTCCTCCAAATCCTTTTCCAGTTACAGTAGTTGTTCCTTCATAAACAAAAAAATCCATGCATATTTTCCAAACCATAAAAGTAACTAGAAACCACACACAAACTAAAATGTTAAAAGTTAAATGAAAATATCATTACATAACCAAGGTTAGACAACGCTCAAAACAAACAATTTAATTTAAAGTGAACAATTGATATTTTAACAATCACTTATTGGGCATACTATGTATCATATTAGAGAACCCATTTGACAACCACTTCCACTAATTTTCATCGGCTTGAAAAAAACATTCCAAGACAGGAAAACAAACCACAATCATGGAAAACACATTTTTATATTATTTGAAAATAAACAAACATCAATAGAATGTGTCAGAATAGAAAATAATGGAAACACCTACCTCAATTGTGTTATAATGTGACGAAACTCATGAAGAAGAATGGGAGGACCCTAAGGAATAATTCACATTCCCTAAAACAAGAGAAGAACAAGATAACATATCAGCCATAATATCTAGGGTTCATCCAAATAGAAACCCCACCATGGGTGAACCCTAAACCAAGAGAGGAAGAAACAGAGATCATGAAGTCTTCCAAAAACTAATGGAACATACATTAAGAACCTTTAAGGTGAATCGATGGAGGTTGGGGAGTAGTTCGTGGAGAATCCCGCCTATACAACTAGGTTGGAGTAGTGAGGAGAAAAAAAGCATTGGGATAAAATAACAGAGTGATAAATTTGTAATGTTTACTCATTAATGAACTAGGAAACACACATGGTTTGGCCCCATTATTTATAAAATTGTGTACCAACCATGCACTAGCTACTTTCCAAGAGGAGGTAAACCTCATAACTAGCCCACATAATTTGATATACCATGCTCAAACCATTGGTTCTCTTTTTTCGAACTCTAGGAATTGCCACATTGTTATCTGCTGTAAGCCTTATGATTTCTACTAAAAGTGCACTGCCCATGCACAGGCCAAAAACAACCTAAGACATCCTAACAATAAATAATATTAAACTATTACACATAAAAAATATCTAGATCCATGAGAATAAAAAAATAAATGAATTTCAAGGTTTGATGTTTGACTATACACCCAAACACATACACATTCTTACCCTAGAAAGTCACACATCTGAAAGATAACCAAAACCCGAATCCATGCCTGAGAAAAACATAAATAAACCTTGAATCTCAAGGTGTCCTTTCACACCACAAGTTACACACAAATGATGAAGAAAAAACCATAACACATGAATGAGGGGATAACAATAGAGGGTTCTCCCCATATTAATACCTCATCCATCTTGGAAACATTAAAGCTTCCAACATCCCAGGGACATAAACCGGAACTAAATAAAACCCCTCTATACCTATTAAACAAAATTCACACCACGATTGAGATCCCCCCTCCCAACCAAACCACCTACACTATGGGAACCCTAGGAAAGGAACATGAACCAAACATAGAGCCCAAACCACCATTCATTACTTCCAAAAATGAAACCCAAGAATCACCAAATGGCCTCTGATAAAACAAAAACCAACCCACATAAGAGATAAGAACACTCGAAGAACAACTTATGATTCAATGATCTATATTCAGATAAACAATACCATTTGAGCTAATAATATATGATATTATCACATTTTTACAATGAAAATATGGTCTTAAAACATCCACACAAAAAAACAAGGAAACTCTAAATGTATTCACTTCAACCTAAGAGAAAAATCGAGCTATGGTTTTCCACATACCCCCCAAAATTTTGGACATTGTGAGAGATTCACTATAAGGATTGTGGCAAGATCACTGATGACTGGAAAAACACATGACTCACCTACATGAACTGATAATCTCGGATCCCAATGTGTTATTTGGGAGATTCATCATGAAAATCATTTCTGGGTAACCAAGACATCTGAAATGATGGAATGTATTTTGATGATTATGAAAAGACAGCTTTGAATTCCCGAATTAGCCACGCTGGTGGAACACAACCAAATAGTATGAATAACTTGAGATGAGACCCAATGATAAAAAAGTTTAAAAAATAGGATCCTCTACTATGAACTCCTTAGAATAGGGGTAAACTTTATGAGAAATATGTATCAAGGAATTACTGAATTCCTTTGTATTGGAAATGATTTCAGATGAAAATGCTTCATACAAAAACGTCTCAAAACACTAAGATAGAGAGGAGGGGGAATTATCCTTTATCTCTTGATAAAGATAGTCAATGAAAATAGAATCTATCAACAGATCATGTGACACAACCTTGAGAGAGAAAGAAACCATCTCTTAGAGGTGTTAAACGAAATCCTTCACCCACCACTAGCCTTGCATAATATTCCTGAGCACTTCCATTTTTTGTCTTCACATCCACATGTATAATCCATCAGATGATGATGAAACTAAAAAATTCCCATGTATCCCCACATGGATCGATGACAGTGAAAACAAATCTCATTCATCTAATGTTGACCCTCAAATAAATATAAAATATAACACACTCTAATAACTTCAAGAGTTTTGAACGATTTGAATACATGATCAACTTCACCATGACACTCTAATTCCACTAACTAACCTCAATCACCACTATAGAAAGCAAAACTCAAGATCAACCAGAAACTGGGAATGACTCATTTTGATGATTGGAGAGATTTTTGGGTTGCATATTATGATCAACATGAGAACTAAAAAACCCAAACCAACATCAACCCAATACACAATCTGATATAACATCCTATGAAAAAACAACAGTCACATAAACCAAACACATACAAACACAACGACACCCCATATTTTAAATAATCACAACATCCATTTATAAATATTCAAAACCATCTAATTTCATTGTTATATTACAAATATTGAATCCTACTCTTTAATCTATAATCATATTAAAAAAACTTCTCATTAAAAACAATTTTATAAAAACAAGGACATGCTCTTGATTTAAAAAACACACCGATGGAATCCCATGAACTGTCACATATGTGATCATCCATTTACATCCACATGAGTTAGCATGATCTATCCTCCCGTTCCATCAAATATGAAAATGTCAATGATGAACACCAATGGTCACACCAATGCCACATTATTATCAATTCCAAACATGTAACAAATTTTATATTTAAAAAAAATTCTCTTCTAAAACATATTTTTCGGATCCTATACCATTTGAAGGAATCATTTCCTTTTTAAAAACCATTTTCCTTTTTAAATATTATTCACATTGAGAAAAACAGAAATGAAACATGACTCATGAAAGTGTATTAAAATGAGGAACTATTAGTCTTGATTAATCTGGAGACATAGTCATGGGAAATTATATAAGTAAGTAAAAAAATAATAAGAACTCGAATCATGTACTCAAACACCTCATGGGATAGTACTACATGTATGACCAAAAAAGACACAATATCACCCCCATTATCCTTAAAATATCTAAAAAATCCAGATAACAATACATATACAAAAAACCCAGACTACCCGTGGATAAAGGCGGATCAAAATGAGAAAGAGTTCATAATGGACTTCTCATACCTATATATTGAGTTTTTATAGTCCTAATATCTAAAATACTTAACACCCCAAGTAAAAAGGGCCTCCAATAATATCATTTTTTCATAAATGATACTGAATTTCCATTTGAACTGACATCTGACCCTGTTAATGTAATAGAAAAATAGGGTGTTCTTGATCCCCATGGGATAACAACTAGGATTGAGAATCAATGAAATCACTCTAGAAATGATTTTTTCCAACAAACCAGGATAAAAAAAAACTGAACAGGTGGAAAACCAATAATAATTTAGCTTCAATAAATATGTATATAAATTGGAAAAAAATACAAATAAAAAAAATCATTGAATGAAAAAAAACAAAACCAAACTACATCCAAAATAGTCTCCAAGTGAACACTTGGTCACCTCTAACAACAAGACCAAACTTCTCCAACAATGAGCACTAGAACTATTCATTTGACATGTAAAACAACTCTGGTCCAATGACATTGAATGGTTTATATATGGTGTGAACATAACAGCTCATTACATAACCAGCATAAAATATATAAATTTATTTTCTAGAAAATAGACTATTAACAGTAGTTTGAATAAAATATATAAAAATAGGTTTTTTCATTTAAATAAAAAACACTTCTCTTTCTTTTTCAAAAAATATACACCACTAAAATAGGTTTCAAATTGTATTAACAATTTATGAACCAAATACCAAACCAATGTCAATGAAAAACTACACTGAGCAATGATTAGAATGAATTAATAATAAGAATAGAGAACCATGTTCACTAAAATATAAATTATACTTTATGGAAAGTTAAAATTGACATTCTTAAACATCCTTAGAGAGATACCAAGATAAACATTATTCAGACTCACCTTCTAGAATATGGTGTAGCAATATAGTCTATACCCAACAGGACACCCTAAACTGACCAATTATGTGGCATGTCCTACCAACCACTACCAAATCAAGGGTTCACAAACCCATGTTGTCAAGGTTTGAAAGAAACTATCACTCAAACCTCAAATTTTATCCCAAGAAACCCACTTTAATATTATACAGTGTATGTTGGAGGCCCTCACACACATGACTCAACATACTTGTCGTCATCACACTGGAAAAACCCCAAACACTAACACTAACTATACAATAACCCATATAGGGAAATCCTATTAAAGTATTCCCATCACAAAATAAAAATAATTGAAAATATCCAATGTGGTTGTCTCAATATTTAATCATCAAAAAATTTCTCAAAACATTATAATGTTCCAACTGGGTGTTTATATTTCCCAAACAACATTCACTTCCTAAAAATCAAAACGTGCCAATGATTCCATACACCATGTTCATTCAAAATAATCAATCAAAATATTTCTCATGAATTTTAAAAAATAATATAAAAAACCACTTTCAATAAACTAATTCCAAACAATCCATTTTACCAAATCTGATTTCATTTCAAACATTATTTTAAAACCATGATGAAAAAACAAAATTCATAGAAGGGTTCAAAATGGGAATTAAAACCAATTGAAAAAAAACATCTTAAAAAGAACCAAATGTTTCATATTCATCGAACATCCATTTAAAATCACACTTATGTTACCTGGAAATAAAATTTTACTCAAAATCCATGAGTTTAAAAGAGATAAAAAAGTGTTTTGAATACTAGGATTTATGTTGAATAAGAAAATCATAAATTGTGTGCCCATCCATCTGTTCACTCTGTGAACACATGGATATGCCCACATCAAATGGAATACCACAATAATTGCATCCCCCAAACAATTTTCATCTGCTAACACATATTCCACCATAATCACATCAAGCCACACATAAGTTCCAACCCATAAAAGTCCCCACAAACCATACAGGTAACGTTATATTTACAATCCAATAATGATATATTGACATAAACAAGGTTAAAACCCACTCAAAAACACACAATTGCATTTTAAAGGAACAATTGACATCTTACCACACACCAATTATGCATACAATGTGTCATAATTAGAGAACCCTTTTAAAACCCACTTCCACTAATTTTGGAAAACAAGAAAACATCATAAAATGAAAGGAAAACATACTAGAAGCCTGGAAATCAGTTTTTTATATTATTTAAAAATACACAAGAATAAATGGAGTTAGATCATAAGGAAAATAAGGGAAACCCCTACCTCAAATGAATGTGGATGCGATAAAACTCACAGTGGAGGAAGGGAACACCCTAATGACTGATCCGCATAGTGTAAACCCTAGTAAACACAAGATAACTTATCCACCATAGTATCCAGGGTTTTTCCAAATAAAACCCCACAATGGGAGAACCCTAAAACATGATAATTAGACTGATTGATGAGAAAATTGACCAAAACTAATATAACATATGTTAGGGACCTTCAAGGGAAATAAATAGAGGTTGGGGAATAATGGTTATGCGTTTTGAGAAACACCTTGTTCGCGTAGGTCATAGGAGAGAGAATAAACCCAATTATAGTTTAAAAGAACAGAGGGGAAAATATGTCATTTCCACATTCTAATGAACCTAGAAACAAGAATGGTTTAGCCGCAATGTTTTCAAAACTGTGCACCAACTGTGTGGTTGCTTCTTTAATATAGGATGTCATAAAGATTAAAAACCATCCTAGTTTGACATACAATGGTCAAACTATCCAGTAACATCAATCCAACTACGAGACCTTCCACACAATTACTAGGGCTTGGCCGAACAGTTTCTACTAACCATGTGCTGCCTGTGAACAAGACAAAACCTTGAGAAACATCCTAAAACTCAAAAATATTGATCTGTTACTCAAAACAAAGATCAAAATTCTAGAAAATAATAAAATATGAGAAGTTAAATGGTTGGGGTGTGATACAGCCCAAAATGTGTCGTTGAATTTTCTATATAACTCAATCCTTTTGCTCTACCTAATTCAAATACTCTATATTAAATGGATCCTTTTGAGTTTCATTAATTACTGAATAATTTTTAGGTCAATCTTTATAATGGATTCATTAAACCAGCTATGTAACCATGGGGTGAATATTTTATTTTTTAAGAAGTGAGTTGCATTAATGGGGTTATGAATCAATTATTTTTTAGCTTAAAAATATCACAATCAAGAATATGAATATCTTTTCATATATTTATGTTTTTTTCAATAAATTATTAGTATAAAAATATTTTCCATGATTTATCTTTGATATGGATATTATCATTAGATGGTGAAAAGTTCCAACATAACCAGTACAACATTCATTATGTGATATAGAAATTACGAATTTATAGTGATTCCAATTTTTTCATACCAATTTTCTCACTATCATTATAGATTTAAAGGATAGAGTGTATATATTTTAAGATTATCATAGGGTGGTAGTATTTAATAATGATATTATTCAGTATTCCAAGAAAAATATGACCATGAATACCACTTGAGTATTTTAATAAAACCATATAGATGAAGAATTTATTTTCAAATTCTAAAAGTGAAAATTGTGGATACAAAAAAGATACATGTTTCTATCACATATTCTTATGTGAGGGTACCTTCGTGGTCCCATAAAATATTGAACATATTGAATGTTTCAAAAAACCCACATTTCTGTGATATGAAATTTTATTGGATTTCTACTAATATAAATGATTCTTTGTGGATAATTTCACATCAGTATCAAATCCACTAACCATGTTTATATTGATGGGGGCCATTTTCCTCTAAAAATATGAATGTGAAGAATATTTCAATGGATTAATTAGATGCTTAGAAATTATATTGAGTTAAACCTTGAATTTTTTGTAATTAAATGGTTCAGTAAATAAGTACGGGTTCCATGCGTTCACAATTTTATGAGTTTGTTTATGGTGGGGCATATCAATCATCATTCTCTATTATTCCTATAATTACAATAACATATAGATATTTTCAAAATAATGTATGGTGGTAAAACATGAGGATATATATTATAGTGAATGTATTGAAGTTGTTGGTTTGTTATTAATTTGTTGATGTGAGATATTTGATCAAGGGGATGTTAAAACCATTACCCATAATAGAAAGGAAATAGGAAATCATCTGGTTTGAATTTTTTTATTAGACTCCACAAAATTTCAATTGGAAAAATGCATTTTGGGTTTTAGTTGACCATCTTATAATGTTAGGACAATTAATTGATCATAGAGAATAATTATCTCTTGATCATTTATCGAAAATGTACATTTATGATGTTCTATGGATCTATGGACTACCATATTCTCTATTATCTAATTGGGAACTGAGGATTACCTTAATGATTAGGTGAAGTATTCATAATTCTCTAGATACAATGTTGAATTTTAATACAACCTATCATAATTAGATATATGGACATTTTTTTACTATCGTAAAATCCCTAGAAGATATGTTTACATATTATTAACTGAACATCAATGTTTCTTAGGATCAACACCTTATTCTAATTTAGTTTTCATAAAAGATTATCTGTCTCTAGACAATTCAAATTGGTTCTTATGATTCCCTCATTAGAAAGAATTATAGAAATCTGACATTATATGATGATGTTGGTGAAATAATGATTTTGGTGATTATGTTATATAATTAAATGACATAGAAGAAAATACCTTCAGATTCATTTCAAGGAAGCTCAGAGTTGATAGATATGTAAACATGAAAATCATCGATGAATTTTGGACTTTTAAGTTAGTGTGAAGTAATTTCTATGAATTTATCCATTGAATAAGGTAATGATATTTGAAAATAATTGAAATAGATACCTAGGTATATTACCCCCTTAAATATTATTGATTGTGTAAGGATGGTTGGTTATCACTTGGAGATTCAACTGATCCTCTCTCTAGTTCACTATCTCTTCTGCATATCTCTAATGATAAAGTAAAAACCAGATTAATCAGATATATTGAACCCATAGGACGTACAGCTGGATAATTTACATTACTATGTAAAATATTATAAATAATGGATCATATGGGTAAAGCGCAATGGAATATGATTACCAACATGTTTAATGTTCTCTGGAGAAATATTATATTTGAAAAAGATACATGGGAACCCATGGATGTGATGAGGAATATATATCCTCAATTTTTTGTATTAGAGTTATTGAATTTCAAAGGGAAAATTAATTTCATGGTGGATAGACTATAAAACCCATTAATTAATTATTTATTTCATTATAAATAAATCTTATTACATTCACAGCATTATTTATATGAAACACCGATTTTAAATTATTTGTGAATTACTATTAAAATATTTATATTCACAGTTACGGTTATTTCATAGATGTTGTATTGGTGAGTATGAATATGGATAACAAAATTATAAAAAATAATTGTTCTACACAAATTGATTTCAATGGTTATAAATTATTTAGAAACTAATGTTAAAATCAATTGAATGTAAAAATGATGTTTTTTATGGAAATCAATTTTTACCCATGTAATGTTTTTTATCTTAATGAATTATGATAATCACTATTGGTGAATATTTTTATGTAAATTCATATATTATAATATCAGTCCTGTGTTTTATTATTTATATAATGGGTTTTCTATTCATGATATAATAATAAATGCTTATTTTTTTTTAAAAATTGTTTCTTTATAAAAAAAATGGGATAGATCTTATTTTGTGAACTTATTTTATAATGAATTTCTGTAAACTAGAGAAATTGAATTAGGAAAAATTATTTCCATATTTATAGTTATGTCGTTCTTATTTTTTCAATATTCCCTTTTTTATGTCACTATTAATTATTTTCTCACAATGTATTATCACCTCTTTGAGGGAAAATATGTTAATTAAGGGTAAAATACTATTACAATGATAATAAATAACCCAAACATGTGTATTTAATCTACTATATGTATAGGGTTTGACTTAATCATCAATAATTTGAATTTATGGTAACTTCTTACAATTTTTATTTCAGAATGATATATATTACATATTGTATATGAAATTTTAAAAATAAATCTCTATTTATTTTTATATCATTAATATTTTATAAAAGGGACAGAAAAGATTTATTTATTTTTTTGTATTTATATGAAATTGAAATATTTATTTTTTCATGGTATTTTATTTTTTATTTTATGTGATGAAATAATTTTTATAAATACTTACACAATGTCATCTTATTTCTCGTGAAAGTAGTTGAAAAATCATGTAAATGACTTTTAAATAAAAAAAATTAAATTTTTATGGTTGATTTAAAGTGTCCCACAAATTTTTATGATAAATATAACATATTATCGATGTGTAAAAGGATTATATAAAAATTATAATACATTAATATTTTCTTAAAATTAAAAATAAGTAAATAGTTCATAAAATGATATTAATTGTATTTTTTGTTAAATAATATTTTATTAAATTACATACAGATTATAAACATAATGAAAGAGGACAAATAGGATTATAATTGGTAATATATGTCACCTATATCTATATATGATCTAATTTCTAACCTATATGTAAAATTGAAATCCTTTATCATTAGAAAAATTCATTACCAAATATTGCATTAAAATTAGATGAAAAGGCTTTAAACGAATAGATAAGTTTCAAAAATGACACCAAATTTTACAACCCTATCATTTATAAATGAAATTATAATTTAAATTTATAAATGGCATGTCAATGAAATATTGTTATTGAAAACACATGAACTACATTAGACAGTTTAAACTATTATAAGTTATATCCTATCATATTTTAAAGATTATTACAAATCATAATAGTTGATAATATTGAAATTGTATAGTGATCACTTAGATTATTATACAATTAGGGATATAGAAACCAATTTAACATTGATCAAATATTTGATGCTCTTGAGTATTATCTAATAACCCTATGAATCTCATTTATCGATGCTTTAAAGTGAGTTGAAATCATTGAGCTATTCTCTTGACCAATCAAATGTTGATATTAAATAAATAAAGCATGAGTGAAACAATTATTATGGGAGAAGTTAAAATTCATCAAGATCTGGGCCTAAACCATTTTCTCGGAACCACCACAAAACAATATCAAAATGACAGACCTTACCATAATGGAATTGAATGGTCTAATAAAGTTATATTTATCTACACGAAAGTAGTATTAATATTTATGTATTTTTATATGGTAATTATTATATATATTTTTTTATTGATTTTTAAATGACTAAATACATGGTGTGATAATTGATATATTTAAATACAAATAAAATCAAATTTTATTATAAAGAAATGTATTATATCAATCAATACCCACATTTGATAAATTCAATAATTTTTAAATAGATATAATTTTAATGAAATATTTTTAGTAAATAATATTAAATTAATTTTAAATGATAATATTTAATAACTTCAAATTTAATTTCATATGGGTTAAAAACCATTGTAGTCACAAAAAATGTATTTTTTAATAAATGATTATTTTAATTAAAGTGTAACTTTATATATTGATTTAATTATTTTGATAAGATGAATATTATTTTTGAAATAAACATGTTGAAATTATCCAATATTTATTTTTTAAATTTTAAGTGAAAATAATTTTTTTGGTAAAATATAAATATGGTAGAACTATATAATATAAAATTTTATATTAGAAAATCCAAAAAAGTTAGGTAATAAATAATATATATAGTTTCCAAGAAAAAAAATTATGATTAAAATTTAAAATAATTTTCTTTTGATCTTATCAGATTAACTTTATAAATCCATAATGAATCATACAAAACCAATTTTTTATTTAAGGTTTTAAAATCCATTCATTATTAACATGATTCAATTCCATATATACAGTGGAATTATTTGAAATAAGTTACATTATTGCCTTATTTATTATTGAAATCCCATCTAATTTAGAAGAAATAATTGGTAAAAATTATATGAAGGATTGGGGATGGGTTTAATTTATCATACTGAGTCAAAAAAATTTGTTTTGAAATTAATAAATATTTAAAAAATATATTATATTAAACCCACCAAACATACCATTACTCTTCATTAAAACCCTCCATGAATTATTTTATTCTTCACCTTCCTCTCTATATCTCTCCCATGGTTCTCTTATGATCTCAATAATCTCTTCCCATGCGTTTAGAAGTTCATTCCCATGCTATGAGATCTCTCTCTTAGGTTTTCTATTTAAGAACCTTATTTTTATTTTTAAAATTTGAATTATAAATTGAAATTATAAATAACCCATTAATATCTGATTTATGTTCTAATAATGATATATCATTGATACCCTCTATCTATAACATTTACATAAGTCGTTACTATGTCGATGTAAGGGATTCTCTCCTTATCACCTTTACTAAGGAACCTTCTATATAACATGCCCTTTGATTTAAAATTTTTTACGTTGTTATATATTTTTAATCATCCCTATTATAGTTATTATAATCTATAAGTGATTAGAGACCCCTTTAAATATCATTTAATCCTACCATTAATCATCAGGTACAACCATTATACTGCTGAAATTATCATGTTATTTTCGATGCCAATCCTTTGTGTAGTGAACACCCATGTACATTTCCACTCATATGTATTAAACTAGTAGTACATGTAATTATTTGGTTTTAATCATCCATTTATGTATCCCACACTCCATAATAATTGGAATAAACTGGTAAAATACATCCTTATATTGATTTATCTATGAGACACACTCAAACATATACAAAATATTAATGTGATGGGTGTGGATGAAATTATATTTCCCCCCAATTATTTGTGTAAAGTTATTTTGCCCTTAGAAATTCTGTATTGGATTATGGAGTGAACATAATATCTGAATGTTCTTTTTCAACCATGTGATGTAGTCCTAGAAGTTATCCTAGACTTGTTCTTATGTAATGTTTAATGACATTTCAAAATAACTATATTTACTTGATATTTTCATGTTTTATCATGCCCCATTGTTCCAGATTATTATTATCAACCAATTTATGTCTCATTGTTATTCATATTTACTCTAAAATATTATGTTCATAATGTTATGATTTTATTAATCAATTAATGGTTTTTATATATCACCCCATTATTATGAACGTCCCTCGGATATACCTTGCAGTTTTAGAAGATCATGTTAAATTATCTTCAGGTTTTGGATTTTTTGTATATGTCACTATATTTATATTGAAATTTTTCATTATATGTACCTAATTAACAAAATAAATTAGGCCTCCAAATTTTATAGGGTCATATTACATCATATTTACGTAATAAATGATGAAATAATGCGAATTATAGGTATGGGTTGTTATAGTTGATAACAGTGAAATGTCCAATTATTTTGGGGGTGATTGTGATTAAAAAACAATAGTGAAATCATTAGAGATAAGACCAAATATATAAAAATAATCCATTGTTTTTTAAATGTATAGAGTATGTGGTTTCTTGGAAAATACATTTCTAAATTGATACTACAAGTAGATGTGTATCCAGAAAAGATATACATATGTGTAAAAACCCTAAAAGTGATCATTGGGATTTGTATCATTATTCACTAAATTCATTATAACGGTCCATGCTACATACCTAGTTCTACACTCCACGTGTATTTATATATTAATATCACAAGATCATTACGAACTACTATTAAGGGATGAAATGCCTGTAAAATTTTATGTTAGTAAATATTACGGGGATAACAGCGATTGAAAAATAGAAATTTAAAAATTATGGAATGTATGTCACTTATTAGTTTTCCATTGAATTTTTTTAGTATGACGTTAATGTGGGAAAAAAAAATTTATATTGTTAACCCTATGTATAATTTTTATTAATTAATTGATTTGAACAATAATTAAATAGTTAAATGTAGAATTATCATCCATTCATGAACATCAAATGTCATATGCGATTATGATTCAACATATTATTTCATATCAAACATGTTAAGTATATCTATTCAAACACCACCATGAAACATGGAAGTCAAGTAACTATTAGTGATGAAAAAGGGGCTAGTTGTTTGATAATAAGCTTAGAACTCATCCCCTATCCAAATTAGTGGGATTAATTTCCCATAAACTGTAATTTGACGCCATCTTGGGAATGGACTATATTTCCATGTATAGATCCTAGTTGATGTTCATAGATAAAGAAATCACCCACCGTATCACAAATCTCCCACCATTTCTATACATGTGCAAGGAGTATGAAAAATATTATTTGGTATCTTCATCGTATGGATAGATAATATTTATATATGAGAAACCAAACATAGATTAATTGACTAATACTAAGTAAAATAATATCCTTGATGACATTCCCATTTTAATATACTTCATTGATGTGATTCTTTAAGAATTTCCTAGTCTTCTTCCAAGACATGAGTATGATTTCTAAATCATGATTATACATTTTCATCTACTAATATCCAATAATAGATATAGTATGACCACATTTTTTATCTTGAGGAGATAAAAAATTATCTACATGATAATTTAGATAGGGGGTTTATAGGTCCATGTTCTTCACCAAGGGTGTACTGGTCTTATTCATCATGAAGAAATATGGGTCAATGTGTATCCTCATAAATTTTAGACAGCTCAATTTTTTAAAAAATAAATGTTCTCCTCTGAAATATAATTTTAAATTCTTATATTAGATAAATAGAACCCACTACCACTTTATGGTGGATCTTTGATAAAGGGAATACCATGTAATTTTGAATAAGGTAGATATCCCCAAGATTTCTTTTTGTACAGGGTTAATGCACTATGAGTTCATCGTGCGACCATTTTGAATCTGTACTATCCCATAAATCAACATAGTATATATTAATAGAGTCTTCATGTATTACCATGATTAATTTTTGGTGTTCCTTATAAATTATATACATTTATTCTATAAAACCCAAGAGGGGCATTTGATGTATTTCAATGATGTACTAGTATAACAACACAAATATTTATAAAGAAGTTCCCCCATTTTTTTAATTAAATAAAATATTAATATAAAAAAACCTGAACTTAATTTATTATATCCAATTGGAATTAAAACACCATGAAATATCATTATTATAGATAATCTTGTCATTGAATAGTGGTAATTTGATTTGAATAAATATAGAGCTCTAACAAATCCAACTGACATTATAAAAAAAAAAGTGATGGCCTCAAGTAGTAGGATCATACCCTATGAATCCCACATATCATATCATCCAAGGGAGATTGAATCTATTGTATTTCCCCTTTACCATACTCAAGATGATATTTAAAAAAATAGGAACTTGTGAAACTATTTATGGGATAACTTCAAGATCACCGAGGTCCTGACCCAAAATGTGTTTTCCAAAATACCCCCTAAAAGTCCCCCCCATCACACACCTTACCCATTGGTCACATTCTTGTGTATTAAAGTATATGTATCGTTTACCTAAAAATAATAGTATTTAATTGTTTTTTTAAATAATGAATAATGAATTTTCATCCTATTATAGTTACTTTATAAATGATTTTTATTTATATATACTAAAACACAAATTTAATTTTTGGGTAAAATTCAAATTCAATTAAGGAACTTATTTGTATGAATAAGTTGAATTTGGAAATTAAAATTGTATTAATATATTATTATTATTAAATAATTTTTATTGAATATAATTGATCATATAAATTAAATTAATAGTAACATAATTTTTAATAGGGATCAAAAAAAAATTATTGTACAAAACCTAGTATTTCATGATAAATGTTGATATTATTTTAAATGAAAAAATGTAAATATTATGAAAATTATTTTGATAATTTTAATATTTATTGTGGAATTAAAACATCAAAATTATCCAATGGAAAACTTTTCATACTTTTCTGAGATTGTAAAATTTTTAGGTAAAATTTTAATACTGTATAAATATACATTGTGTATTATGGCATCATAATGACCAAAACGTTGTGTAATAAATATGATTATAGATATCCGAGAATAAATATATGTTTCCCTTTAAAAAGACATATTTTATGCTTATTTTATAAATTTTATAAAGCCATTATGAATCCTCCAAAACCATTAATATATTCTAAGGTTTTAAAATGATATCATTAAAAGTGTAACATGCATTAAAATAAGAAAGTAAATAAATTTATAATGTCTAGAACATGGCCTTATAATATACTCTGAACTAATCCTATTGTCCAAAAACCATGATGAAAACCCATGCGATGTTTTGTGGTTTGGTTATTTTATCATGTAGAGTCCAAAACCAAAATAATAACAAAATCCCCCATATTTCTTAACAAAATCCATCAAATATCGCCTTTAAATTTACTTAAACTCTTTAGATCATGTCTATTCTCTTCCCTCCAAACAATAAAGTCCTCCCAAGTTTTTTCCAGGCTCTTAAGAGGAACATATCAGTAATTCGGTGTAACACACTCAAGTAAGAGATCCTCTCCATCTCTTCTTTATTCAATTTTATTTATTGTCTTATGAATTATATTTCTTATTCCTAATGTTGTGATTTGTATTTCCATGTCCCTATTACAACCAATTTCGTATCCAAATTATGAAATACAATTTTCTCTTTCATCAACCCATTTTATGAATTTTGTTTTACATCGTTATGCTACTAAAACTTCTCTGTGATTTTCCATGCCAAAATAGTTGTGTATTGAACACCCTAACCATTTACTATCAAGGGTGTTCACCTTTATACACATATAATTATTTTTATTGGTAATTGCATGAATTTATTCTACACTCCTTTATCATGGAATGGAATATGATGATGATGACTAAATCTATGTTGTATTATCTATGTGGAAAATTGAAGCATGATAGTGAAATAAAAGTTATTAATGAGACCTAAATAATATTGAGATCTAATGTATTGGGTAATTTGTAGTATCATTATACAAACTATTTGGATAAGGAGTAGGATTTATTCCATTATGGGACTTTTATACAATGATGCCCTGGAATTTTATCTTTGACCTATGATTCTGAGGCAGTGTTTCAAGTCATTAACACATGTCCCATTTTATTATTATCCTTCTATATCCTGTCTCATTTTTCATGTTTATGATTAGTATATTTTATTCCCTAATGAGATGAATAATGTCTATCATGTTCCACCTTTTTCCTTGTTTCTTTACTTACTATGTATTATATCTCACACTTTTCTTATGTATGTCCATGGGTTATCCCTTGCAATTTTAATAGATAAGAAATTTTAGAAGCATTTTAAGGATGTTTTCAATAATGTTATTGTATCCCATGTTCATGATGTTATGATATTTACCAAATTAACAAATATAAAATACATATTATTATTTTAGGTTTTATTATGTGTACCTTTATGTAATAAATCATGAATGAATGTTTAATAAAAAATATAGTTGTTATAGTTGGAATTAGAAGAAAAGATAAATTATTTTTTGTATTAGTATTAGAAAACTATAGAGAAATCATTTTTTATAAGAGTATGTTTATGAAAAAAAATCCTTAAATTATTTTAAGTAATGAGTAACTGATTTATCAAGAAAATCCAACCCTTTATAGATACAAAAAAATTGATGTGGTTTTGGCATTGATGTATCTAGGCGTAAGAACTCTGAGAAGGTGTGTCAGGACTGAGTCAGTTTAACATGATACACAACAAAAAGCCTTACTACACACCTAGTTTGATAGTTCTTGGGGAAATGACATTGTAAATTCATATTCTCATTATGAACCATTGTTTTGGGGACAAAACACGCCCATTTGAATAATTGATATGAAATAGATAGTTGATTAGATATATTGTAGCCTATAAATTCATAAGTTATGAAATAAATGTAATATATAATTTAACCCATATATGTCAATGGATTACCCTTTATCTGTTTAATAGTTTATAAATTATCATCTCAAATTTTAATTTTATTCTACACTATGGTCAATAATAAGATGAATCAGGTAAGTAATTAATGTGAATCATAATGTGATGAATGCCCCACTGAGATTCCATAGTCAATGGTAGAAGGAATCATGAAATTTATGACGATTCTATCTCACCTCACTCAAGATATGAATAGAGCGCTAGGTCCTGAGAAGCATTAAATTCCGTATATGAAATTTAATTTTGTAATTGATACATTTATTTTACCATGGAACTTGAATTTCAGTGGAAAATATAACCCCTTAATCATGGAATAATGTTTCAACTCAACTGAGAAGATCTTATCCATTGTTCAATAATATAGGTAAGAGAATTTTTTACTAACTACTTATTTTACGGAGGAAAAAGACGATTAGTGGAGGTGATTGATTAAAAATATGATGCATCCGTTAGACATTAAAGAATTGGAGTGGATTGATTTAGAAAAAATGTTTTTTATAAATATTTTCCTCATTCTCTCTCACATCAAATTGAAAGGTATTTTCTCCAAAAAATCAAAAAAATATGTTGATTATTTTATGGAGTTTTTTGAAAACATCATAATAATTTTATGATATGACATAAGTATTTTTTTACCACAAAATAAAAGGTTGACCACATCTTTGGTGAGATATAACCTAGTATATGAAAACCCTCACGATTCCTCACATTGTTGGCTATCATAAAAGAATCTAGTGTTCCCTCAACATTGAAATGGAGATTGACGAATCCAAAGGGTATCATGGGGATATAAAGAAGAATGTGGAGTTTAATTTTGGTAGTTCGATAAAAAAATCTAATTGTGCCATGAAATTTCAACATCTTACATTTCCATGTTATTGAAATAAGGACCCTAAATATTCCAAAGGGGTGTGAGGAAATGATATCAGTTAAGAATGGAAGGGAACCTAGATAATGATTTCCAATATAAAAAAAATCAGTAATGTGGTGGAGAAACTAAATTATTTAACCAATCCTCAGTGAATTGTTTATTACTTGAACTACAGGGAATGAGGGTATTGTTCCAATTAATTCCCCAAGCCAAGGGTTTTTTTAAACAACCATAAACTGCAATGGTTGTATGGGAAATCTATTTCACATCATAATTATTAAGAAGTATCTTGAAAACGAAGTGATGACATATATAAATATCATTATTTAATGAATAGAGAACAAAATTTTTTATTCTAGTTCAACCCATTCCATGATAACACAATAGTTTATTATAACTACTCAATCACTGCCACAAAGCATGGTAGTACAGATGTTGGAGAAAAAAGAAAAATATAGAAATGTTTTCATCCCATGTATATAACTCCTCCCATATAACAATTTATTGGATAAAAAACCCATGTGGCCTTATAATACTCCATTTAGTGGATTTTTATGAAATACAGGGCATTGATTGGATTTCCCAATATAGATAAAATATAAATTTCCACCATAAGGAAATCCCTCCCATCATTTCAAATTGACTCCAAATTCAATAAAACTATAAGGAGGAGGATGAATCTTCATTAGCACTAATATTTCAAAAATGGATGTTATTTCCTATTTACAAATATTATCTATCTAAAATTATTGAGTATAACGAACAAATTGTCCTTGCTAACATGCCCACTTGGGGGGAATATGCCGATGTGTTTCCGGAGGAATTTCGTAGTCTTCCTCCATGTCGAGTGGTTAAATTTGAAATCAATCTTATACATAGGGAATTAATGTTATCCAAGAATTAATATGAAATGGATATTGTGGAACCTGAGGAGGTAATGAAACAACTACAGGAGAATATGGATGATCGGTGTATACACCCATGTTCTTCACTAGAGGGTGCACCTGACCACATCATCAAAAGAAGTATTGGTTAATGCACTTTTTCATTAATTAATGTGAGCTAAAATATGTCAGGATAATGAATAAGTTTCTTATACCATAGATTAATGAAACATTCAATAAACTACATGGAGAACAATAATTCTCTATGTTGGATCATTATTTCGGATAT
Organism: Viscum album; assembly: GCA_963277665.1. NCBI lineage: Eukaryota > Viridiplantae > Streptophyta > Magnoliopsida > Santalales > Viscaceae > Viscum > Viscum album. The sequence goes on from OY728121.1 coordinate 633,423,354, forward strand.
TTCCATGTTACGGTGAAGAAGGGGTATATCCCTTAGACTATTTTTCGTAAAGGGTACAAGAAATATAAACACATGGTAATGTCATTAATACTCACTAATTCTATAAAAGTCTTCATTCATTGGATGAATATATTATCGAAAACTGACTAGATAGATTTTTGGTAGACATTATAGATGATATCCAAATATACGACAAAAAAAAGAAGGAGCGTGAGGATAAGATTGGCACTATGCTGAATAGCTAGTGGAAGGAGAATATTTTTGAAATGTATAACAAATGTGAGTTATGGTTCATGGATGTATCCCTGTTGAGGAATCTAATTATAAGAAATGTGATATTTGTGGACCCTTCAAATACAAATACAATTGAATGATGACCAAGAACAAATATGCGATAGATATTCATAGTTTTCTGGATTATTAGTATATTATATTCGATTTCTGAGGAATTTATCACAATTCTCAAACCATCTTACCCTGCTAAATTGGAAGGGAGTAAATTTTTATTTTTATGAAAAATTTGAAGATATTATTAATGAACTGAAAATGAGGGTTATAATTTCACATGTACTCACACTACCCACATGTGGAGAATGTATCTTGTTGTTTAGAAGCACTTCAAAAAAGGGATTGGGCTTTGATTTAATGCATAATGACATAATCATATCATTTTCATCATTATAGTTGAATGCTTATGAAAACAATGACCCATCACATGATCTAGTGATGGATTTAGTGATCTTCTTTTTGAAAATATGGTAGCATTATCATGTTGGGGATATGTGTGAAATATATATATATATATATATATATATATATATCAAAAAAGTCTCAAGTATATTTTCACATAGAGAGATAAATATGTTCCAACGAATATAGTTAGAGCTGATCATGGAGTATTAGTACTAAATCAACTATCATCCATGTGAATTGAATAAAGTGGTGGAAACTCTATTTAAAATTGATCTTGAAAATATATCATTGCTGATAATTGAGAGGGATCATGTCTTATTATATTTGAAAAGGATGGAAATGGGAATCATAAAGAAGAAGCACCATCAATCCTTTCATAAATGATTTCTCAACCATCCCATCTTGGGAGGTCAAAGGATTCTGAAAGGGATAATGTTGGGATTCCGAAGTATTTTTAAACTATACAGAAAGGGAAATCATTCTTGTTCATTGATAATGAATAATTAGTTGTGAAGTTTGGGTCAATACATTATGTTCCATGAAATGATGAGTTAATGAAGGAACTATTAGATGATTCAAAATGATTGAATTTCTACAATCACCCAACAAGAAAAAATATGTGTTGAAATATATGAGTGAAATGGTGTTGGGAAACTTTGAGGAAGGAAATAATTGACTTTATATCAAAATTATTGGTTATTAGCAAGTGAAGGATTAATAGAGTAAGTGTTAAGGGATGATGAACCCATTACCCTTACCAACATAGAAATGGAAAACAAAATAACCATGTATTTTTTCATAATACATCATAAACATCCTCAGGAAACAATTATATATGATCTTTTGGGATCTTCATACAAATATGGGTCACTTTATCAAAATTAGATATAACTTCTCCCAAGATAAACCTTCATGGATATATATCATATTCGTGGTAAGGATTCATGGAGTAACATTATTGATTGTAACTGATCTAGATCAGAGATCCACATCCATGTTCTGGAAAAGTCTCCAACAACCACTTAATACTGAGATGAACATCATTATGACCTATTATCCTAAAACTATTGACCAATCATAATGGAGTATTAAAACATTGGGATACATGTTAAGGGCTTGTATATGAACACTAATGGAGGATGGGAACAACATCTTCCCCTAATCAAGTTCTATTAAAACAAATGTTTTCTCTCAAGCATCCAAATGGCTCCCATTTGAAGCCCTATGGGGGAAGTGGTTTAAAACACCCGAATGATGGGATCCTTTTGGGGAATGAAAAATAATAGGTCCAGAAAAGGATGAGGAGATATTTTAGAAGGTCAAGACCATTCATCATAACCTCAAGCCTACACAAAGTAGAAAGAAGAGATATCTTGAAAATAATCGATGATTCCTAGATTTTGATGATTGGATAAATGGTCTTTAACTTCATACCCCCTTGTATGAATGTGATGATATTTGGGAATAAGGGATAGATTAATACGAGAAAACATTGTCCCTTTGAAATCCTAGATTATATTGGAGTGGTGGTCCACCAACTAGCACTCACATTGAACCCACCTCAGGTGCATGATGTATTCATTTTATCCATATTGAGAAATTAAAAACCCAAAACCTCATATTTTATCAATCCCAAAAAATTACTATTGGAGGAGGATCTTTCCTATAATGAGAATCCAATGAAGATATTAGATCATAGAGAAAATGTTCTACTAAATAGACAATACTCCTTTTTAATGTGCTACGGAGAGACCAAAATATTGAAGAAGCGGTGTGGGAACATAAAGAAGTGGTGAAATAGAGTAACCCTATTTTATTTCAATGAATGAAAAGAAAATTTTGATAGATAAATTTTGTTAAGGGGGAGATTGAACGACCTGAACTATTATAAATAAAATTTAACATTTTATATAATTTAAGCTAATTTTATTGTAGAAAAAACATGAACTAATTTTATTATATCCAATTAGATTTAAAATAAAGTAAAATATCATTACAGTTTATTATATATCCTTTGAATAGAAATTGCATGATTATTATAAAAATATGGTTTTAACAAATATAATTGACAAAGTAAAAGGAAGATATGGCCTCAACTAGTTGGATTTTACCCTATAAATCACATTTATCAGAGTGTTAAATGGTGAGAGAATCTATGAGATTTTACCTTGACCAAGACCATGTGGGGATCTACAAAATTAATTATTAGATAAAACATTTAGGGTATAAGTTCAATCTCATTGATGTCATGACCCAAACAATGTTTTCTGAACTGCCCCCATGAAATTCCCACCATTACTCACCTTAACCTTACGGCATTTTTTGGTATATTAAAGTGATATTTAATAAAATACTAGAAATATGAGAATGTAAATTATTTTTTATATAAAAATTAATGAATTTTCATCATATTATGGAAACATTATAAATAATTTTTTTTGATACAATAAAACAAAAAATGTATTATTGGGTAATATTAAAAATAAATTAAGAAAATCATTTCAATAAATTAATGTATATTTCAAATAAATATTATTACAAAAAAATATTATTATTAAATATTTTTGATTAAATATATACGATCATATAAACTTTATGATGTAAAATGAATTTTTTTAAGTGTTCGAAAAGGGTTTCTTTTACAAAACCATGCATTACATCAAAATTGTTGATTTTTATTTTGGAAGTAAAAAATCACATATATAAAAAATTATTTAGATAAACTGAATATTAGTATTTTGATAATATCATAAAAATTATCCAAATTCAAATTTTTCATAATTTTTTGATATATCTCAATTTTCAAGTACGAATTAAATATCATATATATATATACTTTGTGTACTATAACATCATAATAAACCAAAGGAGATGTAATAAATACTATAAAAGGTATCCATTAAAATATATATGGTTTGAAGTTAAAATATTGTAATTATAATATTATTTGATTAATTTTATTATGAGTTATGTAACCTCCAAAATCATTAATATATTTTATAATTGTAAAATCATTTCATTTAGATTCTGAATGACATATATACAAGAAAGGGAATTAATTTCATAAGTTTACCTACTTTACTACTAAAATAAGGAAAAAACACCCATTTAGTTGACACAATGGGAATAATACCTTGAATTATATTTGGTTTTGTTTGTTTTATTATGGAGAGTCCAAACCCTAAATAACTAATAAATCCTCTTAATTTCCAATATAAACCCACCCAATATCACAATTAACTTCCCTAAAACTCCTTGGAGAACATCCAAACTCTTACATGAACTCCATATAGACTTCCCAATGTGCCTATAAGTTCTATATCATCCCCTTACAATAGTTTTTAGTCAAACACTCAATTAAGGGATACTCACATTGCCTTATTTATTCACTTTTCTTTATTATCTAATGCTGTCTATTTCTATTCCCAATTATTTTTATTTTTATTTACATGTCCCTATTACTTACCATTTAATGTATAAATGATTATATAGCATTTTCTCTCTCAAAGACCCATTTTATGAATTTTTATATGATGCCATTATGTTGCCAAAATTTCACCATGATTTTTCATGGGATGAAAATAGTGTTATGAATGTCGTACATATTTAATATCAACGGTGTTCACTATTATAAAATTGTCAATATTTGAAATGGGACATTCAAGTATTTATTATACACTCCTTGATTTTGTAATGAAATATGATGATGAATAAATCTATGTTGAATGGTCTCTGTAGAACACATAATCGTGAGAATGTAATGAAAGTGATAGGTGTGCCCAAAATTATATAGCACTCCAAAGAATTTTGTAATGTTTAGTATCATGATATTCTATGTTTGAACATATAGTGATTCTAATTCCTTTATAGGAAATTTTCCACCCTTATTTCATGGCATTTTATACTGGACCAATGTTTATGATGTTGTGTTTCATGTTCCTCCCACATTTACCACATTATAATTATCATGTTACATAATGTCTCATTATTATTAATTATGATTCATATTCATTATATGACCCACTAATAAGCCTAATGTAAAACATTTATCACTTTATTCCACATTTATTTCTTTACCATTCTTTATAGGTCACCCATTTCTTTGGTGTGTCCCCAGGTTAGCCCTTACAGTTTTAAAATCAACGGAATTGTAGAAGAATGTTATGGAAGTTTCCATTATGGTTGTTGCATACCATATATGAGATGTTATTATATGTAACTAATTTATAAATACATAATAATTATCCATCATTTGGGATTTATTATGTGTAATATTATATAATAAATCACTTTTTAATTTGTAATAATGAATAAGGTTTTTATAACTGAATACTTTTCAAATGGTAAAGATATTTGTCATAAATAGTAAATGTGAGTTTTTGTGGAGTAATTAACCTTTATGGGGGATTTTTTCATCAAAAAGGGATATTAGTGGATCCTTCAAAAATAGTGGAAATTGGAGGATTGCCTCAAATATCCTTTGTGAAGGAAATCTATAGTTCCTTTGGATTATATTTTTTCTATAATCCTTTTTTGAGAAATATCACACAATTTTACAGCCCACTAACCATGATAACATGATAGGGGTAATGTTTTTCTAGAACGATGAATGAAAAAAAGATATTTAATGTGGTGAAGAATAGGCTAATCACTAAACATGTACATAGATTACCCAACAGTGGGGAATGATTTTTGATCAACATTGATGTGTACAAATATATATTAGGATGTATGTTCATGAAATTAGAAAATGTGATAGCCAATTCCACTCACCAATTAAATATCCATGAGAAGAACAACCTAACAAATGATCTTGAATTTGATGTAGTGATCTTCAAGTTGATGATTCCGTTTCAACATATCTACTAGGATTAGTATGAAATATATATAGATTAGGAAATCCTCAATTATACATTAACACATAAGGAACTCAATATGAGACAATGCAGGTAGTTATAGAAGATCAAATATTATGATTTATCAATCCATTACATTCCTGGAATGGAAAATTAAGTGGGATATTCTCTTAGTAAGAATAGTTATATAACCATATCCATGATGATAATTGTAAGGTATCCAATCATCTTGGACATAAAACAGATGTACATGGGAATAATGAAATTATATTAATAATACCTTGAAAAAATTATGTATCAGTCATATATTCTAGAGAGGATCATGGAGGATTTGAAAGATGATTAGGTGCTATAGAAAAATGTAATGGAAATTCTGGAGTTGAACAATGAAAAATATGGGGTTACAATGTTTGGAACCCAGATATAAGACCCCTAAAAATATAAATGAATATATATGTTTTTTAATGTGAACATATCATATCATTATATATTAATCAATGAATCACTTATATGTATAGATATTTGATAAAAACATTTAGAGGGACAACATAGAGGGAGATATTATAGAATTTGAATGTCGATTCATGATATTCCAACAAGTTGAGGTTGAAAGATATTAGTATAAGGAAATGATGTACCCATTGGCTATAACATTATGTAAATGGGAAAACATAACCATTGAATTTAACATTGGACTCCCTAGGATCCCTAAAATAAAAAAAAACATGTTTGTTGTAAATCCACATACCATGTATTATATTACATTGTTATAAAGGAAAAATTATCTCTTCACCGACTCCATATGATATACATATTGAAAATGGAAATTATTCACGGATTTCCACTCTACATTTTATATAATCTAGATATAAGTTTTACTTTATCATTTTTCAAAATCTATTATGAATAATTGGATACAGAACTGAGTCTCGGTATTAATGAACACCCTCATATGGACATCCAGACTGGAAGGGCCATTAAAACTATATTGGATATGTAGGGATATTATTCAAATTATTTCGAAGGATTTTGGGATTACTACCTTCCCCTAGTAGAGTTTCCATATTAAATAAATTTCCTTTATAGTAGTCAAATTGAACCTTATGAGTCTTCGTATAGGAAGATCTTTCAGTCATCAAAATAATGGGAGTATGTTTCAGAATGGAAACTTGTATGACTTGATCTTTCATAAGAGATTATATAGAAGGTAAAAATAAAAATTAAATCCCTATAAAGTCATTATAAAATATATGAATACAATCATCAATGTGATATAGGATTTGATTTTGATTATAAGTGATACTTAGTATTTCACATTTGAATAAATTCACGAGTTTTGGGAGTATGGTAAGCTTAGTCCTAGAGATAATGACCCCTATGAGATCCATGACCACATCGATTTAGTTTTCTATTGAATATCAAACCAACATAACCTATCTCAAATATATTATGTGTTCCATGTTTCCACCTTGATGAAGTACATACAATACACCATGATGTAATGAATTTGGAGGTGGTCCAATTGGAAAATGATATATCATATTTGGATTACCCAATGAGGTTCATAGATCATAGAGACTATTTTATATGAAACAATACAAATCACATATTAATTTTTTTTGTGGAACCTCAAATTTGTTGTTGAGAGATGGGATAGGACGAGGAAAGGAAATCGAAGTAACATCATCTATTTTAGTGTATGAACTGATATTTTTGAGGAAGATATTTCTAATATGGGGTAGATTTTAAAGACTAAAACATTTATAAATTAGGTTTTTTTTCTAGTGAATAAATCCCCGATCAAGGTAATTTATTTATAGAAGACACATTCACAACATTGTTTATTTTTTAAAGGTATAAGTTATATAATTTTATATTTAAAAATATATTATACATCATAACCATTAATAATATTGAAATTTTAATGTGATCAATATGATCAATATATAATATCTCTTATGATAAATCCAATTGACATTGATGAATAAAGACATGGCCTCGACTAGAAGGATCATAAACTTTGATTCCCATTTATAAGATATTATATGGGATATATAATAACATGTATTTTTCCATTTCTAATTCCATTATGAGATTAAACAACTGAAGAATGACATAAACCATTTATTTGGTAAGTTGAATCTAATCAGGATCATTATTTTAATAGTGGGTTCGCTAGAGCCAACATGAACTGTAATTTTCAAAAACATATAATTTATATAGTGAGTTATTCATGATGTAATATTTACAAAATAGTGTATATATTTCAGCATCAAATATTTATAAGGTAATTTACATAATTTATTTAACATTTAAGGAGGTTATAATAGTCCCCAATATATAATGAGAATCGTGAGATACTATGAAAATATTTTTAATCATATTTCATACTTTCAAGATACATCATATTGACTCGAAAAATATGATTCTTCATTATCCATTGTTGGGGATTGGTAATAATTGTGAATTTATCACATGAGTTTCGTACTTAGTGATCTGAAGTAGATGAGATCATGAGGACTATACCGCCAATAGGAACACCACTTGTTTCAGCTTAAATTGGGTTTTCCTATATATGACCACAGGTAATGGTCATTTAAATAATAATATTATTGGTGTATATTATTGTGTTACAGACTCTGTGGTAAGGAATAAAAAATGAAATTTAATTCTTAAGGTGGTAGATTTTATTGGGTGAATCATTGGTAATATGAACATGATTGAATATGAAAGATAGAAATTTTTCTTCCAAAATGAAGGGGTATTGTGGGCTACTTGACCAGGATAGTAGTACCTTTATTAAATCCAAGGCTATGGTATAAGATGGTAAGTCTAACAAGTAAACTCAACAAATAAAAAGAATGAAATGGATGAAGATATAAAGTGTTCATCACGCCTTATGAGATACCAAATAAAGAAGTGATTATATTACTTGTTGTGTCTTCATAGGAAGGTTTTTTATGATTATTCATTATAATTATTGTAGTATTGATTTTTTGATAGAATATATTAATGGTAGGATAATATTTTTAATTTCTGTCAAGATAATTGATCATAGGGTCACACTGTGTGTATTCAAAGATTTTTTCTCTTTTAATCAAAAAGAATTTAGACATTATGGGACCCACCACTTGGTCCAAGATACATCCATGAATATTTGATCTCTATGGAATAAATCAATTCATATTATTTTAGCTTATAATGATTGGAATTGAATTTATTTAGTAATCTTATTAACATGTATTAATGTAATTGTAGGAATAAATATTATACGAATGAAAGTTATTCTAATAATTAACGTTTTTTAATATTTATGTGAATGGAAAGATGATTTAGTATCCCAGTTTAATCATGTTATATATTTATGTTATATTTATATAAAGTGCTAAAAATATAAAACATATTTATATCTTAGTAAAAAACTCATAATATGTATTTTATAGTGAGTAATAATTATTCAGGACCTAGGGACCATTTTCGGGCATTTTACATCCTCAATATAAAAAAGGATGGGGGTATCAGGAAATATACAATTCACTAAATAATTACATATCCAATATCTCATATCCCACTTCCTAGATAAGGAATTATTTTATTTGAGTCATTGATTGACGATCTTCTTCATAGAATTATGAATTGATCCCATAGTGATTGACATGACCTTGAAGTATTCATTGAATATTTGTGCTAGCACATAGAGTTAAATTATTAAAGACCCCATGGATTATTAAGGTTATAGTGAATGATATTTAGGGAATTGTATTTTGAACATTTAAAAAATAATCATTGATGATGAATGATATTTAAAAACAATATTTGAACAAATGTGGTAATTTTTTGGGAATAATTTCTTCATACTCTATCATGAATGTTCCAAATTTTTCGTATAAAGATGCACATCCCAGGGGTGAAAAAATTACTTTAATCTAAAAATTAATATTTTCATAACCATGGCCCATCACCTTCTGCTATGTAGCCCTGCACCCTGATTTCTCTTCTGGTATCAAAGTGAGGTTGACTTGACATTTTTAAACTGTAAATGTAGAGTGCATTGATGCAGTACCAATTCCATATATGGTGATTTACTCTAAAATCTAATGAAAAGGTTATGGCCTATAAAATTTTTCAACTGAATTAATGTTCCTCGTATTTTCTATTAAAAATGAATAAGAAACAAATATATATATATAAGGGTAAATGTTTTCTAGGAAATTTTCTATGAAAATAGTGTTTTCTATACAGTGGTAATTTTTCCTCTTGGGTGTACATATTGGTTTAAAAGAATAGAAAAAAATAAATTTTGTTACGTTAAAAGATGTTAAATTTCTTTATAGAAATAGATTAATACAAAATTGGGGTTAATCATGGGTAAAATAAAATATAATGGGGATGGGGTATTTGGCATTTACAACATAATAAGGAATAACTAAATAATTAAAACTTGATGAACCAGTAATATAAATAGGCCACTACTGCCCCCTCCATCCTGCTTCCACCCTCACTCATCAATTTTCATATCCATCACTATCCTCCCACAAATCCTAATGTTCAATACAATTAATGATTCATGCATTAGTACATGCCCCAAGAACCACCATGAGCTCTCCCAACCGCATTCCTTCTTCACCAATGGAATATCGTTCCCCAGAACCATCGCTCATGGTGGATTCCAATATCTATTGAACCTAGATACCATACAAGAAAACATCATCCCCTTCTATAGTTTAGTCATACCATTCCTTTCTGCTAAAATGATCAATGCCACTTCATGTCATATCCATGTAATGGTTAGCTCATCACACGACCATATACCGAGACATGAACTCCAATATGTTACACTATTTATTGGTGACCATAGACAAAACTAGCTCATCCTAACCCATAATATGCCATTTCTAGTCTTTTTCAATCTATATTTTCTATTTCTTATTAGGATAATCCCAAAATCCTCCCAAAGAGGATTAATTTGATAAAGGGGTTATGAGCGCACAAATATTTTAAATAATTTAAAAAAATATTTTCTTAAATATGATTTATTTTGGAATACAATTATATTAATTATTGTGAAAAAATGAAATAAATATTTCAATTCAAAGTATTGAATTAATTTGATTCATCAAATTATCCCAAAAAAATTTATTTCAGTTTTATTTTTTGTTGTATTAAATTTTTGTAAGTGAGTTAATACATACAAATTGATCATGAGCCATAAACAAACTAATGCATGTATATTTTTTTTTCTTTTTCAATTAATTATTTTAACAAATGGTTTGTAATAATAAGATTAAATTTGATGATATCTATGTCATGTTCTGTGTATTTATATTTATAAGGTTCATTTATTCTAATATAAAAAATATATTTATCTATATTCTATATTCACGAGATACCCTAACCAGTTTATGAGTATTGTTTTATAATTAAGGGGAAAACATGTGATATAGTTCATGATGAAAATAGGAAATGTACTATATATGAGGATGATGCATTGGATGAGTTGATTCAATAAATATATTTTCCTTTGTATTGACTCAATGTGTTACCCGTAGGTTCGAGGATAATTAATTATTCACATAATGGATCAACCATCCTTATAAGATAATGACCACATTGTTTAATATAATTAATGTATGGGATATTAATTTATGATTTGATGTTTTTAACAAGTCATCAAATAGAATAATGTCCCTAAATTTATAGTTAAAATAAATATTTTAGGAGTGTAATGTTTTATGAATAACATATCCTTTTAAACATGTAATTAAATTATTTTAAGCTTAATATAACATCACATTACATGTCTTGGATCATAATGTTTAGCTTCCAAGATAATAGTTACAAAATAAAACATCATGATTCCAAAATAAGAATATATATATTTTTTGGAATTGATAATGAGATCCTAACATCCATTGAGACATTAAATATTTATAAGATAGCATGGGGGAATGCAAAAACAAGGCGAGAGAAAATGAAATCCTAGAAAGGTAAAGGATATATGAATGAAGTATAACAAAGGAGAATAAAATCCTAACATGAAGAAATAAAAATAAACAACATGAATAAAAATAAGGATGCATAATATGTATAACACAGAATCATAAAAATATGGTAAAATTGTAATAAAAACAAAAAAATATTGAATAAAGCATGATTCAATGGTCATTTCAAATGGAGAAAAACTCTAGAAAAACAACCAATATGTTTTCACATGGATAATGAGTCAAGGCTTTCCACAAAATCTATTGCACATGATTTCTCCTAAGAAAAAACAATACAGAATAAATTAGAGAAATATATAGTGAAACCAATCAGAAAAATTTAATGAAGATGTTTTCCACATGAATAATTATAAATAAGGAATCAATCATTAACATAATAATTTACAATGGAATGAATTGGGTATCATAATCACGTCATGAATCATACCAAAAGGGGGTAGTCATAATGGTGACCATTAAAGGATGAATATAAATCAATCATTGAAATTAATAATTCAATATAGTCATAGATCATGAAAATATATGTCAATATTTAGTATAAACATATAAAAATAAATTTTAAGAAACATTAGGAATAAAACATTTTATTACCATTTAAGGAAATACATTCACGATTCATTAAAATTAAAATGACATAATTGTTTGTATAAAATATGAAATTAACTAAGATATATTTTTATGAATAAAAATGGATAATTAAAAATATAATGTTTGATTAAAATTGATTATGGAGTGAAATTGAAAATGGGTCAGAAGTTGGGAGTTTTCCCTAAATAGGCTTTCTTATCCGAATGAATTGAGAAGGGATAATTTTCAATACATGTATTTACCCATAAAATATGGGTGACATAACATGTATACATGATTTTATAACATATATATAGAATTTATAATAATTAAATTAAAATGTATATGAATTAAATTCTGTTAATGAGATAGATAGATTAACATGAATGAAAAATTGAGGTTTGGGTAGAAACCCATACCTTATATCTAAAACGTATATAAATTAGATCATAATTTCCAAAAAAATAATATTAGAATCATTAATTAATTATTACAACCTTTTATACATTTAATTGATTTATTATATTTTAATTTAGTTTATTTATAGACATTTTTAGGAGTTATAGTGCTTAATTTCTTCATTTGAGAGTGTTCATTTTCTTAGTTTTCACGATCGGCGCACTTATATATGAGTATGGAAGTTAATGTAGAATGTATATAAAACTAAATAATTTGAATTATAAATTATTAATGAAAAAATATAAGTTTAATTGGTTTTGAATATTTTTTTAAGAAATGAAGATGAATCCACAGATGACTTGATAATGAAAATTGTTTAGATTATGTTTAGTGGGTTTTTATCAAATATAACTTATTTTCATTAGTCATTTATTATTATGAAAATATTTTTGTTATAGAACATTATTACGGGATAAAATTTCAAAATCTATTTCAAAAATTATAATTTTTTAAACCATATTTGAAGTAAATAATGGAAAATGAAAACATTTCATCCACGAAGGTGATAAATCAACACATCTTGGACGATGATGTAATTTTTTTGAATAAAAGGGAGGTGAGAAGGATCCTGATGAGAGATTATACCACTAGAACAATAAACCTCCATTATATTTAAGGTTCTATAGTGTTCTTTTATTTTGGAAGAGGGGATGTGAGGAAATATTATGAAAAGAAAAAAACATGACTTGAAATTTAATGAAAAGAAAGATGAATTTAGCTCTTGAATTTCTCATTATTCAGAACCTTCTTAGGGAAAATATTTTGGCCCTTTAATGATAAAAAAAGTTCATGTATGTGTGGCATGGGTTTGGAAAGTTTATTGTTATAACATTCATGGTCTCAATTCTAGGATGATGTGACAAGAAGAGTTGTTGAGGGGTGATATTTATAGTGGGGGACAAGGATGTTTTCTCATTATTTTCATAATTAGTTTGTAGTTGTACCTCAAGACAAGAAAAATATTTAGTATTGTCACAAAATATATTAAAATAATTAATGTATGTTCGATAATATGGTTCTTATAATTGTAATGAATCATGTAATAGTTTATATAACATATAATGTATATATACTATAAATGATCATAATTTAATATTCAGGAAAAAATTAACTATTTTAGAAAAATCACAAAATTTACCCCAACCATATTTTTAAATGTAAAATTAAAAAATGTAGTCCATTTTATAAAATCAATTTTCTAAATATGAGAAATTTAATTTTTAATTAATATAATATTTTACTTGATTAATAAATATTTTAAAATTATAACTACTTTTATAAAAAATTGAACAATTAACTAATTCCTAATAAAATTAACATAAAATAATATGAAACCATTATATTAATTTATAAATAAATTTTCTGAGCATAAATTTTCAGTTAAATAATAACATTAATCATAAAATTGTAATTAAATATTTGAGACTTCTAAAATACCTACACATAATTAATAATTTTTTTAAACATTTACTTACCTATAAAATTTTATAATTATATCATATTATAATATGTAAGATACACAACTATTATTTATAATTTCATGGGTCTGGTTACTAATCTACTGTCAAATATTATATTTAAAAGGTTCACATTTCAATTACAAAGGCCAAGTAACTATTTCATCGTTGTAGGTTCCTTAACTTTTAAAAATACAAATTATTTCATTAATTATTCATTAATAAAATTTATATTGTGTTTTTATGTGATTTAATGTGATTATAATATATGGAATAATTATAATAAGGGTATTTTCACCGATAAAATTTTGGGTCGTTATATATTTCCCCCTTATGAAATTTCATCCTCAAAATTTCTTTTTACAAACTATGGGAAAAAGGTGACAGTATTTCTCATTCATTCCATCTTTCAGTTCCCATTTATCTCTTCATATATATGGTTCCCCCATAGTACATTGACCAGGTGAGTGGTCTTGTTGTATATTAAATTATCTCTACAATCCATGATTTTCAGTAGCAGGTCATCATAAGAGAGATCGTTATGTAATTGTACCTCCTATAAATTCAGTACTTATGTGGGATCTGGTATATACTTCCACATGAATGACATATAGAATAAAATTTGTACACGAGACATTATAGGTGGTAGTACTATTCAATAGGTCGTAGCTCTGACACAATCAATGAACTAAAAAAAGATGATGTACTTGGGACATATCTTTCCATTCATCCCAAAAAACATAATTGTATTCCATAGAGATATACGGGGAAAAGACGTGTCTCAAACATTAAAATACAGGTCCTATTGATGATTAACTACAGAAATATTTTTTTTAAATGGGATTCTTTGATGTGTTGCTAAATTGTTTTCATGTTTTCCCATCATTCCAATGATTATTTCATGTCCAACCATTTTATGTTCTCTGAATTTATCCCAGCCTGTCAGTGTTCAACATCATTTCCCACAAAGGGAATCATATGGAACTATTTTTTCTCTTTACAGGAAACTATTGTTGTAGAATAATTCAACCTATGGTAGATATTAATTCCATGATACTTTGAAGTCTATATAATATTATCTCTGCATGTTTTACCATTTCTAAATATTAAGATCCTATAGGCTATCATTTTTTGGATGATAGGACTTATTGAAGTCTAGTATGGTGATAAAAGCTTGTTGGTTAGTTTTCACAACTTGGTTATAAATCTTAGGTCTTGATCGGATACAATTTATAGTGGTACTTCATGAAGCCTTATCAATTCATTAATGTATATACTTTCAAGTTGATATACGATGAAGTCCTCTCGAATTATTAAAATGTGAGATGTCTTTTCAAGATGATCAACAACAACCCAAATAATTTTGTTTTCTTTATATGTATTTTGATGTCTAGTGATAGACTCTATGGTTATTTCATACCACTTATTAGTTGGTATAGGTTTTGGTTTCCTCATACACTTATAATTTTGACTTTAAACTGTTACTTGCTCACATACTGGGAAATTTTATGTATATTTAGTCATCACCTTCTTCATATTTTCCCAACAATAGTTCCCTTAGATATCATCAAACAACTTTTTTTATCCCTTGCTAAATATAGAAGGTGGAGAAATGTGATTCATTCAGAAGCACATTATTTATCTCATGATCAGATAGTACACATAAACCTGACTCAGAGCTTACTAATCCTTCCCCATTGACATTAAACACTGAGGATTTCATCTTTCTTAGAGCATCCACCATCTTATGTATTTCCAAATAATTCCATTGAGCTTACTATATTTCCATCATAAGGGATGGTTGAGAAATCATTCGAGAAATTATTAATGATGAATATTTTTTAACAATTCCCATGTTCACCTTTTTCAGATTTTAAAAAAATGGATCCTTCTCAAATATTATCATTGATAAAGTTTCCCGACCCTATCTACATATATCATATGCCAGAGTATTTGGATTACAAGTATTGTAATGTATTTCAGAAGTTATGGTCAATTATGATATTTAACCATCTCTATAAGAGCATATCAATATTACTCTATGTTAATATATATTTGAGATTCTTGTGTTAAGTATATATCTTAAACTTCACCCCATAGGGAAAATGCTACGATATTTTCAATCTAAAGATCACAACTGCTAAAACATGATAATGGGAATGATTGTTTTTCTCATGGATTTTCAACTTCTTTATGGCGTATGATATGAATTTTTTTTCAATTGTACACTTCCATATCTCTTCTTTGAAGAATCACTATATACTATGATGATTTAACTACTTGTTGGTACTATGATTAGTGGTGCAGGAATAAGTCTATCCTTAAACTCTTTGAAGCAGTCTTCAAATTAAATCATCTAGTCAAACATCACTCCATTTAGAATTGTCTTCGCTCGTGGGTTTGAAATTCGTGAGGATATCTTCAAAAATAATCGATAATACCCTACTAGAAAAAGTACACAATGAATATAGGAAATAGATGTTGTCCGGGACCACTCTTCAATTGCCTTTTTCTAGAAGGGACTACATACATTCTTTACTAGGGATAACATTACCTAAAAATTTTACTTTCTTTATCTATAAATGACATTTATTTTATTTTTTCATATATTTTCTCCCTTCTCAAAGTCATAAACATATTATTAAAATTCTCATCATGCTCTTAATTTCTCTTGGAGTGTATTACAATATCATCAAAAAAGAATACCGGTAATTTGGTGAGGGAATATCTAAATACTCTATTCATAAAATCATTAAAAATGTATGGGGCATTAGTCAATCCGAAGGGATTCCCATTTAAATCATTTTGTAAATACCTCATTAGAAAGTTAGTCTTGTGAATTTATTATTTCCTCGCCATTAACTAGTGATATCATAGATGATGGTCCACCTTAGAGAAATAACTAGCCACACAAAGCTGATCAAAAAATTCATATATCCTTGTTTTTTTATATTTTTCTTTATCAAGATTTTATTGATCTCGGGATAATAAGTGATGAGGTTCGTTGATCTATCCTTCTTCATCAAAAATATGATAGGTGTGCCCCATTCTAAAGTATATGGGTATATAAAACACTTATATAGAGTCTCCTGTAACTACTTCTTTAGTCCTTCCATCTCAACAGTGGCCATTTTATATGGTGTCTTTGATATAGTTAGAGATCCAAGAATATGTTCAATTGATGATTCAACTGCTCAATCTATAGGAAAACCCAATAATTCTTTGGGGGAACACATCAGTGCAATCCATAACAGTGGGGATGTCATTGAACTTGATTATATACTATGCCTATATTATTATATATTTATTATTTCTCATAACGTAACAATATCAACACTTTATAGAATGATTCTAAAGGAGATTCATGATCATCCTTACAATCATATTGAATCAGAGGATTCTTTAGGATGTGGTTCTTAATCTCCCTTTCTCAACAGTTCATATTTTATTTATATAACTATAGTCCATCCTTACCCTATATAGAATAAAACTCCACCAAAATATATATGACAAGATTATATGGGAGGCACAGTACACAAAAATTAATTGGGGAGGAGTTATATTATTTGAATGAAAGAATTGCCGCATTTTTTACAATATATAACTCATCCTCCATATATTGATGTGGTGTTTGATTAGTTATAATTAACATGAAAGATAATAATGAATGTGTATAACTAGAATCAAATAGTACATTCACTATTTGAGAATGGATAATTTGTGTACCTATCCCCAAATCATTTTCAATATCCACTTATGTAGTAGTGATATCATATTCCCTTCCCTAATTCCTTGAATGTTTTTGTTGTTGTTGATGCCCTCTAACAACCTGAGGATTAGAGGAATAGTTCACATAATACCATGTTCCTTTTAGTTGTAAAACTAAAATACAGGCTGAGTATTTATCTAAACATTCCCTTCTTCTTCCATATTAGTAGCATTCACCATACTCCTTCATCAGTAATTTTCCAAATTCCCTATTCTTCTACATTTGAGTATTTCTTAGATGCCATTATAAAGATCCCAGGATGCTTCTTCCCATAATTTTGACATGTGGGATATTGTGATTTCATACCATCGTGGTATTTTCCTACTGATACACCAATAATAGACTCCATTTTCCTTTTTTTCACTAGACCCCTAAGACTATTGAGTGTCTTTGATATCAATTTCCACATTAAGGTCCTAATAGAAAATATTTCCAAAGATATGAAAGTCTTGAATCACAATATTTTATTATATAATATACATTAGTCCTCTTAATAAGGTATCCACCTTGATTATAGTGTTAATTAAAAAATCCATTTGAATATCTTTAAATCCATGTAATGTTATCTTCACACACCCTGAAAGACTCATATTCATTCTTCTTAAGTTCTAGGATCTCTCTTTCCATCATGAGACAGAGCATTCATGGAAAGTATTAATTGAAAAACTATTTATTGAAATCATACCATTCCATGGAATATATTTCATCCATTGACATCATGTTTTTGATCAATTTCCACCACTAATTATCTTCCCTATCATAATTATACCCCTCAATCATAAATTTCACTTCATCTTAGAACTATAGGACAAAGAATATCATATCAATGGAGTTAATCCAATATTATGTGAGGAGAGGATAAAAATATCTACTAATCCTAGGAGGAATTTTCTTCATATAGAATTCAACCCAAAAATTATCTCTCCTAGGATAATGAGTGTGTTCCACATAATTCATGTTTCTATTCATAAGTTTATCTAGTTTAGAAATTATTATAATTTTGATTTTATCACCCATTCCCTACATATTTTCTATATCATTAGGGAAATAATAACATTTCTTATTACGTTGTCTTTTTGGAATTAGTTACTCTATTCAAATAAATTAACTATAAAAATGTACTTATAATTAGGGGGATTGAATAAATAAATAATAAGAACCATTAGAGGAAATGATGAAAATGGATGGACATACATATAAAGGAAAATTGTATCCTAACATTTGATTCCGTAGGTATCATTCTTGGTAATCCATGATCTGTTTCCATGCATATATTATTATGGTCAATTTTTTGTTCCGTTAAAAATAGTTCATAGTGAGCTTATGAATTTACTATTTTATATCTCATGGGAGTGTCAAAATTGGTGCACATTAAGGCACATTTTCAGGTTCCAAGATACCTTAGGTCAGGCCCATAACACCTTGTTATAGTTTTCAATACCGAGTACATATATTCAAAAACCACATCCACTTGTATTGTTAGATATTTATGTATTTTCTCAATAACCCACTTAAACATTATTAATCTAACTTTAGGGAAGTATTCTCATTATTAGTCTTATCCATAATGTTCTTAGTAAAGTTCATTATCCCTATTATCTAAATATATGTAGACATGCCTATGATACCAACTATAGAAACACTTTCCTTTTACACATATCATTACGTGATTTTATCATAATTAAATAGTAAATTTCATGCCACGTATTGTAAAGTCTTGTGTTTATGTGATTAGGTTATTAAATAGAAATCATGATTACAAAATAAAAATATAATTTATTTTATATTCACAAATATCTCCTAGAATCCATTCAACCCATATATCTACATTGGATAACCAAGGGGAATACATCAATAAGGGGGTGAGATAAAAAAATCCCAACTAGGGTATAAACATAACAATAAATCATAGCACATGGGCTAAAAGCATTACATAAGGACATAAAAAACATGAAACATGATGAAAAATAAAGTTTAATTACATGTATAATATATATTCATATAAATATGGTATCATATAAATTTTTAAATACATGAAACATGACATAATCGTTATTTGAGGCTCTTTGCACATGGTACATGAGTGAAGGATAACCACCAACATCGTTTCACATGGAGCACAAGTCAAGTCTAACCACCAAGACCTTTGCAAATTAAATATCATAAGATTAAAAATAACCCAATAAATTGGAGTTCTATCTAGGCTTATCCATTATAAAATTTCATTTAAATAGTGTTCTATATGAAGAATATTATAAAATAAATCAAATATAAACATAAGAGTTACCCATGGAATGAATTGGGTATCACAATCATGCCGAGAGGCATACAAAAAAAATATTCATAATAGTGTCCATGGACGGATGGATTTAAATAATACATGGACATTAATAGGGGAATATATTCATCGATCAAGATATGTTATGTAATTCATAATTAAAAACTGGTAAAAATAGTGTTTAAGAATCTTTAGAAATAATACTATTTAGTTTTTTTTAATGAAAAACATTCAAGATTCATTAAAATAAAAAAGAAATAATGGTTTTTTATAAAATATGAATTGGACTGTGATAGTTTTCATGATAAAATTTTTTATTTAATAAAAATAATTGTTGCTTGAAATATATTATGTTGTGGACTTGAAAATGGGTAAGATATCAGGAAGTTCCTATGAATTGGCTTGCTTATTGGGATGAATTGAGAAGGGAACCACATTAAAACATGTATTTACATATTAAAAAATGATGATATGAAATTGATACATTATTGAGGAACATATAAATTTAATTTATATTAAGCACATAAAAATAAATAGAAATCACAATGCGGTAAAGAGAGAGAAAATATAATTCAAAGGAAAAATGGAGGTTCGAGTAGAAACCCTTACCTTAAGTTTGAAATGTTTATAAACTTGATATTAATGTCCTAAAAAAAATTTATATTTCTTAATTATTAATTAAATAACCTTTATTTGACATAATATATTTATTTTAATTTTATTATTTTCATTTATGTCCATTTTGATGATTTATAGTGTTAAATGTAATCATTCACGAGTGTTCTTTTTCTACGTTTTCATGATCATCTCGCTTGTATATGAGTGTGGATATTATTTTTGAATGGGTATAACTCTAATGAATTAGAATTATATGTTTTTAATGAACTCCCATATGTGAAATGTAACACCCCAAAATTTCATAGTACGTTATCTCTTCAAAGTATTTTCAGAACAAATTCATTTTTTCAGATAAAATCTGTATTATTCAAAAAATGCAATTTTACCACCTTTTAACAGAGACCCCTTTTTAAAACCAAAATTTGAAAATTTTATATATTCAATTTAATGAAATTAAATTATTATTTATAAGATTAAAAAAAAAGTTAGTTTGCAAATTTTTTTGGTACTTTTCTGATTACTTTTATATTTTTGATGTATAGTGAAAAAATACTAAATTTTAATTGAAAACAACTTTTTTAATCAATATTATTTATTGTGATAAATTATGAATTTCAATGGTATAGAAGTATAATTGTATTATATATTTATCATTTAATAAAATTTAGTTCATTATAAGTAATTTCAAATTTAAATATTGCATAAATACATGTCAATATTTTGATAGTTTTTACTTTTAAAAAACCCGCTTTTTGGTTTTGACATGGACATTACATTTAAATTAATTAATGAAACTTCTTTGTTTTTAAATTGGGAAAATAGGTTTTTTTTGGAATTCAGAATATAAAAATTATTTTAAGGTGAATCTCGGTTATTTTTTTGAAAACATACATTTTTTTGATGAATAGTGAAGAACACTTTGTTATTGTTTATAACAGACATTTTATTTAAATAAAAATTTATTTTATTTATATATATTTTAAGTCAATATATATATATATTAGATATATATGTTCAATTTAATCCATTGGAGTCATTTTATAAAAAAATTAGATGTATAAAAAAATTAACTTCTTAACGTCTTTTACCACCTCCTAGGAAAATTTGAAAATTTGAATAAATCATAATTTTACCACTTTGGTGAATTGAATTTCAAAAATACGAGAGACAGGGTTTACATTAATATGTAAAATGTGCTTCAATAAGATAAAAAAATTTAGTGAATAGTAACTTTTGAGCTTTATTTACCACAGTTAAAATAAATAAGGTAATTAAAATTAAAAATGATATTATAATTACCTTAACACATGTCCTAATTCTATTGGATAAGTGTATTTAGACCAAAACCAACCTTAGAAATAAAATATGATCTATTTTGTCCACATGTATTAGATTGGGATAATTTATTTTATTTTATTCCAAGAAGATTTAAAAGTGTTAAATTCTATATTTAATAACTCAACCATTTTTAACATTGGGTTATACATAATATATATTCGAATATAAATATTAATTAAAAAAACTAATAATATTTACTACATAATGGTATTTTATTTATAATTTTTAGACATTAAATAATTAAATTTATTTATGACACAATGATGATGTAGTAATTTCCTTATTAATGACAGAATAAAATAAATGTTTTATTAGTATTAAAATAAATATAATTTAAAAGTTTTCATAGCATAAATGAATTTTATAGATGAATATGAGATGTTAGGGTTGATTCAATGTAATTTTTTTAAATAAAAAAGTTGTAATAACTTTCAAAAAACCAAATACTAAATAGTGTCAAAATTGAAATAAATGAGTTTTTCAAACAAATACTATTTAATTAAATTATATAATAGTCATATAAATATAAGGTTTGGCCATTGGACTTATATAATAATATATATATCATTAATGATCCTTTTTGGGATCTCATGGAATTTTATAATAAGTTTATTAACCTTGTAATATAAAAATAAATGGAGACATGGTAAATGTTTAACTATTTAAAAAAGAGTTAAATGTAAAAGATAAGGTTCATATGGTATCCTAAACCTGTCTAAAATATATTGGTTGAGATGATTTCGACCCATAACCACCTAAGGAACAAAATAAATTCATTTGGATTCATTACAACCGAATATGATTGAATAATGAAATAATATTTCAAGATTACATAAGGTGTCCCTCACCCCTCTTATAAAATGGAACTTCCCATTCTCTCAAATTCACACCTGAAAAGAAATTTGGCTCAGTGAAACTCTACCCAAATATACTCCCAACTTATCCCAATTCAACCTAGTGGACTTCTCTTGAGCACAAAGCCGACCTATGGAGCCCTTTTGGTCAAATTAAAAGGAAACCCCCGAAGAAAAGGTTATTATTTTATCACCTCTTTCAATGTTCTTTAATTTTTCCAAATTCTCTTTCATTGTTCATTCCATACCAAAATAATAACTCCAGTAACTTAAACATACAATGATGTTATTATAAATATGGTACAACCATATTCATTATTCTATCCATCCTATGAATGATAAAGTCACTATGCGTGTGTACGTACGACTTACCGTCTCCACGTTGTTGTGTAATTTGTTATTCAACAATATGTTATTTGTATGGATATAATGATCTGTAATATGTATATAAATAATGAAATTAACATGATAATTATTCTGTATAATTAATATACCATCCAATTCCACACCTTTTAATAATCATAAAAAGGATATCGCCGCTCGTGTGTATGTATGGCTTACCCTCTCCACATCACAATGAGATTATTTTACATGTTCACCATTCAATTATGATTATAAAAATACATATTATTAATAAGTATGTAATATATGATATAATAATGCTATTGGAAATATATATATGTATTCATGTATATATTTACATTTATCTCATTCACTTTCATCCATTCAATACGATATGAAAACAGAAACATCATTTATGTATACGTATAGCCTACAGTCTCCATAAATAGTGTTTTTGTTTAATAAATATTTATCTATTACACATACTTATATTCTGATTATATATGATATATAAATCATTTTTTATTTTCTGTAAGAATGTAAATGTTTATCTATGTAATACGATCAAGTATAATAAGTTAAAACAAATACGATAAAGAAAGCGATTATCACCCAAAACATTGTTTTAACAGGGAAATTATAATTAAATTGGTAGTATAAAGTCATAAATGAATCATATTTGATATCATAAGTATTTATATGGTTTTGGGATAATTTACTAACAAACTATGGTCATTATACAAGAGGTTAAACAAACCTTCTACTAAAGGAGAGTACAAGGTATGGTTTAATTCCCCAATATCATTATTATCAGAGATTGTTTAATTGTATGTCTTTACTAAGACATATTTATAACCCATGCCCATGTTTCATAGAATATTTTTCAAAAGGATTATTTTTATGGTACTCTTTAACTAAAACAAGATTTTAAATGTTTAAAATATTTATTCTTCTAAATCCTTTTCATTAATTTCCATGTTTTAAAAATGGTTTTAAGGATTTATTTGTATAGACATTATTGATTTAAAATGTTAAGTCCATTAAATATTATCAAAGTTGTATTGGAATATTTGATTCAAAAATTTCTTTTAAATGATATCCTTTATAAATGTGTTACTTTTAAATGGTTTCACAAAAAAGGATATTTCTCTCAAAATGTATTACGGATCATTTTCAACAATTTCAACATCCTTTATTAGATACTATTCTTGATTAAGTTTGATTTATTATAATAAAAACATCCCTATTGTAATTAATGAGTTAATATATGTTTGTCTGTGGATATGTTATTTATATACCATTTATTATTATGGTTAAAGTATTGACATTTCGTGCGCTAGATTTAATATGAATGTTTATGTTATGTTTTAACCTTTTCATATGAGGAATTTATTGGACTTAGTGAGTGATGGGGTGGGGCTGGCTATAGATCCTTCGAGCATCGGTAGGTCTCAAAGGACAATAAGACGTGGAATTGGCTGATGCCTTTCCCAATTTGATATATGTTACTAGCCGAGGACTTAATTATTTCTAGTCACCTTGGCCGAGGCCTTGAAGAAATGTTTCAGAATGCCCCGCATTATACATTCCCTCATTATGAAAATAATATTTATGGTTTATATAGTTATTCAACTAGTATAATAAAAATGACTATGTTTTATTATGTCATTATTTACTCTTCTCATATTTCGACCATTAATTGTTCAAATTTATTATTTTTAAAGGCTTGTATTTTCTATTATTCACTATGCCTAATGCTTATGTTATCTTCCACTATATTTTTTATTCTTAATGAGCGTTTAATCTCACCCCTTTTTTATGTTTTATTTTCCCATGATTTGAGCTAGTGTATTATGATTGATATGTAGGGTTTATCTAGGGGATTAATGTTTTTCTCTAAAGGTCATTTTTGTTGTTTTTTCTTTTTATGTGTAATGTAACGTTCATGTATGTAATCTATTTTCCAATAATGCTAAACTGATCAGTTTTAAAGACTTGATTCCTTGTAATCATGAAAATGTTATGTAATAATTCATAGACTCCAGGATTTTGGGGTCAGGGAGTTACAGTTGGAATCATAGGAAGTTCAGTACAAACCATGGAAACTAGATTTTGAAAAAACTTGATTACAGAAAATTTCCCTAAGATAGACTTTGAAGATTAGTATATAATAAATTCCTATAATTTTGGTAATGTAGAGATTTTGTGTATTTTCCATGCTATAAATTTTTATCTGGATATGAGTGTTGGAGTAGGTGGTCTAGAACCAACTACTTTGTACTTTATTCATTAAATAAAATCTTTATCACATCTTGATTGTTCTTCTGCGTCACATGTCATGTGATAATGTCCTACGGACATCTGTTTCATTAAAGGGTCATAGCGGATCCCTGCTATGATGAGAACTTGGAAGTGCCATAAAACTGTTCTTTAATTTATGTTCTATGGCTGGATGATATTATTTGAGGGACACAAATAATTCAGGTCATTAGGGGTTAGGACTCATAAAACATTGAGGCACCTTCTCATGGTGTGCGCCCTTGGTAATATCCAGGAGGATATTATGAGAACGAGACCCGCCAGTAGGAAATCCACATTTCATAGTGTCATTGGATGTTCCTATCTGCGGACGTGTGTATTGGTCCTTAGACTTTAAGATTATTATTAATGGGTATTTCAACTCACGCACTTAGATGTATTGACGAAAACTGTGATGACACACTATTCACAGAATGGTAGGATACGTTTGGTGTGTCACGAGTAATACTGCATTAATAGATAATGCGTGAAAGGATTTGTATCTTCTGTTCCATAACGGATGTAGATATTTCCAGGCCCTTTGATGGAATTTATATAGCCTAAATAAATCCATGGCTATGGTATGTTATGGGAAAGTTCAATTCCGGGAAGTCAATGAAAGAATAATCAAGCACATTGGTTGATGGCACTAGCATGCAACCCGCTTGATTGGAGATATCGAGACAAAGGGATTATATTACACTGTAAGTGTTCGTAGGAGGTGACACATCATTGCGGCGTTAACTTCATTCTCTATGGGTGCCTTGGCGTGTTGCTAGACGCTAAACTTTGACTTTAGGCACGCTCAGCCTAATGCCACTGAGAAAGAGGCCTAGAGGGTCACACACTAAGTGTGTCCATGTATCTCAGTTAAATATTAATTTAACAAGTTATATAAATATTATTCTCGAATGAGGTTTAATAATTATTTAAGGATGTCTGGTCACATTTATTTTGACACTATTTATTCAATAAAATATATTGTGAAGGAAATAATATATTTATTATTGAGTAATGCAGTTACATTTATTTAAGAAATAAATAGTCATTACTCAAGGTCTAAAAAATGTGGTGGAGAAAAATGGAAAATAAAAGTACATGTCGTGTATATTAAATATACACGCCATGTAGTTTTAAGGAAAACAAGTACACACCATGTATTAATTATTAGACGACGTGTAGTTTATCCAGTTGGGATTTTGAGGATTTAATATTATTTTATTAAATTATATTTATTATAATCAGCGTGGGTGCATGTCAAGGAATTAATAATTCGACATGGGGGTTTTTAATAATAGTTAATGAAATAAAGAAAACGTGTAACACGTTTATTTATTGTCATAACTCTATTAACATCAAACCCTATTATAAATATCCTCGCAACCCCAACATTTTGAAAGGCCATTTTTTTTGTTTTTCACAAAGGATTTGGAAATACTCTCAAGCCAAGAGAGAATTCCCTTTCCACAAAGAACTCCCTCATGTTACGAGAGCAAGATCCTTTACCGGATCATGGCGGTCGAAGGCGGGCATCGCATGAGAAGGTTCTTTCGCGCTAGCACCCGGAGATCCCTTCAGCGACGTCCGGAGACACGTGAGACATGTGTGGATCACTGCTCGAGGAATCCTAAACATGGATTCTATGACGCAACGACGGATAACCAAATCGTGACCGGACACATCAACAAAGAAAGAATTCCAACGAGGTAATTCTTATGCATTAATTAAATTAATTATAATCAACATATGATGATCCTCATCATGGGTTCCGAGACTCTTATTTTCTTTTCATTCATCGTTCTATTCCGAAGATTTGGCAATTTACATCGTGACGGATCTCGGATTGAACGTTATTTAACGTTAAAATTAATGTTGGGAAAACCCACCAACGCGCTTCCGCTGTGCCCAGAACCTACAAGTGGTATCAGAGCGGTCATATCGTTGATTATAATTATTTAGTTTTGCATTGGTAATTTATGCACATAATAATTTAGTTATTTCAATTCACGTTTAATCATTCTGGAAATCCGAATATCGAGATCTATTCCTCCTCCCTCATTTCACGTTCACCTTACAGAAACAAATTTTTCTTTTAATTTTTTTTAAAATAAAATTGAGGAACTCATCCAGAGGAGCCAAATGTTTCTGGCCGAATAACACCAGAACACATGGTGTATATTCGGAAGTACATGTCGTGTAGTCTAGGTTCAATGCATTGACTGATCCGCCAAATCAGGTCGTGTATTGGATTATTACTAATAATTTAAGACACTGTTTGTTGACCAGAAACAGGTGGCACACAGTTTTCGGAATACACGCCGTGTGGTCTAATGAACACGGTGTGTAGTCCCTTCGGGTTAGGGTTGGGTCGTGTACTCCATACACGGCATGCCCGGATGGAAACCGTGTAACGCAGAAACTACACAGCGTGGGTCCCACTTTACATGCCATGTACTCCAAAAATTTATGAATTACATTGACACGCCATGTCCCCGGGCATGTACTTCAGATGGACGGTGAAGAAAAGTACATGTCCTGTAGTCGGAACTACACGTCGTGTACTCACCCAAATTATGCAGATTTATTAAAATTTATTATTATATTATACAAACCCTTGAGACGTGTACTATGGTGCAGGCGTAAAGATGAGGCACAACACATGATAGGTGTTTTATATATATGTCTTTAATTTAACATCTGCGTAATAAATGGGAATTCACTGGGTTGCCTCCAAGGTACAAGTTACGTACAAGGATAATTTTAAATGAATTTATTTGTTTAAAATTATGATGGATGAGAATCTCAAGGAAATTCAGAAAAGAGATTTAAGACAAATGGATTAATTAATTAAAGATAATTAATTTATTCGAGCATGATTTATCTTAAAAAGGAACGATTAAAGAATTGAATGCTAGTTTTATTTATGCGTAAATATTATTGCATGTATGGATGATCATGAGCTAGACCAAGACCTTTGTATCTGAATGGTTTCTTTTAATTTATTTATTTAAATTATTTTTTTTGGCCTACGAGCCATCCCCTCATTAATATGTTGGGAATGCGCGCCCAATGATTCTTTTATGTAAAAACCACTTTTACCTCTCACCTGCATGTGAGATAAATGCATATGTAATGGATGGAGCTCCCAATCTAGTGGAGGAAGCTCAAGTCAGCAGCCAAGGTGAAACCAATCCAAGGAGATACAATGGTGGACAGGTGGAAAGCTGTAAACACGAACCCGAAAGGTTCAAGGTGTTTCTCCCCTAGGTCATGGGTTAGTATATCAACCACTAGATAAACTAACAAATAGAAAAGCTCATGATCATACCATTTATTTTATTTCTCTCAATTGCATGGTTTATTTATTGTGGGTGTGTTTTAACGATCACACAATTATTGAATTAAACGAGCATGCAAGATGGAACTAAAATAAAACTGTCTTATACGTAAATATTATCTTAGACATGGTTAATCACTTAAGTATATCAAACTTAATATTAACAAGCATGTAATTAGTGATAATAAAATGGAAATTTACGTATAAGGATAAAATCCCTCAAAATAAATATTAAGTCGGCATAGCCTTCCATAACCTTGGTTAGAATCGAACCATAGTTCAGAGTGCTTGACCAACCCTAGTTGGGGTGCTTTCAATTATCGGGGAATTCTAAATCAAGGTTTTGGGTTGACTTCACTTGGTTTGCATCAAGGGTTGTCTACCACAGCAGGACATGGTGTGACCAAGAGGCAATGGTTAAAAAAATCCAAAAAAAAAGATTTCAGGATTGGGGAGTCCTCTCAGCGGATCAAGGAGCTGCGATTTAATGCAGTTGGAATTTGGGATGCCTACCTAAAACCCTTAAAGTTATTTGACCAACCCTAGTTGGGTTAATGCTAAGGGCAATATGGATCCTTACTTCTAGAATATTCACGCAACAGAATTTTCTGAAGTCAATGGTGAGGACTATTGGATTTAGATAAAATAGTGGGAGACTAATAAGTATTAATTTATTTATTTGTCTCAATTTTTTTAATAAATTGATAAACCTTTGCTCATATTAATTTGTAGAAATGGAAAAAAATTACATAAAACATATCATTGTGCACCATACTTGAAAAATGAAACCTTCTCACCGGAACAAATTTCCAAGAGTGCCAGAGGCGTTTACGTGTTGTCCTTCGCCATGAAAGGAAATTATATGTGCTGGAAGAGCATACTCCAGTTGTGCCTGGGAAAGAACCTAGTGATTAGGAATTATCTCTCTAAATGAAACACATGGATGATGCGACAGATGTCCAGCGTTTCATGCCATCGGTCATGTCTAATGATCTCTTGAAGCAACATGAAAACATGGACACACATAGCATGATGTTTCACCTTAAATATCTCTACAAAGAGAAGGTTAGACAGGAGATGTATGATATCTCCAATGCTTTGTTTACCACGATTCTTGGAGATTCTGCGCCAGCATGGCCTCATGTAGTCAAGATTATTGGCTACATTCAACGCATGGAAATCATAGGGATTAAATTCCCAGATGAGTTGCATACAGATCTCATCCTATCATCACTTCCCACTACCTTCTCTAGCTTCATTGTCAACTATAACATGAGCGGCATTGAGAAGATTCTATCAGAGCTTCTGAACTTGATTCTCCTGGTAGATAAGGACATGGGGTGTGACAAACCCGCGGTCCTTATGGTGAACAAGAGAAGGAATGACAAGGAAAAGGGTCCAAATACTTATAAATGGTCTGAAGCCCTCGAGCATCATCCCTCCAAGAAGGGGAAGATCCAGAGGTAGGGAAAGGAACAGGAGGAAGTGTGTTTTGCATGTGGAAAGTAGGACCACTGGAAGCGGAACTGCACCCAGAAGCGTGGGGACGCTAATGGTGTGTTAAATGGTCTGAAGCCCCCGAGCACCGTCCATCCAAGAAGGGGAAGATCCAGAGGCAGGGCAAGGAATAAGAGGCAGTTTGTTTTTCATGTGGCAAGCAGGGCCACTGGAAGAGGTACTGCACCCAGAAGCGTGGGGACGCTAATGGTGCGTTTTCTATCGAATGCAATCTTTCTATTTCTACACATTGGGTATTAGATACAGCATGTGGGGCTCACATATGTATTCAAATGCAGGAACCAAGTAGATTTAAAAAGATCTCTAGAGGAGAGGTGGATCTTCGAGCTGCCAATGGTGCAAGGCTGGCTGCGTTGGCTATTGGCGACTACCACCTCTTATTGCCGACTGAGATGATTTTGGTTTTACATAACTGTTATTATGCGCCTATTGTTACCAAGAACATAATTTCTCTATCTTGTTTGGATATGGATGGGTTTGTTTTCAAATTTTGAAATAAGGGTTGTCTCTTTTATAAGAACAACGTATGTTATGGTATGGAACATTTAAATAATGGTTCGTATGTTTTGAATTACGAAAACCATGTGTTGGAAATCGATAACGAAACAAACTCACATTACTCATACATCACCCAGTTATGGAATCACCGCCTTGGTAATGTGAAGTAGAAGCATTTGACAATGCTATGCCAAGAAGTTATTTAGACTCTTCTGAGATAAAACCACTTGATAGATGTCACGCTTGTTTACAAGGAAAAATGACCAAGCCGACTTTCAGCGGACAAGGTGAAAGGGCCACAAAGCTTCTAGGATTGGTACACCCGGATGTGTGTGGACCATTTCCAGTAGAAGCTGGAGGTGGATATTCTTACTTCATTACTTTTACTGATGATTTGAGTAGATATGTCTATGTCTACTTAATGAGGTATAAGTCAGAGTCCTTAGAGAAATTTAAGGAATTCAAGAATGAAGTAGGGAATTAGATTCGTAAGAAGATAAAGAAGCTTCGATCGGATCGAGGTGGAGAATATCAAAACCAAGAGTTCATCGATCTTATACGAGAGTCTGGGATTCTATCTCAGCTCACTCCTCCTTATACACCACAGTGGAATGGTGTTAATGAAAGGAGGAACCACACCTTGTTGGACATGGTAAGGTCGATGATGAGTCATGCAGATCTTCAATTATCCTTTTGGGGATATGCATTACAAACTGCAGCATACACATTAAACTGAGTACCAACTAAGGCGGAAAATGGAATTCCATCCAAGTTATGGAACAGAAGGAATCCCACTTTTTCACACAAAGGTGTATGGGGATGCGAGGCATTTGTTAAGGCCTTCTCAGGCAACAAAATAGCACCTCGGGGAACGAAGTGTATATTTACAGGATATCCCAAGGAAACGAAAGGATATTATCTATATAACCCTAAAGACAAGAAAGTGATTGTAACCAGACAAGCCGTATTTCATGAGAGGGAACACATCCTCAAGAAGGATAGTGGGAGCAAGATTGACTTCGACGAAGTTGATGCTCAAGATACACATGAGTTGGTACAGGAACAAGTTCCACATGTCCCCGTGGAAGAGGTTCTAGAAACACAAGTAATGCGTAGGAGCTCACTGGAGGTAAGGGAACCAGAGAGATTTGGTTTCCTAGTCACCGAGGATTGTGAAACATTATTGTTGGAAAACGATGAACCTCTATCCTACAAGGAATCATTAGAAAGCTCAGAAGCTGCAAGATGGCTAGAAGCTATGAATTCTGAGATGGATTCCATGTATCAGAACCATTTTTGTGTTCTAGTCGATGAGCCATTAGATGTAAATAATGTTGGACGAAAATGGTTATTCAAAAGAAATATAGAAATGGAAGGTCAAGTTAGCACCTATAAAGGAAGGCTAGTGTCTAAAGGATTCAGACAGCGTCAAGGAATTGACTATGATGAAACCTTCTCGCCAGTTTCCAGGTTTAAATCCATAAGAATCATACTTGACAAAGCAGCATACCATGACTACATGATTCGACAGATGGATATCAAAACAACATTCCTTAACGGGAACCTTCAAGAAGATGTATATATGACACAACCAGAAGGGTTTGTGACACCAGGTGAAGCCAAACGGGATTGCAAGTTGCAGAAATCCATTTATGGATTGAAGAAAGAATCCAGGTCATAGAACATCCAATTTGATGAATCCATAAAGGTGTTTAGTTTCATTAAGAACGAATGTGAGTTGTGTGTTTATAAGAGGTTTATTGGGAATGTGGTCGTCATCCTAGTGGTATAAGTTGATGAAATATTGCTTATTTGAAACGACGTACCATCCTTACAGTCAGTTAAGGACTAGTTGAACAAGTGTTTCTCCATGAAGTTCTTAGGAGAAGCAGCCTACATTCTAGGGATCAAGATCATTCGTGACAGATCCAAGAGGCTACTTGGACTAAGTCAGGGTACATACATTGACCAGATACTAAAGATATTTAGTATAGAAAAATCCAATAGGGGATTGGTTCCAGTGTCGCATGGCTTACATCTTTCAATGAAAATGTGTCCTCAGACACAATAGGAGAAAGATAGGATGAGCATGATCCCATACGCTTCGGCTATAGGATCCATCATGTATGCCATGTTATGTACCAGGCTTGATGTTTCCTATGCACTGAGCATGGTTGACAGATATAAAGATGATCCAGGAGAACAGCATTGGACTGATGTTAAGACTATCCTTAAGTATCTGAAAATAACTAAGGATATGTTCCTGGTGTATGGAGGAGATGAGCAGCTTGTCATTAGAGGGTATACTGATTCTGGTTTTCAAACAGATCAGAATGATATGATGTCGCAATCTTGATATGTTTTCTATCACAATGGAGGAGTTGTGAGCTGGAAGAGTTCAAAGTAGCGAGTTTTCGCCGATTCCACAACGGAGTCCGAGTATATAGCGACTTCTGATGCAGCCAAGGAAGCCATCTAGATTCGTTACTTTGTCTAGGAGCTTGATGTGGTGCCTATCAGTAAAAATCCCATTACATTGTATTGTGATAATACTACAGTGGTGGATCTTGAAAAAGAACCAAGGTCACATCAACGGAAAAAGCAGATACTTCAGAAGTATCACCTCTTGAGGGATTTCTATCAAAGGGGTGAAGTTTCAATGAGCAGAGTGTCCACGGAAGAGAACGTGGCAGACCCCATGACTAAAGACCTATCTCAACAGAAGCATGAATATCATGTGAGAGCTAGCGGGTTAAAGGTTGTTAGCAGTTGGCTCTAGTCCAAGTGGGAGTCTGTTTGAGTTGGTGGTCTAGAACCAACTACTTTGTACTTTATTCATTAAATAAAAGCCTTATCACATCTTGATTGTTCTTCTATGTGACATGTCATGTGATAACTTCCTAAGGACAGCTCTTGCATTAAAGGGTCGTAGAGGATCCCTGCTATGATGAGAACCTGGAAGTGCCATAACACTATTCTTGAATATATGTTCTATGGCCGGATGATATTATTTGAGGGAAACAAATAATACAGGTCATTAGGGGTGAGGACTCATAAAACATTGAGGCACCATCTAATGGTGTGCTCCCTTGGTAATATCCAGGAGGATATTTTGAGAACGAGACCTGCCAGTTGGAAATCAACATTTCATAGTGTCATTAGATGTTCCTTTCTGTGGACATGTGTATTGGTCCTTAGACTTTAAGATTATTATTAATGTTTATTACAACTCGCACACTTAGAGGTATTGATGAAAACTGTGATGAACCATTGTTCGCAGCGATGTAGGATACGTTGGGTGCGTCACGAGTAATACCGCATTAATAGATAATGTGAGAAAGAATTTGTCCCTTCCGTTCCATAACGGAAGTAGATATCTCAGGCCCTTTGATGGAATTGATATAGCCAAAATAAATCCCTGGCCATGGTAAGGTATGGGCACGTTCAATTCCGGGAAGTCAAATAAAGAATAATCAAGCACATGGGTTGATGGAACTAGCATGCAACCCGCTTGATTGGAGATATCTAGATAAAGGGATTATATTACATGGTAAGCGTTCATAGGAGGTTACACGTCATTGCGGCGTTAACTTCATTCTCTATGGGTGCCTTGGCGTGTTGCTAGATGATAACCTTGGACTTTAGGTAGGCTCAGTCTAATGCCACTGCGAAAGAGGCCTAGAGGGTCACACACTATGTGTGTCCATGTATCTCAGTTAAATATTAATTTAACAAGTTAAATAAATATTATTACCGACTATGGTTTAGTAATTATTTAAGGATGTCTGATCGCATTTATTTTGACACTAGTTATTTGAGAGAATATATTGTGGACAAAATAATATATTTATTAGCGAGTAATGCAGTTACATTTATATAAGAAATAAATAGTCATTACTCAAGGTCTAATAAATGTGGAGGAGAAAAATGGAAAATAAAAGTACACACTGTGTTTATTAAATATACACGACATGTAGTTTTATGGAAAACAAGTACACGCCGTGTATTAATTATTACATGCCGTGTAGTTTTTCCAGTTGGGATTTTGAGGATTTAATATTGTTTTATTAAATGATATTTATTATAATCTGTGTGGGAACATGTCAAGGAATTAGTAATTTGACATGGGGGTTTCCAATAAGAGTTAATGAAATAAATAAAACACGTAACACGTTTATTTATTTTCATAATTATATTAACCTCAAACCCGATTATAAATATCCTCGCAACCCCAAACTTTTTAAAGGCCATTTTTTTCATTGTGCACAACGGATTTGGAAATACCCTCAAGCCAAGAGAGAATTCCCTTTCCACCAATAACGCCCTCAAGTTACGAGAGCACGATCCTCCAACGGATCAAGGCGGTCGAAGGCAGACATTGCAAGCGAAGGTTCTTTCACGCTAGCACCTGGATATCCCTTCGGCGACATCCAGAGATATGTAACACACGTGTGGGTCACCACTAGAGGAATCCTACACTTGGATTCTACGATGCAACGACGGATCACCGAATCATGACCGGACACATCAACGAAGAAAGAATTCAAACGAGGTAATTCTTATGCATTAATTAAATTAATTATAATCAGCATATTATGATCCTCCTTTAGGGTTCTGGGACTCTTCTTTTCTTTTCGTTCTTCATTCTATTCTGAAGATTCGGCATTTTATATCATGACGGATCTCAGATTGAACGTTGTTTAACGTTAAAATAAAAGTTGGGAAAATCCACCAACGTGCTTCCACTGTGCCCGGAACCTACAATGAGCAGGTAGATTCGGATCTAGAAAAGACGTAACAATGAGTGAAAACTATGAAAAAGTGTTTTGGGCTTGACCCAGGGTATCCTGGAACACAACAATGGGCCTTGCTACACTCTGGGTTACGACACTCTCAAGGGATATGCTTAGGATAATTCACCTTATCATTACAATACATTATGAAGGATTTAGAAGTAAATACTTCCATAATGAAAACATTTTTATGATTATTTATTATATACAAAATCATTTCAATTAATGGTAGGTATTTTGCAAGTTTGAAATTATGCATTATGTAAGAACCTGGATCTTGTTTTCAGGTATGTGACCCTTGATTGATGTTTTTCATGGTTTTGAGGATAACGGTGATGAAAGGGAGTTTCGGGAGAACTTTGAGTGAAGTTTGGAGGCAAAAAGAGGAGTCGCACGGGTGGCACACAGTTTGTATAACCGTACAGCCAAACCGTGCGTAACCAATGTTTAAGGAAGTAGCTCCTACACGGTTGGCGAACTTTTAGGAGAAACCATGTGATGAGGTCGTGCGAGAGGGGTGGCAGAACTAGTGGCTACCGCACGGTTGGGGCATTGTTAGGAGAAACCGTGTGATGATTCCATGTGAGAGGGGTGGTCGAGGCAGTGTCTACTGCGTGGTTAGCACACTGTTTATCTAACCATGTAAGAAAACCGTGCTAGCACTTATGTGAGATCCTAAAAAAGTGGATCTCACCAGTTTTGGCCTTTAACTGGCTTGTTTTTCCTCTCATGCATCCACAACTCAGGATTTTTCTCTCCCTAAGGTTGAAGAAGGTTCTCCCATCATTTTAGAGGCGATCTGAAGGCTTCTCTTGGCGAATCGAAGCCGATTTCTTAAGGTATGTGATCGTTCTTCTTCATTCTTGTTCAGTTTCATAGATCTACTTAGATCTACTTCTTCTATTCTCTTGGATTCTTATATCTACCCCCTTATGGGTAGATCTATGTGTGTGGTTGACTTTTTTGATGATTTTTGGATTTGGTCTTATTAGGAGAAGAGATCTAAGGCGGGTTCTTGGAGAATCAAATCGGATTCCCTGCGTGTTCCTCATTTGTTGGGGGTTTTCGTCAAAAAAATTAAAG
This sequence comes from Viscum album, assembly GCA_963277665.1. NCBI lineage: Eukaryota > Viridiplantae > Streptophyta > Magnoliopsida > Santalales > Viscaceae > Viscum > Viscum album. Next base: position 633,460,114 of record OY728121.1, read on the forward strand.
GAAGGTGGTTTTTGCCTTTCAGATTATGGTATTTGAATATTATGTGAAATTGTACCCAATACCCTTGAACGGGGTATTATTTGGTTACCATTTTACCCCAATTACTGGCCTACATTGGTTATATGCCTGATTAGAAGATATTGTAAGTGAATCGGGTAATTTTACTGTGCTTTGGATGATTTTCCCTACATGTTTTCCTGTTATGACCACTTGGTCTTGCTTTCCCTATTATGTTATTTCTAGTTCTATGCCTAGTTTTTGGATGGTGTGATTATTTTTCTACGTGCTGATATGCCATATAATGCTAGCCAAGTAGTTCTTGAGGTTTACTTTGGCCGTTATGTGCACTATACTTGTTGACTTACACATGGTCGTGAGAACCTGGTGTAGTATACCATAGGGAGAATGGATGTAAGGGATTCTCTAGAGTGTATTTATAATACGATGTGAGACCACAGGGGGAATTGACGTTGAGTGATTCCACAAAGTGTCTGTAGATACTCAACGCGGGCCATAGGGGGAATAGACGTTGAGTGCTTCCCCAAAGAGCCTTTAGTATGATACGAGACTATTGGTGGAATTGATGGTGAGTGCTTCCCCAGAGAGTCTATTCTTTAACTGAACCAGAGGGGTGAGACTATGTGTGCCTCCCATAGGGTTTCTAGTACTTGTTGGTTGAACCAGAGGGGTTAAGCTATGAGAACTACCTAAAGGGTTACCTGTTTGTTCTTCTTGATTGTGTTCCTAATTACCTATTATGGATTAGATGATTGAAACTGTGGATTGTTTACTATTTAGTACTTTCTTGTTTACTATTTCCGTACCTTTACCTACCATATATTCACTGACTAATAGGCACATATCTCGCGGTGGTTGTCTACTTGGATTTTTATCTCACACACTGTTTGGTCCATTCATTTTGGGCCCAAACAGATTATATTGTTTCATGTATAGATAAGGGAAAGCACCCTTCTACTTCTGGTTCTTGATTTCACTGGATCTAGAGAGCTTGGGACCAAGCTGAAGCTTGCGATGCTGAGGAGTTGCTCATCTATTTTTCTTTTGTACATTAGTTTAGTACTGTATTCAGCATTGTGACTTGTTTGGATGTTTTCCAAGACATATATGTATCATTCATCATTTACATATATTTTTTCTCCAGTTGTTTATTTATCAGTTTTCCACTATTATTGTTATTTTATATTTTCTGCTTCAACGGTTGTATGTGTTGTTACATTTCCTGTGTACTCTACCAATGAGAGCATTGTTTCACCACTATCCCACCCAAGGCCCTCAGTACTACTTGGCAGCTTCTGACATTAGGGAAATGCGCTTGAGTCTATTTGATCCACCAGGTACAGGTCGCCTCTGGGTGTCTTCCAAAACTGGGACATTACCAAGTGGTATCAGAGGATTATTTTCACTTGACTTACTATTTGGAACCATTATCCAGGGATAGGATGGAACCGGTACTTGGTAATGTGTTGTGCCCGAGAGTTTCTAACCCATGTACAGGGAATAGCCATACTACCTCGTTTATTGCAATTTTATTTGGACTGCAAATTTTACAGTTGATTTGATATCACCGTTGAGTGATTCACATGATTTGTGTTGTTACCATTGTTGTTATTACAGTTCTAGTTTCTATCACAACCCGATGTGATGAGGGTATTCCATCTCATGCATCATATAAGTACTTGTTAGAAATCACATGTCATGCATTCTTTCCATGCAATCTAGGATGCATTAGCGATTGAATGTTTTTGGGATCAATGTTGTGTAGATTATGCATGCTGTTGTGATAGATGTACTGATAGAATCTTTTTTATAGTTAGAGAATTTTTTATAAAGTTTTTTCTGAATGAACACCAAATTTTGGATCCTGAGGTGTTATGGGCCCTCGTGGACTGGAAATTGGTGCATCATTGCCTTGTTTGCTTTGCTATGACATGTGTAAGATTCCATGAATTGATTCGTGGAGAGTGTGGGCCCTCAAGAATCAGAATTTGGCACTTTCAATGTTAGTTTCAGTGTTTCCTTGGGTTCCAGAGTAGTATCTAAGGCTTACTGTCTTGAAAAACTTAGAATGCATGTCATGTAGTTTCGACTACACGATATGTGTTCTTCTGTATGCGAATAAACATTATTTCTCAGTACACGCCATGTACTCTTATGTGTTATTACCTATTAATCATGATCTAAGTTGTGTGTTTGACCTTGTAGATTCATTCCACTGAGACGTCCTCCAGTAGTCCGCCAACTGTAGGGTGACGATCAGACACCAGACATGGCTGATCAGGGACATCTGGCAGTTCCTCCTATTGTGCCAGTCTTGGCACGAGCAGTTATAAAAAATGCAAGTGTTGATGCACAGTTCAGGGAAGGCTTCATGAGGATGATTCAGAACTTCCAGGGTGCATCGCCTCTTTCCTCGTCTATGGAAAACATGACGTGGGTTTCCAAGCAGAAACATCCTCCCACCTTCTCATGGGAAGAAGGACCTCAGGATGCAGGGTAATGGATAGAAGCCATGATGACGATCTTCGATCATCTGTATACACCTCCAGAGAGGTGCGTATAGCATGATACATACATGCAATGTGACTCTGCCAAGTGGTGGTGGGATGTGATCTCACAGGTGGGTCATTAGTAGGTTATGGCATGGGAGGTGTTTCATCACGTCTTTTATACCTACTTCTATCCAAAGACTCTGAGGGCTGACCGAGCCTGGGAGTTCGTAATCCTGGAGCAAGGTACTCTTTTTATCATGGAGTATTCCCATCATTTCACCGAGATGTAGTGTTTCACACCCCTCTAGAATGCAGATGGGTTGTTATTGGCAAGGATGTTTGAGGATGGTCTTAGGAGGGAGATTTACTCGTAGGTGAATATCTTCAAGCTGACTTCCATCACCTCCATCGTCAACCAGACACTAATTGGAGAGTACAATTTGAGAGATTATGGAGCTGAGAGCCAGGGTAGTTCCACTTCCAGAGTTAGTGCTTCTCCAACTGATTGCAGGAAACACCTTAGGGAGACTACGCACGGTGATCCGATATAGTATGACACATCTTCAGGTAGTTAGGTAGTATGCTTCCGGTGTAGTAGGGCTGGACATACGAGGCCGCAGTGCCAGAGGGACCCTATGGAGTGCCTATCATGCGGCAATATGGGTCACCTTCAGTACATCTATTAGGGTTTCTCACCAGTAGCTGGTGACAGAGGTTTATCCATGACTCCTTGTTCAGAAGCATCACCACCAATTTCTCACCAATCATGGAACTGGAATACTTCCGGCCGTTCAGGCCATGGTGGAGGTTGTGGCCGGGGTGTTCAGTCACTAGTTTATCAGCATCCTGCAGGTCTTTTATAGCAGTTACCCATTCCTGAGTGGATGTGGAATGATGTCGCGATAGACTTTGTGACTAGTTTGCTGAGATCACCTCGAGGGAAGGACGCTATTTGGGTTGTCATTGAAATGATCACAGAGGTTTCTCACTTCTTTCCGATCAAGGATACCTTCTATGTTGACGAGCTGGGACGATTGTACATTCATGATATTGTACGTCTGCATGGAGTTCCGTACTCCATTGTTTCAGAGAGGGATGCACATTTTACTTCTTGGGTCTAGCAAGGGCTTCATAAGGCTTTGGGTACACAGGTACTTTTGAGTACAACATACCATCCTCGGACAGATGTCCAGTCTAAGCGTACAATTCACGCGCTTGAGGATATTTTCTGAGCATGCATCCTACATTTTGGAGGTTCATGGGACAAACATATACCTCTTGTGGATTTTTCCTACAATAATAAATTTCAAGAAACTATTCAGACGACACCATATGAGGCTTTGTACGGTTGGCCATGCCCATCACCCTTATGTTGGCTGGAGGCAGGAGAGGCAGCTTTGCTAGGCCCTTGTCCTATTCAAAAGACCATAGATGATATAGAGTTGATTCGGAAGAGGTTGGATAATGCACAGTCTCATCAGAAGTCTTATTCTGGTTAGTGGAGATGACGTATAGAGTTCGAGGTTGGGGATCAGGTTTTTCTATGTTCCACGCTGAGGATGGGAAACAAGAGTATTAGGAGATAGGGTAAGCTTTTTCCAAGGTACGTCAGGCCGTTTGAGTTGTTGGAGAGAGTTGGATCGGATTCCTATCAGTTGTCGTTACCTCATAAGTATTGGGCTATGCAATACATCTTCCATGTCTCTCTGCTTTGAAGTTACTTTTCATACCCATCTCATGTCATTCAACATGAGGAGGTTGATCATGAAGAGGATGCGTCATTCGAGAAGCACCCTATCCGGATTGTTGATCGCAGTACAAAGGTTCTCCGTGGCCAGTCTGTTTCTCTGATTTCGGTGCTATTGGAGAACAGGCGAGTGCAGGACGAGACTTGGGAGAGGGAGGCCAATGTAAGATCGCAGTGGCTGGAGTTGTTCTGGGTTTCTTCTTCTACGCCTTGCTAGGGAAATTTGCGGACGAATTTCTTTAATGGGGGAGTTTTTATGTACCTGGATCTTCTTTTTAGGTATGTGACCCTTGTTTGATGTTTTTCTTGTTTTTAAAGATAAGGGTGATGCAAGGGACAGTCGAGAGAACTTTGATAGAAGTTTTGAGGAAAAAGGAGGAGCTTCACGGGCGGCGCACAATTTTTATAACCGTGAGGCCAAACCGTGTGTAACAAATGTTTAAGACAGTAGCTCCCACATGGTTTGCACATGGTTAGGAAAAACCATGCGATGAGGACGTGCGATAGGTGTGACCGAGGTAGTGGCTACCACAATGTTTTTGCACGTTTAAGAGAAACCATGTGATGAGGTCGTGTGAGAGGGGTGGCCGAGGTAGTGGCTCCTGCACAATTAGTGCATGGTTTTCTAGCCATGCAAGAAAACTGTGCGGGCACGTAAGTGAGATCCTAAAAAAAGTATATCTCAACTTTTTAGCCTTAAAGTGGCTCTTTTTTCCTCCTATGCAGCCATAACTTGGGATTTGTCTCCTCCTAAGGTCAAAGAAGGTTATCCCATCATTCCGGAGGCGATCTAAAGGCTTATCTTGGAGAATCTAAGCTGATTTCTTATGGTATGTGATCGTTTTTCTTCATTCTAGCTCGGTTTCAAGGATCTACTTAGATATACTTCTCCTCTTCTCTCAGTTTCATAGATCTATGCCCGTTATGGGTAGATCTATGTGTGTGGATGATTTTTTTGTTGAGTTTTGGTCTTGGTCTTGTTAGGAGAATAGATCTAAGGAGGTTTCTTGGAGAATCAAACAAGTTTCCTTATGTGTTCCTCGTTTGTTGGGGGTTTTCGTCAAAACCTTAAAGGTAGGTGGTTTGTGCCTTTTGGTTTAAGGTCATTGAATATTACGTGCAATTTTACACAATACCCTTGAACGGGGTATTGCGTGGTTACCATTTTACCCCTATTTCTTGACTTCCTTGCTTATATGCCTGAGTAGAAGATATTGTTTGTGAATAGGGTAATTTTACTGTGCTTTGGATTCATTCCCATGCGTGTTTTCTTGTTATGACCGTTTGGTCTGGCTTTTCCTGTTAGGCTATTACTAGTTTTATGCCTAGTTTTAGGATATTTTGATTGTTGTTCTAACTGTTGATATGCCATAGAATGCTATCCAAGTAGTTCTTGATGTTTTCTTTTGATGTTACGTGCACTTTACTTGTTGAATTACACAGGGCTGTGAGAACTTGGCGTAGTAGGCCATATAGAGAATGGACGTATGGGCTTCTCCAGAGTGTCATTATAATAAGATGTGAGACCACAGGGGGTACTAACATTGAGTGCTTCCCCAGAGTGTCTGTAGATCCTCAACGAGGGCCACATGGGGAATATTTGTTGAGTGCTTCCCCAAAGATCCTTTAGTACGATACAAGACTATAGGGAGAATTGACGGTGAGTGATTCCCCAGAGAGTGTATTCTTTTGATGAACTAGAGGGGTGAGACTGTGTGTCCCTCCCATTGGGTTGCTAGTACTTGTTGGTTGAACCAGAGGGGTTAGGGTGTGAGAACTACCCAAAGGGTCACCTGTTTGTTCTTCTTGATTGTGTATCTGATTACCTGTTATGGATTAGATGCTTGAAACTGTTGATTGTTTACTATTTAGTACTTTAATGTTTCCTGTTTCGGTAATTTTACCTCCATATATTCATTGACTGATAGAGACATATCTCATGGAGGTTTTCTATTGGGATTTATATCTCGCACCCTATTTGGGCCATGATTTCGGGCCCAAATAGATTATATTGTTACAGTAATAGATAAGGGATAGCGCCTTTCTACTTCAGGTTCTTGATTGAACTAGAGCTGGAGAGCATGGGACCCAGATGAGGATTGCAATGATGAAGAGTTGCTTATCTGTATTTATTTTGTACTTTGGTTTAGTATTGTATTCATCATTGTTACTTGTATGGATATTTTCCTAGACATATATGTACCATGCATTATTTACATATATTTCTGCTCCAATTGTTTATTTATCAGTTTTCCGCAGTTATTGTTGTCGTATATTTACTTCTTCTATTGTTCTATGTGTTGTTACTTCCACAATGTACTCTCCCATTGATGTCAGAGTTTCCCCTCTATCACATTCAAGGCCCTCACTGCTAGTCAACAGCCTCTGGAGTTCGGGGAAATGCGCTTCAGGCCACGTGACCAACCGGGTACGGGGCACCTCTAGGTGGCTCCTAGAACTGGGATGTTACAAAGAATGTAACAGCCCTGGAAAATTGAGACTTAAAAGGCTAAATGTTACTATCCATGTCAACAAAGTGAACCTTTCTTTTTGAAAAAACACAATGAAAGAACATGTGTTGGCATGTGGGGACAATCATTAGTCTGATAATATTCCCTAGTGAGAAATAGACTATGGTGTGCTGAGAAGGCACCCAAGGTATTAATGGAGTCCCATGAGGGTCAAATGAATAGGTTCATGGCTCGGGGAGGTGGGTCGTGACAAATGGTATCAGAGCCAATACCCAACCAGAAGTGCTTAGGCACTGCCTGGGTTTGAGGATTGGGGTCCACAACGAGGGAGTTGTGATTTAAAGTGGAGGATAATGTAACACCCTTGTAAAAGTGAGACTAAAAAGGCAAAATGTTACTACCCATGTAAACAAGGTGCAACTTTCTTTTCGTGAGCCTATCTAATTAGAACTACACAGTTAAGCATACTTGGCCTGGAGTAGTAATCATGATGGGTGACTTTCTGGAAAGTTTCCCAGGATGTGTGTCAGTGAGGAAAAAACACACTGAAATACCATGTGTTGGCATGTGGGGACAGTCATTAGTCTGATAAGCGAACCTAGTGAGTAATATCCTATGGTGTGTTGGGAAGGCAACCAAGGTATTACGGGAGACCCATGGGGTCAAATGACAAGGTTCATGGCCCAGGGATAAGGGTCGTGAAACATTACGATTCGTAATCTAACCTATTGTATGCCACTGTTTAGAAATGGAAACCAGTAAAATGAATGGGAACTCCAATAATACGCATTATCCAAAGAGTAAGAAGGATCATATCATTCATGGTATTAAGCCAAAATTTAGAAGGAAAATAGTATCCCACGTATTATTATCATATAATGAAATTATATCACGTGTTAATAAGATATGTAAAGAATTATCTGAGTCCAATTACTTTGAAGGAAGCGAGAGAAGAAAAGGATTGTATAGAGAAATATGGATAAAGGGAATAAGGGAAAGAAGGATTATCCCATATGTGATAACTATTGAAAGAATCACCTTGGTAAATGCTTCAATGAAATTGGAGTTTCTTATAAGTTTGGATAAAAATGACACCATGTACATGATTATATGGGTATGAAAGAGGCTTAAAATGTACAATTCGTAATTTTCAAGGATTTGGGACACTACGTGAATAAATTTCCAAATCATTAGAGTATACCCCAAATGGTGATATTATATAATAATCATGTTCTGATACTACCACAGATGAAGATGAATAACTAGTGTTCTTATGTTGTTATTAATTAATTATTTAATTTGAGTTTGGTATCAAAGATGTACTGGTTATATGATTTATGGAAATAAATAAGTATTGTACTCCATTAATAATACACTTAGGATTTGAGATTATATGCTTTTAAGAAAAGTGACTTAATAGTAAGTTTAAAATTTAGGAAAATACATGGTCAAAGGAATGATAAACCTTAATATGGTTCTGATACTGAGGTGGTGATTTTGGACTAATATTTGATTAGTTTAGATTAATTATAATTGATATTCATGACTACTATGAAACTAATTAATTGTTTGTTTATTAAATTATTTTTGGAGTTTACAATTTGTTTTGGAAAAAATGAGTATATCCAGTATACTATATGAAATAAGGGAGCATGAATGTAATAAAAATGGTTTTATGGTAATTCAGGTTATTACCATGTTTTAAAAGAATACATGATGAAGGTATTCATATTTTATTACGTGGAAAAAATGATCTTCATTGTCTTTACCTTCTTTATAAATTTTGGACTGTGAGTTTGGATAGAAGTATTTTGGATAAGTATAAATATTGCAATAGATTATTTTTGACTTTCGATACTATTATTAATGTTAAATAATTTTTTAAGAGTAGTTTTTTATTGTTATAAAAATGACACCTTGGAGGTTGAGCGACAACCCGTCGCGTCCGGAAAGGCCACGAGACTTGAACCTGTAATTAAAAGGTGGTAATGGTGCATCGGCTACCACTGTCTAATGTGATGTACTGTTTTGTATAATGTAGTTTTTTAATTAGTATAACAAATTAATTATAAATTCATTATTTTTGGGGCCCTATATGATTAGGATAAATAGAATATTATTGATTTCTATTATCTTTTGGAGTGAAAGAAGAGTTTGTGGTAGGAATTATTTCAAGGATGAAACTCTACTTGTTATGTATATTTTTACCTCTTATTCAATGAATAAATTAATTATTAAATATTAGGGAAGGGATATTAAAAACAGAAATGTGTTATCTTAATACCTGATGTTTTGTTCAACTAATGATATTTTAAATCAACATAGATTGATGGATTTGAGGCCCTCAATTTTACACTAGATGATGATTGATGACCTCACGAACTCCATATAAATATTTATTTTTACCTATAATTATTTGACTCTAATTTCCGCTACTTTTTTCTTAATTGATATCATAATTTGGTGGTGACTTTTTCATTTCCATTTCCCTCTTATTAAGACTAAATTCTATTAACCCAATTTCCGATGTGGGTCTTCCACAAAGGTATTTCTCTATTTTTAACCATTTATTTTTGGAAACCAGATTAAAATTATGAGGACACAATATATTGAAGGAGATGAGAATGAAACACCCCAAGATTTCATAGAATGTTATCACTTCAATGTAATTCAATAACATGCGCTACCCGCAACACAGAGTTCAAGCGCACCCTGACTTACCTAAATAGTCGTTCAAAAAGAGGTTATGAATGGTATTAACTGAATTTTTAATTTTACATACTCCATATAATATTATAATCCATATTAGGTTTTTCTTAGAAATAATATAAGAACAAATTAATTTTCCCAGATATAAGAAGTATTTTTCAAAAAATGAAATTGTTCTACCTTTTAATAGAGAACACATTTTAAATCCAATATTGGATACTTTTATATATTCAATTTAAATAAATTATATTATTCCTTAGAATAGAGACCTATTAAATTTATTTTGTATAGTTTTTTGGTGCTATTCTGATAACATTCATATTCTTGATATATAGTTAAAAATGAAAAAATTTAATTGAAAACAACTTTTCTAATAGAAATAATTTTAGTGCCAAATTATTTATTTGAATGGTTTGGAACTATAATTAGATTATATTTTTATCAATTAATATAATTTAGGTCATTATCAGTAATTTCATATTTAAATTTGATATAAACACATGTCAATTTTTTGATAGTTTTTACTTTTAAAAAACCCACTTATTGGTTTTGACAATGAGAATTAATTTCAAATTAATTAATCCAAATTATATATTTTTAATTTGGTAAAATAGAAATAATTTTTGAATTCATAATATCAAAATTAGTTTAGGGTGAATTTTTTGTATTTTTCTAAAAACATTCAATTTTTGATGAATAGTGAAAAACAATGCGTGATTGTTTACAACTGACATTTTATTTAAATTATTATATATTTTATTTTAATATATTATAAGTAAAAATAGATATATAATACCTATATAAATACAATTTAATTTATTTTATCCCTTATATAATAAATAAGAGGTATAAAAGTTTATTGCAAATTTTAAAGTCTTTTACCCACCTCCATGGCACATTTGTAACTTTGCATAAATCATAATTTTACCCCTTCTGTGAATTGAATTTCAAAAATCGGAGAGGCACGGTTGAAATTAGTAAGAAAAATGTGGTTCAATAAGATGAAAATAATGTTTGGTGAATAGTTACTTTTGACTTTTACTTACCACTGTTAAAAATAAATAATGTAATTAATGGTACAAATGTTGTTATAATTACACAAAATAATGTACTAATTCTATTGAATAAGTATATTTCTGCCAAAATCAACATTACATATAAAATATGATCCTTTTGGTCATTGTGGATTAGATTAGGACATTTATTATTATTTTATTTAAAAAAAGATTTAAAAGTGTTAAATTTAATGTTTAATAACTGAACCATTATTAATATATGGTTATAAATAAGATAAATTCAACAATAAATATTCATTAAAAATATAAAAAGATATATTACAGAACTTTATTTTATTTTAAATTTTTAGACATTAAATAATTAAATTTATTTATGACACAATGTGGATGCAGTAATTACTTTATTAAAGAAACAATCAAATAACTGGAATTATAAATATTAGAATAAATATAATATCAATGTTTGGATGATATCTGTGAAATTTATATATCAATATGACATGTATTGGTTTATTCAATGTATTTTTTTGATGTAATCAAGTTGTGATGACTTTCAAAAAAACCAAATACTATATGGTGTCAAAATTTACATAAATGTGTTTTTAAAACAAATACTATTTTATTAAATTATATAATAGTCCTAATAATATAAGGTTCATCCATATGACTTATATAATAATAAATATGTCCTTAATGAACCAATTGGGGATCTCATTTCATTTTATTGTAAGTTTATTATCCATATAATGTAAAAATAAAAGAAGACATAGTAAATATTAATCTAATTAACTAAGAGTTAAATCTAATAGATAAGGTTAATATGGTAACCTAAACTCTATTGGATGAGATTATTTCGACCCATAACCACCTCATCCTATGAATAAATTCATTTGTATCCATTAAAAAATGAATATGATTGTATAGTAAAATAATATTTCATGTTTTTTCTAAGGTGCCCCTCACCCCTCTTATAAAAGGGATCTTATCATTCACTAAAATTCACACCTCCGAAGCCATTTGGCTCAGCCAAACTATACCCAAATATTCTTCCAACATCCCTTACATCAACAAAAATTCCTTCCCTTGAGATGAATTCCTACTTAAGAATCCCTTTAGTTCAAATCAAAATGTAACTTTCGAAGAAAAGGTGATTATTTTATAACCTCATTCAAAGTTATTTTCTTCTTAAACATTCTCATTTATTGTTATTTCCATACAAAAATAATAAATCAAGTACCTTAGAAATACTATGATGTTATTATAATTATAGTATAACCATATTCATTATTCTATCCATCCTATAAATGATAAAGTCACCACATGTGCGTACGTACGGCTTACCGTCTCCATATCGTGGTGTAATTGGTTATTCAACACTATATTATTTAGATGGATATAATGATGGGTAATATGCAATAAATAATGTAAATAACAATATTATTTTTATGTATAATTAATATACCTTCAAATTCCACACTTTTTTATCATCAAAGAAATTATATCATCGCTCATGTGTACGTACTGCAAACCGTCTCCACGACATGATCAGATTCAATTCAGCGTACACCATTCAAGGATGATTATAAAAATACATATTATTAATAAGTATGTAATATATGAAATAATAATGCTACTGGAAATATATATATACATATATATATATCTGTGTGTTTGTGTGTATTTACATTTATCACATTCACTTACTTCCATTAAATACGATATGGAAACTGAAACAACATTTATGAATACATACATCCTACCATCATCATAAACAGTGTTTTCATTTTCTTTAATGATTTCTATTTTATATATTTATATTCTTAATATATTTGATATATAAGTCATGTTTTATATTCTTTAATAATTTAAATCATGATCTAATTGATACGATCGAGAATAACAAGTTAAATCACAAACGATAAAGAAAGTGATTATCACCCAAAACGTTTTATTAACATAGAAATTATTATTAAATAGGTATTATAAAGTCATAAATGAATAATATATGACATAATAAATATTTATATGTTAATGTAATAATTTAATAACAAATTATGGTTGTTATACATGAGGTTAAAGATACCCTATACTAAATTAGAGTAAAGGTAAAGGTTAATTCCCAATTCTCATTATTATACAACATTTTTTATTTGTATGTTTTTACTATAACATATTTATTATACATGTCCATGATTAATAGAATAATTTTCAAAGGGATTATTTTTATGTTACTCTTTGACTAAAACACCATTTTAACTGTTTTAAATATTTGTTCTTCTAAATCATTCCCATAAATGTTCATGTTTTCAAAATGGTTTTAAGGATTTATTTATATAGACTTGATTATTTTAAATTATTAATTCATTTTAAATGTTTCATGGTGTTATGAGAAACTTTGATTCAAAAATCTCATTTAAATTATTTCCTTTATAAATTTCTGACTTTTAAAAGATTCAACAAAAAGGGATATTTCTCTCAAACAGTTTTACTGATCATTTTCAACAATGTCAAGACCATTTTCTTGATATTATTATTGATTGAGTTTGATTTATTATAATAAAATCGTACATATTGTATTAAATTATTGAAGATATGTTTGACTATGGATATGCTATTTCTATACCATTCTGGTTTATGGGTAAATTATTGACATTTTGTATGCAAGATTTAATAAAAATGTTTATGTTATGTTTCAACTTTTTCATACGAGGAATGTATTGTACTTAGTAAGTGATGGGTGGTTCCCCCTTAATCTTCATGGGGAATCAGTAGGTATCATGAGACAATTAGATTTGGAATTTTCAGAGTCCATTACCAATTACATATATTGTTTTGGATGAGGCCATAATCATTTTTAGCGGTCTTGGCTGAGGAATTAAAAATATGTTTCAGAATGTCCCACATTATATTTTCCCTCATTATGAAAATTATATTGATGGTTTATATGGTTATTATACTTGGAGGATAACTATGACTATGTATTATTATGGATTTATTTACTTAGCTCATATTCCTGCCATAAATTGTTCATGTTTTTTGTTTTTAAAGGCATGTGTTTTCAATTATTCACCATGCCTAATGTTTATGTTATCTTATTTTGTATTTCTTACTCTTACTAAGAATTTTAGCTCCCCCCTTTCTTATTTTTTATTTTCCTAGGATTCAAGGAAGTGTATTATGATTGATATGAAGGGTTAAGCTGGGGGATTAATTGAGTTCTCAAAGGATCATTTATGTTATGATTTATTTTTATGTGTAATGTAATGTTCATGTATGTAATATATTTTCCAAGAACACTAAATAGATTGTTCTTTAGGGAATTGATTCCTTACAATAATGAAAATGTTATGTAATTATGAACTAACGTCGGGCTTATGGGGTCGGGGTGTTACATTTTTTATCTGGGGAAGTTTTGTACAAACCTTGGAAACTAAATTTAGAAAAACTCTGATTAGATAACATTTCCCCAATATAGACTTTGAGTATTAGTATAGAAGAACTTCTAGAATTTTGGAAATGTATAATTTTTTTGAATTTTCCATGAAATACATCCCTGTCTAGAAACGAGAAGGTAGAGGTGGTTCTGCCACAGATATAGCTAGGAGTGAAAACTCTAATCAGGATATTTGGGCTTGCCTCGAGGTACCTTGGTAAATGACAATAGGATTTGCTGCACTCTTGGTTACAAAACTCCCGGGGGATATGTTTATGATAATTCACATTTTCATGGAAATCCATTAGTAAGGATTTAGGAGTAAATACTTCTTCAAAGAATTTTTTTTGATTATAGATTATATGCATTATATTTTCAATTTACGTTATTATTTTACAAGTTTAGAATTATGAATTACAATTCATAAGCTAACCTAGTGTATGACATTCTTTAGAAGTGGCGCCCAGTAAAAGGAATGAGAGGTCCAGTAATACACATGATCCAAAGAGTAAGAAGGATCATATCTTTCATGGTATTAAGCCAACATTTAGAAAGGAGATAGTCTCCCACATATTATCATCATATTAATAAATAGTATCATGTGTTGATAAGATAAGTAAAGAATTATATGAGTCCTATGGCTTTAAAGGAAGTCAGAGAAGAAAATTATGGATGAGATAAAGATGGATAAAGGGAATAAGGGAAACAATTATTTTCCCATATGTAATAACTGTAGAAATAATCACCTTAGAAAATGATTGAATGAAATGAGAGTTTGTTATATGTTTGGAGAAAAAGGACATTAATTACGTGATTGTATGTGTAAGAAAGATATTCAAATGTACAATGCTTAATATACAAGGAGTTTAGACACTACGTGAATCAATTCCCAAATGATCAGAGTATTCACCAATTTGTGATATTGGATAATAATCAAGTTCTAGTACTATAGTAGATGAAGAGGAATGACTAGTGTTATTATTTCGTTATTATAAAATTATTTGATTTGAGTGTTGTATCAGTGATGTACTTTTTATATGAATTATGGAAATAAATAATAATTGTAAACCAATACAATTTCATTGACTATTTGAGATTATATGGTCCTAAGAAAAGCGGCTTAATATCATGTCAACCCTTTTGGAAAATACATGGTTGAAGGTAAGATAAAACGTAGTATGTTTCTGATACTGAGGTAGTGATTTTGAAATAGAGATGATTGATTAGGATAAATTATATTCGATATTTTTGAACAATTTTAAACAATTTTAATGTTTTTTTATTCAAATATATTTTGATTTTACTGCATTTTTTTATATAAGGAGTATATCCAGTACACTATAAGGACTAAGGGAGCATGAATGTAATAAATAAAGTTTTATGGTAATTCCGAGTGTTAATGTTATTTAAAAGAATACATGATGAAGGTATTCATGTGTTATTACATGTCAAAGATGATCATAATTGTGTTTACCTTCCTTAAGAATTTTGGACTGTGAGTTTGGACAGATGTATTTTGGATAATTATAAATGTTGGAATGGATTATGTTTTACAAGGGATACTATTATTAAGGTTAAACCATTTTGTAATATTATTTTTTGATTGTTATAAAAAGGACACCCAAGAGGTCAGGTGAAAATTCTTCACATCCAACAAGGCCGCAGGACTTGAACCCACAATTGAAGGGCAACAATGGTGCATCACCTACCACTGGCCTACGTGATGTCCTATTTTCTATAATATTGTTTTTTTAAATAGTCTGACAAATTAATTATAAATTCATTACTTTTGGAACCCTATACGATGTGGATAAATAGAATATTTTTGAATTCTATTATCTTTTTGAGTGAAAGATGAGTTTATGGTAGGAATTATTTGAAGGATGAAACTCTAATTGTTAAGTATATTTGTTTCCACTTATTTTGTGAATGAATTAATTCTTAAACTTTAGGTAAGGGATCTTAAAACCATAAATTTGTTTTCCTAATACCGTATGTTGTGTCAAACTGATGATATTTTAAATTATCATAGATTGATGGCCTTGAGGCCCTCAATATTACACATATTTGTGATTGATGAATTCAATCACTCCATATAAATATTTATGTTTTTCCTCCAATTATTTGTCTGTAATTTTCACCAATTTTCTCCAATTCAGGATCATAATTTGGTGGTCACTTTTTCATTCCTCATTCCCTCTTATTACGACTAAATTTTATTAACCCGATTTCTGATGTGGGTCTTCCACTAATGTATTTTTCTATTTTTAAACTCTTATTGTTGTAGAACATTTTCAAAATTCAAGAATGAAATTTATTTAAGTATGTGAGAAAGTATCACCCCAAGATTTCATAGTACAATATCTCATCAATTTAATTCAATAAATTTTCCTACATGCATCACCTAGTTATAGCTCACCATGACTTACAAAACTAGTCGTTCAAAAGGTGGTTATTAATAAAATAAAATTATGTTTTAGTTTTATAAACTCCATATAATTTTAGAAACTATATTATGTATTTCATAGACATAATATCAGATAAAATTCATTTTTCAAATAAAAGGAGTATTTTTCAAAAAAAAAGAAATTTTACCGCCTTTTAATAGATATCACATTTTAAAACCAATGTTTGAAACATTAATATTTTTAATTTAATGAAATTAAATTTATATTTATAAGGGAGTCATAAAAATTTACTTTGGATAATTTTTTGGTACTTTTCAAATAACTTTCAAATTTTTGATATATAATGAAAAAATTAAATTTGAATTGAAATGAACTTTTTAAATTGAATTAATTTATAATGTTAAATTATGCATTTGAATGGTTTGGATGTATAATTATATTATATTTTTATCATTTAATATTATTTACGTCGTTCTAAGTAATTTTATATTTAAATTTAACATAAACACAAGTCAACCTTTTAATAGTTTTTACTTTTTTAAAACCCACTTTTTGGTTTTGAAAATGGAAATTAATTTTAAATTAATTAATTCAAATTATATTCTTTGAATTTGGTATAATAGAATTCATTTTTGGATTCATAACATAAAAATTTGTTTACGGTGATTTTTTGTAATTTTTCTAAAAACATTCAATTTTTATTGAATAGTGATAAACATTGCGTTATTGTTTACAACCAACTTTTTATTTAAATAATTATTTATATTATTTAAATATATTTTAAGTCCAAATAGATATATAGTACCTATATTTGTTCAATGTAATTAATTGGAGACCTTTTATAATTAAATTAGATGCATAAAATTTTATTGAAATTCGTAACGTCTTTTACTCACCTCATAGGCACATTTGAAAATTTTCATAAATCATAATTTCACCGATTATGTGAATTGAATTTTAATAACTTGAGAGATAGGATTTACATCCATAAGAAAAAAGTGTATCAATATGTTGAAAATAAATTTTTCTGAATTGAATCTTTTGACTTTTATTTACCACAGTTAAAAGTTAATTAGGTAATAAAAGGTAAAAATGATAATATAATTACCCTAAAACGTGTCATAATTCTATTGGATAATAGTAATTTGACCAAAGCCATCCATAGGAAGAAAATATGATCCATTTTGTTCACTTGGATTAGATTTGGACATTTATTATCATTTTGTTTAAAGAAGAGTAAAAAGTGTTAAATTCAATGTTTAATAACTAAAAAATCTTTAATAAAGGGTTATACATAAGATAAATTATACTATAAATATTCATTAAAAATATAAAATTATTTACTACATAATGTTATTTTAT
Source organism: Viscum album (assembly GCA_963277665.1). Taxonomy (NCBI): domain Eukaryota; kingdom Viridiplantae; phylum Streptophyta; class Magnoliopsida; order Santalales; family Viscaceae; genus Viscum; species Viscum album. The sequence goes on from OY728121.1 coordinate 633,477,770, forward strand.
TTATAATTTTTAGACATTATATAATTAAATTTATTTACGGCAGAATGGTTATGTTGTAATTACCTTATTAATGAAAGAATCAAATAAATGGTATTATAAATATTAAAATAAATATATTTTCAACGTTTTGATGATATCCATGAATTTTCAAGATAAATATTAAATATTAGGGTAGATTCAATTAATTGTTTTATGTAGTCAGGTTTTGATGGCCTTTACAAAAACTAAATACTAAATAGTGTGAAAATTTACATAAATGAGTTTTTAAAACAAATAATATTTTATTAAATTATATAATAGTCGTAAAATCTACAGCTCGGACAAAGGACTTATATAATAATAGATATGTAATTAATTCACAAATTAAGTTCACTTGGAATTTTATATTAAGTTTGTTAACCATATAATATAAAAATATAAGGATACATGGTAAATGTTAATCTATTTAACTAAGAGTTAAATATAAATGATAAGTTTAATATGGTAACATCAACTTTTCTAAAATCTATTGGTTGAAATTATTATGACCCATACCAACCAAATACTCGAAATAAATTCATTTGGGGCCATTAGAAACTGAATATGACTGTATAATAAAATAATATTTCATGTTTTTTCAAAGCCTCCCCCCACCCCTCTTATAAAAGGGCCCTTCCCATTCTCTCAAATTCACACCTCCATAACCATTTGGATCAGCCAATCCTGTCCCAAATCTCATCAAAACATCCCTAAAATTAACTTAGAGTCCTCACCATGAGTAGTGTTCCAACCTATGGATTCCTTTTGTTCAAATCAAAAGGAAACTCTCCAAAGAAGGTGATTATTTTTCACCTTTTTCAGAGTCCTTTTCTTCTTACACTTTATCTATCATTGTTCATTCCATACCAAAATAATAACTACAGTACCTTCTATATACTATGATGTTATTATAAATATGGAACAATCATATTCATTACTTTTTATATCCTATGAATGATAATGTCACAATGCATGTGTACGTACGACTTTCCATCTCCACGCCATGGTGTAATTTATTATTCCACACTATGTTATTTGGATGGATACATTGATGACTAATATATATATAAATAATGAAAATAAATTGCTAATATTTTTTTATTATTAATATACCATCATATTAAACACCTTTTAATCATCAATGAATTTATTTCATCACTCATGTGTAAGTACAGATTACCGCCTCCACGACACGATGAGATTCATTTCTGCATTCACCATTCAACAATGATTATAAAAATTCATATTATTAATAAGAATATAATATTTGACATAATAATTGTACTGGAAATATATATATATATATGTGTGTGTGTGTGTGTGTGTGTTTACATTTATCTCATTCACTTACTTCCATTCAATACGATGTGAAAACAGAAAAGTGTTTTTGCATACGTATGGCCTACCGTCTCCATAAATGGTGTTTTCATTTAATTTATATATATATATATTATACTATTTATATTATGAATATATATGATATAAAAATCATGTTTTATATTCATTAATAATGTAAATCTTGATCTAAGTGATACTATCAATAATAACAAGTTAAAACACATACGATAAAGAAAGCGATTATCACAGAAAACATTACATTAACCTATAAATTATTATTAAATAGGTATTATAAAGACTTAAATGAATCATATATGACATCATAAATATTTATATGGTTCTGGTATTACTTAATAACATACTATTGTCATTATAAAAGAGGTTAAACGTACTATTGACTAAAGGAGAGTACAAGGTAAGTGTTAATTCCTCAATCTCAATATTATCCGAGATTGTTTATGTGTATTTTTTTCTAGGACATATTTATTATTCATGTCCATGTTTCATAGAAGAGTTTTAAAAATGATTATATTAAGGTAAACTTTAACTAATACATCTTTTAAATTTTTTTAAATATTTATTTTTCTAAATCATTTTCATTAATGTCAATGTTTTCAAAATGATTTTAATGATTTATTTAGTTAGAAATGATTATTTTAAATTGTTAAATCATTTTAAAAGTTTCTAAATGGTATTGGACACATTAATTCAAAAAAAATTAAATGACTCCCTTTATAAATTTGTGACTTTTAAATTATTTCACAAAAAGGGATATTTCTCTCAAAACGTTTTACTGATCATTCTCAACTATGTCAATATCCTTTAATGAATATTATTATTGATTGAGGTTTATTTATTATAATACAATATTTTATATTGTATTAAATGAGTTAAAATATGTTTGATAGTGGATATGTTTTTTTTATCCCATTCATTTTTATGGTTAATGTATTGATATTTCGTATGCAATATTTAATTGGAATGTTTTTGTAATGTTTCAACCTTTTCATATATGGAATGTATTAGACCAGATAAGTGATGGGTGTAACCCGATTTAGAATCTCAGTGTATCAGTATATCTCATGGGAAAATTTGGAATGGAATTGGCCAAGGCCTTTCCTAATTGGATATATGGTTTTGTCCAAGGCCTTAATCATTTTTAGACATCTTGGTTGAGTCCATGACAAAATGTTTCAGAATGTCCCGCATTATACATTCCCTCATTATGAAAATAATATTGATGGGTCATTTGTTTATTCAACTAGTATAAAACCAATGACTATGTTTTATTATTGAATTATTTACTCAACTCGCATTCCTTCCATAAATATATCATGATTATTATCCGTAAAGGCATGTGTTTTCAACTATTCACCTTGCCTAATGTTTATGTTATCTTCCATTTTAATGCTTACTCTTACTGAGAATTTGAGCTCACCCCTTTCATATATTTTATTTTCCCAGGACTCCAAGGAGTGTATTATGATTGATATTCATGGTTAATCAATGGTATTAATGACAATATCAAAGGACCGTTTATGTTGTGTTTTATTTTTACTTGTAATGTAACGTTTTGGTATATAATCAATTTACCAAGACGGCTAAACTGATCGGTGTATTGGGACATGATTCCTGGCAATCATACCAATTTTATGTAATAATTCACTAACTCCAAGATTCGAGGGTCAGGTCATTACATGTAATTGGTCTTATATATTTTATTTTGCTTCCAGATATGAAGATGAATCATTAAATAACATGTTAATAATAATCATTTAGACTAATTTAAGAAGGTTTCCAATAACAATGAACTCGTTTGGTTTTTTCATTTAGTATTTTGAATATATGTTATTTATTGAAAATAAATTGTTTAAAATAAATTTAACAATTGGTTTCAACCAATATAATAGATTTAAGACCATATTTTAAGGAAATAAATGAAAATGAAAACATGTCATCCACGAAGGGAAAAATCAACACCTCATAGACTGAAATATCTATTTTAGAATAAAAGGGTCAATATAAGGGGTGTGATGAGGTATTATAAAATTATAAAAATAAAATTATAGTAAATTTTTGGAACAATATTTTTCACGCCATTTGGATAAGGGTATGTGAGTAGAGATTGGGAAAAGAAAAGAACATGAAGAGAAATTGAAAGAAAAGAAAGAGGAATTTACCTCTTGTATTTCTCCTCCTTGAGAACCTCCTCAAGGAAATGGTTTTGGAATTTTTAGGATAAAAGTGACACTAGATGTGGTAGAGGGGTTTTTGAATGGTATTTGGAAAATTATTTTCAAGGCTAAAATCTTTTATGGTGTGGGGAGAAGATGTGGTGAGGGGTTATATTTGTAGTGGTCGAGAGAGGTATTTTCTCATTATATTGTTCATTTGTAAATATTTTCTCATCAATACAATGAATATATTGATAATTATCACTAAATATATTAAAATAATGAAGGAATATTCAATATCATGGTTCTTAAATTAGCAGTGACTAAAAGAATATTGTATTTTATTTATAATGTATGTATACCATAAATTAATGTATTATATTATTCAAAAAAATCAAATATTTTAGAAAAATCTTGAAAATTTATAGAAACCGTTTTCAACATGTAGAATTAAAAAATGAACTCCATTTTTTAAAAATAATTTTATAATTTTGAGAAATTAAAGTTCTAATTAAAATAATCATTTACAAAAAAAATACATATTTTAAAATTATAATTACTTTTATGACACGTTAAAAAATTAAATAATGTTTCATAATATTATCATGAATATATAAGAAAACAAAAAATTAATTTAGGAGTACATATAATGTAATTAAATATTATTTTAAAAACTAAAATTAATAAAAAATATTAATTAAATATTTATTAGTTATAATATACCAACACATAATTAAATTTTTTTGATAAATTTATTTACATAAACTATGATATAATCATATAATATTTTCATTCATAATATACCCAAAAAAATATACATTCATAGGTAAGGTTATGATTCTATTTCCCAATTTACTATTCATAAGGGTCATATTATTATTCCAAAGGTCAAGTTACTATTTCCCTGGTATATGTTTTTGAACATAATAAAAGACTTCTTTTTTCATTAATTTTTCATTTACAATGTTTATATAGTATTCTTTAGGTGAATTAATGTGATTTATATTATATTAAATTAATTATAAGAAAAGAATTCCCATTGTTAAAATTTTGGATCATTAAATGTTTTCTATATACTCTATAAATATATTCTTAGTAAAAAGTCATATTATATGTATATCATATATAAAATGATTTCATTCGTTATGAAATAATAAAAAAAGTGAAAAAAATATTATGTTGTAATGCCTTCCATCATTTGAATTTGAATAATAATAGTTGTATACGTTTCTCATCATCCCACATTTAGGGTTTCATATACCACTAGGGAATACTTATGAGATAAATGTATTGATGAAATTATATATTGATGATATTGAGTACCCATAAATGTTTTTAGATTAATCATAAAATAAATGTTGAGTAAATCATCTTTATGATTTCTGTAGTAGGGGCTTCTCTCAATTGATCAAGGTGTCGAATGTTAATATGGTTTTTCAATAAAAATCATTCTTTGAAAATATATGAGTACTGGCGAAACCATATATTGGTCTATGTGGAATGGTTTTCAGGATTCATTCGACAAGAATACTTTAGCGACTATGTATTCTGATTCTAGTAGGGAGGGGTACCATGGTTCAATAATGTAGAGGGATGCATTTAATTATTTAACGAATAAGTAATGTCTAATCATTAATCATGATAAAATTACCAAAATAACAGTGTGTTTTGTACAAAAATGTAATTTAATATCATAGATATAGTGTGATCAATTTTAAAAATAACACGGCCATACTATAATGAGTTTCTTATAGATGTATAGTTTGTTTTGAAACGTACTAATATATAAGAAATTCAAGGAGTCGGTGTCCCCACAACATGTTGATCCAAACATGGAAGTGATAATGTCACAATACTTTTGAGAGACTCGTTCATTACTAATTTACGTACCATCATTGTTTGATGTGTGTTTTAGAAAAAAAATCATGACATGAATTACTAGTCATGTTTTAACATCATTGATAATATTGAGAGGGAAATTAAATGTAAGATATGATTTAGGTGATTTTAACACCAAATATGTATAAATTGAATGATATATTACAAGGTTTCAATAAATCTTATTATTATAACACCCATTACTCCATTTTCATTCATGAATATAAAAAATGTAAATGGATAAAATTCTTTTATACATTTTTTATTTTTTATCCATATTGATAAGGAATTAAAGAAACAGCAACATTTACTTCATATGTAGATAAATTTGAAATACCACATAAAATTCCAATGGAACCTTCGATACATCCTTTACTAAAAAGATTAAATGCATTATACCTGAGTTTATTTCCATAACAAGTCATGGGATAAGTCTATGAAATTATAAATTAAATGAAATGAATTGATGAAGCAACTAGTCACCTCTTCTCACTTTATATTAATTAATATAATGTAATGTTCCAGTCATAATTATGATGTATTGAACACAATATACCTATAACATATTTCAATTTACATATAATAACCATTAAAATATAGAAATGTTACAATAAGTAACATGTATTTTCCATGTCCATGAGAATGGGTGACACTTAATGCAGTGGTGAAAAGTAAAAAAAATTTCTTTTTTACTAGATTAATGATTCTATATGAACATTTAATGAGTATTACCAAAAAGTTTATCTCACATTACCATACGAAAAAAATAGACATTATTACGGTTTAGGAATGAATGTTGTTTGTGCTCTTGAATACTGAACTAGTAGTTCACTGATAAATTAATCATTACAATATCCAAGGAATATTAAATGTATGACTCTTTTATAGAGAGCTTTATATAAATAATAACTTGTGTGGTAAAAAATTATAATTCTATTGATATACCAAGTATGAAATGTATACTATTTGGATCAAAATACCTAACATATTATCGAAAAATATTCTAAACATGTTTTGGATAAAGAAACCATTTCAACTAATGGTAAACCTCAAATATTCTGGAATATGTTTACCTAGAGAGTGTGAACTACTAAAAAGAGGGGTTATTGGTAATATTATGTTCATTATAATATTCCATTATGTTTTTTAATTAATGAAAATGAGAATTATGGCACATGAATGATTATAATACAACAGTTCTTTTGGGATTCTGTACTGATGAATATCTTGACTAAGCACTCATCGATCATTATAATATTTTATAGAAAAATTCATCCACAAAAATTTCCTTATACACATCTGAGTTAGGATATTACTACATAGCGTCTATGGTGAGTCTAAAATTTAAACACTGATAATTAAAATGAAACATAGAGAAATTTGTAGAGGCACATTTCATTATACAAATTAGAGTCACGATATATGTAAATAGTTACTCAACATGGATACATATATGAATTGATTAATATTATATTATATTTCTAGAAATTACTCACAAATAACAGTGTTATCCCCCAACCATTTTCCATATAAAACGACTAATGGATATCAAATGAATTATAGTTTTTTGTAAATCCATCAAAACATTAAAAACCTGTGTTTAGATGCAACATTTTTTCAAAGTATATAAACAACAATTTATAATTAAAAAAATACAATGTGAATCTCTGTTAAAATATTATTTTTCATATAAAAAATTTATAAATTCGTACCTAGAATGGTTATACTCAAGTAATAAACTATATTTCATTAAAATTGGTAAAATCCCTATTTGAGATAGTGGAAAAAATATTTGCATGGATTAATCAATACCAGAGAAGAATAATATCCTTCACAGGAACAAGTTCCATAAGAAATTATATAAAATTCTTTTTCTAGAGACACATACTTTATAGGGAGGCTAAAAACATGGTAATTGTTTTAAATTTATCAGGATTGTTGATACTTTTTTAATGAAAGAAATTAATACTAATATTGAGTTTTATATACAAATAAGATATTTTTTAGAAGATTAATTAAAATTCAACATTGGATTCTACATATCAAGGAACTAGAACTAATGATGTTCAATACTATGATGGGTATTCAACTCAGTCTATGAATGAGGGGAACAAGCATGGTGTCAATAAAGATTGATTGGTAATACCAGGTAATTAAGTGTAAATCCATTTTAATTTTAATTTTCATATAATATCTCTATGAACAATATCTTTTTCATTGGATGTTAAGGCCACCAATCATTGAAGGTGTCTATTCGACGTAACCAAAAAGGGTTGATGACACCATAAAATTCCAATAAGGGTTTCATGTTTTTAAAATTGAATATTGGATTCAATTAATAAACAATATCATATAACATTCATTTGGAATTAATTTTTTTCAAATTTATGTAATATGTTAGCTGGAGTACCATATATTTCCAAGTAAAATATTATTGATAGCGTAAACAAAAATAGATAGTCAACTTATAGTCAGAAAATTCCATAATGAATTTAACCATCAAAAGATTGACTTAAAGTAGAATCCTATATTTCAAGGAACTAGATATTGTGGGATAGGTATAACTGCTTCATAGACCATGTGAAAATTTAATGCGCATACATGGTAATAAATAATAAATTTTTGAATAATTGGACATTGAATTATTACTATTTTTCCACTTCGAAATTCTCTCCAAGAAAAAATATATGAAATATTGGAAGAGATTAACATATGGTGTATAATTCCATTTCATTTTGGATAGATCAATCATATATTCCATATTGGGTAAAAAATGGAAATTTAAAACATAATCATTATGGTATAAAAATATTTATTAAATCTAAGATAACTGGATGGGAAACAACCATACCAATCTAATTATAGTTCATAGAGTACAAGATATGTATTCTTTGTATTTCTATAGGGAGGGAAACTATTTTACATGGAAACAAACAATAATTCCATAGACTAATACGATTTAATATCATATTCATACCAATCTATTGAGTAAAAGAATTTAATTCAATCCATTTGTATCCATATCCATAAATACCGAGTGTGTAGTGGATTCTGATGCAGCTAAAGAAGTATAGTAAAATAAAAAATTATTTCTTCCATTTCATGGAATCTCACCAAGAATCAAATGTGTTATGATAATATAAATTATTATAATTATATTAATACTACTCTTCTATATTCCATGATTTGTTAATAGACAAAATAAATATACTCATGGAAATCACATCATGAGGAGTCATTGTCATATAAGTGATGTTTATAATAGTAGAATAGCCTCCCAATAGAGATGTGGAAGGTTAATTACTATACCCATAAATCATTAAAAATATATTTAAATCATGTTAGTTCAAACAAGAATAGTTATAAATATATATATATTGTGTGTGGGAGTGTCGTAATTGTGGGTTCCAGAAAACCAACATTAACAATACTTTTGATTACAAGATAATGTATACAATGAGTTATGTATGGTGTAATATTATCTTAATAGTGTTGATATTTATACATCCTCTATTTATATCATATTTTACATATAATATTTTTCATATAAATAGGTTATATTAGTTCCCAGGCTATAATGGGAATCACATGATACTATGAAATTCATCCTAAATACGTGTCATATAGTTTAGATACATCTTACTGAATAAATATGTTCATGCATGACTATTAGGTGTTTTTGGATCATACGAATTGAGTCTTTTTTCATATTGTTCACACATAGTGAACTTGAGTAGATAATACAATAAGTGCTGACCAACAAAAATCAACACCACATTTTCTAGGATTCATGTGTTTTTCAAACAATGATCATGTGAAATAGTTTCCGGAATTGATATTATTATCTTTGTATAATATTTTATCAAATAATTTCATTCATGGTCGCAATTATGGAATTTAATTCATAGTTATGTACCCTACATTTGGATTTTCATTAATAAAATGAAAATGATTAAGAATCTGTATAGATTTTGTTACATACAAAAGGAAGTGATATATCTGGATTAGTTAACCATGATGATTGAACCTTCAATAAATCTATTCACATGTTATAATAAGGTATTCCTATATAGTTAGGTTAAAAATTAATAAATAATGAAAATAATGATCATATGAAGTGTGTATCCTTCTTATTGATATGGCTTGAGACCAATAGATTATATTACATGATGTGTGTTTGCAGAAGTATTATCATTGCTATGACTATTCCTTATCTTTATATGGTTCATGATTGGTTATTATAATTATTTTATTTCATATGAATAATGTCCACTGCTATCACGATAATGGAATAGAGGGTCACAAACTTAGCATATTCTAATATCCTTCCTATTATGATTAATATGAGCTTAGGAAATTGGTGGACCCACCATAGGGGTTGAGTGATGTACATGAATATATGATGGCCACTGAATATATAAATTCATATTATTCATATTTATTACAATTGACATTGTCATTATATATTATATTTATTTACAAGTATTAATGTAAATCTATGGGAAAATATATTATATGATTGAATATCATTATGATATTCAATGTTATTTTAATATTTTAGATAAAGGAGATCAATGTTAATGACTCAATTTTACCATGAAATATATTGTAATTATTTATCAACGATGTGTCTAAAATATAAATTTTATTTATGACATAGATATATAGTCATATGATGTCATTTATAGTGACTAATTAATATTCAGATTATGGGGACCATTATTGATTATTTTAGAATGCCACTATAAAGGATGTACTCATGAAATGACCTAATTCACCGCATCATTACAAATCCTATCTCTCATCTACTACATACTAAATAAATAATTTGTTGATCTAAACTATCAATTAATGTTCTACATCATGGATTGATGTGTCAATGTAGCGGATATATTTTGTATGTCTAAGGATTCTTCATATCCCTATGATAGCACCCATAATATGATGATGGATGTTCTAGATGGAATTAAAAGAGAATCTGAATTATCTAGAGGGAATAATACATTGTCACATTGTGAAATGATCACCAATGTTGAATAATCAAAAAACACATATTTAGATCAAACAATCAATTCTTTTCTGGTTTAATATGTTCATAATCATTCATGGATGATTCCAATTTCTTATATTAGGATACACAGCCCCAAAATGACATAGTTATGTTGGTCAAGGGATGATATTTTTGAATCATTGTCCCATAATCGTTCACTACATATCCTGGTACCTTGATTCCTTCAACAATATACTGATGAGGCCAACATGAATTTTTAATTCCATGAAAATAAAATTTGTATAAAATTTATGTAGTGGGGTTTATTAATTTCTCAACGTCAGAAATAGATATTCACTTTGAAATCAGACGGTGAATTTTGTGATGTCTAATGATTTTAATTGGACTAATGTTAAAATTTTAGGGTAATAAAAATTATGGACATACAAAAACACAAACATATCTATATATGGGACATACTTAATTGGGATTTTTTTTGTCCAAAATAGTGTTTTCTAGTTGATAGTAATTATTTCCCAAGGGTGGGTATATTTGTATACAAAATAAAAAAATAAAAAATAATTCTATAGACTACTAATTTTCGGCTTTATTTATGAATAAAAGTAAAAAATAAAACAAAAACTACTGTTGATACTCATGTGTAAAATAAAATGTAAAGGGTTTGGGGTTATTGGTGTTTGTATCACAACAAAAAAGAATAAAATTAAATAAAAAATGTACCCCCCCCACCCCATATATTCCACGACCACCCCTGTCATTTCATAGTAGCCCCATCCTTCCAGGCCCCAACACCATCTACCTTCACCAATGGCTCCCTATGAGACACACCTACGCCTCAATATGGATGAAGTCGTGCCCAAACCACCACCATGAGATATACCTAATGTGTACCTCATTGACCATCGAAATGGTGGCCACCATGAAAAATGATCATGTTAGATTCCCGTAGTGTACGATCCTAGGGACAATCGATCACATCGGCCACCTGTTCCCTTAGTCATACATTCACTGAATTTCTCCTAGACAGAACAGATGCACCACCTCTTATTACCCTATTGTGGCCATCTCCTAGTGCAGAATGATCTAGAACCACGTTGTCCCACAAATTAGTCACTTTTCATGTGACCTGATTCTAATATATTTTCTTCTTGAAACCATGGTGTCCAAGCTAGTAATATTGAACCACCTGGTACATTTTTGGGTTCAGATATTCCTACAACCCCTCTTAAAGATTCTATGGGCTAGTGAGGACTCATGAACAGATAATAATAATAATAATTTAAAAACAATATTTCAATTTTAAGTTAAATTTATGAATTTTATTAAATTAATTAATGAGAGAAAATGATATAAATTTTTGAATCTGATGGATTGAATTAATTTATTTCATTTAAATCACCCTCATTGTTAGTTTGCTACAAGTTTCATTTGGATTACGAATTTATTTTATATTTTTGAGTCAATTTATAATGACTAATCATGATCCACAGAATGACCAATTCATGTGTTGTATTTTATTAGCTAATTAATTTATTTTTAAAATGTGTGGTTTTAAAGAAGTATTCAATAATTTGTGACCGTCATTTTTTCTTTTTCATCATTATATGTATAAGTGTTTATACAGTAATTTAAAAATCATATTTATCTATGTTATATATTCCTCAGATCCCCTCACCTATGAGCATGAATTTTTATATAATGAAATTGATGATAAGTGACACAGTTATTTCCTGGATTTAGAAACATACCAGATAAGAGGATAATCTATTAGATGGTCAAGTGGTGTAACTCGATTCAAATACATAAAAAATCAATGAGTTTACCTAGGCTCTAGGTTGACTAATTATTCACTCAACAGATCATCCATTATAAGCATTCCATTATCATTTAATTTAAATTTATTTATTAATGTTTTATTTCTTCATTTAGGTGATGATTTTTGACATGATCACCTTACATTATAAGAAAACATTCACAAATAAAATGATCGGGTTTTAAAAGTAATGGTTTTTATTTATTGTATATTCATTTGATGAGTATTATCATATAGTATGTGAAGGATAGATATTATTATTTTTTCATTATTCAAAAAAAAATAAAAAACATGCCTGAAATAAAAATTGATAAAACCATATGTCATATGAATTTGAATATATTCGTGTGTACAAGGTCTGTGTCAGCTCATGTTTTGGGTGCCTCCTAGTACTTGGGACATCGTATGATGGAGATAGTCCAAATTACCTCTAGATTGTATAATATACATAAATGTATCTTGATTTTATCATTTTTAAAGTAAAAATGTTGAACAAATGATGTTTTTAATTTTAGAACCTAATGATTCACTCAAAAACCTTGGAGCTTTGTGTTACAGCATGTTTTTAGTCAAATAATACCCAGAAATGTGATAAGAATATTAAAATACAATAATTTGAAAAGAATAGTAAAATACAATAATTTGAAAATTAATCTAAATAAATGAGTTATAGGGTCATGGATGATGTTATTCTGATGTAATCCCAATTGGTTAGAACTCACATGTAATTATTAATATTTTTCTTCATTGAATTATCACTATTTATTTTCTAACAGAAAATTAATAATCAAATGATTAAAATATCAAGAAAACCCTCCTCCCCTCTATTATAAAAACCACCCACACTCCCCTCCTCTATCCACCCCTTTAAATCCTTGTGCATTTCCTAACATATGGTCACACATCTCCCCAAAATCATCCCCCACACCCATCATCCATGGTCTCCTAATAAGACTAAATCCTCTACCTTTAAAGGGCTCCCATGGAAGGTTAATTCTAGAGGTAAAATTCATCTTTTCTTTTCCTTCATTTTCTTATTCCTTTGTTATCATTTATTTCCAAACCTTTCCTCATCCAAAAGGTATGAAAACACCAGTACTAAAAATTTACCAAATTTTTTTTTATTCTAATGGGATAATTCATTATCATTTCTCTTTTCCCCTTATTTTATATAAATGAAATGAAAACACCTTCCGATATGTGTTAATTTATCACATTCATGGATGATGAGATATCAATTTTGATTGTCATCTTCAATTCTGGTCATGAAACCATTTTTATAGTTGAAACAGAATATTAAATATCTATTTTATCTTATATTATGTTCAGTAATCATTTTTCACACATTATTTAATATAATAATTCAAAATGAGTTCATTATGAGAAGAATCAGCAACTTAATCCAAGTGTTTCTCATTAATGATTAATATATTAATTTACCTTCACTCAAAATAACCAAATTAGATTTTTAAACATGTAATATTATGTATTTTCAATAATAACATATGGCATAAATTATGTATATCCATCCACATTTTACATGATTCAATATTCATGAAAATAAGTAAACTATTTGTAAAACCAAGAAAGTAAACGCTCTCATGTAATTAAATTGAACCTCATAACCAATCAAAAAGCATATTATAAAACAAAAAATTGTTATAATAAATAAATAAAATATAAAATAGGTTCCATAATTATTAATTAGTAAAAAAAAATTTGTTATTTTATTCATTACTATCAAGGTGTGAAAAAAATCAGAATTAAGGTAAGGGATCCTCTTTATTTCACTTTTATTCAAGAATGTCATCTATGTTATGACCTTTTATGTATAATACCTAATGATGGGGTATTATTTCACACCTCCCCATACTTACCTCATGATTTATAATTTTATATAAACATTAAATGCCTTTTTTAATCCCTCTTATGTACACTGAATACCAGGCCGATATTCTTTATGGGATTATACTCGAATTTCCTTTGTTCCATTAGGAGGCCTTACCTTACTTTTACCAAAATTAAGTTATCTTATCTTTTTATGTAAATAATATAAATTCTATGTACATTTAAAAAATTAATTTATCAATAAAATTCCATCATTCCAATTTGGTGTTGTATATGTTTTTAAGTGATTCCCCCCTCAATACATCCGGATAAGCAAACTTGTTTGAATGGAAAATCATAAATTCATACATGATTTAAAGTTCACTATATATTTTATTTTAAGCCACCATTGTATATATAAAATCAGTATTTTTATTATTAAACCTTCTTGGTTCAGTTCTGGTAATATATAAATTATTTTTCCCTTTTCTATTTTAAATACTCAATAGTATTTTCCTTAAAACCACAAAAAATGTTTTAATCATAAAATTAATTAAATAAATTTCTTAGATGTTATCAAATATTCATGAAATAACATATATGATACATTACATTTTTTATATTAATTTCCATGTATATTTTGGGTCCATTCTATCATGGAAAATTTTTTATACCCTAATTTTATATTCATTATTAAATTATTATAATATCCATTTCCTTCCATGGGTAACCCTTATGTTTATGAGTGATTGATTATGTATGATTCTTTATGTGGATAAATTATTAATTAAAATGTTATTATTAGGGAAACCAAATATCACTCCTATTCACTAGTTAATGTTCATTCTCATGAGACGTTATGTGGAATGGTTTGGTAGTTAGCCTTGACACGTTCTACCATATGAAACGGTATTGGTGGGTAACTGTGGATTGTGATCCTCTATGTGAAAAGATCCTTTACATGTGCTAAAGTCATGATTTATATTGCTTTTACATTACTATGAATTCATGTTTGTATAAACCCATGTTTATGTGTTCTGATTAATTGTGTTCCATGAATTTTATTTTCATTATTCCATGTCTTCTAACCCATGTTTTAATAATTTATTACTATGATTTTTCTCATACAGGGCTTTTAGCCCATCCCTTCGCTCATGTGATCCCCAGGATATGCTTTGGAGATGTAAGGGCTCAAAAGAAGATCAGATCTCTCTATGAATATTAAATAAGGAAGGGGTTTTACTCCCATATTTTCAATTCAATACACATTGTCTTAAAATACACTAGAATTCACGATACATGGCTTGTTTTTATGTATTATTTTGCTTAAAATCATGTAATGATATATTTAAAAGGATAGGGTCACTATAGTTGGTATTATTGGATGGTATTGTTATTTATGGAGATTAGGAATAGATAACATTAGTAATAAGATTAAAGTATGCGACTATGTATAGTAAAATATCCCTACATATTTGTATGTATAGAGTAATTGGTTTATCAAGAAAATACTTCCATGTCAGGATACTTCCATGGATTGTGTGGAATTCAGGAGAATGTTTTTTAGTAAATATTCCCCCTAAACCCTCAATCTTATTATAGAAAGAGTGTTCCTCGTACTCATTTAGAATAATGATGAGTCGGTTGGGCAGATGATGAAAACATTACAAGGCTTGCAAGGTATAGCTATGGCTTTTTCATGAACACCAAAAGCAAGGTGGATAACTTCTTTAGCAGACTAAATCTGAGTATATGAAACGTGTTTATCATTTAAGACTTCGACAACTATGAGGATATTGTCTGTTGTGCCCTTAAGGATTAAATGGATATCAGAGAATCTTAGTGGTATTGGGGGAAAAATGAAAAAAAAGTAAATTGGAATCTAATGTGGGTGGTTCTAAAAATAATTTCGATTATTGAATGAATATCAATCATCCCACATGTAAAAATTGTCAGAAGATCCAACTTGGGAACTATATAATGTAACATGGTATTGCTTCAATTTTGGAATGTTGGGACATCTAGATAAAAAATGTTGATGAGATATGAAAAATACCACTAATTTGGAAGAAGAATGTAAGTTTTAGATCCACACTCATCATGTTATGAAGTGTAATAACTTCATGGAGCAAGGGAATTATGAGAACCATTGGCCTAATATGAGGTTTGTTGGAGGTAATCAAAAATAGCCTGAAATGAATTATATAAGGGATTAAGATATCACCACTATATTGGTGGATATAAACAATGATGTGGGGAGAGGTATTATAATTATTAATTCAAGAATAGTGTGTGTACTATTAGATTCTGGTTATACACATTATTTAATATCTTGAATGTTTAGTAGAACTAATCAAACACCACCTCAATATTTTGAGAATAAGTGATCTCTGAGAATAGATAATAGGGAAATTATTGCATCCATGGTTTATAACTCCTCAAATATTAACTTTTGTTGAAAGAACCTCCCTTAAAATCCTTTCATACTTTATTTAGTCGAGTTTGACACAATCTTGTGCATGGATTGGATATATTCATACAAAGAAAACATCAAATTTCAGGAAAGGGAGATCACTGTTCACTTATTGAAGCATCCTCAAATTCATTACTAGTGTAAGGAGAAAGATGAATCTCCTTAAGAATAATTTTCTAATGTGTGCATATTAATTATTTATGTGCGAAAATTTATATCTCAAATGATTGATACAAACGAGAGAATCATTCTTGAAGACATGCCTATCATGAGGTATTACACTTATGTACTCCCCGAAGATTTCCCTGATCTTCATCCTTATTTAGTGAATGAGTTCTCAGATTAACTTATTATTTTATCTCTACCTATATCAATTAAATATTTTTAAATGGCCATCGTAGATCTGGAATAGTTGAAGAAATAGTTACAATAGAATTTATAGAAGGGTTTTAAATTCCCTAGTGCTTCACTGTGGGGTGAACATGTCCTCTTAGTCTAGAAGAAGTCTGGATCAATGCGCCTCTGCATTGAATATTTGGAGATCAGTAAAATCACAACAATAAAAATGTATCCCATTCCATGGATAGATGACTTATATGATCAGATTCGTGGGGCCATTTGTTTCTCTATGGTGGACCTTTAGTCGGGATATCACCAATTAAAGGTGAACAATGAAGATATTCCCATGACTACCTTTTGAACATGGAATTGGAACAGAAAGTTCATAGTGATACCCTTAGGACTCACTAATGATCCAAAAAAATTCATTTATTTAATGACAATATTCTTTAAAGATTATCGCAATAATTTTTTGGTAGTCTTTATTAATGATATTATGATATTTTCCAAGTGTAATAAAGAACATGATGAGCATTTGAATAAGGTATTAAATAATTTTTGAAGGGAGAAGATTTATGAAAATTATATTAAATGTGAGTTCTTGATGGAGGAATTATAATTCATAGGGTATGTTATCACTATCAAAGGGATATTTGTAGAACCTTCTAAAAGAAATTAACTAGAAGGGTGCCCCAGGATGAAATCTATAATAGATATTCATAGCATTATAGGTCTAACTAGGTATTAATGACAAAAATATGAAGAACTTCTCTAGAATGTAAAACCCAATGACAAAGATGACATAGATGGGAGCAATGTTTTTCTATACTGAGGAATATGAATATTTATTTAAGGAGTTAAAAAAGAGGCTAATCACTAGGTCAGTACTCACACTCCCAAATTATTGAGAACTCTTAGTGGTGTACAATGATGTTTCAACGAATTTATTAGGTTGTGTGATGAAAAAAAATGATAAATTGATAGCCTATGCCTCATGGAAACTAATAATTAATGAGAAAATCTATCATAAACATGATCTGGAGTTGGCAGAAATGATCTCTACATTAAAAATCAGACGAATTTATCTCTATGGGAAGAACAATGATATATATATTGATCATAAGAGTCTAAAATATATATTCACTCAAAAAAACATAACATGCACCAATGAATATGTATAAATCTCAAAAAATATTATTACTACTCAATCCACAACCATCCCAGTATGTCAAATAATGTGGAAGATTCTCTGAGTAAAATGGATCCCGTATATTAATAAATGATGATAGTGGAAAAGGATCCTATATTCTTAGATTGGAATAGGATGGGAATGGTAATAATTATGGGCGGAATATAATAAATCATTTCTGAAATGATTGTTCCAGCATCCCTAATGGAGAAAATATAGTATGCTCAAAGAAAAGATGTGGAAATTCAGAAAGGTGTAGAAGTCATTAAAAATGGGAAATCCTCTGAGTTCATTATTAATGAAGAAGGAGTAGTAATATTTGGGCCATGATTATGGGTACCATTCAATCAAAATATAATGAAGGATATTTTGAATGATTCACATAGCTCAAATTTCTTTATTCACCCAAGGAGCACAAAGATGTATCGAGATATCTGAGAAAACATTTTTTGGGACAATACAAAGAAGAAGATTACTGAATATACCTCAAAGTGCATGGTATGTAAACATGTGGAGGCAAAAATACAAAAGTATATAGGGATGATGAAACCACTCCTTATACCATCATAGAAGTGGGATAACATCACCATAGACTTTTTCATTGAACATCTAATGATATCGAGATGAAATAATATTATATGGGTAATTGTGGATCATCTTAAAAAGTCATATCACTTTACCAAAATTTTAGAGGAATTATCATTGGATCAACATTCATGGTTATAATTAAAAGGGTAATTAATGCTTCAGCTAGTTCCCTATATATTATATCTGTTAGAGACCTGATATTCACCAAGATGTTCTCGAAAAGTCCCCAACATTCTCTACGCACATAACTCCACTTCAGCACGGCCTATCAAACTCAAACTGATGGCCAATCTGACTGAACTATTTATACACTATAAGACTTGTTGAGGTAATATTCTATGGTCTTAAAAGGAGGATAGAACAAACATCTTCCATAGGTAGAATTATCCTGCAACAATTGATCCCACTCGAGCACCCGAATATCACCATACAATGACCATTAAGGTAAAATAGGAAAAACACCGATGTTTTGGGATAAAATCGGTGAGAAAAGGCTGATAATAAATAAAATGGTGGACGAAATGGTGGAGAAGGTTAAAACCATTTAGCAGCACAACAAGGAATCCCAATGTTGACAAAAGAGTTATGCACACAATCATCGATGAGACGTTGAGTTCAATATTGGAGACATGGAATTTCTATGCATATCTTAAAGGTAAAAGGTCATGGGGATTAGGAAGAAAAAAAGGTTAAGTCCTAGCTACATCGGCCCCTTCATGATTCTTGATCATGTTGGCGGTATTTCCAATCGAGTATCACTTCCACCTACCTTGTTTAAAGTACCCGATGTCTTCCATGTGTCTCTCTTCAGGATGTACATACCAGATCCATCACATGTACTCTTTTTAAAGGTGGTTTATTTGGATAATGAACCCTATTATGAGGATCATTCAATCAAGATTGTTGATCTTCAATATAATGTTCTACAAAACAAGACTACTCACATGGACAATGTATTTATGGAATAACCATAAGTACAATGAAACAACTTTGGAATTAGAGGATGAAATGAAGGAAAAGTACCCTCACCTGTTTATGACTTATAATGTAAAAAAAATCGAGGAAGAAATTTCAGAAGGGGTGAATAATGTAATGACCGCGTGTTTTATCAAATGAAATTATCTTCTCATAATTATTTCATCTAATCACAAGAAATCACATAACAATGAACTACTAATTACTTTGTGACCTTTACACATAATATTGTCACTTATGTGATTTGAATTTCGAAAATCTGACATACACAGTTTCTATTAGTAAGACATTTTGAGTCTGATAAGGAAAAAATAATTTATGGTGAAGAGTTACTTACCCTTATGAATATTAGTGTGACCTTATTAATATTAATATGACCCCTATGAAAACTAAATTTTCCAAAATAATATTATCCTCACCGATGAATGTATAAATAAATTTTATGCATCTTATATGTAATAATATGACCATAGTAAAAGTAATTGAATTATATTATTCATAGATAATTAGTAAAAAACAATTAATTAATATAAAATAAAATGTATTTTCCTAAATGGTTTTTATAAATTATCAATTTTATGTCTTCTGGTTTTAAGATGATATTATAATACTTTATGTAATGTTTGAAAACATTGAAAAATCAGTTAAAGTTTTAAAATCTGTATTTTTCAAAAAAAATTAATTTTAAATAAAAATATTATTTAGGCATAGAAAATAATTTTTTAAAATGGTATAAATTATTGGATATTAGACATTGATAAATGTTTTGGGTTTATTTTGGGGATTTTTCTAAAATACATGAATTTTAATGAATAGTAAAATACAATATTTTTATAATTAAGGTAAATACATGATTTATTGGTTCATGTATGATGTTCTTATGATGTAAGCCCAATTGGATCGAAATCACATTAATATATTACTAATTTTGGTCATAAAACCATCATTATTTCTTTTCTTATGGAAAAAATAAAAAACTAATGATTAATATATTAAGAAAACCCTCCTCCCCACCACTATAAAAACCACCCACACTCCCCTCTTATTTTCACACCAATAAAGGCTTTTTTTGAGCCTAACATATGATAAAATATCTCCCCAAGTACCTCCCCCACGTCCAACAGCCCTTGGTCTCCTAAAGGGACTAAATCCACTCCCCATTAGAGGCTCTCAAGGTAGGATAATTCAAGAGGTAAACTTCATGTTTTCTTTTCATTTATTTTCATGATCCTTTATTCTATTTTTCTTCCTAACCTCTCATCATACAAATGGTATGAAAACTATTGTAACATATATTTTATGGAATTTGTTTATGATAATGTGACAATTCAGTATCATCTCTCCTTTCCCCTTCTTTTACAATAATAAAATGAAAACACTGTTCAAGATGTGTTAATTTATCACATTCAAGGATGGTGAGTTATCAATCAATTTTACCATATTCAATTATCGTAATGAAACCATATTTAGGATTAATCCAAAATATTAAATATATATTTTATCTTAGGTTATATTCTATAATCCTTGTTCACATGATATGTACAATAATTCTTCAAAAAAAAATAATTATTAGAATAATCACCAAATTATTCCAAGCGTTTATTATTAATGAATTATATAATTATTCACCTTAACTCCAAATAACCAAATGAATATTAAAACCATGTAATATTATTTATTCTCACAAATAACATATAACTTATATTTTGTACAACCATCCTCATTTTAAATGATTATCTATTAATGAAAATAAGTAAATCGATCTTAAAACCAATGAACAAAACCCTCCCAAACAAAAAATTTGAACCTCAAAACCCATCGAAAAATATATTAATTAACTAAAAAAGGTTATACTAAATAAATAAAATTAATAATTGGTTCTTGAAATATTAATTATTGATTCTAATTTGATTAATCATTTAATTAATATCTAGTGGAGAACACCATCAGACATAAGGTAAGGGATCCCACTATTTCACATTTATTCAAGAATGTCATCTATGTTATACCATTTTATGTGTAATCCCTAATTATGGGGTATCATTTCTCACCTCACCCATACTTCCCTCATGATTTATATTTTATTAAAAACCCTTTACCTCTTATTAATATCTCATAAGTACACCTGATACCATGTCGATATTTTTTAAGGGATTCTACCCGGACCTCCATTTTTCCTACAGGTGGCTTTATATTCATTTTTCCAAAATTAAATTTTCTTATAATTTTATGTGAATATTATAAATTATTTTTACTTGTAAAAAATTCATTTATCATTACCCTTTCATCATTATCTTTTGGGGATACAGATGTGTTTATGTGATTACATCCTCAATACTTCGCGATAAGTGAATGTGTTTTAAGGGAACCTTCAAAATTGTTACCAGATTTCAAGTAAACTCTATCATATATTTTAAGCCACAATTAGCTTTATAAAATCATTATTTTTATTATAAATTTTTTTTTTCACTTCTGGTTTTATATAAAATTATTTTCTACATTTCTATTTTCAAGGCCCAATAGTATTTTGCGTAAAACCACACAAATAAGTTTTCATGCTGAAATTAAATAAATACATTTCATTATTGTTTTCAATTATTCTAGAAATAACTTACCATTATATGTGCCTATGTACCTTATAAATTCCAACATACATTTTTGTTTCATTCCTTCATTGACACTTTTATGAATCGTCTTTTTTTTTGCAACATGACATGATTATGATACTCATTTCATTATATGGGTAAACCTTATGTTTTTGTATGATTGATTATGTATGATTAATTATTTGGAAAACATATTCATGAAAATATTATAATTTGTTTTCCTAGATAGTACTCCAATGAGTAGGGTAATGTAAAGTATCCTGATATGTTTTGTGTAATGGTCTTGGCAGTTAGCCTTGAATCATGCTTCCATGTGTAGCGATCTTGGTTGTTAACCTTGAGTTGTGATATTCTATGTGCAAAACTCCTTCAGATGTTCTAATTTCATGATTTATGTTTAATAAAAATTACAAATAATTCTTTTTTATATGATCCCATGTTTATGTGTTATGATTCCATGTGTTCAATTACTTTTATTTTCATTATTCCATGCCTTCTAACCCATGTGTTGAACATTTATTACTATGATTTCTCACTTACTAGGATTTTATCTCATCCCTTTTCTCATTGATCCCCAGGATTACCTTTATATATTTAATGTGTCAATGGAAGTTAGGATATCTTTTTAATTATTAAATAATGATGTGTTTTTTAGTCCCAATTTTTTAATTTTAAGTACCTTGTCTTCAAAGACACTAGACATCGTGATCCATGGTTTGTTTTATGATCTATAATTATACTTCAAATCATGTAATATTATATGAAATAGAAAGGGTCATTATAAAATAGGTATAATATGACTTTATTGATTTGTGAGGTATACTAGGGTCTGACAAAATAGTGGGAGAAATTCATTAATATAATTAGTCGGTAATGTCAAATTTGAAATCAAGATAAAAAATATGATCTATATAGAATTAAATATTATTTCCCAATAGAAAAAAATATCATATATAAACAATAAGAAATTTGGAAAAGGTACATGTGCAAGCTATAAAGTGTTTCCAATAGTAGTATATGAGCTTGCACAAACCACTATGATATAAAAAATTCAAGGTTCTAGTGTCCTCACAACCTATTGAACCACATCATAAAGTGAGGGTGTGAAAAATATTTAAATATAGTCATACATGGAACATTTTATTATCATAAGTTATAAATGTGAGTTATAGATACCACATCCTGACTTGAATGATTTCACATATTGTCTCATCTCTTAGAATCTTGAGAGGATAATGTGAAGAGAGATATAAATGAGGTGATATTTGAACTGGATATGTGTAAATTGAAATATGGATTATGAAATTTTAATTCATTCCTTCATAATATCACCCATTATTATATTTCAGTAAATTAAAAAATGTACAATACAATGAAAATTCATCTTAACTTTTTGGGTAAGGGTCTCCAATTTGATATGAACTTAAAGAAACCCCATTATTTAGTCATTATGTTGAACAAGTAAAATGGAAATGTGAAAAGGAAAATGAAGAGTATAAAATGAAATAAACTGTCATAATATACATTAAGAAACATATTAAATGCATTGAACATGAACCTATTTCCATCCCTTTTCATAAGATATTTCCTTAGACATTTAAATATAATGAAATGAATTGATGGAGAAAGTAGTCTCTTATTTTTTAAGTTTACTCATAATTGTTTTGCAATGTTTCCATCATACATATTTAATATTAAATTTTATATGATTATAAAATATGTGAATATAAATATCGTGACCATATAAGTATAAAAACATCACAATACATAATGTTAATTATTTAAGGTGTTTAGATAGGTAAATTGCTATATTAGTGGTGAGAAGATAAAAACTCTTAAAATTAAAAAACATAATAACTCTAGTTTTTAATTTGTTTTTATTACCAAAAAATTTAACTCACTTGTATGTAAGACAAAAGGAATCATTTTTACAGTTTTTTAATGAATGACTTTCCTGGTGTGTAAAAGTCAAGAAATTGTTTACTAATTCTTGAATCATTAAAAAACTAAATATATACACTATATTAATCTATTATACACAATTGTGGAAAAATAAATCATTTTCGTTCCAAAAAAATAATTTTTTCATGGATATGCCACTTATTTTATTTAGACTACTTGTTTTTTAAAATGATTATTATGATCATATACTATAATTTTATAGACGTGGACAAAGAAACCATTAGAAAAAAATGTAGGACATAATTATTTTTTAATTACTTCATCTACAGAGAATTAAAATTTCCAAAAGAGGAGATAGTGATTAATTTATGTATGTCATAATTTTTATTTATGTGTGTTGTGGAATTTAAATGTGATGTATGGTATATGAATGGTGTAAATACATGAGTTACAATAGGCTTGTGTCCTAAAAAATATCTTCACCAAGAATTATTTGATCATTATAATTTAGCTTTGAGTAATTCCTAATCATAGACGTCTATATGAACATTAATGTCATGTTATTACTCTAGAGGATCGATTGTGATTATTGCATGTTTCATTTAATCAATAAATTGTTGCATGGGGTATTTTCAAAATTCATATTTTCTTAAAGAAAAAATTTCATGATGGATGTTTATAGAGAATTAATGGTAACACATATATGTATTATGGAAACCTCTAATAAATTAAGAGAAAGACATTTTAAAGTGTATAGTTATACCATAACCATTTTCCAAATTTAATGATAATTGTATATCATATGATTTATAGTACGATATAAATCCTTTATTTCATAAAACATGTTTTAGTTGAAAATTATTTGTTATGGATTTAAAAGAACATACATCTTGAAAAAACAATATCTGCATCTATTTTAATCAACTAAATTTTATATAGAATAATATATAAATACCTACATAGAATTATTATAGTCATATAATAGAGTATAATTCTACAAATGTTTTTGAATATCAAATTGAGATAGTGGGAGAAACATTAACATGGAATTATTCAATATCAATGATTCACAATAGTTCGAATAAGAATAAGTTTCATATGAACTTGTGGAATAAGATTATTTTATAGATGCATACTATGTACAGAGGTTTTACAATTGGTAATTTTTTTACATTAACCATGTCTATTGATACTTTATTCATTGAAATTATTGAATCATACAATGATGATGATAATGTAAATAATATAAGAGTGAAAATATTAGTTTAAATTTAATAATGGATTCCATGTATCAATGCATAGATTCATGTTATTTTGAATAATACATTCAGGATTCAAGTGAAACTATAAATTGGTGCAACTAGTGTTGTACCAATAAGGATTTATTGTTATGAACAAGTCTTTATTCACAATTCCATTTGAATTTTACTTTTCATAGCCACTTTTTGTGATCCCTAAATCTATCAATGGATATCAAGAACACTAATCATGGATGGAATCTATACGATGCAACCATAAAGGGTTGGTAAGCCATATAATTCAAATTATGAGTTTCAAATTCTAAAATATAGTTTTTGAAATATATAAGAAAAAAATCATATAATATTTATTTGGAATGTTTCCTTTTCATGTATCTGTAATAGATTAGTGCGAGATCCATTATTTTTCATCTAAAATATAATTGATAACATAATGAAAACAAAAATCAGTACAATAAATATTTATAAATTGAATTATCAAAAATATAAAAATATTAAGGTAATTTAGTTGCATACATTTTTGTGTATGAAATTTGTTGAGGTGGATCTAACGATTTCATTGACCATGGCAAAATTAAATAAATAGATAATGTATTGAGGAAAACAATTTGGAATAATTAATGAGTAAATTTTTACCATAATCATAAGGAATAATAATCTATAGGATGAAATTTATGTGAAATATGAGGAGATTAATGTGGTGAGTATAATTTTTTATGTTTCTACGAAGAATCAATCACATATCCATTTTTATGAAAATGTTTTTACATTTCCATCATAAACCTTATTGTATGAAATTATAATTTATATCCTAGAGTACTATATGGTAAGTAGTAAAAAATATCCAATTATACATGATACAGTGAAAAAGAAATTATCTTGACATTTGGAGATGAATGAATACCAGTTTAAGAGGACATAAAATACTCTTCCATAGAAAAATATGATTTCATAAAAAAATTAGACTAATTTATGGAGGATGATAATCTCATTCAAGATATTGGTATCCTTGTATAGAAATTATGAGTGCATTGTGGATTGTGATAAAAAGAAATTAGTAGTGAAAAATAAGTAATCTTTTGTTCAAGTCAATTTTGTCACACATTGTAAATAAATTTTATCATTTTATATATTATCATAATTATGTTAATGGTATTATCCATGGTGGTATGTATTGAAATTCGAATAAAAAGAATATACTTTGGGATATCATCTTGTGATTAATATTACACATGGGGGTGAAGTCACAGATTTCAAAATATTTATTCATTTGAGATGTGGTGTGAACATGAATAAATCCATAACTCATCAGAATGATTATTTTATCATTATAGTTTAACACATTTCATTATCAACTTGGCTCTACTGAAAGACAATGTGTTTTAATAGTGGGTTACCTAGACCCATAACTAGAAGTAAATTTGATTGACATATCTTGTATACATTTAGTTGTGTATGATTTAATTTTACCATAATTTTGATGATATTTATTCATCCAATATTTTTATGTTATTGTACATAGATTATTTTTCTTATCAAAAGGTGATAAAAATCCATAAAATATAATGAAAACATTGAGACACTATGAAACTAATCATAAACATGTCATCTAGTCTAGATATATAATACATACAACACTTGATTGTGCATGTATATCATTCGGTGGGGCTCTTAAAATTATATACTAAATCTCATGATGTTTTAACATGGTAATCTCAAGTAGATGAGATCATGAGAACTAACCCACCAACATGAACAATATATGTTTCTCGATAAATTATAATTAATATATATGAACAAAAGTCATGGTATACAAGATTTAGATCATTATACTTGTATAATATTTTATAATGTTTTGTAATGAAATTTAAAGAAATTATATTGTAAGTCATTAATATATATCTTTAACTGGGTGCATCATTAGTATTATAACACTAATTGAACAATATATATAGAATATGTTTCTTCCAAAAGAAAATGAAATATCAGGCCTAGTTGAGTAGGATCGTTGTACCTTCCAAAAATCAATGTCTAGTGTATAAAAATGGAAGGCTTTCCAATTTGGCCAATAAATAATAAATCATCAAAATGATGATTAGATGGATTTTTCAACCTTCTTTATGAGAAATCCAAGACAATAAGATTTTCATTCATTCCATGTGTTGGTTTTAAGGATTATATTTCTATTATTATTCCATATCTCTTTACTTTCATTGATTGTATAAAGATATTTCTTTGGTTCATTGAATATTATTCACTTATGTTAAGATAAGGTCCTAAATGGTAATATATTTAGCGTATTAAAAAATATTTTTTATTCTGATAAAGAGGTTTTAGGGTATGGTTGGCCCCACCAATGGGGTATGAGTGATGTACAAGAATATATGATTTCCAAGGAATATATAATTACCAATTATTAATGTTTATAATAACTAACAATGAATTTATTTAATAAATTTATTTTCTTGTATTAATGTATATACATGGAAAAAATATATTATACAAATAAATATTATTACAATAATCATGGTTCATGTAATATTATTGGAAATAATGAGTTATGTTAATGGAATGTTTTTATCATATATTATATATATTTATTTATTAACATAAATTGAATAAATCATTGCTAATATTTATGACCTAGTAACGAAGTCATTAGATGATATTTATATAAGGTATTAAATATTCAAGGGTGGGGGCCCTTTTGGGTATTTTAAAACAAAATAAAAAATTGTGGAGGAGGATCTCCAGAAAAATAATATTCAATACACTATTATAGAGCCTCTATAGCCTCTATCACATAAAAGAGGGTTAAGTGATCAATCAAATCCATTAATCAATGTTTTTCTTCAAGGATCGAGGAATTGACACATCTATGATTACCAAGACATAAATTATTCATATGATCTCTTTTTTGGTTACAAAGAATTGATTATCGATGCTCCCGAAGAATTTTTATATGTGTTTGGATGATCTAGCAGGAATATTATTTTGTTTGGTTAAGAAACAATCATCGATGGTGAATTATCTCTGACCATGTCTTCATATCAAACATAATATTTTGTACCTTTTTAATTTGTTAATAAACATTAATGAAATTTGATAACTTCTTATGTCATGATGTACATCACTAGGAAAATGTTGATACGATGATCATGGATAAAATTTTTTATACCTAAACCCTCTACTTCCACTGAAAGTCTTGATACGTCTATTTCATCAATCCCAATTCAAAAATTATTCAATGAACCACTCAAAAAAAATCTCACAATTTCATAGCTTACCCCTTGGAAATTCAATTATTTAATAAAGGCCCATATATTTATAACATAACATTATTATTTTTTGTTTTTTTATATAAATTTATTTTTGTATTTATTTCTTATTAATAATTTATAAACAATTATATAATGAGTTTAATAAAAATTAGATGTTAATACAACAAAACATGAATTGTATTTTAGGAAATATACAGTTTCAACCAAGGAACAAGTACAATGAATTCAATATGTTTTTGACTCAATTTTATCATAATAAAATGTTATTAGTAAATAATATATAATTAATTATTAATGGTAATATAATTGTATGATTTCAATTTTGGTTTTATATGGTTCATGAAACCATTATAATCACAAAAAAATAGAATTACTATATAAATGGAGAATTTAATATTAAAGATTAAATTACAATTTTAATGAAATTATTCGTGTAAATTAAATATTATTTTTGAATCATCACATCAATACTTGGAAATGGAAAATTTTTCATATTTTTTAGTGACCAATTTTTTTTATAAAAATTAAATACGGTATAATTGTATGATATTTATTATGTAATCATAAAATACCAAAAACTGAAGTAATAAATAATATTAAGAGTACCAAAAATATTAATTTTCTTTCCCCATTTTAGTAACCGTATTTTGGGTTAGTTTATTAATTGTAAATACCCTTAATCAATCGTTTAATATCTCTATTATGTTTTAAGGTCTCCAAATTCAATTCGTATAAACGTGAATAACATACACATCTCCAATTGAATTATTTTAAAGAATATGTTTCATATAATTATATTAGAATGGAAAAAACTAAAAAATTTCATAAAAAATAAGAAAATAACACAGTATGGTTTATGGTTGTTTCCACGACCCATCCCCTGGGACATCTGTCGTGACTACCCCAAGCCCGCCTTCCATAGGCTAGGGGTTGGTGACTAGCACCGAAGGTGTATTCCCTAAAACTGGGAAGGAATTGTATTTATAACCTATAAGTACACACAACCAAGCACACAGTGATATATGAACTCACGTAAACAGAATAGTAAACATGGTGAGTGCAGTAAGTAAAAGGGGCCAGAATACAAGACCAACTGGAAATTACAAGAAACTGAATGTAAAAATAAACTGGAATAGCTCCTGTGAACACCCACCAATGATACTACCAGAAGAGTAGGTATAGATCTCGATCGGTCATCTCTATTGTACGCCTCATCTAAGGTCCACCTCCGAGATACCTCTAGTCCTGGTACTCTTGTCCTCAGTTACCATTGTCTTCTATCTCCCCCAAACACAATGAGGTGGGGGAAGAGACCGTACAGGGATGAGTATAACGATACTCAGTAGGGACCCTGAGACCCTCAGAGTTTCACATAATCCACCAAGGATAAACCACAAAGCATGTAAACTAGTGACAACCCTACTTATGTATATGCCCATACACATACCAAATTTATCAAGTATACCCATTTTAGTCATGAGGAAACACAGAGTCCAACTGAAAAGCCCAAAGCTCAACCGTTCCACAAAGGAAGGAGTACCACGATTGTAAGTACCACTCATATATTCCACATAGAAGAATACCACCATGGTATTACCACAAAGGAAAGTACCGCTCATGTATGGAATCAGCTCACACCAGGTATAACATAAGTACAGTAGTAGAGATTATTAGATGTAACTACTGAATCATCTTACTCTGTAAATAGGACGACCCATGAATGCTCCTAAAAAATCATCAGACCCACAGAGGATCATAGTACATCTTCAGTACGTCATCCGAACCACATAGGTTCTCTAGGTGCTAACCCACAAAAGATCTCTTAGTGCTGACCCACACAGGATCCCTCGGTGCAGACCCACATAGGATCGCTCGGTGCTGACTCACACAGGATCATTCAGTATTAACCCACAAAAGATCGCAAGGTGCGGACCCACATAGGATCACTCGGTGCTGACCCACGCATGATCGCTCAGTGCTGAACCACACAGGATCTCCATGTTCTGACCCACACAGGATTGGTCGGGGTTGACCCACAAAGATTGTTATTCATTCTTCACATCACATCCAACAACTGGGTTCCTGTAATAAGATTTCACATCTCTTGGAGGGTCTTCTCCTCAAGTCATTGTTCGATATTCCAAATACCATGATGTCCCATGATGAAGTAACCCAACGGACTACCATGTCATAGGGGTCTCAATGCAACAGATGGTGCATCAATAGGACACCCATTCTATAAGTTATTAGCCTTTTAGTCTCGATGGCCCGGTTGGATTCGTGCTCAATCCAACTCGATCGTACCCCAATATTATCCAAAAACTCCAATGGTGGTATACCAAATGCACTGTCTCGCTCCAGGGTTTATAGTTTCATTAATGGTTTTCAAATGGACACCTAGTGCCAAAGTTATGGTGGATATAATGAAAATATCATAGATGGTTTGGGTCCAGTCCGACCTGGCCCAACCCGGTCTGGGCCAACCAGACCCGGTTAGGTTCGACTCGGCCAGCTGAGCCCGACCCGACTCACGCCAGGTGGCATGGGGACCACGGAGCTGTGTGAGGCTGCGGCACAGCTGAGGCTGCGGGGGCCGTGAAAGGTCGCAGGGCAGCGAGGTCGTGGGTTCCGCAAGTCTGTGGGTTGGGGGAGGTGGCGGATGGTCGCACGGTAGCGAGGCTGCGGGGGCCGCGAAGGGTTGTGGGGCCGCGGAGGCCGATGAGGCCACAGAGGGCCATGGGGTGGTGAGTTAATGGGGGTTGCGGGACCGTGAGGCTGTGAGGGCCGTGGGGCAGCGAGGCCGCGGGGGCCGCGTAGGGCCATGGGGTCGCGGAGGCCACGGCGGCGGCCGAGTGTCGCGGGGCCGTGGAGGCCTCGAAGGGATGTGGGGAAGTGAGGCATCCGGGGTCGTGAGGCCATAAGAGGTCAGGGCCGCGGGGACTGTGGAAGGATGCTGGGAAGCGGGAGCCGCGAGGCTATGGGATGGCGGAGGCCACGCGGTGGGGGTCCATAGTGGTAAGTTCTGTGGCGCAGTTGTGCTCCGTGACTTCGCCAGCGGCCGGCTTGACTGGCCGCCCTCCGTTTTTTACCTTCATCACAGCCAGTCGTGGTTTTGGCCATGCATCTCGATTTCCACTGGTGCCAATCCCCGGCATCGGTCATCATCACCATCATGATGAATACACAAAATAAATATAAGGTTTGCGGAGGGGTCGACCGATGTTTGTTTGGCATGTACCCTCTGTGTTAGGGTTGTAGCAAGAGGCTCAAGGGGAATGATTCAGTGGTAGAAGAAAATTAACATTAATCAATTTAAAACACACCCCTACCTTGTTCGTTAGTCGATGTCGATGAGGAGGGAAGGACGGTCATCGATTGAAGACATCCCACGTTGGAGGATGTCCTGAGGAAGAAGTCGAAGTCGTGCATCAACGTTTTTCATCAGAGGAGCGTTCTTTGTTGGAGAAGAAGAATTACTCCAAGGTTATATCCTTACATCCCTTTTCAAACACTTCCCCCAATTCCACCAAATAGAAAAGGTATCCAATATGATATGTTTCCCCAATTTAATTATTGGGACAAATTAAATTGGAATCATAATTATATCGAGGTTGGCATAATAAATATTGGGTAAACCTAAAGGTCAACTCCCACATTAAAGAGGGAGTTCAAGAGTTTTCTCACATTATGAGGGTTTGGGTGGTCCCCACCATTAAATTCAAATTGGGGGTTTTAGGTTCGGTGGTCCCCAACTCTACAGACCCACATGGGAGGTTTAGTTCTGGTAGTCCCTACCTCTTAAAATAAACATTGGAGTTTAAAATGAAAAAAATGTTACACAATTTTATTTTATTTTATTCATTCATGAATATGTGAAAAACTAACTTCCACCCTCGACATATTGTGGTTGAGGTGAGGGTCTCCTTAAGAGACTACCGGTGCTGGGAGTTCAATGGTGCCCTTATATTTCAATTCCGAGCACCGGTTAAAAAGTTAGAAAAACCCACTAGCACATTTACATAACGTACCGGAAAAAACGTTCAGAAATACATTTCAGGCACTCCGGGCCTGAGAATCACACGATGTCATTTTTTTTGGACTCATAAAATTCCCATTTAATTAAAAAAATTACATGGAATTTCCAGGTCATTACATTCTCCTCACCTCATGGATTTACATCCCCGTAATCCACAACTCAAAACTAGGAAAACAAGTGGAGGTACTGGGCACAAATTTTATCTTCTTGTTACCATTTGCTCTCTGGGAGGTTCCCATACTGCCAAAGAATGTGCACCAGAGGTATAGACCACCCACGAAGGACCCACTCCCGTCAATACTCAATCTCAACTAGAACCTCAGTAAAAATCTCCACATCATCGACGTCCAACTCTCTATGGTCGATGACGTGGGAAGGGTCATGCACGTATCTCCTCACCTGAGATACGTAGATAACATCATGCTCCAAGTGCAACTAAGGTGGAACAGCTAACCAGTAAGCTTCCCCACTAACACTACTAAGGACATGAAAGGGTGTAATGAACCTTGGAGATAACATGTCACCTCGACCTAATCTCAGCAACCTCATCGAGGTGAGACCTGTAGAAAGACGTGGTTGCCATCTTGAAACTCCAGAGTTCTTCATCTCTAGTAATAATATGACTTATGCCTACTCTGTGTATTCTTCATCTACTCATGGATGATCTGCACCTTCTATGTGGTAGCCTAAACCATCTCTGGTCCTATGAGTGTTGACTCCACTGGGTCAGTCCAGCACAAAGGTGATCTACAATGTCACGCGTACAACCCCTAAAAAGGTGACATCCCAACGGTGGAGTGATAGCTGATGTTGTATGAAAACTCCACCAAAGGCAAGTGATCCTCCCAACTATGACCGAATTCAAGGATGAAAGAACACAACATTTCCTCGAGGGTCTGAATGGTCCGCTCAGTCTGGCCATCGGTCTGCGGAAGGAAAGTGATGCTCAAATGAAGCTGGATCCTGAAAGCCTCCTACAACCCCTTCCACAATCGGGAAGTAAAATGTTCATCACGATTATAGACAATAATCGAGGGTACTCAAATTATCCGCATAATCTCCTGCACATAGAGGTGTTTGAATCTATTTACTAAACCTTGCTCTCAGATCGGTGGGATGTGGGACAACATAGTGAGTCGGTCGATGGTCACCCAAATCGAGTCATGACCCTTGGATGTAAATTGATTTCCTGTCACTAATTCTATGGATATCACATGCCCCTTCAACTCTGGGACCTCTAACGGCTGAACCAAACCTGCTGGTACCTGATTCTCCACCTTCACATGCTGACAAGTGAGGCACTGCGAGACAAACTCTGCTGCTTCTTTATTCATTCTAGGCCACCAGTGCTATCGGCAGAAATCCTCATACACCTTCACAACTCCTGGATGTACCCATAGAGGGGATATGTGGAACTCCATTGACACTTCCTCCTGATGTGACACTGGTACAATGATACATCCTCTAAAGAAGTTGAAATTCTCTCCACTTTCATAAAATAAATCATGTGTGTGTCCTGTGGATATCTGTGCAAGTCGAGTCTCGCAGTCAGTGTCCCCACGCTGCACCTCCCTGACTCACTGTAGAATTAAGGGAGTGACTGTAAGAGACTGAAGGAATGTTGCTCCATAATGTACCAGAAAGGATATCTACAAAGCGTCCAACTGTTTTGTCACCTCACCTAGAAGCTTTATACCAGATCTTTGGATGACTTCATTTGTTACAACATTCCCCTTCCCAAGAGTATAGACTATCTCGATGTCATAGTCCAGAAGGAACTCAAGACAATGTCATTGTCTCAGGATTAGGTTCTTCTGAGAGAAGATATACCATAGACTCTTGTGATCAGAGTACACTGTAAAATGCTCGTCCATCAAGTATTGTCGCCACATCTTCCTATAGAAGACAACTCCTGCTAACTCTAGGCCATGGGTAGCGTAGTTCTTCTCATGCTTTATCATATTTCGGGAACCAAATGTTATCAATTCTCGCTCCTACATCAGGACACATCTGAGTCTATTCCCTAATGCGTCGTACTAGACGATGTACCGTACGCCCTCCTCAGGAAGCCTCAAGATGGGGGCACTAGTTAGCCTTGGCCTCAGCTCCTGAACTCTCTGATGGCATCTCTCCGACCACATGAAGGGTCACCCCTTCTTCATCAACACTGAAAGTGGTGCTACAACTCTAGATAAATCTAGCACAAATCTCAAGTAGTATCCGGCCAATCCCAGGAAACTACGTAACTCCTTCAAACTCTTGGGTAGATCCCAAGAAAGTACCGCCTCAAACTTCACTAGATCCACTGCAACTCTAGCCTTTGAGATAACATGCCCCAGAAAGTAAACCATTCGGATCTAGGACTGGAACTTCGAGAGCTTACCATAAATCTGGTGCTCTCAGAGTATATCCTGAACTATCTAAAAATGATTGTCATGCTCCTCCTCAGTATTTGAGTAGATCATAATTTCATCAAGGAAGAATACTAAAAGGCGATCAAGGTATGTCTGAAAGATCCAGTTCATGTGTCTCATGAACACTACTAGAAAATTGGTCACGCTGATTGGCATAACCATGAACTTGTAATGGCCGTACCGAAATCTGAAAGATACCTTATACACATCCTTTTCTCGTACTCTGAGCTGGTGAAAGCCTGATCTAAGGTCTATCTTCAAGAACCACCATGATCCTTTCAACTAATCAAAAAGGTTGTAAATTCATGGAAGTGGGAACTTTTTCTTCATAGTCACCTACTTTAGTCACCGATAGTCAACACAAATCCACAAGCTCCCATCCGCCTTCTGGGATAAAAAATCGGGGCTGCCCAAGGAGATAAACTAGGATGAATGAAACCCTTCCCCTGCAAGTCCTCTCGTTGTACCTGTAGCTCACGAAGCTCCGTGAGAGACATCCGATATGCTGGTCTAGATATTGGTGCCATCTTGTAGAATAAGTAAATGTTAAAGTTCGCCTCTATAAAAGGAGGTAGACCTGGAACATCATCAGATAAGACATCTGCGTACTAGTCCACCACTACAGGATAACTCGGACTCTCCATATCAACCGCTATGAGGATAAGGCTAACCAACTAATGAGTGATCAGCTGCACTCTCCTCCAGGTAAGTCCATCTTGTGCTGTAAAGTCTCCATTATCACTAGTGAAAGTAAAAATGGTCCCATATATGCGGGCACATCCTACTTTGTGCCTAATATAGTCTATCTGATCTTGGACTATTGATAACCAGTCCATACCCATGATGACATCATAAGGCCTCAATGCCTCTACTAGGAGATCACAGCCAAAGATCTCATCTCCTAGAGTAATATCACACTACTGGCACCAGTGAGAAATCATTGATTCTACAACCATATGGGTCTCTAGACATAAGGATCGATCCCATGAATCCATCATAATCTCCGAGATCCGAATGAGGGAAATGGTAATAAAAGAATGACTGGAACCTGTGTCTATAAGTACTGCAGTTAAGGACGAATAGACACATATCATACCTCGTATCGTTTCCAGAGCACCTTAGTTATAGGCATCAGCTGCATTGAGATGAGCACACCCTCTGTCCACTAGCTCCCTATGGTCGGGGTGGACCACCTGGTGGTGGTGGCGGTAACATCTTGAATCATCTCCCCCTGCCAGCTGCACGGCTAGCTCCTCTACCACATCTACCTACTTCCTACAGAAAACCGTGATTGAACCTATGTCTTTGTATGGGCATTCCATCGACCATCTGTTGATCATCTATACGGTGGTTCGGATAGTCACGAGCCATGTGACCCTACCCACCACATGTGTAACATTGCTCACTCCTTGCATGATTGTCTCTGTCTTGGGTGCCCTGCACAACCGACCCTGAATCATGCGGTCGTCCACCTGTAGGTATGGTCCTCTTCGTCCTCGGTGACATTTTTATACTACCACCTACGGAAGACTCTACTACATGACATCCGGTGGTGGGTCTCAGAGCTTGTGACAGCTCATTAAGAAAACTCTCCACTAAGAGGGCTCTCTCTAACACCCCCTCCTGTGTTGGGATGCTAACAGAAATCATCGAAGCCCAGATGTCTCACCTGAACCCCTGTTCAAATTTCATGGCCTTGAAGAATGGGTCCCGCACCATATCAGTGGAGTAGTGTGAGAGGTCAATGAACCATGCTGAGTACTATTCTATAGTCATTTTTTCCTACTTTAGATGAAGAAGCTCCTGTATGCGCAATGTGTGATGAGTCACTCGGAGAAACCCTATTCGAAACTGGCTCTTGAAATCTTCCCAGATAAGTGATACATCATTATGAACATAGAGCATCATGCTCCACCATCTGCTTGTTTCATCCTATATAAGGCTAGCGGTAAGGATCACCATGATATCAGATGTTTTCCCTACCAGTCAGAGGACTCTCACTATGGCCTCCAGCAAATCCTCAGCTACCTGTTGGTCTGTCTATGCCCTAAACCTAGTTAGCCTCTGGTGCTATAACTCATGAAACGCACTCAAGAGGCATGAACCCTCTGCTGCTGGGGCTAGTGGCATCAGTGGCTCAATGGGTAATGGTACCGTTGGTGCCTTAACTGCTACCTCTACTAGATGAGGGCTCTATACCGAGGCCTCGTTGCTCGGTGGGCTATTGGTG
The DNA here is from genome assembly GCA_963277665.1 of Viscum album. NCBI lineage: Eukaryota > Viridiplantae > Streptophyta > Magnoliopsida > Santalales > Viscaceae > Viscum > Viscum album. The sequence continues at coordinate 633,515,121 of OY728121.1, forward strand.
CGTACTACTCACAGAACACTAGTTGGATGCCTACGTGGAGGCATCCTGAAAAGAAATAGGCGTCTCATGGTAAATAATTTATACATGGTGATCTGACTCAAATTATCAAAAAGTAAAATTTTGAAAACACACATGCAATCAGTGTTATCGTGCACTAAGTTGGAAATAATAAGTCAGGGTCGTGTTGTATGGATACGTCGGCCGCCACACCAACACTAGATTCCCTAAACTGATAACCACACTCAATACACAAAACACAATTTAAATTAAAAAAATTATCATAGTCATATGTTCTATTGGAGAACTTACTCCTCTTATACAAATTTTTCACGACCGATCCCCCGGGACCCGTTCCGTGACTAACCCAAGCCCGCCTTCCATAGGCTAAGGCCTGGCGACTAGCACCGAAGGAGTATTCCCTAAAACTGGGAAGGAATTTCCTTTATAACTTGTAAGAACACACAACCAATCACATAGCATGATACAAACTCAAGTAAACTGAATTGTAAATAGGGTGAGTGCAGTAAGTAAAAGGGGCCAGAATACAAGTCCAATTGGAAAGTACAAGAAACTGAATGTACAAGTAAACTGAAACAGCTCCTGTAAACACCTGCCAAGGATCCTACCTAAATGTTAGGTACAGTTCTCGATCGGTCATCTCTTTGGTACCCCTCTTCTAAGATCCACCTCCGACCTACCTCCAATCATGGTACACTCGTCTTCAGTCAACATTGTTCGTCATCTACACTAAACACAACGAGGTGCGAGCATAGCCCGTGCATGGGAGTGTATAAAGATACTTAGTAGGGACCTTGAGACCCTCAAGGTCTTTCAAAATACACCATGGATAAACCACAAATCATGTAAACCAATGAGAACCCTAATTAGGTATATGCCCATAAATATACCTAATTTATCATGTATACCCATTTCAATCATGAAGAAACACAAATTCCAACTCAAAAGCCCAAAGATCAACTATTCCACATAGTAAGGAGTACAATGATGGTAAGTACCACTCAGGTATACCACAGAGTTGAATAAAAAAATGATATTACCACAATGGAATGTACCGCTCTGGTATAGACTAAGCTCACACTAGGTATAACATACGTAATGTAGTAGAGAGGATTAGATGTAACTGCTGAATCAACTTACTCTGTTAATAGGTAGACCCACAAAGGATCCTAAACCATCATTAGACCCACAGAGGATCATAGTACAATGTCAGTACATTTTCAGACCAACATAGGATCGCTCGGTGATGACCCACACAGGATCGCTCAGTGCTGACCCACTCATGATCGCTTGGTGCTGACCCACATAGGATCGTTGCATGATGACCCGAACCAGATTGATCGGTGCTGACCCACACAAGAACACTCGGTGGTGACCCACACATGATCGTTATGTGATGACCCTCATAGGATCGCTCGATGTTTACCCACATAGGATCGATATTCATTCTTCACGTCATAGCCAGCTACTAGGTTCCCACACTAAGCTTGCTAGTCTCCGGAAGGGTCTCCTCTATAATCCACTGGTCAATCCTCCATCTTCCAAAAAGTCCCAAAAAGAAGTAACCCAAAGTATCTCCACATCATAGGGGTCTCAACGCAACAGATGGTGCGTCAATCAGACACTCAGTCTGTACGTTATTAGCCTTTTATTCCAGAAGGATCGGTTGGATTCATGCTCGATCCAACCTAACCATACCCCAAATTTACCCAAAACTCCAGTGGGGGTATACCAAAGGGGTCGTCTCACTCCAAGATTTATAGTGACATTGAAAATTTGTCAAATGGATTCCTGGTTCCAATGTTATTGCCGATAGAGTGAAAAGCTCGTAGTTGGTCCGGGTCTGGTCTGACCCGTTCTGACCGACCCGGCCCGACCCGGCCTGGCTCAACCCGAACCGGTTTGGGATGACACGACCTAAGTTGAGTGGCATGGGGGTCGCGGAGTGGTGCGAGTCTATTACCCGGTAGAGGCTGTGAGGGCCGCGGAGGGCCGCAGGGTGGCGAGGCCGCATGACCATGAGGTCGTGGGACGATAGAGGCCCTAGGGCCACAGAGGGTCGCGAGGCAGTGAGGCTGCGGGGGCCACGAAGGGTCATGGGGCAGTGAAGGGTTATGAGGCGGTGAGACCCTGGGGACCACGAGGCACCTATATGTCGGGGCCATAGAGGGTTGTGGGAAAGCGAGGCTGTTGGGTCCTCGAAAGGCTGCGGGGCCATAGAGGCAGTGAGGGTCATGGAGGGCCGCGGGGTAGCGAGGTCGTTGTGGCCGCGAGGCCGCAGGGGCTGTGAGGCTGGGGACGGCGAGGCTGTGGGGATACAGTGGGCCGTGTGGCCGTGAATCTACGTGGGCCATGAGTGTGCGGGACGGCGGACGCCACTGGGCAGCTGTCCGTCGTGGCTGGCTGTGAAGCGTGGTTTTGTGTTGTGCCTACAACGGTGGCTGGCTTGACTGGGTGCTCTCCATTTTTTGCCTTCGTCGCGGCCGACTATGGTACTGGCCATGGTTCTTGAGTTCCACTGGTGACAAATCCATGCACCGATCATCTTCACCATCATGATGAACACACAAAAGAACCATAAGGTTTGCAGAGGGGTCATCCCATGTTTGTTTGGCTTGTACCCTCCGCGTTAGGGAGGTAGCAAGAGGCTCAAATGGAATGATTCAATGTGAGAGGAAAATTAACATTGATCAATTTAAAACACACCGATTCCTCGTTCCTTTGTTGACGTCGATGAGGGGGGAAGGGCAGCCATCAATTGAAGGCCTCCCAAGTTGGAGGATGTCCTGAGGAAGAAGTCGATGTCATGCATCAACGTTCTTTATTGGAGATGTGTTCTTATTTGGAGAAGAATAATTCCTCCAAGATTCTCTCCCAATTTACCTTTTCCAACAAATCCCTCAATTCCACCAAAAATAAACGGTATCCAACAGGATATGTTTTTCTAATTTACTTGTTGGCACAAATTAAATTGGCATCGTAATTACATTGATGTCGGCATAATAAATTTTGGGGAAACCTAATGGTCATGTCCCTCATTAAAGAGGGGGTTCAAGAGGTTTCTCACATTATGTGGGTTATAGTTGTACCTAATATTAAATTCAAATTGGGGGTTTTTGGTTCGGTGGTCCCCACCTCCATAACCCCACATGGGAGGTTTAGTTCAGGTGTTCCCCACCTCTTAACATCCAAATAGGAGTTTCAAATGGAAATAAAATGTCACAATTTTTAGTTTATTCTATTATTTCAGGAATAAGTGAAAAACTACCTTCCACTCTCGACCTACTGCAGTCGAGGTGAAGGACTTCTTAAGCGACTATCGGTACTGTGAGTTCAACGATGCCCTCATATTTCAATTCCAAGACCTGGTTGAAAAGTTATAAAAACCCGCTCGCACATTTACTGAACGTACCTGAAAAAGAAAATTATAAATACATTCCAAGCTCTCTAGGCCTCAGAATCATGTGCCATCAATTTTTGCGAACTCGCAAAATTTCCATTTAATTAAAAAAATTACAAGTAATTTCCTAGTCTTTACAGTTGTGATTAATTTATTATACAGAATAAAAACCATATATTTAGAAAGAAATTAAAATATTCTCCTCAATTTCCATATAAAAACTCATCCACCATCCCATTACACTTCACTATAAAACCATATATCATGAATTATGTATACCCTTTCTCCTCTAGAACTCTCCCATGGCCCTCCATATTCTTAAGAAAATACACCCAATATTTTTGAAGAACCCAATCAAGGTAAGGGATCTATATATCTTATTTTCTATTCATTCACATTTACTATAGTTGTCATTTTGAAACTCAATTATTCATTTTTTAATGAATTTATAAATATTAATTTCAATTTAAATTTGTATTCTTGCAATGAAAGATCATTTATCCTCTCCAATTATAACCATTTCAAATGTTGTTATTGTATCATAGTATGGGATTCCGTACTTCTCCTATTTATCTAAGAACCTTATTTATATAATTCCTTTTGGTTTTAAATTTATCATAATGGGATTGGATTTCACACATCACACTTACTATAATAATTATTTCCAAGTGATGAGAAACCCATTTTACTGTCATTTAACCCTTCTATGAATCTTTATTTCCACCATTATACTACAAAAAAATATCCATTGCTTTTCCATGCCAAACCATTCTATAGTGAATACCCATCCACATTTTTTCTCAAAGGTTTTCAACGAAATAGAAAGAAACTCCATTTATTAGAGAATTCAAAGTATGTAATCCAAATATAACAATCATGGTTTTAAAAGTGATCAATTACATCCTTATGTTGAGTGAAAAATGGGGAACACTAATGCATTATATGATTTGAATGTGAAATGTGGGATGAAAAATATATATCCCACTAATGAGTTGGATAAAGTTTTTTCTCATGCGGAATAATATATTGGATTTGGGAGTGAACATAATCCCTGATTTGACTTTTCCCACCATGTTAGTATGTCTTTGTAGATACCCTTGGCTTATGTTTATTTCATGTCTTATGTTGTTTCAACATTCCAATATTTCCTTGATGTTATCATGTTATATCATTATTAATTTTTCATGATTTTTATTATCATCCCTTTTATATGTTTATTATAACACTCTTTAATCACCTCTAATAATTTCAACATTTTATTCTCTGAACATTTCTCTTACTATGATTTATAGACATCCCATTTCTTATGCATTTCTTCTGATTATCTCGTAAAACTTACATTTTTGGGGTAAATTAATCAATTTTTATAGTGATTTAGTTTATGTAAATATATTTCTATGGAATTTTATTTTTATATGTCCTAATTTACCCAATGATAGTAGGCCTCATAATTTTGTTTTGTTCTATTAAGTGAATCTTTATTGAATAATTTAAGATATAAGTGTATTAAATATATGGGATATTATTCCCAAACAACTATTACATTAATTGGATAATGATATATAAAATTGATTCCTTTTTTATTGAATTTGAATATATTTTTAAACAAATTTCTTAATAATTAATTAATTATATTTCAATCTATTTTTTATATTTTGATTGTGTCATTTCCCTCCATTTTTAAAGGACACCTCACCTCTCATTTCTTTATACTACATTGATCAATCTATATCAACCAAAACCTACATAATTCTCTTCTAAAATTCCAAATACATCGATTAGGGGTTTCATTAGTCTCAGAGGACTATTCCAATGGTCTTTATGAAGGTATCTGAAGGTGTCATACTAAAGAAGAGGAAATCTTCCTACCCAGCATTTTTTAATTTATTTATTTTTCTACCTTTATAAAATTTGTGGGATTAAAAAAAATTACTATACTCAATATACATAAATTTTATTATGTCTATTAAACTACATGTATCAACACTATTTTCAATCAAATGGGAAGCGAATGTGTGATCAATGCATACGTTCGGACCACCACCTCCAGTAAATGATGAAAATCATTTTTCATCAACACATTTTATGGATGGTTATTATGAATACATTAATATTTACTCATTATATTTATGAATTTATTATGACTCTAGAATTATAATATCTTATCTACATTCTTACATTCAAATCCGTCGAAAAATGATATTGTTTCTCGTGTGTATCTGTGGACTACCACCACCATGCGGTGATGTGATTCATTTTTCATTTCAGATTTTCATAGATTGTAATAAGGATGGATTTAACTAAAGTTTAATATATAATAATTATTTTACAATAGGTAATTATTATTTTCAATTATATTACTATTTTTTATTGCAAAGCGAAAATAGTGTCATGCGTACAAACACCCTACTGTTTCCAGGAATTGTCTAACAAATTTTTCTATAATTTTCCTTCCTAGATGAATCTAAATATAATAATAATGAGTTTATATGATATTTATATAATGATTATAATTTTTGTGATGATTTGAAAATTATTATAAAACAATAAATGGAAATACCAAAAAAAAATTTATATGAAAAATAAAACAATTAACACCTGAAAATGTTGATTTTAAAAAGGAATTATTATTAAATGGGAATTGAAAAATTATTAGTGTATGATATTTGATATTATAAATATATAAATTATTGATATATGTATTTAATTTAAATTTTTTATATAGGATGAAAGAGTTCCTTTGAAGAAAATCAATCTTGAAGTAATTGTTTATAATCTTAAATTCTTTTCATTGGGACATATAATAAATAATGACAATATATTACATTATAATGTTTATATAAAGCCATTTTTAGATTATATATCATGAAGATGTTTATGATCATGTTAATTAATATTTCATATAAGGTTATTCATTCATGGTAATTATGATTCAAATGTCACTAATGTGGTAAGGGATTTATGTTTCAATCTAATTTTAAGAAAGATTTTTTATACATCAATTTCCATTAAAGGAAATTAAAAGACACTTTCCAAATAAATCCCATTCATTTTCATCTCCTATAATTTTATAAAAAAAATAAAAGTTTTCATTTAATTTTTTACTTGTTAATTATTCATGATACTAAAAGAATTTTTTTTTTGGAAAATTGAGTTTATTTCTATCTTCAGTCAGAAATAACTTTTCTTCCTTGTACATGTTATCCAAATATATTTTATAAATATTTTTACTACTATTTTAAGATATTTAACTTCATTTTTATCCATTTAGTACATTTTAAAAAAATTAATTAAAAATAATATTTTTATAAGTTTATGAATGAGATACTTTGAAATGAATGAAATTTCACATTTCCATGAGTAGTCAAAGATTTTTTGATTCCGTTAATATATTCCATGGGTATTTATATAGAATAAATTTCATTAGTATTTAGTAAATTTTTTTATTTTAAATATTTTATTTAAATTTGGAATTGGTATTTTCCTCGAGAAATGTTATAGGGATATTTCTAAATACTTTTTAATATGTAATAACATCTATTGATGTTAATAAAGAATTTCATGAGATATGAACAAATGATAACATATTTATTATTTAGCTAGATGGTTGAATTTTATGATGAAGAAATATCATTGAAACCCATTTTTCATTAAATGTGTAATTCCATGATGAATATTATTATGATCATGTGATATATGTATGAATAGATTTATTATTACGTAATGGGTTATCCTAGAATTGCATATTCCTTTATTTTATAGGGTAAATATTAATTTTCTTTGATATCAATGGGTATATGGGTAGTTATCCCATAATAAAAATGCAACATACCTGATAGGTTATCCCAAGCCTGATGAGGGTACATAAATGATTATTTCAGGCTCGAAGTAGGTACTTAAGTGATTAGGCCAAGACTAACTTGTTATTAATGTCTTGGTTGGACGATTTGATATATGATTTCTATGATTTTTTATTCAATATATTATTCCACTCTTTAATGACAGGATCATATACTAATGTTGTGTTCTCATGGATTGTGTTCATTATTGATTTTTAAGATTCATGTTATATGAATGACCATGATTTATACCAATACTCAATTTTATGATCTATGATATTCTGGGAATGGTTTTAAAATATATATATATTGTTCTCATACCCTTATGATTATGTTTTTATATAGTTTTCTTTTACATAACCCTTGTTTACACTTGTTGAGCATTACCGCTCACACTTTATTGTATATTATGTTTCCCGAGCTATGACTAATTGTTTTAAGAATTATATGACTATGAAGGGTGTTTTTTATGGATATCATAGTGTTATATGATTTATATCTCTTATCAATGCGTTTTTCATGTATCTATGATTCCAAATACACTAAAACATTATAGTGTTGAAAAATATGGGTCACTATACATTCTTGAATTATATTATGATCATTGATAGTATCCGTAAATCCAAAAAAGATTCCATAGCCCATTATTTAAATTCAATATTTCCATCTATAATCATTAGTGAATTTAATTAAAACAATCCGAATTTCTCATATTTACATTATTAACCTTATAATAAACCCTATGATGGGTATATTTACAATTCATTATTCACACAATTAACATTGAATGATATGAATCATTATGAGGAACCCCCAATGAGTTAAAAATTTTTACATAGTACAATTATGATAGGCATCTGGGAAATAAAAAAAATTATTCATCAAGATTATCAACCAGAAACCAACAAGCTGGATGAAAACCAATGAGAAAGACTAGTATTTAAATTTCACCAACCAGCCAATAAATATCCCCAACATAACTAAAGAAAAACAAGAATGTACAAATCTCAAACTATTCCATCTATCTCTAAAAATTACAACATGAAGGGTTCACAAATAATTCAAAACAAGATCTCTATTATATTAAAACATAAAATTGGTGTTGAAAATTATTTTATACACATCATATTTAAGATGGGAAATTAAGTCCATCCCAAAAATCAAACAAGCGTACTATATGAGGAATAATATCAAGGATGTGCTCACAAAGACACCAAATTTTCAATTTAAGCTATAATTATTACCCCTTAACATATTTAATTAGCAAAATAATTATGAAAAATAATCAATAAAAAGAAATAGATGAATTTAGATACTATAAATGGACAAGTGTTAAATATATGAACACCTTAGGAAAAACCTCCATAGTACACTGATTTCAAGAAAGAATAATAATTAATATTACATCCCTCATTCATAAATTACAACATGTTTATCTAAATTATGTTTTTTACAAATTGAAAGAATCTTATTCAAGAAATGATATAAAAAATATCAATCAAATAAAAACGTCTTTAAAATCTTAAGTGGCATCCATCTAAAATAACATAAATCACATTTGATCGCATCACTTTTTTCATATTTCAATCCCTTTATAAATATAGTATTATTATCTTTTTTAGGTCAATTTCACAATTCAAAAAAGTCATTGGGTCTATTTAATCCTATTATTTAACATAACAATATAAGTGTTAGAAATACCATGCCTCAATTCAAATATTTAAGAAAATAGACTCTCAGAAATAGACAAATCAGGGATCAACCATCACCAAAAATTTATAAAACCATCCATAAAAACTAATACTACAATCATCTATAAATAATTACATGAATACCCACCCCAAGACTAGAGAAAACTATAAATTGATAGAACAAGTAATATGATGAAGATTATATAAATATAGAAGGTACTTTCATTCAAGAGAGTTAATTCCCAACAAATCAATAGATTTAATCCCTTATAATAAGAACCTAGATAGAACAAAGAGATTCAGGGTTCATCAAGGTTTTAATAGTGACGTTTAAAATAATACCATGGTTTAACCATGATTTTATAGATAAATACAAGCTTGACTCTACCATGGCATGATAATAATCACTATGGTCATGGTTCCTCTAGTCATATGATATTTTATATACCATATTTGTGAAATTTCACATGCTCCAAAAGTCAGTTTCTATCCAAAGGTTGTATTAAATAATTTCATACTAGAATAAATCCATTCAAAATGATATATTAGACACTTTTTTATTTACTATATTGAGACTACTATAACACTATTCTATTTGTGAATATAGTTTTTGAAATTAATGTTTTGTTCGATATGTTGATCAACATGAAAAACCAATGCAAATTGGGAAATAAATTATTTATTATTAATAAAAATTAAGAATATGAATTCTTTTAATAAATAAAGAAATTGTATGTATTTATAAATTCATATAAAATATGATTAAGCACGCCTAATGTTTAAAACGGGAATTTCAAAACAAAATCTTCTTTTCTTTGTATGTTTTATTTTCATATAAAATATAAATATATAACTATTTACTTTTCAAAAAAAGATTAATTCCACATTTTAATTTATAATATCAAAATTTTCCAAAGATAAATATTTATAAATTTTCTATAATAATTGATTTTTATGGGATGGTAAAAATTTTGATTCCCTAAAATAATTTCAATTTAAGGCCATTATCATAATATTAAAATGAATTGATTTTTTACCAAAAATTATTTATTAATGGATTATATAATTTATAAAAAACTATTTTGAAAAATCTAATTTTTAAAATAATGAACCTATATTAATTATTTTTTAATAGAAGTAAATGTTTATTATAATATAAAAATAGTTTTCATTTGTCTATAATTTGTAATTTTAATTGGAATATTTTGATATGGGAAGATTTGGATTCCAAAAATATATTATGTTTTTTATAATAAAAAAACTTATTTATGGAATGTTATTGATACTGATACATTTTTACAAAATATAGTTTTTATTCATTATAACAAACATTTTACAATAAAAAATTTATGTGTTATGTTAAGTAACATGAAAATAATTTTTTTTAATAATTAGATGTTTTATATGAAAAAATTATTTTAATATTTTATTAAAATTGTTCCACATTATTTTTTACATTCAAATTTATTTTTTGGGGAAAATAATTTTATCAAGATAAAATGTTATTAGTAAATAATATATCATTAATTATTAATGGTAATATAATTGTATGATTTCAATTTTGGTTTTATATGGTTCATGAAACCATTATAATCACAAAAAAATAGAATTACTATATAAATGGAGAATTTAATATTAAAGATTAAATTACTATTTTAATGAAATTATTTGTGTAAATTAAATATTATTTTTGAATCATCACATCAATACTTGGAAATGGAAAATTTTTCATATTTTTTAGTGACCAATTTTTTTTATAAAAATTAAATACGGTATAATTGTATGATATTTATTATGTAATCATAAAATACAAAAAACTGAAGTAATAAATAATATAAAGAGTACCAAAAATATTAATTTTCTTTCCCCATTTTAGTAACCTTATTTTGGGTTAGTTTATTAATTGTAAATAACCTTAATCAATCGTTTAATATCTATATTATGTTTTAAGGTCTCCAAATTCAATTCGTATAAACGTGAATCACAAACACATCTCCAATTGAATTATTTTAAAGAATATGTTTCATATAATTATATAAGAATGGAAAAAACTAAAAAAATTCATAAAAAATAAGAAAATAACTCAGTATGGTTTATGGTTGTTTCCACGACCCATCCCCTGGGACCTCTGTCGTGACTACCCCAAGCCCGCCTTCCATAGGCTAGGGGTTGGTGACTAGCACCGAAGGTGTATTCCCTAAAACTGGGAAGGCATTGTATTTATAACCTATAAGTACACACAACCAAGCACACAGTGATATATAAACTCACGTAAACAGAATAGTAAACATGGTGAGTGCAGTAAGTAAAAGGGGCCAGAATACAAGCCCAACTGGAAATTACAAGAAACTGAATGTAAAAATAAACTGGAATAGCTCCTGTGAACACCCACCAATGATCCTACCTGAAGGGTAGGTATAGATCTCGATCGGTCATCTCTATTGTACGCCTCATCTAAGGTCCACCTTTGAGATACCTTTAGTCCTGGTACTCTTGTCCTCAGTTAGCATTTTCTGCCATCTCCACCAAACACAATGAGGTGCGGGCAGAGACCGTGCAGGGATGAGTATAACGATACCCTGTAGGGACCCTGAGACCCTCAGAGTTTCATATAATCCACCAAGGATAAACCACAAAGCATGTAAACTAGTGACAACCCTACTTATGTATATGCCCATACACATACCAAATTTATCATGTATACCCATTTTAGTCATGAGGAAACACAGAGTCCAACTGAAAATCCCAAAGCTCAACCGTTCCACAAAGGAAGGAGTACCACGATTGTAAGTACCACTCATGTATTCCACATAGAATAATACCACCATGGTATTGCCACAAAGGAATGTACCGCTCATGTACGGAATCATCTCACACCAGGTATAACATAAGTACAGTAGTAGAGATTATTAGATGTAACTACTGAATCATCTTACACTGTAAATAGGACGACCCATGAATGCTCATAAAAAATCATCAGACCCACAGAGGATCATAGTACATCTTCGGTACGTCATCAGAACCACATAGGATCTCTAGGTGCTAACCCACAAAAGATCTCTTAGTGCTGACCCACATAGGATCCCTCGGTGCAGACCCACACAAGATCGCTCGGTGCTGACTCACACAGGATCATTCAGTATTAACCCACAAAAGATCGCAAGGTGCTGACCCACATAGGATTGCTCGGTGCTGACCCACACAGGATCGCTCAGTGCTGAACCACACAACATCTCCATGTTCTGACCCACACAGGATTGGTCGGGGTTGACCCACACAGATTGTTATTCATTCTTCACATCACATCCAACAACTGGGTTCCTGTAATAAGATTTCACATCTCTGGGAGGGTCTTCTCCTCAAGCCACTGTTCGATATTCCAAATACCATGATGTCCCATGATGAAGTAACCCAACGGACTACCATGTCATAGGGGTCTCAATGCAACAGATGGTGCATCAATAGGACACCCATTCTATAAGTTATTAGACATTTAGTCTTGAGGGCCTGGTTGGATTCGTGCTCAATCCAACTCGATCGTACCCCAAGATTATCCAAAAACTCCAATGGTGGTATACCAAATGCACTGTCTCGCTCCAGGGTTTATAGTTTCATTAACGGTTTTCAAACGGACACCTAGTGCCAAAGTTATGGTGGATATAATGAAAATATCATAGATGGATTGGGTCCAGTCCGACCTGGCCCAACCCGGTCTGGGCCAACCAGACCCGGTTAGGTTCGACCCGGCCAGCTGAGTCCGACCCGACTCACGCCAGGTGGCATGGGGACCACGGAGCTGTGTGAGGCTGCGGCACAGCAGAGGCCACGGGGGCCGTGAAAGGTTGCAGGGCAGCGAGGTCGTGGGTTCCGCAAGTCTGTGGGATGGGGGAGGTGGCGGATGGCCGCACGGTAGCGAGGCTGCGGGGGCCGCGAAGGGTTGTGGGGCCGTGGAGGCCGCTGAGGCCACCGAGGGCCATGGGGTGGTGAGTTCATGGGGGTTGAGGGACCGTGAGGCTGCGAGGGCCGCGTGGAAGCGAGGCCGCGGGGGCCGCGTAGGGCCATGGTGTCGCGGAGGCCACGGCGGCGGCCGAGTGTCGCGGGGCCGTGGAGGCCTCGAAGGGATGTGGGGAAGTGAGGCATCCGGGGCCGTGAGGCCATAAGAGGTCAGGGCCGCGGGGACTGTGGAAGGATTCGGGGAAGCGGGAGCCACGAGGCTATGGGATGGCGGAGGCCACGCGGTGGGGGTCCATAGTGGTAGGTTGTGTGGCGCAGTTGTGCTCCGTGACTTCGCCAGCGACCGGCTTGACTGGCCGCCCTCCGTTTTTTAACTTCATCACGGCCAGTCGTGGTTTTGGCCATGCATCTCGATTTCCACTGGTGCCAATCCCCGGCATCGGTCATCATCACCATCATGATGAATACACAAAATAAATATAAGGTTTGCGGAGGGGTCGACCGATGTTTGTTTGGCATGTACCCTCTGTGTTATGGTGGTAGCAAGAGGCTCAAGGGGAATGATTCAGTGGTAGAAGAAAATTAATATTAATCAATTTAAAACACACCCCAACCTTATTCGTTAGTCGATGTCGATGAGGAGGGAAGGACGGTCATTGATTGAAGACATCCCACGTTGGAGGATGTCCTGAGGAAGAAGTCGAAGTCATGCATCGACGTTTTTCATCAGAGGAGCGTTCTTTGTTGGAGAAGAAGAATTCCTCCAAGGTTATATCCTTACATCCCTTTTCAAACACTTCCCCCAATTCCACCAAATAGAAAAGGTATCCAATATGATATGTTTCCCCAATTTAATTGTTGGGACAAATTAAATTGGCATCATATTTATATCGAGGATGGCATAATAAATATTGGGTAAACCTAAAGGTCACCTCCCACATTAAAGAGGGTGTTCAAGAGGTTTCTCACATTATGAGGGTTTGGGTGGTCCCCACCATTAAATTCAAATTGGGGGTTTTAGGTTCGGGGGTCCCCAACTCTACAAACCCACATGGGAGGTTTAGTTCGGGTAGTCCCTACCTCTTAAAATCAACATTGGAGTTTCAAATGAAAAAAAAAATGTTACACAATTTTATTTTATTTTATTCATTAATGAATATGTGAAAAACTAACTTCCACACTCGACATATTGTGGTTGAGGTGAGGGTCTCCTTAAGAGACTACCGGCGCTGGGAGTTCAATGGTGCCCTTATATTTCAATTCCGAGAACCGGTTAAAAAGTTAGAAAAACCCGCTAGCACATTTACATAACGTACCGGAAAAAAAAGTTCAGAAATACATTTCAGGCACTTCGGGCCTGAGAATCACACGATGTCATTTTTTTGTGGACTCATAAAATTCCAATTTAATTAAAAAAATTACATGGAATTTCCAAGTCTTTACATTCTCCTCACCTCATGGATTTACATCCCCGTAATCCACAACTCAAAACTAGGAAAACAAATGGAGGTACTGGGCACAAATTTTATCTTCTTGTTACCATGTGCTCTTTGGGAGGTTCCCATACTGCCAAAGAATGTGCACCAGAGGTATAGACCACCCACGAAGGACCCACTCCCGTCAAAACTCAATATCAACTAGAACCTCAGTAAAAATCTCCACATCATCGACGTCCAACTCTCTATGGTCGATGACGTGGGAAGGGTCATGCACGTGTCTCCTCACATGAGATACGTAGATAACATCATGCACCAAGTGCAACTAAGGTGGAACAGCTAACCAGTAAGCCGCCCCACTAACACTACTAAGGACCTGAAAGGGTGTAATGAACCTTGGAGATAACATGTCACCTCGACCTAATCTCAACAACCTCGTCGAGGTGAGACCTGTAGAAAGACGTGGTTGCCATCCTGAAACTCCAGAGTTCTTCATCTCTAGTAATCATATGACTTATGCCTGCTCTGTGTATTCTTCATCTACTCATGGATGATCTGCACCTTCTATGTGGTAGCCTAAACCATCTCTAGTCCTATGAGTGTTGACTCCACTGGGTCAGTCCAGCACAAAGGTGATCTACAAAGTCGCCCGTACAACCCCTAAAAATGTGACATCCCAACGGTGGAGTGATAGATGATGTTGTATGAAAACTCCACCAAAGGCAAGTGATCCTCCCAGCTACGACCGAATTCAAGGATGCAAGAACACAACATTTCCTCGAGGGTCTGAATGGTCCGCTCAGTCTGGCCATCGGTCTGCGGAAGGAAAGTGATGCTCAAATGAAGCTGGATCCTGAAAGCCTCCTAAAACCCCTTCCACAATCGGGAAGTAAAATGTTCATCACGATTATAGACAATAATCGAGGGTACTCAAATTATCCGCATAATCTCCTGCACATAGAGGTGTTTGAATCTATTTACTAAACCTTGCTCTCAGATCGGTGGGAAGTGGGACAACATAGTGAGTCGGTCGATGGTCACCCAAATCGAGTCATGACCCCTGGATGTAAATTGATTTCCTGTCACTAATTCTATGGATATCACATGCCACTTCCACTCTGGGACATCTAATGGATGAACCAAACCTGCTGGTACCTGATTCTCCACCTTCACATGCTGACAAGTGAGGCACTGTGAGACAAACTCTGCTACTTCTTTATTCATTCCAGGCCACCAGTGCTATCGGCAGAGATCCTCGTACACCTTCACAACTCTTGGATGTACTCATAGAGGGGATATGTGGAACTCCATTGACACTTCCTACTGAAGTGACACTGGTACAATGATACATCCTCTAAAGAAGTTGAAATGCTCTCCACTTTCATAAAATAAATCAGGTGTGTGTCCTGTGGATATCTGAGCAAGTCGAGTCTCACAGTCAGTGTCCCCACGCTGCACCTCCCTGACTCACTGTAGAATTAGGGGAGTGACTGTAAGAGACTGAAGGAATGTTGCTCCATAATGTACCACGAAGGATATCTACAAAGCGTCCAACTACTTTGTCACCTCACCTAGCAGCTTTATACCAGATCTTTGGATGACTTCATTTGTTACAAAATTCCCCTTCCCAAGAGTATGGACTATCTCGATGTCATAGTCCAGAAGGAACTCAAGACAATGTCACTGTCTCAGGATTAGGTTCTTCTGAGAGAAGATATACCATAGACTCTTGTGATCAGAGTACACTATAAAATGCTCGTCCATCAAGTAATGTCGCCACATCTTCCTATAGAAGACAACTCCTTCTAACTCTAGGCCATGGGTAGCGTAGTTCTTCTCATGCTTTATCATATTTCGAGAACCAAATGTTATCAATTCTCGCTCCTGCATCAGGACACATCTGAGTCTATTCCCTAATGCGTCGTACTAGACGATGTACCGTACGCCCTCCTCAGGAAGCCTCAAGATGGGGGCACTAGTTAGCCTTGGCCTCAGCTCCTGAAGTCTCTGATGGAATCTCACCGACCACATGAAGGGTCACCCCTTCTTCATCAACACTGAAAGTGGTGCTACAACTCTAGATAAAACTAGCACAAATCTCCAGTAGTATCCGACCAATCCCAGGAAACTACGTAACTCCTTCAAAATATTGGGTAGATCCCAAGAAAGTACCGCCTCAAACTTTACTAGATCCAATGCAACTCTAGCCTTTGAGATAACATGCCCCAGAAAGTAAACCATTCGGATCTACGACTGGAACTTCGAGAGCTTACCATAAATCTGGTGCTCTCAGAGTATATCCTGAACTATCTAAAAATGATTGGCATGCTCCTCCTCAGTATTTGAGTAGATCATAATGTCATCAAGGAAGACTACTAAAAGGCGATAAAGGTATGGCTGAAAGATCCAGTTCATGTGTCTCATGAACACTACTAGAAAATTGGTCACACTGATTGGCATAACCATGAACTTGTAATGGCTGTACCAAAATCTGAAAGATACCTTCTACACATCCTTGTCTCGTACTCTGAGCTGGTGAAATCCTGATCTAAGGTCTATCTTCAAGAACCACCATGATCCTTTCAACTAATCAAAAAGGTTGTAAATTCTTGGAAGTGGGAACTTGTTCTTCATAGTCACCTACTTTAGTCACCGATAGTCAACACAAATCCACAAGCTCCCATCCGCCTTCTGGGAAAAAAAATTGGGGCTGCCCAAGGAGATAAACTAGGCTGAATGAAACCATTCCCCTGCAAGTCCTCTCATTGTACCTGCAGCTCACGAAGCTCCATGAGAGACATCCGATATGCTGGTCTAGATATTGGTGCCATCTTGTAGAATAAGTAAATGTTAAAGTTCGCCTCTATAAAAGGAGGTAGACCCGGAACATCATCAGATAAGACATCTGCGTACTAGTCCACCACTACAGGATAACTCGGACTCTCCATATCAACCGCTATGAGGATAAGGCTAACCAACTAATGAGTGATCAGCTGCACTCTCCTCCAGGTAAGTCCATCTTGTGCTGTAAAGTCTCCATTATCACTAGTGAAAGTAAAAATGGTCCCATCTATGTGGGCACATCCCACTTTGTGCCTAATATAGTCTATCTGATCTTGGACTATTGATAACCAGTCCATACCCATGATGACGTCATAAGGCCTCGATGCCTCTACTAGGAGATCACACACAAAGATCTCATCTCCTAGAGTAATCTCACACTACTGGCACCAGTGAGAAATCATTGAATCTACAACCATAGGGGTCTCTAGACAAAAGGATCGATCCCATGAATCCATCATAATCTCTGAGATCCGAATGAGGGAAATGGTAATAAAATAATGAATGGAACCTGTGTCTATAAGTACTGCAGTTAAGGACGAATAGAAACAGATCATACCTCGTATCGTATCCATAGCACCTTAGTTATAGGCATTAGCTGCGTTGAGATGAGCACACCCTCTGTCCACTAGCACCCTGTAGTCGGGGTGGACCACCTGGTGGTGGTGGCGGTAACATCTTGAATCATCTCCCCCTGCCAGCTGCATGGCCATCTCCTCTACCACATCTACCTACTTCCTATAGAAAACCTTGATTGAACCTATGTCATTGTATGGGAATTCCATCGACCATCTGTTGATCATCTATACGGTGGTTCGGATAGTCACGAGCCATGTGACCCTACCCACCACATGTGTAACATTTCTCACTCCTTGCATGATTGTCTCTGTCTTGGGTGCCCTGCACAACCGACCCTGAATCATGCGGTCGTCCACCTGTAGGTATGGTCCTCTTCGTCCTCGGTGACATTTGTATACTACCACCTACGGAAGACTCTACTACATGACATCCAGTGGTGGGTCTCAGAGCTTGTGACTGCTCATTAAGAAAACTCTCCACTAAGAGGGCTCTCTCTAACACCCCCTCCTGTGTTGGGATGCTAATAGAAATCATCGAAGCCCAGATGTCTCACCTGAACCCCTGCTCAAATTTCATGGCCTTGAAGAATGGGTCCCGCACCATATAAGTGGAGTAGTGTGAGAGGTCAATGAACCATGCTGAGTACTATTCTATAGTCATTTTTTCCTACTGTAGATGAAGAAGCTCCTGTATGCGCAATGTGTGATGAGTCACTCGGAGAAACACTGTTCGAAACTGGCTCTTGAAATTTTCCCAGATAAGTGATACATCATTATGAACATAGAGCATCAAGCTCCACCATCTTCTTGTTTCATCCTATATAAGGCTAGCGGTAAGGATCACCATGATATCAGATGTTTTCCCTACCAGTCAGAGGACTCTCACTATGGCCTCCAGCAAATCCTCAGCTACCTGTTGGTCTGTCTATGCCCTAAACCTAGTTAGCCTCTGGTGCTATAACTCATGAAACGCACTCAAGAGGCGTGAAACCTCTGCTGCTGGGGCTAGTGGCATCAGTGGCTCAATGGGTAATGGTACCGTTGGTGCCTTAGCTGCTACCTCTACTAGATGAGGGCTCTATACCGAGGCCTCGTTGCTCGGTGGGCTATTGGTGCGTACTACTCACAGAACACTAGTTGGATGCCTACGTGGAGGCATCCTGAAAATAAATAGGCGTCTCATGGTCAATAAGTTATACATGGTGATCTCACTCAAATTATCAAAAAGCAAAATTTTGAAAACACACATGCAATCAGTGTTATCGTGCACTAAGTTGGAAATAAGAAGTCAGGGTCGTGTTGTATGGATACGTCGGCCACCACACCAACACTAGATTACCTAAACTGATAACCACACTCACTACAAAAAACACAATTTCAATTAAAAAAATGATCACAGTCATATGTTCTATTGGAGAACTTACTCCTCTTATACCAATTTTTCACGACCGATCCCCTGGGACCCATTCCGTGACTAACCCAAGCCCGCCTTCCATAGGATAAGGCCTGGCGACTAGCACCAAAGGCGTATTCCCTAAAACTGGGAAGGAATTTCCTTTATAACTTGTAAGAACACACAACCAATCACATAGCATGATACAAACTCAAGTAAACTGAATTGTAAATAGGGTGAGTGCAGTAAGTAAAAGGGGCCAGAATACAAGTCCAATTGGAAAGTACAAGAAACTGAATGTACAAGTAAACTGAAACAGCTCCTGTAAACACCTTCCAAGGATCCTACCAAAATGTTAGGTACAGTTCTCGATCAGTCATCTCTTTGGTACCCCTCTTCTAAGATCCACCTCCGACCTACCTCCAATCTTGGTACACTCATCTTCAGTCAACATTGTTTGTCATCTGCACTAAACACAACGAGGTGCGAGCATAGCCCGTGCATGGGAGTGTATAACGATACTTAGTAGGGACCCTGAGACCCTCAAGGTCTTTCAAAATCCACCAAGGATAAACCACAAATCATGTAAACCAATGAGAACCCAACTTAGGTATATGCCCATAAATATACCTAATTTATCAAGTATACCCATTTCAATCATGAAGAAACACAAATTCCAACTCAAAAGCCCAAAGATCAACTATTCCACACAGTAAGGAGTACAATGATGGTAAGTACCACTCAGGTATACCACACAGTTGAATAAAAAAATGATATTACCACAATGGAATGTACCGCTCTGATATAGACTAAGCTCACACTAGGTATAACATACGTAATGTAGTAGAGAGGATTAGATGTAACTGCTGAATCAACTTACTCTGTTAATAGGTAGACCCACAAAGGATCCTAAACCATCATTAGACCCACAGAGGATCATAGTACAATGTCAGTACATTTTCAGACCCACATAGGATCGCTCGGTGATGACCCACACAGGATCACTCAGTGCTGACCCACTCATGATCGCTTGGTGCTGACCCACACTAAGCTTGCTAGTCTCCGGAAGGGTCTCCTCTATAAGCCACTGTTCGATCCTGCATCTTACAAAAAGTCCCAAAAAGAAGTAACCCAAAGTATCTCCACGTCATAGGGGTCTCAACGCAACAGATGGTGCGTCAATCAGACACTCAGTCTGTACGTTATTAGCCTTTTAGTCTAGAGGGATCGGTTGGATTCATGCTCGATCCAACCTAACCATACCCCAAATTTACCCAAAACTCCAATGGGGGTATACCAAAGGGGCCGTCTCACTCAAAGATTTATAGTGACATTAAAAATTTGTCAAATGGATTCCTGGTTCCAATGTTATTGCCGATAGAGTGAAAAGCTCGTAGTTGGTCCGGGTCTGGTCTGACCCGTTCTGACCGACCCGGCCCGACCCGGCCTGGGTCAACCCGAACTGGTTTGGGATGACACGACCTAAGTTGAGTGGCATGGGGGTTGCGGAGTGGTGCGAGTCTATTACCCGGTAGAGGCTGTGAGGGCCACGGAGGGCCGCAGGGCGGCGAGGCCGCATGGCCATGAGGTCGTGGGACGGTAGAGGCCCTAGGGCCACAGAGGGTCGTGAGGCAGTGAGGCTGCGGGGGCCACGAAGGGTCGTGGGGCAGTGAAGGGTTATGAGGCGGTGAGACCCTGGGGACCATGAGGCACCTATATGGAGGGGCCATAGAGGGTTGTGGGACAGCGAGGCCGCTGGGACCTCGAAAGGCTGCGGGGCCATAGAGGCAGTGAGAGTCATGGAGGGCCGCGGAGTAGTGAGGTCGTTGTGGCCGCGAGGCCGCAGGGGCTGTGAGGCTGGGGACGGCGAGGCTGTGGGGCTACAGTGGGCCGTGTGGCAATGAATCTACGGGGGCCATGAGGGTGCGGGACGGCGGACGCCACTGGGTAGCTCTCCGTCGTGGCTGGCTGTGAAGCGCGGTTTTGCGTTGTGCCTACAACGGTGGCTGGCTTGACTGGGTGCTCTCCATTTTTTGCCTTCGTCGTGGCCGACTATGGTACTGGCCATGGTTCTTGAGTTCCACTGGTGACAAATCCATGCACCGATCATCTTCACCATCATGATGAACACACAAAAGAACCATAAGGTTTGCAGAGGGGTCATCCCATGTTTGTTTGGCTTGTACCCTCCGCGTTAGGGAGGTAGCAAGAGGCTCAAATAGAATGATTCAATGTGAGAGGAAAATTAACATTGATCAATTTAAAACACACCGATTCCTCGTTCTTTTGTTGACGTCGATGAGGGGGGAAGGACAGCCATCAATTGAAGGCCTCCCAAGTTGGAGGATGTCCTGAGGAAGAAGTCGATGTCATGCATCAACGTTCTTTATTGGAGATGTGTTCTTATTTGGAGAAGAATAATTCCTCCAAGATTCTCTCCCAATTTACCTTTTCCAACACATCCCTCAATTCCACCAAAAATAAAAGGTATCCAACAGGATATGTTTCCCCAATTTACTTGTTGGCACAAATTCAATTGGCATCTTAATTACATTGATGTCGGCATAATAAATTTTGGGGAAACCTAATGGTCATGTCCCTCATTAAAGAGGGGGTTCAAGAGGTTTCTCACATTATGTGGGTTATAGTGGTCCCTAATATTAAATTCAAATTGGGTGTTTTTGGTTCGGTGGTCCCCACCTCCATAACCCCACGTGGGAGGTTTAGTTCAGGTGTTCCCCACCTCTTAACATCCAAATAGGAGTTTCAAATTGAAATAAAATGTTATAATTCTTAGTTTATTCTATTATTTCAAGAATAAGTGAAAAACTACCTTCCACTCTCGACCTACTGCAGTCGAGGTGAAGGACTTCTTAAGCGACTATCGGTACTATGAGTTCAACGATGCCCTCATATTTCAATTCCAAGCCCTGGTTGAAAAGTTATAAAAACCCGCTCGCACATTTACTGAACGTACCTGAAAAAGAAAATTATAAATACATTCCAAGCTCTCTAGGCCTCAGAATCATGTGCCATCAATTTTTGCGGACTCGCACAATTCCCATTTAATTAAAAAAATTACAAGTAATTTCCTAGTCTTTACAGTTGTGATTAATTTATTATACATAATAAAAACCATATATTTAGAAAGAAATTAAAATATTCTCCTCAATTTCCATATAAAAACTCAGCCACCATCCCATTACACTTCACTATAAACCCATATATCATGAATTATGTATACCCTTTATCCTCTATATCTATCCCATGGCCCTCCATATTCTTAAGAAAATACACCCAATATTTTTGAAGAACCCAATCAAGGTAAGGGATCTATATATCTTATTTTCTATTCATTCACATTTACTGTAGTTGTCATTTTGAAACTCAATTAATCATTTTTTAATGAATTTATAAATATTAATTTCAATTTAAATTTGTATTCTTGCAATGAAAGATCATTTATCCTCTCCAATTATAACCATTTCAAATGTTGTTACTGTATCATAGTATGGGATTCCGTACTTCTCCTATTTATCTAAGAACCTTATTTATATAATTCCTTTTGGTTTTAAATTTATCATAATGGGATTGGATTTCACACATCACACATACTATAATAATTATTTCCAAGTGATGAGAAACCCATTTTACTGTCATTTAACCCTTCTATGAATCTTAATTTCCGCCATTATACTACAAAAATTATCCATTGCTTTTCCATGCCAAACCATTCTATAGTGAATACCCATCCACATTTTTTCTCAATGGTTTTCAACGAAATAGAATGAAACTCCATTTATTAGATAATTCAAAGTATGTAATCCAAATATAACAATCATGGTATTAAAAGTGATGAATTTCATCCTTATGTTGAGTGAACAATGGGGAACACTAATGCATTATGTGATTTGAATGTGAAATGTGGGATGAAAATTATATATCCCACTAATGAGTTGGATAATGTTTTTTCTCATGCGGAATAATATATTGGATTTGGGAGTGAACATAATCCCTGATTTGACTTTTCCCACCATGTTAGTATGTCTTTGTAGATACCCCTGGATTATGTTTATTTCATGTCTTATGTTGTTTCAACATTCCAATATTTCCTTGATGTTATCATGTTATATCATTATTAATTTTTCATGATTTTTATTATCATCCCTTTTATATGTTTATTATAACACTCTTTAATCACCTCTAATAATTTCAACATTTTATTCTCTGAACATTTCTCTTACTATGATTTATAGACATCCCATTTCTTATGCATTTCTTCGGATTATCTCGTAAAACATACATTTTTGGGGTAAATTAATCGATTTTTATAGTGATTTAGTTTATGTAAATATATTTCTATGGAATTTTATTTTTATATGTGCTAATTTACCCAATGATAGAAGGCCTCATAATTTTGTTTTGTTCTATTAAGTGAATCTTTATTGAATAATTTAAGATATAAGTGTATTAAAGATATGGGATATTATTCCCAAACAACTATTACATTAATTGGATAATGATATATAAAATTGATTCATTTTTTATTGAATTTGAATATATTTGTAAACAAATTTCTTAATAATTAATTAAATATATTTCAATCTATTTTTTATATTTTGATTGTGTCATTTCCCTCCATTTTTAAAGGACACCTCACCTCTCATTTCTTTAAACTACATTGATCAATCTATATCAACCAAAACCTACATAATTCTCTTCTAAAATTCCATATACATCGATTAGGGGTTTCATTAGTCTCAGTGGACTATTCCAATGGTCTTTATGAAGGTATCTGAAGGTGTTATACTAAAGAAGATGAAATCTTCCTACCCAGCATTTTTTAAATTATTTATTTTTCTACCTTTATAAAATTTGTGGGATTAAAAAAAATTTCTATACTCAATATACATAAATTTTATTATTTCTATTAAACTACATGTATCAACACTATTTTCAATCAAATGGGAAGCGAATGTGTGATCAATGCATACGTTCGGACCACCACCTCCAGTAAATGATGAAAATCATTTTTCATCAACACATTTTATGGATGGTTATTATGAATACATTAATATTTACATATTATATTTAGGAATTTATTATGACTCTAAAATTATAATATCCTATCTACATACTTACATTCAAATCCGTCGAAAAATGATATTGTTTCTCGTGTGTATCTGTGGACCACCACCACCATGTGGTGATGTGATTCATTTTTCATTTCAGATTTTCATAGATTGTAATAAGGATGGATTTAACTAAAGTTTAATATATAATAATTATTTTACAATAGGTAATTATTATTTTCAATTATATTACTATTTTTTATTGCAAAGTGAAAATAGTGTCATGCGTACATACACCCTACTGTTTCCAGGAATTGTCTAACAAATTTTTCTATAATTTTCCTTCCTAGATGAATCTAAATATAATAATAATGAGTATATATGATATTTATATAATGATTATAATTTTGGTGATGATTTGAAAATTATTATAAAACAATAAATGGAAATACCAAACAAAAATTTATATGAAAAATAAAACAATTAACACCTGAAAATGTTGATTTTAAAAAGGAATTATTATTAAATGGGAATTGAAAAATTATTAGTGTATGATATTTGATATTATAAATATATAAATTATTGATATATGTATTTAATTTAAATTTTTTATATAGGATGAAAGAGTTCCTTTGAAGAAAATCAATCTTGAAGTAATGGTTTATAATCTTAAATTCTTTTCATTGGGACATATAATAAATAATGACAATATATTACATTATAATGTTTATATGGAGCCATTTTTACATTATATATCATGAAGATGTTTATGATCATGTAAATTAATATTTCATATAAGGTTATTCATTCATGGTAATTATGATTCAAATGTCACTAATGTGGTAAGGGATTTATGTTTCAATCTAATTTTAAGAAGGATTTTTTATACATCAATTTCCATTAAAGGAAATTAAAAGACACTTTCCAGATAAATCCCATTCATTTTCATCTGCTAAATTTTTTTAAAAAAAATAAAAGTTTTCATTTAATTTTTTACTTGTTAATTATCCATGATACTAAAAGATTTTTTTTTGGAAAATTGAGTTTATTTCTATCTTTAGTTAGAAATAACGTTTCTTCATTGTACATGTTATCCAAATATATTTTATAAATATTTTTACTACTATTTTAAGATATTTAACTTCATTTTTATCCATTTAGAACATTTTAAAAAAATTAATTAAAAAGAATATTTTTATAAGTTTATGAATGAGATACTTTGAAATGAATGAAATTTCACATTTCCATGAGTAGTCAAAGATTTTTTGATTCCTTTAATATATTCCATGGGTATTTATATAGAATAAATTTCATTAGTATTTAGTAATTTTTTTTTATTTTAAATATTTTATTTAAATTTGGAATTGGTATTTTCCTCGAGAAATATTACAGGGATATTTCTAAGTATTTTTTAATATGTAATAACAACTATTGATGTTAATCATGAATTTCATGGGATATGAACAAATGATAACATATATATTATTTATCTAGATGGTTGAATTTTATGATGATGAAATATCATTGAAACCCATTTTTCATTAAATGTGTAATGCCATGATGAATATTATTATGATCATGTGATATATGTATGAATAGATTTATTATTACGTAATGGGTTAGCCTAGAATTGCATATTCCTTTATTTTATAGGGTAAATATTAATTTTCTTTGATATCAATGGGTATATGGGTAGTTATCCCATAATAAAAATGCAACATACCTGATAGGTTATCCTAAGCCTGATGAGGGTACATAAATGATTATTTCAGGCTCGAAGTAGGTACTTAAGTGATTAGTCCAAGACTAACTTGTTATTAATGTCTTGGTTGGACGATTTGATATATGATTTCTATGATTTTTTATTCAATATATTATTCCACTCTTTAATGACAGGATCATATACTAATGTTATGTTCTCATGTATTGTGTTCATTGTTGATTTTTAAGATTCTTGTTATATGAATGACCATGATTTATACCAATACTCAATTTTATGATCTATAATATTCTGGGAATGGTTTTAAAATATAAATATCTTGTTCTCATACCCTTATGATTATGTTTTTATATAGTTCTCTTTTACATAACCCTTGTTTACACTTGTTGAGCATTACCACTCACACTTTATTGAATATTATGTTTCCCAAGCTATGACTAATTGTTTTAAGAATTATATGTCTATGAAGGGTGTTTTTATGGATATCATAGTGTTATATGATTTATATCTCTTATCAATGCGTTTTTCATGTATCTATGATTCCAAATACACTAAAACATTATAGTGTTGAAAAATATGGGTCACTATACATTCTTGAATTATATTATGATCATTGACAGTATCTGTAAATCCAAAAATGATTCCATAGCCCATTATTTAAATTCAATATTTCCATCTATAATCATTAGTGAGTTTAATTAAAACAATCCACATTTCTCATATTTACATTATTAACCTTATAATAAACCATCTGATGGGTATATTTACAATTCATTTTTCACTGCATTAACATTGAATTATATGAATCATTATGAGGAACCCCCAATGAGTTGAAAATTTTTACATAGTACAATTATGATAGGCATCTGGGAAATAACAAAAATTATTCATCAAGATAATCAACCAGAAAACAACAAGCTGGATGAAAACCAATGAGAAAGACTAGTATTTAAATTTCACCAACCAGCCAATAAATATCCCCAACATAACTACAGAAAAACAAGAATGTACAAATCTCAATCTATTCAATCAATCTCTAAAAATTACAACATGAAGGGTTCACAAATAATTCAAAACAAGATCTATATTATATTAATACATAAAATTGGTGTTGAAAATTATTTTATACACATCATATTTATGATGGGAAATTAAGTCCATCCCAAAAATCAAACAAGCGTACTATATGAGGAATAATATCAAGGATGTGCTCACAAAGACCCCAAATTTTCAATTTAAGCTATAATTATTACCCCTTAACATATTTAATTAGCAAAATAATTATGAAAAATAATCAATAAAAAGAAATAGATGAATTTAGATACTATAAATGGACAAGTGTTAAATATAGGAACACCTTAGGAAAAACCTCCATAGTACACTGATTTCAAGAAAGAATAATAATTAATATTACATCCCTCATTCATAAATTACAACATGTTTATCGATATTATGTTTTTTTACAAATTGAAAGAATCTTATTCAGGAAATGACATAAAAAATATCAATCAAATAAAAACGTCTTTAAAATCTTAAGAGGCATCCATCTAAAATAACATAAATCACATTTGATCACATCACTATTTTCATATTTCAATCCCTTTATAAATATAGTATTATTATCTTTTTTAGGTCAATTTCACAATTCAAAAAAGTCATTGGGTCTATTTAATCCTATTATTTAACATAACAATATAAGTGATAGAAATCCCATGCCTCAATTCAAATATTTAAGAAAATAGACTCTCAGAAATAGACAAATCAGGGATCAACCATCACCAAAAAATTAGAAAACCATCCATAAAAACTAATACTACAATCATCTATAAATAATTACTTGAATACCCACCCCAAGACTAGAGAAAACTAAAAAAATGATAGAACAGGTAATATGATGAAGATTATATAAATATAGAAGGTACTTTCATTCAAGATAGTTAATTCCCAACAAATCAATAGATTTAATCCCTTATAATAAGAACCTAGATAGAACAAAGAGATTCAGGGTTCATCAAGGTTTTAATAGTGACGTTTAAAATAATACCATGGTTTAACCATGATTTTATAGATAAATGCAAGCTTGACTCCACCATGGCATGATAATAATCACTATGGTCATGGTTCCTCTAGTCATATTATATTTTATATACCATATTTGTGAAATTTCACATGCTCCAAAAGTCAGTTTCTATCCAAAGGTTGTATTAAATAATTTCATACTAGAATAAATCCATTCAAAATGATATATTAGACACTTTTTGATTTACTATATTGAGACTACTATAACACTATTCTATTTGGGAATATAGTTTATGAAATTAATGTTTTGTTCGATATGTTGATCAACATGAAAAACCAATGCGAATTGGGAAATAAATTATTTATTATTAATAAAAATTAAGAATAAGAATGCTTTTAATAAATAATGAAATTGTATGTATTTATAAATTCATATAAAATATGATTAAGCACGCCTAATGTTTAAAACGGGAATTTCAAAACAAAATCTTCTTTTATTTATATGTTGTATTTTCATATAAAATATAAATATATAACTATTTTATTTTCAAAAAAAGATTAATTCCACATTTTAATTTATAATATCAAAATTTTCCAAAGATAAATATTTATAAATTTTCTATAATAATTGATTTTTATGGGATGGTAAAAATTTTGATTCCCTAAAATAATGTCAATTTAATGCCATTATCATAATATTAAAATGAATTGATTTTTTACCAAAAATTATTGATTAATGGATTATATAATTTATAAAACACTATTTTGAAAAATCTAATTTTTAAAATAATGAACCTATATTAATTATTTTTTAATAGAAGTAAATGTTTATTATAATATAAAAATAGTTTCCATTTGTCTATAATTTGTAATTTTAATTGGAATATTTTGATATGGGAAAATTTGGATTCCAAAAATATATTATGTTTTTTATAATAAACAAACTTATTTATGGAATGTTATTGATACTGATACATTTTTACGAAATATAGTTTTTATTCATTATAACAAACATTTTACAAAAATGTTTTTTATGTGTTATGTTAAGTAACATTAAAATAAATTTTTTTAATAATTAGATGTTTTATATGAAAAAATTATTTTAATATTTTATTAAAATTGTTCCACATTATTTTTTACATTCAAATTTATTTTTTGGGGAAAATAATTTTATCAAGATAAATATTAGTTTCCATAGTAAGATACTTATTTATCAAAGAATGATATTTTTCAAAATATTGTGTATATTATAATATTGAATGGATATATTTGAATTTATGACTCTATTATACTATTTAGAAATATATATAAATATATTATGACTCATTTATCTTATAATTAATGATAAATAAATGTATGAATACATTACAATTAAAAATTCATTTTTTCTATGGCAATAATTTTTATACACATTTTGTGTTTTAATTTAAATGTTTGTTCTCACATATTTAGAAACTAAATTATATTTAATAAAAAAATCAGTTTCAGAATATCTTTTTTTTAATATGGATCATAATATTTTTTTTAATTAATTAATTACCATGATTAATTTTTAATCAAGATTAATATGGTTAAAATGGGAAAATAGATAATATAAAATTATAATAATTAATGGCTATTTACATCATCTTGTGATAATTTTTGGATACTAATGTCTGAAGAAATTAAACCTACCATTTATTCATGTCATTAACATGACTCCCCACGACTACCTAACAACCATTTGATTCCATTCTAACCCCATAACTATGTCTAGATTTCTTTGAATGGGTCCCTTAATTTAAATAGTAAAATGTACTCACTCCTGCCCATTATTTCATCCATATAAACCCCAAATGAATTTATAATGAATTTATAATCACTATAACCCTATAAATAACTCACACGATGTTCTTAATGTTATTATAATACCTCATATGATTTATAAATCTACTCTATATGGTAATGTTTCCAATCCTCTTATTTTTATTCATGTACAAGTTTTTTGATAATCAATTTTGATTTCCAAAAACATTATGATTCCATGTGTTAATGTGGATACATTAATTTATATATTATTCACTAGTTATTATATGATTCACTTCGATCTCATTATATCCATTTTTAATCCATTTTATATAGCTCTCATTTTGTCAAAATCACTTATTGATTCTCTACCTCATCTTTTCAATTTGAGGACATCTTTTTTATATGACCTTTTTATTTCAATATTACTACACTTTCATAGGTTCACAATAAAACCTATACTATCTTAATGATTTCAAATTTTTTAGAAAATATTTTTTTTCCCTATCATTAATGAATTTCAATAATCCTTTTCTCTAGGAGTTATTTTGGTAGAGTCACTTATTGATTCTCTCCCTCCCCTATTCAATTCAAGCAGGTCATTTTGTATAAGAAATTTTATTTTCATGATATTATAATTTCAAATGTTGAGAATCATACTTTATTATTGAAATTACTTCTTATTAATTGGATAGTGACTTTCCCACTCATTAAAACCATTCCATAATCCTTTTGTATACCGATCTTGCTTCTAAAATCATTCGTGAATTTTATGATTTAATTTTTGGAATAAAAACACTGTAATCAATAAAGGATTTATATTTATTTGAATTATAAAAAAATATCATTTATATGAAAAACGTTCTAAAATAGGATAATAAGAACTTAAATATTGTTAAATATATTTTTAAAGCGTGATAAAGTAAGAAATAATTCAAGGAAAATTTCTCTATCTAAATCACCAATAGTTGAAGCATTCATGGATATTAGGAACCGATTTTTTTATTATGTAAATATAAGTTCTATGACATAAGATATCATAAATTAATATAGAACTTTGAAAATTATATTCAATTCATTCTATTTAATTCAGTTTTAAATGATCGATATCATCCTAAAAATGTAATGCTTATCATAGCTCAATCTGATTTATGAGATATAATGTATCTCCTTTAACATCATATTAAATTTAATATGGTATACCCAATTTATATTATGGGATATAAATTTTTATTCAAATCATCCTTATCGATTATCTCACTTCATTCTTGAAGATGTAAATATTTTAAGAATAACTCTCATCATATTTAACAACTCTTTCCAATTCATTTCTATAATTCAATTCCCTTAATTGTTAGCCTTTATAATATCATGAGAAAAATTTTAGGGGAATACCTGAATATATGTATGAATATTGAGTTACCTTATACCTTCCCCCAATAAGAAAGGTGTTGGATACTATCACTGAGTAGGAAAATCTCACTTATGGGAGGCCTTAGCCTAATCTATCTGTACAAAATCTTGCAACTCTATACACCAGTACAAAACCATAAGATAAATAGATGAAATTGTAAATTCATGAATAAAAATTAATCCCATCTTAATGTGAAAAAGGATTTCCCCCAAATTAGAGATCCTAATAAAATCCCACCAATACTGTATGAATTTTTCAACCAGCCAATAATATTGGACTGGTATTAAGTTGAAAATCGTGGACCCATCCATTGTCCTTGTAAACAAACTAAGATCCACCTACTCATGGTTATCCTAGGACTCCGTAAAAATGAATTTCATCAAAATAATACACAAAACGTTTCTGTTAAGGAAATATATTGGTGGGTATGAACATACGTAGTAGGATACAAGGAAATCACCAAATATGTAGAGTTAAAGAGGGGAGTTATCTCAAAATAAAAATAGAAAGAGGGAAAGGATAGACTAGATATACTCAATAGAAATATTAATGTATCATAGTGAGGGTTTTCCTTAATTGAATCATAAATACCCTAATAGATATTCTATGATAACAGTCATCTAACATAACACACTCATTTGGACTCCCAATACTCATGGAAGTCGTATGAGAGATCAAACACATTGGGAGATTCCATATTGAAACACTAAATGGAACACATTTGATATTGATACACATATAGAGGAAAATTCCCAAGGACTATGTGATATTGCAAACCCTATATGGGATCACCCATTAGGAATTGTATCACATGTCCATGATATCAGATAATGTATCCATGTTTCATCCTTGGGAATAAATGAGATAGAGGATCACACCAAGATCCATGAGGAGGGATATATAAATATCACTTGAAATAAATTATACAACTATCATACCCTCTTAGTTAATGACCTAGGTAGTACCCTAATTCTAATACTAAAACTCCACCAGGGGAGACATATGATATAATTGTCCCTGGATGGAGTACACGACATGTCCAACTAGGGTTCTTAGTGTGTTCCATTAATTATGGTACAACCAATGTCCTATCATCACACATAGGAACATTCACAAGATTTATTACATTTCATTATGATAAAAAACATTGAGTTGTTTGGATAACACTCAATAATATATCGCTTTCCCATGGACCTATTTTTTCCGAAGTAAATGTTATGTTCCCTAACACACATTTCGTGTGGGGTCACAAGGATTCCTAGGCATGTAATTCCCAATACCAATATGTTGGATGGATAAATATAAAACAATGTATGGGTACATTAGTATAAAATTTATTTACAATGTTGATTTTAATGTTGTATTTTAAAAACCAATGTTAAAATTACTACATTTATATTTCTCACATCGGTTATATTAATAAATGATGGTAAATTCTCATTGTATATTTTTTAACATTAATTATTTAAATAAAAAAATTAAAAATAAATTAGAGAAATTTTTTTAACAGAAGATATATAAATAAATATTGGTATAATATTTGGTAAAATATTTTTTTGTAAATTATTTATATAATTATCATAAAGAGTAAGCTTTATTGCACCGTTTAATTGGATAACTAATAATTGAAATATTCAGAAATATATTTTCAACATATTTTATTTTTTGGAAAAAATGATTAAAATAAAATATAAATATGGGAAATTAATCTTTTCACATTGTGGAAAAATAATTTATACATCTCTTATATAAATCTTCCCCTCCACACACAGAAATTTTTTCCACATCATGCTGAAATTTTAATTCCTAGTGATAAATTTATTAATAGGGATAATAATTATTCCCCATTATTCTATAGATTTATCATATTACCATTATTATTTTTTCTTCCTCTTAAACATTTATTTATCACATGATAATTCATTCGTATTTTCATAATGTAGACTAAATATACATTTTTCAGTTGAAGACCATGACATTAGTGAGGGAAATGGTAAAGAAATATGTTTCAACATTTTCATTTATTACGTAACATTATATGGGGGTAAAATACCTATAATAATTTCATTAATTATCGTTTCATGTTTGATGATATTGTAATAAATATATAATTATTATTTTCATTATATCATTAAATCATCATTATTTTTCTTAAATTTGAAACCCTAAACTACTTATATTATCATGATAAACTATAGTTTATGTAAATAATTATCTAGAAAACTATAATTATTGTTATATTATCACAATTTATTTTCTGAAACGTATTTTTCATGTTGTTTTTTATGATACCAACATGAAAATTCATTTAAAAAATACATTTTTAATGTCTGTACTAAAAACTGATGTTAATTTTGTTTCATGATGTCACTTCTAATGAAATCGTCTAACAAACCAATGTTAATAAAATTTTAAAAAAATTAACTTATTGTAAAATTATTCCCCCACATATATTTTGATATATAACTCTATTCTTAAACAATATATGGCACTAATAGGGGTCCACATGACATGTATTCTTCTAAAATGAATTCCATGTGTATTAGTAATTTTAATAATTTCTAGGTCTTCATGTTTCCTAACTTTCACCACAATCACATTAAAAATACACTATCATATTTGGTTAGAACTCAAATAATATTATTGAAAATAATGAATTTCAGACCAACAATCATATTATAGGTAATCTTTAATGAAAAATGAATATCATCACACATCTAATGTTACTTGATCGATCCGACTCAAGGAAGAACTTATCCCAATTTTCCCATCATATTCCTATAATCAATAAAATTCCACATTAATATCTCCAACTCCATAAAAAAATCCCACTATAATTTCCCATTTATCTAAAGAATTATTTCGCAGTGATCAGGTTCCTAGTTATTGTCTAATCATCATCCATTCAAAATATCGGGGAAGAATGTCAATAAACAAAGGGAGAAAGGAAAAAATAATATTGTAAGTATCCAACAAATTTCATTCTAATATAATACACATTGATATAATATAATGGAAATTGGGGATAATGAAATAAAAAAATTATTAAAAAAGAATAATTCTTAAATTCTTAATTCAATAAAGAGAAATAATTCATAGATAAATCAATAAGAAAAATCTGTAAATTTATTTTAGATGAATTGATTAATTTCCATCTCATTGAAAAATAGTATAAAAATCAACCCAAAATACCCTACCATAAATTTTTTCAACAATTAGTTGATAAGTTAAGTAAAATTGTGGAAGATAATTATTTATTTTCATCATCATATCAATGAATTCCTACAATAGTTCATAGATGATCCTCAATCATGTGATCATATGCACAATGATTCTCTAAGGGAGGTCCCTCTTTAATATAGATCCTCATGTATTTTCAAACTAAATCAATTTAATTACCCACACTGAGATATGTAAAGAGTATTTGATAGAGTTAAACAAAAAATTGACCTTAAATTCATTAATTAATTTAATCATCCGATGAATGCACTCTATAAAAGATTTTGATATCGATATTACTTATATAACACAAATTTTGAAAACTATTCTATATAAACTTATTTTCTCAACATTCCTATTAAATGCATTGTTCTAGATTTATTCCTTCATTTCCAAACAAATATTTGAATGTTTATTTTATTTTATATTTGATATATTTATGTATCGAAGATACATATGGCCTGAAATTAAATTTATAATCCATGACTAACTAAGAAAATATTATATAAATTATATTTTATTACTACATAAAAAAAAATTAATTAATTCTTCTCACCTTCCCGAATATTCATTATAAAAAGGAAATTTCAACTAAAAAAGATGTGAGTATATGGATAACATCTTTTTTTCCACTCTGAAGTTATCTCAATAGATTGCAATCATGAAAATGAACATATGTTAAGGTATTAAACTATCCATATTTATATTTACATTCTTATTCATGATGTACACCCGGTACTCTGATAATTTACCAGTATTTTCAATTTATATCTTTCCACACATGATAATATGTGAAACGTCCTTTATATATATCCCAAGCCTAGGGAAAGTCCTAAACCCAATATAACTAGGCTTGTATTGAAATGTTGGCTCACACCTATGAAACTGTAGATATTATTTAGAAAAAAAAATGAGTCTTAGAGAAATATATATCATGTAACTGAGATTTCCATAGTCCTTACTGAGAGGAGACCTTCAGGAACACATGGTCTCCCATGAATAACTCCAAAGGCCTCCATTATCGTCCAATATAAAAGTTAGGACATCTTTGGTATGTCCTCATCCACTTTTGGATTGTTTGTACCTTTTTATTTTTACTCATACAAAATCTCACTAAACGAAATTAATATTTCAACGGTGGGGTATTAGGGTAGTTTAGAAAACCACTAGATCAAAAATCTCAAGAATTTTAGGGTAGTGTTTTCTAAAACACTAATAAATATTATCCATTTAATAAACACAAGTTCTCCCCAGACCCCCCCCCCCCCTTCTCCCCTGATCTTTCCTTCTACCATGAGCACCCTGTGAGAGCCCCCACCCACATACCCTCACCACCATGCTTCCCCCCTTATAGTTGCGGTAGTCCATTCCCCATCATCAACGTTCACCATAACAGGTGCTCCCTTTTCCACATTTCCCCCAAATGCAAGTGTCCATCTATGATTCATCCTCTTTAAATGACCTCTCTTGTTCATTTCCCCATTCCTTTACTTGAGACGTGTTTTTCAATGGTCTTTTTGTGATTTTATCTTTGTTTCCCCATCCAGATATGTCCTTTGAAATGTTTAAGAGTTTCTTATAATTGTTTTTCTCTGGTTGGGAATTTCATTAGAGATTCTATAGGAGAGTCATGGAATCATAAACTATCATGTGGATTCTATTCATCCATGATAGATGAAAAACTAGTAATGTTTTTTGGGGTTGTCTTATCATTACTATATGGAATGATGTATATTTTATTTTCCAATGGTTTTTCCTTATTTTGTATTTAATTTACCTATGGTTTTTGTGTGGTTTTAGTGGTGGATTTATCTTAAATATTTATCCATGCAATATTTTGGAAGTTTGGTGATCCATTTTGACTAAATTAAATAAATAAGGGTATTGTTGAACCATGGATTATTTTATCATATATTTGTTCTTAAAAAGGATAAACGATATGAAGGTTCTTTGAATTTTGTCAATATATTGACGAACCATTTCTGGAATGATATTGTAGGTTCCCAGGAATGTGGAGATGAATCATTGAGATCCCTCAAAAGGTATGTTGATGTGTAATGAGTTTTTAATATTTTTGGTTTTTTTGCCTAATATTATGTATTAGAAGTTATTCAAGTTATTGTTCCAACTTTTTGTGTTAAAATAGACATTGAAATAAGTGTTTCTAATGGATTTTAAAATATTTATTCATATGTTGGAAAAATAATTTTTGATGTTTTAATATGTTTACAAGGAAAATAATTGCATGATTACTGTCCATTGGGAACAATAAATTATTGAAAGGAGATTAATTTGAATTTGAAAATTTGGGAAATTAATAAGGAACAAATAAATTTGATGATTTATGTGATGAAATTCATTATCTATTTTCATAATTATTATACCATGAAAAATCATTCTATGTAAAATTCATTTAATAATAAAATTAATGATTTAAAATTTAATTTCTGATAAGATTTACTAGAAAATTTATATTGAGATGATAATAGTGAGGCATCCAACCAATAGTATTTTATTTTAGATGTCTAAGTAGTTCAATTATTCCATTATACACTACATTCTTGAGATAACACATGAATGTAGAGTTTGAGGATGAATTTATGATTAATATATACTAAGGTAGTATATTAGAATATTAAAAAGTTTCTCCAACATCAAATTTGAATATTTATATGACATCATCACCGTATAGATGGTATTGGATAATGCACCCTTAAGGGATGTAACCTTTTGGACATCATATAAAATACTTCTAGGTCTTTCGATAAAATTTTATAATACCCTATAAAGATGGTTATGCATGGGCAATGTTCTATATTTTATCAAAATGATAGTGATAGTTTTCCATTAATGTTTAATGGTTATTTTTATTATTTAATTGATTTGTTTTCTTGTTGTAAATATTATCTTTATTTTGAAAATAAATATAAATGGATTATTTATTTTAATTAATCTATTTTAAAAATATAAATGTATTATTTTATTTTTTTATAGGCTAATATATTTGGTTTATGATATAATAGAAAAATGGTTTCTTGACACTAGTTGACATGCTTTAAAGATCAGAGTGATTCCATGAAAATTGATTTTATAGAAATAACTAAGTATCAAAATTATATTTAAATGATTAGTTTGATAAATTATATTAAAAGAAAAATTATAATGTTGGTTTATTAATGATTTTATAATCATTCTCTTACTTATAACTTACATATATCATCCACGATTGATTTCTATTTTTTTACATTGACTTTTTTATTACTTATATGAATCATATTATAAATACTTTGGTGTTTTTTATCACATCCATTTATCTATTTTCGTACATAGAAATACATATTAATTGTAATTTTATTTAATAATGTGTTGTAAAATTGTGACATATATGGATAAAATAAGGATTAAATTACCAAGGAACACACATTAGTATGCGAAGGGTTTGAAGGAGTTCATAGTTTTTTCACTTTTCGATCAATCCGTTGATCTGTAAATAAGGTAACTATGAAAAAAATATAAATTTATAATATGGATTAAGAGACATGAAGTTTGGAAAGTATATAAATTTAAATCATTTCCTACTCAATATTTATTTTGGATTTTCCATGGTGAATGAACTGTTATAGAAAGTGTGAGCATTAATTTCAATAAATAGAATGAGTTACCAATATCATCAACAATGGAAAATGAAATATAGAAACATATAAATGATATTTTCAGTATTTCTATACAAAAATATCAACAGCAAAATTGATCACAATAGTCAGTTGATGGTGCAAAAAATAGTTACTAAACAAGTGGTGTTTTTGTGACAATAAGGAAACCAGATGAAGATTGTAACATATCATTGGATCATACTATTGAATCTGTCGAAAAAAATATAGGATACAACTTAAATAATAAGAGAAATATTTTTCATGATTTAGTTGAAAATGGAAATCAAGATCTGTATGTTGGATGTTTTAAATATTCAAAACATTATTTTTTTTACAGAAGTTGTATCATATCAAATTC
Source organism: Viscum album (assembly GCA_963277665.1). NCBI lineage: Eukaryota > Viridiplantae > Streptophyta > Magnoliopsida > Santalales > Viscaceae > Viscum > Viscum album. The sequence goes on from OY728121.1 coordinate 633,553,511, forward strand.
CAATATGGAATTACAAATAAGGTGATTTACATGATATTATAAATTTTTCATTATCCATTTCTAGAATCTATGATCAGTGAGTCTTTCATAATATTAAGAAGAAATATTTAACATTCTAGGTTGGGATTATACAAAAATACTTTCTTGTTCCAATGATTGTATGCTTTATTAGGGAGTGGATTAAAGAATGCATGATTAAAAAAAGGTCCTTCATCAAGATGGAATTAAATGGGTGATGTTAGATGTTTGAATTCAGATAATTATATTATGAAGAAGAAAATGAACAAACTTGTAAGGGTTTTTCATTACATTTCTTTTAATCCTTGATTGCAATGTATATTCATGTTATTGAAAATCAGTGACCACATGTTCTGTAATTCTATTGATAATAATAATGATGAGATAATATGACATCCAAGAGATTCAAAATCATGGAATACAGTTAATTCATTTCATCCAAAATTATCATATAATCATTGGAATGTTTGACTGGGATTCCATGATGATGGATTCAACCAAATTTGGCCTTTGAGGATTAGTTTTAACATTGGGCCGGTTGTTTCCCCCCTTTAAATCTGCCTTCATGGACGTCTTTGTAACAAATTTATTTTATCCTTTTGAAGATTATACTAAGAAAATAAATCATTGAAATGATATTTATTTTTACTTTTGACCTATAATTGAGGAATTACTGGAGTTATATAACAACGATTATGAGACATATGATTCATATTCAAAAGTAATTTTAAAATTCCACAAATATCTAATGTGGATGCTTAGTAACATCCCTCGACTTAGAAACATAACTCATTAGAACACATACATTGGTTTCTATTGGCCTATTTTTTATAATTTATTTTGATCACACATGACAACATTTTAGTTAAAAATGGCACTTCTTGTGTCATTGATGATTTCTTAAGGAATATCATATATTTCAGATGAAAAAATCAAAATTCAATGGTTTTATTAATCACAAACCACCCCCAAAGTTGATTAAAAGTTCAAAAATATTAAAACAACATAGAAATGATTAAACACAACAATTTAAGGAGCATTATTTTAATGATAATGGGAAATGTGTTTGAAGTGAATCATCAAGTGAAATTAAAACACAACAATGATAAAAATAAGAATATTTTTGTGACATCTATATTGGGTAGTTAATTTTATACAACATAATAATTATGTTATGAATATTGAGAATAATTTGTCTAATAATTTGATATTTATATTCCACAATTAGCATGGAAAATATAAGGATCTTATTGTGTCCTAGAAAAGCATACAAAAAATGAACATAAAGGTGATATTTTTCCAGATGAGATTGGAATATATTCTCCTACATTTTTTCAGATTCCAACTATGGAGAAAGATAACATTCTTTAAATTTTAAAATATATAAAAGTATCTAAAGGGTATTAAATTAGCAAATCAATGTGTTATAACTTAAATAATAGTAGGTTTCATGGATTTAAAATTTATGATCCACATATTTTTTTTACTATAGTTACTAAAATTGACAATACATACATTATTTCCACAAAAGGTTACTACTTTTTTCTTCCAATTTTTTACATTCCACAAAAAACTATCAAAGAAAATAATACAACCATATGAGATTTAAATTCTTTAGGAGTGATTTTAATTAACACTATATGCAATGGATATGATATTTATTCTATCATTTTTTACTATCATGGTGCATTTAACTATTCATTTAGAGGAGGAAACATAATTAGGAAGATCATATATTATCAATGCATGTATACAATTGAGTGGTAAATTATTTTTTTTCCAAATAAGGTAAAAAATTATTATAACATCATTAAATAAATATTTATGTTTTATTTATTTTATTTCATGGATATCATGGTCCTTTGAATTCATTCATGAAAATAATCATCAACCAGAATAGTCTATTTCTAAATTCTATTTGGAAGAGGAGTGTCTTACCTTTTTTCTAGACACTTGGATAATATTGTGGAATGAATAAATTGAGTTTGAAATTATGATGTCACATAAAATCAATCTCAAACAGATGGGAAATTAAAAATATTTCATGCTATTTTATAATCCGTTGGGGGGAATGAAAATTTACAATAATAGAAACATAATTATTATAACAACTAAGATATGTGATTCTGAATGGTGAAAAGATAGATACATTTTTTGAATAGATATTGATATAAATGAAGTGAATAATGAGACTATGTAATGATTTCAATGATACTTTATTGATACCTTAACATATATATCATAAGGTAGCTGAAGGGGAACCTAGAGTGTAATATGTGGTTTTTGTATATTGTTATCTTCATGAGAAGATCATGGTTTTAAAATATATACTATTTTGATAATATTATATTTCATATATAAATTTAAATAAAACGAAGTTAAAATTTCATATATTAATAATAAAATACATGTTATTTATTTTTTGTAGTTTCATGTAAAAATCCTTGAAGTCGAGAAAAAAATTATATCTCACACTACTGGTTCAAAAAGATTTTCTAGAAATAGATCAACTCTGGTAATATATTCATTAGTGTAAATATTTATAAGATAAAATTATTTATTTCATATATTAATTTTTTATTTATATTTTTTTAATGTTGTCAATGAATTTTTGCACCATGTCTTTTGAACAGAACTATTTTCGGTGTTCATAAAAAATCTAATGGTCGTTATGTTAATGACAATGCCAATGAATTTGGGGTATTGACTCCAATTTTACTTTAAATATTTTTATTCAGTTGTCACTATGTAAACATTCTTACTTCAAATATGATTTATATCTGATTTATAAGTAAAAAATAACTATTGGATTCCAACTCATGAAGTCCATCTCAATCCCCCAGGACGATCAAATTGGTCATGCCCTTTAGAAAGAGAATCATGGTCGAGTGCATGGTATGGGTTTTGGACCACTACCATCTAAGGTCATTAGCATGACACCAGGTATTGAAATAATATCTAATTTTTGTTTTAGTAACTATGTACCTAGATATTTTCATAAGAACATGGTTGTAACAAAAACCACAATTCAAGAATAACGGGATCATATATAGATGCATCAGGATCGTATAAATATGTTTGATGAAATGTTTCTTTATCTTAAAAAATAATTATAGTAATTATATTATAATATGTAAAGATGTCTCTGTGGTGATATTTAATCAATGGATGACAGTGGGAAGGTAAACTACACAAATTCAAAATCTTTTACTGCACAAACTATTATTGGTTTTATGTTCAAATTTAAACATACGACACAATTTTATTTTTAATATAATTGTTATACGGGTTCCAATAGTAGAATGTGGAGATGAAGTTGAAGAGAGTGTCTGTCAATGCTCATCTGATAGTGATTTCGGTTCACTTTGTATTCAGAGATGATGTGTAACTACAATTATGAATGACCAACGCTACTATGGTAATTACACTTGATTATGGTGGAATTCACTCACTATGATTAGGCTTCATCTTTTTTTGTTTTATAGAGTTTGTAATGTTAATTTATAATGGATTTTAATTACTTATTTATATATAGAAATTATTTATTTTTTTCCTTGTCCATGTAATTTAGTTTTTTTAATAATATATTCTTTATACGGATCCTTAGATTAATAATTCTTACCTAAATGTTTTGTAGGTTATGTCGACTCACTGAGTTACTATTTGGTTATTCATTTATGATTCCAAAATCCAGATGTCCTAAATTAATAATGAATTATATTAATTTTTTAATAATATAAATGAATGGTTTTTATTGATATTTTTTTACAATAGTTAAATTTTTTGTGTTTGGATTTTTTTTCACTGTAAATAAACACAACCCCTATTCATTGATTTGTAAAATCTCATTAAATGGATTTATTCATTGTGAAATATTTAAATGTTTGGATCTTGTTTTGTGAATTTCCATTAGTATGACATTGTTTAATACCATGGTTGTGTTGTGTACAGTTTATTGGAAATTTTTAACGAGTTCACTATAGTATTCCATGATGTGTTCCTAAGATTAATTATGAAATGAATATCCACCTAAATGTTTTTAATTTCATACATGTTGTAATGTATTCATGGAATAGATTATAAATTTTTATGTTCTAGAAAACCATTTTGGTTACCTTTATTCTAAAATTATCTCATATTTGGGGTTGGTGAAAGTTCATATGACTTTAAATATATTTATTGAAATTTGTTTTGTTGTTCAAGGGTAGTAGATTATACAAATTGTGTTTTTTAAGTGATATATTAATGTACATTAAACTATTACATTATATTCCAAATATTATTTTAGAGGCTTCTTATACCACTTCAATTTTTTTGAAAATTTTTTGGGGAGGTTTCCCATTCCAAATAATGGAATGGATATAGTGGTAGTTTAGACCACCGATCTATCATCTGAATTTTTTGACAAGGGAAACTGCCGCAAAAAAGTGTTCAGTGATACTTTCTAGAAACCACCTCTAAATTAATGGAACCAACATTAGTTTGATGAAAATGATACCATCAGTACAGGTTTCTAGAATCCACTATTGAACCATAGGGTAGCATATTAAAATCCCAACAAATAAAAAATTTATCAATATCTGGTGAGTCTTTTGTAATGTCTAGGCCCATAATTGTGGCCTCCCTTGTGTATTCCCCACATGATGGAGATGTATAATGTGTCTTGTAAAAGCCTCATATTGATCTTTCTAAATAGTTGTGTGGTAAAAAAATTTGAAAAATCCCACAGGGGTAGATAATACTCCCATGTATGACCAAAATTCAACAGTTCCAAATGAAAAATTTCCTCTAGAATATGAATTTTCATCTGTTGCAGGCCATCTTTCCTGGTGCGGAAAGTTGTGCTCTACCACAACTATGTCAAAAAAGAATCCAGCAGCCCAATTCATAATCATGACATTAAAATAATACCATGGTCTAAAACAATCATCTACGGAACTCCATAATGTATTATTATCACCATCATATATAGGCACCCCAAGATCTCGATTAAATACTACTCTCAAATGGGTATGAAGTGGACCAACATGGAGAGTTAGTATACATCTTCATAGATTTTTTATTGACAACATTATTATGGCATATGAACTAAAATCCCTTGGAGATACGATCCCAATTCAAATATAGAACAATAATAGGATGGTTTAAACCAATTTTTACATTATTCATAGATATCACCTCCTAAAAAATGAGGAATATACAGAATATCTTATGAAAAACCTCTTTACCAATGACCACCAAAACTAAAAATTAACTTAAATGTACATCATCACCTCTCCTAGAAGTCCTTATATGGGGAATTTATATAAATCTTCAATACCTCCTCTCACAATTTGAATAGAATCATCATCCATTATAGGAAAATAGATGATTTTATCCCCACCTTCTGAAAATCCATCTGAAGAATTTTTTTTGGAAATATTATCATGCATAAAATCAAAATTGTGATTCCCAATATGATCTTACCTAACATGATTCAGAATTTTAGGGGTAAAACCCATCGATAGTGGGTATGTGGTATAATCCTTGTCTATTGTGGGCAACTGAAATGAGGAAAAATACTTCAATTCCATATGTAATAATATTAAATGATATTTCCATAATAGAGAAAATTTTACCAAATTTCCAAACTCAATAGTATAAAATATAACAAAAACAAATTCATATAAGAACTATAGTTTTTACCTCTATTTATTTTTCATATTTTTAAATGAGAGGATAGCTAACAACTCTAATGGTCAGAATAAAAGATGAATTCATCTCCCAAAAAGAGTGTCCCGATGTCCTCGTGGAGAAAACTTCTACTTCAAGATATAATTTAGGAGACAATTAATGATACATATGTCGTATGAACTAATATAAAAATTAATAAATCACTAACTAGCTATTAATTACAACAAATCCAATGATATTTTCAAATTGATCACAGATCAACACATACCCAACACCCACCTCTACATGGTTCCATATAGCGGTTCTCGATAACTTCTATCTTAACCTGTAAAAAATCTAATACAACTTCTCCATCCCCAAAAAATGATTACCCTATCGGAAAAATTTATTCATAGGTTCAAAGAACATATATTAATTAGGATGAAATCTTTGATAATAATCCTCTAACAGAAGGAATCTCATAATCTCATTGATGACCTTCGAGGGATCCAAATATTTAATCTCCAAAAACATTTCTTGGATTAATTTTCCACACCCCATTATGTGACATGTCCTAGTTGGAGGAAATATATAATTTATAACTATCTATATGTGTGTTTCCCAAATATTGATTCTCCCAGAGTATGATCATGTCTATTCTAAAATATATCACATGATCCCTCTTTGACCCTATGTTTAGTTGGATTTTGTCAATCAAGACAACCATGATCTATTATATAGATGGAATACTGATAAACATTATCAAAATCATGAAAATTTATTTGGAATTCACAATGCCTAAGGAATACAATATGTTAATATTATGACCGTATTGGAACTGGAACAGTATCATTATTATATCCTCCTTTTGAATTCATATCCGAGGAAAGCCCAATCTTATTTCAAAAATTTAGGAACCAATTATCCCACTAAACAAGTTGAAAAATTATTTTATTCTCAGATGTGGATACTTATTCTTGATAATTACTTAATTCATGAGAATGTAATCCACATAAAAATTCTTTCCAATTTAATCCTTTTGGAAAACAGCACATGGGATACCTAAGGGGAACACTCTTCCAAAAAAAATTCTATCCTCTGAAATCATCCAACAAGAACATAAACTCTTGAGGCACTATGGCCCCATTCTATATGTTGTTGTAGATATTAGGGTAGTTCATTAGAGATGGTTTAATAGAATAAAATAACTCAATGGGGTGGCATGGCCAAAAAAATCCTTAGGGATGATGCCATCAAACTCATTCACCACTCTAGCAAGCTCACCATGTGGTTAATAAACAGAATTTAACATACATATATATACAAATTAAACAACAAACAATACATAACAAATTGATATAAACTCAATAATAATTAAACAATAATCAATAATAAAAAATTAATAATCAATAACCAGTAACCAATAATTAATAATTATTGATTTATTAATTATTTGTTGATTTATTTATATATTTATTTATTATTTACTATTTATTATAACAAATAACAAATAACAAATAAATTATAATAATATAATAAAATAACAAAATTAAACTAATAATATAATAAAATAATATTATAATAAATAGTAAATAGTAAATAATAAATAATAAATATTAAATACAAAAATATAAACAGCAAATGATAAACAGTAAATAATAATAAATAATAATAAATAATAATAAATAAAAATAAATATTAATAAATATTAATAAATAATAATAAACAAATAAAAATGAATAAATATTAAAAATTGAATAATAAATAATAAATAATAAATAAAAAATATTAGAGAATAAATAATAATAAATAATAAATATTAAACAATAAAAAACAACAAATAAATAATAATAAACAAAGAATAAATAAATAATAAATAATAAATAATAATAAATAATAAATAATAAATAATAATAAATGACAAATAATAATAAATAATAAACAATAAACAATAAATAATAAATAATAACAAATAACAAATAATAATAAACAAATAACAAAAAATAATTAAATAACAAATAAATAATAAATAAATAATAAATACTAAATAAAAAAGTATTAAATAATAAATAATAAATAATAAATATTAAACATTAAATATTAAATATTAAATATTAAATATTAAATATTAAATAATAAATAATAAATAATAAACAATAATTAATAATAGATAATAATAAATATACAACAAATAACAATAAATAATAATAATAATATTAAATAATAAATAATAAATAATAAATAATAAATAATAAATAATACTAAATAAATAATAAATAAATAAAAATACATAATATATAGTATATAATATATAATATATAATATATAATATATAATATATAATATATAACATATAACATATAATATATAATATATAACATATAATATATAATATATAATATATAACATATAATATATAATATATAGTTATAATAAATAGAATATCGTTATTAATAATAATAAATAATAATTAATTAATAATTAATAATTAATAATTAATAGTAAATAATAAATAATAAATAGTAAACAATAAACAATAAAGAATAAGTAATAGTAAATAAATAATAATATATTATATATAATATATAATATATAAAATATAATATATAATAAATAAAATTTTAATAATAATAATAATAAATAATAAATAATAAATAATATATAATATATAATATATAACCTGTAAAAAATATTATGATTAATAATAATAAATAATAAATAATAAATAAATATAAATATAAATAATAAATAAAAAGTAACAAAAATAGATAATAATTAAATTAAAGTATATTATAAATAATAAATAATAAATAATAAATAATAAATAATAAATAATAAATAAATTAATTTATATTATAAATAATAAATAATAAATAATAAATAATAAATGAAACACATGAAAAATTATGAAAAGACGTGATAAGGGATGAAAAATTATGAAAACGCATGAAAACAGATGGAGAAGCATGAAGAAAGAAGCATTATAAAGACTGAGAACGCATGAAAACTCTTGAAAACTCTGGAAAACCCCTTAAGAATGCAACATATTCATCATAATAACCCACAAAAACCCATTGATTTAGATAACAAGTCATGGAAACCCAAATAAATAGTAATAAATGGAGCAATTGTTAAAATCCGTCGAAACGATCATAAAGTGACAAAAACATTGGACTCACATTAACAGAGATAACTTATGGTCCGAGTGTTCATTCCAGATCCTCAACCGGTCAAATCAAAGATCCAAAAATGATCTTTGAGCTGATAGGTGAAAGAGACCGAATGGACCAGCGGATCGGACGTTACGACCATTTAAAAAAACTGCCGGGGAACAAGTGCTAGAAACGAGGCATCAAAAAACAAAAAAAAAACACGATACCCACTAAAAAAACCATATCTTATGATCCAAGAGTCCATTTGGGCGTCGTGACTAGTCAAACTAAAGCTCATGGAACGAGCTACGATCTGGCAGGTGGAGGCGTCCGAACTAACACGTGGATCAAAAGTTAGGTTCGTTTGAAGACAAGTTCGACGGGACACAGGTGATGGAAATGGGGTTTCAGAGGCCTTCAGAGGGGGTTTTGGAGTCAGAAAACACAAAAACAAATATAGCTTTTGTCAAGCTAGTGTGCATCTCTCTTCGCTGGCTTCGACCTGATAGTGGTAGAGCCCAAATAGACCCCCGGAGCAAATGTTATGGCCGTTTGAAGTTAGAGAACTTTTTTCAACTTTATTATAACTCTCATTTCTTCCGCAACTTCAACCATCTCATGGTTTGGATTACACGTGCCTCTAGATCTCTTCATGAGCTTCGATTTGACTAGTCTTAGCGCACTAACAGACGCCCGGATCAAAAGTTAGGGTCATTTTAGTGATTTCGGGGTTTCTCGTGTGTTTTTTTTCATTTCGCGGCAGTTTTACCCAAACCATCGCTAATACTCGAAAAAATTTAAAAAAATTTACACATTTCATGGCAGTTTTTTCGTGAAGGTTTTAAAAACTGCCATGAAACACCTGTTTTCCTATAGTGACTACAGGATATTGAATATAAACAGATTCTACTACATCAAGGGTCATTTTATCCAACAATGGAGAAATTTAATATACACTCCTATGTAAAATCCTATCCAACTATACCAAGGATTCATTATATCTAATGAAGGAAAATATTTCCCCATCAATGTGGAAACATCCCATCTATAGCCTAATATATTTAATATATGCATGTAAAATAGAGATCCAGTATATACCATCAATGGTGTCATGAGGCCTCGTTGTGGACATAAAGAGATCCAATAAATTTCTCTCTATTCTAATAGATATGTCCTGCTACCAAAAGAAGTGTGTGATTAATGAATCTACATTGGTAACAGTCAATAAAAGTATTGGAAAATTTTAAATCCCACAATAATCATCAATTATTGAACAAGGGACAATAAAAGTAAAAAAGATACTGATTCCCTTGTCAACTAGAAATCTTGTTAAATCTGGGGAGTCACAACTTGTACCTTTGACCTCATGTGGATCCTTCATGGAATAAAACTACACTAATAGCATGTTTAGATAGAATTTCCCTCATGTTTCCTACAACCAATGTAAAATATGACACCTTAACCGATCCAAAAATCCATACACGTACAAATAAATTGAACTCATCCACCGAACCAGGTAACTATCTTCATTTGTTGACCATGACCCACTAAGATTATTCTAAAATATGTTATAATAGAATTTTTCATATAGGGGGATGCGTCCCTATTCATTATATTATTGAAACCATAACATATGTCACCAACACTGGTCTCCACCAATGCCCCAACCTAGCCTAAAGTGTTCTAGATATTAGAACCATAATCTAACAAGGTGAGTCCCCGTAATGTGAAATACCCAATCCATCACATATTTCAATATCTTTACTCAACATAGGGTCATCAATAAGTAAATCCATCTATAGAGTTTCTAAAATCTATCCAATATGGGTTTTCCTCTTCATGCATTTGGGTCATAGGGCTCTATCATCACCCTGTTGATCCTTATAAAATGTCTTCCACCAAGACCACCATCAATAGGGATCCTAAAATGGTGTAATTCTTTAGGCATAGACATGATCAACTCCTCAATGCACTAGGGGTGGAGATTATTTGGTAACCAATTCTGTCTTTTTCTAAGATACTCTCTATGGTAATTCATCATGTATATATAATAGGTCAAAAATACAATAACCATATTATACTAAAACTAATAGAGAGAATAATACTAAACCATTTGGGGTTGGTCTATATGATTATCAATTGTTAGAGGAACTGGACATTATCTTCACAAAGTGTTCATATCAAGATATTGTCCTAGGATTGTGGCATCATCACTGGGTGGGTTTTTGTCATTATTCTATTATGTCATCCATTTCTAGATCTCTAAATAAAGTCATCATGTGGATAAATAATATTTAATAGACCCAAAGAGAAAATATGTGTAGTTATCCCATGTAATACATGGAATCCAAAACCCATTTCTATATGATACTTGTAACATTGTTTTCCCGACTATTAATTCCTACTAGTACTAACATGAAAAAAGGGTTATTATAAACCTCATGAATATATTGGTCAGTCTCCACTACATTACTAGTTTACTTGAGAATAGTTATGAACTAGAGAGTCTTCAAAAATATTTTTATAGATCCCGAAACAATCCTCACTGTTAGACTATCACCAAACAGTGGTCCTAAAACAACTAACTCTAACACTACTCTATTATGAACTGACTCACTATGGATCACCCAACCAGTTTTAAGATGATAATAAAACCCCAAGAACACCTATAATAGGGCTCATTTTTTATTATATAACTTAGTTTGAATATCACAAAAAAGATAGGAATTATCCAACAGTACCATCACACTCAATGAAATAAATCTTCAAATGCGATTATAATGTTGAGGATAATTGACTGATGTTGTAAATGCATGAATAAAATTTAATACCAAAACATAGTACATAATATGTGTGGAAATCAAAAGGGATATATAAATGTTCAATAAAAAAATATTTCTAACTAATTGACAATAAGGGACTATTGTTAAGAAGAACATGTTGGAACAACTCGCAGTTTGTCACGAACAACTAAGCTACTCTAGGTCATAGAATTAAAACAAATCCTTCTAAAGGATGATCATATTTATAGGATGAGACACATTTTTTCCATATCCTATGTAGGTGTGACTATAAACATACCCATTAGGATATATTTAAAACTCCAAACAAAATAATCATAGTGGCATTCATCTCAATGCCAAAAATAGAATGAGGAAAACATGATAACCTAAATATGATCAAAGGAAGAATCATTGTCTCATGGTGAGGGATAACCTTAGTTACTTCTTAGGAACATTTCATGTATTTCCAAATTAATGTTCATCTGAGATAAAACAATAACCATGTACCACTATACAGATGGAACACATCCATGTTATCATAATCATCAGGCCTTTCCATGTTGAAACACAAACAAGAACACAAAATATGTTGGTACTATGATAGGATATAATGACCATGGAATATGGGAAATATCTAACCCTATCCAGGATATTCCACTTGGATGGGGATATCACATCTCATAAATTATATATGGTAAAACTGATCCATCCCTTGGATGAAACTATATAGAGGATCAAACCCCATAAAACACATATGGATGCCTGACTCTATCTTGAACTAACCTATAGAGGGGATCGACAAACTTATGTGTAGGATGTGATACCACTAGCTTTCCTCTTAGGGATGAAGGAAGGTAATGTTCCCAAGTAGATACTAAAACTATAATAGGGAAATGAGGGAAATAACCTTCCCAAAAAGGAGTACATGACATGTCCAAATATGGATTAATGTCTTTCTTACTATGTCAATCACATCCCATGTCATTCTGTCTCTAAATATATCCCCCTATATAAAAAAATTTATATTAGGATACAAGATGTTTAGAGGCTGGTCCATCACTTAGGAATGATCCATCATTCCATTCTTATGTACTATCTCATGTACACAAGGAGTTCGCTATCAAATATGGTCTGTCAGGTCACATGGATTCTTGGAAATGTATTCATTTAACCTTAAATGGTGGCTGGTTAATGATCACATTGTGTGTGTGTCCCCTAGAATATGGGTGATATTTAACATCTACATGTAAACACATTCTTCCATATAGTGGGGTTTACATGAGAGGTGTTATTTCAAACTACACTCCATGTATATAAATTAAAAATATAATTTCATGGTTATCTTACAATTTTTATCCCACCACATTCACCTCAGAAATTTTCCTCAAAACATGGCATAACTCTCATATTAACAATGTTTGGACAAAGAATATTCCACAAAGAAGGAAAAAGGGATTTCATTAATTTTGAAATACATTGAGAAAATATTAAGAAGAAATCAAAATATTATATTCAAAGTGGTGTAGTAATAAAGGACTCGTGATCCCATGAAGTGAAAATAATTCAAGGAATGTCACTCCACATGGCTTTCCTACATTTCGTGAAGCTTTAATGAATACTATTTATCATAATGATGTGGTACCGATGGCACACAAAAATGAAAAATTAGATATTTTGTAGTGTCGAACAGGGTTTTCCACCACCTTAAAACTAGAATCCCTATGAGCTAAGTAGTTCAAAGTATGAGGTGGAATTTCTAGAACCAATAAATGAAGGGCCCCACTAACTGAGACATATTAAAGATGATTCACCCTTTGTGGGCTTCTGAAAAAGAATGTTCAAGTCTCATCGTGTAAAACTGACAATTATAGTAGTTGTTCCCTCCATTACTCTATAAAATTACCTTAGAGAGATCATAAAAGTGAGCCCAAAAAGGGGTTGATGAATAATGGAAATGATCTAAAGGAGGTGGAGAAATACCTCATGCATCTAAAGAAATGTGTATATTCTATCCCATGAACCATATGTGGGTGGATATTTGTGGAAACTTTCTCATTAAATATAATAAAAATATACTCTACATAAGATGTTATATGGAGGAAATTTTTCTTGTGATAAAGCTGAATCATTTTATGACCTCACAAATTAATTAAAATGATTTATGGTTAGACCATTTATGACAAACCCTTTGAGTTAAATTCCTTGTGGATGGATCCTCTGTAGATAAACATTCATGGAAAATCCATTTATGACATTTATATTCATACAATCCACTGTGTATGCTAATTCATTGAAAGTTCCTCACAAAATAAACTCTTCTAGAAACCCATTTCAGATGATCATTTTTTACTATCTCCATTACGGATGAGGATTCACAGAATCCACCTTCGTGGAAGGTGGTCATGAAATCTCTATCATTGATGGTATTTATTGGACATATCCTACATTTCCATCCCTATGAGGAAAACTATATGTACTCACTTGTCCATTTTGTGAGGCTTCCACCCCCTCACCCCTGCTTGAGATCATTGATGAACTGCAGTCCCATCCCTCCAGTCTAGTCTCTTTGCTACCATAATTGACCACCATGAAAAATGTAGAGTCTCCCAATGAATTTTTTTGGATGGTTTGACAACATTTTCAAATGATGCCTTTTTCAGCACCATCATTTTTCCATTAAATACAAAAAGTTGAAACATTCCTCATGCACCTCCTGATATACAATTAACTGAAACCAATTCTAGGTTTAACCATAATAGAAAACTCTTGAAAAAAAACACAACATCCATTGGTTTGAATATTCATCTTAGTCTTCCTATTCAAACAAATTTAAACTATATCGAACATTTCCTCTCCACATGACATTAAACTATACAGAACCTATTCATGTGACATGATGTTATACTTTATTGTCATAGGCCCCACAACCTGACATTAAACTAGGCTTCCATCATCCTAGATATATAAATTTAAACTATAGTGTACCCTATATAACAAATAATGTATGTCTTCTGTGACCAACCTGATATTCTATATACAAAAATCATTATATGCCTAATCCAATGATCATGATATGACTGCCAAACATTCCAATTGGTATCCTCCTAGGAGTAAGGCACAACCAATTTCATGGAACTCCACCCATGGTAAGCCCAATCCTTTATTGTGGTAGGTGGAACATTCTCTCCTCTTGTCCATTTCCATGTACTTTTCCTGATAGATCACCAAAAGAGAAAATCCTAAATGTGAAAAAAGAGGAAATGGACATATTTAGTGCCCTTTCTATCTCCATTTGGGATTTAGAACCATCCATCAGTGGATAGGGTTATATCACACTCTCATCAGATCTATTAATTCCTATTGTTAATCACACTGAGCAAGATTGATGGGGGCTTTGAGGTTAGTGTCAATAATGACATCCTCATGAGCATAAAACACAAATGGTATTTATATTTGGTATAATACCTAAAAACAATAATTCATCCTTCAAAGGGCCATATTCCTAATAAAGTTACACCTTCTAGGCCTATAATTTAATATAAGCCTCAATAATATCCCAAAATGCAGTTTTCATAATTGTAGTCCCCAACTAAGAACCCAAATAGGCATCTTCCATGCGTAATCCAATGTTATTCCCGCACAAATGGGTAGCTTCTATGCATAATCCACAATTAACAAATTACTTGGGATTTAATTCTAAACTAACTATGACTATTGGGAAGAATATAAAGGGTTCAATCCGAACACGGAAACCCATCCTACTATTCTCTAGGTCACATTTCCACTAGTGTCAGGTCTACCAAGGAAACTACCTCCCTCATGGGTCTCTCTGGTCACCTCGTCATAAGCCTCGAATCAAACAATGTCTCGGCACCTTTTCCCTGGAAGTCTATCCCCCATGACATTTAACTAATTATTTAGAAAATTTCAAAAGACATTAAAAGGTGATGCTACCAATTAAGCGACAACGAAATACATGGTTTCAAATTCCTCTCAGGAGGATAAATAGGATTTCCATCTTTTGGGTTCAATCCTGAAAATAATGCATCATCCACCCCCAAGATAACAGTACCACCAGAGCACCCCATCATGCGAATTAAAACAAATTTCGTCCCATGTAATGACCAATAGATTTATGATTTCCCCACTAAAGGGTAACAGTAATGGAGACCATTAGATACATATATATCACTCCATTCATGGAGATCCTTAGATAAATACATATGATTCTGAGCCCTTGAGTTGTTATGATATGTCATTGCATAGGGGTAATCCATGGAAAAATACATGGGAATGACCCAAGGATTAAAACCCATATGAACCTGAAATAAAAATATAAGAGGGGACAAAAAAAGAAGTATCCCCACCCCACCCACCCACAAAAGGGTGTGATGAGCACAAATTCCCATCCTCTCAACCAATTTGTGGTCATAAGTGTTGTTGTCCATGTTACCCAATAGGAACCTATAGTTGGAAATTAGGTCCATGAATCAAGGATATGAGAGACGTTGGACATTTCATTCTCCACTAACAAAACAAATTAGAGAATTTTTTTAGTACCTTGTACCTGATATTTGTGATTTTACACCATTAAACCCCTAGAAATAATCCATTCAAACCAAAAACATGCATTAGGGTGAAAAAATAGTGAACCCAATGTGAATTGACACTCGTAAAAAATGATTGGGTTATAATCCATAATCACATTTTATTTGGGTATTAGGGTGACAAAATAATGGTGAACCCGAAGTGAATTAACTCTAGTAAAAAAATAAATTGGTTATATTTGATCGAATCATTTTTTTTTGAATCCTCGGGTCAAATAAAAATGGGGTACCAGAAATAAATCCATATCCAAGGAGGTAGTGTTACCCAACTTCGGACAACATTCCCATCCAAAATGGAAGAGGGACAAATAAGAACAT
Organism: Viscum album; assembly: GCA_963277665.1. NCBI lineage: Eukaryota > Viridiplantae > Streptophyta > Magnoliopsida > Santalales > Viscaceae > Viscum > Viscum album. The sequence continues at coordinate 633,570,041 of OY728121.1, forward strand.
GAATTACACCTACGATCATGATATTCTACATTGATGTGGGTTTCTTGTATCTATATTCCACATGTATCTCATACAATATTAATAGATTCTTTCAATCTAATGGAATATTTCTAGTTTTCTCAGACACGTGCATCAGTGGCTGCCCGTGTTGTCATGTCCTCAATGATGTAGTGGAATCCATCCACCAACTAGTGTCTTCCACATTGGGTTTGAAATTCACTTATTAGGGAGTACGAAAAAATGGTACTCTCCACGCTATGGAGGTAGTAAGGAAGGCCCATTGACCCCTAAACCCCATCATTCATCCGACCGGTGATAGTCGGTAGACCAACACAAGGAATCCCCACTGACCATCACCAACTATTTCAAGATCCTATCCCTAGAACACAATAATGTGTGCCTTCCATACCAAAGGAAGGCTAAGAAAGTCTTCACTAAAAATTTCATCCCAATAGCATAGGGGCCCCACAAAAAGACCCCTACATGAAATGATCACCACCATTTCAATGTGGAACTATATCCACACTCTTAACTGGTTATCAATAAGAGAGATCCAACTAGATTCCAATGGAATTGAGACGACCCGAGCATCTGATCGATGGTGAAAATCGAACAACCAGGAATAGTTCATTACCCTCGTTCCTACTGAAGAGTTCCAACAAGGAAATACGGTGGAAATCTAGGAGAAAAAGTATATTTCTACTCATTATTTTTAATACCACCATATAAATAAAGTGGGAAAATAATAATAGTCACAAATCCCTACTATTGTTCTGCAGACCCATCATAGAAATAGGGGGAAAATTATAGGCAGATGAAAATACAAACCATGGAAAATGAAGCCCGTAAACTAAAAATTCCAGAAACCAAAAATAAATAGGGGAAGAATCCAATAGATAAAAATCCAAAAAACCATCAAAATAGGGCAGAAATGTAGTAGACAAAAATCTATTCTCATAAATATGAAGCCCAACAGTCAAATATAGGGGAAAAAGAACACATAAAAAGTAAAAATTTTCTAACACATATCAATCCTTTCATCTAATTAGGGTGGTTAACTATATGAAAACATGAATCATTAATGAAAAATATGAATCCCATTAGTCAAATATGATGGCACCTAATAACAAGATGAAAATTATTTCCTGCAAATTTGAATCCCACCAATTAGAAATTGATGATACCGAATTGAAGAAGAGTCAAACTTATGTGAATGCATATAAAGATCATCAGAAAAATATAGTAGAAAACAATAAGAAACAATGATCTACTTGTGAATATGAATCCCACTTTTCAAATATTGTGGAACCCAGAGAACATTGCTGGCATATCCCGTCTATATACCAGGTACATACTCATTCCGCCAACCCCAAGTGGGAGAATATTCAGTTTCAAATGAAAGAAAATAGAGTACTAGAGAAGGTACATATTCTTGGACCAACATAACAATTTGAATATATTCCCATTCTTGGATAAGGTGTAACTCCCCAACCCTAGTTACCCCGAGATGGTGCATTATTACATAACATTGGCATGATCACAAAAGATCAATTCTCAAAAGACTGATTAGTTTAGTAGCCTTTGAAATACTGGAAACACTAATACGTTTTACATTATATTATAAAATGAAAAACTATACCAATATATTCTCCATAGGCCACACTCATATCCCTTAGACTATCCCTACAAGTCAGTCATAATATACTTCTTCACATCCTGGAAAAAATTAAACATAGAAAGGTGTGAGCTCAGATGCTTAATAAAGATAACAATATTGTAGAAAGTTTAATAAATAAGCATAAACATTTATGTCAATGTAAGACTAAAACAAAATCCTTTTAAACATGAAATTCAACATAATATGAAAAATATGAAATCAAATTATGTCATTTAATTAATCACATGGATATTCTACTAGTCTAATTATCACATGCAATATCAAAAGCCACTTTCATAATGATGGAACGGATAGTGCCAAACTTTATAACCACATAGTCAAGGCCTTGTGCCAAGACTACAAATAAGATTTTTTCAAGGCCTTATTCAAAGGCACTAGTTTGTCTCATGAGACATATCGATGCATCGAGGAGCTATAGTAGGCTCCACCCTTCAATTACTAAGTCCAAATCATTCCTTATATGAAAAGGTTTAAACATAACATAATCATTCATATTACAACTATCATATGAAATTTCAATACTTTATCCATAAATAATGAATACTGTAAAAATAACACAACCACATTAAATCATATCAAAAAACCTTCAAAACAGTATAGATGTTTTGTATAATAAAAAATAAACTTCAAATAAGATTAAAATCCATCAAAGGATGTTGACAAAGATGAAATCAAAACTTTTTTTTGAGAAATATCTCTTTCTTTTTAAAGTCATTTAAAAGTCATATAATCATAAAAGAAGAAAATTATTTTTAAAATATTATTATAAACATGTATGGGAAGCTCCGCTGATGTTATAATGCTTGAAAATACCCACACCCGTCGTATTAGTTAAAAAACATTCTTACCTTAATTTTGTCGATAAGGTCATAAAGTACCCATTTTGAAAAATGATGGAAAGATTCCTTTCAAAAAATATAAGGTAAAATAAGTTTATAAGGGACTTTAACCCATTTTCTAGTAAAAATGTTTTGAAATACATTTTTTAGAAAACATGGATGTGGAGGATAAAGAGGTCTCAGTAGATAATTATGTAAAAACAGCCTTGGATAATAAAGAGATTGTGAAATTAACCCTTACATTGTACTTTTCCTTGGTTGAGGGTAGCTTAACCTCTGGTATAATGGTTAAATAATTGTTATTAAATTATAAAAGAACCATATACATTAATATGATATCATATATGATCTCCTAATATTGCTTTGTTAATGATATTTCAGTAGTATCATCATTTTGGGTGTTAACTGATTTGTTCTCCTTTATATGATTTGTTAATTAAGTAATGTTTTTTATGATTAAGATGTATCTTATTCATACACAGAATTATATTAATTATTTAAACATTATTTTTTAATAATAAAATGAAAATTAGTCTTGAATGGATACGAGGGGAATAGATCTCATCACGTTCATGGAGACGGTAATCCATACGTATGCACGAGCAACTATATCATTATTTTGATATTAAAATCATATATAATTGGATGATATATCATATATATAGAATCATTATCAGGTTATATTTATTATTTAAATCATTTTTACTAATTATTATACCCATCCAAATGATGAAGAGTTTGACTAACAAACTACACCACGATGTGGAGACAGTAATCTGTACGTACGCACGTATCGTGACTTTTTCATTTATAAGATGGATAGAATAATGAATATGTTGCTGCCATTTTTATAATAACATCAAGTTATGTAGAATATACTGGAGTTATTATTTTATAATAGAATCATCAAATAAAAATAAAGTGGAAGAAGAAAAGAACTTGAAAAGGGTGATGAAATATTTACCGTTTTTTGGGTTCTTTCTTTTGATTTGATCAAAAGGGCCCCTTAAGTTGGCTTTATGACTATAGGAATGACTCTATGATGATAGGAGTACAATAGATTGGATATTTGGGTAGGGTTTGGCCAAGAAAAATGGCTTTGAAGGTTAGAATTTGAGATAAGGAGAAGTTCCCTTTTATAAGAGAGGTGAGGGTCAATTTAGGAAAAGCTTGAAATATTATTTTATAATAAAAAATCAGTTTCTAATTGCTCCAAAAAGAATTATTTAATGTATAAGGTAGGTATTTTTCTAAATCCTATCACCAAATAGGTTTTGGATAGGTTTAAGTCATCATATTGACATTATATTTTAGATTTTACTCTTAGTTAAATACTTTGATGTCTCTTGGTATTTTTATATTCTATGGTTAATAAACATACTATAAAATTCCAAGAGAACCTCAAGTAGTTAATTAATGACATATATAACATTATTTATGTCCTTTTTACAAACCATAGATTTTTAGGAATAGAATATCAGTTAATAATATAATATTTGTTTTAAAAATTCTTTTATGTGAATTTTGACAATATTCGGTATTTTATTTTTTTAATTTATAACAGCATTATTAATTCGAAAAAAACAAATTTAATCAACCATAACATGTCATATTAACCTATAAAATTAGTGGAATTTATTAAAAGTCTCAAATTAGATTCATTTTTATATTTATAATATCAATTATTTTAATCTATCATTAATAAGGTAATTAATGCATCATCATTTTGTAATAATTAAATTTTTTTATTTAATGTATAAAATAATAAATAAAATACTATTATATAGGAAATATTTTTGTCTTATAATTAATATGTATAGTTCAATTTATCTTATGTATAACAATATATTAAAAGTGGTCTAGTTATTAAAATTTGTATTTAACTCTTTTAAATCTTCTTTAAATAAAATAATAATAAATGACCTAATCTAATCCATGTGGACCTAAAGGATCAGATTTATTTTATAAGGTTGTTTTTCGTCGAATTACACTTATCCAAATATAATTATTAAATGTGTTAGGGTAATAATAATATCTTTTTTCCCCTTAATTACCCTATTTACTTTTAATCATGGTAATAAATGTAAAAAAGTTACTATTCACAAAAAAATTATTTCAATCTTATTAAACCACATTATACTTACTGATATCAAATGTGTTTCTCAGATTTTTAAAATTAAACTCATAGAAGTTGTAAAATTATGTTTAAAAAAAATTCAAATGCTCATAGGAGGTGGTTGAAAGACGGTAAAACGTTCAATAAAATTGCATATATATAATATTATTACAAAATGAGTGAAATGAATTACATTGAACATATATAGGTATTATGTATCTATTTTGACCTAATATAAATTTAAATAAAATAATTAATTATTAAAAAAATTGGTTTTAACCAAAAACTCAGTGCTTTGAACTATTCATCAAAAATTAAAAGCTTTAAGAAAAATTCCAATAATTCACCCTAAGCTAATTTCAATATTCTGAATCCAAAAATGACGTCCATTTTATATGATAAAATTTATAAAATTTAAAAAAGTGGGTATTACTATTCATAACAACTTGTTTGATTAGTCGAAGTGTAAAATAATCACAAAGTTTCATGCTATACAAGCTATTGCATTATTCAAAGGGAAACGTACCATGGAATCTTAGGGTGTTAAATTATCCCCTCCTTATAATAAATTTGTCTTAGAAATTTCTATAATATTAGTGAATAAAAAGATTCAGGTGGTTCTTCATCATAAGTTTCTCGAGTTCCCACGTTGCCTCTTCCATCTTATAGTTTCTCCATAGAACTTTCACCAGAAGAGTTGTCCAGTTTCACAATAGTCGTTCTCTAGTATCAAAAATTTTGACATGCTTTTCACAATGAGACAAATTATTTTCCAGTTCAATTTCCTCATAGGTGAGTACATGCATTGGGTCAAGCATGTATTTCCTCAATAGTGATACGTGGAATGCATCATGAACTTCGGAGAGACTTGAAGGCATTTCCCAACAACAACCTACAACTCTAATTCGTTCTAGAATTTTGAAAGGTCCAATGTACCTGGGACTCAATTTACCCTTCTTACTGAAACATATATCTCCCTTACATGGAGATACCTTCAAGAAAACAGGATCTCCTACCTGAAATTCCAAATCCTTCCATTGGTTATCAGCATAGCTCTTTTTCCTACATTGGGCTTCTTTGATGTGTGTTTGGATAACCTACACCTTTTACATTGTTTCCTCAACAAGTTCTAGGCCTATGAGTTTTCTTTCACCAGCATCATCCCACCAAGTTGGTGTGTGACATCTCTTTCCGTATAACGCTTCATATGGTGCCATCTGAATACTTGAATTGAAGCTATTGTTATAATAAATTTCTACTGGAGGAAAATATTGATCTTCAAGCATTGAAACTCAAGTGAGAAAGATCTCAACATGTCTTATATGGTTTTAATAGTCTATTCTGATTTTCCTTCAGTTTAATGGTTGTAGGTAGTGCTCAAACGAACTTTAGTATCCAAGGATTTCTGAAGAATTTTCCAGAAACATGATGTAAAATGGGGATCATCATCAGAAAAAATTGATAAGGGTACTCCATGAAGTCTTACAACTTCAATAATACATAGTATTTCTACACGTTCAAGTGTTAAATCTTCTCTTATAGCATTAAAATGGGATGACATGGTAAGATGATCAATAATGTCTCATATTGAATCATTCCTTCTTGGAGTCTTTGGAATCCCTATGACAATGTCCAACGTAATATTATCCCATTTCCACTCAGGTATGGGACGAGGTTGCATGACTCCTCAAGGATGTTGCCTTCCAGCTTTCATTGGTTGTCAAACCATAGATCATAACACAAAATCAGCACTCTCCCTCTACATACTGTAACACCAAAAATGTTCCTTCAAATATCTATACATCTTGGTGATACCAAGTTTTATATAGAAATTGGAGCTATGAGCATCATCTAAAAATTCCCTTATTAGATCTCGTATAAAAGGAACACAATGTGTCTTCCCAAATTTCAAAATCCCATCTTCATATATGAAGTCACTCAATCTCCCATCATTCATTGATTTAATCTTATTTTGAAACTCCTCATCATCATCCTAAGAACTTTTTATCCTTTCTAGTAATGATGGTTTGGAATCCATATGAAAATGTACTGATATATCACCTTCCAAGATTATTCCCGTATCCATTTTCACTAGACCCATGAAAATTGGATCCATTTCTTCAACCATATTGTTCAGAACACCATGATCATTTCTGCTAAAAGAATCTTCCACCTCATTTTCCCTCCCCGAGTTGTAGTGTATTGTGAAATCATAATCCTTGAGTAGTTCAAGCAATATTATTTTCCTCATATAGTGTTCTTTCTGTGAGAAAATATACTTCAAACTTGTGAGATCGTTATGTATCTCACATTTTTCACCATAGATACAATGTCTCCATTTCTTCAAAGAAATGATTACAGCTGCTAAATCAAGATCATGAGTAGGATAGTTTTTCTCATTAATTTTTATCTTTTATGATGCATATGCAATAACCCTATCATTCTGTATATGGACACAACCAAGTACTTCTTTGAAGCATCACTATAAATAACGAACTCATAATGTCTTGATGGTAGAGTCAAGATCTAAGTATTGACTAATATTCTCTTTAGTTCTTCAAAACATTCATCACGCTCTTTTTTCCAAACAAATTTAAATCCTTTACGTGTGAGCTTGGTTAATGGGATAGAATGATAGGAAAAATTATGGGTGAAACATCGTTAATAACCTGCTAAACCTATAAAATAGCATACCTCAGTGCTGGCCATTTTTTGATTGCTCTTGTCTGAGATAGATCAATGGAGATTCGATAATTAAAGACAATATGGCCAGGAAAAAAAATCTCATGAAGCCAGAATTCACAGTAACTAAACTTCTCGTATAATTCATTCCTTTTTAGAGTTTTTAGTACATTGAGAAAGTGATTTTCATGATCGTCATAACTTTTGGAGTATACCAGGATATCATCAATAAATACCACTAAAAATTCATCAAGATATTCCTTGAAAACTCTGTTCATTAGATCCATAATGACTGAGGGTGAATTAGTCAATCCAAAATGCATTACTATAAACTTGTAATGTACATACCTGGTTAAGAATTCTTTTTTCAGAATTTCATCCTTCTTCACACACAATTGATGATATCCAGATCGAAGGTCAATCTTTGAAAAATATTTTGCTCCATGAAGTTGGTCGAATAAATCATCAATGTGAGGTAGGGGATACTTGTTCTTTATTGTTATATCATTGATCTCCCTGTAGTCAATGCACATCCTAATAGATCTGTCTTTCTTCCTAACAAAAAGGATAGGGGATCCCCATGGAGAGACACTAGGGAGAATAAATCCCTTATTTCTCAATTCCTCTATTTGTTTATTTAGTTACACTAATTCCACAATGGCTATTATATAAGTGTTCTTTGATATGGGCCTTGAACTAGGAATTAAATCCAGGGAAAACTCAATTTCTCATTCTAGAGGATGTCCAGATAAATCTTATGGAAACACATCAACATATTCTTGTACAATAGATACGTCCTCTATTTGAACATTCCATTAATAACCCTTAGTTATTTCATTCCCCTCCTCCCCAATAATTGAATTTAGTTGATCTACCGGATGTGGATCTAGATAAGAATCCGATGATGGTGTTTCTTCTCTAAAGATAAAGTACTCATTATCTTCATCGAAAATTGTATCCTCCTTCTTCTTAAAATAATTTTTCACATCATGGTCTGAAAGCCAATCCATACTGAGGATTATATCAAATTAAATCATGGTAATGATGATGATATCAGTAGATAAATAATATTTATATACATTAATGGGAACTGATTCACAAAACTTGGTTGTACTGATACATTCGTTTGGAGTTTTGACTGACAACCCTCTTGTTAAATCAAATTGGAAATATCTAATTTTCATAGAAAAGTGGGAAGATATGAAATAATGCGATGATCCAGAATAAAATAAATAATTTTCTAAACATGAGGAAACCATTAAATTACCTACCACCACGTCTTTCGGAGCTTCAACCTCAACAGTAATGATAGAGTAATCTTGGCCTTGATCTCTTGGAAATTTATGAGGTATATTTATTTGTGGCTTAGTACATTCATTTTCATAATTCCCCCTTTCTCTAAAATTGTAGTGTTCTACAATGAAAGCCTATTTATTCCCCTTACAATCAAGATCTTGGTATCCTTTTTAACCAAACTTGTAACAGACTCTCATTCCCTTCAGGCAAGTACTGGGGTGTTTCATCCCACATTTACTACATAATGGATATTCAAATTTTCCCTTCTTCCCCTTATTTTTATTTCCAAAGTGTTCATCAGATATCTTCTTCTATTGCTTTTCTTTAATGTCGTAAGACTTAGAGAATATATTTTCTATCTTGATAGAAAATAAGACAATATCTTCGTATGATGAGAATTATTTTGAGACTAATTCTCAACTGAGTAATGGTTTTAACCCATCAAATAAATGATCAATCTTACTTCTTGGGTTACATATTTAATATACAACATTCCTTTCTAACCGTGTAAAGTTAGCCTCATATTTTGCGACATTCTCATCATCTTTTTGCCTCAGACTCCGAAATTGTTTTTCCATATCTGCTCGATGGTCATGAGGAAATTATTTTTCTACGAAAAGCACTTTAGACCCCCTCCATTCCATATTTTATACTTAATAATCTTCCATTGTGTTTTTAATCAATGACCACCATTGATCTGCTTATCCTGTGAGGCGATATACTGCCATGACAACCTTTTCCCTTTCATTACTCACAAAAGCGTGAAATATTTTCTTTAAGGAATTTATCCAATGCTCCACTACAAATGGATTTGTAATCCCACTGAATCCTTGTGGTTTTTAGATCATGAAGCGGTCTAACATTGATCCTCCATGTTGTGGATCAAGGTTCTCCATACAGGTAAGGATTTTATTCATAACCTGAGTGAGTTGTTCTAGTATGGTGATAAGTTGATCCGCCCCATTTTCTTCACCAGCTCCACTATAATTATCTTGAGTAGGAGGTACATCCCTACATGGATTACGTGCATTGATACAGTTTCCATTCCTTCCACTAGGTGTCATTTCAAAACAATGGCATACACTAGATTAGATTATGAATCGCAATACATAATTCCAAACATATAAAACAGTTAACACAAATTGAATAGTTTATGGATATAATACATAATCATAAAAAGGTTTTCTTTGAAGAAGTATATACTCATAAACCCTTAATAATGGTTTGTAATGAAAATGATAATTATCCTAAGCATATCCCCTAGGAGTATCATAACAAAGAGTGCAGAAAGGACCATTGTCGTGCACTAGTTCTTGTTGGAGTGTAGGTCAAAGTGGTGTTTTTGGGTTTTCCACCTAGATATATCTGTGCCAGAGCTACCTCTATCGGCTCGTATCTAGATAGATATGTATTTCATGGAAAACACACAAAATATCTATAGTACTGAAATTCTAGGATGTTCTTCTATACTAATCCTCAAAGTATTTCTTAAGGTAATGTTCTCCAACAGTAGTTTTTCTAAATATATTTTCAATGTTTTATACTAAACATCCTCTGATACCAACTATAATTCCCTAACCCTAGTTACCCAAAGTTGGTGAAATATTACATAACATGGGCATTATAAAAAAAGATCAACTCTAGAAAGACCGATTAGTATAGTAGCCTTGTAAATACTAGATGCATTCATAAGTTTAAAATTACATTATAAAATGAAAAAATACAACAACATAGTTTCCATATGCCACACTAATATCCCTTAGAATATCCCTTCCGGTCAGTCATAATATACTTCATTGCATCTGGGGAAAAATAAAACATAGAAATGGGTGAGATCAGATGCTCAGTAAGGATAACAATATCGAGGAAACATTCATAAATAAGCATAAACATTTAAGGTAATGTAAGACTAAAACAAAAGCCTTTTAAACTTGAACATAATCATAATATGGAAAAGATAAATCCAAATAATTCCATTTACTTGTTCACATAGATATTCTACTAGTTGAATAACACAAGAAATATCAATAGCCACTTTTATAATAATGGAATGATTAATGCCAGACTTCATAACAACATAGTCAATGACTTGTGAAAAGACTACAAATAAGAGTTTCTCAAGGCCTTATTCCATGAAACTAGTTTGTCTCATGATACCTACGGATGAATCAAGGATCTATAACAAGCTCCACCCTTCACTTACTATGTTCAATGAATTCCTCATATGGAAAGGTTTAAACATAACATACACATTCATATTAAAACTATCATATGAAATGTCAATACATTATCCATAAACCATGAATGGTGTATAAATAACACATCCAATATCAAAAATATCACAAAAAAGAACAATACTATATAGTAGTTTTGTATTGTAATAAATCAACATCAAATATGTTAAAAATTCATCAAAGGATGTTGACATTGATAAAATCAAACTTTTTTTAGGGAAATATCTATCTCTATTTTGAAATCTTATAAAAGTCATATAATTATAAAATAAAGAATTTATTTATAAAATAATCTTATATTCTTGTAAGGGAATCTTTGATGATGTTATAATTGTGGAAAATAGCCGCACCCACCTTATAAGATAAAAAACATTCTTACCTTATTTTTTTCAAAATTTCATTGTTGGGAAAACGAAGAAAATATTCCATTCAAAACATATAATGTCAAATAAGGGTATAAATTACTTTAACCCATTTTATATTAAATGTTTTATGAAATAAATTTTTATGAAAACACGGTTGTGGATGACAAAGAGGTCCCAGTAGATACTTACGTAAAAACAACCTCAGATAATAATGAGATTGTGATATTAACCCTTACCTTGTACTTTTCCTAGGTCAAGGGTAGGTTAAACTCTTGTATAATGGTGAAAAAATTATTATTAAATTATAAAATAACCATATACATTAATATTATATCATATATGATCTTCTAATATTGCTTTGTTAATTATTTTTTAATAGTATCATCATTTCAGTTGTTAACTGATTTGTTTTCATTTATATGATTTTTTACATAATTAATGTTTCTTATTGATAGGATGTATCTTATTCATATTCATAATGATATTATGTCATTAAATATTATTTTTTTAATCATCAACGAAAAATTAGTCTTAAATGGATGTGATGGGGAGTGGATCTCATCGTGTTCGTAGAGACGGTAATCGGTACATCTGCAGGAGCGACAATATCATTCTTTTGATATTAAAATCGTATATAATTGGATGGTATATCATATATACATAATAATTATCATGTTATATTTATTATTTACATCATTTATACTTGTTATTATCCCCATCCAATTGATGATGTGTTCGAATAACAAACTACACCACGACGTGGAGACGGTAATCTGTACATACGCACGTAAGGTGACTTTTTCACTTATAGGATGGATAGAATAATAAATATGGTTTTACCATATTTATAATAACATAAAATTATATAGAAGATAATGTATTTATTATTTTATAATGGAAACAACAATGAAAGAGGAAGTGGAAGAAGAAAATAACTTTAAAGGGGCGATGAAATATTTACCTCTTCTTCAGGTTCTTCCTTCTGGTTTGATAAAAATGGATCCTTAGGTTGGATTTATGACTAAATGAATGACTATATAATGAATTAAGGACAGTTTAGAGGATATTTGGGTAGGGTTTGGCAAATCCAAATGGCTTAGAAGGTGTGAATTTGAGAGAAGGGGAAGTGCTCTTTTATAAGAGAGGTGAGTGTCACTTTAGGAAAATCATGAAATATTATTTTATATTAAAATCATTTTCTATTTCTAATAGCTGAAAAATGAATTATTTAAATTATAAGGTGTGGATCGGTTGAAAACACTTCAACCAATAGGTTTTACACAGGTTTAGGTCACCATATTAAACTTATCATTTAGATTTAACTCTTTGTTAAATAGTTTGACAATTACAATGTCTCTTTGTATTTTTATATTATTTGGTTAATAAACATACTATAAAATTACAAGAAAACCTCAAGTGGTTCATTAATTAAATATGTAATATTATTTAATCCCTTTTTCTGAACCTCAGATTTTTAGGAATAGAATATCAATTATAATATAATATCTGTTTTATAAACTATTTTATGTCAATTTTGACACTATTTGGTATTTGGTTTTATGTTAAATTCATAACATAATTATTATATAGAAAAATTTTTTTTTAATAAACCATAACATTTATTATTAACCTATAACATTAGTGGAATTCATTAAAAGTCGGAAATTGGATTTATTTAGATATTTATAATATCAATTATTTTAATCTTTCATTAATAAGGTAATTACTCCATCATCATTGTGTCATAAATAAATTTAACTATTTAATGCCTAATAATTATAAATAAAATAATATTATGTAGGAAATCTATTTATTTTTCTAATGAATATTTATATACAAATTTATCTTTTTTATAACCCTATATTAAAAATGGTTTAATTATTAAACTCTGAATTTAACCCTTTTAAATCTTCTTTAAATAAAATAATAAAAAATGTCCTAATCTAATCCAAGTGGACCTAAAGGATCATATTTTATTGTTACGGTTGTTTTTGGTTGAATTAAACTTATCCAATAGAATTAGGACATATTTTAGGGTAACAATAAAATCATTTTTACCTTTAATTACCCTATTTAATTTTAACTGTGGTAAAAAAAGTAAAAAGTTACTATTATCACAAAATTATTTTCATCTTATTGAACCAAATTTTACTTACTTATATCAACCATGTCTCTCAGATTTTTGAAATTCAACTCACAGAAGTGGTAAAATTTTGTTTTATAAGAATTTGCAAATGCTCCTAGGAGGTGGGTAAAAGACAGTAAAAAGTTCAATAAAATTGTATATAGCTCATATTACTAATAAATGACTATAACGAATTAAATTTAACTTATATAGGTATTTTTTATATATTTTGACCTTAAATAAATTTAAATTAAATAATTAATTATTTAACAAAAAATTGGTTTTAACCAATAACACAGTGTTTTTCCCTATTCATCTAAAATTGAATGTTTTAAAAAAATACAAAAAATTCATTATAAGTTAATTTCAAGATTCCAAATCCAAAAATTATGTCCACTTTAAAAGATAAAATTTATAAAATTTCAAATAGTGGGTATTACTATTCATAACTGCTAGTTTGATTGGTGGCAGTGTGTTAGAATCTAGAAGTAGTGTACAATGCCAGATATTGCATTATTCAAAGGGAAATGTATAGTTGAATAATGGGGTGTTACAAAAGGGTTATTTGAACCCATCTTAGCATTGATAAAGGATCATACATCAGTTCCTAACCATATCCTCTTGACTTCTCATGATGTAATTACTTCTGCGGAAATATCAAGGATTCAAACCCACAACTGCACCTCACTAAATGGGGTGGCTCATACACATAATTGGGTTGTTTCATTGAATTAAACGAGCATCCTAGATCCCATTGAGGAGGGTCCTCAGCAATATTACATGATAAAAGGAAAATATGATCAAGCGCAAATACTCGTTCCAACTAGGGGACATCAGTCCACCATGGTGGCCTTTCCAGGGTATACATATATCACTTCCATAACTCAAGATGCTTTATTTAGTAACCCATTCAACAATTTTGGAGACACTAAACCATGAACCATTTCCTAAAATACTTCACCCACAACAATAAGCCCCCATTTCCCGCAAGACAGCACCCAAAAATAAATTTCATTAAATGTAGCTAGAAAATGAAGACTGTTTCTATGAACTTTTTCTACTGGACGCTAGAGTTCATGCTTCTATCAAACACTTTTCTCTGGGGTTCCTAGATCCTACTAATTCAATGCCAATTTTTCATGGTTATAGTAGCAGTTGTGGAATACATCCCCACAATATTGTTACCAACAACTCTAAAGGTACATCTCAATGTATGTACCATGGAGTCCTGAATTATGGGGAAAATTTCAATCATGAGCGCCTAAATTCTGATAAGTGTCACTATAGCCATCTAGGTTACTAGAAGATCAAAAGTAAAGAAGGTCATCCCCTTCATATTTTCCTTCAAGATGGTCCTCCACAAGGTATACGCTTTAAAAAATATTCCAACAGTCTTACATAGATCTATAATTGTAGCCTAATACATTATAGAATGAACTATGAAGGTCCTCCATGGAGTAAAGTTCTATATCAGCATGAAGGCCCTCCTATTTGTAATTAAAATGTGAATAATCACTCATATTCCAAGATTATTAGAGGGATGGGGTTCTTGTGTTCTAGATACAATGTCAATGGAAAACAACATTCTTTCTCTTGTAGAGGTTCGATTATGGTTTATCCCATTTTCTGATCCTTCTTAAGACCATTAAGATGAAAAGAAGACCCCTAATAGCCAAACTACTTGTGACATAATAATCAAGAAACATCCATGTTGGGTGGATCATGTAGAAGAGTCCCCAGTGAAAAAAAGATATATTTCTACTGAGAATACATTTTTCCCAGGATGACATACCGGTCAGTTTTCAGACCACAATAACTTTTCAGTTTGAAATACCAATAGTTTATTAGGAAGAATGCATACATGACATTAATCTCTATCTGTGGACAACTCTACACGAGTTGAAAGAAAAATTCTTCCCCAATTATGGGTATGAAGACCTCATCAAATTATTTAGAGATATTTATCCTCAAATTGACTTTGAGTCCATTCCCTCTACATAGTATCCACAATTAGAGTGGGTGAAGAAATATCTCCAACTAAACTACCTCTAGGATCTAAACAATTTGCACTGTTTTATTGATGATTTCCCTACTATTATTCATATATTAGGATGGGTAGAGCATGAAGCTCTTTATTTTATAGCATGTTTGATCTAGTGGGAAACATTATATAGTAAATAATGTAACATCATTATCTTAAGATGTGGATCAAATGAAATCCTTGGTCAGGAAAGATGTCATGAACAATAAATATTTTCCTTCAGTAAGTCTCAAAAGCATCATTATTGATGAAAGGCAGACTTAGAAAATATCCTAAACCAAGAAACTCAGAGCATTCCGTAAGGTTCCCAATTATGATAATCTAATCACTAAGTATTTATAGGGACCTCAAAAATAAATAGTTCATGTGCCAACCGGACCCCACATACTCATCACACATGAATGGTAATGTGTGATATCATGAAAGAGGCAATAGTATTAGAAAATGTCGGAGTATCAGACCATCCCCATCCTGCTGGGATGGGGGAGTTTTTAACCCAAAATTCCCCTATAATGCTGAAAACTAAAGGATGGGATAGAAATATCGGTTAATTTGAGAACACCAAGCCCGCAGGAGTATGGCCATATTTATCATAATAACATACCCAGTTGAAATTAGTATTTACCCAATTAGGGAGGGAAACCGTAGAGATTTATCTCAAACCATCTTGTCTCATGCCTCATTCCCCCTAGAAGGGAGGTGTTCGACATGGCGATATATAGGTTTTCTTTGAGTTAACCATCACCAAGAAGCCTGAAGAGGGTCCCAAAAATAAAGGATAAGATCAAACAAAGGATTCCAGTGGCTCTCCTACCACTCAATAGTTTGTACACCACCCAAAATTTGTTATGAATCATAGAATGCTATGGATTTAAATCCTATGGGCCACACCAAAAATTATGTTAATGAAGAATAATAATGAGATGATGGTTCCATCTAGAATTGGATCCACACTAGGAATGACAGTGTGCTTACCTGGAACCAAACAGTTATTGGGTATTTCGGTATTCCACTAATAAATCCCCCTCCACCTCTTCTGCAACTACCAAACAATGAGGGGAATAAAAAAGTTCGCATATGAACTACATCATCCTTTTAAAGAAAAAATAGATTATGACATGAAATAGTTGAGGTGAATCATTTTAGACACTCTTCAAGGTAGACACCCAATTCAATAAACTCCCCAAACAAAGCCTCACCACAAATATCTAGTAGTTGTACCTCAACAACATTGATTTATCCTAAAAAATAAATCATGTCTAGGACATTCAATGGAAATGGAACATGGTCCACCATGATACCTAGTCATAATCTTATATGGATATATTAATTTAAATCTATTATGGAAACTATTGTAATGACTTTAGGAAAATCCTTAAAAGATTACCCCAGTTGGATATCTTCCACATATACCAGCGGAACCGGTATAAAAAATAAATACCCTTATTATGTCAGACCAATTTCAGGTTCAACATGACACAAAAAAAGGCTTATCAGTACCATTTAATAATTGGATGATTGGAAGGAATCCATGGAAGAGTTTAATACAAGATAATTGTAGGAAAAAATCCATGATTGGGTAAGTATCATTCCACCTCCATCGAATATTGGATGTTTGGTGATCCCAATATGAAATTGTTTGGGATACATGAAAATTCATCTGATGAACTATGTGTCTTACTACGATCCAATGTTGGGAACCCTAGAGCTATAAGAACTAGTAAAACTCGGGTTATTCATGCATGTTCTATAAGGGTGACCCTTGTATGGTATACAATTTTTTTGGCTTGGCCTATAACAGTAGTGGAGGATCTGAAATGGATGTTTCTTTTTCAGTAAATCTCAAGGATAAATAAAAAAAATTATTAATATCTTGAACTAAAAACTAAAGAATAATGATAGATTGTCATTCATTATTTCTAGATGGAAAATGTTGGACTAGTCTTTGATCCTGACACTCCCCTAAGATGAGATGCTTGATATGTGCATCAATAACCACTATAATGAGCTAAAAACACCATCATCCAAGTGAAATATAAAATTAGGTTTATGGAATTTTCCACCATGTCCTTTAGAATATCATAATCTAAAAAACAGTACATTCTCAGGTCCTGAGTAGCACCACCGGTCCCAAGAAAAACACAGTGAAATGATGAAGGAACCTCCTTCAGGCTTAAGACACCCCGTGCAGCTGCTCCAGCTCCCTAGTCCATGCCAAATTGTTTCAGGACCCCTTCCCAAAAACATCAATCCCTTCTTTAAAAATGCTAATGTAGGAGACCTAGGAAGAATCAATTTTTGTAACAAATGAGTAATGTACACTTGTTTTTAGTGAACCAATTTATTGGCTATTTTATAGCCTCTATAATTTACAATTTTTGCAATCTACTAGAGCCGGAATGTTTTGATGAGGTCATCTTCGATGATCGGAAAAATTATTTCCCCATTGAATAGATACTGGGAAACAAGATTCTAAAATGTTTTATCTTTAATGACCTAATTTTGATAATGATAGATTTTCGGGAAGTCAAACTATAATCACTGTCGTCACATGTGCTATATGATCAACCACTGACACTAATGAATAATATGTGTGTTAATAAATTGTAATCAAAATAGAGATGAAGTTCCATAGTTATATGAATTAAAAATTAGTCATCCATGTAAATGGAATACTCAATGAATTGTTGGCCCATATACTATGACCCTAGTGGCTCCAGCTGGAATGAAGTCTATGTCCTTTACCCCACAATCCTCCCAAAGTCGATGATCAAAAAAAGGATTTTCTCCAGAAAGTTTTATAAAATTTCGTAAAATATTAACTCGTGTCAATAATAATGATATATTTTACCCTCTCAAATTTTATTCCATCAGATATAAATGAATGGGCACCACACAACCAAATGGCACCACCAGATGTAGTCAGTCAGTTTGTCCAATCATTAAATAAGGAGTTGATATTTTTCTCAAATAATATTATTCAATTTATGTATATTCTCTCCAATGATTAGTATGGATATGATACTATGTTACCAAAACACAATCTGTGTACCAGAGGAAAAGTCTATAGGATCTGACGATATTGGGGAAGACATAGTCATGGAGGAAACCTGGTCTCTGGCCACACCATTTCTCAAACCATAAATATAGTAGAGACTAATGAAATATCCCTTCAAGGTACCCAACAAGAAATTAAAAATTACCTTGATCATTCTAGGATCCACCTAGGCCCAATCATTCTATAATATCCACCATAAGATGTACAAGTGTTTAATTACCCACAACGTGCACGGATACCTGCCCAACCATTCCAATAAAGAATAGAGGAACTTCCAACTCCTATCTTTGGGGACAATATGTCTAAATATAATACTCAAAACTCTAAAATACCTATGAATGAGCATCAACATGTTGTGAATCACATCCCTTTAGATCATAAATATGAAATTTAGAATCAGTTAGCCTCGGTACCGGAAAAAATATCAGTCCCAGAATCCATGAGTTTGTCTAAAGACCATGAGGAAGAGATTATTGAATCTTTTATACAAACTCAGGTGTTTCAAAAAAAGGATTCCACTAATGTTTATAAAAAATAGACTGACTCTATATAATTACACATTATTATATCCTTTACAGATCAAGATTAAGATTCCGTTATGTAGGGAAACATCAATCCCTTATATCTGTTTGGAGAGATAAATGTTACCAATATCCAATAAGTTTTCCCTGACCATGGATCTATAGTAAATATCTTCCTAGTGATAACACTTACCCAGCTACACTGCAATGAGGATAAATTGATTCCCTCTTCCACAACCCTATTGGGCTATAAAAAATGTGAGTGAAATCCATCATGCCATATCGAGATCAAAACTCAACTTGGTGACTTCGTAGCTGACTCATATTTTCTTATCATACAGAAGAACATGGCCTTCAATGACTTACTAGGAAGGCCTTATAGAATCATCAAATCATTTTTCTCTCATAATTCCATCAGTGATTCAAATATTTCATTAATTGAAATAATGTTACATTTACCACCAATAATAGGCCATTGGAATCCTTTGAATCACACTATACAGATGCAGGATTCTATGAGAATATATTGAAGCAACCCTCAATGGGTGGTATTGATTGGGTCACCACCCCAATAATTTTGAAAATTCTTACAGTAGACCCCTTAAAATAGATCATCAAATAATATTTACTTCCCATCAACATGGTTGAGTGTTTTAGTCCATGTTGGGATTTATATTCAGTTTTCCCCATGATTTGGGTCATGGCAAGTGATTCTAATAAATTTTCAAAAATCTATGGATCCTCCAGATAATGGTGAACAATCTAATAGAAATTCCATCAATACATCCTCATATCTCCAAAAAACCCCTACCTCACACACTAAGGTAGAATATTAAAGATATTTTCATTCATACATCACTCCATCCATTATAGAATATTCCTTACATTGAAAAGGTTAATAAAAATCTGATTCATCTTTTGAATACCAATATCCTAAATCTTATAAAACTCCAAAGATCTCATCTTATTAATTTTTTTTCTATTAGATAAAATAGATAATGATGAATAGGAGGATGAAAAGAAGGTGTATGATCTTATTGATTCCCCTCTAGAATTCGATAAGGGAATATATACCACCTTTGATGAACATATGTATATAAATCTGGGTATAAAAGATGATCCATGAACCACCCTGATTAGTGAAAATATGTATTCTGATGTGATATAGGTATAAAAAGTTTTCCTAATGCATCACTAAGATGTATTTTGCTAGAAATGTAGAAAAATGAATGATATCAATCATTAGGTTGCCACTCACCACCTAAGACTTCCGGAATACTCTAGGGGATACAAAAAATCAGCCAGAAGGATACACATGACACATGATTCCATGATCGAGGGTAAGTTCTACAACCCTATTAGATCCAATGTCATACTTCTCAAAATTTTAATGGAAAAATTATATATTCAATTAATTTTAGAGATCTCAACTAGAACTGTCTAAAATATGATTTCCTGGTCCCAATTATAGAACTATTGATCAATGTAACTACTAGATAGTAGAAATTCCATTTCAAAGACAAATATTCAAGACAAAAAAGATCATAATTTACTAATAAGATGATTATCCACAACCATTTGGGAAACTCAGTCCATATTTATCTATTGGGTGATTCCCATTGGTTTGAATAATGTTGGCGATACATATCAACATGACATGAATTGTATCTTCAAACACTTCCTCAAAATGTGGGTTGAATGATATGTTCATGACCTGGTGGTTAAAACATGATGATGTGAATACCACCTAGACGATATTGAAACAATCATAAAAACATAGATAAAACAATCTGAAAATGAACTGCTTAAAATGTGCCTTCAAAATTACCTCATGGAAATTTCTCAACTTTGTGTTAATCCATCATGGAATTGAAGTCAGTCATAAGATGTAAAAAGTATATCTTTGGAATGTCACCTCCTAAAAGCATCAAAATGTTGAGAGGACTTCAAATTCACTTGTCCTGCATTTAATACTTTATAGAAAACATTGCATGAAAATGTTTTCCATATACCTAGTTAATGAAAAAAGGATTGAGTATCAATGGATTGATGATTGTCAAAAAGTATTAGACAGTCCCAAGAAGTATATATTTATCCCAATAGTTTTAATTCTGAAATACAATGGAATACTACATATATTTTATGTGACATCCCGAGAACAACCCCTAGGAGGCTTCCTTGTAGAAAATAATGATTCTATAAGTGAAAACAGCCTTGAATATTTCATCCAACCAATGATCGATGTAATGAATTGTTATTTGAGTATCGATATGATATTTCTAACACTAATCATTTCTATATAGGAAATGAGTCACTATATATAGCATCATGAGGTCCACATGGTCTCTTATAGAAGCACACTCAAATACATCCTCATTCATCAGATGATGAAGGTAAGTCTGTCATAATGGCCAGTCATTCTATAGTAGTTTGAATTTCATTTTGTTCCTCAGAATGTAATCAATGGCCATGCATTAACTGATTTCCTGGAAAACCACCCCTTAGAATAAATTAATTCATTGTACACTGAACTACTTAATAAATATGTTTTATCTATTCAAGAGGACCCCTGGATCTAGGAGGTGAATTTCAATGGTGAATCTATAATCCCACCAGGGAAAAGAATGGAAGACCCTAATATCAACAATATTGGGATGTGAATGATACTCAATATATAGAAAATGCAATACTATATTATTTAATTATATTCTTGTAGGGGTTTATCAATGGAAAAAATAGACTACAAGGCACTCATTACAAGGATTGAGTTGGCACATGATGTAAAAGAAAAACACTTGAAGAAAAAAGGTGATTAATAACTGGTTATAAAGAAGGTTATTAATGATTATACTATCCTAAAAGAGGAGATAATCACCTAGTTAGACAACATCTAAGGACTAATGGAGGAATTGCCTTTGAAACTGACAATAACACATGTCACCCGATCTCAATAGGATATGGCTGGAGCATTGAAAAATTCTACCACAGCTCTGGATGATCAAGACCGTGATGAACTATTCATCAACACTGTGCATCAACAGATGGTATCACTATTCATTCTATTCAAGCTGGAGTAGATCGACGATATTAGCCTCATCCTTGATATGTAAGGTCCTACAGCTGGATAGATGAGACCCATTTTGGAAAAACATTAAAAAGGATAACTCCCACTAGATAGAGTTAGAGCGAGAATAGATCCAAAGACTAGGAATTTAAATTAATCTATATAAATAAAATATAAATGATAAAATAATTCACTATGGGAAGCCTGGATGGGGTCATTATAAGGTGTATTGATAGAGATGAGATTATTTTCATTCGAAACGATGTGCATGCCATATCTTTTTGAGGTAACTAATTACGAATCATGTTTTCTCACCAAATCTGAAGGCATGGATAATATTGGCCCACTATGATGAAATATTTCACTAACATAACCATAAATTGTCATTCCTACCAATTTGATCAAATATATTCCCCCAACCCCCAGAGTTACATAAAAAATCCATGTACATGTGGCCATTCACCAAGTGGGGAATGGATGTTCTGGGATTATATCCTCTTACAATAGCCAAACAATTCAAGTATATTATAACATAAACAAACTTCATTTCCAAATTGGAAGAAGTCATATCCCATAAATATTTCCGGGTATGAATCATTTTTTTCATGAAAGATTCACTAATAGATTTTGTGTTCCATATAGAATATTATAGGAAAATGAAACCATTTTCTTCTATACTGAATTGGATAATATTTATCAAGAGAATTATATCAACCCCAACCTTTAATCCCACTATAATCTAATGTCTAAAGAACAAATAGATGCCTCTAACATGAAACTATTTAATATAATCCATAAAATGGTAGATAAATATAATAAATCATGGTTGGATAATCACAACCATGTTCGGTGGGCTTACTGAACCCTGAACATCACCGCCACCTAGGAAAAAAAGTACTCAGTAGTATACAAGAAAGAGGCAGTCCTACCCATCAAATGTCAATTTTCCTAAATCCATGCTTTCATTTGATATCAACTTGGAAGAGATGAGGAATCCCAAAAATATATGGTTGAATTGGTGAAAATTGATGAAAAATTATTTCATACCTTTCACCATTTGGAGATTCACCAAAATTAGATTGCATAAGCCATCCACATTGAGGTTTTCTTCTAGTATTTTTTTGAAGGAGAGATGTTATTTCCCCTCAGAACCCCGATGATACCAGGAAGGAAGCTTCCAAATATAGGGGAAAATTGGGGGGATATAATCCTATATATAAGGATTACTCCAACAGATCCTATTCATTTACATCAATGGATGGGAATCTCACCATGACCCCCACCAACACAAGTTTCAATAATAAATATTATATAAATTTACTTGTCAATGTCCTAATCCCATGACATCGAACTAATGGATGAAAAATATTGATTACATTAAATTAAAATGCATGGTACTGATCATCCTAAACACATGACATTATAAATTATTGATTTAAACCCCGTTTTTTTCCAATAAAACTATTTTTCCAAGTCAATACCGCGTGAAATTAAATTTCATGGCACACATTTTCCAAACCACATGATGTTAAACTGTTTGGTGGCCATTATGTCAATCCATATTTCACCACAATAAAGAATGTTCTCTATTTGAGAAAAATTAAATGCCCCTACTCATATGTGAGAGCTAGATCTATATAGGAAGCCTCATTTTTCATAACTACGAGTGACTTCATTATTGTCATTATAGGATATGTATTAATTCATAGATTGATCATGAATTACTCTACTACACATTCTCCTTCCTCAAAGGATGACATCCATACCATCCTTTAGTTGCATGGCCTATTCTCACATTATTATTATGCCTCTTACGTGTCTATAAAAACATCATTAAAACACGTTCTCATCGAATAATGATAACTTCCATGACACGTCGTCCAATCCACATAACAATAAAATATACAAAAAGAATCATAATTTCATGATGTTATACTACGTGATGAACTTATTTTCCAAATGAAGAAAAACTATTAAAAACTACATTATACTCACCCAAAGTATCATCGCACTTAGAATTGGACCTCCACCATCCCTTGTTCAAGAACTTCCAACAACTTTATTATTTTTCAAATGGGATATATAGAGACACCGGGATTGTACATAATGGTGCAGATGCTCTAAAAAATAGTTAAAATTCATATTTCTCTCTGTACATGGTTCAGACATTGCAGATATATTATTTAGTAACATTTATTGTCTTGATTATCATTCTATAGTACACATAGTGACACAAAGACTCTAAATTTTTGGCCAAACTAGAATTTTTATCTCATCCAGGGGATTATTTTATTTCCATAATGTGGCCTTAGAGTTTCCTTTCACATTGATATCGTGTTTATCGTTGGTTTATGAAATCATCCTTCACACAACTAGAACCCATTGTCTTAGTTACATGATATTAAATTATACCCACCTATCATTAACGAATGAGGTAAAACTACATCATCCTTTAATAACTACATATGGTTTTTATTCTTGTCCACTATTGATATGTATAGAAACCTAGGATTTCTATCATGGCGTAACAACCCCAATGAAGTTGTCACATTTACCCCAACATTACGCATGGTTCAAAATAGTGCTGGGAAATTCATAGAAAAATATCCAACATAATTCTCATCATAATGATATATATACTCACACTTAGAACATATGCTGGATTCCACATGTGAAATAAAGAAATTCTCCCACCCCTTGATACAAAAAAATAGATGAAGTAGACTCTAAATAAGGTTTTACCCATAGGTCCATTTCAAATAGAGAATCCTTTTCCTATGAATGAAAAATATTTGTACATTAAATATTTTCTAAAACGATGTATAGATTGATCACTACTCTTACAGGAAACCTAGTGATGATGTATCATCATACATGGGTTTAGTTGTAATGTAGGATCTAAAAAATTCCCCCTATTTATGAATCAAATAATAATAGGGATGTTTCTATCAACTGTATATGGCTTGATTCCCTTCTTCATGGGATATGTATCCATGTGCATACATATCATCTTTATGCACAACATAATATAAAAAACACCCATATCATCTCTTATGTCTCCACTATGTGGTGGAATAAACCTTTTCCACCCAATGTTTCTCACACTGAGAATAGCTTGTGTTTTCCTAGGAGTTTCACTATGCGATTACGTACATGATCATGGATTATCAATTCCTTGTGGCGGTTCCATGGTCATGGTAGAAATAATTAAAAAGCCTCTCTAGATATTTACACTACAAAATTAGGATCCTATTTCCTTAATGTACAATGCTAAAATTCATGGTACATTGAGAACTATGTGTGGAGTCATTCTCTTTTCAATGAGATATATTGTGGTGTGTTGGAATTGAATCCAAGTCCTAATCAAATAGAAATTTAAAAGAGAAATGTCACTATTAGCTATGCATAAATTTAGATCTATGTAAAAGGTTTCAATATTGGATTCCACATTAGGGATATCGCAAGGAATCAAAATGAACCTGTGTATGAATCATATCTATGATGAAAATTCATACTTCACACCCTATATTCGTTTTGATGTTTCTTATGATCCCAGATGCATCCTTTCCCTTAATCAAACATTGTTCCCTGAGTAATTTATGATCTACACAATCTTCCTACAACCATCATAGATGGAGTGAAACTTTCTTGAGAACACCATTGTTTGACTATGCATGATATTACCTAGTGGTTCTACATAAGTTGACCAAAAAAAGGTCTATCAACCAAAGAAATATTCATCTTTAGGATAGGACTTCCTTCCCCTGTACAACCCAAGTCCTTCCAAGACTTGAATCATTATTCTAGATCTATGAATTACTAGTTTCATGGTTTACACTTTATTCCCCCTTCACATATGGTTCCTCTCAGAATATATTGTCCTGATTAACACTTATTTCATTCAGGGTTTATATAAAAATTTAACCTAATAGAACAACAATAAATATCAAGTCAACTTTTTTCCATCCAACATGATCTAAACTACGTGGATATTATCCTAATTACATGAAATTAAACTGTTTGATAAATTTCTTTACTGCATGACACAAAACTTTATAGCACCATGATGTTACGCTTGAGTGAACATTAACCTCATTATTATCCATCGACCATACTATATTCGAAACTATAGAAGGATTGATTACTCTGAACACATGATTCATAGTGATTCATAGACTCTATAACCTACTCTATCCATCACCAATTACAATGAATTACCATCTCCTTGTGTAGGGACCAAACATATATAGGGATTTTTCTTCTCATGAACTACATAAGTATTGATTCTCAACAATGTTGCATATGTAGAGACATCAGGACCTTTAATATTTAGTCCAAGCTATAAATCCATTTAACCTTTCATCCCTTTGGAATGAGTTTTATTTAAGATTTTTTTTTGTCATGGGGCCTATTAGGTACACATTTTTGTAGATTGTAGGGGTTGTGTTATACACCTCACATTAGAGATCTCTTCAAATCATCCTCAAAACAATATGTTAAAATGTTAAACCACCATCCAAGCTATATGATGTGAAACTAAAAGAATCTATTACGATGCCATATCCTGGGAGGAAATTACCACCAAGATCATTCGTTAACCATTCCACATTCAAAAACACCACATACATATGAGTCAACTCTATTTAGAGGGTTTCCAAATCCATGTAAAATAATAGTCTAAATGTTTATTTTGTTCCTGAACACATCCGTTCAATTAATCAAATTACATAACCTAATATGTTTCAGATCATCAAAACTATTACAGGCTATTGGAATTAGAGGACCAATATCTAAGGACACATTTGTTTAATAAGGCATAATATGCCCCAGTTGGCTTTGCAAAATATTCCCACAAAATTCATGTCTACCAATGAAAATGTATTCTTCATGAGAGGATTTCCTACTCTCATACGACACAATGGATTCCATGGCTCATGTAACTCCTCATCATCCTTGAATTCACGAGGTCATGTTTTACAAATTCTGTCCCATGGCGACTAGAAAACATCAAAATATCTAGGCCCAGATATCCCCTAGTTAATCATGGACTCTATAATAATTACTGAATCACAAGAAATTAAACAGCATGAACAATTTCATAATCACATGAAATTAATATTCATGATAATTGAGGCCTAATTATCAACCTTAGGTCTATAACCAATAATGATTAAAAATACCCATTCTCGATGTATGGGTCAAAAATTCATGGGAAACATCCATTACCAAGAAATAATGTTTTCTACCATGTTCATGTGAATGAAATAATCTTTCAAAGGTTAGTCTAATATGAGCCCCATCCCATTTTTGAGATAGTATAATAGAAAAAAATACGCAAATCTTTTTTGGGAACCAGATTTCACAATGGAGAAACTCTGAGTTCTATGTATGGCATGATTCCTTTCATTGTAGTTTACATAGTGATGACCAAATATCTATTTTTTGGGCCAATAAACTCTTTCCATTTCACTTCACATCAGGTAACCAATGTCGGTAATGGAAGCTGTTAAACTACAAAAAAAATCTCCCTACACATTTTATGGATTGGACCTCCATATAAAATCTCCTCACACCTATGTAGGAGGGAACATATCAATCATTTTCTCCAAAAATGGATACTTCAAATTCACCTTTAATACTTAGGCTCCTTCTTTCACAGAACAAAATTTGTGACTGGAATAGTTTCTATCCCCATATCGTCATCCAAAAATCAGTGATAAAGGGAAACTATCCCTGAAAAATGTCTATTTGAGCATAAATAATATTTCCATGTTGGAACTACATATTTTTACCACCAAAAAGACCAGTTAACTGGTGGAAAATTTTTCATCAGGAGTGACTTTTCCTATATTTGTAAAACCAATTATGTTTACATAAAAATATCACATGCTAAATTTTGATACCTTAGATTATATTTTACATACACTACCCCTTCATTATAGAATATGGTAGAATATTCTTTGTTATCTATCCATGAATAGAGAGAATTTTTTAACAACTTCACTGAGTAGAGTGAAAAAACATGAATGTCCTCATAGTAATACATTAAACTAAACCATCCATTTATTTACTTCATGACATCAAACTATAATATAATTAAAAACCTATTTACACTAGAGAAATATGTGTGGGAGTGGTTTCCCATTCATGGTAAAAGATGTTAGACCAAAAATAGGAGTAAT
This sequence comes from Viscum album, assembly GCA_963277665.1. Lineage (NCBI taxonomy): Eukaryota > Viridiplantae > Streptophyta > Magnoliopsida > Santalales > Viscaceae > Viscum > Viscum album. Next base: position 633,598,242 of record OY728121.1, read on the forward strand.
TCTAGATCAGTTTTCTAGACATTAAACTACCCTTGTAAAGAGACACAAAACTCTCCCGGTTGAAAACCCACAAAGGGAACCCCAAATAAAAGTCTTGTATGATATTTCTAGACCTATAAAAAATATGGTATAAGAATAATATAGGGAAATCAAAAATCAAAGAGAAAAACTTTGTTTAGGTTAAAAATCCAAAAAGGGTGGCCTAAGAAATAGGTAAGATATACCTAATAGACCCTGACTACAATGGAAATTGGAAAAAAATAGAGTTATAACTAAAAATAAAAATGTTTCTTTTGTTTTTCATATAATCCAAGAAATAGAAAATGTATGCTCGATGATTCCCTTAGCTCATGAAAAAATATAGCCCCATCAAATTATTTCATTCAATTCAGAATCACATTAACATCCAAATAGCTTCCTCTTTATCCCAATTAGAATCCATTACGATGAGAGAATTTTTTTGGGTCCTGAAAATTTCACGTAGATGAATAAGTCAATTCCATCAGATTATTAGAGTAAAAAAAATGAATTATAAATTGAAGGAATGTATTCAAATTGGTGAATCCACAATGGATGGGAGATCCTGTGAAGCTCAAACACTTTGTGGACCCCCTCTCTGCATGGCGTTCCTCCATTTCAAGAAGCATCCACAAACTCATGTTCAATAAATTAGGTTATACCGAATGCATGTGAAAATGAAAAATAATAAATTTTGAGGGGTTGGATGGTGATTTACATCCTCAAAAACTTGAATCCCTATACACTATGTAGTTCGTAGGATAGAGTGAAATTTCTATCATTCATGAATAATGGCCCCCACTATGTCCTTTGCAGATTGGGGAACCCTCTGTGGAATTATACAAAAAATATGGATCAAGTCCCATCATGGAAAATATGAAATACTATTATTTGGACCATACAATACACAATATAAGGACCCGATGTGGGATTAAAAAAATATTTCAGTATAGGGATGCATTGTAGAGGAAAATTAGGAGGAGGTGTAGGAGAAATGGCTACCTCACATGAAGAACTCTACGAACGCATCATATGAACCATATGTAGACATCCCATTTTGGAAACCATCTCATTAACCTTATGAGAAAGGTCCTCTACATAAATATCATGCAGATGAAATGTTGTTTTTGATAAATATAAATATTTTTCTAACCTTAATATAATGAATAAAAATGAATCAGGAATAGACCCTTTATGGATAACCCTTCACGAACAACACCTTATGGAAGGACACTTTGTGGATAACCCTTCAAAGATTATCCTTTATATATACTCCATTGAGGGTTATCATTCTCATAAAACTCCTCGTGGATGAAACCTTCTCAGAAACACACATGGACTCATCATGTGTAGCCATATCCTTTGTGGATAATGCCATGCAGACACCCCCATCATGGATGGTCACTCATGAAAGATCATTTCTAGAAGAACCTTTATGACTAACTCCTACATGGATAGTTCAATATTAAAAACTATATTTTCTCTATGTTCTATTCAATGAGGCTTTCACAGCATACACACTCGATCCAGATCAGTACTAGGAAATGGTTTCAGACCTCTGTGTCAGTCCCTTCGCTGCTGTCACTCATCCCCATAAAAAAGTAGAGTTGCACCATGACTTTTAGGCTAGTTCAATGAACATTTAAATTTTCCCTTATTCTTCACCAACATATTTCCCATAAATACAATGAGTCAAAACATTCATCATGACCCACCCAAAATCCCATCACCTGACTCATATTCCAAGTTGATCCAGAAAAGGGCCATTATTACATATGTCCCAAACAAGTAATTGCTAGAAATATTAATCCAAGACAACTGAGTGGCATGGAAATGAACTATATGGAACTTGTTCTACCCACATGATGTTAAAATGTATGGAACTTTTCCCCACAAAACAATGTTAAACTATTCTTCCATATTCCCCACAACACGACATTAAAATATGTTTCCTTCTATATAGTTATATGCCTATAAACTAAATTATACCATATATAGAAAATCCAGTTGCCTCTATTGGAAAAAATATATTCCTTATACCTATATTATAATATTCCTCATCAAATTATCATAATGTGACAATCAAACATTTCAATGGGAATCCTCATAGGAGTAAGCCCCCAGAAAATCTATTAGAACTACCCGTGAGGTAAACCCTTTGGATTGTTTATTGGATAAGAAATTTTTTTCCCTCTTGGCCTCTTCTTAGGATGTATCTTTATAGATCATCAAATAAGACTATCCTAGATTTGAAAAAAGTAAAATTTCAAGGTCAAATACCTTTCTCTCACCCCATGGTCTTCAGCACCACCCATCATCAGATAGGGTGATATTTTGTGATAATCTAATATATAAATTCCTCTTTTTTCTCACACTGAGAATGACTCCCTTAGGATTAGTGATTAGTGGTAGTTATGAAACCCACATGATCTAAAATATAAAATTTACTTTCTAAATTGAATAATAACTAAAAACATACTTCAACCATCAAATGTACATATTCAAAATGTAGTAGTACCAGTTAGGCCTCCAATTTAGTGTAGGTCCCAATCCAATCCAAATAGGCCATATCCATAGATGTAGGCCCAGCATCAAACACAAATAGGCAGCTTCCATTCATAATCCCAAAACACACACCCTCAAATGGGAATAATCCATAGAAATTCCCTAACTAAAAAGCTTTTTGTGTTTGGTTACCAATTATCTAGGATATGTATAAAGCCTCCCTGAGGTCCAAACCCAACACCCATATCAACCCTAATGTTCTCCAACTAACATTCATTGTAGGTTCATGTCTTTCAAGGAAACTACATCTCACATGGTACATTTGGGCTACCTCAGTGTAATCTTTATATCCATCTTTGAATTAAAACCCTTCACCTATGCATCCTTGTCACATGAAATTAATTTTCATGGTTGTGTTCTTGTCACATTACCTTAAAACGCTATTTTTTTATATAAGTGATACTAAACTACATGGGTTTAGATTCCACTCTTAGGTATTTGTAGGAATACCATCTTGTGGGATCATTCCCAACATCAAAATAACTTCCACCCCTGGACGACGAGAACCTAAAGAGCTCCACATTATGCAGCATAAAACCAGTATCATGAAAACAAATAACCAAAGGATCTCATATTTTTCAAGTAAAGTGTTAAATTAATGGAGAACCTCGTATGAATACAGATCCCTCCACTAATGGATAACATCAGATACATATAGATCATTCTGAGTTCATTCATTATTATGATCAGCCATTACCTAGGGGATATCTATAGACACATACATTGAAATGAACTAAGGATTCACGAACATATACACATGAAGTAATTCTATAAGAGAGTCCCAAAACATTAAATCAATCCCCAAAAAATGGGTTGATGATCCTGAGTTCCCATCCACCTGACCAATGGGAGTTCTCATGTGTCATTTTCCTAGTTACCCAATGGGAACCTACCATTGGAATGTAATCCCACAAATCATGGATATGAGATTTACTAGAAATTTCTATCCCAATTAACAATACCCATAGGATACCGTTCTAATACCTTGTACCAAACAATATCTATTACATAATATTTAAACCCTTTCTATTAGCCATTTATACAACTAATGTGACTTCTTCTGAAACAAAAATTGTGAAGTTTATGTGAAATAACACCAGTAAATAATGGCAGGGTTATAATCCATTCCCCATTTTTTGTGTCTTCTGGTGAAAAAAAGTGGTGAAAACGATGTGAATTATCTCCCATAATAAATTATTAATATATTTTTCAATGGCCTATTTTTCCCATATTCTAGTGAGTTAACATTTTAGATCATCAATGGATACTGGAAGTTAGATTCTGGTCAATTTTTTTAGAAAATAAATATCGTCACACCTTTAAATTTATCTGATTAATTTGACATGAAAAACCACCATTTCCCAATCCATAGTCAGATTCCAATTACAAGAATCAAAAAATTGTTATATCTCAAAATACCAAATACATTACCATAACAATGATTTATTTCCCCAAATATGAGTTTAAATAAAATCAGGTTCCTAGGTATAGTCAAATCATTTAAAAATAAAAAGACTAATGATGATGATCGAATAATGGAGAGAGAAGGGAATGAAATATAAATTTAGTAGAAAAGAGAGGTTGTGTTAATATTTCCCTCATTTATGGATTCTCATGAAAATTGAGGATAATTAAATAAACTAATTAACGAAATCAATAATTATTACATACATATTCCAGTGTTGAGAATCAATTAATGGATAAATCAGAAAATATTATTCATTAATTAAATTGAAATGAATTAATTCATCTTCTAATCAATATCCCATAATTATGAAAGTAACAAATAAAATCCATACCATATGCTGAATCATTAGTTAGTGGATAATTTACCAATAATCATTTTGAATGAATAATTCATGATGTTCATCATCGAGTCTAGGAATTCATATGTATGTTCATCATCAATCCTCAATCCCAAAATCACCATCCCACATGCTCTTCCATGGGATCTCTATACATCCACTCAATAATATAGGATTTTCTAGTTATCTCTAGGTAATTCATTATAAATTGTATTATAAATAGGATTTATTGTGGTCAAATAAAAAAATAGACTTTATATTAATGAATTAATTTCTCTATTTGATAATCTCACATATGCACTCTATAGAAGTGTCAGATACTAAAAAGACTTATGTCATGCGTAGGGTGAAAATAATATTCAAAATATAATTATTGTCTCAATTCTCCCATATGAGACACTATTTAGGATTTTTTTCATACTTTTTTTAAAATTATTTTTTGAGATATATTATATTTTATTATTCTTAATATCTCCTTAATGAGGATCCATGTGTCCCATTATTCAACAGTGAATTCATACCTAATTCCAATAATATTATTAAAATGAGTCAATAGTGTCCAATTAAATATGTAGAGTCTTCATATATACATGGAAATAAAATAATGTGTTCTCCCGTCTGACCTTTATATATATGTTATATTTTTTAAAATAGAATATATCGGTTACTCTTTTCGGAATGTTATTTTCATTAAAGTTATTCAATATTGTTCAATTTTTCACCATCCCAACAAATTAAAATGTTTTATTATAACTAGGCATTCCATTTTGGTGACTTTTTTGTCCCTTTCAAAATTCTCTGATTCATGCTTTCATTAAAAAGTAAAAAATTTCCATGTGTGTTGACTTTAACTTTTTGAATCCATTTTTGGATGTTATTTTTTAATTATATTTTTTCAATATTTTTTGATCACCTTTTAAAAAAAGGATTTTCAATATATCTGCAATTCTTCTTTTATTCCAAAGATAAAAGGTGTTTAAAAAACATATATGAAATCACAATTGTTTTACCATAATCTCTAATGGCTTCATTTCATTGTAATTTTGTTTGGAATAATCCTATTACTAATTTTGTCATGAAATAATTTATTTGGGGGAATGAATTTCATGTATAAACCATTGATATACTTAATTCAAATTTCAATTATAAGACCCAAAACTTATTTGAAACCCATTTATATTTACATTGGTTATTTATCAAATTATGATAATTTCTTTTGTTAGGTAGACATTTGAGTGGATGATGAAGAATGTGGTCCTATATTTTTGACTAATGAATTTATTTTACATTTTATATCACATGAGGAAATGGAATTTCATGTCAACGAGATGTTAGAATAATTTTTCAAAATTTTATATTGTTTATGAGATGTGGTATGATTTTTTATATGATTTTATGTGACTGAAATGTGTGAATACATTCTCACATGTTGCTTTCTGAATGTGATGTGGAAATATTTGTTCCATATGCTAATGTTTTTTGCATAATTTTTTGTTATAATATGATTAAGTGGTATATTTCTATATTCCCATTATTTTTCTCTATTATTCATCTTTAATGTCACAACATTTAGAATTATTTTTCATGTTATATTTTTTAAATTTTTTGATTAATTGTCCTTGTCTCATGAATTATGGACATCGAAGATTGTTCCATTTTCCCTTAATAGGAAAATATTCCCAATACCATATTTTTTTATGAACAAAAAATGAATATAATGTTTTTATATTTCCTATTATCATTTAATATCTCCCCTTTCCTAGGTTATGAAGTTAACTGGACATGTAGAAATTCTAGAATTTATTGTTGATGATTTCAATATGGAGAAATGATTGTAGATATGGATTCTCATGTAGCTAATCTCTAAGGAACTAAATTAATCTTTCATTGTCTTTTGCAACTATTTATGAGATGTATTATATAAATATTGAGTTTATTTTTATATTAGTGTTTTTTAATTATTTTTATATAATATTTATTAGATAATGTTTTTTAATGTATTTTTTAGGCAGCTCTAGTGAAAACCATGTGGAAATTTTCAAAGGATGGGTCTATGTATATGATAAAATCATGATGTTTTAGGAAATTAAATATTGATTGGTTATCCTACAAATTACATCCCTATGTGGATAATAATAGTGGATGAGGGATCTAGAAGGAATGTACCATGGGGTAACAACCCTAAAGATGGTGTGTTGGGAATTAAATCAACCATGAACTGGTGAAAAAAATTTAGCCTAACTGCACACATGGTTTGACACTCCATGTGGATATTATTTAGTTTACTACACTATATTTAAAAAACATAAATGAATTATTTAAATATTTTAGAAGTCAATGAATATATATGTTATAGAAACTAATATTAAAATCATAATAGACAACCTAGGATAAATTTATGGATTGGTACGTTAGTATAATTATGTCATAGTTGAACCAAAATTATTACAGGATGAAATGATAGTGTCAATAGAGTGAAAATATTTGGATTTATTTTCATATAAATTTGATTAATTACTATAATTTTATATAATATTTTTTGGTGATTTATTCTGTTCAGAATATGATCAATAAAATGTATTTGTTAAATGTAACCATTAACACTCAAAAATAATCATATTTGGGATAAATAGTTTTCTATTGTTACCATGTTGAAGTTTGGGGGATATCTTAGTGAAGGATATTTACTGAGATTCTTATGGATCCCTTAACATCTTCCTTGACTGAAAAATAATTAAAATTGTGAAGGTATATAGAATGTAACACACAATGCTTTTGTAATAGTGTTTTCCAAATTAATATTATGTTCGATAGCTTTATCAACATCGAACACCAAACTAATACAAGCCAGATAATATATATTATTAGGAAAATTAATGATAAATTTTAACATTATTATTTAAAAATATTTTTTTTCAGTTCGAAATTTATATAGAAATGGATTAAGAAATCCTAAAGAATTAAATGTTCATTTTAAAGTAAAATTAGTTTTTATTTGTATATTGTGTATTATTCTAAAATATTGAATTATAAATATTAGAATTTGAAATTGAAAAAAATTAATATCAATTTTAAAATTTTTAATACGCAAATTTTCCTATAATCATTTATTGAATGTTTTCTGAAATAACATATTTTTACCACAATAATTAATGTTATAGTCTCTACCCAAATGTGTATATTTTATATATATATATATATATATATGCGAAATGTATAGTTTTTTAGAAAACATTTTAATATATTAATGAATAATTTATGGAATAAATTTATCAATTTTAAAATATCATTCTGAACATAGAAAAAATATGTCCAAAAGTTTAGACAATAACTCCATTGTAATTTTAAAAAAATCAATCTAGTTTTTATTTAAACATTTTGGTTGAATTATTTAGTTTTGGATTTCATTTATAGAAACAGAAATATTATTTTTTATATTTAATAAATTAATATCATTATTTTCAATGACCTAGATGATGATATAGTACACATAAATTTTATGTTAAAAACAAACAATTTCTACAAATATCTTTAAAATGTTACATGCAGTATTATTAAAAATAAATATTCTAATATTTAGTAATCAAATTAGCTAAAATTATTTTATTATTTTAAATAAAAAATTTATAATATGTATTTAGTTCAACTTCATTTTTTGGCATAAAAATTTGTAACCAAGGTAAATTTTATTTACTATGTTAAAATAATTATTTTCTATAAAAGGATATCATTCATTATATTTTGTAATTTTTGAAATAATTTAGTTACATTATCTATTAAAAATAATTTATTAGTTTTTTAAATAAATTTATATAAATTAAAAACAATTATTTTATAATTAATGATAAATAAAATTATAAACACTTATCAATTAAAACATCATTTTTTACAAGAAGAGTTTTCTACATAATATTTGATTTAATTTAGATGGTATTTTTTAATACAAATAAATTGAATTATGACAAATGTATCAAAAATTCATATTCATAACATTAATATTTGGAATTAAGCATCATCATATATATTTTGTAAAAATTTACTATTGTTAATTTTTTATCAAGATTAATAAGGGAAAAATGATCAAATAACGTGTCTATAATTTTTAACAAATAATGTTTTTTTAAACTCACAAAAAAAGTTTTCGTTATTAAGGAAATTCACACATTTATAAAATATAATTTCATCACCTATTTCACCTATATTTCCAATCCCTCATAACACCGATTTGATTCCATTATTAACCCTTAACTTAATTTAGTTTTCTTGGAAAATAACCACCCTATTTAAAATATAAAAAATATAAATTCTTCCCATTATCTAATACCACTCCACCATAAAGGCTGTGAAAAAATCTACATTCTCTATCAATATATAAATCTAATCCATGTAATTATTGTGGTTATAGGTAGTCTTACCATCCGACATGAAGCTACTTTATAATGAAGATGGTCTTCTCATCTTCCTTTTGATTGAAGTATAAAATTTGTGATAATCCTCTTATATTTATATATGATTATTCATCCATGGGTTCATAATACATCTTTTATAATCCAAATCACACAATATTTTAGATAAAATTCACTTATTACATAGTAAATCCATTTTATTTTCCATTTTTTATAGTCTCCAGGCTTCATAAAACACCCCTTTATTCTATCCTTCCATATTTAAATATAAGAACTTTTTTTGTTATAATAATTTTGATTTACATGTAATAATGTTCCCATATATTCATAATAAATAATTTAAATTCATAATTATTCTATATTAATGAGTTATTATATATCACTCTCATTAATCCATTTCTATAATCCTTTTATATAGTCATCATACTATAGAAATCATTCTTTGATACCCTCCATCCAATTTTAAAATCATTAACATAGATTATTATATTAATTTTTATTTTAATGTGACTACTCTTACACATTTTCATAGTCTATACTTTACTATATAAATGATTTTTTAGTAATGAGATACTATGTTTCTTTCTTATTAAACACCTTTCTTAATTCTTTTTTATACCTATCACGATGCTAAAATTGGACATTTATTTTTAATCATCATGTTGTGAATAACACCCTATAATATAATTTAATAGAATCCATAAACATCAATTTTATTAAATGTTATGAATATATAAATGGTTATAAAATAGGAGAATAATATTGTTTTTCATACATGAGGCTAGAATGTGATCAACTAAAGGATTAATCAAGTTATTGTTTTCGATTTCAATCACCCTCCATTATGGAAAGATTTGATATTTTGCATCAATATTAATTTGGATGGTGTAACTAATTAACCGTTGAAATATAATATTATAAATTATTTTCGATCTTGAATGATTAACTCTCATTAATTTTACCCTTTTTTTCAAAAGTTTATATCTTCCTTGAAATGTACCAGTTTTCATAACATAATATGATTCATATATTATAATTATTATCTTTGACATTATTCTTGAATTTTATATGGCATACCATGCTTATATCTAGAAAGACCAATTGTGATTCATATATTAATCGTTGATGATTTTTATTCTGTTTTAAAATTCCAACAATGTTATGTAATTCCCACCATCATTAATGATGATTCACCTCCTAATCCATATTTTTATTTCCCACATATTTTCACTTCTATACATGGAAATACAAAAATGTGTTTTTTAATGTTATGTTCATATTTCAATTCCCATATTTTAAAAAAATATGCTTTTTTTCTTTTCTAATGATTATTTTCGATAATGGTATTTAAAATATTTCAAATTTCTTTCATACCATTCAAAATTAAATGGTTTATCATCAAATAAAAATTAATTTTTGAAAACCATTCTAAATTTTCAAAAAACAATTATTAAATATTATATTTAGAAGTAAATGTTCTCAATGTGTTTTCACTTCACCTTTGGAAATATAAAATAGAAGTAAAATTTTACAATAAATGGTTTCCCAAAAAATTTCAGTTCACCGTAAAATAAGTTTCCTTTAATTGTAGTTTATCATACCCTTTTACATCATAAGTAAAATAATTTTATAAAAAATATGATTTTCCAATAATTTTCTACTTTATCTATAATGACATTATTTCTTGGGAAATTATTTTTGATGAATTATGTTCTAAATATTCCTATGAAATACTAAATTGGGGTGACTATATTTTTGGTATCAACCATTTATATGAATAAGGAAAATTTGAACAATTACATTTAGAAATACTGTGAAAAATATTTATATTTACTTGGGTTCTTAATGAGAAATTTATGGTTTATTATAAATCATTGAATTATATAGGGATTATGAGGTTTTGGGTCATATATTTCCCTCTAAATAATTTAATTGGGTCTCATATCACCTAACAGGATCAAATGATGTGTGAAAGTGATTTGGGATGATTTTTTCTTAAGTTCATTTTGTGAATAAAATGTTGGAATATTTCTTCAAAATCTATTATGAGAGTGATATTATAGAATCTTTGATCAAAAGTAAATGTGGTAACATAATTAAAAAAATTTCAAAATATTTTCTGTGGTTTTGTTTGGGATATTATTCTTTAATTTAATATGATTAAATAACATTATATATTTCTATATAACATTTATTATTCTCTATGATTCACTTTTACGGTATAATTATTCAACAAACTTTTTCTATGGTGTCACATTTTTCATTTTTGATTATATGTACATCGATCAGGATAAATATAAATAATATTGTTTCATGTTCTCTTAATAGTATATTTCTATGATGTATATGTTTTCTTATATTATTATAATATAACAATTGATGAAACAATGATAACTTTTACCTTATTGAGCATTTTAGCTCACCCCATTATTATATTTTCCGTTCCATAGTTTTTAATGATTTTTAGAATCTCAGGAATGTATATAAGGGAGACAAGGGGAGTTTTATTATAGAGAAATTATTTAAGATTTGGACACTAATACTTCCAATCCCTAAGAAAAATTTTATTTCATTCCATGGGATATGCAACTACCTGTGAAATTTATTATCCAAATAAAGAGTTAATGGAACTATTTACGTTATCTTTAGCATTGGTTTCTAGAGACTTTATATAGCGGAAAATCCATATCTCTTATATGTCACTAGGTCATAGACCATAGCGTGGTGAGACTATGTTCACCATTTTCACTCACCATTCTCACATAGACATATCTCGGTGCTCCACCATACTGAATCAGAATTTAATTTCACCAAAACTAATTTACCATTGGGAAACAATACATTTAGGCCTCCAAAATGGACAACACCTATATATTTATTCTCCCCATGGTGAAAAGGGAAAATCCACCAATATTCTCGAAATTATTTGACATCCACCACCAGTATTTTTCCAATTAATTTTTCTCAAAATAAAATTTCCAATGTAAAATTTCCACCACCAAATGTGGTTATGACCCTATGGAACACCATGAAAAAGAAATAAAAATAACCATTATTGGAAAATCAAATCACCAAATCACTATACACACCTCTTCAAAAAGCGTGGAAAACAACCTCTTCCAGCAATGAAATCATCATGTGGTGAACCGTTGGATGTCTAAAATAGAACTCTCTAATATGGAAAATCATAACATGCCACCCAAAACCTCATTGGATACCTAAAATTAAATTGGTTAGATTCAAAAAAATTTGTCCTTAAATAAAATTCCTCTCAAAAAAAATTCACCATTGATAATTAAATCAAAACAAGTGAAGAAACGAGAAAATGGGGTTAAAAAATATCCAATGAGATACCTATCATGGATATTGTAAGTAAAAGTACACAACAATCACATCCTATAAGAAAGTTTCATAAATAGAAAACTGAATAACCTTTTTGGTGTTTTTTATACAATGTTTTTTATTTGTTAACAACTAATCATTTTGTTGAAGAATTTTAATGAGATACAGAATGTTGATGTTGTTGGTTGCTGAAGATTTCTTTAAATAATATTATGTTGAAGAATAAGAAGTTAGAAGTTAAGAAAGTATCTCTAACATTCTAAACATAATCAGACGATTCGTTGATGATCTTAAATTTCTCACAAATCCTGAAAAGATTCATGATAAATGATGTTGAAGAAATGGTAAAGAGGATTGATGTTTTTCAATAAGAAAAATTCTGAGAAAATTCGAAACTAGTTTTCTTGAAACAGTTTTCCTAAACAGGTTTTGGTGAATTAATTTTCTTGAACCAATTTCCTAAATCTAATTCCTGAGCCAAAAATTCGAAGTCTACTTTCTAAGATAGAAATTCAGAGTCTACTTCCTAAGCCATAAATTCAGAGTCTACTTCCTCTGCCAGAAATTTGGAGTCTACTTCCTGAGCTAGAAATTCGGAGTCTACTTCATGAGCCAGAAATTCGGAGTCTACTTTCTGAGCTAGAAATTTGGAGTCTACTTCCTAACCCAGAAATTCAGTGTCTACTTCATGAACCTGAAATTTGGAGTCTTTTTCCTGAAACTAAAATTTGGAACGAGTGTTGTTGAACCAGTTTTTCATAAGCTATTTTCCTGAACCTGTTTCCTGAACCTAAAATCAGAACCATGATCCAGGCTTATCATTCTGGGGAAGATATAAAGAGTTCAAGAAAACCCTAATTTCAACTTTGCATAAAACTCAGAGAAAATTAAGTATATTTTAAGAAGTTAAAGATTGTGGATTAAATGCGAGAGATTTGCGGACTTTTTGAGATTTGAGGAAGTAGGAAAGTCTTTCAAGATTCCCGCCTTTGTTTTCTGAGTTGCCTATAAATATGTGCTTGGATCATTCACTCATTTACAAATTTTACACATGCGAAAAAGGCGGAGCGCTGGAGAATTCTTAGTGAAAATTTCCTACCATCTTGAAGAACATTCCTTGAGTATTTGTGAAGAATATATCATAATTATCTTATCTTGCTGAGAAGATCGATTTCAGAAAAATATGATTCAAGAAATTGGATTGAAGATTCAGAGTGAGCTTTTTTGGAGCAGCCTAACAAAGTTATTATTCTTATGTTTGCCTCATTTGTTCTTTAAGAAACATTGTAACCTGATGGTAGTCAGTATAATCTTTCCTATCGGGAGATAGAAGGTGTCCAATGGGAGTTGACACAAGTTGTATTCACTTCTTCATTATAGTGGATTTTTATAGACCCACGAGAGTCGCTATGGAAAGGATGTACGTTCTCTTATTGAGGCTGAACCTTGTAAATCTTATGTTCCTTTCTTGATTTACCTTACTTGCATGCTTGAGTTTATTGCAAAAGGTTGTTAAGGAAATAAATCTTAACAGGTTTCAAGGGTTATGTTTCTTAATGTTTTGAAACCTATAAAAGTTAAACAACTGATTCAACCCCCCTTCTCAATTGTTATTCGATCCATGGAACTTCAAGAGGTATCAGAGGAAGGTTCCCTTGTTTAATCCTAATCATAGAGAATATCAATTCTTTCAATATTAGAGTAATTCCTACGTTTTATGGAAAGAATTATTATGGATAAAAGAATAGGATGATTCCCTATCTACTATATCTTGGCCATGATGTTTTTGATGTTGCTACTATTGGCTTTCCACCTATTGAGAAAAATGTTCCTATGACGTCTGTTGATAAAAGAAACATATAATTTGATGTAAAGGCTAGAAATTATATTCTTATGTCCTTATGATAAAATGTTTATCAGAATTTGATGGGTCTCACAACATCAAAAAGAATGTGGGATAAACTGGAATGTGTATTCGAAGGAAATACAAAATTCAGGGAGGCTAAGTTACAAATCTGGCGTAGTATGTTTGAAGACATCTGGATGAGAGATGATGAAACAATTGACGAATACTTCGCAATAGTTATTGAAATTGTGTGCAACATCATAGGATTCGAAGAATACTTGAAAGATTCTACAATTGTGAATAAACTTATGAGAAACATTCCAGACAGGTTTGATTCTAAAATTTTAGCTTTAGAAGATAAGGATGATTTATCTCTTGATGAACTGCATAACTTTCTTATTTCTTATGAAATAAGTAAAGCTATAATCTTTAAGAAGAAGATAACAGATGAAATGGATTTTGAGGCTATGCGAAAGATGAAAATCCAAGACGATGATAAAGATGATCCTCATGAGTCTGATAATAAGGAAGATGAAATATAGAATGAAAAATTCATGTCTCTCATATCCAAGAACTATCGAAGAGGAAGAGGAATGTATATAGGGAAACTTCCTCTAAATTTTTTTGGGTGTGGTGAAATCAAACACTTTTCTATGAATTTCCCAAAGAAGAAAGATGGAGAATATCAAGATGTTTCTGATGAGAATCATCGATGGAAGAAGTATAACAAGAATTAAAAAGAAGAGAATTCTTCTACAAAATTAATGAAGAAGTTTTCCAGAAAGAAAAGAAGTATGTTGAGCAAGAACATTGAATCCAAATCACTTTACAATGATTCCTCTGAAGATGAAAGTAAAGAAATATTCAGAACCCTCATTACAAAAGTTGAGAAAACAAATGTTTCTTTAGAGAGTTAAGAAGGTGGTGAAGAATCTTAGAGAGAATATCAGCTAAGTTCTGAAATTCTTACAAGTCTTGAGAAAAACAAATATCTCAAGAATGAAATTTGTGTGATGAATAAGAATCATGAAGAAGTTCAGGATGGAAGTAATGATGTCACCAAGAAGGAAGATGAATACATTCAAGAAATTTTAAGTTACAAACATTGAATTCTTGAATAGGGAAAGATGATTTAAGATCATAGTATGAAGCTGGAAGCTATGGATGAAGAAGTAAACAAGGTGCAATCAAAACTCCTTGGGTCCAAAAATACCCTGAGTAATATGAATAAAAACTTCACCAAATATATAGAATTAAAAGATAAGGCCTCTAAAAATGCTGTAAAGACTCATTACGATAATCAAGTGAAATATTCTCTTACCATAAATAATGTTTTATCTGATCCTTCTAACATTTCAAGTTATGTAAAAATTATTAGTAAATCTTGGGTGGAGAAAGGATGTGATAAACCTATCAATACAACAAAAATAGAAAACTCACTCAAAAGAAGAGATGGCCTACATCCAGAGTTTTCGAGAGCTGAAAGAAGTTATCAACCTCAACAATGTTTTTACAGAGAAAGATCATTCATGAATAGAAAACCAAGATTTTAGGGCTATTGCTGGTGCTGAAGAATATATTGGCAGAGAGGTTATAATTGTTGCCATAATTTATCTCTACATGGAAGAAGGTTTGAGCAATGTAGAAGAATGAGTAACATTCTTCACTCACAGAAAGTTGAAAAGGTGATTTATCAAGATGTTAGAAACATTCTAAAAAAGAATCAATTTGTATTTTTGGAAGTAGTTTTTGGTAGATATGATTAGTCTGGTCATCATGTTGAATGATGTATGAAATTTCTTCAAGAACACGTTTCTTATGATAAGAATGAAAAAAAGCTGAAAATTAGGAGGTTGATGAAAGAGCTTTTATTGTTGAGACAGCTTTGAAAGCAAGTAAGAGGAACAAACCATGGATACTTGATAGTGGTTTTTGTTCACACATGACAGGTGATATAAAAATCTTGAAACATGTTCAAAGTCATGATGGAGGAGCTGTTACTTTGGGTAATGATAGTTCCTTAAGAATTAAGGGAATCAGAACGGCAGAGATTGAAGAAGAGAAACTGGAGTCTAAGGATGTTTTTCATATTGATGGACTAAAACATAACTTACTTAGTGTAAGTCAACTTTGTGATGATGGAAAATAAGTTATCTTTAGAAAGAATTCATGTATCATCAAAAGTGTGAAAAATAGAAAAGTTATTACAAATGGATAAAGAACCAGAAGGAATCTCTTCCAAATTGGAGAATCCAACAACTCTTTCTATATGAGTGCTGAAGATGAAAACATGTGGTGGCACCAAAGTCTTGGCCACCTTGGGAAGAAGAACATGAGTATTCTTTCTAAAGTTGATACTGTTCGGAATTTTCCAAAACTGAAAAGAAGAGTTCAAGATGTTTGTATTACTTGCCAGAAAGAAAATATGACTAACAAAAGTCATAAAAGAGTAGATATTCAATCTAACAAACCACTTGATCTTATTCATTCCGATCCATATGGGCCGATGAGACATCAATAAATAAAATAATATTTATACTTTATCACTTTTATTGATGATTTCACTAGGATGACAATCATAATGTTCATGAAGCACAATTCAGAGGCTATTGAAATGTTTAAATTCTTTATAAGAGATGTTGAGAAAGAATAGGGAGCTTCTATAAAGTAGTTGAGAACAGAAAATGGTACCAAATTCACAAGGAATGCTTTTGAAACGTATCTAAGGAATCATGGTATCAAACATCAGTATAGTGCTCCTTATACTCCACAAGAAAATGGAGTAGCAGAAAGGAAAAATAGAAGCTGGGTGGAAATGGGAAGAAGTTTGTTATCAGAATACAAACTTTCAAAATCCTTTTGGAGAGAAGGTGTTAGCACTGTTGTGCATGTTCAAAATAGATGCTTGTTAAGACTGGAAACCAACATGACTCCTTATGAGATGTGGTATAACAAAAAACCATCTTTTAATTACTTCAAAGTTTTTGGAAGTCCATGATTTCCCAAAATCATAAATACGGACTTAGGAAAGTTTGAAGAGAAAGCTGAAGATGGAATATTTGTGGGTTATTCACCCAATGGAATAAGTTAAAAATGTAGGAACAAATGGTTACAGAAGTTGGTGGAATCATATGATGTAAAGGTAATTGAAAATCCAAGTTCCTTCACAACATCTGTTAAGAATACTGAGGAAGATAAATCAGAGAATTCCCAGAATAGTGAAAGTGACTCAGATAAGTCATATGGGGAAGAATGTGATGCTGGTAAAAGAAATGTGAGTTCTCCTACACTAAAAAACATGTTGAATTTGAAAACTGTGGGTATAGGGTATTTTCAGAAGACCTATACCGACAGTTCTTGAAAACTGTAGGTATTGCGGGGTTTTTCTTTTTGAAGACCTACACCCACGGTTCTCCAGAACCGTAGGTATATCTTTCCTACGTTATAATGGGGAAATAAAATTAATCGGGACACAGGAAAAATTTGGAGGGAATATATTTATTCATTCTGTAGATTAATATATTTATGTAAATATAAATATATAACTTTAAAAATTTAGCATCTCGGTTGGTCAAGTATTCGTTACGGATGCAGTAGGTTTCCTGTTCAAATCCAACTAGCCACTTTTTTTTATTTTAATTACCCCAGGTGGATAATATTAATATAAATACGCAAATGTTTGTTTGTATCATTAATATGAATAGAATCTTGGATGGTTCGATGGTGTTGTGCGGCCGTGTTGTTCATCGCGAGACGCGGGTTCGATTCCCGCGGGGCTTTTTTGGATTTAAATAAGCCATATTAATATATATACATAGACTAATTAATATATAACAAATAATATGTACACCCTGGTTGGTCCGTTTTTGGAGTGCGGGTCTGAGTATCTGCCCGATTTGTGGGTTCAAAACCCTCCCCAGCGATGTTTTTTGAAAAAAAAAACCAACGGTTTGAGAACCGTGGGGTGTGTTGTGTGCCACACTGTTCGAGCGTGTTCCACTATTAACTACCCAATACCCATGGTTTGGAGAACCATGGGTATAGTCTAAGACCCCTATACCGACTCCATTCCAGCCCACGGTTCCCAAAACCGTGGGTATAGGCTATACCCACGGTTTTGGGGGCCATACCCACAATTTTGAACTGTGGGTATAGGTCGTTTTTCCGGTAGTGTAAATAACTGGATCAGATTGAGAAGAATGAAACAAGGGAACATTTTCCAAGGACAAAAAATAATAATGTTATCAGAACCAAGTGGGTTTACAGAAATAAATTTAATGAGCATGGGGAAGATACAAGAAACCAAGAAAGGCTTGTGTGTAAAGGATATTCACAAGTGGAAGGTGTGGATTTTGATGAAACTTTTTCCCTTGTTTAGAGGTTGGAAACTATTTGAATGTTTCTTGAAGTGTATGCTCATCATAATTTAAAGGTTTATCATATGGATGTAAAGTTAGCTTTATTATGTGGTGAGATTGAGGAAGATGTTTACATTGAACAACCTTGAGGGTTTTTACTTGATGAGGATGAAAACAATGTTTTCAAATTAAATAAATACTTGTATGGGTTGAAACAAGCTCCACGAGCATGGTATTCGAATCTTGAAAATTCATTGAGAGAGATGAACTTTTATAAAGGAAAGGTTGATAGAAACATGTATGTTAAAGATGTTGATTCTGGAACTTTAATTGTAATCATTCAAGTGGATGATATAATTTTTTCCGGAGATGAAAAAAAGGTTTTTGAAGAGTTTTCTGAAGAGATGAAGAGAATTTTTTAAATGTCAATGTTGAGGGAATTAACTTCCTTTCTTGTCTTACAAGTTCAAAAACAAGAAAACAACAATTTCTTATCCCAAGAAAAGTATCCCACGGAACTGTTAACGAAGTTTGGGATGAAAGAATAAAAAGAAGTATCAACCCCTATCTCAGTGAGCAAAAAGTTGAGAAAAGATGATTTAGGGAATAGTGTGAATCAGAAAGACTTTGGAAAGATAATTAGAAATCTTTTTTATCTTACAGCCTCAAAGCCTGATATTGCTTATGTTGTGACTCTCTATCCCCAATATGAAAGTAATCCAAAAGAATCACATATGTTGGAAGTAAAGAGGATTCTGAGATATGTTAAAGGAATAACTTCACATGGGTTGTTATACAAGAGGAATAATGAGATGAAGTTTCATTGTTATACTAATGCTGATTTGGCTAGTGATTGAAATGACAGAAAATAAACATTAGAAGGTACATTTTTCTTAGGGGAATGCTGTGTGTGTTGGAACATTAGGAAACAAAGTTCATTAACTTTAAGTACAACTGAATCTTAATATGTTACAGTTACTCAGGCTTGTACTCAAATGATATGGATGAATGTTCTGCTAGAAGATTTTTATAGTGAATGTTTCTAAACCTTTGAAAATACTCTGGGATAATCAAAGTGCCATTGATCTTTCCAAGAATCCTGTTCAACATTCAAGATCAAAGCATATTGATATAAAGTATCAATTTTTTAAAGATAAAGATGTTACTAGAG
Organism: Viscum album; assembly: GCA_963277665.1. Classification (NCBI taxonomy): domain Eukaryota; kingdom Viridiplantae; phylum Streptophyta; class Magnoliopsida; order Santalales; family Viscaceae; genus Viscum; species Viscum album. The sequence goes on from OY728121.1 coordinate 633,617,753, forward strand.
AATTCTTGATGAAATATATTTGAACAAAGTATCAGATTGCCGATATTTTCACAAAAGAAGTGTCAAATTAATGATTTGTTGAACTGAGGCTGCAACTCTATGTTCAGCCTCCTCCCTAGACTTCTTAAAACTCATAAGGAATCAACCCCCCCCCCCAACCCCACTGTTCTTTGGATAATGATGAATAAGGGGGAGGTTATGTTTTATTTTATGAATCTAAATCTACGGTTATCATATAATGGGGGAGAGAAAAAAATTATAGAGGAAAAGAAAAGTGAGAAAGAGAAATATAAAAGTTGAATGGGAGTTTGAGTAAGGTGAAGTTTATCTTTACATGGCCGCAAAATTTTCTTCTCACTAAGGGATGGAAATCCATCAAAAACATTACTTTATCTTGTAGTGTGGTGTCAGGACACACTTTTTTAGAAAGGATATGTTTGTTAAAATTCATGAACATGAGATGCAAATTTTTTGAGAGGTGAAAACTTATTAACAAGGGTTGCCAAAAAATCCAAAGGGGGAGATTGAAGAAACATTGTGGTGTTTCTTTTAACAAAGTTTTGTATTTTTTAACAACTAGTCTTTTTGTTGATGAATGTATTTGAGTAACATAAAGTTGAAGTTACTGGTTGTTGAAGATTTCCTTAAATAAGATTATGTTGAAGAATAACAAGTTTGAAGTTAAGAGAGTGTCTCAAACATTATAAACATAATGAAAAGATGTTTTGATGATCTTGCAGTTCCCAAAAATAATGAAAATTTTAATGATAAAACTTATTGATGAAACGGTGAAGAGGATTGATATTTTTCACTAAGAAAAATTCTATGAAAATTCTGAACCAGTTTTCCTAAACCAGTTTTCCTGAACTAGCTTTCTTGAACCTGTTTTGCTGAACCTGTTTTCCTGAACCAGTTCCCTGAATCTACTTCTTGTGCCGAAAATTCAGAGTCTACTTCTTACGCCAAAAATTCAGAGGCTACTTTTTGAGCCAGAAATTCAGAGTCTACATCTTAGGACAGAAATTCAGAGTCTACTTCCTAAGCCAGAAATTCGGAGTCTACATCCTAAGACAGAAATTCTGAGTCTACTTCTAGAGCCAGAAATGTGGTGTCTACTTCCTAAGCTATAAATTTAGAGTCTACTTCCTGAGCCATAAATTTGTTGTCTACTTCCTAAGCCAGAAATTTGGGGTCTACTTCCTGAGCCAAAAATTCGGAGTCTACTTCCTGAGCCCGAAATTCAGAGTCTACTTCCTGAGACAGAAATTCGGAGTCTAATTCTTGAGCCTGAAATTTGGATTGTATTCCTTGAGCCAGAAATTTGGATTCTACTTCATAAACCATAAATTCAGAGTCTACTTCCAATGCCAGAAATTCGGAGTCTACATCCTGAGCCAGAAAATTAGAGTCTACTACCTAGGATATAAATTCAGAGTCTACTTCCTGAGATAGAAATTTGGAGTCCACTTCCTGAGACAGAAATTCAGAGTCTACTTCCTGAGCCAAAAATTTAGAGTCTACTTCCTGAACCTAAAATTCAGAGTCTGTTTCCTAAACATAAAATTTGGAAACATTTTTTTGCAACTGTTTTTTAGAACTAGTATTCCTGAACCTGTTTCCTGAACCTAAAATCAGATCCAAGATCCAGCCTTATCATTCTGAGGAATAAATAAAGACTTCAAAAAAACACGAATTTCAAATATGCATAAATCTTAGAGAAATTTAAGTAGATTTTAAGAAGTAAAATATTGAAGATTAAGTGCAAGAGATTTGCAGAGTTTCTGAGATTTGAGGAAGCGGTAATGTTTTTCAAGATTCCCACCATTGTTTTCTGAGTTGCCTATATCTATGTGCTCGGATCATTCTCTCATTTACAACTTTTACACATAAAAAAAGGTGGGGAACTGGAGAGTTCATAGTAAAAAGTTTATACCATCTTGAAGAAGTTTCATTGAGTGTTTGAAAAGAAGAGAATCTGAATTATCTTATCTTACTGAGAAGACTGATTTCGGAAAAATCGGATTGACGATTCGGAGTGAGCTTTTGTGGAGTAGAATAAAAAAGTTATTATTCTTATGTTTGGATCATTTTTTCTTTAATAAAATTTTTTAAACTAACGGTAGTTAGTATAACATTTCTTATAGGGAGATAGAAGGGGTCCAACGGGAGTTGACACAAGTTTTATTCACTTCTTTATTATAGTGGATTTATATAGTCCCACGGGAGTGGATATGGAAAGGACGTAGGTTCTCTTATTGAGTCTGAACCTTGTAAATCTTGTGTTCCTTTCTTGATTTACCTTACTTTCAGGATTGAGATTATTTTGTGACTGACATTCTAAATTTCACTTCTCTATGAAATTTCTCTTTAACATGAAATGAAGTAATGGAATAATATTACTTTACGATAATTTCATCCAATGATGACTGTTATCAACAGGTCACTTCTCAAAGGTAAAAATTTATTAAACATATTGATCAACTCAATCAATTATATAATAATAATCATGAATAAACTGATGAAGATGGGATACATTAAATATTTCCTGAATACCAATAATATATTGGGAGAGTTCTAATCAATATTCAACACCACAAAAAACTCAAATACCTCTAAAAAGAAAAAAATGTAAAAATTTTATTCCCATGAATAAACCTATAGTATCAATGTTGAGGATATACCATCAATAATATATAGTCTTAAATGTCAAAATATTGTGGCCTCGTCCTATTATAATCATTGGAATTCTAATGGTAATAAGATACCATTAGCACCTCATAGACATGCAACACATTCTATATCATTACAAACAACTCTTTTTTGAGAATAATAGACTCTCCATCCATGGAGTATGGAAATTTCTATTTTCATGCTCTTCAATATAATGCTTCAAACAAGAAAACCCAAATGGCCGAGTGATAATAATTATTATAAGAGAACTTAACCATGTGTATTTTCCTAAGCCACAAACCTTCAAAACCAATAATTCCTAAATGGAACATTGATTCTGATGTATTGATGGTATGTGATATCTTAATTACTATAAAAGGAAAAAAAGTTGTGTTATGGTAAAAAAAATTACATAAAGCATGCCTGAAGCCTCTACACAATTTTGTGTAAACTGGGGACCATGATTTTTGATAATCCCCATAAATTCCCCATTAATCCTCATAACCTCGTCCAAATAATTCTCTGATTAATCTTCTACTTTGCTCGACTCCTTAATCACCAATAACTGAGATAATTTTTTCATGCAGTTCAAAATCACCCATATTAAATCAAATTTTCCCTACTATTGAGATAAATGTTTTAAAAAATCCATTTATATGTCATATATCTTCCAATAGGAAAAATATAATGATTGAAGAAGACCATATATAAAATGATTATTGTCCTCCACCTTATGAATTTATAAACCTCGATATAAAAACTCTATAATCGATCAAATTGTCTTAGGATACCAATAATATAACCACATGGAATAATAAAAATTATCCACAATAGTATGTAATGAAAAAGGTGACCTATGGAACTCATCGATAACCATATTATGCATCGTCAATGTGATGACATGCTACCCCATAACAACACCTATTGTTGATTATATTTAGACCATCAACTAAGGGTATCACCCAAAATAATATGGTCTTTCTGATCCTTCACATGAAAATATTCCAAATGGGATTCCTTAACCAGCCTCACCAAATATGACATCACCATCATGTAATAAAGGAAACATCTACCATCAACTGATCCCATATTTATAATGTTAAATATATTAGTATATTTTCATTTTATTGGCATGATTTATATCCCACTAATTTATTATTTAAGGGTAATTATCACATATTTATATCATAAGACAGTTCTAGGTTCAATTATGAATTTTTTGAAATTCGTAGCTTTTAATTAATATATATATCCATTGAATTCTTATGACAATGAATAAATTTTTTCATTCATGTTCTTATGATTATTTATTTTAGCTCGAGGGTATTTTAAATAAAAAAATGTGATTTTGTACTGGAATCTATAATATCAATAGTTGATGTCTAAAAGTAAGAAAAGAAATTTTGTGTAGTTGTTAATGGTTCCCGTCATATATTTCAACCATGCATTCATGAGTGTCACTCCCATCTCCTATGATATGATAAATAGAAAAGGAAGTGGAGTGTATGAGTAAACCTACCACAATATGTTTTTCTTATAGATCTACATACATGTTTCATGATGGAGTATATGTGATATATATTTTACTAAGGTGTTATCTATTTATTCTATGTGTTAATATACTATTAATAAGTGTAATTTTTAATTTTTATATGTTTAATTCATTCATTCTATGTGTAATTCCTAAAATTTAAAAAATAAAAAAATGATGATCATATGACAACTTCTAGGATTCATCTAGGAATTCAAGACAAGACTTAGACTACCAATTCATCAATCATGAATCTATTTATTGAAGGAATCATGGATACTAATATGAAAAATATTTGAATCAAATAATGAAAGAAACATTCTATGAATTTTTTTAAAGATAGAATAATGTATTGATTCAAATCCCGGAAGAAGGTGAAGATGTTAGATAAAATTGGAGGAAAAAAATTCTCATAATGTTTTACCATCCAAAGAAGAATGAATATTTAATCTTTAGAAAAAGGAACATACCAATGGTAAATTTTATCTGAAGTCCACTACTAAAGAAGAATATACACTACATTGAAAATTAGGATAATTTTTTCTTCTGTTAGAATATACATTTTTTAATTTATTTTCCTTTGGTAATATCATGTTGTATGTAGTCGTAAAAAAGGTTTTCTTTTTTATATCTGTTATCTCATGTTCTGTCCCTATTTATTATTCTTTATTTTGTTCTATTAAACACATGATCATGGGTGACTAACCCATATAATCTTTTAGGGGAGTAATATAGTGTCAAACACTTGACATTCACATTCACAATTAACATCAAAGAATTACACAGAGATATCCAAAGTAGAATCTTATGTGGGGAAAGTGCATGTGTTTCCCCACATTCCTCCAATGTTTTTACTCTTCTTTATATATTATTTTTACTCTGTTGAGGATTTAGATGTGTATTATTATATATTATTTCATTGTATATTCAAAATCTAAGAAGAATAACATATCCACACATAACATTGATCATTTTACTTAAGTATATATCAAAATGAAAATAATAAAATAAGGGTTCACAATAGTTAATTTTCACAGGAGTATAGAATTTCTCATTAACTCAATTACTTATACATTTATAATATACATACTTCATGTTTTAGTTTCTTATTTTTCATTAAAATTTATCAAAATCATCCTATTTTTATTATTTTATTGGGTATATAATTTTTTAAATTAGTAGTATTGTGTTTTGAACGTATAAGATCCTTATGTGTGATTAGCATTATTATCCACTATTGTTTACTAGGGAAATAAATGTTAGTATATCCACAAAACATAGTTGGTGTGTCGAAAAAGTAGTTTCATTTTCAGGGAGCCACATGATATTTCTTTCACTATTTCCTTTCACTTTTATTATTTTCATTCATATAATATTTTAAAATATAATTTTTAGAACTATTTTTTAACTGACCATATCCCATGAAATAGACTGTTATATTTTTTACTAGATATGTGATGGGACAATGATGATTAATTCCTTAATATATGTAATTCAATATGGTAATTGAGAAGCTTAAAGAGGCCTTCAAAAAAATTATTTGAATGAAGGGACGGAGAATTTTATAATCTATATGAATAAATATGAGATATTGATTAGGAATTGATCGAGCAATAAAAAAATTCTCTTATTTCTTCCCAATATTACGGAATAATTTCTAGAGGAATAGGATTTGATGAAGGCCATCTAAAACCAAACCATATTAAACACATGATCTATAACCTCCATGAAGAACTATTGGAGGTCAATGATGAAAAAAATTATTTCTAATACACTTATAAGAGAACAATAAGATTTGTATGAATATTGGATTGAATATATTAGTACTGACTTGATGAATGATTTTACCATCTCAAAAGTAGAACCATCACCACTCTACCTTTCTCTAGAGTTAGAATAAAAAACCCCCAAGGTTGTGGTATTTGAAGAAAATATAGAGGAGTATGGATACCTACATTTATCTACCAAAAATATAATCAAAGTTTCATTCTTGAATGATCAAACAAGTGAATCCAAACTAAATCGAGGAATTGATCTTTTATTGAAATTAATTTCAACTAATTTTATTAACACTATATTGAAAATTATCTTCAATTGAATAATTTTTTATATTTGGGTAACTTTTTATTTTCAATAGATAAATAAGAAAAATATTAAAATTGACCTGATGGGGTACATATTAATCTCCAAAAACAACTTCATCATCTATTAGAGGGAGTAGAAGAGGACTTCCTTGTGTCTGTTCATGATGAATCTGAGACACAATATTCCTCTATTAATGTGCAATATTTTCATATAAAATAATTTTGTTTTAATTTTATTCAAATAAATTGATTAGTAGAAATTAAAATCGAAAACACTATTCATAAAACAACATGTTACCATTCCCATGATATGAAGGAAGAGTACAAGGATGATCTGAATGAACCATTGGTGGATGAAATATTATATTTCATACCCAATATTGAAATGTATGAACTATTATCATATGAATGAATTTTATGCACAATATCTATGATATTCTCTCCCAATGATATGAAGAGAAACAAACTGGAAGTAACAATATGGAATGGATTAAATAAATGAATATCCACCCACTATCTAAATATGGATGACATATATAACATTCGTTTTAGTGTAAGACAAAACTCGTGGTCAATGTGGGTGTTGAACATAGAGATAACATTATATTTTGTTCTTCAATTTTTTTAATTTTTATTTATTATTTCTCAAAATTTTCGACTTTTTTTTTGCTTGGTTTTCAACATCTAAAATTTAAGATAATTACTTAATTTCACCATACCAAAACGTTTAGTTAAATTAAACATATTAATTTTATTTCATTACATCCCATTTTAAATCATCCTAAAATATAATTAAATAATATTTAATACAAATAAAATTAAATATATATAGTATTATTAAGGGGTAGGGGTATCAATATTTTTGGTAAATTCTTGTTTTATAATATATTTATGATAATGCATGTGTTTTTAGGACATTTCTATATTTATTAATATCCTTGGGAAGATTGATACCACTTTGATGTTTTTGAAAAAACTGATTCATTATAATTTATAAATATTTTATATTATTTTTTACATGATATTATTTAATTATTTTAATCATTATAGTCTAATAAATTTGGATCAATTGTAATACTAAATTCAAACTAACATTATCCACAATGATTTGTTTTTAAACATTAAGGGTTTAAAAAATTGACATTTTATTTAAATATATATTTTTCGTAATGTGTTGTGGAATGAAATAAAATATAAAAAAATTCTATTTCCATTTTATTAAAAATTATCTGAAATCCGATATTCTGTTAAATATAATTAATCCCCATTTTTTAAATTTTATTTTATTACATTGAACATTATTTTTACATCCTCTATTACAAATAAAAATATTATTTAGCAATTGGAAGCTATGGTTAACATTGTTAGGTAGCCAAATTTACTTCAATAAATATTTATCTACTACTTATATATGTTAAATTCATGATAATTTTTGAACTAAAGGGTAGGGGTATATAATTATGAAACATAAAAAATATTAATTTATTTTTTATTATTGGTAGTGTACATTTTTTTTTCTATTTGAGAAATAAATTAATGTTTTAATGATATAAGGTTAACCAAAAATTTCATTCAAAGGTATAGTTGGAGTGTAACTCTATACAATGATAAAATTTTCATCCCTAGTTTTCATTAAAATTGACATTTATGAGATATTTTAGTCCTAACTTCATGATAACACAATTCCAAAATGGGGAGAGTATGGTAAAAATCTACCCATTGATTTGGATAATTTTAAGGTGTGCACTTCCCAATAGATAAAATTGGTAATTTTTTGTGAAAATTTTTAATTGTGGAGTGGGTTATTAACAAATTTTTATTTAAATTTATTTTATTAATTTCACTTCACATTAGAGGTAAACCTCACCATTCGACCTCAATTTGTTTTACATTCAAATCGTACTAACTATTTAGAATCACAATATCCCCGAAAAAGCAGTCATGAATAATTTTTTAATTCATTTTTCAATTGAAGATTCACAGATGGAATCATGCTCTTGGAAATCAAGAAACCTTTTGGGAAGAAGAAAGGCCCTTATTCAAAATCCTAGAGTAGAGTACTATAAAAATATAGAAAGTAAACTCAAAATACAAATGAGAAATAATAGTATAATGAATGAATTTTCCTTATTTAGTGAATTATGAAATAATTTTTATTAATTTAGTAATAATGACTATTCTTAGTTAATTAAATCATAATGAACTTTTATTTATATATTGATAATATTTAATTGACCATGGTTTAAGATGATTACTCGGAATTATATTTTTATATGTGTGGAAATTGAAAGATATCATTTTTGTTACTTTTAAATAGTATTTGAATGATTTAAATCCCACATAATAATCATTTTTTTGTTTAATTATAACATTATTATATTATAGGAGAATTTTTCATTCAATTATAGAAATTTTTTAATTATTGATTTTAAAATATTTTTTCTATCTTTGGAAATCCTGAAAATAAATCATGCATTTAATAATTTTTGGTTTGATGATTATACAAGTTATATAGAAAATAATTCAATGAATTCAAGTTATTCATTACTATAATACAAATTACTAGAGTATAATTCTGATAATAAAAATGAAATTTGAGTTTACGGGTTAATATACCCAATTTTAAGTGTCCTCCAAGCTGATGCCAGTGTCACAATGAGTGCCTATAACTGTAGAATTTGAAAAGGAAGAGTAGTGTATTTGTTATTATTCCTCATTATAAATGAATTTTTAATATATTTATATATTCATTAAAATATTGAAGGTGTCATCTACTCAGCATCTTAGAATATTTCTGATGTTGATGGGTATAAGTGTCAGTTTATCCCAATATAAGTGACATTTTATTAATATGTCAGTTGCATTCAACCAGTGTATGTTTCATTCATTCATTTCAATATATATTCTAAAATATTATCACAATCCATCATTATAGATTAATCAGGGAAATCAGGATGAACATTGGGCTTCCACCTCAACAATGATATAGAAATTTAGAAGTGGCCCCATTGAAAGAACAGTGTGAAATATATCTATTAAATAACTAAGGTAAAAGGGAACAAGTTTTGTGGATGACCGACTCATGAGGATATTTTTTTTCACGATATTGATGAAACAATTATAGGAATTAAACAATATAAAAATTAAAATATGGTTGGACTATCTAAGTTAGAAGTAAATATTGATCCATTGAAGAAGGATCTTAGTATCTATAAAACCAAGACAAATTCTACAACTAAATAATATTATCCACTGATCTTGAAATCATGATATAGTTTTCCAAATATTTTATTAATTAAATTCAATATTATATTTTTATTATATAATATAATTCTTTATATATTTCTAATAATGTATTCTCTTTTTTTTATCTTATATATCATGTCCTTTCTTAGATAATTCATCCCAATTATGATCTATTTCAAACAATATAATTATTATCTAAGATTAAAATTCCCCCAGCTGAGTATTCCAGTATTGAACCCAAGCCTTTCACATTCAATTTTATCATCTAAATATTACAAAGGGTTAGAAAAAGGGGGATCTTTAGTGGTAAGGGTGTCTGTGTATATCAAATTTCCACTAAACATATAGCTTCTTCATTTTTCACTATTTACTCTCAATTGAGACGGGGTATGTGTATTGAAGACTATGAGAACCCTGAATATTTAGATAAAAGGAAAAATAAAATGGTCACTTATATGATGGAGTTTATTTAATAAGTAAGTCCAAAACTAAAAAAATGTGTTTAATTTTAAATCTATTTAATTGTTTCAGGAGAATTACCATCACAATTAAATCCATTCTATATGCAGTAATTATAAATATAGTACATGTTTTAGTTTTTATTTTTCTATTATTAATTTTAAATACATTCCATTTTCATGGTGTATTGGAAATATTTAATTCATAATCCTATAATAATTACATCACCCATGGTATCCACACATTCAAATGACACTGGGAGAAGATATACCTAAATCTATTGTTATTTGTGAATATATTAAATCCTTTCCAAATGTAGTAATGTTTTCCTAAATTTATTTATAACCACAACCATATAGAATAAATCATAGATATGTTGATATAAATATTATTTCAAAAAATAATCATAAATAACTCAAATACAACTACCTTTTGATTTAGAATCATTCTTATGTCATTTTAAATGTTTTGTCCATTACATGCATAATTTAGATATTTTAAATAGTAGTATTTCATTTTGGAAATCCCGTGAAAATTGTAACTAAAATTCATATGGAATGTGTTAAAAATTTTAAAAAACATTTCATCGGTCATTTCCAAATAATTTCACATCAATAAAATATTTTTTTCCAATATTGATCTCCTAAAACTCATTTTTAAAGGAATTGGTATCATTAAAACGAATTATTTAGACATTATGAACATTATTCATATTGGAATGATGTTCCTACTAATCATATATATCAATAATACATAAAATAATTATTTCTGATGATTCCACACTAATATTATGTAATTTTATAGGTTCTTACTATTAAACAAATGTTTTATTGTTTTAAAGCATTAATAATGAATTTCAAACATCCAAATAAAAAAAAACTCAAATTGGATTTATTTAAATACATATAATTCAAAAATATAACATTGGTCATTGTCTTATAATATCATGGAAATCTGATGTGTTATTATTTGATTTGACCCCTTATTACTTGTTTTAAAATACTTTGATATATTCATAACTTTTTATTTATTAATTATGATCAGAAAAAACATTAGATAGATATTCACTTGGATTTTACACATCCAAAATATCAAATATTTTTTACTATGTCTTCATGTCAACCAAAGGTAGTTTTCATGTTTTTGACCATTAAATATATGTTTTAGATTTTTAAAATAATAAAAATAAATTTTTGACTATCCTATTATTAATGTAAGTCATATTTTAATGTATTGAGTTAGTATATTAATAAAATATATAATTAATCATTTACCTATTAATAGAAGGACATTTCAGAGAACATTATTTGAATTGACCCTATAAGACATGTTTCCAAGGACATCAATATAATTCAAATTTGTATTTATCCATTTTGAAGACACTACACATTAGATTTATGTTTCTTTACTCAATAATGATAAAAAATTTAAAATATAGTTATAATATTATTTTACTTTAATTGGACGATTTTTTATAGGTTCTTAACATTTCAAAAAAAAATTAGTGTTTCAAAACAATAAATTGTGTTTTTAGTCATTTTGAAAGAAAAGGATAATTGACATGATGTTTGTTATTAATTTTCATATATAAAAATATTTTGGTTTAATATTGAATTCATTGTAATTTAGGGTGTTTAATTTCTTTATTTTTACTCCATGCTAATTTTTACAAACAGTAGTACATTTAAAACTTTTTATTTATTCATTCCAAGAACAATACACATCATATTGACATATCATCTACTCAGAAATGAAAAAAAAAAATCAAATACAGGTTTTCTATGATTTAAATAAAACATGAAGTCATTTTCTTTTATTTTCATTACAAACAAAAATTTATATCTTATAACACAAATAATTATTTGTAGTCATCTCAATAGAAAAAACTCGGATTTATATGAAGTCAATTCCTACTATTCAAAAATCAATATGATGTAGATATGTTATGATTTCATGATAATTTAAGAACATATATTATGTTTTTAAATTGTTACTATAATTTAAGACACCTACTTTTCAATCCATCAAAAAATTTAACATAGACAATTAATTGTAATTATTTATCTCAAATGAAATAATAATTACAAAATATAAAGGAAAATAGCTAATTATTTTGGTGAATTCACATCTAGATCACAAATAAAATCACGATGATTACCAATATATTTATTTGAATCCTAAAATATATATGAATCATATTTTTCATTATAATATTAAAAAATGGGTATTAGTAACATTTATATTTTATACCTAGGACTCCTCCTTTTCTAGACCATTAATGGGATTCTATGTTATCACCTGATGAAAAATTTTCAATATCTTCTATAATCTCTCCCTATACTCTATTTTTTTGTGCTGAAATTGATCATACATACTTCACTTAATATTCATCAATACAATATGTAACGTATACTAAGTTTGAATCCATACAATTCTACAAGCACAGATCACCCTGTCTCCAACAACTGAAGCTCATGGGACATCTATTTTATATTTTGATGAGTAAATATGAACATCATACCCCATGATTCACAAAAATATCACATCTTTATGAAAAGGAATATGTCAATGGTCCTCTATAATATATAATTTCTGAATTTCAAAATGATTCGATTGAATATACATAATTAATTACTAAAAAATATAAATTATTAATGAAAAATAAGAATAAAATTTATTGAAATATAATTTCTCTATTATAACAGTGAAATCAATGAAATTTCCATTATAACAAGTCATCACACAGACTAACATCTAATCGGTGGTATCACAACACTGATGATACTATAATAAAAGGGAAAAAATTACATATCTATATTAATGTTTTCCTAACACATTTTAAATATAAAAATGATAAATAAATTATAGACATATATTAATTCTAATTTACAACACATGTAGAATTAAAAATCAAGAAGGCACACCATAAAATGACAAAAAACAAAAATTATGACTATTATTAGTTGATGGCCAACATATTAAAATTCTCAAAAAAATGAAAAATTAAAACCAATTATATAATAAAAGGAATAAATTTCACCATGTTCACCTCACTGAAAAAAACACAACCAAAACATTTCTTTGGGCGTGGATAATTCTTTTTGGAACTTGATATATAATGGAAAGAACACCCCCAAAATAATTAATAGTGATATCTCTCCACAATTCACTTATAATCATTGAATTATATTACAAATTTTTCAATTAAAAAGGTAGAAATATCATCTTTAGAGGATATAAAATTGTAATCATTAGAAAACTAAAGGGGTTATAATAATAATAAAAATAGCTGTATATATTGTTAAACAATAATATTTCATAACCTCGAAGCATAATGTGTTTATCCTTTCATTAGGGTATTAAATTCAGTCATGGGTTGTCGGATGGAGTGAATGGGGTTTTCATATTTTATATTCAAGCTTGTAAATCAGTGCACTCAAAACCACTGTAACTGGATTGAATATGCCATCAAATGACACATCCATCCATGAACTAAAATTACAAAATTTAACTCCTCTATCATGACCTCTACATATGGTTAAAGAAAGCCCTGATATTACTAAACATGAATTCAAAATACTTTAAAATGTAACAATTGTTTTAGTTTAAATGGTTAAATTTATAGGAGGTAATGATAATATTAAATAATAGTAAATTGAAAAAAAATGAAAACATATATAAAAATTATTTATGAAGCATCATCATGTTCATGTGGAATATCAACAATTATATGAATAAAAAATGTAAATTGATAAATTTCTATCAAAATAAATAGTAAATATTTTTATGAATATATAAAGAAATATATTTAATTCGAAAAAAATTCCTTTTATCCTTTCACTGATTAAGAAAATCTATCATATAGTAATAAAATATCTCAATAACCCTTAATATATATTATTTATAAAATATTTTATTTGTATGATGATGTTTTTTATTTCGAAATAATGTAATTTTCTTTTTCCTCTCCCTAAATTTGAAAACCTCCATTTTATTTATTTTCACAACAAAATTCATATTTGAATAAATTAATAAAAATTATTCACATATAATATGTGATTCCTATGTAAAGATATAATTTTTATGTTTGTCATAATTATTCATCACATTGTTAATTCTTGTCAATGTATATTAGAAATTGTCCACTTTTCATAAATGAACTAAATTATCCCTATCAGACATCCATAATTTCATATTTTAAGCCTTGTCTATAAGAAACCTAATTAGTCTCCCTCAACAATTTTTAATAACCAACATTAATAGATTTAAAACAAATAATTTATTTCATATTTTGGTATTGAAGGTGGTGGGACACCCAAACACCCGAAATATGAACTCATTCCATTGTATGTTCTAAAACTATAGAGGTTCGGTGAAGTTGATTTTAAACCATATAATCCTCCATTATTATAAATATACTAGAACCAGGAGGATTTTCACCCAATTCACAAAAAGAAGTCTAACCATGAATGGTATCATGTAAGAAATGAAAAATTGATAATTTATAGGACATAATGATATTATATTCCATGGAAAATGTTTTATATGTTCATGGGTGAGAAAATGTTTCTAATTTTTTTATTATAATTATAAATATGAGTTCAGAATAAATTACTAAGGAAAAAATAATCGTATTGTGCATCCGCTGTCAATTACAACACACCAACAAGCATTGAGTTCCTACATTATTCTATACCAAATGGGTGAACTGATATGTCATTTATTTTGTAATAATTTTTATTGTACTTGAATCAATTTGAAGAAAAAATCTTTTGATATGTCATGATTCTCACATGTCCTCCCAATTGGCAGTCTCTACACATCAAGTTGACCCATCATCCATTCACCAACCTCCATCAAATATAATATGGTGAACTAAAATATACATCACATCTGAAAAATCTCCCACATAATGAAAAAATCAGGGAACCTTTAAACAAAATTTAAGACATTAGAAAACAAAATCTCCCATAATTTATTAGTATCAAGGTTCCCTTTTATTACTATACTTATCCAAGATGAACTATTGAAAATTTTTGTCAAATACTTTCATAGATTATTGTCTTGTTAATAATTTTAACTACATTATATATTCCAACTATCCTTATATCTATATATCCATATCATTTATAAAATTCTAGATGAAGTGGAACATTATTTAAGAATTCATTTTCTATTTATAGATGAAGGAATTTAACTCCATTTTAATCATAGACAAGTTATTAAAATATAAGAGTCCACCTAACATAATCTATATTTCTTCAAAAAACAAATAAATGAAACCATGTCCTTCATATATTCTATTAAATAAATACACTCTATATATATTAAACCTAGTGAAACAATTTTATGTAGCTGCAATATCCAACAATCCTCAATTATGCCAAAGTTAATAGAAAATCATATTGCTTAGTTGTAGGCATTCAAGCCACCAACACAATAAATATCAAAATATCATTGAAAAGTCTCTAATTTACAAAATCATGGGGTTGTATGTTATAATCCTTTCAAATATTTATGGTTCCATCTCAAAACCACCTAATTACCCTTTCCTGGATTTAACTTGAATCGTATTACAACACCCATTTAAAATTAAATGATTATCCTTATGTATATCATCATGTGCTTGAAGTTCCATATCACTGATGCAAATACAGATTTCACTATATACTCTACCCCATATTCCCTTTTCAGGTATTTCCATTATGTTTTTTTCAATTCTTTAAAAATATGGATTTAGGATTTCTTATAACTAATCATACCAAGTATTTCTATGGCCTTATGAATATAGTCCTTCGGAGACAAATCCAAGGACCATTTTCTCAATCCCTTAAAAACATCATTCCCAAATCATAAAAACGAATCCAATATCACTATTATATAATCCATCATATAATTTTTATTTCATTTACTGGAACCTTAATAAACTTCCCCAATAAAATCTTTTTTCATTGTGATAAATTAAAAGTGTGATGATTAATTAATCTCAAAAATCCTTCTAGTTTCAAAAATTTTATGCATTTCACCTTCTAAATTATTTATCCATTATTAATGTGTCAAACTATTTATTACATATCCTCAATATTTTCATTAATCCCTAAATTTTGTTAATCATCCAACACACCATATTTTAGCTTCTATCTTATAATATTCCTATATTCCAAATCATATAATTTTCTCCCTATATATAATCATGATGGAATTTCATATTTGAATAGATTTTTTCTACATACATATAATCTATTTATAAAAAACATACCACCTTATATGTTATTTAGTGTTAAATTATTGATGATAAAATTTAAATTAAATATAATCTTTTATTTTAATTCCCTTTTTCCCTGACCATGTAGTGAACCTTTTCATTCCACTAGCCACTTTTTTGTGGTGAAAACACTATATAATCATAAGTGAATTATTCACTAGTGGTGACTCCATTAACCCAAAAGTTCTACTCGTATTAAATGAATCCATGAACACCTTAATGAAGGATTCCGACTATTTCTTGACACCTATAGTGGATATCTCATTCTATATTTTTAGATACCTCACATCTACTAGGAGAATTAATTTTATATCAACCCAAACCATTATACATCATTTATAACCCTTATTGACCTCATATGCTTAACCCGTTAATCATATATTTTGGATGAATATTCTTCTAGTGAACTATCTTCTAGAGACTTCATTTATACCACCCCACAAAAAACATAGTATTTCTTAAAATTTTATGAACATCTCCCACTTGTCTCACCTTTGAAATTACATTTCATTGGTTTGAATCCTCCTAAAATTGATTTTATCTTATTTTATAACACATATAAACTAGGTAGAAAATATTTGTGACTTATCCTTAGACTTATTTCCTTTCAATTTTTTGTACCTTTCCAAAAATATTCTCATTAAAAACTCATTACTCATGCTGACATATTTAATCTCATAATCCCTTAGTAGAAATCAAAAAAATCCTTTATGTGTGATTTAATGTATCAAAAATTATATTCATCCTCTATCTTTTCAATGAAATATTTATCATTATAGACATAATATAGGCTCTTAAAAATGTTTAGGTGGTAATATTTTGGTTTCTTACTATACCATTTCCCCACCAAATTATCTTAGCTAACTAATAATGAAATAACACCATTGAAAATATATATAATATTATTGGGGTAATTTTAAAAAATTTCATAGGGTATTTTAGATTTAAATCACTAGCGTAAAGTATCCTCTTTGAACCTATGATTCATTCTTTCAACCACATCATTCAATCGTAATAATTTAGGGGTTTTTAACTCATTCCCAATACTATTAATTTTAAAAAATTTATGGAGTTTATTTTAGTAAATTATCTACCATTATAGTAAAAATAGATATTTGATATCCCACCTACCTTTTCATTCAAAAACATCCTTCCATTGAGTGAAATCATGAAGAATAAAAGAAACCATAGTTGTTATTTAAAAATAAAACCTTTATTTTTCATGTAGTTCATGAATATATGTTATATTGTGATGGTCACTACCTACGACCGAATGTGGTAAGGTCTATAGAATTTAATTTAAAAATGGCTAGTGTCTAGTGTCTAAGATTTTTTATATACATTTTTAATGACTACACTTTTGATTTTCCAAATAAAAAATTTCACATAATAAAATGTTTCTGTGATTAAGATTTATATTGTACTTTTGTCTTTAATATTTAATGTTTTAATCACATAGATGACCAAGATTATAATTCAGATCTTATGGTTTAATAATTTTGTTGTTTGTGCCATTCTATTCCAGTAGAAATTCTTATTATATGTAATGTCTCATCATGTACAGCTATAAAAACCAACATGGATCCCCAAGTAACATTTCAATCTATATTCAAAAATATAGTCACATAACCAACATCATTCAATTTGACTATGAAAAATGATTTCGTTAATATCCCAGATATATGTATACTATTTAGCATTAATATGTTTCCCTTATTCATTTGGATATTAACGGAATGTTGGATGGTACTAGTCCCAATTCAATCACTGATGGGTCCCCTATTATTGATGATTACAAGCAGTTTATTTCATAATTACTTTTGTTTCAAATAATATGAACTTATAAAAGTTGATTACATTACTAAGGAATCATTATTACACTTTAAATCCTTCCGTATGTCCACTGTATTCCCAAAACGTCCGCATATACGACTAGTACCATCCAACATTCCTTGAATTCTTTCTCATGACATATCATTTTTTCTATTTTCCGATTAATCATTCATTACGGTGAATGTCATTTTCCTGAAGTATTGTACTCAAATATGAATAGTCCATAGAATTATATCTACACAAGATCCTCATTTTGGATTAGGTATTGGACATCATTAGATAGAATTATTAATTTCACTAGAGTTTTTTACAGTAATCACTATCGCATTTGAATTATTCAGAAGAAATTATAGCATAAGTGGTGCCTATAAAATATCAATGTACTAAATTTTTACAAAAACATGTATCCCTAAGATTTTATCTAGATAATTAACAACATATTCCAATTGTCTACTTCATGATATCCTAAATAGGAATAGTCATCCCATAATGAACAATATCTTAGGTTGGGTAGCACCCATGTATACTCAAACTAGTTTTTTCATCACTTAATCTATTATTTTCTTGCCCCTGAATTTAAGGGACAAATTTCATTCCATTGAAATCCTCAAAAATGATAGTTAGATCCTATTAAAACATTCTAATATGATTAAACCATTTTCACTAGATGAACATTAGATAATATATTATCCATGTTCTTTTAATGAGGTGATATTTATCACTATCCAACAAAATCTAGAATTCATTCTTTAAAACTCATTAACCCAAACCATTCGATCATTTGATGTCATAACTTATGATGAATGTAAATCCTAGTAAAATAAATTCATCAAAAAAGTCCTATGAGTTTGATGATAATGGGATAAAATAGATGATACCACTTTTGAGGTAGTTTGGCCGGCCATGTGAACAAAAATAGAAACTCAATGCATTCAATGAATACACACTCAGAATATATTAGAGTAATAAAAATTAGGAACTGTAAAACTATTAAAATTTGATAGATTTATATATTTTAATTTTATAATCATGGTTTACTATTTAACATACATTTATTCATTATTACTATCACACAACATTTAATAAAAAGGTGTTCTAATTCCTATTTTTAGAAAATCACATAAATATGTTTCACTATCCTTTGAATTTCTATGGATGTCAAAATTGGTTAAAAACACATTATCACATTTTTTTCTCAATTTTAAAAACAAATAAATTGGGAATTCAAATATAATGTTTCAAATAAAAAAATTCAAGTAAAATAAATTTCTTTATTCAATTATGACAACACCATATATTTATAGTAATAATGGAACGCAATACGATGGATAATGAATCTTTATAATCACAATATATGAAAATGTATTATTTGTGATGTTATTGTATAATTTGAATCAAATGAATTATTTTTTGTGTTTGGCCATGATATTTATAAGAATTAACAAACTCACTATCATTTCTGAAAATTTTTAGTTGAACAAGAATGTCTCTAATATTAGGAAATTACAACTTTATATATTAGTTAATCCATATTCATTTTTTACTTTATTTATGTTTGTGAAGGAATATTATAAATTTTTAATTTCACTAGATAAGTTATAATAAATTAGTAATAAATTAATTTTATATAAAATGAGACCTAAAAAATAAAAAATTCATTAGCTACTGAGTGATAATTCATTAAACTATCATCTCGAAATTCTGGCAACATAATAGTCAGTGGTCACATATAAACATCAATTTTTGGATCAAGTATTCTTGGTCTATAAAAAAAGCGATGAATGAAATAAAAATGGTTACATCATACATACTAATACAGTTATATGTTTATAGAAAAAACAAAAATTGTGATATATTATGTGTCTCATTAACCCTGGACCTAAATTTGATAAAACCATCTGTCTTAAAACCCAATTAGACAATACAACTATTCTTGGGGAAATATATGTGTCTCAGATCAAAATCCTTCATTTCAATATAATATTATAGGTGAGATAACATATTAGTTTCTTTGATTCGATCTTCCTTAATAGATTATTTAATATAATTTTACTATGACACAGATGAGTAAAAAATTATGCAATAATGGATTTACTCAATCACTTTTTTTAATATTATACAGTTTTTATAGTGTAAAAACATCATTTGTGAAATAGAGTTATTTGTTCATCATGTGATATTGGCAGTATGACTCAAAAACTTTGTTTCAAACCATAGTACAATCAATATTAAAATTAACAACATATCAAATGAGTTGTTTGACCTTTAATTAAAGGATATAAAGAATAATAGTGTAATAATTAATGATAATTTACATACTCTAAATGATCAATAATATAATTCAACATGTATATCATCATTAATTTCAATGAATTTAAATGAATCATTGTCTTCCAAAAAATAATGATTTCATCCTCACATGTCACGATTCATGATGTTACTCTTTTTTGAGAGAAATTATTGTATCATATCATTGAGAATTACACTCATTAGAAAACTATTGTTTATTAAAATACATTAAAATACTATCTAATTGGTGATAAGGGACATACTAATCCCTAAAATATGTCCATATTTTACTATTTTCAAAAAAAATGGCAAAAATTGGATTTTCCATAAAAGTATCTCATTTGAATATATATGTTTATGCACTATTTATATATAAAAAATTAACTAAATCACCATAAAATCCAATAAAAAATAATAAACTTTTTCATCCCCTAAAAATATTTACTAAAAAATATATTTTTTATATCCTTCAAAAACTTATCATTAAATGATACTATAAATGGAAAATAATTCAAATGATTAGTTCATGGTTAAATACAATAATATTTAATAGAAATATATAATTTATTTAAATTATATCAATAAAATTTATTATAAAGTAATTATAAATAATATTATCATATATAATTAGTTTATAATATATTATTATTTTAAATAAAGCATAGTAATACATATAATTTTTTCAATAATTTTTAAAAAGAACCATCATGTATAATTAAATTAAATTCTAAATTTACAAAAGTATCAAATATGATTTTTTTTGAAAAAAATCATTTATTTTTCTAAATGATGGTTATATATAATAATATATTATATAATATAGAATAATTATAATAATATTAATTTATTTAAGAGTTTGTTTCAACAATGTCCCACAAAAATTTCAAATTTATTTTCTCATATATATCAAATTTTTTATTACTAGAAAAAAATTATAGTTGATTTAGATATGAAAAAATAATTTTGTTATTTAATATGAAATATATATAAATGGTCTTATAGCTAGGGAAATTTTGTCACACTCCATTTGAGTCTAACCATTTAATAATATTACATTTTAATGAAATTATGAAATTATTAAATAGTGTATAAGATTAATCAGAACTCAAACTATTGAATTTTTTTATTCAATATCATGTATCATACATATCAACTATATAAATTAATAAAAATAAATAGTTAATGTTTAAATGATAAAAATATTATCTAAATTTATAACTGGATATATTTGTTTTATTAAATATGATTTTAAAACTAAAATAAAATGGTGAATCTCATATTTTCAACATATAGTTATCATTGATAATAGATGTAAAATAAAATATTATATGTTAGAGAATGTACTATTAAATTATTAAATAAAATTGAAGAATTTGATTTAATTTTTATTAGCCTAAGACGTGGGGATAAAATAAGATTTTATGAATCATATAAAGAAATATTGTAAATTTATTTGGAGTTTTTCTCATTTATATAAAAATAATAAATAGAAACTTCCAATATGTGGTATATTAGATTCATACAGTATTATGTGATTTCTTTAATGAAATGTAAATTTTTAATTGTGAAATGTTGGTAATGACAACATAAAAATATTTAACTCCACCCTATTTGACATAATATTGAATTTAAATTTAAAAAATTAATAACATAAACAAAACATTATAGTATTAAAATATGTCTAAATTAAAATTATTTTTTAAATTGTAATCACACTATAATTTCAATAATCCATGATGTTAGGAATTATAACAAGGAGTGTGTGAATACAATATCCTTATTCAAAACTACTATAATCATAAAATAAATTAATTGAATCTAGTTTACTTAAATACCATAAACAAAAAATCCATAATATTATATAAATTATTCAATCATAAAAAATGAATCATGTCATACCCATATTCCCTAAAATGCAGTAAAAAGATAGATATAATAATAAAAACGAAAAATAGAGATGCATGCTTAGCATGGGTGAAATAAGTGGCACAACAGGCTTAGAGGACTCATAGATTAACGAACATAAGGGGTTGTTGTGATGAGGGAGTAATTTTACCAATTTAGAGGGGATTTGATGGTTCAAAGAGTTATGTCAGTAGTTGGGGAGTTGTGTTATCTGTCAGGGTAGGGACCTTGGAGGAGGGGATATATAATTTTAGAATTGAACACATAGGGAGTACTGTTCATGGGAATATTTTATTACGTATACACATGGATGACATTGCAGTTGTGTGTGGGAGATTGTATTAGAGAGTAGGTTTTGGAGTGGTGTGTGGGGAAGTATATTTTGTGCACATAGGGACACTTTTTAGAGAACTCCATTTACACTATTGTGACCCGTACATGGTGGTTTCTTGTAACATCCATGAATAAATAAATAGATTTATGTCAGTGTTTATTTTTTAGATGTAAATTTTATATTTCATTATTTTAGATTTTTGTTTGAGAATTATTTTAAGGTTTTAAATTTGTAAATATGGGTACAATGTTTATTTATATACTATTTTATAGTTTATTTTGACCTTTATCTTAATAAATTGTTGCCAATAATTCTTTGGTAAAAATTATTATGTATTTGAGTGATTATTTTCATATCATGATATCCATGATCATAGTTTTTTATTATTTTTATATGTATTTTATAGTCTGTATTATAGCTAGACCATTCATTTTGGGATGATATTTTCAGTATCTTAGATCATTCCAAAATTTCTATTACGAGTGCCAAAATTTAGCATATTGATATGGATTATTGGATTGATGTTAAGTTAGTGGGATTTAATTTTCCTTGTTTCATTTGACAGTTGGTTCTAGTTTGTTTTCTTAGTTTGTATTATGATGATTATCCTAATAGAAAAATTAAATTTATGGATGGTGAAGGTATTGGCAGGTATTAATTTAAGAAAATCAAAATGTTTGGAATGATTAATATATTAATTATATTTAATTTTCATTTATTTTTTTAAATGTTATGAATTTTCTAGTTTTTAAAATTTATATGTTATCTTCTTCTATGATATGATCGATATGTGTCTTACCATCTTCCATCCATAATCAGTTTTTTTAATTATGTTATATATTCATTAAAATCCAATTTTACAATGGTGGTGTTACTTTTAATTTTTTTTTTGTATAAATTATTTCATGTTCATAGAGTTGTGTTTCATTTTTTTTAGTTTAATCGATTTTTCTGTGTGTTGGGATTTGTAGAATTTGTTTTACAAATATGGGTTTTTATGAAAATAACCATGGATTATAATATTATAAGTTGATTTAATTTTTTATGTTATATATTTAAATAATTTTACTATTATGTTGAAAGAGATTAAGATGAAATTGGGAGGGGAAAAATAAAAAATACAATTTAGGGAGAAAATATATGTCTCATTGGATCCTCAGTCAAATCCCATCAAAGGATTGGTGGGCAGGTAGGTCATTATTACTTAAGGATGAATTCTACTTTTCATCCATCATCTATGGATCAATAATATGATTATAAAAAAACCATTACCTCATATTGATGACATTTTTAATTAATTTTGAAGGGATCAATACATACCAAATGTGGATCATAATTCAAGATGTCATCAATTAAAGGTCTAATGATAACATATTTATAATAAAACCATTCAACTAATATATATATATATATATAGAATTTAAATTGAATCTTTTTTCATATAAAACAGTGTAGAAATTTTTATAAAATTGTTTAATTGATTTTTTGTATAATATCCTAAAAAAATTAGTTTTATTATTTAAAAATACTCTAATATACTAATGGTGAAAATAAGAACATTAAAAACATTTTTGGAGATCGATAGGGAATTTATCAAAGGAATAATTTATCAAAAAAAAAAATCAGAAGTTTAGATTATGGATAAATAATGAGATATTAATTGGGTTCTTTATCACTACAATGTAAATTTGTATGGAACCCTTAAAGAATAAAGATATATGAAACTAACCGAAATAGATAAAATTTAAAAATATCTATAATTTTCTAGGATAAATTGGGTACCGCCAAATTTTGTGATAAATTTTTTACAATTTTTCAACTAAAATTGTTAAAAACAGTATAGAAAAGTAAATATAGAAAAACAATATTATGAATAAATCATAAAGGACATAATTTTTTTATTCTTCTATTTTCTAGAATATTAGTCACACAATCCTTTAGTGGAGAATGTTTTTTCATTTAAAATAACAAAAAAATAAATTAATAGAGTTGTATCCTCCTGAGAAAGGATAATTTAAAATCCATGCCTTACAAAATTTGAAGATCAACAAAAAATATTTACATATGTTTGACCTTAATTTTTTGGAGAAAATCATTACCAAATATATTTTGATAAATTATATCATATGAATAATTTGTGATATATATATATATATTCCTGAGAGGTTCCATAATGACTTTGGGTTTGATGGATTTTTCCTTTTAATATTTCAATGATTATATTTAGATTTATCGCCAATGTTAGTGAGGTTTTTGGGTGTCTCGAGACCCAAAATTTAAAATAATAAAATATTAATATATATTAATTCATTCATGTAAATAATTTTGATAAAAATAATTTTTTCAATTTTTTTGTGGCCCTATATGGGAAATCTGATACCATTATTAAATTTGGAACATGGGGGTTTCCCTATGCCTAAAATGAGGTTTGGCGGTGTTGAACTATCCATGGGAGCAGTCCTTTAGAAGGTGAATATAATAAAATAAATATTTAATTTAATTTCATAATTAAATGACCAAAAATAATTCCATATTCATAAATTCTTGATTATGTTAAATCTATATGGTTACTTGCATAACCCTAGGTGATTAGAGTAGAATAAGGAATCGTTATTCATTGGAAGATTGGTTGTAGAGGATTCTTGTAATCAGATCAAGGTGGATTGAGAGGTTGGAAATGAATGAAACAAACCTCTTTAATAACTATAGAATGAGATATTCTCTAATGTTCAGTCCATAATCAAGGTTATTCTCATTATTTGTGGTCCTTTTCCAATTTAAATTTTGTAGGAATGGATTTTAATTATCTTCTTCTTGATATCCTTTTATCTTTTCTTGGATGATCTCACTGTGATTAATTAAATTTTTGAAATCAATTGAAATTTTTAATTCCATGATATCAACTTAAATCCAATGATATATTATTATAAATTAGGTTCACATCATCCAATTATTCTCATAACCATTCATTATGTTCATTTCTCCCCACGATTCATCTTGTTTTACTATTATACCATAAGGAATTGATTTGAAATTGTTGGGACAGGTTCATTTTGTGGTTATACCCCTGGATATGGGGTGCATGTCTAGACAATGTTTGAGATGGTTATATTTAGATAAATCCGAATTTTCAATGGTAGTGGTTGAAACCTTAATGGATTTGGGATTTGGACCGGCAACAGGAGGCTCAAAAGTTCATCGATGCGCGAACAAATTTCTAATTTTCAACCAATACAGCCTAGAGATTGACAGATAGAGAAACCCACATAAATTTTTGAAATTTAATTTATTAATTTTGTGGTAGTGAAGGAATATCAGTGATTTTCTTGAAAGGTTTGAGGTTTCATTGGAAAATATAACTACACTATTTGTATTGTGAATATAAAACATTATGTTGTCCCCTGGATACAATAGCTATGGTTTCATCCTGATATAAAGATCACACATCGAGTATAACCCCATACTAACCTTGTGGCCCTATTCTAATAGTTGG
Organism: Viscum album; assembly: GCA_963277665.1. Lineage (NCBI taxonomy): Eukaryota > Viridiplantae > Streptophyta > Magnoliopsida > Santalales > Viscaceae > Viscum > Viscum album. The sequence goes on from OY728121.1 coordinate 633,643,862, forward strand.
GCATGTACTCAGAATGTACGTGGGATCTAGCATGACCAAGAACAAGGGCAGGTTTTGGAGTACATGGGAATAACCCAATAATCTGGTACACCAACAAACATGACCATGACCCAAAGTGCATAATAATTTCATGTTGTACATGGGAATATGATAATGTAACCATGCACATCAATGAGAAAATGGATAGTCCTCAAGATATTGATACATTCCATATAATACTAGTATATTCCATGTTGTATTACATTTCTATGTAAGCCATATGCAGGCGAGGAAACTGCCAGGTGTTCATGTGTTGTCACAGACAGTGTGTTCTTAGGTTCACCTATTTTAAATTAATTATGAACATCCACATTTCATATCTTCTTCTTATAGGATAAGATGCATACCCATGAGTATTATATCTTGATATGTTTTTTATGTACATCAATATGGTAGAATTTATAAGGGCCTTCGAGATACGACACATGATGTTGCTAGTGTGTGAATTATTTAGGTGATGACTAACCTATAGTGGATATCGGGTGGGATCCTTAGAGATTTCCCATTATTTGAAACTCATTGTTCCATTGGGTAATCAGTCCCTCCATATACCAAAATCTATTATGTAGAACACCTATCATTCTAGGGAATGATTCATCCTGCTACTGAGTGGTATAATTATCATTCTAAGGAGATGTTCTCCTATATTAAAAGTGGAAACCCCAGTTTTACTAGGTAGAAATCCCTCTACCCACAATATTGTACCCCTACGTCACACTGTGGTTTTGGTACTCTATGGACTGAGTGGGACCTCCATATCGCACTAAGGTTCAGATCCTCTTTCTACTAAGTGGAACCCCCCGCCATCATTGTTGGGTGTGGTTCATGAATCCACTGAGTGGAACCACCTGCCACACTAGGGTATGGTTCCACTACACACCAAGTGGCTCCCCCTTTTGCACCTATTAAAATGTCCACTTTCTATTTAGTGAAACCATCCTTAACACACTAGGAAATATTTCATCTATATGATTTTATTCCCCCCATATTATTGAAGTGTAGTGGTGATTTTGGTGTCCTCCAAATTGATATTAGTGAGTCTGAATGAGGTGAATAATTGGAGAGTATTGTATTGTGATAATTGGGATGTGGTGTGGTGTGGTTCATCCACAATGTTTTCTTGTGTAGACATGCATGATTTTGTGCATATAATAAAGACCATTGGATTTTTAAGATTACTAATCATTCATAGATAGGATATAGAGATGGTTATGCCCTCTATATCACTTTTGGTCAGGTTGTTAACCATATTGGTATGATGATACTTATGATGAGATCGATGATATTCATGATATGGATATTCCAATATTTCTTACAGAGTTTGACCCCATAAGTGGGACTACCCAAAAACATGTGGCCGACAGAAGAACCCTGTATTCTTTCGTTTAATGAATCTCCTATTTTTTTCAGAACAACTAGACCGATTTTTTTATATTTGTTATTATTGTTTTGACTAATGTTCAGATAGACTGTTCATTGTGTTTTGAGGTCATAGTTTCTATATCTTTGTATTAATCCATTTTTTGTGTTTTTGGTATTCGACTGAGTATTTTTTTTACTCACCCCTTCATGTGATTACCCGTATGTTTCATGTTTTCTGAATAAAAAAACATTTCAATGGTGAAATCATTGGATCTTATTGATTCTCGGGTGAATAAAACACATATGGTAGTCATACAATTAGATTAGGTCCCGGAATATCTCAGTTTTCCTGCTTCCCAATTTTTTAGGATCAGAGATAATTTCATTTTTTTAATACATTTTTTTCATCTTATTATATTTAGTTATATTTTAATACTATTATTTTTTTACTAATTTTTATTTTATCTACGTTTTTACACTATATATTTCATTCCATTTTATATTTATCTTAAATTTTAATTTATTTTGGTTGTTTTCATGCACAAATGTACATATGTTCTTTCTCCCATTTTATTTATGCCTTCTTGACACATCTCACCCGCATTTTGCCTATTTTTTGTGGGATTTGGGATGGCACACTTGCATTGAAACTATCCTGGTGGGCCCTATTTGGTCTCATCACGACAGAGTGGTATAAAGTTAGTTCATCCATAGGATAGTGATAAGGTGGAATCCATGGTGATGTTTTTTTGGAAACAGAAGGATACAGTTTCATAGATTTTCAAGTGTGGAATTTAAGATATGGAATTTAGTGTTGTTGGGTTGGTTGACATATACATTCACTTGTAATGTGACAACCTACTTGTTGACTAAACATTTTGAGACCTCGGTTATAGGTTCAAAATGGTACATGTATCATATATTATTGAGACCATTGATATTACTTCATGAGTCGACCCCTTTATATGCACTTTTATTAGGGTATGTCTTGATAACATCCAAATATTATCCATGATTATAGAAAGATATAGTTTTGAGATATTATCATGATGATGAATATTTGAGGAATGCAACATTAGTTTGGGTAACTATACATGAGCTGTTTCAACCATTAATGCACCAAGCAATTATACTACCTATTGAGTATCACATAGAACCCCATATAGTGGTCAGGGATGATGATCATTTGTGTGCTGAGTAGCGGATGGATCCATAAGATATGATGATGGTACACCCATGTTGAATTCTTTACATTAGTTCAAACTAATGGGACCACAAATGTTTCATGGTGATTTATACCCTCATGTAGTACATGTTTATATAGAGGTGCTGGTTTGTGGTTCTCCTCTTCTACAGACACTGAACGATGAGAAAATATCATTACTGACTATCCTTCATAGTGTTGTAGTAGTCATATGTGGTGGTAGTAGTGGATGACACAACTATGGTGCATGTTCTTCTCATGTTTCATAGATAGGGATATACCACTTATTGTGGTGCTCCATACCCATTCTTGTTTGGTATAGGATTGGAATGATAATATAGTTTGAGGAATATAGTTTGTTAGGTTTTCTTTAAATAGTGGTCCTTATAGTGATACCTCTTAATGGTGATGATGGGAAACCATATATCGATATATTAATGTTTTTTATGTGGATTTAAGCATTCACGTATGAGAGACACATACCCCACCATGATGAGTTATTATCCTGTGATCTAAAAACATGTAGATGTGTATGTACTAACAAAATAGAATATTGTCAATGTGTGGTGGATGAGTTCCTTCAACATGTATTTCAGAGGTCATTTTCTAGTGTCAAGGTGTTGATGCATTCCATTGTTAAGGATGAAATGAATAAAATAGGATAATTTCCTCTGAGAAGTAGGGGATTATGATCCTCAGACTCTATGTGTTATTTTGGTATGACCCAGGTGTTCTCTGCTTCAGTTTTAGTTTTGTTTCATGGTGACAAGAAACATTTTTATGCACTAGACCACTTTTCATGGACTAGTGATTTTAATGAATAATTGTTTAGACCTTGTGTCCAATGGAACCTATTTAGAGGATCAGTAATGGAACACTTATGATAGTGTGACATGACACTAGGAGGAAATAGTGCATCGTGTGGAATCATTTCATAGATGACGGTGAATCCCTATCATGTATTCATTATTATAAATTACATTCATACTTTCTTTTCCAATTTTATTACTACCAGTGAGGGTAACGATGTACCTGAGTTGGTGGGATGTAATTTTCCTTCATCAATGAGAAGGAATCATAATAAGGGTGTTGGAGCATACCACTAATTTTATATCAGTTATCTTATAGGTATTATGGGAAAGTGGATTTTATGATTTTTAGTATATATGATTTTTTTTCTACGTATAAGTATGTTTTTTCCATAGGATACGCCATGTTTCCATTGCTAATAAGTGTTTTCACCTTCATTGTCTATTTTCTGGGATGACTCGATATATGCAGTAGCATATTTGATAGACCAGGGTACCTGTGAGTGGTTGAGGTAGTGATGGAGGAGCAATCTGAGTTTAGTATTTTTATAAATAGTATGTTCACCTGGGTATTATTGTTTTTTTTAGGGGAGGTGGATAAGATCATGAGGTTGTGTGTAGAGAAATGATTCGTGAACCATGTGACTATTAGGGATGATTATCATCCCCTATAACCCATGACCATTTTGAAAAGTAATTTGGTTAAATGTGTTTCTTAGTGTTTGACCTCAGAATGGGTGATCACCATCACCTAGTTCGATAGAATGATGTAATGAGTGTGGATTCCAAGAGAAGTTAGGGGGTAATTGTGTACCATGTGATACCCTTCATCATGTTGAACACCCAAATGATCCTGAGGGAATTATGAAGAAGTCATATAACCATTAATTTATCTTTATATGGTAGTACTCAATGGTGACACCCTTGTGTGCATAAATTTGTTTTAGTGAATGTGATGTACTTGATAATTTTTTTTGACATGATCTGAGAATACCAATCCTATAAGAATTTCCCACATAGTCAATTATAATTTATGGGATCCATTTCCTTATGATATATTTTCTATAACATGGGTGTCATAGTTGACTTAACAGTGGGTGGGGTTGTAGTATCTTGTGGGAATTCTAAAGGCATGTTCATGGAAGTAGATTTTGAAAACAATGTTTTTTTGTATTCTATTGTTGAGTAAGGTGATAGAGTTATTGAACCCCTTTTATAGTTATCCCTTTGTGATATATATGGTACCAAAAATCTAAATTGGAAGGTCCCCCCCCCCACCACATGATTGTTTTTGGGATACTTATCTTATAGATAACTACTATGAAATATTACATGACAAATATTCAGTGTCAATGTTCTAAATAGATTTTTGGAAGGTGGGGATGATAATATCCATAATCCATGATAGATTAAGACAATAGTTATGCTATCAGTTAAGGTGTTTTTTAGGATTATTTACTCGATAAATATATCCATGAGGAGGTATGGATGTATCAAGGATCCTTTGGCATCCATTGGAGTAATCGAGGATATTGTAGTTACTTGTTGTGTTTAATCAATATTATATCACATTATTATAGGTGGAGGACAAGGTTCATGGATGGAAGTGGGAAAATGATTGTATCCTTTTGGATTTCCATAAAGAGGATTCAATTAATATAGATATTCCTTGACACTATTTCAGTGATAGTAGGCTATCTTGGAAAATTATCTCACATTGTATCTATTAGGGAGAAGGGCTTAGTGGAGATCATGGGATGCATATGTATACAAGAGGTAGTCTATATTAAATTACATACATAAATGATTATTTAGTATTGTATCTCCAACATCACTTAAAAATTATAGAGGGAATTCTAGATGCCTTTGGGACTCAGTTGTACTTGAGAATAGTATTTATACCCCATTCATATGGCAAGGTAAAATAGAATAATCCGGCTCTTGTGCACATGCTTCAAGATTTCGTATTAGGTCTAGAATATATTTGGGAGTATAATCTAATATTGGTGGTATTTCATTAACATAATAGTTAACATTACTCCATTTTCATAGCATTATTAGTGGTTATATATTGAAAACCCCATGGACCATCATTGTATTGGTCAGTTCAAATGTGAGACAGTTCTTGTGAGCATAGATTTGGTTCTAGAGATTTTTGTGGAAGGAGATGTTTATATAGTTGTGGTTGAGTACTTCCCATTTAAATTAAGATCCTTTGTGGTCAAATATAATTGGAATTTTGAGTTCACTAAGGATATTATGTAATCTGATAGATCTCACCTCGTCAAGGATCATGTGTATTTATAACAGTTAGTATGCTATATCTAAGGATTGTTGGAAAATATTCTTATTACTATATTTGTATATTATGGTTGTATACCTCTTCTTCCTATGACCTCAATTACACATGGTCTATGGTGTTATACATGCATCACATGTAAGGAGGAATGATCAAAACATGTTGCATGCTATTGACCTGGATGATCAGTACTTTGAGGGTGGTGTCAACTCTTTATTGCTTTTAAGGATCCTAGTGGAATTTGAAAACCCATAACAGAATAAAATTAATTATAAGGTTTTTCCCATAGGCGTGTGTTTTTTATATCATGGTATTCTTTAGGAGTGTTTGTGGGAGTAGTAAACCATAATGAGATATCAGTATACATTCTATTGTCTTGGTTTTCAATTTTTGATTTTGAAAATATTTGAAAGTGGCTTGAATTTAGTTACAATGGTTTTGAAGGATTACTTCCATGGATATATCTATGCTTATATTTAGATTTATATATTGAGTCTACACGATTTATAGGGGTTTTGAGCCCCTATAATTAACATATTTAAAATTTAATATATTTTGATTGACGATAACACCTAATTTGGAAGAAATGCATTCCCTATTTTTTGGCGATTTATATGGGAAATTATAGACCATGGTTGAATTTAAATGTTTGGTATACTCTAGATTACATAATGATGGTTGGAATATAAGGTTCCATTTGAGGTGACAATTGGATGGAGTGTCTAAGAAAATAAATAAATAAATTTTTTATTTTAATTAATTGAACGAACCTAATTCCTTCTATATAAAAAACTAGTTATGGAAAATATATAGGGTTAGAATCATAACCCTAAGTTATTACAATGGATTAATAAATCTTTCATTATTTGTAGATTTTAATAAGATGATGATAACACTCGTATCGAGGTGGAATGAGAGGGAGGTGGTGGATGAAGAAAATATTATTCATCACTAACAAACATTATCTTCCCGGATGAATGATTATTAACCAAAGAAGGTTTCAAAAGTTTTGATCTTATACCAGATTTAATTTCTTATAAAGGGATTTTAATTTTATTTTTATTGATCTGTTTTTATTATTTCCACACTAGATCCCTTATGTATAAATTGAATTCTTTAATTCAATTTATATTTTTTATTCCAAGATAACAACCTTAAAAACATACAATATTATCTTTTTTTGAAATCATATTGGATAAGGATGATAATTAAATTTTATTATGAGAATTTATCCACACCAGTCATCACTTTATTCATCATTGTCCCATGAGGTCCCACTTAGTCATTTTGGGGGCATGTTAGAGCACTATCAAGTCCCCACATTCACGGTAGTTCCGCAAATGATGAACTAGATATTGATTTTTTTGGTAGAACAATATTGTTTGTTGGAAGTGGGTCGAGCCTCATTTTATGTGAGATATGATTTTTTTATGGGAGGCACAATAACTCATAGAATGGTGAACGAATTTATGATTTTCATTCACTGGAGGCTAGAGAATAAAGGGTCGTGATGAGCCCCCTCTGAATACCGGTTGTCAAATAGAATATGTCATGGTGTTAAAGGTGGATATGGGATTTTTTTTTGTAATTTCAGATTCTATGAAAAACAAAATGCCCCGAGTGAATTGCAATGAATAAATGTCATTTTGTCACCTCCATATGGAATCTTGTATTTTTGGGAAGAGATAAAGATCAGATGCAATATATGTCCCTATACACACTTTCTGACACTATGATATCACTCTGTGTGTACTCAAGTAGTAAAAAAACACATACATGGATATGCATATAAGATTTACCAATAGTATGTTGGAATAACCTTATACTCAGACCATACCTAGTGCACCTGAATGACCTAAAGGACACATGCATGAAAAGTTGTTCACATGAACAAGATGATGTAATCATGCACGACCATGAGCACATAGGAAGTTCCTAAGTGACCATGTAATTAAATTTTCCATATATACTCATTTTGTATTACTTAATTTCCATACAATATATGTGTCTATGATGACACAACTAGGTGTTTAGGAGTTTTTACACCCCACATGTCCCAAGGTTCACATCGAGAAAATTTCTCAAGGGCATCGACCATGTGTATCTTCTTTTTTCTAGACTCATTTATTAGACTAAAATTATCCTATTTTAATAAATATTCCATGTATAACATTATAATATAATTCATAGGGGGATCTGAGATATGACGTGAGGTGTTGTGAGTGTAGAATTTCCTCAGGTGATTCAGGACTTATTTTTGTGATTGGGTAGGATCATTCGAGAGATACCAAAGTTTGAAAAACACCTATCATTCCAAAGAATAAGTTCAAAATATTACTCTATCTATTGAGTAGAAACCCTATGATACATGGTCACATGTCTTCCAAAAACTGAGTTGTACTCCCCACCATCACACCTAGGCATGAGTCTTCAATCCATTGAGATGTGCCCCCTATTGTACTAGGGTGCAGGTCCTCTACCAATTGAGTGGCATAACCCTTTCTTATAAAGATGCGAGTGCTCAATAAACTATGTGTAACCCCATCCCCCATCATACTATCATGTGGTTATTCTATCCACATAGTGAACCCTCATGTTTTACTAGGGTGAGGGTCCTCAATAAACCTTGTGGGACCCCTATCACACTTAGGTCAGGTCCCCTATCAGTTGAGTGGAACCCCTATCACAATGGTATGTATGTCCTCATTATACTGAGTGGAAATTCCATTAACACACTTGGAATTAGGTCTTCCACTTGATATTGGGCCCCCATAGTTGTGGGGTTAAGTGGTGAGGTGTGGATCCCCCACATTAAGTATCATGATGTTACATGAGATTCATCATTAGAGAATGTTCCACCTCGGGTAGGGGAGAAGTGCGGAGGTGTGCATCCTCGACATGGAATTATTTTAGAGACATGTGTGATACGTCGTATAGAGATAGACCATTAGATCTGCTGGTAGATTAATTTTCTATATTTCTATTGTGGAGATATAGATCTATATTTTCTCTCTTTCTGGATTCTAGTTGATAATATCATTTTTATTATGGATTTGGTTTTTGGTTATGATTGACGAGCCTTCATTGGTTGAGGTGACTACTATTTAATCATTCAATATGCCATTTTTTGGTTTTTGAGGCATCCTACTAGATATGTATATACTCACACCTACATGGAATTTCCAACATGTGTCATGTCTTATTGTGATGATAGAAAAATTGATATCATAAATGATGGACCTTAGTGACATATGGGTGAATAGGACCACTATGGTAATTGGACATGGTGATTATAAGTAGGTCTCTCTTAGTTATCATTTATTTCAGTTTTATGGTAGGTACTTCATTTTAGGATGGACATGTATTTTACACATTATTATTTGACTTTATAGTGTCATACTATTATATATTACTTAGAGGTTATTCCATCCATGATTTTACTCTAGATATTGTAGGACTTAATGTATTCTTGTACAAGATTTCAATGGATATGGTTGTGTTTATGCTTACAGGTACATCAACCAAGTACTCCCATTTAATTTATTCATTTCCAAAGCATTTCACAATCCACTAGCCTATTGAAGGAGTGATTGGCACTGTCACACATGCCTTGAATCCAGCCAAGTGGTCCCATGTTAATGGAGTCTTGATAGGTTTCTTAACACATTTATTTACATGTTTTGATAATTATATATACCACATTACTTTGATTTATAATCTTTAACAATTATAATTTCATCTCATTAATAATTATTTTTCATTATCATTAATTTTCCATATAAATTCCTTATTCATTTTTAATTTTATGTGTTTTTAGTTTTTTAATTAATTATTTATGTTTTAATTAATCTCTATATCATTTATATATTTATTTATTTTTGTTTTAAAATGAAATGATAATGAAATTTATATTATGAGTTTATCATATTTTATGTTTATGTTATTTCTCTATGTAACGTATAATATGTATATTATGTTTTGTAAGAAATTTATTATATATAAAATAACTTTTCTTACATATCCAATGTTGTATTTTCTAAGTAATTATCACAAATAATGATTTTATTAATGTAATTATATTATATATTTTATTTCATAATGGATAGAATATTAATTATTTTTTATTTCTATGAAATTAGCTGACATATGTATTTTCATAATTCAAAATTAATATTTATTTTCTTGAACTATGGAATTATTTAACATTTTAAGGTAATTATCACAACTGTAAGGAAGAATTTTCATAAACAAATTTATTTATTTGTATAATCATAATTATATAAGAATTTATGAATACTATGTGAGATAAAAAATAGTTTTATTCCTATAAGATAAATGATACCTCGGGTGTTTTTATAGAATAATTCAGCAGTGAACAAAGTGCTCATATCATGCACTGAAATAAGTAGTATATGGAGAATTCAAATATAGTGCCTCCAATCCCGCACTCCAAAATATAGTACCAAACAAATTAAATTAAAATAATGTATTTAATACTAATATATGATGACAATATATTTCAAACATTTACAATCGAAGTATCTTTTATTTTAGTGTCTTATAGAATTTGTAAAAATCACTATCTAAATCATCTTATGACTTCTCATTTAAGGGACACTTTTTTCTATTTATTATAAGAAGATAATAAATCTATAATACACCTTCAACATCACTACTAAATTTTATATAAAACATAAAATACTTGGATTAAAATATATAATAGTTTCTTTCATAACCTATGTAAATATAATCATATGAAGGGGTGATCTCTAATACATGGTAAGTGCATAATCAAAGTAAATCATAATAATGTGGTAAATTATACACATATTTAAGCTTATCATGGAAAAAATTAACGTAAAATTAATACATGGGAAATGATATAAAAATATATAATAATAATAATTACCATATTATAAGATCATTTCATTATTTGTGGAAAAAACCAAAACGTGACATAAAAAACCTAAGTCAAGGATCCCTACCTCTTTAATATAACATAGTTGGCTAGGATAAATGTGCACCCCAATAGTGGGTAGTGATCACTTCCAACACACCAAGATACCTCATGATATGGAATCAAAAATAAAAAAATAATGAGATATATAATTCTGATCCCACCCATCTCATAACATGTACATACATATATGTGCCACATAAAAATCAATCAACATGTCATAAAGATCCCAATTAATAAAAATTGGTTAAATATCTATAAAATTAAATCACAAAAATAATGAATTCATAATTATGTGAATAATAAAAATATGATAACCCACGGATAATAATTTTGTATCAATTGAATTTAGAAATCATTCTATTTATATAAATCTAAATAAACATGTTTAATAATATGGTACATATAATATATAATAAATTGACATAAAACATATGGAAATATTTTACCAATAATTTAACATATTATGTATCTTGGAGAAATCCATTAAATCAATGTAACAGAATATAAACTATTCAAAGGGGAAGGAATTTGAAGATAATAATTACTATATCAGTATATGATTTTATAGACAAAATTAATATTAATCATTCCATAAATGAAATAATGAATTTCATAATCTATCTAGATAAAGATGGTTCATGTAATCCATTGAAGAATACACTTTATCTTGAATGAAACATAGATAGAGAACACAATTAGAATCATTAAGAAGACTTATTTGACAATAAAAATCAACAATTTGTTTTCAGAAACTTTTTAAAATTTATTTTACTAAAATTGGAGACAATATTTTCTTTTAAAAAATGGGAACGTTTAGAGAAGAATTATCTTGGAAAATTAAAAATGTTATAAGAAGATATATTCACAAGGAATTATAAAAATGGGATTGATTATATTAAAAATTATCCATGTTGAAAACATTAATAGGAATTTTTTTGATTTCTTTTAACTAAATCAAATATAATTTAAAATAATAGTAAATAAATTTTTATGTAATCATTTTTAAATCATTTTAAAAATTACATGAAGGTAAAAATATTTTGAAAAATGTCAATATGTAAAACATTATAATTACTTCAGAGAACTCTTACAAAAACCAAATACAATAAATGATAATAAATAATTATCTTGAAAATTGTTGGATGGAAACTTGAAGGTCACATAGGGTGAAGCATAATGGGGTCATATATATCAATTTTTATGGTTAAAACCTTGAAAATGAATAAAAATAACAATTGGAATGGTTATGAGTTATTATATTGATATAATTATTTTATTTTACAAAAAATACAAATAGAGTGGATATTTATGAAGATAATTAATATCCCCATACAAAAATGAAATATACCATTTTAAAATATAATTGAGTATAAATATATGTGGATGATCATAATCCAAGTGATATTTCAAAACTAACTAGAAAAACAACTTGCATTGAAAAAATAAAAAAAACATGAAATATATTTCAATAAAAACCTTTAAATGGTAAATATCATTAACTATATACATTTGAATATAACTTAACAACATGCCAACTGATACACCATATAAAAGTAATTTAGTGCATAATATAAAATTTTCATCTCTTAAGGGAGTTTGAGAACAAATCCATTGCCTTTTTTAAACACAAAGTTAATCACACAATAAATTATTATAAATAAACCCTTAATAATTTAATAAAATCTTTCACAAACTTTTTCATATCTATAACTGTTTTATATACTTTATTTATAATTATTTATTATGATTTTAAAAAATTTATTATATGTTATTTGTATGATCAGATGATACCAATTTGGAATACCATGTGCATTCTTTGTAATGTTATTTTTTTCCTTTTGATTGATAATAAAAAAAAATTATCACTCTTATATTACCTACTATTTTTAATATAAATGAAATAACATTCCACTTTAGTACCATGAATTCTTCAACTTTGAATCTTGATGAGGATGCTGGAGAAAAACATGTTTTATTTGTTTTTATTGAATATAGATAATATGTTACTATCATGTTTGGATATTATTATTATAAAAATTTTATCTAAAAGTCATTAATAACACATTAGTTCATCTAATTAATATTATAGAACATTTTTTAATCTTTTAATTTATAAACATTACAAAATTACACATGTTAGAGGTAAACTGACCAAAAAAACATGTTTTAAATAATACATTGGTAACAAACCTCCATTATATTGTGAAAATATAATATATATAGAAGATTATATTTTACATATGGATAATATATGATTAAAAATCTATTATTATAACCATTATGGAAGAGTAGTGTTGATAAATGAAATGGTTTATTCATGAAGGTGGTAGTTCACGTGTACACATGATTATCAAAACAATTATCCAATGGATGGTTGGAGTTAAGGTATAACAAAATTTATCATTTTTAAAATATATTATTATTATAAAATTTATATTATTTAATTAGTTAAACTTTTATATAAATAAGAGATATTTGGTCAATAGAAACCTGAAACATTGTTCCTGGAGGCCGTAGTCCGCACATATGCAATATTATCGATCTCATTCCACAAAAGAGGGATGTAATGCATTTAAATTTAAAATATGTTAACTCAATAATAGTATAAGTGACATAAAAAACATAATTATTTATAAAAATTGTCTTTTATACCTTCATTATGATTCGGTGAGGAAAATTATACAGTGTTGTGACATAAAGGTAGTAGTCTGCACACACACACAATCACTGTATTTCTTTTTTGTATTAGTTACTAAAGAATGAATGAATAATAGATGTTATATTAATATTAAAAAACATTTTTATATATATTATACTTAATTTATTGTATTAAATTTTTTTGGGATGATTATAAAGATGATAATTAAAAATAAAATCTAATATGAGTGTAATACATATGTTGAGAATAATATTTTTCAATGAATTATCTTTGGAAATGAAGGCCATGGGAAAATTTCTTTTCGAAAAATTATATATATAGTTATATAGGTTTATGGGATTAAAAAATTATTATATATTTTCCAATAAATTATAGTGGATGGTTTGGTAAAAATTTGTTGTAATTATCTCCTTTGATAAGTGATGGGATGAGTAGTTTTGGAATTACCTTAAATTATGATATTATTTATTTACACTATTCTATGTAAAAGACTATACTATTTTGAAATAATGGAGTGTGGAAGATGTTCAAATAGAATATTCTCAAATAATCCAATTTTAAAGATAAACATGAATGATTTAAGGGATTTCCCTTTATGTTTTCACTTTTTCCAACCATACTTTTGGAAAGGTAAATTTCAATTTCACCCATGATAAATAATTAAAAAACATTATTAAGAATTATGTTAATAGATAATTATATTTTTATAATAATAAATATTATATTAATTTGATCATTTAAAATTCATTTATTATTAATTTCAATTTGAAAATATTTGCGCCTAATTCTTAAAAACATGTTTTGGATTGTCATGTTTTTTGTCATAAAATTAATGTATGAGTTAAAATTTTTAATTTAAGTAAATATTAAGTCATAGATTGATTTATTATTAGCATGATGAAGTTTCTTTAATAGAAAAATAAATTATAAAAAAATTGAAAATATATTAATTAATTTAAATATAAGCCAACAAAAATTTCCTTTTTAATGTAACATTTTACTTTAGTTTTAGTAAAGTTGGACATGGGTTTAAAAGGTATAATAATATTTTAATATGAAAGAAATTTTTCATCATTTTCATATTCAATAACTAATTTCATTCCATCATTATTGGACATTCGTATATATTTAAAAATTAGTTAAAATTATAATTTTCATAATAACCACATTGTTGACTAAAAAAAATATTCTCAAAAAAAGCTCAAAAATATTTTCTATTTTATCTAATTATATTTTATAAAATTATATATTTAATTTTTAAGGGATTAAAAAAATATAATGACAAATATAATTAATCTAAAAAGTCTTTCGTAATCATTAAATGTTTCAAATATTATTTCACACTAATTCTATAATTTAAATAATTCAAAAAATTTGTATTAAATATGGTTATATTATATATTATCATCATGATCTATTTAATATAAATATATTAACTGAATAATGTAACATGACCTATTTTTTTGTACATGTGAATTAATATATCGAACTCAGTATTATTTGAAGGAATATATATATACGAAAATATCAAAATAATGAATTCTCACATCCTTAAATAAATATCATTTAATAATTTTTTTTTAAAATAAAGGATTTTAAAAAATAGACATGAATTTGGATAAAAATGTAAATTGAATTTACACCTTAATATTGATGTAAAACTAGAAAAAAAATGCAACCTGTATCATGTTAACTAAATTAATATTTTTTCCTTAGGTATATAGATTCATTATGTATTCCTCTTCCACAAATCAATTTTTTTCTTGTTAATTTGAGACATTCCCTTGTGTATTTGTTCTATCATTTTTTTAATTAATTTAAATTATATAATCATTCCTTCATCATCCTCATCATAAATATATTAGAAATACTTTATCCTTATCTTCATTAGTTTCACAGGGAATTCAACTATGTTCACATTTGTAATAATAATTCATGACAGCTGATTTGGGTCAATAATAAAATTTGCATCCCCCTTTCTTTTCACATCTGATTATTGGTCACTACAATTATTACCTTGTCAATTTCATCCATTTTTTTAAACGTGGGGGCTGAAGCCTCAATTTATTATTTAAAGAAATGAACACTTTTTAAGAGTGGTTAGACTGAGTCCCATTACATATCCTGAAGGCCCAAGTCCTAGTGGCCTGAATACAAGGCTTCAAAGCCAATTTTTTTCCCAAATCACCCTAGGGTGAATAGTACTGCTAACAGGGAACTATAACAGTACTGTAGCAATGGCGGAACTGTATCAGTGATGACACTATAGCGGTGGAGGCACGATAGTAGGTACTGTAGCGGTGTCGGTATTATAGAATGATTTTGGGGATATAGAAAACTAACCATTTTTTAGGTTATAACCAATTATGAATCTACAACCTAACCATATCCACTTTCAAATATGTATACATGGATTAAATTTCTATTAAAACCCCAAAATTTCTTATTGAAGAAAATTTCAAGAGGTTCTTCTAAGATTAGACTAATAGCATAGGCATCCAATATATCTATATTATCATAGTACCCAAACCACATAAGATATTTAGCACTTCCATCCTAGTGTTTTATCCCCAATATTGAAAATAAGATCATAAATAACTAATAAAGCATTGAATTCATTCCAAAATCATAAATCATCTTCAATAAATAATATCTAAACCCATAACGTTATCCAAAAACACTTACGATGACAACTATATATTTCAAAAACTCAATAATAAAATATTTTATAGCTTTTATCAATTTTTAAAATAATTACATTCAAATTGTTGGGGTTATTTTGTTTTGGGAGGGTTAGACCTATAAATACAACATCATAATATGTAAAATCCTTGTATTTATTTAATCACATTAGAGATTTCCTAACATCAATCGGTCATATTACTAATGTTTAAGATAACATTGGGAAATTCATAAGGTAAATAGGGAACATATATCCTTAGTGTGGGAATAATCAAATTAAAGAAAAATGGTTACAAAAAATATACATGTTATGAGGAATAACAATATATCATAAAGATAATGGATTCCATTCTTGTGATATGATAACCTAAGAGAATGTAATTTGAATGATCATATTATTAGAGCATGGAATCATTGGAATGTGGAAACCACACAAACATGAAATCATGAACATAACTCATGGATCCCTACCTTTTTGGAATATCATTGTTTGAAAAGATAACCTTCCACTCTCATAGTTTTATAAGTGCAATACCCATGCACAATGATGTCTCCTGAAATGAAAATATTACCCAATGAATTGGAGGGATATATAAGTATATTCCCACCCCTCACTTTTCATTTACATATATATATGTGTTAAACCTACAAATTATTTAATCATTGTAATGAACCCAATGAATGAAAATGGGTTAGATATCCAAATAATTGAATCATATAATTAAATAATTCATAATTCTATCAATAATGATAGCATGATTAGCTGATGAAAATAAATTGGTATCTATTCACTTTAAGAATCATTCAATGTAAATAAATTTGTTATATATGATTAGGTAATTTGAATTTATACTATAATGGATAAGGATTATGATTTGAAAAAAATATGCAATTAATTAATGTTTTATGCATCTTAATGAACACCAATCAATCAATGTACGTAGTAGAAATTAATCCATTCATAGAGAAAGCCCCAGGAAGAAACAACTTCATATAAAATAGGATGATTAGCTAAACCCCACATAATAAAAAGAGTAATAAAAAATTTATTTTAAATGATTTTAATGGAAAGAGTATTTTATGTTATGGTGAATCATATCTAGGTTATAGATCCCAAATTTGATTGGTAAATCAATGAAATTAATGAAATATATATATTGGAATGTACATGAGTTATTCTTATCAGCATCATGATTTTATTTGAGGAAGTATTTCGTCAAAAAAAAGATTTCAAATAATATAAATAATATATACATTGAAAAATAAAATAAAATATTATAAATTATAATGGAAGGAAAAATATATTTAGAAGATAAAAATAAAGAAGAGATTTCAAAACTCATGTGAAAAAGGACTTGAGTTAGGAAAACGACTATTAATTGATTAAAATAATATTTAAAACAATTGAAGTAAAATGATCATGAAAATTAACCAAATATAAAACTGATAAAATATATTTCATAATTACATAATAATTGTGTATCATTTAAACCATATAGATATAAATTTTTTAAAAATAAATTGTGTCTCACCGAAGGGAGTTTGAAATGAAAATACCTTACGTTATTTATCCTCATAATTGTATTCTTATATCCCATGAGGGTTTTAAATACGCCTATTAATGTTGATATTATGGATAAACTCGTTTATGTTGTTTTTAATTAATGGAGATGATATATTACAAATTTGTTCGTATATTAATATCCTAGGTTGACAAAATTCGAAAAATATTTATTATATTATTCGTCAAATAATTAACATTAGTTTAGAATATTTAATAATTCACTATATAAACATTAAATCATCTCTCATGTATGTCTTACACTGACCAAAAAAAGCATGATGTAATGATCAAATGTGTATGAATGTTGTTTTATATGTTTTTAATATAATATTACCATAAAAATATACATGTAAAATATATTTTATTCCTCTGTAAAATATATTCATATAACCATTAATGATGTTTTTTTTGACAAATTAAAAATTTCATTCATGGAGGCTCTAGTCTGCACGTACACATGATTTACAAAATCATTAGCCAATGGATGAACATTGTAATGGAATATGAAAATTTATTTTTATTATAATAATAATAATGTTATAAAATTCATAATAGTTCATTGATTTCAATTATATATCCATCTAAATTTATATTTAATATAAATAACACAGATCATCAATAGATGTGGTAGTCTACACATGTGCATGAGTAAAAATTTCATTCCATAATGAATGGAAAAAATGATATTAAATTTAAAGTGTGATCATTTAAAAACTTTGTTAGATAGATAAAAAAATATATTTATTCCTCAAACAGACCTTAATATCTTCAATATGAGGTGGTGATTTAAAAAAACTACATTGTGTTGTGAAGGTGGTAGTCCATATATTCACATGATCAGTGAGTTTGGTTTTCATAATCGATTCTAGGAAATTAATGACTAATTGATGTTATATGAAGATAATTACATTTAAATATCTAAATTATACACAATTAATTATATTAATAATTTTATAGAAGAATAAAAAGTGTAAAATTAAAAAAAATACTAATAGATGAGTAATCATAGAATGAAAATTTTGATTTTATTTAGAATTATCCTTTGAATGAATTATAATAATTAATGGTGGAAAAAGGCTATTGTTTCTAGGATAGCTTTATAGGATTTTTATATTTTTTTTCAAGTAATTTAATTTAATTCCTATTTAAATAATTTCTGTAAGTGTGTCCTTTTTTAAGTGATGGGTTGGTTGGTATTGAATTACCTTAACTTATTGAATTATTTCATCACCCTATTCAATGTAAAAGTCCCTAATATTCCAAAATTATGTTTTTGGGACATGCCAAGATATAATATACTCACATAAATTAATTTCAGATACAACCATGGGTGATTTAGGGGCATTTATATTTACTTTTCACTTTAAATAAGTGCACTTTTTTCCATGGTAAATTTTACATTCACCCATGTTAATTAACGAAAAAGGTAATTATAAATTTTGATCATAAATATTAATATGAGCATTATAATCCTATATATAAAATTAATTTTATAAATTAATATTACTATGATAAAAATATTTATTTTAAATTAAACCCACAAAACACGTATAACGGGTTTTTTGATAATCATAATTTTAAATATAAAATTTATGTGTGTTAAAATTGGTAATTTTATTAAATTGTATGACATAAAATGATTTTATTTAAACAAAATAATTGTTATCTTAAATTAAAATAAATTAATAAATTAATTTATCCATTATATTAGTTAGTTGAAATAAGAGTTAGAAAACAGTTTTCATTTTTAAATTAACCATTTACATTAGATAAAAAATGTTTGTCCTGATTATCTACATTAATATAATATTTTAAAAATGTATAAATTTATAATTTAATTTCATATTTGATCAATTAAATTGATTTATGAACTTCCTTTAATTTTCATATATCAATAATGTCTTCAAAATAATAATTATCAAAAACCCACATTTTTAACTAAAAATATACATTTTAACAAAATACAAAAAAAGTATTTTGATATTATAAACTCAAAAGTAATTTTAATTTTACATATATATTTTGGAAAATTATATGCCCCGAAAGTCTGAGAGCCAAGTGAAGACATGCTCCCATAATATTAAATAAAGAAAAATTTAAACAGTACAAACCACTCAGGAAAGGGGAGCTTTACACAACCTTGTAAACAGAGTACTAATTCTATCATTGTGAACAAGATCATTGCAATAATCAGGAAGAAAGAAGAACCAGCTAGAGATCACCTCCATGATTTCTCTTTTTGAGAGTGCATCTGACACTTGATTTTCTTCTCTGTATACATGAGAAACCTCAAGGTAAATAAGTTTATCAATCTTTAAAGATCCTATCCAAGCAGCGAGCATCCTCCATGGGACATTCCTGGACTTCTCTTTGAGGATCTACATGGCAATAGAAGAGTCTAATTCTATCCAAATATTCCTCCATCCATAGAGAGTATCATACCTTGTTGCATTTATCATATCACATAGCTATGCCTCAAGAGCATGACCATTGCCAATGTAATGAAAGAAACATCCCTTTACAAACCCTCTGTAGGTCCTGAAGACACCACCACATCCAGCAGGTCCCGGCACGCTGGACACTTACCAATCCACATTCACCTTTATATAATCATTGATTGGGGGGATCCACCTAATATATTTCAGAACCTTAGGCTTCCTCTCCCTGCCACTTACACCAACTGTTCTCCATAATAGGAAATCATACATGTGATTGTTCATAGGGCCAGACTGTTTCACCAATGCAAGTTTAATGCTTCGGTGAATCACCATCATCCCCTCCTTGAAGGAGGGCCTTCCACCATTGAATACTATATTGTTCTGGGCCTTCCAAATATAAGATATAACAGAAACAGCAGCAACAATGAGAAAGGAGTGAACCTACTCACTATTTTCTTCATGCATAACAGAATTGAATAGGGTGCCAATAGAATTGAAGACCAATTGACAATGAAAAATATCCCTTAAATACCTCTATAACCGAGAAGTAATGGAGAAGTTGATGAAAATATGATCAGTAGATTCATCGGCATCAAGACAAAAAGACCATACTGGGGCCAAATTAAAACCTTTTCTTTGAAGGGAAGATTGGATTGGAATATTGCTTTTCCAGATATTCCATATAAGAAGAGAATCAGCTGGAAGGATGAAAGCCTTCCTCACCACCATCACCCAATCAGGAGTTGGATGTTCATTTCCACACTGCATGGCATAATACAGTCAACTGGAGAATAAACCATTCATAGCAGGTTCCCAAATCAGGGTGTCTTGATCCATATATTCATAAGTAGAGATTTCAATTTGAAGATTAGCAGGAATTACTACTTGAGCTTGTTCATTTCCCTGAAAATCAGATACAGTAGTGTTCCTGAATGATAGAGTAATGTTATTTGTATAATCAATAGGACATGATTTCCACTGTGTTGTCCAGCAATTCAGCTGGGAGCAGAAACAGACCAGCTATTTAGAATGTGACATAAGATCAGTATAAGTGTTCCTGATTGATGCCCAGATAGAGGATCTCAGATAAACCTTCTGCCTCCTATGTGACCTGTCAACAAATATTTTAGAAAGAAACTCCAAGTAATTGTCAGTACCAGTAAGGAGTCTCCATGTAAATTTTTGGAGCAATGAATCATTAAAAACCCTGACATCCTTGATTCCCATTCCACCATTTGAGAGAGGCTTGATATAGTCCATCTATTTAACAGTAACCAATTTCCTTTGTTGTGTTGAACCAGTCCAAATAAATTTTCATGTCTTGCCATCAAGTTCCTTGATCAAAGCTGTAGGCCACTTGTAAAGTGAGAAGGAGTACACAAAAACTGAGGTGATGACTGAGTTCACAAGACAGATCCTACCAGCCTGGGACATTAATTTCCCATTCCAGCTGGCCAATTGATTAATGATTTAAAGATAAATACCCTCCAAATAATCCCTCTTCACTCTTCCCCAGAACATAGGTAGTCCAAGATAAATAAAGGGTAATGAACCCCTTTTAACAACAAGCCTACTGGCCACTCTGTTTTTCTTTACAGTTTGCGCTCCATCACCAAATACTACAAAGGATTTACTCCAGCTTATAACCTGACTGGATACTTCCTCATAGTGATTGAAAATAGTCTTTATAGAGGTACTGGTTTTTTTATCAGCTTTATAAAAGAGCAGAATATCATTAGTGTAAAATAAGTGAGAGGGAGTGAAGAAGTTCCTCCCATACACTATTCTCTGATAAATCCCAGAATTAACAAGATCATGAAGGTAAATGCTCAAATAATCCTCATCCATGGAGAAAAGTAATCCAGATAAAGGATCACCCTACCTTACTCCCCTAGAGCACTGAAATAGCCCCCTCGGTGATCCATTGACTAATATGGATAGTCTAGCACTTTCTAAAATGGCTTTAACCAAGCCAATAAATTTACCAGAAAAACCATGCATATTAAAAACAGTGAAGATAAGGTCACATCTGATAGTGTCAAAGGCCTTTGATATGTCCACCTTGAGTGCCATATTACCATTCCTGACCTTTTTTCTCATTATGTTGACACATTATGAGGCAGTAAAGAGACAATTCTGTATATTTCTGCCAGGCACAAAGCCAAATTTATTAAAGGAGATGAGAGACCTTGGAATATCACCAAGTCTTGTTGCCATGATTTTGCTAATAACTTTGGGGATGGAGTTCCCAATGGAAACTGGTCTGAATTCCTTTATATAAAGATCATTTTCCTTCTTGGGTATTAGGGAAATAAAATTTGAATTCATTCCAAAAGGAATATAGGAATGATAGAAAAACTCCCTTACTACATCTGTCACTTCCTTATGTAAGATATCCCAGTAAAACATGAAAAGTTTGTTGGAGAAACCATCAGGCCCATCCACACTATCTATATTCAGAGAAAAGAGAGCATCATGAATTTTTTTTGTGGTAGGAATGTCTGTAAGTTTTTTATTTTGAACATCATCTAAGCTTGGTTCAATACATATTATAACGTTATTTGAATTTTCCTCACCAAATTCAGAGTAGAGATTTTCAAAATAGTATGTCACAGAGTTAACAATGTCATTTTCAGAGGTATACATGTTATCACTAATTCTTAAAGCCTTGAGATTCCATTTTACTTTTTTCTCCCTGTGCATGTAATGAACGAACCGAGAGTTCCTATCCCCTTATTTCATCCATCTTGCACTGAGCTGATTCCTAGCCGGGTTTTCCTTAAGAGCTAACAAGCTATCAAGCATTGAGGTTGCATGTATATCTTGTAAAGATATAGTATCTTGGGACATGTTACATTGTTGAAATTCACACAGGTGTAAATCTACCTCTTTGATGTCCTGATCAAGTCTAGAGAAAGATTTTTTACTCCATTCCCTTATTCTACCCTAAACAATTTTCAGTTTACTAACAATAATATGTAAAGTACTACCTTGGATAGGTTCCTTCCATGCTTCCAAAACAATCTCTCTGCATCTAGGAACCATTATCCTAGCATTGTGAAATTTAAAGGTCCGGGGTGCTGACCTTAACGTGCTAGCACAAATATCAATTAAAATAGGGTGATGATCAGTGTGTAATCTTCACAAAGTGATTCCAGATACTTCAATTTCCTCACTTTGCTCATCAATCTGCACCAAGAATCTATCCAATTTACTAGCTTCTCTTCCATTGTGAGTATACCTATTCCAGTTATAATCAGCACCCATAATTGGTATTTTAATCAATCTGCATTAATCTATACATGTGGAGAAGTCCCTGGCTGATGCAAGATAGAAGTTACTCCCATTTTTCTCCTATGGCCTCAAAACATTGTTGAAATCACTAAGAATGATTCATCTTTTATCCACGTCTTCAGTAATTCCCAAAAGGTTATTCCATAAACTTCTTCTCCGATATACTGATTGAATGTATAGACAAAATTTACACAAAATAAACCTCATTGAAAAAGGAAAGGTGGAGAAACAAATTGGTGATCAGTTTGAAAGGATTCAATAGTCACAGTGTTATGCTTTAGCACCCATAGAGCTTTTGTATCATAATCAGACTGATTTTATATAATAAATGTGTATCCTATAGTCAACCAATTTAAGGCCATATAATTGGGAAACATCATTCTTGGTTCATCTATGCCAATCAACATTGGTCTGTTGGTCAAAATAATGTGCTTCAGGGCCTTGATCGTAGGGTAATTTCCCAGACCCTGACAATTCCAGAAGAGGGATTTCATTGATGAGAGGCACGTTGCCTAGTCAAGGGACCACCATAACCAGGTGTTATACTTTCCTTTGATTATTCCTTCATATCCTCTACTTATTCATTTGGGGGGCCTCCATCTAGAGCATTGGCAACATCATCATCATAAAAAGATGAGTACCTGTTGTCTGAACTGACTGGGCATGTCAATGTATCAGGGAGTTTTCTCCTTGCATCCTTCAAGGATTTCACTTCAGAGAATTCCCCAGTTGTATCACTGGTTCCTTGTACTGTGATCATATTAATCCTAGAATTAATGGTTTTCCCCTCCTCATCCTTCTCAGCCACCTGATCTTTATTCAAACGAGGAAGCACAGAATTAACATTAGGTTCAGAAGGAAGAACGTCCTGAGGCCTCTCATCAACTAGACCATTTTCAATTTTATAATTCTCTTCAACCCCTTTCACCTTATCACAAGCATATGGTCTTTTCCCTTTCCCATCCTTCTTGGGGGGATCTTTCTTGTCATTCTGTTAAATAACAGGAGACTCCATAGTAACTACCACTGGTTCTTTCTAAAACTCCAGATTGTCATTCTGTTCAGCAGTAGGAGCCTCCACAGTGGCCTTAGGCTAACCCGTGTCATTCCCTTTCCTTCGACAGTGTACGTCATCATTACCCTTGATGTTTCATGATGGACAGAATTTATTTCTGTTACACTCAGAAACTTTGTTACCAAAAATGTGACAGTTAAGACAGAATTCGGGTTTCCTTTCGTATCCAATCTCTAGAGTGAAACTGTCATACCTATTATTGAAGAAAACTTATTCAACTAAAATACCAGCAATGTCAACCTCTACCAGTATTCTAGCATAGTGAACAAAGTTGGGGTAATCAGTATGTTTGTCTAATCTAATGGGACTTCCAACAGATGAAGCAATGACCCAAAGAATTTGGGGATGCTAATATAACCAACTAAGCTTATGAATTCTTATCCATACCAATGAGAAATTGTTCCTGACAGATCTGGGATCAAAATTTCTGTCCCACTCATGAAAACGAAGATACCAAGGGTTCAGCGAGACAGACCCCAGACACCAAGCAGGCCCCTTGCATTCATTAGTATGGAAGATGATATGGTAGAACCCTTTCCCCATAGTCGCCTTCTTCCAGTCGCCGAATCCCCATATCTTTTCCAACCGGCTTGTCAATTCAAGAATTTTCCATGGCCTAACACCATTTGGAATAATCACCCATGAAATAATCGATAATTTACATAACCTGACACGCTCCTCAACTACATCTTTATTTGAGGATATGTGGGTGATACGCCCTTTTCTGATATTTCTCCCAGAACTCCCAGCATCATAGTACATAAAGGAAAAGCCCCCATTTTGCTTTAGCACCTCCTCGAAGCTCTTCCCATGGTTCGAGACATCTATGCAACTCTATTTTCCAATATTCTACTTCATGCAGAGTGAAAAAATATCAGGATGCCCTATCAGATCCACATCCTTCACTTCAGCATTGATTTTCCCCACTTCAATATCATCACCCTAGATAGGTTTTCACCGCTCTCCCCTTCAAGAGTATCCATCCTCCTAGAAAATTATATATTTAACAATTTATAGAAAATAAAAATTATAATGATAAACTACTATAATTTAAAAATTCATTCCCAATCCTTATGAGTTTCTTATATTATTTCAAATTAATTATGTAATTATATGGGTCTCCATATTTTAGATCATATATATATATATATATAATATTTTATCCTAATTATATTTGAAATATGATTATATTAATTTAATAAAGTATATTTACCATCATTTAGTGTGTGTGAAGAATGTTATCAAAGTCAATATTCTTTAAAGGAAAATATATATATTAAAATCATGGGATGTTACTACTATGTAACTTGAAGCTAATTTTATAAATTTAAATTTTATAATAGAATATCAAAATATAATTATAAAAATATTCTTATATTCCCTTGAATATGAAAAATAGCCATTTTAGTGGAAGTATATTTTAAGAGAAAAAATTATACATAGAAGAAAAAAATTGTTTATAATTTGATAATATAGTCCTACTGATGTTTTTGTGGAAAATTAAATGAAGATTTCAATTTCCAAAAATAACAGAAATAATTTAATATTTCCTTTTTGGAATATTAAATATTGAGGGGATATGAAGTCTCTAAAATTGAGATTAATTTTCTAGAATGAAATTTTAAATTTGGATGGCTATTAATTATTTGTACTATTGGATAGATGTTCAACGAAATATATGAAGAAGATTCTTGGGGAGAATATTTCATAGTTTAAATATTATTTAATTAAAGGGTTTTTGGAAAATATTTTTTTCAAACATATTTTATAAAGTCATTAATGATTGAATATGAGATATTTTGGACTAATTATTTTTTGATGATTATATATATATATAATCTATGAATATCAATGGATGTATGATGATTGTGGAAATTTGGTGAATATTTTATTACGCAATTATTGTTATAAATATTGAAAACACTTATTCCCTTAGTATTCACAACTTATTAAAGTTTAATGTAGAGAAAGAAAAAATAGAAACTGGAGGAAGGATAAATAATATGATATTAATTCAATATTAATACTTTAGTTATTTTCTATTGTTTATTTCAATGATTTATCATGATGACTTGTATAGTATTTGTATAATATTATTCTAATGTCAATTTTTTTCCATAAATGATCAAAATTATATTCTACATTCAATATCATTTCTATTTTTATTTTAAAATAACACATCATTTACTGTAATTGGGAATGAGTCCTTATAATATCATTATGATAGAGAGCTCAAAAAAACCTTTAACTTGTAAAAAATATGTGTTATTTTATAACACACAAATATTAAATAAATAGGAAAATTGTTAGAATAAAAATTACCAATCTGTTATATGGGTGTTTTTCGAGGGGAATAAAGGATGTTCTTTGTAGCTTTCAATCACTATAAAAAAATCATAATATTAGTTTTAATTTCTACTTATTATCTAATTAAAATCTAAACAGAATGAAAATAAATTAAAATGATGTGGGATGTTTTTATTCAATGAAATATATTAATGGTTTCAGTTCATCCATATCTTATTTTTTTACTATAGTGTGGGGACAATACTTCATACAATATTAAGACTCTTGAGATCTCTAAAATAGTCATTTAAATGCTAAAACATAGATTTCAACTCTTCTTAATACTAATACTTTATATCATATACTTTTAATAAAATAGATTATATTTATTTAGACCAAACATGATATAGATAATAAAATCAAATAAGATAAAAAATTCTTTAAATAATTGATCTAAGAGAATTTTTTTTTAATGGATTGATTTCAAAAATCAAATAGTCACTATTATTTTTTCTAGAGATCCAGAGTGCTTTTCAAACTAATGAATACTGGATTGATGTTAAATATTAAGGTACTAAAACATTATAAACTTACATACAGTGATCCTAATTTTTGTAGTGATAATGATGATAAATATTATGATTTAAATTCAAATAAAATTAATTTTATCATCTTTAGATTAGGACCATATGAGTTCAAAAAAACATCTAAATGTTATACCACCCATGAGCTTTTGGAAAGAATAACTATTTATTCTGATTGGATTGATATTATAAAAAAAATTATGGAAAATTATTTCAAATTTAATGCTTGTTATTATTAGTTTGAATTACTAAGAAATGATTATTCATAATAATATAATACTTGTTGAGATTGTGACCAATGTAACTGCATTGGGTAGTATTATTTAAGAATAAAAACCATAATTAAGAGTTTATTGAGTTCATCCAACTTATTTGAATGGAATATCTACAATAATTTATAATATTAAATATTAAAGACTAAATAAATACGATTTTTAGGGAACACTATTGATTTAAGAATTTGAAATGGAAAAGGAAGTGATTTAAAAAAATATAGTTAATAATGAAAATGTAGAATTTAAATTTACTACATAAAATGATGTGAAAACAGATAAACTAAACACATTATAACACATATGATGAAGAATATTACAGTTCATTTAATAGTGGTAATCATACTAAAATATCTGAGACTCGAGAAGTTATAAAATAATTAAAATGTAGTAATGATATTCTTTATCAAATTCAATAATTATTTTGAAATATAAAAGAGATCAGATGTAATGAATGTAATAAACATGGGAATATCCATATTCCTATGGTCGACTCGTAGGAAAGAATTTTGAGAGGATATCATGAATAAAAAATTTGACATATAAATGTATAATTATATAATGGATACAAGAGTGAATATAAGGACTCTAATAATAAATTATACCACAACTCTAAAGAATAATAGTATACAAATAATTAAAAATGTGTTGTATAGTTCTTAATAAATATGTAAAATAATTTTTCATACCTATATATGAATCTAAATGTTATTCTTCTGATAATATAAATTATTATTATTTCATGATATAAAATATATATTATAATCAAATAAAATTAAAATGTCTCGATGAAAATAATCTGGCTATGTTCTTATAGAATAATATGATTTTTTTAAAATATTTTTTAGTATAAAATTTTAAATTTTATAATGAGAAATATTTTTTCCCATTCATGATTGTAGAATTAGTGAATTTTTATGTTCGTTATTTGAAATTTTATTCTATGATATTTTTTTAGGGAGATGAGAAACATAAAAAAAATTTGTGTGACAACAAAATAAATAAATGAAAAATCACAATTGATGAAATGACCAAAATACCAATGGTTATAGAAATTACTTTATGCCTGATTCAAAAAAAATCAAATACTAATTTATTTCACAATTTTATTTTTGATAGTTTTTTTAATTATTTTTGGCTTAATTATCTAATATTTTATAGTTTTATAAATGAAAATATTTCTAAATTTTTTAATAATATTTAGTCTGCAATTCCTTCTCAAAATAAGTTGTTTTATTTAACAAAATTATTTATTGACAATAATAATGGATCAAAAACCATAAGTGTACCAAAATATATAAATATCTGTTATTTTTTAGGGAATGATCCACAATATAATTCTAAATAGTAATTATATACTCTTTTATCAAGATGTATTAATGGAGGCATATAATTTATTTCTCCATGTCATTGATTGATGGAATCATGTCACTTTGAGAGTTAATAATAGAGAAAATATTATTTGACTTGGAGCTATTTTTAATCAACATTTTGTTATTATCAACAATGAAATATATTTTTATGGATAAAATTCAACATGATAAGTATTTTTAAACAAGTAATGTAGTTTTTTCAATTCATTTATCAAATCATGAATGTTCTATTTTTAAGAACATATTACTTATGTCCTTGTTCTTGAATATATATAAAATTATATATTATTTTATATTGATGATATTTAAATTCATCCAAATTATATTATTTTATTATTGGTTATTTCTATTTAAATAGTATATTTTATATGTTTTTGGTGATCACATCAAAACATAGAATATGTGTTTCCCAAAAATTAACCAACGTCTTCATTTTAAATCTTTATATTAATATATGTTCATATTTATATTCTATATATTATATTTCTATCATTTCTAGTCACTAATGAGCTCATATTAATCTTATTTTTAATGTATTTACATATACCCACTTTTAAATTTCTTATTTTTTAATAATAAGATTCACCTGTAGCATTCAATTTTTAGCCAGCATGATATTCCTTTATCATTTTAGGTGTTGATATGATAATTATAATTATTCTATTTTATTTCGGCCATTTACTATGTCATATATTAAATAGTTATTTTACTTTATCTTTACTAATTTTTTTATTTTTAATTATTTTAATATATTATATTTAATTCTTAAATATCATTGAAATATTTAATTGTAATAAAAAATCTCAGTTTGTGGGGGGGAGGGGTTTATTTTTTGTTCAACCTTTATCAAATGTTTTATTTTTGTGTTTACTATCATTAGATAAAATATTGGTTTCTTATTTATTCAAATTTAAATCTATATTTAATTATCTAAATATTTTTTTATCAAATTTTATGGCACTAAGTTGATAATTTTATTTTATGGCCTAGTTAAAAATATGATAATTCTTTGTGATATATCTTCTCAAAATATGTTCATTGATTATGGCAGAGTATATATTACAATTTCAATATTATTTAGTAAATATTTTTATTATTCATGAGATGAGGTTCTGTTAACTTCTGCATTAACAATTAAATTCTATCTAATGTTTGGTATTATTTAATATTTTATATTTATATTCTTTAATTTTTATTCTTCACTACTATAAGATGATTTTTGTGTTTATCATGTATTATTTAATGAAATTATATTTTTGTTGTATATTATTGTTTAAAAAAAATAGGGAAGTATATAGTTATAATTTCCATCTCCCTGTTTTATAGGTCATGTTCTATTATTTAGTATTTTAATTCATCTATTCAATATTATCTTAAATATATGATCATTAGAAAAATAGGTATAGTGTGTTTCCCTGTTTTAAAATTATCAAAAATGGAAAAGAATATTGAGTTAATCGTTACCACATTGGTTTATATGTTTTTATAGTTACATATTTACTCCCAATTTAATTTATAGTTTTTAATAATTAATATTCCCTCCCATTATTTTTTATTATATATTCATATTATTCAGAATTATTATTTGTTATTAATTATTATAATACATGTGTTTAACTAATTATTTGTGTTTTAGTTAATTGGTATAGTATTTTTTTACTAGATTTTCTCAAATAGAAATACTATTCATGAATATATACTAAGAGTTTCATATGTTTTGTGTTGAACATATTTTTGAACATACAATTTATTATGTATTGGATACCTTTATAAAAATATATATTGCATGAAAACAATTTTCACATGTATTAAGTAAATGATTTTCCTAACCATTATCTTACGTAATTATTTTCTTAAAATTATTATATTCTTTATTGTTTTCTAAAACAAATAATATAATAATATTTATTTATTTTTTCTATAAAAATTCAATAATTTTTTTATCACATTAAACATATTATGTATAATTTTTTTATCAATATAATTATCTAAAATGTGATGGGAAAAAATTCACATGTTTGAAGTAATTACCTAATGGGACTATCTATTGTTTCGTGATACATTCTTACATAGTTAGTAATGATTCTTCTATGAGATTAAAAAATTCATTCTAACATGAGCTAAGGTATTATAGTTGTTTATTCAGAACAATTGATCCATGTATGAATAATTTATTTAATGTTTCAGAATAATATATGAAAATTTAATTCTATGTAAATTTAAACCTTGTTTCTATATCTCTATATTCGAATTTAAGAAGGTTATATCAGGGGATGACCTGTCGTAATCGCTCTAACTTATGAACTAATTGACACAATGTTATTTCTATGCATGACTTATGAAATTAAGGAATAACATTACATAAGTTAACATTCCATGTATGATAATTATATAAAAAATATGAATTCAAGTTAATATCTCAAAGTTATATATTTTAAGTAATATATTTCTACTTAGAAGATCAAAAATGATGTTATTACTTCCATATAGGCCAAGAGATATTTTAATGGAAATTTAAATGAAGATTTGAATTTCTCAAATTAATAGAGATAATTGGAAGATTATTTTATTTGGTAAAATCGAATATTTATTGGATATTTAGACTCATAATGGATTAATTATTTTTTGAAAATATTTTTTAATTTGGCTAGGTATTTAAATCATGTATTTCTTTATAGAAATTCATAAATTGATATAAAGAATATTTTTAGGAAGATAACTTAATGTATTAAATGATATTTTTAATATGAATTTTAACCAATATTATATCAAAATTTATTTCATAAATTAATAGTTTATAATGCATATGCGATATTTTTTTAATGGTTTTCATTTCATGATATTATATTGAATATATATTTTATACGAAAATTGATGGAATAAACAGAATAATTAATTAAATAAGAGTATAAAACTATTCTATAACAATAGTAAATAAAAATACACATTTATCTTTTATATTGATACTCTATGATTAAAATAAAGAGATTGGGAAAATGTAGGATAGGAATGAAGGATAAATAAGAACATATGGCTACTACATCACATTGAAACATTTTCTAATATCGTTTTTAAAACTATATTTCGAATAATCATAAAATATATAAATAATGTTCATCTACATGTAGATGTCTATTCAACCATGTCTTAAGTAATAATAAAATTTTAATATGATTTATTTTTTGGTTGTATGTTTACACATATTTTACAATGTGTAGTATATAGGCCATGTAATATATTTGATGAGGAGGGTTGAGAATGGACTTACACATTTTAATCATTAATTTTCAACTATATGACCTCATCTATGATATGATTATATAAAGGATATGAATAAACATAACCAACCATTTATTTGGTGACGGAGGGGTGGACAAGGGGAAGTTATTTTTATCCATGAACCATTATAAAACAAGTATTGTATTTCTCTTTATTTTCATTTAATTATTATTATTTATATAAATCTAAAGGAAAAAAATAAACACACAAGAAGGGGGAAGTATTATTTTTGTAAAATATTTCAATATATTACATTCACCCCATATGGAATATTTTGGAACTATGAATCGAAGAAATATATTAATTATAAGATTTTAATGTATATATTCACATAAAACTATCCAGGAATGTGTCAATGAATATTGTTAAATTTTATCAAGGAATAAAAACAGAAATAAATTATAATCATGAGGATGTAAATAAGAAATAATTCCCCAAGTAGAATTGAATAGATCCAAAAGGGAAGATATTTTTACTTGCCTAAATAATTTCTCAACATTATAAATTGAATGATTTCTAAGTGAATGACCTATATCTATAAATGTTTTTGAATGTAATAATGTATAGGCAGAGTAATGAATTTCAAATCTATAGAAATTATTTAATATAATTTATAACTCATATATTTGTTCCATTTACACAAAATATAAAATTGGTATTGTATAATAAAAATATATCACCTATATCTATATATTTAGGATGTACCCTAATTTATAGATAACATAATGGTGACGTCTTGTGGGATAAAAAGAAGATAGAGATTAGAAATACACACCAAGGTGTTTGGTATGTTAGAATGTTATGGTACAATATTTGAAGCCTATAGGGATGATAAAACATAACCAATACCAACATGAAAATTGTATAAAATCACCATTGATTTCACTGTGGTTCTTATATGAAACACCAAAGAAGAAACATTATAGATTGACTGAAAACTATCATTTTTAATGATTTTGGAAGACCTAGAGATAAAACAATCACAGAGGTTTAATGTAGTGTAGGACGAGAACATCGTTGACTACTTATTGAATCCCCTCAGGAGGAAAGCAATCTAATCCAAGGAAGAAGGAAATAATTTAATTTGGGGATCCCAGGGATAACAATAATTAAACTACCAAATTCCCCTCCTACAATATATGAATGATCTACATATGGTTAACCATGAGATGTTTATACTTCCTGATCATATACACAATGTTCCAGGGAAATTTGGATTTGCCTGACTGTGCTTTATAGAGGATCATGGAATTTGTCTCCACCGCTTGAAATATGATTTTTTTTTGTTCTCATATCTATAAACATGTGACTATATCATGAGCCTCTACCTACATATCATCACAATTACCATAAAAGTTTGAGAAGTTTGTGAGAATAGAACCCTCCTAATCCATAATGACTCCACCACCTCGCATCTCCCCCCAAGTGGAGACCCATCAGTGTTAAGCATGATATCACAGCTGAGAGGACACCACTGGACCCAAAGTACCTTCATTGGGATCTTTTTCTTGCTAGAAAGAAAATGGTTCAGGATGATCATTCTTATAGATGGAGAAACTTGGAAGTAATCACACAACATAAATAGGTCCATAAGATTATTCTTCATTTTTTAGATAATGCTGATCTAAGAGCCTATGGTGTTATTATGCCAAGAATTATTCCCATCATTCCATATTTTCTAGAACACCGCCATAATAATTCCCACCCTGGATTTCATATCGGGACCAAGATCACTAGCTTTGTGAAACCATGAGTTAAAAAAGATATATTTCACCCCTCTATTATCATTCCAACTATAGATAGCCTCAAACTCCTTCCAAACCCATCTAGACCAGTCAATATCAATGAAGAGTTACCCCACCATTTCTTTTTTGGGATCACTACAACACCAGAACTTGGACTCCATGCTCAGACCCATGTATTGGATGTTCTCTTCCATGGGAAGGGCCTTGTTTCTCATATGTCACAAACAAGAAATTAAATTTAGATGGAATCAACATTCACCATAGCATCACCCCACATGGTTCTTCAATATTCTATTCTCTCCTCAGACAAGAATAAATCTTGATCGATAACTCCCCAGACGTGGAGCCTGTAATAAAGGTCTATCGGGGTCCCCACTTAAAACTATTCTGTTAAAGGATTCAAGTTGGTTATCATCCAAAATGGCTTGAAGAAACCTGGGATGACCACTAGCCTCTCTAAAAGAGATATTCAGAGTGGGGTAGCCTGGGAAAAACAATTGGCCTACCCATCCAATCTTGCTTCCAAAATTTGATGCCCCCTCTTCTCACCATCAAATGAGAGTGTTGTCGCATGTTATCCGCACATGGGTGGACCAGGTTCCAAATCATAGAAGGTTGGGATCACTTCTTATTAATAGGAATTCCATATTTTTCTTGCATCATCCTACACAATTTTTTCCACCCTTTCAAAGCCTCCCACGCTAGTTTAGCATGTATCCCATGCTTGGATGAGGAGACACTTCAAAAATTGATACCCCCTTTAGAGAGTGGTCCAGCGAGATGCTTCCCCAAATCCCAGTGATGCATGCCCTCCATTTTCCCATCCCATATGAAAGACACTATAATTATATCCATGTTGACGATCACTCTACTAGGGACCTTCATTGTAGAATGTAAGTGATTGGTAATAGAAACAAGAACACTATTAACAAGAGTTATTATACCTCCAAAGAATAAAAATTTCATTTTCCAGTTGTAGATATATCATGTGATCATGTATACTAGCTTTTCAAAATGATGAACTCTAAGAGAAAAAGCACTGACTGGTGCCCTGAGATACTCCATAGGGAATGATATTCTCCTCATACTCCAGATGGTGTCTGGATCCCTTAGCCTCCTTTCTGAAACATTATTGGTTGTATAATAATGGATTTTATCCTCGTTCACCACCTGTCCACTCCACTTGAAGTAGTACCCCAGAATTTCATTCATCCCCTACAGTGACCTCCTATATCAATATATAAAAAAAATTGAATCATCTGTGTAAAAAAAATTTGAGATACCCCTTGTAACATGACTATTCCTATAAGGGAAGATTTTACTTCTGAAAAGGTTGCACTTAATATAGTTACTAAGTATATTTTGTGAGATAATGAAAATATTGGGGGAAAGAGGGTCCCCTTTCCTAAGGCCACGACATGCCTTGAAAAAACGAAATTTCTTACCCATAAATTAATTTTATATCCATGTTGACTTGAAGCACCAAGAAAGGAGGTCACTAGTCTGAGTGGGGAACCCTATGCATGCAATAACCCTTAAGATAATACCCCATTCTAGCCTATCATTTCCCTTACTCAGATCTATTTTAATCACCAAATTAACCCTGAATGTCTTTTTATTTATGTCACTAATCATTTTTTGGACCACTCCAATAGCACCCTAAATTGTCCACCAATGGATAAAACCATATTGTTTTGGTTTCATCTAGGTATTAATGCGGGAGGCTATCCTTTTGTTCATAACAATGTCCAATGATTTTTATGTAATTTTTTGCATACTTATGGGCCTGTACAGGTAAATAGAATTTGGATTTCGTTCCTTGGGTATTAGCACCATCTTTTTGGCACATGCAATGCAGGACAGATCCCTCTATAATTAATCGTGCACTATTATCACAAAATACCCTTTGATTGGGGCCCATTTTTTCGTGTAAAATATCCTGGGATTCCATCAGTACCTGGGGCACTATCTGGGTTCAGTGTCTAGATCTCCTTATACACATCATCTTCTTCTAGTATCCTCCTCAAGGTATCATAAATTTACTCCCATACACTATAGGGAATGAACTTAATAATATTTGTAGCATCTATAGAATACAATCCATATATATTGTGATTGGGGCCTACCAATAAATATTTGATTATTCCATTGGCCTAATCCAACACCTCATCATAGTAATTATAAAAAAGATCAATATTCTTGAATGAGATTCATCGTCTGCACATGACGTCATTCCAAGAAACATGCATGGAATAAACTAGTGTTTTGATTTTACTCTAGAAGACATTTTACACTAGATACTTCTTTATCCAGCTGTTCCTACATTAGAAGGATATCAGTATGATAAACCTTCTTAATTAATAATTCATTTAACATATTTTCAACCCATTCCTATTCTAGAAGAGCCAATTTTCTATCAACATCCTTAATGATATCCTTAAGATTCTGATCACACATAGGAAGAGCCTTCACCCAGCTACATAAAATATTTGTTTCCCACCTTAGCATATTTTGGAGAGTAATCATTGGGTTCCCCAGGTGATGGAGATTCCAATATTACCTAAGCAAGATTATGGAACATGTTTCCTCCAACCATGATTTTGAAAAATGGATACGATCCTCTCACAGTGACCCTTAACCCCTGGAGATTCAAAGAAGTGAGTTATCAGAGAAGTAATAAACCAGGTGAGTGACTTTGGTGTTTGGAAATAGAGAGATAGCGGCCTCATTCATCAACCACCAGTCAAGACATTACCATTTTCATCTTACTCTACATTGATTATTACACTAGGTAAATCTATACCCCTCCAAGACCACATCTAAAAGGCTATTTTGAACTATGAATGAGACCAAAGATTTGATGGCACTCATCGGAAAAGCACCTCCCCCTCATTTCTCATCAGGAGATGAAATAATGTTGAAATCACCCCTAAAAATACAAGGGGTGTTATTAGGATTTAAACCATCAAAATCAAACAACAAATATCCTTTTCCCTATGTAGTACACTTGTCATAAATAAATAAAGGAAACTCTTGCATCCCTAAAGATCATTTTTGGCCAAAAGCTGATCCGACATATAATAAAGTTCAACCATGATGTGTTCCTTCCAAAACATCCAATTATAAGAATTGGGAGGATATCCATGCATAAAATGACGTACTCTATGCATTTGAGAAAAATCCATAATTTTGTTGGACACTTTATTTTGTTAAAGAATCACCACCATTGATACATAATTATTATAGTGTTCATTAATGTTGAAATCCCCTTTTCCCCGGTCTCTCATATAGAGGTAATTCTTTATTAGAACACTAAACATTATAATGAGCATATCTGGATTTTCCCCAATACTCCTAGACCTTAACATATAGTGATTATAACTGATAGACGATGGCCCTTGACTTGAATTGATAGCGGGTGTGCATACCACGATGCACTTTCATGCAAGCTGCCGCAAGAGACTGCACACCCATGGACCCAACCCTTCTTAAGAACACTAGAGATATATCGAATTGATTATCCCAACTACTCTTTTCAGTCAATAACACCACTAGAATTGAGTGCGGAGGGGAGTAGGGGAGGAGGGAACTAGTGGGACAAGCGAAGACAACAGGGAAGACACCATTGGTTGAGAATACATAGGAAGAAGGGAGATATCCCAAGACGAGGAAGGTTGGGTGGCTTTATATTCAAATGGGTTAAAATCCCCTAGAATGATATCAGAAATAAAAATACGAGAAGGAACCCGAGGCTCAATGGATAAAGGATGGAGAAAAATTTAATTATTCAAAGACTCCACTATCGAAGGGAGACCCTCACCTCGAAACTAATTAATTGGATCCCCCTCCCCCACAAGCCTCTATTGAAAAGAACCATATCACAGGTGGGGATGATTGTACAATGAGACTAGAATATTTCATGGATATGAATATGTTTTCTAGGGTTTTTGACACAGTTTTTCATGTTAAAAAAGTATATTCATGGTTATTTTTATTAGAACTATTTTGTAACTTGTCGTTTAATGATTTTTCTGATGCGGAATTAAAATTCCCAAAGTGTTTTAGTGATTATGTAAATTTGGATTCCATTATACAATATTTATAGTAATTCCCTTAAATAATCATAGTATATTCGAGTATTTTTTGTGATTATGTTATTACGTCGTACAAAGGTAAGTGAAAAATAATAAAAATCTAACCAATTTTCAATAATTTTTTCCCATTATTCCTCACACTACAATGAAGTATGCCACACATTGACTTATCTGGATTTTGAGAAGAATATACATAGAAAAGGATATGTCACACCATGAAGTAGGTGATAACACCATTACTATGTGTCTTCAATGAAATAAAATGAATGTAATGATTTGGTATTCTTATGATGGTTTGATAATAATTTCAATAACAAGTAATTATTCTAAAAAATTTCTATGATGGACATCTCCTTGTAATCAATTGAGTGGATCATTTTATATTGGAATTTACCATATTTTTTGGAATTTGAATTTTGAATTTAAATTCAATTAATTTTTTTATAAAGAAATATAGTAACAAATATGATTCATAGAGTCATAGAATCATAAACATATGAAAAAGGAAGTGACGTTGATATCCAGTGAAAAAAAGAACAAAAATATATGATTATTGAATATATGGTGTTATGAAATAATGTTCATGGAATAAAATTA
Source organism: Viscum album (assembly GCA_963277665.1). Classification (NCBI taxonomy): domain Eukaryota; kingdom Viridiplantae; phylum Streptophyta; class Magnoliopsida; order Santalales; family Viscaceae; genus Viscum; species Viscum album. Next base: position 633,682,477 of record OY728121.1, read on the forward strand.
CGTTAATTATTATGACGATAAAAAATAAAATGTTGTTTATATTATTGAATATATCGAATTGAATATAATATCTTCAGGGGAAACACCCTTATGATTTTTTATTTTTCAGAACATTTTATGAACAACTTGTTTATTAATTAAATCCATAACCTTACTGAATATAGTACATAGTGTATATGATGTGGATTTGGAACATGGTTTAAATATAATATCTTCATGAAGTTGAAATCATGTACTTGTGATGTAAGGATTTCTTATCATACTAACACAACATTAATATATTCCCCTGGTAAGTAGTCTATTTTAGTGGACTATCTAAAATTTTATATCTTTGATATTTATTATTTATGCATTATTGTTATCTTAAAAAGTAAAATATAATTGTTTCATTCTAATGTGAAAAATAACCAATTTTTATGAAAGAGGAATATATTTTCCTCACACCCTAATTCACCCTCACATAGTTTTTCTAAAAGAATGTTTGGACCCAACGAGTGGTGTCAGATTCAATATATTAAGTGAATATATTGGATTAAATATATAGTTGTTGATATTTTTTAAATGAAATTATATTTTCCCTATTTTATGGACTAAAAATTTCATATATGGTAGTAAGAATGAGATAACCTCAATTATATCCTATACAATATGTTTACTATACCCTCATTAATGGGATTCATGATAGTAATCATACTAGTATGATGATGATATAAAAAATATTTTGAATAACTATGCCAAGGATTATAATTAATTATCAGAAAAATTATCAAATTAGATTTATATGAAGGTTTTGGACTATTGAATAAAAAGAGTTCTTTGTTATAATCTTGCATATATTTATTAAGGAAACACAAAAGTAATGGAGGAAATGTTATAGTTTATGTATAATATAACTAATGATCTTAATATGAATTCTAATGATAATATATGTGGTTTCTATATCTATCATATATAATTTTTTGTTTAAATATATGGAATTTTTATGATAATAAAAGAGCATAAAATTGTAAATAATATAATTATAATATTAACTCTATATACAGTATGAAATTAATCATAGCCCAGGAAGTTAAACTCAATTATTTATCTATTTATATGTTTTAATGAAATTTGGTTTCTTATGAAATTAGGGTGAATCCTGAAAAAATTATCACATTCATGGCTATTAAGTATAAATATTTTTAGTGTTTGAAAATGAATATATTGTATGTCTTGAAACCTTTTAACTTATTATATGATATTTTTAAATAAGTTAAGGTTATTTTATGACAGTATACATATAATTTATCTTATTTTGAAAAGAATCGACACATCACTACTAAGTGACCAAAGAGGATTGATTAAGAGGGTAGTGGGATTTGAATTTCACCAAAATAAATAAAGGAGTTTCCTCTTTGAAAAAATTTCAATTATCAAAATTCATGTAACAACAAGTTTTATAAACCATTTAATGATATAAAATAATAAGAGGATACTATGGAAAATTCATTAGAACTCACAAATACTTAATTTATCTCAGATATTATAGAAATAATGATGGATTCAATGAAAACATTTAAAAACTAAATTGATTAAATGATCAACTAAATGGGTTTTTATACTTCAATTTCAATTTATAAGTGGATCATAAATATTATGATCTATAAAAAATTACCATTAAAATGATGGTTATTGGAAGTAGTCTTCATGACACATTACTGATATTGAATCCTCACTTGATCATATTGTGAAAATTGTGGAATATTTTGTCAATATTTATATGAAATATGATGAAGAAATGATGTAAAAGTTGAATATTGTAGAAAAAAATTATAATAATTTATGATCATAACATTTATATTAATTTAAATATCAATAATATTATAATTATCAAATAATTAAGTTTTCCCTTAATAAATATGGTTGATATTAATTTAGTTTAATTCTTTATAGAAAGAAGCTATAGTTTTAGAATCATTCAAATGATATTTGGAAATAAATGCTTCAATGAGGTAGAATAATTATTCATGAAATATTTAGTTCTCAATGTAAAAAGGGTTAAAGGAAATCTAGTATTTTTTAATGCTAATATAAAAAGACAATGAATTGGTTAATCATAGGGTATAAGATAAAAGGATGAATTATCAAACCATTAGAACTAATAAAAACATAATAACCTTTTCAACTTATCATAAGATATGGAGAGGAGGTAATGATCAAATTATTTTTTGGTTGAAATTTTTGATTTTTTTCATGGATACATTATGTCTTATTACAGTGATTCTAAAATAAATTTAAGAGGATAAGCTATGGGATTATTATCAATGGAATGTATTTTCAAACCCTTAATATTAGTGGATAAATTATTTAGGGTTACTATTTATATTTTTCCAATTTCAAGCATAAATAATTTAATTACACATATATAAAAGGAATATATTCTTATTAAATATAGATAAAAGTGTATTAAAATAATTATAAAATAATAACCTTAAAATATAGTTTATACCCCAAATGAAAAAAATTAATTACTTATACTAATAATTATGAAAAGAGACGGACAGAAGCCTAAACTCATCTGGTGGAATTTTCGTGAATGGAAGAAACAATTACTGAGAAGCATTACGTGGTATAAATTTCTAGTTTATCATATTTTAAAAACATTACCTATATTATAGATAATTTATTCATCTTATATGATAGGTTATAAGAAGTTTCTAATTAATAAAATTGAAATATATGATTGGATTATGTTATTTGGAAATGATAGATAATTGATGATAAAAGGACATTCCATTAAATAAATCAATGGGGATGAATTAAATAATACTATTTTAGTTTATTATTATGGACATAATCCTAATTTATTTAGTTATATTCTACATTTTGGATCAGGTTTGGAAGTAACATTTATTTGTAAGCGCTACAACATCAATGTAAAATATAGAAATTCTATGATGGAAGGGTATAAATCATATAATGATTTATATTATGAATATATCTAAGGAAATAAATTTCAACATACAATGGATAAATAACATAGATTTTAGCCTCATAAGTTAGGTGACTTCTCTCAAATATTTAGGGAGTACATCTCAAAATTAAGATACAAAAATTGATATTCCCGAATTGATGTGAGATTCGGAAAATTTATGTGAAACTTTTATGTGAGGATAAGTGATTTTAAATTCATATCTTCAAAAGAATAATATAAATCAGGTTTTTGAATTATCTTTACAATGATATTTGTGTTCCAATTGGAAAAGTTAGTATTTATATATAGAGTTATATAATATTATTTGTTTATGAATCTATAAGAATGGGATGTGAAATGATCATGTCGTTACAGAAGGAAGTGATGGATTGAAAAAAGATATTAACAATATGGGAAAAAATGAAATAGACATAACTTTGAAAATTTTGACAATAACCAATGGAACAAATTACAAATCCTTTGAGTTTAATTTTTTCCTTCAAAAAAACTTTTTTACCATGATGTTCATTCAATGTGGAGTTTGTAAAATAACTGGATTTTGAAGAGAAGAAACACCATGTTCAATAATAGTTAAATGATTTAACTGATAACTAGTGCAATCTCATATCACTATTGAAAAGAATAAATTTTTGCGCCTTCATATATTCAAAGTATATTTTTAAAAATAACTGGATTATAAATGATTATATATTGAATATTGTATATAAAAAACGTTATTGGAATCATATTATTGAATTTGGAAGTATTTTTTTGTTCAGAATAAATAAATAAATCTAGGAAGTATGGTGATGCAAGGAATGCAGGTATTTTATTAAGATACACAACAAAAAGGAAGACCTACCAAGTGAGTCAATAAAATTATAAATAAAGTTTTTAAGATAGGTTATATAAAATTTATTGACAATGAAGCCAAAGAAAACTACCGAATATATATTACTGAATAATTCTTCAAATAATGAAAAAAATAGCAATGTGAAGAATATAAAAATTTTCTAGTTGATGTTCACTTCGAAATTGAAATTTTGAATAAGAAATTGAAGTATTGATTTAACCTACTAATTACTCTAGAAAAAAAATTCTTCCTGTTGATCAGTAAATATATTTTCAAATGAATCATCTATAAAATTGACTTTATGGATCATGGGAATACACCATAATAATCTTTTATTTTATATAGGACCCACATCAGTTGAGTAATTGATGAAGGAATAATATTGGGTGAAATAAATTAACTAATAACTACCAAAAATTACTAAAAATCAGAAATTAGAGATTTGGAGAGACGGAAAAATAATAATGTTATTGGTATAATTTGGGTCTTAATGAAAAAGATTGATGAAAATATAGAAGCTATCAAAAATATACCATGGAATGTTTTAATGGATATGATTAGTTTGAAGGTGAATATATTGAAGATAATGTTACAATGGTGGAAATTATTTCAATAATATTACACTTCATAGAATTAGCATCCATAAGATGATTAAATTATATCAACTATATCAGAATGACACATTGTAAAAAGGATTTAGAAATGAATATCTATATATTGATAAACTGGTTGTATGGTTCTTTATATTGATTATTATAAAGTATATATATTTAATTATTCCTTATATATCATTAAAGGTGAAACTTAATATTGTTATTCATGGTTGAATTATTTGATATGGATGTTTTATTTCAAATGATGATGCATTGATCTCATCCTCTATGTGAAGATATATTACAAATATTTGATTATGGTAATGGTTTATGTAGATGAAAATATTTTTTGGAGGCAAGAAGTTGAAATTACTTGATATGTATTCCAAATTAATTATTTTATGGTTTTATATGTATTTATTTAGGTAATTTATAGACATTATAGGGATTTGAGTTCATTTAGATAATGGGAAAATATTAATCTCACATGGGAAGTACGCAAAAGATGTTTTTTGAAAGTTTAGAATAAAATTGTTATAAAATATTACAAAACTATTATATGTTTGAACCAAGATGGTAATTGATGAAAATATCATGGGAATATAATCTATTTTTTATTAAAAAATAATAATATGTTTAATTTATCTTACTACTAGACTAGATATATTTTAAAGTACTTGTTTGGATTCCCATTTTCAAGTGCATTGATGAATGATTTTCATCATGTTTTTTGAAGAAAGAATATGTTATTTAGTAAACATTATGTTAAGTGTTGTTTTTTAAAATATGATAATAGTTTGATATATTGGAACATTCAGGTGCCTAATAGGATGATTATATTGTATATTGAAAATCAAAAAGTGGTTTAACATTTAAATTTAGAAGAATTAATATGGGTTTTCTAAGAAAGAAAAAAAATTCATTAATAACAACAATGAAATATTTTTCCCTATCAATAAATAATTTTCAATCCATATCTAAATGATTAAATAGTTACTGATATTATGTAAGTGGTTTAACAACCCATAATGATTCAATCTCATGAAGAAAGTGATATTTAGATAACATATTACCTGGTTAAACATTCATTCAAGAAGAAAATATATACCTGATATCACATTATAAAAATGAATATAGAGAAAAATGTGATTCAGATAGAATTTGTTTGATCTCAAAATCATGTGGAAGATATCATTAAAAATTCCTTATTGTATCGTGTCTTTGAATATATTATATTGAACCTTTGATTTTAAACACTCTCCTTAACCTATGGTGGATATAATTTCCCCTTTACCCCATTTAATTTAATGTCATATTTTGATATTATTTGTGTTTTTTTATAACATCCACTTGAAGAAGGACCATTGTGGGAAATACTACCGAAAGAAATAATGAATAATTAAAGGATTGATCATTCCTATGAGACTAAATTATTGAATTTGGTATATCTCTTGTTTACTACACCTTGAATTATCTCATGTGGACTAAGATATTAGTTGTATGATACTTGTTATTATTTGGAAAAATGGAATAATCAATGAATTTTATATTATTTAATGAATAGAATAATATAACCCTTTTAATTTATTTTTTGATAGAAGATAAATGAAAAAATAAAGAAGATGACTGGTGAATAAGAATAAATGATGGAATAGTCGGTTTAATCACAAGGTGGGATGATTAGTTACTATTACGGTAGTTTCTAATTACTATTGGTAGTCATTTGGGGAATTTAGTTGATTTTTATGGTGTCATATTAATGGAAATCTATATAATTTATAAGTAAATAAGAATTTTTGGATTTTAACTTAAGATAATTTGGTGGCCTTGATCCTTTTTCCCAGGGTGTGTATTCCATGTTGAGATTTTTATTCCATACTTATCTCTTTTTATTCATCTTTTATATTTCTTCTATATTATAATGTACAATCAGTGCTACTGGTTACAAATTTTCTATATAAATTAGTCTATTATATTAATATATCATCTATTATTCCTTTAAATTAGTTTTTTCATTGATCAATATCAGTAGTCAACAATGTGTAAAACGAATAATTTAATGATGATCCATATGGATATTATAGATGAAATATAATAGAAAATATTCAATATTCAATACAGTAACTAGAATTTGAGAGAAAACCCCTTTTGGGGTTATCTAAAGATAATAAATTAATTTTATGATTTAATCAACCTAATATAGAAATAGATAAAGGAACTAAGTGAAGAGAAGATGAAAATGATTTTATAAGATGTTTTGCTTAATGAGAGTATTTTGAAAATACAAGGTAAGTTATTATCCAATTTGTCTTAGACATATGATGTAGTTTAGAATCCCTTTTTAAAACCTTATTCTCTATCATGAAAACTTCTTTCAGTGGAGGAAACTAGAACAAGCTGTCCTCTAGGTATATGGGATATTTGGACGTATTTACTTCAACCCCATTTAATATTTTGTAAAACATTTTTATGAGTAGAATAGTCTGATAGTGCAACATTTGATTCATTGAACCATGTAGGACAAAAAATGATTTTCTTATGATTTTTCGAATAAAAAGGATTCTCCAAATATTTTTCATTATTTTAATATTATACCATTTACATAGTTTTAACCCCATGAAGGGGGATTTTAAAAAGAATTAATATCATTAAATCTAATTAAATGGTCATTATAAGAACAGAAAACTTCATTTTATAAATTTTTCTACTCAAACAAACAATAAATAATTAGAATACATATTTCTCCTGATTTCATGTTAATTAGTGGTCGTTTTCAGGGATTTCATTATTAAAGACACATTGTAGTGTATTAAATCATCAAACAAAATTTCACTTATCATGAGGAAATAAAAAGTATGACTAAAAATGATTTATTTAATATATACATCAAACAACCAATTTTTATTATCATGTGGTTTATTGGTAATTGATGGTCGTTTGTCTAATTTTCACCGCCCAATTCACGTTTTTATTAACTTTGGTATGATTGAAAATTATTATTTAGTTATTTTGAGAAAACAAAATATTATATTTTTCTTAGTTATGCTTAGAAAATTCATAAAAAATTCAAATATAATTGTAATATCTCATGTCAATTGGAATATTTTGACAATTACATGTAGATTTTAGAGTTTTAAAACACAAAAAATGAACTCTTAATCATCAAAAGAAAATCATATTTTAAATAGATGTGGTGTTAGTTACTATATTTCAATGATGAAACATCATTAATTCTTCTATTATTTCATGTAAACCAAAGATCATTTTCGTTATTTTGACCAATTTGTATGTATTTTTTATGAAATGATATATTTGAAAGTATTTTTTTGTCAATTCATGAAAACCACATAACATAGTGACATTTCAAGTACTAATACACATTAAAAAATATTAACATAATATTTTACTACAATTTAACATCAATAAAAGGTGATTTTTTAGGTTTTGACTATTACAAGCATGTTAATTATTTAAAACACTAAAAATTCATTTAACTCAATTCACAGATAGATAAAATCAAATTGACCTGGAATCAATTCATAAATTTGAAAAATCAATCATATGAACTTTTTCTTTGATATAATGGAAATATATGTTCTTTTTATTGTTTTATACCACCTCACATTAATTTTTAAAAACACTGATATATTTAAAAATTATTATTATTTGTGTTGATTAAATCGCACATATCATTGATTTTATGTCTCATTAAACACATAAAATATAATTTAAATACAATTTTATTAGGATTTCCCATCAACATGATGGTTTTTAATAGAAATTTATAATTACATGGTTTTTTTAATGTTTTTAATCTTATTTAAAATTTATCTTCAAATATCTTAAGAAAACCACAAATATGATTCATATAGTCCTAGTTCTTATAATTAAAACTTAAATCATCAATCATTTTCCTATGATTATATTAAAAATTTTGTTTTTTATGTTTTTACCCCTACATTGTGTTCTAAAAGACCTATAATTTTTAAACTAATTTATTTAATCACTTCAAGAACATGAAATGTATTATTTATGTGTCTTCAACTCATATATGCCACAAATAATCTGATGAAATATTTCCTATGATTTTAAATCAATTTGAGGACATTATTTGGTTTTTAATATTGCAAGAAGTATTTATAATTTTAAAACATTAAAAATCATTTTTGGTCATCCTGGTAAAAGAAAAAAATTCAATGAAGTGGAATCATTTTTTATATTTCATAAATCAATGATCAATAGTTTCTTTTCATTTTTATTATGATATCTTTTTCATTCTATTGATCCTCTAATGAATATTTGTTAAGACTATGATATCATTTAAATTGATTATATTTTAATGATAAGATAAAATCATGTAGGATTGATGAATTTTCCACTCAAATATGTAAAAAATAGTTAAAATATTATTATCATATGATTTCACATCGATTTCTGATCACTCTAAATGTTTTGAAAATTAAAATAATTTTTTAGAGTTTTAAAAAAGTAATAATTCATTTGAAATAATCCCAATAATGCCACAACTCATATTAATATGGATTGAGTTATTATATTTCAAAATATTAATTACCAATCATTTTTTATGATGTAATGGTAATTTGAATTCCTTTTTTTATTTTTGACTCTATAATGATTATTATTTGTGGAATTAATATCTTTAAAATAGATTATGTGTTCATTAGGAACACACCATGTCAGGGATTAGTGTTTAATTTTCTCATGACCTAGAGAAATATTAAAAGATATTTTTCATAATATTTCTCAACAATCCAAGGAAATTTTCTATGTTTTTTCAATTAAACACACATTTTCTAGTTTTAAAAAAATAAAAATTCATTTTTTCATCCAAATCAATCATAAATTAGATTTATGTTACATAAATTCCTTCAATTTATAAATCATAATTTTTTTATTGTCAATTGATTTCATGGTAATCCAATATGTTTTTTCTAGTGTTGACCCATGACAGATATTTTTAAATATGTTGATAAAATTTAACCTAATTATTTATTCATTATGAGAATATCACACATACGATTAACATATCATATTCCCAGAAATATGAAAAAAAATTAAAAGACATTATTCCATTGATTAAACATAAATTAAAGATTATTTTCATTATTATAACCATTTCATGATTTAGAAAACTAAAAAACTATAAATACATTTTTATATATGTTGTGAAAACTAAAACTCAAATGTACATGGTGTTTGTTCGTGAATTTTATAAATAAATATATAGTTGTATTGTTAATTTTTTATAAAAGTTTAGATCATTTTCATGGATTCCACCCCTAGATAAAATGATTAATGACCTTGAAATATTTTAAACATATTGTTTTTCCATTCAAATCACTCCCCTTTTAAAATTAATGCACATTTACACAAAAAATAATAATAATAATATAATTTTCCAATAATTTCATGTCAATAAAAAGTCATTTGTCAGGGTTTTAACATTACACACTTGTTTTAGAGTTTGAAACACTAAAAAATGTATTTTTGGTTACAATGATAAAAATCTAACTTGGATTGATGTGACATTAGTTCCTATACATAAAAATGAAACAATTAATCATTTTCAATCATTTTACATTATATCTATATCATTTTATTAGTTTTCAGCTATGCATGTGAATTTTTAATGACTTTATTGTATTTAAAAATTCCAATTTATCCATTCCATGCACATCACATGTAAGATTGAGGTTTCTTCTTCTCGAGCATATCAAAATTATTCAACATGTTTTATGTAGATGATTTAATGTAAATATTTGGGTTTTTCTTAGTTTCTAAAATTACACTATCGTTTTATAGTTTTAATCCGCTAAGAAAGAATTTTTAGTGATCCCAAACAAAGAGAAAATGAAAAATAAGTGGATAATGTTAATATATTTTAAAATTCAATAATTTAAAAATTTTATATGATTTCATGGTAATTCCATATCCATTTTCCTGTTTTTTACATTCTAAAATGTATTGTAAGTCATTCATATCATCAAAAAATATTATTTAATAATTTTTGGAACACTACACAATAGATTAACATTTTTTTGATCAAATGCATCATAAATATTCAAATTTTTTCAATTATTTCATATAAATTTAAGGATATTGTTTTTGGTATTTATCATTACATGGATAATTTCGTGTTTTAAAACAATAATAGTACATTTTTAATCATACCAAGAATAAAAAAACAATATATCAAATATTTTTTCATTCATATTTTTTAAAAATAATTCATCCATTGATTTCATAGCATATGAAAGTAATTTCAGGTTGTTTATATGGATTTGATAAATTTAGTGTGCTTATAAAAACATTTATATAAATAAAACAACTTATCTGATTGATATGTCATATAATCACTACATAAAAAATAATCCAAATTATGGTTTCCTACAATTTCAATAGAATTTGAAGTTATTTACAATGTTTTACCATTAAAAAAATGTTTAAGTTCTTTCAATTGCAAAAAAAATGTGTTCTATTCCATAAAAATAAAAACAAAACACATTATGACATTGTGTTAGTGCCTATATTTTAAAAATAAACTATCATCCATTTTCATATCATTTCATAGTAATCTGATATTTTTTCATGATTTTGAAACTGTGATGTGAATTTTTAATGACAATGACATAAGAAAATATTATTTTTATATTTCAAGAACAACATATATTTAATTGATATTTTATACAACTAGATACCATCTTAGTGGATAAAGTGCATTACTGAACCGAGTTCACTCCTCGTTCCAGTCTTGTACTACTTAACCGGATTAACATTCCATTCCAGCCATGTCTATCTCATGAGATATAAATCTTTACCCAATATATTTGAGGGAGATATAGGTCTCACCCATCTAATAATGAAATCATTCTTACTTGTGCCAAAACATAAATATACATCATTCATAATAACCCAAAGAATAAAATGAGTTTCATAAACATCATAAAATCATAGCATAATCCATATAAAAAAATGGATATCATTTCATCATAAGAAAAGTGAAACCATGTAAATAATAGAGACATTATACTTGAAACATACACATATGAAATAATTTCATATTATATGGAAAATGGTTTTGATAAAACACATGAAATGAATTCTTGAGGAAAATATCCTTTCTTCTTCAAAGTCATTTTATTTTCACAAAATTCCATGAAATTTTAAAAGAAAATGATTTTGTTGAAAATAGCTATGAAATCTTGTAGATTAATCTTCAAGAAAAAAAGGCATTATAAAACCATAAAAATCTGTTCATGCAGTATGGGTTAAAAAAACATTATTCTTATACTTTTTCTAGAAAAGTCAAGAAGTTCCTCGTATGGTAAAAAAAGAAAGATTCCTTCCATAAAATGTGGTAAAAGTAAAAAAATGGGTAAAAAGGACTTTAAACATACATGAAAACATTTTTAGAAAACATGGACATTGATGATAACAATAACCTCTGTAAATACTAATGAATAATCAATCCTAGATAAGATTGAGATTGGAATAATTATCCCTTACCTTATGTCTGATATGCTTCATACGTATCCAACGCTCCTGTGTAATTATTTAAATAATGTCATTGACTTATTAAAGAATCATATTAATTTTTATTATATCATATATGGTTCACTTATGACTTTATATTACCAGTTCTTTTGTAAATTCCATGTTAAATCAGCGTTTTGGCTAAAATCATTTTATTTATCATACATGTTTTGTCTTATTATTGTTGATATTATTACTTATATCCTGATTTACTTAATTCTAGAATGTAAATAACGATTTATATATAATATATATTCAGGATATAAATATATTTGATAGAACAATAAATGGAATGACATACATCGTTCATGGAGACGGTAGGATGCACGTATGCAAGAACGCTGTTTTCATTTCCTTATTGAATTCAATGGAATTAATAAAATGAAACAAATATTTACATAAATCCAGTATCATTATTGTGTAATATCTTTCATTATTATTTATTATATATACTTTATAATCATACTTGAATGGTTAATCATGGAAAGTGAATCTAATCGCGTTCATGGAGACGGTAGTCCGTACGTACGCACGAGTGATGATAACGTTCCCATAAACATTATTAGAATTGAAGTGGATGATATAATATCTCATAATAAGTTTGATGTTATTATAATCATATATATTTATTCTTTACACCATTATACCCATCCAAGTAAGGTGGTGGTGGAAAAACATATTACACCACGGCGTGTAGACGATATTCCGTACGTACGCACGCGTGGTGATTATGTTTTCCATAGGTTGGAAAGAAGTTGAAATGGGGTTATTTAATATTTATAATAACATATAATTATATAATTAATACTATTATTATTACTTTATAATGAAACTATTGAAGAAGATTAAGTAGAAGAAGAAAGAAACATGAAAGAGTTGGTAGAAGAGATTACCTCTTCCTCAACGCACCTCCTTTAAACTCCTTCTTAGGGGCACTAGAGTTGGTCTTTTGAAAAGACCAGAACCACTAGGATATAACTATAGAGGTTTAGAAGAGTAATTGGAATGGTTTGGCATAACTTCAAGGCTAAAAATGGTGTGAAGTGAATAGGTAAGGGGTTCCCTTTTTATAAGGGTTGAGAGGGAAACCTTTGGAAAAACATAAAATATTATTATATTATAAAGTCATATTCGGTTTATAATTGCTCCAAATTGATTTATTTAGAAGCTAAAGTTTGAATGGGTCGATATTAGCTCAAACAATTGGTTTTAGACAAGTTTAGGATACTATTTTAACCTTATCATTTAGATTTAACTCTAAATTAAATAATTTAACTTTTAACGTGCCTCCTTGTTTTCTTACAATATATGGTTAATAATCTTACTATAACAAGCCAAAAGAACCCCAAGTGGTTCATTATTAATATATATAACATTATATAAGTCATTTTGTCGAACCATAGATTCTTAGGAATATAATTACAATTAATAATATAATGTTTGTTTTAAAAACTATTTTATGTCAATTTTGACACTATTTGGTAATTGATTTTTGTGAAAATTATAACAACATGATTAGTTCGAAAACATCTAATTTAATCAATACTACCATGTCATATTAACATATAAAATTATTTTAATTCATAAAAAGTCTCAAATTACATTTATTTGGGTATTTATAACATCAATTCTGTTAATATTTCAGTAATAAGGTAATTACTGCATCGTCATTCTGTCATAAATAAATTAAATTATTGAATGTCAAAAAATTATAAATAAACTAAAATTATGTAGGATAGCCTTTTATCTTTCTAATTAATATTTATAGTCGAATTTATCTTATGTATAACCTTATATTAAGAATATTTTAGTTATTAACCTTTGATGTTAACTATTTTAATTCTTCTTTAAATAAAATAATAATAAGTGTACTAATCTAATCCAAGTTGACCTAAATGGTAATATTTTATTCCTAAGGTTGTTTTATGTCAAATTAAACTTATCCAATAGAATTATAAAATGTTTTCAGGTAAAAATAATATCATTTTTACCCTTAATTACCCTATTTACTTTTAACCGTGGTAAATAAAAGTAAAAAGTTACTATTCAGAAAAAATTATTTTTATCATATTGAACCACATTTTACTCATTGATATTAACCGTTTCTCTAGGATTTTCTAAATTCCACTCATAGAAGCGGTAAAATTATGTTTTATGTAAATTCTCAAATTCATTAAGGAGGTGGGTAAAAGACTGTGAAAAGTTCAATAAAATTATTTTATATCTAAAATTATTATAAAATGACTCAAATTAATTACATTGAACTTATATAGGTATTATTTATCAATTTTAACCTAAAATAAATTTAAATAAAATAAATAATTATTTAAAAAAATTCGGTTTTAAAATAGTATCCCAGCGTTTTCAATATTCAATAAAAATTGAATGTTTTCAAAAAAATACAAAAAATTGACCCTACGCTATTTTTGATATTCTAAGTCCAAAAATGAAGTCCATTTTGAAATATAAAATTTATAAAATTTCAAAAAGTGGGTATTACCATTCATAAAGGCTAGTTCATAATAATATTATAATAATATCTCGTTTAGTGAAACTTGGTATTGTGTACAACACATGCTATCGTAGAAGGTCGTGATTGCATGTAATGAAAGCCAAGCCATGGATGCATGTAGTGCAATATCCTTTTGGTGTAGCATACAACACAAGACATAAATAAAATTAAAATGAATATTTTTCATAAAATCCCTGGGTGTTACCTTCTACCCCCCTTAAAATGAATTTCGCCCACGAAATTCTTCGGGGTTATAAATGGTTTACTACTTGAATGTTTTAATAAAACCCACATCGTAAAAAGGAATATCAAAACTTTTCTTTAAAAACTAAAGTATGAAACATAATGGTTACCCAAATTAACTAATCACTGGGTTTCCACATAGGAGAACATAGGTGAAAATATGGATATGGAAGAAAAATATAACCATCATGTTCTAAAGGAGAGTGGTAGAGATCATGGCTATGAAAAATCCAAAAATCCCAAAGCCATAAATTTTTGATGATCTAAGGTATCATCTGATTCATCAGATATAAGGGCACTTGGAAAACATTTTTGGATTTCAAGATGATTTTCCTAAAGTTGAATAATTTGAATTAGAAGAAATACTTACTTTATTACGATATAATCTCACCATTGTTCGTGCCCTGAATAATTTCAACTTCATCTTTAAAAGAAATGAAGCTGAATTTTTTTTATTCGTGAAGTGTTATCGGATCATTTGATAGAATTATGGGTCATTCTATATGTCTCAAAAAAAAGGTTAGAAAAAGTTATCAAATTTACATAAGTCCATCTATGGTGAGTTTAATCGTATATGATTCCAAAAATGGACTTATACATCATTTATCATAATGCCTAAAAAATAAAACTAGTGTCTACTAACCAGGGACTTCCTGTAGGCCAGTGGAAGGCGATAAAGGCATGTCACACTTTGGTTCTGGGTTCAATTCCTGCAACATTGTCTGATGCGATGGTTTGTATCATGTCATGCAGGTTGTCTTACTTTTTTCCATTATATAAATAATATCGAATAAAGTTCTAGTTGTAAACAATACTATATGATGTCTGACATAATCCATTCCAGTCATTAGACTTGTCTAAAATACATCTGTCCAATCTCGTAGTATAAAGATAACAATTACTAGAAATTTCATCTGCCGAACATGTGAATACCATCATTTATCCCCCATATATCATATGATATATCTTGTTGGTCACATTACAAACATTTGAATACCTTAGTCATGTATTCTCTTGAAAAAGGAATACCCATTGAACCTTATTGAAAACATGAATGCTGTGAAAAGTTAACTATTTCCATAAACCCAAATCCAAAAATTTCAATATACTCAAACCTTGATATCACTTTGTCCTTATATCAGTCATGAGCTCATGAATACTATCCAAGATTTCATTATCTCTCTATCCCTTCATTATGCGCATATCATCTTCTTTCCAAAAATATATGAATAAAATTTCATGGTTACAGGTTCCATTCAACATATAATTTGAAATACTTTAGGAAAAATAATAGTGTAACAATCCTTAGATGTGTCTTTATTCCATAGTACCATTACCTATACAACATTACTCTTGATAAACATAAAATCATTCCACTGCCTTCTTAAACCATTGACCAAGATTCAACAATTAGTTCATCTCATATATCATTTGTTGTCTCTTCATTATCATGAACATAAATACTACCCATACGACCATGCTGATTCCCTTCATGAAATTTTCCCTTAGAGAATTGGTTTGCATAATGCTCGTACATTCCACATTTAAAACATTTAATCGTTGTTGATGTCTTAGCAATACCATTATCCTTGTCCATGGTGTTAACTAAACCTTTTCCTTTACAATTACTGGATTTGTGTCCTTCTTTTCCACACCCAACGAATCTTCCAATTCCTTTGAAACATTCTCCCTGATGCCTCTTACCACATTATTTACATGATAGAAATTGAACTTTATTTCCCCTATCATCATCATGAAACTCCATCATTCTCTTATTAGCTTAGCCAGGAAACTTACCAATGTTGAGATTACTGATCATATTGTGAGATTGCTGATTAGTCATAATAATGATTTTTGGACTTCCAAATCCCATTTCATTTGGTTTCTCATGAAGAATATCATTTCATTGTCTATCATATCCTCTATTGTCGTGAATCTTCCTGTTTCCAACCATTTTCTAAAACCCAAAAAAGATTAGTGTGAGAGGAAAAAATCGTAATCAAGGTGGAGTACCTTCAGCATCTAACATCTTAGGTTTAATTTTAATATCATTTCCATAATTCTAAGACTATAACCTATACATATACTTAACCTTAGGGACATCCCGAGACATACCTTAGAAATATCTCTACGGATCTCACTAAAGTTCTCGCATCCTAGTCTCCAAAGGTTTACTAAACCTCCCTCTGATACCAACTGTAGAGACCCAAATCTTGACGTATATAGACATTACATTACTTTTTTGTAATATCTAATACATAACAAAAATTAACACCAAAGGACCATAATAGTTTAGTGTCTTTGGAAACATGGAACATAATCCTCTAATCATGGTGAAAGATCTTCAACATCTCTCATAAAGATCTTCCCCTTTTGTTTTCTTAGCTAAAACCTTTCTTTATATCCTGGGGAAAAGAAAAAATAAAAAGGTTGAGTTCAAATGCTCGGTAAGGGTAAACATAGGTAACATAAAACAATCCATAAACATTTGAATGCAAATACATGAACATAAAATCTAAACATCAAAATATTGAGCAAATACATAAATCTTGGAAGTACGTAAGGCATATATCATAATGGAAGATCAATCCGGATAAAATAACCTAGGAAGAAAACATTTAATTGTGGCAAACCATTAAGCACCTGATATGATTTCTATAGTAGCCAAGGAATTTCTTCCAAGACCATCTTAGTGGAAAAAGTCCATCACTGAACCGAGTTCACTCCTCATTCCAGTCCTATAATACTAAACCAGATTAACATTCCATTCCAGCCAGGTCTATCACATGAGATATAAATCTTTACCCAATTCATTGGAGAGAGATATAGGTCTCACCCATCTCATAATTAAATCATTCTTACTTTTTCCACAAAATAAATATACATCATTCATAATAACCCAATGAATAAAATGGGTTTCATAAAAACCATCCCATCATAACATAATCCATAGAAAACAAAGGGATATCATTTCATCATAATAAAAGTGAAACAATGTAAATAATAGAGACATTATACTTGAAACATACACATATGAAATAATGTCATATTATATGCAAAATGGTTTTGATAAAACACGTGAAATGAATTCTTGAGGAAAATATCCTTTCTTCTTCAAAATAATTTTCTTTTCCCGGTATTCCATGATATTTTTAAAGAAAAGGATTTTGTTGAAAATAATTATGAAATATTTTAGAGTAATTTTCATAAAAATAAGGTGTTATAATACCGTAAAAATCTATTCATGACGTATAAGTTAAAAAAACATTCTCCTCAAACTTTTGCCGGAAAAGTCAACAAGTTCCTCGTATGGTAAACAAAAAAAAGATTCCTTATATAAAATATGGTAAAAGTAAAAAAAATAGGTAAAAAATGACTTTAAACATACATGAAAACTTTTTTAGAAAACATGGACATTGATGATAACAATAACCCCAGTAAATACTTATGAATAAATAATCCCAGATAAGAACGAGATTGGAATAATTATCCCATACCTTAGGTCTGATATGATTCATACGTATCCGAACCTCCTGTATAATGATTTAAATAATTTCATTGACTTATTAACGAATCATATTCATTGTTATGATATCATATATGGTTCACTTATGACTTTATATTACCCGTTCTTTTGTAAATTCCATGTTAAGGCAGCGTTTTGGGTAAAATCGTTTTATTTACCGTACGTGTTTTGACTTTTTATTCATGATATTATTACTTATATCCTGATTTACATAATTCCAAAATGTAAAAAATGATTTATATATAATATATATTCAATATATAAATATAATTGATAGATCGATAAATGGAATGAAATACACCGTTCATGGAGATGGTAGGTCGAATGTACGCATGAACATTGTTTTTGTTTCCTTATTGAATTGAATGGAATTATGTAAATGAAACAAATATGTACATAAATCCAGTATAATTATTATGTAATATCTTTCATGATTATTTATTATATAAACTTTATTATCATACTTTAATGGTTAATCATGGAAAAAGAATCTCATCGCGTTCGTGGAGACAGTAGTCCGTACGTACGCACGAGCGATGATATCATTCCTATAATCATTATTAGAATTGGAGTGGATGATATAATATCAAAAAATTAGTATGATGTTATAATAATCATATATATTTATTTTTTACACCATTATACCAATCCAAGTAAGGTGGTGGTGGAAAAACATATTACACCAAGGCGTGGAGACGATATTCCGTACGTACGCACGCACGGTAATTTCGTTTTCCATATGATGAAATGAAGGTGAAATCAGGTTATTTAATATTTATAATAACATATCAGTATATTATTATTATTATTATTATTAATTTATAATGAAACTATTGAAAAAGATGAAGTAGAAGAAGAAAGAAACATGAAAGAGTCGGTAGAAGAGATTACCTCTTCCTCGACACACCTCCTTTAAACTTCTTCTTAGGGGCACTAGAGCAGTTCTTATGAAAATACGAGAACCACTATGATATAACTAGTGAGGTTGAAAACAGTAATCGACATGGTTTTTCCAAACTTCAAGGCTCAAAATGGTGTGATGTGAAGAGGGAAGGGGTTCCCTTTTTATAAGGGAGGAGAGGGGCACCTTTGGAAACACAAAAAATATTATTTTATAATAAAGTAATATTCGGTTTATAATAGCTCAAAATTTATTTATTTAGAATATATAGTGGGTATGGGTCAAAATTCTCTCAACCAATAGGTTTTATACAAGTTTATGTTACTATTTTAACCTTATCATTTAGATTTAACTCTAAGTTAAATAATTTAACTTTTAGTGTGTCTTCTTGTTTTCTTACACTATATGGTTAATAAACGTACTATAACAAGCCAAACTAACCCCAAGTGGTTCATTATTAATATATATAACCTTATCTAAGTCATTTGGCCAAACCTTAGATTTTTAAAAATATAATAACAATTAATAATATAATATTTTTTTAAAAACTCTTTAATGACAATTTTGAAACTATTTGGTAATTGATTTTTTTGAAAATCATAACAACATGACTAGGTCGAAAAAAGTTAATTGAATCAATACTAAGATGTCATATTAACATATAAAATTAGTGTAATTCATTAAAAGTCTCAAATTACATTTATTTGGGTATTTATAAAATCAATTATGTTTATATTTCATTAATAAGGTAATTATTGCATCATCATTGTGTCATAAATAAATTAAATTATGTAATGTCCAAAAATTATAAATAAACTAAAATTATGTAGGAAATCATTTTATATTTCTAATTAATATTTATAGTCAAATTTATCATGGGTATAACCCTATATTAAAAATTTTTTAGTTATTAAACATTGATTTTTACTATTTTAACTCTTCTTTAAATAAAATAATAATAACTGTCCTAATCTAATCCAAGTTGACCTAAAGTGTAATATTTTATTCCTAAGGTAGTTTTTGGTCGAATTACACTTATCCAATAGAATTATAACATGTGTTAGGGTAATTATAATATCATTTTAACCCTTAATTACCCTATTTACTTTTATCCGTGGTAAATAAAAGTAAAAAGTTACTATTCACCAAAAAATATTTTTATCTTATTGAACCACATTTTACTCCTTTATATTAACTGTGTCTCTTGGATTTTCAAAATTCCACTCACAAAAGCGGTAAAATTATGTTTTATGTAAATTTTTAAATTCTTTTAGGAGGTGGGTAAAAGGCGGTGAAAAGTTCAATAAATTTTTATATATCTAAAATTATTATGAAATGACTCAAATGAATTAAATTGAACTTATATAGGTATTATGTATTAATTTTGACCTAAAATAAATTTAAAAAAAATAAATAATTTTTTAAAAAAATTTGTTTTTAAAATAATAACCCAGCGTTTTCACTATTCATCAAAAATTGAATGTTTTCAGAAAAATACCAAAAAATTCACCCCAGGATAATTTTGATATTCCAAATCCAAAAATGAAGTCCATTTTGAAAGATAAAATTTATCAAATTTCAAAAAGTGGGTATTACTATTCATAACATCTAGTTCATAATAATATTATAATAATATCTCGTTTGGGGAAACATGGTATTGCCTACAACACACGCTATCGTGGAAGGTCGCGATTGCGTGTAATGCAAGCCAAGTCAGGGATGCGTGTAGTTCAAGCTCCATTTGGTGTAGCATTCAACACACTAAATCAATGAAATTAAAAGGAATATTTTTCATAAAATCTATGGGTGTTACATATACCATCATTACTATCTCACTGCTCAAAGGAAAAGATGGAGACATTGTTTCATGAAAAAACCATTTCCAGAGAGTCTGTGACACTGTTCTTTAATATATTTTGTCTTTTTAAATTTAATTTATAACGGTTATATATGAGTCTTTTAAATTCACTGACATAATTAATATTTCTTTGGAGACATATCACCTGTCTATACGAGGTATGAGGTTTGGAATACATTCATCATGTCTGCTCCAACCCATTCACACTATGAATGAAAAGAGAAGAGAGGCCCTGAAATAAGGAGAGTGTGATAACGAATAATAATGAGCATTCTTTTGAAAATAAATGACACATAAAAGTCAATACATCTGATGAATTCATGAATCATTCTCGAATAATAAAACTAGGATACCGTAGGTCAGAGTCAAGAACATCATTTAAATACCAACTCCTTAAAGAAAATGATCCATATCTAACTTGAAACTAGAGCATCAGACCTATGATACTCTGTTTCTCTCTAGAGGACTCGATTCTGACATTGGATTCATTTTAGAAGTCTAGAGCTGCATAGATTAACACACAGAGAACTTGTAACCTTATATCATCGTTTATGATCTGATGTGTATTGTTTTTAACTTTTGAGCTGTGTGTGTGTCTGTATAAAAACAATCATTTTATCTTGCATTAAACAGTAGGATACAATATATCCTTCCACTCACATCTTTGTATACTTGTTTATTCCCATAGATATGTGTGGAAGAGGACCCTATGTGACCAGTTAGTTTATACCCATGAAGAACTATGGAAGAGGTCATGTGACATGGATGATGTTGTTCACTACTTTTTAGCTCGATCTAGGGAGTGGATATATATTATTAATTTAAACTGCTTGGTGGATGGTGATCTCCATGTTCAGTGGATTTGGTCTCGGCTGGAGACTGGACCACTCGTTATATATCTGTTGGGTTGTTTAATTTAGTTTTCACTATTTTACTATATAATTCAAAAATCAGTAAATTTATTTTGATAGTTAATCTTAGAAATAACTAATTTTCTTTCCTTATTAAAATGACTTCAGAAGTAATATCTGTAATTGATAATAAGATTACGGAGAATTACTCAATCTTATGAAAAGTTATTTAAACAGTCAAACATTCATAACCATATTAAGTTGATTAGATAGGTTTTATTTATTTTATTGTTGAACATATTATGAATACTTTTCAAACAGAAATTTTTATAGATACTCAATTCAACTCCCTCTTGAGTACTCTACTCCAACCCACATTTGGTATTAGAGGAGTTTTTCATTCCTGTTAAGACTATGTTTTGTACCCTATTCAATTGTGATTTTAGTATTATATTAAAGATAAATAAATTTATGTTAATTGTAAATTTATATCTCTTTAAAATTATTCCATTATTATAGATTGTAGACTAGAAGGTGATGCAACCAATAGACCACTATTCATTAATGGAACCAATTATGCTCAACAGAATATTTTAATGAAAATACATTTTGAAAGTATGGGTTTTGAAATTTGGTCTTCAATTATAGATGAATATAAGATTCATGTTACTGATAGAATCACTTGGGATTACCTAATCAAGACTGCCAACAATAAAAATTTCAAATCCATTAATTCTTTGTATTTCTATTTAGGGATGAGGAATTTCAAAAAATTTCTGCAGGCATAATACCCTTGAAATTTGGGATACTTTTTCTGTTTCACATGAAGGAACATCTAGTGTGAAAGAAATGATAACTAATACTTACAATATTAAATATGATAACTTTAAAATGAATCCTAATGAACATATTTCTTACATATATCCTAGGTTCAATGAAATTTTCAACACAATGATTTCTCTTAGAAGAGAAGTTACTACCAAAGAAAAAATTATGATGAATATCATATGCCTATCTGATATATGGAGAAGAAACTTTGTATCTATTATAGAGTCATGTGACATCAACACGTTTCCTGTAAAAGAACTCATTGGGAAACTAATGATGAATGAAGAGGAGATGAAAGATGAAAAGGAAGAATAAAATGAACCGAAATGTAATTCTGTTGCATTTATGACCACCACTTCTAAACACAAAGAAAAAAAGGAAATTTGATGTCTCTATAGAAATTTCATACTGTGAAAAATCATCACCTGATAGTGATGAAGAAATAGGTCGATTTTCCAAAATTTTTGAGAGATTTTAAAAGAAGAAGAATTTTAATTAAATCCTAACTTCAAGGGAGGATAATATCAAAAAGGAAGCTGGAAGAAATATTGGAAAAGAATTGACAAGTTTGATGAGATAGAATGCTATAAATATATGTGAAGGGGGCCAATAACAGCTGACTGTACCAAGATCATGTATAAAAAGAAATATGAGGACAAATTTAGAAAGTATAAAAATGAAATAAAAGCGATGTGGAGTGATTCTGAGGACATTTCAAGTTACTCGGAATCTTCACATGATGAACAGGCTAATAAAGCCAATATGTGGTCTCTGAAAAACACATCTAAGGTAACATTCGAATCTCTTCTACACAATTACTATTATTTTGTAAATGAGAGTGACTCTGAAAATATGTCTAATTAATAAATGTTTGAGTACTGTAATATTCTTGAAGAAACATGTAATGAACTAAAAGATTACCTCAATCATTCAATCTGAACTTACAATAGAAAAATAGAAAAATGATCCATTACTCAAAGAAAAAAATGAAATAAATCTATCTAACGAGGAATTGAAAAATTATCGTGAACGTTTTTCAAATGGTAATGATACTTTGGTACAAATTCTAGGTAAAACATTTTCTCCTAAATATGCTACTGGTATAGAACGCCAACATGGTAAAAGAAATTTTGGAAGAACTAATTTTTTTTCTAATTTTGGTCATATAGATTTACTCCTAGTTCTAGAAAACATTCAGCTAGTTCAAGTTATAATACAATCTCTACTATTTCAAGGATTTTTGGACCAAATAGTTTTTATTTTTCAAGCAATTTACTTAATTTTTATAGGAATCATGTGAGGCATATGTAGGTTCATAAATAACTAGTCAATAATATTACTAGACCCAAACAAATATGGGTACCATAATTTGTTTTTATTTGACTATTTTTTGAGAAGTCTGCATAAAGAGGTCCAATAAAATCTTATGGTACATAGTAATTGGGTTTTCATGACACATGATAGGAGACTACTCATGCTTCAAGAACATAATAAATTTTGATGGTGGACATGTCTCCTTTTGTGATATTACCAAAGGAAAGATCATTATCCTTGGAAAAATGGATAACTCTAACTTAGTTTTAATTTCCAAAGTAATTTTTTTGATGTATTGAAAAGTAATCGATTTATTATTTCACAATTATATGATGATGGATTTTATTTTAAATTTTAAAATGATGCTTTTAATGTTTTTAATTCCTAAAATGAATTAGTGTTTTCTACATTAGGAAATGAAAATGTATACTTTGTTAACATAGATTCTTTAGTCTCTAAAATGCTTCTTATTTAAGTGTATTTCACAACGAATCATGGCATTGGAATAGAAGATTAGGACACTGTAGTATTCACTCCCATAAAAATCTAACTAGAATAATTTTAGTCAATGGCCTACCCAAACTGGATTTTCCAAATGATAAAGGGTGTAAGCCTTGTAAAAAGGGAAAGTAACACAAAATTTCATTCAAACCAAATAATGAAGTGTCAACTTCTCAGCCTCTCGAATTGGTTCGCATTGATTTTGTTGGACCATCTAGAGTTTCTAGTTTAAATGGGAAGCACTGTGTTTATATTCTTATAGGTGACTTTTCCTGATATACTTGGACTTTCTTTTTGGCTCAAAATATTGAAGCATGACCTCATTTTAACAAATATGAAAAAACTATAGAAAATCATAGTGGAAATATAATTATATCCATAATAAGTGATGTTGGTTGTGAGTTTGAAAATCAGGAGTTTGAAACCTTTTACTCACAAATTGGATATAGTAATAATTTCTCTACCCCAAGAACACATCAATAGAATGGAGTTGTAAAAATTAATAACAGAACCATAAAAAATTCTAGAACAAAGATTAGTGAATATGATTTACCTATTTATTTTTGGGCTGAATCTGTAAATACAGCATGCTATATTACTAATAGTGTATTGATTATACCCATTTTTAAAAACAACTCTATATAAGTTATGGAACTATAGAAAACCCACTATTAGCTACTTCAATGCTTTTGGTTTCAACTTTTATATCCATAATAATAAGGAAAATATTAACAAATTTTCATCCAAGAGTGAAGAAGGAATCTTTCTAGGATGTTCAATCATTAGTAAAGCCTATAGAGTATTTAAAAAATAACTAAATGTGTGGAAGAATCTATCCATGAAAAATATGATGAAATAGATCTACATGAGCCTAATACCACTCTAGAGAACCTAGATAATTATGTATCAAATATGGAAATTAAATCAACATCCTCTAAAATTATTTTAAAGGAATCTATGTAATCTTCATGTTCATGAAATTCATTAGATTCAAGTCATAATGAACCTGAACCTGGTGAAGAACCTGAAATCTCTAATCCTTCCATTTGTGGAGCTATTAGAACTCTTAAGAACAAACCTTTAGATATTGTTGCAGGAGATATAGATAATGTAACTCAAACTAGAGCTTCTCATAGAAAACATGTTTAACATCAAATATTCTTGTAATAACATGAACCTAAAAACATTAATTATGATATCAATGATGAATTTTGGGAGATGGTTATACAAGAAGATCTTAATCAGTTTGATAGAAATAATGTTAGGAAACATGTTGATAGACCCAAAGACACATTCACCATTGGCACGAAGTGGGTGTTTACAAAGAATTTAGATGAAGCTGGTATCATAGTTAGAAATAAGGATAAATTGGTTACACAAGGCTATAGGAAAGAAGAAGGAATTAACATTGAGGGAACCATTGCACTAGTATATAGACATTATACAATCAGAATTATGTTTGCTTATGTTGCACATCTTTGTTTCAAACTATATCAAATGAATATTGAGAGTTCATTCCTAAATGGGTATATAGCCGATGATGTAGTTGTTGAGAAAACCCCTTAGTTTTATAAAACCTTATTTTTAATATCATGTTTTTATATAATCAAAAGCTTTATATGATTTAAAACATGCTCCAAGAGCTTGGTATGGTAGATTATGTACTTTTATTATTTCCAATGGTTTTACAAAATAAAAATATGATCCTACACTTTTTATAAAACAAATTTCCAATGATGTTATAGTAGTTCATATTTTTTCAAATGATATTATCTTTCGATCTTCAAAAAAATATTTATGTAGAAAATTTTCTAAAATGATTTAAAACGAATTTGAAATGAGTTTAATGGGTGAACTCAAATTCTTTCATGGATTTCAAATGTTTAAAAATTATGATGGTATTATTTTAAATCAAAGAAAATATACTTGAGATATTCTAAAATGATTTGTCTTGGATATCACTAAAAGTAGTGACACTCCAATGAGTACTACTTGTAAATTGGATCTTGATGAAGATGGAAATCATTTGATCAAACCTCTTACATAGGAATTATTGTAAGCTTACTCCACATAACTCCTAGTAAACCTGACATTATGTTTAGTGTATGTATGTGTGCTCGTTTACAAGAAAACCCTAAGGAATCTCATTTAATTCTTGTTAAGAGTATTTTAAAATACCTCAAGCAAACACCCATTCTTGGACTGTTCTCTCTTAGAGGATAATCATTTGAATTAGTTAGTTATTCTGATACTTAATTTAGTGGTTGTATGTTAGATAGAAAAAGAACCTCTGGAACATGACAGTTTTTAGGCAAGTCCCTGGTATCATGGTGTGGTAAGAAACAAAACTTTGTTCCTTTATCTACTGTCAAAGCAGAGTAGATAGTTGTGGGTAGTTGTTGTGAACAAAATTTGTGGATAAAACACACATTACTAGATTATAGATTTCAATTACATAATGTACCTATAAATTATGATAATAAAAGTGCCATTAACATCTCAACAAATCAGGTTTCACAATCTAGGATAAACCATATTGATGTAAGACATCACTTTTTGAGAGATCGTTATCAAAAAGATGATATTAGTTTAGAATTCAGTTGAATAGAATATCATCTTACTAATATATTCCCTAATCAATTAATTTCTCAAAGAATATATTACATCATACATGAGTTGGGAATGATAAATATTATGTATTAAATATAATGTTTCCCAGTTTATGGTTTCAAAAGTCATTTTCATAAGATTAATGTCTAACTCTAACAGTTCTATAGTTTTACGGACATAAAATTTGTTATTTTATGTTTAAAGTCTCATATTCACTACCTCTCAATTACTTTCTAGAAATTACTATCTCAAACAATATGTTTACATAGTTTAGAAAGATCATAGTTACTGTCTCACCGTGAAATCCTTTTATTGTCTCACCGTGAAAGCTACTTCTTGTCTCACCGAAAAATTCAATTATGGTCTAACCGTAAAGATGATTTATTATTTTTTACAAATTATATCCATTATCACATTATTTAGTTATTTTATTCTTTTAATTTCCAGAACTTTTCATTTTGCAATGCTTGATATCCCTAAATGATAAAAATGAATGAGGTTTCACTCTTTTCTTCACCCGATCTCTCTTCTCTCAAACTGTAACCCCTCTTTCAACAATTCTTTATCTTGAACCTTATTTGAATTACTAGATTGAAATTCCCATCATTATCAACCCCTAATAAGTGTAGATCAAAGATGAAGATGAAAATAGCACCGATGTTAGTGCTCGAAGGTCCGTTGAATCTAAACCAAGTGAACAGAATAGTGGTACCTGAAAATGAAATTTTCTGTAAGAGGATGTTTTCATGTAGTTCTTTACTATTGAATGTACTAAGAGAGAAAGGGAGGATGGATTGGTTCACAATGGAGGATAGGTTGATATACCAGGAACCAGTTTCACAATTTATCAGTTTGTTAAATTTTCTATTGATACAATAGATGGTTTTTATGAGAAGATGGATCAATGGTCAAAGATGTACCTTTTCTTCATGGTTATGTGATTCATGCCTAAAGATACATCATGATGGTATTTTTAGGACTACCAGAGAGGTCCTCCACCTCCAAGAGTGACCTTTGTATTGGAATAAGACTTGAGAAGCTTAACTAGGAATTCAACAAAGAGAAGAGGTATAGCTACTGAGCTGGATGGGGAAACCAGACTTTTGATTACATATGTTCAGAATCTGATTGTCCCTAGAAAAGGTTATTTTTCTACACTCAAGTATCAGGATGTATTTTGGATACATAATATGAATAATGGACTCAAGATAAACCTATACAACTATGTTATCATCCATATTTGTGAGTTTATGAAGACAACCTCCAAGTCAACCTCACTGTTCTACTCAAGGTTAATATCAGCTATTCTTCAAGAAATAGTGTTGGTTGGACCAAATGAAAAATCCTCTAAGGACTATGAATTTTTTATTTCAAAATATTAAGTCAAGAGAATGAAAATTAGTTGGAATCCATTGAGAAATGCATGGGTGGAAGATAATGATAGGATCTATGAAAAGATCAACCTAGTTGAGAACGCTTCAAGACCTAAGGAAATTTTTTATCCTAGTTTGTACCTAGATGAAATCATTGACTACTTTGATGTGTAAGAAGATGAAGAGGTTGTTTCACCTACTAAGAAAATTTTCCTAGATGTTGGTGAAAATGAACCTGATCCTCTAGTCTTAATTGGGAAGGATGTACATGTTCCTGAAGAGTTTGTTGATCTGAAAGAAGATCCTATATTTAAAGAATAATATATTTCTAATAAAATAGAAAGGGATGTTATGGAAGAAATTTTGGAAGATGATATGTCTTGTGAGAAAGAAACTACTTATGAGGAACATTTGGAGGAACAAGTTGTTCCTAAGGTTATACCATCTGCAGAAGAGAGAGTGGAGCAAGAATTTCAATTAGCTAGAAAGAAAATGGGTGAGGAAATTGGGGATGAAATATTGGAATTAGATCAAGGATCTAAATCTCTTATTCCTAAGAAAGATGCACACGTTGAAGGGGAGTAGCAACAGAATCTAGAAAGTGTTCAACTGACAAATCTTGTTGATCCAAGCTATGTGAATACAAGGTACAGATTCCATATATGTTTTGATGTAAATACTTCCTAGGAAGCCTCAGTTAAAGGTATAGATTTTCTATTGTGTTTCAGTTGAAACCGGAATCTTCTCTTGATGTTATAACTAAAAAGGAACCTGATCCTATCTCATCTCATATCCCTAAACCTTCATAATAAACATTCACCTTGGTGGGTAAAGATGATTTGAAACCATATAGAGCTACCATATTGGCTGGTGTCGAAAATATCATGAATAATCAACCTACTCCTGTGACAAACATGAGTGAAAGAGAAGATACCTAGTTGTTAGAGAAGATTGTTTAGATGATTCTCCCAAAAATTCTTTATGAAATTGCTGAAGTCAGAATTGAGAACAAACAACTCAGTGACAAATTATAGTCTCTCAGTTGTATGGTTGAATAAATGAAAAAATTGATGATCTCAATACCAGAACCTATTGTTCATCTTGCTGAGGATGTTAGTGGCCATATTCCACATTAATTAGCCTCCTGGATTCAACATATCCTATGTTTTTTAGATGACTAGGTGGATAAAAGAAACAAGAAAATACTACAAGATATATTTAAGATTATTATTGGTCTTAACATATTGACTGATGAGTAAAAGGGATGTCTCCAAAGATTTTGGAATCAACTGAAGTCTCATAATGTTCATTTTCTATTGAATGGATAAAAATTTTGCATTTTAATTCAAAACTATCATTTAATATAATTTATTTATATATTTTAATTGTTATTTTAATTGGTTTTAAAGTGTAACTGGATAATATTTTTACCAGTTAATACAATTATTTTCATTGGATGTAATACCCTTATTAAATTGTACATAAACAAAGGTGAGTCTTTTGAAAGGTATGATTTCTTAAAAACATGATTTTTAGTTTTGACAATAGAATTTAATTGTAAATTAATTACTTCCACCATTGTGTTGTGAGTTAGAAAAAATGGATTCCATAGTTGGAATCAGGAGGTCCAAACCCTGTAAATATTTCACTTGTATTTTTAGAGATTATGAATATTTACTTCAGTAAATATTTTATTTACCAGGTTAAAAGGATAAATCTGGTAAATATGGGTAAAAAATAATATTATAATAATATTAAATTACCCTAACACTTTTCCTAACCCTGTTGAATTAGATATTTCCGACCAAGGACATCCTTCGGCCCTAAAATTAATTTATTTTAAAATTATTATGCCATCCACAAATTTAAGGGATAATAAAGACTTTTTGTATTTGAATTAATGAAGGTTGTTCAAAAGAATCAACTTTTTATAGATTTTTTAAAAATTTTCTTATGAATAGTTTATAAATTTACATAGATTAATTTTTAAAACAAAATAATATTTTATTAGATTATAAAGTAAACATGAAAATCCAAGATTATATCAAATAACTTAAATTATGTTAAAAATGACATTAATTATCCATTTTCAGTCACTGGGAATTTTATATTAAATATATTTACAATATATTATAAATATATAAGAGTAAATGGTAAACATTAAATAAGTTAACCAAGGGTTAAATAAAAAAGAAAAGGTTTAAAAAATACCTGAAACCTGTCCAATTCTTATTGGATTATTTTATGAAGATGTATATGAACCATAAAATCTAATTAAATATGTTTTTGACCATTTGAAACTGAAAATAATTTTATAATAAAATAATACTTTCAAACAATCCTAGAGATCCCCTCCCCCACCCCCCTTATAAAATGAAACCACCTATATCCCATTACTAACTCCTCTCAAGTGCCTTGTCCCTTAAGAACTCTGCTCCAAGAAGCTTATAATGTCCCTATATTCTTCTTAAAATACTTACCATAGGCAGAATGCACTTCAAGTATTCCTTTTTGTTTAACCCAAAACAAGTTACCCATTTTAAAAGTAATGTATTCTCTCAAGTTATTTTCTTTTATTTTCCTTATACAACCCCCTAAAATATCTTTATTTTATTCATTTATAACAACACCAATATCATCAATATGCTAAGATGTGTTATTATAGGTATTCTAACTACACTTCAACACACCTCCGTCTAATGGATACAAACATGTTGTTTCTAAAGACGACCAAGCACTACTTCACGAAATGAAGATTGTTCATTTATCTCTTACCGCCTCTTATGCTGGACATTATTATGTAATTGTATTTATATGTGATATATATTATATTTATATTTTCACTATACTTATGTATTTTTCATTTATATAATACCTTTATGGTTTCCATAATTGGTAAATGCGATAATTTCATTTGAAATGTGCAGACAATCGCCCACTCAAAGCAATATGAATCATTCATTCCATTCATGGAATTTATAAATGATTGAGTTAATGAAATTATATATGATATTATAGTAGAATTATAATATACCTATGTATCATTATTTTTTCATTCAATTAAATATTAAATAGAAATGAATTTATCGATCATGTGTACGTACAACTTACAGTCTCCATGAACGGTGCATTTCATTTCTTATATCCAAATTTTATGTAATGTTAAAAATAAATATATATATATATAATGGATATATATGATATATATGATATCAAAATAATGAATATCATTCTGGAGATAATGTAATTATGACCACATGGACAACATTTAATTATAACAAGTTTATTTTTTGCTCAAGTAACAAATATCAACCAAATGACTATTATTAACTTAAATTATTATGTAAAGTTTATATTGTGGTAATAATTAATATAAATGAAATAATAAACATGACTTTTCTTTTGAAGAAAGTAGAAATTAACATTATTTTGTTATTTAATATATTAAATAATTAATGAGTCAAGTAGTACACGAAGAAAGGGATTTTGTCTAAATCTCCTTTCATTGAGGAATTCTTTTTCATGACTACAATATTTTATACAATGTATAAACCCCTTTTAGTTTTAATTTCCCTCAAAGGGAATCTTTTTCTATGTAGAAGTTTACTATATGACTAGGGGAAGGTTTATTTTTGATGTACGATGTGAAAATGACCTTTCCATCGCCGCAAGAATTATTTGATATTCGGCTTCCTCTACAAGTCGTTGTGTTTTTTAAAGGAAAATAAATACCATATACTATTTTTACTTTTTTTGGTATTGAAAATGGATTAGAGAATGGATTTATTATTTCAATATCTAGAAATCATATATTTTCATTGAAATGTTGAAATTTAATCTTTCGTTTATGTTGGTTTTATATGTTATGAATATGTTATGGTTCTGGGGCATTGTTTACGTATATGGGTGGTTCTGTGATACACATAGGGTAGGTGAGCCTTAGATAACTCCGAAATGAATTGGATAACATGAAAGAGGTAAACATTACTATTTCTCCTAAGAGATTTAGTGAATATACTATGATGGGTAATCAAAATTTAACTCCCTACATAGATATGAAAGATAAAACGTAAGTAAGATATGGATGTCACATGTTACATTTATGATTTATGATTTCCATTTGTTATTAATAAATCTTATGATCTTGTTTGGTATGATAGACAATGAAAAGTATTATTTCATTGACATGTATGTATTAGTGGACTAATGAGTTCATTCCTTGTTTTATAACCCATACTGAGATTTTTATACGCATTCCATGTTTATGAAATGTTATTCATAACATTTAAGGTTGGGTAAGGGAAAGGAATAATTCAAGAGGATTTATATCATGAAAAAATTTATTATTTTCTTTTAAGAGTTTTTATTTTATGAAAAAAATAGATAATGAGTATAATTGTATACCTTGAAATATTTGAGATGTAGTTTAACAGTTATGGCATAAATCTATAAAACTCAAAACATGAAATGATATTCAATGGGAATTATTAACATAATTCAAGACATTTTAATGATTATGGTCTGGTTTTTATAGGTATACTAAGATAGGTAATATTTGAAATGAATGTTTTCTGGAGAAAATATGAGTGACTATAATTGATGATAAGATGACTAAGACAAGATTAAAATGGTTTGTACATGCCATTGGATTACAAATGGATGAACGTATTAATATGGAAATATTAATAAAAAAATTCAATTATTAAATGAAGATGAGGAAGAGATAAAAGGTTCGTTAAACAAATAATTCATGGTGATATTTATCTAATTGATTTAAATTTAATTATAGTACCAATAGAGGAAATTGGTTACATTCTTATATGTAACCGAACCTATTTAGTTTAGATTATTGATTGGTTATTGTGGTTGTTGTTTTTGTTTTATTATCATTCATGTCAAAAATAGGGAAAGGTAACAACATTTTTATATTCTTTGATAAATGGATCTCTCATCTCTTTATATTATTCATTATTACCATATATGTTTATATTATTTATTAGTGACCAAATATCAAAAAACCCCATTTATGCCTCAGACAATTTTTTTTATGTGTAGATTAATTACCACATCCCTCCCTCTTGTTAACTGTATAAATTGTCAGTTATTCTTCATTATAGGGTTGGTTGACTACACTAATTCATTGAAACCAAAAGAATTCTTTTTTCACATCCAATGCCATGAATATCAGGCCATCCTTGACATCATGCATCAAAATGTCACTAAATTATACAATATTTGATGTGATATTTGATTTTGACCACTATTTTAATCATCCACCCATTAAGGGGTTATTGGGGAATGATGTCAAGAAATTTTTCATGAAGGATAAATATTCCTAGGATTGGAGTTCATACTGAGAAAATTTTTTGATTAGTGAGTTTGGTAAGAAAATATAAGGTCAAAATTTGTAATGGAATGTAAACTATTGATGTTAGTTATAGACATAGATGGGAATTATGATCCAATATATGGATCCAAATTTATTATTAACAATCCATGTGATATGTGTATACTTATCAAAGGATACTTTTTTTAGTATTTGATTATACATCATATATTTACAAATATAATATAATAATATTGTAATTGGGTGGTTGTTATACCTATATATCATTATAGAAATGTATAATTATATTTTTTTGTTTATATAGTTATAGGGGATATTAGAATGTTATATTGGGGTGTTTAAATTGGTGATTATTTAAGGGGAATGTTTTTAAAAGGATGGGAGGGTCTCATTGGTTCAAAAAAACAATCAATTTTATCATTTTAATAAATTTTCAAAGAAATAACGCGAGGTATTGAGATTGATTCCAAATTTTATATATTTATTCTATAAATTTGATTATATTGAAAAAGATATTACATTAATTTAAAAAGTTAATATCTATGATTTAATCATATGGATTTTTGTGCTATTAAATTTTGGAAATAAATTTAAAATAACATTGACCTAGTCAGGATTGTCAGTTTTTTTGTTATAATTAGATTATTAGAGGATGAATTTCTTGAGTGAATTGTATTGTAATATTTAATACATTATTTTATTCTTATCCTTTGATCTAAATTGTTATAACAATTAATAATGAATAATACTAAATTATTATTTTTTTTATTATTGTTTTGGATGTTGATCTTTTGAAATTGTTTATAAAATGTCTAATTTTTATTTTTCATAAATAAAAGCACATCCATGTTCCAGTTAAATGGATTCAGATCAAATTTTTTAATTGTTAATTATTTTATATTTATGATGTACCATATTATTTATTTTGATATATATGGAATTTTTTTACATGGATATATAATTGAGTGTGGTAATTTTAACGTTTAGTGACTATGACACACAATTTTCATAATGATTCTGAATGTCGAATTTATTAGGTGAGTCAGGTTTCTTTATTGTCTACAAATGGATAAAATTTGATATTATTATAATTACTTTATTTAATGTGATTTAATGTGATTAACGTAGCTTATAAATGAAGTATTTTCATGTTTGGAATATGAATTGTAGATAAAAATTTTAATATAAGGATCACCATCCTCTAGGATTACTTCATGAACATTAGGATAAAAGTATTTTAATACCGTGGACATTACATAGGATATTAGAACCCATTTAATATTAGAATAAATAATTATCATTTCATATTAATATTCATTAATATTATTTTATAGAGTTATATTCAGTATAAAAATATTTAGTAATTTCCTAGCACAAAATATATTAGTATTGTTCTTACAAAATATGTATATATATAAATTATATGTTTTTATTTTAAAAATTGATATAAAAAATTTGTAATTATAATTTTAATTAATTAATTTAATTTTTTAATTAGTATTTAAAAAATTTCCTATGGTGGATTTTTGAGATTTTTATGATATGTTTTATGTTTCAATAAATGGTGAAAAATTCTGATTTTATTAGATACTATATTTTAATTTTTTTATTATATTCATGTTCAAATTAAATATTTTATTATTTTTAAAATATCATTACTTCCATTTGATTACAAATAATCTAATGATGGTCTAAAATTTGGTATAAAAAGAGTTTTTATAACTATAAGACAGATTTCAAGAAAACTAATTTTCGTCACATTTTGTAGGTTTATTTTTAAATTATATTCTCCAATTCTAGGAATTGAAATTTTAATGGCAGATTATTTATTTGGTCTCATCATTATTTTTTTAAATACCAACATTTTACTTATGGTCATTATGAATTGTTTCCATATTAAATTTTTAATTCAATAATAAAGGTAAAAAAATTAATTACTATCAAAATATAAGATTAAATGATAAAAATTCATTTAAAAGAAGGTATTTTTTCATTATATTATTATATACAATACATAATAATAATAATAAATTCTTTATTTTTATTTATTTATCCTTCATTTTTATCTTTATCACATTTCAGTGAAATATAATGTCAAAAGTGCAAGTCTCTTGATTTTAATATCTATTATATTTTTTCATGTTTAATAAATAACAGTGTTTTATTAGTAATAGTTATTAAAATTTTGATGAATTTATTTTATCATGTAATTTATTTAATTTTTATTAATGAAATAATTACATAATAAACCTATAAAAAACTTACTCAGTGGATGTGTAAGGTGTATAAAAATCATTTAATTAATTTTTTAAATAATATGAGTTATATTTTATGGTATAGTTATAGTTTCCAATGTCTATTTTATATTAAAATAAGATATCATGTATGTGTGAAAAATTATATTATAATAACATTGTATTAAAATTGTTTTCATAGTCAAATTAAATGAGTAGTTCATGAGTGACAATAATGATATTTTAAAATAAACAATATTTTATTATTGTTAAAAAATTGGTAAAAATCCTATATTTGGGAAAGTAAATATGAGAAGTATTATAAAATAAAAAATATGGCGTATATATTTTTGACATGTATTTTTATATTAAAAATCATGACACTTAATTGTAAAAAGCATTGATATCGTGGTAATTGTCAAGAGGGTCAACGAGGGTCAAAAAAATATAAGGGTGAAAACCTTACCTAGACATGTAAATTTATTATTTTAATAGAGTATTTCATCTCATAATAATCATAAATTTTAGTTTTATCAATTTTTTTTTTTGAAATCTTAGTCAAAATTTTTATATATTAAACTAATACATGATGAAATTTCAAAAGTTCCCCTCTCCCTACATATCAAATGGAACCTCTACTCCTTAATTACTCACACATGTTAGGAACTATATCTTGGAATATAGCTACTAAAGTACCTTACATACAGACATAAATATTTTTTAGATATTCTAGCATAATTACAAATCCATCATTTAAACAATTTATTTGTAAACCTGAAGAAGTTGTCTGATGAAAAGTTATAGTTCTCATCTGAGTAAATTAATTGTATTTATTATTATAAATAATTGAAATATTATAAAAAACATTATTAAATAATAAAATCAATATAAATCATATATTTATATATTTATATTTTAATTTAATAACTAATATTAATCTCATCTTCCATAAAATGGGAAACCAAACCAATATTCGTTTGTACATCGAACTAATAGCCCACGAAATAGTGTAATTTTTCCACCAATACAAATCATGGATAATTATAATAATTTATTTAATGTAAATATATATATATATATATATAAATTATTCCTGAACTATTTATTTTTAGGTTATGTTTATATGGCATCTACATTCAAACAATTCAATCCACAAAATATGAAAACATTGTTTATGAATATGTGTGGATTACATCCTCTATTATGCAATGTGATTAATTTTTTCATAAATAAATCACATGGATATGAAATATAAATATATTTAACGAATTAATATTATGTTTTTTTTAATTCATTTTTCTAGAAATAAAAAATTATATTTGTATTCTTTCAGTCATTGTGATTGAAAAATGAAATGTTACTCATGTGTATGTTTGACCTACCATCTCTATGATCATAACCCAATTTATTTTTCATAAAAATATTTCTAGGATGTTTTATAATTATAATTAATGTATAAAAATTGTAATTATCTCATTAATATTAATTTTATATGTTGAAATAATGACCTTTTTTATCGTAATCGGATTACCGAAGTCAATTAGTGTATATTTGCTAAATATCGGCAGAACAACCTCCTCTAACATATTGGATTTTTTAATTTTATAGGAAATTATAATATATAAATAAAATGGATATTATAATTTAAAAGGGTCTCTATGTATGTAAAAAATTAAAATAACATTATTATTGAGGAAAATAAGGATCAAACATGGTGATTTAGACTTGAGGTAAGGGAAACATTACATTAAAAACCATGATTCGAATTTTTCAAGGTAGGTTTGCTAAATCATTTTCAAAAATTTCCATATTATTATAATGGTTTTTATTATTTTTTTAATGTGTTCATAAATTAATTATAAATGTAATTTTATGTATCTTTTTAAATTTCCATTAAATGTTTAAAAAATAGAATAACTTAACTTTTTTATACAGAATTTTTTATGAATATGGATAATGGAATATTATATAGTATCATATACCACATAAATGGTTTTTCATAGTGACATAAATTTTATTTCATGATTGGATTCCTTTAAAATAATCATTTTTTCATTATTATAAAAAGTCATTCACTTGTCTCTATTTATTTTCAAAAATATTTCTAAATTTACTGGATATTTGGATATCTATAAATGGCTATTTTATGGGTGAATAGAATATTATGAGGAAATTAAATCCTTAATGTTTTAAAATTATTTTATCATTCTTGAGAATTTTTAATTATAGTAGTTGGTTCAGTTGTAATCTTTTGATAGTGGTTTCTATTATAAACCATGGATGGGTGGTTTTGTTATAAAATAGTAATGGGTGAGCCTAATATAGCTCTATAGTGAATTAGGTAAAGGGAAGGAGTTAACCGTTTAGTACCAACCTAATGGAATATTAGAATTTACCATTTATGTTATTCTAGTGGTAATAGTACTATGAAATATTTTTACCAATTTACCAAAATAATTTAACTATGTTTTCTATGTATTTTTATAAAAAAATTATGATTTTACTAGGTAAACAAACAGATTTTTTTGATGGAATGTATATGATTATTATTAAGTGTTTAACATATAATATTTTCAAAATGCATTCATGAGTTTTTCATAAAAAAAATTAAAATTTAATGAGTTTTAATTTTCCCTCTCTGATTTGTTAAGAAATTATTTATGAAATTCATTGGGAATAAAAACATATTTGTGGGGTAATAAAATTATTATTTAGATCAAAATGATTATTTTGAGAAATTTAAAATTTTTATGAATATTAATGGTCTACATTTTCTCTTTCTTTTTCTTTATATTTCTCATACAATGATTTGTATTAGAATACCTTGTTTTAAATTTTTTCACAAGGTTTTATGTATGAGTATTGAAAAATTTGATGTGTAGATAAGAATTGTGAATATATGTAATGAATGGAAAAAAATTTATATCTTAAATGTTTTTTATTGTGGAAAATATTGATACTGAGTGGATGTATCCACATTGTGATTCAATATTTATTTATTTAATGATGATAAATAGACACTCTAAAAATCAAAAACAAAAATAACCTCGAGTGTGTACAAAAATGAAGTATTTCTTAAGGATATAATTTACAGATTGTTTAAGGAAAAGAAATTATTGTTTCATTTATAGATATGGATTAGATTATTTTAGTAGATATAATAATGTATATAATAACCAATGGAATTTATAATTTATGGTTTTCAACATATATAATAATAATATTTCCATGTTTCATCATATTAACCATTTTTATTCATAATATTTTTCATAGATGAAACATGGGAGATAAATTAGGAAGTAACCCAATGGAAAATATCATCCAAAATTAGAAGCCTAAAAATGTTGGAATTCGAACTAATCAATTTGTTATTGTGATGGGCTAGTTGACACAGTCTATCAATGTTAGTGGTATCCATACTAAGGATCATCATGACATACCATATATGAACATACTAATATTGGGGATTTTTATGAGATAATATCCACCATCATTTAATATATATTCTAATCCCTGGGAAGATGATGGATGAATTAAATCCCTTGAATATATATCAGATATCATGTATTGTTTGTATAATCAAAATGAAACTCTTTATATTTTACACATTTTAGGTGAAGTTGAATAATAGGGTCCAATGGTTAACCATATTAAAGAATGGTAAGATATTGATTCCATGGAATGATATGAAATTAAAAATACATCCTTGAAAATAGTTTTCTATGATTATTCAACATTGGAGGGAAACAATATTTTGGGAATTTTTTGTAGACTGTTGAAGATTCAGTTGAAGTCCATAAATAAAAACTCAATAATTTGACAAGGTATGAACCAAAATTTATCAGTGATATTTATAGTTAAATTAATTTCTTTTTCATTTGAATGGATCCATAAAATCAAAGGGAATTGGCATTCCATGAATTTAAATGTTTCGAATTTTTTTAGCATGTCGATATGATAGAAATATAGTTTACTAATGATTAAGAGTTTATAATAAATAGGGAAAATGGGATCTATCTGGTTTGAAAATGGGAAAAATCCATCAATGAAACTTGAATGTGTGATAAGAATGTATTCAGTTTGTGACAGTTCTTGAAAATATCACCACAGGGAATGTCTCAAGATATCTAGTAAGATCATCCAGTGTGGTATGATTGGGTATCTGGATTGTGATTGTGAAAATACTAATGAATGTTATAATTAAAATATTTAAACATAGGTTGTAAGGTGTTTTAAATGTAATGATATAAGTGATTATAAAGATTTATTTTTAAAGTAGGTCATGAATTATTGGAAGTAGCAGGACACAAGTAGAAGTGTGCGGTGAAATTCTTTTGAACATCATATTCATATGTTGGTATATCAAATGAATTGGTAACTAGTAAATTATTTTATAATAGAGATTATTGTAATGTATTAATTTATTTTGGGTCAAAATTTTCTATGGTTACATATATTTTTGTAAAATCAAAAATTCACATCATAAAATTAAATTAAGGAATTTTTGTACAAAGACATAGTGGTATTATTAAGGATTATTTTTACAAATATAATTATGTTGACATCCTAGGATGGGTTTCTCCTGATAATCATTTTAACATCACCACTATAGAATTTTTTTTCTTTCTAGGAATATATTTAAATTATGTTTATCATGCGATGATATATTTTATAGCCATAGTAGTTAATTTCAAAATTGCGCGTCCATTTTTAAATATGAATCTAATCACAGTTTTTATAATATATTAATATGCATATAAATCAATAAGATATGGAAATGAATCTTAACATTCTCAAAATGTTCAAAATAAAGTAACTACTCATATAATTGTTGTTGTAGTAGTAAAATAATACCAATAGATTTTTCCAAGTGTGTTTCATGATGTTATACATGATTATGAATTTTAATTTATGATTGAATTTGCTCGAGATTCTAATCTAATTTAAAAACCCCCTTTCCAAATGTATTTATTAGAAAATATTTAATTGAAAATATCTTTACAATAATTTATTGATAAAGGATTCATTCATCCTATTACCTTATAAATGTGTTTCTCATGTTTTTTTATAAATATATTGATTGTTTCATAAGTTTTTTTATTGATTACAAATTTATGAGTAACAATATTGTTAAGAATATATATATCTTTCCAAATGATGATGAATTTTTTTAACATCTCCAAGGAGCTCAATATTTATCCAGTGTTTATCTATGGTCTAGGTACCATCAGAAATAGTTATGGTAGGATGATAATAAAAAATTATTAATTTGGAAATGGAATGGTAATTAAGAATCTATGTTTATACCATTTTTGTTAAAAAAATGTTCTGAATATATAATTATAGATCTTATGAAAAGAGTATTCCATTAATATTTCAATACATTTTTATTGGGGATATATTATATTATAATATAGTGAATGAATATTATTAAAAAAATCAATGTATTATTCTAAAGACCATGAATGAAAATAAATTATCTTGAAAATATACAAAATGTGATTTTTTGGATTTATTAGAGTCCATTCCTTGAACATTTAATAAATAATGATGTAATACCTTATGTTCATGATAAATATAACGTTTTTTATGAGGGTTGAATACCATTAATTATTGATGTTATTTTTTTCTTATATTGAAAATCTATTACTATTGGTTTCTTGAGAAAAAGTTATCCATTATCAAGACTGTTAACCATTTTAGCAAAAAAATAATTTTTGTTCATCTTTATAAATGAATTAAATTAATAATTATATTTATAAAAGAAATGATTATTAAACACTCAAATTCTGGCACAACAATAGTGATATGTTGACATTCTTATCTATATTATTTTGTAATGTGACTGGGTATTATTTTAATATAGTATTATTTGGTAATTTATTATAAATCACATCTATTGAAACCTCTTGGGAAAATTTATTTACTCATTACATTGTGTTTGAGTTCTATATTTAAGACATCATATATATAGAGTAATTGGTGAACTATATACCAATCATAAATTTTTGAAGAATATATTCACTCAGATGGAGTTGAAGATGGGACATTGGATATGGCTACAATTGATAACATATTTAGATTTAAATATTCATTACCATCCAGGTAATGAAAAAATGTATCAAATCCAACGTCTTATAAATATAAAGCATCCTTAACTATGCTATATATGAAAAATGACCATTTTTTAATGATTAAATTAATATTTTCTTAAAACTTTTGTGTGTAGGAGGACTCTCTATTTTTTTAGTTATGAGTACAATAACCTTTCTGAGACGTGACTCAAAATATAAAGAAGGGAAACAATGTTTTCCCAAGAAATGTAGAATTGGTTAGGAAAGGTTAACTGCCTAAATATATTATTGGAAAATATTTTTTGGAGATTAGGAAATAAGGTTATGTGTTTAATTTAACCCCTTTTAAAGGATTTACTATTGAATGAGTCTTATTAATCTAATTTTTTTATTCATCGTGAAACTAAAAAAAAATTTGAGACCTTTGGGAGAAATTATTATTGTAAGGAATGAAGAATGTTTTTTATAATTTTAATATGAAATGTTTGACTTTACAAAAAGATAATAATATAATGATAAATACGAAAAGGTATGATTATTATTTTTCTATAGGTGGAATGTAAATGTGAGAATATATCCATGGATTTTATGGTGGAATTACTAATGTAATAATGAGGAAATAATGCAATTTGGGTAATCATTTATTGAATTACTGAATCTACACATTTTCTGACCATTTGATATAATATATATATAGATAAAATTTCTCAACATTATGTTAAATATATGATTAGAATTATGGTAGTCTCTCTCCCCATTATATATGATCTTGATCCATAGTGTTGACCTCATAGTTTTAATGATCAAAAAATCATGATTCTATTAATAATAATGAATTTCCGGTTTCGTTATATGTAATATGTATTATGTGATATGTGATAAAATTATCTATATATATGATATTGTTTAGACTGTAACCAAAAACACCAGTCCATGTTGTCCATGAATTACCACCAGCATAAAAATATCTATATGTATGAGATACCAATAGGATAACGCAATGAGAGAATTTCATATTATTGGAATAAAAAATAAACAATTTCTGAGACACATTCCATCAACATGCCATTTGGATTTCATACCCCAAGAATAAAAAATTTCTTAATT
Organism: Viscum album; assembly: GCA_963277665.1. Lineage (NCBI taxonomy): Eukaryota > Viridiplantae > Streptophyta > Magnoliopsida > Santalales > Viscaceae > Viscum > Viscum album. The sequence goes on from OY728121.1 coordinate 633,725,709, forward strand.
ATGTGATACATGTAGATGAGGAACCTTTGATTTCATGCTGCCAACATAAGATTTTAACTATATCTAAAACACAATGATACCAGATACAATTAGACCATACACCTCTTGGGGAGATGATGATGGCATGGTTGAAATTTGACTATGTCTAACACACGTCTTATATAATTTCATTCGAACTACATAGCACTGGACTGTGACATCATCCAACATTAAGACACTACCACTCTAAGACAGCACTACTATTTTCTAAACTTATCTATTTCAATCACATTCTTCAAGAAAATAATTTTTTAATTTAATATCATTTAATTATTTAATTATTTTCCCTTAAATTCATCATAGGAAGCTATGAAGAGAGGGTCAGATTGTGCAGTACGCAAAGCAGCTAATCCAGATATTCTCCTCACAATTGCTGATAAAAGTGCAAATGAATCCCCCATGAAAAGTTATATGAATAGTCGATTATGTTTACCAATAAAAATCTATGAGTTCATCAATACTAAAAATACATATATATGAACATAACTGAAATCTAGAAGTGATCACCTACTTCAGATATTTGACTTGAAGCCAAACTACACATTCACTATTACAGAATTTCTATAATAAAAGAAAAAGAGTCTTAAACATCCTAGTTTGTTGTTGGTTTTCATGTATATTTGACTCCAAATTCACTATAGAATCAAATCAATAATAAAAATCAACATTGAACCAAACTGATCCATTTTAAACTCTACACTTTTTAGATTTCACTTTTCTAATTATTAATTTTACATTTTGAGAAGATTGTCTGCATACTCTATTTAATCATACACATTATCTCATATTAAAAACTAGAAGATACTAAATATATTTTCAAACTATTTTCATTGATTTTTATCCCATAGATAATATTGGTAGACGTACTTGTGTGGAATGTTTAGTTTTTCTCCCAAATATATGTGTTGAAGTGGTCGAGTTTGACCTGAATTTTTTTAACTATTTTAAAACCCATCTAGGATTAGTATTATCTTTTTTATTTTATATAAATTACTCTTTATTGGTAGATCACTAAGTGGATTGGACTATCTCACGCCTTGAGACTGAACCCCTTTTATCCTTTTATTCTGTTATATGGTTTAATTTTTTTACATTATTTCTACTTGAGAACAGAAAATTGTTTTGCCTATACACAAAATATATAATTTGTAAGTTTATCATAATTGTTTTCACATATTATTTTTATGATGTCATTTGATTTCAATGTATTCAATAATATTTTATATTATTCTTCAAATACCTAATCTATATTTAGAGAATTATTTAGAAATATGTTTATCTATATCATTCTACATATTTTGATAAACTGGGCAACATATAAAAATTTTTGGGATTACAAAAAAATACATTTTTGAAATAAATTTTTATTGGGTAATCAATTCACCTGCCCTCTTGAGATACTAACTTTGAAAAACATTTTTTATCAATGTATTTAATTATTTGGTATTAATGTGTTAAAAAATTTTAAACTATGATTATAGTATTACATTAAGGATCTTATTTTCTTTCATTTATAAAAATAGTACTTTAAATGGATAATTGACAAGAAATATCTACTATTATCATAAATCCTTCCATTAATTGTCGAAATTATGTCCAAATAAATTTTAAAATTAAAATTAAAATATAAATATTGTATTTCTATATTTTTTATACCATAGAAAATGACGAAGATATTCTTGATACTGTTAGCATTATTGGGAATGATGCTACTAATATAACATAAAATTTTAATTGTAATGGAATAAATTCATCGTATTGTGATTTAGGTGATTAAGAGTTAAATAGATATTTTTTTTGGTAAAAATGGTTATGATATTTGGGATACTTTGTCTATTTCCCATGGGGGAACTTCATATGTCAAGGAAATGATGCTTAATACTTATAGTAATAAATATGATAAATTTAAAATGAAGCAAGATGAACCCATTATTGATATGAATCATATGTTTAATGATATTTTCTCAAAACTAATGTCACATTGAAAAATAGAATATGATAAGGATAAGATCATGTTACATTAAGGATTCCAATAAGATATATAGAGAGTCACATGAATTTTCATCAGTGAATTACATGACATAAGAAAACTGTCATTCAAGGAGTTGATTGGAATTCCTATTGTGTATGTAGAGGAATTAGTAGTAAAACATGAAGAATATGTGGATCCTAAAATAAATTCAATATATTTCAATAGTAAATCCCCTCGAAAAAAGGAAAAAATAAATCACAAAGTCAATGATTCCATTTTTTTTGATAATGAATCACCTTTTGATAGTAATATGGAGATGGATCACCATGCTATAATATTCAACAAATTTTACATAATGAACAAGGACATTAGAAAATTAAAATATATTGTAAATTATAATAATAAACAAAATTAGAAGAGATATTAGAAGAAGTATGGTGATTTTAAGGGGGTTTTTTCCATGAATTTAAGAGGAAAAGACACATAAAATTAGATTTTCCAAAGATTAATTAAAAAAGAAATATGACGATAAGAATAAGTGATATAAATCCATGAATTAAATATGGAGAGATTTAGAGGATAGATCCATTTACTCTAATGCATCACCCAAAGAAAATCCATAAAAAGGAAATTTGTGTTACATGACTAAAGTCATTTTGGTACTTGATTTACTTACTATTTCTATTTTTAATCTTGTGCATAATTATGATTATTCTGAAACTGAAGAACATGATAATGATAATATGTCAAATGATTAGTTTTTTAATACCTCAATAAAATAAAGGGAAAATTTATAAACTAAAAGATATGTATAAAATTTGTATAAATTATTATTCTCGTACTATAAATATAACATATGAAATATTAATAGAAAATAAGAAAATGTATCAAATGATCAAAGAAAAATATGGAAAAAACTATCAAATGAAAAATTAAATAAATATTTACAAAATTTCAAAAATGGTGGAGAAAGAATCAAAATTTTTTGAGAAATAATTTTTTACCAAAATATGTTACTGGAATAGTATATGACCTTAGACAAAGAAGAATATCTATGAGTAATTTTGTTAAAAAATCCGGACCTCAAATGTATTTTTTAATAATTTCTCAGAACTACCTAACATTATTTTGTTTCTAAAATTCAGGAGTATTTTTATAAGGATTATAGAGGGAAAATGTGGGTTCCCAAATGAATTATTACTAACATTCATTCTCCCAAATAAAATTATGTACCAAAACCATTTATTTTTTTAAACTTTTTTTAAGAAAACTATTTGAAGACCACTAGTAGAAGTATATATTACATTAATAATGATTGTTCATGGTACATAAAGAGATATTATTATTTAATCAAATTATATATCAAGTTTGAGGGTTTCCATGTCACCATTGGTGACAATGAAAATGGAAAAATCATCTACTTATGCCCGATTGCAAACAAAAATAAGTTTTTAATGTCTAATGTATTATGTGTTTATGGTTTAAAATTTAATCTTATATATATTTCATGGATATTTGAGTATAGTTTCAATATAAAATTTGAGAATGAATCGTGCAATATTTTTTATTCAAAAAATGAATTACTTTTTACATCATTAAGAAATAAAAATTCTTGTGTTATAGTTTTTTTTTCAAAATTCTTCATGCTTATGTTCCTTTCATAATGAGTGGTGGATTTTGAATAGGATTCTCAAAATATGAAATATTCAATCACCAAGGATGTTGAATATAATAGGGTTGTTTGGGGATATACCTAAGCTTGAGTCACCAAAGATAAAGTTTATAACCCCTATCAAAAATGGAAGAAACATATTGATTATTTTAAATTATAGAAAGAAGTGTCAACATCTCAACCACTGATGTTGGTACATAAGAATTTTTCCAGACCATCTAGAAAATCAAATAATAATTAGAAAACCAATGTTTAAGTTCTAGTAGATAAATATTCTGGTATACTTTTGTTTACATTCGAGCTAACAAATGTAATGATTTTTATTATATAACCAAGAATGAAAAGCCTATATAATGTTTACTGGACATATAATTAAAACCATAAGTAGTGATCATGGATATGTGTTTAAAACTAAATATTTAGAATAATGTTTCTCAAAAATGGATACAATAATAACTTCTCTATTCCTAGGTCACCCCAACTGAATAAAGCTATATAAAAGAGAAATGAATCTTTATATGAGATATCCTAAACTATATTGAATGAGCATGACCTACCAATCTATTTTTGGAATGAATCTATCAATAAAACCTACTATATCATCAATAGTTTTTTGATTATACCAATACATTTGGAGACCCCATATGAGCTATAGAATAATACGAAATGTATAGTTAATTAAATTAGATATTTTTGTCGCATAGAATATATACTTAATGCAAAGAATTATCTTAACAAAAAAATTTCCTAAACTAATAAAGGATTATTTTTTGGTTATTATGTATTTTGAATATCCTATGGATTTTTCAATAATATGACCAAAACTATGGAAAAATTATTTCCTGAACAACATGATGAAACTTTTCCTCCAAATACCAATAACTCCTAAGAGAATATTGAGGATAAATAATCTCATTTGAATTAAATTATAAACCATTAGAATCTACTATGAAACAAGTAAAACAATCATCCAGTTCTGGGGAATTTCCCAAAAATCCAAATCCTGAACCTAAAAATCCATACGTGGTTCGTCCCATATTCTCTAGATCTCTTAGAACAATTAAGTGTCATTCATTAGAGTGTATTGTAGGTGATGTATATAGAGGAAGAAAGTCTAGATAGTCTATTGGATATCAAGTTGAACATTAAGATTTATTTTCTCATTTAGAACATAATAATATCAATGGGGCTATTAATGATGAATTTTGGGTAATAACAATGTATGAAGAGTTAAATCAATTTGGAATAAAGATTGTTTGGGAAATTGTAGATAGACCCAAGGATACAGTGACTACGGGCACTAAATTGGTGAATATTAATAATGTTATTGATTTTTTAACTACAATTAGAAATAAGGTTAAACATTATGAATATGGATATAGTCATGAAGAAGGGATAAATTATGAGGAGACCATTGTACCTATATCTAGACATTAATCTATAAGAAGAATTATTTCTAATGCATCACACCATGATTTCAATCCTTATCAAATGGATTTCAAGATTACATTAATTAATGATATTATAGTTGAGGATGTTTTTTTATATCAACCCCAGGTTTTAAAAAACCTCAATTTCCAAATAATGTTATTTAATTAACTAAATATTTATATTGATTAAAACATGATCTTATATCAAGGTAAGATAGGTTCAAAATAATTTTATTTCAAAATGATTTTCAAATGTAACCGTTCATCTTAATCTATTCAAAAATTTAATTTTAAAAAAATACATTATTAGTAAAAATATGTGTTGGGGATATAATTTTTCGATCAACATGAAATTAATTATGAATTTATTTTTCAAAATTGATGCAAAATATATTTTAAATGACTTCAACGGGTGAACTCTAATTTATTAATGGATTTTATGATTTTTTTAAAACAAAAAATATATTACTTTTAGTCAAAGTAACTATAAAAACAATATTCTAAAAAATTTTAATGTGCATATCAGTAAGAGTAGTTATACTTTTATGAGTACCACTAGAAAATTAAATATTGATAACGCTTGTATGATTGGAATTATTTTCTACCGTACTATTAACCGACCAGATATAATGTATATTTTGTGCCCGTGTGATCATTTTCTAGAAAATGAAAATGAGTCACTACTGGTTTCAATAAAAAGAATTTTAAAATACCTCAAATATAAAACCAACATAGGATTATTATACCCAATAGAAAAATAATTTAATTTGATAAATTATTCTAATGATGGTTTTTGTGGATATAAGTTAGATCTAAAATTACCTCCATAAGTGGTTAATTTTTGGGAAGCCTCTTGTTTTATGGAGTTGTAAGAATAAATATTTTTTTCATTATCTAATACTAAAGAAAATTACATAGCTACAGGTAGTTTTTGTGTGCAATGTTTATTGACGAAACATACTCTAATAGACTATGGATATCAATTATGACATGTCCCCCTAAACTGTGAAGATAAAATTTAAATTCATATTTTAAATAATCATATTTCACATTCAAGGAATGAATGTATTGATACCAACCCTCACTTTTTGAGAGGATATTTTTAAAAAGGAGATATCATTGTTGATGTTATTGGAACAAAACACCAGTTAGCTGAAATATTTTCTATGACTTTGAATTTTGAGAGAATTAATTCTATTAAACACGTGTGAGGAATTGTAACACCCCAAGATTTTATGAAAAATATTCTTTTTAATTTCATGTCTTGTGTTGTACGCTACACCAAAAGGAGCTTTCACAACACGCATCCTTGACTTTCCTTGCATTACATGCAATCGCGACCTTCCTCGATAGGGTGTGTAGTACGCAATACCGAGTTTCACTAAACAACGATATGCTATTAAAATATTATTAAAACTAGCCGTTATGAATAGTAATAAACACTTTTTGAAATTTTGTAAATTTTATTTTTCAAAATGGACTTCATTTTTGGATTCGGAATATTAAAATTATCTTAAGATGAAATTTTGGTACTTTTCATATAACTTTCATATTCTAATGAATAGTGAAAATTGCTAAATTTTAATTAAAAACAACTTTTTTAATAGAAATAATTAATAGTGATAAATTCTTAATTTGAGTGGTTTTAAGGTATATTTAGAATATATTTTTAAAATTTAAGAAAATGATGGTCATTGGATGTAATTTCACATTTAAACCAGACATAAACAAGTGTCAATCATTAGATAGTTATTATCTCTCAAAATCACGCTATTTGTTTTGAAGACTGGAATTAATTTTTAAATTAATTAATTTAACTGGTATGTTTTGAATTTGGTAAAATAGAAGAAATTTTTGAATTCATAATATCAAATATAGCTTAGGACTAATTTTTTGTATTTTTCTGGAAATGTTCATTTTTTTTATGAATAGTGAAACCACTAAGTGGTAGTTAAAAAAACTGAATCTTTCATAAAACATAATTTTACCACTTCTGTGAGTGGAATTTCGAAAATCCTAGAGACACGGTAAATATCAAGGACAAAAATGTGGTTCAATGAGATGAAAATAATTTTTGGTGAATAGTAACTTTTGACATTTTTTTACCACTGTTAAAAGTAAATAGGGTAATTAAGGGGAAAATTGATATTATTATTACCCAAACACATGTCCTAATTCTATTGGATAAGTGTAATTCGACCAAAAACAACCTTAGTAATAAAATATGACCATTTAAGCCCACTTGGATTAGAATAGGACATTTATTATTAATTTATTTAAAGAAGGGTTAAAATAGTTAAAATCAATGATTAAAAAGTAAATCATTTTTAATACAGGGTTATATATAAGATAAATTCGACTATGAATATTCATTAGAAATCTAAAGAGATTTCCTACATAATGATACTTTATTTGTAATTTTTGGACATTAAATAATTTAATTTATTTATGACACAACGATGATGTAGTAATTACCTTTTTAAGAAAATATTAACATAAATGATGTTATAAATGCCCCAATAAATGTAATTTGAGACTTTTTATGACATAAACTAATTTTCTAGGTTAATATGACATGGTATTGTAGATTTAAGTAACTTGGTTTGAACGTATCATTCTGTAATGAATTTCATAAAAATCATGTACCAAATAGTGTCAAAATTGACATAAATTAGTTTTTAAAACAAATATTATATTATTAATTGTTATTTTATTTCTAAAAATCTAAGGTTCGGCCAAATGACTTAGATAAGGTTATATATATTAATAATAAATAACTTGGGGTTCGTTTGTCTTGATATAGTAAGTTTATTAACCATATAGTGTAAGACAACAAAAAGACACAGTAAAAGTTAAATTATTTAACTTAGAGTTAAATCTAATTGATAATGTCAAAATAATAACCTAAAATTTATAAATCATATTGGATGAGAGGATTTCGACCCATCCCCACTTTAGATTCGAAATAAGACCATTTGGAACCATTATAAACCGAATTTCACCTTAATATAAAATAATATTTTGAGATTTTCCTAAGGCGCCCCTCTCCTCCCTTATAAAAGGGCACCTCCTCCCTCTCCTCCTCACACCAATTTGAGCATTCAAGCTCGGAAAAACCCTGCCAATATATCTTCTCCACTTCCCTAGTATCATCCTAGAGGTTCTGGACTTCCTCAAAGACCAATTTTAGTGCCCTAAGAGGAGGTCTCAAAGAGGCGCTTCAAAGAAGAGGTAATTTCCATTACCGATTCTTTCATCTTTATTTCTTCTTCCGCTTCTTCTTATTTAGTTGTTTCATTATGAAGTAATAACATCAGTATCACTCATATACTGATATGTTATTATAAGTATGAAACAACCCTATTTCACCATCTATCCATCCAACGGAAAATGAAATCACCGCGTGTGCGTACGTACGGAATACTGTCTCCACGCCGTGGTGAAATCTATTTTCCACCGCCACCTGACTTGGATGGGTATAATGGTGTAAATAATAACTATATATTATTATTTTAAAGTGATATTGATTCTGAAATAGTATACATACACTCCAATACAGTCCCCCGATCATGAGAATGATATCATCGCTCGTGCGTACGTACGGACTAACGTCTCCATGAAGCGATGAGATTCATTCTCCACTTTAACCATTCATAAATGATTATAAAGTATATATAATAATTAATCATGAAATATATGACATAATAATGATACTGGATTTATGTGTATATATATGTATGTCATCTACTTAATTCCATTCAACTCAATAAGGAAACGAAAACAGCGTTCATGCGTACGTATGGACTACCATCTCCATGAATGGTGTATTTCTTTCCATTTACTGATTTATTATATATATGTATATTCTGAATAAATATTATATATAAACCATGTTTTATATTCTTGAATTAAGTAATCATGATCTAAGTAATCATATGAATAATTACAAGTCAAACCTCGGAAAACAAATGAAACAATTTTAGCCAAAACGCTCTTTAACATGGAATTTACAAAAGAACGGGTAATATAAAGTCATAAGTGAACCATATATTATATTATAACAATTAATATGATTCTGTAATAAGTAAATGACATTATTTAAATCATTATATAGTATGTTAGGACACTTACGAAGCAAATCGGACCTAAGGTAAGGGAAATATCACAATCTCATTTTTATCCTAGATTGTTTATACATTGAAATTTACTGGGGTGTATTTTATCATACACATCCATGTTTCCTCAATATGTAATATTATTTCCATACACATACAATTGTACAAATCCAATTTTACCCTTCGGTGAGTTTTTAGTAAAAGATATGAACGGAATCTTTTGTTTTTTTTCGTACAAGGTACTTTTTGACTTTTCCGACAAAAGTACGAAGAATGCTTTTTTTAACTTATACGACATGAATGGATTTTTAAAACATTATTTCCAAAAATATTCCTTTACAAGATTTAATGTTTATTTTTAGTCAACATCTTTTAGTTTAAAATTGTATGACATGTTAAGAAAGGAAAAGTGTTTTTGGAGTAGAAAGGATATTTTCCTCAAGAAAGAAGTTCAAGTGTTTTATCAAAATTATTTTCCATATAAGATAATAAAAGGGTTCTGTTTTTATCCCTATTATTAAATTTATTTGATTATATTGTGATGGGATTATTTTTATGAATTCCTTTATATTATATGTATTGTTTTATGATATCATGATGTTTAAGATTTCAATTTTTATTACATGGGTTATGCAATGATGTATGATTTATGATTTTGTGGCACACATAAGAATGGTATCCTTATGAGATGGGTGGGACCTATCTCTCCCTCCAATGCATTGGGTAAAGATTTTATATCTCAAGAGATAGACATGGTTGGAACGGTAGGTTATGCCGGTTCAGTGAAACAGGACTAAAACGGGGAATGAACTCGGTTCATAAGGGGACTTTGTCCACTAAGATAGTCTTGGAAATGAGTCTTGACTAATAAGATATGATTCTCTATGATTATGTGTGTATTCCACAAAGTTTAATGTTTTAATTTATGATTATTGGGATTTCATTTCACTACTATGATTTATCCCATGTTATGAAATTATGATATCTTTTGCAGGTTAAGATTTCCAAAATGTTATGTTCTTATGAATATGATGTGATTGATATTTCATTTGTTTACCCTTACTGAGCATTTGAGCTCACCATTTTATGTTTTCCTTTCCCCAGGATATAAAGAAATGTTTAAGGTTAAAAAAAAGGAAGATCTTTATGCGAGATGTTGAAGATCATTCACCACGATTAGAAGATTATATTCCGAGTTTCCAAAGACACTAAACTATTACGATCCTTGTGTGTGTATTTTTGTTATGTACTAAGTATTCCGCAAAAGTAATGTATTGTCCATGTACGTCAGGCTTCGGGTCTCTACAATTGGTATCAGAGGAAAGGTTTAGTCAACCTTTGGAAACTACGATGTGAATACTTTAGTGAGATCCCTATAGATATTTATAAGGTATGTCTAGGGATGTCCCTAAGGATAAGTATACATATAGGATATAGTCCTAGAACTACAGTAACGATCTTAGAATTTAACCTAAGATGTTAGATATTAAGGGTACTCCCCCTTTACTATGTTGTTTTCCCTAGCATTATTTTTTTCCTCTCACACTAATCTTTTTGGGTTTTAGACGATGGATGGAACCTGAAGGAACCGTGTTGATCAATGTAATGGACAATGAAATGATTGTCCTCCTGAACAAACAAGTGTTATGGGAGATGGAGTGAAAAATATTATTGATACACTTACACAAGCAATTAATCATTCTGGACTTCAAATGAGCAGAGAAGGGAACAATATTCTATTGAGTCCTTCATGAGGCAACGTCCACCTTCTTTAAGTGGGTATTCTGATCCACTTGTTGCTGAATAATGGATCAGTACTACTGAAAAGATATTTTCAGTTTTTCATTGTTCTGAACATGATAAAGTCATCTTAGCAGAATATCGTTTGGAAGGTGAAGCTGATCAATGGTGGAATCTTATCATGAATACGAGGCCAAGAGATGAAATTGAGTCCATGGAATGGGACGCGTTCAAGAACTTGTTTTTCAGTAAGTACTTCACTCATATTCTTCGAACAAAGATGGAAAAGGAGTTTCTTGAACTAAAGCAAAAGGATGATGAATCTGTTGGTATATACAAAGCGAATTTTACAAGTCTTGCAAGGTATGCATCTGGATTTATCATCCAACCTGAAAGTAAAGTTGATCAATTCTTCAGTGGCTTAAAACCAAATCTTTGATGGGAATTATCTATAAGAGACTTCAGTAGCTATGATGAAATTGTATGTTGTGCTATCAAGGTAGAAATGGAATTTGGTGTTACTTATCCATCTCATAGTTTTGACAAGAAACGAAAGATGGAGTTCAAGGAGAAATCTCAGAATAATGGTGAAAAGAAGATGAATATTTCCTTATGCTCAATGTGTGGAAAGAATCATGGTGGAGATTGTATTAAAGGGACTAGAAAATGTTTTAAGTGTGGAAAAGAAGGTCATCGAGCAGCTGAGTGTTGAAGTAATTGAAAAAGGGTTTCTAATTATGGGAATAAAGAAAAGACTGCAGAGAACGCACTACCAACACTTCAATGCTTCAAGTGCAAGGAAATGGGTCATTATGCTAATAAATGTCGTAATCCAAGGGTTAGTGATGATCGACATGAGAAACCACATAAGCCAAAGGACAATGGGAAGTCACATGCGATCACCATTGGCAATGTTGAATATGATAACGATGTGGTGGAATGATTAAGTGTTTATGTAATGGGATTCCAGAATAATGTTGTAAATAGTATCATGGAATATTGGAGTATTTATGTTTTGGTCTATTGTGGGTTTCAATAATTTTATGGCATCGGTAACCATGAAAAGTGAATGAAATATTATTGCAAAGAAGATGATATGCACATAATGAAGGGAAAATGAGAAAATGAAATATTTGACAGTATTCATGAGCTCATGATTGATATAAGGACTAAGTGATATCATGGTTTGAGTATATAGAATTTTGAGGATTTTGGTATGTGGAAAGAGTTAACTTTTAACAGCACTCATGTTTTTAATAAGGTTAAATGGGTATTCAAGAGAGTACACGATTAAGGCCTTTGAATGTTTGGAATGTGACCAACAAAATATATCTTATGATATATGGGGATCAACGATGGTATTAAATCTCTGAGAGTGGACTGCATTATTATGGATAAGCCTAATTATTGGAATGGATTATGTTAGACATAAGTTAGTATTGTTTGTTTTTAGATATTATTGATGGGATGTTATAGTAATATAGTTTCAGAAAAAGGAAAACCTGTAGGACGGGCAACAGCCCATCGCATCGGACAGGGCTGTGGGAATCGAACCAACAACCGAAGTGCGACTGGCCATAATCTCCTACCACTGGCCTACAGGAAGTCCCTGTTTAGTAGAAACTAGTTTTATTATATTAAGTAGTATGATATATGAAGTATAAGTCCATTTTAGGAACCATATATGATTAATCTCACTATAGATAGACTTATGTATTTTTTGATAACTTTTCTAACCTTTTGTTTGAGATAGATGGTATGACCCATCATTCTATCACATGATCTGGTAACACATCACGAATGACAAATTAAACTTCATTTCTTTAAGAGATGAAGTGGAAATTGTCCAAAGAACGAAAAACGGTGAGACTATACCAAAATCATGAAAGTATTTCTTCTAATTCCAATTTCATCAACTTTAGGGAAATGATCTTGAAAACCAAAAATGTTGTCCTGGTGCTCTTATATCTGATGAATCAGATGGTACCTTAGATCGTCACAAATTTATGGCTTTGTGATTGCTGGATTTTCCATATCCATGTTCTCTACCACTCTCCATCAGAACATGATGGTTAGTTTTCTCTTCCATATCCATATTTTCACCTATGTGGAAACCCAATGATTAGTTTATTTGGGTAACCGTTACGTTTCATAATTTTGTTTTTAAAGATTCATTTTGTTATTCCTTTTTACGATGAGGGTTTCTATTAAAGAAACTTTCAAATAGTATACCATTTATAACCCTGATGAATTTCGAGGGCGGAATTCATTTTTAAGGGGTGTAGAATGTAACACCCCAAGATTTTATGAAAAATAATCATTTTAATTTCATGTCTTGTTTTGAACGCTACACCAAAAGGAGCTTGCATGACACACATCCTTGACTTTCCTTGCATTACATGCAATCACGACCATCCTCGATAGCGTGTGTAGTACGCAATACCAAGTTTCACTAAACAACGATATGCTATTAAAATATTATTAAAACTAGCCGTTATAAATAGTAATTAACACTTTTTGAAATTTTGTAAATTTTATTTTTCAAAATGGACTTCATTTTTGGATTCATAATATTAAAATTAGCTTATGGTGAAATTATGGTACTTTTCAGATAACTTTCATATTCTGATGAATAGTGAAAATTACTAAATTTTAATTAAAAACAACTTTTTTAATAGAAATAATTAATAGTGATAAATTATTAATTTGATTGGTTTTAAAGTATATTTAGAATATATTTTTACAATTTAATACAATGTTGGTCATTGGATGTAATTTCACATTTAAACCAGACATAAACAAGTGTCAATATTTTGATAGTTATTATCTCTTAAAAACACCATACTTGTTTTGACGATGGGAATTAATTTTTAAATTAATTAATGTAACTGATATGTCTTGTATTTGGTAAAATAAACATCATTTTTGAATTCATAATATCAAATATAGCTTAGGCCTAATTTTTTGTATTTTTCTGGAAACGTTCATTTGTTTGATGTATAGTGAAACCACTAAGTGGTAGTTAAAAAAATGAGTCTTTCATAAAACATAATTTTACCACTTCTGTGAGTGGAATTTCGAAAATACGAGAGACACGGTTAATATCAAGGACTTAAATGTGGTTCAATGAGATGAAAATAATTTTTTGTGAATAGTAACTTTTGACTTTTTTTACCACAGTTAAAAGTAAATAGGGTAATTAAGGGTAATAATGATTTTATTATTACCCTAAAACATGTCCTAATTCTATTGGATAAGTGTAATTCTACCAAAAACAACCTTATGAATAAAATATGACCATTTAAGCCCACTTGGATTAGAATAGGACATTTATTATTAATTTATTTAAAGAAGGGTTAAAATAGTTAAAATCAATGTTTAATAAGTAAATCATTTTTAATATAGGGTTATACATAAGATAAATTAGACTATAAATATTAATTAGAAATATAAAGATATTTCCTACATAATTAAACTTTATTTTTAATTTTTAGACATTAAATAACTTAATTTATTTATGACACAATGATGATGTAGTAATTACCTTTTTAAGAAAATATTATCATAATTGATGTTATAAATGACCAAATAAATGTAATTTGAGACTTTTTATGACATAAACTAATTTTATCGGTTAATATGACATGTTATTGTTGATTTAAGTTACATGGTTAGAACATATCATTTTGTTATGAATTTCATAAAAATCATGTACCAAATAGTGTCAAAATTGACATAAATTAGTCTTTAAAACAAATATTATATTATTAATTGTTATTTTATTTCTAAAAACCTAAGTTTCGGCCAAATGACTTAGATAAGGTTATATATATTAATAATAAACAACTTGGGGTTCGTTTGGCTTGATATAGTAAGTTTATTAACCATATAGTGTAAGAAAACAAAAAGACACGGTAAAAGTTAAATTATTTAACTTAGAGTTAAATCTAATTGATAAGGTTAAAATAATAACCTAAACATGTATAAATCTTATTGGATGAGAGGGTTTCGACCCATCCCCAATTTCTCTTTGAAATAAGACCCTTTGGAACCATTATAAACCGAACTTGACCTTAATATAAAATAATATTTTGAGATTTTCCTAAGGTGCCCCTCTCCTTCCTTATAAAAGGGCACCTCCTCCCTCTTCTCCTCACACCAATTTTAGCATTCATGCTCGGCCAACCCCTGAAAAAATATCTTCTCCACTTCCCTAGTATCATCATAGAGGTTCTGGTCTTCCTCAAAGAACAATTTTAGTTCCCTAAGAGGAGGTCTCAAAGAGGCGCTTCAAAGAAGAGGTAATTTCCGTTACCGATTCATTCATCTTTATTTCTTATTCCGCTTCTTATTATTTAGTTGTTTCATTATGAAGTAATAACATCAGTATCACTCATATACTGATATGTTATTATATGTATGAAACAACCCTATTTCACCATCTATCCATCCTACGGAAAACGAAATCACCGCCCGTGCGTACGTACGGAATACCGTCTCCACGCCGTGGTGAAATATATTTTCCACCACCACCTTACTTGGATGGGTATAATGGTGTAAATTATAACAATATATGATTATTTTAAAGTGATATTGATTCTGAAATAGTATACATACACCCCAATACAGTCCCATGATCATGAGAATGATATCATCGCTCGTGCGTACGTACAGACTACCGTCTCCACGACGCGATGAGATTCATTCTCCACTTTAACCATTCATAAATGAATATAAAGTATACATAATAAGTAATAATGAAATATATGAAATAATAATGATACTGTATTTATGTGTATATATATGTATGTCATCTACTTAATTCCATTCAACTCAATAAGGAAACGAAAACAGCGTTCATGCGTACGTACGGCCTACCGTCTCCATGAAAGGTGTATTTCTATCCATTTACTGATTTATAATATATATGTATATTCTGAATATATATTATATATAAACCATGTTTTATATTCTGGAATTAAGTAATCATGATCTATGTAATCATATGAATAATTACAAGTCATAACACGAACGACAAATGAAACAATTTTACCCAAAACGCTCTTTAACATGGAATTTAAAAAAGAACGGGTAATATAAAGTCATAAGTGAACCATATATGATATTATAACAATTAATATGATTATGTAATAAATAAATGACATTATTTAAATGATTATACAGGAGGTTCGGACACTTACGAAGCAAATCGGACCTAAGGTAAGGGAAATATCACAATCTCATTTTTATCCGAGATTGTTTATACTTTGAAATTTACTGGGGTGTATTTTATCATCCACATCCAGGTTTCCTCAATATGTAATATTATTTCCATCCACCTATAATTGTAAAAATACCATTTTACCCTTCGTTGAGTTTTTAGTAAAATATATGAAAAGAATCATTTGTCGTTTTTTCGTACGAGGTACTTTTTGACTTTTCCGACAAAAGTACGAAGAATGAATTTTTAACTTATACGGCATGCATGAATTTTTAAAACATTATTTCCAAAAATATTACATTAAAAGTTTTCAAGTTTATTTTTAATCAGCTTCTTTTAGTTTAAAATTGTATGACATGTTAAGAATGGAAAAGTGTTTTTGAAGTAGAAAGGATATTTTCCTCAAGAATGAAGTTCAAGTGTTTTATCAAAATTATTTTCCATCTAAGATAATAAAAGGGTTCTGTTTTTATCCCTATTATTACATTTATTTGATTATATTGTGATGGGATTATTTTTATGAATTCCTTTATCTTATATGAATAGTTTTATGATGTCATGATGTTTAAGATTCCCATTTTTATTACATGGGTTATGCAATGATGTATGATTTATGATTTTGTGGCACACATAAGAATGGTATCATTATGAGATGGGTGGGACCTATATCTCCCTACAATGAATTGGGTAAATATTTTATATCTCATGAGATAGACATGGCTGGAATGGTAGGTTATACCAGTTCAGTGAAACAGGACTAAAACGAGGAATGAACTCAGTTCAGAAGGGGACTTTTTCCACTAAGATAGTCTTGGCAATGAGTCTTGACTAATAAGATATTATTCTCTATTATTATGTGTGTATGCCACAAAGTTTCATGTTTTATGTTATGATTATTGGGATTTCATTTCACTACTATGATTTATCCCATGTTATGAAATTATGCTCTCTTTTGCAGGTTATGATTTCCAAAATGTTATGTTCTTATGAATATGATGTGATTGGTATTTATTTTTTTTACCCTTACCGAGCATTTGAGCTCACCATTTTATATTTTCCTTTCCCCAGGATATAAAAAAAGGTTTTAGTTTAAAAAAGGAAGATCTTTATGGGAGATGTTGAAGATCTTTGACCATGATTAGAAGATTATATTCCACGTTTCCAAAGACACTAAACTATTACGATCCTTGTGTGTGTGTTTTTGTTATATATTAAGTATTGCGCAAAAGTAATGTAATTTCCATGTACGTCAGGATTCGGGTCTCTACAGGAATGATATATTTTTTTTATGTTTATTTTTTTATGACATACCATTGTTATTGAAACACCATTCTGATGACATATTGTTGTCATTGACACCATTTTTGTGACACATCATTGGAATTCCATGATATTGGTTTTTCATGCCCCTGTTTTGTCATGTTGTTGGCTTTTCATGATAATTGATTTTCATTTCATTGAATTTTCATTCTATTAGATGTCACACCATTGAATTTTTATACCATTTCTATTTAATAAGATTCCATTTCATTCCATTTCCAATTTTCATTTTTCCTTGATATTTGGAACCGCCAGTTTATTTTTCTAGTTATCTGTTACAATAACATAAAACATGTTTTCAATCATATTTAGTTATTGATATGAAGTGTTAATTCGATTTTAGAATATCTAAAATCCCATATGATATCAAAATAGATAATGTCTGTTTCTATCATACATTGGTCCATGAATGATAATCTATTATCTTTCCCTCTCAAGCATCATGAAAATATCTTCCTCCGTCTTTTCAAAACATCTCCAAACCACACCCAATCATTAAGAACTGATTAAAAATCCATGAATGATGAAACCCTTAATGTTTTTACCTTCTATGTATAAATCCTCAAAGAATAAATAAATAAGAGTTTAGTGCACCTGCTCTTATTTCACTATCCAATTTTAGCATACCAAATATATTATTATACTACAAAAGGATATTGAATCGAAGTGGTTGTAATCCAGTAAGTATCTGTTAATCAGAAGTACTCTAAAATCATAGATATGTTGAGTGGTTTTCATCATAAAAACACCCTTCTATCTTATGATGGTCTATGATTTTAATTAGCATTTAATGTTTGTGTTTGATGAGGATAGTGGTGATTGGGTATGAATTTATGTGAAAAGAAATGTATTTGATTTTTAAGGAATATATAGGATAATGATTAGTTGTACCTCGTGATGGAGTTCATGAGGTCATCTAACAAATAAATCTATAATCTAGTGATTTTTTAGGATATGAGGACTATATTTCTATGTTGATAGTTGATTTCACAACTAGAAAGAAAGTTTCCTCAGAGATAGATGGAAATTATAGGATACTATTATGTTAATTCATCACATGACTTTCCCTATAATGGGTTGTTTCAAAACAATATGGTACCTTGATTTATATCTTCTATATGTTATAAAATATTGTCAAAATAATATCTATGTAGGTATCTCATGTTTCATTTGTGTGATATGACTAAACCATCCTCAATATATAATTCTTTGATCTACCTGATGATATTTATAACTTGTTGAAATATATGGGATTATTAGATGAGGATGAAAAGTATAGAATAGATTTCAGTTGTTTATCTCTTATATGTGGTGCTTGTTCAAGGAAGATGTTTAGTAGGAACCCCAAGAAGAAATAGTGGGATGGAGATTCTAATATGTTTTATGCTGTGTGAAATCGAGTTGATCATCCAACCTATATGAAAAATTATTTTTATTCTAGATTGGATCCTAATTAATTGGTCGAATACTTTGATGGGGATAAATAAAAAGCTGTTTTTGAAGAAGAAGAAGAAGAAAAGTAACCATATGTTGATGTGGGGAGTGATCTTGAATTTTCTCCCAAGGATTCTCCCATTACTCTTGGATCACCTAGTAAACAAAAGAGACTACTAATAAGGGAAAAAATATTCAAAAGTGATGAATAAGAGACTAAGGTATCTAGAGAAGACATTTATTATAGTTCTATATCCACTGAAGCTGAAGAAGAAGAAGATAATAATGATGGAGAAGAGTAAGATGAAAATGGTGGAAATGTAAATTAAGAAAAAATAGTAGTGAATGTAGTAATGTTGACGAATATGTACCTCATGGTTAAAATGAATAAATTAAGAAGAATGATATATAGTTACCCATAGTACATCAAGATAATGATGTAATTTATATGGGGGAGGAATACCAAATTGTTTAATTATTTCATGAATCCATAGTGGCTGATAAAGTCGAGGAAAACTCCATTACCACATTTCATGATGTTTTAGATTCTGTTATGGCTGAGAATATGGAAGTTATTGATAATAGGGAACAACATGTATTTGAGTAAGAGAAAAATGATTTTATTATGGAATAATATGGGAATTAATTTTTAGTTGATTTAAATGATCATAAGCCTCCTGAGTATGAGAATGTGAAAGGTGAATCCAATGATGATGATCATAAAAAAGGTTGTTCAGATGCATGATGCACCAACTGTTGTAACATGATTTGAATACTAGTGTTGTTTCATTGATATTTTATGCTAAAAATATAAAATAAATAACCATGTCCATTGTACAATTTGTAATTTGAATGTGTTATGATATTCTAAAAAATATTGAGACAATAGTGGTTTTACCATCTACTGTGGTCCCTCATACCACATCTCACAAAGGTGTTGAGGTTTTTCAAATATGGGTTGATCCCGTGTTTGAATAATGGGAAATTTACTCTAGTATTGATAGGTTTCCACCAAATAATTTTGGGGATGAGGTTCAAATTGATGGTGATCCTATGTGATCCTTGATTGATCAATTAGATATAGATGGTTTGTAATAAAAAAATTCCTTAGTGTTACATCCTTCACCTGAACATACTAATCCTACTACTCATGTAATTCTAGTGGATAAATCCACGAAAGCTGACTTGGATGATTTTGGTAAAATTTTTATGTTTGAATATACAATGATTTTAATGAATTGACCTCCTAATGATAATTTCATCTATGAGAAATATGCAAAATTCCTTTTAGATTTGGTTATTCAACATAATCAACCTAATATTATCCATCACATTTATGGGGTAGATATTGAAAATAAGAGGATGTGCATTGAACTGGAATACCTCAAGTATTTGATTAAATAAATGAGATCTGATATTGAAGAATCCATTAAAATAATCCTAAAATTTATTGAGGGTACATCTTCGAATACTTCTGCTTCTATTACTCCTCCACCATTGATTGATGATGATCAATTGAGAAAAGTTTTTAGATAATAGGTGAGAGCTACTTAATCCTATGATTCTAGAAGATTCACTGAGCATCTATAAGTGACATTGAGTTAAAATATATATAATTCTTATTATATTCGCATGATTATTACCATCTATTCTAATGAAATGAAATCATATAGGGAAACTATAACAAAATACATAAAATTTTATCTATCAATAATTTATACCTAGCATGGAATGGATAAAAATTTAAAATTATTGGATAAAAACATGGGGATCTTTCCTATAAATCATGATTTAAAATATGAATTAAGACAACTAAAGATGATGAGTCTAGTTATGAACAATTTTGTGAAATAGATACATGACTTATTTAGTGGGACTGAAAGTGCAAGAAAAATATTAATGGATTTTTAAAATCTCAAGAATTTTTTTCTTCCTATCTATGGCCAAGATGTTTTTCTTGAGAATTAAAATCCAATTACTCCCCATATTTTTCATATAAAATGAGTTTCTTGGATCCTTTATATCCTTTTCCTACCAAATTCCAACCTTTTACAATGTCTTCTATGATCCTTTGAGACACCTCTGACATGTTGTTATTATAAAGATCATCCTCAAACTGTAATACAAATCTCTCTTGGTATTCCATCTATTTCACGACATGATGATCCTACTACTGTTAATAAGGATAAATAAAAATATATGGATAATGGAAAAGGCCCAATGGACACCTCTACTAAATATTAAACATTTTTTTTGTCGTATATTGTTTTCCATTGATGCGAATTAGGTTGTAATATATTTTTTTAATTATTCTGAATGCCTATGATATTTATTATTCTATGTTTTATATTCTTTCATATATTTATTATATATATATTTTTGATAAACCCTAAAAGTGCATAATTATTATGGAATATGGAGAACATTATGATTTCATTGATTTTTTGTAGTATTATTTCTATCTTATCTTTGATACTTTGTATTTTTAATATTTCTTTTCTTGATACATACATTTGAAACTTATTATTTTATTATTTTCATTTGATACCATCTTCCCTTAGTGGGAATAATATATTTTTATTTATAATAAACTCAAATATTGTTTAATCATTTATAATATTCATTATTCTATGATTAGTTATCATAAAAATGGGGATATTGTTGATCACCTAGTTTTAATGATAAGAACATCATGATTCTAAAGATATTAATGAATTTCATGTTTATACATAAGTAATATATATTATATTATAGGTGATAAAATATTCAATGTAAAATACACCATTTATATTGGCATTGCCAACTCAAGAAACTATTTTGTATGACTCATCGCCAGCACAAAAATATCAATTACGATATACAACTAGGATATCACACTGCCATAATGTAGTACTATTGGAATAAGAATTTAAAAAATTATGAGACACCATCAGTCAACATAAAAACATTATGTAATTCCTCTATAATGAAAATTTGGCTAAGAATGATATACCCCCAGATGAGGCACAATCAATGTCATATTGTTAACACAAAAATTTAGCTATGCCTTACACACCATATAACCACACACTACCAGACCATATGCTACAATTTTTGATATCGCTTGTGTAGTGTAAATTTGGATAAGGCTAACACACCACCAATATCGTACAATCAAAACAACATTCCACTAGAGTGTGACACCATCAATCATTAAGACAATTCCTGTCTAAGACAACACCACTTTTTCCCTTAAATTTATTTCTCTGAATGACAATATTCTAATATATATTTTAACTGAAGTTAACTCATTTAATATTAAATGAATTTATCTTAAATTATCAATTGAAAGTATTCATGGTAGTGACAGAATATTATGTATGAGGAAGTAGTTGATCTAGATATTCTCCTCGCTACTACTGAGAAAAGTGCACCACACTCCCTCATGTAGAGCGAGATACTATAGTGAATCAATTGGACTGATAGATAGATGAGAGTTTGTGAATACTGACTAGAAATAGAGATGAGCTGAATTAAAAAAATTAGTAGTTAACCTACTAAAATCATTCTATGGGATGTTTAACTACACATTCAGATATGATTTCTTCCTCTAGTTAAAGAACAAGAGTCTGCAACCCATTGTTTTGCAAAAAAAATTCAATAGAGTCTGACATACGATTCACCAAAGAATCAAATCAACAGTAAAATGATACATTGAATCAAACCATGGATTTATAAACTCTAAACTTTTTTGATTTATCTATTCTATTTATCTTTATTACATTTTGTGTAATGAGTGTGAATACTCTATTTTATCACATGAACACTGTCTCATATTATAAACTGAATTATACTTATTTTTCCTCTAAAATATTTTTCAAAATTATTTCTACTAAGAATATTATTGGTAGAGGTCCATGTGTGGCCTCAATAGTTATTCTCCCACCTATAACCTTGGAAGAAGTTGTGTGTGGCCAAGATAGTTATTATATACTATCAAACCTAATCTAGGTTGCGGATTATCTTATCTATCTTATAAAATCATATTGGTGGTGGTTGATCACCATGTGGAAAGGACTATGTCCCATTTTGAGACTAAAAAATATTTTATTTATTCTTCCTGAAGTATGATTTAATTTTTTTAATAATTATTACATTAAAACTAAAATTTATTTTAATTGTAAAAAATATAAATTATTTAATAGTTTATCATAATTGGTGTTCATATAGTAATTTGTTCATATAAATTGATTTCATATGATTAAATAATATTGTATATTATTTATTCTAGACCTAATAAATCATTAGAGAAATTATTAGAATGATTGCGATCTATATCATACTAAACTTTTCGATAAACTAGGATGTATTTATGAATTTGGGGGATTCCAAAATTATGCATTTTAGACATAAATTTTAATTGGGTACTCAATTAAACCCCCTCCCCTCTAGAGACATACTCTCTAACGAACACAAAGATTAAATAAATTTTGTTTAAAACTTTATAGATTTCATTGGTTACTGAATTAAACATCAGTACTTTCTTTCATCTAAAATATGATGCAAAATCAGATAGAACAATATAGAATATAGCTGATATTCATCAATCTTATTCAATGCAATATCTTGGATGATGGGATAAATATCAGAATTTGGATGATATTTCATATTAAAATAGTTTTTAATAAATCATATAGATGCTCCATTTTGACAATTTATATGGAATTATTTGTTGTACTACATCTATTTTGGTAATAAGTTAGAGAAATAATGTCAATAGGGAATGAATTGGTAGGAAAAATTATTGATAACTTGAAGATGATTCATCATAACACGAGGAATGATTAGAACATGAAAAACCATTTTGTGGATAAATGGAGGAAAGAAATTTTTGTCTTAGTAAGTGATCATGTTTTTCAAAAATCATATTAATTTTAATGTGATATAAATTTTGTAAAAAGGATAATTTATTTATATGGTTTGGTAGGACACATAATATTTTGTAGAAATTTGGATCAGTTTCTTATCGAGTGTAATTGTCACTGATTTTATCTTTGGTACATCAATTACAAGATGTTTCATATTTAGGGAAATAAGTTCCCTATGCATCTAATGTTTTTGGAACTGAATTAGTACATTTGGAAGAAAATGATTTTTATTATGAAGAACCTAGAAAAAATGATGACCATATAAAGAATGTTTTGTAGAATAATTTAATTCAACATTTTATGGTTTTATGGGAAAACTATATGTATAATGAAACAACATGAGAATCAGAAAATTTTATGATGTTTTAATATCACAACTTGTTTAAGTAATAATTAAAATTGTGAGGATGAAATCTAAAAATGGGGGGAAGACTATAACCACTATGATAGATTAAAAATAAATCATTTTAATTTCATATTAATATTGATTAATTTGATTTTAGGATGATAAATTCAATACATGAATCACATGTAATTTCACAATAATAAAGGAAATACATTTATTTTGGCTAAATATGATTATATATATCATATGGTTTTAAATTAAAAATTATTTCAAAATTTTATAGTTATTATTTTAAAAAATGTATTTTATTTTTAATATTATCATATAATAATTATGTTACAGTAAATATTTTGAGATTTTTCTGAAACGTTTTATTTTTCAATGAATATTTAAAAATACTAATTTTATGGTATTTTTATACTCCATTCGAATATTTAAAAAGTAAAATTATACTATGGATTGTTTATAAATTTTAATAATTTCATTTTTTATTAAAAATAATCCATGTATGGTATTTATAATTAATTTCATAATTGTACATTATTTATAAACATTTTTTATAAATAAAATCTATAGTTTTTAAAAACCATTTTTTGTCATGTTTTGTGATATTAATTTTAAATTAAATTCTCCAACATATACAAATTGAATCTTGAAAAATATATATCATATATGGACCCATTTTTTCATAATTAGGTAAATATTTACTTTTATGGGGTCATTATGAATAATAAACATTTTTTATTTTTGATACCATGAGAGATTTAATATGGTTTAATAAGGGTTAAAAATAATGAAATAATGATGATAATTAATTCATACACTTTCTATTATTTATGTGGATGATTATATTTCATCCATAATCATCCAAATTTCAAATATAAGTTTTTTATGCCCATTTATCCTTGATGGTGACCTTTATAATATTAATACAAAGGATAATGTCAAAAGTGAAATACTCTTTCATTTAATATATATAATATTTTCTCCCACGGAGTAAAAATATATGGTAGGGTATAAATAGTTCATTTAAATGTGAATTATTTTATTATCATGGTCATTGTATTATTTTTTAATGATTTAATAATTATCATAAGTAAAAATAAAATGTTATCTTAGTGTTTGTGTAAGAAGATTAAAAAATATGTAAATTATTTTAAAACTCTCAAATAATTATTCATCGACTAATTTATAGTGTTGAAATATTTTTATTAGTAATTATAACATATTAGTCATTTTTAAGGAATTATATTCAAATTAAATTATTTTAATGTTGTTTCAAAGTCACATAAAATAAATAGTTCCAAAAATGACATTATGTTTATATTATAAACATAAATTGTAATAAATCACAATAAAATCTTAAAATATAATATTTGACCAAGTGAATGGGATATGGTTTAAAATATCAATGATATTAAATTTATTTTTCAGTTTTTTTATTATTATATCACCTAACAACTAAATATAAAAAAACATTGATATCAAAATAATTGTCAAAAGTTAAAACTGGTTGTTAAAATAGTAGATAAGTGTATAAACGTATCCCAATCCTATGTAATTTTTTTTTGAAATGATAATTTTATCTTATAATTATTTTATATTATAATAATATAATTTTGGATATATTTTATCTTCATAATAAATTTATAATAATTTAATACATTAAAAAATTCCTAGAGTGTCACTCCCAAAAAATGGAACCTCCTATCCTCTCTTAGTCACCAATTTTAAACACTCTATATTAGCGAATACCAACCAAAATACCTTCCTTACATACCTACCCACTTCTTAGATTCCATTTTTGATCATTAAAATAACATAGGATGTATTTATTTATAATCATAGTGTTTTTTCTGGAAGAAGAGGTGTAGTTAAAAAATGTTTATTTTTAGTTGATTCTTTATTCTACAAAATTCAAACATATTCAACCATTTCGGAATAAAAAAATCATTATCTCCCAGATGATTGTATTTTTTAATGTTAATTTCTTACCAATATTCATACCATCATTCCTCAAATGGAAAATGAAACCATCATTTATGTGTAATGTCAACTAGAGCATCACGATCCGATGTAATTTGTCTTCCATCAATTCATATAACATATAGTTATAAGGGTATATATTGTACATATTTTATATTCAAAAAAAATTTAACGTTCAATTAATATAATATATAATCTACTTTCATATATTTCAATGCATTAAAATGGATTACTTCATTTAGGCATACATGTGAATTAACACCCCTACAATGAAATATTATTAATTTTTCATTATCAAATCACATGAAAATAATATATCATTTTTTTAAATAAATTAAATTATATTATTTATAAAATAAATTTTCATTAAAGATAAAACGAGTCCTAATTTTTTTATATCATATTCTTTGAAAATGGAAATATTACTCATGCGTACGTACAACACACAGTCCCCATGGTTTAAATGTAATAGATTTTTCATATCTATCAATCAAAATTTGTTTTAAAAGATTAATTTATTTATAAAAATAACAATTGTTTTATTATTTTTATATCATTTTCGGATGTAACAATAATCACTTTTACTTTAGTAAACCAACACATGTCAATTTGGACATATGATCAAAATATCATTGAAACATCTTATCTGAGAAATATTGATTATGTAATTGTATATAACAAGTTAATATAAAAATTAGTGTTACAATAAACATGAAAAATATTCTTAAGGTAGTAAATAATTAAAATAAGTTTATTATTATATATAGTAAGGAATTTATGTGATAATTTCTAGTCAAGGTTGGTGACACTTTTTGTTTAAAACCTCATTTTAAATGTATTAAAGGTTTATTTTATAAATTATTTGTTCACTTGACAATATTCATAAAGTATGGTTTTTAATATTTTTTTGGACACAAATCAATTTTAATTTATATTTTATATCACTTTTTAGTTTCTTATAAATTATTTTAATGTGATTTTTTACATTTTTTATTTGTAATGTTTCTAGAAACAAATAATGTTATATATTAACATATACATCATCAATGTTTTTCCTTTC
Source organism: Viscum album (assembly GCA_963277665.1). Classification (NCBI taxonomy): domain Eukaryota; kingdom Viridiplantae; phylum Streptophyta; class Magnoliopsida; order Santalales; family Viscaceae; genus Viscum; species Viscum album. The sequence goes on from OY728121.1 coordinate 633,752,951, forward strand.
ACCATAATAATGACATTATTTTTTTTATTCCATTACATTAATTCATTTTTTCATAAGGTAAATATGATCATTCCAATTTTCTTATTATTTTTTAAAAAATGATTTAAATTTAATATATTTTTGAACATTAGAAAATTTGATTCTAAAGTGTGAAAGAAACATTTTATGGATATTAAAACATTAATATGATTCAATTATATTTTAGTTATTGGTAATTATTTATGATAATATGTGGTTATATTAGAAACCATGGATGGGTGGTTCTATTATAAACTAAGGATGTGTGGTTCATTATAATCCAAGTATGGGTGAGCCTAACATAGATCTCCATTGAATTGGGTAAAGAGAAAGAGTTAAGCTAGTTAGTTTCTACTAAAAGTTTGTTTAAATTTATTGGGTAGGTTATTCCATATGTAAGATTGGTATGAAAATACTTTTCTATGTTTCCTACTTGATTTATCTATTGTTTCAATCATTTTTTAAGAAGTATTATGATTTAACATTTTAATATAATGTGATTTTTTTTAAAGGAAATTATATTATACTAAATAATTATGTAATGTATACCATTGTGAAAATGTTTTCATTTTTTACATGATTTAATATACAATTTTAGATTTTCTATTTCTTTATTTACATATTTATAAGTAATTTTTTATGCAAATATTTTGGTAGAGATGTTGATTTCTTAGGTAATAATCTTTTTTTGAGTTCAATGTTTAATTTGAAAAACAAAAATTATTATGTATATTCATATACTAATTGGTTTCATTAATTATTTTTAAATTATCCTTATATATATTTTTTCTCCTCCTAATTTTTATGGTGTTTTTCATAGGTTTATAAATATTAGTATGGACGAGGTTTAGATAAAAATTAAAAATTAAACATATGTCATGAGACGAGAACTAATTGTATCATAATTGTTTTATATTATGGGAATAAAGGATTCTGAGTGGATGTGTTAACTTTTTAATTTAATATTTATTTATATGATGGTAATAAATGAAATCATTAAAACTCTAATCCTAAAACATATTTGGTTACAAAAGAAAATACAATATTTACTAAAGATACAATTATTCAAATTTTGAGGGCTGGTTCCTTATCAAAAAATGTAACATATGTTCTTTATAATAATACCAATTACAAGACAATAATTTTTTGTTAATAGATTTATCCAAATCTAAAATACAATTTGGTCAAATTTTTTAGATTTGATTATATACTAACAGTTTGATATATATTATTTTTCTGATGATGAGTAAAAAATCTAATGATGTAGCATCATCATCATAGATGAATAGGTAGGAATCATACTAAGGACATAACCATACAATTAAACCATTTAAAAAAATTAGATTTAATTGATATTATATTAAAATAAAAAATATGATAACTTTCAATATTGGTATTTCTAAACATTCATATGTCCAAGTTTTCATAAGGGAATAGGGGAAAAATGTTCTCTAAAAATGTTTATAAAAAAATCACAATAGAATGACTAATATATAATATAATAGTTATTCAACGATTTCTATTTTATCATGGAGATTATATGTATGTTGAAAATAATAAAAAATTATGGGGAAATATGACAAAACATTTCAGATGAATTTGAATGTTGATAATGATTTATAAACAAGTGACACATGTTTTCATAACCATGATATTAAATTTTTGAAGCATAATAGAAAGATGTTATATCATTAAATTTTATTAAATAATCCATAATAAAATTTTAATTATCATTAATATTTTATTTATGGACTGTTTTTAATTTGATTTTATCTATCTTGGATTCATGTACATATGGTTTCACATTAACATTAAAAAATAGGTTCATTATTTTAATTAATCACTCAATCCAATGCATGGTTATTCCATTATATTAAATTGATTCCCATTCTATAGGCTCTATATACAGGTGTTAAATAGTTTTTATTTCCATTTTAATGGGTTAAAGTACTGTTAAAATTCTGGGTACACTTATTTAGTTTATAACCATACCTCATTTGGAGTTGGTGTGAGTGAATATTAAATTTTAGTATTTCCTCCACCAATGTAGATCAATGATCTCACAATATTACTTATTTTTTTATTTTTTTATTTCATATATTTATTTGAATATGAATTTCATGAAGTATAAATTTACATTTATTATCATAGTAGGAAATATTCAAAACATCATCTTAATTATTATCATTTCAAAGGGATCTAAAAATTAATAGCAGTTCTGAAACAATAAATATCTCAATCTCTTATTTTCAATGATACTAATTATCTATATCTATTTCAAAAAACTACTTTGTCTACAGCCTAAAATGAATTTTGAAAATATATATAATTTTATATCAATTATAAATAAATAAAAGGATTTTAATAATTCTATGCCACTATTATTAAATGATAAACCTTATCGTATGTAAAAAATATAATCAAAATTTATGTAATTGTTCAAGATGAATTAGGTATTTATATAGTTTAAAATCCATAAAAATTCCATATTATTATCATGATGAGCTTACAAGAATTAATTTTAAAAAATTTATTTTATATTTGAGAAGAATATATATTTTTTATTCCTCCTTTTGAATAAATATATTTTGGTGAAACAGGTAATTGATTTAGTAATCATGATACATAGATAACTCTCTTTAACAATGAAAAAAATAAAATTAATCTGAATTAATAGAAATATTTTGTGAAGAAAGAGACTTATGTGAATTTTTATTATCTGTAAGGGCCTGAATACACATGGATCAACCCTTTTCTTATCTTCTATGTTTGAAGTTCTCGTAGGTGGCTCTGAATAATTTTTGAGATGTTCAGTTAAGTAAAAAAATTAGTGGATTACACATCGTGCAACTGCATTACATGAAGTTACATCCTATTTTATAAGATTTTCCACGTATTAAATGTTGGGTTCGCAACAAGAATTTTTTTTGGTTATGAAAAATAAATAAAATTCTGAGGAGATTCAAATTTTTTGGCAGTACATGAACTCAAGGCATTACATGACATGAAATTGGATTACATGCCCTGAAATTACATGATGTTGTATGTTTTATGTGTTTTATAGTAGCTTGTTTTTTTTCAAAAACCATGGAAACAATGGATCTCCCACAACCCCATGAAACCTTATAAACCACTATTCATCATTTTGGGGGATTCCTTCATCAAGGAACTATCCCTAGATCCCTTAATTGATCGGTAGTGATCCGTATTCGATATTAGGTATTATATACCTCCATTGTAGATGTTTTTTGGTCCATTTCCTCTGGTTACTCATTTTTATGTGGTGGTGTGTGATCTCAATGTTCCTAACAAAGTTCTCATGGATGTCGGTTGGGGAATTTGTGACACGGCAGCCTTCGGTGGATTTAGTTTTTGGAGAGGTGATCATGATCTGTTACATTGATCTATTAATGTGAGAATAGTTTAAATGACATTTTGAGGTAGTGGATTCAATACTCCTCTATTTTATTTATGTCCAATTGTAGTGTTAGAGTGGGTTTTCCCTTTTAATTCAATAGATAGAAACTAAGAATTATATGAACTAGATTAATAAATTGTTATTGATTGTAAGTTGTTTCTTAAAACCAGTTAACAATTACTTCCTTTGTTTGATAGATAGTGTGATATCTATTTTTCATTTGTTTATTTTTTCCTGATAGAAATTGGTAAAGAATGTAAATCTGGGATTATTGATAGTTAATTGGATAACTAGATAAAGAGTAATTTTTAACAAATTATGTTTTTATTGTAGTAATTAGATGATAATAAAATTGATGCAGTATGAATGTTTAATGTATTTTGTTAATGAACATTAATCATGTTGATGTTTTTTGATAAATGATTAAAGCAATGTTAAATTAATTATTTAATTAATATGTGAAATATTTTGATAGCTTGTTTTTTTGGTTTCACAAAGTTAGAACATGTGAATAATAAATTGGTTAATTCATGATGGAATAAGAACCAGTTGTGTGATAAAAGAAAATTTGTTTTTAGGGCATGAATTTACATCATTATTATAAATCCCATGTACCTTATTTCTTGGAGCTATAGGAGGTCATTGTGTTTGAATATTGAATTCGTTGCTTTGGAGATGAGAGCATGTTGCTATGATTGTTCCTACTTCTTGTGATGTGATCTCGATATAAGACTTGTTGTATGTGTGGTAGGGAGGTCTAGATGTGATGTGAGACTGGAGGGTTGTTGTGGTACATGGTAAATGGAGGCCTGGTTGATATGGTTTTATTTGATCACTGGAGTAGTCAAATGAAATTTTTTATTTATGTGGGTGTTGAGGAGGACACCTAAGACGATGTAACAGGTTGAATTTGGGATTACACATTGATATGAATGTTGGATCATTTTTGAATATTTTTTGTTATGTGCCTTAAATTCCCCATTAATTTAGTCATATGGTTTTTCCTACACTCCTTCTATGATAGTAGAAGACGTGTGGGGTATTCCATGTTCTTTCTATGTTTATCTTCTTGAGGATACATGGTCTTATGCTCCTGCAATAGGTTGAAATGACTCAATGGGTACTCACCTACTCACCATGTTGGGACCATTATATTTGTTAGCATTGAATTATATCATAGAATACATGGAAATATAAAAAGCTATAATGATTTAATGTAAATGAATAAAAGATGTTTAACCCATGGGGTTGGTGCTTGTTTTGATACATTGTTGAGGTTGTGATATGGAGAAGATGTGAACTCAGTTTGGATATGACTGGTTGGAATGGAACAATTTTGTGATGACAATGTAATGAAATGTGGAAAATTGTATTTTTTAATTTATATCTAAAAAAATAATTAACATAATTATCATTTTTTAAGAAGGAATAAATTAATTCAATGGATCTATTTAAGTTGTTGTGTGCTTATATGATATTTGGTCTTAGTAGTGGCAGTAGAGTGTCTGATATATGTTAGCTACATTAGAATCTAATAATAGGTTATTGTCATAGTGTGGATGTGATCTATATTATATTATGTTATATTGTGTTTCTACATAAATCTCCATCATATTAGTTAGGGAAACTGAATCCCCGTGGATTTTGAGCCTTGAGGGTGGGGGTGTTTCCCCAAACATCTTGGTGGGAGGATAGATGGCAGACTACACCCATTGGATCTAGTCTTATCTCTTGGTATTTACATGTGATGGAATTCATGATAGTTATTTTTCTCCATATATGTGTGTAGATTACTGTGATGTATTGTGGTTATTTTAGACACATATATTCTAGATATAGTTTACTATAGACTACTATAGGTGTAACGAGTAATGGCCGGGGTGGCTTGAGGAACTTTACTCGGTGTATGGGTTGTAATTTCTTGATGTATAATACCTAATGTTTTATACATGCTACATAAGCTATGGTGGCTCTCAGATACTACTTGGAAACATTTTTTTGTGTGTCTGTGGTGGGGAGTTTCATGAGGTACATGATTTTGTACTTCAACTAGGTGTATGCAGGAGAACCAATTTGGAGATACATGCTTAGGAAGTGCGAAATTGGAGAAAATCGAAAAATCAGTGGGGGAAGTTCTAGTAGGGTACCATTGACATTAGTAACTTTATTATATAGTCTTGAATGTGATTATTGGTTATAATAGCCATGGTGATGCTGGGAACATAGTATAAATTAATAAGTGATGATTTAGTTTCAATTGTTGTTCTCTACGCTTTATCATACCTTCTTTAAATTTTCACGAGAGGATCCTAGGAGGATCTTATTGAGTATACTATTATAGTCACCCTATATTATAAATAATGTTTTTTAGGAAACCTTGATCAATTTGGAGATCAGTCAGGTTGCTACATGATTGGGGTTTGTGGGGGTCATTTGGGGTTTCTTGGTAACTCCAATTATTTTTTACTTGTAGATTTCTCTTACAGTTGTTTTTTTTATGAAATTACACGTGTGAAATTGGGATTTATTTTTTATTGTGGGTTTAGAAAGTATTCATTGTGATATTTCTTTTCTCTCCCTTTTCCATGTCTTCTCATAGAGGGCAATTCCTTCCATCCGGGTGTTTTCTATACCCTCAGTGCTATTTTCAAAATCATGGCCTACTGGTGGTGTGATTGAGGTTGTTATTATCTTACTTCACACATCGTCATCCCCAGAGGGGTACAACATTTTTGGAGGGGGTCATGAAAGGTTGGTGTCAGAGGTATGGTTGAGGGATATAATGGTGTTGTAATTTGGCATAGTTGAGGTTGCATGGGTTAGTGAGGAAAAAATGTCAGCTAAGATCAGCAAGCACTTTAAACACTAGAGGCCGGATGAGACATATGTATTTAGGGAACCTTGTAACTTCATGCATGAACCATTATGTTAATATTGGATAAAAATGAGGTGATATATGTTATAGGGTAGACATATAGAAAAGTATCATGCATAATTCTTCTTTGTGACTATTTTTTAATGGGTTTACCAGGGGATTGGTTAATATATAATGAATAAATAAAAACTATATGTTAATGTTATAGTCTTCCATATTCGTGTTTTAAGAGCTATAACTATTTCTCCTTATACATGTATCACTCTTTTTTGACATCCTTATCAGGTTTGCAATGAATATTTCTAGCCGGTTGTGCTATTAGATTGTCGTAGAGTAGAGGTTAACAATGATGACTCGTAAAGGATGACACTCCGATAGTTTTAGTATCAGAGTCTGTAGAGGTACGAGGGATCCATTTGAGGTGAATCCATGTATGATAGGTTAGATGAGGTTGACATATCCTTTTGTTTGATCCATTATCAAAAGGATAATTGGGTATTGTTGGTTGTGATGATACTGCATGTTGTGGCAAGGAAGTGGGGGTTATTGTTCTTCGGGGATCCCCAGGAGTCATCAGACTCATGGGAAACATTTTGAGAGTAGTTCATAGCCGAGTTTTTTCTACAACCATGAAGGTTTCCAGTTTCAAGGAGCTACATACCCTTCGGCAAGGATGATCTAGTTTGATAGTGTTTGGAATTTGTTTTAGTAACCTTCTTCATTATGCTGTAGACATGTTTCTAGATAAGGAGGCTATGGTGAGGCATTTTGCGGAGGCTTTGTGTCTATAGATCTAGTGTCAGGCAACCCAATTTATGCTGAAGGAATATTTGGAGGTGATATTGGATGAATAGTCCTTCAAGGGAACATTTCAAAAACCATATTTTCATGATAGGGGAGTCATCAGGATTCCTCACAAATCAGTGATGTTATTTGGGGTTCCCTATTTCAGTGTGAAAGTGCTTTCAACCACCCGATTGTAGGTCCCAACCCTCATCATCTCATTCTTATAGTGGAAGAAGATCTCAGGACTATACTAAGGGAACATGAGCCCTTTTTTATTGTGGAGGTTTCGGTAATTAGTAGAGAGTGTTACCGACCATTCTGATCAATCAATATGCATCAGGAGTTCAACTATAGGTTCCCTTATTGAGGTAGTTCCAGTAGAGGTATCAACATCATTTTTTAATTGTTTTGGATCACCATAGAGCAGATGGGGCATGTAGTGGATAGCCCCCAGATGATCCCCATCATTAAATAGTAGATCATGTCCATGGATATAGTCTCTAATAGGCTCATAATGTCTATATAAAATGTTTTGGTCATCTTCATGCATTATCATTTCCAAATCTTGGAGAGCTAGCAGTCGTTCGAGGTACACTATTTTGTTTTTTACATAGGTTCATGATTTGTTTGATTTAGGAGTGACGGAGTGCTTAATACCTCATACCATTTTACATTATTAGGGATTTTAGGTTGATAGTCTTCTAGTTCCCTTGGCATTGGCTAAACCAGTTAGAGGTCAAGCTAACTTTTTTGTATTATTTATAGAATGCTAGATAGTGTATGGGGTTGCAATGCCCATGAGGTGAGTTATTATGTTAATGGATGCGACCATATGATGTAATACTCTACATGTGTTGGTTATATTTGTTGTAGGCTATTGTTGATTATTTCAGGAGGCTGGCGGTGTTATTCTATGTAGATGTAGAGTCAGTAGTGTTTTTTTTGTGGGAAAGACTCTCAGATGGGTTAGAGGTGGGTTCTGAACATTTCATCCTTGATTGATGAGATGATTTTGATTTAATTATAGGATCAACAGTTGGTGTTTTCTAGTTTCATAGAAGTGTACTCTGATTATTTTTACAGAATAGGTTGTTGCATTATCTCCTTAACGGAAGATCGAGTTCAGGATCAAGCTATAACCAAGAGTGTCTCCAATCTTGATATCTCCATATAATATTGGACCTTTTTAGTTACAGGATTAGTGTATACAACTCAATGGTCTATTGTGGTCTGTTTTTTTTTGTGGAATGTGTCTCTATGGGGTGCACCAGTTTTGGTCATGAAGAAGGATGATTCTTGTAGGGGTGGCATATTTATTGTCATAACTTGTACCACATGAAGTTTAAGAATGACTATTGTATTATATTGAGTAATGATTTATTTGATCAACTAAAGGGTTCCAGTTCGTTCTCAAAGATTGATTTGTGGCTATGATATCATCAAATGCATTTAAAGGATGAGGATATACTGAAGACTACATTATGTTGTTTTCGTGGGCATTACAAGTTCTTTGTGATGATGTTCAGTGTGAAGAATTCTCTAACTCTATTCATGGGTTTGATGAACATTGTGTTCCATAAGTTTTTGTATAATTTAATGGTGGTCCTCAATGATGAAATACTTTTGTACTCCACATCAATGTAGTAGAATGTAATACATTTTTGTGTAATTTGGGGAATTATTCGTTGAAAGAATCTCTTTGGGAAATTTTCAATGTTTCTGTTATGGGATCAAGAACTCCATTTATTAGGGAATTTTGTATCCTAACAGGGAGTAACTATCGATCTGTCGATGATAGATGATTATGTTTCTTGGGTATCCCCCCTTGACAATAGTATCTATGTGAATTTCTCTTGGTCTTGAGGGATATTACAAAATGTATCATGAAAATTTATCTTAGGTTTTGAATACTCTTATAGTGTTGAACAAAAATGAACCGGAGTTTGTATGGACTGATCAGTTTCTGTTAGCTTTGGTGTATCTGAATGACATGTTTGTCAGTTTTCCATTCATTGTCTTCCATCATAAGGAGTTCACTTTAAGGATTTCTATGATGCTTCGAGTCCTAGGTTGGGCTATCTTATGATGTATAATATATCAATCATGTTTATGTGTCTTGGAAGATACATCCCCATGAGAATTACTATTCCACCAATGATATCAAGTTTGTAGCAGTAGTTTTTTCCCTGAGGCTGTGTTGGTGTTACCTGATCAATGAGCACTTTGTGCTCTTCATCGATCATAAAAGCCACGAGTATGTTTTCTTACAATGTGACTAGAACATGCACCAGCATCACTAGATTATATTATTATATGATTTCAACAAAAAATATTTATATACACCTGGGAAAGGAAATGTTTTCACCAATGCGTTGAGTATGAAATCACACAGTGATGTAGCGAGTGAATTAGGAAATTGATGGAGAGTGATAGAAGAACATTGTTCATTACATCTAGATATGAGAGTAGATGGGGGAAGAGGATGTCTTATTCAAATGACGATGTAGTAATCAATGGGGTACCGGTAAAAGGAATCAAAATTTGGGGATCTTTAGATGGAGGTATGGAGATATCGAGTTGTTTTTAGTGAGTCCCCTGATGGTTGGTCTAAGGATGAAAAACATTGGGTGTTTTTGTAGGGATTCAATTTTGTTCCTTTAAAATCACAATAGATGTGTAATGTCTTGGAAATTTCAAACCATTTTATTTAATTATATGAGATTATTTTGAGATCACAAAATCCGACGGTGTGTGATTCCAAGGCCTAATGTTCTGGTAATGATCCTTCAAAGTTTTGTTAAAATTTATTTAGCACACATAAGAAGTGTTCCTGCAAAAGTGGATATAATCATAAATGGTTACTCAGATTAGGAATCCAAAGTCATCATTAAGCTTAGGATGGCAGGTCTACCCTAAGCATGACTTATGTTTAGTTGGCGTGGGCCTCCTATGAAAAAACCTGAAAATGTCATAACTATAAATTTGAAAATTAAATAAAATTATTTTACTTTTCAAAAGCATATAAATCATGAACTGTAACTCAAATTAGAAATACATGACCACTAATGAACATGTGAGGGTATGATCTCTTTGGGTAGATACTAAAATTTTCTGGTGCGTTCCACCAGTTAATGTTAGTTTTTGGTCATAAATAAAATAATTAAGTGAAAATTATTTTGTTGTAAAATACATATATTTTAAAAGGTATCTTGGATTTGAAATTCGAGAGTACCATTGGGTTTGTTGAGGCATGTTACACTTAGTTAGATCATAACCTTCACCGAGGTAGGTCTAGGGTTACTTTTAATAATGTTTTGAAATTTTTTTCCTGAATGTTCAATAAACACGTGACCAGATTTTTCTAAATTTTGAACTATTGCTCGGATTAAAAATATAATGGCATAGTGGAAACCATAGCTCCAGGATTCGATTAAGGGAGGCATAACTTCAACCATAGTAGGTCAGGAGAAAAAGTTAATTTTGTGGTCTTTTTAAAGATAAATAAAATAAAATGTTATTTTATTTTATATTCCTTCTTTCCTCCAGGGGAGGAAAGACACTGGTAGGACCGACAATGTGTCAAGACAATAAATGGAATGACTCCTCTTTTCTTGTAACTGTACAATTGAAAATTCAGGATGTTCATTAATTAAATGAACCTCATTATTTTCCCGAGTGTTTCACACTCCTTATCCTCCCCTATTTATATGGATCAAGGGGAGCGGGGTTGACACGGCCTCACCAAGCGATGAAGCCTTGGAAATGTAGAGAGACTCCAACCACCTGGAGGACAAGACTAGTTCCAACGAGTGATAACGAGCACCACCGTATCACTAACCAATGAAATTAATGATGGAGTTTCCATATAACATCATCAACAGACGTATCTTCCAATTAGGGGGTTATTTTCATTTGTGTGTTTTTTATTCCCTCTTCCCCATTCATAAAATTAAATGAAGAATGCGGGTCAACCGAATAATGGGTTGACCTACGATTCATTATTCTTTGTGAGAGTATATTGTAGGGAATCTTGTGGGGATATTGTTGTGTCCAATACACCTGTTTATTGAACACACTTAATATAATCCATATTACGAGTTAACGTGGAGGGTACTGGCCTAACTAACCCAACCAAAACTCTTCGCTATCTTTCTTTGCTTGCGCCACCTCGGAAGACCGCGAACACGTCGACACACACTACAAGAGGAGTGTCGGGACTCATCATCTGTGGAGAATGGAGGAGGTGGCTGACAAGATGGTCGGTAATAGGAAGGAAGGTGGTGCAACTGCCGCGCTACCAATGAATGGAATCCATGACCGAAGCCCTGGAGGAGGCCATAACCACCTTCGGTGGGCTCTGTAGTGACTTAGTGGTGCCCACATGGTGCCTCCACCTCACAAACCGAACGGACTTCAGGCTGTTCGGGAATCCAGGTGATTGGGGGGTTACACCCGCCATGTCTGACCGAACCAGGTCACAGCCCTCAGAGCGGGCTTCCACCATCGACTCGGTCGGCCACACTCATGTTGGGATACCACCCTCGGACCAAGAGGCTGACCTCTGAGTGGTCCGCCACCCTCTGAGAGGACCACTTCCCGTGGACCAAGCCCCTTCCCCTACATGACGTCGCCCAATGGGCCACCGCCCAATGCGGGCAGGGTGGCCCTATTCTGGTTGGGTTTCCCCCCTTTCGGGCCACCCCTCTTAGGTGTTGGACCTAAACTCAGCCACCCAGGCCGAGTCCACCCCGGCCCAATGGGCTGAGCCTACCATGGATCAGCCACGTTCGAGTCAGGCCGGGTTGGTCCAACCTAGTTGGACCAGATCTAGGACCATTCTGACCCAGGAACACTTAAAGGAGCATATTAAGAGAATCAGACGTATATTTGACAAACCGTCTAGTACTTTGGGATCCTTGGATCACTACGGTCCTATTTTTATACTCGACATGAGATTTAGGGAATGTTAGAGTATGTCCAGGTTGGATCGAACCCGAATTCAATAGGGGCCTTAGAGCTAAAACGCTTATAACTCATAGATCGAGTGTCTGATTGACACGCCTTCTATCACATTAGAACACATACGACATGGAATTCCTTTGGGTTAATCCTTTGTGGAGCATAGTGGCAGGCGAGGATTGACTGATATCTCGAGGGGAAGATTCTACGGAACTCGAGCCCGCTGGGTTTGAGGAAACCTGTGGCATGTTTCAATGTGATTATAGAACATCAATCCTATATGGGTCTAAATCTATAAATCCTATGTGGGTTAGAACCTGTGTGGGTCAGTGCTTAGCGATCCTGTGTGGGTCAACACATATTGATCCTATGTGGGTAAGATCTTGTGAAGGTTAGCAGAGGATAGTTACCTATCTATCCTATATGGGTCACCGGGGGTTAGTTACCTATCGATCATTTGTGGGTCAGCAGCAGTTATTTTTAATAGAATATGACAATCTTGTTTATGACTAATCATATGTACTTCTGTACTTAAGTTATACCTTATTGTGAGATGAGTCTTTTACCTGTGCGGTACTTCTACCTTTCTAGTATCATCTTCATAGTGTGACCTTTGAGGTACTTCTATCATCATGGTGTTACCTGTGTGGTACTTCTATATTCATGGTTCTTCCTGTGAGGTACATCAATCTTCGTGGTGTGACCTTTGTGGTACTTTTATCTTTGTGGTGTTACTTGGGTGGTACTTCTAACTTCGTAGTGTTACCTGTGTGGTACTTCTAACCTTTTATTATCATCTTCATGGTGTTACCAGTGTGGTACTTCTGTCTTCATGGTGTTACCTGTGTAGTACTTCTATCTTCATGGTGTTACCTCTGTGGTACTTCAATCTTCGTGGTGTTACCTCTATGATACTTCTAGCTTCGTGGCTTTACCTGTGTGGTACTTATATTATCGTGGTGTTACCTATGTGGTACTTCTATCTTCGTGGTGTTACATGTGTGGTACTTTAACTTTGTAGCATTATCTTCATGGGGTTACATGTGTGGTACTTCTATATTTTTTGTCTTACCTATGTGGTACTTCTACCTTCATGGAGTTACTTTCGTGGTTTTATCATCATGGTGTTTCCTGTGTGATACTTCTACCTTCGTGGTGTTACCTATGTGGTGTCCTTTCTTAATTTATGAGATGATTATATCTTGATAACTTAGGTATTTGTATGGGAATATACTTAATTAGTGTTTATGAATTTCTCTGTGGTTTTTTCTTTGTGGAACTATAAGAGACCTACGATGGTCTTGGGGTCCCTACTGAGTAATGTTATACGCACCCCTACATGGGCTTTTCCCAAAACTTGTTGTGTCTCGTGTAGATGATGTACAACATTGATTGAGGGTGAGGGGGCTTGGAATATATGGTGTTTGGAGGAGGTCCATTCTGTGTAACATGACGCGGAAGAGACTGATGGGCATGTAGTTCCAAAAAGGAGATCTGTAGCTACCCTACAAGATTGAACCTCAGAGGACGACCCAATAGTTGTTTTTCTTTTTCTTTCAGTTGTATTGTGCATACAATCATACTTGTACTTTTACAGTATGGCTTGTATTCAAGTCCCTTTTTACTTCCATCACTCTTTTACTTTAGTAGTTTACTTTTAGGTTTCATATTATTACATTCTACTCAGTTTGGTTGCTTATTGTTGTGTTCTTAGACCTTGTATCTGTATAGGTTAAAAAGGTAATGCCTTCCCTTTTAAGGGAAACACATTCTCAGGGATAGACGCTAGCCCCTGTCCTATGGAAGGTCAGTTTGGGGTAGTCACAACATGGTCCCCAAAGGATGTGTCATGAAAATGTGGTATCAGAGGAGCTAGGTTCTACTAAAGAATTAGGAATCTGATCTTTTCTATGAAACAATAGTGTTAAGTGTTATGACTGTGGTTTTTAGTTCAAGGAGTCTAGTATTGGTGCGACGACTGACGTATCCATATACCAAGACAGTGAATTCTGATTTCGGACTCAACGCATGAAAACACTGACTGTGTGTGTTTTTGAAAAGTTTTTCTTTTTATTTATTTAGAGTCACCTCACCAGGTAAAACATACTAACCATGTAGAACCTATTCCGTATTAGGATTCCATCACAAAGATAGACACCCAGGTTTCCTGAGAGAGTACATGATGACGGCCCACCAAGGGATAAGGCTCTGGTGCAGGGCCCTCATACAATGTTGGCACCTACGAGTGGTGTACCAGCAGAACCACTACTCATTGGGAAGTAACTAAAACTGGCAGTACTGATAAAAGACAAATCTTTTCTTAGTGCCTACACGAGCTTCAACATCAGCTACCCCTCAGGTTATGAGGTGAGCCTGACTCATAGGTGGATGAGGACTGGCTTGAGGAGGTGGCTGAGAGTTCTCTAGAGCTTCTACAGCATTGACACAATGACATGTTGGTAGCTGAGTATTCATTGAGGCATACCAACCATTGCAGATACTCGATGCATATGATAAAATCAGTTCTTCGGGGCTCGAACTTCTGAGAGCGGTGTGTTTTAGGACGTCAAAGCCAACATTATTCCTCTATGTATTCCTACCTATGTTTTCATGTTAGAGAGAACCTTTGTGGTTGACTGTTCTTTGGATGATCAGATACGGCTAGCAAATGTTAGTAGTGGGAATGCAGGAAACCGGCACCAGTCTCTGAGACTTGGGCATGTAAAAATGTTTCTGGAAGAAGATGTGTTGGGGAAAGATGAATCTACAGGGCTGAATATGTGAAAGCATAGCTCGTAGAGTAGCATGATGTGTTGTACATTTCTACATGTTACAACCACCCCTTTTTTCCCCACTAGGATTAGGGATCATGAGGACAGGGGAAGGGAGTAGCTGCATATGGTCAAGGAGTGCGACCCAAGGGAAACTAGGAATGATTCGATGAACATTCTGTGTCCAGTACTAGATTTCATATTAATAGACATAGGTACCAATAATTCCATCCATCCACGAATCTTGTCCAAAAACTAGAGTTTCAGAATAAGCCATTGAATTGACCCTCACATCTGGAGGTACCTTTTCTTGGAGACTCAATAATCACACTTACACTGACAGTGTGATCTAACCCTTGGCGTGAGAGTTTCAGTTGGAAAATCTTGGTGGAAGGGTCGTGGCCTTATGATCATAATTTAGGTATGGACTAGACATCCACATTTCATACTCAGATTGACTATATTAAGAAAAAATGTTGTGGTTTAACTATAACATTGGAATGTGATTTTCCTTGGTCAATGTAAAAGGAAACCCTGAAAGCAGTGGAAAAACTCATGCAAAGCAGGGTGCATCAGATCACAGGTGAGTCGGTCCGCCCTACCCTCATGGAAGCTAGTGTTTTAAGTTTTCAATTCCCAATAGAAGCGGGAAAGTGTGGGGGACATCCTTTCAAAATATGTTTCCAGGTTTACCTCCCAGAAGAGGGAGGTACATCTGTTTTGGCTGAGTACTACCAGAGTTTTGGACAAGACTTCTCCAGTGTAGTGGCACCCATGTTAGTTTTTTTGAAAAAGGGGGAGACTTTCCTATATAAGGAGAAGTGTCAGTAGAGCTTTCAGGAGCTCAGACAGAGACTGATGAGTTGGACTATGCTACCCATGACCTGAAGTTAGTAGCATTGCTCGTTGCTCTAATGATGTAGTGACACTACTTTATGAGAGAATGTTTTATAGTCTACTCTGATCACAATAGTCTCAATTATATATTCTCACAGAAATACCTAAAACAGATACATAGGTGATGTCTAGAGTTCCTCCATGACTCTGACTTTAGGATAGTCTGTAGTCCTGGGAAGGGGAATGTTGTGGTAGATGCACTCAGTAGAAAATCCGGTATACAGTTGTTGAGTGAGGAGACTAAGCAACTAGCTGCATTACGGATATCCTACGAGGATCGAGATGGACAAACATATCATCAATCTCTGATAGTCACTCCCACACTACATCAGTGCGTCAAGTAGGCACACCTTGGGGAAACTGACTGCGAGGCTCAATGTGCTCAGATATCCACAGGATTGTCACCTAATGGATTTTTTGAAGGTGTGCAGAATTTCATCCTCTTCAGAGGATGTACAATGGTACTGGTGGTGCTATGGGAGGATGTGTTGTGGGAGTTCTATATGACCCATCTAGAAGTACATCCCAGAGTTTTGATGATGTACCAGGGCCTTCGACGTCAATACTGGTGGCCATGGATGATGAAAGCAGTGACAGAGTTTGCATCATGATGTCTCACTTGTCAGAAATTGAAGACTGCACAAAGATGGAAGAAGTCTTATGCCTACAAGAGATGGAGACCTTTGGACTTCCAGGAGGGGGACCACGTTTTCTTGTGAGTCTCCCCATGATGGGGACTAAAAATATATGGACGAGGCGGTAAGTTATCACTGAGGTTTGTTGGACCATTTCTCATACATTGGAGGATTGGTGAGATGGCATACCGCTTGTCACTACCACCATGGTATGAGTGGGTGCACCACATATTCCATGTATCATAGATGAGGAGATACGTGCATGACCCTTAACAAGTCAACAACCACGGAAAGATGAACATAGGCAATGGGGTGACCTCTATAGAGGTTCCATTAGAGATTGAGGATCAATAGGAGCGGGTCCTTTGTGTGTAACATCCCCAAATGATAAAGGGTTAAATGACTAAATGATATGACTCATGTCAACAAGGTGCACCTTCCTTTTCGGGAGCCTTTCTGATTAGAACTCCACAGTTAAGCGTGCTTGGCCTGGAGTAGTGATCAGGATGGGTGACCTCGTGGGAAGTTTCTCAGGATGTGTGTAAGTGAGGAAAAAGAACACTGAAAAGGGCATGTGATGGCCTGTGGGGACTATCATTAGTCAGATGACCCGTTCAGGCATGTGGGTGGACCCTGTGGTGGGCCCCACGTGTCTGCGGGGGCAACTGGGGGTACCTGGTAGGCCAGGACTCGACGACCTTGTCAAGGCGGGGTGTTTGTGCTGTCACGGGGACCCGGTTGTCACAGTTGGTATCAGAGGAAAGGTTTAGTTAATTTAGGAAATAGGATTAGTAAACCCTAAAGAAAACCTCTAGCATGAGACTAAGTACAAATATGCACACAAGGATATTTACCTAGGGATCCCATATGTTGTGTGTTTTGGTATAATTTTTTAGATGAATAAGTTATTAATGACTTGTTTACTTATGTTTTGGTCTAACCTTTTCTATTTTAGAAAATGGTGGGAACCAGGAGAGGTAATAAAGGAGAGGTACCCTCACCTATTTGTGTAAAGTGAAATTTCGGGGGCGAAATTTCTTAAGGGGGGAAGAATTTAACAACCCAAAGTATTTCAATAGAAAATTACCTTCTTATATATATGTCATAAAAACCCAAAATAATGAACTACTTAGTGATAAGAGACCTTTAAACATAATTTTGTTACCCCTATGTTTGGAATTTTAAAAATCCAACATTCACGGTTGTGTTCAAGATAGTTTTTGGAGTCTAATGAAACAAAAATAATTTTTGGTGAATAGTAACCTACCCATATGAATAGTAAACTACCCTTATAAATAGTAATATGAACCTTATGAATAGTAAATAAGAGTAACATTACCTATGAATAATAATATAAAATCTAGACATCTTAGGAAGTGTCAATTTTACCTTAGTAAACATTTTTGGTATTTTATAAGTCATAAATAATTAATTATAATTAATTAATTAATTTAAAAGAATATTTATTTTCCTGAAATATATTCATAAATTATTTAATCAATGTCTAATTGTTTTTAGATAATTTTATAAGACCCTAAGTAATTTTTGAAAGAACTGCAAAATCAGTTTTAATTTTAAAAACTGTTTTTTTTCTTAGTAAATTATGATTTTATTTAAATATTAAATTAACAATACTTAGAAAAGTATTTTTGAAAAATGGAATTCATTTTTGGATTCTACACGTCGAAAAATGGTTGGGGTAAATTTTTGGGATTTTTCTGAGGTACATGAATTTTTGATGAATAGTGGAATCCTATAATTCACAATAAAAGCTTAATAATGTATTAATTGAGTCATTGATGATGTTCTGCTGATGTAAGCCCACTTGGTTCGGGATTAAATTATAAAATTACTATTATTGGTCATCCAAGACTCACTATTCCTTGTCTTTGGTGGAATTAATAAACTAATCAATTTTATATTAAGGAAACCCCTCTCCCCTCCACTATAAAAGACACCCTTCACTCCCTCTTTTCCTCACACCTCTCAAGCTCCAAGCCTTCTCTATTTTCTGCCCAAACACCTTCCCTAGCGCATCCCCCACGTCCAAAAGCTTCTAGTCTCATCAAAAGACCAAGCCTATCTTCCTTAAAGAGGATCTCAAGAGGAGGATTCTAAAGGTAATTTCTCTCTCTCTTCTCCTTTAATTTCCTTTCAAGCTCAAGTTCCATTCTTGATCTCTCTCTATCTATCTTCATGCAAATTGTTCTATAAATCTAGTATTTCATATATACTGTAATATTATGATTCTAATGGTATATTATATCACCCCACAACCTTTCCCTCTTCCTTTTATTTTATTAAAGAGAACGTTGTTCATGTGGTGATAATTTATCACCTTCAAAAACAACATGCTCTCTTCTTCCATTTCTACCTTCAATCTGGTCATGAAACCATTTTTATGGTTGAACCAGAATATTTTATATGTATTATGTTCTATTTTACGTTCTTGAAATAACCTATGGCCTTATTACTAAGATAAATGTTAAAGCAAGATCGTTGTGATCCAAAAACCGCTCAAATTAACCCAAATAAACATCATTAAATTTTTATCTAATGATTCGTCCACTTGGCTCTAATATAACTCATTATAAAATCATTCAAGCTTATGTAATATCATTAATAACATGTAATATCAGTTCTTCATGTTTACCCATTATCTACCCAAGCATCAATTTAAGAATACAAGTGGACCGCTCAAGAAAACCATAAAAACGAACATCCCCGATCAATGTTTTTAAAATCTATAAGTCATCCAAAGGAACATAATATGAAATAATGAAACCAGAATGAACCCTATTAATGTATAAAAGGTTCTGGAAATTCTAATTAATGAATATAATGTCATTATACAGGACATTAAAGAGAAGGAGGCATTCGAGTACAAGGTAAGGGGAAATCTCGAACCCAATTTTCTTCCTTCGGGTTCTCCCTCTTTCACTCCATTTTTGATATGGTTACTCCTCAAAGGTCTTTTGTTCATCATTTCCTTTTCTTTTCTGGGATATACATGTTTGTCACTGGTTTTTTTGTCCATCAAAATGTTTTCCAAAAGAACTCTTCTTTCAAGATCTCAAATTTTGCCTCTCATTCAAGGTTGATGGTTCTTATATCAAGTATGTTGTTCCCTCTTTCTTTTGGGGACCCAAAGCTTATGAATGTGTGATTATGAGATGAAACTGATTCCTTTCCATGGGTTATTTATGTACGTGTTTGATATGTGTTCTATGTGGCAAGCATGATAATGATAATGTTATGATGTGACGGGTGCGCCCGGAATTGTATAGCGCAATATGAATGTTTAAATGTGACGGGTGCACCCGGAATTATATAGCGCTCCAATGCATTGGGTAAAGTTATGAATCTCATGAGTAAATGTGAAATGATGCGTGAACATGATTCTAGCTTTGTTCACAATTATGTGTGGTAGTTAACCACTAAGACATGATGTTTCATTTTTATGCTTTGCCACATTTCAAGTTTATTGTTTATGCTCCTCTCATGTTCAAGATCTTATTCATGATTATGCTCACCCCATGCTATATTTTTCTTATCTATCCTCTTACTGGGATTTTAGCTCACCCATTTTGATGTATATCCTCAGGTGGCTACATGTAATAAGGGGAGGACAAGTGCTACTAAGAAGCTATAGAAGAAGAGATTAAATGAATTTTTATGCTTGATGTTGTATTTGTTATGTATTGTCCTAGTTTGCCCAAGACACTAAACCTCTAGATCCTCCATGTGTAATACTATTATGTTGTTTATCTTTAAAATGATGTAATAGAAATGTAAGGAAAGGCCAGGTCTATATAGTTGGTATCAGAGGAGGAACCCAGCCTTAAGTGCGGTGCACTGCCTGGGTTGAGATGTAGGGCCCACAACGAGGGCATTGTGCTCTAAAGGGGGGGGGGGTGATTGTAACATCCCCAAATGATAAAGGGTTAAATGACTAAATTATATGACTCATTTCAACAAGGTGCACCTTCCTTTTCGGGAGCCCGTCTGATTAGAACTCCACAGTTAAGCGTGCTTGGCCGGGAGTAGTGATCAGGATGAGTGACCTCCTGAGATGTTTCTCAGGATGTGTGTAAGTGAGGAAAAAGCACACTGAAAAGGACATGTGTTGGACAGTGGGGACTATTATTAGTCAGATGACCCGTTCGGGAAAGTGGGTGGACCCTGTGGTGGGCCCCACGTGTCTGTGGGGGAAACTGGGGGTACCTGGTAGGCCAGGACTCGACGGCCTTGTTAAGGCGGGGTGTCTGTGTTGTCACTGGGACCCGGTTGTCACATTGTGGGTGGTGGATACCTCTAGTGTGCATGCGTTGGAAGCACGGGAACCTCCAGAAGTGAAAATGGGAGTGGGAGGCTCATATCCATTCTCAATACCCCCACTTTTTCATTAGTCTATGTTGTGAATTTTTTGGATGTAATGCCCTAAGGTGGGTAGAATGTAATTTCCCTGAAATTCCATATAATTTTCATAGTTATATGTAATTATTTTGAGACCGCGAAATCTGACGTCACATGCTTTTGAGGCCCGAAGTGCCAGGAAATATTGGTCAATGTTTTGTTAAGCTTTAATTATCCAGCATATGCAGTTTTCTGAAAAAAGTGGAATAACTCTTAAATGGTTCCTCGAATCAGAAATCTGAGGGTTCCACTGCACTCTGGATGGCTATATTACAATAGGTGTGACTTATGGTTAGTCGGCATGGGCCTCCTGTGAGAAACCCCAAAAATGGAATAACAGTAAAAATAGTAATAAAATAAAATAATTTTATTTTTCAAATGATTATAACTCACGAATGGTAACATGGATTAAAAATATGAGACGACATGTGAAGTTGTGGGGGTGTTTTCTCTTTAGGAAAACACTAACATTGGTCGGTGTAGGACACCAATTAAAGTTAGTTTTTGGACATAAATAAAATAATTAAGTAACAATTATTTTATTGTAAAATTCATAACATTATAACAGTAACTCGTATTGGAAATTTGAGAGTACCATTGAGTTTGTTAGATCGTTTTCCACATGGGGAGAGCCAAACCTCAACTGGACTCGGTCGAGGGTGACTATTAATATATTCAGAACATTGTTTTGGGTACTTTCTGTAAACGCATGAGCGGCATTTTCTAACATTTTAACCATTGCTCAGATTTAAAATCCGAGGGCGCCATTGAATCTGCGATGCTGAGATTTGTTTAAGGGAGGTATAACATCAACCACAGTAGGTCGGGTGAATAAGTTCTTTTTGTGGACTTTTGAAATATTAATAATATAACAGGTTATGTTATTTTAATATCCATCTTTCCTCTAACGGACGAACGACACTAGCGGGACAGGCGATGTGTCATGCCAATAAATGGCTTGACTCTTCTATTCCTGTAACTAAACCATTCGGAATTTGAGAGGTTCATTAATTAAATGAACCTCATTAATTATCTGAGTGTTGCACACTACATCTCCTATCATATTTATATGGAGGTCGGGGAGGTGTGTTAGCACAACTTCACTAAGAAATGATGTCCTGAAAAAGTACGGTGATGCCAACTACCTAGAGGACGAGACTGGTTCTGACGGGTGGTGATGAGCGCCACTGAGTCACGAACCGACGAAAACAATGAAGGAGTTTCTATCGACCACCACCATCAGAATTCTCTTCTAGGTAGGGGGTTATTTTCATTTCTACATTTTTGATTCCCTCTTCCCCATTCCTGAAATTATACAAAGAATGGGGGTCAACCGACTAACGGGTTGACCCGCGATTCATTCATTTTTGTGGGAGGTTATTGTGGGTTATATTGTGGGGTTAATCTAATGTTTAATACAATTGTTTATTGAACTCCCTTAATATCCTCCATATTACGAGCTAAAGTAGAGGGTACGGGCCCAACAATCCCAACCCTAACCCTCCACTATCTTGCTTTCCTTGCGCCACCCCAGAAGACTGTGAGCACGTTGACGCACAACGCAAGCGGGGGGTTGCGGCTCGTCATCCGTGATGAATAGAGGAGGTGTCTGGAATGATGGTCAGCCATTAGAAAGAAGGCAGTGCGGCCACCTCACCACTAATGAATGGATGCTGTGGACGAAACCGTGGTGGAGGTTGGCCCCACCTCCAGCTAGTTTCGTGACGCCAGAGTGGCACCCACATGGCTTCACCACCCCTGCCAACCGAATGGCCTATTGGTGGTTTGGGAATTGGTGTGACCGGGGGGTTACCCCCCACCCCCTTCTTCATACCTAACTAGGCCGCTACCCTCAAGCTAGGCCCCTCCCTTGCATCGGGCTGCCGCCCATACACTGGGACACCACCGTCGGACTGGGCCCTGCCCTCGGATTGGGCCGCCACACTCAGAGCAGGCCGCCGCCCTTGGACTGGGATGCTTCCCATGTAGGGCGTCGCCCATCAGGGAACCTCCCCAGGGGGCTGCTTCCCTAGAGAGGCTAGGCCACCCTATTCTGGTCAGGCCGGCCTTGTGGGCTACCCCCTAATGGGCCACCCCTTTGCGGGCCACCCAATTCTGGCTAGGTCGCCATTTTGGGCTACCCCTCTTACGTGTCAGACCAGACATCAGCCCAGTGTGCCACGTCCACCCCCCCCCCCCCATGCCCTAGTGGGCTGAGTCAACCTCGGCCCCGCCCATGCCATGTTTGGCCTGGTCAGCCTGACTGGGTCGGACCGAACCCAGTCCCAAATGAACCCCAGAATAATTAAAGCAGCATATCATTGTAACCCGACGTCTGTCTAACAAACCATCTATATAATTGGGGTCCTTGGATCGAGATTGTATTTTTGGAATAATCCACTTCAGATTTGGAAAATTTTGGAGTCTGGTCATGTTGGATTGAATCAGAATCCATCCAGGCCCTCAGAGCTAAAATTATTATAACTCGCAGACCGAGCATTCGATTGACTCGTCGTCTGTCGAACTAGAACCCTTACGACATGGAGGTCATTTGGGTTACACATTTTTTTAGGATAGTGGTGGTCAATGTTTGAACGATATGTTTAGGGGAATATTCTATAGAATGTGAGCGCACTGGGTGCGAGAAAACCTATGGCAGTCTGCTACTTAAAGAAACAACATTGATCATATGTGGGTCAGCATCTATAGATATAGTGTTGGTCAGATCCTCTATGGGTCAGTGCTTTGTGATCCTGTGTTGGTCAGTGCATATCGATCTTGTGTGGGTCAGATATTGTGTGGGTGAGTGGGGATAGTCACATATCGATCCAATGTGGGTCAGTGGGGATTAGTTACCTATCAGTCCTATGTGGGTCAACAAAAGTGCTTCTTAACAAAATAATATTATCAAGTTTACGACTAATCATATGTACTTATGTACTTAAGTTATACCTGATTGTAAGAAAATTCTTTTACCTGTGTGGTACTTCTAGCATCGTAGTGTTACCTATGTGGTACATCTAACTTTGTGGTATTGTCTTCATGGTGTTACATGTGTGGTAATTCTATCTTCATGGTGTTACCTATGTGGTACTTCTATCTTCATGGTGTTACCAGTGTGTTACTTTTATCTTCTTGGTGTTACCTGTGTGGTACTTCTGGATTTGTAGTGTTACATATGTGGTACTTATACCTTTGTGGTATTGTCTTCCTGGTGTTATGTGTGTGGTACTTCTATCTTAGTTGTGTTACCTATGTGGTACATCCCTCTTTGTGGTGTTACCTTTGTGTTACCTATATCTTCATGGTGTTACATGTGTGGTACTTCTAGATTCGTGGTGTGACATGTGTGGTACTTCTATCTTCGTGGTGTTACCTATATTGTACTTCTGCTTTTGTGATATTGTCTTTGTGGTGTTACCTTTGTGGTGCTTCTATCTTTACAGTGTTACCTATGTGGTAATTCTAACTTCATGGAGTTATCTTTGTGGATGTATATTTATGGTGTTACCTATGTGGTTATTATACCCTAGTAGAGTTGTCTATGTGGTGTCCTTACCTCATGTATGAGATGAGTGTATCTTGATAACTTATGTATATGTTTGGTCACATATCTACGTATATCTGATGTCTTGATTTTTGTGTTTTCATTTGTGGAACTCTAGGAGACCTACGGGGGTCTTGGGGTCACTACTGAGTATTGTTATACTCACCCTTGCATGGGATTCTCCCACACCTTGTTATTTCTAGTGTAGACAACCAATAGCGTTGATCGAAGCTAAGGGAGCTAGGACTAGATGGTGCTCAGATGTGGAACATTCGGAATAACATGGCGCGAAGGAGACTGATGGGCATGGAGTGAGGAGGAGGTGATCTTTACCTACCCTACTTGTAGGAACCTCAGAGGACGACTAGTATCCATTTTCATTTTTCTTTAGGTTTTATTTTACTTCTAGTCATACTTGTAATTTTACAGTTGGTCTTGTATTTCAGACTCTTTTTATATTCAACACTCATTTACAATAGCAGTTTACATTGTGGTTGCATCTTATTATGTTCTAGTCTGTGTGGCTGCTTCATGATGTATTCTTGGACTGTGTGTCTGTATAGGTTAAAAAGGTAATTCCTTCCCATTTAAGGGATACGCCTTTTCTGTGCTAGACACTAGCCCCTGGCCTATGGAAGGCGGGCAAGGGCCAGTCACGGTACGGGCCCTGATGGACGGGTTGTGATAAGATGGTTCCCAAAAATTTCTTTAGTTTTCCCTTAGAGGTGTTTCATTCCATGAATATGATGTATAGAACATTTTGGAGTTAGTTGTGGTGGCCTGGAATAAATTGTACAGTTGTAGCGTCAGTTTATCAGTGTTTGGTCAACTAGTAGGTAATGGTCAAGCACTATGCTGTCAGTGGTTTTCCCTATCCATAGATGTTCCTCAATTGATGTGGGAAGAAATAACGATAAAATTTGTTAATGAATTACCTCCCGATCAGGGTTGATATGATGCTATATGGGTATTAGTGAATAATTTGATGATATAAGCACTCTTTATAGTGATCAAGGAGTTAAGCACAATAGAGGTTCTATTAAGGTAGTATCTACTAGAGCTACAGAGACTCCACAGTGTTCCGAGGTCCATCATTTCCAATTGAGATCATAATTTTTCTTTTAGGGTTTATAGTGGTCTCTATCATGATTTTTGTTCTAAAATTTTCATTAGAACATAGTTTCATCCGTAGATGTATAGTCAGATAAAGAAGACCATTCATAATCATGAATACATGTTACGTTATGGTGTATTGGATTTTGGATGTACATGGATGAGGCACCAGCTCTGGGTAGAGTTTTCTTACAACAGTAGTGTTTACTCCAACATTGGTGTGGTGACAATTGAATAATTATATGGCGAACCCTTTTGGTCTACATTGTGCAGGACTGGGGTCAGAGAGTCAGCAATTCACAATCCGGAACTGGTATAGAGTACGACAGAGATCATTTATGTGACTCTTGAGAAGATGAATGTTGTGCAAGATCACCCAAAATCCTATGTCGATCCTCGGTGGAGACCTATATTGTTTTTAATTGGGGATCACACGATTATGATGGTTACTCCCCTTAATGGGAAGTGAATGTTTGGTAATGGGAGTTGGATTTCTCCCTTGTTTGATGGGACTTTTGAGGTGTTGGATCTTGTTGGGGACATAATACACTAGGCAATCCATCCCCACATAGATGATATAAATAGGTAATTTTTTTCATGATTCACAACTCTATTTTAATCTCCATGTTGATTCTCATGTCATCAAATGGGCAGATATAGATATTGACGATGACGAGACCTTTGAGGATTGGCCTTTAGAGATCATGAACTACAAGGAGAAGGTGTTGAGTTGTTTTTATATCCCCTTAGTTCATCCATTATGGTGGAAATGTGGTGTGGAGGGGAGTACGTGGGAATGTGAGTCATAGATAAAAGATTAGCACCCTGATCTATTTCATGATTAGATATTCTCTTGCAATATTATCTATTTGGTGGTTATATAACTTATCTGTTTTGAGATGAACATATCTTGTTTGTTATTATTCTTTCCTATATTTCAATAGGTATCTCTTATAAGAGAGTGTTTAAGATATAGATGTTGTTTTTATGTGGTTTAATTCCTGTTCCTCTACTGAGGTGGTGACCTCCTATGGTGGTGAATGCTTTGAGTGGCATCTCATAGTGTGGCTATTCAGATGACCATTTTCTATTTCCACTTTTGGTTTGTTTTGGATTCTAATGGATGAGAATGTTTGGAGAAATATATGATGTAAGGGCTCAAATCCTGGTGGATCAACTCTTTAAATGTTTTGGAAGGTCAAAGTTCTCTAATGTGGCTCAAAAGTGGTTTCGGGATGTTCTGTTATGAAAATCTAAATGAGGGGGATTACTTGTTGTGTAACTCCATTTTACAATGTGAAATCGTTCCTTACGAGATGTTTGATGGTGTGAACGGGGGTTTCACATCCTGAAGTGTCCCATTGTTTGAAAAAAATAATTAAAATTCCAAGGAGATGTTTTTTTCAATGGAAAACATCCTCGAGGAATGAGATGATGTGAAATTTGATTACACATTGTGTAATACCCCGATGTTGTATGGTTTAAGTGTTTTCTAGATAATAATTTTTTTAATCTAAGTGATGTAGTGGCTCTCCCTTAACATCGGGAAACTCTATGACCCTCTCTTTAGTGCTTTTGGGATTCCTTTGTCGAGGAACAATCCCTAGATCCCTTATTCAATATGTAGCAATCCTTATTCAATATAATGTATGATCAAACTGCCTTCTGGAAGTTTCTTCTATCTA
This sequence comes from Viscum album, assembly GCA_963277665.1. Lineage (NCBI taxonomy): Eukaryota > Viridiplantae > Streptophyta > Magnoliopsida > Santalales > Viscaceae > Viscum > Viscum album. The sequence continues at coordinate 633,780,071 of OY728121.1, forward strand.
TTTCCTCCCATTCCTCATTTCCATGTGATGTTGCATGATCCCTATGTTTCTAATAGTGTATTCATGGTGGTTATATTGTGTGCTTGTAATGCAGCATCCTCGATTGGATGCAGTTCTTGTAGGATATGTGATCATGTTTCATTATATTGATATGTTCATGTAATAAGAACTTCAATAAAATTTTTAGATAGGGGATTCATTTCTTCTCAATTTCATTAACATTCACACATAGAGTTAGCATTTTATAGCCATTATATCGTAATGTAATTGTGATAATAATTATATAAACTATATTATAGAGTTTTTATCAATCATTCTTTCCTTTAAACCATGATAATGATTTTCTTCTTGATTCTCAAGACTTTGTGATATATATGTATTATTTTTTTAGTGTTTTTTTGATAGAAATTAGTAAATAACATATTTTAGAAATTAATATATAATAAATTTGATGATTGGTTAAGGAGGCATGTTTAATATATTCTTTTTTTATTTTTTGTAATTCGATGATAATCAAATTGATAGAGTATGCATTTTTTATTGAAATAGTTATTGCACCTAAAGCTTGTTTATACATTTTGATAAATTATGAAAGGAATGTAAAATTAATAGTTTAATTATTATGTGTACCTTGTGATAGCTTGTTATTTAGTTTTCCTATGGTTTGCACCAATGAATAATAAATAATCTAATTCATGATGGAATAATATCCAGTTCTGTGAAGAATGATAATTCATTTGTAGGAACCATGATTCCCACATTCATGTAACGACCATGTTCATTATGATTTGGAATCATGAGAGATCATTGTGTGAGAAGGTTGAAGGCCTTTATGTGGGGATGAGATCCTGTTTCTATGTAAGTTCATGCTTCTTATGATCTTCTTGGGATACAAGATTGGTGTTATGTGGGTGAGGGAGTCCTAGATGTGATGTGTGTATGGGATGGATGATATTTAAGGGAAATTGTAGTATGTTGGGTAAGTAGGCTCAGATGATGTGGTAGTAGTCGAGATCTTGAGTAGCTAGATGCATCAATTTATATATGTGGGTGTCGGGGAGGGCACCAAAGTTGATGGAACATGTCAAATCAAGGATTACACAATGATATCAAAGTTTCATTTATATTGAATAATTTGTTTCTTTATCTATATTACATTCTCCACAACTTGAGGCTGATGGTTTTTCCAACTCCTGTAATGAACCAATGTTTTATCAATGGAATTACCTTATAATAATTATTTTTCATAGTAAAATCACCTAAAAATACTTATTTAAAATAATAAAATACATATAAATAACTAATGAATGAAAAAAGGTATCAAATGATGTCAAGGAACACATAAATTTCGAATAGTAACATGACTATAGGAATAGTAATGTCACACTTATGAATAGTTAACTAGCCAATGTAATTATAATATCGCCAAGGAAAGTATAAATAAAATTTATCTTTCATATAAGTGGAAATATGGTATAATTATATCATAGTATAAAGAAATAAATATTTTAAAAATTATTGATTATGTTTAGTTATTTTTGTAAGACATGTATATTTAATTACTATTTTTTGATTAATTTAATAAAATAAAAGTGAAATTATTTTCCTAATGTTTGATCATAAATTATTATTTTTATTTCTAATGGTCATAAGATACTTTTATGAGTCGTTAATTATATTTTCAAAGTGTTAGAAAATAAGTTTTAATTTTTAATATTTGTATTTTCATGAAAATTATGATATTAATTATAATTTTAATTTGTCATATTTAGAAAACAATTTTTTAAAAATGCAGTTAATTTTTTGAAATCTACCCATTGAAAAATTTCGAGAGTGAATTTTTGGGATTCTCCTGAAATACATTAATTTTTGATGAATAGTTATATACAATAATTTAAGATAAATTCTAAATATGTGAATTATGATGTCATCATTTGATGTATTGCTAATGTAAGGAAATTATATCAAATCAAGATCACAATAACTATTTTAGGTCATAATAATTAAGACTATTCATATTTGTGTGAAAAAATATTAAACTAATTCTTAAAATAATGGGAAACCCCTCATATCCTCCAATATAAATATCTCCCCTCTTTACATCCCCTCCTCACACCTCTCAAGCCTTGTTCCTAGTCTAGATTCTAGTAAAATCTCCATCTAAGGCCCTATTACACGTCCATAAACCCTTGGTATTTTCAAAAGTCCAAATATTCTAACCTAATGAGGTTCTCAAGGAACATATAATCAAGAGGTAATACCTGTTTTCATTTCTTTTATTTTCTTTCAGGTTCCATTCTTTATTTTTAGTTACTCCACTCCATTCATACATATGATATGATAAATTCAATACCATATAGGTTTTATAATTTTGTAATTATAATGTAATAAGCCATCATAATTTCTCATTTCATCTCATTTTATACTACAATTGAAAACACCATCTGAGATGTGTTAATTTATCACATTCAAGGATGACGAGTTGTCAATTTCTATTACCATCTTCAATTCTAATAATGAAACAATCATTATGGTTCAAATAGAGTATAATATATGAATTATTTCTATATTAAGGTTTTGTAATCTTTCTTACACATAATATTAATTTATAATGGGAAATGTGATCTATGTGACCAAAAACATCCAATTAAACAAAATGGTTTTCATTAATGTTTTATATAACGATTCATCTTCAATCTACATATCTAAATGAATTTTATAATAATATAATCTTATGTATGATCACTAATAAAATAAAACATCAATTTTTGACAACCATTTTCATCTTTAATGTATATCCTTATATGTATATAAGAAAACAATCATAAAAATCATTTAAATAAATACTCCCAAATGATGAAATTCAACATTTTAACCTATCCAAAGGGCCATGAATGAACATAAAAATGTTATAATAAATTAAAAAAATATAGAAGATGTTCTATAAATATTAATTCATCAATTTAATTTTCTTATCCAAGAAATTAAGATCACGTGGAATACACCTTTAGACTTAAGGTAATGGATTCTAGCCGAACCTCCATTATTCTTTCAGGTTGTTATATCTTCATTTTTACCCAAATGAAGTTACCTATTATTTTTTTGAACATATTTTAAAATATTTTTATATCATCTAAACTCATTTATCATAATACTTTAATCATTAAATTTCATGGATATACATGTTTTTAAATGATTCCTTCCTCAATTATTCAGGAATGGCATGCTCGTTTTAAGGGAACTTTCAAAATTTCATCCATTTTCCATGTAAACTATAATGTATTTTTAATAAACCATTATTTTTATAAGAATAATTTTTCTATTATAAAAAAATCCTCATTTAACTTCTGGTTTTATAAAATATTTTCTTCCATTTTATGTTATAAATTCTCTTTCATATTTTATTTTAACCGCACTAAAATTTTTTAGTTATAATGGTGCATGAGTACTATTTTTACATGTTATTTCATCAAGATGATATAATTTTTCATAATATATGACTATTATACACTATGATTTTCAATGTATGGTCTAATTTATTCGCATAATGTACATTTTTATGACACTACCATTTTATATGATTTATGACATGATTATGATACCCAATTCATACCATGGGTAACCTTTATGTTTATGTATTATTTATTATGTATGATTATATATATTGTAAGATAATTCATGAAAATTATATGATGGGTGATCCCATATAGTTCTCTACTACATTGGGTAAAATTTAGTCCCATGTGATGTTATGTGAAATGATCATAGTGAATAGCCTTTACTTATATTACCATGCGCAACTGTCTTGGTGGTTAACCTTGACTTGTGATCATCTATGTGAAATTATCCATTACCATTGCTAAATGTATGATTTATGTTTCTAAAACATTACTATTAATCAATTTTAAGATGAAACAATGTTTTTATCTTATGATTCCTTATGTTCCATGGAATTTTATGTCATTAAATCATGCCTTCTAACCCATGTTCTAAAGCTATACTTTTTATATTTATTCCTTTACAGAGCTTTTTAGCCCACTACATTGTTCATGTTATCCCTATGTTATCTTATAAATATGTATGATCACAATGTAAGTTAGGATATATTTATGAATTTTAAATAATTAAATGCTTTATTTTTTCCCACCTTTTCAGTTTTATGTACCTAGTATTCCAAGCCACTATACTTTATTATCATAGTCATGAAATTTGAGGTTTAATTATACTTAAAATCATGTAATGATATTTGTAAACACATAGGGTCACTACAGTTCGTATTAAAGGATATTCTAGTTTTTTTTAGAGTAGAAATATAAGAATTTATTAATACACTTAGGTAAGAGACTATGAGTAAGAAAACATCCCTAAATGTAGGTATGTATAGTGTAAGTAGTATTTCAAGAAAATACTTCACTGTTTGCATAAAAATAAGTGGATGTGGCTCTGGAACATATATATCTAAATTTAAAACCCAAAACAACCTCTTTGAGATAGATTCAAATAAGAACAGGTTCACAACATTGATCCTTGATGCACTGATAGTTTGAAACTCTATAGGGATATTCTTTGTTAAATTCATAAGATTAGTATGATCCATTATTAATGGAAATAAATAATCCCATATTAATATATGGTAATAAACAGATCATGGATAACCTATATTGAATCCTCTTGAATCACATTTTAGGACATACTTTTCCTTTATGTTATTATCCTCTCATGATTATTGTATACATTTTTAAAAGATAATTATTAAAGCCCTCTTATTGTATGATTGGTTTCGTAGTTAATGGAGAGAATTAAAATAACACATTCCAACCATCAATGTGATAGGAAATGTGAGGATTTATCTAATGATATGCCTTATATAATGGGAATGGGTGCTAAATACATTATGGTTTCACTAGCTCAGGTAGATAATTTTATGAATAATAACATGAATCATGTGGACCATCCTCATACTCCAAAGAAAGAGAAAGTTTTCGTTGAAACATTATTGCTGTAGTAGACTCCCATATATAGTGGATCTTTTGAATCCCCTCCTCATGGAATAATTGAATAACTACATTGATAAGATATTCTCAGTCCAGAGGTGTATAGAAGAACAGAAATTCATACTGGTGTTCAATAATTTTGATGGGGAAGCTAATTATTGGTGGGAATTAATCAACAACATTATGTCCCAAGACGAAATTAATTCTATGGATTGGGGTGAATTTTAAAAAAAATCAATAAATATACTCCTCAAACCCACCATCTCAATATGGAATGGGTGTTACAAGGACATAAGAAGATAGAAGATGAGTCCATCAAGGAATTTTAAGAAAACTACAAAAGTATTGAAAGATGTGCCTGCATCTTTTTCATGATCACAGAATGCAAGGTGGATTGCTTCTTTAGTAGACTAATGTTGAGTATAGGAAAACTGTTGGAGATTAGAGTCTTCGATAGTTATGAGGGGAATGTAAATTGTTCCCTCAATGTTGAAATAGACATCATATACTCTCATTTTTCTCATGGGGATGGTGATATAAAGTGGAAAATTGAGTATAATAAGGGTGGTTCGGAAAATAAATCCCTTGATGGAAAGATGATCAAACATCCCACATATCAAGACTTTTGGAAGAGGCATCATGGGAACTATCTAAACTGAACCATGAATTTATCAAATGTGGATGAACGGGACATCTAGATATAAACTACCAAAGGGATATTATGAATCCAATTAACATGGATGAAGAATGGATGGTTCATATCAACACTTAGCCTGTATTACAGTGTGATAATCATATGGAATGTGGGTGCTATGAAAAAAGTTATCTATGGAATGTGTTTTTAAACGAAATCAATAAAAACCTTCAAGGAATTAATAGAATGTTTAATGGTATCACTACTCTGGAGGTGCAGCTGGGAAATGATGTGGTGATAGGTATGCTATTAATTCAGTCAAGAATAGTGAACATACTATTTGATTATGGTTCTACACAATCATTCGTATCATTCATGTTTAGTATAAATATTCAGACACCACGTCAAATTTTGGATGTTGAGATATCATTGAGAACAAAGAAAGGGAAAATTATTGCATCGATGGTTTATAACTCTTCCTCAGTAATTATTTTTGCACTATACCTCCACGAAAAACTCATCATACTTCCTCTAGTGGAGTTCGATTCCATCTTGGGAATTAAGGGGATATCTTTATACAAATTCATCATTCACTATTGGGAAGGGGAGATCAATTTTCAAATCCTAGAGTATCTTTCAATCCTGTACATGTTTAAAGAGAAATATGAATCTACTTTAGAATAATAAACTCATGTGTGGATAATGTTTCCTTTTGAGAAATCATATCTTACCCAAATGATTGAAATAATGGAGATGATACTTCTCAAAGATATACCCATCATGAGAGATTACACATATGTATTCCCTAAAGAGTTGTCATGTATTCTTCTTGATCACGAGGTCGAGATCACAATTGATCTTATTCTTGGATGCCTACCTATATCAAATACAGCTTATTGAATGGCCACTATAGTGATGAAAGAGAAGGAAAATCAGTTACATGAGAATCTAGATAAGGTTTTTATACGGCCGAGTGCATCACCATGGGGTGAACCAATCATATTCATCAAGGAGATGAACTTATCAATGCTATAAAATCTGGGGTAAAAAAATGAAATAATACATTCTTTTTATTATTATTATTTTGTGAATTAAATATTAATTTTACTTTAAAGGGGTTGCTATCTTCAATGGCGTACACGATAAGCAACAACGGGTATCTTTGATATCTTACGTTGCACAAAAATAATATAATATTATTATTTTAAATGGTTGTTAACATCTAGCCATTGTATATGTGGGAATGGACAAATATTACTATAATATTATTATACATTTTTGTTAAATAAATGTTAGAGGCTTAAAATTTGAATGAATCTAATTTTACGCATATTTTAGTTTAAAAGATCGATATACCTCCTTTTAATGAAGAAACCTATTTAAATATAGTTTTGCTCACTTTTATACGTTCTATTTAACAAAATAAATTCTTCTTTAGATTCGGGACATCAAAATTTACTTTGGGTAAATTTTTGGTATTTTTCTAGTAAACATCATTTTTTAGGAATAGTGAAAAATACTGTATTTTTTTTCAAAAGTAACTTTTAATCTAATTTATTTATATGGTTATATTATTATTTTTAATTTGTTTTAGATTTTAATTAGATTATATTTATATAAATTAATCAAATTTTGTTCATTTCAATTAATTTCACTTTGAAATTGGACATAAACAAGTGTTGATCTTTTGATAGTAATTGTTTTTTAAAAACACGGTATTTGTTTTGACAACAGGAATTAGTTTTAAATTAATTAATTCAACTTATATGTTTTGAATTTTGTAAAATAGAAATAATTTTTTATTTCATAATATCAAATATAGCTTAGACTGAATTTTTGGTAGTTTTCTAAAAAACATCAATTTTTGATGAATAGTAAAACCACTATGTAGTAGTTAAAAACTGACTTTTTCATTTAAATGAAATTTTACCGCATTTGTGGATTAAATTTTGAAAATAATACATATATGGTTGTAATTAGTAATTAAAATGTTGTTCAATAATATGAAAATAATTTTTGGTGAATAATAACTTTTGACTTTTATTTTCCGCGGTTAATGGTAAATATGGTCATTCAAGGTAAAAAGAATATTATAGTAATAAAAAATTACATTAACACTTGTCTTAACCATATTGGTTGATTCATTTACGACGTTGAGAATATTTTTGTCTATTTTTGGAACCCATGGAGCCACATGGGAGTGATAATGACACTTTATATTAATTAACATAAAGTAATGATAAATACGACAAAAACAAATATATTTTAGTAAATAAATTTTTACATGGGGTTATATAAGATATAATTTAGACTATAAGTATTATTTGAAAATATCAATAGATTTCCTACATAATGGTATTTTATTTATAATTTTTAGACATCAAAAAAATTAAATTATTTATGAATCAAATAAAGATCCATTATTTACCTCATTAATAAATGATTTAAACAAATACGATTATAAATATGAAAAAAATATACAAAACCTAGAAAATTATTATTGGAAGATTTTATTTTGACATTGAGTCATATTATATTAGACATTAATTAGTTTTTGAACTTTATACACCAAATATCATTATATAATAAAACAATATTTTCACACTATCCTAAAGAGCCCCTCCTCCCCCTTATAAAAATCCCTCACATTTAACTAATTCCACACACCTCTCAAACTCCTTGGATAACCAAAAACCTGACCAAATAACCTCTAAATATCCCTATCCTCCTCCTAGAAGACATACCTTAGGTATTAGGCACTTCAATATGTACTTCTGGTTTAATCCAAAGGGAGTTACCCAAATTAAGGGCAACAATTCCTCTTAACCTCTTTTCTTTTATTTTACTTCTCCAACCCCTAAAATCTTTTTATTCCTTTATTTTATAACAAAACCAGTATCCTTGAAATACTATGATGTTTTTATGATATGAATTCAATCTATAATGACACACATATCCATGTAATAGGTGAAGAACATATTGTTTCTTTGAATGGAAAACTAATGCCTCACGAAACGATGATTGTTCGATTATCTCCTACCGCCTTTCATGGTGGTCATTAAGGTGAAAATATATTTATATATGATATAAATTATGTTTATATTTTTTTATGATTGAGTTTTTTTCTTTTAAATCATACCTTTATTGTTTCCATTATGGGTAAACACGATAATTTGATTTGAGGAAGTGCGGACTACCGCCCCCTCAATGTGATATGACTTGTTAATACCATATGTGGTATGTATAAAGGATAGTGTTAATGATATTTTATATGATATTATAATAGAATTATAATATACCTATGTATCCTTATGTATTAATTCCATTAAAGTTCTGAATAGAAATTAAAGTAGCGTTTATGCATACGTACGACTTATCGTCTCAATGAACTGTGCATTTCATTTCATCTCTCCAAAATGTCATGTACTATTATAAATACATATATATACTGGATATATATGATTTTTATGATATCTAAATCATAAATATCATTCTGATGATACTGTACTATTGACCACATGGGAAACTTCTAATTATATGTTGTTAATTTGTGACTCAAGTACCAAATATCAACAAAACAACCGTTATTAACATAAATGATTACATAATGTTTATAACATGGTAATAAGTGAAATAAAAGGAATAATACACTTTAAAAAGGTTATTAATAAAGTATAAATTAACTTTATTTTATTATTCAGTAGATTAACAAATGAACGGGTCAATTCAGACACGAGGTAAGGGACTTCGTCTCAATCTCCTTTCATTGAGGCATATTACAATAATATATACCTTCTTCTGTTACACAGTGTATAATAAAGCCCTTTGACTTTTACTTTAATTCATTGGTAATATTTTTTCTATGAATCATTTTACTAAACGACAAAGATAATGTTTTTAACATTTGTGGCAACAATGAACTCTCTGCAGCCATAATTGTTATTTGGATTCCACTATAAGACTTAATGTTTTCTAAAATGAAAACAAAATCCATTATTCTATTTTTGAGTGTTTTGTTATTGAAAATCTTTTTTGAAATGTATTTAATATGTCAATATCATGAAATTATTTCATGTGATTGAAAATAAAATGTTATCAGTGAAATTTTTATATTAGAAAAATATATTGTGTTATGATTTTATAAGGGTACATGGATATTTGACGGGTGGTTACGTGATAAAGCAAATGACGGGTGGTGCTATGATAATCCAGGATGGATAGTTACGTTATAAAAACCAATTAATTGGGTATGTTAGTCGGCCATATGAAAATTCAATTTAGTGATATGTGTGTAAGTCGACCGTATGGTTATTCCACTTATGAATGTTTATGAATCAAGTTACATTTATATGTTATGTGTTATTTATATGGTTTTATGGTAATATTTTGGTTACAAAAGGGAATGAAATAATATTTTATTTAGTGAAGATTATTTAGTACTTCATAATGGTAAAATGTATTACTTATGATATAGTATTCATGTTTTACTTGTTGTATTGAAAAACTAACAGATTTCCTTCATTGCGTATCCCTTACTGGGCTTTTTTTTTCATACCATGTTTTTGAAATGTTTCTTCACACGACATAAAGTGTAATAGGGTCAAGGATGGGATCAAGAAAATTTCATGCTATCTAAAACAATGAACTATACATGAATCATTTTTTCAATAGTTTTTATTTTTCGAAAAAAATGGAAACTCAGTAGATGTGTCTACATGTATTATTCAAGTCGTCATGTATATGTTATGGCCTAATTCTCTAAAATAATAAACCTAAAAAGATCCTCAATGTGAATTATTTGTTTTAATTGAAGTTAATTTAAATTTTTATGGTCGTGTCCTTATAAATGCACCACTAAATTGATTATCATGGGCTCAATAAAGTCACAATATAGTAAAACTATCCCCTAACTTGGGTAGATAACTTCTTCATTAAACTATTTGGGGCCAATTATTTCTATAAGATTGACCTTCATTTGGGATATCATATATTAATAATGAAGAAGGATGATATTTCCCAAATTATATTTCAAATGAGTTATGGACCCTATGAGTAGATATTGATTCCCTTCTGACACATTAAAGATCTAGAAATATTCATGGAATTAATGAATAATGTCTTCAGATATTACCTCAAAAAATATATGATAGTAATTACCTATTATATTCTAATATATTCCAATAAAAATGTGGAACAAGAAGAGTATTTGAATTTAGTGATGATTAATTTGTAAAGAGAGAATATTTAGGAAAAATATAGTAAATGTGATTTGTATATAGATGAATTATAATTAAAGAAACATGTTATCATTAGAAAGGAAATATATGTGGGCCGTTCCCAAAAAAATACATTCGAAGAGTTTTGTAAACCAAAATTTGTAATGGATATCCATATATAGATTGGTATAGCTAGGTGTTATTGATTATTTATGAAGAACAATTCTTGATTTTCAATCCCAATGACCACGATTACATGTTGGGGGGTTTGTTTTTCTAGAGTCAAGAATGTGTGGAAATCATTAAGGATCTCAAAAAGAGGCTTATCACTGCACTAGTACTATCACTACCAGTCACTGGATAACCCTTTTTTGGTGTGCAATGATGATTAAAAGAAGGGATTAATATTTTTTATGATGAAAATTGATAAAGTGGTAGAAAAATATTCTAGTCAGAAGAAAATAAATAACCAAAACTATCCCTCACATGGTATGGAGTTAGCAGTTGTAACAATTTCAATGAAAATATTGTGGAATAATCTATGTTTGGAGATGTGAGATATATTTAATGACCACAAGAGTCTCAAATATATATTCACACAAAAGTATCATAATATTCTCTAGTGAATATGGTTAATGATCATCAAGGATTATGACTTCTCAATCCACTACCATACTAGTAAAGAAAATAATATGGTAAATGCTCTAAGTGGAATACATCCAATATCTTTATCAATGATGAGAGTTGATAAGGATACAATATTATTAGATTTCTAGAGGTTAGACATGGTAATAAATAAGGGAAAAAATTATTAATCCTGTATCAAATGGTTTCTCAAGCATCCCTCATAAAGAAAATAATGGTTCCTCAATGAAATGAAGTAGAAATTCTAAAAAGGGTTGAAGATATAAAAAATGAGAAATTATATGAGATCAAGATCGATGAGGATGGAATCTTGAGATATGGGTCTAAATTAGGTGTCCATCTGATCAAAATATAATAAAGTGGATTTTAAATGATGCACATTGATCAACCTTTTATATTCACCCATGGATAACAAAGATTTATCAAGATCTGCGAGAGATCTTTTGGTGGGACAATATGAAGAATTAGATCGATGAATATTAATCAATGTTCATGGTAGGACAATAAGTGACGGTTGAAAGAAAAATGTCTAAATGGATTATGAAACAAATAAGTATACCAACATGGAATTGGGAGAACATCATTATGGACATTTTCACTTGACTTCCAAGAACATCTAAATGAAATAAGGCTATATGTGTCATTGTGGATCATCTTATAATGACATATCACAGTATCACAATTCATGAGGACTTATAATTGGATAAAATTTAGTAAATATATATCGAAGAGGTTGAAAGGCTACATGGAGTACCACTCTCTATTGTATATATTCGATATCGGTGATTCACCTCATTGTTTGGGAAAAGTCTCCTACATTCTCTATGTAGTGAGTTGATATTCATCACATCCTATCATCTTCAAAATGAAAACCAATATGAAAAATATATATAGGAATTGGAAGATATGTTGAGTACATGTTCTATGGACATAAAATGATGGCGTGACCAAAATATTCCACTGGACAAATTCTCTTACAATAATTGTTTCCACACGAGATGCTGAATGGCACTATATGATTCCTTTTATGGGAAAAGGTGAAAAACAATATCTTATTGGGATGAACATGGTGAGTGTAAGATACTCCTACATGAAATGGTTGAAGAAAAGGTAAATAAGGTGAAAACCATTTTCCCACACATCATGGAAGCACAAAGTTGACAAGAGAGCTGTGAAATTGATTCTCGATGAGACCTTGAGTTTAAAGTTGGTGACATGATATTGGTCCACATATCTTTATCGAAGAAGGTCATGAGGGTTTGGATGAAATGAATGCTAAGTCCAAGTTACATCATCCCCTTAGAGATTTTTGATCGTGCTGGAGTTGTGGCCTATTGAGTGGAACATCCACCTACCAGATCTAATGTTCACAAAGTATTCCATGCATCCCCTTTAAAGAAGTACATACTAGACAATTCACATGTACTGTCTTCTAAGGTTGTTTAGTTGGAGAATGATATTTCCAACAAGGATCAGATCATGATGATATTGGATCATTGAGATAATGTTCATCATAACAATACTACTCACCTGGTCAATGTATTATAGAAAAACTATAAATATAAAGAGTCCTAATGGGAACTGTAGAAAGCCATGAAAGAAATGTACTATCACATGTTTACATATTAGAATGTAAAACAAAATTTTGATTACAAATTTTTTAAAGGGGGGATGAATGTAATGTCCCAATATTTTATAAATAGAATTCTCTTCCTATAATTTTGTATTATTGTACAATCAAATAAGATTATGTATAGAACCCATTACAAACTTTATAAATAATGAACAAGTGAAATAGAATGCATCGCTTCATGTTAAAGAAAAAATACTTAAGGAATTGTAACCTGACTAATAGAATAGTAACGTGAACTTATGTATAGTAAACTTAACAATGTAATTGTAACATCACAAATGAAATTATTAATAAAATTTATCCATATTATAAGTGAAAATATGGTATAATTATATCTAAGTATAAGAAAATTAATATTTAAAAAATTATCGATTAAGCATTGGTATTTTTTTATGTCATGCATATTTAATTAGTTATTTTTAATTTTATTAAAAAATTAAAATAAAATTTATTTTCATAATCTGATTTTATAAATTTTTATTTTTATTACTGGGATCATAAGATAATTTTAGGATGCCTTAATTAAATTTTCAACGTGAAAGAAAAGTTTTTTTAAGTTTAAAATTTTGTGTTTTTCATGAAAATTAAGAAATTAATTAAAAATTAAATTTCTCATACATAGAAAGTTATTTTTGAAAAATGGAGTTTTTTTTGCATTAGAAATAGAAAGAATGGTTTTAGTGATTTATTGGGATTTTTTGAAATACATTAATTTTTTATGAATAGTGAGATACGATAAATGCTAAATACATGAATTATGATATCATCAGCCAATGTATTGATTATTTAAATCCATTAACTTGAAATTAAATGCCCACTTACTATTTATGGTCATAATAATAAATATTATTCAATGACTTGAGAAAAAATATTAAAGTAATGATCAATATAATGGGAACCCCTCCTCTCCTACTCTATAAATACCACCCTTCTTTACCTCATCTCCTCACATCTCTCAAGCTTGGTTCCACATCCAAATTCTTATCAAGTCCATCACTAAGAACCTATAACACTTATATATTTCTTTTTTATCTTAAAAATACTAAATAAAATTCTACCAAATATATTCATAAGGAATATATATTTAAGTGGAAAATTAACTCTTTTCTATTCATTTATTTCTTTCAATATCATTTGTTTATTTTTCCTTCCTCACCTCCATTCATCCTAATGTTATGATAACTCATGTACCATATATGTACTATATTATAATTCTAATAATTTAATAATTAATCATCATTTCTCAATACCCTTACTTTTATACTAGAAATGGAAACACTATCAGAGATGTGTTAATTTAACACATTTAAGGACGATAGGTTTTCAATTTCTATTACCACATTAAATTCTTCTCATGAAACCATATTTATGGTTGAACCAAAAAATAATATATGTATTATGTCTAATTTATGGTTCTGGAAAAACTTTTAAACATGATATCAATTAAATAAGTAAAATGTGTTTGATGTGATAAAAAACTGCAAATTTAACAAAAAAATGTTAAAAATATTGTTTTATATAATGATTCATCATCACTAAAAATAACCAAATGAATTTTATAACCATTAAATCTTATTTATGTTAACCAATAAAATTAAACTTCAACTTTGGACAACCATTACCATATTTTGTGTTTATCCCCACATGTATATAAGTTAACTAATAATAAAAACTAAGGAAACAATTCTCCAAAACGATCACATTGATCTTATTAACCCCTAAAAATGGACATGAGGGATAATAAAAAGGATATATTGAATAAATTAAATGTATAATTAGTTTTTATATATTAATTATTGAATGTAATTTTTTTATCTAGGAAATAAATATCAAGTGATGGACACCTTCAGACTTATGGTATTGGATTCTACTCAAACATCCATTATTTCATCTGGTTGTTCTATATGTCTTTTTAACAAAATGAAGATATAAATTATATTTATGCGCATATTCTATATTATATTTATATTATTTAAAATAATGTATCATGATACCTTCATCATTACATTTTGGGGATGTTCATTTTTTTAAATTGATTCCCACCTCAATTATTCCTAATAAGCAAGCCCGTTTTAAGGGAATGTTCCAAATTCATATCCATTTTAAAGTACAATAAAATATATTTTTAATCCAGATTTATTTTTATAAAACAAATATTTTTATAATTAAAAACATCTTGAATCACATATGGATTTATATAAATTATTATTCCCATTTATGTTTTAAATGACCTTTGTTATTTTCCTTTAATCGCACTAAAATGTTTTAATTCTAATATATGTTGATAACTCTTTTTACATGTTATTACATTAAGTTGAAGTCAATTTTCATTATATATTCCAATTCTATCTTATTATTTTCCATGCAAGATATATTTCCTTTTATTCGTGGACATTTTTATGAAAATTTTATTTGTTATGCTTTATGATATGATTATGATACACAATTCATATCATGGGTAACCCATTTGTTTATTTATGAATGTATATATGGAATGAATATTCCTAAACATGTTATGATGGGTGTTCCCAGATAGTTCTCAAATTTATTTGATAAATTTTATCCTCATGATACATTTTGTGCAATGGTCTTGGATGTTATCCGTGACTCATGCTACCATGCGCAGTAGAATTAGTGGATAACATTAACTTGTGATCCATTATGTGAAACAAGCAATAAATAAAGATAAAGTCATGTTTTATGTTTCACTTACATTAATATTAATCCATGTTTATATGATCCCATGTTTACATGTTATTATTCAATATGTTCCATTCATTTTTACATCATTATGTCATGTCTTCTAACCGATGTGATAAAGCATTATTCATATGTTTATTCTCGTACTGGTATTTTAGATCATCACATAGTTTATGTTATCCACAGGTTATCCTATGAATATGTATGAGAAAAATTTATGTTATTATATCTTTATGATGATTAAATAATGAAATTATTTATTTAGTCCCATGTTTTTAGTTTTAGGTACCTTGTCTTCCAAGACACAATACTTTACAATCATTGGCTCTTAATTTGAATTTTAATTATGCGTAAATAATCTAATGATATGTTTAAAAGAATTATGTCAATAAAAATCTCCTTCTAAGAATGGATAATATTCATAGAATATTTATCATTTTTTCTGGATTAAATTCTTGAGGAAGGATTGTTCTGCGCTCCTACCATAGGCGGTAATGACACGGTGGGCATCTCACATACTCACTATGTTGATACCCTTGTGTTTGGTAGCTTACAATTAATTCATATAATATTTGTAAATGTGGAATGTGGTAATTAAATTAAATAAATTAATACATGATGTTTAACTAATGGGTTTAGAGGATGCTGCAATGCAAAAATGAGGTTATGATTTTGAGAAACATTGAACTCAGATTTTTTATGCCTGGTGGGAATGAAAAATTTTTGTGATGAAAATTTAATGAAATGTGGGAAATTTTAAGGATTAGTAAATATCTAAAAAATAAATTAACATCATGTGAAACTGATATAAATGAATAATTTAATTTAATGTATCTCTTTAAGGGTTGTGTGGTTATAGGATATCTAGTCTTTGTAGTGGTAGTCGAGAGTTCGAGAGATTTAGTTTTAGTTGATTCTAATACAAGGTTATTACCATATTGTAGTTTTGAGCTAGATTTTATATTTATTTTTGTGTCTCTATAAACCACTCAATGTTGTATGTTCGGGAAACTGACACACTGAGGATTCTGATCCCTCAGTGGTATTAAACCCAACATCCTAGTGCATGGATTTATGGTTTAATACCACTTTACTCCACACTCTCTTCTACTGGTAGTTACTTGTGATTTTATTCATTATGGTTATTTTTATCTATATACGTGTGGAGAGGGATGCAATGGATTGTGGTTATTTTAGAATCATATATCATGGATATAATTTCCTATGGAATACTATTGGTGTAATGTGTATAACTTGTGATGGATTGATGATCCTTACTCGGTGTATGGGTGTAATGGTACGATATATATTAACCAATGTATGTTACACATTATGCGAGATATTGTGGATACCGAAAACCACCTGGATACTTTATGTTTTCTGGTTGTGGTGATGAGTTTTCGATGCTTCATGATGTGGTGTTTTTCCCATGTGTCTATGGGAAATCCTTTTTGGAGAGACATGCTCAGGACATTTGATGTTGGGGAAATGCAGAAAACTATCAGGGATTTGTTAGCTAGGTACCCTTGAAAATACTTATCATATTTTTTACTATTTTATATGATAAATGGCGGGAGTATCCATTGTGAGGCTAGAAACATTATGTACATGTTTAGTTGTTGAGTAAGTTTCACTAGTTGTTCAATGTGCTTTAGTATCCTTTTGTTACGTTTTCACAAGAGGGTATGAGGAGGATCCCATAGAGTATACTACTATTTTAAACAAACATATATATACTATTTTCATAGGTATCATGGGGTAGGTTAGTGATCAGGTCAGTTACAAATAGAATGGGGTTTTTTAGGATCTGATTAGGCCTTGTGGTCACTGTTGTTTTATACTCTTTTCATACATGCAGTATTCCCTTTCATTATTGTAGTTTTTCATGAAATTTCATATAGTACATGGGATATATTTTATATTTTAATATGAGTGGTAGTTGGTTGGTATCTTTCTTATCTCTCTCTTATGTATGTTTTCTATTAGAGGGTAATTCCTCTCATCTATGTGTTTTTTATACCCTATGTGGTATTCAACAACCTGTGGCCTACTAAAGGAGGGACTTGGGGGGGGGGTTCATTATATCATTTCTCACATTTTCATCCATTTAGGGGTACACATTGAAGGGAGAGGTAATGTTATTTTCACTTATATATTCCCTAATATGATATGTAACAAATATTAAAAGTCATACACTAAAATTAAAAAAAATCAAGAAGTAATGTAAATGTTATAAATTATAAATTTTTATATGAATATAAAATAACCAATTGGACAATTTAATAGGGAGGTAAATCATGCATTCCTATATGAAAATAAAATTTTTATATCATCATACAAATAAATCTCTAGAAATTCCTCTAATAAGAATACTGAGGGTCTTGATAAATTAGTTCACAAGATGCCAAATTTTACCCTTTGGATTTATAAAAACTAACATTTTTATTAATTTAAAGATGAATAATTTAGATAATTTATATAAATTGAATTTATATTCGTAACATGATTCTATATTGATGACTCTATTATTAATTCTTATCTTGAAACAATTTTCAAGGACATACTTATTGAAAATTATATGTTACAAAAGAATTACCATAATATTATTTTGATGATAAATAAGTAGTTGATTTATATGAAATTTATTTTAAAATTCATGTTGATGTTCAATATAAAAAATATCTCATTGAATGAAATTATTTTTCTATTTAATAACATTATGATATATTTGATACGGTTGACACAATCTAAAATAGTAATATGAAGTTATAATTGATATATGATTATATTATGGATTTAAATTTGATACAACATAAGGAAACAAGAAGATAAAGATATAATTATATAGATGTTGAATCTAAAATATGTTATGTTGAAATAGAAGATATTGGTATTGGTATATAAAATTAATAGAAAAACAAAATTTCAAACCAAATCCAACGTTACTATACAAAATGGTGAATATGGTACAATAAATATTATTAAACGAATATGTTATGAAAATAATAAAAAATTTTAGTAAAAAATTCATAAAATACAATTTGGTTCTTAGAAAATGGTTAATCATGCACTACTTATATTTAATGACCCAAAAATGTACTTCATCTATTTATGGATCTACTTCCTCCTAATAACTTTTAATTATGTTTCAAAAATGAAGCACATCAAATTACTTCAGTCCCAAAATGTAGTTTCCATAAATGATATAATTATTATAAAAAATTAAGGTGTATGTATTAATGATTTTTTTTAAATAAATAGTATGATTAAAACCACCCATTTTAAATTTAAATGATAAAACAATTTTACCTATATTTGTGTTAGAAATTTCACTATGAAGTTTCACTATTTATTTTCAATTAGCTATTATTTTTAATAATCATGGATTTTTATATTTAAAAGAGGAATTTATAATACCTAGAGAATTTTTATTGTTAAATAAACATCATTTTTGAATTCCAAATGACAAAATTAATCTTGGGTTAATTTAATTAGTTCTCTATGATGTTTCATATTTTGGGGAATAATATTTTCCTAATAAATAGTATTGAATTAATAGTGTTTTCCTGATGAATATTATTCCAATAATAGTGTATTTTGATGAATATTAAAAAAATATTTTATTATTAAGTAACATTTTCTGTGAAATGGTTTTTGAAAAATGGACATACTTAGTTTCATTCAGTAAGATATTTAGAGTCGGATAAGACAAACTCAATTTTTTTTGATTAGTAACATACACTTCTGAATAGTAATGAATATTAATGAATAGCAAATCATCCAAAAAATAGAAACATGACCAATGAATGTATAAATACAATTTAGAAAACATAAATGTGAAAAAATGGACATAATATAAGTATTTTTATTTTTTTATTCCATAAATATTCTAATTATAATTTAATAATTAATTTAATAATTTAAAATGTAAATTTATTTTCATAAAATGAAATAATAAATTTTTATATTATTGTATAATGGTTATATGATAATTTCATGGGACCATAATTAATTTCTCAAGGTGTTATAAAATGCGTCAGTGTTTTAATGTCGTTTTTTAAAAAAAATTATGATTATATATATATATTAAATTTTAAATATTAAGAAAATTATTTTCCTAAAATGGAGATCATTTTTAAATAAAGAGAATCAATATTAGGTTTGGAATAATTTTTTATATTTTTATAAAATGTTGTGTTTTTCAGTGAATAGTAAAATTATAGTTTTAAATTTCGGTGTCTTTAATGACCTCATTAATTATGTAATAATGATTTAATAATTTAGTTCTACTTTTTTACTATACAATATGTTATGAGGTATCCTATGTGTCCAAAACCGTGGGTAATTAGCAAGGGAAATCCCCTGGTTTTGAAAATAGCACTAATGAATTGTCCCATTAAAATAAATAAAATATTCACCCATTTTTTCTATAAATAACAATCCATTACTTGAATTATTTCATTAAAATTTACCATCAACAATTATCTGGACTTTTTTACCTCTCAAAGTGTCTTCCCATGGTTCCCTCAAGCCCCTAAGGTCCCAACCATCATGTTTTTTTAAGTAACTCTTCAAGGAAAGGGAACCTTTTAGCCTCCTCTTTTAGTCGATGACTTCTCTCATGGTATGTTTTTTAAATTAAATTTTAAAAAGTTAGGTAATTTTATTATATATCCTTATTCCTATGAATTTTATTTCCATGTGATAATAAACCATTTTTTCTCTAATAATTGTTTTGAATTTTTATGTGATGTCATTAGGCTGATGAATTTTCGTAAAAGAAATTACGCCAACTCCTTTTTTCAAGTTTCCTTTCCATATAATGTGTCATTCAAATATCCATATTGTGATCTGATGTTTTATTCCTATACTATATTATGATTTATTTCTGAGTGGGAGACCCTTTTCCCCTCTCTTTTCATATTTTTTCAAAACCATGTTCAATAACCATTATACTGCAGAATTTTCGTCTCAAAATCTCTCCCTTTTTCTAATGAAATTCCATTATTTTATTCATCTGGATACCAAAAACTATTTATTTCAATGGTTATTAATCAATACATAAAAATGGTATATTTTATTCTTTATTTGACATAAATAAAACGATCATTCCCTTTCTACAGTTTATAAATGACATAGTGATCTTGCTTTTAAGAACATTTTAAAACATCATGATTTTGATATGAACCCCGTTTATTTTACAATATGTGTGTTAATTATGAATTTTTTTATTATGATCTATGTGGATAACATGAAAATAAATACATATTAATGGTGCACCATGATAGTGATCCAATGAATTGGGTAACAAATTCAATCTCTAGAGATGAAATGTTTTACAATACCATGGTGAATAAGCATATAAATTTTTATGACAAATTGGGGATAGAACTTCATTATATGTTACTGATTTTCTAAATTAAATTCTTTACCCCCATTTTGATGTTATAATTTTAGTTATTATTATGATATTCCTCTTTATCTCTAGGTTCCTATTGATATCGCTCAAGTTCACATGTAAACTGTTTCACTTGCTTTCATTACATGGCCTTCTGCTCACCCATTCCATTAATGTATGCCTCAATATTATGAGATGTAGTAATTTCACATAGGATAGAAACTTAAATAATATTTTGAATTAAAATAAATCACTATGTTTAATGTTTTATGTGCCTCATTTCCAAGATAATAGAATTTACAAATCCTCGGTTTGGATAATGTAATGACAAGTTATGTAATAAAAAGGCGAGATTCTATAGTCTGTATCAGAGGATTGATTTGTTATTTGTCTAAATTGGGATTTTAAAAAATTAGAAAGAACCTTTTATTAACTTTTAAATATAGGAAAACTTCCTGTTATTTAGGAAAAATCTTAAGGATTTGGTATCCGAACAAATAGATCATTCTCTGGAAAAAAACAAGTGGACGTGACTCTAGCACAGATGTACATAGGAGTGAAAAATTTGACAAGGAGTTCGGGTTTGATTCGGGGTATCCTGGTACACAACAACACGCCTTGTAACACAAATGGTTTGACACTACATGGGGATATGTTTGGGTTAGAACATGATTTTTATGAATCATTATGAGTGATTTATTGAAAATGTATTGTTGTGGGAGAATAATATTTTTTGAAGACATGAAATTACATTATATATATGTTTCCTAATAGTTAAAAATTTATAATAAGGGAAAATTTCACTGTCACAATTAATTTAGCAGGTGAATAATGAAACAACCCAAAATGATGTACTTCTTTGATTTATGGAACTCATTCTTTTTAATAACATTTTAATATGATTTATAATAGAAGCAAATAAAATTACTTTAGATGAAATTTTTAGTTTTGAGAAATGATATAATTAGTATAAATAATTAAGGCATATGGAATGATGATTATTTTAATTAACATTTATGATTAAAACACCCATTATTAAATTTAAATGAAAAAATAATTTTACTTTTTTGTGTGATAAATTTCACTATGCAGCTTCACTGTACACTTTTTATCCTTTATTTTTTAATATATAAGTATATTTATATTTAAATGAAAATTTATAATACTTAAAGAATTTTTATGGTTAAATAAACATCAATTTTGATTTCCAAATATCAAAATTAATCTTTGTTGAATTTTAATTAATTCTCTAAATAGTTTGAATTTTTTGATGAATAATATTGGATGTATAGTTTTTTCATGATGAATATTATTTGATGAATAGTGTTTTTTGATTAGTTTTAAAAAATATATTTTATTATTAGAAAACTTTTTCTATGAAATGATTTTCAAAAAACGAACATACATAGTTGCGTTCAGTAAGATATTCAGTGTGTGATAAGATACACGTTATTTTTTATGAATAGTAAAATACCATATTGAATAGTAATGAATAAAAAATTTGCAAACAAATAGAAACATTACCCATTAATGTATAAACATAATTTAGACATCTTAATATTTAAAAAATCTCATAATTTAAGTATTGGAATTTTTTATGACATAAATATTTTAATGATAATATTATTATTAATTTAATAATTTAACAAGGAAATTTATTTTCATAAAATGTAATCATAAATTGTTACATTATTTTATTATGGTTATATGATAATTTTATGGTAGCATTATTAATTTCTCATGGTGTTATAAAACAAGTGATAGTTTTAATGTCGTTTTAAAATAAATTGTGATTTTATTTAAAAATGAAATTAAGAAAATTTATAAAATTATTTTCATAAAATGGAGTTCACTTTTGAATTCAGATCATAAATATTAGGTTAGGGTGTATTGATGAGATATTTATAAAATGTTTTGTTTTTTGGTGAATATTTATAATACAGTTTTGAGTTTCAGTCTGTTTAATGAAATCATTAATCATATAATAATGATGTATTAATTCTGGTCATATTTATTATAATTTGATATGTTTTTAGGTGTTTCATGTGGCCAATAACATGGTAAAATAGCATAGTAAAACCTATGGTTTGGCGAATTCCACTAATGAGGTGTCCCTTTGAAATTAATAAAATATTACATCATTTTCCTATAAATACCAACACATTACTTCATTAATTTTATTGAAAATTCATCCTTAACGAATATATGGTCTTTTTACCTCACAAGGATTCCTTCTAAGATTCCCTAAATCCCCCTGAGGTCCCAAACTTCGAGTGTTTTTAAAGTTACTCTTCAGTGTAAGGGAACCTTTAAACCTCCAATTTTAGTCAATGACTTCTCTATTGTTGTTTATTTTAAATTTCATTTTATTATTTTGGGTTATGTTCTTATAGGTAATTATATCTTTAAATATTATTTACAAAATATTGGATACCCCTTTTACTCTAATAAATTCGTATTTTGAATTTTTATGTGACACCATTAGGCTGTAGAATTTTCGTAAAGGAAATCACATGTTCTCATTTATTCATGTTGTATTTTCATATGGTATTTAATTGAAATATCCATACCATGATATTATTTTTTATTCTATCCCCATACCTTATTATTATTTTTCTATGTGTGGGTGACCCTTGTCCTCTCACTTTTTAAATTTTTTCTGAAACCATGTTATATTGATGTTATGCTGCAGAAGTTTCATCTAAAAATATCTTTCATTTTTTGAAAAAATCAATTATTTTATTTATTAGAATAACCAAATATATATCATATATAAGGGTATAAATAAATAAATAAAAAAAAATATATATTATTCTTGATTTGACATACATAAAACCCTTATTCCCCTTCCACGGGTTATAAATGACTAAATGATCTTGTTTTAATGCACTTTTTAAAATGCAGTGATTCTGGTATAAAACTGATTTCTTTTATTATCATGGTGTTAATTATGAAATTTTTTATTATGATATATGTGTCTCAAGTAAAAATAAGTACATATTAATGGTTTTCCATAATATCTCTCTAATGATTTAGGTAATTAATTTAATCTCTAGAGATGAAAAGTTCTACAATACCTTGGTGAATATCCTTGATTAAATTTATGAAAACATTAGGATGAACCTAAGTTATATGTTAATTAATGTGTAAATTAAATTTTGTAGAAACATTTTAATGTTATTAACAAATATATTATTATGATATTCCTCTTTATCTCAATGTTCTTATTAATATCGCTCAAGTTCACATGTAAACTATTTCACTTTCTTTTTTTACTTGTCCTTACACTCACCCATTCCATTGATGTATATCTCAATGTCATGAGATGTAGTAATTTTACAAATGATGATCTCTTAAAGAATCGATTTAAGGGTATTAAAATAATGATTTAAGTTTTCATGTTTTATTTTCATGATTTCCAAGACCCTTGACTATGAAGATCCTGTGTTTGTACAATGTAATGAAATGTTATGAAATAAATAGGTGGGATATCATATTATATGGAATTGTTTACACTATACTCACACCGAGACTTATAAATTACATGATATTTTTTCTTCATAGGACTCAATGTCATCAATATATAAAATTAGTATAAAAATATAACCTTTTAATTAATAATTTTTTCAATCACATGTATTATTTTTTCTACTTTTTATTTAACCTAGAACTATGTTTATTTTTATTTTTTATTTTGTTTCTCCTGAATTGGTTTCAAATGAAATAAAATTATTATTATTTTCATATAAATTGACTTATTATTATATTAAATGGTAAAGGAGTTTCTTATAATAGTTTTCATTATTTTTATCACTCCATCAATTCTGTATGTTTGATGGTTTGATTTACATTGTTTATTCATATGGATCATTATTCATCTCTAGAAGTTGTAATCATGAATACTTATTTTGGGGTGTTATCATCATCCAGTTTACCCAATCTACTAGAATGGAGAAGGGATATATAAGGGGTCTAACATTTATAATGTAAGGCTTGTAGTATTGGATGTTTAAGACCTATATTAGAGAGCTAAGGTGTCTTTAAAAAAAATTATAAAGGTGTTTATAAATTTAACATTTTATCCGTAGGAATTATTTTTTAGTTAGATTCCATCTAGTATCATGCTAATCCTAAAATCTCATCATTTTGAAATCAACTACCCCCAATTGAAATTGAGAATAATTATCTTATGTAATGTTCTATAAAAGTGATTGGATATGTGAAAAATAGAAAAATAATTCTTACTATTATTGTTATATTTTTTTGTATAACACATAATAAATCCTTTGGCGTGGTTATTCAAGAACTCATCATTATATAAAATACTAACACATTCTCCCTTAAAATAAAAAGTAAAGGGTTTTTTGGAAATTTGACTTTAAAAATAAAGTACCAGGGGTTTTCACTTTAATAAACGACGTTTCATACTATATAAAGTATTTTATATATTAAAAGTAGGTTGATATGATAATAGTTTAAAAATAGATGATATACACTGATTAGTGGGATGAGAGTCAACTGATATTAACAGAGACCATAAATTCTCCAATTTGGATAGTCATGTCTCGTCATATCTCTGATTAAAAGCTATATAACAATGACATTATTGAGTTTTATTATATTGATGAAAATTATGAGTTCATTATATGTGTGTTTGTTATAAATATAAAATCATCCTCATTATTCTCTATTAAAATAGTTGATATGTCGAAATTTAATCCTATTAGAAGATTTGGAATATGAAGTATAAATTTTCCAATAGATATTTATTCAAACCAATATAATATATTAATTTTATTTTTTATTTCGGGTAGTTTTAACATAAATAGGATAATTAAATTATATATATAGTATATGCTCACAAAGAAGATTATTTAAACAATAGTTTTACCTATATAGGAGGACTATGAAAATTTTGTCTTCCTTGATATACCGGTTTCCAATTGTTTTGTTTGTAAAAATGGCAATAAAATTTTTAGGAATTATTTTTTGACATGAGACAATACAGATAAAGAGAAGAGAGTTTTTGGATCATCAATTCTATTTGTGTGAAATATATATACGATTTTAAAAAATTTATATTGTTATATAAGAAATTATAAATTCGTAAATATCAAAATTTATATTAGGGAAAGTCTCATTTCATCATTACATGTCTATTGGGATCTATATAAATTATAATAAATAATGTCAGCATTTGTGTGATTAGTAAATTTTCACATAACACACATTCTTTAGATCCTAAATGGGTGGAGAATCATTTTATTCTAGGATGGACTATATATAGAAATTTTTGTGAATTATAGTCCCCTATTAATCCAAGGCCAAAAGGTCATCTAAAAGTATGTTAATAAAACAATAATAATTAAAATTTATTTTTAAGATATATTTTAATAATAATATAGAAGAAATCAATAGTTATCAAATAGATAATTTATATATGATGGTTAAGGATACAAATCTAATAGTCCATTCAATGAATCAAATTTGAAGGATAATTAATGGATAATCAAGGTATTTTAAGTTAACAATAAATACCATTACATAATTCAGTGTATATTAGTGAAGGGGATGAAGGATAATCCAAGATTAAATTTTGTTTTGATCCATTTAGAACTGAATAATTAATAGAAGAAGAACAAAAGGAAGTTGAAATTATAATTGAATTAATAACTAGTTATATTTCCATAATAGAGTTTATAATAAGATAAAAAGAACAGATTTAAATGATAAAGAATGTAAAAGTTGAAAGAAAATGACATTGTATGATATTTACATTACAGAATAAACGAAAATAATTGGAAATAACCTATTCAATATCTACACCTATTTTAGTATTTTTTCCATGTATGTTATATATTTTCGTGTTAAAAATTTTACAAGGATAGTTGCTAAGCTCCATTTATAATATTTTATGATAGAATTAGAATAACTACAGTCACTAAAACCTATAATGAAATTATTTTTGAATCCATAATGCATGTAGTAGGATGAAGATTATCTCCAAATATAGTTTGAAACTCACCTAAAAAATATGTTGAAGAGATATATAATGGAAAAATAATTTATTTGAAGATTTTAATACCATAATATAGAAAATTTAATATATAATTAATTTATATTTTTTGAAAATTATTTTGAACAATCAATATCAATGAAATATATGAACGACTATATCATGTTAAATTTTATATTAATGATTTATGATCATTAATATTTCAAAAAAGGAGGAGATCATTGTCTTGATCATAATTTCAATAATCTTTGTGGTCTCATATTTATTTTTCTATTAATACTCTCTCGATCAATGACATATATTGAAATTGAAACATAATTAATAATTTCAATATATATTTATACATTCATTTATTTAATTATGTTTTAAATAGATATATGTATATATTACAGATACTATATATTTTTATCTAAATTATTTGATATTAATGTTATATTATTAAGAATAATTTCTCGTGTATTGTAATGATATACACTGTTATATGTATTGTAATACAATAATATAGTAATAATATATGGGCATACAGTAATATTCTAATTTTATTATATTTTTATCCTTTGAATGATTATAAATTGATTATGTATGTTATATTTCTTCCACGATAATTCTTTTGGGATAAATAGGTTTTATTATTGGTTAATTCTAAAGGGGGGAAATTTATGGTTTTTTTAATTTTAGAAAAATGTGAATATTTCGGTTCAATGTACATTGAGAAGTATTTTTTTTAATAATTACATAATATAACTTCTTATTTATTTTTCATTATTTTTTGGGAGAAATCTTGTTACTTTGTAATATTCTTATTTAAATATTTTTTTATTCAAAAAAAATGTTTCTTTTATTGTTTATAATCTAATTGGATTTTATTTTTAATAAATATATACATTGATATATTCTAATTAAATGGATTCATATATCTTTACATATCCATTAATTCTTTTCTCATATTATTATATCATAATGTTGATGAATAAATTCATTGAAATGTGTTGTTGGGATATATCATAGAATTTGACAAGAGATATCATTGAGTGTTAACAAAACTATGTCTTCCCACTAACATACTATATTTCTTTATTTATTTAAGCCTTAAAACTCAATTATATACACTTTGAATGAAAATGATAATTTTTTATTCATTATTTTTATAGCATAATTTTATATCATTAACATTGATTGAATTTTCAGATTTTAAAAAATCTAAATATAACATATTGATGACATTTATGTTATATTATTCTTCTTCAAAATAAAATTTATGATGAAAATAATTTTGGGAACTTTGTACCACAAAATTTGCATGAAAACATATTTTGAGTTCATGGTTTTAAAACACATAGTTTGGTAATGATGTTTTTTAAGGCTTTAAATCGATCTTACACTTTATGTGATGTGGATCAAAAGTTTTACTTTGGAGTTGACATAGACTAGGTGATTTGGGTAATGCTACATGATGAAGAGATGCATGTAGAGTGAGATAAAAATCACTTGATTATATTACCATTGGTAATTTATACTACATACAACATTGTACCATTAAGACAACACACAAACCAAGGAATATAATATATAGTTAATGGTTATTTTATTGCTCATATTTCATTTCATTATTCCTCTCCATTGATCATTTTAGTATGTTAATGGAATCCACATTATATAAATAAAATTTTAGAATTTACCAATGGAAGGATTGTGATTTATTTTAATCTTTGTTCAAATTTGACTATTAAGGAATGATTGATTTGAAAATAGAGATGATGATGAATAATAAGTATCTACATTATACAATGAGATAAAATAAAATGAAATAATTTAATGACATTTAAATATGCGAAACATGTTATTGATTCCATGTTCATAAATTTTTGGAAATCCATTGGATGAACCTATAATGTTATACTCAATGACATCATGTAAATTATAATTTCATACCATTTATCATGTTATATATTCTTTGGGATTAGTCTGTTTATATCAGTTCAGTAATCACATAATGTTATTTATGAATCCTCATTTAAAACCAAGATCACTATTATGATTTATCAGTAAATATAGTTCACATTTATTCCTTATTGTTAAATGTAGGTTAATTATAATGGTTATAGAACTATGTGTGACAAATATGTATTCCCTTTGTATGGGATATGGAACCCATATGTAACATCCCCATTCCGGAGGCCACCCATAGGTGCCCTATACCCTGTTGGTCAAATGACCTCAAGTACATTTCCACGAATGCTAGAGGATACCGACTAGCAGGGAGGACTGTGGGTGTGAAATTAAAGAAACTTTGCCCTCATTTGCAGAGTACACAACGGAAGTAAAAAAATATATACAACAACAGAAGCAATAAATATTCAACAACAATAAAGAGCAAAAGACTGGAATAATAAATAACTAGAGCACACACATATATATATATTTATGCATGATACATATATCTAGGAAATCATCCAAACAAGTCACAATTATAGAAATACAAACAGGGATAAACCAAAGTGCAAAATAAAATAGATAAACTCCTTAGCATCGCAATCCATAGCTTGGTCCCTGCTCTCCATCTCCATAGCAAGTCATGTATTTGAAGTAGAAGGGTGCTTTCCCTTATATATGCCTGCAGCAACATAATCTGCTTGGGCCTGAAAACCTGGCCCAAATAGGCTATGAGACTAAATCCTAGTAGTAAACCACCCGATGTTTTATGCCTAATAGTCAGTGAATATATGAGAGGCAAAGTACAAGAAACAGTAAATAGGAAAGTGCATAGTAGTAATAAATACGCAATCTCAATATCATGCAACAACTGAGAATGAAGCTAAACACAAATAGGTAACCCTATGGGAAGTAATCATGACCATCCCAATTAGTCTTGCCTACCAATTACAAGAAAACCTTTGGGCAGCACACTCGGCCAAACCCCTCTAGTTATTCATATAAAGACTCTCCGAGGAAGCACTCACAGTTAATTCCTCTTATAGTCTAATTTAGTCATGAACACTATGAGGAAGATCATGCAGTAAATTCCTCTTATATCCCCAAGGTCATGGACTCGCTGAGATATCTCACTCGGTCAATTTCCATTATATCCCAGGTCGTTCATAAACTCTTTGAGGATGCACTCACCATCAGTTCTCATTATAGTCTAAACAGTTCAGGAATAAAATCCAAGACTCTCAGAGGAAGCTAACTCATCCAATTCCCCTTATAGTCTAATGCAAAAAAAGTCTCTCTGAGGAAGCTCGCTCGATCAATTCCCCTTATATCCTAATGTTCTCAAATACTCTCTGAGGAAGCTCACTTGGTCAATTCCCCATCTAGCCTACTACACCAGGTTCTCACGGCCATGTGTAAGTCAACATGCATAGTAGTGTAATATGGAAAAGTAAACCTATAGGTCTACTTAGAAAAATAGTCTACAACATCACAAGCATGTCAGTATACAAACTCTTCATCCTACAACAATAGGCTTGGAAAACAGACAAAGAAGCCAAACTAGCGAAACAAGACCAAACAGTCGTAAAAAAAACATGAAAGGTAAGTACATCCAAATAATAGCAATCAACCATATTCATATCCAAATTATCTCTACAAAATCATACAAACATGGTAGTAAATCAACACGTGTAAAACAGTAAACACAGAATAACCCTTTCAATGTTATTGGTGGAATTTTCACATAATACTCAAATATATAAAACGGGAAGGCACAAACCACCTACATCAGGGTTAGGAGATCACTATATGTGACCATCGAAGATTTAATATCCTTAAAATTTCAATGATTTAGAAAAACATATAATACATTCAACCCACAATATCTCATGAGAGAGGTGAAATTAGAAGATTATGATCTAGGAGAAGAGAGAACTCACAGTTTTGATTCCAACGTAACTAGTGGTGTTCGATTCATTGGAGGGACGCACGGTCGGTGGTTCATTGAAGGTCCCCAATTGTACGGCGTTCCTGGATGAGACGAATGAAGAAGGGGGTGTTTCTGTTGATTAGACGCGACCTCAGTGCATTTAATTAAAAAAAGAAATTAAACTGTGTGTACTTTTTTAAGTGCATGATGTTTTCTCACCTTTTCTATACTCCTATTTAAGCGGCCTCCATGTCACACCCACACAGCCATGTGTGTGGACACTACACGGCCAGCACATAGACTCTTGCAGCAAGGAAGTACATAGAGTGTACTCATAATGTACACAACGTGTACATACAAAAATTCTAGATTTCTCTTTTTCCTTAAAGACGACAAGAAAAGGAATAACATAATGAAAAAGAAGATATAGGATTTTACAAACATCCCCCCCTAAAAGAAATTCATCCTACAATTTCCCTAGCGTGGTATAGAAGAAGGAACTCCAAACAGCTCTGGCCACTATGATTTCACATCTGCCTCCCTCTCCCATGTCTTTTCATGTACTCGCCTGTGTTTCCAAAGAACCAATACCATAGGAACAGACCGGCCACAGAGAAACCTTCCACTATGATCAATGATCGAGATAGGATTCTCCTGAAAGGAGGTATCCACTTCCAACTCAACCTCCTCGAGTTTGATGATGTGATACTGGTATGAGAAGTAATGTTGATGCTGAGAAATGTGGAATACATCATGCATATCTCGGTACCTCTGAAGTAGCTTCAACAGATTGACAACCAGACCAACTCTGTCCAACACCTCAAATGGACCGACGTACCTTAGTGAAAGACTAACATGTCTATTAATCATCTTGCGTCCCAACCTCAGTGAAACATGGAGGAAAACCCGATCCCCGACCTCGAACACCAGAGTTCTTCTCCTCTAATCAGCATAAGACTTCTATAGAGACTACGTAGTAGACATCCTCTTACGAATAAACTCTATCTGCTCTGTGCTCTCCTGAAAAAGATGAGGTCCCAGCAAAGCTGCCACTCATGCCTCTACTCAACATAAGGGTGATCGGCATTGCTTACCGTACAAATCCTCATAAGGTTCCATCTGAATAGTTTCATGAAAACTATTGCTGTAGGAAAAATCCACCAGAGGTATATGATTTTCCAAATAACCTCCAAAATATATAATGCATGATTGAAGAATATCCTCAAGCACCTGAATTGTAGACTGGCCATCTGTTTGGGGGTGGTAAGCTATACTCAAAAGTACCTTTGTACCAAAATCCTTCTGAATCCCCTGCAAGACCTAAGATGGAAAACGTGTATCCCTGTCTAAAACAATGGTGTGTGGAACTCCATAAATATGTACGATCTCTCAGATGTACAACCATCCCGGCTCTTCAACGCTGAAAGTTTCCTTGATCGGAAAAAAGTGAGCAACCTTTGCGATTCTATAAATTACTACTAAAACAACATCATTCCCCTGAGGCGACCTCGGCCAACCGTTAAAAAAGTCCATCACGGCGTCATTACACTTCCACTCGAGAATTGGTAACTGCTGTAAAATCCATACTGGTCGCTGATGCTCCGCCTTCACCAGCTGACTTGTGGAACATCTCATGAAGAAACCAGCAATGTCCCTCTTCATACCTGGCCACCAATACTAACGTTGTAGATCATGATACATCTTGGTGATGCTAGGATAAACTTCCCAAACTAAGGAATGGAAACCCTGCATCACCTCCACGTGTATGTCTGCTGGCACACAAACACACCCCTAGAAATGAATGATCTCATCCTCGCCTACGGTCCATCCAGGAATAGGGTCCTCTCCTGACACACTCTTCCTTAGGACTGGGCCTTCGGTATCTGATAGCTACCTCATCCGAACTCAATCACGAAGAGTAGATGTAACAGCTACAGAAGAGAGAAATATCTTCCCCTGTCTGTCGTGCACCTTCAAATGCATCTTAGAGAACAGATCCATGAGGTACCACTCACTATTGGCCTCCTAAACAACCTGTATCTAAATCCTCCTACCCAACGCAGTAGCCACCACATTACCCTTCCCAGTCAGTTAGGTAATCTCAATGACAAAGGACTGTAAGTACTCGAACCACCTTCACTGTATAAAATTCAGATTACGCTGAGTGACGATGTACTTGAGACTGCCGTGGTTGGTGAAAACAATAATTTTCCCTCCTAGAAGATAATTTATCCAAATGTGTAGGGCATGAACAATAGCTTCTAAATCCAGATTGTGCGTCGGGTAATTCCTCTCATGTGGCCTCAACTGTCGAGACTCATACACAAGGACTCCATATCCCGGCATAAGCAGAGCTCCAAGCCTGATACCTGACTCATCAAAGTAAATAGTACATCTCTTTCCTAGCTCTTGAAAGACTAGAATCTGTGATGATTTCATCATCCCATTCATCTCTTGAAAGGATGAATCATAAGAATCTGTCCATAAGAACATTGCACCCTTCTTAGTTAGACATGTCAGTGGTGTTTCTAAACTAGAAAAGTCCCGTATGAAACATCTGTAGTATCCACCCAGCCCTAGATAACTCTGTACCTCAACGATGTTCTTCGGATGCTCCCATAAGAATATAGCTCTCACTTTATCTGGGTGTACTGAAACTCCTGCCTCTAAGATAATATGACCCAAGAAGTGAATCGGATCCATCCAGAAGTGGCACTTTGAATGCGAAGCATATAACCAATGCTCACTGATTCTACTAAAAATGAAATCAAGATGGGTAGAATGGTCGTGTTGAGTGTGAGAGTACACCAATATATCGTCCAAAAAACCACAATGGAATCCATGTACGAATGGAACACTTGGTTCATCATTACCATGAAAACTGCAGGTGTGTTTATGAGACCGAATGGTATAACCATATATGCGTATAGACCATACCTAGTTCGGAAGGCTGTAAGAGGTATATCAGATGGTCTAATATACAACTTATGATAACTGTACCACAAGTCAATCTTCGAGAAAACCTAGGATCCTCGAAGACAATCAAATAGATCATCAATCATAGGCAATGGATATCGGTTCTTGACCATCAACTGGTCCAGCTTTTGATAATCCACACAAAACCTAAGGGTACCATCTTCCTTCATCACAAACATTACTAGAGTTCCCTAAGGAGATGTTCTTGTTCAGATGAAACCCTTGTCCAGCAACTCCTCCAACAATTTCTTGAGCTTCTGCAACTCTTGTGTATCCATCCTATGAGGAGGAATGGATACTAGTGCTGCTCCTAGTACAAGCTCAATAGAAAATTCTACCTCACGCTACAGAGGAAGACCTGAAAATTCATCTAGAATGACATCTCTGAAATGATCCACCACTAGAGGAAAGTATAACTGTGAAATCCCCTGGTCATCCAGATATATACTATCAATATGGGCTGTAACATATCCAAACCCATGATGATATGGACCATCTCTGCTTGACTGGACATCCCATTCTCCTATATTATGAATGGATTCACCTTATACTGATGTGAAGCTCACCCAGCGGTGATAACAGTCGATGCCTTCTTGGAATGGAACTAGGTAGTCCATTAAAAGAATGACATCATATCCTATCATCTCTAGGACATAGAGGTTCCATAGAAAGTGAAATCCACCAACATCTAGTGGGGACTCCTTGCACTGACATACACTATCCATTATAGTCTGTAACAGTGTTTCTTGCATGAAAACATCAGTAGAAGAAAAGATGTAGGGCCCAAGACTCACCAAAATAGCAACACAGATAATGCTATCGAAA
Source organism: Viscum album (assembly GCA_963277665.1). Lineage (NCBI taxonomy): Eukaryota > Viridiplantae > Streptophyta > Magnoliopsida > Santalales > Viscaceae > Viscum > Viscum album. The sequence goes on from OY728121.1 coordinate 633,814,970, forward strand.
TCTCTTGTATTGAAAAGAGAATAACCTAAAAATGAGGCTAATATGATCGTACCTCGAACTATAGAGGGTACATGATCCTTATCTTGTTGGGTCTACTCCACTAAAAATGTTTGGCCTAAGACACAACCCTATGACCATGCCTAACCACTCTGATCTGATCCACCCTACTGTCATTGGAAGACTGGTGACTGTCTCCCACGACCACGCCCTCCACCTCTGCCCGAAGGGCCGGAAGAACTCTAGTTCCCAAACTGGTCAAAAACTGGTGGCACTGCTCTTGAATGTAGAGTCATAGAAGAAGCAATGTCACCAACTGCTGGAGAGATGAACATAGGAATGCGCTGAGCGTGACCCATATTGCCAAAAATTCGACACTCCACTGTGTATCTTAGGAAAAGTTGCCCCATATGACCACTCTTCCCACACTGGGAGAACACCACCTGGATACCAGAAGATGCATCTCGCCTACTCCGATATCATCAAGAAGCCTCTCTATGGCGCTTCATGATATCAGCTGGCAGAGCACTTACATTGGATACTGATCCTCCCTGGCTCACAGCTCCAGAATCCCTCAGATTGTGCTATGTGATCAGCCCCTAGTTGATAATAGAAGATATCGAAGTCAACCTGAAGATTTTCACCTGCGATTGGATGTTGTGCCTCAGACCATCCTCAAACATTCGTGCAAGGAACAACTCATCACCTCCTGGAATAGACGTGAAATTATGATGCTCTATGAAGATAGAGGAACACTCCATAACAGGAAGAGTACCTTTCTCCAGACTCATGAACTCTCAGGATCAATTGTCCCTCAAGGTCTCCGGATAGACGTAATCAAGGAATATGTGTCGATACTCTCCCAAGACATATTCTGCTAGTGGCCCCGTTGTGATATCACATCCCACCACCACATGGCGGAGTCTCAGAGATTTTAGGTACCGAGCTCTACCCTATTCTCTAGAGGTATCTCCAGATGCTTGAAAATCATCTATGTGGCTTCTTGCCATGACAATGTAGCCTGAGGTCCTCCATCCCCTGAGAAAGTAGGAGGACATTGCTGCTAGAAGACCCGTGTCAAATCAGCCATCGATGGGGCTGGAGGCAGTGCTCCCTAAAAAATATGCATCATCCACAATAATCCCCCCCGGAACTGTGCATCTACACCAATGTTCGATACAACGGCTGATGCCAAGGATTGCACAACTAGAGGATCTGCAGGTAGTCCCTAATCACCCATGTTTGGTGTCTGATCACCATCTAGAAACTGGCACACAACCGGACGATGTCTTGGTGGCATGAATCTACAAGGTCAAGAATACACCTTATATCAAGGTTATCAAGGATTGAAAACAAGATGTGTATGAAGGGAACATGAGAAAGAAAGCATTCATGTTTTACAAAACATGACTACATGACGTGTACAATTCTTACATGGTTTGTTCCCTTTAGACATTTACATGGGTGTGTAGTCCTACCTAAATTGGTCATTGAAAACCTCAAACACACATTGTGATGTCTTAACACACGACATGTACTTGAATCCTCTCCCCCTACCTAAGTCCTTCTACACGGTTAAACCACATAGCTCTCCTATGACAAGACTGCATGGGTTGTTCATGGTAGGAACAACATGTACTGGAAAAGCTTCACATGGCCTGTGTTGTTAGTGACACAGCCTGACAAATGGCTCAAACTACATGGTGTGTTCTGGATGAACACGGCATGTATGTGAAGGGATAACACCAACCTGTGTTGTTCGTGACATGATCGGGTACCTGGGTCAGACTACATGGTGTGTTCAACACTGAAATGATGTGTATAGCGTAAGTTTTATCCATCTGTGTTGTTAGTTACACTGTCAGACACAGGGTCAACACTACATGGCGTGTTAAATAGGTACACTACGTGTTCCCATAAGATATTACCTATCCTGTTTCTCTTCCCAGATGGCCTATGACATGGTTAGAGACTGCACAACATTTACATAATGTACACAATGTGTACTTAAGAAAAACAATTTCTTCCCGAGATGAAGAACACATGGCGAGTAGTCAAAACTACACGGCATGTATTCTTGGTTTTTCTAGACATTAAACCTCAGAAACTACTCTGAAGCCCATAAAAACACTAAAACGAACATTAATGGTGCCAAATTTACGAGGAAAAAAAATAAACGATTCACCAAATTTCAGTCCATGAGGGCCCATAACACCTGAAGAACCAAATTTTGGCATTCATTTAAACAAAACCTTACAATAAAATACCTTATCAAACATAATGTATTTTTATCAAGGAATCTATCACAACAACATGCATATTCTACACAACGTCTATCACAACAACAAGCCATCAATAATGTATCCTAGATGATACTTCCAGAATGCTTGACACGTGTTTTCTCACCAGTGCCTATATGATTCATGTGATGGCATTCCCTCATCTCATTGGGTTGTGATAGAAATATAACCTCAATAACATCAATGATAACAGAAAAATACATGTGATTCACCTAATGGTGAAAATCAGATCAACCTTAAACATGGAAAACCAGAAGAAATTGTAATAAACGCGGTAGATTGGATTTTCCCTGCACACGAGTTAGCTACTATAGGGAACAACTTATTACTATGTACCTATTCCTTCTTATACCTTGATAATGGCTCCAAACAGTAAGTCAATAGAAAAAAACTCATCTGATACCACTTTGTAATGTCCTGGTTCCGGAGTCCACCTAGAGGTGCCCCATACTCTGTTGGTCAAATGGCCTCAAGAACATTTCCCCAAATTCCAGAGGCTGCCAACTAGAAGCGTGGTACTTGGGTGTCATAGTGGGGAAACTATGCTCTCATTTCCAGATTACACAATGGAAGTAAACAAATACATACAACAGAGGAAGCAGTAAATATCCAAAAACAGTAATCAGCGGAAGACTAGAATAATAAACAATTGCAGGATACATATATTTTCAATGAGACATGATACATATTTCTAGGAAAGAATCCAATCAAGTCACAATGTTTTAAATTTAATCATTGATAATCCATGGTGCAAAATAATATAGATAAACTCCTCAGCATCGCAAGACATAGCTTGGTGCTATGGTCTCTAGCTCCACATCATGTCATGTACCTGAAGTAGAAGAGAGCTTGGCCTTTTCTATACCTGCAGTAATATAATCATCTTGGGCCCAGAAACATGTCCTAAATAGGGTGTGAGAAAAAATCCCAGTAGGAAACCACCAAAATATCTTTGCATAACATTTAGTGAATATATGGCAGATAAAGTACAGGAAATAGTAAACAAGTAAGTGCTCAGTAGTATATAATGCACAGTTTCAATATCAAGAAACCATTGAGCCAGTAGCTAAACAAAAATAAGTAACCCTATGGGAAGTACTCACAGAAATACCCACTGGTCCTACCTAATGTGTAGAAGAAACCCTCTGGGAAACATACTCGGTCTAACCCCTCTGGTTCTGTATATGAAGTCCCTACGAGGAAGCACCTATAGTCAATTCCCTGTATAGACTAAGCTAATTAGGAACACTCTGAGGAAACTCATGCTTTCAATTCCTCTTATAGCCCCAAGTTCAAGGACTCTTTGAGGATGCTCACTTGGTCAATTCCCCTTATAGCCTAGGTCATTTATAGACTCTCTAAGGAAGAACTCGCCATCAATTACCCTTATAGCCTAAAAAGTAAGGAATAAAATCAATGAATCTCTATGGAAGCTCACTAGGTCAATTCCCCTGATAGTATAATGCTAAAAAATACTCTATGAGGGATCTCTATTGGAAAATTCCCCTTATAGCCTAAAGTTCTTAAAGGCTATCTGAGTAAGCTCACTCGGTCAGTTGCCCTTATAGTATACTACACCGGTTTCTCAGAGCCCTGTGTTGGTCAATGCGTATAGTTGTGTAATATGGCCAAGTAAACCTACAGAACTACTTGGAAAAATAGTCTACAACATCACAATAATATCAGAATACAAACTCTCCATCCTACAGTAGTATTCATAGAAAACAAGAAAAGCAGCAAAACTAGTTAAACAGGACCAAACAGTCATAAACAGAATATGCAAGGGCAATTCATCCAAAGCATCGAAATAAACCCTATTCATATCCAAAATTAACTCTACACAAGAATACAATAATGGAAGGAAATCAACAGGGGTAAAATGGTAAATACACAATACCCTGTTCAAGGGTATTGGTGGAATTTTCACATAATACTCAAATACTTTAAACGGGATGGCACAAACCACCTACCTCGTGGTTAGGAGATCGCTATATGTGAACCTCAAAGTTTTAATCTCTTTATAATGTTGATGATCTAAAAAAAGTCAAAAACGTTCAACCCACGATATCTCACAAGAGAGGAGAAATATGAAGATGATGCTCTAGGAGAAGAGAGAACTCACCAATGTGATTCCAATGCAACCAACAAAGTTCGATTCGGAGGAAAGATTGATGCTCAGAGGTATGACGATGATCCCTAGTCGTACGTCGCTCATGGATGAGACAAAAGATGAAAGGGGTGTTTCTATCAATTAGACGCGACCCTGGTGTGTTTAATTGAAAAAATAAAGTACACAATGTGTACTTTTGATGTACATGGCATGTAATTTCATTTTTCGTACTCCGCTTTAAGTGGCCTCCAAGTCAATCCCACAGGACCGTGTGTGTGGACCTTACATGGCTAGCACACGAAGTGTACTCATAATGTACACAACTTGTACTTAGAAGATTTACAGAGTTTCATTTTTCCTCCCAAATGACCAGAAAAGGAAAAACGTACCTCCAAAAAATATTCGGGTTCTTACACAATCAAATATCAAGGTACCATTATTTAGTGTATAACCATTATAAGGATCAGGAAATCAGTAGAAAATATCCAGTGATGGGATTATAACATTTTTTTAATTAAAATTAATAGCATCTGAAATGAATGAATAGTTCATCTGTCTAGGTAAACTAGATACATATTTGAATCCCACATTACATTTTAACAAATAAAGTAAAGCATAACATTTTGTTTGGGATCTTTTTTATTCATTAGGTCATATTCTTATATATAAATAATAATATTTTTTTGGAATCCTAGGTAAAGGAAACATAAGAAATGGGTGAGATCATATGTTTAGTAAGTCAAAAAATATATTAGAACTAAATAATGAAATAATAATACGATAAGAATATATGATGATCATATAATTTCAAATATATAATCACCAAATTCATGAAACATAATCATTGATATAAAAAATAATAAAATAAACTCCTAAACATATATAAATGATTTCATAATTATGGAATGAATAATTTAGGCTTCTAATATTAACGTCAAGGCCTTGAGTTAAGACCTCTAAAAATAAACTTAAGGCCTCATGCTAAGACATCTATATAAATGGGTATGACCATAGCCAATTACCCAATTTATTTTATCTCATGATACCTACCGTTGCATCGGGGGGATATGTAATTCCAATCCCCACCCATCACATAATAATCCAAATACATTATTTATATATATAAACAATAAAACATCATCAATATGTCTTAAAATGAATAAATGTATGTACTGAAAGAAACATAATACAAAACATCGATACATTAAGAAACAGAGTTGATTATATAATATCCAAATAAATATGGTGGATTTTATAACAAATTAATAACCTAATTATTCCATAATAACCAATGAAGGACGTCAACATAGATGAGAATTTTTTTTCAAAATATCATTTGATTTTTTAGTGGAAATGCCATTTTTTACATTGAAATAAATTATTTAAAATCTAAAAATTTACCAAATAATAAGAAAATAATTTCACTAAAATATAATCATAAAAATATAATGAAATAAATAACAAACTATTTTTTATCATGCTAGTAAATTATGTTCATGATGTATACATTAAACAAACATTCCTTTCACAGTTTTGAATAAAGGATAATAGATACCACAACAAAAAATAAAAAGATAAATACTTTCAGAATATTTAGTAAAAAAGTAATATAGTGTTATAAATTTATTTAATAAATCATTTTATAGAGATTAAATATAATTTTATAAATTTTAGTACAATATCAACCTGGATTAAAATGATTCATGAATGAGTAGGAAAATAAGGCCGGTTTTTCATAAAATCATTATATAGAAATAATAATTTTATAAATGGATGAAAATGAAAGAAAAAATTATAATTTATATAAATAAATAAATTATATGAAAATATATAGTGTTTATTACATTTAAATGTATCATGTTTTTCCACAAACATATACTTAAACATATATAATCTTGAATAATGATGATGTTAAGAAATAAACCCTTACCACTATGGTAACATTCGAATCGTAAACATGAAAATATTAATAAAATTAATAGAAATGTTATATACCATTAATTTAAATCTATTCATTATATGAAATATCAAACTGTATATATATATACCTCATTAAAAATAATAGGTTTATAACATAACACATCTCCCAATGAAGATAATTTTAGATGAAGATCCCTTACCCCCGGTTTGACTTCCCTTATGTGTTTTCAACCCCTATTTATAATAAATTTCTGTGTATAATAAATCATGTATAGAAACATTATCTTATTTATCATACCATATATGAGTTACATATATTATTTTTTGACCCTTTTATTAATATTTGTTTGTAAAAATCACTGTTCTGTGTGATAACAAATTCATTTTCATCTATATATATATGTTTGGTAGTTCTATTATTTTTACATTTATCAAGGTAAAACTATATATATAATTTTAATAATTATATAATTATTAATTATATTTATTATATATTAATTTATAGTAAAACGGAAAAGATAGATAAAGAAAAATGAATTATACTTTTCATGGAGACAACAAGCTATATGTACACATAAATGTTGTTTTACCGTTTTGACAGATGAAACCCAAAAAGGTAATTAAAAATTATAAATAAAATAATAATTACTATAAGATAAAAATAATTTGTAATCATTAAATATAGCCTTATTACTACCTAAATAAAATGGAAACAAAAAATGGATCATATCACTTTTTGGAGGTGGTAGTCCACCCGTACACATGGGCGACATTATCCTTCTCCAGCAGAATAGAAGGAATGTTGTAAAATATGATATTATAATTTAAGAGGAATAATTGTTTCATAAATATTATATATAAACATTAATACCATAAAAATAATCATCAATAAAATAGGGTTATGAATAATGTAATGTATCTCAAGGTAGATGTTGTTAGCCATACATGCGAATGATTGATTCATTCTCATACCATTTTTTGGAAAAGAGGGGGGACAATTGTGGTTTATTTAAAAAAATAACATTTCAAAATATTTAGGATACATAATTTATTGTTTTTTTTATAAATAGAATATATTTATAGGAGATAAAATTAAAAATAATTTGAATGATTTCGGTTTAGATGATATCTTCTTATTCAGGAGACCTCCTATAGAACATTTCTTTTGGAATCTAGGGTTTGCATGTTTAAGAGAATATAAAATATAAATTTTTTATTTGTATTTTTACAAGATTAATGGGAAGGTATTAGTTGATCTAGGTTGGTAAATGTGGTTTAAATAAGTGAAGGATGCTGTGTCCTTTGTAAGGGAGGGAAATGATACAACTATAATTATAAAATAAATTAAAATATAGTTATGTAATTCAAGAGAAAAATACATTAAAACATGTTGATAATAAAATATAATGTATTATATTGTAAAAATAACATCAACCAATAAAATTTAAATAGGTTTAAATGGTATTTTAAACCTTACTTTTTGTTTAACCACTTAGTTAGACTATTTTAACCTTATCCACAATAATATATTTTTCATTTTTACGAGGTTATTATTATTTTTAATTTGAAAATTTAATCTTAAATGTAAAATGGATGAAACTATTGACCATATATTACCCCTTTTAGTATTTCATGATTTTGATAACTCTAAAATAATTTTATAAAATATAATTTTCATAAATTATCATTATTTTTAATTTTCAGAATATTTTTTTAATTTGACTTCAAATACATCTTAAATAAGTTTAAATTAAAATATAATCCTTTAAAATATCATTAATATTTTATATTTATCTGAAAAATTTAGTTATTACAACAAATCAATATATTAAGAAAATTTTTTTATTTTTAAATTCATTTATTTTATTTTTACAGTAACTAAATCAATATCTTTTAAATGTTCTTTAAGTATTTAAAAAGATAATATTATAACAAAAAACTATAAATAAATTAACATCATGAAAATAATTTTATTATTTTCAAAATAAAAATCTATATCCATTCCCAACATTCTTTGTCCCTATGTGAACACATGAAAAAATTTAAAAGCTAGAGTGTTAAATTTTGTCATTTTAGTTTCATTAAATATTATATTTTTCATTTTTTATGAAAAGTGTCCCTGAAAAATTTTATGTTATAGAATAATGTTATAACTCTCATATTAACATCATAAAATATTTATTTTGATGAAAAATAGGGACCTTTATACTTATTTTTATCCATTATTAATCTAATTTACCCTTTACTAAGGCGATAAATTTTACAAAGGCTTATATTTATAATTCCTAACAATAGAGGGGATATATTTAAAAAATATGAACCTCATAATTAAAAATATGATTTAATTTTTGTAAATTAAAATAACAATAATTGGTAGAAATAAATCTTATAATCTATGTAAAAAACATGGTTAACATTCTTTTAAAAAAAATACATTTTTAAATATAAAATATGATTTATTCATATATCATTTCTAAAAGAAATTATATTAATGTTAATAAATATTATGGAATATATAACACATAAATTTAATACAAATATATCACCAATATTTATGAATTTAATTTATGATGTAAAAAATTCATTTCTCACATAAAAATATTTTATTCACGGAAACATCTCATGCATTCAGTTGTTTTTTATTTCATTTTTTAATCAGTTTATAATCAATGAATTTATTTATTTTAAATATTTTTCATAATTAACATAGTCTCATTCATACCCACAAATTTAAAATCTAGGGTATAATGGTATACTATATTATGTATCATTTTGAGATTGGGAACCGTGTATCGCAAGATATCAAAAATATTAAATTATATAAAAGTAAATACAAAATAAAATAGAATGTAGTTATAATATAACCTCCATAAGCTGAATTTTCCCCCAAAAGTAAATTATTACAACACAAAAAATAGTGATATGTCAACATCATGACATCCTCAAGTTCCAACATAGCTTCTTAAAAATTTTAATTTTTCTAAATTACATTGAATAAGTGTGTTTTCTTGTTATGTTTTAATTTATTTGTACAATCCAATATGTGAAGTATCAGGCATGTACCTCCTTAGGAAAGATACACTGAACATGTCATGAACTTGAGAGAAGTTTAGTGGAAGAAAAATGTGATAAGATATTGTCACTAATTGATCTAGAATATGGAATGGACTAATATACCTACGATTCACCTTTCTCTAATTTCTAAATATCATAACCTTTTCCTCAGCTATTATCATTGAAAACACTTTTTACCAACATCAAATTTGAATCCAAAGAGTTGATGTTCATCATTACTTTTCTATCTACTCATTGCTGACTTGATGTGTTGTTGAATGGATCTAACATTCTCTTCCATTTCCTAAGATACCACCAGCACTAAATAAGCATTTATCCCAAATAATCGAATTAGGTTGTAGATATATTCATATTTCCATATATGGAATCATAAAGATACATCTGAAATATTGTGTGAATTTTTTATAAGAAAAGTCATATATAGGATGGTGTTTATCCCAAAGTTTTTTTGAAATCAATCAGAGAAGTTAAAAATATAACCTCCATGTGTTGAGTGGTTATATAAAACTAAATATTTTTCTAAATATGATATATCATATTCAAACATAATTTTATATTCATATTTCAATGAATATGTTTCCCAAACATTGACGTAAACCTCTTATCCTGATCAGATACAATAGATAGTGGTTAACTATGAAACTATATGAATTAATGAAAATATATTGTGTAATTTTTATAAAGAGCGAAATATTCCCTAAAATAAGTTAAATTTTATATCTTTTTACGGTTATTGATACAAAAACAAAACAACATTATAGACATTGGATTTTTTGGGGAGTATGATGCCAAAATCCAAGGATATGTTTTCTTATTTCAATTATGGTGTGTTTCATTTTTTTAACATCAACTAAAAACTCAGTATCTTTGCCTTAATCTAAATACTTACTTAGAACTGAGACATATAATCAGTAGTATCTCTCTTCATTTCTTCCCACAATAAATACTCTTTTAGACCAATATACATTTTAATACATCTAAGATGAATACAGGGTGAAAAAATATAGGAAAATTTCACCATTTCGTTCTCAATGTTTCATATTGATTGGAGACATACCTAATTTATAATCCTTATCATTCAGGGATGGTTATATTTGAACTCTATAACATTTTTCACATTCTTATGTAATTCCATATCACCCATCTCTATCATCAATGTCCTCTACCGGATTACTAATTGAACATTCATATAAGAATTTTATGATAGTTCCTCTTAATATATGATTTCCTGATTAATATTATGAAAATCCACAAATATAATATTTCTTTAAATTTTCATCATAGTAAATCATACATGGTATTTTTGACTAAGAGCATCACCGACCATGATCATATTCTCAGGGTGGTAATGTGATGAGTAATCAAAATCATTGATTAAATACCAACCTATTATCTAGCATATATTCATCAATTTCTATTTAAATATATAAATAATTATTTTATGACCCGTATATATATAACACAATTTATTATAATGATAATGATCCCATATGATTATGTCCAAAATTACAACATAAAACTCCAAAAACATGACTGAAGTAAATGTTTTTCATGAAAATTTTATTATATTTTGGAATAAGATACCACTATATAATCATTCAAGAGGTTTTATGTCATTTACTTTTGGGATACATCATTATTAATTGCAACCCCTTCTCTACACCTATTTAGTGTAACCATTGGCACGTTGTCCAACCTTCCCTTTAGTTCACTGAAAATCTCTTGACATTCAGAAATCCCAAAAAACATAACCACCATCTGATTCCACATGGTGATTGGATTTGTAACTCCCCAAATTTCATAGTACGTTATTTCTAGAAAGTAATTAATTAACTTGCACTACACGCAACACTGAGTTCAAGCGCACCCAGACTTCCCAAAGCAGCCGTTCAAAAGTGGTTATGAATAGTATTAACTAAATTTTGAACTTTATATAATCCTTATAATTCAAGAATCCATATTATTAGTTTCATAGTCATAATTTAAGAACATATTAATTTTTTTCAGATAAAAGAAGTATTTTTAAAAAAATGCAATTTTATCGCCTTTTAATATAGAATTTTTTTTTAAAAAAAATTTAAAAATCATATATATTCAAAATAATAAAATTAAATTATTCTTTAGAATAAAGACATAAAAATTTAGTTTCAATAAATTTTTGAAACTTTTCTGATAACTTTCATATTTTGATGAATAGTGAAAATTACTAAATTTTAATTAAAAACAACTTTATTAATAGAAATAATTAATAGGGATAAATTATGAATTTGAATGTTTTGGAAGTATAATTAGATTATATTTTTATCATTTGATAAAATTTATTTCATTATAAGTAATTTCACATTTAAATATGACAAAAACAAATGTCATGCTTTTGATAGTTATTATTTAATAAGAACACACTTTTTTGTTTTGACAACGGGAATTAATTTAAAATTAATTTATGCCACTTCTGTGTTTTGAATTTGGAAATATGGATTCCATATTTGGAATCAGTAAGTCCAAATTGTGTAAATAGTTATCTTTTAGTTTTATACATTATGGATATTTACTTCAATAAATATTTTATTTACCGTGGTTAAAGGGGTAAATCGAGTAAATAAGGTTAAAAAATAATATTATAATAATATTAATTTACCCTAACACATGTCCTAGCCCTATTTTATGATAAATTTCCGACCATGGGCATCCTTGTTATATTTTGGGACCCCATGGATCCACTTGGGAGTGATAATGACATTATATATTAAAAAATCTAAAGTAAAGACAAAATTAACAAAAGAAGATATTTTTAAATAAAACAATTTTTATATGAGGTTATATAATATATATATTCGACTATAAAAGTTAATTATAAAGATAAAATATCCTCCTACCTCAGGATATTTTATTTATAATTTTTAGACATAAAATTAAAGTATTTATATATAACATAATAATGATGCAATATTTTCCTTATTAATGAAACAATCAAATAAAATATATTATAAATACTAAAATAAATATAATTTGAAAGTTTTTATTCCATAAAAAAATTATAGGATACTATGACATGTTATATTTGATTAAATATATTTATTTCGATGTAATAATGTAGTTAGGAATTTAACAAAATTCAATTATTAAATAATGTCAAAATTGACATAAATGATTTTGTTTAAAAAAATATAATATTATTTGTTGACATAATAATCCTAAAAACATAAGGCTCATACAAAAGGCATATATAATGATAGTTATATCATTAATGTACCACATGGGGTTCTATTGGAAGTATATAGTATGTTTATTATCCATATAATTTAAAACTACAAAGAGACATGGTAAATGTCAAAGTATTTAACTAAGAGTTAAATCTAAAAGATAAGGTAAATATTTCCACCCAAACAAGTCTAAAAGATATATTTTGAGTGGTTTTATACCCATACCCACCTTATACTTTAAATATTTCATTTTTGAGCCATTATAAATCGAATATTTTTTTATTATAAAATATTATTTCAAGCTTTTCCTAAGATACCCCTCACCCCTCTTATAAAAGGAGTCTTCTCATTATCACAAATTCACACTTCCAAATCCATTTGGCTCGCCCAAAACCTACCCAAATATCCCCCCAACTTTCCTACCTTCATCCTAGTGGCATTACTTTGGTCATAAAGACAACCTAATGATCCCTTTTGCTCAAATCAAAAGGAAGAACCTGAAGAAGAGGTAGTGATTTCACCACCCTCTTTCAAGCTCTTGTATTCTTCCACTTACTCTTTCTTTGTTATTACCATACCAAAATAAAAACACCAATACTTTATATATAATTTTATGTTATTATAAATATTATACAACCATATTCATTATCCTATCCATCCTATTAATGATTATTTCACCGGGCGTGAGTATGTATGGCTTACAGTCTCCACGTCGTGGTGTAATTTGTTATTCAACACTATATTATTTGGATGGATATAATGATGAGTAATATGTATATAAATAATGAAAATAACATGATAATGTCTCTGTAAAATTTATATACCATCCAATTCCACACATTTAAGGAAATGATATTGTCGCTCGTGCGTACGTACGGATTACCGTCTCCACGACGCGATGATATTGATTTCCACGTTCACCATTCATCGACGATTAAAAAAAATATTACTAATAAGTTTGTAATATATGAAATAATAATGATACAATATATATATATATATGTAATTAAATATAACTTATTCAGTTACTTCTGTTCAATACGATATGAAAACAGAAACAATGTTTATGCGTATATACGGCCTACCATCCCCATAAACAGTGTTTTCCATTTCATATATCTATTTATTTTAAATATTTTTATTCTAAATATATATTATATATGAATCAAGGATTTAATTATGTAATTATTTACACCATGATCTAAATTATATGGTCAAGAATATCAAGGTAAAATACTTACGATAAAGGTAGCGATTACTACCTGAAATGATAATTTAACATGAAAATCCTTATTCAAAGGGTAATATAAAGCCATAAATTATTCATTTTTGATATAATAAATATGTATATGGTTCTGTTATAATCTAATAACAAACAATGGCCATTGTACCGGAGGTTAAACATACCCCCGACCATCGGAAAGTGCAATGTAAGGGGTTTTTATCTCACTCATTATTCCAGTGAGATTCATGATATATTGCCACAATTTCCTTTTGTGTGGTTATATACTTACCATAACTATATTATTTGTGTAATAAATTTTATTTTATGTGTATTTACATTTTCATTGTATGGTACTTCATTCATGGGTTGTATGTTTCATAAGTTTCGAAATTCGTAAGGGTTAATTCCTCAATCTCATTATTATTCGAGATTGTTTATGTGTATGTTTTTACTAGGACATATTTAATCTCCATGTACATGTTTCATAAAATAATTTTCAAAGGGATTATTTTTAAGGTAATATTTTATTAAAACAACATTTTAAATTTTTTAAATATTTATTCTTCAAAACCTTTCTCATTAATGTCCCTGTTTTTATAATGGTTATAGAGATTTATTTATATGGACATGAATGTTTTTAAATGTAAATTCCTTTCAAAATTTTCAATGTGGTATGGGGAAATTTGATTCAAAAATAACTCTTAAATGAATTCCTTTAGAAAAATGTGACTTTGAAATGGTTTCATGAAAAAGGGATATTTCTCTCAAAGCATTTTACTGATCATTTTCATCTATGTCAACATCCTTTAATAGATTTTAAATGTGTTTGAAGTTTATTTATTATGAGACAAATCTTCCATATTTTATTTAATGTTTTGTGATATTTTTGTCTGTGTATGTGTTATTTATATACCATTTAGGGTTTGTGGATAAATTATTGACATTTAATATTTTAGTTTTAATATGAATGTTTATGCTATATTTCAACCTTTTCTTATGATTAATGTATTGGACTAGTATGTTCTGGGTTGGGGACGGGTAAAATTAAGCCCTTCAGGTTGGGGTCGGGTTTCAGCAGACCCTCTATGTTGGAGTCCAGTTACAGAGGCTCTCTGGGTTGGAGTCTGGTTGTAGATGCTCTCAGAGTTCGAGTCCAGTTATAGAAGCTCTCCGGGATGGAGTCTGGTAGCAGAGGCTCTCTAGGTTTGGGTCCAGTTATAGTTATCCCATAGGTCCTGGAACGAGGCTTTGACAGAAAAGTTAATGTTTGGAATTATACATTCCGTCATTATAAATGTGGATATTGATATTTCATGTTATTATTTGACTAGAAGAATATCCATTTGAATAAGTAAATTCCACTATTTGATTTTATCTTTGCTATGTTATGCTGAATTTTATGTTTATAATGCTTTTGTTTTAGTCTAATACATTTCCTTAAATGTTTATGATTATTTATAAATGTTCCAGCTATATTTTCGTGGTCACTGATCATCTAAGCTCACACCTTTCTATGTTTTATTTTTCCCAGGATGTGAAGAAGTATTTTATGATTGATAAGCAGGGTTATGCTAAGGAATTAATGGAATTATCAAAGGATCATTTATGTTTTGTTTTACATTTTAATGTGTAATGTAATGTTCATGTATGTAATCCATTTTCCCAAAATACTAAATCGACCGGTCTTTCATGATTTGATTCCTTGTAATGATGCCAATGTTATTTATTAATGCACCGACTCAGGGTAACTAGGCTTGGGGAGTTACAGTTGGTATGAGAGGAATTTTAAAAATATCCTTGAAAACTAGATATAGATAAACTCTGATTATAGCACATTACCCTAAGATAACCATTTAGGATTAGTATAGAATAACTTCCTATAAATTTGGTAATGTAGAGATTTTGTGAGTTTTCCAAGAAAATAAATCCATGTCTGGATATGAGTAGGTAGATGCGGCTGTAGAACAGATATACCTTGGGGTAAAACCCGAAAACACTAATTTGAGTTAGTCTTGAATGGAAACCGATGAACAATAATGGTCCTTGCTGCACTCTTGGTTATGAAACTCCAGGGTTATATGCTTAGGAAAAATTTAATTTTATTTACAAATCATTAGGAAGGATTTACGAGTATATACCTCCTAAAAGTAAATATTTTTATGATTATGGATTATAGACATAAACTATTCAGTTTACGTTAGGTATTTTACATGTATGGAATTATTCATTGCAATTCATAAATTGACCTTCCGTATGACATTTTATAGACATGGTGCCCAGTTGATGGAATGTGAACTCCAGCTATACATATTATCCAATGAGTAAGAAGGATTATATCTTTCACAGTATTAAGATAACATTTATAAGGGAAATAGTATCTCATGTATTCTCAACATATGAAGAAATAATATTATGTGTTAATAAGATAAGTAATTAATTTTTTGATTCCAATGGCTTTGAAGGGAAGCAAGTGAAAAAAAGGATGGAAGAGAGAAAGATGGATAAAGGGAAGAGGGAAAATAATGATTTTCCCATATGTCATAATTGTGGAGAGAATCACCATGGTAAATTATTTAAGGGAATGGGAGTTTGTTATAATTGTATAGAAAAAGGACACAAATTACATGATTGCATGGGTTAGAAAAAAGTTTCAAATATACAATCCTTCATCAGCAGGGAGTTGGGACACTACGTGAATAAATGTCCAATTTATCATATTAAACCCCAAATGTTGCTATTGGATAATAATAACGTTATGATACTACCGAAGATGAAGAGTAATGATTAGATTTCTTACGTTTTTATTAAAGTATTATGTCATTTGAGTATTTTATTAATTATGTACATGTTATAAGAACTATAGAGTATATAAGGATTGTACTGCAGTACTATTTTATTAAGGATTTAAGATTATATGGTTCTAAGAAAAGTGAAATAATAGTAAGGTGAACTTTTTGGAAAAATACATCATTGATTGATATGAAATCCTTAATATGGTTTTGATAATGAGGTAGTGATTTTGGAATAAGAGATGGTGGATTTGGATAAATTATATTGGATATTCTATAATTCTTTATAACTAATTAATAGTTTGTTTATTTTTTCACTGTGGGAATATACAATATTTTTGGATATAAGGAATATATCCAGTATTATATAAAGTATAATGTAGCATTAATGTAATCAATAAGGTTTTATGGTAATTTACGGTGTTACCATGTTTTAAAATAAAACATGATGAATGTGTTCACATGTTATGGCATGGAAAAAAGGAACTTCATTGTGTTTCACTTCCTTATAAATTTTGTAATGTGAGTTTGGATATAATTATTTTGGATAAGTCTAAAGGTTTGAATGGATTATGTTTCAAATTGGATACTATTGTCAAGGTTATTTTTTGATTTTTATAAAAAGAACAACATGCAGACTGTGTGAAAACATGTTGCATCGGAGAAAGTTGCGGGAATCGAACCCACAACTATAGTGTGATTGAAATTTATCGCCTACCACTGGACTTCATGATGTCCCTCGATTTTATAATAAAATTTTTAAAGGTTTTTATTGGTGAATTATAAATTCATTATTTTATGAACCATGTATGATTTGGATAAAATGAATATATTTTTTGAAATCTCTTGGAGTGAAAGATGAGTTTATGGTAGAAATTAGTTGAAGGATAAAACTATACTTATCAAGTATATGTATATATATATATATATAATTTTTCACACTTATTCTATGGGTAAATTAATTTGTAAACATTAGAGAAGAGATCTTAAAACAATTTTTTTATCATAATAGCTTATGTTTTGTTGAAAAAATAGTATTTTAAATCATTATAGATTGATGTAATTGTGGCCCTCAATTTTACACTTTTTTGTGATTGATGACCTCAATCACTACCTATAAATATTTATGCTTATCCTCCAATTATGTGTCTCTAATTTCCACCAATGTTCTCATAATCGAGATCATAGTTTGATGGTGACACTTTCATTTTCTTTTTCCTCTAATTAAGACTAAATTTTATTGACTAAATTTCCGATGCGGGGTTTCCCACAAAGGTATTTTCTATTTTCAACCATTTATTTTTGAAGAACAATTTCACATTGTGAGGATGCTATTTATTGAAAGTGGGAAGAATGCAACACCCCACGATTTCATAGTATCCTATTTCTTCAAAATAATTAAATAACTTGCACCACACGCAACACCGAGTTCAAGCGCACCATGACTTACCAAACTAGCTGTTCAAAAGCGGTTATGAATAGTTTTAACAAAATTCTGAACTTTATAAAATACTTATAATTCTAGAATCCATATTATTATTTTCGTAGACATAATGTAAGAACATATTCATTTTTTTAGATAAAAGAATTATTTTTCAAAAGAAGCAATTTTATCGCCTTTTAATATAGAACTTTTTTTAAAAACAATATTTAAAAATGATATATATTAAAAATAATGAAATTAAATTATTCATTAGATTCAGTAAATAAAAATTTAGTTTGGATACATTTTTGGAACTTTTCTGATAACTTTCATATTTTGATGAATAGTGAAAATTACTAAATTTTAATGAAAAACAACTTTTTTAATAGAAATAATTAATAGTGATAAATTATTCATTTGAATGGTTTGGAAGTAAAATTAGAATATATTTTCATCGTTTAATACAATTTAGTTCATCGTAATTAATTTCACATTAAAATATGACAAAAACAAATGTCAAACTTTTGATAATTATTATTTAATAAAAACACACTTTTTTTGACAACGGGAAATAATTTTAAATTAATTTCTGCCACTTAAGTATTTTGAATTTGGAAAAATGGATTCCATATTCTGAATCAGGAGGTCCAAATTGTGTAAATAGGTAACTTTTATTTTTATACATTATGGATATTTACTTCAGTAAATATTTTATTTACCGTCGTTAAAGGGGTAAATCCAGTAAATTAGGTTAAAACATAAAATTATTATAATATTAAATTACCCTAACACGTTTCCTAAACCTATTGGATGATACATTTTCGACCATGGACATCCTTGGGTCTATTTTTGGACCCAATGGAGCCTCATGGGAGTGATAATGACAATTTATATTAAATAATCTAAAGTAAAGACAAAAGTAACAAAAGAAAATATCTTTTAATAATGAAAAATTTATATGAGGTTATATATTTGATATATTAGACTATAAATAGTCAATAAAAATATAATAAGATTTACTACCTCAAAATATTTTATTTATAATTTTGAGAAACAAAATAATTTTATTTATATATGACACAATAATGATGCAATATTTTCCTTATTAATGAAACAATCAAATAAATGATATTATAAATACATAAATAAATATAATTTTAATGTTTTGATGACATAAACAAGTTTTATAGTTGAATTTAACATGTTAGGGTTGATTTAATGTATTTAGTTCGAAATTATAATTCTGTTAGGACTTTAACAAAAAACAATTATTAAATAATATCAAAATTGACATAAATGAATTTTTAAAACAAATACAATATTATCGGTTGATATAATAATCATAAAAATATATTGTTAGGCCAAAAGACATATATAATTATATTTTTGTCATTAATTATCCACTTGGGGTTTTCTTGTAAGTATATAGTATTTTATTAACCATATAATATAAAAAAAGAGACATGGTAAATGTCAAACTATTTAACTAAGAGTTAAATCTAATAGATAAGGTAAATATAGTGACCCAAACCTATCCTAAGACTATTGATTTAGTGTTTTAACCCCATAACCACCTTATAAATTAAATAATTCATTTTTGATTCATTAGAAACCGAATATTATATTATTATAAAATCATATTTCTAGCTTTCTCAAAGGTGCCCCTCACCCCTCTTATGAATTGTTGCTTATCCTTCTCCAAACTTCACACTTCCAAATCCATTTTTCTTGGCCAAACCCTGACCAAATATTCTCCCAACTATCCTAAAATAAAACTAGAGTGCTTCCTTTGGTCATTAAGCCATCCTAAGGATCCATTTCTATCAAATCAAATGGAAGAACCTGAAGAAGAGGTATTGATTTCACCACCCTCTATCAAATTCTTTTATTCTTCCACTTACTCTTTCATTGTTATTAACATTAAAAAATAATAACACAAATAACTTATATATACTTTGATGTTATTATAAATATTTCACAACCATATTAAATATTCTATCCACTATATTAATGATAGTTCCACCATGTGTGCGTACATACGACTTTCCGTCTCCAAGCTGTTATGTAATTTGTTATTCAACACTATGTTATTTGGATGGATATAATGATGAGTAATATGTATATAAATAATGAAAATAACATGCTAATGTCTCTATAAAATCAATATACCATCCAATTCAGCACCTCTAAGGAAATTATATTTTCTCTCGTGTGTATATACGTATTATCGTCTCCACGACGCGATTAAATTGATTTCCACGTTCACCATTCATCGACAATTATAAACATATTTATTACTAATAAGTATGTAATATATGACATAATAATTATACTAGATATATATATTTATTTGGGTGTTTTTGTGTGTTTTTATTTATGTACTTACATATATCTTATTCACTTACATCCATTCAATACGATATGAAAATAGAAACTACATTTATGCGTACTTACGACCTATCGTCTCCCTAAACGGTGTTTTCCATTTCATATATCTATAGATTATAAATATTTATATTCAAAAAAGATATGAAATATGAATCAATTATTGTATTCTAGATGTATTTAAACCATGATTTAAATGATACGGTCAATAATAAAAAGATAAAATACTTTCGATAAAGAAAACGATTATTAACCGAAATATTAATTTAACCTGAAAATAATTATTCAATGGGTTGTATAAAGACATAAATTAATTTTTATGATATAATAAATATCAATATAGTTCTAGTATAATCTAAAAACATACAATGGTCATTATACAGGAGGTTAAAGGTACCCTCGGCCAAAGGAAAGTGCATGGTAAGGGGTTTTCATCTCACTCTTATTCCTATGAGATTCATGCTATATTGCCAGTATTTTCTTTTGTGTGGTGTATGAACTTCCCAAAATTGTATTATTTGTGTAACACACTTTAATTTATGTGTATTTACATGTTCATTGTATGGTACATATTTCTTGGGGTTTTTTTCATAAGTTACAAAATTGTTAAGGGTTAATTCCTCAATCTCATTATTATTTGAGATTGTTTATGTGTATGTTTTTACTGGGACATATTTATTATCCATGTCCATGTTTCACAAAATAATTTTCCAAGGGACTATTTTTAAGGGACAATTTTAATAAAACATCATTTTAAGTGTGTTAATGATTTATTATCCTAAACCTTTCTCATTAATGTCCATGTTTTTAAAATGGTTTTAAGGATTTATTTATATGGACAAGAATGCTTTTAAATGTTAATTCCTTTCAAAAGTTTCAAAGTGTTATGGGAAACTTTGATTCAAAAATATATTTTAAATGAATTCCTTTATATATTATGTTCTTTTTAAATGGTTTCATGAAAAAGGGGTGGTTCTCTCAAAACTTTTTACTGACATTTTCATCTATGTCGACCTCATTTAATGGATTTTAAACTTGTTTGAAGTTGATTTATTATGATACAAATTTTCCATAATGCATTGAATGTTTTTTGATATGTTTGACTCTGTATGTGTTATTTTTATACCATTTATGGTTTATGTATAAATTATTGACATTTCGTATGCTAGTTTTAATATGAATGTTTATGTTATATTTCATCTTTTTTTTATGATGAATGTATCGGTAAAGAGTGTTCCGGGTTGGGGACCACTAAAATTAAGCCCTCCTGGTTGGGGTCTGGTTACAGAAGACCCTCCAAGTTGGATTTTGGTTATAGAGGATCTCCGGGATGGATTACTATTACAGAGGCTTTACGGGTTGGACTGTGGTTACAGAGGTTCTCCGGGATGGAGTCCAATTATAGATGCTCTCCAGCTTTGGGACCAATTATAGTTAGACTATAGGTCCAAGCACGAGGCCTTGACACTGAAATTAAAGTCTTTCATTATGCATTTCATCATTATGAAAGTGACTATTAATATTTCATGTGATTTTTTTACTAGAATAATATCCATGTGTATATGTAAATGTAATTATTTGATTTTATCTTTTCCATATTATGCTGATGTTTATGTTTAAACTACTTTTGTTTTAGTCCAATACATTTCCTTAAATGTTTATTCATATTTATGAAATTTTATTCTATATTGTTATCCTTACTGGCCATCTAATCTCACCCCTTTCCATGTTTTATTTGTCCCAGGATGTGAAGAAGTATTTTATGATTGATAAGTAGGATTAATCTAAGGAATTAATGGAATTATCAAAGGATCATTTATGTTTTTTTATTTTCTAAAGTGTAATGTAATGTTCATGTATGTTACCATTTTTCCAAGACTACTAAACTAATCGGCCTTTCGGGACTTTATTCCTTATAATCAGGCAAATGTTATGTAATAATGAACCGAATATGCGTAACTAGGGTCAGGGAATTAAAGGATTAGATTGTCATGAGATATCTGTCAGGATGATTTTTTAGTTTCTATCAATCCCTAGAAACTACATATTGTGTTTACTATCGTTAATTTGGGACATTCTTCAAAACCGTACCTATTTTAAGGATCACCTAAAATAAACTTAATTGATATTATATGACCCAATAATTAAACATTCCAAATCCGAAATTCCCACTAGATATTTTTAGTATATAAATTTTACTTTCTTAATGTCTTATGAACAATTGTTAAATATTTTTCATTATCTTATATACTCTTTTATTATATAATAAAATCATCTATAAATACTAAAAAAATATCAAGTTAATATCTATTTATTATTTTTTGAATCTATTGAGATATAATTTGAATTGGTATTTACAAATAGAATTACAATGAATTCATAATGACCAGACCACATAAAAAATGTTATTGTTTTTATATATTCCATCTTGATCGGAAGAATATGATATCCCAATCAATAATCAATCTTGCAAAAATATAGTTCCTATTGTAATTTCTCTCATAGATCATCTATCTAGTGTAGGTGATAATTTTTGTAAACAGTAATCTTGTTATGTTCCCAAAAAATGAAAATATGCATTGAAACATATTTATTCTTAACAAAAAAATAGATTCTCCACATGATGAATCACTTTGATGAATGAATCCACCATTTATATTATCCAATATTTTATTTTTCAATTCCCACAACTCAATTGGGTACATATATATAGTGTATTTGAAATAGTTATCATATTGGTTATGAGTACTATTGAAAATATTCCATGAAAATTTATGGAAAAACTAGAATATCATTCGAAACCCATTAGCATATACCAGAACAATGGGAACATTTTGAACTTTATGTTTCCCCCCACCATTTAGGAAAAATATCCCACGTTAATTCTTAACGAATCCTAAATCATGGATTTAATTACCATAGTGTGTCCAGGTTCATCCTCATACTAATAGATGATTAAAGGTTTGTCTCAAATTTTATACATGACTTATATTCCTGAAAATTGATAGGGGATCTATACCATGGTATCCAATCTGTACCCAAAATTAAATCAAATTCAATTATAGGAAACATATTTTTATTCACAAAAGGAACCATCTCACACACTTCTATCATATCAAAGTTTCAGATTTGAGATGTGGTTATACTAAAATTAGTCTTTTCACCACCAACTCAATATCATATCACTAAGGTTGTGATTTGAAAAACATAGAATGTTTTAGATATAAAATATATGTTAAAAAAATCAAATAAAAAAATTCAAATCTAGTGTGAATGATAAATGTACCTTTCATGAAATATCTAAGAACATCAAATTTGGCTTTAGTAATTTTATAAGATTGAACTTATCACCTTGTCTTGTTTTTTGGTCTATTCCCCTAATGTTTGGGGAATGGATTATATCATACCCTTATAATATTGGTCAAAATGATCTTTTTATTTTCACTTGTAGTAAAATATTTTTTCCTTTTCGTAATTTACTAAGGGGTTTCCATTCACATGTATCACTTGTTGAACAATTATTCTTCCCCTTCTTCCCCTTATCCATTTTTTCTCTAGTGTCCTCTTCTTCCATATAATTGTTTTGAATCCATGAGACAAAAATAATTTATTCTTTTTCAAGATATAATATGATACTAAATATTCTTATGATGAGAATGTTGGGAGACTATTTATTTTCGAAGGATTTGATTCAACCCATCAATGAAATGGTAAATCTTACTCTCTGAACTATGTACATAGTCTAAGACATACCTATCTAACCATATAAGGTTATCTCCATAAATAGAAATATTACTATGATCCTTTTTTCATAGACTCAAGTATTATCTCTCTATATTCAATAAATGATCATGTATACTGTATTTTTCCAAAAAGTACATAAATTTCCTTCCATCCTTTCTTACTACTTTCTCCTAATCCTTATTATTTAAATTATTGATAATCATTTATTTCCATCCCCTAAGAGATGATAAACATAAATTAAAATATAATACATTTCCTTATATCCCAATGTATGAAATTTTTACTCCATGGAGCTTGTCCGTTATTTAGCCACAAATTGATTTTTATTCCCATTGAATGATAAAGTTTGTTGATACATAACATGGTCTAACGTTATTACACCATGATGTAGATCTACAAGAAACTCCCCACGGGAAATATTAATTGTCATAACCTAATTCATCTTCTCAAATATTGTTATAATTTATTTAGTTCCAACTATATATCCAACTCTATTTTATTATCTTTCACCAGAGGGAAATACATATATGGATTACATGTATTGATATATTTTTTATTCCATTCACTAGGAACAATTTATAAAAAATTTCACACAGTATATTAGATCATAATTTTATGGATCCTAATTTAACATTTCAAAAATTTTAAAAAGTAAATAGAAATTTAAAATTTATGCAGTACTAATCACAAAATAATTAGATTAGATTAATTGGGAATATTCTATAGGTTCCGTATAAGGTCAATTTATATAATCAATGTTGGTTTAAATCAAGTTAATAAGGTTTCTACTGAACATAATCTGATAAAAACAATAAAGACCCCAAATTTTGTATCTGAGAGATGGTGTCTACTTTATAAAATTGGTACTTAAAAGAAGATCAATATCCTAATAGACATAACATTTTATTAATTTTGGTAACCAAGATATATAAACTAATCCAAAATTAAATTATAAATAATAATAAAAACATAATTTTTTAATTGGAAGCATCCTTATAACCTATTTTATATCACTGTATATTCATCATAATCCATTTTTAGCATATTGCGGAATGGATTCAAAAGAAAGGTAGAGTTCAAATGCCCAATTAGGTAATTAATGTAGTAGAAGATAAATAATGAATTAATAAAAGGGATGGAATAAATAATTATCAAATAATTCCAAATTAAATACCACATGATTTTGAAACATAGCACTATATATAAAAACAAATTAAATAAACCCATTTATTTCAAAAAATAGTTTTATAATGATTGACTACATAATGTCAGAAACCTAAACATATAATTGATGCCCTTTACCAAGAAATATCAAAATCAAATCAAGGCCTCATGCCAATATATCTAAATAAATGGATACGACCCAATCCGATTTCCAAATAATGTTTTTCATAAGTCCTAAAAATTCAATGATATTCTATGTAATTAGGATCCCCACCCATCACATAATAAGTCCAATGCATTAACCATATGAATAAAAAATAAAATAATCAGAATTACTTAGTAATTAATAACTTAATGTGTTGTATGAACATTCATATAAAAAATCAACTTAGATAACCTCTCAATACTTATTCCCAACCTGATCTGCCATATACCCAAAGGGAATTCCCCATCCCCAATGGATGGTAACTAGCACCTGGGTATAAAACAACAACATGGGGGAATGATTTATCCCAACATTAATTGAATAATATATGAAATATATAATCAAAATAGGAATATATAATATGATATATAAATATATTCTATAATAGATAAAAAACAAAATTGATATAACCTAAAAGGTAGAAACAGTAATATCCAAGAGACAAATCCAATAACAAAGGAGGGAAAATAAAGATAGCTACTAAAAGTGATCTATGTTATAGTATGGGTAATCTCACACCATCAAACCACAATCTACCAAAACCCCAACTAATGGAAAACCTAACAACTTCACTACAAGGCCATTCCATTACAAACATTGAAATACATAACCAGGTCTATGTAGCATCAAATGGGTGAACATGGTGTGATTTCATTGGATAAATATGGTCTCACCCAAATTTTTTATAATAATTCTCTTTATAATAATACAAGTATGATCATTTTTAATGAAAATAAGGAATGAAAATAGTTTTATAGTGTTTATATCAAAATCCTGAAAACAAAGTTTAATTTACCATTTATTTAATTAACATATAATGTCTGTAAATCAGATAAAAATCGTTTCACTTATATATAACATAATTGATATGTCATATCTAATATAATCATTTATCACATGTCATATAAAATCCATTGTAGTGCATGATAGAACAATTCTAGACAAAATAGGCCAAAAATGACCAAAATAACATGTATCATCATGACAAGGATCACCCAAGGTCATGATATTTAAGAAACTCATACCCAAAAATAATAATCATATACATGTCAAGACACTAGACATATGCATTGAGTCTAGAGAGTATAGGAACACCAGATAATTTGAAATTCCAAACAAGACATACAAGTCCCTAGAATAAAAGCCCTAGGGAGAAGAGGATATCCACATGATAAAACCCCCCCAATAGTGGAACATGCCTATTACTAGACCTTCTACCTAATTACCTAAGGCTTATTATGTTCTTTATTTTCCAAAATAATTCATAAAACCATTTTCATTAATCCATTCTTTGAAAACCATCTAACAAACTGTTCACAACGTTTTGAATAGCCTTATTCCATTTATAAAAACAAGGGTAAAACCATATTTTATAAAAACCATTTCAATACCCACATATTAAATAAATAAATCATTTAATTTCATTAATAAAATAACCAAATACATTATGTTAAAAAATAGTGGATAGAGATGGAAAAAACTAACACAAACATCAGGTCACACAAACCCGCAATGGAATCTACAGAAAAAAGAATAACAAATAATGACAAAAAAAGGACCTAGAACCAATACAAAAATATAAAAAAAAGATTCAGTATAACTGGAGGGTTGGTATAGAATAAGAAACTACACATATAACAATAATACAATCCTGTCACACCATGTATAACAAATAATTGGTCCCTAAAACAAAATCAAACAACTTATCTAGAGAGAGTGATTAAAAATGAACAACAAGGGTCAAAAGATCAAATTGAACAATGTAACGACTCTAATGTGATCATATAAAATAAACATGTAGAAAATATTGTCTTACCAATATAGATACTTTTCATAACCTTAATGATCAAATGACGAACTAATCCTCCACAATGGTGCAGAGGTCCAAAATGTTATCTTAGAGAGACCCTATGCTGAGAGACAAAGAGAATGATAGAGAATGAAAACATAATCACTTATGTAGTTCCCTAAATACTAACTCATTATATTTATATATTTTGTAACACATTTATGCATCATATAATCTATGGTGTTTGGATATAGTGAAAAAACTATCACAATTTTATTAGAAACATTATTTTTAACATTACATGGTGTGTAACCTATGAACAACATGTACTCCCTTCATGCATTGTACTAGGCTCACAACATCTTATTGGTGAATAATACACATGATGTATTCAAATTAAAAAATAATTAAACTACCAAAATCCAATGACAATAGTAGAAACTAATGAAAAAAATCGTCTAACATGGACATCCTCTAAACTCGGGGAGAACCCCATAAAACCAATACATGTTTATACCTAGATTAAATTATTTCTCAAAATATATATCCTTTATCTTTAGGTCAATTTTCTAAAAAAAATCTCTTTCATAGGGAGTCTGATGATTCTCCAAATTATACATGAAAATAATTATATAAAATTAAATTATGTGAAATAAGGTAATATAATCTTACAAACTCTTCACCATAAGACATTCTATCCAATGGAAGTCATGTAGAAGAATAAATTCTGGTAAAGAGATGAGGTCAATGCTCCATAATTAACGAATCACCCTCTAATGTATGATGAGAAACTAATTTATGCCAAAATAACACTCAACCCAATAAAAATTACATCCCATAAAAAACATTCACTTGAGACTCAATGATCTCTACTGGATTCTCAGAAATAGATATATCCCCCTCTATCTCAATTTCTTCCTAAAATAAAACATGATCAGGAATAGGAGGGTCTCTTTATAGAAATTATATGTGGAGAACATCATGAATTCCCATAAAATAAACTATCAATTATATCTAATATGCAACCTTCCAAAGCTGTTCAGTGGCCTCAAACATTGCAACATATCTCAAATCTACATTTTCTCTATTTCGCAAGAAGATGTTCACCCAACCAAGGATAGACATTCATGAAAGCATTGTCACCTATGAAAACATAAAATTAAAACATCACAGATCTGCATAAGATTTATTTTATCACTAAACATTAACAAGATGATAACATATATCTTGAATCCTTATAGATGTATACTGATCCAAACTCATTCCAACCCATGAATCTTTGACCACCTCTTTGAAACAAAGAGGTGATATACATGGGTGACCATTCAATACATCGAAAGGAGCCAATATGATTAATGATTTATAATTATGGTTATAAGAAAACTCACCCATTACCAATAGGATATCTCTAGATATACTAAAATCTATGAAATATTGATGTGCAATATATTTCAGTATTTGAATAGAATGTTTTTTCTGAAAATATCTCAATGGATAGTAAGTTGTACTCAACATAACCTGATTCCACTTCACCTCAATGAGAATACTATATTATCTTGACATAAAACAGTGATATCTTTATAATAAATGGTATAAGGAAACCCATATAACCACACAATAACATTTACGTTATTCTTACATAGATCATAATATTTTTCAGTGTGTTTGATTGGAATGAATTGACATAACATTGTCAACCAACCATTCTAAAACTATGTATTGTTAGTTTCATATATAATATATGTCTATCTAATAAAAAAATCCATTGATTCCTTGTCCCATTTCCAAACTAGCACATGAAGATGCTAGAGAATGATATAAGGATTCATTTTATCATCATATATCTATTGGAAATTGTAACATAGAGAAAAATAATCAATAATGTCACCCCTCAAACCTATAAACAAAAATAATCAACTGCTGTCATAATACAACTTCTTAGTTCCTGGATGAATGTCCCATGAAGAACTATGAAAACTAAAATATTAAGATCCTTATTAATGTTTTGGTAAAAAAAATAATCTCTAAAACTGATAATACTTTTGGAATAGAGACACCAACTAAAAACAGTATCCTCAACTTATAGAGTTTGTTGAATTCCTCTAAACATGACATCATGCTCCTGAATTTGTAGAATAGAATCAAGGAGAGATAATGATAAATAATCAGTTTCCATGACCATAATTGAAAAATAAACCTAAGCATCTTGATATAACTGAGTAAAAATCCCATTAAGGTTTGACCTTTTCTTATATTCCAAAATATCCTACAATGGAATTTTCCTGATAAGAGATTCTACGACAACATTCCCTTTCTTGAAGATGTATGAAATGTCGAAGTTAAACATCTGAAGGTATTATTATCATAGACTCTATCCAGGATTTAAGGGTTCCTATGAAAATATAGTTCCCAAACAATTATAGTCAAAAAAGAATGTGAACCTCTTCCAAAATTGATAATGATTCCAAAATTTAAACACATGCTTAACTGAGACAAGATTTAAATCAAGATTGGGGTGATTCTTATAATGTAGTTTAAGCAGAATAAAGATATACGCTACAATATGATCACCATTCATGAAAAAAGAACAAAAAATATCCCCAAAAGCGACATAGAAGACCACACACCACATACCAGCCTCATGTAAGATAAAAATAAGTGACGATGTCAGAATTCATTTCAGCTCAACGATAGAAGAATGAAACTATTCATACCATGTGAATTTCTACCATTTTCTTGTAAGACTGGTCCACTGTTACACCAACATCAAGAAATCATTTATGAACAATCAGTAGAATATATACAGACCAAGGAATCATAAAATATCAAATACATTCCATTGTTCTTCCCATGAAGAAAAAACATTTACCATATTAGTATCAAAATAGAATCTATCCTAAAAATCATGTTCTCGAAGAACATCACTTATTGAATCATGTAATTTAATTTCAAAATCATTCCATACAAATAGTGGCTGCACATAATTTCCAAAAACAATTAAATTGTTCTTGGGATAACACTCGAATCCTGAATGAACCAAAAAATATTCAATGGGAACTACAAAAAATTTCTTGAGACTTTTAGGGAATATCATAAACATTAAAACCATAAAACTAAAAAATAATTTGATAGAAAAAATGACATAAGAAGATATATATAATGGATATACCTTATCAAATAAGCTTCCTTCAGTATATCGCATTCATAAACTCTGACAGGATGATATCATAACCGACTATCAATCTTCAAAAACGACTTTCCACTATTTTACATATCAAATAGACCATCCATATGAGGAAGTGGATATATATTATTTATTATTATTTAGTTCAATATCTGATAATCTGCACAGAAATGGAGTTAATCATCTACCTTTATTCAAAAGTGTACTAGGGTTGTGCAAGGAATGAATGTAAAGAGAAAAAAACCATTTCCATAACTTCTTACAACCAAATCTTAAGGACTTTTAGCTCCATTGGTTCCATAAGATAAGAATATCTACAAATCGGTTGAGTACCAAGGACTATTTCAATAATAAACACTAACTTTCTATGGAAGAATCCTGAAGAAATAAACTTTGTCAATTATAGTAAAATAATGAATAATGATGGAAATATAAACAATATAAGAAACATAATAGTACATAACTACTATTGAAGACAATAAAAACATGAGATCTGAACAGGAAGGTCCTTTATTATCATAACTCAGATCCCACTCTACCAGAAACACTTTTGCGACCTCGTAGGTTGTGAGAAAAAAGATGTGAAAATGATAACAACCAACCCTATCATGATAATCAATAATCCAATCTATCCAAACAATGAAATCAGACAAATTAAAATAAAAAACTAGAAAAACTTATACATACATCTCATTGACTACTGATATCACAAAATATGATATAAGAAACTGCTTCCCTTTACTCCTACTATTAGTTTTCACTA
This sequence comes from Viscum album, assembly GCA_963277665.1. Classification (NCBI taxonomy): domain Eukaryota; kingdom Viridiplantae; phylum Streptophyta; class Magnoliopsida; order Santalales; family Viscaceae; genus Viscum; species Viscum album. The sequence continues at coordinate 633,846,246 of OY728121.1, forward strand.
TCTCCGTAAAAATGACATGAGAAACTTTATTGGGTTACAAATATCAATAAAATAACCAGATATAAATGAGTGGGATGCACCAACATCAAACCATTAAATTTATACTTAAATTTCAATAAATATAGAACCTATTAAATCATAAAACCCACATATACCACCTCTAAAAACTCAACTACTCTAGGAAGGTGCTTCACCCCTGAGGAATTTGGTTAGATCCCAACATTCTTGAAAATATATGACTGTTTTGTTGTGGCCTATAGGGATGAATTTCCATGAACATATATATATATATTGAAATATCCTAATATAAATTGTTCATGTGAAAAAAACATCCAGTACTATTTCTCATCTTTTTAGGTGTAGGAAAGCAACATCATGTGTGTCGATCCTTGGAACATTGATAACCCATCCTGGGAACACAACTAGATGTAATTGGTGGCGCTCAAGAGGTTTGAAACCAAGAAACATCTCCAAAAAATTTATAATGACCTTTCAACTCCCCCTTTATCCATGATGTGCCACTAGATCCACTACTAGGTAGAATATAATGACTATAATATCAATTAATGATTGGTATAATCATATCTTCTAGGATATCCTTATACACCATATCTCTGTAGGTCTAAAAATATAAATAAATACCTATGATCTTATATCTAATCTCAAAATCTATAGTTGCATCTATGCATTCAGCTTTTCATTCTTTGGAACCTATGGTGAAAAATGAACCAGCTCAATAAACTGACTGGTGTAACCCAACACTAAATAATATCCCTAATATAGAGAGAGTATATCTGGATACATATCCAGCATCAGTGAATCTAAAAAAATGGATAAAACCCCTCCAATCCAAAAACAAATTCTTATCCTCCTAAACCATATAATTCCACCATTTCATGTGGGGACTATCAAGGTTAAATTCCACACACATCACCTTGATAATCCCTAGTGTATATAGAAAGTAAAAAAAAACTCATAAAATTTGTCAATATAGTAATCCACCTCTTGGGGTTAGTTCGTACATTTAACGGATTGTGGCTTATCTATAATGAACTCCCACGATCAATATTTTTTTCCATGATCTTCTTGTTGTACTTTAAAAACTATGATATGAACTTTTTGAATGCTTCAATAACAAAATGAACAGACCACTTGGTTGCCTCAGTAAAATTATGATCAAATGGTGGATTAAACTATATACCATTGGTTGTATCCTCTAGTGGAACTCACAGAACCCATATCGAAGGAATACCTTTACACACTAAAATATATGAATAATCAGACACATAATAATCTACGTTCAAACCAGAAAACCCATAAAAAGAAACTAATATTAGGATTAAAACTCAAAACATGAGACACACATTTCAACATGCCATGAATACTTAAGTATCTTTATGTAATGGGATGTCCTTGCACTCACCAGAACCCACCAAACAAGCCCTAATAATCCAATCTCTAGACTATCAAACATCTCACGATATGAAATCCTTTAAAAAAAATCCCTAAATTGGGTGTTTGATATCACATTCTAACAAACCAAAAAAGATAACCTCTCAATATTTGGATCTGACCTAATCTGAAACATTCCTCAAAGGTGATCCCCATCCCTATGGGATGGTTAGTATCTAATGGGAATCAAAACGAAACATGATGATTTTATTTATAAAAAAATAAAGATAAAAAAGATAACATATATACACATAATAGAATCAAATAATAGAATATATAAACATATGACATAAATGATAAATTATAACAGAAGTGATAAAACAATAAAAGTAGCAACAACAATATCCAAGTGGCAATCCCAACTGGAAAGGACTAAAAAGAAACACATCTACTCTAGAAACTCCATGTGATATAGTCCAAAAACACCCACCATCTCACCACCAGGTACCAAAAACCTAATTTATAAAAAACCACACCACCTAACTATAAAGCCATTTATTTCCATGAAATGAAATAAAAAATAAGTTATACCCACCACTAAAGGGGTACACAGGGTGTGAGATAATAGGATTAACCAGGTCTAACCTAGGTGTTCTATAACTAGTCTCGGTATATTATTTGAATCATGCATGACATTAAAGAAAATATGACATGATTATAGTTTATGATTTTTTATATCAAAGGAATAGAAAAAAAAATTAATTTAAAATTTTTATATATTTGAAAATAATGAAGGCAATGTAGTTTCAAATTATTTTATATACATGTAACAAAATCGATATATTAATTAAAAGTAAATAATTTATCCCATCTCATATCAAATCCATGATATTATAGGATAAAATATTATAATCCAAAAGTATCCCAAATCATTTAAAAACATAGGTAACATCACTCCATGGATCAGTCTATGTCATGATAGATAGGACACTCCTATGTAACATAGATAGTCATGTACTCAACACGCCACCAGATATATGAAAAATTTATATATATATCATAACAACACCCTAGAAAAAGAACCACCCAATAGGTCTGACAAGTCCCTAGAATAATAAGCCTAGGGAGGAGTGGAAATTACTCTGAGGAAACACCTGATAGTGGATGAATCATATTACTACACATTCTACCTCATTACCTAATCCTTCCCATATTCTCTATTGGAGTAACAAATTCATCAAACTACTTTCATAAAACCATGATTGTAAAACCATCTCATAATGAATTTCACAATGATTTAAAAAACAATTTTTCATTTACCAGAACAAGGGAATCAAAATTTTATAAAAAACATCTCCATACACACAAATATAATCAATAAATCAAGCCATTTCATTTATAAAAAAATTATAAAATTATAATAGAAATTAATTTCACAATAACGGGCTCGATATGGAGCCATCAACCTCAGTACTAGGGCTAAACATGGCCCCAACTTAATCAAACAATAAGGGATCACACACAAGGAAAATAGAGCACCTAGAACCAATCCACACATCTTAATATATATTCTATTTAACAAAAATGGTCATTGAAGATGGGTAAACAACACATACCTCAAGAACACACTTCTTCTGCATGACAACGAATAATGAATCCCCCCCACCCCCCATAACACGATTTCCCAATGTATCTAGAAATAAAAAAATAACAATAAACACCACATTTCAATAGATTCAATAACACAACCCACTAGTGCTACCATGATTAATGGAATCAAATATGTAAAAAATATATTCTTATATGGGGAGATACAATTCACATATATAGTGAACAATGCTAAAAGAATTCATTCAAAAGGATCCTAGGTCCTAAAAATATCATGGGAGATATCCTAGGTTGAGATAAAAATAACATGTAGAAGAATCAATGTATGATTAGTTTTTCATTTCAATTAATCCAGAACTCCGAAAATTTACATAGTGTGTAACCCATTTATAAATTGATTAATTCATGAAGTCTGAATAAATTGAAATATCCAACATAATTTTATTAATACTAGATTTTAAAAATTATATAGTGTGTAACCTATACACAATATGTACTTACTTCATGAATTTTACTTGGATAAAGTCATCTTATGGGGAAAAAATATACATTTTGTATTCGCATTACATGAAATGTAAATTTTTAGTAGACTACGAAAAAATAATAAACAAAAAAATGGTCAACCAACTCCTGCATACTCTAAACTCACTGAGAAACCTACAAATCCATTAAAAATTTATAAACATACTCAATTAATTAAAAAATATACATCCCTGATATTTATGTCTTTTTTCTTGTCAAATATTTTCCATCCTTAATAGTCCAATATCACTACCAATTATTGATTAAAATAACAAAATAGAAGGTAATTACATGAATGTCAGTTTTTGGGATGTTATATATCATAAAGAATATCAATACATTACCTATTCGAATAGATCATAAGAAATGAAAAGAAATATGGTTGATGGTATCATATGATTATATCCTTATTAATTAATAATATACAAAAAAGGATGTAACATATATGAAAATACTTCCAAATGGTCATTGGAATTGTTTTTTGGTAAAAATACATTTTTCACTACAAAAATACTTACTTATAATATATAAAATAAATAAATATTAATGAAAGAATTTTAATTTTAAGATAACATAATAAAACGTTATATAAGATTAAAATAAATTATCTATCATGATGAAATGAAATTACATTCATGTCATATAAGTTAAAGACATAACATTCATTCTTTTCTAAAACTGCCCGAAATACACAATTAGAAAAGCAACAAGATGATTTCTTTTTAATATTTTGAAATTTTTTAAAAAAATTGGATAAATGTATCAAAATTTTTTTGTATAATGTTAAAGATAAAATTATGTTAGTTTTTGTTAAATATTGACAAAGAAGGGAATAATTCCCCACCGATTAAAAAAAGGAATGTTTTTGCATAAAAAATTATATCAATATCATGAGTACATAAAGAGATGAAATGAAATAAAAACTATTAATTAATATAATTAAACCTAATATAAGAAAATATATTGGTTTATATATATATAAATATAATAGAATTCTGGATAATGGAGACTTAATCAAAAAAAATTGTGGATAAAGATGAGATTGTGAAACAAATCATTACACCATTTATAATTTTGGAATCACAACCCCATGAAATAAATAACATAACATGATTTATTAAATAAAATTAATATAAATATATAAATAATATAACATATTAAATGGTTAATAGATACACCATATAAAAGAATATAGTTGTATATCATATCATATGTCCCAAAGAAGACAATTTGACACGAAGACTCATTCCCTCATGTTCGACTTACATAATATTTGTTTGAAATCTTATATAATGAATATAAATTTATTATACATTAATTAATGAGCCTTATTGTTTTATTTAATTAAATATTCTATTTATTATAATCTTTCATCACCTATATATTTACAATACATTATTAAAATCACAATTTTCGGTGATAACAAATTCATTTTTCATGAATGGTTTGGTTTGGTAATATTAGTCCTATTAACATTATTAGGGTTCCATAACATAAGTAATTGTATCTATATATAAATATCATATATATTCAATATATATTTATTTATAGTAATCCAAAATAGGTAGAGATAAAAAAATATATACTGTTCATAGATCTGGTTGGCTGTACATTCCCATGAATGTTGTTTTCACATTTTGATGGATGGAAGAAAAGAAAGAAAAATAATAAATCACATTTCCAACATAATTATAATAATATTTATATCATATATGTTCATTTAATAAATCCTTTTTACTATTCATATAAAATAGAAATGAAAAATGGATCCCAGCATTTTATGGTGGTGGTAGTCCAACATTATGCATGAGTGATGTTATAATTATCCATTGGATAGTACAATATGATTGTATATATAATATTTTAATTTAAAATATTAATAATTTCATAAATATAATATATGAACTATAAACCAATAATAATAATCATAAAAAATATAGTGATGAAAAGAAATCATATCCCTACTTGGACACGTTAATCTGCACATATACACTAGCAATACAGTCACATTAAATTTTATAAATAAGTGGTGGATAATTGTTTTTCAATAATAATAATAATAATTCATAATATTTTATATAAATAATTTATTACTTTCTCATTAATTAACTTTATTTAGTAGAGGTAAAATAATTAATAAATTTCAAGAGGCAGAGTAAGATGACTACCCCTCTTCAGTAGACCTCCATTAGAAACTTGATTATGCAAATGTATCTAGGTTGTTTTAGGAGACCAAAAACTCTAAAATGTGTATAATAGTTGCTATAGAATAACTATGAAGGTTTTCTTCAATATAGGTTTTTAGTGCATCTAAATAAACAAAGAAATTGGTGTCATTTTTAAAGGATAGATAGGTAACACTTCAAACTATCATAATGATTAAAATATATCTATGTTATTCACCAGAAAAATGATATAAATTGGAAATATATTGCAATATTAAGAATTAAATAGTTCAAATGTCATCGACTAATAAAATATATACATGTTTATTATGTTTTCTACCTTATAATTTGGATTAATAATATAGTTATCATGCTTTAAGGTTTACTATGATAAAATATTTTCATTATTAAAGGAATATTATTTTAATTATAAGTTCTCAATTGAAACATAAATTTAATAGGATTGAAATTATTTAACATACAATTTTATCTGTTTCCTATTTCATGATATTAAAAATCATTACGTAGTTTATTAAAATATTCTTTTTAAAGACTATCAAAATTTGAGTTTTTACAATGTTTATCTACATTGATTTCAAATACATAAAAAACACTGTAATTTTAATAGAATCCTTTAAAAAATCCATAATAAGTTTTATTTAACTACAAAATTCATGGATGATAATAAATCCCATAAAATGAGTTAATTTCAATGTTTTTAATTTCATTTGTTATAGTGTTCAATTAATTGAATAAATATCATGTTAGCATTGGATATGAAATTAAATTAGTTATATAATTATAAAAAATTTTATGTAAATTACCAAAATGAAAATAGATTTATTATGATCTAAATAAAAAACAATATTCATTCACCATTTTATTTTTTCCAAATTATAACAAACATATATATTTTAAAGCAAGAGATTCATATGTTTTTCTCTGAATTAAAAAATTTATTGGTCATTTTCATGGACATGTGTCCCTTAAAAAATTAAATTTGTAGCCTAATTTTATATGGCTATAATTCCAATCATATAATTCTAATTTGGATCCAAAATGGGGAATATAACACTTAGTTTCAACCTAGATTAACTCGATTACCTTTTACAAAGATGGAAAATTTAACCTTAATTACTATTACTAAGGCCTAAAAAAGAAAACTATTATGAAAATTTGAACATACAGATTCCATAAATGAAATAAATTTTATCATTTTCAACACTTATAACTATGAAAAAATTAATTTTATAATAGATCGCAAACTACGATGAAATCCATTTGTTTGCAAAGTTCATTTTAGGCATAAAAATAGATTTTAACATATTTCATGCATAAAGAAAAAATTACAAGAATGAAAGAATATTAACTAAAGAAAAAATATATTTTTTTAAAATCATTGACCAATAGTGATATAATAAATTTAATAAGATAAAATCACATTGCACGCATAAAAATGGTTTCTTTAGAAAAACCATTCATTGGGTTTTAAATGTTTTTACATTAATTTCCAATCAATAGATAATCATGGAATTTTATTATACATAAAATTGTTATAATTTATTTACTTTTACACATACCTAAAAATTTAGAAGTTTTGTTATAATGATATATTATAATATGGTTTATTTATACTCAAGTATGTGTGTATCACATTCTATCAAAGAAATTATATTTATTTAAAATGAAATATTTCATAAAATCTCAGTGTGTTTCAACCACACCTCATAAGTTTTCATTATGTTCGTTAAGAGTGTTTTAGGTGATTCTTTTGAACTAATATAAATCTCGGTTCTCTCTTTAATTATTATTGTTATTAAAATTAAAATTTTATATACCTCTTTCAATGAACGTTTTATGAATGCTTAATTTACATTCTTATTTCAAAAGATGCAATTCACCCCTATTGTCTAGTTCCATAAACCCAAAGGGACCTATCACAATTACTCATTCTTGAAAGTTTGATATGGTTATTTTTCATTATAATAGTCAAAAGGATTTAGGATGAAAAATTATTAAAAGTGTTCATAACTAAAAAACTAAGTATAAATAGTGATATCCTTTATCAGTGTTAACTGAAAAGCTTGGAAAAAATTACCCATTTTTTGCGGTAAACAAATCATTGATAAATTTTCAATTTATCTGCAATTTTATCAGATCTAATAAATATAGGCCATTATCAATTTTTAGTGAATATAGAAGTATCTGTTTATCTCTACATTTTATAGAACTCATTAAGGTTATTATTATGAGTGTTAAAAAGCACCGCTAAAATGTATATTTATAAATGAAATATTTCATTAAAAGTTAAATATAAATTTAATAATTTATTTATATTGATAAAATAAAATATATTTTTCTAAATTACATTAATATATAAATAATATACATTATCACATTATATATAAGACATTTGTTTAAAATGAGATAAAAAAATATATATTATTTAAAAATTAATTTAATACAAAAATATATATTGATATATATATTTTGATATATATATATATATATATATATTATGTATAATTCATATTTTCTGAAGTAATATATTAAAAATAATATTTATTTTTCATATATTTAGTGAAATAATATTTATAATTTAATTAGAAATTAAAATTAATTTAAAATAATTACAAATTAGTATTAAAATAAATTTGATAACCTTTTATTTTCTCATAGTCATTTATGTTTTTATTTTTAAAAAATTTGAAATAATAAATATTTAATTATTAACTAAAATGTAGCTTAATATGTTACACTTAATATGCCATATAATAATTTCACATGTATATCTATGAACATAAGTCAATTTTATAGAGATAAACAGATAGAACAATTAGACCTTGTTAATATTATCAATTTCAATTTCAATTTTTTAATATATAATTTTTAATATTTTAATATTTTAATTATTAAATATTTTTTGTTTTTTATATTTTTATATTTAATATATACTTTATATTTATTTTTAATTAACATATAGATATATATATAATTTATCGATTTTTAATTTTTCATTGTTTATTATTTATCTATTTAAATTCATTTTAAATGATTACTAATATTTACTTATTGATATTTAATATGTTTTTAATTCAGTTGTAGTTTACATTTTTAATAAGTGTATTTATTTTCATTTAGACAAATGTTTTTTAAAAAATTATATAATTAATAACACTTAAATAACATTAATATATTTTCTATTTATTCATATTTTTAGATAATTTCACCCATTCTGAACATTATTTATTTTTTTATTTATTCAATAATAATTTTATACATTTTTTAGTTTTTTTCTTAAATACGCTTTTTAAATATTTATTTGGTTTCATATTTTTATAATTTCGCCATTTTCAGTGAATTTATACATAATATTTTATTAATATTTTTAATATTTTTAATATTGAATATATATATATATATATCATTAAATTTAATATGTCCATAAATAGTATTTATGTAATACAAAATATGTGATTATTTTAAAGAGGTCATGTATTTAGGGAAAAATGGGTAAGAAATTAAAAACAATATTAACTTTTATTATTCACTAATTAGTGTCGTGTAATGGATATTTAATAAAATTTCATTTGTTTCTTAAAATTAACACAAATTAATATTGTGATATATTAATTTCTCACACACATATTTGTAATTACTAAAATTTTAATTATAAATAACCACACATATTTAATAGTTCTGTAATTGAATTTATTTTTTATTTTTCGTATTATTTTAATTACAAACATCATATATTTAAAAATTATTATGTTTTTCATAGATAAATTTTATTTCTATTTTAAAATATTATTAAATATATACTATTAGTTACATTAATTATTTTTACATTTTTCATTTTTAATATTATTCATTCATTGATAATCATAATTATTTTTAATATTTCTTCAATTTATGAATTTTCAATTTTTTATTTTTTAATATTTTTCTCGTTTTAACAATTTTTAAGATTAATGTATAATAGTTTGTTGATTAACATTTAATGTTTTTAAAAATATTGTAATTTATATATTAATATGTATTATTTTTTTAAAATGTTTTAATTTTCATTGTTTTTTAAAAATCTAAATAATTAATAAGACGTATTTATTGTATTAATATTTTGGAAATATATATATTTAAATATTATTATATATCACTATTTTCAACGTTAATTCAATTAATTTTATTTACCATTATTTATTTACTGAAAATAATAAATATTATTTTATAATTTATTCATTTTTAATATTTATACATTTCAAATTTTTTTATTTATACATTTATAACATTTATATATATATATATTAATTAATGGAAATTTAATTTTTTTTATATGGTTTCAATTAACATAATTAATATAAAATCATCTTCGTTTTTTCGTAAAAACATCTATATAAATAATGAAACAAATTAAATTTTTTATATGTTTGAATGTTATTCATTTTTAGTTATTAAATTCCCCACATTGAAAACATTCATATATCTAAAATTACTTTTTTAATTAATAATATATGAACTATTTATTTTTATAAATTTTTTCATTTTTAATATATTTTAATTAACTATTTTTATATTAATTGTATATATATTATCAATGAATTAAAAAAAATGACAAGTGTAACGACCCAAAATTTTGAATAAATTGTGTTTCCTAACTTTTTTGTAATTTTATTTTGTACTCAACAAAACTATTTCATTTAATAAGATAAGTATAATTAAAATAAGACCGTTGGGTTTCGACGGTTATATGATCGTTGGTCAATAAGACCATGGGAAAAAAAATTTGCGATTATTATCTATAAATATAAGTGATCTTGATTAATTAATATAGAATGAATATTCAATGGACCCATCCAGTAGTCTCGGTCTGATCGAAGCCCATCTAACGGAACACCAGAAGGAGGTAACACCATTGGGCTTTGCTCTGGACTAAACCCAAGATGAAATTCATCGTGTGAAGCTGGAACGAAATCGCCTTCGTGAGAAGTTCATGCTGATAGAAATCACTACTCAAGAAATGCTGGTTGTTCCGCCTCAAGATTCTATCACCCTAGCACACCTTACGCTTAGGTCATATTCTAGTGATTTAAGGGGTTATGTAACGAGACCGTAACTTCTTTGTGTAATCCTTTGATTTAAATAAAAATTTTGATTTCTTCTTATTATAAAGTTCGGAAATTTTCAAATGTTCGGATAAATATAGTATGCATATTATTGATGAATTTTAGAAAATGGATATTTTTAAAATATTTATGTGTACCTTAAATAATTAAAAATGTGTAATGATTTTAAAAAAATGGTCTTCTACAGTTGTGTTCATTATAAAATTTAGAGTCTATTTAGATCAACTTATTTATTGATGAATATTAAATTATTAATAGTGATTTTATGCTTAGGATTAGTAATGTGACCAAATGTATTAGTAATCTCAATTAAAGAAAGTATTAATATAATTTAGGCACCTTGATTAAGTAATGTGATTTAATAAAATCGGTAAATAACTGTTTCAGAAATTATTGGTTAAGTATTAGTTTTTTCAGGTGAATAGTGTTTTTAATTTAAAAATTAAATTAAAATTATTTATAAAATTATTTTCATAAGATGGATTTAATTTTTGAAATCAGAGCATCGATATTTGGTTAAGGTGAAATCTTGGGTTTTTCTGAGAAAGTTGAATTTTCGGTGAATAGTGAAAATACAGTTTTTGAGTTTCGGGTGTTTAATGACATCATTAAGGATGTATTAATTATTCAATAATTCTGGTAGAATTATTAATAGTAATATAAGGTATGAGGTGTCCCAATTGGTCAATACTATGGGAAAATTCCATGGGCAATACCATGGTTTTTCCAATACCATCGATGAGGGGTCACTTGGCAATTAATGCCTTGTCCCCTCACTTCTCCTATAAATACAAAGAATTTCCTTCATTATTTTCATTACCAAATACTCCCCGACGAATTTATGGTCTCTATAACTCCCATGGAGTCCTCCCAAGGTTCCCTCAAGCCTCCCAAGGTCCTGACCGTTAAGCTTTTGAAGTTACATTTCAAGGTAAGGGATCCTACCTCTCTCTTTCTTTTCATGTACTCTCTCTTATGTCATTTATTTTATGATCCATGTATTATGATGGAGGATGTTATTTTAAATTCAACTTACTGTAATTTTTATGTTCATATAATGATATACTCCCTTTTTATCTCATCATTTCATTTTCTGAATATTTAAGTGGCGCCGTTAGGCTGCTGAATTTTCGTAAGGGATTCTTTCACCCTTCTCATTTTTATAGTTCTATTTTCATGTCATGTCTTTCAAGTTCCTTTTTCTTATTTTGGGGTTTTATATCTATATTAATAATACATTAATTTTATTTTAATATTATTAGAGACCCTATTGAATCTCATCAATTCATTTTTTATAGGTTTTAAGTTGCGTCATTAGGATGCTGAATTTTTGTAAGGGATTTTTTCACTCATCCCATTTTCAAAGTTCTACTTTCATGTCAAGTATTAAAAGTTAATTTTTTCCTTTTTGGGTTATGATATCTATATTAATCATACTTTGCTTTTTTTCATAGGATGGGAGACCCTATTTAATATCATCAATACATTTTTTTCAATTTTTCTGTGACGCCTTTAGGGTGCCGCATTTTTCATAAGAGAAATGATATTTTTATCTTCCCTTAAAGTTTTTCATTTCATATGGTATGTCCTTAAAATTTAATTACCATGTTCTTATATCCTTTATATTCGGTCCCTCTACTATTTTATGGATCATTATTAATGGGTGACCCATGTCCCCTCTCTTTTCAATATTTTATAAAACCCTACAACATAGTCGTTTTGCTGTAGAATTTTCATCTCAAAATGTCTCTCTCTTTTTATGAAATTCATTTATTTTATTAAGTGAATACTAAAATCTCATTATTAAATAGGGTTATTCACATATATATATAAATGTTTTATTTTAATTCTGGTATTTACATACATGAAACCCTCTTTCCTTTTTCTGTGGGTTTAAAATGACTTAAAGAACATGTCTTAAAAGCAGTTTTTAAAACGTTATGATTATGAAATGAAACCCATTTCTTTTATGTTGTATGGGTTATTTATGAGATTTTTGATGATTATATATGTGTATCACATGATAATAAAGACAAATTTAAGGGTGCACCATGATATCACTCCAATGCATTGGGTAATGATGTAATCTCTAGGGATTACAATTTTAACGAAACCTTGGTGAATAACCTTGGTAATTTTTTTAAATGACACCATAGGGATGAACCTTGGTGATATGTTCATGATTTTCTATGTTAAATGTTGTAGCCACATCATCATGTTATTAAACATGTTATTTTTGTTAAGATATTCCTTATGATCTCTTTCTCAAGCCATAATGTTATTTATCATGACATTATTTATGTATCTCAAGTTCACAAGTTAAATGTTTCTCTTGTTTCCCTTACTGGGCCTTCTGCTCACCCTTTCTTTTGATGTATGCTCCCAGTTTATGACATGATGTAATTAACATAGGATGAAAAATTAAGAATCATTACAAGTGGTTTAGAAAAATGTTCTATGTTGTTCTCATGTTTTATGTTCCTGATTTCTATGACACTAGACTTTAAAGATACTCTGTTGGTAAAATGTAATGAAATGTTATGTAATTAAAATGAGGGATGCTATTGTTGGTATCAAAGGAATTTTCAATTATTTATTGAAATTAGGATATGAAAACTTCAGTAAGAACCCTACAGAAAAGTTTAAATATAAGAAATATTCTTGGTATTTTGGTGAGTATTGTGTAAGTGATTTATCAAGAAAATACATCCATGTCAGTATACGAGCAGGTAGAGGTGGCTCTGGCACATATTTATATAGGGGTAAAACCCGAAAACACCAAATTGATCTAGACTCAAATGGGAACTGGTACACGATAAAGGTCATTTCCACACTCTTGGTTATGACACTCCTTGGGGATATGTTTGGTTAATCACAAGTTTTTTATGAATAATTATGAAGGAATTATAGAAAAATATATTTTTTCTAAGCATTATGTTTTAAGAGATAAAATCCTTTTTAGTTAAAATATTCATAAATTAAATAAGTTTCTCACAAAGGATTTATTCTTCTAGAAAATTCCTCCTCATCTAGGAATACGTTAATGTATTTCATGAGGAGTTACCCAGACCTTCCCCAGAAAGAGAGGTAGGGTTTTCCATTGAAGTTATACATTGATCTCATTTGATGTCAAAGACCCCCTATAGGATAGAAAATGTGGATCTAGTAGAATAAAAGAAACAACTCCGAGATCTTTTGGAGAATGGGTTTATCCAACCAAGTGTGTCTCCTTGGGGATCACCAGTTGTCTTTGTAAAGAAGAAGGATGGATCGATGTAGCTATGCATTGTTTATAGAGAACTGAAAGGGATCACAGTGAAGAAAAAATAATCTATTCCAAGAATTGATGTATTTTTTGACCAACTTCATGGGAATCAATTATTATCTAAGATTTATCTTCATTCTGGTTATCATCAATTGAGGGTGAAGAATGATGATATTCCAAAAACTGCCTTACAATCCAGATATAGGCATTTTGAGTTTGTTGTTATGCCCTTTGGATTGACTAATAAACCTTCTATTTTTATTGATAAAGAATAATTTGATTTTAGAAATATCTATTTTATTAAATGGATATACTTTTTATAGGAAAATGATTTGGTGATTAAATGATAATGACTATTCTGGATGAAGTTTTCTCTTTTTGAGTACTATATGCCTAAGGGAAATAAAATACTACATGAGTTAAAATGACGAGGAATGGTTGAATTTTTTTGTATAAATTTATCTATTTGTTGTGGACATATGGTGATTTGGGTTATTTCTGTAAAATGATGAATCTAACATAGATAATATAAGAATTGGTTAATTAAACTTTAGAATGAGACTTTAAAAGTATTCGACGTTATTTGGAGATAAATGTTAATATTTATTGCGGAAGACTATGTGATTAAATCCTTTTGAGTTTAGGGTCCCAATATTAGTTTGGATTATTCTGAAGAATTTTAAGGATGGTTGTGTATTGAATGGTCTTTATTGAACTTTTGGTACTTTTGATGAATTTTGGAATTTAATAGTCGGGAATATTTTTATATAGGATTATCCTTTTGGGGAATATATGATCTTGTACTGACCTTTTTAGAATTAGTTGATGAATAAAGACAAGGGAAAATATAGTTATTATTTTTTGGATTATGTGATTATCTAGAAGATGATTCTAGTTATTTTTATGAGACCAAATCTTTTTGAATTCTCTTTGTTTTGAGAAATGATTATTCTTGGTGGAAAATTATTAAGGGATGAGACTATACTTGAAGGTAAATATATTTCCTTATGTTTTTATTCTATGTAGTAAATTAATTCCCCAAAATTATGAAAAGGAACGTAAAACAAAAATTTTGTTGGTTTATGTTTCCTATTGGGTAATCAAAGACCGTTTAAGACATCTTATGTTTGTGATTTTCTTGTGGTTAATTTTATCCTAATCATTTTTTATATCACACCCCATCAGATCTTGACACTTTTTTTCTCATCCATATCAACATTCTCCTACATGGAATCCTAGTATGGGTTAAATTTGGTGACCTTTGTACTTCCCTTTCTTTATTTTGAAGTAATAGTTTCACTGACACTTTTCTGATGTGGGACTCTCAACAAAATTTCGAAGCCAAATTTTAAAATTGTGAGGAATCATTTTTTTAAGGGGGGAAGATTGTAAAAACTTAAAATTTTGAACAAATTTTGTTTCTTAACATTGTTTGTTATTTTATTTTATACTCAACAAAACTATTTCATTTAATAAAATGAGTATAATTAAAATAAGACCGTTCGGTTTTTACTGTAATAAGTTCGTTGGTCAATAAGACCGGGGGAAACTAAATGATAAGATTATTTTCTATAAATACAAGTGATATAGATTAATTAATATAGAAAGAAGATTCAATGGCCCCATCCAGTAGTCTCAGGCCGATCGAAGCCCATCTGACATAACTCGGGAAGGAGGTAGCACCATTGGGCTTTTCTCTAGATCAAACCCAAGCCAAACTTCATTGTGTGAAGCTAGAATGGAATCGCCTTCTTGAGAAGTTCAAGCTGATATAAATCACTACTCAGGAAATATTGGCTGAGCTGCACAATATTCTATCACCCTAGCACACCTTACTCTTAGGTCCTATGCTGGTGTTATAAGGAGTTATGTAATGAGACCGTAACTGCTTTGTGTAATCCTTTTATTTAATTAAAAATTGTGATTTCTTCTTATGATGATGTTTTTGAATTTTCAAATGTCTGAATAGATATAGTATGCATATTATTGATGAATTTTAAAAAAGTATATTTTCAAAATATTTATGTAAACCATAAATAATTGAAAATGTTTAATGATTTTCAAAAAATGGTCTTCTACAGCTGTGTTTAGTACGAAATTTATAGTCTAATATGATCAATAGATTATTTGATGAATATTAAATTATGAATAGTGATTTTATGTTTAGGATTGTAATGTGACCAAATGGATTATTAATAAAATATAAATAAATTATTAATATAATTCAGGCACCTTGATTATGTAATTGGATTCAATAAAATATGTAAATAACTTTTTCAGAATTTATTTGTTATGTATTAGTTTTTTCGGGTGAATAGTGTTTTTTTATTTAAAAAATAAATTAAAATATTTAGAAAATTATTTTCATAAAATGGAGTTCATTTTTGAAATCAGATCATCAATATTTGGTTATGGTGAAACATTGGGTTTTTTCTGAGAAAGTTGAATTTTTGGTGAATAGTGAAAATACGGTTTTTAAGTTTTAGGTGTTTAATGACATCATTAAGGATATTTTAATTATTCAATAATTCTGGTCGACATATGAATAGTAATATAAGGTATGTGGTGCCCTAAGTGTCCAATACCATAGGAAAATACCATTAGAAAGCCCATGGTTTTGCCAATACCATCGATGAGGTGTCCCTTGGCAATTAATGCCTTGTCCACTCACTTCTCCTATAAATACCAAGCATTTCCCTCAATAGTATAATTTTAAAATCCACCCCAATGATGTTATGATTTTTTTACCTCCAAATTAGTCCTAAAAAGATGCCTTCAAGCCTCCCATGGTCCCTAAAATCAAGCATATGAAGTTACTCTTCAAGGTAAGGGATCCTACCTCTCTCTTTCTTTTCATGTACTCTTTGTTTTGTCATTTCTTGTATGATCCATGTTATTATGTTGGAGGATGTTATTTTATATTAAACATACTGTAATGTTTATGTTCATATAATGAGATACTCCCTTTTTCTCTCATAATTTCATTTTCTTAATTTTTAAGTGACGCTGTTAGGCAGCTGAATTTTCGTAATTGATTCTTTCACCCTTCTCATTTTTAAAGATCTATTTTCATGTCGAGTATTTCAAGTTCGTTATTATTATGTTGTGGTGTGATCTCTAATTAATAATACTTTCCTTTTATTTTCATATTATTATAGACCCTATTTTATCTCATCAATTCGTTATTTAGATGTTTTAAGTGACGCTGTTAGGCTGTCAAATTTTTGTTAGGGATTCTGTCAATCTTCAAATTTTCAAAGTTATACTTCCATGTAATGTCTTTAAAGTTCGTTTTTAACATGTTTGGGTACGATCTTTATATTCAAAATATTTTCCTTTTATTTTCACATGATGAGAGACCCTATTTAGCCACATCAATTTATTTTTTTAATGTTTTAAGTGAAGCCGTTAGGCTGCCAAATTTTTTATAAGAGAAATCTTATTTTTATCTTCCTTTAATGTTTTTCATTTCATATGTTTTGTCCTTAAAATTTCAATACCATGTTCTTATATCATTTATTTTATGTCCCCCCACTATTTTATGTATCGTTATAAGTGGGTGACCCATGTCCCCCCTCTTTTCAATATTTTCTAAAACCCTCCAACATAGTCTTTATGCTGCGGAATTTTTATCTCAAAATGTCTCTCTCTTTTTCTCAAATTATTTTATTTTGTTAAGTGAATACTAAAATCTATTTCTTCAATAGGGTTATTCACAGATATATATCAAAAGTTTCTATTTAAATTTAATTATTTACATACATGAAACCCACTTTCCTTTTTACATGGGTTTAAAATGACATAAAGATCATGCCATAAAAGAAATTTTTAAAATGTTATGATTATCAAATGAAAACAATTTATTTTATGCTATATGGGTTATTTATGAAATGTTTAATGATGATATATGTGGCTCACATGATAATAAATACAAATTTAAGGGTGTGCCCTGATATCGCTCCAATGAATTGGGTAATGAGGTAATCTCTAGGGATTACAATTTTAACGATTCCTTGGTGAATAACCTTGGTAAGTTTTTTAAATGACACCTTGGGGATTGAATTTGGTGATATGATCATGATTTTCTATGTTAAATGTTGTAGCCACATCTTCATGTTATGAAAAAAGTTATTTTTATTATGATTTTACTCGTGATCTATTTCTCATGCAATAATGTTTTTTTATCATGACATTATTGATGTATCTCAACTTCACAAGTAAAATGTTTCTCTTATTTCCCTTACTGGGCCTTCTGCTCACCCATTCCTTTGATGTATGCTCTTAGGTTATGAGATGTTGTATTGAACATAGGATGAACAATGCCGAATCCTTACAAGTTGTTTAGAAGAATATTTTATGATGTTCTCATGTTTTATGTTCCTGATTTCCATGACACTAGACTTTAATGATCCCCTGTTTGTAAAATGTAATGAAAACTTATGTAATAAAAAGGTGGGATAGTGTAACAAGGATAGGTTTTATCAGTACTTTTGACTTTATCACTGATAAAACCTATCTTTATCATCATTTTTGTTGAAATAATTTATAATATATATATATATATAATTAATCTAAAATTAGTAAATTAATATATGTTAAAAATGAAAAACATTTAAAAAAATAGATCATATATTATTAATTAAAAAATAATTTTAAATATATGAATGTTTTCAATGACTGGAATTTAATAGCTAAAAAAATAGGATTTAAAAAATAATTTTATGTAGAAATTAGAAACATATTGAAGTTACTTATGCATTCAAAAAACGGAGAATTCATACACTATAATTCTCATACTTTTTCTGCATATAAATATATATATATTTTATAGGCATACCTTATCTATATTTATTAATTTATTTTACACAATTAATATTAATAAAAAATATATGATGAATTTGATTTTAAAACAGAATGGTGATAATCGAATGATAAATTATTATGAGGATAATATTAATGATTTCATATGGTTTAGAATAGTGAATCCCTGAAAACCTTCTCAAATGCTTTGTATTTTACTTTATTTTTTATATTCAAGAATGAATCATCTCAATGAGTTGCAATAACATTTTATTTTTCCCTAAATAGATCAGAGGACTAAATGTTGTACAAAACATATATAAAAATTGATTGTTCATGCTAATTTGTGTCATATAATTATTTAGGGATTATCTAATATGAATAATTGTGTAAATAATAATATAGATCATATAGAAGAAATGCGAATGGAAATTAAAAAAATCATTGTGATTGTTAAATTTTTTATAGGTGTGAAATCATCATGAAAAAAGACCATTTTATAATAGTTGTACAAAATTTTAAACATTTTTAGTTGTATGGTAGTTATATAGTTTGAATTCATGTACTAAATGGAGGCAATCCAGATTTACAAAATATCTTAGTCTCCTATATTATATGAAACCAAAAAAAAATTCCTTGATTTTTTATGAAACAACACAAAATGGATGCTAGGTTTATGGGGAATTGTATCAACCTAGGTAATGATAGAATAAATCAGTTAATACTAAGAAATTTTTTTATAATATTTAATTTTTAAATTAAAAGTTATATATAATTATTTTAAAAAACATTTTTTAAAATCAATCATATCAAATTATCTAAGGATTAATTTTTGAGAATTTTCTGAAAATAATAGGTTTTCAATGAATAGTGAAAGCTAATTGTTTTATGGAAAACATTTTTTGGATTATACAGTAAATAAATATGCTTTAAGTTATTTTTAATTATAATATGCTTTTTAATATTTATTTGTCCAATTAAGGTTTCTTATAATGGTTTTATACTTTTATTTAGTATATAATCATTTTAAATTTTATTAATGTGCATTTTTTTTTTGAAAAATTGTATTTCATTGCATTTTATTGGTTTAATTTTAAATGATATTTCAAAACTTACCTATTTCAATTTTTTCAAAATGGATTCTATATTTGAATCAGTGGGTATAAAATTTTTAAATTTGTATTCGTTATTTTTGTTCAAACATAATAGTAAAATTTATAAACTATTATTTCCACAACAAATGGAATACCGTTTAATTAATGGTAAAAAATATATTAAATTGCCCTTATACATATCAAAATTTTATTTTATGATATATATTTAAACAATAACACCTATTTTTAGAATATTATTTATTTAATAGACAATTTTACCAAAATATGACTTTGATATAATTTATCTTCCTGAAAATCACCACATGTAACTTTCATTGTCTTAAATATCTATTATTTGCCAACATGGGGTTATATGTGGATTATGAAAAAAAATATGTGTGAAATTTAAACATAATATTACAAATATCATAAAAAATTTATTGATTATTTTTTGGGGGTTTATTAGGATGATGATATGATATTTATAATATTTTAGTTTAAGAAAAGATGAAGGTGTCACTTTCAAATTTTTAACAACTATATTATTTTTTATAGGATTTTATTCTAAAGATATAATTTACTATAGATACTATTTTTAAATATTAAATAATTATATACATCTTGGTATTTTATTTTAATCTTTTAGTGAATAAATAATTACCTTAATCAATTATTCAACGAATATGTTGTAATTATTTTGATAAAGAAAAAAAATTAAATTAATGATTTGAAAAATATTATATTAAATATAATTTTAATTAATAAATTTTATCTAAAAATTTAATGGATTATAAAGATATAATTGGGGTGTATTAATTTTTTTTTTCAAAAATATCATGTGGTCATGATTTTATTAATGTCAAAGTAAGGAATCGTGTTCAAATTGAAACTAATAATATTTAACAAGAAAATATGTTATTAAATTATATAAAAAATCAATATAAAAGTACATAAAAATTAATTTTGATTATGATTTGGTCTAAAATGTGATAAATTAGTCATTTATGGTTCAATTGAAATTATATAAGTAAAAATTAAAATATTTTAATATTAAATAAATTGTTATCAAATTAAAATTATAATTGGTCATAAAATATTAATCAAATTGATAAGGATTAAAAGAAAATCAAAACAGGTAAAAAAATTATTGTATGATGATATTAAAATAATATCTAATATTATTTTTGAATAAATTCCTATTTTGAGTTATTTGGATAAATTTTTGATTTATTGTAATTCATTATTTTGAGGATTTATAAGGGTGCCCCTTATGTCAATTATAAAAGGGTACTCTTTCCTTCATTTCTTTTCACCATGGTGAGACTTAAAGGCTATCCATAATATATCTATTCGTCTTCTAAAAATATTTATTTTTGTTATTGAGTTTTATTTCATTCTTGAATACCTAACCTAGAACCCCATAAGAAGATATTATATGAAGTGTACCAAAGAAGAGGTAATCATCTTTACCGATGTGTTCAAGTTTATTAAATTTTCATCTTCAACATAAATTGAATTTTCTTGGAAAATGTTTTAATTACATCATCATATATATTATTAAATTTTATTATGATTATTTTAGAACTATATTACACCTTTTATAATTCTTAAGAAAAATAAGTTGAGTGCATGCTTTTGTATGACATACCGTCTCGACATTGAGGTGTTATTTTTTTGCCACCAAGTCAAATTGATTGTAATAATGATGTAAATAATAGATATATATTAAAATTATTATTTTATTTAAATTATTTATATAAAATATATCATCCACTTCCTTACATTTTCACTAATTTATTTGATGATATTTTCGTTAGGGCGTACAAAAAACTCATTGTCTCTACGATGTGATGTGATTTATTTTCCATAATCGAAATTGAAAAATTGTTATAAAATATTATACACTGATTAGGAATTATATATATATATATAATTAATATAATTTTTTATCGTATGGATCTATATCTAATGAAAATATGAAAAATTAATGACTAGACATACATGCGAAAAAAGGTAGTTAACCCCTAAGACTAGTGTACTAATGAAATATTATTAACAAATGGGTAATAAGATAGTATAATAGGATCAGATAATATAACATTACTATGAAATTAGTTATATAATAAATTAAGATTATTTTTAAAGGTGTATATTGGATAACTGAAGACTTTTTTAGGATGTCAAACCTAGGGTGGGGAATTTCTTTAAAAAATTACCATGTCATGTTACAAATTATTTTATTATATAAATATTTTTTATATTAAACAAAATTGAAAAAATCTACCTATTACATAACACTTTATTAATTTTATGATTTATTTATAATTATAAAATTTTACTTATGAATAAAATGTTTTCATTTATAAGTGTGAAGCTTCTTGAAAAAACTGTGAATTAAAAATGGAAATATTATTTTCCATACTTTTTTAATGAAAGAATTATGTGTTATGATCATCTTATAGTTCATTATAATTGATCTGATGAAGATTGGTTCCATGATAAATTGAGGGAGGGTGAGCTTGCAGTATCTATCTAATTCATTGGGTAACGAGGCATATTTAACTAAGGAGGATTGTCCTAAGAGGTTATTAGAATCTACTGTGTTGGATATTCCAAGCATAACCATGAAACATAATACAAATATAACCAAGATATATACATTAAATATAAGAGTGATATGAAAATTATTCAAAAATATACCGTTATGGTTATATATGGTTTCCATGGTTTTATAGGAAACAAATGGTTTAATAAGTCAATCCAAAGAGATTGTGTTTTATGGGTGAAATTTATATCGTTGTAAAAAACTTTCACGGGTATATAAGAATTCATGGACTAAAAGTTTATTTAATTCATTTAACATCCCTTATTGAGATTTTTTTTATCATTCCATATCCTCAAATATTTTTATTATGGAGTATGGATTGGTAATAGAAAAGATGAATTCAATAGTTGAGATTATTTATAATTAATAAGAAATCATGTTTTATTTTTAAAAGTTTCAAATTATGGAACAAATGGATATTGTTTTAATAGTATCTAATTTTTATTCTTGTGGGTTGTTATGTAGGAATTATGACCTAATAATAAGAAATTATAAACTGAAATGTTCTATGGGAATGAAGTAAAAGGAATTCTAGTATAATGTCACAAGAATATGTAATGTTTAAGTTCGTGTCCTTATAGTTGGCATCAATGTGTGGTAAAACTAAATATAGTGGTTAGGATAATGTAATAAAAATATCCATAAGTGATTTTTTTACATTATTCTTAAGTTGAAAATGTCATAAGAATGAATCATTATTATATTTATTCCTATAAGAAATTTTTGTCCAGAATGGTTCTCCAAAGAATAAATGGGGTTGATGATGTAGGAATGTAGTGATAGGAAGACATCCATTTGTATTCATATCCAAGAATGGTGGTAAATGGAACCGAAATGATTATGACTGTAATATATTAGTTTATAAATGATATAAATGGAAGTGGCATCCATATATGATATTATATAGATAAACCATATATAAATATATTCTGGGAAAAATATTTTATAAGGAAAAACCCAGCAGCTTTTAGTGGATCTTCTATCATAGCTGCAGAATAATAGTGGATTAAATACCTATATTTTTTTTCAATGGAACAGGGTATTGATAACATCAACCTATTAGTATTTCTATTTAAAATTTTTATGGTGATGTAAACATAGGGTGGTTAATGTTCATGAATATCAAGTATAGTGAGAAGATTGAATCTTTGGAATGGGTTGTATTTAAAAAATTATTTTAAAATTTTTTCTTATGGTGATTCGACTTAGAATGGAAATGAAATTCATAGAATTTTGGAAGTAAATTTATTCAGTTTTTGTATATGAAGAAGAAATCACTATATTAGTAATGTACACACCAAATTTATTCCAGTATATTGATAGAAAAATCAATAGTTATCCCTTAAGATTGAATCCAATAAAACAAATGGCATTGGATTATCAAGAACTCAAATGTTATGAAATGCTTTTTTGATTTGCAGAGAATATGGAAATCGAGTTTTGAAAGGATCGGGTTATCATTAATAAAAGACTAGAAAATGTGTAAGTGGTGGCTTTTAAATTGGAATAATTCATCAATGTTTTTCTTTGGTAAGAATTTTTTTATTTTTAGTATTTGAGAATTATGGTAAAAATCAAACTGGTGAAGTCCTTTAAAAGTACGTTAATTTCTTCTAGTGTGATGAGATTGGGAATATGAATCCTAATTGAATTAAAAAAGATCATGGTAGTGGTATTTCAATTTCGTTTTTACATTCACAAAAAAGTTTTAAATGGTGTGAGTTTGGGAATTATGCACTTACTTGCTATGATTTATGAGAAATGTTCTAGAAAAATATAAATTCCACTACAATAAATGAATCCAAAACAAGTTGAAAAAACATCATAGGGAAATATAAAAGAAAAAATAAATTATGATAATATTCATGTCATTTAATATAGAAATACATTATCTGAATAACTTTTTGTTTTTACCTAGTAGATTTTGATGTTATTCTGGGTGTATATTTGATTTCTATTTACTATGGTAAGAATATATATGTTTTTTTTTCAGAAACTATTTCAGTTAGTATAAAATAATGATCCTATACATCAAATAATATATCATGAAGATGAGAAACCATTAAAATACTGAAGTTAAATTTATCCTTATCATGTTTTTGAAAACAAGGTAACTGTACAAATTATTTATTTTCTAGTAGTAAATGTGTACCTGGATATTTTTACAGACGAGGTTTCCGGGGTTATACCTGATTGTAATGTTGAATATACTATTAAATTAGTTCATGATGCTAATCAAATTTCAAAACTCCCTTATCAAATTTATCATGTTAAAATTTCTTAATTGAAAAAGAAATTATAGGATTTTTTATAATGATTTTATTTGACCTATGAATTCACCTTGGGGAGAGCCAATTTTATATTTATAAAATAAATATTACTCTATGGGGATCTGAATTGATTATAGAGAATTTAAAAACATAACTATTAAGAATAATTAACGTTTTCTTTATATTTAAGACTTGTTTGATCAACTTTAGGGAGATTGTTATATTTCTATGGTTGAAATGATAATCATGTACTATTAGTTGAAGGTGGAGAAGAAACAAATTTCAAAAGTACCATTTCTTAATATATATGGGTACAATGATTTTTTTTGTTATGTTCTTTGGTTTGAAAAGTCCTCCTACATAATTTATAGATATTATGAATATGATATTTTTCAAATATTTGGATATGATGGTAGATTTTTTTATTGGAGATATTATGTTTTATTCAAAAAGTCATGAGGATCATTAAAAATATATATGTATTTTTTTGATTCCCATAAATAAAATAAGTTATTTGGGAAAATAAGAAAATGTGACGTTTGGTTATAATATATTTCCTTCCTTGGAAATATTTTATGTAAATATGGAATTATAGTTGATCCCAAAAAAATCACAATGAATGTTTTGGAAATTTAAATGTTACTGAGACACATATTTTCCTTGTATTAGTATGTTACAACCTAATTGTTTTGAAAATTTTAGTTCAATTTTTATCCCCCTAAGGAAGGTAACATATAATTGAGTTAAAAGTTTATATATAGTGAATATGATTATATTATACTGAATTGAAAAATATAATAGTGGATTCTCTAGTTTGGTACAAACCCATGAGGAAGGGTGACTTTTTGCATCTATAGTGATGCTTCATTAAAGGGTCTTTCTTTCGTTCTGATGCATAATTATCAGGTAATTTCTTATGATTCCCCAAAATTGAAACCACATGAGTTAAATTATCCCATGCATGATATGGAATTAGAGGTAGTAGTTATGACATTTAAAATATAGATAAATCAATTATATCAATCCTAGTGTTAAATATATACTAATCATAAACATTTGATGTATATATTTACTTATAAGGATTAAAAGATGAGATATATAAGATGGTTGGAATTGGTAAAGGATTATGAATGGAAGATTAATTATCTTTCTGGTTTACAAAATTTGAATGATACCTACAGTTGGAAAAGAAATTTCATAATAAAGGTGTTACATTTTGAATATAACACTATGTTTTATGATTAAATGAATTTTGGAAAATATGTTTTGGATGTTGGAACATCCTCTATTTTGTTTTACGTATCAGGGAATTTGAGTCTATCAGGATGAATTATGTAGTCTCAAAATGAAGATAGTATGTTACTGGATATGGTACAATTGGATAAAAATGAAATGTTTATTGAATTTAACACTAATAAATATTTTTTTTGAGATATTTGAAGTGAATATATATTCCTTATGTATTGTAGTTCAGGAAGTAGTTATTATGTGAAGCCCAAGTTCTTGGTTATGAGTTAATCCCAGAAGCAATAATATTTATAGATACCTTCAAGAGTATTACTAGTGGGATGGAAGGAAATGAGATACTGCTAACATTTCCATGAATTTTTTGACATATTAAAAGGTAATAGGAGATTTAAAATTAATAATGGGGATTCTTCAACCTTTTCATATGCCATAGTGAAATGTAAACATATATCCATGTATTTCATAGTGTTATTTGGAAATTATTATCAAGGTATCAATATGATTTGAGTTATTATTAATCCAATATCAAATTGTACACATTTTCATTATTTTTGAAATAATCTATTTAATGATATAATTTCATGGTTGTATCTTAAAGAGAAGGTTAGGTTATATGGAGTAACTCTCTCCATTTTTTAGGATCATTATCGTAGGTTTACTACTAAATTTTCCGAAATCCTTTTATTTTATTTGAAACAACATTATATACGACCACAACCTTTCAAAGTCAATATGATGGAAGTCCAAATTAAAAAATTTAGGCTATGAAGGATATGATACATGTTTGTTAAATTGATTACCAAGAATGTTGGGATCCTCATATTTGTGTAGTTTAGTTTCCTTATTTTAACATTTTTCATTCTAGTATACCGATGGTGCCTTCTGAGGCATTATATAGAGATAAATGTTTAACATTATCATTTTGGGATGAAGTATGTGAAATGATGTTGTGGAATCTAGAATTGGTTGAGGAAATGGTTAAGAAAGTGAATATAATTCAGAAACATATGAAGGTACATCAGAATATGAATAAATTCTTTGAAAATAAAAAGATAAATGGTTTTTCTTTTCATGTAGGTGATCATGTTTTTCTTAAATTTTATCAATGTAAAATTGTAATGAATTTTGGTAAACAAGGGAAGTTATGTCCATGTATTGCTAGACCATAAGAAATTTGAATGAATGTTGGAACATTTTCCAAATGAGTGAATTTGCCTCAATGTTTTTCCTAGGTACATATTATTTTCAAGATTCAATTTTATGAAATCATGTTCCACATTAATGTCTTTTTTAGACCCATATTGTAGTTTGGTTAGGTTAAATCCTTTCTTATAAGAAACAACCACATAATATTCTTGAATATATCGAGAAGGAATTAGGGAATAAAGTAATTCTCCAAGATAATGTTTTGTGGAAAACCCATATCACTGATGTTGAAAAATTGGAATCTACTAATGCTATCATAGAGTGGTATCCTCACTTTTTTAACATGTTAATACAATTGTGATAGTGGAATTTTAAAAATGGGAATAATGTAACAAACTATATAATTATATAATAAATCATTTAATATTTAGAAAAAATTTTATAATATTTAAATGTTTAATTTTATATTTTTTGATTTTTATTTTGAATATTTAAATTTTATATAGAAATTCATCATTTCAAAAATATCTTAGGATGAATTTGTTATATTTTTCTGACAATATTATTTTTTTTAGTGGATAGTAAAAATACTTGTTTTATTGATAACTATATTTTATTTACAAGGTCAAAATTATCATTTGGAATAATTTTAAATCTATATTAGGCAATTTTTATTTATTCTAATCAAATTATGTTTTTTTAATGATGTACATTTCAATGTACTTTTGAACCAGGTTATATTTTTATGAAGTTGAATCTTTTGAAAATAATTTTCTTTCAGTTCATTTTATCGGTTTCATTTTTAATTAATTTATTGCAATTCTAGGTGTTTAATTTTTAAAAAAGGTATTTTATTTTTAAAAATATAGACCAAATTAGTAAATAAATTCCATTTATTTTTTCCAAAATTAATAGTTACTTTGTTTAATATTTATTATAACATTATATGCTTATTCGGGTAATGAAGTGTAAAATATAATATAAAATTACCGTAACACTTTTAACATTTTTATTAGATGATATATATTCTAACCTTAATACCAATGGTTATAATTTTAGTTATTTAATTGAATATGTTCCATGATGATGCCTTTCCTTTTATTTGAATTAATGAAAATCCCAAAATGTCACTTTTGTTGACTTATATATCTCTTATGTGTCCACATGTTGACAAAGGATATCTAAAAATTAATATAAGTGAAAATTTTGAACTAAATAAACATATTTTCATGATATAAATTTATTTATGATTTTTGCGGACAATTATTATTTGCAAGTAAAAATTTCCACAATTAAAAATTAAGTAAATTGTTTTCAGAAAAACTATTATTGTTTAACTATGGTAAATAAAAATGATAAGGGTTATCATAAAAATAAAATATGTCTAACTTTTATTTTTTGAGGATTTTTCAACCTAATGTAATAAAATATTTTTATTCAGGACCATTATGTTGTATTTTAATGTAAGATGTATTTTTTATAATTTAATACTTTTTTGGATTTCCAAGGATGTCCCTCACCTCATTTATGAAAGGTAACTCCTTCATTTATTTCACATCACGACCGTGGACCTTCTATATTTACCAAACAATGTCCATTTATCTTCTAAAAAAAATTTATTTATGTTCTTACCCTACTAAAACATTCAAAATACCAATCCAATAATCATTAATAGGAGATTAATGGAAGTCCTATAGAGATGAGTTAATATTATTTTCCAACAATTTCAAGTTTACTTATTCTTAATCTAACATTAATTTTTTTCCATGATAAATTTATAAATACGGAATATTATATATTTTGATATTTTAATATGACTATGGGACAAACATATTATACCTCATATCCAGCCTATGAAAAACAAAAACACCTCGCATGCGTATGCAGGACATACCATTTTCGTGCATTGTTGATATTCTTTCACCACAACTTTACATTAATGTGTATAATGATTAAAATAAATTATATATATGAAAAATAATACATTATCTAAATTATAGATATTAATTATATAATTCACTTAATTATTATGTCACTGATTAATAGAATGAAATAATTGATCGTCCTTATGAAATACATATTCTCTCCATGATGCGATTCGATTCATTTTCCATGTTTATCATTAAATAATTTTTATAACACAATATTAACTGATTAGGAATGATATTTATAATATTAATATATTTTAACAAATGATAGATCTATATCCAATGAAAAATAACTGGTACATTAAGGTAAAAACATACATAAAAATACATGGAAGTTAATATAAAAAATGGAAATAACAAAATATTATTATCAAATGGTGATAAGATAATATAAGACGGTCATATATGATGTCATTTTTTAATATAATTATTGAAAAAATTAATAACATTCCATAATCTATTATATAAAAAATTTAAACATGTTTTATAGATGTCAAACCTGAGGTACCAGACATTTTAAAAAAAATTGTTTTCAAGTTACTACTAATTTTATTAGAGAAATTTTTTCAGCCTAAATAGAATGAGTGTATTTCCCCAATTTCATGAAACCAGGTCATTTTTATATTTTAATTA
The DNA here is from genome assembly GCA_963277665.1 of Viscum album. Classification (NCBI taxonomy): domain Eukaryota; kingdom Viridiplantae; phylum Streptophyta; class Magnoliopsida; order Santalales; family Viscaceae; genus Viscum; species Viscum album. The sequence goes on from OY728121.1 coordinate 633,876,045, forward strand.
CAAATTTTTAAGTATATTTTGAAATAAAATGTTTTCATTTATAAGTTATTGAATTGTTGAAAATTAATGTGAATTAATAATTGAATGAATATTTTCCTTTTGAATATTTTTTTATGAAATAATTATGTGTTATGATCATGTAATGGACCTTTTGAATAGTTTTAATGGATTGTGGTTATGTGAAAAACTGTTGTCGGTGAGTTCGTCATATATTTCTAATGCACTGTATAGGGAGAAAATTTTAACTAATGATGTTTTTTCCTAAGATATTATTGGATTATACAACAATGGTTGTTAAAAGAGTATCTATGATGGTTACTTCATAAGTATCCAGCATAGCAACATTACATGTAAAAGTAATATAGAAATGATACCCCCAATTACCATTATGGTTTAAAAAATCTTGATATGGATTTACAGGATACTTATGATTTCATAATGAAATCTAGAGAACTTTTGTTTTATGGGAGAAACATATAACTTCATAAGAACCTTTCTTAGGATTACAATTATTCACGGACTAAAATTTTCTTTTATTATTTTTACATATTTTATTTAGAATTTGGTGCACATCCCAAGTCTCAAAAATATTTTCATAGTTTATAAATATGGGATATAGATAATAGGAAGTAAAGAGTTGAAATTTTTTTTCTGGAAAAACAAATATAATTTTATTTTAATTTTTTTTATTATGACAAAATTTGTTACTATTTTATTAATATCTACTTTTATGATATTAGGTTGTTATGATTGAATTATTACCTAATTCTATAGAACTATAATCTTAAATGATTTTTTGTAATTAATGATAATTAATTCTTGAATAAATTCACTATAATATGTATTTATTGAGGGTGGGAACTTATAGAAATTATCTCTAAAAAATAAAATCCTTTCATAATGATTGAATACAGTTTCATAAAGACCATGAACAACATAAAAAAAATTTATGTTTGGATTTAATAAATAAAATAAATATGAATCAAATAATTGGAAATTTTATTGTACATTTCAATCATTATAATGTTTATATAACTATATATATATCTACAAACTGATATTCAATTGAAATGGGGAATAGATATATGAGTAAGTGATAGAAAACTAAATTACCTTGAAGACCATCCTAAATGGAATAAAATTTATTACAAGTATCCAAAATTTAAAAATGATCCGAGAAACATCAATCATTAATTACATTAACATTCAGTAAATCGTTTGTGTCTATAGATTAGTATTGAATGTACATTGTAATTTATGATGATAAAATATATATTTACACTGTGGTTAAGCATGAAGTGAAAATAAATTATTTCTTATCTACATTTATATGGATAAAACCCCCATAAATCTATTTATGTTTATCTATATCCATTTATAAAATATATGAAATTTATGTGGGATAAATGTGTTACATTGTTCAATCCTCATAGCAGTCATGAATTCACATTGAGATCCTTGTTGTATGGGAGGATAAATGAATTTTATTCTTATGGATAATTTTTAGGCTATAATTGTTGCAGAATGTTAGGGTGTCCAATTCATAAATAATTCACATACATAATTTAGTTGAATCAATCCTCAAATATTGAATTTGAGGACTTTACAATTTTTTAAATCTATATAAATATAGAACCTATATGAAAAAATTTGATGGGAATTTAGAACAAGGTAAAACACCCTCTCTACTATTGGGTTATCTACCGTCTGATAAATTATATGATATTGAAACTAGTTTTTTATACCCTTACTCAAAAACAAAATCAAATCAGGTATAAAAAAGGGGTTAATTTTCATTGAATTTATATATTTGTTTTTTTTGTATGTCAAGAAATTTTTTGATGACATGAAAATAGAAAAAAATATTCTGGATACTGTTATTTTCATGTTAATAAATACTCCATAAAATACTAAATATGAAATCCGTAATATTTTGGACATTATTAGAATATGAATAAAATGATGAGTTGTCCCATGGGAATGGTGAATGGTGCACTATTATTCTTACTATAGCGTAAACTTTATCAAGGAAACACATTTTTCTGATATTCAGTTTGCATAATTATGTTAATGTTTTATAATAATATTCATAAGATATAAATAATGTTTTGTAAATGGTAAATTTAATTTCACAAGGTCTAAAATCACATGAATTTAATGTTTTGATTACTATCACTTGTAGTTGTATTCCATATAATAATACATGACATACAAACACCAAAAATTTAATCTTTTTCAATTTTATATAAATTAATTTTATAAATATAAAGATGTCTCAAATCATGAATAAAGATATTTTAGGTGTATTACGTGGATACATGATTTTCTCCCAAACATTTGTTTTGATATAATATTGTAACTTATGGTTCACTTGTTTAGAGAGACTCAAAAATATAGTCTAATACATTATAGATAGATGCACCCATTTTAATATTATATGATAATTTTGAAATTGTTTTAATGAATCAATGTTAGAAATAAGTTTGTATTGTAGAACTATATATTTTTTTAGAGTCTACTGAATTTTGTACCAATTACATATCTATGGTTTCGAATATTAGTTTCCTAAAATTAATTCACCAAATAAAACTTATGGGTGGAAGATTTTCTTGGGGGTATGTTATTATAATCATAATGAGGGAGAAAGTTCACCATTAAATTTTACAAAATAGTGTATAGGTTTCACCATTCAATGAATCCTAAAATGAAATTTTAATAAAATTTGAATCTAAAATGGGTTGGAATATGGATATCAAAGACACATAATCAATAGTTTATATCACGATTCTGATGTAATATTTATAAGGGTTTATCTAAAAATCCAAATTCCATCACAAAACAACATTGATGGCTATAAATGAGACCAAATTTATTTGTTATATCTTATTTTAGTTTTTTAATTAGTGGTTATATAGTCTATACAACAGAACAATATGAATGAATTATGATAAAAAAATTGTAGAGTTACAATTTTAGAAGAAGAGATTACCATATCCTATTCTATAGAAGGATTTCAAATTTATCTATATATATTATATTATGAAATGATCCAATAGATATTTGAATTGGATTATATAATATTTCTTGTAATGATTTTCCATTGAAATTGTTATTGAAAATTGAGAAATGTAGATATTGATGAATTGGGATTAATTAAGTGAATTTATGTGTGATTGGATATAAGGAGTATTCTTTCATAATGGCATGAAAATTAGTGTATTTATTTTAAGGATTAGATATTGAAAATATGAATTAGTCAATTTTCAGGCCTGTGACTAAATCAACTAGATGGTCTGATGAAAACTCAGATGATGTTTACCGATAAATTTTTAAATCATAGTCATATCATGGTGGTAATAATGTAGATAATTTCATTTACTTTAGAGGGGACCACAATGATTTTATTTAGAAACTTGATAGATGAATGAATTCCATACAACCTTTATAGATAAAAATGAGACTTCAACTAGATGGTAAAATTGTATTTGATACGATATGAATTTCCACATAATATAATATTTTCAATAAAGCATCTATATAATAAAATTAAATCTTTTTATTACTAATGTAGATAATTACATCTTCAAATGAAGTTTTTTATGATCCTAAGGATGAACTTACTACTATCGATGAAACTGTAGAATTATTTAGGGATCAATTATATGTTTATTTTAAAAAATAATGGAAAAAAATCAGTATTTTAATTAAAATTATCATAGTGAGATTCAATGATATAAAATTTGAGGATGGGGAGAATCAAAATGGCCAACCTATTGACCCCATATAAGCAATGATCATTAGTTACATTTTTCTCAAAATGAAAATAGATGTTCTAATTTATATAAATTTATTGTAGACTTTTTTTCCTATAATAAAGACAACCATTTCAGAAGATATTTAGTTATTTTTATGATATAAATTATTTATTTCTTGAAAAACTATATAACAAAAGACATATTTACATTTCATTTTCCCCTATAAAGAAAATTTGTTTTTGATTAATTCCATAAGAAATATGTATTAACAGTCTTTGGAAATTCTCAAATAGGCGTATAAAAACTTCTTACAATGTTTCATCTCTGAAATTATGAGGGGAAAGTAAAACTCAACCAACCAGTAATACAAGAACACAATATAAACCAGGAAACATATAAAACATCAATTAGTATCTATAAAGAATAATATAGATCGGTTCATAATAGTAAAATAATATTTTGTTTAAAAATACTGTTTTAAACAATTATTATTTCAAAATTTTAATTTATAAAACATTAAGGGGGTTCTAAAAATAAGAAACATGAATCAAAACTGGTGTACCCAGATAATAATGAAGGATATAGTACACTTCACTTGAGAATAAAATGGGTTGTATTTAAAATCTTCAATAAATTTTTTATGTGATGTGAAACAACATATGCTAATTGTTTTATATTTATATTTTTGAATAAAAAATTGATGCCACTTCAATACCACTTCATTTTTTATTAAGGGAGGATCAAGGAAATAAAGAGGTTAGACTAGTTGATGAATGACCACAAGTAGTATATGGATCATGTGTAAGTATGAAATAATAATAATTTATATTTCTTTATAAATGTACTAAATAATATATATATATATATGTGTGTGTGTGTGTGTGTGTGTTTTTTAATCAGATTATGACACATGAATTGGTGTTAATAATACCTGATGAAAAATTAAATTTAGGGGATTTTAAGTGGCCAGAACAATATGACTACATCAGATGATCTTGTTTATTAGTGTAAACTCAAACTTGTTTCAAGATAACAAAACTACATGGAGATACATATGAGATGATGAAAATATGGTAATTGAAAATATTTTCATTGAAATATATTATTATCCATTCTAGTTTAGAAGACCAATATATGCGAATGGAATAAAGAAAAATAGTATGGAAAAAATGTTTCATAAAAGAAGAGATAAATGACACCACCCGATTTGAGTCTAGACATTCACCTCAACCACATACCATAGATGTATTTAATTTCATCATTGATATTCCTAAAATATTTGAATATGAAAACTGATGATAACTTTATATTACTAAAATTCTATAGGGTGATGTTGTATGTGATTTATTTCCATCAATAACCTTGTACCACCTTGTTTCAAGGGTTATGTAATTAAATAAACCAAAAGATATGATGTATAATAAAAAAACTGAAAAAATCACATGAGAGTGGGGATTAAAGTATCTCATTTTCTACGTGATGTGTTTTATTTATACATGATGATTTTTTTGTTACAATGGTATATAATGTTATTTGAAACTTTGTCACATGACTATACAATATTACAATGATACATAATGTATGTTCTATTTTTAAAATAAAAATAAATTAACAATATATGAAAAAGGTCTACAATTTTATATTATAATAAATTCTGTTTAAAAAGGGTAAATGGTGGTCATATCAAGATAATCCATTGAATAATGTATTAAAAGGACGTTTCGAGGGTAAATTTACACCTCCAATTCCACTGCTATATATATTGATATTATAGGTTCATATAAATACCAAATTAAAATATTTAAATATGTTATGAATTTCATATGAGGATAAAATATTTTGAGATTTCATTACATATGTTGTTTGTCTGCAGATTATAAATGATATTTTCTTGTTTAATGGTTAATGATCGTAGTTGGGAAATGATAGACATAGTAAATTTTCATTATTTATCTTTCTAAAAAATTATCTACTATATTAATTATAATGAATAACTATATAAATTTTCTATTAGAGTATATCATACTAATATATAATGGGGAAAAATGTCATGTATGATTTGGAAAAATTAATCCATCTATAATTTCTATGGTAAAACATTATTTTAAATTTACATAATTTGAAAAGAAAAAATATAAAATAAGTGATATATTTGAAAAGAAAATAAATGAATACAAAATCCTCTTGATCCCTATAATGTTGAGGTAAAATTATACAATTTAATCATATAAAATATAATTTTTCTTTTCTACATTGCATATGTGTTTTCATTTATTATGAATAACTTTATTCTCATCACACTCATTTTAGATTCCACAAATGTATATTTTTTGGATTTAATTCTTATATTTCCATCAAACTAATCAAATATAATGTATATTTTATATTTTTAATTCATTATAATCAATATTTTATACGTAAATAATGATTAAATTATTCATCTTCTATTTTAAAAAAATTATGATAGGGTGATATATAAATATAGTCTTAATCAAAGTACCAAGTCATCCAATGATCCTAACAGGCCTATATATTTCTTCAAATGAAAAGTGATTAATGTATATATAGAAATATTTAACTATTAAAACATATATTAAATTTTTAATTATTTTGATAAATGTTTTTTAATGTATTTTAGAAAATAACAACAATTATTTGGTATATTAAATTTGATAATTTACTAAATATATCATATAACATCAAAATACAAAAATCTCTAAATAGTAAATATTTGTTTGTAATTAAAATTTCATTTAAAATATATATTAATTATAGGTTTGATTAAATTTTATCAATAGTACTAATATTTATGATAATAATAATACTAAAAAGAAGAAATAAAGTTTTTTTGATGAGTGTGAAAAGTACATGGTGTCAGAATGTTTTTTCATCTAGTTTAGATGATTAAAAAATATTTTTATGATTTGGAATAGGATATGCTGTCATAGATATATTTTTGATATTAATAACTAGTATTATAATTCATATATATTATTTTTTATCTATTTATCAGAGAGGATTATAATGAGGGAAAATGCATTAGATATTTTGGAAAAGCTAGTAACATGTCTAAAGATTCTCATTCTGATGAGATATTTGACTTCAAGGAAATAAAATATATAATTGAAATAGGAAATTGGGTTAATGATCCATCTATGAAAAATATAGAGATGTTTTAAAAAATACTAGGGAAGGTACTCTTATGATTATTGCCTCCTAGTTTTCATTTATTTTCTTGAATTTTAATTTAAATTTTTTTAACATGTTTCACGTCGCCGAAAATGTAGAACAATATTTTGTCACTTTGAATATTTAATTGAATGATCCATAAATCAATTTTAACATCTAATAATTGATCACATTTTAATCCGACCCATGATGTTATTCATATGATTCTAAGTGCATGTTTTTAATATAATTGTGTCATATTAGATTAAATCATTCATTGAATATAAAAATTTGAAATAATGATATTGAATTGATTTCAAAATTTTGGGTAATGGTATATAATTCATCTATGATGTGTATGAATCAAACCACACAACAATATAACACATGATATTTCTTGTGTGACTAGAAGTGAATGTTTTCAAAATTAATGATTAATTTTTGATAAAATAATTTTTCACATATCTAAATCCAAGGAATAGAGCTTATATTGTTTTGAAATTTAGGACAATGATATCTAATTCATTTTTGACATGTAGGAATCAACCACATTTCCATATGAAACACGATTTGTCTAGTATGACTCAAAGTGAATTTATCAATATAAAAGTGTCATTTAACTTTAAAATTCATCCCACTAAGAAAAACATATCAAATGATAAATGATGTTTATTCAAACTATCAGAAAAAGACACATAATTCATTTTTCATGTGTAGGAACTAAACTCTCATAAATCCAACATAAAATATTCTATATATGACTTTTAGTTTTTTTCATCAAAATATAAGTCTCATTTAATTTAACAACACATGTAACATATCAAAAATTGGGATTATTTTCTGAAATTCTAATCAATATTCTTAAAACATTTTCTATAAATTAATTTTGACATGAATGACTGAACTGGGTAGGAATATGATACAAAAATAATAGTTATGAATAGAATTGTAGTTTTCAATATAAAATTAAAATTTAGTTTTAAAACATGAAACACTTATCCAAAAACATTAAAACTAGACTAGATTTACTGGAAATATAGTGAAAATGATCGAAAATTAATTTTTGATGTCTAGTATTTAGAACAACATCAATATGAATCATGATATACCTGTTTGGACTCCAAATGTGTGCTTTAAATATAAAAGCATCATTTCAGTTTAAAACATATATAAAATTTTCCAAACTAAGAAGAAAAGACCATACTGTTTCCCAAAATAAAGATAAGGATTAACAATTCATTTTTGACATGTTATATTTTTCCACACATATGTCAAACACATGATATGGTCGCTGTAACTAAATATTCATGTTTTCAATATTGAATGTCTATTTTTTTTAAATCACAAAATACGTATTGAAAAATTAAAAGAAGATCAAAAACATTTTCAAAATTATGAAAAAGAATGAAAAATAATTTTTGGTGTGAACGTATCGTCCACACATCAATCCGACACAAAATATAGATTGTATGACTCAAATATCATTTTTTCAATATTGGAGGGTCGGTTTAGTATTAAAGGTGTGTCATAGAGTCAAAATCATGATTGTAGCTCAAACTATTTTCAATATTTAGAAAAATGACCCATAATTCATTTACGTCATGAAAGAATATTCTACGGTCCAATATAAAGCAGAAATTTGATCGTATGACTCATAGTGTATGTTTTCTATATAGAAGTGTTGTTTTATTTTAAAACATTTGTCAGATTTTTAAAACTGAATAAATCAGCTCAATTTTTTTCCGAACTATTTTATAATGATCTATAATTGTTTTACATGCAAAAGTTGAAAACAATGAAATCCAATATAAGATGTGATTTATATTATTGAAATTTATTATTTTTAATATAAAATATTTATTTAAGATTAAAACACACATTTCAAAACCAAAATCTACAAATAGATCTCAAATCATTTTAAAACATTGAGATAATGATCAATAATTCATTTTTAATTTTAAGGAATTGACTAAAAATTAATCCAACACTTGTTATTTAAGGAATAAAATAAAGAATTATTTTTCAATATTGGAGTGCCCTTTAGGTTTAAAACAAGAAATAAAAATATAAAACAAAGAAAATAAGTATGGATTTTTTTCTAAGAAGAGGAAATAAATAAATAAGTTATTATTTATGAGAACTAATTGACCACAAAAAAATCCAAAAAAAAATATGTGGTAGACATAAATGGATTTCTATGTTTTTAATATAAATTTTCCAATTTAGTTTAAAATTAGTATCAAATATTCAAAACCATGAAAACATAGTGGATTGTTTTTAAACAATAGTCTAATAGTCCTCAATAAATTGGTGATGTGTGGGAATTGAACGCACATAAATGTGATACATGATAGGGATAGTATGAATAAATGTTTCTATTAAATTTAAATTTTTAATTTTAGTTTAAAACATATGTTAGTATCCTATAACAAGAAAATGAGCTCATATTACCATCAAAATTTATCAAAATGATCCATAATTCATTTATTATTGTTATGAATTGACCTCACATCAATCTGACACATGATGTGCTCTATATAACATGATGTACATGTTTTTACAATAAAATTGATGTTTAAGTTTAAAACATTCATCATGTATCCAAAAATAATAAAAAACAAGATCATATTTCATTCAATCATTTGAAAATGATCCAAAATTCATTTTTTGCATTTATAAATTGATCACACTTCAATCCAGCACAAGATGTCTCTCATATGATTCCAAGTGTGTGGTTTAAATTTTAAATTTTCATTTTATTTTAATTATATAAATTTTTAAAACTATTTAAATAATTAAAATATTTAATAATTAATAATATCATAAACATATTATGTAATTAACAATATAATAATTAAAAATTATTAATAAAAAATCTAATTTACAATTCATAATATGATTTTTAATTAACAGTATAATTATTATCTAATAATTAATATAAAATTATAAAAATAATCATTAATATTATAATTGACGGTATAACTGATAATATCATTTAATATATAGTGATTTATAATATGATTTATTATATGTGAATTATATAAAATTAAAATTAAAATTTAATCATTTTTTTAATTTACGTTACAGAAATTAACATTGGTTTTATTGTAAGGAAAACATTTTGTATAGTGGTAGATATTTGGATAAGGTATTCTATAAGATTCATGATTATATTTATAAGGTGTACTTTTTCATTAAATTTAACTACCATGTTAGTGAAAATATTTTGATTTTTCATTTTTAATTGAAAAATTGTGAAATGTTTTATTTGTATATAAATATGATTTTTTGTATATTTTTAGTCATGTAATATTTTTTATTTATTGTGATTTTTAATTCTACTACATGGTTTATGTAGTACTATAGCAACTTTGTAGCCTTTATCATTGATAAAATAGAAGTGATGATAATGGGCACCGTTATTTGTGCTTTACCCTTTGTTAGTACTAAACCCAATGTGTGAATAAGATTACCCTTTATAAGTAAAAATAAATTATTATAAATGTGACCTTATCAAGTATTTAATTTTATTAGTGATAAATTCTAGAATTATCTTTTCATTTTCCATTATAGATAAAAGCATAATGATTTCAAAACTACTCCGAGAGGTTGTTCTTCTTTTCACTTATCAAGCTCATTTTTAGCATTGTTATAAATTGTTCTATTGTATTGTGTCTAATTTAAAGGCTCATAAACCATTTATTATCATTATATGAATATTTTTGAGGCATATATTTTATTCAAGACACGTCTTTTCAAAAAATTATGTGATTCAAAAATAGAATCATGAACTTCTCATTAAAACAAGAGTTCTCTGTTTACATGGATGGGATTGTTGGTGGATAGGGTGGGCTATTGGTGGGTATATTTTAATGAATTAACAACATTTATTCTCTATCTATTTGGAATAAAATTGTACTTTCCAATCCATCAACATCTAATGTGGTGTATCCTTGGGGGTTGCATGATCCTATTGTTTTATCTTGATTTTTATTCTATATATTTCATGGAATTATGGGACAGTAATATTACCATTTCATCATAATAATAGAGATTTTATTCATAATATTATTTTTTTGTATTGGGAGGAAACAATTTGTAGATTTTGTGGCCTTTTGGTAATTGGATACTATATTACCATTAAACATATATTTTTATTTGGATAAGTGTTTATCTTATGCGAAGGATCATCAAATTTTGTGATAAATCTTCCCTGGATTTGTTTTCAACTTTAAATTGAGCTATGGGTTACTCGATATTATATGGGTTTCAAGTGGTATTATTTTATATTCATCCATGATCCTTTTTTAGGATGTATGTTCAATTATATAAACTGTATGGGGATGATATCTATTTGAGCGAGAATTGAAGAATGTGTGTTCTCTCCTAAATATGATTGTGAATTTCATGTGTGTGTATAATATTTTAGGTGTTTAATATTTGATTTCAATTGTTTGGTAGGTGTATATGGGCATATTCAAGGTGTTCATCTTATTAGGGGGATATGTGATTTTGTGGAAGTGTGTTTTCAACCTGTAGGAAGGGATGTTTTGATGAACAAAAAAAAATTATGGTTGATTGATTTATGATGATACAATTTTATTCTCATGTGCTGTTATAGTTAGACACTCATATGGATGTGTAGTCTGTTGGATAATTAGGAATAGTTCTACTATATATCAAAAATAACTCAAAAAATAATTTAAATAAATATGCCATGATTTATTTTTTCTTCAATAAAGGATTTGAATATTTTGATTAGAGGGGGAAATAATTGTTATAGTTATGAGATATGGTTGGTAAAAGGAAGGATGATATCTTAAGAAGTGTAATTTTTTCACAATATTTTCCATCCATATTCAGTATAAACCATTATAGAGCCTTAGTGAATATACCAATGGAGAAGAAACCATCATACCATAAGATTAATGAGATACATTATCAAACCAAATTTCAACTATGTGAAGGTGTGTTTGGATTTACTAGTGTACAGATGGTTTCATTACGATTAGAATATTATATAAAGTTTCATCATAATATTAAGGAATGGAAATTAGGGAATCAGTTCATGAAAATATGGTATCAAATAGATTTGTTTCTAAAATTAGATTTTTTTAGTAGGATAATTATATAATTGGGTCATGTTAGTATGAATTTAGTTTTTCTAAAATTATGATGGAATTTAATCCTTGGAAAATTTATATTGAGGAATATTTTGATCTGGATCCTACACAAGGACCCTAATTTTCAATTGAAAAGAGTGAGGATATGAGTATACTTCATTAAGGACACATTTTTTGGAATGTGATTATACATCATATTATATTGGAAGGGAATGGTCATAATATATTGGTATCATTAAGGTAAAATATAATAATATTGGTTTTGTATAGGGTTTTGTAGGATATCAAAAAATTATAATTATTTTTTAAAAATGGAGAGGATTTAATGGGTTATGTTTTGATAATGAATTCATGGAATCATTGGATTTAAAAATCATTAAAATCATTTGTGATTATAATTATGTTCAGGTAAGATTTGAAAAATATGGATATATTTTGATTTACATATATATATTATGTGGATGTGATTATTTAGTAAATGTTATTCAATTATTTAATTATTGAAATGTCTATGATTTATGTATTATAATTTCAGTTTATTAAAATTTTTGATATAAATTTTAAAGGAGATAAACGTAGTGTTAATGGTCAGTTATTATTGTTAGAAAAGGACTTTTTAGGTGCGAATTATTTAAGGGACATGTATTATAACAATTCATAATTTCATGGGTTCTTACATATGAGATTAATTTTTTAAATAAACACATAAATATATTAATCATTTCATTTTTATTTATTAATGTTTATCTTGTTATTCCTTATTATATAGTTTATAATTAATTTGGATTTTATTATTCATAAATCAAACAATTATCATATTCCTCTTCATTGGATTTTGATAAGGTTTATTGATATGAAATTAATTATTACTTATAATATAACATATCATTGATCATGATATTCTTGCGAATTTTTAGCATGGATATATCTTGGAATATTACTTGTGATAACTTATAGTGGCAATGAAAAAATATCTTTAAACATTATTGGTAATGATAAATTCATTAGGTGGTTAATTTTTTATGTAACTACAAAATATTTTTAAAAACTTAAATTATTTTCGATAGCGTATTAGATACTTAACACCAAGAATAAATAACTCAAAATATATATTTATTTAAATTTAATATATTTTAAAGCATGCATAACACACCACCCGACCCCAAACTCGGAGTGGAAGTGTCTTCTCTAACCAGTGGGGCAAGGGTTTCGCTCGAACATATTCACATCCCCTCCTCTGGTGTGACTCGTGCAGATCGACATCTACATACTTTTCCATGAAATTGGTGTGGTATGGTATGCCTTCTTTTAGCTTCTACTTCACAAGAGAGGCTCCAGTGTCTCAACTCAGTGAATATTGAAGCTTCAACTTCTTCTCGGATCAATATATTTCTTGTGTGATGAGGCTTCTTCTATCTTTATCTGTGCATGCGGGGCTCCAGCTTCGGTGGGTTTCGATGTCATCTTGTGAGGATTTTTCTATAGATTTATCTTCATTGGATAGGATCCATCAACTCAGCTAGTAGAGGATGAGGTTTTAGCTTCTTCTCAGATTGATGATGGTCTATCAAGGTGTGGCATCTTCCGGATTCATCTGCACCGGCGAGCCATCGACAACTTCTTGGCTCGGCACCGACCTTACGAGGTTTTAGTTTTTCTTCACTTGTCGCTGGATCGATGAAGACACATTGTGGTCCTGCAGCATCTCACAGATGTTCCTAGGACCAAGGTCAGCATCAAAGTTGTGCAGTGGGGGAGGACTCTTGTTATCTATCTGGTGTTCTTGTTGTTCACCTTCGAGTCTTTTTTAGGTGTTTTATTTTATTTTCTTCTTGTGGAGAAATAATGTTTATATTGGTATGGGGGTTCTATTAAAATGATGTGTGGTGGATGGTTTGTGTTTTGAACTCCCTATATTTTCTCCATATCTATGATCTACATCAGTTAGAATCTAATGAGTGTATATATTTAGACCCATTTTTAATAGATCCATTCCCCGAGTTTCATTTCTGGTTTATAACATCACACACCCACTCATTGGTGACGTTACATTGGTGTGGTGTTGGGTCATCAAGTCCTAGGTGATCATTGATCATCTTCACATTCCGTGGACTATCATATGGACACTATAGTAATTTTCGTGATGGTATGAGTCTTGTGAAGTGTGGCAGGGATCTTCATAACTTGTTGAAGATTTTCTTGTTAATGGTGTGAGCGTTTGTGAAATTTTGTTTTGTGATATTTCCAATGATCTCAATGGTGGGAAGACAACACATCTGGAATTGACCACATGGACCATGCCCTAGAGGAGGATCTAGATTTTGTGTTTCATCATTGTAGAGATTTTTTATATTGGATGTTTGAGAGGGTATGGTGTTTTTCATCAGATCATTCATGTGCTATGACACAGGACACTTGCTTGTCGATTTTCCTTGCAACAGTGAAGAACATCATCATAATAAAATGATGGGGAGGTGAAGCTCTGTGTCTCCAGAATGATTTTACTTTCTTTTCCTTTGGGTTTTATTTGTCTTATGTCTGTATAATCTGTACGTGTTTCCCCCTTCTTCCACTAAAATGGGGTTCATCATAATAAAAAATTTGAAGGCCTTTTGGTCGTTGGATGGACATAACACACAACCACAAGTTGAAATAACCATAATATAGTACATCTTTATAAACAAAACATTAAAATTGTGGGTATTAATAGTAGTAAACAAATTTTAATAATTAAAGATTTCTATTGATTTTAAATAAATAATTAGTCATTAAAATGTTAACAAAATGTTTTTTTGGAAAACTATATTTTTTATAAATGATTTTTTGGTCCATCTTTAAAAAATTAATTTTAAATTATTTTTAGAATATTTTGAAAATTAATATAATAAAAATAAATTAATTTTTGAAGTCATAATATAAAAATTATGTTAATTTAATTTCGTTGACTTTTCTGAAATGAATCTTATTTCGATGAATAATGAATGTTAATGAATTTTAATAGAAAATATGCTTTAAATTTATATTATTTATAATTATTAATTATATTTTTAATTTATTTAAATGTAAAATTATTAAAATTAAATTTAAATCATTCCAATTTATGTAAATGGAAAAAATTTCAGGTGGAATTTTCATAAAAATTCATCGTAAACTTTTAAAAAGAATCCCATTAAAAATAATCTTTCAAATCACAATTATGAGATTAATATTAAATCGAATCTTGAAAACTATGTCAATATAATTTTGAAAAATAGGTTAAACAATTTTATTAATATTAATTTATAAAATAAAATAAGTTTAACTTAATGTTTTACAAAAACGATTTTAAAAAATTTTAAAAATTAATTACCGTAGTTAAGGTAAAATTTGGTTTTCTGTGGGTTAAACTACAAAGATAAGGTTTTAAATGATCTAATCTTTTTCAAAAACATATTTTTTTTAAATATATAGAAAATAAACTGAATAATTTTCAGTAATACACTAATATTGGAAATTTTATTGTCAAAAAAGGGGAACACCTTTTCCATTTCCAAAATTTCAAGTGTGTCATTAAACTCAATTATAAATGGCCATCCACTCTACTATATTTTTCACATCTTCACACCAGTTTTCTCATCCTGTAACTACCGAAAACATAAAAAACCCCTTAAATTCATCTTAGAAACCTTATTTTAGGTATAAATACTTCTAAGAAAGGATTGGGAGCAATCCTAAGGGGTTTACCCCAAAAAAATATGCAATGTTCTTCCATGAGGTTTTGTTATTTTATTTCTACATCCATCAATCTAAATTCTTATTGAACCATGATGACATAAAAAATATGTATATTAAATATAAATATATTTTTATGTAAATATAAGGTTCTATAATCACCATGACTTCCATCAAATGGGTTATGAAATAATCATTAGTGTGTACGGCAGGCAACTACCTCACGAGGTGATGTCATTAATTATATCATTAACTTATATCATAATTGGTTATGATTTTGTATATAAGTTATATATGTATATTTATATATGATGTATATATGATAATAATATATTTTTAGTTATTATATCATATATAACATTCTTATATTCCATTCTGGTGGAGATTTGATAACTTCACTCATGTGTACGGTGGACTACCTCCTTGTGAAGTGATATAATTTTTTTCACTAACTCTTCACATGGAATGTTATAAGGATATAATTGAGAAATATATGTCATATAAATGACATAATTAATGAATTCATGACATATTTATCATATTGAAAATATAATATATCCTTTTATTTCCTACCTTTTCATTCACATAATGATAATAGAATTATTTTCTATATGTGTGCACCACTTCCTTTATGAAGCGATGTGACTATCTTATCATCACCAGACCACATTAATGATATAGATAAGTATATTTAATGAAATAATACAATATTTATGAAATTATTATCATTTTATGAAGAAAAAATATTACTTACATCATTTCTATAATGATCTTTGAAAAATGGAAACATTACTCCGTCATACATATGACATACCGTCTTCATTATCATAACATATATAATTTATAAATATAATATTTCATGATTATATTAAAAGAATAATTTATGAATAAATTTGATATTTATTTCATGATTATTATTCTAGATATTAATGAACTATATAACATTCCCATGAACTAGAACTGTAATGAAAAACAATGAATGAGAAACCAAGGAAATTAACACCCTAGAAAACAAAAATAATTAAGGGTTATGAAAAAATTGGGGAAAATATGTTATAAAGGACCATATATGATATTATATATCATAATTTAGTTCTAATTTTTTATAATTACTTATTTAAATCCACTATAAAAAAATTTAAATCACATTTATCCAGAAGTAATCCTGAGGTAATGTATTTCATATCAATTTTCCATCATTGAGGCATATTGTAATGTTACGCACATAGTATCAATTATCTATTGTATATAAATAATCATTGAAATATAATACCAAAATTAATTAATTAATCATTTTATTTTATGTTTCAGTTTTAATTGTTTCATCCACTTGCATTTCATTTAAAACATACTAAGTAGTAATGAATTTCAGAAGTGAACTTCATTTGATTGGGATATATTTCTTCTATATTGTATTTCATATTAGAAGATTTTTTTTGTTTTTGATATTTTAATAAATAATTCTGTATAACCAATACTTATTTCTGGATTTAAATTTTAAGAAAATAATCTTTTTATTGGTTAATTATAACATCAATTTTATTATCATTGTAAGGGTTGATTTGACAATATAATTTTTTTTTCAGGATTGTTTATACATGAGTTTGAATGAAATGAAATTATTTTATCATTGTGTAATAAAAATTTGTAATTTTGTTATCTTTTTTTATTTAGGATATTTCCAATTAAGATTATTATTTCCTAGTATGTCATTATAAAAATGATTGAGAAAATTTTATTAATAAAATAGAAATTAATATATCTCTTCGGTTCGAAATCCATTTTTTTTAAAACCATATTTTCTAAAAATGTTTCAAAAATTATTTTTATCCATTTAAAATTGAATAAATAAATAATTTATTTAATCATTTTTAATTTTTATATTTTTTTTAAATCAACCTTAAATTCATTTTCAATGAATTGATAGTTTGGATTTTATGAAAAAATTGAGATATATTTTTTTTACATGTATGATATGTATAGTGTTTCCCGACACCAAGACGTATGAATGATTAATTGATTTCATTATATATTCCAATGATGATTTTAAAATAATAAAATCAAATTTTTCGGTGAAATTTTAATATTAAAATTATATTTGCAAAACGAAATTGTTATTTTCATCCACAATTAATTTAAAAATCTTATTATTGAATTAATATTCATAAACAAATTGATCATTCTTACTTCAATGGGTATATAATGGATTGATATTATCGATATTATTTATATGGATGGTTTATGATCATTTTGAAAATGGAATGAATTAACAAAAAATTTATTGACTCACTTTTTTAAACATTATAATTCCCTTAAAATATTAACATAACATTATTCATAATAAATTTTCTTTTTCCTAAATATCTCTATTATTTATCATGGATATGTTTATTTCTTAAAGTGTATATCATCTCATAAAATTGTGTTCTAAGTTGAATTTTATTTTTTCAAATATTGAAATATTAATAAATCCTCATTCTTTAATCAATTAAGATATTTCTTGGTAATATACATTGTTAATAAATAAAATTGGGTATTTGATATATGAGGAATGATTTGGTGATCTAGATACTAGTCGGTCCTAGTTATAGATAGAACCTCAATTCATTTGTAGTATTGTGGTATGAATTAGTTTTATAGCCTTATAAAAATTGGTTTCTAGGGTATACATGACCATCAGTTTTAAACTATCTTGAGAAAATATGTCAACTGTAGAGGTTTTCATGATTCTGGAGTTCTTGATGACCAATAATTAGGTAGTTCCATCAATGTGAATTTTTTTTATCCATGATATTTTTAAAATGATATTATCTCTAGATTTATTTTATTAACCATCCATTAATTAAATTAATGTTATATATATATATATATCTTACCATATTTATTAACAATGTCATGTTATTATTGACATGTTATAAGTTAAAATTCATGTGTATTCAGTTAATTACCTTCACATATTGATTAATATCTTTTAGATTTATGCATTGATTTAACTTGGGGTTCAATTATTTATTTTTTATTAATTATATGGCATGTTTTTTTTTTATTTACCATTCCTTGTTGTTTAAAATTATTTAATAATTATAACTTCATATTTAATTAATCCTTACTGAGAATTTGATCTCACCATTATTTTGATTCTTTTCTATGGAATCCATCTATTTTATTATGATCGATATTCAGGGATATCGTATAGGGAATGATGTTAATATAATGAAATAAATTTTTAAATATGTGTTTTCAATTTTAATATAGGGATCATGTATGTATCTTGGTTACCAACATAGCTAAACTATTCAGTCCATTAGGATGTCATTCCTTGTATCTTATGTAAATCTAATAACCCAGGAAGAGCTCTAGGTTATTAGGGTCTAGGTCACTATTGATGTTATAAATGGAATTATAATTGAATCAATTAGAACATGTTTTTGGAAAATGTATATTAAGGATCTTTACCCTATAATTTACTTTTAAGATACGTAAAAAAATAACAAAAAATGTTTTTGATTTGAAGATATTATTTGGTTTTTCCTAGAAATAGGTTCATCTATATATAAAAATAATGTAATGGGTTCTTCAATTGATATACCTAGGAGTGATAACTCCAAAATGGTAATAATGGGACAACCCTAATCATTACCTAGTGCCTGAAAATAGTCTGTATCTCACACCTAGTTTGACACCCCCGTGTAATATTCATAGGAGAATTCACCATTTATTTAAAATATATTATTTAGGATTTTTATTGATAATTTAAATTAAAAACCTAGGATAATCCTATACTATCTTAGGTAATGGAATTTGTTTCATGATTTAAACATAAAATAAATGATTATATAGTTTTTCACTATAATTATTGATTCTAACATAATGATTTCCAATTTTATTTAATGGATGGGACCCAAAGGAATCAAATTAAAATTGATCCTGAAAGAAAATGTGATGACTATGAGAATATAAATTGTATTAAAACTGGAGTTAATGAAATTTTGATTATTCTTATTCATTTTTCTCAAAATTTAATTAACAACCTATAACATTACCATCACTCAAACACACTAAAGAATGGAAGGATGTAGTTTATTATATCTTCATTTATAGAGTCCATGAATGAATGAAGGTTTGTTTTTATCATTTTATAAATATATAACAATACACCCATGAATCCTTCTCAATGGAATGGGTATATTTTTAATGTGTGGAAATTAAGGGATTAAATATAAAATTACTATGGAAAATGGATTGTAAAATTTGATGAAACAAATCTCATCATAGTGATGCATTTTGAGTACATTTTTGTATATGTGGAGAACCTATGAATTATTAGATTCAATTATCTATTTAAATTGTTATGTTCTAGAACAATGAATGACCTATGATAAAATAAAATGGTTGAATTACTGATGTATTAGCAACCATGTATTAACTTATAAAATTATTTCAACTTATGGTATAATGGTTATATAATTCATGAAAAAACTAAGGATTTTAGTAAATTTTAAAGTCGTATATGTATTCATTTAATTATGGATTTTGTATTATTTCATTTTATTATGTGTTTAAGATTGGTCATAATCTCATGGACATAAACACCCACTTTTAGGTATTTTTATGAAGATAATCTACCAAGAATATGCATATTTTGTGAGAATATCATGTAAATACAACCCATTTGTTTAGTGTATGTTTTAGTGAAAAATTTATTTCATTAATTGTTAATTTAACAAATATATATACTTCTGTTTAAAGGAATTTATATCCAATAGGGTTTATATGATCATTCATTGCATAATCAAAATAGTAATAAATATTATGCTTTTTAAACAAAATATAATAAAAAATAAAATATGTTCTTTTGAAAACATTGGTTTAAAGGTAATTTAATGAATAATTTTAATTCAAGGATGTCTACCATAATTTTTGGTATTTCTATTGGAATTATATAAATATCTTATAAGAAAATACTACCCTCATATTGGGTGACATCCCCTCATGTTTGATAAGGCTATGGGGACTAAACCGCCAACAGTAAGATGATAAGGTTTTAAAACCTACCATTAGACTATATTATATCGTGGATAAAATGTAATTAGTTAGAAGATTTTGAAAAATAAATATTAATGATGAACCCATTGTGTTACTATTGTGGTATAAATAATAATGTTTTATATTGGATAGTTATTCTAACCATATTGGGTTTTAACAATAGTTAGAGACATATTAAAAGACTTGCCTCTCTTTTATGGATCTTTTGATCCATTAAAAGTAAATTTTTGTGCTCCAGGGATAAAAAAATCATTTTTTCATTTCAGAGAATAAGAGATAAATTATAAATTGATCAAACACTATACAAAGGATGAAACAGTTAATGTGAAATAGAAATGTATCAGGTATGTACATTTTCTTATTTTATAAAATAGTAAAAATCCCCTAAAATTTATGAAAATGATATTGAAATAATATTTTTATCCCATTAAAATTATAAACATTGAATAATATATCCTTTTAAATCATCACATATTATGGTTTTGACGTCCTTAACTCTCATTTTATCAATCACTATCTTGTGATCAACGAACCTTGTCACTCTGTATAATTATTTACCCTTTTCTTCGATGCCTATATAATCACATACCCAAAAAGCTATCATTTATATAACCCTATTTATTTTCTATTCATGGTAAACCTTGTACATACCTTTATCTATTTTTATAAGGATATGTTATTAACCCTTTTATGATGTGGTTGTTTCAATAATGGTATTCCCAAATTCCAATCAATTGATTTCCAAGAGAAAGTTTAAATTGTGAGGATAAAATCTAGTAAATATGGGTAGAATATAACAACCTTATAATTAAAAATAATATTTTTTATAATGTATGTGACATGAAACATTAATCATAAACAATATAGGACAATATATTTCTTTAAATATAATTTATTTAATAGCTCGTGGAAGAAGCAACCTTGAGTGAAAATGAAACATATTACAGTATAGAACAATATTATAAATTTTAAATTGTAGGATATGAATTGTAATATCATAAATATGAAAATTATAGTCATATATTGATTATAAGTTAAAAATAAATCATTTAAATGAAAAATAAATGTTTTTTTAAAAACTGTATTTTCTCTAAAAGACAGTTTAGTCTATCATTGTGCAAATAATTTAATATAAATTTTTACAAAATTTATAACATTTATTTAATGAAATGAAATTATTTTTTTAAATCAAAATATCTAAATTATCATAATGATATGTTTTTTATGGTAATGAAATTTTCCATTTTTTGATGAATGGTGAAAATAATGAATTTTAATTGAAAACTGCATTTTTGATTAAATAATTTATATATTTATTTTATATTTATTTTATTTTGATAGAAAATTAAGATAAATTATATAAACATTAGTACCATTTATGTAATTTTTATGATTTTCATATTGAATTTTCATATAAAACATTGTAAATGATTGAACATTTTCTCATTAAAAACCTGATTTCTCGTTACATCCACTAAACTATTTTTAAATTAAAATTTACCATTTATATAATTAAATTTGTATAAATGGAATTAATATTTTGAATAATAATTTATTATATTATCTAATATGTTCAAAATTATTTTTAACCATTTTTAATAGTAAAACCCATAAAAATTATTTAATGTGTTTTGGGTAAAAATTTGTTCACTGGGGGTTTAAACTAAAATGAATAAGAATAAAATGTCCTAAAAATTTCAATAAACTATTTTCCGGAAATATATCTACCTTATAATATCTATTTATATATTAAACACCATTTTCCCATAGTATCATGTGAAAAACCCGATTACACCTTTTTCCTTTCAATAATTATAAGGGTGCCACTAACCACAAATATAAAAAGCCACACATCCCCTATCTTATTCACACCTTCAATCTATTTTGATCATCCAATACCTACAAAATTAAATTACCAGTTACTATAAAATTATCTATAATCCTTATTTGGGTATAAATCCATCCTAGCTTGGATTTTGGTTTGAACATGTAGAGGTCACCTGAAGAAGATGTAATGTTCTACAACGATAATTTTCATATTATTTCATCCTCAACCTTGCTAAATTTTGCTTAATTTTTTTGATATAATAAATATTGTTTATTAAATATAATTATATGTTTTTATGTTATGTTAATTACCTATAAACATATCCACTTCCTTAAAAAGGGTTACAAAATCATTATTCGTGTGTACAGCTAACTACCACCATATTAACTAATATCATTCATTTTTTCATTACCACCAATAAAGGTTGGGTATAATGATGGATTAAATTCATATATATATATATACAAATATTATTTATAACATAACTATAAATATTTATTCATTAAATCAAATAAAAAATTTAACTCTCTATTCTTTAGGGGATACGATAATATCCCACCTGTGTACAAAAGTCTACAACCACACGAAGCGATGTGATTTTTTTTTCACTATCACTTTAGATGGATGTTAATAATGATAAATTCCAATATGATATGTAATATACATGAAAATAATATTTATTTTAATGGAATATTAATCATTATAAGAAGATAATCTGTCATTTTCTTTCTTACCTTTTGAGTGGAAAAACGATGATAACATTGTTGCTATTTATGTGGTCTACTACATTCAAAAATAGACCTGACTCTATTTTCATCACTATAAAACATGAATGGTATATATAATTATATTTAAATAAATAATATTTCATTTAATATTTTAGGATCATTATGTAATTATAACATATTACTTAAATTCTTTCTATAATGATCATTGAGTAATGGAAACATTAACCATGTGTGCATATGACCTACTGTCTCTATGATCATAACATACATAATTTTCCATAAAAATATTCCATGAATGGTATTAAAATAATATTTTATGTAAACATTTTATAATTATTCCATAAATTTTTTATAAATATGGGACTATAAATTATGTGCAAGAACCAGATCTTTTATGACATGTCACAAAGGAGAAAACAATGAAATTAATACCTAAAACAATGAAAATAATGAAATATTATTATCAAATGGGTACTAATATGATATAAATAATCATAAATGATATTAAAAATATTAATATGGTTATTATATAAGTTATTAACATTTTTAAACCCTTTCAAATATATGTTAAAAATGTTCAACAAAATGAATGATTGAGGTATGGGACTTTATCTCGATTTCCATTTATTGAGGAATATTGCAATGTTATATACCTAATTTCATTTTATAGTTTATATACTAAAACATTAACATATAATATCATGGTTCATTAATAATTAAATTTATTTGAAGATTCAATATTTATTATTTCATCTATGTGGATTTCAATTAAAAGTTACCAAGTGGTACAGAATGTCATAAATCAATTTATTTTCAGTGGGTCATATTACTCATTCATTGTATCTTATATTATATGATAATTATTGTATTGAATTTTGATTATATTATATTATATATATATATATATATATTATGTTTTTTCAAATTTTACTCACATAATATATTACATTGTTAATTCTCACTATAACGTTATAATCTTTAGAAGGGTATCTGTCAAAATAACATTTTAGTGGATATTAATTATACAAGAAATTTTAATAAATTAATTAATAAATAATTGACTAGAAAAACCCTCTAATTATATTATTATCTATTTATTCATGATATATTCAAGTAATAGTACCATTTTCCAACACATTGGTACTTAAAATTATTGAGGAAATGTTATTAAGAAAATAAGAATTAATTTCACTCTTCTATTGGAAATTTATTTTATTCCAAAAATTTTTTTTCTAAAAACCTTTTCAATTTTTTTTACCTTTTAATGATGTGTATTAAATAATTTTTTTCAAAATTTATTATTTTTACATAAAAAAATAAAGGATACGTCGTTTATTTTTTAAAATAAGTCTAGTAATGGATTTTACCAAAAATGTGAAAAGAATATTTATTTTAACATGTAAAACATGTATGGAGTTTGATAAAATCATGACCACATAATGTTTAAAAGAATATTTTATATGTTGAAAATATTATTTTGAATGAAAATTATTTTCATAATTATTTTGACATCATATTTTTTAAAGTTAATTTTCAAAATAAAAACAATATTTTATCTAAAATGTTAATAAAAACATTTTTTGGTATTACAATTTGTTAATGACAACAACACTTTATTCTTAATATAATGGATATATGTTGGAATGATAATACATTTATTCAATATATGGGTGGTTAATAATCATTTTGACTAGGAAAATATAAACATTCACATTCTTGAATCAATTTTTAGGTCATTAATTATATCTTAAAATGATAACTTACCTGTGATCATTGAACATTAAATTTTACCTAAAAAATAATATTATATATCGGTGATATGTTTATTTCATAATGAATCTTTATTTTCTACATACATTTTTATATATTGAGTGTTAATTTTTTCTAGGGAAATATTGTAAAGACCTATAATTCCTGTGGAAATAGTTTTCTTAATACATGGAAATTTTACGCGTCTGTAGTTTTTGACGGTGATTTATTCTGAGGCCCGGTGTGCCCGGAATCAATTTCGGAATTTTTGGTGGCGTACGTTCAGTAAACGTACCAGCGTGATTTTTATATCTTTTGAACCAGTGCTCGGAATTGAAATCTGGGGACACCGTTGAACTCGTAGCGCTGGTATTCTCTTAAGGAGACCATCCTTGCAGTTTCGTTTTAACATGAATGGATGTGAATTTTTGTGTTTTTAAAAAATTTAAATAAAAATATTTGTAGAATATATTTATTTGATTGGTGGTTAAAACTACCAAGTGGAGGTTAGTGGTGGGGACAACTACACCCTAACCTCCCTTGAGAGAATGTTATTAGGTGGGTCCCACCCAAACCCTTTAACTCCTCTAAACCCCCTTTAAACCCATTGAGCTCTCCATAAATGGGGGAAACTCTTAAACTTCCCCATAATGGTGCCAACACACCTAATGATTAATTAATGACCACAATTAATTATCTTTTAGAAAACATTTGAATTCTTTTTGAATGCATGGAAAAAATATAATAATAGAGAAGGTATTATTTTATTTTGGGTTGGCGATTCTTTATGGGAGGAACATCGAGAGGGGACTTGGGAGATTCTTGGAGAACGACATCATATCCAATGAAGAATGCCCCTCATCTCTGAAGATTGTTGAGCATCATCTTGTTCCTTCTTCAACCAGTTGAAGGAAGGTATGTGAAGCCCACGAAGAATGCCGATATCATCTACTACTTCGTCACCTTCGAATGTCATTCACCAATGAAGAGTACCTCTCTTCCTCTTCCAACGTTGACAGAATGACGTCACCTTCCCGCGACTCCGTCAAACGACACTGACAAGTAAGGTACGGGTTTGTTGAGATTAAATTAAATCCTCATTCCTCATCGTTTATTATGGTTCAATATTGGTAATTTTCTATCACATAATGCGGAGGGTGTGGGCTGAATAAACACGGCTTGACGTCCCTCCTTTGGTTCTTGTTTTATTGACGCCGGAGGTGGACAGTGGGAGAAGCCGGCGGCCCAAGTGCCACGGCGGAGTTGGAAGGGTGTGGTGTCGTTGCACAACACCAGTGATGAACTACAGATAGAAGGGACATTGTAGATGGAAGAGGCACTGTGTCGTCGTAGCGCACCACACCGTGGCGGAGGTGTTGAACCACGACCTGGGCGGACCGCGACGATGGGGTGTGGCACCCTCACGCCGCACCGGAGAGGGACCGTTGCTAAAAGCTGCGATGGTCGAATGAGGGGGGCCGGCTGAGCCAGCCGCCAGAGGCCCTCCACATGGAGGGACCCAAAGGGTCCCGTGGTTTCATCGGAAGCCAGGGGTGCGGTACCCCCCCCCCCCCCCCGGACGGTGTGGCTAGCAGGCCCATATGGCCCGCACATTGTGGAAAGCCGACCAGTCCACGTGGCTGGCCGGGCCGGACCACACGGCGAGCTCGGCTGGGCCACACGGCCAGCTGGGCCGGACCTCCATCGTTCCGAGCAGCCATTGGGCCGAACCGCCATTTTAGACGAGCCACTCCCTCGGACTTGGTCGGACCCTGGTCCAGAACCATTTAACCTGAAATCACCAATTCATCCGTATTTTGGGTTACGAGTGTCCGAACGACAAACCTTCTACGGTGACGGAAGGCTTAGAGCAAGAGGGATCTTATGTCATTCCCCACTTGTGGTTTGGATGTACTTGGGGTACATCTAGGTTGGTTTAAACCTAAAAACCAACCAGGCCCCTAGAACAGAAATGCCAATAACTCATAGACCGGGCGTCTGATTGACATATCGTCTATCGAGTTGTGTTCCTTATGATGAGATGTAACTAATGGATACATCAAATCGAGACATCAAGTTAGTTTTTCTATCAACACATGGCTCGAGGAGAGGACCCTCCTAAAATCGAGAATCCAATGTTCAAGGACCCAAAGGCTTTGTATGACTTAGATGATAGGATCCTCCGTGGGTTCGATTGCAACGATACCGTACTCATATCCTCCATGGGATCAACAGCGATGACTTCTATGTTAGTATTCTCAATGGGTTTGACAGGGGTGACTTCTGTATTGGGATCTAGCATGGGTTCAAGAGTGATGACTTCTGTACCAGGATCCTCTGTTGGTTCGACAGCACTGATATTGTTCCAGGATCCTATGTGGGTTCGAAAGAGGATATGATTTATAGGCTACATCTAATCATTTTTACCCTTCTTCAAGTGTTGTATACCTATGTGAGATGTGTCTTGTTTCCAGTTGTTATCATCAAGATGATTTTCTTTACTTCTTTTGTGGATTGGGATGTGCTTGGGCTTGAGAGTTGGAGCCAGAATTTGACTGGTAACTTAGGTATATGTTTTTTTATATACCTAAGTAGGGTTATTTGATACTTTTTGATTGTATATTTATTCTTTGGTATATCATAAGTGGAATCTGGTAGACCTTAGAGGGTATTGGGGTCCCCTACTAAGTATTGTTATACTCATCCCTGCATGGGCTTCACCCTCACCTTGTTGTGTTCTGTGCAAACGACGGTTAGCAGTGATCGAGGCTGAGGGAGACGGACGGATGGCTGCTCAGTGCTGGACTAGACGGGACGTACCTCAGGGAGGAGTTGTTTGATTTTTGTACCTACCCATCAGGTAGGTTTCCCCGGTGGACAATCCAGGATTTGTTTTTTCCTTTTCACTAGTACTTGTACTTTTTGTTCAGTTGGGTTTGTATATTGGCCCACATAGATTCAACACACTTTTCTTTCCTATAATTGTACTTGTTTCTTCTACTACTTGTGTTCAAACTGTGTGTATTTCAGGTTTAAAGGCAATGTCTTCCCTTTTATCAGGAATTCTCCTTTGGTGCTGGTCGCCAGCCCCTGGCCAATGGAAGGTGGGCTTGGGGTAGTCATGACATGGGACCCGAGGACGGGTCGTGACAAATTGGTATCAGAGGAGTCAGTTCAACGGTATAAATTGGACTCTGATTCTTTTAATGGAAATGGTGTTATGTGTTTTGGGTGTGGTTATCAGTTTAAGGAAACCATTATTGGTGTGGCAGCTGACGTATCCATACACTAGGACTCTGACTTCTGATTTCCAACTCAGTGCATGAAAACACTGATTGTGTGTGTTTCCTTTGAAAATTTTTCTTCGCGATTACTTTGTGTTAGCTCACCAGGTATATTGTTTGACTATGATGCACCTGTTTCTTTTTAGGATGGCCTCATGAAGGAAAATAGCTAGGGTTCTGAGTTTTCTACCAGATGGTATCCCAACGAGCGATGAGGCGTCGGTGCAGGGCCCCATCATAACGGAGCTACCAGTGGTACCACTACCCACTGGACCCCAGATACCACCAGCTCCAGCAGCAGAGAGTGCACTCCGTTTGAGTGCATTGCATGAGTTCTAGCACTAGAGGCCGCCTAGGTTCCGGGGAGAGACGGACCCACAGGCAGTTGAGGATTAGTTATAGGCTATTGTGAGAGTTCTCAAATAGGTAGGGACATCAGCTGAACTCATTGTGATCCTTGTCGCGAGTCTCTTGCATGTAGCAGCAGGAAGATGGTGGAGCCTAATGCTCCAGGTGCATGATGATGCATCACTACTCTGGGAAGACTTCGAGAGTCTCTTCTGGTCAGAGTTTGTTCCAGCCACCCTTCGTGCAGTGGGGATTTAGGAGTTACTGCATCTATAGAAGGGTAGCATATCGGTAGCTCAGTACTCAGCGAGATTCACTGACCTCTCGCGTTACTCCACGGATATTGTACGAGACTCATTCTTCAGGGCCCAGATCTTCGATCAGGGACTCAGGCATGAGATCAGAGCTTTGATGATCTCCCTCCGCATCCTGATGTAGGCGAGGGTGCTGGAGCGAGCCCTTCCTGTGGAGATCTTTCTTGCTAAGCAGTCACAAGCAGCAAGACCCACCACAGGGAGACATGTAGAGGAGTATTTTGCAGCCGATAGTAGATAGATGTTGTAGAGGTCCAAGAAGACCAGACCATCAGGTGGAAAACCCCAGCATACAGGTTCAGTTGTGCACGGCATAGGAGACAGATCCATCCTTACGAGGAGCTCGCTATGCTATGCATGCGGTGGGCAGGGTCTTATGGCCCGTGACTGCCTGACCCGCCATGCAGATGATTAGAAAATAGTAGAGGGACCTCCCAGGTATAGGTAGAGGTTCGACCGTGGTGTCCCACAAGGAGAAGACGGACGTGGCAGAGGAGCTAGCCGAGCAGCAGGTGGTGGACGACGTTTCAAGGCCCTTCTACCACCACCAAGAGGTCCACCCCAACCATATGGAGCTAGCGGGCGGAGGTGGTCTCAACTCTAGGAAGTCGAGGCATATGACCACGGTGCACCTGAGATGATTCAATGTACTATTTGTGTCTACTCCACCCTTGTTCTAGTACTTATAGAGACAAGTGTGTGTCATTATTTTATTACCGCTTCCCTCGTTTTGAGATTGAATATTTAGAAGGAGTCATTTTCTTGATCCTTTCGACTAGAGACTCTTACAAGAGTAGACCTGACGATTACGCACTAGTTCCAGCAGTGTGAGCTTACTCTAGGTGGTGAGTGCTTCGACGGGGATCTCCTTGTAGCGGTGTAGAGGCCTTTCGATATCATCATGCGTATGGAATGGTTATCCACAGTTCATTCTCAGATTGACTATATTAGGATAAAAGTGTGGTATGTCTGCGAGGATGGGATGAGGTTTACCTTCACCGGTGAGAGGGGAGCCTTTACAGCGCAGGATGGACTTACCCATAAGAGGGGGCAACAGATCAAACATCAGTTGGGTAACCTCATTCTCGGAGTGTTTGATGTGCAGAGTCTGAGTTTTCCTATTGTGGTGGATTAGTATGCCGATGTTTTCCCTAAAAATGTTCCCAGTCTACCTCCTCGTATAGAGGTAGACTTCTATATTGACATGTACCCCGGGACGACACTGATATCTACTCTAGCATATTGGATGGATCCAGCCAAGCCTCGTGAGCTACGGGTATAGGTGGAGGACTTGCAGGGGAAGGGATTTGTCCGACCCTGTGTTTCACCCTAGGAATCGCCGATTTTTTTCACCAAGAACGCGGATGGGAGCTTCAGACTGTGTGTTGAATACCGTTGCCGGAATCATGTGGCCATTAAGAACAAGTACCCACTCCTAAGGATTGAATACCTCTTTGATCATTTCAAGGGATCACGATGGATCTCGAAGATAGACCTTAGGTAATGCTATCACCAGCTTAGAGTTCGAGATGAGGATGTGCAGAAGATGGCCTTCAGGTGTTGTTATAGCCAATACGAGTTCAGGGTTATGCCTTTGGTGTAACCAATGCTACAGCAGTGTTCATGAGTCTCATGAATAGGATCTTCTAGCCTTACCTCGATCGCTTTTTTGTGGTCTTCAACGATGACATATTGATCTACTCGACTTTGAGGAGGAGGATGCCTACCATTTTCGGGTACTACTAGATACACTCCGAGAGCACCAGCTTTATAGTAATCTCTCAATGTTCCATTTATGGATCTGGTATGTACACTTTTTGGGACACGTCATCTTGGAGGCTGGACTTGCATTGGATCCTACGAATATTGATGCAGTGCCAGCTTGGGGGGCCACCCAGAAGTGTGACAGAGGTATGGAGTTTTCTGGGACTGGCTGGGAACTATCAACGATTTGTTCCATACTTCTCCAAATTTGCAGCACCACATTTAGAATTGATGGGGGAGGGGAAACCATTCATGTGGTTAGATAGATTCCAGTAGAGCTTTCAGGAGCTGAGGCAGAGGTTGATTAGTGCTCCCATCTTGAGGCTACTGGAGGAGGGTGTAGGATACATAGTTTACTTCCATGCATCAGGGACCAGACTCGGGTGTGTTCTAATGAAAGAGCGAGGAGTGATCATGTATGTTTCTCGGTAGTTGAGTCAAAACCAGCAGAACTACGCTACCCTTGACCAAGAGTTAGCATTAGTGGTCTTCACCTTGAATATATCGTGACACTATCTGATGGGCGAGCATATTATAGTCTACTATGAACACCATAGTGTCGGGTACCTCTTCTCTCAGAATGAACTAAACCTGAGACATCGACGATGGCTTCCATTCATCCAGGTCTATGACTTTGAGATAGTCTATACTCTTGGGAAGGGGAACGTTGTAGCTGATGCTCTTAGTAGAAGATCAGGCATTCAACTGCTAGGACAGGCGATAGAGAGATTGGCAGTGTTGCAGATATCCTTTCTGGATAGAGATGGATCGGCCTTTTGCAGTCTCTCACAGTCACTCCTCCACTTCTTCAGTGAGTCAGGGAGGAACAGTGTGGGGACGTTGATTATGAGATATGGCGTGCTTAGATATCCATAGGGAAAATAGCTGATCGATTTTCTAAATGTGGGGAGCACTTCATTCTTTTCAGAGGAAGTACCATGATACCAGTTCCACTTCAGAAGGATGTGTTGATGGAGTTCCACACATCTCCATTCGAGATACATCCATCAGTGGAAAAGATGTATTAGAACCTCCTCCGTCATCACTGGTGGCCAGGTATGGAAAAGGAAGTAGTCGAGTTTGTCTCACGATGCCTCACTTATCTTCAAGTGAAGGTGGAGCACCAGGTTTCAGCAGTCATTATTCAGCCCTTATAGGTCCCAGAGTTGAAGTGTGATGGGTTAACCATGGATTTTATGATGGGAATTCCATGTACATCTAGAGGACATGAATCTTTCTGGGTGATCGTAGACAGACTCACCTAGTCGGCCCACTTCCTTCCGATCAGAGAGCAGGGCTCAGTAGAAAGCATGGGATGCCTCTATGTGCAATAGATTGTATGGATTCATGGTGTTCATCAATGATAATCTATGATCAAGATGCTCATTTCACTTCCCGTCTATGGAATGGGTTGCGGGAGGCTTTTGGGATGTAGCTTTCCTTGAGCACTGCCTTCCATCCTCAGATGGATGGTCAGACTGAGAGGACCATTTAAACTCTCGAGGACATGCTTTGTGCATGCGTCCTCGACTGTGGTCGCAACTGGGAGGATCACTTACCCTTGGTGGAGTTTTTATATAACAACAACTACCACTACGCCATTGGTATGAGACCTTTCGAGGCACTTTAAGGCCGAACATGCAGATCTCCTCTGTGCTGGACTGACCCAGGGGAGTCTGCACTTATGAGACCAGAGATGGTGCAGGCTACAATGGAGAAGGTGCAGATGATCCAGGAGTGGTTGAAGACTGCATATAGCAGGCATAAGTCCTATGATAATAGAATATGGAGACAACTAGAGTTTAAGGATGGCGACCACATATTTCTACGGGTCTCACATCGACGAGGTCTCTGAAGATTTGGCTGAGGCGGCAAGTTATACCTGTGATTCATCGGACCTTTCCAGGACCTCAGCAAAGTAGCCGAGGTGGCTTACCGCTTTTCTCTTCCACCTTAGTTGCACATGGTGCACGACGTCTTCCATGTATCTCAGCTGAGGAGATATGTGTACGACCCGTCCAACATCTTCGACCACATGGAGCTAGATATCAATGACTAGGTGTCATTGATAGAGGTTCTAGTGGAGATTGAGGATCGAAAGGAGCGGGTCCAGTGTTGATGGTCGATAACTATGGTGCACGTTCACTGGCATCATGTGATCCTCCAAGAGAGCACATGGGAGTGGGAGGCTCAGATGCGTTCTCAATACCCTCCTCTATTTCCTTAGTGTGAGTTGTACCTTACAGCTATGTAAAGTCCTGAAGTGAGGAGAATTTAAAGACCCAAAATGCCTGTGGATTTTTTTTAATACAATGGAATTTTTCAAGTCCGTTGTTTCTGACGGAGCTTGATTCCGAGGCCCAGTGTGCCCGAAATCAATTTCTGAGGTTTTGTTCTGGTACATTCAGTAAACTTATGAGTAGGATTTTTATATCATTTGAACTGGTGATCAGAATTGAAATCTGAGGACACCGTTGACCTCAAAGAGATGGTATTCTCTTAAGGAGACCACAAGCGCAGTATCATTTTAACGAGAATGGAAGTTAATTTTTGGGGTTTCTAAATAAAATTAAATAATAATATGTGTAGAATATTTTTATTTGATTGGTGGTTAAAACCACCAAGTGGAGGTTAGTGGTGGGTCCCACGACAATCTAACCTCCCATGAGAAGATGTTATTAGGTGGGGCCCACCCGAACCCTTTAAATACTCTAAACCCCATTTAAACCCCTTGAACTCCCCATAAATGGGGGAAACACTTGAACTTCCCCATATTGGTGCCAACACACATAAAGATTAATTAATGACCACAATTAATTATTTTCATGAAAACATTTCAATTATTTTTGAATGCATGGAAAAAATAAATTAATAGAGAATATATTAATTTATTTTGGTTTGAAGATTCTTTTTGGGTAAAACTTTGATAGAGGACTTGGGAGATTCATGGAGAACAAAATCCTCTCCATCAAAGAACACCCCTCATCTCTGAAGAACAATGAGCATCACCTTGTTCCTTCTTCAATCGGGGCAAGGAAGGGAAGCGATGCCCACGAAAAATGCCAAAGTCGTCTTCCACTTCGTCGCCTTCAAATGTCATCTTCCAATGACGAGTACCTCTCTTCCTCTTCCAACATTGGCGGAAGGATGTTGCCTTCCCGCGACTCCATCAAACAACACCGACATGTAAGGTAGGGATTTGTTGTGATTAAATGAAATCATCGTTCCAGGTTGTTTATTATGGTTTGATGTTGGAAATTTTTCATCACGTAATGCAGAGGGCGTGGACCGAACAAACATGGCCCGAAGTCCTTATGTTGGCTCTTGTTTTGTTAACGACGGTGGCGGACCGCAGGAGAAGCCGGCGGTGCAAGGGCCATGGCAGAGCCAGAAGGGCGCGGTGTCGTCGCACCGCGCCGGTGAAGAACCGCGGCTAGGAGAGCCGTGGAAGATGGAAGACGCACGGTGCTGTCACGCTGCGCCACACCAGAGGTGTGGAACTGTGGCCAGGGAGGGTTGCTGCAAAGGTGTGCGGCACCGTTGCACCACACCGGAGAGGGACAGTGGCCAAAGGCCGCAACGGTCTAAGGAGGCCAGCTGGCTGAGCCTGCCTCCGCCGGTGCTATACAAGGAGGAACCCGAATGGTCCTGTGGTTTCTTCGGAATCCAGGGACACGTAACCCCCCCCCCCCCATAGTACGTGGCTAGCCGGACCACGTGGCCATCCGGGACCCACTGTAAGCCTACTGCGGCTGGCCGGTCGGGCCCCACGGTCGGCCGGTCCAGGCCCCAAGGCCACCCGGGCCGGGACACATGGCCAATCGGGCCACGCCACAAGGCCAGCGGGCCGGGCTACCACCGGGCCGGGCCGCCCTAGCGGTTTGGACCACCATCATGTCCGGCTTCCATCGGGCCAGACCACTAATGGGTCGAGCCACTCCATCGGACCGGGTTGGACACGCGGATCGGGCAGACCCCTGTCCGGACCCGTTTAACCCGAAATCACCATTTCATCCATATTTTGGGTTACAGGTGCCTGAACAAGGAACCGTATATGGAAACGAAAGGCTTAGATAAGGAAGAATATTTTGGAATACCCCGCTTGAGGTTTGTTTGGGGTACAACCGGGTTGGTTTGAACCTAAAATCCAACTAGGCCCCTGGAACAGAAATGCCAATAAATCACAGACCGGGCGTCTGATTAACGCGTCGTCTTTCGCGTTGCGTTCTTTATAATGAGACAGAACTACAGGATACATCAACTCGAGACATCGTGGTAGTTGATGTAACGATACTTTGACTGGGGAGAAGACCCTCCCGGAATCGAGCATGCTGTGTGTGAGGACCCAAAGGCTGGTTGCGACTGAGATGACTGGATCCTCTGTTGGTTCGACAGCAATGATACTGTACCGGGATCCTCGATGGGTTCTACAGTGATGACTTATGTACCCAGATCCTCCGTGGTTTCAATAGCGGTGACTTCTGTACTGGGATCCTTCATTGGTTCGATAGTGATGACTTCTATACCAGGATCCTCTATGGGTTCTACATCAATGATATTGTTCTAGGATCCGACGTGGGTTCGACAAAGGATATGATTCAGAGGATACATATAATCATCTATACCCCTCTACATGTGTTGTAAACCTGTGTGATCGTAGTCTTGTTTTCAGTTGTTATTATAGGTATGATTTACTTTAATTCCTTTGTGGACTGGGTTGTGCTTTAGCTCGAGAGTTGGAGCTGGAATGTGACTTGTAACATAGGTATATTTATGGGTATATACCTAAGTAGGGTTGGTTGATACTTCGTGATTTTATATTTCTTCCTTGGTATATTCTTACTGGATTCTGGGAGACGTTATAGGGTCTTGGGGTCCGCTAATGAGTATTTTTATACTCACCCCTGCATGGGATTCGCCTGAACCTTGTTGTGTTCTGTGCAGACGACGGTCAGCAGTGATCAAGGCAGGGAGACGAACGGAAGGCTGCTCAGATCTGGACTAGATGGTACATACTTCAGGGAGGATTTGTTCGAGTTATGTACCTACCCTTCAGGTTAGATTACCCGGTGGATGATCCATGAGCTTTTTTGACCTTTTTACTTTTACTTGTACTTGTTGTTTAGTTGGTGTTGTATACTGGCCCACTTACATTCAGCACAATTTTCTTTTCTATATTAGTATGTTTTTGGTTCTACATTCTGTGTTTAGACTATGTGTGTAACCTGTTTAAAGGCAATGCCTTCCCTTTTATCGGGAATTCACCTTTGGTGCTAGTCTCCAGCCCCTGGCCTATGGAAGGCAGACTTGGGGTAGTCACGGCACGTGCCCCGAGGATGGGTCATGACAAATATTGATTAATGTTTATTCATTACACTATTATATTAGTCTCCGATAAGACACATTATTCATGAATTAAATATAATATAAAAAATATATGGAATGCTTAGGGGTTGTAGAAATGGGTGGGTGAAATTATTGATTTCCCCTTGATTAATCACTACTCTCATGAGACTAATTAGTTGAATTTTCTAGGTTACCTTGGTTTCTTTTATATTCTAACCCATCCATTTGAATATTATTTAATGAATGTTCATGAAATTAGATGTTTTCATGATTCTTGAGATCATGAAATTCAATAATTAAACATTTATTTCATTGAGAATTAAGTTATTTTTTATCCATGATATTTTCATAAATATTTTATCTATGGATTCATTTCATTCTAATTATATTGACTAAATGTAATATAATTTTAGTTATTTAACATTCCTTATTGATTATTCCTTATCAAGTTATGATAATGATGTTACTGATTATATGTAATGTTTTTTCAGTTATTTGACATTCCATATTAATTATTATATTAGATACTATTGCATTAATATTATATTAGGATGTTCTTGTGTCATAGTTTATTGATTATATCACATGTGGGTTCTGTTACTCAACATTCCATGTTGTTTATGCTTATTAATTAATGATAGATTCCACTATACTTAACTCTTAAAGAGAATTTTATCTCTACATTAATTAATATGAAAGGATATACTAAAAAGAATAATGTTTTTTTAAATAAAACATGATAAAATTTTTATTTTACATTATAATATGGGAAAAAAGAACGTATCTAGTTTACCAAACTACTAAACTATTCAGTCCTTCACAATTTGATTCCTTATATCTTAAGACAATGTAATAAAGCAGACACCGCCTCCAGGTTACGGGGGTTAAGCACACTATATTTATTTATATTTTATACATGTTTCATGGAGCTTATTAATGATTTTAGTCAGCATAAATGTTTTGTATCTCATCTCTATTGAGGTAGAAACTAAGTGGCTTTTACATTAGACAATTTAGGAGTTAGGTTAGTGGTATGTGACATGTATGAAGAATTGATGGAGTTAATTGAAAAAATATTATTTACAAATATTTGTAAAACTATATGTTTAAAAATATTATAATATTTTATAGAATATAGAGTTTCAATCTAAGGAGGATAATTTTTATTATTATATTCAAATGGATTAAATTCAATAATATTCTATAATTTTGTTTATTGGGAATCAATGGGATTAAATATGTTTAAATGGGTATGATATTTTAATTTGGAATATAAACTCTCAATTTTATTTTTTATAAAATTATGTTTTACTCTATCAATTAATCAATAAAAACATTATTATGTGATCTTTTTATAATAATATTTATATGAAAAACACTATTTGGGTTCCATTTACAGTAACCCATTCTAATAAAAAAGAATTATGATAATAATTTGATCTATATTTGGAAGAGATGTAGATCTAATGTCAAATTCATGAGTTGGTATAGAAAATATGATATAGATAATGTTATTTAAGTCAGATATGTGATTCTTATAAGATAGTAATTATCAAATTCAACAAAAAATGTGGAAATTTA
Source organism: Viscum album (assembly GCA_963277665.1). NCBI lineage: Eukaryota > Viridiplantae > Streptophyta > Magnoliopsida > Santalales > Viscaceae > Viscum > Viscum album. Next base: position 633,913,790 of record OY728121.1, read on the forward strand.
TAGTAAGGAAAATGTCATGCCATTAAATCAATACAAAAAATACTTTTTTTCATGTACCCAGCCAATGGTAGCCCTTATTGCTCATAAATTTAGAGATACTATAAAGAAATAGCCTTAAACATCACATAATCATGAATTATGGTAATAAATTAAATTTAGCATCATTTTAGGATATGAGTTTTAGAGAATCAGGGAACAACTATTACATTGCATATCAAATATTACAAAGTAGTCACTTATACTTAGTTTCCATTTTTTCGTAAAATAAAAACTCTGAAAAGATAAAAAAGAATTATTTCCTTGTTAGAAATCATTTTGAATTATTCCTTTCTTTGACCCTGCCTTAGAACTTGTTAAAAACATTTCAAAAACATGGGATGAGCATAAAAAGCTCATTAATAGTTATAAAACAAGGAAAGAAAACATTAGTCTATCAAAACATACAAGTTAATGAAATCATAGATTTGAATATTTAACATTCCAAAAAAGATCATATGATTTATTAATTACACATGGAAATCATAAATCATAAAGATAACTTGTGTCATCCATAACATAATTACGTTTTAGGTTTCACCGCTACGTATGGAGTTAAGTATGGAATACCCATCGCAATATATTCACAAATTCTCTTAAAAGGAACATTAATATTAACCTCCATCATGTGACCCAATGCATTGGAGAGCTATCTTGGGCTCACCCAAACTAGGTTTATCATGAAACCACCTGTATAAGTAAAAAAATCCCATGATCCGTAACATATTCATAACACATTAAACAAACAAAAAGGAAATATGACATTTAAAAATTTTAACCAAAATATATCATATCAAGATATTGAATTAATCAATCAATTTTCAAAACCATTTTCAATACCAAAATACATAAAAAGAGTATAGGGTATTTATTTTCCTTTTAAAAACATTATGGCTTGTTAAGGAAGCCACATATCAAATACTGCTTGTGGTGGCAGAAAGGTTGTTGTCACCACATAGGTTAATAAGAAATATTCTTTTGTTATTTAGTAAAACCCCCGTAAAAAAAGACTCATTATGAATAAAAGTTAAATTTAATGTGGTTTATTATACAGTTTATAAAATAATTTCATGAATCAATCATTTACACTTCAAAGAATGTAGACTGAGATGAAGTCCCTATGAAAAAATCAACAGCCTATCGATGGCACGTAAAAATATGGAAAATGATTTGATGAGATAGAAAATGATATATCTTCACATGGACATAAAATTTACATAAATAAGGATATAAAAGAACATATCTCAACATAAGAAAATGAAAATTATGTGATATAACATAAAGAATTATTTGACAAATAGAGGAGGATAAAATGTTCCCATAAAATGATTATTTTGTAAATAAAATAGATCAACTATGTAGATTAACAATAAATACACATAAATAATGAATAAATACAATATAATAAAAAAAAATTATTCATCACATAATCATATCATGACATAATCAAGAAGTATAAGATCAACCCAAATAATTGAAATTGGGTTTGGAAGTTTGCTTACCTCAGGTCTGACTTGACTCGTTCATTCTTTAATATACTGAATAATAAACTAAATTTAATTTATACATGATTCAGAAAATTTTTCAACATTTTTAATCTTTTTATATTACTTATTACCATGTTATAAACATTAAATAATCATTTAAGGTAATAACGGTCATTTGGTTGATATTTGGTACGTGAGTCAAAAATGGACTTCTTATAATTACATGTTGTCCATGTGGTCAAAATTACATTATATCCAGAATGATATTCTTGATTTAAATTATATATATATAATTTATATCCAGAATATATATGTATTCAAAGTAGTACATAACATTTGGAGATAAGAAATAAAATTCACTATTCATGGAGATGGTAAGTTGTACGTAGGCATGAACGCTACTTTCATTTTTATTTCATATTTAAAGTAATGAAAAATTAATGATACATAGGTATATTATAATTACATTATAATATCATATATAATTTAATTAACTCCATCCATTATACGTTCTATGTATGGAATTAATGAGTCATATCACTTTGAAGGGGCGGTAGTTTGTGCATCCCCAAATGAAGTTATCGCGTTTAACCATTATGGAAACCATAAAGGTGAGAAAAAAATGAAAAATAACAAAGTATAGAGACAATATATATAGTAATATATATCACATATAAATTTAATATATATCACATATAAATATAGTTCCATCAAAATGGCCACCATATGAGGTGGTAGGAGAATATTGAATAATCCTCGTTTCTTGAGGCAGTTGTTTACCATGCACTGAAATAGTAAGTCTGTATCCATTAGATGGAGGTGTGTGGCTGTGTAGTTATAATCCTCCCCATAAAAACATACTAATATATTGAATATACTGGTGATGTTATAAAATAATTTAATAAAAAGATTTTAGGTGGTTGTAGAAGGAAAATAAAAGAAAAGAACTTTAGAGAAAACATTAACATTAAATCAGCTACCATCTTTTGGTTTGAACCAAAAGAGTTTCTCAATGAGACATCTACCTAAGGGAGTTTTTTTAAGAGGAATATTAGGATTTTTGAAGGTTCATGAAGAATATTAAGGATGGGATAAGGTGTAACACCCCTGGTAAATAAAGAATATGACATTTTCAAATTTATCCATATTTTTGCATAAAATATTAATATTACTTTAAATGGGATTCTATGCGCGATGGCGTACCCAATACGCAACAACGAGTTTCTTGGGAATCTTACGTTGCACTCTAATAATAAAATAATATTATTTTAAATGGTAGTTAATGCCTATCCATTGTAATGGCATGAATGAATAGAACTAACTACAAAATTATTATATATGTTTTTCAAAGATTTTTACTGTTTACAATAAATGTTAGAGGATTAAAAATGCGAATGAATCCAATTTTAAGCGTAAAACTTCTAATATTCTTTAAAAGGTCGATTAACCGCCTTTTATGGAGAACCTATTTTAAATCCACTTTTTGACAATTTAATGTGATATATTTGACTAAATAAAATTCTTCTTTGGAATCGGGACATCAATATTTATTTTGTGTAAATTTTTGGTATTTTTCCGATAAAGTTCATTTTTTAATGAATAGTGAAAAATGTTGTATTTTAATTCAAAACCACTTTTTAATCTAATTTATTTATATGATTAGATTATCTTTTGAATTGGTTTTAAAGTGAAATTGGAATATATTTTTACCATTTAATCCAATAGTCATCATTGGAATTAATTTCACTTTGAAATTGGACTTAAATTAGTGTCAATCTTTTGATATATATTGTTTCATAAATACACGCTATTTGTCATGATAGTGAGAATTAATTATTAAATTAATTAATGTAAACTACAAGATTTGAATTTTTTAATATATACATCATTTTTGAATTCGGAATATAAAATATATCTTAGGGTGAAGTTTTGGTATTATTCTGAAAAACATCAATTTTTGATGAATAGTGAAACCACTAAGTGGTAATTAAAAAATTGATCTTTAGTTTAAATGAAACTTTACCACTTCTGTGTTTTGAAATTTAAAAATCCGACACACATTTTTGTCATTATGAAGTAAAATGTGGTTCAATGGGATTAAAATAATTTTTTGGTGAACAGTAACTTTTATGTTTTTAATCGCAATTAGAGGTAATTAGTGTAATTTAAGTAAAAATAATGTTTTAATAATATTAAATGAACTTGAAACATGTCCTACCCTCATTGGATTTGTCATGGACGACCAATAAAATCCATGGGTCAACTTGGTGACCCCATGGAGCCACTTTGGTAGTAAAATGACATAAATTCCGTTTTATTTAAAGTTAAAATTAAAATGTCACAAACATGAGAAGTTTTACTAAAAAAATTAAATGGGGTTATACAAGTCCTATTTTTGCCTATAAATATTAATTAGAAATCTAAAAATATTTCCTACATCATGATATTTTTTTTATAATTTTTAGACATTAAATAAATTAAATTATTTATCACATCACTATGATGCATCAATTACCTCATTAATAAGGGATTTAAATAAAATGAAAAGATAATGCTAAAAGTATAACCTAAACTTGTCACAAACCTATAGTATGGGTGGATTTAGAACCCTTACCACCTTATCTTCGAAATAAATCAATCTGGGACATTTAAAATCCAAAACTCATTTGAAAATAAAGTAACATTTTGTAACTTTCCAAGAGTGTCCCTCCTCTCCTCTTATAAAAGGACCCCACCTCTACCACCTTACACAAACCTCTCAAGCCTTTGGCTTGACAAAAACCTGACCATTTCATCTCTCCACATCCATATCTTGATCATTTAATCCTCTATTTGGGCAGAATCCTTTCCAAGGAAGCCTTTGAGCTCAAATCAAAGGAAGTTACCCGATTTAAAGGTAATGTCTTCCATTTTCTTCTTTTGATTTATTTTTCTTCTCCAACCCCCTAAACTCTTTTTATTCATCTAATTTGTAACAACACAAGTATATTAAATATACTATGATGATATTATGTGCAGTATTATAGCTAAACTTACACACACCGTCGTCTAATGGTTAAAGAACATACTGTTTCTGTGGATGGCGAATTACTGCCTCACTAAACGATGATTATTCAATATTCTTTTAACACCTTCAAAGGTGGCCATTAACATGTCACTATATTTATATACGATATATAATATGTTTATGTTTTCCTTAAGCTTCTGTATTTTTAATTTATTTCATACATTTATGGTTTCCATTATGGGTAAACGCGATATCTTCATTTTAGGAAGTGCGGACTACCGCCCCCTCAAAGTGATTTGATTCATTAATGCCATATGTGGGACGTATAAAGGATGGAATTAGTGGTATTACATATTTTATCCTATTTAAATTCTAATATAACTTTATATAATTGTTATTTAATTCCGTTAAATACAAAAAAATGAAATGAAAGTAGCATTCATGCGTATGTACGGCTTACCGTCTCCATGAACAGTACATTTCATTTCTTATCTCCAAATGTTATGAACTATTATAAGTACATATATATAATGGGTATATATGTAATATATTACATCTAAATGATGGATATCATTCTGTAATTATAATATATATATATATCTCATTTTGTTTTAATTCCATTAATATGACAAAAAATGAAAGTTGCATTCATGCATACGTACGGCCTACCGTCTCCATGAACGGTGCTTTTAATTTTCTATCTCCAAATTCTATGGAATAGTATAAAATGAATATATACTGGATATATATGATATTTAAAACATAAATACTATTCTGGAGATGATTTACCTATAACTACATGGAAAATTCTTTTCCAACAATTTCAATTTTTACTCATTTACTGAACATCGACAAAAATGTATGATATGAACTCACTTTATTAACCAATTATTATAACATTATAATATGTGATATGAACAGAATAATAATATTTAAATGAGTTCCTTAAGAAATTATGAATTGACCAAATTTTATTATTCAGGAGATTACAGAATGATCGAGTCATGTCGGACACGAGGTAAGGGATTCGACCCCTCTCTTTCTTTTAAAGTACACTCTTTTATATCATTCCTTGTAAGATCATATTTCTTATGATTGGGATGTTATTTTTTATTAATCATACTGTAATTTTTATGTTCATATGATGAGAGACCCTATTTTCTCTCATCAATCTATTTTGGATGTTTTGATTGGTGCTGTTAGGCTGCCGAATTTTCGTAAGAGATCCAACCTCTCTCTTTCTTTTTAAGTACTCTCCTTTATGTCACTTCTTTTAAGCTCCTCTTTTTTATGTTCGGAGATGTTATTTTATATTCCTCTTGATTTAAATTTTATGTTAATATGGTGAGAGTCCCTATTTGATATCATAAATCCATTTTTTTAAGTTTTAAGTGGCGCCGTTAGGCTGCCGAGTTTTCGTAAGGGATTTTTCATCTCACTTTTATTCCCGTGAGATTCATGCTACATTTTCAAATATTTCCTTTTGAGTGGTGTATTTACTATGCATTATTCTAATCATTGTGTAGAATACTTTTTTATGAGTATTTACATAAATGTTGTATAGTCCTACTTTCATGGGGTGTACGTTTCGAATGTTACCCAAATCGGTAAGGCAACCTTTCACCCTCCTCTTTTTAAAAGACTTCTTTTGTTATGTATTTTAATTTTCATATTATTATGTGGAGATATGTTATTATATATCCTTATTGCCATAAATTTTATGTCCAAGTGATGAGATATCCTTTATCTCTCTCATCAACTCTTTTTCTAAAATTTAATGTGACGTCGTTAGGCTGTCAAGGGAATTTCTTAACCCAATTTCGATTTCTTTGGGTTCAACATGTAGTTATTGAATATGTCATCCTTTGAATATGTGTGAATGACCTTTGATTTTTTTACACTTAATATCCGCTTATATTGGGTGTATTTATATTTGTCACACATAATTATGAGATTAATTTATCCTTAATTTAAGGATACCTTCTTTACAGGGGATTTCATCTCATTTTACATTTCTATTGAGACTTCATTGTTGTTATGCACCAATTCACTCTTATATGGTGTATATACTGTCCTTTGTAATATTATATCATGAATTCATTTATTCTCATGATATTATAAAGTTCTAATTAAATGTTATTCCTCAATTATTGTATTCAAGTGTCTCTCATTTTGTTAAAAACCCTTTAACTAAAATATGGTTTTAAATGTTCTAATGATTTATTCTTATAAATATTTCTCGTTAATATTCATGTTTTCAAAATGGTTTTAAGGATTTATTTATATGGATATTAATGGATTAAAATTTTAAAACCTTCAATGTGGTATGGGACACTTTGATTCAAAGATCTCTTTATTAAATGTTTTAAATGGTTTCGAAAATGGTTTTTAGAATGGATTTATTATTTCAATATCTTAAAATTTTATATTGTTATTGCAATATGGGAATTTTATATTTCCTTTATGCTTAAGTTATGTTCTATGATTATGTTATTGTTCTTGGGAATTTTTTATGAAGATGGGTGGTTCTGTGATAAACAAATGGCGGGTGAGCCCGACATAGCTCTCCAATGCATTGGGTAATGCGAAGGGGTTAAACGTTAAGGTTTCTCCGAAGAGATTTAGGTAATATACTGTGATGGGTATTCCAAACATAACCAAGAGGGTTACTCCCTATATAATAATGTTATGAATGCCTCAAGTTACCTTTATGTCTTATGGTTTCTATGCTTTATTCATGATTTTATGATGTATGTTAAAGTGATTATGCTTTATGGGTAAAGTATGATTTAATTGTTATGTATATATGTACTCATGTTTCCTTTCCATACTTTTTATAACCCTTACTGAGCTTTTTATGCTCATCCCAAGTTTTTAAATTTTTTCACAAGTCAATGGATTGGTACATGATATGATTATAGTTTCAAGGAAGTGTCAAGAAAGAATCCATGTTTTATTTTAAATATGTTTCCGTTGATGGGAAAATGAATACTATCTTTTATGTAACCACTTTGATTAAATGTGGAATGTAATGCAAGTTTTATGATCTAATTCTCTAAAACTATAAACCTGAAAAGATCCTCAATGTGTAATCATGTAATAACTCAAAATTAAGTAAAGTTTAAGGCTGGAGCCTTATAGTTGGTATCAGAGGTCGGTTTAGATATCTTTAGAGGGTAGGGTGTTCTTTAAGCATAAGTGACATTAACATGATGGTTAGGATTTCAGAAAGAGTCGCAGTTTTTAGATAAAGTGAATGAGTAAGTATATCTTCCTCATTAGTACATGATGGTTTTGTTGATATACTCACACTGACATTTCTGTTTTTAGTGAATGGATGGATCTAGTAGGCACCAAAGTGACAATAGGTTTCATGGAAACTGTGGTGGTTCTCTGATTAAGAGACTAGATGATCTGGGGGATTCAATGAGGAAACTCGTGGTTGTTCTAAACCAACTATCAAGGAGTCATGGTCAACCACTTGAACCATGGTATGATCTATAATGTATCATGTACGAGATGACCAATCGATGTGGAAGTTCAGGTAATAATTATAAAGGTAACCATTAGGGTTTATATGATCCTTTCTTTTGAGGTAATTATGGGTTATTATATGTTATGATGGAAAATGAATGGAATGAGATATACTTGAGGTTAAAATATGTTATGATTATTTTTGAAGATTTTATCTCGTTTTGGGGAATGTTTTATGAATTATATAGTTTTGGAAATAGAACAACACGCAGACCATGTGACAACCCGTCGCGTCGGACAAGGCTACGGGAATCGAACCCACAACCAAAGTGCGACTGGTATTTATCACCTTCCACTGGACTATGTGAAGTCCCTGGTTAGTTTGACTAATTATTTTTAGTTAGATGATTTTAGTAATCAAGAGTAAGTTTATTTTGGGTTATCTATGTAAATGATTAACCTATCATGGAGGATATGTAATTAGGTTAATTACTTTTCAATATGAGAATTTAAGAGCAACTGATGTTATTTGGAGATAAAAGTTAATTTTTACCTTGGATGACTGTGTGATTAAATCCTTCAAATATTTGGGTTTCAATATTAGTTTGGTTTACTTTGTAGAATTTTATGGAAAATCGTTTATCGAATGGTCTTCGTTGAACCTTGGGATTTTTTTGGACAAATTTTGGAGATTGAGAATCGATTTTATTTTTATAAAGGATTATACTTTTTTGGATTCTCTGACCTCATACAAACAATTTTGGTTTTGGATTTTGTCTAAAGACATGGGAAATATATAGTTCTCTTTTGTGGATTAGTTGATTCTCATGAAGTTGATTATAGTACTCTTAATGTGAACAAGTCTTCCTAAATACTCATATTTTGGAGAAAATATGAGTTTGATTAAGGAATCTAGTAAAAGTTGAAAGTCTACGTGACAAGTAAGTATGTTTCATTATGATTTAGTTAATCTCAAAAATAAATTCCTCAATGAAGAGTAACTTAAAACAAAAATGTTGTCTGTTAACTTTTCCTACTGGGGAATAAAATATCGTTTAACCCATCACAAGTTTGTCATTTTCTTATGGTTAACTTTCTCCTAGACATGTTTACTATCACTCTCCAGCAGAACATGACTCTTTGTTTTCCCCTCCATATCCATATTTTCTGACATGGAATCTTAGTATGGGTTAACTCGGGTGACCTTTGTACTTCTCTTTCTTTATTTTAAGGTGATTGTTTTACTCACTATTATTCCGATGTTGGATTTTCAATGATGATTCCAAGCCCAATTTTAAAATTGCAAGGACGCAATTCCCAAAAGGGGGGAAGGATGTAACACCTTAGGTAAATAAAGAATATGAAATTTTCAAATTTATCCATATTTTTGAATAAAATATAAATATTACTTTAAAGGGGACACTATGCGCGATGGCGTACCCAATACGCAACAACGAGTTTCTTGGGAATCTTACGCTGCACTCTAATAATAAAATAATATTATTTTAAATGGTATTTAACGCCTTGCCATTGTAATGGCGTGAATGAACAGAACTAACTACAAAATTATTATATAGTTTTGTCAAATATTTTTACTCTTTACAATAAATTTTAGAGGATTTAAAATTCGAATGAATCCAATTTTAAGTGTAAACATTCTAATATTATTTAAATGGACGATTAACCGCCTTTTTATGGAGAACCTATTTTAAATCCACTTTTTGACAATTTTATGTGTTATATTTGACAAAATAAAATTCTTCTTTAGAATCGGGACATAAATATTTACTTTGTGTAAATTTTTGGTATTTTTCCGATAAAGTTCATTTTTTAATAAATAGTGAAAAATGTTGAATTTTAATTCAAAACCACTTTTTAATATAATTTATTTATATTATTATATTATCTTTTGAATTGGTTTTAAAGTGATATTAGAATATATTTTTACCATTTAATCCAACAGTGGTCGTTGGAATTAATTTCACTTTGAAATTGAACTTAAACTAGTGTTAATCTTTTGATATATATTGTTCGATAAAAACACGCAATTTGTCATGACAGTGGAAATTTATTATTAAATTAATTAATTTAACTTATAAGATTTGAATTTTTTAAAATATAAATCATTTTTGAATTGAGAATATCAAAGATATCTTAGGTTGAAGTTTTGGTATTATTCTGAAAAACTTCAATTTTTGATGAATAGTGAAACCACTAAGTGGTACTTAAAAAATTGATTTTTCGTTTAAATGAAATTTTACCACTTCTGTGTTTTGAATTTCAAAAATCCAACATACATGGTTGTCATTAGGAAGTAAAATGTTGATCAATTGGATTAAAATAATTTTTTGGTGAATAGTAACTTCTATGTTTTTAATCGCAATTAGAGGTTATTAGTGTAATTTATGGTAAAAATATTGTTTTAATAATATGAAATGAATTTGACACATGTACTACCCTCATTTGATGTGTCATGTCCGACCAATAAAATCCATGGGTAAACTTGGGGACCCCGTGGAGCCACTTTGGTTGGAAAATGACATAAATATCTTTTTATTTAATGTTAAAATTAAAATGTCACAAACATGATATGTTTTACTAAATAAATATTTAAATGGGTTTATACAAGTCATAGTTTTGCCTATAAATATTAATTAGAAATCTAAAAATATTTCCTACATCATGATATTTTTTTATAGTATTTAGACATTAAATCAATTAAATTATTTATGACATCTTGATGATGCAGCAATTACCTCATTAATAAGGGATTTAAATAAAATGAATAGATAATGTAAAAACTATAACTTACTCTTGTCACAAACCTATTGGATGGGTTTATTTGGAACCCTCACCACCTTATCCTCAAAATACATTAATGTGGGACCTTTAAAATCCGAAACCCATTTGAAAATAAAGTAACATTTTGTAACTTTCCAAGAGTGCCCCTCCTCTCCTCTTATAAAAGGCCCCCACCCCTACCACCTTACACACACCTCTCAAGCCTTTGGCTCGGCCAGCCCCTGACAATTGAATCTCTCCACATCGATCTCTTAATAATTGAAGCCTCACTTTGGGCATAATCCTTTCCAAGGAATCCTTTGAGCTCAAATAAAAGGAAGTTACCCGATTTAAAGGTAATGTCTTCCCTTGTGTTCTTTGGTTTTATTTTGCTTCTCCAAACCCCTAAAATATTTTTATTATTTTCTTTTGTAACAAATCCAGTATCTTCAATATACTAGGATGTTCTTATGTGAAGGATTAGAGCTACGCTTTCACACACCTTCTTCTAATGGTTAAAGAACATACTGTTTCTGTGGATGGCGAATTACTGCCTCACGAAACGATGATTGTTCAATATTCTTTTAACACCTTCAAAGGTGGCCATTAAGATGGAACTATATTTATATATGATATATAATATTTTTATGTTTTCCTTAAGCTTATGTATTTTTAATTTATTTCATACCTTTATGGTTTCCATTATAAGTAAACGCGATATCTTTATTTTAGGAAGTGCGGACTACCGCCCCCTCAATGTGATTTGATTCGTTAATGCCATATGTGGGACGTATAAAGGATGGAATTAATGGTAATACATATTTTATCCTACTGGAATTATAATATACCTTTATATCATTATTATTTCATTCCATTAAATACAAAAAAAATTAAATGAAAGTAGCGTTTGTGCGTACGTACGGCTTACCATCTCTATGAACGGTACATTTCATTTCTTATCTCCAAATGTTATAAACTATTATAAGTACATATATATAATGGATATATATGTAATATATTACATATAAATTATGGATATCATTCTGGAATTATAATATATATATCTCTCATTTTGTTTTAATTCCATTAATATGACCAAAAATGAAAGTAGCGTTCATGCGTACGTACGGCCTACCGTCTCCATGAACGGTGCTTTTAATTTTTTATCTCAAACTTCTATAGAATAGTATAAAATGAATATATACTGGATATACATGATATTTAAAACATAAATACTATTCTGGAGATTATTTACCTATAACTACATGGAAAATTCTTTTCCAACAAGTTCAATTTTTTCTCATGTACTGAACATCGACAAAAATGTATGATATGAACTCACTTTATTAACAAATTATTATAACATTATAATATGTGATATGAAATGAATAATAATATATAAATTAGGTCTTTAAGAAATTATAAATTGACCAAATTTTATTATTCAGTAGATTAAAGAACGATCGAGTCATGTCGGACACGAGGTAAGGGATCTGACCCCTCTCTTTTAAAGTACACTCTTTTATGTCATTCCTTGTAAGATCATATTTCTTATGATTGGGATGTTATTTTATATTAATCTTACTTTAATTTTTATGTTAATATGATGAGATACCCTATTTTCTCTCATCAATCCATTTTGGATGTTTTGATTGGCACCGTTAGGCTGCCGAATTTTCGTAAGAGATCCAACCTCTCTCTTTCTTTTTAAGTACTCTCTTTTATGTCACTTCTTTTATGCTCCGCTTTGTTATGTTGGGAGATGTTATTTTATATTACTCTTGCTTTAAATTTTATTTTAATATGGTGATAGACCCTATTTTATGTCATCAATACATTTTTTGAAGTTTTAAGTGGCGCAGTTAGGCTGCCGAGTTTTCGTAAGGAATTTTTCGTCTCACTTTTATTCCGGTGAGATTCATGCTATATTTTCCAATATTTCCTTTTGAGTGGTGTATTTACTATACATTATTCTAATCATTGTGTAGAATACTTTTTTATGAGTATTTACATAAATGTTGTATAGTCCTACTTTCATGGGGTGTACGTTTCGAATGTTACCCAAATCGGTAAGGCAACCTTTCACCCTCCTATTTTTAAAAGACTTATTTTGTTATGTATTTTAATTTTCATATTATTATGTGGAGATATGTTATTATATATCCTTATTGCCATAAATTTTATGTCCAAGTGATGAGATACCCTTTATCTCTCTCATCAACTCTTTTTCTAAAATTTAATGTGACGTCGTTAGGCTGTCAAGGGAATTTCTTAACCCAATTTCGATTTCTTTGGGTTCAACATGTAGTTATTGAATATGTCATCCTTTGAATATGTGTGAATGACCTTTGATTGTTTTACACTTATTGTCCGCTTATATTGGGTGAATTTATATTTTTCACACATAATTATGAGATTGATTTATCCTTAATTTAAGGATACCTTCTTTACAGGGGATTTCATCTCATTTTACATTTCTATTGAGACTTCATTGTTGTTATGCACCAATTCACTCTTATATGGTGTATATACTGTCCTTTGGAATATTATATCATGAATTCCTTTATTCTCATGACATTATAAATTTCTAATTAAATTTTATTCCTCGATTATTGTATTCAAGTGTCTCTCATTTTGTTAAAATCTCTTTAACTAAAATATGGTTTTAAATGTTTTAATGATTTATTCTTATAAATACTTCTCATTAATATCCATGCTTTCAAAATGGTTTTAAGGATTTATTTATATGGATATTAATGTCTTCAAATGTTAAAACCTTCAAAGTGGTATGAGACACTTAGATTCAAAGATCTTTTTATTAAATGTTTTAAATGGTTTTGAAAATGGTTTTTAGAATGGATTTATTATTTCAATATCTTAAAATTTTATATTGTTATTGCAATATGGGAATGTTATATTTCCTTTATGCTTAAGTTATGTGCTATGATTATGATATGGTTCTTGGGCATTGTTTATGAAGACGGGTGGTTCTGTGATAAACTAAGGGTGGGTGAGCCCGATATAGCTCTCCAATGCATTGGGTAATGTGAAGGGGTTAAATGTTAAGGTTTCTCTGAAGAGATTTAGGGTATATACTGTGATGGGTATTCCAAACGTAACCAAGAGGGTTACTCCCTAAATTATAATATTATGAATGCCTCAAGTTACCATTTATGTCTTCTGATTTTTATGATTTATTCATTATTTTATGAGGTATGTTAAAGTGCTTATGCTTTATGGGTAAAGTATGATTTCATTCTTATGTATATATGTACTCATGTTTCCTTTCCATACTTTTTATAAACCTTACTGAGCTTTTTATGCTCATCCCAAGTTTTTGAAATGTTTTCATAGGTCAAGGGATTGGTACATGATATGATGATAGTGTCAAGGATGTGTCCAGAAAGAATCCATGTTTTATTTTCAATATGTTTCCGTTGATGGGAAAATGAATACTATCTTTTATGTAAACACTTTTTTTAAATGTGGAATGTAATGCCAGTTTTATGATCTAATTCTCTAAAACTCTAAACCTGAAAAGATCCTCAATGTGTAATCTGGTAATAACTTGATATTAAGTAAGGTTTAAGGTTGGGGCCTTATATAAGGAGTTTGAGAGGTGTGTGTAATGGGTTAGAGGGGGTGGCCTTTTATATGAGGGAGGAGGGGCTCTTTTGGAATGTTTGAACGTATTATTTTATTATAAAATAATTTTTTGTTTTAGAAGGTCCAAAAAATATCTAATTATAATATAATGTACATATAAATCTAAATAAATTCATCCAATAATAATTGAACAAGTTTTGGGTATATTATAATCCTTATCATTTTTATTTAACCCTTTGTTAACTTGTTTAACTTTTACCATGTCATCTTATATATTCATACTATTTGGTTACTATATTTACAATAAAATTACAAGAAACACGAAATGAATCATTAATAATATTTTTAACATCATATATTTCAGTTTTTAGTCACTTAAATTTTTAGGATTATATTATCATTTAACAAAATATTAATTGTTTTAAAAACACATTTATTTCAATTTTAAAACTATTCATATCAATAGTTTTAAAAAAAATATAAAAACATTATTCTTTATAACAAAATTAATTATATCAAGGATAAAAATTCATTATTATCCATAATATTCGTCTATCTCATAAAAAGCTTCAAAATAATTTTATTTTTATATTTATAATCTCATTTATTTGAATCCGTTATTAATGTAGAAATTACTGCATCACACTTGTGTCATAATTAAATTTTTTTATTTAATGTATAAAAATTAGAAATAAAATACCGTGATGTATAAAATATTTCTATCTTTAAAATAAATATTTATAGTCTAATAGATCACTTTTATTGACCCATATATAATTATTTTACTAAAAGATATATGTTTTTGTTATTTTTGTCTTTACATTAAATTAAATAATATAAGGTATCATTGTCACTCCCATGGGGCTCTATGGGGTCCCAAAATCTACCCAATGATGTCTTCAGTCGGTAATATATAATAAAAGAGGGTTAGGACATGTCTATGGGTAGATTAATATTATTATAATATTATTTTCCCTTATTTACTAGATTTACCCTTTAACCATGGTAAATAAAATATTTACTGAATAAATATTCTAAATATATAAAAATAAAAGTTACCTATTTACACAATTTGTACATCCTGATTCCAAATATGAAATCCATTTATCTATATCAAAAAAGATAAGTGGCAGAAATTAATTTAAATTTCATTTCCATTGTCAAAACAAAAAACGTGTTTTTAAAAATTAATAAATGTCAAAAGATTTACCTTTGCTTATTTATAATTTCAGAGTGAAATTACATAAAAAGATAAAAAAATTAAATGGACAAAATATAATCCATTAAAACATTTAAACCAATTAAAAGAATTATTTAACTATATAATTAAATTAGAAGAAAATGTAGTTTTGAATAAAAATGCAGTATTTTTCACTATTCATTAAAAATGTACTTTATCAGAAAGATACCAAAAAATTTCACAAAGTAAATATTTATATCCTGATTCTAAGAATGGATTTAATTTTTTAAAATAGAACATATAACTTTGAAAATACTAGATTTAAATGTGTATACCATCAAAATGCGGCTAACCGACCTTTTAATGAATAATATTAGAGTATTTATGTTTAAAATTGGATTCATTCACATTTTAGCTGATAACTTTTGTTGGATAAATGTAAACATATTTAAAAAACATGTGTGATCATATTTTAGTTAGTTATGTTCGTTCCTGCTAATACAATGACTATACATTAACTACAATTTTAAATAATAATATTATTATTTTATTTTACGGTATAACTCAACATGGTGTGAAACGTATAATTTCAAATAAACTAATTGTTGTCTATCATGTATGACAACTAACATAGCATTCCATTTAATGTAAAATTAATAATTAATTCAAAAAATTTAATGATTATGAAAATTTAATATTCTATATTTACTAGGTATGTTAAAGCTTTCCCCCTTTAAGAAATTGTATCATTGAAATTTTTATTCACTTATCAAATAAGTGGGGGTATTTATCCCTCATACAAGTTTTTGATTCCCCTGTTGCCTCTTAAACCATATAGTTTTTCAAACAAACCCTCTAAATGATAAATTACCTTATTCTAAAACACTTTCTCTCTATGTTCATGAATCTAGACTGGTTGTTCGTCATAAATAAGATTGTCCTCCAACTGATCTACCTCTGGACTCAAATCATGAGATGAATCTGGCATATAATTTCTCAACATTGAAACATAAAAAAAATTATGTTCCTAGGATAAAAGTGGAGGTATGAAATCATTATATGCAACTAATCTGACATTCTCCTAGACTTGATAGGGTCCAATGAACCTCAAACTCAGCTTTACCTTCTTTACAAAATGCATCACACTTTTCCACATAGAATCTTTGATAAAGACTTGATCACCTATATTAAATGAAACATACTTACTCAGGTTAACTGCATAACATTTTTGCCATCTCTGGGATATTCTCATGTGCTTTTGAATAAATTTAACTTTGTTTCCATCTCTTCTACCAATTCTGGTCCAATCAGTTTCATTGCAGCTAATTCATTCAAAAAAACTTGAATTTGACACTGAATTCATATAATTCCAAAAATTGTTACATCTGTATAAATGAAAGAAAACTATTATTATAATAAAATTTAACCAATGAAATATGTTTCTCCCAACTTCCCTGGCAATCCATTAATAAGTCATGTTTCATATATTCCAATGTCTGAGTTGTTTGTTCTGACTGGCCATTTGATTGTGGATGAAAAGCATTACTAAAATATAATTTAGTAACAAATGACTTTTCAAGGCCATTAAAAATGTAAGAAGTATCCCTCGATATGTCTCTATTATTCCCACAATGATGTTCATGTATATATTATCCCATTTACACTCT
This sequence comes from Viscum album, assembly GCA_963277665.1. NCBI lineage: Eukaryota > Viridiplantae > Streptophyta > Magnoliopsida > Santalales > Viscaceae > Viscum > Viscum album. Next base: position 633,931,028 of record OY728121.1, read on the forward strand.
ATCCCAAGTAAGGTTTGAAGCATCCATTTCGGTAACTGCCCCTCTCCTATAACCTGTTGACAATTCAAACACTTCATAGTAATGTTTTCAATATATCTTTTCATTCCGTCCCACCAGTTATACTTCTGAAGAACTCTGTATATCTTAGTACTTCTGGGATGAACTTAAAACGAATAACTATGAGCTTCACAATACAACTTATTCTTCAACAATGAATCACAAGGCACACATAATATCTTTAGATATCTAAAAACACAATCCTTATCAATGTTAAAATCAGGAAACATAATCTTATGAACAAATTATACCTTTTTCTACAACATATTGTCTTCATTATGTGATTTCTTAATTATGTCTATTAGAGATGTTTTCACTAACACCTATAAAAAAACTGAGGAATCACTTGCACCAACAACATTTATTCCAATGTTCATCAAATATTTAATCAAAGTAACTTGTTCTCAACGTAACATGGTTAATTTTGCATTACTATTTAGACTCAAAGAATTGACCACTTTAATTTTTTTGGATGGTAATGAATCGTGAAATCATAATCCTTGATTAATTCCATCCATCTCCACTGTATCTTGTTTAATATTTTTTTAGTAAATATATTCATCAAACTTTTGTGGTCAGTATATATTTAACATTTTTCACCATATAGATGATGCAACCAAATTTTTAAAGCCAAAAAAATAGCAGCTAATTCCAAATGATTTGTAGTGTAATTTAACTTAAGAGGTTTCAACTGATGTGAATCACAAGAAATTACCTGATCATTCTACATTTGGACACAACCAAGTCTGTTCAATGTTGCATCATAGTAGATAACAAATTCACCATATTTGGATGTTAGTTCCAAAATTGATGCATTCACCAATATTCATTTCAATTCCTATAAACAATCATCACATTTTTTGTCCAGATGAACGTAACACCTTTTCGACTGAAGTTAGTCATTGGACAAGATAACAGTGCAAAATTTTCAATAACCCTCTAGTAATAACCAGTTAAACTAAGAAAACTATAGATCTCAGTTATATTTTTGGGTATTGGAAATTATTCAACTACTTTTATTTTAGCAAGATCAAAAGTAATGCAATTTTTTAAAATAATTTGACCAATGAATGAAATTTGTTGTATCCAAAACTAAAAAATGATAAATTTCCCATATAGATTATTTTATTTTAATGATTTCGAGACAATCCTCAAATTACTTTCATGCTCCACTTTACTTTTAGAATAAACCAAAATTGCATCTATAAAAACCCACCATTTATCACCTGAGTCAATATATCCATCACTTCATTATACTAATAAATTATGATTGTGACCATTTATGGATTCTTCTTTGAATGTTCATTTCCTCCTAATGTCATCCCAAAATTGGTTCCATATTTCCACTTTGAAAATAAAATCTAAATAATTAAATATCTTGTGGAAAGAAACATGGTAATCTGTAAATGTTATATCATTTCAAATTTTTCATAAATTAATTTAATGTTATTAATTTATCAATTTTCTAACTCCTAATTTTGTCTAAATCGGACATTGATATCAACTATAAGGCCCCAGCCATAAACATTACATAATCTTGAATTGTGTAAATAATTAACATTGAGGTTATTTTCATGTTTATAGTTTTAGAGAATTAGTCAAAACTATTACATTACTTCTCAAATATTACCTAGAAGACACTTCTACTCAGTATCGATTTTTTTATAAAATAAAAACTCTTAAAAGAAAACAAGAATTATATTATTGTTATAAATTTCATGAATTATTCCTTTATCTTACCCTGCCTTTTATCATGTGAAAAACATTTCCAAAACATTGGATGAGCATAGAAAGCCCAGTAAGGGTTATAAAACAAAGAAAGAAAATACTAGTCCATCAATACATACAAGTGATTGAAATCATACTTTTCAATCTTTAACATACCTCACAAGATAATATGATTTATGAATACTACATGGATATCCTATATCATAAAGGTAACTTGCGGAATCCATAACATACTTACGTTTTATCTTTCACAACTACATACGGAGTTGCGTTTGAAATACCCATCATAGTATGTTCCCTAAATCTCTTTGAAGAAACATTAAAATTTACCTCCGCCACATAACCCATTGAATTTAAGATATATCTCGGCTCATGCGCCCAAGTTTTATCATAGAACCACTTGTATACATAATCTATGCCCAATAACCAAAACATATTCATAACACATAAAACAAAAATAAAATGGAAAAATAACATTTCTACATTTCAATCAAAATATATCAACTCAAGATATTGAAATAATAAATCTATTATCAAAACCATTTTAAATACCAAAACACATAAAAAGTTTATATGGTATTTATTTTTCTTCAAAAAACATTATGGCTTATTATAGAATCCAAATATCAAATAATGCACGTGGAGGCGGAAAGGTCATTGTCACCACATATAGTAAAAGGAAACATTATTTTTGTTGATTAGTAAAATGTATCATAAAAAATTATTCCTTTAGAATAAAAGTTTATGTAAATATGGTTTTTTATACATTCTATAAAATAATTTCATGTATAAATCAAGTATGCTTCAATGAAAGTAAATTAAGATGAAGTTCCTAACAAATATTCGATAGCCTAATGACGTCACTTAAAAATTCATAAAATGAGTTGATGAGAGAGAAATGGGTATCTCATCACTTGGACATAAAATTTATAGAAATAATGATATAAAATAACATATCCCAACATAATAAAATGAAAATTAAAAGACACAACATAAATAATTTTTTGACTAAAATAGGAGGATGAATGGTTCCTTTACAAAGATCATTTTGTAAATAAAATAGAAAAGTATTGTCTATTCAATATATATATACATAAATAAATGATAAATACAATATTGGATATCAAATTTAATTTATCACATTATCATAACATGATATAATCAAGATGTTGAAGATCAACCCAATGAATGGAAATTGGGTTAGGAAGTTCCCTTACCACGTGTCCGACTTGACTTGTTCGTTCTTTAATCTCCTGAACAATAAACAAAAGATAATTTATACTTATTTCATAACCTTCTTCCAGTATATTATTCTATTTATATTACTTATTACCATGTTAAAAATATTATATAATGATTTATTTTAATAACAATCATTTTGTCGATATTTGGTTTTTTGAGTGAAAAATGATCTTCTTAAAATTACATGTTGTCAATGTGGTCCAAAGTGAATAATATCAAGAATGATATTAATTATTTAGATATAATATATATCCAATATATATATTTATTTATAACATTACATATGGTTTGGATATAAGAAATAAAATGCACCATTCATTGTGATGGTAAGCCGCACGTACGCATGAATGATACATTCTTTTTTATTTCATATTTAATTGAATGAAAAGTTAATGATACATAATTATATAATGATAATATTATAATAAAATTTTAATTACATTAACTCCATTATTTATACATTTCATATATGGAATGAATGAGTCAAATCACCTTGAGGGGATGGTAGTCTGCATTTCCTCAAATGAAATTATCGTATTTAACCATTAGGGAAACAATAAAGGTATTCTATAAATGAAAGATAAAAAAGTATATATACTATATAAATATAATATATACCACCTAAAATTATATTATTTATCAAATGTAAATATATTTCCATCATAATGGCCACCATAAGAAGTGGTATGAGAATATTGAATGATAATCATTTTGTGAGGCAGTAATTTGCCGTCCACAGAAACCATATGTTCGTATCCATTAAATGGAGGTGTGTGGAGGTGTAGTTCTAATCCTTCTCATAAAAAACCTATTATATTGAAGATACTATTTTGGTTATAAAAATTGTAATATATAGTGTTTATATGGTTGGATCAGGAAAATAAAAGAAAAGAAGACGAGGGAAGACGTTACCTCTAAATCATGTAACTTCTTTTGGTTAGAACTAAAAAACATTCTCCAAATTCCTTATGCCTAAGGTAAGGATTTTCAAAGGAATATATTGATATTGGGAGAATCTATATGGAGTGGTTGGATGAGAAAAGGAGCTTTAGATGTGCGTGTAAAGGGTTTGAGGTGGTATCCTTTTATTAGAGGGTGGATGGGTGCTTTAGGAATGCTTGAAAGTATTATTTTATTATAAAATGATTTTCAGATTCAAAAGGACCAAAACTTATTTAATTAAATGATACAGTAAATATAAGTTCAATTAAAATGATAAAATAATAATTGTATAGGTTAATGATATTTTATAATCCTTATCGTTTTTATTTAACCCTTTGTAAACTTATTTAACTTTTACTATGTCTTATAATATATTCATACTATATGGTTAATATATTTAATAAAAAATACTAAGAGACCGAAAATGGACCATTAATGATATTTTTAACATCATATATGTCAGTTTGTTGAATCGTATATTTTTAGAATTATTTTATCATTCAATAAATTATTAATTGTTTTAAAAACTCATTTAGGTCATTTTATATACTATTCATATCATGAATTTTAAAAAATCAATAACAAATTTATTATTTCATAAAACATTAATTAATTCATATTTAACATTTCATTATTATATCTAAAATTAGTTTACTCCATAAAAAGATTCAAAATATATTTATTTTAATATTTATAATATCATTTATTTTAGTCCTTTATTAATGAAGCAACTACTGCATCACCGTTGTGTCATAATTAATTTTGTTTATTAAATTTCTAAAAATTATAAAGAAACTACCATGATGTGATGAATCATTTTTTCTTCAAAATGAATTTTTATAGTTTAAGATATAACTTATATAACCCCTTATACTATTGTTTTACTAAAGCATATATATTTATGTTATTTTTGTCCTTACTTTAAATTAATTATTATAAAATGTCATTATCACCCCCAAGTGGCTCCATGGGGTCCCAAAATCGACCCAAGGATGACCATGGTTAGAAATATCTAATAAAATAGTGTTAGTAAAAGGTTATGGGAAATTTAATAATGTTATAATATTATTTTTACCCTAATTTACCTAATTTAACTTTTAACCATGCTAAATAAAATATATACTCAATTAAATTTCCAAAATCACTAAAAATAAAAGATAAATATTTTAATATTTTGGATCTCATTATTCCAAATATGGAATAAATATTTCCAAATTAAAAACTCAGATGTGGCAGAAATTAATTTAAAATTAAATCCCATAGTCAAAACAAAAGAGCATGTTTTTAAGCAATAAGACCTATCAAAAGATTGATTTTGTTTATGTCCAACTTAAGGGTAAAGTTACTTCAAGTATCTAAAATTTTATTAAATGGTTAAAATATAATCTTATTATACTTTAAATGAAATTAAATGAACAATATAAATATATAAATAAATTTGATGAAAAGGCAGTTTTGAATTAAAATGCATTATTTTTCACTATTCATTAAAAATTATCTTTATTAGAAAAATACCAAAAATTTACCAAAAGTAAATTTTGATGTCCGAGTTATAATGAAGAATTGTATTTTGTCAAATTTCAGATGTATAATAGATGAAAACTAAATTTATAAATTGTTCGGCATCAAAAGCTGGTAAATAGACCTTTTAATGTATATTAGAGTATTTATGGTTTAAATTTGATTCATTCACATTTATTCCTCAAAACATAAAATTGGATAAATGTAAACACATTTAAAAAACTTTTGTAATCATATTTAAGTTAGTTATGTTCGTTCTTACCAATACAATGACTATTCAATAACTACCATTTAAAATAACAATAATAATATATTATTTTTCAGTATAACTCCACGTTGTGTGCAATGTTAGATTTAAAAGAAGCCTGTTGTTCCATATCGGGGACACCATTACATATAGAATTATCATTATATTATAATTAATATTTAATTCACAAAAATTAACGAATATGAAAATTTCATATTCTTTTTTTACTTGGGATGTTACAGATACCTTACCCCTAAATCTTTCCACCAGTTGCAGACATGTTGGTGAATAACAAAATGTAAATAAATTATATACTAATGTGGAGAACTTATTCATAATATAATAGTTTTTGGATAATTGATAGATATAATCCACCAATAAACTCCATAAGATAAATAAATAGGTGATCCAAATACATGATATCTAAATTCATAAAATATTGTAAAATATCGAAAATACAATGGAGAACATGTAGATAGTGACCAAAAAATAATAAAACTCTTGAACAACTCCCCGGGATTATACTTCTTAGTTGTATCACCATCTAGATCTTATGGACCTCCTAAAAGATTGTTTTTAAATATAGAGGTGTGAATATAAGGATACTCCGTAGGAAACACCTTAAAACCTCATGTGATAATGCAAAAGAATTTTACGTAAGTGTAGCTAATAAAAAATTGAAAAGAAAAATTTACATAAGAAGAAAAAACATTATTAATAACAATGTGTTTATTTATAGGTTGGTGATCTCTAGTAGAATGTGAATTTTTATATTTAGTATAAGGAGTGAGATCTGTTATCATGCATTATAAGGGATTAAGGTTGTTTTTCAATATGGTTGAGGGATTTATTTTACTTTTTGGTGTTTTTATAGTTCATAGCTTATGGGTGGGAAAACCAAAGACAATTTTTTTCTATATATATCTCACTTCACCATAGATGCGATGGCCACTCCATAGTGTCTTGTAGTGGTGGATTGAAAAATGCATTTTGGGGAGGGTGTACACTTGGGAATCATCTTTTTATAAAATAAGAAGGTTAAAACTACCGTTGTGGGTCCTTTTTTACCTAAAAAAGGTTTGAGGATATGTTCCATGACATATAGTATGTCCATGAGGATAAGACTTTAGGTTTATTGTATCTACCAAGGAGTGTTTCACCATTTCATTTCAGGAGGAAACAATACAATGAGGTTTTTTTAATGTTTATGTCCTGTGAATCCCTAGGTGCATATTATAGTGAGTGATTTCCAAATTTTTCCTTAAAAATACATTGGTAAACCTATATTTAAATGGTTAACACTCATTTTTTTAGGTTTATAGATAATAAGGTAGTTCCATTATTTCTAAACTATCCCTTTTATCATCCTCATTAAATATACATTTGATATGTGGGAATTTTTGGTGATTTTTATAAAATTTTAGGAGTTATGATTTCTATTTTCCTCTCTCTATTTTTTTATCCTTCATTTTCATTCATCTTGATTTCCTCGATTAGAGTTTTGTGGAATATATTACAACATAGTATGGTTAAATAATTTCTATTAATGTCGATCTCATGAATGGATTTTTTTAGTTGGTTCTAGGTGGTGATTTTATTTCCATCATTCTTCATTTATCGTAATATAGTAATTTCCATGAGTTTTATTTAGGGGTTTTTTGGAAATATGGGGTTAATTATCCATTTTGATTTGAATATTTATTTCAAATTTAATTTGACCTAGTTCCTAATTCATGTTGAGGGTAGAACACACCATGTTGATTACAGTTCATTACTGTTTTGTCAACTGGATATTTGGGAACTATAGGAGGTCTCTATATGCTTGGAATGGAGGTTCAGGTCATCATATGAGGTATGATAATCCATACAAGAACTATTTAAATTTAATTACATTATTTATTCAATTATATTTTATAATAATTTTACTACATTAAAAGTATTTAATATATTTTTCCCTTGGTTATGTGAATCAAAATCATTTCTAGATTCAATGATATTTAAAGAGGGGATCATCATTTTCTTTTGTTTAAAAAATATATTTTTTTAAATTAGTTTTCGATCATTTTTATATTAATATTTCATTCATTATCTTTAAAAAAATTATTTCTTTTTGTTTTCTAAAGTGACGAACTAATGATTTTGGATAAATAATCTATGAACTAAGAATGAGTTGGTCTTTTTAGTTCATTGATGTACGTTTCAATAATTGTTTGAGGTTTCTTATTATTATTTTTTGATATTTTTTATTGAGTTTGGTTGGGTGGAATAAATAAAAGGATATAGAATATTCAAACGATATTAAATTTGTTACTTCATGGTATATATTCATAAGAATGGAACAATGTTTTGGTATTTATAAATACTTTCTAATGTCTTAATTAGTACTTTATAGAGGGGATGGGATTGATCAGTATTGGTTTATTTTAGGATACTTTTTTGTGTTTAAATGTGATTTTAAATTCCATTAATGATTGATTGAGGGTCGTCTTGGATAGTTGGTGAGAGATTATTTATGATATTTTATGTATATATATCAGTTTGATTTATGATTCAGCACACTCACATCCATTTATTTAATCAAGGTTACCATAGGATCCTCTGTAGGGAAGACTAGTATTAAGTAATTCATCAGAATATTTCATAGTAAATAAAAATTTATAATACTTTGGAAATTTATTTGGGTTTCATTATTTATGAATAAATTCACTTATTTTAAACAAGATTCCCTCTACAACAACCTTTTTTTATATTGTCGTTAGAAGAGGATGAGCACCCGACTAGGATAAGGAATGCTCGACTTGGTGTAATTCATCCATACATGGACTTGTACTGTTAGATCATGAGATAGTATGAGGATAATAAGTTTCCTAGAAATTATTTTCAAGGGAAAACTCCCATGATTTGGTTCACATTTATAATGTTATATTTTATTATATGGCATATTAATACTAATGTTTAGATATTTACTTTTATGGTTGAGTGGATACTATAACTAATTATATTTCATATTTTCTAAATTATTAGAATAGTTTCTATTACTACCTATAATTTTTCTCATCTTGTGATTTTCATACGTTATTTATATTTTGATTTCATTAGGTTTTAGATTTGTTACATAAGTGTTATAGAATATTGAAATTTTACTTTATTTCAAAAATAATGGATTAATATTTAGAGTGTGATGTTATAATGATTTAAAAATGATAATTAAAAGATGTTTATTTTAATTCATTTTGAAAACATGGTTACTTTCATTACAATCATTTTTTTATAAAATAATATTTTACATTTAATTTAAAAAATTTAATAATAATTTCATGTGACTTTTAAAAAAAATTACGTTATTAGTTGTATTTCAATCATTATAGAAGATGATTAACTTTAAATTTTTATGAATTGGGTATTTGAAAGACCCTTAATGGAAATTTTTATCATGATTATATGACAATTCAAGTTCTTTTTGGTTTATATTGGGTTCTAGTGGTTATTATAGGGATTTTGGTTTTATTTTGGATGTGGTTCCATGAAAATGTGTATTTTCTAAAGACATGGAGATATGTGATTAAAATATTTATTATATTTTTCTATATTAACTATCTCTTGTATTATTCAATATTGATTATATCTCTTTTTCTCTATTTTATTTTATAAAATCTATTTTGTTGAGATGATAATTTATAATAGTTTAATTTTAATTTCCTTAATGAGTTATTTCATTTTTATTTATTTTTTTTATCTATTAATTTTTTAAAAATACTTTATTTTGATTCTGATCATAATTTGATGTATTGAGTTCACTTGATGAACTTATAAAAAGTTATTTCATGTAAAGATTCATAAATTTTTGGAAAATCAATCCATCTACTTAATTTTTTGTGGCTCATGAAGTAGTATTTGGATTTTCGGGATCTGGAACACCCTTTAGGCCATGTCATATTACTACTTATGATTTCTTATTAGGAGAAGATCGTGGTGGTTCATGAAAACATCTCAATGTCTCTAAGGATCATTCACAAATTAACACATTGAAACATGTAACATAATATCAAAAACATATATATGTGAAGGGTACCCACATCCATATACTCATCATTTTGTCACACTCACAACACAATACTATGAATCCTGCACTACAATCCATTCCATCAGTCATCCTAGCCAACCTGGAAACCATACATCATCCCACACCATACACACACAAAACATATCTATTTCCACAACTCATCACAGCCATTCATAAACATAACAAATATTTTAATGCCACCCCAACTATTATATGAGTAATTATTACATTATCCACTACAAAACTTGTTTTATGGCCCGGGAATTTATAAATGAAATTACCTTATTGTTTTAGTAAATTAATTGTTAATAAATGTAGTTATAAAGAACATATGCACGAATATAGTTATTTTGGACCATTATATGTTGTTTAATTTCACATTTAAAATTACATTAGGAACTACAAGGATTGATAATAAACCCATTATACAATGAAAATTATGATTTTTATACATCAAGTGTTATGTTAAAACAAGTTATCATAAAAAAATGAACGGGGGGCCTCGAATTGCGGGATCATATCATTTGAAGCCCATTTATAAAAGACTCAATCCATGGGATTTGGAATCCATATTATTTTCCCAAAACCCATAAAAATCGTAGATTAGATACATTAATCATTATCAAAACCATTTAACATATAAGTTTAAACATTACACGAGCACAACCCAAACCATGTTTTCTGAACCACCCTATGAAAATTTGACGATAACACATTGCAAACTTAGATAATATGTTTTTATAATATGGGGTTATGTATTTGGTCCCTATTAGTTTGAATTCAATTATTCTTATTTTAAGTAAATTATTTATTATATTTTTTATTAATTATTTAAAATTTATTAAATAATGTGTTTGATAAAATCGACATTTTGTTAGAATGAAACTATATTTTTATTTTTGGGAAATATGTAGTCACTATAAAGTCAAAATTTATTATTAAATAACTATTATTTTCGATAAAATTCATTTTAAAAATTACTTTTAATAAATAATATTAAATTAAATATGAATAATAATATAATTTTAGGAAGAAAATGTAAATTTTCTATGGTTCTGAAAACAAGTATTTCTACCCAAACTATTATTTTCATATAAAAATAATTATTTATTTAAAAGTGTAAATTATAATATTTATATATATATTGAATTATAATTTCATAAATAAATGTTAATTTTTAAAATATAATGTTTAAATTATATAATTTTGATTCTTTCAAAATGTTTTTAGATGGTCGAATTTTGGGGAAAAATCTAAATTTAGTATAAATATTTGGTATGTATTATAACAAAATAAAATCCAAAAATTTATTTAATAAATATTATAAAGATTATCCATTGAAAAAACTATTTCGCCCCCCCCCCCCATAAAATAATTTATTTTTATGTTATATTAATTAAGTTTTCTAAATCCTTATGGAATCCTCAAAAAACAATATTTTATTTTATGTTGTTAAAACTAATTCATTATGAACATAACACACTTTAAAATCACCAAGAGTAATATTTAATTTATTATGGTTCACAGAATTGAAAACATTTAAAATAAATCATGTTCGGTAGAAATCATAGAAAATATAAATGGTATGAATTGCAGTTTTCATTATTTTATCACATAGATTCAAATCCTATATTTATATAATAAGAATCAATTCCTCTCTCTTTTGCAATAAACCGAGAGAATTTATTATTAATATTCACTCAAAACACATTTAGAGTTTTGGTAATCTACTTTTCTCTATCTATATATCTCCCAGAGTGTTCCCAACCTCTTAAGAGTCTCCTCAAAATCATTTAAGAGTTCCCCCTAAAGGTATGGGATCCTCACATCATCCTCTGTATTCAAGCACGTTCTTCATATTATACATTATGATTTCAATTTTTTCAAACAGATATATAATTTTTAATATCCAACTTTTTGTGTTTATTATTTCCAATTTATGAGAGACCAATTTCAATATCATTAAACCCTTTTATGAATTTTTATGCACAACCATTAATCGAGTGAAATTATCCCTTAATGTTCTATTTCAAACATAATTATAGTGATTAACAACACCCATTTACACTTAATGGAATTAATCTATATATACATTGACTACATTAATTTATGGTTTATTAGTATTTTAACCACATTCCATTATAATTGGATTATAATTTATTAAATATTTTATTGTGTTGTATGATCTATGTGGAACTCAAATCTATGTATATGATATAAATATGACATGTTGGCCCAAAATTATATAGCCATAAAATTAATTGGGAAGTAAATTTATATCAGTACATACCATGTATAGTTTATTATAGGTTATCTTACACACACTATGTTAGGATTTCTATGTGTTTTCCCCTGACATAGGTTAAATATGTTTCTTCATTCCCATTTTTTTATGTTACCATTTTATATCATTCTTATATAAAAATTATTATGATTCTCACCACTCTTATTATTACATTATATGCCTATCGACTACCATTTACTATTTTACCGTATTATATAATTTTAGTATAACCTTACTAGGATTTATACCATATAAATTTCATCAATATGTCCCTAGGTTATCCTATGTATTTTTAGAAAAGAATTTTATTTTAAAGAGAAGGTTAATGAGTTTTAAATCACTTAGGTGTGTGCATGTTCAATTTATTATGGTATTTAGATATGTTTTAAAATATATTAGGCCCTATGATCGTTTGTAGTTGTATAATGTGTGTTTTATATAAAAAAATATTGAATTAAGGTGTATTAAATATATTGTATGCCATAGTAGATATCCTCAATAAGTCTAAATATTTTTGGTGGTTATCATTAGAAAACACTAGAGAAATCATTTGGGATAATAGTAAACATAAAAAAAGATGTCAATTTTTTTTAATGAATAGGTTATTTGTTTTCCATGAAAATACATAAATTCTTGGATACTAAAAGGGGATATGGATTTTTAATAGTTTCACCTTTGGGTAATGACCTTGAAATGGTCTACTAAAGGAAGGAACTGATTTTCTCCTAGTACTTAACAAAGAACTCTTATTTCAACACTAGTTTGACACTCCAAGTGTTATAATTGTGTAAATTCAGAATATCATTTTGAACCATTATTGGGGGAAAAATAATTATATGATTTTATGTCATGAAATAGACCACTGATAGAATAATTGAAAATATAAAAATTTATATATTAATGAATATATGAAATTACTTTACTATTATAAAAATGTTCATGGTTTCCCATATATTTGTTTAATCGGTTAAAAATTATCATCCATACTTTTCTGTTATTTTTTAATTGTAGAATATAAGATAAAACAAATTTGAAACTAATGTAATGATAAATATAAGGGCTTCTCAAATGAGATTAAAAACATTATTAGACAATGTTTTGATAAATTTCTGACTATGTATTCTCAATTGACTCATCATTTTAATTGAAACTTGAATCATAGAGAAAATATTCATCCCCATAATAATTATGAACTTACAATTGAGAAATTTTTATTACAATCGACTACTAAATTCATTAGATCATCTAATCAATTAATAATGGAATAAATGTTCTACTCCATTGAAAGTATCCTCTTCATCATTCAATACATTGAGAAGGAGATAGTCTTACTTGATTTTTATCACATTGGAGGAGAAGTTGGTCAATGGTAGATTATTATGAAAAATATGAATCCCAAGAAATATATTGATGTGATGGGGTGTAATGAATACGTAAAAAAAATTAAATAAATTTTTTCCTCAAACTCATCAATTTAAAATGAATAGGGAATTCCTTATCATCATGAAAATGGATGATGAATCCATTGGGCTGTGTGATGAAAACTTCAAAAAAAAATCAAGATATTCCTTTAGTTTTTCATTTCCCATGAATTTAAAGTCTAATTATTATTTTCTAGGATAAATCCATGTTAACTAAAATAAATGGTGATCAAATACTTTAACAGCTAGGAAGAAATGGCATAATTTTTTATCAATGTTGAAAAATTTATCAGGAAATCATAACGGTCTCATGGTTATAGATATAGGAAGCAGATTATGTATTTTAATTATAGTATTAAAAAGGATAATTTTCATTTGTAAATAAATTCCAACATCTCAATCATAAAAAATATCAAAATATACTTATCAGAAAGTGCATGAATGGGACAATGAAATTATTTTTGAGCGTGAAGGGAACATAACAAGCAATTTACAATAAGAGAAACCTAGTAATGTGATATAAGAAATGAATTATCCAGTAATCCCACAACCTATTTTCTAATCTTTATACTACAAATAAAAAAGAAATTATGTAAATAAATTCACTAGTCAAATTTTTGTTGCCGAAAATGGATGAACATAACCTCAATGATCTAGAGAGTAAGGGAGGGATTATTCTATTTCAACTACTAAGGTGAACCATAAACACCAAGTAGTGATATGTACACTAGTTATTCATTCATGTATAGAAAAAAAATTATAATTGATCTATTAATTAATAAAAATCATGAATATTTATTAGAACTATACAAACACCACCAACGAGCATGAAGGTTTAGATTTTGCGGAAGATGATGAATGAATCCGTTATTGTATCCCAAGAATGTAACTCACTTACTATAAATGATTGTGGTTATAATTTCCCATAAAATCTTGTTAAAGTACCATTAGTATAATTAAATGTCATTATGGGAATGGATAGTATTTACTTGTATATAACCAACCTAAATCATCGTGATACAACTATCACCCAACGTGTCCCATATCCCCCTCAGATTAATTATAATTTCAAGTATTAGGATGAATATAAGTAGGTGTTATCACATTAAGAAAGGATATTATTGACAAGTGAGAAAAAAATATATAGATAAAATTATAGATACTAAGGAAAAATATCATCCATGATGGTATTCCAATTGTAAGGGAATTTTCTGATGTGTTTTCTTAATAATTTTTTATTCTTCCTCCTAGATGAGATGATGATGTCAATACAAATTTTTTACCAGGAGACATAAAAATTTAAAATACTCTATATATAACTAAAACTATTTTACATGAATAGGAAAAAAAGTAATTAATGTTGAATCTTGATAGTTGGTGTATATGACTAGGTGCTTCACTATGGGGTACACCGATCCTCTTTTTCAGGAAACATTATGTGTCAATGAACCTATTATTTGATTTTAATGATCATAAAAAGATGAAAATAAATAAGAATTATTAAAATACCATATATTGATGAATTCTAGATTTATTTCATGGATCCAAATACTTCTCTATGATGTATCTTTAGTCGGGTTGTTATCATGTAATGGTGAAGAAGGAAGATATCCCCAAGACAACATTTCATAATGGGAGAAAACACTATGAGATAGGAAATATCCAATTTGGGCTCACAAATTCTCTATCTATATTCATGGAATGGATCTATAATATCATTATAGATTACCTAAAATAATTGTGATAACATTTATATAAGATATTTTGTTTACTCTAAAATCAATATGGAACTTAAGGAGGTTTTGAATTATATATTAATGAACAGAGAAAAATAAAGGATCAATAAAATGTACTGTAAATATCAATTTTCTATGAATAATTTAATATTCATCAAGCATGTTATCAGCAAAATTGGGATATTATGTACTATTGTAAAATAAGGACAATTAAATCAGGGCCTAAACCAACAACTATGATTGAAATCCAAAGTTTCCTTATATTACAAGGGCACTATCGGTGATTTGTATAAAAATTATCATGATTTTAAACTACACTATGTAATATAGTATAGAACGAAGTGTTTTTTATTTTGATTAATGAATGAGAATAGGTATTTTAAGGGTGAATGTAGAGTATAATCATTGTACAAACATTACCCCCATGTTGGTATGGATTTGTGATATACAAAGATGTTTATAAAAATGGTTTTTGTTTTGTAATCATGTAATATAAAAAGTGATATCCTATTACTCCCTCAGAGTAACGATCCTTGAGTTTAATTACAGAATGAATGATATATAATTGGATGTAGTGATTTTAAAACTAAATGTTCATTGAAATTATCTCTATGGGTGAATTTTGGAAAATGTACTGATTACAAAAACCTCACGTATATATTCACAGAAACGAATATTTATATGTTACATGGATATTGGTTAAATTTGACCAAGGATTATTATTTTTCAATCCATTACCACCATTGTTATGAAAAAAGGTGGAAAATACTCAATGTTGAAAGCATCTCACAACCCTATATATGATTATAATTTCAGGAGATCCAATCTTCTTGAACACGTAGAGTATTGAGATGATAAAAATAAAAGAATATTCATCCTTACTTGATCAAACAACTAAAAAACCCATCTATTAATAAAATGACCCTGGATTCCCATACATATTATAAGGTGCTACAAAAATGGTAATGAATATTATAGAGTTTTTCTTTGCTAATTACGGAGTTATAATGTTTATAACCTCAAATTATGTAACTATAAAACTATAGTTGAAGAGGGAACATCCTGAAAAATCACATTGATCATAATTTTTTATTAATAATGGATGCACTAATATACAAATAGATATATAGAAAATAATATGATTGGATATCATGAAGAGTGAGATTGTAGAATTTATATCTCGATGCTTGGTGTACCAACATGTCATCCGAGAACGATAGAAGCTTATGAGTATGATGAAACTATTTTATATAACTATATGTAAATTGAAAAACATTACCGTTGATTTCGTAATAATAATCCCCAGGAAATATAAATGAAATAATATTATTTGTGAGGTAGTTGATCATGTTATAATGTCAAAAAATCATTATTATCAAGGGCGATTTATCACTCTAGTAACACCCTGTGATATAAATATGTGATGTTTTAAGATGGACTAGAGTTAAGACCTCTATTATATGTGACCGAGATACATGATTCAACCTGAGCTTCTAGAGAATCATTTTCCAACCATTGGTTACAGATGTGTGTTTGAGTACATCTTATCAAGATTAGATGGTCAATATGAAAGATCCTTTCAACTGATAGATGATATTTTCAGATCACGTTTTATAGAATTATAAGGATGTTTGGATCAAAAAAATATCCTAGTGGAGTGTCCATATAATAATAAATTATACCGTATCATTTAAATGGATCCTTATGAGGATATATATTTGAAATACTGTAAGACTCTAAAATTCTTGGATGAAGATGGACAGTGGATGCTAATGGGTCCTGATGATGATTAATATATGATATAGAAGGACAAAACTTGTTTATATCATATAAAATCCATTCAATATCGAAAACATATATATAAGATTCCATATACATATTATGTAGTTTGACATATGAGAAAAAATGTTACTACATATATCATTATTAAATAATTTCACGATGTTTGAGAAGAACCTAAAGCTTATTCTATGATACATCATCCCCCTTGAGGTCCTTGATCACATTATACACATTGTTTAGAGACTACCACCCCCACCTAACATATCACAAGTACATGATTTTTTCCATTTTTCTATCTTAAGAAAGTACATACTAGACAACTAAAATCTACTAAATCCAAATGTGGTACCATTGGATATAACAAGTACCTGATTTGTTCAAGGTATCTATATTTTATATACTAGAAGATTTAATAGACCCTTATTTAATAAAACTATGGATAAAATACTCAATTTTTAGTGAATATTGTGATTATTATACATTAAGGGTTATGACAAATCATAATAATATTGATAAAAGAATCGATTGCCTCAACCAATAGGATTGTACTCTATAAATCCCATATATTGGAGATTACAAGGGATATGTAATCACTTATATTTTCTCTATACTAAACCCTAGATAATATTTAATCACTAAACTAGGATTGATACCATTTATGAGTGAATTTCAATCATATCGACATCATAGTGAAAACACTATTTTCCAAACCACCATATCTAAGCGTCACAGTCACACACCTTACCATAGAATACGCTTGTTTAATAATGGGTTATGTATCTAGACCTAAATAATAAAAATTTATATGTTATAATTTATAATAAAATAATTACAACATTTAGCTTTTTTGTTTTCATATTTTATGATTAAATAATGAGTTTGATTAAAATTTGACTTTCTAACGATGGATTTTTTTGTGGGAAATAGTAGTTTCAATCAATAAAATATTTTGGATGAATTATATATTTTTTGAAGAAAATAATAATTTAAAAAAATATTATTATAAAATGTTATTTAATAAATTTAAATAATAATATAAAATTTGGAAGTCAACTGTATTTTTAGAAGGGTAGAAAGCTACTGTTCTTGAAAAAAAAATTTCATTTCAATAAATGGGGATTATTTTTTCAAGGTATAAGTTATCGTCTATTGAGAATTATTTTCCAAAATAAATATTATTTTTAATATTATCTCATCAAAACTATAAAATAGTATAATTATATAATATGTAAAATATTATCCAAAAATCCAAAAGGTGATGTAATATTTATAATAAAAAGCATCCATGCCCAATGTAATTTTCCCCCATAAAATAATGAATATTTGAAATTATTTGATTAATTTTACAAACCCTCAATGTATCCCTGAAAACCTATATTCTGTTTCATGTTGTGAATATGAATTATTTATGAATGTGAACAACTTCAACATCACCATAGAGATTGTTTTATTCGTAATGTTCCAAATGTAAAAAAAATCTGAAAAAAACCCTCTTTTGTAGAAAACAGGGTAATGAACCCTCGGAAGGTTATTGGTTTTGAATATTTTTTCATATAGATTCCAACTCATAAATTTAGAAACTATTAAATAATTACCCTCCTTATTTCTATAAAATCCTCCAAAATTTCAATTACTATTCACTCAAAATCTTTTTATCGGGAATAAACTATTAATTTCCATCTATAGATGCCCCATTCTGTTCCCATTCTCCTAATAATTGCTACTAAATGTTTTTCAATCCCCCTATTTAGGTAAGGGATCCCCTCATTCTCCTCTTTATTTGTGCACTATCATTATAATGTGCCTTTTTATTCCTAATTTTTCATATTAGGATGTGTTATTAACTATGCATATCATGGTATTTATGATGTCCATGTAATGAGAGTTCCATTTCAAACTCATTCAACCCTTCCATGAATATTTATGTATCCCATTATGTTGAAGAAATTATCCTGTGACTTTCCCTGCCAAGAATTTTATTGAGTGAATTCGCATCCAAATTTCCATTCAAGGGTATTAAACTATATGTAATTATAAATCATTGATTGGATGATTTCAAAAATTTACCCTATTGTCATAAATCATTTTTTTTTAAATTTATTAAATTAATTATTATATGGAATGTTCTATATTGCACACAAATTAATTTACATTATATGAATGAAGTTGGTGGGCCCACAATTATATAGATCTCCAATGCATCGGGTAACGTTATTATCTCATGAGCTACTATGTTTAGTACATGAGATGTTATCATAAAAAAATATGTTATGATTTTATAGTCATTATCCTTGTATTATGCTTATGAGGTCTTATTTTATGTTGTTTCTACATGTTCATGTTTGAATTATGTTATCATCTTATATCATTTTTTGATGTTCATGGTCATTTTTATCACCCCAATTATGATGCATTTATATAAATTTTGATTCACATTTACTTAAATACACTATTATATGATTTGGATAATCACTTACTAGGATTTATAACTCACCCATTTCATAGGTACATCCCCGGGTTATCCTATGCTACTTTAGTTGAGTGATGAAATATTAAGGGCATGACAAGGAGTTTTTAATAATGTCGTCATATCCATGGTCAAGATGTTATATTGTGTAAATTATTTTGAAATTAAATTGGGCCCCATGATATTAATGGTTTCTATTATATGTTTTTTATACCATTAGTCATGAAATATTGTGTATTATTGAGATGGGATTCCATACAATCCACGTAAACTCATCGTAAGCACAATCACTATAAATGGAATACCTGTACATGCTACAACCTAACAATTCCAAGGAATACACATACATGAATAGTAAAACCATGATATTATATATCTAATGCATGATGATACTTCAAACCTTAATCCACAAAAAAATAATATATTATAACACACAATTGAATAACCAATGGAAGGGTGGGGAAGTCAGATATTTCAACCATTTGTTCCCTCACCAACCATGATGTTGGGTAAAATATCTAAACCAAAAAATATTTGAGTGTAAATTTCTCTAATAACTCCATTAGTGTGTGTAAAAACAATTATCAAACAAGAATTTTTAAGGTCACGTCACAAAACAAAGGGAAAGTACCTAACATATACTTTAATTATGGTATAAGTCCATTATTAAAACCCAAAAACCATATTTAGGAATACAAATATAACACTCACTAAGAACACAAGACTTAAAGGATCACAATAATTATTTCATAAGAAGTAAACTAATTGAAAATTTACCGAATATATCCAAATATATCACATCCCTTTATTTTATAATATAATTCCTTATAAATATATTGAATTTATTTGGTAGATTTCTTTATTGTGATCACTGTGTTTAACAAACTGTTATATTGTATTAAAATAATATTATTTAATGTTATATCCATAAAATAACTATTGGATGGAAGGGTATGAATTATACTAAAATAGTTGTTACAAAATATTTTTTTATACATGTACAAGTTGAATTCATGTTTTACTAATAGATTAGTAGTGAAAATAAAATACATTTCAAAGTAAAAGAGATGTTTTTTTCTATAAATTGTTTTTATGTCCAAAATGTGTTTTTATCCTAATAAATTAATTTATTCAATATTAATGAAACTATGTGATTAAATTTATACATTATATAGTTAATAAAATTTTATAACATTATTTTAATACCTTTTATAGTCCTGAGAGAAGAATAAATCCAGTTTCATTCTTTTTTAAAGTAGTTTCCATTTTACATGGGGAAATTATGTTAAATTGATTTTATATGCCTTATATTTACTAGATAATGAAAAATGGACTCCATATTTATAAAAATTATATAGTATTTTTAACTATAACCTTTAATTTTTTGTCATTGTAAAAAATAAGTATAGTAAATTGTGTCACCTTGGTAAGCGTAAATCAGGTAACTATGTTTGAAAACACTATAAAAAAGTCTAGAAGGAACCCTAAAATATGTCTCTAATATATTTAATGAGTGGTTATCAACCATAATTATAATGTTTTAAAATTTTCCTCAATTATGTGAATTTTTCTAAATGATTTATATTTTATTTTAAATAAATAAAAAGTAAAAATATAACTCACCTTTTTTAATAACACTAAAATTTCATGAAAAATATAAAAAAAATATATATATTTATAAATCGTTATATAAAATATAAATATTTTTCACCATGTTAATTTAATTTTCAATTTTTAGTGTTGAAATAATTAGATTAAATATTAAGGCAACAGTAGCTTAGTTATTGTGAAACCAGTCCAAAAAACAGTGAAAATAATTTTAGAAATAGTAAAATTAATATTATTTTTGGTGAGTTAAAGTGTTCGAAAAATATCAATTGATAAATATAAATTACTAGGCAAGTAAATAAATTTATATTATAATTATATTTTTGTCATTTTGTTTTCAAAGTAAAATATTATCAATAGTTCTTAAATTAAAATTAATAGTATTTTGTGTAAAATAATATATTTTAAAATGATTCAAAATCCATAATATTTTTAAAAGATTAAAATTATAATAATAAATGCTCTAAAATTTATTATATTTATCATTTATGAGAATAATTTATTCTTTATATTTAAAATTATAAACATTTAATGTTGAAAAAATCCTTACAACATTTATGATTTATATTTTTTGTCACAGGGTTAATAAATGGTAATGATTAAAATGATAATAAAAACTATCTAAATAAATTTTGATGATGATATTTAGACCATAAATATTGAATTCTAATCTTGGAGTATTGGTAAAAAAAATTGGAATGCTTTTTTATTTGTTTTAACATTTTATTAATTCCAAGTGTGTTTTTTCAATCAAATAGTAATGAGTACCCATTCCATATTTTCCTTACAACACATTGAACCATAATTCATAACCATACTAATGTAATTTTATAAAAGGCTTTTTTAAACATGAATTATATGTTTTGATATTATTCAAATGCCAATTTGAGGGTTTATATGTAGGGATCCAAAGGAGGCCAACCATATAATAGGTAATCTTCATACCCACCCTCTTTCATAATATCTCTTCATTTACATTTTATAAATAAATTGTGTTCATAATAAAATTAATATTTTTGTATCATAAATATATTTAAACATTAATATGATCATGTAAAAACTATTATAAATCCTTTTTTTCATCAATTAGGAATTGAAATTATACTACACGAGTACATGTGGACATCCACCTCCACATAGAGTGACAATTCATTTTTCATCACCATAATTCATCGAAGGGTATTATGATAATTTTAATTAATACAAATTATTTTTTTTGAAATTATTATTATTATTCAGTTATAATATTATATCAATGTTCTTTTATTTTAATCCATAGAAAAATGAAAATGCCATTTCTATGTACATGTGTACTACAATCTCCATGAAGTGATATGATTGATTTTTTATTTATACATTATATGTATGGTAAAATGGACATAAGAAATTAATATTATATATAAATTATAATGAATATATATAGGTGAATTATTATTTACATTACATTCCTTCCAACTATTGAGAAGTGAAAGTAATGTTCATGTGTACATAAGACGCACCATCTTCATGAAAAATTTAATTAATTTTCCAATATATGACTTTTTGGATTAATTATATATATATATATATATACATTAATATATATGAAATATATATAATGATTAAAATTATGGATATTATTGAACTTTGATCAAAGAAAAGGATCAGAACTACAATACTAAAATTCACATGAGAAAAAATAGTTAACACCAGAAAATGATGATTTAATACAGAATTTTTATTAAATGGGTGTTGGAATGTTATAATTTGATCATATATGATATTATAAATATGTAAATTATATTATAATAGAGTTATTATAAATTTCAATATCTAATAAATGTTGTTATAGTGGCTTCATATAATTTCAATCTTGAGGTAACTGTTTACCTTCTCAATGTGTATTCATTGGGATATATGTTATTTTATGAACCTATCTTCCTCTATAAGATGTATATCTGTCCCATTTAATGTTTTATATGATTAATATCATGGTGATAATGATATTTATTGTTTCATTTTAGGATATTATTTCTTGGGAATTATGATTGTAATGTTTCTAATGTGGTAAGAGATTTATATTTCAATCTCCTTTTTATCAGGATTGTTACTGGTTGAATTTATATTAAATGAAATTAAATAATGATTTATTGATAATTCCATTTAATTTTACTAACATATAATTCTTTTTATATGATACATTTTTTCTTTCAATTTTACAATCATTTAATACTGATGTTTCCAAAATAGTAATTTTATGGGATAAAATAACATTACTTGGTTCTTCGGTCGAAAATCCTTTTCCTTCAACGACCATTTATTATAAAAATATTTCCAAGAATATGTTTATTATTATAAAATATGTTTTTAATGTAATTATTACCCATATTTGAATTTTTTTAATGGTTTTCAAAGTAATATTATATATCTTTTTGAATGAATTAATTTTGAATTTTTACCAAAAATAAGAATGAAATAATTATTCTAATGCACACAACATGAATAAAATTTTGGACCATCATGAAATATTAAATTAAATTCCTAATTAAATAAACAAATTTCAATAATATTTGGGAATTTATTTTATATAAATGATTTTAACGTGAATAGTGAATTTTCACCAACAAATATTCCTGTGTTCATTTCTGGAATTTTTTTATATATGTTAACATCTTATGATGTTGCACAAATTTTACCAGGGATATGATACAATGATACCATCATTGTCATTTCTCACAATGAATTATGGAAATGAAGGCAAAATATCCATGAAACCCATTTTCTTTTCCTCTAATTAATATATGAGGAATGTATTTATTATAGTTTGGCATAAATATGAATGGATTTATGATTATGTGATGTTTGGACCAAAAAAATACATATAACCCTAATAATTTCGTTAATTATTAATTTCCTATGATAAAAAATGGTGAGTGGGAGGTTTTCTGCATCCCAAAAATAAGGGTACAAGTTAGGTTATCTAAAGCCTAAAAGAGGGTACCCAAGAGGTTACCCCATGCCCAAAGTAGGTGCACATGTGATTTTATAAAGCCATAAATTCTATTATTATAATTTTGGAAATATTTTACATAATATTTCTATTATTATGATTATTAAACACTTTATTCCATTGCTTTATAATATCATTTTCTGCCAATGTTATGTTCACATGGGTAATGATCATTGATACCTTTTTGATTCATGTATTATGAACATCTAAAATTTATAAAACGACTCTTGATTATGTTATATAATTTAATAGGTATTGTTTTTAAATTTATATTCTCATGTTCTCATACCCTTGTGAACATCTTATTATAATTTTTTCATTTATATCTCTCAATTTTTCAATTAAAAAATATCCGATTTCATCCTATATTATGTCTTCATTTACCCAAATTCTGAATAAATGTTTAATATATGATATGTATAAGAAATTTTTTAATAAGTAATACCTTAGTGGGTGATTAGGTATATATATTATGAATATTTTAATGTATATATATGTATTAATATATAATAATCCTTTATAGTTATGCAACAAATCATAATTTTATGTAATGAATATTCATTTAAAATGATGTTCTATTTACGTATGATAAATACAGGTCCATTTTATGGTAATAGAAAATGGATTAGTTACTATTGTAAACTATGACGAGAAACATTCTGGATAATATATAGGATAATACTATGTATTAGAGAATTTTAAAATATATGGAAAATAATTGATTATGGTTTTCATATAAAAATATCCCTTTCTAGATACTATAGGTGGATGTGGAATTAGTATAGATTAATCTTGGTGTTACATTCCAGAAAAGAGTTATCAAATATATCTCAGCCATTATTTTGGTTTAGAATGACTGTTCTGTTACTACACACTTGGTTTCACCATACCAGGTGATATTCATATTATAATTAATATTTTATTTTTGAATAATCATGTAGGATATTAATAGATTATTACCATGAAGGAACTAGGTTTTATACAAAGGAATCATAAATTGAAAATAATGAGTTATAATTTAGACATGTAATAAATTTATTTCCCTGATTTAATGGTTTCCTGTATGATAATTAATTCTCACTTTATTAATATTATTTTTACTCAATGTATGGAACCCAAAGAAACCATGTTAATGGTTAATGTGATAGATCGTGTGATGATTTTACTCTAGAGTAAAAAATTGTTCTATCAGTTGGAATCAAAAATATTTTGGTAATTCTTACACAACATTCTCAATCTAGGTATCATGCTATGAATTAAAATAATTATTGAATGGAAAAATATTTTTTTGATTCATTCATGAAGACACCACCACAATATTTTAGTGGTTCATATGGACCAGTAGATACAGATGAAGGGATAAGTAAAACTGATAATATGATTTTTGTTCTCCATTTTATGGATGATGAATTTTTTTTTTTGGATTTATATAATTTCAATGATGATGTAGGTCAATGGTGGCCTCTTATAATGAATACGTGTAAATGAGAGGAAATTGACTCCATGAAGTGGGATAATTTTAAGAGATTATTTTTTAATAATTTACTTTTTGATATCTTCATATGAAAATGGATAAGGAATTATAAGAGTTGGAGCATAATGATAATGAATCCATTTGTACACATGAGTCAAATTTTACATTACTTGTGAGGTACACTTCTCATATTATCATAAATGAAATATATAACATTGATCAATTATTTAGTGGATTAAAATAAAATATATTATAGGAGTTATCAATAAGGTACCTCAGTAGTTATGACGATATTATTTAATGTTCAATAATGGTGGATGTGGATATTGAAGATACCCATCAATATCAAGGTTCTTATAAGATTATAAAGATCGAATCCAAAGGAAGTTTTAAAATCCATTGAGAGATAAAGATAAGAATTTATCCTCAATAGAAGGATACATTGAAAAATTCCCTTTATGGGGAAGGTAAATATTAGAATTATTTAATGGAAGATAATTTGGGAGTTTAATTCCATGTTGATAGGAAGTAGAGGAAAAATAAAAGATGAAAAAACACCACTTAATGAACCAGAAACACTTTAATGTTCTATTTACATGATTTATATAATTTATTTTATCTAATGATAAAATATGAATGTAAAAAATTGCAACATCCCAAGTAAATAATGAAATAATAAATTCTCTTTCTTATTAATATTTATTGAATTAAATATTAATTTTACTATAAATAGGTTACTATGTTCGGTGGCGTACCTGATACACAACAATGGGTTTCTTTGACATCTTACATTCACACTAATAATATAATATTATTATTTTAAAGGGTAGTTAACTCCTATCCATTTAATTGGCATACATGAAAAAAAATAACTACAATATGATTAAACATGCTTGTTAAATAAAATCTAGTGGCTTAAAATGTGAATGAATCTAATTTTAATCATAATTTACTTTAAAAGTTCTATTTACCGCTATTTAATATATAACCCTTATTAATCTATTTTTGTTCATTTTTATATGTTCTATTGGAAAAAATGAAATTCTTTTTTAGATTAGGGACATCGAAATTTAATCTGGGTAAATTTTTTATATTTTCCGGGTAAAGATCATTTTTTATGAATACTGAAATTACTATATTTTTATTTAAAAGTGGATTTTAATATAATTTATTTATATGGTTAAATTAAAATTTTAATTTGTTTTAAAGTGAAATTAGTTTTTATTTTTACCCATAAATCCAATGTTGGTCATTGAACTTAATTACACTTTGAAATTGTACATAAACAAATGTCGATCTTTTGATTGTTATTGTTTCTTAAAAAGACGCTATTTGTTTTGACAACAAGAATTATTTTAAAATTAATTAATGAAAATTTTATGTTTTAAAATTGGTAAAATAGACATCATTTTTGAATTCTGAATATCAAATATAGCTTAGGAATAATTTTTGGCTGTTTTCTGAAAAACATCATTTTTTGATGATTGGTGAAACCACTAAGTAGTGGATAAAAACTGACATTTTCATTTAAATGAAATTTTACCAATTATGTGGATTAAATTTCCAAAATCCAACGTACATTTTTGTTATTAGTAAGTAAAATTTGGTTCAATAATATGAAAATAATTTTTTCTGAACAATAACTTTTGACTTTTATTTATCGCTGTTAAAGATAAATTGGGTAATTCTAGGTAAAATGAATATTATAACAATATAAAATTACCATAACACTTGTCCTAACCTTATTGGATGAGTAATTTACGACAATTGGCATCTTTGGGTATATTATGGGACCCCATGGAGCCACATGGTATTGATAATGACACTTTTGATTAATTAACTTAATGTAATGATAAAAATGACACAAACAAATATCTTTTAGTAAATAACTTTTTACATGGGGTTATATAAGATATCATTTTTACTTTAAATATACATTGGAAAGATAAAAATATTTCCTAAATCATGGTATTTGTTTCATAATTTTTATACATCATATAAATTAAATTATTTACGACACAATAATGATGTGGTATTTACCTCATTAATTAATGATTTTAATAAATAAGATTATAAATATTAAAACAATATCCCAAACCTGTACAATTATTATTGGATGATTTTATTTCAATAATAAGTCATTTTATCTTCTACTATACTGAGTTTTGGACCTTTATAAACCGAATATCCTTATATAATAAAATAATATTTTCACACAATCCAAAATAGCCGCTCCTCCCCCTTGTAAAAAGGCCTCACTTCTTACTCATTACACACACCTCTCATGCCCCTTGTATCTTAAAACCCCTAACCAAATAATTTATAAATATCCCTATCCTCTTCTAGAAGCCTTACCATAGGTATATGGCACTACAAGAAGTATTTTTGGTTCAAACCAAAGGGATTTACCCAAATTAAATTTAACAATTCCTCTTAATTTAATTTCTTTTATTTTACTTCTCCAACCCCTAAAAAATTATTATTCCTTCCTTTTATAACAGCAATTGTATCCCTGATATACTAGGTTGTTGTTATGGGAGGGATTAGAACTATAATTATACACAGATTTATCTAATCGGTGAAGAACATACTGTTTCTATGAATGGAAAACTAACACCTCACGAAACGATGATTGTTCGATTATCTTCTACCACCTCTCATGGTGGCCACTAAGATATCACTATATTTATATATGATATATATTATGTTTATGTTTTTCTTATGCTTCTATATTTTTCTTTTATATCATACCTTTATGGTTTCCATTGTGGTTAAACAAGATAATTTCATTTGAGGAAGTGCGGACTACCGCCCCCTCAATGTGATATGACTCATTAATACCATATGTGGGACGTATTAAGGATAGTGATAATGATATTATATATGATATTATACAGTAATTATAACATAACTTTGTATAATTATTTTGTAATTCTATTAAAGTATAAAATAGAAATGAAAGTAGTGTCCATGCGTACGTACAACTTACCGTCTATATGAATTGTGCATTTTATTTCTTATCTTAAAAATGTTATGTACTTTTATAGATACAAATATATAATATATATATATTATTTATATGATATATAAATTATGAATATCATTCTGGAAAAAATGGACTATTTACCACATGGAAAACTTGTAATTATATGGTGTTCATTTGTTACTCAAGTACAAAATATCTAAAAAACAACCATTATTAACATAAATGATTACATAATATTTATAACTTGGTAATAAGTGATATAAAATGAATAATAAACTTCAAAAATTTTCTTAAGAAATTATAAATTAAATTTAGTCTGTTATTCAAGAGATTAAAAAAAACGGGTCAAGTCAGACACTAGGTAAGGGACTTCATCTCAATCTCCTTTCGGTGATCATAGTTCCATAATATATACCTTCTTATTTTAGACGATGTATAATAAACCCCTTTGACTTTTAATTTCATTCAAATGGAATCTTTTTTCTACGAATCATTTTACTAATTGGAAAATGGAATGTTTTTAATGTTTGTGGCGATAATGAACTCTCCACTGTCGTAATCGTTATTTGGATTCCTCTATAAGACTTAATGTTTTCTAAAATGAAAATTAAATCACTTATTCTGTTTTTGAATGTTTGGGTATTGAAAATGTTTTTTGAAATGGATTTATTATTTAAATATCTAGAAATTATGTCTTGTGATTGAAAATTAAATGTTATTAGTGAAATTTTTATATTTACAATATTTTATGTGTTATGATTTTATAATGTTACATGGACATTTGATGGGTGGTTACATGATAAACCAAATGATGGGTGGTGCTGTGATAAACCAGGGTGGGTGGTTACGTTATAACATCCAATGCATTGGGTATAGAAGTCAGCTGTATGGCTATTCCATTTAGTGATATGCGTAGAAGTCGATCACATGTTTATTCCACTTAAAAATGTTTATGTCCCAAGTTACCTTTATATGTTATGTCTTTTTTATATGGGTTTTATGGTAATATTTTGGATACAAAAGGGTAAGAAATTATCTTGTATTCAGTGCAGTGTGTTTACTACTTCATAAAGGTGAAATGTATTACTTATGATATAGTATTCATGTTTTACTTGTTTTTTTTAAAAAACTAACAGTTTTCCTTCTTTGTGTATCACTTATTGAGATTTTTATGCACATACCATGTTTTTTAATTGTTTCTAACTGACCATAAAGTGGAATCGGGTCATGTATGGGATCAAGGAAATGTCAGGTTACCTAGAACATGGAATTAGACATGACTATTTTTTTCAAGAGTTTTTAATTTGTGAAAAAAATGGAAACTGGGTAAATGTGTCTATATGTATTATTTAAGTCGTCATGTATATTTTATGGAAAAATTCTCTAAAACTCTATACCTGAAAATATCCTCAACGAGAATTATTCATTTTAATTAAATATTATGTAAATGTTAAAGGTCGGGTTCTTATAGTTAGTATCAGAGGTCGGTTTAGACAACTTTAGGAGTTATAATATAGTTAAATTAATATCCATAAATTATTTTAGTTTAAGTTTTTATTGAAATGATATATCATTTACATATTACCATGTTTCTTAGACTAAAATATTTCTATGTTCAGAATGGTTTTATGCATAGGTAATAGGGTAGCTATGTTAGGATGACATCAGGAGGAAGACAACCTTCCAGATCATCAACCTATTATGGTCAGAATCGGAACTGAATAGTTTTTTGTAGTGATGGAACAGTTGACCCAAGCTATAAATGGTGGTGGTATCCATGCACGAGATCAGCCAAATCAATCACAGAGGAACATGGCATTAGTGGATCATTTCATGAGGCAACATCCCCCATCATTTAGAGGATCATCTAACCCTATGCTATCAGAAGGGTGGATTAAAGCATTGGAAAAAAAATTCTATGTCATGGTTTGTTCAGAACCGCAAAAATTTTGTCTCGTTGTTTATCATTTTGAAGGATATGTTGATTAGTGGTGGTCGATGGTGAACAATATTAGGGATAGTGAGGATATTTATGCTCTTGTTTGGGATGAATTCAAAGGTATGTTCCTTCAGAAATATTTTTGTAAATTGGTTCCACTTCGGAAGGAAAAACAATTCATGGAAATGAGGTAGGAGGATGACTTGAGGTCTATTTACAATGTAATTTTCAATCTACTGGCAAGGTATGCTCCAAATTTCATTTGAGATATTGATTATATGATAAATCAAAATAACTCGGGACTAAATCCGTGATATCTAAAAGAATTAGCCTCTCGTGAGTTCAAATGTTATGAAAAAACATGTTCGATGGATGGAGAAGGTGTAAATGGAGTATGGTGATGATCAGGTGTTGTTTGACTTACAATATAATAAGAGGTCCAGTTGGCAGGAAAAGCGAAATAATTCATCAAATAAGTCTATATGTAAGAAAACTAAATAACCATCTTGTGAGAAGTGTTGTAAAAATAATCCTGGAGAATGTTTATCAGAGTCTGGGAAGTGCTTCGGGTGTGGTAAGTCTTGTCATATTGCTCGTAACTGTAAGGAAAATGATCAAGCGGGCTGTGAAAAGTCATTGGTAAGATTTTTTAAGTGAAATGAAATGGGACATTATAAAAATGAGTGTCCAGCGAAGAAATAAATTGAGGAAAAGCAACCAGACTACAAGCAGAAAGGGGTGGTAAAATCCTTTTCAACTACTTTAGGAGATGTTCGGCAGTCAAATGATGTACTTCCAGGTACACTGTTTGTTTGTTCAGATTATGCCAATGTGTTTTTTGGTTCAAGGTCTACACATTCTTTCATTTCAAAGAATATTTCTAAAAAATTGGGAATTCCATCTCAAGATATGAATCCTGAACTTATGGTAAAAACACATGGAGGAAATGTAGAGACAAGAAGAAGTTATAAGAACCTTCTCATCCTTGTGTGTAGAAAGAATCTACCTACAAAACATATTTTTTTCCTCTTGTAGAGTTTTATTTCATTATGGGGATGGATTGGATGTATGTTTATCATGATAAGATTGACAGCAGAGCTAAAGGGGTTTCTTTTTAGAATGATTTTTAGCCTATAGACAAGAAAGAACCCTTACTTTTGATAACATATCAGGAAGCTGAGAAACTAGTAAAAGATTGAAATTAATGTTACCTTACATATATTGTTGAAAATAAAGGAAGTGTTGATATTAATGATGTTCCAAGGGTAAATGAGTATATTGATGTTTTTCCTAATGAGTTTCCAAATATTATACCTGATCGAGATGTTGAATTTACTATTGACTTAGTTCCTCATGATAATCCAATTTCAATACCCCCTTATTGAATAGATCAAATTGAACTTTTTGAGTTAAAGAAGCAATTGTAGGAGTTATTAGATAAAGGTTTCATTCGACTAAGAACATCACCATGGGGTGCTCTTATCTTGTTTGTTAAAAAGAAAAATGGTTCAATGATACATTTTATTGATTATAGATCATTGAATAACATCACTTTTAATAACAATTATCCTTTTTCTCATATCAATGATTTGTTTTATCAGCTCCAGAGAGCTCAGTATATTTCAATGATTGACATGAGGTCGGGGTACCGTCAGTCGAATGTAAAGTAAGAAGTCATTCCGAAGACCATGTTTCGAACTAGATATTTCCATTATGAATTTGTAGGTATGCCTTTTGATATAACCAATGAACCTGTTGTATTCATGGGTAATATAAATAGAATTTTTTCTGAGTTCTTGGATAAGAATGCGGTTGTGTTCAGTGATGATGTTTTGGTTTATTCCAAATGTAAAGAGAAACATGAATGTCATTTAAGTGTTGTATTTCAAACCATTAAAGAAAATAAATAGTTTGGGAAATTCAGAATGTGTGAGTTTTGGTTACAAAAAATATCATTCCAGGGTCACATTGTTTCAAAAAATGTAATAACTATTAATCCTGCTAAAACTAAGGTTGTTAAATAATGTCCATGAACCAAAAATATAACAGAGATCCATAGATTTCTAGGTTTAATAGGTTTTTACCAAATGTTTGTTGGGAATTTTTCTTGGTTATCTAGTTCAATGACTAAACTTACTCGAAAAGGTGTTATGTTCCATTAGAAAAAATAATGTTATGATTGTTTTAAGGAATTTAAAAGAATATTGGTGAATGCTCCAGTTTTGGCATAGCATTACAGTAATAATGATTTTGTTATTTATAGTGATGCTTTATTGAAAATATTTGTTTGTGTCCTTTTGTAGAATGATCATATAATTGTTTATGCTTCACGTTAGTTGAAACCTCGTGAGTTAAATTTTCGTACACATGATGTGGATTAGTTTCTGTTGTTTTTGATTTAAATATTTGGAGGCATCACTTGTAATGAGTAAAATGTGAAATATATACTGTCCAAAAAAGTTTGAAATATATATTCACTCAAAAATAATTGAACATGATATAATGGAGATGGTTGAAATTAATCAAGAATTATGATTGAAAAACTCATTACTATACAATAATATCAAATGAAGTGGCTAATGCCTTAAGTCCAAAAATTAATTCTTCATTAACCATGATACATTTGGAATGAGATCCTTTGGTTTTTGATATGATAAAAATAGTCATAGAAGTTGTTGATGCAGGAAATTAATCTGTTTTGTTTCAGGTGTCAGGGAAAACATCTCTATCAAGCATAATTAAGCTAGCGTAGAAGAAAGACAGTGAAT
The DNA here is from genome assembly GCA_963277665.1 of Viscum album. NCBI lineage: Eukaryota > Viridiplantae > Streptophyta > Magnoliopsida > Santalales > Viscaceae > Viscum > Viscum album. The sequence continues at coordinate 633,964,282 of OY728121.1, forward strand.
TTCGAAAAAGGTAGACTTAGTTCAGAATTGTAATTTTCATGAATTTAATGTTGTTAAAGATTGTGTTCTATGGGTTGGGAAGATATTATGTGTGCCTTGTGATTCACAGTTGAAGAATGACGTGTTATGTGATGCTCATAGTTCTCCATTTTCAGTTCAACCTGGTAGTACTTAGATGTAGAAAGATCTTTGTGAGAATTTCTGTTGTGATGGAATGAAAATAGATATTGGTGATTTTACAATGATGTGTTTGACATGTCAGTTGGTTAAAGAAGAGTGGCAGTAACCAAAAGGGATTCTTCAGTCTTTACCAGTTCCAGAGTGGAAATGTGAAAATATATCTGTGGAATTTATAGTGGGATTACCAAAGACATATTGAGGTAATAATGAAATCTGGGATATCATTGATCAGTTGACTAAATCTACCCATTTCCTTTTTATTAGAGATACTTTGTCTCTAGATTAACTTTCTTAGTTGTATGTTAAAGAGATAGTCAGGTTGCATGGAGTTCTCCTCACCATTGTATCTGATTGTGATCCCAGGTTTACTTCTAACTTTTGGAAAGGCCTTCAAAATTCGTTGGGTACTGAATTAAATTTTATTACAATATTTCATCCTCAATCAGATGGGAAATCTTAATGAACAATTCAGACCTTGGAGGATATGCGACGTGCTTGTTCACTAGATTACTAGGAAAGATGGGACAAATATCTTTCTTTGGTTGAATTTTCTTATAATAAAATTTTTCATTCAAGTATACAGATGCCTCCATTTGAGGCATTATATGGAAATCATTGTCGAACTCTAGCATAATGGGATAAACTAGGTGAAGGGAAGATGATGGGACCAAAATTGGTTGAAGAGATGGCAGAAATAGTTCAATTGATTTAGAATAACATTAGAACATCTCAAAGCAGACAGAAAAGTTATGTGGATAACCAGAGGATGGATATTTCTTTTGAGGTAGGTGATCATCACTTTCTCAAGGTTTCTCCATGGAAAAGTGTGATGCTTTTTGTTAAGAAGGTAACGTTGAGTCTGAGTTTCATTGGACTTTATGAAATCCTGGAGAAAGATGGATCAGTTTCATACAGAGTGGCTTTACCTCCATGTTTATCCTTGGTACATAATGTTTTTCATGTTTCAATGTTGATAAATTATATGCCAGATCCATCTCATGTTTTGAGTCCAGAGGTAGTTCATTTGGAAGAGAATCCCTCTTACGAGGAACGACCAGTCCAGCTTCTTGACCGTAGAGAGCAAGTGTTGTGGAATAAGTTAATTCACCAGGTAATGGTTTTGTGGAAAACCATATGGTTGAAGAGGAAACATGAGAATCTAAAAATTATCTGTGGGATAAATAACCCAATTTATTATATATGTGATATAAATTTCGAGGACATAATTCCCAAGAGGGGGGAAGGATGTAACAACCCGAGTAAATAAATAAAAAATACATTCTCTTTTTTATTAATATTTAGTGAATAAAATGTTAATTTTACTTTAAAGGGGTTGCCATGTTCGATGGCTTACCTGATACACAACAATACGTTTCTTTGAAATCTTACATGGCACACTAATAATATAATATTATTATTTAAAATGGTTGTTAACTCTTAGTTATTTTTTTGGCGGGAATTAGCAAATATAACTACAATATGATTATACATGTTTGTTAAATAAAAATTAGAGGCTTAAAATGTGAATGAATCTAATTTTAAGCGTAATTTACTTTAAAAGGTTGATTTACCGCCTTTTAATGGTGAACCCTATTTGAATTTAATTTTGGCCACTATTAGATTTTCTATTTGATAAAATAAAATCCTTCCATAGATTCGGGACTTCAAAATTTACTTTGGGTAAATTTTTGGTATTTTTCTAGTAAAGTTCATTTTTTTATGAATAGTGTAAAGTACTGTATTATTATTCAAAAGTGCCTTTTAATATAATTTATTTATATAGTTATATTACTTTTTTTAATTGGTTTTAATGGGTAATTAGATTACATTTTTACTAATTAATCCAATATTGGTCATTTTAATTAATTTCATTTTGAAATTGGACATAAACAAGTGTCGATCTTTTGATAGTTATTGTTTCTTAAAAACGTGCATTATATTTTGACAGGGGGAATTAATTTTAAATTTATTATTGAAACTTTTATGTTTTTAATTTGATAAAATAGAAATCATTTTTGAATTCAGAATATCAAATATATCTTAGGCTGAATTTTTGGTAGTTTTCTGAAAAACATCAATTTTTGATGAATTGTGAAACCACTAAGTAGTAGTTAAAAACTAACATTTTCATTTAAATGAAATTTTACCACATTTTTGGATTAAATTTCAAAAATCTAACATAAATTGATTTTATTAGTATGTAATATGTTGTTCAATAAGTTGAAAATATTTTCTGGTGAATAGTAACTTTTGACTTTTATTTACCACGGTTAAAGGTTAATAGGGAAATTCAAGGTAAAAATAATATTATAATATTGCCGAATTACCTTTCCAGTTATTCTAATAATATTGGTAGAGTCATTTAGAACCATTGGAATATTTGGGTTGATTTTGGGACCCCAGGGAGCCACTTGGGAGTGATAATGACACTTTAGATTAATTAACTTATAGTAATGATAAAAATGACCCAAACAAATATCTTTTAGTAAAGTAATTTTTACATGGGGTTATATAAAATATATTTTTGACTATAAATAATAATTAAAAAGATAAAAATATTACCTACATCATGGTATTTTTTTATAATTTTTAGACAACATATAAATTAAATTATTTATGAAAAAATAATGAAGCAGTATTTACATCATTAATAAAATATTTAAATTAAGAAGATTATAAATATTAAAACAATATCCGAAACCTATCCAATTCATATTGGATGATTTTATTTCGACTGTTAGTCCTCTTTTATTCGACTTTAATTAGTTTTGGACCTTATGAAACCTAATATCACTATATAATAAAAAATAATATTTTTACACTTTCTAAAGTACCCCTCCTCCACCTTATACAAAGCCCTCAGTTCATACTCATTCCACACACCTCTAAAGCCTTTTGTATCATCCAACACCTGACCAAATAATCTCTCATAATACCTATACTCCTCTTAGAAGCATTAAAATAGGTATAAGCCTCTTAAAGAAGTCATTTTGGTTCAAACCAATGGGAGTTATCAAAATTTAAGGTAACAATTCCTCTTAACTTATTTTCTATTATTTTACTTATACAACCCCTAAAATCTTTTTATTTCATTCTTATATAACAAAAAAAGTATCCTAGATATATAAGGATGTCTTTATGAGATGGATTATAACTATACATACAAACACCTACATCTAATGGATGAAGAACATACTGTTTCTGTGAATGAAAAACTAACGCTTCACGAAACGATGATTGTTCTATTATCTCTTACCGCCTCTCATGGAGGAAATTAAGATGACACCCTATTTATATATGATAAATATCATGTTTATTTTTTCTTTTCGTTTCATTATTGTTCTTTTATATCATACCTTTCTGGTTTCCATTATGGGTAAACATGATAATTTCATTTGAGAAAGTGCGGACTACCACCCCCTCCACGTGATATGACTCGCGAATGCCATATGTGGGACGTATAAAGGATAGTGTTAATGATATGATATATGATATTATACTAGAATTATAATATACCTATCTATCAATATTTTTTAATTCCATTTAAGTAGAAATTTAAATGAATAAAGCATTCATGCGAACGTACGGCTTACCGTCTCCATGAACGGTGCATTTCATTTGATATCTCCAAAATGATATGTACTATTATAAATATATATATATATTGTATATATATGATTTATATGATAACTAAATCATGAATATAATTTTAGATATAATTTACAATTGACCACTTGGACAACTTTTAATTATATGGTGTTCATTTGTGACTTAATTACCAAATATCGACAAAACAACCATATTAACTTAAATGATTACATAAAGTTTATAACTTGGTAATAAGTGTTATTAAAAGAATAATAAAATTAAAAAAGGTATGTAAGAAAGTAAAAATTTACATTATTTTATTATTCATGTGATTAAATAACGAATGGGTTAAGTCGGACATGAGGTGAGGGACTTCATCTCAATCTCCTTTTATTGAGGTATATTTCGATAATATATACATTCATCCTTCAAATGGTGTATGATCAAACCATATGAACATTAAATTAATTCAAAGGGAATATTTTTTCTATGAAGCGTTTTACTAAGGGACAAATGGAATGTTTTTAAAATTTGAGGCAACAATGACCTCTCTGCCACAGTAATCGATATTTGGCTTCCTCTATAAGCTCTATTGTTTTATAAAATGAAAATTAAATCCCTTATTCTATTTTTGATTATTTTGGTATTGAAAATGGTTTTTGAGTTGGATTGATTATTTCAATATCATGAAATTATTTCTCAGGATTTAAAATTTAATGTTATTAGTGAAATTTTTTTATTTTCAATATTTTATGGGTTAGGATTTTATAATGGTACATGGACATTTGACATGATGTTATGTGATAAACCAAATAACGAGTGGTGCCATAATAAACTAGGATGGGAGGTTACATTATATCCTCTAATGCATTGGGTATGGATGTCTGTCGTATGGCTATTCATTTTAGTAATATGTGTGGAAGTCGATTGTGTTGTTATTCTATTAAGAATTTTTATGTCCCAAGTTACCTTTATTTGTTATGTGTTCTTTATATGGTTTTTATGGTAATCTTCTGGTTACAAAATGGTAAGAAATGATCTTTTATTTAAATAATAGTATTTACAACTTCATAAAGGTGAAATTTATTACTTATGATATGATATTCATGGTTAACTTGTTTTTTTTTTGAAAAACTAACAAATTTCCATCATTGTGTATCCCTTACTAAGCATTTTATTCTCATCTCATGCTTTTGAAATGTTTTTCACAGGACATAAAGTGGAATATGGTCAAAGATGTGATCATGGAAAAGTCATGATTTCTAAAACATGGAACTAGACATGACTTTTTATCAAGTTTTTTTATTTTGTGAAAGAAATGGAAACAATGTTGATGTATCAACATGTATAATTCAAGTCGTCATGTATATGTTAATGTCTAATTCTCTTAAACTCTAAACCTAAAAATATATTCAATGTGAAGTATTCGTTTTAATTCAAGATTATCTAAATGTTTAAGTGTATGTCCTTATAATAATGATTATCGAAGTCAGCACCCTATTAAACCCAAAGGAAAAAGTAAATATTCTAATATCACTATTACTGATGTGGATAATAATTTGGTGAGATATACACTTACTATAGCATATTACAGCTTCATATCCTTTTAAATTGAGTGTTTGTGGAATTCTTAGTTGATCATAAGAGTATAGTGCAGGATTGTTGGAGTTAGATCTATAGAAAAAGTATAGAAGAAACTTTTTTATAGTAAATGATGGTTTTATAGCCTATCTAGTAGGTTTACAACTTATATAGGGATATGTTTATGAATTTTTATGTAGGGGGGTATCTTAAGAAAGTGGTTTAGCTTTTAAATAAAATTTTCATGCAATAATATTATTTAATACTAAGTAAGATTTTTTTCATGTGTAAAATTATATTATGTTTTAAATTTTGGTTCTATTTTTTATTTTTTGATGGCCTGTGGATTTTTCCCCTATATGGGCGATTTATGTCTTAAATTGGGCTCGTTGAAACTTATTTATATATATTTTTAACTCAATTAAAATCTCATTCACTAATTTTCTTCTCTAATTTTTTTTGGGTGAACCCTAGATGATTTTGGGAGACTTCCCAGCCAGTCTTCCCTTAACATGGTCCATTGGTTCAAGAGGTTTCTCATTACTTATTGGTAGATTTTTCTCTTCCATTTCTCTATTTTTTTAAATTGTTATTATTATGATGGATTAGTTAGTCTATTTTTATTTTATTTAGGGTGTGTAGGGATGCATTTTTTATATCAATTTATGTGGTGTAGATTTATATATGGTTTTTATGTGTGGTAGTGGTTTCAGGGAGACTTCATCTTCACCCTGTGTGGAATAGTGAAGTAATAAATATTCATTGAGGTAAGAGATAATAATTCAATCCCATTTTACATGCTTTGTGTGATAATTTAATAGTTTTTGTTTCCATTGGGATTATATTAATTGTTTTATTTATAAGATAATAAATTTGAATAATTGAAATTTATTGGTATTGGAGATTATTTTCATATCTCTACTCTCTATATGTCATTATTGACATTTATTTTCCTTGTTGATTTAATTCTAAAAAATGGAAGTTGGAAGTCATTATTTTACATTGTATGATATGATGTAATGACCCATGTTCTATTATTTTTTATCATTCCATGAATAAAAATATAATAAAATATATTTGGATAATAAATTAGTTTCCTATGGGAATCTAGTTTGAGTGATAATACATATGATTGGTAAATAAGTAATTAAATGAAATCCCTAAAATAAATTTTGTACTATGGTTGGTTTTTCTTGTGTGGGTTCTTGTGCTTGTTTTGATTACCTGCATGGTTTGGGATGTTCTGCGGTAAAGGAGGTGACTGGAAAGGTTGTGTGATGTTTGGGTCTATAATGTGGTGTTTGGTTAGAATTGATGCGATGTGGGAAGTTGTGTGATATGGTGCATATTATTTGTGTGTAATAGTATTAAATCTGTGTGGTGGTTTTTAGTGGTGGTGATGTGTGGTGGTGATTCATAGTGGTGAAGTGTGTTATTATTTGCGACAGATGGGTCGTGAGATGTGTTTTGGATGTGTGATGTGTGGCTGCTATGGGTAGTTGGTTTGGATAGTTTCAGGTGATGATGATGGTTAATGTTAGGTTTAGTTATGACGATTGATGTAATATGGGAGAGTTTTTGTCTAGAAGGGTCGTTTAAATTTCCAATAGAAATGTTGGATTTGAATACCTATATATTACTATTTATTTGATGAATATTTATTACATTAGAAAAAAACACAAATGAGAACCATAAATTTATAGTGCCTTTGTAAACATGAATATATAAATAGCAGGTCCACAAGTGATCTACGTCTTCTCCCACTATGATCCTAATAACTATTACCCTTCATAGATTTATCATACTTATTACATTTCCCCACATCCTGGGGAGAGAAAAAATAACGAAGGATGATATTAGATGATATTTAAGGGTATCCAAGAAATAATTATAGGAATAAAAATTAAATAAGTGCTTTAGAACATGATCATAACATTTTGAAAACATACCCTACATATTATAGATCGTAATTATGAGTCATAGAATAATGATTTGTTTTTTAGAATAAATAAATCACTATATAATAAGAAAATATGATCTGTTTGAGAATATCATTAGTATAAGACATGGAATTTGGGTATACACATAATAAAAAAATATTTTTCATAGTAGTCAAGGGGGATTTCCAAGGCTATCATAGTGGAATGGGTTCTCTAACCAAACCATAATAGTATTCAAGGATCCATCTTCAGAACATTATAGTGGGAAAATCCTCTTACTGAATTAGATTCACTCCCTATTCAATCCAATTCAATACCATGAGATAAAATTATTTACCCAATCCATTAGAGAGATATATAGGTCCCACCCATCACATAATGATAATGATATATATTCTTTCCACATGATCAACAAATATTAATCATATCATAACTGATGAAGGAAATGGTTTTCATAAAAATTTTATCATTTCATAACATATGATAAACATATGGTTTAAATGATCATTTCATCCTATAATAACACATGTAAAGAGAAGAAGGTTCTATAATAATTTCTTTATTAAATAACCCATTTAAGATATATGGGGTTCAAAAAAAATATTTCACCATTATCATAAATAACTAATATAATGGATAAATATGTATCCAAAGATAACATCCCAAATAAGTCATAAGTAACATCAATATATGTCATATTAGTTAGAAAATGATTATAAAATATTCATTAAATCATTTCATGAAGAAAATTAATATTTTTAAAAAAAATTATTTAAATCATTGATTAGTCACGATGGGGTAAAATTCCTTTCATGATGTAATGGTTAAATGAAGATTCCTTTCACATTTTTGATAAAAGTCAAATTAAATTTATTTTGAATCTTATGTGAAGATTCCATTCAAAATATGTTTTATAAATTAAAATGGGGTAAAAGTGACTTTAATAAATCATGTTGATTTTTAAAAAAAAATATATAATTTTTTAAGAACACATGGGTTTGATGAAAATGAATTTATTTCTGATGAGAGAAGAAAAGTTTTATTTTCTTAAAATAATTTTATCAATCACAATTATTAACAAAGTCTGTAAAAATGGTACTATTAATTGAAATATTTAATGAATAACAAGAGGTGAATAAAATATATTTAATTATAGATATTGATATGAAATAATTCTTCTATGGGAGATGTAAATAAAAAAGCACTTAATAATTATGAGATTGTAAAATATACCACTACCAATTTGGGGACTTCTGAATCATAATTCTTATAAAAGTAATGAAAACAAATGAAACCTTAAATTAAATGTTGATAAATTGATTTCTCATATAACTTGTCTATATTTTAGTATATAAACCAAACACTGGAAACATGCGGTGAATATAAAATATGTATCATATAAGTAAAAGTGATGTAAAAAATCCATTACATCTTATATAATCATTAGAATTTTAATCCTAAAAAATATTAACATGAAATGAAGTAGTAATTATAGAAAACCTTCTTTAAAATACATTGATATTGAACTATTTTTTATGAATATTTATTACAGGAAAATAATAAAAGCCTAAGTACAATAAATGTTTAGTCTATTTTGAAACATGGAAACAATATATTCTATCCATATTAAAGATCTTCAACATCTAGCATAAAGATCTCCAACTTTCGTACATATACATAAAACAACTATTCATAATCATGGGAAAGGAAATATAACAAGGTGTGAGATTAGATTCTTAGTAAGGGAGAATATAGTAAATGTGTAAGAATAAAAAGAAAAAATGGTTTAAAACTTGAGCATAAAATTTGAAGATCATACCCTACATTTTATATATCATAATAAATATTCAATACTCATAAAACATGGATCATAATAGAATTAAAGAATAATTCATGAAAAAAAAAAACATAAGAATAAAACATTGAATTGTGGTATACCCATAAACATATAATGTTATTTACGTAGTATCTAAGGCATCACTCTAATGACCATCTTAGTAGTATGGCTTCACTAACCATACAATTAAAGTGGTCATTGATCACTTTTATGGCCATCTTAGTAGCATGATTTCTCTACACATATCATCTAGATGTACATGGTTCACTCCTATGGCCATATATGTAATAAAGGATCATTCCCAATACCATCTATGTCTATCTCATGATATATAAATTTTTACCGAAATCATTCGAGAGAGATATAGGTTTGGCCTGTCTTATAGTGAAATAATACTTACATTTTCCTCAAAATCATAAATTTTATTATCATTACACATGAAATTAATGTGTATTATAAACATATAAACATATCATAAGCTGTGGAAAATTATATAGGTTTAAGAATCATTTAATAAAATTAATTTTTTGTAAAAGAAAAATTGATTTCATAATCCTATAACACGTAAAAGGGAAACTGATTTTATAAAAATATTAATTGTGAAAGACAATGGATTTATAATAAATATAAGATATAAAAACAAATGAGTTTTATAAATATAATGATATTAATCATGACCCAATCATATAATTAATATTCATCGAACATTTAGATCATTTCCTAAAAGTGTATGATTAATATCAAAAGATTTTATCTTAGATGAAAAATAATTTTGAAATTTCTTTCAGAAAATATAATTTTGAAATTATGCTTTTTTCATTTACAAACTATTTTTTATAAATTAAACACATTTATAAAAAAATTTGATAAAAAAAATATCATCAAAACAAATAATGATGATTACAAATCATTAGGAAAACCTTTTTCTATGAAAACATATACAATAACCATCATGTTTTTTGAAAATACTTTCTTTGAAAAAACAATAAAATTAAATAAATAAATATTAAAAATGCTTATAAAAACTATTAACCATAAAAATATGAAAATATATTGAAATATTTTTGAAAACAAATTCTTTGAAAATAAATTGAAGACATATAAATAAGGCATGAAAACATTGTGAAAATAATTTTCCTTGAAAACATATAAAATAGGGTGACTTTTTCCAAAAAATATTCCACCAAAATCACTATTAAAAACATTTTCATAAAAATTAACATACTAAAAATGAAAATTAAGATTGAGTGAAATTAAACTGACTAAATTCGTATATGTCATACGAGGTAAACTAGACATTGGGTTTTCTTGGTAAAAACGATAAAAAAATTCCTTGTTTGGAAATAGAAAAGAATACTGCATTGAATATATTGGCTATAAAAAATAGTAATATTTTCCTTTTATGAATAAAATTAAATGGTTCAATATTATTTGAATCCCTTTTTATAAATCATTATTTCAATGGAACATGGATTTCCTATAGATGAGAGAAAATAGTTTGAGTTTCTAAAAAATGATTTTATAACAATAATATTTTTCTATGAGTATAAAAATGTTACCTACACATAAATATATCATTAATTACCATATGGAAATAAAAATAATTTATTTTCATAGGGGAAGGATCATATGATTTCATCAAAGGAAGCATAAATATAAATAATCCAGAAAAGCAATGACATTGTCTCAATAAACTCTAATAACATGGTTACATGGGATCATACACACCATGTAAGAAAAGTAAATCACATTAAACATTAAAAATCATGAAAATAAGGAAATTAATTATATAACATGAAAATGGAATTATATACAGCACAAAAGTGAATTTATGTTAATAACAAAGCATTAGTATCAAAGAAGGAAAATTGAGACAATAATTTTTGACCAATTTGGTAACCATTGAAACATAAAACTCATGAATGAATGTTTATAAAATGGTTTTTTAAATACACAAATATTTAATTATAATATATATAATAAAATCATGGGTAGTATATACACAAACAAATGCAAAGAGTAGAGAACATATCATTTATCTCATAGAAAAAAAAAGTGAGTTGAAATCCCTTTACCTTGTGTCTTGACTTTCATCGTAATCATTCCAGAAACAAGAATGATTAATTTAAATTTCGTAAACATATTTTACATAACCAATTTAAGATATCTAATAACATATATGGTTTAATTATGACATTATTTTACCTATATTTTAATCATCATATGTTAATGTTTCACTTATGAAAATAATCACTTTGTTCTTCACATGTGTCTTTATCTGTTATATCATTGGTTGTTATAATTATATCACTATTAAAGAATGTATAAAATTATATAAATATAATTTATTTCTATTATATTTTAATTATAATATTCTATATATTATAGATGAGTGAAATAGAAGACACCATTCATGGATACGGAAAGTTGTATTTACATGTGAATGATGATTCCTTTTTTATTTCCATAATGGAAAAATTAATGAAAACTAAAAATAAGTATATATGTATATAATATAATTATAGAAGAATTATAAATATATATATCATATAAGTTTAATAAACCCATCCATAATACATTATATTTTGTGTGTAAATGAATCACATCGCATTTAGGGGCGGTTGTCCACACTCCCTCAAACAAAATTATAATATTTACACAAAATGGAAGGTAAAAAGAGATATTTATTATAAAAGGAATAAATATGATTATTGAAAGAATAAATATAATATAATATATATATATAAAAACATAGAGTTTTTATTTATTCCCACCATGAGAGGATGTTAGGAAAATGGAATAATCATCATTTTGTGAGATGGATGTTCACCATACACATAAATAGAATTTTTGTTACCCAATAGTTGGAGGTGTGTATATGAGATTGTATTAACCATAGAAGAAAAAAATACTAGTATATTTATGATACCCTTGTTGTTATTAAATCAGGGAATAAAGAGAGTAGGGTGGGGATAAGGATAATAAAATAAATGAGATTGAACGATGGTGTTACCTCTTAATCGACTTAGTCATTATGGTATGGGCCGAAAGGATTTTGTGGGAAATATTCATCCCAATGGAGGATTCAAAGATTAAGGGAGTGATTTTGGAAAGTGTATTGGGTAGATACTGGATGAATTCAAGTGTTTTGGGTGTTGTGACGAAAAGGGATGTGTGGTGTCCTTTTTTTGAGAAGGAAAAGGACTCACATAGATTTTTTGAAATCAAGTTAGGTGTACACATGTTCTATCCTAGAAAATTCATACCAAAAAAACATAAATCAATAATGAAATTATTTTTCCAAAAAAATATGGCCAAAAATATGGGTTTTCGAATAGTTTCTATGTCATTTGGGACCATGAGATTATGATTCAGTCCATACTAAATCTTAATTCGACTATAATCGCTATTATTAATTTAAATCACACTTACTAATATTTTTGGAAAACAATATGTTGATAGAATAAAAAAATAATTGTTATAATGATTAAGTTAGTCTATATCAGTTTTTATAAATTCAATTTATAGGAGTGACAAAATTATGATTAATGTTAATCCTGTAAACAAGATGAAATTACGGGATTTTAAAGTAAAAATATTATCAAATTTTTATTATGTTATAAAAATCAATTTCAAAGTTGAATGTATCCTAATTACCTAAATTTTATTAATACATTTATAGTTTATATAATATAAAACTAAAAAAATTTAAAATTTTATTATAAAATTATAATTATTTTAAAAAAATTATGTTTTTATCTAAGAAACAGTATTTTCTACTATTCATCAAAAACGAAGATTCTCAAAAAAATACCTAATATTCATAATAAGTTAATTTTGGCATTATAAATTCAAAAATTAAGTCTATTTTATAAAATTAAATTTCTATAAATTTTTAAGTTAAATTTTATTTTCATATAAGGGTATGATGTGTAGTTCATATATTTTTAAAACATAAAAGCACTTTACCAAAAAATAATATATTTCCTTATCGATATTTTTTCATTCTGTAAAACCATTATAAAATATATTTTAAAAGTAAATAATACTATTAAAATCACTATTTTTAGTGGATTAGTTATTATTATATCATTAAAATACTATAATAAAATTATGCATCGTAGAAACTCAGTGTTACATGTAATGTACACCAAGTTGTTGTTGAAGGTCGCGTAAGCCCAATCAATATTGTGTGTAGTGAAATCCTTGTTGGTACAATATTAAAGGAATGTTTTAGATAGTTATTTATTATAAATATATATATAAATAATTATTTCCATTTTCACATGATTTGAAAAATATGAAAATAAAAATTATTTTGAAAAAAATAATTCAAAAAAAATTAGTAGTCACACTTTATCCCCTATACAATAAATTTCCCATTAAAAATTAATATGGGTTATCAAACCATAAATACTTGAAATAATAAATCATTGAAACCCTAAATATAGAATTAAATATTAGACATCCATTAAAAATGTAAATTTGGAACCATGACACTAACTCGAATAACTCATGTTATTATTTTCGCATAGAATAGCAAATATGGGAAGTGAAAGCATTAACAAAGAAGAGAAATATTACCATTATATTCTGATGGAGATAAATAATAAACAATATCTAGAGCAAGTTAACCATCATAATCCACAAAATTTTTTTATCTAAAGGAACATCTAATTCACTAGAAAAAATATACTGGGTTGACATTTTATTTTTAGATTATTTTCCTAAAACTATTGGTTTCTCATGAAATGATATACTATATTTATTTCAGGACAACATCACCCTTGTTGTTCATTTTTCCACTTATCCACATTCTCTAAAAACCAATGTGACCTTTTCCTTCTGGAAGTACTAAAAAATCATGAGACCCATGATATTCTATCAAATCAATTAACATCCACACAATGTAGATTTAACATGCTATCCAATATGCTTAAATACTCAAGTGGAGAGAAACAAATTTAATCATACTGACTTCGTCTAATTTTTAACATTAACATTATATAAATAGGTATCCTTATAAGCATAATAAATGATTAAAATCCAAAAATTTATAATGAAAAACATGAAATCATATTATCATTGATCCCACATATATCAAAATATACCTCTTTGTTGTAAAACACAAAACAAGGAAATTGTCTTATTAAATATTCCCTTGAGACATGGAAATGACATGATTAACAATTAATCCTTTTGTAAAACATGAATGCTTCCATATTCCATCAATTAGTGGATACAGTCATTAAATCAAAGAATATATGAACTTTATCCTTGATGAATTTGACCTATTTTTTTATAATCATTTATATGGTAATCTATATTATCCCATTTACTTATTCATATCCAATATATCATTATCCAAAGGTCATTTTGTCAGCATAAATAATTAATTAATGGTTAATATACCTTATTCAAAATATCAAATTTCAATGAAATAAGCCTTCAATATATACATTTTTTCATAATAATAACATATAATGAAAATATTTATATATTTCATGATTCATGTAACATAATATTTTAATTCAAAAACTTAAATACATCATTTCGCAGAAATTATTCTTAAAACATTACCCACACTTCAAAAAAAATTCCTTAATACCACATTTGTAGATATTGAATTATTATTATGTTTCCAAAAACATAATTTAATCATTATTCTTATGTTTAATGTAATCAACAATAGAAGAATATCACATAACTTTCACTTCTAATTTATCGTCTCGTTATCGTTGTTTGTGTAACCAATAATAATACCGACTTCCTGAGTCAATTTATGAGACTTCCACTTGGGATATAAATTATGATAATTCCCATGCATGACACATAGAAAACATTAAAATTTAACCATTTTAATTTTATTTCTATTCATGGAATAAAACCTAAAATAATAGTGTAAGTAACAGTTATCATATTGTGATACCATTTAATCATGAAAACTTCCATATAGGGTGCCTAAATTAGGGTGCATAATTATTTAATATATGAAACATTTGTTTTATCCTAGGTTATTCATATCCATCATTTTTTATCCTTAATTATTGTTCAAGTGGTGTTTTTTTAAATTCTTATATCATATCCTCAATGTGTGTCAAACCATGTCTATAGTAAGGCCTGTTGTGGTGTGCCAGATTACACCGTGTTAAGCCCCAAGCATCTTGTCTATGTTTTTACCCCTTGGTACATCTATTCTAGAGCCACATACACTTGTATTATCTTGAATGGTATGTATTTATATGAAACCACTGACTCTATCCATTACAATAATTCGAGGACATTTTTATATAAGTTAAATCATTTATATTTTTATCCATAGAGAAATCCCTAGACAAATCCTTAGAATTATACCTAGGGATATCCCTAATATTTTATGAAACTATATTCTAAAGGATGACTAAACCATTACTTTGATACAAACTATAATGATCCAGGATTATCATACATGGGTATTTATACATTTTATAATAATATATAATACATTACAATAAAACATGATTTTGGAATGTAATAGATTATTTTCTTTGTATACAAAGAAACAAAACCATATATACTAGTGAAAGATCTTTATAATATCCGATAAATATGTCCACCTTATGTATTTATAACTAAAACATTTCTTCATACCCTAGTGAAATGAAATATAACAAGGGGTGAACATGTATTCTCGGTAATGGTAAATAGAGGAAATGTGTATGTATAAAATTAATAATGAGTATGGAACTTGATCGAAACATTTGAAGATCATAACCTCTTTATCATAGCTCATAACAAGGATTTCCAATTCAAAAGATGTTTATCATAAAACTGAAAATATCATCAGTCAAAAAAGAACAACATAGGAATAAAACATTGAATAGTGACCAAAACATTATCATATAATATGATTTCTATAGTAGTGATGGTATCTCATCCAAGACTATATTGGTAGTATAAGATCACCCCCCCCCATACCATCTGTGTAGTCATGGTTCACTCCCATTACCATCATAGTATCATGATTTCAACCCTCATATCATCATGCTTGTCATGGTTCACTTCCTTGGTTATCATAGTATTCAAGGATCAGTGTCAATACCATCATAGACTATCTCATGAGATATAAATCATTACCCAAATCATTTTATGGAGATATTGGTCCCACCAATATCATAAAAAAACTCATACATACATGTTCCACAAAATCATAAAAATGCATATCATTACATAAGAAATGAAATATAAATCATAAACATATAAAAGTATCAAAACCCTTGGAAAAAGATATAGGTTGGATAATCATTTAATCAAAAGCATATTATTTGGAAGGGAAAAATTTCATAAACATATAACCAATGAAAGTGAAATTGGTTTCATAAATACATATCCCATGAAAGAGAAATATATTTCATAAGAATATAACCCCTAAAAGAGAAAAAAGTTTCATAAAGACCTTGTCACTAAGAGTAAACCATTCCAAAAATTAATATAAATGAAATATTCAAATCATTTCCTAGAAAATATTGACTAGCATCAGCAGATGTTATCATTTTAGAAATATATGTTTGAAATTACCTTAAAAAACTTTTCTTGAGTAATATTTCATTTCATCTTTTAAAAATTATTTTTAATACATAAAACTATTTGAATATCATTTTCATATAAAATACCATGAATGATTATAAAGAAGACAATATTTCATTTTAAATACATTTTTTCATAAAAAATTAAAAAATAATTTTAAAAAAAATTATTCTTTTTTCATTGAAAAAACATTTCATCCATTTAAAGAAATATTTAAAATGATAGAATAAAATTTTTACATAACAAATATTAAAGGATCTTGAAAATATTTGGAAAATATCTTCATTGAAAATACATTGAAAACATATAAATATGTATTTAAATCCATAAGAAATAAATTTCCATGGAAATAACTTATAAAAAAAATTCATAAAAATTAACCATTTACAAATTCAAAAGAAGCATCAATGAAATGATGATGGGTAAATCTATACGTGTGGTAAGAGGTAACAATAACATTTCTTTTGTACAATTAGATCATTCAGAAAATGTATTTCATGGAAATAAATGAGAAGATCCATTTGAAGAGATTAGTAAAAGAAAAAAAGGTTGAAAATTAATTTTTAATAATAAAGGATTACGGTACAATATTCATGGAAATAAATTTTAAGAAACAATATTATAAAGGAATAATGATTTTGGACTAAAGATAGGGTAATGTCTTTCTTTCTTAAAAACACATTCTTAACTATATTATAGAAAAAAGATTATAAAAAAGGAACCAATACATGTATATATAATCAATAACCATAGTAGAAAAAAAATTTATGATTTTATTGAGAGATGGATAATAATATTTCATCAAGGGTAGCAAAAACAATATCAAGTGAAAAGCAATGGGATTTTCCTAATAAAATTTTATTTTTTTGGTAACATAGGATCATACTCTCTTTGAAATAAAAGGAAATTAAATGGAACATAAAATATCCGAAAAATATATAAATTCATGTTATAACATTTAAAATGGAATCATATACACCATGAAGGAGAATTTAGGTGCATAAAAACCATGAGTCTCAAAGAAGGGAAATTGAGACAAAACTATTTCCCTGATTTGGTAGCTTTTAAAACCTAAACCACATTGACAAATTATCATAAAATGGATTTATTAATAACCATAAATTTAATAAAAATATAAATTTAATACAATCATGAGAGGTACATAAACCTTATAAAAGGAATCACTAGTGAACATGTCATGTATCTCACAAAAACAAAAAGGGAGATGAAATCCCCTTACCTTGTGTCATGCTTATAGTAATACTCATCAAAGTAACCTATATAATAAATATAAATTTATTATACATATATTATAGAACCTAATTTTTATATATAATACCATATACAGTTTGATTATTAACTTATATTACCTGCTTCTTAACAAATATCTGTTAAGGTTTCACTTTGGATAATATTCACTTTGTTCTTTGTATGTGTCTTAATTTTTTTTAACATTAGTTCTTATACATATATATTAATTAAATAATGTAAAAAATAATATAAATATCATCTATATGTAGCATATTTTTGTTATAACATTCTATTTTATTTAGTAGTATTAAATGGAATGCATCATTTACAGAGATGGAAAGTCATACTTACGCATTAACACAACATCCATTTGTTTATTGTCATATTAGAAGAATTAAAATAAATATATTTATATGTGAATATAATATAATTTATGTATAATTATAATGTTATATATATCATAAAATCTCACTAACCCCATCCATAATACATTCCATGTTTTGTGGGAATGAATCACATCGCTTTCAAGGGGTAGTAGTCCACACTCCCTCAAATAAAAATATCGTATTTACAGCAAAATGAAGGTAAAATGATATGTTTTGTAAAATAAATAGAGAATATTAATATGATAATAAGTATAATAAATAATACATATTCAATGAGTCCATCAGAATTTCCACCATCATAGGTGGTATGTAAAATTGAACAGTCGTCGTTTTTTGAGGCATAAGATAACTATACACATAAATATTATATTAGTTGCCCATTAGATTGAGATTTGTGTAAGTATAGCTCAAAAATTAGCATATGAAAATCCAAGTATATGGTTGATATTAGTGTTTTTATAATTTAAGTTAATAAAGAGAGTGGAGTGGTGGAAAAGGAATATAAAATATTGGGGCTTGAGAGAGGACATTACCAATTAATTGGTTAACTCATTTTGGATGGTGCCGAATGCATTGTTTGGAAAACATTCTTCCCAAAGGAAAGATTATAGGGGTAAAGGAGGCATGTTAGATAGATTATTGGTAGAAAACATGTTCATGGTACTATATAAGGATGTTGTGGAGGGATTTTGAATGGTTTTGGTAAAACTATAATTCATCATATGTGTGAGTAAGTAAAGGCTGTTGGTGGCCTTTTATAAGTAGGAGAAAGGAACACACTGGAAAACTACCTGAAAATTTCCCAAAATAATCAAAAATAATAATTACAATCTTATGAAAAAAGCTTCAAAATGAATATCTATTCGATATTGGGAAGGATAATAGGAAAATATGTCTATAAAATATGATTTTGATAAGTTTTATACTCATTTTATCCACTTTATTCTATGATTATCCCTTGGTAAACCCATTTATACCTTAACCAAAGTAAAAAATTCTTATTTTTATAACTATTTATTATAGTAAAAAATTAAAATGAAATTATCTGATAATATAAATTATTCTTATTTTAAATATGGAATCAATTTTTGAAAATTCCATTCATAGAAAGGGAAATTTTTTATTTAATATTTATCCTTTATGTGAGATGTGAAATCAGATTTTCAAGGAGAAAAATTATCAACTGTTTAAAAAGTTTTCTTATATAAATTAAAAATAAAATTGAATCTTATTTCCTAAATTTGATTAAAAGATATATAATTGAACTAATTTTACATTCAAAACAACTTTAAAACAACTTTTATATGTTTTAATGATTTAACAGAAATGAAGATTTTTTATAAAAACAAGAATTTCAACTATTTATCAGAAACAATTTCATCTCTGAAAATCTCCATAAATCACCATAATATAATTATGACATTTTAATTCAAATAATGAAATTTACTTTTTGTTTAAAATTATCTAATTCATTTGTAATAATCAATTGCAAAATAAATGTACAATAAGAAACCAAAAAAAACATTTTTGAAAATTAAATAGTCTTAAACCTAAAAAAAATTGTTTCACTCAAATAAATTGTATAGAAAAAACATAAAATGGATAGTTAAAAAGTATATAACGAAAATATATGTATTTCATTAAAGAAATTTAAAAAATTATTTTTGTTAATTTATTCATTTAAAACAAATACTTTGGATGAAAAATGGTTATTCTGAAAAACATTTCTTGTTTTTTTATATGGTTTACATTTTCTCTTCTAATTAATTGGTCACCATAAAATTTTTCATATAGAATCATGTAAAACAAATTATTCCATAAATTATTTAATTCTATTCCTATCGTCTATTCCAATGTCTTGGTGATAACTATATTATTATATAATATTATATTAGTTGTGTGTCACATTTAATTTAACATTAGTGTTTCATATAACGCAAGCCACACAAAGTTTTGAATGTAATTAAAAATATAGTAAATATTAAATTTATATTAAGAATGTATTTTCTATAATTTTAGTTTGTTACATTATTTTTTATCTATTGAATAATTTTTTTGGTAATGATATAAAATATAAATTGAAAGTAGTCTGTTTGTGTGATAATGGCTATAAATAAATGACTAATTCGACAAGATATATAAATGATAATAATGTATCCTAGTAAATTAATATTAATAGAACATGTTATATATGGGATGCTTTGAACGTGTAAAAGAAATATGTAACATGTGTGTCGCATTATTTGGTTGTTATGTGGTACATACTATATACTGGTGGCATTTTTTGGGGTGGTTGATTTGTGGTATAGCAGTTATGATTTGGTGTATAATGGTGTTGTTAATTTTATCACTTAGGACTATTAATGTGTGATATCTATATAATATTTTTATTTAATTTATATATATAAACCACGTGAATTGGATGACCCTACCACGGTGTTGACATTTTAGTTTCCCACTATTTTCCACAACCTCTAGGATGGTGGCGACATAGACATATAGCTACCCTCTCTTCCTTATCCTTCCTTTAGTAGAAGTGATTATATGTTTTGGTGTCATAGATTACCCATCAGTGTTAGATCATGTGTTTTGGGAGAGATTTTATGTGATGAGGATGTTATGTGATGTGATGTATAGTAGTTTTCATGTGTTTTATGATAAGGGAATTTGTTTGATGTCCTTCATGCCCATGATATACTTCAACTCAAGTTATGTGATGAGATGTGGTGTGAAGGACCAGGTGTCACTGGTAGAGACGATAAGTGAAGGAAAATGTTTATTCGTGTGGGATGTAGTGTGGTGATTCCTGATCCTAGAATAGGATTTCAAAACATATAAGGGTGGGTATGATAAATATGCATGTCGGACAACATCATAAATAGAACAACTGTGTTCTGGAAATAGGTGATCTAATTTGGTTATGATGTTACATGTATGGAAGGGATAAAAGAACATGACATTAAAAGATGGGGTGTGATAGTAGTAAATTAGTAGGGAAAAATTAAGGATCATTTATTTTTTATGAACATGATGTAATATTATTATATATGATCTATGATTTGGTTTGTGAGACATGGATTGGTTTGGTTGCTTAATTGACCATTTTAGGTACTTTTTAGTTCTATTAATTTTCATTACTGAAATATCATGGTATTTTCACTTGTACAGTTGATTCCTTGGTTATGTCCCTACCATGAATACAATTTTTCCCACCCTAAATATATACAAAAAATAGAGTTTCCAAGAGGACTTTGGAGACTATGATGGACATTTCTAGCTTGGCTTGGATCTTCTATTGAGTTTCATCCATAAGTCATTTATTTTTGTACATTGCATTAGATGTTATATTTTTATTATATAGTCGTTTTGAAAACATTGTGGGATTATTTTCATTTTACCTATATATTTTATTTTATATTTAGGCAGTGGGTTTTTATCTTATCTCATTATCATATATTATCAGTGTGGGAAATGCTTCCAATATACATGTTTTTATATTTACGTGGGGCTAGTCTCCAACCCAAGGCTTATTAGAGGAGATAATTTGGTTTTATCATATATATACATTGAACATGTGAGAATGAGTCATATTAACTACTATCCGTATTATAAACAAAAATTTCCAACTCAATAAAAAAAATTTAAATTTCTTATAAATATTCGGTCATTTTTTAGTAAATGAACATATTTTTGAAAAAAAAATATTTGAAAATATTTTTTATTTATTTTATCTAAAAAATAATACCAATTAATTTAAAGATTCATGATAAAATAAATTTGATAAATTTAAAATATTTTTTTAGTCACTATAGAAAAATTAACATATAGTGAAATTTACGAAATGTTTCCAGAAATATTGATTTTTAAGATTATAACGAAAAAAACCAAATTTTTTAAAACGATCATTTATTTTGAATAAATTTAGTAACTAAATTTTCAAATAATTTTTTATTATATATTTATTAATATTTATTAATATTTGATTCAATTAGTTAATATTGAATCATATTTAATTGTATTATTGTGTAATTATGTTTTTAGGTTTCAAAATTTTTATTTGGAAACTATATTAAATTGAATAATGGTTCTCTAATTTAATTTACTATAATAATCTATTATGAGGAATTTTTTAAATTTAATTTATATATTATATAATTATAAATTTTAATTTATAATCTTATATTGAATATTATTTGATAAAGATATAATATAAAATCATTTTGTTCTTCAAAAAATACAATTATTGGAATTTTTCCTTTTATTGCATCTGTATGGTTTTTAATAATTTAATTTTGGATTATATTTTAAATTTTATGTTCGTAAATTAAATTAATTTTTAAAATAATCATTTTAAAAAATATATTAGGGGAAATTTTTTGGATCATTCTAAGAATTTTATAGTTTGGATGAATAGTGATAATACATAATTTTATTTGAAAGCTACCTATCTGTTTAAATTATTTATAAAGAGAAATTATATTTAAAATTGGTATTAAAGGAAAATTAGTGAATTTATATATATATTGGTCCAATTTAGGTAATTTTAATAAATTTCATTTTTAATTAGAATTTAAGAACATTCTAAATATATAATTATTTTCTCATTGAAAACTCACTTTCTCATCTTGCCAACGTAAATAATTTTAAATTAAAATTTTCCACTTTTATGAAATATAATTTTGTAAATGAATTCCATACATTTAATAATAATAATTTATATTACCTAAAAGTCCATCTTCATGTTTGGCCTTAATGAATTGTATGAATAGTGAAAATTAATTATTGTGGTGATTGTAAAAATGGTTTTAATGGGGGTTAATGTAAAATGATTAGGGATAAAATGACCTAAAACTATATAAGATAAATTTTACTTCTATTTTTAAACCATATTATGTATAATTGATGATAAAAATCAGTTTTCATGCAATTTTATTTGAGAAACATTTTGGTACAACATTTCTTTTCCAAAAATTATATCTTTTCCACCCACCCCACTTATAAATGGGAACCCCTAATATCTGTTATTAACACCATAAAACAATTTTTATTTAGAAAATACTTGTAAATAATTTCCTAAATAACCACCACTAATAGTTTAAGCATTGTTGTTTGTATGAAAGTCAATCAGGAATGGACTTTTCATTCAAACCTAAGGAGTTTACCTAATGAAGCGTTAACATTTTTCATTGAGCAATTTTATTTTATTTTTTCTTCCACCTAAATAAATTTTTATTAAACAATTATTATATAATTAAATAAGTATATTAAATATAATTAAATTTTTTTATATTAATTTAATGATCTACTACCATCTCCCCTACCTTCAATTGGATTTTGAAAACATTGTTCGTTTGTATGGTGAATTTCCACCTCGTAAACCGATGTTATTTTTTTCCCTTACAACATCTCACAGTTGGGTATGATAATACATATAAAATATATATATGTAATTTATATTATTATTATAACTATTATTAAATATATCATATATACATTTTTAATGTTACATTCCAAAGGGATAAGATAATTTTGTTCATGTGAACATTTAAGTACTACCTCCGAAAGTGATGAAATTTTTTATCATTAACATTTTACATCAATTTCAATATGGATTACATTTATAAAATTTATATAATAAATTAATTAAATAATTATAATATTGAAGAAATATTTATTATTATTAAAATATATTAAATAATATTATTTATTACCTTTTCACTCACATAAGGATTATAACATCATTCATTTGTGTGGACTACCACCTTCACGATGCGATGTTAGTCTCTTTTTTCATCACCAAACCACATAGATGATTTTTATAATTATATTTAAATGAATAATATTTCATATTTGATGTTATTATCATTGATTAATGTTATAATATTACATAACCCCTATATATAATGATCATTGAAAATGGAAAGGTTATTTTTCATAGGTAAAACTTACCATCTCAATTATCTTAACATACATCACTTCTCAAGACCATCATAGATAATTGGTATTAAAAGAATTATTAATTTATAAATATGATGATTATTTTATTATTATTATTCTTTATATTATGGAACCCTTATTAAAGAAAGATGATAAAAAATATCAAATCAACACATATCTGAAAAAATCCAGTTATTACCCAAAACATGGATTTAACATTAAATTGTTAATCAATGGGTAATAATAAGAAATAAGCATATTTTATATGGTATGATATATGAAATTTTGGTTCGTTGATATATGCATAACAACCATATATTAATTATAAATGATATTTAAATGTGTTTAAATGAATTCGGTAATTATGATAAGTCATTTATTTATGAATTTTGATTCTTTGAGACATATGTTATGTTACAAACCTATCTAAATTTATGATGCATATATTCAGACCCTTTGATGTAAAATAACTAGAATATAATTATTGGAAAGATATTTTATGTATAATTTAATTATTTTCCCTCATGGTAATTTTTTTCAAACAATCTAATGTTGCATTGGTTTTATATCACAATCTTATCATTTATCGGGATTGATTATGATTATATTTCCGATGAAAAAACATTACGAATCATTTCTCATGAAACTCATGATTTTTTGTACTCTACTGATTCATGAATTCCTTATGTAATATTTCCATTTTTCAACTCTTGGTTACACGAAATTAAAGGGAGGATGGTTTGATGAAAAATCATATTTTCTTCTCTCTTCAGTCAAAAAACCCTGATTCTTACAAAATCATGTTTTCTAAAAAATTAATTTAACATTTTAAATTTTTTTAATAAAGTTAATTTTATCCTTAATTTAACATTATATAAAATGTTTTTAATGTAACATTCATGTAGTTTTCTAAGTAATTCATGTTTTTATTTTAATGAAAAATAGAAATTATTCATTGTTTTCTACATGCATGACATGAATAGTGTCCTTAAAGTAATGAATGCTCAGTGATTTTAAGTTTCCATTACATTTTATCAAAGTTAATTTCAAAATAATGTTTTCCTTTGTATTTGGATGTTTTTTATAATTTAAATAAAAGATTTCAAAATTATTTTTTTTGAATTTTTTTATGTTAAAAAATGATTTCAATATAGAAATACTATTTTCCAAAAGAATTGTTTTATCTGATATTTTAATCAGTATTTTTAAATTTTGAAAATTTATTTTCCATTAAAATGTATCTAAAAAATATATTATAATATTTACTATTAAAAATTTAATTTTAAGGAATTTTTAACATAGTAAAGAAACATTTCAAGTTATTATTCTTTAAAAATAAATCTCTTTAAATGATGACATCTGTTGATGTTAATTAAAATTTACTGGGGATATGATCTAAGGATACCATTCTTATTATTTATTTTAATGGTTTTTTAATGATGAAATTATGTTATGAAACCCATTTAAATTTTCATGTTTTATATGATTATAAAATTCATAGGACTCCCACTTCTTTTTCTATAGGTTATGTTATGATTAAACGATAAAATGATTACTGAAATTGATTATTTTACATGTGTTATGATATGTTGAAATTTTTATGAAAACAATTTAATTTCATGGGTAAATTTATGATATTTATTTTAGGATCTAGTGTCACACATTCATATAATTTTTATTGTATGATGTGTGGGACTTATATATCACTCAAATTCATTGGGTAAATACTTATATCTCATTAGATATACTAGACTGGAATGGGGAGTGGACATAGTTCAATACCAAACTTTTTCTTCTATGGTGGTATTGGGAGTATATAAGGACCCAAAGTTTCATTAATGGAAAATATTTCTTGATCCAGTTAATTGTCTCTTTATAAAAAAATGTTTTTATAAGATGTCAACTTCTTTGGTTTTATGATAAGTGTTGTGATCATTACTTTTATAGCTATTGAACAGCGATCACTTGATTAGTATAAATACAAGGCTTTAACGATCCCACTTTTACTCTGACATTGGAAGCAATGGCCTCATCCAGTAGAATTTCCCCATATGAAGCCCATTTTTCAGAGCTTAGAAAAGAGGTGGCGTCTTTGGGTTCTCCCTTGACCAAGCCAGAGCTGAGCTTCATCATGTCAAGCTCGAACATGATTGTCTACGGGAAAAGTGGAAGTTGATAGAGATTTCCACTCGAGCAATGTTATCCGAGCCGCCCCAAGAGTCTGTCACCATCGCACACCTTACCCTTAGGTCTTATGCGGCTGTTTTAAGGGGTTATGTAACAAATAAGTAGTACTATGTTCATGTACATTATTTTTTTGTATATAATAATGAATATAATTTCTAGTCATTTTTGATACATTGTAAATAGTTTTTAAAGTACAAATGGTATTTTTAGTTATTATTTAATTAAGAAATCTATTTTATTAAATTAAGGTATTTTTGAATAAAATAATATTTTAATAAAATAATAATATTATTATTAAATTAATTTTTATTAAATATAAATGGTCTTATAATTTTATGAATGCAATTAAAATTTTTATTAAGGTTTGAAAGTCATTTCTGTCAAAACCCTTGAATTTTCGATAAATGTCGGTTTTTATTTTAAATGTGAAAATTCATATATTTAGAATTTTTTTAGATAAAATAAATTTCATTTTTGGAATCAGGACGTCGAAATTATCCAACAGTGAATTTTTCATAACTTTCTGAGACAGTCATTGTTTTGGGTAAAAATTAAATACCGTTTAAATATATAATGTGTTTTATGACATCATAATGACCCAATGGTGATGTAATAAAATACTATAATCCTTATTTTCGGCCAATATATGTTTTACCATTAAAATAAAGTGATTTTGGGTTTGTTTGACTTACTTTTCAAAGCATTAATGAACCCCTCAAGACTTATTCAACACTTTGCCTTTTAAATTAATTTCTATGGGAGTGTGACTCACCTCCACATAAGAAACCTTATTATTTTAATAAGTCTGGGCATTGTCCTGGTAAAATATTGTTTTCCTCTTTCCTTTTCCAGAAACCATGGACAATAACCATGGGATGGTTTGTTGTTTGGATTAGTTTAATATAAGGGGTCCCAAACCTAAATAATAAAGAATTCTCTCACCTTTCCTATATAAACCCACCCAAGCTCCCACTTCCTCCAAACTAAAATCCCTTGGAGTTCATCCAACCTCTGCCCTACTCTCTCTAGAATCCTCCCAAGGTGCCCCAAGCTCCCAAGAAGCCTCTCACAAGCCTCTCTCTAGCCTTTGGAAGCACACTTCCAAGTAAGGTTTTGTTTTCTTCCTTTCTCATTTTTGTCAATTTTCATTAAGGTGTATTTCCCTTTTAATCCCAATTATGAATGTTGGGGTATGGATTAGCACCTCCCCCATACTTCCCTATTATTTTTTGAATGATGGGAGACCCCTTTCTCTCTCATTAAATGCCTCCCATTACACCCGTTACTATGCCGAAATTCCGAAAGGAACTTCTCTCTCTTCTTTTACATTCAAGCAATACTTTTGTATCATGAATATAAATTCCTTTTCAATTGTTTGGACATGTATCTATATTACCTCATTACTTTACATTAAATTTAAATATGATGAGGAACCCATTTCTCTCCCATCAACCATTTTTATGAATTCTTATGTCACGTCGTTACGCTGCCGAATCTCACCGATTTTCTAAGCCAATGTCATTATGTAGAGAATACCTTGCACATCTCTCCATCAAGGGTATTCACCTTTATTCACATTTACTTATTGATTATAAAGTTTCATTTATGAATTCCACATTCCTTTATCGTGGAATAAATGATTATGTTTTCTGAATCCGTGTTTTATGATCCATGTGGCACACTTATGCATGAAATGAAATTTTTAAGAAGGGTGCACCCTTATAGCGCTCCAATGCATTGGGTAAAGTATAGTATCGTGATACATAAAGTGCAATGAGTATTGAATCATGCTAATTCAAGTGCAACGAGGGTTTACTTGTGCTTCATGTGCAATGAGGGTTTACTCATGCTCCATATGCAATGAGCCTTGGCTCATGCTAATTCAATGTTAAGTGTTGTTGCCACATTTCCATTGTAGATCGAAATAATGATGTATATACTCAATATACAAGAGGTGGAGTGAATTTTATACTTTAAAAATTCCTTTGGAACCTTTAATGTTAGTTACAATTAACTATGTTTTCCTTAAGTAAAGGAAATGGCTAAGTTTAACAAAGTTAAACTAAGAAAATTCACAACACATCTAACACCAAAAGAAAACGTGGAATAAGGAATGTTGTTATAAACTTCAAGTCCTATGAACTTTCTTAAAACTGGAAAGAGATTCCGAAAGTAGGTTATGGAATTATGGTTCCGGAGATTGAAACTTAAAAAAAGATTACAATATGAGATTCTACCTTAAAGCGTATAGAATCTAAATGAAATAGAGTAAAAGTAAGGAAGTATAAGAAAGTTATACTTTCCTTATAATAAAAAATGCAGCGGAATCAAACAAGTAGTAAAACTAAAAGTAACAAGATATAAGTCTTTTAACCCAAAGAGAAGGGTATCCAACAACCTTGGATAAAGGTCCCTTGATTTATACTTTCAATCAAGTCTATCTTACCCACACTAGGGTAAGCCCTCGATACGAAGATCGGAGTCTCTGTCTTTCTATCCCTGCAAGCCCTCAACTTCATGGTAGTTGGCAAACTCGGTCTTCCTTAGCAAGGAATCCCTCAACTTCAAGGTGTTGGAAACCTCTGTCTTCCTATCCCCGGAAGTCCTCTTATGTAATCACCAACATTCGGAGTCGCACTAAGATTTGAGAGTTAATAAGAGCCTCTCTCTCTAGAAATCACTTCAACAGCATGTATGCACAATGTCGAAGAAGTTATTCATATTTCAGCAGTATATCTCCTCGATCTCTTTCAAATGAGCTACTATTTATAGGCAAGGTCGGACTCCTTTCCAACGGTCATATTTTCCTAAAAAATCAGAGGGACCTATACACGTGTAACTTAACCAACGGTTAGTTTATTATAGAATAGACGACATCGTTTTATAACAAAACAATTGTAATGGAATGTACGACATTGTTTTTAGTTATAACTAAAAATATTCAGAGTGAATATTCGGAGTGAATGTTCGGAGTGTAAAATATATTAAAGAGTAAAAAAATTATAAAAGCGTAAGCAAAATGAAAGATCAGAGTCTAACCAAAAATTATTTTCGGAGTATAAATAAATTTGGAGTGTATAAAACAAAAGATGATCAAATTTTGTTTAATAGGTGAATTCAGAATGAGAATTTGGAATGAGAATTCGGAATGAGAATTCGTAATGAGAATTCGTCATCAGAATTCATAGTAAGAATTCATCATCAAAAATCGTAATGAGAATTTATCATCAGAATTCGTAATGATAATTCATCATCAGAATTCGTAATGAGAATTCGTCATCAGAATTCGTAATTAGAATTCGTCATTAGAATTCATAATGAGAATTCGATGTCGAACTTCATAAGGATTCGTATCCTGAATCTAGAGTAGAACTTAATCAGAGTTTGTATCCGGAATTTGGAATGAAACTTTATCACAGTTCTCATCTGGATTTCGGAGTGAAACATTATTACAGTTCTTATCCAGAATTCAGATCCTAAAACAGAATACTTCATATCAAAGTTTCAAACAATTCCTAGAATATAGAAATTAATTCGAATCTTATACTTAAGAAAAATATGGATGAAAATATGATAAGGATAATTTTTCTTACAAAAGCGATTTTCCTTATAAAAGCAATTTTCCATATAAAATTGATTTTCCTTATAAATGATATTTTCTTAAAGATAAGGTGTTTGTGATTTTCAAAACAAGAATGAATGGAAAAGTCATAATGAAAACCTTATTGACTCAACAATCTCCCCATTTTTGGAAAGCACAAACATCCTTACGAAAAAGATATTCTAAGAAGAAAGAAAAACATTAAGGCTTATCTCCCTTTTCTTTAAGGATATTAATGAATACGACTAACTCCCCTTAGGCTTTTAAACTCTAAGGATCATATTCTAGATTTCTGGAATGACATTTCATTACGAATAAGAAAGTATTTTTTAAAGAAAAACTCCCCCTTAGATAAACTCTTATTAGAGTTTGTTTTCTTTCTCACCCTTTGTTAATATTATTTTTCCCCTTTTATTAGGGTTCTTTTCCTTATCCCCCATTGTTATTTTCAAAAGGAATTCAAGGAAATGGAAAATATAACAAAGTACCTAAAAAAATTAGTAGAAACAACAAAAGAAACGAGAAAGAACAAATTTCATTAAGTTTGAAAGCTCGACAACAAAGAAATTTAGATACAACAAAATATCGGATCTTTCTATTTTGAGCTTCAATATTTTCATCCTAGGCTTTAAGATTTTCTTCCTGAGCTTTAAATTTTCTTCCTGAGCCTTCAATTTCTCTTCAATCTCAATCCGATGATCCCTCTCAAACTTCCAGTTTTGAGAAACAGAATTTAGCTTCCCATTCAGATCTCTGACTTCTTGAATCTGGAAGTTCTTTTCATCTGTCAACCTTTCTTCAAAGGATGAAGTAAGTTCATTTATCTTCCTTTATTCTTTCTCAAAGGCATCCTTCACATTCTATTGGAATTCATCAAAGAGCCTCATCTCTTCCACAGTCTTCCTCGACCAACTAGTCATCATCATGCAAGATCTTTTGTGGGCTTCATAGCCGACAAAGAATGTTTTGAACTGAGCCTCTATTTCAACACACTTGTCCATAACCATAGATATGGAGTCTGTTTTCTGATTCAAAGCATGTTGGAGCATCTGGCATATTGAATCAATACATGAGAAAGTCGGAATAGTACCTACTAATTTCTTTAAAGACTGAACAACAAAGTCATACCCCAACGAAGATGACTCCGAATCCGAAACATTTCTTGGAGAATATTCTTCTTCAAAATGCTCAACCTTCTTCTTAGAATAGTCACCAACATCCCTTCTCTATACTATCACAGAGCTCGGGGTATCAACAACAAGATTCTTTCCCTTGTCCTTTTTCGGAATGGAGTCCTGTTCCGGGGTTCTATTTTCACTGTCAGATACTTGAACAACATTGTCTTCCTCATCAGAAACTTTCTGAGCTCCAACCTATAAATTCTCCATTTGAGAAATATCATGTAGAAGTTGTTCTTCCTCTGTATGATAATCTACTTCTACTTCTCCTTTCTCCTCATCCATCGCTGGAGTGACTAACTTAGAAGACTCATCTTTTGAGGTTCGAAGCGACAAATGTTCCGAGGGTGTCCCCTTATAATCATCTACTTTCTTTAAAACATCTCCGGTTTCACCACTCCCTTCAGCAAAAGCTTCTTCTTCTTCCACTTGCTCGATCTACTCTACTTCCTCAACAGGCTTCGCTACTGCCTCTTCTAGAGCAACAAAGTTTCTTCCTGGAGTCACATGTAAAGATTCCAGAGAAAAAGATCTCGGAACAGGAATGTTTGCTGAAACCATCTCATTGAACGTCAACAAAGCTTGAGCTACCTCAACATCAGACATCTTCTTCTTAAGCTTCTTTTTTTTCACTTGTTTTTCTAGCTCATCCGCAGTTCTTTCCTTCATGGCCTTAGCCTCTGCAGGATCCAAGCCAAACTGAGGCTCCCCTTGCACTCTGTTCTCTTTGATTTCCCTCTATTTAGCAACTACCTCATTAGGGTAAGCCTTCTTCATCTTCAGTTTAGGAGGTGCAGAATGAACTTCCTTAGACTTGGGATTCTCTGCTTCAACTTCAACTTCTTTCAACTTTCTCTTCCTCACTGGCTTAGAGGATTCCGGATTAGCAACTTTCAGAACTGTTTGTTCTTGAGCAGGTAAATCAATAAACTAACTAGTCTTCTTGTCAAAGGCTACATCCATCATTTTAAGTGTACCATCACTCACCAACATAATCTTTCAAACTCTTGGCTTTGACTTGAAAGCCTCTTTGGAAGACTCAAGGCACCGAACTATAAACTTTGAGAGGATTTCTGTATACTTTATGATCTGAGCTCTCAGATTCCCTTTCTTAACATTCTCAAGAGTAATGAGAATGTGCTTCATCCGGTTAAACTTACTCAGATTTATCACAAAATCTAGGAGGTAGATCTCACTCTTCTTCAAACTATCATTCTCACCCTTTCTCGGTACGATAAGACCTTGTACCCATAATTCTAGAATCTAGAAATTTTTAGATATAGAAGCAATCTTTGGAGCCTTATCATCTGACAGTCCGATAGTCTCCAAAGCCTTTTCCTTGTTGAAGCTTCCCTTTGAATCTGGAAAAACATGAGAGATGAACTCAGCTTCTCCTTCATAGGTCAGCCCTACCAGGCTAGATGCCTTTACACACAAATTTTTATAAGTCTTTCCATAAGACATAAACGAAAACTTCTCCCTGTAATTTTCCTTAAAGAAGGAAACTGTCTCATAGAATTCTATAAGAAAATTTGAATAAACTTCATCTTGATTTCCGGGCTTGCATAAAGCAATATCTTCCCATCCGTTGAGCTTAATATTCTTGGATATAAGAGAATTGTACTTGTTGAAGAAGTCAGGATGAACCAACCTTTCTCTATATACCAACCACTTCGAAATCGGCTTAGAGGAAGACATGTCTTGAGATGCTACTTCAATTGACATTTGGATCTGAAGACCTATGAGAAGTTCGGAACGGAGAAAGATGAAGTTCGGAATGGTCATAAAATAGAGAGGCAGAGCTTTGAGATGCTGGAGCTTGAAAACCGATGTGGGACAACCATTTGGGGTCCCCTTTATATATGCAACGAGAAAACTGTTCATCTTCCACGGTTGATCGAATGGTTGTGACAAGCTGAGATCAGATCTGACGGTCGAAAACAAATTCTCATGAAAGCTTGAATCCAATCTTTTGAGGTTTTATTAAAAAAACGATTTAAGAAAATTATAATCTGAAAACAAAATATAATAAAATGCCAGCAAGTAAAGTACGACTAAGAAAACATGAGTAAGGAAATCATACATTTCGGATTGGCTGAGGAATATTATTCGTAATTAGTAACATTCTTAAGAAAACTACAAAAAAATCTTTACTACGAAAAGACAAAGTTCACAAAACACACTACAAAAAACATAATCATTACGGAAAACTTAGTATGAAAATTTAATTATTAAATTCGAAAATGAAAAACTCATTATGAAATATTCGGTACAAAAATCCCGTTATGAAAATACCAGTATGAAATTTTCTATTTCCGGAAGTTTTCAATACAAAAATTCCCATACCAGAATTTTTCTATAAGAAAATATCCATTTTGGAAAAATTTTGTTCCGGAAATTCCCATTTCGGAATTTTAGTTCCGAAAAGTTTGAAAAACTAACTTTGAAAAATTTAGTTACCCTATCAATCAAATGTACTCCCCCTATGAAAAGGAGTTTATTACTGTAAGGATATTTTTTCAACAGAAATTTAACAAAAAATGATTACCTTATAGTTATGATTCCTAAATTTTGTTAAATGTATTCAAATCTATCAGAAGGCAATGATTTAGTGAAAATGTCAGCAAGTTGATCTTGCATTCCGATAAACTGAAGAATAATATCTCCTTTTTTTGTGTGATCCCTAAGACAGTGATGCCTAATATCTATGTGTTTTTCATGAGAGTGATGTGCTGGGTTCTTACTAAGGGCATTGGCACTTGTGTTATCACACAAAATTTGAGTTTTAGTAAAACTCAAGCCATAGTCTGTGAGTGTGTGTTGCATCCACAACACTTGAGCACAACAACATCCAGCTGTTACATATTCCGCTTCAGCAGTGGAGAGTGCTACAGAATGTTGATTCTTACAAGACCAAGAAACTAATGAATCTCCTAAGAAATGACAAGTTCCGGATGCACTTTTTCTATCCATTCTACATCCACCAAAGTCAGCATCATAAAATCTTTTTAGAACAAAATCATTTCCAGAAGTATAAAATAATCCTAGATCCATGGTTCCCTTAAGGTAGCGAAAAATTATTTTTACCACATTTAAGTTAGATTCCTTAGGATTGGATTGATATCTTGCACATAAGCATACTGAGATAAGTCTGGTCTACTGGCTGTTAAGTAAAGTAAACTTCTTATCATACCTCTAAAAGATGTTTCATCTACTGGTTTACCAGCTTCATCAAGATCTAAAGAGTTTGAGTTACCAATAAGAGTACTTATACTCTTAGTGTTTTCATAACCATACTTTTTAAGAAGATATTTAATATACTTATGTTGAGATATGTAGGTTCCTTCTTGTTTTTCAGAAATTTGGAAACCAAGGAAAAAAGTTAACTCACCCATCATACTCATTTCAAACTCAGATTTCATTGGACTTGCAAAAGAGTCGGTTAAAGATTGCTGAGTTGAACCAAATATGATGTCATCAACGTAACTTTGAACAATAAAAATATTTTTCCTATATTTCTTTATAAAAATGGTTGGATCTGAATTTCCCTTAACATAGTTATTTTGATGCAAAAATCAGTGAGTCTATCATACCATGCTCGTGGGGCTTGTTTAAGGCCATACATAGCATTGGTAAGTCTAAAAACAAAATCAGGATGTTTTGTATCTTCAAATCCAGGAGTTTTTTCAACAAAAACTTCCTCTTAAACATAACCATTAAGAAAAGAACATTTCACATCCATTTTAAAAAGTTTAAAATTAAATAATGCTGCAAAGGCAAATAGAATACGGATATATTCAAGTCTGGCTACTGGAGTATAGGTTTCTTCATAGTCTATTCCCTCTTGTTGATTATAACCTTTAGCAACAAGTCTAGATTTATTTCTTACTATGACTCCATTTTCATCACCTTTATTTATGAAAACCCATTTTACTCCAATAACAGAAGTTTCCTTAGGTCTTTCAACCAAGGTCCAGACATTATTCCTTTCGAATTCATTTTGTTTATCTTGCATGGCTTTGATCCAATCATCATCACCTAAAGCTTCATCAGTGATTTTAGGTTCTAATTGGGAATGAAATGCTAGATGTTCTACTTCATTTCATAAGGAACTTCTAGTCCTTACAGGTTGATTTACATCACCAATGATACTATCACTGGGATTATTCTTAAGAAATCCCTGATTTGGGTTTTGAAAAGCCTTTTCATCAACATAGGGTAGAAAGTCTTCTAGGGTAAATGTTTCAGAAGTATCTTCTTGAACATTATCCTTATCAGAAGGTTCTTCTATCAAAGGTTGACAATCAGTTTTTGAAAACACATCCGAGGATGTAGGATGGGATTGTTTAAAAATAAAAGGATCAGACTCATCAAATTTTACATGCACTGTTATTAAAAACTCTATAATCCATAGAAGTTGTGGAATAACCTATGAAAATTCCTTCATCGGATTTTGGTGCGAATTTATGTATGTTATCTTTAGTATTCAAAATAAATACTTTGCAACCAAAAAACTTGAAGAAGGATAGTCTTTGTTTTTTACCATTCCATAACTCATAAGGCGTTTTATTAAGAAAAGGTCTAATTAAAACTCGATTTATAGTATAGCAAGCAGTACTTACAGCTTCAGCCCAGAAATGTCTAGATATAGAATATTCACTCAACATGGTTCTAGTTATCTCTTGAATAATTCTATTTCTTCTTTCAACTACACCATTCTGCTGAGGAGTTCTAGGTGCTGAGAAATTGTGAGTAATACATTTTTTACTACAAAAAAGTTTCAAAATCATAATTTTGAAATTCTCCTCCATGATCACTATGAATAGTTTTCAATGGAAGGTTTTTCTCATTTTTAACATGATCTCTAAAACTTTTGAAATAAGAAAAAGCTTCAGATTTCTTTGCTAGAAAATAAACCCAAGTAAATCTAGTGTAATCATTAACTAGAACAAACACATAGTATTTGCCTCCAATACTTCCAGTTTGTGTTGGAACAAAAAGATCCATGTGCACTAACTGTAATGCATCAGTTGTTGAGACTTCACCGATTGATTTAAAACTAGATTTATGTTGATTGCCATATTCATAATGATCACAAACTTTAGAATAATCAAATCTAAGCTCCGGTAGATCCTTAACTAGTTTCTTCTTATAGAGTTTTCATAAGTTCCTAAGATTACAGTGACCTAGTCTTCTATGCCATAACCATGAACGATCTTCCATTGCACTTAGGAAAGGTAAATCTTGACTCCTGAGGTCTTCTAGGTTCAAAGTGTAAACACTCTCATGCCTATTGGCGGAGAGAATAAATTCTTCCGTGGAATTGTGAACTAAGCACTTATCATTCCTAAAATTCACAAGGTAAGCTTTATCACATAACCTCATTATGCTAATGAGGTTGTGCTTAAGAACCTTAACAAAAAGAACATTTTAAATTAATGTTTTACCTAAAAGAACAGTATTACCAATACTAACAATCTCACCCTTAGCATTATCTTCGAAAGATACCTTTCCTCCTCTCGTTTTGATAATCTTTTCAAAATAGCTTTTGTTACCAGTCATGTGTCGGGAACATCCACAATCCATGTACCATGTATTGTTGCTGGAACTCTCTTTATTTTCCTGAAATCATGAATAGAATTAGACTTTCATAATCAAGACTTTCTTGGATTCGAGATTTCCAGACAACAAAATTTTAGGAACCCACATATTTTTTGAGAAATAAGCTTTATGAAAACCTAAGGATTGGGTTTTGTTTAAGGAACAATTCTTTGCCCAGTGACCACCACATTGACACTTAGTAAAAAATGGGGCACTTTGAGGAAAAAAATAATTATTAATAAAAATTGGTTTTTCATGGGTATAACCAAATCAGGATTTATTTCTTAAAGGTCGTATTTGGGAATACATTTTATCAAAATTTTCCTTACCATGGGTAAAGTTTGATAAACACTTCTTTAAGGAAAAAACTAAAGACTTGAGTTTTATAACCGAGTTTTTGTCCTCAAAATAATTATATTTAGAACTAGAGGTAGGCTTGAAAACTTTTTTCTTAAAATTAATTTTTCTAACTCTTTAGAAAGTTTGTTCTTTTCAGAACTTACTTCCTCAATATTTTTTGAGATACTTCAAAAATCAGCATTTTTACTATCGATATCTTTAGAATGATCTGATATCTCTTTGGTAAGAATATAATTCCTAGAGTTTTCTTTATCATGTTTTTTGTTGAGTTTAGAATTCTCAGTCTCATTAAGTTCAGCAAACCTAGAGACTTCTTCATAAGTAGTTAAAGTGTTTTCTTCATCAGAAGAAGATTCTTCATCAGAAGAGTTATAATACTTACTATCAATAGAATTTAAAGAATTATTGTTCAATGATTCAGAATTTTGTACCTTAGACATAAAACAATGATTATCAATTGGTAATCTGGATATAAGACCAAGATTCTTCTATCCCGAAGATTCGTAATCAGAAAATTCATCTGAAGAATCACCACCACTGGCACTCCAGGTATCACTAGATTTCAGAACATTCTTAGCTTTGGCTTTATAATACTTCTTTCTGTTCTTGTCTGAATGCCTTTCCTTCCATTCTTTCATTTTGGGCAAAGGGAAATGTGGTATAATATGTCCAGCTCTCATACATTAATAACAAGTAACTTCTCCATCTTTCTTATCTTTCATGTCCTTTTTCATATACATGGATTGGAAATTTATCTGGCCAGCTATCTTGTTCATCCTTCGAGAAAGATTTTCTAATTCATTTTCAGAGATTTCACTTTCACTAGAATCTGATTGAACAACTATCTTCTAAGACTTGGATCTAGTTACTCTCTCTGGAGTCTTAGCTTTCATATGATTTGATGTTGTTGTAAAAGAAACAGTACCATTTCCATTTTTCTTTTTGATGTCGTTAGCATATCTCTTCATTCTGGTTTCATGTTGGAGAAGATTTCCAAATAACTCATCAAGAGAAATTTGAGTGACCTTCTTGTTCTCATCTATAGAAGTTCTTTTGGATTCCCACTCATTAGGCATGATATCAATTAACTTATCCAGAAGTGCTTCATCATCTAACCCTTTTCTCCCATAGACTGTAGGCTGTTGATGATTGTCATAAATCTCTGTTGAACATTACATATTAGTTCTCCATAAGGAAAATTAAAGCCACGATATTCAGTTCTAAGCATAGGTCTTCTAGTCTCAATCACCTTAGAACTTCCAAAGTGTGCAACCTCTATCTTCTTCCAGATACTATTAACTGCTTCACAAGATGAAATTTGGCTATATATATTTCTAGTCATTGAACAAAGTAGATTATTTTGTACCTTATAATTGAGTTGATAATCTTGCTTTTCCTGGTTAGTAAAATTTCTAACTTCCTTATCAGGAATTTTATAATCTCCAGTAAGCATAACAAAGTTGTCCACTCCAGTATTGATAACAAAAGTCTTCATTCAATCTCTCTAGTACTCATAGTCATCACCATCAAATATTGGTGGTCTTGTAGGATTTAGATTATCAATAGAACCAACATTAATTCCTGCCATACTTAAAAAACCATTGGCACACAAACTTGTTAGTGGAAAAAGTTTGTAATAACAAATTTTGGAATGATAAAGTTCGGAATGGGAAAGTTCGTAATGATAAAGTGAGCAAAAAAACTTATACGTGAGTACAAATATTTTAGAGTCCTCCTATGATACCAATTGTAGGATCGAAATAATGATGTAGATGCACAATATACAAGAGGGGGGGGAATTGTATACTTTAAAAATTCCTTTGGAACCTTTAAAGTTAGTTATGATTAACTATGTTTTTCTTAAGAAAAGGAAAGGGCTAAGTTTAACAAAGTTAAACAAAGCAAATTCAAAACACCTCTAACACCAAAAGAAAACATGGAATAAGGAATGAAGTTATAAACTTCAAGTCCTATGAACTTTCTTAAAATTGGAAAGAGATTCCGAAAGTAGGTTTTGGATGTATGGTTCCGGAGATTCAAACATAACAAAAGATTACAATATGAGATTCTACCTTAAAGCGTATAGAATCTAAATGAAACAGAGTACATGTAAGGAAGTATAAGAAAGTTATACTTTCCTTATAATACAAAATGCAGCGGAATCAAACAAGTAGTAAAACTACAAGTAACAAGATATAAGTCTTTTAACCCAAAGAGAAGGGTATCCAACAACCTTGGATAAAGGCCCCTTGATTTATACTTTCAAGCATGTCTGTCTTACCCACACTAGGGT
This sequence comes from Viscum album, assembly GCA_963277665.1. Taxonomy (NCBI): domain Eukaryota; kingdom Viridiplantae; phylum Streptophyta; class Magnoliopsida; order Santalales; family Viscaceae; genus Viscum; species Viscum album. The sequence goes on from OY728121.1 coordinate 634,003,768, forward strand.
AAGCCCTTGATACGAAGATCGGAGTCTCTGTCTTGCTATCCCCGCAGCCCTCAACTTCAAGGTAGTTGGCAACCTCTGTCTTCCTCATCATGGAAGCCCTCAACTTCAAGCTGTTGGAAACCTCTGTCTTCCTATCCCTGGAAGTCCTCGAATGTAATCACCAACATTCAGAGTCGCACTATGCTTTCAGAGTTAATATGAGCCTCTCTCTCTAGAAATCACTTCAACAGCATGTATGCACAATGTCGAAGAAGTTATTCATTAGTCAGCAGTACATCTCCTCTAGCTCTTTCAAATGAGCTCCTATTTATAGGCAAGGTCGGCCTCCTTTCTAACGGTCATATTTTCCTAAAAAATAGTAGGGACCTGTACACGTGTAACTTAACCAACGGTTAGTTTATAACAGAATAGACGACATCATTTTATAACAAAACAAGTGTAACAGAATGTACAACATCATTTTACGTTTTAACTAAAAATATTCGGAGTGAAGATTCGGAGTGAATGTTTGGAATGTCAAAAATATTAAAGAGTAATAAAATTATAAAAGCATAAGAAAAATGAAAGATCGGAGTCTAACCAAAAATAATTTTCGGAGTCTAAATAAATTCGGAGTGTATAAAACAAAAGATGATCGGATTCTATTAAATAGGTGAATTCGGAATGATAATTCGGAATGAGAATTCAAAATGAGAATTCGTCATCAGAATTCGTAGTAAGAATTCATCATCAGAATTCGTAATGAGAATTTGTCATCAGAATTCGTAATGAGAATTCATCATCAGAATTCGTAATGAGAATTCGTCATCAGAATTCGTAATGAGAATTCCTCATCAGAATTTGTAATGATAATTCATCATTATAATTCGTAATGAGAATTCGATGGTGAACTTCATAAGGATTCGTATCCTGAATCTCGAGTAGAACTTAATCAGAGTTTGTATCCGGAATTCAGAATGAAACTTTATCACAGTTCTCGTGTGGATTTCAGAGTGAAACTTTTGTATAGTTCTTATCCAGAATTCGGATCCTAAAATAGAATACTTCATATCATTGTTTCAAACAATTCTGAGAAAATAGAAATGAATTAGAATCTTATAATTAAGAAAAATATGGATGAAAATTTGATAAGGATAATTTTTCTTACAAAAGAAATTTTCCTTATAATATAAATTTTCCTTATAAAAGAGATTTTCCTTATAAATGCGATTTTCTTTAAGATAAGGTGTTTGTGATTTTCAAAACAAGAAGGAATGGAAATGTCATAAGGAAAACCTTATTGAATCAATATCAATGTTATGATTATCATGCTTTATCATGCCTTTATGTTCATGTTTCTTTTATGCTCTATTGATATGCCTATTGTTTAACATGTATTGTACTCCTCATGTTATTCCATGTGTACTCCCTTACTGGGCATTATAGCTCACCGTTTTCTTATGCATGTCCTCAGGTTATCCCATGCAATGCTAAGTACGAGGGAATGTATTGGTCATGTAAAGGAATTTTTCAATAAAGATGTTGTATTTCATGTTTTAAGTTTTTATGTAATGATCCTAAGACCCAAAGACACTAAGCCTCTCGATCTTCATTGTTGTATCAAGTGAAGTTTTATGTAATGATTCATGTTTAAGTTGTAATAAAAAGCATGATTGTTATAGTTGGTATCAGAGGATAGGTTTAGTTATTTTTGGGATTAGGAAACCCTAGTAAAGCCTTAGATACAAGACTAAGTATAATAAAAACATCCCTAAGTTTTGGTAAATACTAAGTAAGTGGTTTATCAAACAAATACATACCTATCTGGATACGAGTAGGTAGAGGCGGCTCTGGCACATATGTATCGTTGGGGTAAAACCCGAAAACACCGCCTTGAGTTAGACTCGAATGGGAACTGGTGCAGGACAACGGGCCTTGCTGCACTCTTGGTTACGACACTCCTGAGGGATATGTTTTGATAAATTATAAATCTTAGTATGAACCCTTATTAAGGGAAAAATTCCCCTAATAATATATGTTAGAAAGTAGATCATTAAAAGACTATATTAAAGCCTATAGACTCATGAGTTATGGAATTAATGTTTATTTATAAGTCATCAAATTTTTTCTTTGGATTACCCTTTTATGTGTTACCCCTAACTTTCCTTTTATTCCAGCCAATGGCCGGTAATAGGAGGACTCGGGCTAACAACCGTTGTGAAGATCAGTGTGATGATTGTACTAATGAGATTCCCAATCCAATGGGAGCGGGAATCACAAACTTTGTCATGCTTCTCTCTCAGCTAACTCAATTTTTGAATAGAAACAGGGGTCAAGAGGAACGTTCAACCCCCGTAAGAAAGAACAAGTTGCTATCGAGAGCTTCATGAGACAAAGGCCTACTACTTTTAGTGGATCATCTGATCCCACGATCGTTGAACAATGGATCAACTCCATTGAAAATATCTTCTCCATCCTTCAATGTTCTGAAAAATATAAGGTTATCTTTGGCGGCTTATCGTATGGGGGTTGAAGCTGATCAATGGTGGACGTTGATCAAAAATACGATGCCTGAGGAGGAGATCGAGGGTTTGGAATGGAAGGAATTCTGGAAGATGTTTTTCGATAAATATTTTCTGTGCACCCTCCGACTTAAGATAGAAAGGGACTTCCTTTCCGTCAAGAAAAAAGATGAAGAATCTGTGGGAGCGTACGAGGCAAACTTCACAAGGCTTGAACGATATGCTTCCAGCTTCTTCGTTACCCCCGAATGTAAGGTTGACCACTTATTTTGTGGGACTGAAACCTAGCTTGAAGAAAGTATTAGCGATCCGTGACTTCGATAGCTATGAGGAAATTGTCTGATGTTCCCTCAAGGTCAAAATGGAGATCGGAGAATCACAGGGGTATCATGGGGACATGAAGCATAAGGTAGACTTCAATGCTGGTGGTCTGATGGATAAATCCAACATAACTAAGAAGTTCCAGCACCCCACTTGCCAAAAGTGTGGGAAGAAGCACCCTGGAAATTGCCTTAAGGGGACGAGAAAATGCTTCATGTGTGGAAGAGAAGGGAACCTAGCTATTAACTGTCGGCAAGAAGGACCCGCCGCTGCGACAGAGGAGAGGAACGCTCCGTTCGAACCTCAACGCGTTGTTCAATGCTATAAATGCAATGAACCGGGTCATTTTGGAAATCATAGCCCTAATCCAAGGGTGATCGGAGGCAACCAACAACCTCCAAGACAGCAAGGAAGAGCTTTTTCCATCACTTTTGCTGAAGTGAACCCTGACAATGAAGTGGTGACAGGTACACTATTTATTCATTCAAGAATAGCGAACGTACTTTTTGATTCAGGTTCTACACATTTTTTATATCTAAAAAGTTTAGTAGAACAATACCAGCACCACCACAAATCATGGATGTAAAGATGCCGGTGAGTACGGAAAATGGGGCAATCATTTAATCCCATTAATATAAGTCCTCCCCTATTATAATCTGTGGATTGAATTTCCCGGCAAACCTCGTCATACTCCCTTTGGTGGAATTTGATGCAATTTTTGGCATGGATTGGCATTCTTTATATAGAGCCTACATAAATTGTCGGGAGAGGGAAATCACACTCCATATGGAGAATCGACCCCCGATTATTTACAGGTGTCAGGAAAAAGATGAATCTCCTTTAGCTCTATCATCTCAATCATGGATATTACTGCCCTATGAGCACGCATATCTGTCTCAGATGATTGAGTCCAAAGAAGAAACCATCCTTGAAGAAATTCCTATTGTGAGGGAATTAGCAGAAGTGTTTCCCGAGGAACTGTCTGGTCTTCCTCCAAGAAGAGATGATGAGTTCTCAATTGAACTTATACCTGGGGAGCTACCAATATCCACGACTCCAAATATAATGGTTGTTGTTGAGCTTGAAGAGATGAAAAACAACTATAGGAGAATCTGGATAAAGGGTTTATACGCCCAAGTGCTTCACCATGGGGTGCACCAGTCCTCTTCGTCAAGAAGAAGGATGGGTCAATGCGGCTTTGCATCGATTATCGTGAACTTAACAAAATCACAATAAAGAACAAGTATCATCTCCCAAGAATCGATGACTTTTCTGATCAGCTACATGGAGCACAATACTTCTCCAAGGTGGATTTGCGGTCGGGATATTATCAAGTAAGGGTGAAGAAGGAAGATATCCCCAATACTGCTTTTCGTACAAGATACGGGCACTATGAATTCATAGTAATTCCTTTCAGACTCACCAATTCTCCAGAAATATTCATGGACATGATGAATAGAGTCTTTATAGATTACCTTGACAAATTTTTGGTAGTCTTTATAGATGATATTCTAATATACTCCAAAACCAAGGAGGACCATGAGGAGAATTTAAGAACTGTACTGGAGACTTTGCGCAAGGAGAAGCTCTATGAAAAGTACAACAAATGTGAGTTCTGGTTGAAGGAGGTCTCATTATTGGACCATATCATCACAAGCAATGGGATATCTATGGATCCCTCCAAAACAGATGCAATTGAGGGATGGCTGAGGCCATCATCGGTAACCGATATCCGTAGCTTCTTGGGGTTAGCTGGATATTATTGACGATTTGTGACCAATTTCTCACGATTTTCCAACCCTCTTACCAAGCTAACTCGAAAGGGAGTAAAGTTTTCTTGGAGTGATGAATGCGAAGAAAGTTTCAAGGAGTTGAAAACGAGGCTTATCACTGCACCCGTTCTCACTTTACGCACAAGTGGGGAGCTTTTTGTGGTATTTAGTTATGCTTCGAAGCAGGGCTTATGATGTGTGCTGATGCAGAATGATAAAGTGATATCCTATGCCTCAAGGCAGTTGAAAATCCATGAGCGAAACTATCCAACGCATGATCTAGAGTTGGCGGCTATGATCTTTGCCTTGAAAATCTGGCGGCATTATCTCTATTGAGTGAAATGTGAGATATATAATGACCACACGAGTCTTAAATATATATTCACACAGAAAGAGATTAATATGCGCCAGAGAACATGGATAGAGCTCAACAAGGATTATGACTGTTCAATACATTACCACCCTGGAAAAGCGAACAAGGTGGCAAATTCCCTAAGTAGAAATGATCTAGCAATTCTATCAATGATGAGAATTGAGAAGGATCCAATATTCTTAGACATGATGAAGATGGATGTGGGAATCATAAAGAAGGGAACATCATCAATCCTTTCACAAATGATTTCTAAACCATCTCTTATAGAAAGGATAATGGATGCTCAAAAGGATGATGTAGGAATTCAAGAAAAAGTGGAAGCTATCAAAAAGGGTAAATCCTCGGAGTTTAATGTTAATGAAGAAGGAATTGTGCGGTTTGGGAAAAGACTATGTGTTCCATCAAGTCCGGAGCTGAAGAAGGATCTTTTGGATGATGCACATAGTTCAAATTTCTCGATTCACCTAGGGAGCACAAAGATGTATCGATATCTATGAGAAAACTTTTGGTGGGATAATATAAAGAAGGAGATCGCCAAATATACATCAAAGTGCCTGGTGTGTCAGAAAGTTAAGGCAGAGAGGCAGATGTATAAGGGGATGATGCAACCATTGCCCATACCAGAATGGAAATGGGAAAACATCACCATGGACTTTGTCACCAGACTTCCAAGGACATCCAAAGGCAAAAATCCAATCTGGGTTGTTGTGGATCGTCTTACAAAGACTGCACACTTCATTGTTATTCGAGAGGATTTCTCTTTGGATCAACTGGCACAGATATATATCAGGGAAGTGGTAAGGTTTCATGGAGTACCACTATCTATTTTGTCTTACCGAGATCCCAGATTCACCTCTATGTTTTGGAAGAGTCTTCAACATGCTCTGAATACTAAACTGAACTTCAGTACAGCCTATCATCCTCAAACTGATGGCCAATCCGAGCGGACTATCCAAACACTTGATGATATGTTGAGATCGTACTCAATGGACTTTAAATGAGGATGGGATCAACATCTTCCTCTGGTTGAGTTCTCTTATAATAACAGTTTCCACTCGAGCATCCAAATGGCACCATATGAAGCCCTGTATGGGAAGAGGTACAGAACACCATCATGTTGGGATGAGGTCAGTGAACGTAAGCTTCATGAACCAGAAATGGTCGAAGAAATGGTGGAGAAGGTGAAAACCATTCAGCAGCATATCAAGGCAACCCAGAGTCGACAGAAGAGTTATGTAGATAATCGTTGACGAGACCTTGAATTTAAAGTTGGAGACATGGTGTTTTTACGCATATCTCTATGGAAGAAGGTCACGAAGTTTGGAAAGAAAGGGAAGTTAAGTCCACGGTATATAGGCCCCTTCGAGAATCTTGATCGTGTTGGGGTTGTGGCCTATCGACTAGCACTTCCACATACAATGGCCAAGGTGCATGACGTCTTTCATGTATCCCTCTTAAGGAAGTACATACCGGACCCTTCACATGTACTCTCTTATGAGGTGGTACAATTGGAAGATGATCTTTCTTATGAGGAGCAACCAGTAAAGATCATAGATTGTAGAGAAAAAGATCTATGAAATAAGACAATGCCCCTCATCAAGGTGATATAGAGAAACCACAAGTGTGAAGAAGCAACTTGGGAGTTAGAGGATATGATGAAGCTGAGTTACCCACATTTTTTTAGTGTGGGAAAAGGAAAATTTCGGGGGCGAAATTTCTTAAGGGGGGAATATTGTAACGACCCAAAGTTAAATTAATGGAAAATCTCTCTTGATCCAGTTAATTGTCTCTTTATAAAAAAATGTTATTATATGATGTCAACTTCTTTGGTTTTATGATAAGAGTTGTGACCATTACTTTTATAGTCGTTGAACAGTGATCACTTGATTAGTATAAATATAAGGCTTTAACAAACCCAATTTTACTCAGACAAAGTAAGAAATGGCCTCATCCAGTACAATTTCCCCATTCGAAGTCCATTTGTCGGAGCTCGGAAAAGAGGTGGCATCTTTGGGCTTCGCCCCTGACTAAGCCCAAGCTGAGCTTCATCATGTCAAGCTCGAACGTGACCGTCTACGGGAAAAGTAGAAGTTGATAGAGATTACCACTCGAGCGATGTTATCCGAGCCGCCCCAAGAGTCTGTCACCATCACACACCTTACCCATAGGTCTTATGCGGCTGTTTTAAGGGGTTATGTAACAAATAAGTAGTACTATGTTCATGTACATTTTTTTGTATATAATAATGAATATAATTTCTAGTCATTTTTGATACATTGTAAATAGTTTTTAAAGTACAAATGGTGTTTTTAGTTATTATTTAATTAAGAAATCTATTTTATTAAATTAAGGTATTTTTGAATTAAATAATATATTAATAAAATATTATTATTATTATTAAATTAATTTTTATTAAATATAAATGGTCTTATAATTTTATAAATACAATTAAAATTTTTATTAAGGTTTGAAAGCCATTTCTGTCAAACCCCATGAATTTTCGATAAATGTCGGTTTTTATTTTAAAAGTGAAAATTCACATATTTAGAAATTTTTTTAGATAAAATAAATTTCATTTCTGGAATCAGGATGTCGAACTTATCCAACGGTGAATTTTTCATAATTTTCTGAGACAGTCAAATATTTGGTTAAAAATTAAATAGTGTTTAAATATATAATGTGTTTTATGACATCATAATGACCCAATGGTGATGTAATAAAATACAATAATCCTTATGTTCGGCCAATATATGTTTTACCATTAAAATAAAGTGATTTTGGATTTTTTTGACTTACTTTGCAAAGCATTAATGAACCCCTCAAGACTTATTCAACACTTTCCCTTTTAAATTAATTTCCATGGGAGTGTGACTCACCTACACATAAGAAACCTTATTATTTTAATAATTTCGGACCTTGGCCTGGTAAAATATTGTTTTCCTCTTTCCTTTACCAGAAACCACGGGCAAAAACCATGGTATGGTTTGTGGTTTGGATTAGTTTAATAATAGGGTTCCCAAACCTAAATAATAAATAATTCTCTCACCTTTCCTATATAAACCCACCCAAGATCCCAATTCCTCCTTACTAAAATCCCTTGGAGTTCGTCCAAACTCTGCCCTACTCTCTCTATAATCCTCCCAAGGTTCCCCAAGTTCCCATGAATCCTCTCACAAGCCTCTCTCTAGCCTTTGGAAGCACACTTCCAAGTAAGGGTTTTTTTCTTCCTTTCTCATTTTTGTCAATTTTCATTAAGTTGTATTTCCCTTTTAATTCCAATTATGAATGTTGGGGTATGGTTTATCACCTCCCCCATACTTCCCTATTATTGTTTGAATGATGGGAGTCCCCTTTCTTTCTCATTAAATGCCTCCCATGTACACCTGTTACTATGCCGAAATTCTGAAAGGAACTTCTCTCTCTTCTTTTACATTCAAGCAATACTTTTGTATCGTGAATCTAAATTCATTTTCAATTATTGGGACTTGTATCTATATGAACTCATTACTGAAAATTACATGTAAATATGATTAGGAACCCCTTTCTATCTCATCAACCATTTTTATGAATTCTTATGTCACGCTGTTACGCTGTCGAAATCGCACCGATTTTCTAAGCCAATGTCATTGTGTAGTGAATACCGTGCCCATCTCTCCATCAAGGGTATTCGCCTTTATGCACATTTACATATTGATTATAAAGTTTCTTTTATGAATTCCACATTCCTTTATCATGGAATAAATGATTATGTTTTATGAATCCATTTTTATGATCCATGTGGCACACTTATGAATGAAATGAAATGTTTAAGAAGGGTGTGCCCTTATAGCGCTCCATTGCATTGGGTAAAGTATAGTATCATGATACGTCAAGTGCAATGAGTGTTGACTCATGCTAATTCAAGCGCAACGAGGGTCTACTTGTGCTTTATGTGCAATGAGGGTTTACTCTTTCTCCATGTGAAATGAGCCTTGGCTCATGCTAATTCAATGTTAAGTGTTGTTCCCACATTTCCATGTTATGATTATCTTCCTTTATCAGACCTTTATGTTCTTGTTTCTTTTATGCTCTATTGGTATGCCTATTGTCTAACATGTATTTTACTCCTCATGTTATTCCATTTGTACTCCCTTACTGGGCTTTATAGCTCACCCTTTTCTTATGCATGTCCTTAGGTTATCCCATGCAATGCTAAGTACGAGGGAATGTAGTGGTCATGTAAAGGAAGTTTTCAACAAAGATGTTGTATTTCATGTTTCAAGTTTTAATTTACTGATCCTAAGCCCCAAAGACACTAAACCTCTCGATATTCTTTGTTGTATCAAGTGATGTTTTATGTAATGAATCATGTTTATGTTGTATTTAAAAGAACGATTGTCATAGAGTAAACCATTAATAGTATTATGGTTATATAAGTGAAATCATTCCATTATGACAGACTTGGTAGTGATCCTTGACTACTAAATAATTGATTTTCTATGATTATGGGTATTCCAAAAATCTATTTCTTATTCAAATGATATGGTTTCCTAAAACATGTTTTTTATTCATTTATGGTTCGTGCTTATGAACAACCATTCTTTTCTCCATGAATCAGTATTATGATATTTTATAATAAGGGTATGATTTTCAATTCATATGATCATATTATCATACACTTATGTTCATGTTATTCTTATATAAAAATATTTATTACCCTTAATGGGCATGTGAGATCATAATTTATTATGTTTCCATTCCATATGTTATGAATAATATTTTTTAGTAGGGTATTTTTATTAGGATTTCATATCTAGATGATCTATATGAGAGACATTGAAGATAATTCATGAAACTTGAAGATGATGTATGTTGTCTCTAAAGGAACTAAACTATTACAATCCTCACGAATTTTTCTATGCAATGAAATGAAAGTTCATATAAAATTAAGTAAAATCCATTTATGAATGTTATAATTTTCTATTGTTGAAATCAGAGGAAAGGATTATTTTACCATTAGAAAATTTGATGAAATATATTTAATAAGAGCCGTAGAGATATTTATATGGATTTATTTATGTATTTTTATAAGGATAAGTCTAAGGATAAGTCAAAGTATTGGAAAATATCCAGGAATTTAGTTAAGAGAAATAGTTAGTGGGATCCACGAATTTGCATCAATGTTTTTTACAACAAGTGGATTTGGATATAGAGTATAAGTACCTAAGGGTAATAACTCTAAAAATGGTTCATTGATATAAAATCAATAGTTACCTAGTGCATGAAATCCATCCTATCTGCAAACATGGATAGAAAATATCGATTCATATACTATGGAAATTAAAAAATACTATACCAACCTGCATCAAAGATTTAAATAGATGATGACTATAAATGATATATGTTAACACTAAGGATTCGTGGATTTTAAATTATGTGTCATACTTTTGAAATCCTATAAGTGATTTCCATGTTTTTTTCTATATCCCATTATTATTATAATTTCTCACACTATGCTTCTTGGTTTTTGACTATGGATGGAACCAGAAGGAATTGGGTTAACATTTAATGTGATAGACAATTTTTTGATGAAAATATTAATGGTATGATGACTATAGTAAATGATTCATTGATTATTCATTACTGGTTGCCAAAATATATGATTGACAACATATAACTTATCCAAATATCAAACCCACCAAACAAGAGAAAGATAATGATTTGTGTTAGTTTGGGTAGTGGAGACCGTAAAGGAACTATGTAATGTTATGGACCTCCTTGGTCCATTAATTTTGGAAAATCCATTCATTAAGTTGTTCGGGGAGGTACAAGTGACTCATTTCAAGAGTTTTTTAAAAACTCTTGTTTCCCAATTGTAGGTCATCCCATCATTGAGGTGATTGGTGACTCCCAACGGTGACCCGCAATGGTGGTTCATGAAAAGTGATTTAATAATGGTCTGTCACGATAGTAGGTTGTGATGATGAGTCAAAATTATAACCCACAATGGTAGGTTGTCAGTGGTGACTCATGATAGGGACTCTCCCATTGGTTACAAGTAGTGGTGGGTCAGAACTGGTGAGTTGGGAATTGTAAGTTGCAATGGTTGATCACGATGGTGAGTCACAATGATTACTCACACTGGTAGGTTTCCAACTATGAATCATGATAAAGACTCATTAGATAGTAATTAATTCAATATTGAGTCACCCAACTGTGACCCATCCACCAGTAGCTCACACAGGTTACTCATCCACCAGTGACTCACCCAACGATGAGCTATTTCTGACAATAGTTCAATGTCTCAGAATCATCATAGTTTTTCAAGTTTCATACCTTTAACATTTTTTTTATAAATGAATTTAATATCATGTTTAAATGTATTTGGATCCTGTTCAAAATGACTAATAATATATTTTACATTTATGAAGATCATGAGGCTTCTAAATGGTAAAACAACATTCTCTTGGTTGAGATCCAACAGTAATGGATTTTATAAACCATTCATTCCCTTGATTCAAGATCTATCATTTCCATGTTCAAGATTCTCTATTCCTTTAACCATTCCATTATCTCTTCATATTCCCTGAACCATTCTCCTCTGAGGATACATGCATTTTGTTGTATCCCTTGGATCTTGTTTTCCCTAGAGGATCTTCCTATTACATTCGCACCCCTAGTTTTGGAACAATATGATGTTTTGATCAGTTATTCAATGATATATTGATTTCTTTATCTATTTTATAATTTTGTATCATGTTGGGTGGGTATATGAACGTATCAATTTTGAAGATAGTAGAAAACCAAATTTAAATAATTATAATTGAATTGGGTTAAGATCATTGTTCAGCATATGGGAAAAAGTGACTCATGCTTCTCCTTATTATTTTTGTTGATATTGTGAATTGAATGTGCTATATGCATACTGAAAATCATGGCTATTCGTGGTATTTTTAGGTAAATGCATGGTTAATGGAATGAATGATGTTTTTTCATAGATTAATGTTCAATCATGAATACTATTAACCATGTATACATGGTTAATAAACAAATTCCCTTGGATAATATAGTTTATATCCCATAACCCTCCCTCCAAATACTCCGCATAGGAGAAGACCCTAAAGAAGATAGATAATGACCCCCATAGTCCCACCTCTAGTTGGACTTGGGGTGGAAACTAGCACCATGGGTGTAAATATATCCCAATAAGGGAGGAATTAACATTTATAAAAAAATACAGATAGAAAAGATGATCTACCCCAAAACAACTCTAAATACTATGTAATATAGAAATCGAAAATATTCAAATGTGCATGTTTAAAATATATATGATACAAATTAAGATCCTCCAATGAAAATACCCAAAATTAAATCATTGTAGCAACACAATAACTATCCTAATTATTGAGATTGTGATTGTGGATAGATTTTTTTTAAGACTATGAATTTAAGATATAATACAACTCCGGAAAGGGAAATATTAGGGATGATGTTGTCAGGTGGAGGACACATAAGGGCGTAGTTCATGACTCTTCCAATGCATTGAAGGTTATATCGGAATTAGAATCCATTCACAAGGATGTTGTAATATATGGGAGAAAAAGTTGTTTGTTTCATATTACATTATAGTCTTCTTTAATGATGTAGGTGGAGAAGTCTTAGCGGGGAGACTCAAAGTCATAGGTTATGAGTGATTTCATTGACCATGGTGATGATCTCTATGGATGGTCAAAGGATGGTAAAAAAAATTATTTTGTTCCACGGAAGGATGTTTGTTCTAGTATAGATACATTATGAAGTCCTTTATGAGTTTCACAACTCACCCTTAGTGGTAAAAATAGAAATTTACATGATTTACTATGGATTGAGGTTGTAATTTTTGTGTCTAGGATGATACATGAAGTGGAAAATTTTGTGGAGATGTTATTACTCTGAAAGTAGTTAATGGTTGAGAACTATGTTCTCAATGTGTTTTTGTAGCCCTCATATGTCCCTGAGTGGTAGTGGGATGAAATTTCAATGTATTTTATCACATGGTTAGCCAAGGAACATGGAATTTATGAACCTATCTAGGTAGTAGTTGATTAACTAAAGAATTCATCTCACTTCTTACCAATAAAGGATGCAGGCATAGTGAATTGCTTGGAAAAGTGATATGTATATCTGGTGGTGAGGCTTAATAAAGTCATAAGGTCTATTTTCTTGTATTGGTAACATGTTTTACCACATGAGTCTAGAAGGGGTTGCATAATGTTTTATTTGAACTCTATTACCCTCATAACTCATTTCCTCACTCAGACAGATCTGTAGAAAAAATAGACAAACTAGATGATAGAAGACATGTTGTGGGAATGAAACTTAGACTTCTGTGATTATTTTGTAAGACACATACCCTAGATAGTTTTTATTATAATAAATTCTATCACTCTTCTATGGGAATGGATCTATTTGAATATTTTTAAGAAATATGGTGTCATACACAATTGTTTTTGAATGAATTTTGGGAGACAACTATTCTTGGTCATGAGGTAGTGTTGAGCATGTACGGGAAGGATTAACTTGTTCTTGAGAGGATCAAGGTAGCACAAAACAAGAAGAATTCATATTCTGGTCGAAGTAGGAGGCACATGGAGTTCATTTTTCCGGACTATGTATTGTTTAATGTTTCCCCTTGATGTGGGAAGTAGAGGTTTGATGGAGGGAGTAAGCTTTCACTGAGGTTCATCAGACCCTTCGAGGTATTGGGGTGAGTTTGCATGGTGTCTACCAGTTGGCATTTCCACCATATTTAGAAAGGTTCAATGATTCCTTTTACATCTCTCATCTTTGTCTCTATCTACATGATAACTCCCACATCATCCACTAGGGAGAGTTGGATTCCAAGGGTGAAAAAAAATTCATGGAGTGGCCAATAGATATCCATAATGATCAGGATAAGGTGCACCATAGTTGAATCATTCCCTTAGTTTTTGTTTTGTTGATGAATGGTAGCATGGAGGAGAGTACGTGGGAGTGGGAAGTGAAGACGTATACCTATTACCAAGAGTTGTTTTGACTTTTTAATTATCTTGTTTTCTCATGAATTGTGATGTTTGAACCCTCATTTCTATCAGATTTATTTTTTTCCCTTTCTCCATAATACTTGGTAATGTTCTAACATATGGAAAGGGAAGTACTTGATTCCTAATCAAGCCACATTTATTGCAATGTTCTTGAACCCATGAGGGTGAGTTAATGTGTCCCAGAGTAGATAATATCATAACCAAGAGGATGATATTATATGATTTGTGTGATCAAGTAGTGTTGTTGTTGTTCTTCTGTGCTATGTCTTCTAGTTGGTTGGGATAGATGATTTCATAGGCAGTGTTATTTTATGTTTAGGTTTCACACTAACATTTGAAAAACACAGGGTAGTTTGTCATTGAACTATGATGTCGGTAGCAGTGCTTCATGATTATTAAGATACAAGAGATGTGTCTTTTGGGGTGGTTATTTGGACCCCTCTTTATTCAGGGTTTGGTTGGAATTCTGAAGGGGGATAATAGTTTGATAGGTATTTAATGTATGGTCCCAGAACACTATTGTCCATTACATTATGAAAATATGATCCTTATGGTTTTATTGGAGGTAAAAATGAGTTATTTATGATGTTATCCAGAATTAAAATTTTTATAATTGTGGGTCATCCCAAGGGTTAGTCATGTCAGTTACTCATGATAGTGACTCACAATGGTGGGTTTGGACTGGTGAGTCCGGAATGGTAATTCACAATAGTAGGTCACAACGATGATTCACAATAGTAACACACATTGGTAGGTCCCTAGTGGTGACTCATGATAGTGAATCATCCAATGGTGACTCAAAATTATGGATTATTAATGGTGAGACACGAACGCAATTCCATTATGGTAGGTGGCAATGGTGAGTCACAATAGTGAATTAGACTGGTAGGTCACAAGTGTAGACTCGAGACGGTGTCTCATTCGATGATGATTCATCCAACAATGAGTCACCCAATAGTGACTAATCAACCAGAAACATTCACTGGTGACTCATACACTAGTGACATATGATGGTGTCTCACCCAATAGTGAGTCATTTCCAAAAGTTTGTCAAAAAAATTTAATCTTCCCATTTTTTCCAGTTTTTCACCTTTAACATTTTAATTGAAATGAAATTAATTTAGTACCATGTTTTAATAGTATTGGAGTAGGTTCATTGTGATTAATCATATCATTGAATTTTATACAGATCTAGATGCTTTTAAATGGTCAAACTGCAAGCACTTTATCAATATCCAACCATAATAGCTTTAAAAATCATTCATTATGTTGATTTAGTATCAGACCTTTCTAAATATAAGATACTATCTTCCTTAAACCCTTAAAGTTTCTCTTGGATCACTCCAAACCATTATTCCCTAATGAGTCGTTAATTATTACGAATACCTTAAATCACATTTTCCCTAAAGTTATTTCTTGCTTCATTCACAACCAATGTTTTAGCGCAACAAAGATGTTTTGATCGGTTCTTCTTTAAATACTGGATTTTGTTATCTATCATTTAATTGTATATCATGACTTGTGGGTGTATGAATATATCCCTTATGAATAGAGTGGAATAAAAATTTAAATAAATATAATTGAATTAGTTTATGATCAATGGGAAGGATCATGGATAATGTGGTGAAACCTTATCTTCATTATTTTGGTTGATATTATGAATTTTATGGGATATATGCCTACTGAAAATCATGGATTTTGGTGGTATTTGTTTGGGAATGCTATGATATATGGAATGAATAATTTGTTTTCATTCCTTAATGTTCCAACTAGAAAAATTCTAACCACGTATACTTGTCTTAAAAATGGATTCCCCCAGAAAACCATGCTTTTATGATATCCCTTGAATTAACATGTTTAATTATATAATGAATCCTTGTTAAATATTTTATGTTTTTTTGATTGAGTGGTTGTATGTTTGTGGTATTTGATGTGTGATGTGTATTGGTATGATTGGTGTATTGGATTCTCAGTTCAAGAGGTTATTTGATTATGGGATGGATGGGTAGTGTAGTGCATCAATGATGCTATCAGGTTGTGTTGTGTTTGTGTTGCTGGATGTGATGGGTGTGGTGTTGTTATGCTATGGGGATGCCAAGATGGTTGCAATGTGGTGTTTTATGGATTGAGTTTTAGCTTCATTTGGATGATGGTTTGGGAAGGATGAGTTCAATGTCAAAAAATTTTGTTTTGTTTTGGTAATTTTCTTAGGGTTT
Organism: Viscum album; assembly: GCA_963277665.1. Taxonomy (NCBI): domain Eukaryota; kingdom Viridiplantae; phylum Streptophyta; class Magnoliopsida; order Santalales; family Viscaceae; genus Viscum; species Viscum album. Next base: position 634,019,992 of record OY728121.1, read on the forward strand.
CTCCATGAGTTTCAGAAAGAAATATTTACCCTTTGTCTCAGTATTGGTACATTATTATTGAATTAATGGGTGTGAAACAGAGTGGAAATATGGGGTTCTTTAAACTATCATTCACTACACCTTCTAAAATGATTATTATGATATCGACTATATTAAATTGTTTCTTGTTGTTAGTTTTTCAAAGTAGTTTGCCCTATAGAGATAGAATAAATAAATGAAAATTTTAGAAAAGATTGAGAATTGGTGAATTGAATTAGATTAGGGTATTATTTTCTGTTTATGTCTTTTTGTTTGACCTTTCTCATATTGTAACACCCCAAGATTTCATAGTATGTTATCTCATTAAAGTAATTAAATAGCTTACGCTACACGCATCACCGAGTTTGACCACACCACGACTTACCAAACTAGCTGTTAAAAACAGTTATTAATAATATTAACAGAATTTTTTATTTTATAGACTCCATATTACATTAGAATACATATTATGTGTTTTTTATACATAACATAATAACAAATTCATTTTTTCAGATGACAGATGTATTTTTCAAAAAAAATGTAATTTAACCACCTTTTATTGCTAAACCCTTTTCAAAACCAATTTTTTCACTTTTATATATTCAATTTAATGATATTAAATTCATATTTAAAATATATTAATAAAAAAAATTTGGTTAAATTCTTTGTACTTTTCTGGTAACATTCATATTTTAATGAATACTAAAAAATAATAAATTTTAAATAAATACAACTATTTTCATTGAAAAAACATCTAGTGATAAATTATGCATTTGAATGTTTTTGAAGTATAATTAGATTACATTTTTATCATTTAATACAATTTAGGCCATTATAATTAATTTCCCTTTTAAATTTGACATAAACACATGTCAATCATGTGGTAGTTTTAAATTTTTAAAAAACCCTCTTTTCAGTTTTGAAAACAGGAATTAATTTTAAATTAGTTTATGAAACTTATATGTTTTGAATTTTTTAAAATAGAATTCATTTTTGAATTCGGAATATCAAAATTATATTAGAGTTAACTTTCTGTGTTATTTTTTATAACAAACATTTTATGTAAATAATTATTTATTTTGTTTTAATTTATTTTAAGTCAAAATAGATAAAAAACACCTATATATTTTAAATATAATTCATTGGAGTCATTTTATAATCAATTTAGATATATAAAATTTTATTGAACTTTTTACTGTCTTTTACCCACCTTCTAGGAGCTTTTGAAAATTTGCACAAAATATAATTTTACTGCTTCTATGACTTAAATTTAAAAAATATGAGAGACATGGTTAACATTATTAAGTAAAATTTGGTTCGGTAAGATGGAAATAATTTTTTGTGAATATTAACTTTTGACTTATATTTACCACGTTTAAAAGTAAATACGATAATTATGGGTAAAAACTGATATTATAATTACCCTAACACATGTTCAAATTCTATTGGATAAGTGTAATTTGACCAAAAAAAATAGTAATAAAATGTGGTCCTTTTGGTCTACTTGGATTAGTTTAGGACATTTATTATTATTTTATTTAAAGAATAGTTAAAAGTGTTAAATTCAATGTTAAATAACTAAACAATTTTAAATACGGGTTTATAAATAAGATAAATTCAACAAAAAATATTCATTAGAAAGATATGAAGATTTAATATATTTTTTTTAATATTTAGAAATTAAATAATTAAATTTATTTATGACCCAATGATCGTGAAGTAATTACCTTATTAATGAATGGTTAAAATAATTGATTTTATAAATATCCAAATAAATGTAATTTCGGACTTTTGATTCATTATACTAATTTTCTAGGTTGATATGAATTCTTAGAATTTATTAAACAATTTTTTTAAAGTAGTCATGCTTTTATTATTTTCACAAAAACCAAATACTAAATAGTGTTAAAATTGACATAATTGTGTTTTTAAAAACAAATTCTATATTATTAATTGATATAATATTCGTAAAAATATAACGCTCAGAATAAGGACATATATAAGGTTATATTTATTAATAATGAACCAAATGAGGTTTATTTGTCTTGTTATAATCTGTTTATTAACCATATAAATTAAAAATACAAAGAGACATGGTAAATGTCAAACTGTTTAACTAAGAGTTAAATCTAAAGGATAAGGTAAATATGGTGACCTAAACCTATCATAATTCTATTGGTTGAGAGGTTTTAGTCCCATACTCCCCATATATTCCAAATAAATCATTTTGGAGCCATTATAAATTGAAAATGATTTTATTATAAAATAATATTTCAAGCTTTTCTTAAAGTGCCCCTCACCCTTCTTATAAAAAAGAAACTTTCCATTCTCTCAAAATCAGACCTAAAAATCCATTTGGATCGGAAAAACCCTACCCAAATATCCTCCAAAAATTCCTCATTTCCTATTATAAGCCTTCCTTTGGTTATAAATCTAACATAAGGAGACCTTTTGATCAAATCAAAAGGAAGAACCCGAAGAAGAGGTAAATATTTCTTTTCCTCTTCCAAGTTCTTATCTTCTTCCACATGCACTTTCTTTATTGTTTTCATTCTAAAATAATAAATCAAGTATCATCTATAAAAAGTGATGTTATTATATAAATTTTACAGCCGTATTTATTATTCTATCGATCATATGAATGACAAAGTCACCATACGTGTGAACGTACGACTTACCGTCTCCACACCGCGGCGTAGTTTTTTATTCAAACACTTCATTATTTGGATGTTTATAATAATGAGTATAACTAATGTAAATAATAAATATAAAATGTTAATTATTCTATATATTAATTATATACCATCCAATTATATATTATTTCACCATCAATATAATGATATTGTCACTCATGCGTACGTACGGATTACCGTCTCCACGAACGTGATGAGATTCATTCCCCATAATAATAATTCAAGAATAATTTTCATTTTATGATTAAAAATAATGTTTATGAACATAATATCCTTCTTTATATTAATCAAATTCATCTGATCCATAATAAACATGCCTTATGTAACCAAGAATATAATGGAAAATGAATTTGATAACACCCGAAATGATGATAGTACTAAAATATTATTAACAACGCAATATTAGAGGATCACATATGATATATTATTTATGTATATAGTTCTTGAATAATTTTATAATAATTGTTTCACTATTATACAAGAGTTTAACATACCATAAACTAAGTACTAGGTAATGGTTAATTTCACAATCGCATTATTATCCGAGGTTGTTTTTATGTATATATTTACTTGTTCCTCTTTATCATCCACATACATGTTTTCATAAAAATGCATTTCAAAACATTTTTAATATTTACTAGAACATGGGTTGAAGTAATTTATACCCTTATTTGACCAAATATGTTATTAAATTAATCATTCCATCATTTTCCAAACAATGTAATTTATGACCTTCTCAACAAAATTAAGGTAAGAATGTCTTTTTTTAACAAATATGGCAGGTGCTGTTATTTTTCTCTATTATAACATCGTCAAAGATTCACATACAAGCTTATAATAATATTTTCAAAATAAATGGTTTCTATTATAATTATATGACGTTCAAATTTTTTTCAAAATAGAAAGTGATATTTCCTTACAAAATGTTTTGATTTCATCTAGGTCAACATCCTTTGATGGATTTTATGATTGTTTGGTTTTGATTTATTATGATACAAATATTCCATATTGTATTGAATTTTTTGTGATATTTTTGACTCTGGATGTGTTATTTTATATCATTCATGTTTAATGGATAAAGTATTGACATTTTATATGGTATTTTTAATTTTAATGTTTATGTTATGTTTCAACCATTTCATATGAGGAACGTATTGGACTTAGTATGTGATGGCTGGAATCCTCTATAGCTTCTTAATGCATCGGTATGTCTCATGAGACAATTAGACATGTAATTGGTCGAGCCCTTTCCCATATTTGATATATGGATTTGGCCGAGGCCTTAATCATTTTTAGACGTCTTGGTCGAGGCTTTGAAAAAATGATTTAGAATATCTAGCATTATACATTCCGTCATTATAAATATATTATTGATAGTTCATGTTGTTATTAGACTACTAAAATACCCAGGGAAATGTTTTATTATGGAATTATTTACTCATCTCATATTCCTACAATAATGTGTAAATTTTTATTATTTGTAATGGCATGTGTTTTAAATTATTCCCCATGCCTAATGTTTAAGTTGTCTTCTATTGTATTGATTACCCTTACTGAGAATTTGACCTCACCACTTATCTTATGTTTTATTTTCCCATGATTCCATGAAGTATTTTATTGTTGACCTGTAAGGATAGGCTAAGGATATACGTGTGATTAAAAATGGGACAAAATGTTGTTGATGTTTTTATTTAATGATGTAAATGTTATGAATGTTTCTTGTACTTCCAAGGCTACTAAACTGATCGGTCTTTCGAGACATGAATCCATGAATCATGAAACTTTTATGTAATAATACACTGACTCTGGATTACTGGGGTTGGGGGGTTACAGTTTTTATTAGTGGGAGGTTTAGTACAAACCTTGAAATATATATTTTGAAAAAAACATTGATTAGGAAACCCTACCCTAAGATAGACATTTAGGATTAGTATAGAAAAACATCCATGAATTTTTGTAATGTTTAGATTTTGTGAGTTTTATAAGAAATACATATCGTTATGGATATGAGGATGTAGAGTTGGATCTGGTACATATGTACCTAGGGGTAAAACCAGAAATCAACGCTTTGAGTTAGAATCAAACAGGAACTCGTGCACGACAACCGGCCTTGCTGCACTCTTGGTTACAACACTCCCGAGGGGTATGCATAGGATAATTATTAATTTAATTACAATTCATTATGAATGGTTTATGTGTATATAAATCCTCAAAGAAATTTTTTTCATGATTATGGATTATATTCATAAACTGTTCAATTTATTTTAACTGTTTTGCAAGTATGGAATTATTTATTGCGATTCATAAACTAATCTAGTGTATGCCATTGTTTAGAAATGGCACCTAGTGGAAGGAATTGAAACTGTATCAACACATGTAATCTGTGTAAGGACAGCCCTCCTACTCAAGATAATTATAATGGAGCTAGTGATGCAACTATTTCTAATCATCTAATCACTATAATGGGACAACTCACTCAGGTTATGAATAATAACCATACAAGTATGGATCACCCTGATCCAAAATGTTGGGGATCAATTTTATACTAATTCACAAGGAAATAACAAAAAACATTCATAGGGTCTACAAATATAATTGTAGGTGAGCAATGGATAAGTTCTTTAGAGAAAATATTTCATGATTTGGGGAGTAGCGAAAGGGATAAAGTTGTCATGGTAGTTTATCGCCTCAATGGAGATGCAGATCAATGGGGGTCATTAATTTGAAACACAAAGGTGGATGAAGAAGTATCATGTATGGAATGGTGGGAGATTAAATATATTTTCTTAGAAAAATACTTTCCTCATGACCATCAAACGGATATGGAAATTAAATTTTTGAGTCTGAGGAAAACAGTGGATGAGAATGTCACAAACTATGAAGCTAACTTTACAAGGTCAGAAAGGCATGTAGCATATTATATACATATCCTATAAATTAATATTGATCATTTCTTTGATGGTTAAAAACCATTTCTCTGTTGAGGATTAGTCTCACAATCCTTCTCATCGTGCGAAGATATTATCTCAGGAGCTATCAGGACATAAAAGGAATTATCTAAGTCTTACGACATTAAATCCCATCAAGAGAAGAAGAGATTTGTTGAATACTCTGGGAAAGAAAATAAAGAAACATGGAATAAGGGAATATTTGAGTATCCACCCTATGATAACTGTAGAAGGAAGCACCCTGGTTCTTATCTAAAAGGAATGGGATTTTGTTACAAATGTGGACAAGAAGTTTACTTCTCTCATTATAGAAAGGGGAAGAAAGAAGCAGTCAATGTTGAATACTACAATTGTAGATAAATGGGTAATTATATAAATTAATGTCTTATGCGCCAAGGAAACATATCTTAGAAAATTACAATAGTGCAAGGCCAAGCTTATGTTGTTACTACAGTTGAAGTGGAAAAATTAATGTATTTTGGTTTTTGGATCCAAGAATTATTTTCTAGTTATAAGAAGAATGGGATATATATATATATATAATTATTGTACTGAAGTACTTTTTGTTTTAATGAAGGTTTTAATATTATGAAGGTAATCATATTTTCAGTATGTGATAATAAGTGAAACATTACATTGTTTAGGAAATCTCATGTTACAATTGATTTTTGAATTTATAGACATTTTAGAGAGAATTTGGGAAGAAGTATTTTGGATATCTATAAAGGATGGATTGGATTAAGTTTAAATTTGGATATTATTTATTAAGATTATTTTTGGAATATTATAATACTATATTTTTAGAAAAATGGGAACCTTAAGGTTGGGCGATAACCCATCACGTCAAACAAAGCTGTAGGAATCAAACCTACAACCAATGTGTGACAAGGCTTTATGAACTACAACTAGTCTATAGGATTTCCCAAGTTATTATAATTTTTTTTCTGCCTGGTATATGTCTAGAACATTATAAGATTAGGATAAATATAATATTTTTTAGTTCTCTTATCTTTTGGACTGAATTATGAGTTTTTGGTTGAAATTAGTTAAAGGATGGTACTCTACTTGTCAAGTATATATATATATATATGAAGAAATTAATTATTAAACATTACGGATGGTATCTTAAAACCAAAAATGTGTTTTCCTAATACCTTATGTTTTGTTGAACCAATGATATTTTAAATCATCATAGATTGACTGCTTTGAAGACCTCAATTTTACACTAGTTTTTTATTGATGACCTCAATCACTTCCTATAAATATTTACTTTTTTCCACCAATTTTGTGACACTAATTCCCACCAATGTTATTACAATCAAGAACATAATTTGGTGGTCACTTTTTCATTCCCTTTCCCACTTATTAAGACTAAATTTCATTAACCCAATTTCCGATGTGGGTTTTCCCCAAAGGTATTTTTCAATTTTTATCCATTTATTTTTTTTGATCAAATTGAAATTGGGAGGATGAAATTTATTGAAGAAGGGGAGAATGTAACACCCTAAGATTTAATAGTATGTTATCTCATTAAAGTAATTCAATAGCTTACACTACACGCAACACCAAGTTTGATCGCACCATGACTTACCAAACTAGACTTTCAAAAGTGGTTATGAATAGTATTAACTTAATTTTAAATTTTATATACACCATATATTATTAGAATACATATTATGTGTTTATTAGACATAATATAAGAACAAACTCATTTTTTCAGATGAAGGAATTATTTTACAAAAAATGAAATTTTTCCACCTTTTAATGGAAAACCATTTTTGAGAACAATAATTGACACTTTTAAATATTAAATTTAATGAAAGTAAATTATTCTTTAAAATCAGGCCATAAAATTTTATTTTGGTTAAATTTTTGGTACTTTTCTAATAACATTTATATTTTGATGAATACTATTAAAACATTGTTTTAATTAAAAAAATTATTTAATCCAAATAATTTATAGTGTTAAATTATGAATTTTAATTGTTTGGATGTATAATTAGATTATATTTTTGTCATCTAATACAATTTAGGTCATTATATGTAATTTCCCATTTAAATTTGACATAAATACATGTCAATCTTTTGTTAGTTTTTACTTTTTAAAAAACATGCATTTCAGTTTGGACAAGGGGAATTATTTTTAAATTAATTACTAAAACTCCAATGTTTTTAATTTGGTAAAATATAATTCATTTTTTAATTCTTAATATGAAAATTATCTTACGGTAAATTTTCTGGTATTTTTCTGAAAACATTCAATTTTTAATGAATAGTGAAAAACATTGTGTTATTGTTTAAACCCAACATTTTATTTAAATAATTATATATTTTATATTAATTTATTTTATGTAAAAATATAACCATAAAACATTTATAAGTTCAATTTAATTCATTTGATTCATTTTATAATATGTTTAGTTATATTTAATTTAATTAATCTTTTTAACGTCTTTTACCCACATCCTATGAGCTTTTCAAAATTTGCATAAAACTTATTTTACCACTTATGTGAGTTGAATTTAAAAATTATCAAAACATAGTTAACATCATTAAGTAAAATGTTGATCAATAATATGAAAATAATTTTTGGGTAATATTAACTTTTAACTTTTATTTACCACGGTTAAAAGTAAATAGGGTTATTAAGGTAAAAAATGATATTATAATTACCCTAACACATGTCCTAATTCTATTGGATATATGTAATTTGACCAAAAACAACCTTAGTAATAAAATAAATTCTTTTTGGTCCACTTGAATTAGATTACAACATTTATTATTATTTTATTTAAAGAAGAGTTAAAAGTGATAAATTCATTGTTTAATAACTAAACCATTTTAAATATAGGGTATTACATAAGATGAATTTGACTATAAATATTCATTAGAAGTATAAAAATATTTCCAACATAATGGTTTTTAATTTATGAAATTTAAACATTATATAATTAAATTTATTTATGACACAATGATGATGCAGTAATTACCATGTTAAAGAATGATTAATATAATAGATATTATAAATATACAAATAAATTTAATTTTAGACTTTTGATGAATTCCACTAATTTTATTTATTAATATGACTTGTTAGGGTTTATTAAATAATTTTTTAAGTGATCATGTTGTTATGATTTTCACAAAAACCAAATACTAAATAGTTTCAAAATTGACATAACTATGTTTTTAAAACAAATACTATATTATTAATAGATATAATATTCATAAATTCCTGAGAATATTCCAATGGACTTAGATAAGGTTATATTTATTAATAATTAACCACATGGGGTTCTCTTGGATTGTTATATTATGTTTATTAACCATATAATATAAAAATACAAAGAGACAAGGTAAATGTCAAACTATTTAACTAAAAGTTAAATATAAAATATGAGGTTAATATGGTGACCTAAATCTATATAAAACCTATTGGTTGAGATATTTTCGACCCATCCCCATATTATCCACGAAATAAATCATTTTTTAGCCATTAGAAACCGAAAATAATTTTATTATAAAATAATATTTCTAGTTTTTTCAAAAGTGCCCCTCACCCCTTTTAAAAAAGGGCACTTCCCCTTCTCTAAAAAACACACCTCCAAATCCATTTGTATCAGAACAAACCTAACCTAATATCATCCCAACTTTTCTGAATTCATCATAGGGTCCTTTATTTATTCATAAATCAAACTTAAGGATAACTTTTCATCAAATCAAAAGGAAGAACCTGAAGAAGAGGTAAATATTTCATCACCTCTTTCATGTTCTTATCATCTTCCACTTCCTCTATCTTTGTTGATTCAATTATAAAATAAAAAATAAAGTATCTACTGTATAATATTATTTTATTATAAAAATTGTACAACCATATTTATTATTATATCCATCATATGAATTAAAAAGTCAACATACCTGTGTATGTACGGCTTACCCTCTCCCCGTCGTGGTGTAGTTTCTTATTCAAACACTTCATTATTTGTATGTGTATAATCTTGGGTATAACTAATTTCTATATGAAATTAAACTTGTTAATTATTCTTCCTATATTATATACCATCCAATTACATTTGATTTCACCATCTATATAATGATATTGTCTCCCATGCATACGTATGGATTACCGTCTCCATGAACGCGTTAAGATTCATTCTACATTGTAATCATTCAAGAATAATTTTCATTTTATGACTATAAATAATGTTTATTAACATAATATAATTCTTTATATGAATAAAATACATCCCACCAATAACAAACATGGCTTAATTAACCAAGAATATAAAGCAAAATGTATCAGTTAACACCCGAAATAATGATACTACGGAAATACTATTTACAAAGCAATATTAGAGGATCATATATGATGTCATATTTATGTATACAGTTCTCATATAATTTAATAATAATGTTTTAACTATTATACTGGAGGTTCAAATACTATGGACTAAGGAAAATTAGATGTTAAGGGTTAATTTTACAATCTCTTTTTTATCAGAGGTTGTTTTTATGTGACTATCTACTAGGACCTCTTTATCAACCACATCTATGTTTTCATAAAAATGTATTTCAAAACATTTTTCTATTTAATATACCATGGGTTAATGTCATTTATACCCTTATTTGACCACATATTCTTTTAAAGGAATCTTTCCATCATTTTCCAAACAAGGTACTTTATGACCTTCTCGACAAAATTAAGGTAAGAATGTCTTTTTTTAACTTATACGGTGGGTGCGGATATTTTTCACCATTATAAAATTGTCAAAGATTACAATACAATCTTATAAAAATATTTTAAAAATATATGTTTTATTTTATAATTATATGTCTTTTAAATTATTTCAAAATTGAAGGAGATATTTCTCTATAAAATGTTTTGATTTCATCTATGTCAACATCCTTTGATGGATTTTAAGCTCATTTGATGTTGATTTATTATGATACAAATCCTCCATATTATATGGAATGTTTTGTGAAATGTTTTACTATGGATGTGTCATTTTTACACCATTCATGGTTTATAGATAATGTATTGACATTTAGTTTTCAAATTTTAATACGAATGTTTATGTTTTGTTTCATCCATTTCATATGAGGAAGGTATCAGACATAGTATGTGTTGTGTGGAGCCTTCTATAGATCCTAGATGCATAGGTAGGTCTCTATAGACAATTATATGTGGGATTGTATGAGGATTTTCCCAAATTGGATATATATTTTTGGATTAGGTCTTAATCATTTTTAGACGTCTTAGCCGAGGCCTTGAAAAAATGTTTCAGAATTTCCGACATTATACATTAACTCATTATGAAAATATTATTGATGGTTCTTGTGGTTATTCAACTAGTAGAATACCAATGGATATGTTTTATTATGGAATTATTTACTCATCTCATATTACTTCCATAAAGTGTTAATTTTTATTATTTATAAATGCATGTGTTTTAAATTATTCATCATGCCTAATGTTTATGTTATCTTCTCCTATATTTCTTACCCTTACTGAGAAATTGATCTCACCCCTTTCTTATGTTTTATTTTCCAAAGATTCCAAGAAGGATATAATGGTTGACTAGTAAGGATAAGATAATGATGTATGTTTGTTTAAAAAGGGGAAAAAATTTGTTGATGTTTTTATTTCAGGATGTAATGTAAATCTTTTTAATGCATCTAGTACCTCCAGGGCTACTAAACTGATTGGTCACTCAAGACATGATTCCTTGTAGCATTCCAATTTTATGTTATAATTCACTGAATTTGGGTAACTATGGTCAGAGAATTATAGTTGGTATCATGGAAAGATTTAGTACAAACCATGGAATCTAGATTAAAAAAAACGCTGATAAGGAAACACTACCCAAATATAGACATTAAGGATTAATATAGAAGAACATAGAAGAATTTTGGTAATGTAGAGAGTTTGTGAGTTCTCCAGAAAATACATCCATGTCTGGATATGGGCAGTTAGGGGCGGCTCTGGCAGAGATTTATCTTGGGGTAAAACTCGAAAACACCGCTTTGTGCTAGACTAAAATGGGAAATGGTGCACGAAAACGGGCCTTGTTGTACTCTTGGTTACCACACTCCCTGGGGATAAGCTTAAGATAATTATATTTTTACTTCCAAAACATTATGAAGGGTTTATGAGTATATAAATCCTCAATTAATACATTTTTATGATTATAGATTATATCCATAAACTGTTCAATTTTTTTTATCTATTTTACAAGTTTGTAATTATGTATTTGTGATTTATAAACTAATATAGTGTGTGTCATTAATTAGAAATAGATCTAGTGGAAGGAATGGAAATCGTATCAATGTACGTAATCCATGTGGGGACTTCCCTCCAACTCAAGATAATTATAGTGCAGCTAGTGATGAAACTGGTGGAGATCTGCTTATCACAGTACTGGGACAACTCACTTAGGTTCTGAATAATAACCATACCTATATGGAGCACCATTATACACAACATGGAGGATAAATGTTACACCGATACATGAGGAAACAACCACCAACATTAAATGGGTTTAAAAATCCATTTATAGCTGACCAATGAATAAGTTCCTTTGGGAAAATATTTTATACATTGGGGAGTAATGAAAGGGAAAAAGTTGTCATGGCAGTTTATCGCCTCATAGGAGATACAGATCAATGGTGGTCATTAATTCAAAACACAGAGGAGGATGAAAAAGTATCATGTATGGACTGGAGGAAGTTTGAAGAGATTTTATTTGAAAAATTCATTCTCTGTGACCATCGAGCGGATATAGAAAGGCAATTTCTGAGTCTAAGGAAAAAAGAGGATAAGAATGTCACAAAGTATGAAGCTAACATTTCATGGTTAGAAAGGCATGATTTAGATTATATATTTGATCCATGAAGTATGGTTGTTCATTTATTTGGTTGGCTAAAACCATTTATCCGTTGAGTATTATTCTCGCAATCCTTTTCGTCATACGACGATATTTTCTCATGTGTTATCAAGACAAAAAATGAATTTTCTAAGTCTTACGACTTTAAATCCAAGCAAGAGAATAAGATATTTGTTGAAAACACTGTGAATGGAAATAAGGAATCAGGGAAGAGGGGAAGTGTTGATTTTCCACCCTGTGATAATTGTGGAAGGAAGCACCCTGGTGCCTGTCTAAAAGAAATGGAAGTCTGTTACAAATGTGGACCAAAAAGATCACAAGGCTCGTGATTGTAATTGTAAGAAAGAAGCTATCAATGTTGAATTCTAAAATTGTAGATAAATGGGTCATTATGAAAATAAGTATCCTAAGTGACATGGAAACATACCTTGGAAAAGGCTATGGGAACAAGTCCATGTTTATGATATTGCTACAGTTGAAGTGGATTAATTAATACATTTGTGATTTTAGATTCAAGAATTATTTTTTGTTATAAGAAAAATGTGGTATATATAAGGATTGTACATTATTAATTTTGTTTTTCATTAAGGATTTAATATTATGAAGGTAATCAAATTTTTATTATGTGGAAATAATAGAAACATTACGTTGTTTTGGGAATCTAATGTTACATTTGATTTTGGAATTTAGAGACCATTTAGATATACTTTTGGAAGAAGTAATTTGGATAGCTATAAAGGTTGGATTGGACTAAGTTGAACATTGGATAGTTTTTTTAGGATTATTTTTGGAATATTATAATACTATATTTTTAGAAAAAGGAAAACCTACTGGTTGGGTGATAACTCGTCGTGTCGGACAAAGATGTAGGAATTAATCCCACAACAAAAGTGCGACAAGGCTTTATGACCAAACACTATCCTAAAGGAAGACCCTAGTTATTATAAATTATTTTTCTACATGGTATATATCTTGAACCATATACTATTAGGATAAATTTAGTATTTTTAAGTTCTATTATCTTTTGGAGGAAAAATTGAGTTTGTGGTAAAAATTAGTTTAAGGATGGAACTCTAATTCACAAGTATATATATATATATAATGAAGAAATTAGTTCATAAAAATTTTTGAATGGATATTAAATCCAAAAATTTTGTATCCTAATACCTTATTTTTTATTGATCCAATTATATTTAAAATAATCATAGATTGATGTCTTTAAAGCCATCAATTTGAAAATAGGTTGTTATTGATAACATCAATCATTCCCTATAAATATTTACATTTTCCCTCCAATTATGTGTCTCTAATTTCCACCAATGTTCTATTAATCAAGAAAATAATTTGGTGGTAACTTTTTCATTCCCTTTCCCTTTAATTAGGACTAAATTTTATTAACCCAATTTTCAGTGTGAGGTTTCTAGAAATGTATTTTTATATTTTAATCCTTTTATTTTAGAAGGAAAATTTTAAATTTTTAGGACCTAATTTATTGAATTAGGGGAGGATTTAACACTTCAAGATTTCATAGTACGTTTTTTCATTAATGTAATTCAATCGCATACGCTACATGTAACACCGTGTTCGAGCGTGCCACGACTTACCAAACTTGCTCTTCAAAAAAATTTATGAATAATATTATCTTAATTTTGAATTTTATATACTCCATATAATTTTACAATCCATATTATGTGTTTCTTGACATAATATAAGAACAAATACATTTTTTCAGTTAAAGTAATAATTTTTAAAAAAAATTAAGTTTTACCACCTTATAATGGAAAATCCTTTTTAAAACCAATATTTGAATCTTTAATATATTCAATTTAATGAAAATAAATTCCTTTTTAAAATCGGGACATAAAAATTTATTTTGGATAAATTTTTCAACTTTTCTCATAACATTCGTATTTTTATGAATTCAAAAAAACCTAATTAAATATTTTTTAATTAAAATAATTTATATTGTTAAATTATTAATTTGAATGGTTTTGAAGTATAATTACATTATATTTTTATCATTAAATAAAATTTAGGTCATTATAAGTAATTTCCCATTTAAATTTGACATAAATACAAGTCAATATATTGATAGTTTTTACTTTTTAAAAATCCAATTTTCAGTTTTGCCAATGGGAATTTTTTTTTAAAATTAATTAATGAAAATTCTATGTTTTGAATTTGGTAAAATATAATTAATTTTTGAATTTGGAATATAAAAATTAGCTTAGGGTAAATTTATGGTATTTTTCTGAAAACATTCCTTTTTTATGAATAGTGAAAAATAATGTGTTATTGTATAAACCTGACTTTTTAATTAAATGATTATTTACATTATGTCAAAATAGATAATTGATACCTTTATATGTTGAATGTAATTAATTGGAGTATTTTTATAATATGTATTGATATATAACATTTAATTAAACTTTTTTCGTCTTTTACCCACATTCTGGGAGCTTTTGAAAATTTGCAAAAGACATATTTTACTGCTTCTATGAGTTGATTTTTAAAAATCTAAGAAACACAGTTAACATAATTAAGTAAAATTTGGTTCAATAACAATCAAATAATTTTTGGTGAGTAGTACATTTTAAAATTAATTTAGCACGGTTAAATGTAAATAGGGTAATTAAGGGTACAAATGATATTATAATTACCCTAACACATGTCCTTATTCGGTTGGATTAGTGTAATTCAACAAAAAATAACCTTAGGAATAAAATATGATCCTTTTTGTCCAATTGGATTAGATTAGGACATTTATTGTTATTTTATTTAATGAAGAGTTAAAAGTGTTAAATTCAATGTTTAGTAGCTAAACCATTTTTAATACATGGTTATACATAAGATAAATTCAACTATAAATATTCATTAGAAAGCTAATAATATTTCCAATATAATTTTTTTTTATTTATAGTTTTTGGACATTATATAATTAAATTAGTTTATGACAAAATGATGTTGCAGTAATTACCTTATTCATTAATGACTAAAATAATTGATATTATAAATATCCAAATAATTGTTATATGAAACTTCTGATGAATTAAACTAATTTTATAGGTTAATATGAAATGTTAGGGTTTATTGAATAATTTTATTTTATTTAATAATGATGTTATTATTTTCACAAAAATCAATTACTAAATAGTGTCAAATAGACATAATTGAGTTTTTAAAACAAATACAATATTATTAATTGATATAATATTCCTAAAATATAAGGATCTTCGAAAGGACATAGAAAAGGTTATATTTTTTTAATAATGAACCACATGGGGTTATCTTTTCTTATTATAGTATTATTATGAACCATGTAATATAAAAATACTAAGAGATAAGGTAAATGTCAAACTATTTAACTAAGAGTTAAATCTAAAATATAAGGTTAATATGGTGATCTAAAACTATATAAAACATATTGGTTGAGTTATTTTCCACCCATACCCACCTTAACCTCTAAATAAATCATTTTCTAGCCATTAGAAACCGAAAACTATATTATTATAAAATAAATTTTCTAATTTTTCAAAAAGTTCCCCTCACCCCTCTTATAAAAGGCACTTCCCCGTATCTCAAAATCACACCTCCAATGAAATTTGGCTCGGCCAAACCCTACCAAAATATCATCCCAACTTTTATGCCTTCATCATAGAGGCCTTCAATGGGTCATAAATATAACCTAATGAGCCCTTTTGATCAAATCAAAAGGAAGAACCTGAAGAAGAGTTAAATATTTCGTCACCTATTTCAAGTTGTTTTCTTCTTCCACATAATCTTTCTTTGTTATTTCAATTCTAAAATAATAACACCAGTATATTATATATACTATTATGTTATTATAAAATTTTTACAACAATATTTATTATTCTACACATCATATGAATGAAAAAGTCACCATACGTGCATACGTACGGCTTACCCCCCCCCACGTCATGGTGTAGTTTTCCATTCGAACAATTTATTATTTGGATATGTATAATAATGAGTATAACGGATGTAAATAATAAATATAACATGTTAATGATTCTTTATATATGATATAACATACAATTACATACAATTTCACCATTAATATAATGTTATTGTCACTCATGAGTACATACATATTACCGTCTTCACGAATGCGATGAGATTTATTCTCCATCATAATCATTCAAGAATAATTTTCATGTTAGGATTATAATTAATATTTTTGAACATAATTTTATTCTTTATATGAATAAAATACACCCCATCTATAAAAAAACATGGCTTATGTAACCATTAATATAAAGGAAAATGAATCAGTTAACACCCGAAATGAAGATACTACTGAAATATTTTTATCAAAAAAATAAAATAGGATCAAATATGATATCATATTTATGTATATAGTTCTTTGATAATTCAATAAAAATGTTTTAAATATTATATTATTGGTTAACAAAAAATTAACTGAGGAAAAGTACAAGGTATGGGTTAATTTTACAATCCCATTATTATTCAAGGTTGTTTTTAAGTAAGTATCTAGTGGGACCTCTTTATCCACAACATCTGTGTTTTCATAACAATGTATTTGAATAAAAATTTACTACTTATTAGAGTATGGGTTAAATTCATTTATTCACTTGTTTTATCACATATTTTTTTAAATGAATCTTTCTATCATTTTCCAAACAAGGTACTTTATGACCTTCTCAACAAAATTAAGGTAAGAATGACCTTTTTTAACTTATACGTTGGGTGCGGCTATTTTTTGCCATTATAACATCATCGAAGCTTCCCATACAAGATTATAACAATATTTTCAAAATAAATCATTTATTTGATAATTATATTACTTTTTAATTATATCAAAATATAAATAGATATTTCTCTATAAAATGTTTCGATTTCGTCTATGTCAAAATCCTTAGATGGATTTTATGCTTGTTTGATTTTGATTTATTATGATACAAATATTATATATTTTAGTGATGTTTTGGTGATATTTCTGACTATGAATATGTTATTTTTACACCATTCATCGTTTATGGAAAAAGTATTGACATTTCATATTCTAGTTTCGAGAAGAATGTTTATGTTATGATTCAACCATTTCATCTGAGGAAGTTGTTGGATATATTGTATGATGGTTGGATCCCACTATAGAACCTCGATGCATCGGTAGGTCTTCTGAGACAATTAGACATGTATTGGCTTAGGCCTTTCCGAAATTTGATATAAGGTTTTGGGTGAGGCCTTAATCAGTTTTAGACGTCTTGGCCGAGGCCATGAAAAAATGTTTCAAAATTTCTGACATTATACATTCCCTCATTATGAAAATTTTTTGATGGATCTTTTCGTTATTAGACTAGTATAATACCCATGGATAAGTTTTACCATGGAATTATTTTCTCATCTCATATTATTGTCATAAAGTTTTCATTTTTTTTACTTGTAATGCCTTGTGTATTAAATTATTCACCATGCCTAATGGTTATGTTATATTCCATTGTACTATTTACCCTTACCGAGAATTTGATCTCCCCCATTTCTTATGTTTTTTTTTACAATTATTACAAACATTATTTTATGGTAGACTAGCAAGGATAGGCTAAGGATATAATTGTGATTAAAAATTGAAAAAAAATTGTTGATGTTTTTATTTCTTGACGTAATGTAAAACTGATGAATGCATCTAGTACTTCCAGGGATACTAAATTGATTGGTGTTTCGAGACATGATTTCTTGTATCATGCCAATGTTATGTAATAATGCACCGAATCCGGGTAACTGGGGTCAGGGAATTTCATTTAGTATCATAGGCTGGATTAACACAAACCATTGAATCTAGATTTAAAAAAAACTCTGATAAGGAAAGACTATCGACAGATAGACATTTAAGATTAGTATAGAAGAACATACAAGAATATTGATAATTTAGAGATATTGTGAGTTTTACGAGAAACACATCCTTGTCTGGATATGAGTAGGTAGAGGCCTCTCTGGTAGAGATGTATCTTGGGGTAAAACTCAAAAACACTGCATTGATCTAGACTCGAATGGGAACTGGTGTATGACAAGCCTTGTTGTACTCCTGGTTACGACACTCCCATGGGATAAGATTAGGATAATTCTCATTTTATTTAAAAACCATCATGAAAGGTTTATGATTATATAAATTCTCAAATAATACTTGTTTACGATTATGGATTATATCCATAAACTATTCAATTTATGTTAACTGTGTTACATGATTGGAATTGTGTATTGAGATTTATAAACTATTCTAGTGTATGCCATTTTTTTGAAATGGCGCCTAGTGGACGGAATGAAAACTGTATCAATGCACATAATCCATGTTTGTAATTCCCTCATACTCAAGATAATTATAGTGGATCTAGTGATGCAACTGGTGTGGATCATCTTGTCAATATACTGGGACAACTCAATTAGGTTGTGAATAATAACTTTACCTGTATGGAGCACCCTAATCCACAACATGGATGATCAATGTTAGACCAATTTATGAGGCAACAACCACCAATATTCAAGGAGTCTACAGATCCATATACAGCTGAGCAATGAATAAGTTCCTTAGGGAAAATATTTCATGCTTTGGGGAGTAGTGAAAGGGAAAAAGTTTTCATGGCAGTTTATCACCTCACGAGAGATGGAGATCAATGGTGGTAATTAATTAAAAACAAAATGCAGGATGAATAAATATCATGTATGTAATGGAGGGCGTTGAAATATATTTTATTTTAAAAATACATTTTTCGTGACCATCGAGTGGATATGGAATGGAAATTTATGAGTTTGAGGAAAAAAGAGGATGAGAATTTCACAAATTATAAGATAACATTTCATGGTTAGCAAGCCATTCTGCTGATTATATATGTAACCCAAGAAGTATGATTGATTGTTTCTTTGATGGGTTAAAACGATTTCTATGTCGAGCATTAGTCACAAAATCCATCTCATCGTACAAAGATATTGTCTCATGTGCTATCAAGAAAAGAAAGGATTTATTTAAGTCTTACAAATTTAAAGACAATTAGGAGAAGAATAGATTTTCTGAAAACTCTGTGAATGGAAATAAGGAAACAAGGCAGAAGGGAAGAGTTTAGTTTCCACCCTATGATAATTGTGTAAGGAAGCACCATGGTTCCTGTCTAAAAGGAATGGGATTTTTTTACAAATGTGGACAAAAAGGTAATGAGGATCATGATTGTAAGGGGAAGAAAGAAGATATCAATGTTGAATGGTACAATTATAGATAAATGGGTCATTATACAAATAAATTTTCTAAGTACCCTGGAATCAAACCTTAGAAAAGGCCAATTGAGCAAGGCCAAGATTATTCTGTTACTACAGTTTAAGTCGGATAATTAATGTATTTTTGCTGTTGGATTCAAGAATTATTTTCTGGTTATAAGATGAATGTGATATATATAAGGATTGTATTGTAGTACTTTTGGTTTTCATTAAGGATGTAATATGATTAATGTAATCATTTTTTCAATATGTAAAAATAAGAGAAACGTTGCATTGTTTGGGGATTCTTATGTTACAATTGATTTTGGAATTTAGAGACCTTTTTGATATAATTTGGGAAGAAGTATTTTGGATAGCTATAAAGGTTGGGTTGTATTAAGTTTAAATTTTTATTGTATTTATTATGATTATTTTTTTAATATTATATCACTATTGTTTTAGAAAAATGAAAACCGGTAGGTCGGGTGATAACCTGTCGCGTCAGAAAAAGCTGCAGGAATCGAACCCACAACCCAAGTGCGACAAGACTTTATGACCTGCCACTAGCCTACAAGATATCCATAGTTATTATAAACTATTTTTCAATATGGTATAAGTCTAGAACCTTATAATATTAGGATAAATATAATATTTTTTAATTCTATTATCTTTCGGAGTAAAAAAATGTGTTTGGTAAAAATTAGTTAAAGGGTGGAACTCTACTTGTCAAGTATATATATATATATAGATATATATTAATAAGAAATTAATTCTTAAACATTTTGGAAGGGATATTAAAACCAAAAATTTGTTATCCTAATACCTTATGCTTTGTTGAAGCAGTGATAATTTTAATAATCATACATTGATGGCTTTGAAGCCCTCGATTTTACACTAGTTTGTGATTGATGACATCAGAAAATCTCTATAAATATTTACCTTTTTCCTCCAATTATGAGTCTCTAATTTCCACCAATGTTCTATTAATCGAGGACATAATTTGGTGGTGACTTTTACATTCCTGTTCCCTTTTATTAAGACTAAATTATATTGACCCAATTATCGATGTGGGTTTTCCACAAAAGTATTTTTCTATTTTTATCCTTTTATTTTTGAATAAAAATTTCAAATTGTGAGGACTTAATTTGTTGAAGGAGGGGAGAATGTAACACCTCTAGATTTCATAGTACATTATCTCATTAAAGTAATTCAATCACTTATACTACACGCAACACCGAGTTCGAGCGCACCACGACATACCAAATTATCTGTTCAAAAATAGTTATGAATAGTATTAACATAATTTTGAATTTTATATACTCCATAAAATTTTAGAATCCATATTATGTGTTTCTAAGACATAATATAAGATCAAATTCATTTTTTCAGTGGAAAGATGTATTTTTTTAAATGAAATTTTTCCACATTTTAATGGAAAACCCTTTTTAGAACCAATATTTACAAATTATATATATATAATTTAATAAAAATAAAATATACATTAAAATAGGGACATAAAAATTTATTTTTGATAAATTTTCGGAACTTTTCTAATAACATTCATATTTTGATGAATACTAAAAAATACCAAATTTTAAATAAAATGACTTTTTTAACAGAAATAATTTATAGTGTTAAATTATGCATTGGAATTGTTTTCTAGTATAATTAGATTATACTTTTATCATTTAATGAAATTTAATTCAATTTATGTAATTCTACATTTAAATTTGACATAAACATATGCCAATCTTATGATAGTTTTAACTTTTTAAAAAAATTGCTTTTCAGTTTTGACAGTGGGAATTAATTTTAAATTAATTAATTAAACTTCAATGTTTTTAATTTGGTAAAGTAGAATTCATTTTTTAATTCAAAATATCAAAATTATCTAACGGGGAATTTTTGGTATTTTTCTGAAAACATTCAATTTTTTATGAATAGTGAAAAACACTACGTTATTGTTTAAAACTGGCATTTTATTTAAATAATTATTTATTTTAATTTATTTTATTATAAATCCAAATAGATATATAAATTCTATATTTTTTCAATTTTCGTCATTAGTGTCATTTTATAATATGATCAGATATATAAAATTTTATCGAACTTTTTATCTACTTTTAGCGACCTTCTAAGAGATTTTGAAAATTTTCATAAAACATAATTTTACAGCTTCTATGAGTTGAAGTTCAAAAATCCGAGATATAGGGTTAAAATCAGTAAGTATAATGTGGTTCAATAAGATGAAAATAATTTTTGGTGTATAGTAACATTTGACTTTTATTTATCACGGTTAAAAGTAAATAGGGTAATTAAGGGTAAAAATGATATTATAATTACCCTAAACCATGTCCTAATACTATTAGATAAGTATAATTTGACAAAAACAACCTTAGGAATAAAATATGATCCTTTTGGTCAACTTTTATTAGATAACGACATTTATTATTATTTAATTAAAATAAGAGTTAAAAGTGTTAAATTCAAAGTTTAATAACAAAACAATTTTTAATATAGGGTTATACATAATAAAAAATAGATTATAAATATTAATTAGGAAGATAAATATTATTCCTACATAATGGTATTTTACTAAAAAAATTAGACATTAAATAATTAATTTTATTAATGACACAATGATGATGCATTAATTACCTTATTAATGGATGATTAAAATAATTGATATTATAAATTTTCTTCATAAATGTAATTTGAGACATTTGATGAATTACACTAATTTTATAGGTGAATATTACTTTTAAGGGTTTATTAAATATTTTTTTTGAAGTAATCATGCTGTTATGATTTTCACAAAAACTAAATATTAAATAGTGTCAAAATTGAAATAATTGTGTTTTTAAAACAAATACTATATTATTAATAGATATAATATTCCTAAAAATATAAGGAATATCAAAAGGACTTAAATAAGATTATATTTATTAATAATGAACCACATGGGGTTCAATTGGCTTTTTATTCTATGTTTATTAACCGTATAATATAAAAATACAAAGAGACATGGTAAATGTCAAAATATTTAACTAAGAGTTAAATCTAAAAGATACGATAAATACGGTGACTGAAACCTGTCTAAAACCAATTGGTTGAGATTTTTTTGACCCATTCCAACCTTATTCTCTAGAAAATAATTTTAGAGAAATTATAGACCTAAAATTATTTATTATAATATAATATTTCCAGCTTTTTCTAATGTTCCCTTCACCCCTCCTATAAAAGTGCACTTCCCATTCTCTCAATATCACACCTCCAATTCCATTTTTCTCGGCCATACCCTACCAAATATCCTAAAAAAATTCATCTCTTAGTCTTAGAGTCCTTCCTTCTATCATAAATCCTACCTATGTATCCCTTTTTATCAAATCAAATGGAATAACCAGATAGGGAGGTAAATATTTCATCACCTCTTCTAAGTTAATTTCTTCTTCCACTTCCTCTTTCATAGTTGTTTATATTAAAAAATAATAAATCTAGTATCTTCATTATAATTTTATGTTATTATAAAAATGTTACAAACATATTTATTATTCTATCCATCATATGAATGACAAAGTCACCATACGTTCTTACATACGACTTACCGTCTCCATGTCATGGTGTAGGTTGTTTTTCAAACACTTCATTATTAGGATGTGTATAATAATGAGTATAAAAGATGTAAATAATAAATATAAAATTTTAATGATTCTTTATAGGTGATATACCATCCAATTACATAATATTTCACAATCAATATAATTATATTGTCGCTCATGTGTATGTACAGATTACCGTCTTGACGAACGTGATGAGATTCATTCCCCATCAGAATCATTCAAAAATAATTTTCATTTTAGGATTAAAATTAATGTTTATTAACATAATATCATTCTTTATATTAATATAATACATCCCATACATATTAAACATGATGTACGAAACCAAGCATATAATGGAAAATGAATCAGTTAACACCAGAAATGATGATACTACTGAAATATTATTAACAAAGAAATATAAGGGAATAATATATGATATCATATTTATGTATATTTTTCATGTATAATTTGATAAAAATGTTTTAAATATTATACTATAGGTTAAAATACCACCAACTAATGAAATGTACTAGGTAAGGGTTAATTTCATAGTCTCTTTATTATCTGAGGTTGTTTTTTCGTATGTATCTACTGGGACCTCTTTATCATCAACATCCATGTTTTCATAAAAATGTATTTCAAAATATTATTACTATTTACTAGACTATGGTTTAAATTCATTTATACACTTATTTGACCACATATGTTTTTAAATTAATCTTTTTTTCATTTTCCAAACAAGGTACTTTATGACCTTCTCGACAATATAACGGTAAGAATGTACTTTTTTAACATATACGGTGGGTGAAGCTATTTTCCACCATTATAAATTTATCGAATCTTCACATACAATATTATAAGATTATTTTAAAAATAAATGTTTTCTTTTATTACTATATGACTCTTAAATAATTTCAAAATAGAAATATATATTTCTCTACAAAAAGTTTTGATTTCATCTATGACAATATCCTTAGAAGGATGGTAATCTTGTTTGAAGTGGATTTATTATGATACAAATATTCCCTATTGTATTGATGGTTTTGTGATATATATGAATGTGAATGTGTTATTTTTACACCATTCATGGGTTGTGGATAATTTATTTAGATGTCGTATGCTAGTTTTAATATGAATGTTTATGTAATGTCTCTACCTTTTCATATGAGGTATGTATTGGACTTACCATGAGATAGGTGGAGCCTGATATATCTTTTATATGCATCAATAGGCCTGATTTGACAATTAGATGTCAAATTGGCTGAGGCCTTTCCCAAATTTGATATATGTTTTTTGGTGAGGCCTTATTAATTTTTAGACGTCTTGGCTGAGGCCTTGAAAAAATGTTTCCGAAAGTCCGAAATTTTACAATCGATCATTGTGAAAATATTATTGATGGTTCATGTGGTTATTCTATTTCTAGAATACCCATGGATATGTTTTATTATGGCATTATTCACTCATCTCAAAATCATGCCATAAAGTGTTCATTTTTATTATTTTTATGGGCATGTGTTTTAAATTATTCACCATGCCAAATGTTTATGTTATATTCCACTGAATTGCTTACCCTTATTGAGTGTTTCAGATCAACCCATTCTTATGTTATATTTTACAAGGATTCCAAGAAGTATATTATGGTTGACCAGTAAAGATAGGATAAATATATAAGTTTTTTTAAAAAGGGGAAAAAATTGATGTTTTTATTTCAAGATGTAATGTAAAACATATGAATGTATCTAATACTTCTAAGGATACTAAACTAATCGGTTTTTTGAGAAATGATTCCTTTTATCGTGCCAATGTTATGTGAAAGTGCAAAGAATATGGGTAACTGGTGTCAGGTCATTAGACATTTATCTTCATTATAAGTGATCATCATAAATGTTGATAAATGTGTGTAGTGGTGATATTTGTCGTGATTCCAATAGGATGGTCTTGAGTGATTGATACTATATATATATATACATTTATTTCCTTTTTGTTATCTCTATGAACCCCACCATTGTTGATAAATATCTTCTAAATAACCACCATATAATAGGGGAGGGTGTCTCTACAAAACATCATTATGGGAGGATTAATGATTGGTTACCTAGACTTCCCTGGTACCTATTCTAAGTGGTGATATCCTATGATTATTGGGGAAGTTGTGATTCATGAGGCCCAACTATATGCAGGTGATTTTTGTATCTCAATTTTCTTCTAGATGAGAAGTGATGTGATGTGTTACCAAGTGTCTTCAGTATGAGATGTTTTTTGTTTTCTTTGGTCTTTAGGATGTGATATGGTATGTGTCATAGGTGTCTACGGCTGAGACTAAGTTGTGGGGACCTGGTGTGTTTGCGTAGGATGTGATGTGGTATGTGGACTAGGTGTATGCAAGTTAGAACTAGTTATAGGGACTGGTTGTGTGCGGGCGGGTTGTGACATGGTTCTTTTTGACGAAGTGGCATCACCTAGAAGTTTTACTATAGGGTGTGAGAGTTTCAAATTATTTGAAATGTGTAACGGGGTAACCTACTACTGATGTGATTATTATATTATTTTACTTGACATGCATTACTTTGTGATATTTCATTGGTGATGTGTGGAAGGTTAGAATAACTTATAAGGTACTACAGTTCTTCTATATTCTTACAAGAGCAATATTATTCTTCTCCCACATGTGCATGAGATACTTTTGTTTTTAGGTTGAAGTATTCTTATATTTTAACCCTATTATATAAAACTACATTCATGTTTCTAGGAGTGCTATAGGGACCGTTCTAGGTATTACGAGCTCAGACATTGGGATAGTGGTTATGTCACTATATAGTCTTACTATTAGGTATTTACATTGGAGTCTCCTTTTTTCTATCAGTCATATTTCAAACATGAGTGTGGGATTATTTTTTATTTATTATATATATTGTATTTGGAGTTGTTTTGGGGTGGATCATATTATCTCCAGACCTTGCCTTTCTTATATAGGTTAATTCCTCCCATATTAGGAGATATTTGTACCCCTCGTTATAGTCACCACTCAAGGACTTACTAGATGTGGAAATCGGGGGATCATTATCTATCATCCTTCATTGAATGATAAATAGAAGAATATTTTGAGGGAGTGGGTCATCAGAAAATAAGAATCTAATTCTTATATGATGAGAATGTGGGAAAATAACTCAAGGGAATGTCTTAGATGAATGAGAAGATATTGTTAGTGTGGAAATGAAAAACACAATTAAAGTGACTACAAAGGAAAAATAAAATGTTTAGAAAATGAAATGGAATTGAATAATATTCTCCATAAAGTATTATGAAAGGATGAATGTTTTAAATGTGGAGAATATAGGCATTAAAAAATTTATTAACAAAGGGAAAATATTGTGATCAGAATAAGAAATGTTATATGAGTATTTTTTTATGTTTTTGATAAATATACTATGAATGACAAATCAAAGGATGGATTTATTAACGAATAATATGATGATTCCAGTTTAATGTTTTGAGAAATAAGTGGGATGATTTAAAAATATACATATTAAATTAAAAAATTATTATATGTATCATGAAATATATATGGAATGGTGGTTAGTGTTTGTTTAAAGGATTTTAAAAGAATATAGAATGGAGCTGGTGACCTAGAAAACAGATTTCATAATAATTCTATATTAATATTATAATGATATAACCCTTAACATGTTCATCATGTTGAGAAAATAGTGTATAGTTTCAATAAAAAATGATTCGTATGAATAAATTAATTTGGATAGTATTGATGATGTTGGTACTGTTTAATGATGCATGGAGAATGTGTTTTATGTTATGATTGATAGAGTCTACATAATTATTTTATTTATGAAATATATTCAACAAAAAGTGGTTTATTCAATGAATATAAAGTATTTTTGTTTTAAATATGGTTTTGTGTTTATTTGTGTCATTACCATGTTTCAATAGAATAGTTAATGGTAGTATTCACATGTTTGTTATGTGAAAATTCTGAGATACTAATTTTTTTGACAGATTAATGATATGTACATTTTTTAGATTTTGTGAATTTTTTTAATGTTTTAGATTTAATTATTTTTGAAGGTTTATAAGTATTACAATTTATATATTGGTTTATGTTGAAATATTAATGAGGATTTACATATTAATTAATAACTATGCCATCTAAATATTTATTCATATTGGATGAAAAGTGATAATAATTTTGTTTTGATTATAACTAAAGATATAAAGAATGACATATCATTATATTTATGGATATTTTGATCTATTAGTTCATCATGGACATAAATGTCACTTTTATTCTCTGAGTAAGATATGATGTGTAAATTGATCAAGGCACAACCAAGGGGTGAGAAAATTATTATAAAATGGAATGAAATCCAATAAGTATATATTCTCATGAAAATTAATCAACATTAGAAAAATTATCTATAAAAAATTTAGTATTTCCATAATCCTTTTTTATGATATCAATGACCTTTTTCATGTGTCTTTTATTTATGATTTTTTGTCGCAAGCCTTATCTAGATCTTCCAGTTTCTTATGATCAATGATATGTATCACTCTCTATATATAGTTATGTTTTTCTATAATGTCCCTATATTAACTTAAATTTTATTTTTCCTACATGGAAACATAGTTATATGTTACTAACGGAAATCTTTTCATTTCTATATTTCCATTTTTTGTGAATTTTTTATTACTCGTTTGAATGATTTTTGTTTCTATGAAGTTACTTTAAAATGTTAAATCATTGTATACTAAGATGAATTTCAAGAGAAAAAGTCATTGGGTTGGGGTGGGTAGATTATAACATCTTAATATTTTTTTATTTTTTCTATTTTAATTAATATTTTAGATAGGTTGAATTATACACAACACTCGTTTTATATTTAGTTACATGAAATAATGAGTTTCTTAAACGGTGTTCATGACACTCAATACCAAGTGTTATTAATCCATAGAGTAATATTATTTTAAATATTATCATTTTTAACTACACAAAGAGAATTTGTTTATGAATGGAGTTAACCATTTTCTGAAAAATAAATATAAATTTCATTCTCAATATAAATTTATTTATAAATTCTTCATTAATAATAAATTTTTTCTATGAAATAATTATATTCTTATAAAACCGGTTTTCATCAACAAGGAATTTATTAGTTTTTAGAAAAAAAAAACTAAATAATTTAAAGAGTTTTTAGAATATTAATTTTATTAAATTACTAGTATTTTTTAAATCATCATATCAAAATTAAAATATGGTTAAATTTAGGGATTTTTTTGAGAAAGTATTTATTTTTCTACGAATAGTTAAAAGTATTGATTCTTTTTAGAGAATCATTTATTTTAAATAATTTATAAGATTTAAATTTATTTTGTAAAGTATCATATGCAATATTTAATTATTTTCAAAACAATTTATAAATATTAAATATCATTGAATTGGATATTGTTATGTGTTTATATTTTGGTTAAAAAAGGGGTTTCATTCTCAAAATAGTTTTAATGTGAATACTGTCTCTCTATTTTAATTCATTAAAAAAATCTCAAATAATTTATATTTTAAATAATATTTATGAATATCATATTAATAAATTTTAATTAATATTGATAAAATTATTACTATTAAATATAAATTTAATATATAATCATCTCATGGTTGAAAAAATAAACTTCTCAAAACCCTTTTTTTCATCGCCTCTGCGGGTTTTCATTCAAATTTAATTTTCCAATATTTTAGAAAAAAAAATTGAAAAAATTAATATAATTTTGGATTTAATTATGTAAAAATAAAATTTTGTTTGATTTTCTATATTTTAATTAATACATTAATTTATTTATGGATAGTTAAATTATAAATTTGTTCACACCTATATTTTCATTTAAATAATTTATAAATTTCAATTGTAATTTAAATTTTTTAGTGATTTTTTTCATGTAATATATATTAAGATTATTTAGTTTATTTAATTCAATTTCATATTAAAATTGGATAAAAAGTCTTTTTGACAATCTGAACATATTATCTTTGAAAACATTTTTTATCATCACATTTATGGGATTAATTTTAAGTTAAAATGATCCAAATATGTGAATTGAATTGGAATAAATTTATTAAATAGTTATAATCATCAAAATGTATATTATAAAATAATATCAACTTATTTTTTTCAATAACATTAACAGAAAAAATAGTGAAAATTAATTACTTCACTTAAGGTAAAAATGGGTTTCCTTAGGGTAAACAAAAAAGATAGGTGAAAACAGCCTAAAAATAATTATTAAAAATATTTTATGGAATTATTTTTTCTCAATTATGTATAATTATTTATAATACTCCATTTTGGGCATTTTTATGAGAAATTGTTAGTCACCATTTATTTTAAAAACCATACTATGCTTCCCACCATACATATAGATAGTCACCACCTCTCATCTTTTCTTCACACATTAAAACAATTTTTATTATTCCATAACCTACCAAAATGACCTAAATTTTATCTCCCCTAATCCTAAAATAAATTATTTTGGGTATAAATCAGTGCTATGATGTATTATGGCGAAAATCTAATGTAGTCACCAGATAAAGAGGTAATGTTGTCAAAAAAGTTCCTTTATTCAATTTCTTCTTCTATATACTTAAATAATTTTAAAAAAATGATAATATAATAATATTTTCATATTAAATTTGCATAGATTTTTTTTATGTTAAGGTTATTACCTATATCTATTTCCAATTCCATAAAACACTTCATAAAATCATATTTCATGTTTACAGTGTACTACCACCTTGAAAACTATTATCATTCATTTTTTCCATTTCCATCATTCACGGTTTGTTATGATAATAGATGTAATATATCTATATTATATTTGTAACATTATTTTTTCAGTTTCGTAATTACATAATATATAAAATTTTAATTTCCATTCTTGTGGGGATATGATAATGTTCTCTGTGTGTATGAAAGAGTATCGCCTCATGAAGTGATGTGATTTTTTTCAATAATAAATTAAAAAGAAGAAAACAAGATAAATATAAAAAACATATATGAAAAAGTTATTATATTTATTAAAAATTTAGCATTATAAAAATATGATATCTAATTTTATTTATTACCTTTTACACACAGAATGATTATAACAATGTTCATGAATGTGTGGGATACTACATTCACGAAGCGATGTGACTTTATATTCTCATCACCACACCATTTTTATGATGTGTAAAAGTATATATAAATATATAAGTTTTTATTTTTTGATATTATATTCATTATTTAAATTTTATATATTTCATATATATTATCCCTAGTGATCATTTAGAAATTGAAATGTTACTTATATGTATGTATGACGTACCATCTCCATGATCGTAAGATTCTTCATTTAATGAAACACTTCATGGTTGGAATTAAAAATATAATTGTTCCATAAATATCATAATTTTTAAATTATTATTATTTTGGATATGATGGAACCATAATCCAAGTAATATAACTAAAAATAAAAAATCAAACCTCACAAGATAAGGAATATATTTATTACCTAGAATATGACTTTAACATAGAAATAATAATAAATGTGTAATAAAAGAACCTATGTAAAATATGGTATTATATATTTATGTTCGTTTTTAATATATTTATAATAATGTTATATTTATTATACATGATGTTTATATGAGTATTAAGGAATTTGAGACTTGTAATAAGGTATTTTTGTCCCTATTTTCATTCATTGAGGCATCTGTTATATTGTAAATCTATCTACCATTATTAGGTGTATAAACTACCCATTTGTCTTGAAATATCATGAATTTATTTATTCTCATGACGTTTAATGTTTAATTTAATGATTTTATCTCATGGTTCTCATGTTTCAATGTTTCCAAATTTGAAATGATTCAATGTTATATTCTCATCATATAATGAGAGTTATAATGATTTTGTTTCCGAAGACAAAAACATTATTGTCCATTTATTAGTAAAGTCATTATTTTTACTATCCTTAAGATATTCATGATATTTTCATGCAATAATATCATTCTCTACTCTTGTTTCATAATATAATTTAGAAAATGTATTCAAAAAAATCATATTTATTTCACTATTCGGTTGAAATCTGATTTATTTTAGAAATATTTTTTCTGAAAAACTTTTAAATTTTTTTAAAAAGGCTTTCAATGGAATATTTTCCTATAATTCATATTAGAATTTTTTTATTGAATGTAATCTTCAAAATAACTTCCAAAAAATTATTCTTGTCTTTAACCGAAAATGTGAAAAGAATATTTGTTTTTAACAATCCCAGTATTAGAAGTATTCTCCAATATCCAGATTAATCAATTATTTCAAGATTCCCTTACATGTTTTAAAATTTATTTTCATATAATATTTTTTAAATAAAATATTATAAAAAATTATATTTATATAATATTATATGAAAATAGAATGGATTCTGAAAATTATTCATGATTTAAATTTTTTCCCATGAGGAAAGAATATTTTTATTAACAATATTTTAAAATGATTCTCAATGACTTCTTTATATGTTATTAATATATATTTTGAAGAATTTTCATTCCAAAATATTTTCTAATGTTTCTTTAAGTATATTTTCAAGACAATATTTTCATTAAGAAACGTCCTAATTGAATATTATTTCAAAACTGTTCTCCATATAAGAAGAAATATTTTCAGGTTATGTATAACTTATTGAGGATATTATACAATGATAAAATTCTTGTTATTTCTCAGAATGTTTTATTTTTAGTATGAAAATATGTTTCTAAAATCCTTTTCTTTTTCCAAGGGTTATACAATTATAAAATTCTTATGAAACCTAAATATTTTTCCACAGGTTATTCAATGATGAAATGAAGAAATTATTATGAAACCTGTCACTTTTCAACAAGTTATGATATAATGAAATGTTTATGAAACCCATTTTTCTTCATGTGTTATGTTATTATAATTTTCTTAATCTTATAGATCAAATACATATGATTTTAATTATTTTATGGGTGGGACCTATTTCTCACTCCAATATATTAGGTAATGATTTATATCTAATGAGACAGAGATGACTGAAATAGTGAGTGATAAAATTTTAATAGTTGAATTTTTCGTCTATTAAGGTCTTGGGAATGAACCATGACAACTATGACGGTTTGAGGTGTGAACCCATTACACTAGTAAAACCTCTATATCATGCCATTACTACAATGGAAAATATTTTATATGATTACATGTATTCCAAAAATTCATGACTAAAGCTGATGTGAAGTTGTAATTGCTCATATTATTTGATTCACATAGTTCATGTATTATGAACTTCTAATAATTTTTCATGACTAAATATTATGATATTTAATATGTATGGTATGATTTTAAATAATTAAGATCATATTATCATACACTTATATTCATGTTAGGAACAATTTTTTCCCTTTTTACCATTATAGAGAATCTGTGCTTACTCTTTCTATGTTTCCTTTCCCTATGTTAAAAATGAAATGTTTTAAGTAGGGTGTGGTTATGGACAGTATGTAAAAGTTTGATATTTATCTGATAAATTTAATATCATTCCTAAAATAAGAATATGGTTTTCTGAGTCTCCAAAAGATCTAAACTATTTCATTCCTTATGTTTTTTTAATGTATTTAATATTCATCTAATAATATTTAATATCAATGTATTAAAATAATGGGTGTCAATAATTGTTCTAACTCATATTTGAGCATGATATAGGCTATAGTGAGTTTCTTGGACTCAATATCTTAGGGCCCCATAATCCAGTTCATGAACTCTAAGATTATTTAACAAAAATGTGAGGTGAAAATGTTTATAGGGTCGATACCTAAGATAGTTACAAGTGTCATGAATTATTTTTTTCAATTATGAATTTTTATTTTGGTGGGAAAATAATTATTATGTTTATATGAATTTTAACCTACAAGGCTTACAAGTTATCCTTGATTTTCAAGAATTTTTCCAAGTCATCCCAAGTGATTAGCTCAGGTAGTTGACATTTGGTAGGATGATTCATTTAATCAATGGGGAGTTTAAAAAAATAAGAGGTTGATGATTTGAAGTAATATTTTAATGCCTTATAGTGGTATAGTTTTCAAATATATGATGGGAGAATGTTAGATTTTGAATCATAGTGTTTTTAGTAGGGTCACATTATTGATATTAGAATGTTTTCAGAACAATATGTGATTTGGATTCTTTTGAAATTTAGAGAGTTGTGATGTGTTATGATCTATTGGTGGAAACTATTTCATGGTGACCATAATGAGGATGATGTTTTATAGAATTTATTTTAGAGGGAGTTCTATTCATAGTTCATTTCATCAATGTTGAAGTGTAAAAATCAGAACGATTTTTTCTCTCTTCAGCAAGGGATCCTAAGTGTACATGATATTGTGATCAGGTCCAAGTAACATTTTATGCATTACCCATATGTTTGTTCTAATTTGGATTATATATGACAACATTTTTTGGATTATTTTCACAATGTAATCTGTTAAGCGATCACCCCTTTGTGCTTTCTACATATCTATGGATATAGTAAAAGTAAATGTTATTATGTAGACAACATACATGAAATTTTATCCTCAAGTGAGTGGACACTAATGAATCTTATGGATAAATGCCTCAGGTAGTGCTACATGGGTGTTGAAGTAGTTAGGGTTTGGGGATGTTTGGAATTGTCTATGATATATCCCTTTTTTTTAACTTAGGGTATGTTCTCTTCTAAGAACCTATTAGTGGTTTCACATTGACATGTTTTTTTGGGTAAATTAGAACTATACCCTTCAGTGCATGACCAACCAATTAGGCAAGCATCCAGTGTGTGTTTACAAGAATTTCTTATAGTAGTAATATTATCCTTTGAGGAAGCTTCAGTTGTAGGTACCATTGAAGCTTGTTCAAAAGTTGAGGGAAGGTCCTGTTTGTAGTGCGTAGCCTGGTGTTGCTGCCTATCCATACGTACCTTTACTAGAGTGTTTTTGTGGTAGCCCTTAGTATAGAGGTAGATAAGGATGTTATTTTTAGATGAAAATGATAGAGGACAATGTTTTGATAGATCCAGGGGTGGATTGAGGTATTATTAGCTTATCATAAACCCTTGAGTTTATTTTTTAAATTCTGGAGCCTTAAAATAATTTTTTTATTCCACTTTTTTCAATGATTTGGGACGGATAATAGAGACGCATCTAGTGAACATAGTGTAATATACAATGGTTGGTGGTCTAGATGCATTGTTTTATGTGTTTCATTGGTGAATACTAGTGATGCGGAACACCAAACAATGAAATATTTTCTCATGTTGCCAGCAATAAGATAAAATTTTATCATTATCATGGATTATCTATATTATATGAAGGAGTTCATTGAATATTACGAAATTTTTGTTTTATATTGTGAAGTGGATGGGAAATTATTGTCGTTTTTTACTGAGAGTGTTTATGATATGGGATAATGAAATGTGGGGACTCTTTTTTCATAGTTAGCATATTTGTTAGTAGGAGATCAGTTTGGGGATGATCTGAAGCTTGCAGAGGAGCTCCTCAATGTTTTCACATAAGATTTTATGACACCATCCACTTGATTTGATGTCATATTTTTTATATAAATAAAGTCAGGTGCAATTATAAATTTGGTTGATACATATCCAATGGAACATAGATAATTGTGAGAGTTGAGGCTTGTAGGTGGATGATTTGATGCAGTAGGATTTCATCCAACACATTGAGTTACAATGGTTTTCTCAAGTGATATTTTCTAAGAAGGTAGATGGTAGTATGAGGTTGTGTGTAGATATTCAATTGTTGAATCTAGTGATGTCCAAGAACAAATTGCATATTCCAAGGGTCGATTATCAGTTTAACTAATTGATTGAATATAGATAGTTTTTGACAACTAATCTATGGTATGGATAACATATGTTGAGCATAAATTATGGAGATATCATTATGACTAACATTAGGTAATGGTATGGTGACTTTGATTTTGTATTCATAATGTTCAGTATTGTGAACAGACTATATACATTCATGGGGGTTCAAAAATCAATATTCCATGAGTTCTTTGATCGGTTCATCATTGAATTAATTGATGATATCATGATCTACTCTATGTCGTAGGAGGATATTGACAAGAATTTATGAGCTATTTTTAAGGTCCTAAAACATGTCCAAATAAATGGGATGTTTTCCAATTTTATTTTTGGTAAGAAATATGTGCATTTCCCACAATATGTTCTTTCCCAACAATGAGTATCAATAGAATCAATGATGACGGAGTTAGTTGTTTCTAGGGTTTCCCAATAGAATGTGTAAGAGGGTCACTATTTTCATTACCTCATTAGTTATTGTCAATTGTTGTCTGATGTTCTTACATCATTCATTCCACTAAAAAAACATTTCTAGAATATAATAATATTTTTGCAGGGTTAATAGTTAAAAAAATAATTTGGTTACATGAAGGTGATGTGGGTTATATCTTTAGTGGTTTAGTTTCCTGAGAAGGTTGAGTTGTTTGAGGTTTTCTATGATGCACTCCATATAGTAATGGCATGTTGGTTGATGCATCAGAGATCAACAATCTCATATGTTTATATTAATTTATATACCCTTGTACATAAATATTCCACATAGGATATTGAGTTAGCAGTAGTTGTGTTTTCACAGATCATATGGTCACATTACTTCATCGATAAGCACTTCACAGTATTCAAGAAATATAATGATTTGAAAAATTACCTATCTCAATGGGATTGAAATTTAGGCCATCTTTTTTCGATAGAGTTTCTCCATGGTTATTATTTTTATAACCCTTACACCTGAGGAAAGTGGAATGTGGTTTCTAACACGTTTAGTAGAAAGTTTGAGGAGTTCGATTATAGAGTATTTGGATGTTTTAAAAGTGATGTGAGATCTTACTATGATGAATCCTGACAGCGGATATATATTGGGGAAAATTTTATATTGATTATTATGATTGATTATCTGTTGATATGGATGTTATAAGATTCATAGATGGGAGACTTAATGTTTTATATATCATGTGTTTTGTGGTGTTGAAAATGAGGGATGGTTGGAGGATGGTTGTAACATGGTGTTGTTTTTTGGGAGGTTTTTTATTCCATAAGAAATATGTGAGGGATTTATACATGTGTTTAGTAGATCACCATTAATGTTTCATCTGAATTTGAAAATAAATATATTGGTTTGATGAGAAAACATTGGTGTGTATGGATGAAATGGTCAATGGTAGAGATTTTGGTGATGCTTCTAGTTTTTTCTCTATGTGAATTAAAAACACTTTGTTTTGGGAGGTTATTTATAGTACAAGGATATTACCAAGTTAAAATAGATGGATATTTTAATGGATTTAGTTACTTGTTACTGCTATGATATGGCAGTTTATGATGTAGTTTCGGTGATATTGGACAAAATGATGATGTCAACTAATTTTCTAGCAATCATTTATTCATGATCGGTGGACTTCCATTGGAGGTAGAATTTAAATGAATAGGTTAGTCTTGACAGGATACTTAGGTCCATCATCATTGATAGGTATAATTTTTTTAAAAGTGAATTTAGATTAGATTTCAAGATGCTTTTTGATCTCAATTTTTCCATAGCACTGCTTCCACTGTCAGATAGATGGGAAGATGGAGAGGACCATCTAGTCACTATACGATATTATGAAATCATACATAATTTAATTTAATTGATCTTGTCTGATAAACCTACCTATAATTTTATTTTCATATAAATTAAATATATCACTCATCTATTATCACAAACCTATTTTATTCATTGTATAGAAGACCATTGTTTCTCTATTATTATGGATAGTGAATGGAGAATCATCATTTCTTTGGCCTTATTTTTTGTCGGGAATGTCCAAGAAGATATAGTTAGAAAAGGGTTGTGTTGTGTGTTTCTTATAGTAGTATTTATTTAGGGTTATTTAGATTATTAAATGGTTGCGCATTATGCTTTTTGGGTTGGAAGGGGGTTGTTTGTGGATAGTTTTGAATGATATTGTTTTGTACCTTATGGCACGTAGTGATGTGATATCACAGAATATTTATTGGGAATATAGTATGGTGTGTTTGGAAAGGGTTATTTTCTGAGGTGTAACAAGAACCTTCAGAGGTATATAATTGGGCAGTTGTTCATACCGCTTTATTTTAAAAGGTTGATTTTTATTCTTGACGATGAGAATCATTTGACAATAATCTAAAGTAACAATTCTTTCATTCCATGTATATTAATTTTATAGTTTGAGGGAATCATAGTTGTTCCGAGGAGGATAGATAATATTTAGTGGAGTGGGAGCTATAGAAGAACTAGAAAATTCATTTTCTGCAGTAAAATAGGAATTAATTGAATATGTAAGAGTTTTATGAATTGTAAAGGTTACTGATACAGATTTTTTTGTTGAGGGGGAACCTTGTGAAATGGTTTTACATCATAATACAGAAAGTTCATTGAATAAATTTTTATAATCCATAGGCTCTTGTTTTTTCAGAAGAGAATAATCTCATACTATAAAATTAGGATATATGATATATGATTTCCAAACCCATATATTTATGAGTTAAATGTGTTGTTTATTACTTAAATGATACAAGTTACAACTTATT
This sequence comes from Viscum album, assembly GCA_963277665.1. Lineage (NCBI taxonomy): Eukaryota > Viridiplantae > Streptophyta > Magnoliopsida > Santalales > Viscaceae > Viscum > Viscum album. The sequence goes on from OY728121.1 coordinate 634,058,034, forward strand.
TATATATCATATTTAGATGAATTATTCCCTCATATACCAATCAATTTCTCTATAATTTTGTTGATTAACCATAGGTGATTTTGGGATACTTTCCATTACATCTTCCCTCAAATTAGTCCATATGTTTTGACAGTTTCTCATTGGTTAATGGTTTATGTTCTTCTCCGATTCACATTTGTTTTTCTTAATTAATCTTCTTGTGGATTCACTTTAGTAATATTTTATTGGTTTGGGGTGAGTCTGGGTTGTGTTTTAGATGATGGAATGATTCAATATAGGTTTATAAAGAGTTTCAATGTATTGTTGTGTTATCTAACTAGTTTCCTCATCAACCTATGGTTCATAATAAAATCTACAATTTTCTTCAAGGTAGATGATCATCATTATATACCATTTTAGATATTATTCATGGGTATTACATATATTTTCATTCTTTTATGAGGCTAGTAAGGGTTTACGTAATATGGTAATCAACTATAATAACAAAAATTAATTAGTATGGGGGAGTATTCACATGGTTATGATTCATTTTTGTTTTGAATATTTTTGATTCCTTGTTGATTACTTTCTAAAAATAATAGAAGCTGACATCCTTGTTTCAATTTTTTTTTTGATGTGATGGGATCATCATTATTGTTTTTATGAATGATCACACCTTAAATAAAATCATACAAACTTATATTTATATCATAAATTTGTTTCATAAGGAAATAATGTTTTTCTTATTACCAATGATAAATAAATGAGTAATTAAATGAAATATATTCAATAAATGTTGAAATCGGTATTTGTTCCTTTTTTTCACTTGAACTTGTTTTGTTATGTTATATGGTTAGGGTAGTTCTGTGGTGACTGTGGGGAGTGACTTGTTTTTTTCTTCAAGGGAGCTATAATGGGGTGGTTTGTTGGTATGGAAGTGATTTGTGATGTTTTACAATGTGGTATGCAATTTTTCTAGTATATAGTAGTTGTGATGTGTTGGGGTGTAGAGTGGTGATTATGTGTTGTTTTTATTTACAGTGGTTGTTCCTTTATATGTTGTTGGGATATAAAATGTGTGGTTTTCATTGGGATTTTGTTTGGATGGTGTTACGTGTAAATGATGGTGGATATGGGGTATTTTGGGGACAATTGGTGATAATTTTTGGTGGTGATGGGTGGTTGTCATTTGAACTATATGTGTTGTGAGATTTAGTTGGGATATACAATATGTAGTTTTCGTTGTGATTTTTTTTGTCTGATGTGGCACAAAATTGATGGATTATTTAGGGTTATTTTGGTGATAGTTGATTTGAGATAGATGATTTTTTGTGTAGTGTGGATGAAAAAGCTTTGTAGTTATCATCATAATAAATGGAGTTGTTAATGAAATGAAATTTAATGGTGCAGAATATTTTTTTTTGAAAAATGATTTAATAAATTTAATAAACTAATGAATTGTGCAAATGTGAAGAAATTGTATTAGTAAATGAATGTTAGTTGAACTAGTTTTAACACGAAAATGGTGAACCCTATAAAAGAAAGTGGGAATATTTTTTGGAATTGCATAGAGATTTCAGGTAATGATATATATAGTTGTGGAAAAACTTATGGAATTTAATGTGTCTTTTGGATGATTTATATGGTGTATTTTGGTGTATTTGACGTTAAAACATAGGTTTGGTAATTTTTTCTTATATATATAGTGTATATAATTTTTTTTCTATATTCCCCCACTAATATTAGAAAACCACACTCACACTTAGAGGTTCTCCTTTCCAATTTTCATTACTAACTTACATGATGGTGGTGTCACAAAAGGTTAACTACCCACTCTTCCCCATTATCCCATCAGCATCAATGATGATATAATCCAATGTTAGAGATTATTAAGTAGTGATGTCCTTATTGTTTTTTGGAGATATGTGATGTGATGTGGTAGTGACACTATGTGATATTTTATAGGGTTCTTGTATAGTAGGAGGAAGGAATAAGCCTAATTTCATTCATGTTCATAATACCCTACTAATCTGGTTTTGTGACGAGGTGTGTTGTGACAACCCAGGTATCTTTGAGTAAGATTATATGTGATATCAATGATTTATTTGGGTGTTAATTGGTGTGTGGATATGTGATACATTCACATGATAATGTTCCATGTGGGGTTAGGGTATGTAGAGATTCATCTTGACCCATGTCATAGATGTTCCAATTTTCTTTAGTAAAACTTTTAAGTGATGTCACATATATGGAAGGTATGGGAGCACAAAATATTCAATGTTGGGTGTGAGATTCAAAAATAAGTGGGATGAAAAATGGGGTGACATATTATTTTATTATTTTGATGTTATATTGATATATTGTATTTTTGAATTCTTGAGAAATCCATGTTGAGGCTGGGATAGTTAGTTGACTAGTTTATATGATTTTAATTCAATAGTTTGTTTCTAGGAAATTTAGAATGTTGTTTTCACATGTACACATAGGATCTTGTTTATGTTCCAAATATGTATACATTTATTCTAAACCAATGTAAATAATCTATTTTTACAATTCTAAGAATATAGAGGGGACCAATCTATACATTTCTTTCTTGTTTTGTAGTTTTTGTTGATTCACATTCATAGGAAATGATTTTGGTACACTACTTTGAGACAATTTTTGATTGGGGTTATCCTTGTTCTTACATTATTAGATGGTTTTTATTTCAACTTTGTGATATCTTATTTATTTATTCGACATTTGTTTTTCTAATATCCTGATATATTTTTATTAAAAATGATCTTGCTTTATATATGTATTATATTTTTAAACCCTTTGTGTTAGTCACCATGGGAAGGCCTACTGGAGGAGGGACTATGAGGTCAATAACACTCTTCCATCATTGAGTTATCATTAATGGAGGAAATAATGAAACATAGCATCCACCATTGAATTAATAATGAATTATATGATTTTTTATCCTCCCCATAAATTATATAAGAATAATTTAATATGAGTGTCACAATTTTACCCCAAATATTAGTTTTTGAATTTGTAGAGAAAAATAAAAATGGTTTCAAAATAACATATTCATGATTATACTTATTCAATAATTGAAATTTTCTTGAATATACTTCTCGAAAATATTTTTAATATATCTCTAAATGAATTTGATCATATGTTAGGAATTCAGTATATTTATTTATATAAACCACACATCAGTTTCAATGGATGGGAAGTCAAATTTGATATTCTGAACCAATCTTGGATCACCTATCATTGTGATGATAACTATGAAATTCCAATAGTAATTACATCCATTTTATGGGGTATGATTCATATATAAAATAAGGTGTTTATCTTAAATGGTTCGGGGTAAAATAAAAATTAATGGTATGCCTATTATACGAGGGTTTTTAGATATATTTTTCGAAGAGTTCCATAAGCTTCCACTATCACGAACCACACCGTAGTGCCATCCGATCTGACATCTGTACTGGTTGGAGACATGGTTCTAAATGTGTTCCTGATCCCCAGAAGCTAGAAAATAGTCCCATCCAATAATGAAATATATATGGGAATGATTTTTTTCAATAAACCATGATCAATAAAATAAAATTAACAAGTATAATAATAAATAATAGGTTACCTTCAATAAGCATATTTACGAGATTTTCCAACTTAAATAACACCTAAATAGAATAAAAATTGAAATTTAATGAAAAAAAACACATCCAATGTTATCTTTATTTGACCCCTTGGTCACTACCAACCATATGAAAAATCTACTCCAATAATGAGCATTGGAACCATAAATGAGAAGAGACAAAATAGCATGGGTGTATCGACACCGAATAATACATGTTGGGTGTGAGGTAAATAGATTAGTAGGAATCCACCAAAGAAACCAATCATTTCCATTCCCGAGAATAATTCGTTAACACTAGTTTGAAAAAATATATTAAAAAAATTATATTATCATTTTATTAAACAACGCTTTTTTAAGCACTACACACCCCAAAACTAGTTTTCAATAGAATTTCCATTTTATGAACCAAATCCCAAAAAGAAAATCCATGAAAAACAATATTGATCTATGATAAAAATAAATAATAATAATAAGTAGAAAATCAAGTGTAGAAAAATATTAACATTTTATTATTGATATTGACTATGGTAATTCCTAAAAATACTTGTAGAAATCATTCGACATACTCAAGTCGGACTCACCTTCCAGGTTATGTTGTTGCACCATAGTCAATAGCCAAATTTCCACCCTAAATAGACCAATACAATGGCACATACCACTAATCCGTAAAATTTCAATGGGCTACCAACCTGTATAATTGATGTTAATAAGAAACCATCAATTTAAATGTTAAAATATACCCCAGAAACACATGGTAATATTGTAATTTGTATGTAGGAGGCCCTCACACACATGACTCACCTTACCTAACATCACCACACTTGCTAAACCTAGACACTGACACCACCTATATTATAACCCATACAGGGAAAACATATATAAGGATTCACATCATAAAAAAATCATTAATATGATCCAATTAGGTTATCAAATCATAAAAACTTCAAATCATTTCTCAAAACAATGGAAAGATGTAAATGTGAATTTGTATTTCCCAATCCACATTCATTTCCAAAACATCATAAAGTTACAACAAATACTTACACCATTTTCATTCCAAATACTCTTTGAAAACAGTTCTTAACCATTTTCAAAATCATTAAAAACAACCACTTTCAAGAGAAATATTCTAAATAGGCCTTTATAAAAACCCCAAATTCATTTCCAACAGTATTTCTACACCAAGATGAAAACACACAACCCAGTTAATGATTCCAAATTATATTTCACACCACATAAAAAACATTACATATTTTGAAATACCAAGAATGTAATATTCTTCAAATAACCATTTAATATCACACGTAATTTATATGGAAACAGAAGGAATTCAATTAAAAAACAAGAGTCCACAAGAGACATACATGTATTCTGAAAATTTGGTCTTTGGTTAAAAAAATCCATCATTAATTGTTTGAATATCCATTTGTGCACTCTGGGAACACATGGATGCACCCACATCTAATGGAATACCATAATAATTTTTCCTCCAAATCTTTTTCCAGTTACAGTAGTTGTTCCTTCATAAACAAAAAAAATCCATGCATATTTTCCAAACCATAAAAGTCACTAGAAACCACACACAAACTACAATGTTAAAAGTTAAATGAAAATATCATTACATAACCAAGGTTAAACAACACTCAAAAAAACAATTTAATTTAAAGTGAACAATTGATATTTTAACAAACACTTATTGGGAATACTATGTATCATATTAGAGAACCGATTTGACAACCACTTCCACTAATTTTTATCGGCTTGAAAAAAACATTCCAAGATAGGAAAACAGACCACAATCATGCAAACAACATTTTTATATTATTTGAAAATAAACAAACATCAATAGAATGTGTTAGAATAGAAAATAATGGAAACACCTACCTCAATTGAGTTAGAATGTGACGAAACTCATGAAGAAGGATGGGAGGACCCTAAGGAATAATTCACATGCCCTAAAACAAGAGAAGCACAAGAGAACATATCAGCCATAATATCTAGGGTTCATCCAAATTGAACCCCCACCATGGGGGAACCCTAAACCAAGAGAGGAAGAAACAGAGATCCTGAAGTCTTCCAAAAACCAATGGAACATACATTAAGAACCTTCAAGGTTAATCGATGGAGGTTGGGGAGTAGGTCGTGGAGAATCCCCCCCCCCCATAAAACTAGGTTGGAGGAGTGAGGAGAAAAAAAGCGTTGGGATAAAATAACAGAGTGATAAATTTGTAATGTTTACTCATTAATGAACTAGGAAACACACATGGTTTGGCCCCATAATTTATAAAATTGTGTACCAACCATTCATTAGCTACTGTCCAAGAGGAGGTAAACCTCATAACTAGCCCACATAATTTGACATACCATGCTCAAACCATTGGATTTATTTTTTCAAACTCTAGGAATTGCCACATTGTTATCTGCTGTAAGCCTTATGATTTCTACTAAAAGTGCACTTCCCATGCACAGGACAAAAAAAACCTAAGACATCCTAACACTAAATAATATTAAACTATGACAAATACCAAATATCTAGATCCATGAGAATAAAAAAATAAATGAATTTTATAGGTCGATGTTTGACAATACACCCAAACACATACACATTCTTACCCTAGAAAGTCACACATCTGAAAGATAACCAAAACCCGAATCCATGCCTGAGAAAAACATAAATAAACCATTAATCTCAAGGTGTCCTTTCACACCACATGTTACACACGAATGATGAAGAAAAAACCATAACACATGAATGAGGGGATATCAATAGAGGGTTTTCCCCATCTTAATACCTTATCCGTCTTGGAAACATTAAAGCTTCCAACATCCCAGGGACATAAACCGAAACTAAATCAAACTCCTCTATACCTATTAAACAAAATTCACACCACGATTGAGATCCCCCCTCCCAACCAAACCACCTACACTAGGGGAACCCTAGGAAAGGAACATGAACCAAACATAGAGCCCAAACCACCATTCATTACTTCCAAAAATGAAACCCAAGAATCACCAAATGGCCTCTGATAAAACAAAAATCAACCCACGTAAGAGATAAGAACACTCGAGGAACAACTTATGATTCAAAGATCTATATTAAGATAAACAATACCATTTGAACTAATAATATATGATATTATCACATTTTTACAATGAAAATATGGACTTAAAACATCCACACAAAAAAAACAAGGAAACTCTAAATGTATTCACTTCAACCGAAGAAAAAAATCGAGCTATGGTTTTCCACATACCCCCCCAAAATTTTGGACATTGTGAGAGATTCACTCTAAGGATCATGGCAAGATCACTGATGACTGGAGAAACACATGACTCACCTACATGAACTGATAATCTCTGATCACAATGTGTTATTTGGGAGATTCATCATGAAAACCATTTCTGGGTAACCAAGACATCTGAAATGATGGAATGTATTTTGATGATTGTGAAAAGACAGCTTTGAATTCCCGAATTAGCCACGCTGGTGGAACACAACCAAATAGTATGAATAACTTGAGATGAGACCCAATGATAAAAAAGTTTACAAAATAGGATCCTCTACCATGAACTCCTTAGAATAGGGGTAACCTTTATGAGAAATAAGAATCAAGGAATTACTGAATTCCTATGTATTGGAAATGATTTCAGATGAAAATGCTTCATACAAAAACGTCTCAAAACACTAAGATTGAGAGGAGGGGGAATTCTCCTTTATCTCTAGATGAAGATAGTCAATGAAAATAGAATCTATCAACAGATCATGTGACACCACCTTGAGAGAGAAACAAACCATCTCTTAGAGGTGTTAAACTAAATCCTTCACCCACCACTGGCCTTGCAGAATATTCCTGAGCTCTTCCATTTTTTGTCTTCACATCCACATGTATAATCCATCAGATGATGATGAACCTAAACAATTCCCATGTATCCCCATGTGGATCGATGATAGTGAAAACAAATCTCATTCATATAATGTTGTACCATCAAATAAATATAAAATATAACACACTCTAATAACTTTAAGAGTTTTGAACGATTTGAATACATGATCAACTTCACCATGACACTCTAATTCCACTAACTAACCTCAATCACCACTATAGAAAGCAAAACTCGAGATCAACCAGAAACTGGGAATGAATCATTTGGATGATTGGAGAGCTTTTTGGGTTGCATATTATGATCAACATGAGAACTAAAAAACCCAAACCAACATCAACCCAATACACAATCTGATATAACATCCTAAGAAAAAACAACAGTCACATAAACCAAACACATACAAACACAACGACACCCCATATTTTAAATAATCACCACTTCCATTTATAAATATTCAAAACCATATAATTTCATGGTTAGTTTACAAATATTTAATCCTACTCTTTAATCTATAATCATATTAAAAAAACTTCTCATTAAAAACAATTTTTAAAAACAAGGACATGCTCTGGATTTAAAAAACACACCGATGGAATCCCATGAACTTTCACATATGTGATCATCCATTTACATCCACATGAGTTAGCATGATCTATCCTCCCATTCCATAAAATATGAAAATTTCCATGATGAACACCAATGGTCACACCAATGCCACATTATTATCAATTCCAAACATTAAACAAATTTTATAATTAAAAAAATTATCTTCTAAAACATATTTTTCGGATCCTATACCATTTGAAGGAATAATTTCCTTTTTAAAAACCATTTTCCTTTTTAAAAATTATTCACATTGAGAAAAACTGAAATGAAACATCACTCATGAAAATGTATTAAAATGAGGAACTATTATTCTTGATTAACCTGGAGACATAGTCATGGGAAATTATATAAGTAAGTAAAAAAATAATAACTCGAATCATGTACTCAAACACCTCATGGGATAGTACTACATGTAAGACCACAAAAAAGAAACAATATCACCCCTATTATCCTTAAAATATCTAAAAAATCCAGATAACAATACTATACAAAAAAACCAGACTACCCGTGGATAAAGGCAGATCAAAATGAGAAAGAGTTCATAATGGACTTCTCATACCTATATATTGAGTTTTTATAGTTCTAATATCTAAAATACCTAACACCCCAAGTAACAAGGGCCTCCAATAATATCATTTTTTCATGAATGATACCGAATTTCCATTTGAACTGACATCTGACCCTATTAAAGTAATATAAAAATAGGGTGTTCTTGATCCCCTTGGGATAACAACTAGAATTGAGAATCAATGAAATCACTCTAGAAATGATTTTTTCCAACAAACCAGGATAAAAAAAATAACTGAACAGGTGGAAAACCAATAATAATTGAGCTTCAATAAATATGTATATAAATTGTAAAAAAATACAAATAAAAAAATCATTGAATGAAAAAAAAACAAAACCAAACTACATCCAAAATTGTCTCCAAGTGAACCCTTGGTCACCTCGAACAACAAGACAAAACTGCTCCAACAATGAGCACTAGAACTATTCATTTGACATGTAAAACAGCTCTGGTCCAATGACATCGAATGGTTTATATAGGGTCTGAACATAACAACTCATTACATAACCACCATAAAATATATAAATTTATTTTCTAGAAAATAGAATATTAACAATAGTTTGAATAAAATATATAAAAATAGGTTTTTCCATTTAAATAAACAACACTTCTCTTTCTTTTTCAAAAAATATACACCACTAAAATAGGTTTCAAATTGTATTAACAGTTTATGAACCAAATTCCAAACCAATATCAATGAAAAACTACACTGATCAATGATTAGAATGAATTAATAATAAGAATAGAGAACCATGTTCACTAAAATATAAATTATACTTTATGGAAAGTTAAAATTGACATTCTTAAACATACTTAGAGAGATACCAAGATAAAAATTATTCAGACTCACCTTCTAGAATATGGTGTAGCAATATAGTCTATACCCAACAGGACGCCCTAAACTGGCCAATTATGTGGAATGTCCTACCAACCACTACCAAATCAAGGGTTCACAAACCCATGTTGTCAAGGTTTGAAAGAAACTATCACTCAACCCTCAAATTTTATCCCAAGAAACCCACTTTAATATTATATAGTGTATGTTGGAGGCCCTCACACACATGAATCAACATACTTGTCGTTATCACACTGGAAAAACCCCAAACACTAACACTAACTATACAATAACCCATATAGGGAAATCCTATTAAGGTGTTCCCATCACAAAAAAAATAATTGAAAATATCCAATGTGGATGTCTCAACATTTATTCATCAAAACATTTCTCAAAACATTGTAATGTTCCAACCGGGTGTTTATATTTCCCAAACAACATTCACTTTCTAAAAATCAAAACGTGCCAATGATTCCATACACCATGTTCATTCAAAATAATCAATCAAAATATTTCTCAAGAATTTTAAAAAATAATATAAAAAACCACTTTCAAGAAACCAATTCCAAACAATCCATTATACCAAATCTGATTTCATTTCAAACATTATTTTAAAACCATGATGAAAAAACAAAATTCATAGAAGGGTTCAAAATGGGAATTAAAACCAATTGTAAAAAAAATCTTACGAAGAACCAAATGTTTCATATTCATCAAACATCCATTTAAAATCACACTTATGTTACCTGGAAATAAAATTTTACTCAAAATCCATGAGTTTAAAAGAGATAAACAAGTGTTTTGAATACTAGTATTTATGTTGAATAAGAAAATCATAAATTGTGTGCCCATCCATCTGTTCACTCTGTGAACACATGGATATGCCCACATCAAATGGAATAACAAAATAATTGCCTCCCCCAAACAATTTTCATCTACCAACACATATTCCACCATAATCACATCAAGCCACGCATAAGTTCCAACCCATAAAAGTCCCCACAAACCATACAGGTAACGTTATATTTACAATCCAATAATGATATATTGACATAAACAAGGTTAAAACCCACTCAAAAACACACAATTGAATTTAAAAGGAACAATTGACATGTTAACACACGCTAATTATGCATACAATGTGTCATAATTAGAGAACCCTTTTAAAACCCACTTCCACTAATTTTGGAAAACAAGAAAACATCATAAAATGAAAGGAAAACATACTAGAATCATGGAAATAAATTTTTTATATTATTTAAAAATACACAAGAATAAATGGAGTTAGTTCAGAAGGAAAATAAGGGAAACCCCTACCTCAAATGAATGTGGATGCGATAAAACTCACAGTGGAGGAAGGGAACACCCCAATGAATGATCCACATAGTGTAAACCCTAGTAAACACAAGATAACTTATCCACCATAGTATCCAGGGTTTTTTCAAATAAGAACGACACAATGGGAGAACCCTAAAACATGATAAGAAGACTGATTGATGAGAAAATTGACCAAAACTAATATAACATATGTTAGGAACCTTCAAGGGAAATCAATAGAGGTTGGGGAAAAATGGATATGCATTTTGAGAAACACCTGGTTCGCATAGGTCATAGGAGAGAGAATAAACCCAATTATAGTTTAAAAGAACAGAGGGGAAAATATGTAATTTCCACATTCTAATGAACCTAGAAACAAGCATGGTTTAGCATCAATGTTTTCAAAACTGTGCACCAACCGTGTGGTAGCCTCTTTAATAGAGGATGTCATAAAGATTAAAAACCATCCTATTTTTACATACAATGGTCAAACTATCCAGTAACATCAATCCAACTATGAGACCTTCCACACAATTACTAGGGCTAGGCCGAATAGTTCCAACTAACCATGTGCTGCCTGTGAACAAGACAAAACCTTGAGAAACATCCTAAAACTCAAAAATATTGATATGTTACTCAAAACAAAGATCAAAATTCTAGAAAATAATAAAATATGAGAAGATAAATGGTTGGGGTGGGATACAGCCCAAAATGTGTCGTTGAATTTTCTATATAACTCAATCCTTTTGCTCTACCTAATTCAAATACTCTATATTAAATGGATCCTTTTGAGATTCATTAATTACTGAATAATTTTTAGGTCAATATTTATAATGGATTCATTAAACCAGCTATGTAACCATGGGGTGAATATGTTCTTTTTTAAGAAGTGAGTTGCATTAATGGGGTTATGTATCAATTATTTTTTAGCTTAAAAATATCACAATCAAGAATATGAATATATTTTTACCTATTTATGTTTTTTCCAATCAATTATTAGTATAAAAATATTTTCCATGATTTATCTTTGATATGGATATTATCATTAGATGGTGAAAAGTTCCAACATAACCAGTACAACATTCATTATGTGATATAGACATTATGAATTTATAGTGATTCCAATTTTTTCATACCAATTCCCTCACTATCATTATAGATTTAAAGGATAGAGTCTATATATTTTAACATGATCATAGGGTGGTAGTATTTAATAATGATATTATTTAGTATTCCAAGAAAAATATGACCATGAATACCACTTGAGTGTTGTAACAAAACCATATAGATGAAGAATTTATTTTCAAATTTTACAAAGTGAAAATTGTGGATACAAAAAAGATACATGTTTCTATCACATATTCTTATGTGAGGGTACATCCGTGGTCCCATAAAATATTTAACTTATTGAATGCTTCAAAAAAACCACATTTCTGTGATATGAAATTTTATTGGATTTCTACTAATATAAATGATTCTTTGTGGATAATTTCACATCGGTATCAAATCCACTAACCATGTTTATATTTATGGGGGCCATTTTCCTCTAAAAATATTAATGTGAAGAATATTTCAATGGATTAATTAGATTCTTAGAAATTATATTGAGTTAAAACTTGTATTTTTTGTAATTAAATGGTTCAGTAAATAAGTATGGTTTCTATGCGTTCATAATTTTATGAGTTTGATTATGGTTGGGAATATAGATCATCATTCTCTATTAATCCTATAATTACAATAACATATAGATATTTTCAAAATAATGTATGGTGGTAAAACATGAGAATATATATTATAGTGAATGTATTGAAGTTGTTGGTTTGTTATTAATTTGTTGATGTGAGATATATGATCAAGGGGATGTTATAACCATTACCCATAATAGAAAGGAAATAGGAAATCATCTGGTTTGAATTTTTTTTATTAGACTCCACAAAATTTCAATTGGAAAAATCCATTTTGGGTTTTAGTCGACCATCTTATAATGTTAGGACAATTAATTGATCATAGAGAATAATTATCTCCTGATCATTTATCGAAAATGTACATTTATGATGTTCTGTGGATCTATGGACTACCATATTCTCTATTATCTAATTAGGAACTGAGGATTACCTTAATGATTAAGTGAAGTATTCATAATTCTCTAGATACAATGTTGAATTTTAATACATCCTATCATAATAAGATATATGGACATTTTTTGACTGTCGTAAAATCCCTTGAAGATATGTTTACATATTATTAACTGAACATCAATGTTGGTTAGGATCAACACCTTCTTCTAATTTAGTGGTCATAAAATATTATCTGTCTCTAGACTATTCAAATTGGTTCTTATGAGTCCCTATTTGGAAAGAATTATAGAAATCTGACATTATATGATGATGTTGGTGAAATAATGCTTTTGGTGATTATGTTATATAATGAAATGACATAGAAAAAATCCCTTCAGATTCATTTCATGGAAGCTCAGAGTTGATAGATATGTAAACATGAAAATCATCGATGAATTTTGGACTTTTATGTTAGTGTGAAGTAATTTCTATGAATTTATCCATTGAATAAGGTAATGATATTTGAAAATAATTGAAATAGATACCTAGGTATATTACCCCCTTAAATATTATTGATTGTGTAAGGATGGTAGGTTATCACTTGGAGATTCAACTGAACCTCTCTCTAGTTCACTATCTCTTCTGCATATCTCTAATGATAAAGTACAAACCAGATTAATCACATATATTGAACCCATAGGACGTACAGCTGGATAATTTTCATTACTATGTAAAATATTATAAATAAGGGATCATATGGGTAAAGCGAAATGGAATATGATTACCAACATGTTTAATGTTCTCTGGAGAAATATTATATTTGAAAAAGATACATGGGAACCCGGGGATGTGATGAGGAATATATATCCTCAATTTTTTGTATTAGAGTGATTGAATTTCAAAGGGAAAATTAATTTCTTGGGGGGTAGACTATAAAACCCTTAAATTGTTTATTTATTTCATTATAAATAAATCTTATTACATTCATAGCATTATTTATATGAAACACCGAGTTTAAATTATCTGTGAATTACTATTAAAATATTTATATTCACAGTTAGAGTTATTTCATAGATGTTGTATTGGTGAGTATGAATATGGATAAAAAAATTAGAAAAAATAATTGTTTTACACAAATTGATTTCAATGGTTATAAATTAATTAGAAACTAATGTTAAAATCAATTGAATGTAAAAATAATGTTTTTTATGGAAATCAATTTTTACCCATGTAATGTTTTTTATCTTAATGAATTATGATAATCACTATTGGTGAATATTTTTAAGTAAATTCATATATTATAATATCAGTCCTATGTTTTATGATTTATCTAATGGGTTTTCTATTCATGATATAATAATAAATGCTTATTTTTAAAAAAAATGTTTTTTTTATAAAAAATGGTATAGATCTTGTTTTGTGAACTTATTTTATAATGAATTTCTGTAACCTAGAGAAATTGAATTAATAAAAATTATTTCCATATTTATAGTTATGTCATTCTTGTTTTTTCAATATTCCCTTTTTTATGTCACTATTAATTATTTTCACACAATGTATTATCACCTATTTGAGGGAAAATATGTTAATTAAGGGTAAAATACTATTACAATGATAATAAATAACCCAAACATGTGTATTTAATCTACTATATGTATAGGGTTTGACTTAATCATAGATAATTTGAATTTATGGTAACTTCTTACAATTTTTATTTCAGAATGATATATATTACATATTGTATATGAAATTTAAAAAAAAAATCTCTTTATTTTTATATCATTAATATTTTATAAAAGGGACAGAAAACATTTTTTTATTTTTTTGTATTTATTTGAAATTGAAATATTTAGTTTTTCACGGTAATTTATTTTTTATTTTATGTGATGAAATAATTTATATAAATACTTACACAATGTCATCTTATTTCTCGTGAAAGTAGTTGAAAAATCATGTAAATGACTTTTAAATCCAAAAAATTAAATTTTTATGGTTGATTTAAAGTGTCCAAAAAAATTTTATTATAAATATAACATATTATCGATGTGTAAAAGGATAATATAAAAATTATAATACAATAATATTTTCTTAAAATTAAAAATAAGTAAATAGTTCATAAAATGATATTAATTGTATTTTTTGTTAAATAATATTTTATTAAATTACATACAGATTATAAATATAATGAAAGAGGACAAATAAGATTATAATTGGTAATATATGTCACCTATATCTATTTATGAGCTAATTTCTTACCTATAAGTAAAATTGAAATCCTTTATCATTAGAAAAATTCATTACCAAATATTGAATTAAAATTAGATGAAATGGCTTTAAACGAATAGATAAGTTTCAAAAATGACACCAAATTTTACAACCCCATCATTTATAAATGAAATTATAATTTAAATTTATAAATGGCATGTCAATGAAATATTCTTATTGAAAACACATGAACTACATTAGACAGTTTAAACTATTATAAGTTATATCCTTTCATATTTTAAAGATTATTACAAATCATAATAGTTGATAATATTGAAATTGTATAGTGATCACTTAGATTATTATATAATTAGGGTTATAGAAACCAATTTAACATTGATCAAAGATGTGATGCTCTTGAGTAGTATATAATAACCCTATGAATCTCATTTATCGATGCTTTAGAGTGAGTTGAAATCATTGAGCTATTCTCTTGACCAATCAAATGTTGATATTAAATAAATAAAGCATGAGTGAAACAATTATTATGGGAGAAGTTCAAATTCATCAAGATCTGGGCCTAAACCATTTTCTCGGAACCACCACAAAACAATATCACAATGACAGACCACACCATAATGGAATTGAATGGTCTAATAAAGTTATATTTATCTACACCAAAGTAGTATTAATTTTTATGTATTTTTATATGGTAATTATTATATATATATTTTTATTGATTTTTAAATGACTAAATACATTGTGTGATAATTGATATATTTAAATACAAAGAAAATAAAATTTTATTATAAAGAAATGTATTATATCAATGAATACCCACATTTGATAAATTCAATAATTTTTAAATACATGTAATTTTAATGAAATATTTTTAGTAAATAATATTGAATTAATTTTAAATGATAATATTTAATAACTTCAAATTTAATTTCATAAGGGTTAAAAAACCATTGTAGTAACAAAAAATGTATTTTTTAATAAATGATTATTTTAATTAAAGTGTTACTTTATATATTGATTTAATTATTTTTATAAGATGAATATTATTTTCGAAATAAACATGTTGAAATTATCCAATAGTTATTTTTTAAAATTTTAAGTGAAAATTATTTTTTTGGTAAAATATAATTATGGTAGAACTATATAATATAAAATTTGATATTATAAAATCAAAAAAAGTTAGGTAATAAATAATATATATAGTTTCCAATAAAAAAAATTATGTTTAAAATTTAAAATAATTTTATTTTGATCTTATAAGATTAACTTTATAAATCCATAATGAATCATACAAAACCAATTTTTTATTTAAGGTTTTAAAATCCATTCATTATTAACATGATTCAATTCCATATATACAGTGGAATTATTTGAAATAAGTTACAATATTGCCTTATTTATTATTGAAAACCCATCTAATTTAGAAGAAATAATTGGTAAAAATTATATGAAAGATTGGGGATGGGTTTAATTTATCATACTGAGTCAAAAAAAATTGTTTGGAAATTAGTAAATATTTAAAAAATATATTATATTAAACCCACCAAAAATACCATTACTCTTCATTAAAACCCTCCATGAATTATTTTATTCTTCACCTTCCTCTCTATATCTCTCCCATGGTTCTCTTATGATCTTAATAATCTCCTCCCATGCGTTTAGAAGTTCATTCCCATGCTATGAGATATCTCTCTTAGGTTTTCTATTTAAGAACCTTATCTTTATTTTTAAAATTTGAATTATAAATTGAAGTTATAAATAACCCATTAATATCTGATTTATGTTCTAATAATGATATATCATCGATCCCCTCTATCTATAACATTTACATAAGTCATTACTATGTCGATGTAAGGGATTCTCTCCTTATCACCTATACTAAGGAACCTTCTATATAACATGCCCTTTGATTTCAAATTTTTATGTTGTTATATATTTTTAATAATCCCTATTATAGTTATTGTTATCTACAAGTGATTAGAGACCCCTTTAAATATCATTTAATCCTACCATGAATCATCAGGTACAGCCATTATACTGCTAAAATTATCATGTTATTTTCGATGCCAGTCCTTTGTGTAGTGAACACCAATGTACATTTCCCCTCATATGTATTAAACTAGTAGTACATGTAATTATATGGTTTTAATCATCCATTTATGTATCCCACACTACATAATAATTGGAATAAAACTGGTAAAATACATACTTATATTGATTGATCTATGAGACACACTCAAACATATACAAAATATTAATGTGATGGGTGTGGATGAAATTATATTTCCCCCCAATTATTTGTGTAAAGTTATTGTATCCTCAAAAATTATGCATTGGATTATGGAGTGAACATAATATCTGAATGTTCTTTTTCAACCATGTGATGTATTCCTAGAAGTTATCCTTGACTTGTTCTTATGTAATGTTTAATGACATTTCAAAATAACTATATTTACTTGATGTTGTCATGTTTTATCATGCCCCATTGTTCCAGATTATTATTATCAACCAATTTATTTCACATTGATATTCCTATTTACTCCAAAATATTATGTTCATCATGTTATGATTTGATTAATCAATTAATGGTTTTTATATATCACCCCATTATTATGAACGTCCCTAGGATATACCATGCAGTTTTAGAAGATCATGTTAAATTATCTTCAGGTTTTGGATTTTTTGTATATGTCACTATATTTATATTGAAATTTGTCATTATAGGTACCTAATTAACAAACTAATTTAGGCCTCCAAATTTTATAGGGTTGTATTACATCATATTTTTGTAATAAATGATGAAATAATGTGAATTATAGGTATGGGTTGTTATAGTTGATAACAGTGGAATGTCCAATTATTTTGGGGGGGATTGTGATTAAAATACAATAGTGAAATCATTATAGATAAGACCAAATATATAAAAATAATCCATTGTTTTTGTAATGTATAGAGTATGTGGTTTCTTGGAAAATACATTTCTAAATTGATACTAAAAGTAGATGTGTATCCAGAAAAGATATACATAGGTGTAAAAACCCTAAAAGTGATCATTGGGATTTGTATCATTATTCACTAAATTCATTATAACGGTCCATGCTACACACCTAGTTCTACACTCTGGGTGTATTTATCTATTAATATCACAAGATCATTACGAACAACTATTAAGGGATGAAATGCCTGCAAAATTTTAGGTTAGTAAATATTACGGGGATAACACATATTGAAAAATAGAAATTTAAAGATTATGGAATGTATGTCACTTATTAGTTTTCCGTTGAATTTTTTTAGTATGACGTTAATGTGGGAAAAAAATTATATTGTTAACCCTATGTATAATTTGGATTAATTAGTTGATTTGAACAAGAATTAAATAGTTAAATGTAGAATTATCATCCATTCATGAACATCAAATGTCATATGTGATTATGATTCAACATATTATTTCTTATCAAACATGTTAAGTATACCTATTCAAACACCACCATGAAAAATGGAATTCGAGTAACTATTAATGATGAAAAAGGGGCTAGTTGTTTGATAATAAACTTATAAATCATCCCCTATCCAAATTAGTGGGATTAATATCCCATAAAATGTAATTTGACGCCATCGTGGGAATGGACTATATTTCCATGTATAGATCCTAGTTTATGTTCAGAGATAAAGAAATCACCCACCGTATCACAAATCTCCCTCCATTTCTATACATGTGCAAGGAGGATGAAAAATATTATTTGGTATCTTCATCGTATGGATAGATAATATTTATATATGAGAAACCAAACATAGATTAATTGACTAATACTAATTAAAATAATATCCTTGATGACATTCCCATTTTAATATACTTCATTGATGTGATTCTTTAAGAATTTCCTAGTCTTCTTCCAAGACATGAGTATGATTTCTAAATCATGATTATTCATTTTCCTCTACAAATATCCAATAATAGATATAGTATGACCACATTTTTTTATCTTGAGGAGATAAAAAATTATCTACATGATAATTTAGATAGGGGTGTTATAGGTCTGTGTTCTTCACCAAGGGTGTACTGGTCTTATTCATCATGAAGAAATATGGGTCAATGTGCATCCTCATAAATTTTAGAGAGCTCAATTTTTTTAAAAATTACTTTTCTCCTCTAAAATATAATTTTAAATTCTTATATTAGATAAATAGAACCTACTACCTCTTTATGGTGGATCTTTGATCAAGGGAATACCATGTAATTTTGAATAAGGTAGATATCCCCAAGATTTCTTTTTGTACAGGGTTAATGCCCTATGAGTTCATCGTGCGACCATTTTGAATCTGTACTGTCCCATAAATCAACATAGTATAGATTAATAGAGTCTTCATGTATTACCATGATTAATTTTTGTTGTTCATTATAAATTATATACATTTATTCTATAAAAACCAAGAGGGGCATTTGATGTATTTCAATGATGTACTAGTATAACAACACAAATATTTATAAAGAAGTTTCCCCGTTTTTTTAATTAAAAAAAATATTAATATAAAAAAACATGAACATAATTTATTATATCCAATTGGAATTAAAACACCATGAAATATCATTATTTTAGATAATCTTGTCATTGAATAGTGGTCATTTGATTTGAATAAATATAGAGCTCTAACAAATCTAACTGACATAGTAAAAAAAAGTGATGGCCTCAAGTAGTAGGATCATACCCTATGAATCCCACTTATCATATCATCCAAGGGAGATTGAATCTATTGTATTTCCCCTTTACCATACTCAAGATGATATATAAAAAAATAGGAATTAGTGAAACTATTTATGGGATAACTTCAAGATCATCTAGGTCCTGACCCAAAATGTGTTTTCCAAAATACCCCCTAAAAGTCCCCCCCCCCCCATCACACACCTTACCCATTGGTCACATTCTTGTGTATTAAAGGATATGTATCATTTACCTAAAAATAATAGTATTTAATTTTTTAAAAAATAATGAATAATAAATTTTCATCCTATTATAGTTACTTTATAAATGATTTTTATTTCTATATACTAAAACACAAATTTAATTTTTGGGTAAAATTCAAATTCAATTAAGGAACTTATTTGTATGAATAATTTGAATTTGTAAATTAAAAATGTATTAATATATTATTATTATTAAATAATTTTTATTTAATATAATTGATCATATAAATTAAATTAATGGTAACATAATTTTTAATAGAAATCAAAAAAATTTACTGTACAAAACCTAGTATTTCATGATAAATGTTGATTTTATTTTAATTGAAAAAATGTAAATATTATGAAAATTATTTTGATAATTTTAATATTTATTGTGGAATTAAAACATCAAAATTATCTAATGGAAAACTTTTCATACTTTTCTGAGATTGTAAAATATTTAGGTAAAATTTTAATACTGTATAAATATATATTGTGTATTATGACATCATAATGACCAAAACGTTGTATAATAAATATGATTATAGATATCCGAAAATAAATATATGTTTCCCTTTAAAAAATCATATTTTATGCTTATTTTATAAATTTTATAAAGCCATTATGAATCCTCCAAAACCATTAATATATTCTAAGGTTTTAAAATGATATCATTAAAAGTGTAACATACATTAAAAAACAAAGTAAATTAATTTATAATGTCTAGAACATGGCCTTATAATATACTCTGAACCAATCCTATTGTCCAAAAACCATGATGAAAACCCATGAGATGTTTTGTGGTTTGGTTATTTTATCAGGTAGAGTCCAAAACCAAAATAATAAAGAAATCCCCCATATTTATTAACAAAATCTATCAAAGATCCCCTTTAAATTTACTAAAACTCTTTAGATCATGTCTATTCTCTTCCCTCCAAACTATAGAGTCCTCCCAAGTTTCTTCCAGGCTCTTAAGAGGAACATATCAATAATTCGGTGTCACACACTCAAGTAAGAGATCCTCTCCATCTCTTCTTTATCCAATTTTATTTATTGTCTTATGAATTATATTTCTTATTCCTAATGTTGTGATTTGTATTTCCATGTCCCTATTACAACCAATTTCGTATCCAAATTATGAAATACACTTTTCTCTTTCATCAACCCATTTTATGAATTTTTTTACATCGTTATGCTACTAAAACTTCTCTGTGATTTTCCATGCCAAAATAGTTGTGTATTGAATACCCTAACCATTTACTATCATGGGTGTTCACCTTTATACACATATAATTATTTTTATTGGAAATTGCATGAATTTATTCTACACTCCTTTATCATGGAATGGAATATGATGATGATGACTAAATCTATGTTGTATTATATATGTGGAAAATTGAAGCATGATAATGAAATAAAAGTTATGAATTTGACCTAAATAATATTGAGATCTAATGTATTGGGTAATTTTTAGTATCATTATACGAACTATTTGGATAAGGAGTGGGATTTATTCCTTTATGGGACTTTTATACAATGATGTCCTGGAATTTTATCTTTGACCTATGATTCTGAGGCAGTGTTTCAAGTCATTAACACATGTCCCATTTTATTATTATCCTTCTATATCCTGTCTCATTGTTCATGTTTATGATTAGTATATTTTATTCCCTAATGAGATGAATAATGTCTATCATGTTCCACCTTTTTCCTTGTTTCTTCACTTACTATGTATTATATCTCACCCTTTTCTTATGTATGTCCCTGGGTTATCCCATGCAATTTTAATAGCTAAGAAATTTTAGAAGCTTTTTAAGGATGTTTTCAATAATGTTATTGTATCCCATGTTCATGATGTTATGATATTTACCAAATCAACAAATATAAAATACATATTATTATTTTAGGTTTTATTATGTGTACCTTTATGTAATAAATCTTGAATTAATGTTTAATAAAAAATATAGTTTTTATAGTTGGAATTAGAAGAAAAGTAAAATTATTTTTTGTATTAGTGTTAGAAAACTATAGAGAAAGCATTTTTTATAAGAGTATGTTTATGAAAAAAAATCCATAAATTATTTCAAGTAATGAGTAACTGATTTATCAAGAAAATCCAACCCTTTTATAGTTACAAAAAGTTGATGAGGTTTTGGAATTGATGTATCTAGGCGTAAGAACTCTGAGAAGGTGTGTCAGGCCTGAGTCAGTGTAACATGATACACAACAACAAGCCTTACTACGCACCTAGTTTGACAGTTCTTGGGGAAATGACATTGTAAATTCACATTCTCATTATGACCCATTGTTTTGGGGACAAAACATGACCATTTGAATAATTGATATGAAATAGATAGTTGATTAGATATATTGTAGCCTATAAATTCCAAAGTTAAGAAATAAATGTAATATATAATTTAACCCATAAATTTCAATAGATTACCCTTTATCTGTTTAATAGTTTATAAATTATCATCTCAAATTTTCATTTTATTCTACACCATGGTCAATAATAAGATGAATCAGGTAAATAATTAATGTGAATCATAATGTGATGAATTCCCCACCGAGATTCCATAGTCAATGGTAGAAGGAATCATGAAATTTATGACGATTCTATCTCACCTCACTCAAGATATGAATAGAGCGTTGGGTCATGAGAAGCATTAAATTCCGCATAAGAAATGTAATTTTGTAATTGATACATTTATTATACCATGGAATCTGAATTTCAGTGGAAAATATAACCCCTTAATCATGGAATAATATTTCAACTCAACTGAGAAGATCTTATCCACCGTTCAATAATATATGTAAGATAATTTTTTACTAACTACTTATTTTATGGAGGAAGAAGAAGATCAGTGGGGGTGATTGATTAAAAATATGATGCATCCGTTAGAGATTAAAGCATTGGAGTGGATTGATTTAGAAAAAATGTTTTTTATAAATATTTTCCTCACTCTCTCTCACATCAAATGGAAAGGTATTTCCTCCAAATAATCAAAAAAATATGTTGATTATTTTATGGTGTTTTTTGAAAACATCATAATAATTTTATGATATGACATAAGTATTTTTTTACCACCAAATAAAAGGTTGACCACATCTTTGGTGAGATATAACCTAGTATATGAAAACCCGCATGATTCCTCACATTTTTGGCTATCATAAAAGATTCTACTGTTCCCTCAACGTTGAAATGGAGATTGATGAGTCCAAAGTGTATCATGGGGATATAAAGAATAATGTGGAGTTTAATTTTGGTAGTTCAATAAAAAAATCTAATTGTTCCATGAAATTTCAACATCTTACATTTCCATGTTATTGAAATAATGACCCTAAATATTCCAAAGTGGGGTGAGGAAATGATTTCAGTTAAGAACGGAAGTGAACCTAGATAATGATTTCCAATATAAAAAAATCAGTAATGTGGTGGAGAAACTGAATTCTTTAACCAATCCTCAGTGAATTGTTTATTACTTGAACTACATGGAATGAGGGTATTGTTCCAATTAATTCCCCAAGCAAAGGGTTTTTTTTAAACAACCATAAACCTTAATGGTTGTAAGGGAAATATATTTTACATCAGAATTATTAAGAATTATCTTGAAAACGAAGTGATGACATATATTACTATCATTATATAATGAATAGATAACAAAAATTTTTATTCTAGTTCAACCCATTCCATGATAACACAATAGTTTATTATAACTACTCAATCACTTCCATAAAGCATGGTAGTACTGATTTTGGAGAAAAAATAAAAATATAGAAATTTTTTCATACCATGTATATAACTCCTCCCATATAACAATTTATTGGATGAAAAACCCATGTGGCCTTATAATAATCCATTTAGTGGATTTTTATGAAATACAGGGCATTGATTGGCTTTCCCAATATAGATAAAATATAAATTTCCACCATAAGGAATTCCCTCCCATCATTTCAAATTGACTCCAAATTCAATACAACTATAAGGAGGAGGATGATTCTTCATTAGCACTAATATTTCAAAAATGGATGTTATTTCCTATTTACAAATATTATCTATCTAAAATTATTGAGTATAACGAACAAATTGTCCTTGCTAACATGCCCACTATGGGGGAATATGCCGATGTGTTTCCTGAGAAATTTCTTAGTATTCCTCCGTGTCGAGTGGTTAAATTTTTAATCAATCTTATACATAGGGAATTAATGTTATCCAAGAATTAATATGCAATGGATATTGTGGAACATGAGGAGGTAATGAAACAACTACAGGAGAATATAGATGAACGGTGTATACACCCATGTTCTTCACTAGAGGGTGCACCTGACCATATCATCAAAAGAAGTATTGGTTAATGCACTTTTTCATTAATTAATGTGAGATAAAATATTTCATGATAAAGAATAAGTTTCTTATACCATAGATTAATGAAACATTCAATAAACTACATGGAGAACAATAATTCTCTTTGTTGGATCATTATTTCGGATATTTCCATGTTACGGTGAAGAAGGGGGATATCCCTTAGACTATTTTTCGTAAAAGGTACAAGAACTATAAACTCATGGTAATGTCATTAAAACTCACTATTTCTATAAAAGTATTCATTCATGGGATTAATATATTATCGAAAACTGACTAGATAGATTTTTGGTTGACTTTATAGACGATATCCAAATATACTACAAAAAAAAGGAGCGTGAGGAGAAGTTGGGAACTATGCTGAATATCTAGTGGAAGGAGAATATTTTTAAAATGTTTAACAAATGTGAGTTATGGTTCATGCATGTATCATTGTTGAGGCATCTAATTATAAGAAACGTGACATCTGTGGACCCTTCAAATAAAAATACAATTGAATGATGACCAAGAAAAAATATGCGATAGATATTCATAGTTTTCTGGATTATTAGTATATTATATTCGATTTCTCAGGAATTTATCACAATTCTCAAACCATCTTACCATGCTAACTTGGAAGGGAGTAAATTTTTATTTTTAGGATGAATTTGAAGATATTATTAATGAACTGAAAATGAGGGTTATAATTTCACATGTACTCACACTACCCACATGTGGAGAATGTCTCTTGGTGTTTAGAAGAACTTCAAAAAAGGTATTGGGCTTTGATTTAATGAATAATGACAAAATCATATCCTTTTCATCATTATAGTTGAATGTTTATGAAAAGAATGACCCATCACATGATCTAGTGATGGATTTTGTGATCTTCTTTTTGAAAATATGGTAGCATTATCATGTTGGGGATATGTGTGAAATATATATATATATATATCAAAAAAGTCTCATGTATATTTTCACATTGAGAGATAAATATGTTCCAACGAATATAGTTAGAGGTTATCATGGACTATGAGTACTAAATCAACTATCATCCATGTGAATTGAATAAAGTGGTGGAAACTCTATTTAAAATTGATCTTTAAAATATATCATTGCTGATAATTGAGAGGGATCATGTCTTCTTATATTTGAAAAGGATGGAAATGGGAATCATAAAGAAGAAGCACCATGAATCCTTTCATAAATGATTTCTCAACCATCCCATCTTGGGAGGTCAAAGGATTCTGAAAGGGATAATTTTGGGATTCCGAAGTATTTTTAAACTATACAGAAAGGGAAATCCTTCTTGTTCATTGATAATGAATAATTAGTTTTGAAATTTGGGTCAATACATTATGTTCTATCAAATGATGAGATAATGAAGGAACTAATAGATGATTCAAAATGATTGAATTTCTACAATCACCCAATAAGAAAAAATATGTGTTGAAATCTATGAGTGAAATGGTGTTAGGAAACTTTGAGGAAGGAAATAATTGACTTTATATCAAAATTATTGGTTATCAGCAAGTGAAGGATTAATAGAGTAAGTCTTAACAGAAGATGAACCCATTACCCTTACCAACATAGAAATGGAAAAAAAAATAACCATGTATTTTTTCATAATACATCATAAACATCCTCGGGAAACAATTATATATGATCTTTTGGGATCTTCGTACAAATATGGGTCACTTTATCAAAATTAGATATAACTTCTCCCAAGATAAACCTGCATGGATATATATCATATTTTTGGTAAGGATTCTTGGAGATACATTATTGATTGTAAATGATCAAGATCAGAGATCCACATCCATGTTCTGGAAAAGTCTCCAACAATCACTTAATACTGAGATGATCATTATTATGACCTATTATCCTGAAACTATTGACCAATCATAATGGAGTATTAAAACATTGGAAGACATGTTCAGAGCATGTATATGAACAATAATGGAGGATGGGAACAACATCTTCCCCTAATCAAGTTCTATTAAAACAAAAGTTTCCTCTCAAGCATCCAAATGGCTCCCATTTGAAGCCCTATGGGGGAAGTGGTTTAAAACACCCGAATGATGGGATTCTTTTGGGGAATGAAAAATAATAGCTCCAGAAAAGGATGAGGAGATATTTGAGAAGGTCAAGACCATTCATCATAACCTCAAGCCTACTCAAAGTCGAAAGAAGAGATATCTTGAAAATAATCGATGATTCCTAGATTTTGATGATTGGATACATGGTCTTTCACTTCATACCCCCTTGTATGAATGTGATGATATTTGGGAATAAGGGATAGATTAATATGAGAAAACATTGTCCCTTTGAAATCCTAGATTATATTGGAGTGGTGGTCCACCAACTAGCACTCACATTGAACCCACCTCAGGTGCATGATGTATTCATTTTATCCATATTGAGAAATTACAAACCCAAAACCTCATATTTTATCCATCCCAAAAAAATTACTATTGGAGGAGGATATTTCTTATAATGAGAATCCAATGAAGATATTAGATCATAGAGAAAATGTTCTACTCAATAGACAATACTCCTTTTTAATGTGCTACGGAGAGACCAAAATATTGAAGAAGCAGCGTGGGAACATAAGGAAGTGGGGAAATAGAGTTACCCTCTTTTATTTCAATGAATGGAAAGAAAATTTTGATAGATAAATTTTTTTAAGGGGGAGATTGAACGACCTGAACTATTATAAATAAAATTTAACTTTTTATATAATTTAAGCTAATTTGATTGTAGAAAAAAGATGAACTAATTTTATTATATCCAATTAGATTTAAAATAAAGTAAATATCATTACAGTTTATAATATATCCTTTGAATAGAAATTACATGATTATTATAAAAATATGGTTTTAACAAATATAATTGACAAAGGAAAAGTAAGATATGACCTCAACTAGTTGGATTTTACCCTATAAATCACATTTATCAGAGTGTTAAATGGTGAGAGAATATATGAGATTTTCACTTGACCAACACCATGTGGGGATCTAGAAAATTAATTATTAGATAAAACATTTAGGGGATAAGTTCAATATCATTGATGTCATGACCCAAACAATGTTTTCTGAACTGCCCCATGAAAGTCCCACCATTACTCACCTTAACCTTACGACATTTTTTGGTATATTAAAGTGATATATAATAAAATAATAGAAATATGAGAATGTAAATTATTTTTTATATAAAAATTAATGAATTTTCATCCTATTATGGAAAAATTATAAATAATTTTTTTCGATACAATAAAACAAAAAATGTGTTATTTGGTAATATTAAAAATAAATTAAGAAAACCATTTCAATAAATTAATGTATTTTTAAAATAAATATTATTACAAAAAAATATTATTATTAAATACTTTTGATTAAATATAGATGATCATATAAACATTATGATGTAAAATGAAATTTTTTTAAGTGTTCGAAAAGGGTTTCTTTTACAAAACCTTGCATTACATCAAAATTGTTGATTTTTATTTTGGAAGTAAAAAATCACATATATAAAAAATTATTTAGATAAAGTGAATATTAGTATATTGATAATATCATAAAAATTATCCAAATGGGAATTTTTCATAATTTTTTGATATATCTGAATTTTCAAGTACGTATTAAATATCATATATATATATACTTTGTGTATTATAACATCATAATAAACCAAAGGAGATGTAATAAATACTATAAAAGGTATCCATGAAAATATATATGTTTTGAAGTTAAAATATTTTAATTATAATATTATTTGATTAATTTTATTATGAGTTATGTAACCTCCAAAATCATTAATATATTTTATAATTGTAAACTCATTTCATTTATAGTATGAATGACATATATACAAGAAATGGAATTAATTTCATAAGTTTATCTACTTTCCTACTAAAATAAGGAAAAAACACCCATTTAGTTGACACCATGGGAATAATACCTTGAATTATATTTGGTTTTGTTTATTTTATTATGGTGAGTCCAAACCATAAATAATTAAGAAATCCTCTTAATTTACAATATAAACCCACCCAATATCACAATTAACTTCCCTAAAACTCCTTGGAGAACATCCAAACTCTTACATGAACTCCATATAGACTTCCCGAGGTTCCTATAAGTTCTATATCATCCCCTTACAATAGTTTTTAGTCAAACACCCAATTAAGGGATACTCACATTGTCTTATTTATTCACTTTTCTTTATTATCTAATGTTTTCTATTTCTATTCCAAAATATTTTTAGTTGTATTTCCATGTCCCTATTACTTACCTTTTCATGTATAAATGATTATATAGAATTTTCTCTCTCAAAGACCAATTTTATGAATTTTTATATGATTCCATTATGTTGCCAAAATTTCACCATGATTTTTCATGGGATGAAAATAGTGTAATGAATGTAGTACCTATTTAATATCATGGGTGTTCACTATTATATAATTGTCAATATTTGAAATGGGACATTCAAGTATTTATTATACACTCCTTTATTGTGTAATGAAATATGATGATGAATAAATCTATGTTGAATGGTCTCTGTAGAACACATAATCGTGAGAATGTAATGAAAGTGATAGGTGTGCCCAAAATTATATAGCACTCCAAAGAATTTTTTAATGTTTAGTATCTTGATATTCTATGTTTGAACATATAGTGATTCTAATTCCTTTATAGGAAATTTTCCAGCCTTATTTCATGGCATTTTATACTGGACCAATGTTTATGATGTTGTGTTTCATGTTCCTTCCACATTTACCACATTATAATTATCATGTTATATAATGTCTCATTATTATTAATTATGATTTATATTCATTATATGACCCACTAATAAGCCTAATGTAAAACATTTATCACTTTATTCCACATTTATTTCTTTACCGTTCTTTATAGGTCACCCATTTCTTTGGTGTGTCCCCAGGTTAGCCCTTACAGTTTTAAAATCAACGGAATTGTAGAAGAATGTTATGGAAGTTTCCATTATGGTTGTTGCATACCATATATGAGATGTTATTATATGTAACTAATTTATAAATACATAATAATTATCCGTCATTTGGGATTTATTATGTGTAATTTTATATAATAAATCACTTTTTAATTTGTAATAATGAATATGGTTTTTATAACTGAATACTTTTCAAATGGTAAAGATATTTGTCATACATAGAAAATGTGAGTTTTTGAGGAGTAATTAACCTTTATGGGGGATTTTTTCATCAAAAAAGGATATTAGTGGATCCTTCAAAAATAGTGGAAATTGGAGGATTGCCTCAAATATCCTTTGTGAAGGAAATCCATAGTTCCCTTGGTTTATATTTGTTCTATAATCCTTTTTTGAGAAATATCACACAATTTTACAGCCCACTAACCATGATAACATGATAGGGGTAATGTTTTTCAAGAACGATGAATGAAAAAAAGATATTTATGGTGGTGAAGAATAGGGTAATCACTAAACATGTACATAGATTACCCAACAATGGGGAATGATTTGTGATCAACAGTGATGTGTACAAATATATATTAGGATGTATGTTCATGAAATTAGAAAATGTGATAGCCTATTCCACTCACCAATTAAATATACATGATAAGAACAACCTAACACATGATCTTGAATTTTATGTAGTGATCTTCAAGTTGATGATTCCGTTTCAACATATCTACGAGGAGTAGTATTAAATATATATAGATTAGGAAATCCTCAATTATACATTAACACATAAGGAACTCAATATGAGACAATGTAGGTAGTTAGAGAAGATCAAATATTATGATTTATCAATCCATTACATTCCTGGAATGGAAAATTAAGTGGGATATTCTCTTAGTAAGAATAGTTATATAACCATATCCATGATGATAATTGTATGGTATCCAATCATCTTGGACATAAAACAGATGTACATGGGAATAATGAAATTATATTAATAATACCTTGAAAAATTATGTATCAATCATATATTCTAGAGAGGATCATGGAGGATTTTAAAGATGATTAGGTTCTGTAGAAAAATGTAATGGCAATTCTGGAGTTCAACATTGAAAAATATGGGGTTACAATGTTTGGAACCTAAATATAAGACCCCTAAAAATATAAATGAATATATATGTTCTTTAATGTGAACATATCTTATCATTATCTATTAATCAATGAATCACTTATATGTATAGATATTTGATAAAAACATTTAGAGGGATAACATAGAGGGAGATATTATAGAATTTGAATGTCGATTCATGATAATCCAACAAGTTGAGGTTGAAAGATATTAGTATAAGGAAATGATTTACCCATTGGCTATAACATTATGGAAATGGGAAAACATAACCATTGAATTTAACATTGGACTCCCTAGGATCCCTAAAATAAATAAAACAAACATGTTTGTTGTAAATCCACATACCATGTATTATATTACATTGTTATAAAGGAAAAATTCTCTCTTCACCGACTCCATATGATATACATATTGAAAAGGGAAATTATTCATGGATTTCCACTCTACATTTTATATAATCTAGATATAAGTTTTAGTTTATGATTTTTCAAAATCCATTATGAATAATTGGATACAGAACTGAGTTTCGGTATTGATGAACACCCTCATATGGACATCCAGACTGGAAGGTCCATTAAAACTATATAGGATATGTAGGGATCTTATTCAAATTATTTCGAAGGATTTTGGGATTACTACCTTCCCCTAGTAGAGTTTCCATATTACATCAATTTCATTTATAGTAGTCAAATTGAACCTTATGAGGCTTCGTATAGGAAGATCTTTCAGTCTTCAAAATAATGGGATTATGTTTCAGAATGGAAGCTTGTAGGACTTGATCTTTCCTAAGAGATTATATAGAAGGTAAAAATAAAAATTAAATCCCTATAAAGTCATTATAAAATATATGAATACAATCATCAATGTGATGTAGGATTTGATTTTGATTATAAGTGTTACTTAGTATATCACATTTGAATAAATTCACGAGTTTTGGGAGTATGGTAAGCTTAGTCCTAGAGACAATGACCCCTATGAGATCCATGACCACATCCTTTTATTTTTCTATCGAATACCACACCAACATAACCTTTCTCGAATATATTATGTGTTCCATGTTTCCACCTTGATGAAGTACATACAATACCCCATGATGTAATGAATTTGGAGGTGGTACAATTGGAAAAAGATATATCATATTTGGAGTACCCAATGAGGTTCATAGATCATAGAGACTATTTTATATGAAACAATAAAAATCACATATTAATTTTTTTTGTGGAACCTCAAATTTGTTGTTGAGATATGGGATAGGACGAGGAAAGGAAATCGAAGTAACCTCATCTATTTTAGTGTATGAACAGATATTTTTGAGGAAGATATTTCTAATATGGGGTAGATTTTAAAGACTAAAACATTTATAAATTAGGTTTTTTTTCTTGTGAATAAATCCCCGATCAAGGTAATTTATTTATAGAAGACACATTCACAACATTGTTTATTTTTTAAAATTATATGTTATGTAATTTTATATTTAAAAATATATTATACATCATAACCATTAATAATATTGAAATTTTAATGTGATCAATATGATCAATATATATTATCTCTTATGATAAATCCAATTGACATTGATGAATAAAGTCATGGCCTTGACTAGAAGGATCCTAAACTATGATTCCCATTTATAAGAAATTATATGGGATATATAATAACATGTATTTTTCCATTTCTAATTCCATTATGATATTAAACAACTGAAGCATGACATAAACCATTTATGGGGTAAGTTGAATCTAATCAGGATCATTATTTTAATAGTGGGTTCCCTAGAGCCAATATGAACTGCAATTTTCAAAAACATATAATTTATATAGTGAGTTATTCATGATGTAATATTTACAAAATAGTGTATATATTTCAGCATAAAATATTTATAAGGTAATTTACATAATTTATTTAACATTTAAAGAGGCTATAATAGTCCCCGATATATAATGAGAATCGTGAGATACTATGAAATTATTTTTAATCATATTTCATACTTTCAAGATACATCATATTGACTCGAAAAATATGATTCTTCATTATCCATTGTTGGGGACTGGTAATAATTATGAATTTATCTCATGAGTTTTGTACTTAGTGATCTGAAGCAGATGAGATCATGAGGACTATGCCGCCAATAGGAACACCACTTGTTTCAGCTTAAATTGGGTTTTCCTATATATGACCACACGTAATGGTCATTTAAATAATAATACTTTTGGTGTATAGTATTGTGTTATAGAATCTGTGGTAAGGAATAAAAAATGAAATTTAATTCTTAAGGTGGTAGATTTTATTGGGTGAATCATTGGTAATATGAACATGATTGAATATAAAAGATAGAAATTTTTCTTCCAAAATGAAGTGGTATTGTGGGCTACTTGACCAGGATAGTAGTACCTTTATTAAATCCAAGGCTATGGTATAAGATGGTAAGTCTAACAAGTAAACTCATCAAATAAAAAAGAATGAAATGGATGAAGATATAAAGTGTTCATCACGCCTTATGAGATACCAAATGAAGAAGAGATTATATTACTTATTATGTCTTCATAGGAAGGTTTTTTATGATTATTCATTATAATTATTGTAGTATTGATTTTTTGATAGAATATATTAATTGTAGGATAATATTTTTAATTTCAGTCAAGATAATTGATCATAGGGTCACACTGTGAGTATTCAAATATATTTTCTCTTTTGATCAAAAAGAATTTAGTCATTATGGGACCCACCACTTGGTCCAAGATACATCCATGAATATTTGATCTCTATGGAATAAATCAATTCATATTATTTGTGGTTATAATGATTGGAATTGAATTTATTTAGTAATCTTATTAACAAGTATTAATGTAATTGTAGGAATAAATATTATACGAATGAAAGTTATTCTAATAATTAACGTTTTTTTAATATTTAAGTGAATGGAAAGATGATTTAGTATCCAAGTTAAATCATGTTATATATTTATGTTAAATTTATACAAAGTGCTAAAAATATAAAACATATTTATAACTTAGTAAAAAACTCATAATATGTATTTTATAGTGAGTAATAATTATTCAGGACCTAGGGACCATTTTCGGGCATTTTACATCCTCAATATAAAAAAGGATGGGGGTATCATGAAATATACAATTCACTAAATAATTACATATCCAATATCTCTTATCCCACTTCCTAGATAAGGAAGTATTTGATTTGAGTCATTGATTGACGATCCTCTTCATAGAATTATGAATTGATCCCACAGTGATTGACACGACCTTGAAGTATTCATTGAATATTTGTGCTAGCACATAGAGTTCAATGATTAAATACCCCATGGGTTATTATGGTTATATTGAATGATATTTAGGGAATTGTATTTTGAACATTTAAAAAATAATCATTGATGATTAATGATATATAAAAACAATATTAGAACAAATGTGGTATTTTTTTGGGAATAATTTGTTCATACTCTATCATGAAAGTTCCAAATTTTTGGTATAAAGATGCATATCCCAGGGGTGAAAAAGTTACTTTAATCTAAAAATTAATATTTTCATAACCATGGCCTATTACCTTCTGTTATGTAGCCCTGCACCCTAATTTCTCTACTGGTATCAAAGTGAGTTTAAATTGAAATTTTTAAACTGTAAATGTAGAGTGCATTGATGCAGCACCAATTCCATATATGGTGATTTACTCTAAAATCTAATGAAAAGTTTATGGCCATTAAATTTTTTCAACTGAATTAATGTTCCTCGTATTTTCTATTAAAAATGAATAAGAAACAAATATATATATATATAAGGGTAAAATTTTTCTAGGAAATTTTCTATGAAAATAGTGTTTTCTATACAGTGGTAATTTTTCCTCTTGGGTGTACATATTGGTTTAGAAGAATAGAAAAAAAAAATTTGTTATGTTAAAAGATGTTAAATTTCATTATAGAAATAAATTAATACAAAATTGGGGTTAATCATGGGTAAAATAAAATATAATGGGGATTCGGTATTTGGCATTTGCAACATAATAAGGAATAACTAAATAATTAAAAATTGATGAACCAGTATTATAAATAGGCCACTACTACCCCCTCCATCCAGCTGCCACCCTCACTCATCAATTTTCATATCCATCACTATCCTCCCACGAATCCTATTGTTCAATACCATTAATGATGCATGCATTAGTACATGCCCCAAGCACCACCATGAGCTCTCCCAACCGCATTCCTTCTTCACCAATGGATTATCGTTACCCAAAACCATCACTCATGGTGGATTCCAATATCTATTGAACCTAGATACCATACATGAAAACATCATCCCCTTCTATAGTTTAGTCATACCATTCCTTTCTACTAAAATGATCAATGCCACTTCATGTCATCTCCATGTAATGGTTAGCTCATCACGTGACCATATACCGAGACATGAACTCCAATATGTTACACCATTTATTGGTGACCATAGACAAAACTAGCTTATCCTAACCCATAATATTCCATTTCTAGTCTTTTTCGATCTATATTTTCTATTTCGTATCAGGATAATCCCTAAATCCTCCCAAAGAGGATTAATTCGATAAAGGGGTTATGAGCGCACAAACAATTTAAATAATTTTAAAAAATATTTTCTTAAATATGTTTTATTTTGGAATACAATTATATTAATTATTGTGAAAAAATGAAATAAATATTTCAATTCAAAGTATTGAATTAATTTGATTCATCAAATTATCCCAAAAAAAATTATTTCAATTTTATTTTTTGTTGTATTAAATTTTTGTAAGTGAGTTAATACATACAAATTGATCATGAGCCATAGACCAACTAATGCATGTATAGTATTTTTTTCTTTTTCAATTAATTATTTTAACAAAGGGTTTGTAATAATAAGATTATATTTGATGATATCTATGTCATGTTCTGTGTCATTATATTTATAAGGTTCATTTATTCTAATATAAAAAATATATTTATCTATATTCTATATTCACGAGATACCCTAACCAGTGTATGAGTATTGTTTTATAATTAAGGGGACAACAAGTGATATAGTTCATGATGAAAATAGTAAATGTACCAGATATGAGGATGATGCATTGGATGAGTTGATGCAATAAATATATTTTCTTTTGTATTGACTCAATGTGTTACTCGTAGGTTCGAGGATAATTAATTATTCACTTAATGGATCAACCATCCTTATAAGATAATGATCACATTGTTTAATATTATTTATGTATGGGATATTAATTTATGATTTGATGTTTTTAACAAGTGATCAAATATAATAATGTCCCTAAATTTATAGTTAAAATAAATATTTTAGGAGTGGAATGTTTTATGAATAACATAGCCTTTTAAACATGTAATTAAATTATTTTAAGCTTAATAAAACTTCACATTACATGTCTTGGATCATAATGTATAGCTTCCAAGATAATAGTTACATAATTAAACATCATGATTCCAAAATAAGAATATATATATTTTTTGGAATTGATAATGAGATCCTAACATCCATTGAGACATTAAATATTTATAGGATAGCATGGGCGAATGCAAAAACAAGCGGTGAGAAAATGAAATCCTAGAAAGGTAAAGTATATATGAATGAAGTAGAACAAAGGAGAATGAAATCCTAACATGATGAATTAAAAATAAAGAACATGAATAAAAATAAGGATGCATAATATGTATAACACAGAATCATAAAAATATGGTAAAATTGTAATAAAAAACAACATAATATTGAATAAAGCATGATTCAATGGTCATTTCAAATGGAGAAAAACTCTAGGAAAACAACCAAGATGTTTTCACATGGATAATGAGTCAAGGATTGCCACAAAATCCATTGCACATGATTTCTCCTAAGACAAAACATGACCCAATAAATTGGAAAACTATATAGTGAAACCAATCAGAAAAATTTAATGAAACTGTTTTCTACATGAATAATTATAAATAAGGAATAAAACTTTAACCTAATAATTTCCAATGGAATTAATTGGGTATCATAATCAAGTCATGAAACATACCAAAAGGGGGTATTCATAATGGTGACCATTAAAGGATGGATATAAATCAATCATGGAAATTAATAATGCAATATAGTCATAGATCATGAAAATATATGTCAATCTAAAGTATAAACATATAAAAAGAAATTTTAAGAAACATTAGAAATAAAACATTTTATTACCATTTAAGGAAATACATTCACGATTCATTAAAATTAAAATGACATAATTGTTTATATAAAATAAGAAATTAACCAAGATATATTTTTATGAATAAAAATGGATAATTAAAAATATAATGTTTGATTAAAATTGAATATGGAGTGCAATTGAAAATGGGTAAGAAGTTGGGAATTTTCCATAAATAGGCTTTCTTATCCGAAAGAATTGAGAAGGGATCCTTTTTAATACATGTATTTACCCATAAAATATGGGTGATATAACATGTATACATGATTTTATAACATATATATAGAATTTATAATAATTAAATTAAAATGTATATGAATTAAATTCAATTAATGAGATAGATAGAATAACATGAAGTAAAAATTGAGGTTTGGGTAGAAACCCATACCTTATATCTAAAACGGTTATAAATTAGATCATAATTTCAAAAAATAATAATATTAGAATCATTAATTAATTATTACAACATTTTATACATTTAATTGATTTATTATATTTTAATTTAGTTTATTTATGGACATTTTTAGGAGTTATAGTGCTTAATTTCTTCGTTTGAGAGTGTTCATTTTATTAGTTTTCACGATCGGCTCACTTATATTTGAGTATGGAAGTTCATGTAGAATGTATATAAAACTAAATAATTAGATTTATAAATTATTAACGAATAAATATAAGTTTAATTGGTTTTGAATATTTTTTTATGAAATGAGGATGAATCAACAGATGACTTGATAATAAAAATTGTTTAGATTAATTTTAGTGGGTTTTTATCAAATATAACTTATTTTCTTTAGTCATGTATTATTATGAAAATATATTGGTTATAGAACATTAATAAGGGATAAAATTTCAAAATCTATTTCAATAATTATAATTTCTTAAACCATATTTGAAGTAAATAATGGAAAATGAAATCATTTCATCCACGAAGGTGATAAATCAACACATCTTGGACGATGATGTAATTTTTTTGAATAAAAGGGAGGTGAGAAGGATCTTGATGAGAGGTTATACCATTAAAACAATAAACCTCCATTATATTTAAGGTTATATGGTGTTCTTTTATTTTGGAAGAGGGGATGTGAGGAAATATTATGAAAAGAAAAAAACATGACCTGAAATTTAATAAAAAGAAAGATGAATTTAGCTCTTGAATTTCTCCTTATTCAGAACCTTCTTAGGGAAAATATTTTGGCCCTTTAATGATAAAAAAAAGTTCATTGATGTGTGGCATGGGTTTGGAAAGTTTATTTGGTATAACTTTCATGGTCTCAATTCTAGGATGGTGTGACAAGAAGAGTTGATGAGGGGTGATATTTATAGTGGGGGACAGGGGTGTTTTCTCATTATTTTCATAATTAGTTTGTAGTTGTACCTCAAGACAAGAAAAATATTTAGTATTGTCACAAAATATATTAAAATAATTAATGAATGTTCGATATTATGGTTCTTATAATTGTAATGAATCATGTAATATTTTATATAACATATAATGTATATATACTGTAAATGATCATAATTTAATATTCAGGAAAAAATTAACTATTTTAGAAAAATGAAAAAATTTACCCCAACCATATTTTTAAATGTGAAATTAAAAAATGTAGTCCATTTTATAAAATCAATTTTCTAAATATGAGAAATTTAATTTTTAATTAATATAATATTTTACTTGATTAATAAATATTTTAAAATTATAACTACTTTTATAAAAAATTGAACAATTAACTAATTCCTAATAAAATTAACTTAAAATAATATGAAAACATAATATTAATTTATAAATAAATTTTCTGAGCATAAATTTTCAGTTAAATAATAACATTAATCATAAAATTGTAATTAAATATTTGAGACTTCTAAAATACCTACACATAATTAATAATTTTTTAAAACATTTACTTACCTATAAAGTTTTATAATTATATCATATTATCATATGTTAGATAGACAACTATTAATTATAATTTCATGGGTCTGGTTACTAATCTACTGTCAAATTTTATATTTAAAAGGTTTACATTTCAATTACAAAGGCCAAGTTACTATTTCGTCATTATAGGTTCCTTAACTTTTAAAAATACAACTTATTTCATTAATTATTCGTTAATAAAATTTATATTGTGTTTTTTATGTTATTTAATGTGATTATAATATATGTAATAATTATAATAAGGGGATTTTCACCGATAAAATTTTGGGTCGTTACATATTTCCCCCTTATGAAATTTCACCCTCAAAATTTCTTTTTACAAACTATGGTAAAAAGGTTATGGTATTTCTCATTCATTCCATCTTTCAATTCCCATTTATCTCTTCATATATATGGTTCACCCATAGTACATTGACCAGGTGAGTGGTCTTGTTGTGTATTAAATTATCTCTACAATCCATGATTTTCAGTAGCAGGTCATTATAAGAGAGATCATTATGTAATTGTACCTCCTATAAATTCAGTACATATGTGGGATCTGGTATGTACTTCCACATGAATGACATATAGAATAAAATTTGTACATGAGACATTATAGGTGGAAGTACTATTCAATTGGTCGTAGATCTGACACAATCAATGAACTAAAAGAAGTTGATGTATTTGGGACATATCTTTCCATTCATCCCAAAAAAACATAATTGTATTCCATAGAGATATATGGGGAAAAGACATGTCCCAAACATTAAAATACAGGTCCTATTGATGATTAACTACATAAATATTTTTTTAAAATGGAATTCTTTGATGTGTTGCTAAATTGTTTTCATGTTTTCCCATCATTCCAATGATTATTTCATGTCCAACCATTTTATGTTCTCCGAATTTATCCCAGCCTGTCAGTGTTCAATATCATTTCCCACAAAGGGAATCATATGGAACTATTTTTTCTCTTTACAGGAAACTATTGTTGTAGAATAATTCAACCTATGGTAGATATTAATTCCATGATACTTTGAAGTCTATATAATATTATATCTGCATGTTTTCCCATTTCTAAATATTAAGATCCTATAGGCTATCATTTTTTGCATGATAGGACTTATTGAAGTCTAGTATGGTGATTAAAGATTGTTGGTTACTTTTTCATAACTTGGTTATAAATCTTAGGTATTGATCGGACACAATTTATAGTGGTACTCCATGAAGCCTTATCAATTCTTTAATGTATATAATTTCAAGT
Organism: Viscum album; assembly: GCA_963277665.1. Classification (NCBI taxonomy): domain Eukaryota; kingdom Viridiplantae; phylum Streptophyta; class Magnoliopsida; order Santalales; family Viscaceae; genus Viscum; species Viscum album. The sequence continues at coordinate 634,097,887 of OY728121.1, forward strand.
TGATATATGATGAAGTCCTCTCGAATTATTAAAATGTGAGATGTCTTTTCAAGATGATGAACAACAACCCAAATATTTTTGATTTATTTATATGTATTTTTATTTCTAGTGATAGTCTCCATGGTTCTTTCATACCACTTATTAGTTGGTATAGGTTGTGGTTTCCTCATACACTTATAATTTTGCCTTTAAACTGTTACTTGCTCACATACCAGGAAATTTGATGTATATTTAGTCATCACCTTCTTCATATTTTCCCAACAATAGTTCCCTTAGATATCATCAAACAACTTTTTTTATCCATTTCTAAATATAGAAGGTGGAGAAATGTGATTCATTCAGAAGCACATTATTTATCTCATGATCAGATAGTACACATAAACCTGACTCAAAGCTTACTAATCCTTCCCCATTGACATTAAACACTGAGGATTTCCTCTTTCTTAGAGCATCCACCATCTTATGTATTTCCAAATAATTCCATTGAGCTTACTATATTTCCATCATAAGGTATGGTTGATAAATCATTCGAGAAATTATTAATGATGAATATTTTTTAACAATTCCCATGTTCACCTTTTTCAGATTTTAAAAAAATGGATCCTTCTCAAATATTATCATTGATAAAGTTTCCTGACCCTATATACATATAGCATATGCCACAGTATTTGGATTACAAGTATTGTAATGTATTTCAGAAGTCATGGTCAATTATGATATCTAACCATCTCGATAAGAGCATATCAATATTATTCTATGTTAATATATATTTGAGTTTCTTGTGTTAATTATATATCTTAAACTTCTCCCCATAGGGAAAATGCTACGATATTTTCAATCTAAAGATCACAACTGCCAAAACATGATAATGGGAAGGATAGTTTTTCTCATGGATTTTCAACTTCTTTAAGGCGTATGATATGAATTTTTTTCAATTGGACACTTCCCTATCTCTTCTTTGAAGAATCACTGTATACTATGATGATTTCACTACTTGCCGGTACCATGATTAGTGGTGCAGGAATAAGACACTCCTTAAACTCTTTGAAGCCGTCTTCAAATTAAATCATCTAGTCAAACATCACCCCATTTAGATTTTTCTTCACTCATGGGTTTGAAATTCATGAGGATATCATCAAAAATCATCGATAATACCCTACTAGAAAAAGTACACAATGAATATAGGTAATAGATGTTGTCCAGGACCACTCTTCAATTGACTTTTTCAAGAAGGGACTACATACATTCTTTACTAGTGATAACATTACCTAAAAATTTTACTTTCTTTATCTATAAATGACATTTATTTTATTTTTTCATATATTTTCTCCCTTCTCAAAGTCATAAACATAGTATTTAAATTCTCCTCATGCTCCTAATTTCTCTTGGAGTGTATTACAATATCATCAAAAAATACTACCGGTAATTTGATGATGGAATATCTAAAGACTCTATTCATAAAATCATTAAAAATGTATGGAGCATTAGTAAATCCGAAGGGATTCCCATTTAAATCATTTTGTAAATACCTCATTATAAAGTTAGTCTTGTGAATTTATTATTTCCTCTCCATTAACTAGTGATATCATAGACGATGGTCCACCTTAGAGAAATAAATAGCCACACAAAGCTGACCAAAAAATTCATAAATCCATGTTTTTGATATTTTTCTTTATCATGATTTTATTGATCTCGGGATAATAAGTGATGAGGTTCGTTGATCTACCCTTCTTCATCAAAAATATGATAGGTGTGCCCCATTATAAAGTACATGGGTATATAAAACACTTATATAGAGTCTCCTGTAACTACTTCTTTAGTCCTTCCATCTCAACAGTGGCCATTTTATATGGTGTCTTTGATATAGTTAGAGATCCAAGAATCTGTTCAATTGATGATTCAACTACTCAATCTATAGGAAAACCCAAAAATTCTTCGGGGGAACACATCAGTGCAATCCATCACAGTGGGGATGTCTTTGAACTTGATTATATACTATTCCTATATTATTATAGATATATATTATTTCTCATAACGTAACAATATCAAAACTTTATAGAATGATTCTAAATGAGATTCATCATCATCCTTACAATCATATTGAATTAGAGGATTCTTTAGGATGTGGTGCTTAATCTCCCTTTCGCAACAGTTCATGTTGTATTTATATAATTATAGTCCATCCTTACCCTATATATAATAAAACTCCACCAAAAGATATATGACAAGATTCTATGGGAGGCACAGTGCACAAAAATTAATTGGGTAGGAGTTATATTCTTTGAATGAAAGAATTGCCACATTTTTTTCCAATATATAACTCAACCTCCATATATTGATGTGGTGTTTGATTAGTTATACTTAACATGAAAGATAATAATGAATGTGTAGAACTAGAATCAAATAGTACATTCACTATTGTAGAATGGATAATTAGTGTACCTATCCCCAAATTATTTTCAGGATCCACTTATGTAGTAGTGATATCATATTCCCTTCCCTAATTCCTTGAATGTTTTTGTTGTTGTTGATGTCTTCTAACAACCTGAGGATTATAGGAATAGTTCACATAATACCATGTTCCTTTTAGTTGTAAAACTAAAATACAGGCTGAGTATTTATCTAAACATTCCCTTCTTCTTCCATATTATTGGCATTCACCATATTCCTTCATCAGTAATTTTCCAAATACCCTATTCTTCTACATTTGAGCATTTCTTAGTTGCCATTATAAAGATCCCAGGATGCTTCTTCCCATAATTTTGACATGTGGGATATTGTGATTTCATAACATCGTGGTATTTTCTTACTGATACACCAATAATAGACTCCATTCTCCTTTTTTTTCACTAGACCCCTAAGACTATTGAGTGTCTCTGATATCAATTTCCACATTAAGGTCGTAATAGAAAATATTTCCAAAGCTATGAAAGTTTTGAATCACAATATTTTATTATATAATATACATTAGTCCTCTTAATAAGGTATCCACCTTGATTATAGTGTTAATTAAAAAATCCATTTGAATATCTTTAAATCCATGTAATGTTATCTTCACACACCCTGAAAGACTCATATTCTTTCTTCTTAAGTTCTAGGATCTCTCTTTCCATCATGAGACAAAGCATTCAAGGAAAGTATTAATTGAAAAACTATTTATTGAAATAATACCATTCCATGGAATATATTTCATCCATTGACATCATTTTTTTGATCAATTTCCACCACAAATTATCTTCCCTATCATAATTATACCCCTCAATTATAAATTTCACTTCATCTTAAAACTAAGGGACAAAGAATATCATATCAATGGAGTTAATCCAATATTATGTGAGGAGGGGATAAAAATATCTACTAATCCTAGGAGGAATTTTCTTCATATAGAATTAAACCCAAAAATTATCTCTCCTAGGATAATGAGTGTGTTCCACATAATTCATGTTTCTATTCATAACTTGATACAGTTTATAAATTATTATAATGTTGATTTTATCACCCATTCACTACATATTTTCAATATCATTAGGTAAATAATAACATTTTTTATTACATTGTCCTTTGGAATTAGTTACTCTATTCAAATAAATTAACTATAAAAAATGTACTTATAATTAGTGGGATTGAATAAATAAATAATAAGCACCATAAGAGGAAATGATGAAAATGAATAGACATACATATAAAGGAAAACTGTATCCTAACATTTGATTCTATAGGTATCATTCTTGGTAATCCATGATCTGTTTCCATGCATATATTATTATCGTCAATTTTTTGTTCCGTTAAAAATAGTTCATAGTGAGCTTATGAATTTACTATTGTATATCTCATGGGAGTGTCAAAATAGGTGCACATTAAGGCACATTATCAGGTTCCAAGATACCTTATTTCAGGCCCATAACCCCTTGTTATAGTTTTCAATCCCTAGTACATATATTCAAAAACCACATCCACTTGTATTGTTAGATATTTATGTATTTTCTCAATAACCCACTTAAACATTATTAATATAACTTTAGGGAAGTATTCTCATTATTAGTCTTATCCATAATGTTCTTAGTAAAGTTAATTATACCTATTATCTAAATATATGTAGACATGCCTATGATACAAACTATAGAAACACTTTCCTTTTACACATATCATTAATTGATTTTATCATAATTAAATATTAAATTTCATGCCACGTATTGTAAAGTCTTGTGTTTATGTGATTAGGTTATTAAATATAAATCATGATTACAAAATAAAAACATAATTTATTTTATATTCACAAATATCTCCTAGAATCCATTCAACCCATATATCTACATTGGATAACCAAGGGGAATACATCAATAAGGGGGTGAGATAAAAAAATCCCATCTAGGGTATAAACATATCAATAAATCATAGCACATGGGTTAAAAGCATAACATGAGGACATAAAAAACATGAAACATGATGAAAAATAAAGTTAAATTACATGTATAATATATATTCATATAAATATGGTATCATATAAATTTTTAAATACATAAAACATGACATAATCGTGATTTGAGGCTCTTTGCACATGGTTCATGAGTCAAGGATAACCACCAACACCGTTTCACATGGAGCACAAGTCATGTCTAACCACCAAGACCTTTGCAAATGAAATATCCTAAGATTAAAAATCACCCAATAAATTGGAGTTCTATCTAGGGTTATCCATTATAACATTTCATTTAAATAGTGTTCTATATAAAGAATATTATAAAATAATTCAAATATAAACATAAGAGTTACCCATGGAATGAATTGGGTATCACAATCATGCCCAGAGGCATACAAAAAAATAATATTCCTAATAGTGTCCATGAATGGATGGATTTAAATAATACATGGACATTCATAAGGGAATATATTCATCGATCAAGATATGTTATGTAATTAATAATTAAAAACTGGTAAAAATAGTGTTTAAGAATCTTTAGAAATAATACTATTTAGTTTTGTTTAATGAAAAACATTCAAGATTCATTAAAATTAAAAAGAAATAATGGTTTTTTATAAAATATGAATTGAACTGTGATAGTTTTCATGATAAAATTTTTTATTTAATAAAAATAATTGTTTCTTGAAATATATTATGTTGTGGACTTGAAAATTGGTAAGATATTAGGAAGTTCCTATGAATTGGCTTGCTTATTGGGAAGAATTGAGAAGGGAACCACATTAAAACATGTATTTATATATTAAAAAATGATGATATGAAATTGATACATTATTGAGGAACATATAAATTTAATTTATATTAAGCACATAAAAATAAATAAAAATCACAATGCGGTAAAGAGATAAAAAATAATTCAAAGGAAAAATGGAGGTTCGAGTAGAAAACCTTACCTTATGTTTGAAATGTTTATAAACATGATATTAATGTCCTAAATAATAAAATTATATTTCTTAATTAATAATTAATTAACCTTTATTTAACATAATATATTTATTTTAATTTTATTATTTTCATTTATGTCCATTTTGATGATTTATAGTGTTAAATGTAATCATTCATGAGTGTTCTTTTTCTATGTTTTCATGATCATCTCGCTTGTATATGAGTGTGGATATTATTTTTGAATGGGTAAAACTCTAATGAATTGGAATTATATGTTTTTAATGAACTCTCATATGTGAAATGTAACACCCCAAAATTTCATAGTACATTATCTCTTCAAAGTATTTTCAGAACAAATTCATTTTTTCAGATAAAATCTGTATTTTTTAAAAAATGCAATTTTACCACCTTTTAATAGAGACCCATTTTTAAAACCAATATTTGAAAATTTTATATATTAAATTTGATGAAATTAAATTATTATTTATAAGATGAAAAAAATTTAGTTTGCAAATTTTTTTGGTACTTTTCTGATTACTTTTATATTTTTTATGTATAGTGAAAAAATACTAAATTTTAATTGGAAACAACATTTTTAATCAATATTATTTATTGTGATAAATTATGAATTTTAATGGTTTAGAAGTATAATTTTATTACAAATTTATCATTTAATAAAATTTAGTTCATTATAAGTAATTTCAAATTTAAATATGGCATAAATACATGTCAATATTTTGATAGTTTTTACTTTTAAAAACCACGCTTTTTGGTTTTAACATGGACATTACACTTAAATTAATTAATGAAACTTTTTTGTTTTTAAATTGGAAAAATAGATTTTTTTTGGAATTCAGAATATCAAAATTATTTTACGGTGAATCTTGGTTATTTTTTTGAAAACATACATTTTTTTGATGAATAGTGAAGAACACTTTGTTATTGTTTATAACAGACATTTTATTTAAATAAAAATTTATTTTATTTATATATATTTTAATTCAATATATATATATATATTAGATATATATGTTCAATTTAATCCATTGGAGTCATTTTATAATAAAATTAGATGTATAAAAAAATTTACTTCTTAACGTCTTTTACCACCTCCTAGGAAAATTTGAAAATTTGAATAAATTGTAATTTTACCACTTCGGTGAATTGAATTTCAAAAATACGAGAGACACGGTTGACATTAATATGTAAAATGTGCTTCAATAAGATATAAAAAATTTAGTGAATTGTAACTTTTGAGTTTTATTTACCACAGTTAAAATAAATAAGGTAATTAAAATTAAAAATGATATTATAATTACCTTAACACATGTCCTAATTCTATTGGATAAGTGTATTTAGACCAAAACAAACCTTAGATATAAAATATGATCTATTTTTTCCACATGTATTATATTGGTATAATTTATTTTATTTTATTCAAAGAAGATTTAAAAGTGTTAAATTCAATATTTAATAACTCAACCATTTTTAACATTGGGTTATACATAAGATATATTTGACTATAAATATGAATTAAAAAAATAATAATATTTACTACATAATGGTATTTTATTTATAATTTTTAGACATTAAATAATTAAATTTATTTATGACACAATGATAATGTAGTAATTTCTTTATTAATGATAGAATAAAATAAATGTATTATTATTATTAAAATAAATATAATTTAAAAGTTTTCATAGCATACATGAATTTTATAGATGAATATGATATGTTAGGGTTGATTCAATGTACTTTTTTTAAATAAAAAAGTTGTAATAACTTTCAAAAAACCAAATACTAAATAGTGTCAAAATTGAAATAAATGAGTTTTTCAAACAAATACTATTTAATTAAATTATATAATAGTCATATAAATATAAGGTTTGGCCATTGTACTTATATAATAATAGATATTTCATTAATGATCCTCTTTGGGTTCTCATGGAATTTTATAATAAGTTTATTAACCTTGTAATATAAAAATAAAAGGAGACATGGTAAATGTTTAACTATTTAAAAAAGAGTTAAATCTAAAAGATAAGGTTAATATGGTATCCTAAAACTGTCTAAAATATATTCTTTGAGATGATTTCGACCCATAACCACCTAAGGAACAAAATAAATTCATTTGGATTCATTACAACCGAATATGATTGAATAATAAAATAATATTTCAAGATTACGTAAGGTGTCCCTCACCCCTCTTATAAAATGGAACTTCCCATTCTCTCAAATTCACACCTGAAAAGAAATTTGGCTCAGTGAAACTCTACCCAAATATACTCCCAACTTATCCCAATTCAACCTAGAGGACTTCTCTTGAGCACAAAGCTGACCTATGGAGCCCTTTTGGTCAAATCAAAAGGAAACCCCCGAAGAAAAGGTTATTATTGTATCACCTCTTTCAATGATCTTTAATTTTTCCACATTATCTTTCATTGTTCATTCCATACCAAAATAATAAATCCAGTAACTTAAACATAAAATTATGTTATTATAAATATGGTACAACCATATTCATTATTCTATCCATCCTATGAATGATAAAGTCACTATGTGTGCGTACGTACGACTTACCGTCTCCACGTCGTTGTGTAATTTGTTATTCAACAATATGTTATTTGTATAGATATAATGATCTGTAATATGTATATAAATAATGAAAATAACATGATAATTATTATGTATAATTAATATACCATCCAATTCCACACCTTTTAATAATCATAAAAATGATATCGCCGCTCGTGTGTATGTATGGCTTACCCTCTCTACGTCACAATGAGATTATTTTCCATGTTCACCATTCAATTATGATTATAAAAATACATATTATTAATAAGTATTTAATATATGACATAATAATGCTATTGGAAATATATATATGTATGAATGTATATATTTACATTTATCTCATTCACTTTCATCCATTCAATACGATATGAAAACAGAAACATCATTTATGCATACGTATAGCCAACAGTCTCCATAAATAGTGTTTTAGTTTAATAAATATTTATCTATTACACATACTTATATTCTGATTATATATGACATATAAATCATTTTTTATTTTCTGTAAGAATGTAAATGTTTATCTATGTTATACGATCAAGTATAACAAGTTAAAACACATATGATAAAGAAAGAGATTATCACAAAAAACATTGTTTTAACAGGGAAATTATAACTAAATAGGTAGTATAACGTCATAAATGAATCATATTTGAAATCATAAGTATTTATAAGGTTTTGGGATAATTTACTAACAAACTATGGTCATTATACAAGAGGTGAAACAAACCTTCTACTAAAGAAGAGTACAAGGTATGGTTTAATTCCCCAATATCATTATTATCAGAGATTGTTTATTTGTATGTCTTTACTGGGACATATTTATAAACCATGCCCATGTTTCATAGAATATTTTTCAAAAGGATTATTTTTATGGTACTCTTTAACTAAAACAAGATTTTAAATGTTTAAAATATTTATTCTTCTAAATCTTTTTCATTAATGTCCATGTTTTAAAAATGGTTTTAAGGATTTATTTGTATGGAAATGATTTATTTAAAATGTTAAGTCCATTAAATAGTATCAAATTTGTATTGGAATATTTGATTCAAAAATTTCTTTTAAATGATATCCTTTGTAAATGTGTTACTTTTAAATGATTTCACAAAAAAGGATATTTCTCTCAAAATGTATTACGGATCATTTTCAACAATGTCAACATCCTTTACTAGATACTATTCTTGATTAAGTTTGATTTATTATAATAAAAACATCCCTATTATAATTAATGAGTTAAGATATGTTTGTCTGTGGATATGTTATTTTTATACCATTTATTATTATGGTTAAACTATTGACATTTCGTGCGCTATATTTAATATGAATGTTTATGTTATGTTTCAACCTTTTCATATGAGGAATTTATTGGACTTAGTGAGTGATGGGGTGGGGCTGGCTATAGATCCTTCGAGCATCGGTAGGACTCAAAGGACAATAAGACATGGAATTGGCTGATGCCTTTCCCAATTTGATATATGTTATTGGCCGAGGACTTATTTATTTCTAGTCACCTTGGCCGTGGCCTTGAGAAAATGTTTTAGAATTCCCCGCATTATAAATTCCCTCATTATGAAAATAATATTAATGGTTTATATAGTTATTCAACTAGTATAATAAAAATGACTATGTTTTATTATGTCATTATTTACTCTTCTCATATTTCGGCCATTTATTGTTCAAGTTTATTATTTTTAAAGGCTTTTATTTTCTATTATTCACTATGCCTAATGCTTATGTTATCTTCCACTATATTTTTTACTCTTAATAAGCATTTAATCTCACCCCTTTTTTATGTTTTATTTTCCCATGATTTGAGCTAGTGTATTATGATTGATATGTAGGGTTTATCTATTGGATTAATGTTTTTCTCTAAAGGTCATTTATGTTGTGTTTTATTTTTATGTGTAATGTAACGTTCATGTATGTAATCTATTTTCCAATAATGCTAAACTGATCAGTTTTAAAGACTTGATTCCTTGTAATCATGACAATGTTATGTAATAATTCATAGACTCTAGGATTTGGGGTCAGGGAATTACAGTTGGAATCGTAGGAAGTTTAGTACAAACCATGGAAACTAGATTTTGAAAAACATTGATTACAGAAAATTTCCCTAAGATAGACTTTGAAGATTAGTATATAATAAATTCCTATAATATTGGTAATGTAGAGATTTTTTGTATTTTCCATGCTATACATTTTTATCTGGATACGAGTGTTGGAGTTGGTGGTCAAGAACCAACTACTTTGTACTTTATTCATTAAATAAAAGCTTTATCACATCGTGATTGTTCTTCTGTGTGACATGTCATGTGATAATGTCCTAAGGACATCTGTTGCATTAAAGGGTCGTAGCGGATCCCTACTATGATGAGAACCCGGAAGTTCCATAACACCGTTCTATAATGTATGTTCTATTTCCGGATGATATGATTTGAGGGACACAAATAATATAGGTCATTAGGGGTGAGGACTCATAAAACTTTGAGTCACCTTCTCACGGTGTCCTCCCTTGGTAATATCCAGGAGGATATTATGAGAACGAGACCCGCCAGTAGGAAATCCACATTTCATAGTGTCATTGGATGTTCCTATCTGCGGACGTGTGTATTGGTATTTAGACTTTAAGATTATTATTAATGGGTATTTCAACTCACGCACTTATATGTATTGACAAAAATTGTGATGACACACTATTCACAGCAAGGTAGGATACGTTTGGTGTGTCATGAGTAATACCGAATTAATAGATAATGCGAGAAAGGATTTGTCTCTTCCGTTCCATAACGGATGTAGATATCTCAGGCCCTTTGATGGAATTGATATAGCCTAAATAAATCCATGGCCATGGTAAGATATGGGCAAGTTCAATTCCGGGAAGTCAAAGAAAGAATAATCAAGCACATGGGTTGATGGCACTAGCATGCAACCCGCTTGATTGGAGATATCGAGACAAAGGGATTATATTACACGGTAAGCGTTCGTAGGAGGTGACACATCATTGCGGTGTTAACTTCATTCTCTATGGGTTCCTTGGCGTGTTGCTAGACGCTAAACTTTGACTTTAGGCACGCTCAGCCTAATGCCACTGAGAAAGAGGCCTATAGGGTCACACACTATGTGTGTCCATGTATCTCAGTTAAATATAAATTTATCAAGTTATATAAATATTATTCCCGACTGTGGTTTAATAATTATTTAAGGATGTCTGATCGCTTTTATTTTGACACTAGTTCTTCAAGAAAATATATTGTGAAGGAAATAATATATTTATTAGCGAGTAATGCAGTTACATTTATTTAAGAAATAAATAGTCATTACTCAAGGTCTAAAAAATGTGGTGGTGAAAAAGGGGAAATAAAAGTACACGCCCTGTATATTAAATATACACGCCGTGTAGTTTTAAGGAAAACAAGTACACACCATGTATTAATTATTAGACGCCGTGTAGTTTATCCAGTTGGGATTTTGAGGATTTAATATTGTTTTATTAAATGATATTTATTATAATCAGCGTGGGAGCATGTCAAGGAATTAATAATTCGACATGGGGGTTTTTAATAAGAGTTAATGAAATAAATAAAACGCGTAACACGTTTATTTATTATCATAACTCTATTAACCTCAAACCCGATTATAAATATCCTCACAACCCCAACATTTTGAAAGGCCATTTTTGTTGTTGGGAACAACGGATTTGGATATTCTATCAAGCCAAGAGAGAATTCCCTTTCCACAAAGAACATCCTCATGTTACGAGAGCAAGATCCTCTACCGGATCAAGGCGGTCGAAGGCGGACATCGCAGGAGAAGGTTCTTTCGCGCTAGCACCCGGAGATCCCTTCAGCGACGTCCGGAGACACGTCACACATGTGTGGATCACTGCTCGAGGAATCCTAAACATGGATTCTACGACGCAACGACGGATCACTGAATCGTGACCAGACACATCCATGAAGAAAGAATTCCAACGAGGTAATTCTTATGCATTAATTAAATTAATTATAATCAACATATGATGATCCTTATCATGGGTTCCGAGACTCTTATTTTCTTTTCATTTTTCGTTCTATTCCGAAGATTTGGAATTTTACATCATGACGGATCTCGGATTGAACGTTGTTTAACGTTAAAATTAATGTTGGGAAAACCCACCCACGCGCTTCCGCTGTGCCCATAACCTACAAGTGGTATCAGAGCGGTCATATCGATGATCATAATTATTTAGTTTTTCATTGGTAATTTATGCACTTAATAATTTAGTTATTTCAATTAATGTTTAATCGTTCTAGAAATCCGAATATCGAGATCTATTCCTCCTCCCTCGTTTCTCGTTCACCTCACAGAAACGAATTTTTCTTTTAATTTTGATTAAAATAAAATAGAGGAACTCATCCGGAGGAGCCAAACGTTTCTGGCCGAATAACACCAGAACACACGGTGTGTATTCAAAAGTACACGTCGTGTAGTCTAGGTTCAATGCATTGACTGATCTGCCAAATCAGGCCGTGTATTGGATTATTTCTAATAATTTATGACATCGTGCGTTGACCAGAAACAGGTGGCACACGGTTTCCGGAATACACGTCGTGTGGTATAATGAACACGGTGTGTAGTCCCTTCAGGTTAGGTTTGGGTCGTGTACTCCGTACATGGCATGCCCGGCTGGAAACCGTGTAACGCAAAAACTACACAGCATGGGTCCCACTTTACACGCCTTGTACTCCAAAATTTTATGAATTACATTGACACGCCCTGTCCCCGGGCATTTACTTCAGATGGACGGTGAAGAAAAGTACATGTCATGTAGTCCGAACTACACGTCGTGTACTCACCCAAATTATGCAGATTTATTAAAATTTATTATTATATTATACAAACCCTTGAGACGTGTACCATGGTGCAGGCGTAAAGCTGAGGCACAACACGTGATAGGTGTTTTATATATATGTGTTTAATTTAACATCTGCGTAATAAATGGGAATTCACCGGGTTGCCTCCAAGGTACATGTTACGTACAAGGATAATTTTAAATGAATTTATCAGTTTAAAATTATGATGGATGAGAATCTCAAGGAAATTCAGAAAAGAGATTTAAGACAAATGGATTAATTAATTAAAGATAATTAATGGATTCGACCATGATTTATCTTAAAAAAGAACGATTAAAGAATTGAATGCTAGTTTTATTTATGCGTAAATATCATTGCATGTATGGATGATCATGAGCTAGACTGAGACCTTTGTATCTGAATGGTTTCTTTTAATTTATTTATTTAAATTAATTTTTTTGGCCTGTGAGTCATCTCCTTATTAATATGTTGGGAATGCACGCCCAAGGATTCTATTATGTAAAAACCACTTTTACCTCTCACCTGCATTTGAGATAAATGCATATGTAATGGATGGAGCTCCCAAGCTAGTGGAGGAAGCTCAAGTCAGGAGCCAAGGTGAAACCAATCCAAGGAGATACAAATTTGGACAGGTGGAAAGCTGTAAACATGAACCCGAAAGGTTCAAGGTGTTTCTCCCCTAGTTCATGGGTTAGTTTATCAACCACTAGATAAACTAACCAATAGAAAAGCTCAAGATCATACCATTTATTTTATTTCTCTCAATTGCAAGGTTTATTTATTGTGGGTTTGTTTTCACGATCACACAGTTATTGAATTAAACGAGCATGCAAGATGGAACTAAAATAAAACCGTCTTATACGTAAATATTATCTTAGACATGGTTAATCACTAAAGTATATCCCACTTAATATTAACAAGCATGTAATCAAAGATAATAAAATGGAAATTTACGTATAAGGATAAAATCCCTCAAAATAAATATTAAGTCGGCATAGCCTTCCATAATCTTGGTTAGAATCGAACCATAGTTCAGAGTGCTTGACCAACCCCAGTTGGGGTGCTTTCAATTATCGGGGAATTCTAAATCAAGGTTTTGGGTTGACTTGACTTCTTTCGCATCAAGGTTTGGCAGCCACAGCAGGACTTGGTGTGACCAAGAGGCAATGGTTGAAAAAATCCAAAAAAAAGGATTTCAGGATTGGGGAGTCCACTCAGCGGATCAAGGAGCTGCGAGTTAATGCAGTTAGAATTTCGAATGCCTACCTAAAACCCTTAAAGTTACTTGACCAACCCTAGTTGGGTTAATGCGAAGGGAAATATGGATCCTTGCTTCTAGAATATTCACGCAACAGAATATTCTGAAGTAAATGGTGAGGACTATTGGATTTAGATAAAATAGTGGGAGACTAATAAGTATTAATTTATTTATTTGTCTCAATTTTTGTAATAAATTGCTAAACCTTTTCTCATATTAATTTTTAGAAATGGAAAAAAATGACCTAAAACATATCATTGTGCACCATAATCGAAAAATGAAACCTTCTCACCGGCACCAATTTCCAAGAGTGTCAGAGGCGTTTACGTGTCGTCCTTCGCCATGAAAAGAAATTTTATGTGCTGGAAGAGCATATTCCAGTTGTTCCTGGGAAAGAACCTAGTGATGAGGAATTATCTCTATACATGAAACACATGGATGATGCCACAGATGTCCAGCGTTTCATGCCATCGGTCATGTCTAATGATCTCTTGAAGCAACATGAAAACATGGACGCGCATAGCATGATGTTTCACCTTAAATATCTCTACAAAGAGAAGGCGAGACAAGAGATGTATGAGATCTCTAATGCTTTGTTTACCATGATTCTTGGAGAGTCTGCGCCAGCAAGGCCTCATGTAGTCAAGATTATTGGATACATTTAATGCATGGACATCTTAGGGATTAAATTAACGGATGAGTTTTATACAGATCTCATCCTATCATCACTTCCCAATACCTTCTCTAGCTTCATTGTCAACTATAACATGAGCGGCATTGAGAAGAGTCGATCGGAGCTTCTGAACTTGATTCGCCTAGTAGATAAGGACATGGGGCGTGACAAACCCGCGGTCCTTATGGTGAACTAGAAAAGGAATGACAAGGAAAAGGGTCCAAAGACTTATAAATGGTCTAAAGCCCTCGAGCATCGTCCCGCCAAGAAGGGGAAGATCTAGAGGCTGGTCAAGGAACAGGAGGCAGTGTGTTTTTCATGTGGCAAGCAAGACCACTGGAAGAGGAACTGCACCCAGAAGCGTGGGGAAGCTAATGGTGCGTTAAATGGTCTGAAACCCCCGAGCACCATCCCTCCAAGAAGGGGAAGATCCAGAGGCAGGGCAAGGAATAGGAGGCAGTGTGTTTTTCATGTGGCAAGTAGGGCCACTGGAAGAGGTACTGCACCCAGAAGCGTGGGGACGCTAATGGTGCGTTTTTTATCTAATGTAATCTTTCTATTTCTACACATTGGGTATTAGATACAGAATGTGGGGCTCACATATGTATTCAAATGCAGGAACCAAGTAGATTTAAAAAGATCTCTAGAGGAGAGGTGGATCTTCGAGCTGCCAATGGCACAAGGATGGCTGCGTTGGCTATTGGCGACTACCACCTCTTATTGCCGACTGGGATGATTTTGGATTTACATAACTGTTATTATGCGCCTATTGTTACCAAGAACATAATTTCTATATCTTGATTGGATATGGATGGGTTTGTTTTCAAATTTGGAAATAAGGTTTGTCTCTTTTATAAGAACAACGTATGTTATGGTATGGAACATTTAAATAATTGTTTGTATGTATTGAATTACGAAAACCAAGTGTTGGAAATCGATAACGGAACAAACTCACATTACTCATACATCACCCAATTATGGAATCACCGCCTTGGTCATGTGAAGTAGAAGCGTTTGACAAAGCTCTTCCAAGATGGCTATTTAGACTCTACTAAGCTAAAACCACTTGATAGATGTCATGCTTGTTTACAAGGAAAAATGACCAAGCCGCCTTTCAGTGGACAAGGTGAAAGGGCCATAGAGCTTCTAGGATTGGTACACACGGATGTTTGTGGACCATTTCCAATAGAAGCTGGAGGTGGATATTCTTACTTCATTACTTTTATTGATGATTTGAGTAGATATGGCTATGTCTACATAATGAGGTATAAGTCAGAGTCCTTAGAGAAATTTAAGGAATTCAAGAATGAATTAGGGAATCAGCTTGGTAAGAAGATAAAGAAGATTCGATCGGATCGATGTGGAGAATATCTGAACCAAGAGTTCATCGATCTTCTACGGGACTCTGGGATTCTATATCAGCTCACTCCTCCTTATACACCACAGTGGAATGGTGTTAATGAAAGGAGGAACCACACCTTGTTGGACATGGTAAGGTCGATGATGAGTCATGCAGATCTTCAATTATCCTCTTGGGGATATACATTACAAACTGCAGCATACACATTAAACTGAGTACCAACTAAGGAGGAAAATGGAATTCCGTCCAAGTTATGGAACGGAAGGAATCCCACTTTTTCACACACAGGTGTATGGGGATGCGATGCATTTGTTAAGGCCTTCTCAGGCAACAAACTAGAACCTCGGGGCATGAAGTGTATCTTTACAAGATATCCCAAGGAAACGAAAGGATATTACCTATATAACCCTAAAGACAAGAAAGTGATTGTCGCCAGACAAGCCGTCTTTCGTGAGAGGGAACACGTCCTCAAGAAGGATAGTGGGAGCAAGATTGACTTTGACGAAGTTGATGCTCAAGATACACATGAGTTGGTACAGGAACAAGTTCCACATGTCCCCGTGGAAGAGGTTCTAGAAACACAAGTAATGCGTAGGAGCTCACTAGAGGTAAGGGAACTAGAGTGATTTGGTTTCCTAGTCACCGAGGATGGTGATTCATTATTGTTGGAAAATGATGAACCTCTCTCCTACAAGGAATCAGTAGAAAGCTCAGAAGCTGTAAGATGGATAGATGCTATGAATTCTGAGATGGATTCCATGTATCAGAACCATGTTTGTGTTCTAGTAGATGATCCATTTGATGTAAAGCATGTTGGATGCAAATGGTTATTCAAAAGAAATCTGGACATGGAAGGCCAAGTTAGCACCTATAAAGGAAGGATAGTGTCTAAAGGATTCAGATAGAATCAAGTAATTGACTATGATGAAACCTTCTCGCCAGTTTCCATGTTTAAATCCATAAGAATCATACTTTCCATAGCAGCATACCATGACTACGTGATTTGGCAGATGGATGTCAAAACAGCATTACTTAACGGGAACCTTCATGAATATGTCTATATGACACAACCAGAAGGGTTTGTGACACCAGGTGAAGCCAAACGGGTTTGCAAGTTGCAGAAATCCATTTATGGATTGAAGCAAGCATCCAGGTCATAGAACATCCAATTTGATACAGCCATAAAGGTGTTTGGTTTCATTAAGAACGAATGTGAGTCGTGTGTTTATAAGAGGTTTAATGGGAATGTGGTCGTAATCCTAGTGGTATATGTTGATGACATATTGCTTATTTGAAATGACGTACCATCCTTACAGTCAGTTAAGGACTGGTTGAACAACTGTTTCTCCATGAAGTTCTTAGGAGAAGCAGCCAACATTCTAGGGATCAAGATCATTCGTGACAGATCCAAGAGGCTACTTGGACTAAGTCAGGGTACAAACATTGACCATATACTAAAGATATTTAGTATAGAAAAATCCAAGATGGGATTGGTTCCAGTGTCACATGGCTTACATCTTTCTATGAAAATGTGTCCTCAGACACAACAGGAGAAAGATAGGATGAGCATGATCCCATACGCTTCGGCTATTGGATCCATCATGTATGCCATGTTATGTACTAGGCTTGATGTTGCCTATTCACTGAGCATGGTTGGAAGATATCAAGCTGATCCAGGAGAACAGCATTGGACTGCTGTTAAGACAATCCTTAAGTATCTGAGAATAACTAAGGATATGTTCCTGGTGTATGGAGGAGATGAGGAGCTTGTCATCAGAGGGTATACTGATTCTAGTTTTCAAACAGATCAAAATGATATGAAGTCGCAATCAGGATATGTTTTCTATCTCAATGGAGGAGTTGTGATCTGGAAGAGTTCAAAGCAGCGAGTTGTCGCCGATTCCACAACGGAGTCCGAGTATATAGCGACTTCTGATGCAGCCAAGGAAGCCGTCTAGATTCGTTACATTGTCCAGGAGCTTGATTTGGGGCCTATCAGTAAAAATCTCATTACATTGTATTGTGATAATACTACAGTGGTGGCTCTTGCAAAAGAACCAAGGTCACATCAACGGACAAAGCACATACTTCGGAAGTATCACCTCCTGAGGGATTTCTATCAAAGGGGTGAAGTTCCAATGAGCAGAGTGTCCACGGAAGAGAACGTGGCGGACCCCATTACTAAAGGCTTATCTCAACAGAAGAATGAATATCATGTGAGAGCTAGCGGGTTAAAGGTTGTTAGCAGTTGGCTCTAGTCCAAGTGGGAGTCTGTTGGAGTTGGTGGTCTAGAACCAACTACTTTGTACTTTATTCATTAAATAAAATCCTTATCACATCTTGACTATTCTTCTGCGTGACATGTCATTTGATAATGTCCTAAGGACAGCTCTTGCATTAAAGGGTCGTAGTGGATCCCTGCTATGATGAGAACCCGAAAGTGCCATAACACTATTCTTGAATATATGTTCTATGGCCGGATGATATTATTTGAGGGACACAAATAATACAGGTAATTAGGGGTGAGGACTCATAAAACATTGAGGCACCTTCTCATGGTGTTCTCCCTTGGTAATATCCAGGAGGATATTTTGATAACGAGACCCGCCAGTTGGAAATCCACATTTCATAGTGTCATTGGATGTTCCTATCTGCGGACATGTGTATTGGTCCTTAGACTTTAAGATTATTATTAATGGTTATTACAACTCGCGCACTTAGATGTATTGACGAAAACTGTGATGACCCACTGTTTGCAGCGAGGTAGGATATGTTGGGTGCGTCACGAGTAATACTGCATTAATATAAAATGCGAGAAAGAATTTGTCCCTTCCGTTCCATAACGGAAGTAGATATCTCAGGCCCTTTGATAGAATTGATATAGCCAAAATAAATCCATGGCCATGGTAAGGTATGGGCACGTTCAATTCTGGGAAGTCAAAGAAAGAATAATCAAGCACATGGGTTGATGGAACTATCATGAAACCCTCTTGATTGGAGATATCTAGATAAAGGGATTATATTACATGGTAAGCATTCATAGGAGGTGACACGTCATTGCGGCGTTAACTTCTTTCTCTATGGGTGCCTTAGCGTGTTTCTAGACGATAACCTTGGACTTTAGGCAGGCTCAGCCTAATGCCACTGAGAAAGAGGCCAAGAGGGTCACACACTATGTGTGTCCATGTATCTCAGTTAAATATTAATTTAACAAGTTAAATAAATATTATTACCGACTTTGGTTTAATAATTATTTAAGGATGTCTGATCGCATTTATTTTGACACTAGTTATTTGAGAGAATATATTGTGGACAAAATAATATATTTATTAGCGAGTAATGTAGTTACATTTATATAAGAAATAAATAGTCATTACTCAAGGTCTAATAAATGTGGAGGAGAAAAATGGAAAAGAAAAGTACACACCGTGTTTATTAAATATACACGACATGTAGTTTTATGGAAAACAAGTACACGCCGTGTATTAATTAGTACATGCCGTGTAGTTTTTCCAGTTGGGATTTTGAGGATTTAATATTGTTTTATTAAATGATATTTATTATAATCTGTGTGGGCACATGTCAAGGAATTAATAATTCGACATGGGGGTTTTCAATAAGATTTAATGAAATAAATAAAACGTGTAACGCGTTTGTTTATTTTCATAACTATATTAACCTCAAACCCGATTATAAATATCCTCGCAACCCCAACCTTTTGAAAGGCCATTTTTTCCATTGTGCACAACGGATTTGGAAATACCCTCAAGCCAAGAGAGAATTCCCTTTCCACCAAGAACGCCCTCAAGTTACGAGAGCAAGATGCTCCAACGGATCAAGGAGGTCGAAGGCAGTCATTGCAAGCGAAGGTTCTTTCACGCTAGCACCCGGAGATCCCTTCGGAGACATCCGGAGATATGTAACACACGTGTGGATCACCACTAGAGGAATCCTACACTTGGATTCTACGACGCAACGACGGATCACCGAATCGTGACCGGACACATCAACGAAGAAAGAATTCCAATGAGGTAATTCTTATGTATTAATTAAATTAATTATAATCAACATATGATGATCCTCCTTTAGGGTTTCGGGACTCTTCTTTTCTTTTCGTTATTCATTCTATTCTGATGATTCGGCATTTTATATCATGACGGATCTCAGATTGAACGTTGTTTAACGTTAAAATTAAATTTTGGAAAACCCACCAATGCGCTTCCGCTGTGCCCAGAACCTACAATGAGTAGGTAGATTCGGATCTATAAAATACGTAACAATGAGTGAAAACTATGAAAAAGTGTTTTGGGCTTGACCCAGGGTATCCTGGTACACAACAATGGGCCTTGCTACAGTCTTGGTTACGACACTCCCAGGGGATATGCTTAGGATAATTCACCTTATCATTACAATACATTATGAAGGATTTAGAAGTAAATACGTCCATAATGAAAACATTTTTATGATTATATATTATATACATAATCTTTTCAATTTACGTTAGGTATTTTGCAAGTTTTAAATTATGCATTATGTAAGAACCTGGATCTTGTTTTCAGGTATGTGACCCTTGATTGATTTTTTTCTTGGTTTTGAGGATAAGGGTGATGAAAGGGAGTGTCGGGAGAACTTTGAGTGAAGTTTGGAGGCAAAAAGAGGAGTCGCACGGGTGGCACACAGTTTGTATAACCGTACAGCCAAACCGTGCGTAACCAATGTTTAAGGCAGTAGCTCCTACACGGTTGGAGAACTGTTAGGAGAAACCGTGTGATGAGGTCGTGCGAGAGGGGTGGCAGAGCTAGTGGCTACCGCACGGTTAGGACACTGTTAGGAGAAACCGTGTGATGATTCCGTGTGAGAGGGGTGGTCGAGGCAGTGTCTACTGTAAAGACCCGTAATATTCAAGGGAAATTTTTTCTTAATTTTCTTTAGAATTTTACAAGAGCGCGGTTTCAGACGGCACCTGATTCCGAGGCCCGGAGTGCCCGGAATTAATTTCCGAAGTTTGGCTCGGGTACGTTCAGTGAACAAACGAGCGGGAATTCCTAACTTTTGATCCGGTGCTCGGAATTGAAATCTGAGGGCACCGATGAACTCGCAACGCCGATATTCGCTTAAAGAGACCTTTTCGGGAGTTGCGTTTGTTGCGGGTTGTAAGTTAAGTTTTGGGGATTTCAGTTGAGTTAAATAAAATTTGTGTAAGACAAATTTTATTTTTAGTTTGTTAAAATCCTACCAAAGGGGGTTGGAAGTGGGACCCACACCAACTTAACCTCCCTTGGGAGGATTAAGTGTGGTGGGGCCCACACGAACCCCTAGACTTTTCAAGTTCCCTTAACCCCCTCTTAATTGACTTAAGTTACTTAATTAATTTTGGGGGTTAAACTCTTTTGAATTTCAAACTTTTGAAATTCTTTTATGTTTTGTAATAATAAAATAAGATGTTATCTTATTTTATTATGGGTTGTTTGTTTGTCCCCTTGAGAGCTTTTTGAGAGCTTCCTCTTCATCTTCAAGCTCTGACGAAGAACGAAGAACGCTCAAACTCTGACGAAGAACGACGCCTCTCTTCTTCGTCCTCGGTGTCAACAAGAGGGAACGCCGCTTCCTCTTCGGACATTCTTCGTCGGCATACGAAGATTCGACAACGACTCTTCCTCCGCGACACCGATATTTCACGACTACGTCAACGTGCGACTATCGAGGTAGAGGTTCTTGAGTTCGTTGTTTTCTTTATTATTTGACTTTCCTCAAGACTTGACGAGGAACGCTCTTTTTCCGACGAAGAACGCCGCACCTCCTTTCTTCGTTCACCGTGTCAACGAAGGGGACGCCACCTCTTCTTCGGACAACCTTCGTCGGCGTGCAAGTTTCGCCAACGTCGTGTCTCTTCGAACGCATCCCTTCGTCATCGGATTTGACGAACGACGACCGCGACGCCCAACCTCCGCGACGCCGTCTTCCGCGGAACGTAGACGAATCTTCGAATCTTAAACCCGAGGTAGGGGTTGTTGATTCATTATTTATTTATTCCATTTCTTGAACGTGGATCTCGCATGTCAAACTTGAGGTTTGAATGTTTAAGTTGAGTTATTTATTTAACGTGAGGGGGGCCGGACCGCATGAACACGGCCGAACCCCCCTCCATCGTTCATGTTGATTATTCTTGCGTGAGGAAGCAAGTGGCGTGGTGCCGTCGCACCACGCGGATGAACGTGCAAATATCTTACGCGATGCCGTCGCGCGCACCTTGGAAGAAACAACAAGAACATGACGCCGTCGCGCCGCGTTGAAAAGAATCAAAGTACGGCGAAGGGGCGCGGTGCCGTCGCACCACGCCGGATGACGAACGCCGCGGCCGGTTCCGGGCCGCGGCGGGACGAGGAGACCGCGGCCGGTTCCGGGCCGCGGCGGGACAAGAAGACCGCGGCCGGTTCCGGGCCGCGGCAGAAGGGGAGACCGGCGGTCGGGCCGCCGGCGTCGGAAGTCGAAGGCGGGACCGGAATTTCCGGTCCCGTTGGTAAAAACCGGCCGGCCAGGTGGCCGGCCGGATGACATAAAACCGGGGGAATTATATCCCCCGGCCGGTTCAATAAAACCCCCCTCTTAATGAGGGGGGGCGGTTCTTGAGGGAAGGGGGCAGCCGGCCCCCTTGGTTCAGCGCCAGCAGGCCCCCCCCCCCACGTGGGGGGGGGGGGGGGGGGGGGTTTAAATGAAACCGGCGCGGCACAAAGGCCGCGCCGCCCCTCAAAACGCGGGGGTTTGTCACCCCGCGTGCCACCCTCGTGCGGCGCCAGCGCCAGCCGCCGCGGCCCGCCGCCGCGCCGCCGCCCCCCGCGGCCTCCGCGCCGCCGCGCCGCCCCAGGGGGGGGTCGGGCCGGGTCGGCCCGGACCCGGACCCCCCCATTTCGAACCAGATTTGGTTTTTGGCTCATAACATGAGCCTCGGACCTCCGAATGACGAACCGTCTGCGGCAACGCGATCCTTGGATCGAGACGGTCGTTTCGGTATATCGCACTCAAGGTTTCGGATTACTTTGAGTTCGGCCGGGTTGGTTCGTTCACGAAACCAACCGGGCCTTCGGAGCGGAAACGCTCATATCTTGAGCCACGAACGTCCGATTGACGCGCCGTCAGTCGCGTTGCGTTCCTTTTAGTGAGACGGATCTTTTGGCATACTCCGCCCGAGGTTTGGACGCAGGTGGAGTACGGTCGGGTTGGTTTTGCCTTAAAAACCAACCGGGCCCCGGAGACGAAAAAGCTAATAACTCACAGACCGGGCGTCCGATTGACGCGCCGTCTGTTTCGTTGACTTCCTCTTGATGAGACGGAACTTTTGACATACTCCGCCCGAGTTTTGGATGCAGTCGGAGTATGGCCGGGTTGGATTGTACCCGAAATCCAACCGGGCCCCTGGAACGGGAAAGCTGATATCTTTCAGACAGGACGTCCGTTTGACGAACCGTCAGCGGCGTTGGTGTTTACGTTTAGTAACGGTCCCTATGAGTATACCCTATGGGAGTTCGGGATACAGTTGAGATACGGCCGGGATTGGTTCGCACTCGAAACCAACCGGGCCCCTGGGACGAAAAGGCTAATAACTCACAGACCGGGCGTCCGATCGACGCGCCGTCTGTTGCGTTGAGACCCCTGTGACGAGACGGACTTTTGAGATACTTCTTTTGCGGGACTTTGTGATACTTGGAGTATCGACCAGTAGCTCGTGGAGCGGACCCTCCCGGAGACGAGCGTGCAGAGTACGGAGACCGTGTAGCCGGCTGAGACCTGACGACTGCTTGACCGACTCGACTTGGAGTGAGTCGACTAGCCCAGTGGACGGAGCGCCCGGTATTTGGCGGCAGACCCACGGCGGACGGAGCGCCTGGTAGTTGGCAGCAGACCCGCGGTACTCGACAGGAGGAGTACCTCAGTAGGCTATCTGGGTAGCGCCCGGTATTTGGCAGCAGACCCTCAGCGGACGGAGCGCCTGGTAGTTGGCAGCAGACCCGCAGTACTCGACAGGAGGAGTACTTCAGCAGTCTTAGGTTAGTGAGCGGCGGCCTCGGAGTCGTGACAGGACCACTGTACACTCTAGAGACGGAGCTCTTCAGCAGTTACGGTTTCGATAATAAAAATCCTGGTTTGAGCTGAGACTTTTGGCCTTGTGTTTACTTCATGATTGAGATGGGTCACTTGCTAACTTTGGTATATGTATGGGCATATACCCGGGTAGTGGTTATCCGACGTTATCACAATCCTTGTGTTTCCTCATGATTGAGATGGGTTACTTGATAACTTAGGTATATGTATGGGCATATACCTAAGTAGGGTTTATCTGTTGAGATCTTCTTGTGTTTATCCTTGTTGGTTTTAGTGAGACCTTGAGGGTCTCGGGGTCCCTACTGAGTATCGTTATACTCACCCCTGCACGGGCTATGCCCGCACCTCGTTGTGTTGGTTGCAGACGACGGACAGTGCTGACAGAAGCCGAAGGTTCGAGGACTGGACGGTACCTGGAGGTGGACTATACGACGAGGCGGTACCCGGAGGTGGACCACTGGGCGGGACATACTCGGAGCGGATGGCGGGACCCGAGGAGCAGAGGAGCTATCTGTACCCACCCTTCAGGTGGGTTTTCCAGTGGACATCTCAGCGTAGCAGCTTTACTTTTCAGTCGCTGTTTTCCCTTTCGAGTTGTACTTTACAGTTGGGCTTGTATTTCCGGCCCCTTTTTACTTTTCAGCTCTTCTTTTTGTACTTAGTGTTTTACTTCCGCTTGCTTACTCTGTGGTGTTTGTTTACCTTACAAAGGCAATGCCTTCCCTTTTTCTGGGATTTACGCCTTGGTGCTAGTCGCCAGCCCCTGGCCTATGGAAGGCGGGCTTGGGGTAGTCACGGCACGGACCCCGAGGGCAGGTCGTGACATCTACTGCGTGGTTAGCACACTGTTTATCTAACCATGTGAGAAAACTGTGCTAGCACTTATGTGAGATCCTAAAAAAGTGGATCTCACCAGTTTTAGCCTTTAACTGGCTTGTTTTCCTCTTATGCATCCACAACTCAGGATTTTTCTCTCCCTAAGTTTGAAGAAGGTTCTCCCATCATTTCAGAGGCGATCTGAAGTCTTCTCTTGGTGAATCGAAGCCGATTTCTTAAGGTATGTGGTCGTTCTTCTTCATTCTTGTTCAGTTTCATAGATCTACTTAGTTCTACTTCTTCTATTCTCCCGGATTCTTATATCTACCCCTTTATGGGTAGATCTATGTGTGTGGTTGACTTTTTTGATGATTTTTGGATTTTTTCTTATTAGGAGAAGAGATATAAGGCGGGTTCTTGGAGAATCAAATCGGGTTCCCTGTGTGTTCCTCGTTTGTTGGGGGTTTTCGTCAAAACATTAAAAGAAGGTGGTTTTTGCCTTTCAGATTAAGGTCTTTGAATATTATGTGAAATTTTACCCAATACCCTTGAACGGGGTATTGTTTGGTTACCATTTTACCCATATTACTGGCCTACATTGCTTATATGCCTGAGTAGAAGATATTGTTAGTTAATCGGGTAATTTTACTTTGCTTTGGATGATTTTCCATACATGTTTTCCTGTTATGACCACTTGGTCTTGCTTTTCCTGTTATGTTATTTCTAGTTCTATGCCTAGTTTTTGGATGGTGTGATTATTGTTCTACGTGCTGATATGCCATATAATGCTAGCCAAGTAGTTCTTGAGGTTTACTTTGGCCGTTATGTGCACTATACTTGTTGACTTACACAGGGTCGTGAGAACCTGGTGTAGTAGACCATAGGGAGAATGGATGTAAGGGATTATCTACAGTGTATTTATAATACGATGTGAGACCACAGGGGGAATTGACATTGAGTGCTTCCACAAAGTGTCTGTAGATCCTCAACGCGGGCCACAGGGGGAATAGACGTTGAGTGCTTCCCCATAGAGCCTTTAGTATGATACGAGACTATAGGAGGAATTGATGGTGAGTGCTTCCCCAGAGAGTCTATTCTTTAGCTGAACCAGAGGGGTGAGACTATGTGTTCCTCCCATAGGGTTTCTAGTACTTGTTGGTTGAACCAGAGGGGTAAATCTATGAGAACTACCTAAAGGGTTACCTGTTTGTTCTTCTTGATTATGTACCTAATTACCTATTATGGATTAGATGCTTGAAACTGTGGATTGTTTACTATTTAGTACATTCTTGTTTACTATTTCTGTACCTTTACCTACCATATATTCACTGACTGATAGGCACACATCTCGCGGTGGTTGTCTACTTGGATTTTTATCTCACACACTGTTTGGTCCATTCATTTTGGGCCCAAACAGATTATATTGTTTCATGTATAGATATGGGCAAGCACCCTTCTACTTCTCGTTCTTGATTGCACTGGAGCTAGAGAGAATGGGACCAAGCTGAGGCTTGCGATGATGAGGAGTTGCTCATCTATTTTTCTTTTGTACTTTGGTTTAGTACTGTATTCAGCATTGTGACTTGTTTGGCTGTTTTCCTAGACATATATCTATCATGCATCATTTACATATATTTTTGCTCGAGTTGTTTATTTATCATTTTTCCACTATTATTGTTATTGTATATTTTCTGCTTCAACTGTTGTATGTGTTGTTACTTCTCCTGTGTACTCTACCAATGAGAGCATTGTTTCCCCACTATCCCACCCAAGGCCCTCAGTACTACTTGGCAGCTTCTGACATTAGGGAAATGCGCTTGATTTTATTTGATCAACCGGGTACGGGTCACCTCTGGGTGGCTTCCGAAACCGGGACGTTACAAAGTGGTATTAGAGGATTATTTTCTCTTGACTTACTATTTGGAACCATTACCCAGGGATAGGATGGAACCGGTACTTGGTAATGAGCTATGCCCAAGAGTTGCTAACCCATGTGCAGGGAATAGCCATACTACCTCGTTTATTGCAATTTTACTTGGACTGCAAATTTTACAGTTGATTTAATATCACCGTTGAGTGATTCACATGATTTGTGTTGTTACCATTGTTGTTATTACAGTTCTAGTTTCTATCACAACCTAATGAGATGAGGGTATTCCATCTCATGCATCATATAAGTACATGTTAGAAATCACATGTCATGCATTCTTTCCATGCAATCTAGGATGCATTAGCGATTAAATGTTTTTGTGATCGATGTTGTGTAGATTATGCATGCTGTTGTGATAGATGTCCTGATAGAATATTTTTTATAGTTACATCATTTTTTATAATGTTTTTTCTGAATGAACACCAAATTTTGGATCCTGAGGTGTTATGGGCCCTCGTGGACCGGAAATTGGTGTATCATTTCCTTGTTTTCTTTGCTATGACATGTGTAAGATTCGATGAATCGATTCATGGAGAGTGTGGGCCCTCACGAATCAGAATTTGTCACTTTCAATGTTAGTTTTAGTGTTTCCCTGGGTTCCAGAGTAGTATCTAAGGCTTACTGTCTTGAAAAAACTAAAATGCATGTCGTGTAGTTTTGATTACATGACATGTGTTCTTCTGTATGCGAATAAACATTATTTCTCAGTACACGCCATGTACTCCTATGTGTTATTGCCTATTAATCATGATCTAAGTTGGGTGTTTGACCTTGTAGAGTCATGCCACTGAGACGTCCTCTAGTAGTCCGCCAACTGCAGGGTGACGATCAGACACCAGACATGGCTGATCAGGGACATCCGGCAGTTCCTCCTATTGTGCCAGTCTTGGCATCAACAGTTATACAAAATGAAAGTGTTGATGCACAGTTCAGGGAAGGCTTCATGAGGATGATTCAGACCTTCCAGGGAGCACCGCCTCCTGCCTCGTATATGGAAAA
This sequence comes from Viscum album, assembly GCA_963277665.1. NCBI lineage: Eukaryota > Viridiplantae > Streptophyta > Magnoliopsida > Santalales > Viscaceae > Viscum > Viscum album. The sequence goes on from OY728121.1 coordinate 634,125,821, forward strand.
CATGATGTGGGTTTCCCAGCAGAAACATCCTCCCACCTTCTCCTGGGAAGAAGGACCTCAGGATGCAGGGTAATGGATAGAAGCCATGATGACGATCTTTGATCATCTGTAGACACCTCTAGAGAGGTGGGTCAATCTTGCTACATACATGCAATGTGACTCTGCCAAGAGGTGGTGGGATGTGATCTCAGAGGTGGTTCATCAGTAAGTTATGGAATGGGAGGTGTTTCAGCGCGTCTTTTATAATTACTTCTATCCAAAGACTCTGAGGGCTGACCGAGCCTGGGAGTTCGTAATCCTGGAGCAAGGTACTCTTTTTATCTTGGAGTATTCCCATCATTTCACATAGATGTAGTGTTTCACACCCCTCTAGAACGCAGATGGGTTGTTCTTGGCAAGGATGTTTGAGGATGGTCTCAGGAGGGAGATTTGCTCGTAGGTGAATATCTTCAATCTGACTTCCATCGCCTCCATCGTCAACCAGGCACTAATTGCAGAGCACAATTTGAGAGATTACGGAGCTGATCGCCAGGGTAGTTCCACTTCTAGAGTTAGTGCTTCTCCAGCTGATTGCAGGAAGCACCTTAGGGAGACTACCCAAGGTGATCCGATATAGTAAGACACATCTTCAGGTAGCTAGGTAGTATGCTTCCGGTGTAGAAGGGCTGGACATACGAGGCTGTAGTGCCAGAGGGACCCTATGGAGTGCCTATCATGCGACAAGATGGGTCACCATCAATACATTTATTATGGTTTCTCACCCGTAGCTGGTGATAGAGGTTTATCCATGACTCCTTGTTCAGAAGCATCACCACCAATTTCTCACCAATCTTGGAACTGGAATACTTCCGGCCGTTCAGGCCATGGTGGAGGTTGTGGCCGGGGTGGTCAGTCACAGGTTTATTAGCGTCCTGTAGGTCTTTTATAGCAGTTACCCATTCTTGAGTGGAAGTGGAATGATGTCGCGATGGACTTTGTGACTAGTTTGCTGAGATCGCCTCGAGGGAAGGATGCTATTTGGGTTTTCATTGAAATGCTCATAGAGGTTGCTCACTTCTTTCCGATCAAGGATACATTCTATGTTGACGAGATGGGACGATTGTACATCCATGATATTGTACGTCTGCATGGAGTTCCACACTCCATTGTTTCAGAGAGGGATGCGCATTTTACTTCTTGGGTCTATCAAGGGCTTCATAAGGCTTTGGGTACACAGGTACTTTTGAGTACAACATACCATCCTCGGACAGATGTCCAGTCCGAGCGTACAATTCAGGCGCTTGAGGATATTTTCTGAGCATGCATCCTACATTTTGGAGGTTCATGGGACAAAAATATACCTCTTGTGGATTTTCCTAAAATAATAAATTTCAATCAACTATTCAGATGACACCATATGAGGCTTTGTACGGTTGGCCATGCCGATCACCCTTATGTTGGTTGGAGGCAGGAGAGGCAGCTTTGCTAGGACCTTGTCCTATTCAAAAGACCACAGAGCATATAGAGTTGATTCGGAAGAGGATGGATAATGCACAGTCTCATCAGAAGTCTTATTCTGGTCAGTGGAGATGACCTATAGAGTTCGAGGTTGGGGATCAGGTTTTTCTATGTGCCACGCTGAGGATGGGAAACAAGAGTATTAGGAGACAGGGTAAGCTTTTTCCAAGGTATGTCAGACCGTTTGAGTTGTTGGAGAGAGTTGGGTCGGTTTCCTATCGGTTGTCGTTACCTCATAAGTATTGGGCTATGCACAACATATTCCACGTCTCTCTGCTTTGACATTACTTTTCAGACCCATCTCATGTCATTCAGCATGAGGAGGTTGATCATGAAGAGGATGCGTCATTCGAGGAGCACCCTATCCGGATTGTTGATCGTAGTACAAAGGTTCTCCTTGGCCAGTCTTTTCCTCTGATTTCGGTGATGTTGGAGCACGGGCGAGTGCAGGACGAGACTTGGGAGAGGGAGGCCAATGTACGATCGCAGTGGCTGGAGTTGTTCTGGGTTTGTTCTTCTATTCCTCGCTAGGGAAATTTGCGGACGAATTTCTTTAATGGGGGAAGTTTTTATGTACCTGGATCTTATTTTTAGGTATGTGACCCTTGTTTGATGTTTTTCTTGGTTTTAAAGATAAGGGTGATGAAAGGGAGAGTCGAGAGAACTTTGATAGAAGTTTTGAGGCAAAAGGAGGAGCTGTACGGGCGGCGCACGATTTTTATAACCGTGCGGCCAAACCGTGTGTAACAAATGTTTAAGACAGTAGCTCCCACATGGTTTGCACATGGTTAAGATAAACCGTGCTATGAGGACGTGCGAGAGGGGTGACCGAGGTAGTGGCTACCACAATGTTTTTGCACGGTTAAGAGAAACCATGTGATGAGGCCGTGTGAGAGGGGTGGCCGAGGTAGTGGCTACTGCACAGTTAGTGCATGGTTTTCTAACCGTGCAAGAAAACTGTGCGGGCATGTAAGTGAGATCCTAAAAAAAGTATATCTCACCTTTTTTAGCCTTAAAGTGGCTCTTTTTTCCTCCTATGTGGCCATAACATGGGATTTTGCTCCTCCTAAGGTCAAAGAAGGTTATCCCATCATTCCGGAGGCGATCTAAAGGCTTATCTTGGAGAATATAAGCCGAATTCTTAAGGTATGTGATCGTTTTTCTTCATTCTAGCTCGGTTTCGTAGATCTACTTAGATATACTTCTCCTCTTCTCTCGGTTTTATAGATCTATGCTCGTTATGGGTAGATCTATGTGTGTGGATGATTTTTTTGTTGAGTTTTGGTCTTGGTATTGTTAGGAGAATAGATCTAAGGTGGTTTATTGGAGAATCAAACAAGTTTCCTTGTGTGTTCCTCATTTGTTGGGGGTTTTCGTCAAAACCTTAAAGGTAGGTGGTTTGTGCCTTTTGGTTTAAGGTCATTGAATATTACGTGCAATTTTACCCAATACCCTTGAACGGGGTATTGCGTGGTTACCATTTTACCCCTATTTCTTGACTTCCTTTCTTATATGCCTGAGTAGAAGATATTTTTTGTGAATAGGGTAATTTTACTGTGCTTTGGATTCTTTCCCATGCGTGTTTGCTTGTTATGACCGTTTGGTCTGGCTTTTCCCGTTAGGCTATTACTAGTTTTATGCCTAGTTTTAGGATAGTTTGATTGTTGTTCTAACTGCTGATATGCCATAGAATGCTAGCCAAGTAGTTCTTGATGTTTTGTTTGGATGTTACGTGCACTTTACTTGTTGACTTACACAGGGCCGTGAGAACCTGACGTAGTAGGCCATATAAAGATGGACCTAAGGGCTTCTCCAGAGTGTCTTTATAATAAGATGGGAGACCACAGGGGGTATTGACATTGAGTGCTTCCCCAGAGTGTCTGTAGATCCTCAATGAGGGCCACATGGGTAATATATGTTTAGTACTTCCCCAAAGAGCCTTTAGTACGATACAAGACTATAGGGGGAATTGACGGTGAGTGATTCCCCAGAGAGTGTATTCTTTTGATGAACTAGAGAGGTGAGACTGTGTGTGCCTCCCATTGGGTTGCTAGTACTTTTTGGTTGAACTAGAGGGGTTAGGGTGTGAGAACTACCCAAAGGGTTACCTGTTTGTTCTTCTTGATTGTGTATCTGATTACCTGTTATGGATTAGATTCTTGAAACTGGTGATTGTTTACTATTTAGTACTTTAATGTTTCCTGTTTCTGTACTTTTTCCCGCCATATATTCACTAACTGATAGAGACATATCTCATGGAGGTTTTCTATTGGTATTTATATCTCGCACCCTATTTGGGCCATGATTTCGGGCCCAAATATATTATATTGTTACAGGAATAGATAAAGGAAAGCGCCTTTCTACTTCAGGTTCTTGATTGCACTGGAGCTGGAGAGCATGGGACCCAGATGAGGATTGCAATGATGAAGAGTTGCTTATCTGTATTTTTTTTGTACTTTGGTTTAGTATTGTATTCATCATTGTGACTTGTTTGGATATTTTCCTAGACATATATGTACCATGCATTATTTACATATATTTCTCCTCCAATTGTTTATTTATCAGTTTTCTGCTGTTATTGTTGTCGTATACTTACTACTTCTGCTGTTCTATGTGTTGTTACTTCCACAAAGTACTCTTCTATTGAGGGCATAGTTTCCCCTCTGTCACATTCAAGGCCCTCACTTCTAGTCAACATCCTCTGATGTTCGGGGAAATGTGCTTCAGACCATGTGACCAACCGGGTACGGGGCACCTCTAGGTGGCTCCTGGAACTGGGATGTTACAAAGAATGTAACACCCCTGGAAAATTGAGACTTAAAAGGATAAATGTTACTACCCATGTCATCAAAGTGAACCTTTCTTTTCAGGATCCTATCTAATTAGAACTAAACAGTTAAGCATGCTTGTCCTGGAGTGGTAATCAGGATGGGTGACCTTCTGGGAAGTTTCCCAGGGTGTGTGTGAGTGAGGAAAAAACACAATGAAAGAACATGTGTTGGCATGTGGGGACAATCATTAGTCTGATAAGAGTCCCTAGTGAGTAATATCCTATGGTGTGCTGAGAAGGCACCCAAGGTATTAAAGGAGTCCCATGGGGTCAAATGAATAGGTTCATGGCTCGGGGAGGCGGGTCGTGACAAATGGTATCAGAGCCAATACCCAGCCAGAAATGCTTAGGCACTGCCTGGGTTTGAGGATTGGGGTCCACAATGATGGTTTTGTGATTTAAAGGGGAGGATAATGTAACACACTTGTAAAAGTGAGACTAAAAAGGCTAAATGTTACTACCCATGTAAACAAGGTGCATCTTTCTTTTCGTGAGCCTATCTAATTAGAACTACACAGTTAAGCATACTTGGCCTGGAGTAGTAATCATGATGGGTGACTTTCTGGAAAGTTTCCCAGGATGTGTGTCAGTGAGGACAATACACACTGAAATACCATGTGTTGGCATGTGGGGGCAGTCATTAGTCTGATAAGCGAACCTAGTGAGTAATATCCTATGGTGTGTTGGGAAGGCAACCAAGGTATTACGGGAGACCCATGGGGTCAAATGACAAGGTTCATGGCCCGGGGAGAAGGTTCGTGACACATTACGATTCGTAATCTAACCTATTGTATGCCACTGTTTTGAAATGGCAACCAGTAAAATGAATGGGAACTCTAGTAATACGCATTATCCAAAGAGTAAGAAGGATCATATCATTCATGGTATTAAGCCAAAATTTAGAAGGAAAATAGTATCCCACGTATTATTATCATAAAATGAAATTATATCACGTGTTAATAAGATATGTAAAGAATTATTTGAGTCCAATTACTTTGAAGGAAGCGAGAGAAGAAAAGGATTGTATAGAGAAATATGGATAAAGGGAATAAGGGAAAGAACGATTATCCCATATGTGATAACTATTGAAAGAATCACCTTGGTAAATGATTCAATGAAATTGGAGTTTCATATAAGTGTGGATAAATAGGACACCATGTACATGATTATATGGGTATGAAAGAGTCTTAAAATGTACAATTCTTAATTTTCAAGGATTTGGGACACTACGTGAATCAATTTCCAAATCATTAAAGTATACCCCAAATGGTGCTATTATATAATAATCATGTTCTGATACTACCACAGATGAAGATGAATAACTAGTGTTCTTATGTTGTTATTAATTAATTATTTAATTTGAGTTTGGTATCAACGATGTACTGGTTATATGATTTATGGAAATAAATAAGGATTGTACTCCATTACTAATTCACTTAGGATTTGATATTATATGATTCTAAGAAAAGTGACTTAATAGTAAGTTTAAAATTTAGGAAAATACATGGTCAATGGAATGATAAACCTTAATATGGTTCTGATACTGAGGTGGTGATTTTGGACTAATATTTGATTAGTTTAGATTAATTATAATTGATATTCTTGGCTACATTGAAACTAATTAATTGTTTGTTTATTAAATTATTGTTGGAGTTTACAATTTGTTTTGGAAATAATGAGTATATCCAGTATACTATATGAAATAAGGGAGCATGAATGTAATAAAAATGGTTTTATGGTAATTCCGGTTGTTACCATGTTTTAAAAGAATACATGATGAAGGTATTCATATTTTATTACGTGGAAAAATTGATCTTCATTGTCTTTACCTTTTTTATAAATTTTGGACTGCGAGTTTGGACAGAAGTATTTTGGATAAGTATAAATATTGGAATAGATTTTTTTTGACTTTCGATACTATTATTAATGTTAAAGAATTTTTTAAGATTAGTTTTTTATTGTTATAAAAATGACAACTTGGAGGTTGAGCGACAACCCGTCGCGTCCGGTAAGGCCACGAGACTTGAACCTGTAATTAAAGGGTGGTAATGGTGCATCGGCTACCACTGTCTAATGTGATGTACTGGTTTGTATAATTTAGTTTTTTAATTAGTATAACAAATTAATTATAAATTCATTATTTTTGGGGCCCTATATGATTAGGATAAATAGAATATTCTTGATTTCTATTATCTTTTGGAGTGAAAGAGGAGTTTGTGGTAGGAATTATTTCAAGGATGAAACTCTACTTGTTATGTATATTTTTACCTCTTATTCAATGAATAAATTAATTATTAAATATTAGGGAAGGGATATTAAAAACAGAAATGTGTTATCTTAATACCTGATGTTTTGTTCAACTAATGATATTTTAAATCAACATAGATTTATGGATTTGAGGCCCTCAATTTTACACTTGTTGGTGATTGATGACCTCAAGAACTCCATATAAATATTTATTTTTACCTCTAATTATTTGAATCTAATTTCCGCTACTTTTCTCTTAATAGAGATCATAATTTGGTGGTGACTTTTTCATTTCCATTTCCCTCTTATTAAGAATAAATTCTATTAACCCAATTTCCGATGTGGGTCTTCCACAAAGGTATTTATCTATTTTTAACCTTTTATTTTTTGAAACCAGATTAAAATTTTTAGGAAACAATATATTGAAGGAGATGAGAATTAAACACCCCAAGATTTCATAGAATGTTATCACTTCAATGTAATTCAATAACATGCGCTACCCGCAACACAGAGTTCGAGTGCACCCTGACTTACCTAACTAGTCATTCAAAAAGATGGTATGAATGGTATTAACTGAATTTTTAATTTTATATACTCCATATAATATTATAAACCATATTATGTTTTTCTTAGAAATAATATAAGAACAAATTAATTTTCCCAGATATAAGAAGTATTTTTCAAAAAATGAAATTTTTCTACCTTTTAATAGAGAACACATTTTAAAACCAATATTGGATACTTTTATATATTCAATTTAAATAAATTATATTATTCATTAGAATAGAGACCTATTAAATTTATTTTATATAGTTTTTTGGTGCTATTCTGATAACATTCATATTCTTGATATATAGTGAAAAATGAAAAAATTTAATTGAAAACAACTTTTCTAATAGAAATAATTTTACTGCCAAATTATTTATTTGAATGGTTTGGAACTATAATTAGATTATAGTTTTATCAATTAATATAATTTAGGTCATTATAAGTAATTTCATATTTAAATTTGATATAAACACATGTCAATTTTTTGATAGATTTTACTTTTAAAAAACCCACTTATTGGTTTTGACAATGAGAATTAATTTCAAATAAATTAATCCAAATTATATATTTTTAATTTGGTAAAATAGAAATAATTTTTTAATTCATAATATCAAAATTTGTTTAGGGTGAATTTTTGGTATTTTTCTAAAAACTTTCAATTTTTGATGAATAGTGAAAAACAATGCGTGATTGTTTACAACTGACATTTTATTTAAATTATTGTTTATTTTATTTTAATATATTTTAAGAAAAAATAGATATATAATACCTATATAAATACAATTTAATTTATTTTAGTCCTTATATAATAAATAAGATGTATAAATGTATATTGCACATTTTAAAGTCTTTTACCCACCTCCATGGCACATTTGTAACTTTACATAAATCATAATTTTACCCCTTCTTTTAATTGAATTTAAAAAATCTGAGAGCCATGGTTGAAATTAGTAAGAAAAATTTGGTTCAATAAGGTGAAAATAATGTTTGGTGAATAGTTACTTTTGACTTTTACTTACCACTGTTAAAAATAAATAATGTAATTAATGGTACAAATATTGTTATAATTACACAAAATAATGTACTAATTCTATTGGATAAGTGTATTTCGGCCAAAACCAACATTACGAATAAAATATGATCCTTTTGGTCATTGTGGATTAGATTAGGACATTTATTATTATTTTATTTAAAAAAGATTTAAAAGTGTTAAATTTAATGTTTAATAACTGAACCATTATTAATATATGGTTATAAATAAGATAAATTCAACAATAAATATTCATTAGAAATATAAAAAGATATATTACATAACTGTATTTTATTTTAAATTTTTATATATTTAATAATTAAATTTATTTATGACACAATGTGGTTGCAGTAATTACTTTATTAAAGAAACAATCAAATAAATGGAATTATAATTATTAGAATAAATATAATATCAATGTTTGGATGATATCTGTGAAATTTATATATCAATATGACATTTATTGGTTTATTAAATGTATTTTTTTTATGTAATAAAGTTGTGATGACTTTCACAAAAACCAAATACTATATAGTGTCAAAATTTACATAAATGTGTTTTTAAAACAAATATTATTTTATTAAATTATATAATAGTCCTAATAATATAAGGTTCATCCATAGGACTTATATAATAATAAATATGTTAGTAATGAACCAATTGGGGCTCTCATTTCATTTTATTGTAAGTTTATTATCCATATAATCTAAAAATAAAAGAAGACATAGTAAATATTAATCTAATTAACTAAGAGTTAAATCTAATAGATAAGGTTAATATGGTACCCTAAACTCTATTGGTTGAGATTATTTCGACCCATAACCACCTCATCCTATAAATAAATTCATTTTTATCCATTAAAAAACGAATATGATTGTATAGTAAAATAATATTTCATGTTTTTTCTAAGGTGCCCCTCACCCCTCTTATAAAAGGGATCTTGTCATTCACTAAAATTCACACCTCCGAAGCCATTTGGCTCAGCCAACCTATGCCCAAATCTTCTTCCAACATCCCTTACATCAACAAAAAGTCCTTCCCTTGAGAATAATTCCTACTTAAGAATCCCTTTAGTTCAAATCAAAATGTAACTTTCGAAGAAAAGGTGATTATTTTCTAACCTCATTCAAAGTTATTTTCTTCTTAAACATTCTCATTTATTGTTCTTTCCATACAAAAATAATAACTCCAGTACCTTATAAATACTATGATGTTATTATAATTATAGTATAACCATATTAATTATTCTATCCATCCTATAAATGATAAAGTCACCATGTGTGCGTATGTACGGCTTACCGTCTCCACATCGTGGTGTAATTGGTTATTCAACACTATATTATTTAGATGGACATAATGATGGGTAATATGCAATAAATAATGTAAATAACAGTATAATTTTTATGTATAATTAATATACCATCAAATTCCACACTTTTTAATCGTCAAGGAAATTATATCATTGCTCATGTGTACGTATTGCAAACCGTCTCCACGACATGATCAGATTCAATTCAGCGTACACCATTCAAGGATGATTATAAAAATACATATTATTAATAAGTATGTAATATATGAAATAATAATGCTAATGGAAATATATATATATATATATATATGTGTGTGTGTGTGTGTGTGTATTTACATTTATCACATTAACTTACTTCCATTAAATACGATATGGAAACAGAAACAACATTTATGAATACATACATCCTACCATCATCATAAACGGTGTTTTCATTTTCTTTAATGATATATATTTTATATATTTATATTCTTAATATATTTTATATATAAATCATGTTTTATATTCTTTAATAATTTAAATCATGAGCTAAGTGATACGATCGAGAATAACAAGTTAAATCGCAAACGATAAAGAAAGCGATTATCACCCAAAACGTTTTATTAACATAGAAATTATTTTTAAATAGGTATTATAAATTCATAAATGAATAATATACGATATAATAAATATTTCTATGTTAATGTAATAATTTAATAACAAATTATGGTTGTTATACATGAGGTTAAAGATACCCTATACTAAATTAGAGTACAAGGTAAAGGTTAATTCCCAATTCTCATTATTATCCAACATTTTTTATTTGTATGTTTTTACTATAACATATTTATTATACATTTCCATGATTAATATAATAATTTTCAAAGGGATTATTTTTATGTTACTATTTAACTAAAACACCATTTTAACTGTTTTAAATATTTGTTCTTCTAAATCATTCCCATAAATGTCCATGTTTTCAAAAAGGTTTTAAGGATTTATTTATATAGACTTGATTATTTTAAATTGATTATTAATTTTAAATGTTTCATGGTGTTATGAGAAACTTTGATTCAAAAATCTCATTTAAATTACTTCCTTTATAAATTTTTGACTTTTAAAAGATTCAACAAAAATGGATATTTCTCTCAAATAGTTTTACTGATCATTTTCAACAATGTCAAGACCATTTTATTGATATTATTATTGATTGAGTTTGATTTATTATAATAAAATCATACATATTTTATTAAATTATTGAAGATATGTTTGACTATGGATAAGCGATTTTTATACCACTCTGGTTTATGGGTAAAGTATTGACATTTTGTATGCAAGATTTAATAAAAATGTTTATGTTATGTTTCAACTTTTTCATATGAGGAATGTATTGTACTTAGTAAGTGATGGGTGGTTCCCCCTTAATCTTCATGGGGAATCGGTAGGTATCATGATACAATTAGATGTGGAATTTGGATAGTCCTTTACCAATTACATATATTGTTTTGGACGAGGCCATAATCATTTTTAGAGGTCTTGGCAGAGGAATTAAAAATATGTTTCAGAATGTCCCACATTATATTTTCCCTCATTATGAAAATTATATTGATTGTTTATATGGTTATTCAACTAGGAGGACAACTATGACTATGTATTATTATGGATTTATATACTTATCTCATATTCCTGCCATAAAGTGTTCATGTTTTTTGTTTTTAAAGGCATGTGTTTTCAATTATTCACCATGCCTAATGTTTATGTTATCTTCTTTTGTATTTCTTACTCTTACTAAGAATTTTAGCTCACCCCTTTCTTATTTTTTATTTTCCTAGTATTAAAGGAAGTTTATTATGATTGATATGCAGGGTTAAGCTGGGGGATTAATTGAGTTCTCAAAGGATCATTTATGTTGTGATTTATTTTTATGTGTAATGTAATGTTCATGTATGTAATCTATTTTCCAAGACCACTAAATAGATTGTTCTTTAGGGAATTGATTCCTTATAATAATGAAAATGTTATGTAATTATGAACTAATGCCGGGATTATGGGGTCAGGGTGTTATATTTGGTATCTGAGGAAGTTTTGTACAAACCTTGGAAACTAAATTTAGAAAAACTCTAATTAGAGAACATTTCCCTAATATAGACTTTGAGTATTAGTATAGAAGAACTTATAGAATTTTGGTAATGTATAATTTTTTTGAATTTTCCATGAAATACATCCCTGTCTAGAAACGAGAAGGTAGAGGTGGTTCTGCCACAGATGTAGCTAGGAGTGAAAACTCTAATCAAGAGATTTGGGCTTGCCTCGAGGTACACTGGTAAACGACAATAGGATTTGTTGCACTCTTGGTTACGAAACTCCAGGGGGATATGTTTATGATAATTCACATTTTCATGGCAATCCATTAGTAAGGATTTAGGAGTAAATACTTCTTCAAAGAATTTTTTTTATGATTATAAAATATATGCATTATATTTTCAATTTACGTTATTATTTGACAAGTTTAGAATTATGAATTACAATTCATAAGCTAACCTAGTGTATGCCATTCTTTAGAAGTGGCGCCCAGTAAAAGGAATGAGAGGTCCAGTAATACACATGATCCAAAGAGTAAGAAGGATCATATATTTCATGGTATTAAGCCAACATTTAGAAAGGAGATAGTCTCCCACATATTATCATCATATTAATAAATAGTATCATGTGTTGATAAGATAAGTAAAGATTTCTATGAGTCCTATGGCTTTAAAGGAAGTCAGAGAAGACAATTATGGAAGAGATAAAGATGGATAATGGGAATAAGGGAAACAATGATTTTCCCATATGTAATAACTGTAGAAAGAATCACCTTAGAAAATGATTGAAGGAAATGACAGTTTGCTATATGTTTGGAGAAAAAGGACATTAATTACGTGATTTTATGTGTAAGAAAGATATTCAAATGTACAATGCTTAATATACAAGGAGTTTAGACACTACGTGAATCAATTCCCAAATCATCAGAGTATTCACCAATTTGTGCTATTGGATAATAATCAAGTTCTAGTACTATAGTAGATGAAGAGGAATGACTAGTGTTCTTATGTTTTTATTATAGAATTTTTTCATTTGAGTGTTGTATCGGTGATTTACTTTTTATATGAATTATGGAAATAAATAATAATTGTACACCAATAAAACTTCATTGACCATTTGAGATTATATGGTCCTAAGAAAAGCGGCTTAATAGCATGTCAACCCTTTTGGAAAATACATGGTTGAAGGTAAGATAAAACGTAGTATGTTTCTGATACTGAGGTAGTGATTTTGGAATGGAGATGATTGATTAGGCTAAATTATATTCGATATTTTTGAACAATTTTAAACAAATTTATTGTTTTTTTATTCAATTATTGTTTGAGTTTACTGCATTTTTCTATATAAGGAGTATATCCAGTACACTAGGAGCATGAATGTAATAAATAAGGTTTTATGGTAATTCCGGGTATTAATGTGATTTTAAAGAATACATGATGAAGGTATTCATGTGTTATTACATGTCAAAGAAGATCATCATTGTGTTTACCTTCCTTAAAAAATTTGGACTGTGAGTTTGGACAGATGTATTTTGGATAATTATAAATGTTGGAATGGATTATGTTTTACAAGGGATACTATTATTAAGGTTAAACCATTTTGTAATATTATTTTTCGATTTTTATATAAAGGACACCCAAGAGGTCCGGCGACAATTCTTCACATCCAACAAGGCCGCAGGACTTGAACCCACAATTGAAGGGAAACAAGGGTGCATCACCTACCACTGGCCTACGTGATGTCCTATTTTCTATAATATTGTTTTTTTAAATAGTCTGAAAAATTAATTATAAATTCATTACTTTTGGAACCCTATACGATGTGGATAAATAGAATATTTTTGAATTCTATTATCTTTTTGAGTGAAAGTTGAGTTTATGGTAGGAATTGGTTGAAGGATGAAACTCTAATTGTTAAGTATATTTGTTTCCACTTATTTTGTGAATGAATTAATTCTTAAACTTTAGGTAAGGGATCTTAAAACCATAAATGTGTTTTCCTAATACCGTATGTTTTGTCAAACTGATGATATTTTAAATTATCATAGATTGATGGCCTTGAGGCCCTCAATATTACACATATTTGTGATTGATGAAATCAATCACTCCATATAAATATTTATGTTTTTCCTCAAATTATTTGTCTGTAATTTTCACCAATTTTCTCCAATTCAGGATCATAATTTGGTGGTCACTTTTTTATTTCTCATTCCCTCATTTTACGACTAAATTTTATTAACCCGATTTCTGATGTGGGTCTTCCACTAATGTATTTTTCTATTTTTAAACTCTTATTTTTGTAGAACATTTTCAAATTTCAAGGATGAAATTTATTTAAGTATGTGAGAAAGTATCACCCCAAGATTTCATAGTACAGTATCTCATCAATTTAATTCAATAAATTGTGCTACATGCATCACCTAGTTAGAGCTCACCATGACTTACCAAACTAGTTGTTCAAAAAGTGGTTATTAATAAAATAAAATTATGTTTTAGTTTTATAAACTCCATATAATTTTAGAAACTATATTATGTATTTCATAGACATAATATAAGAACAAATTAATTTTTTCAAATAAAAGATGTATTTTTCAAAAAAAAAAGAATTTTTACCGCCTTTTAATAGAAATCACATTTTAAAACCATTATTTGAATCTTTAATATTTTTAATTTAATGAAATTAAATTTATATTTATAAGGGAGTCATAAAAATTTACTTTGGATAATTTTTTGGTACTTTTCAAAAAACTTTCAAATTTTTGATATATAATGAAAAATATTAAATTTTAATTTAAATAAACTTTTTAAATTGAATTAATTTATAATGTTAAATTATGCATTTGAATGGTTTGGATGTATAATTATATTATATTTTAATCATTTAATATTATTTAGGTCGTTCTAAGTAATTTCATATTTAAATTTTACATAAACACAAGTCAATCTTTTAATAGTTTTTACTTTTTAAAAACCCACTTTTTGGTTCTGAAAATGGAAATTAATTTTAAATTAATTAATTCAAATTATATTCTTTGAATTTGGTAGAATAGAATTCATTTTTGGATTCATAATATAAAAATTAGTTTACGGTGAATTTTTGTAATTTTTCTAAAAACATTCAATTTTTATTGAATAGTGATAAACATTGTGTTATTGTTTAGAACCAAATTTTTATTTAAATAATTATTTATTTTATTTAAATTTATTTTAAGTCCAAATAGATATATAATACCTATATTTGTTCAATGTAATTAATTGGAGTCCTTTTATAATTAAATTAGATGCATAAAATTTTATTGAAATTCGTAACGTCTTTTACTCACCTCATAGGCACATTTGAAAATTTTCATAAATCATAATTTCACCGATTATGTGAATTGAATTTTAATAAATTGAGATACAGGGTTTACATCCATAAGAAAAATTTGTTTCAATATGTTGAAAATAAATTTTTCTGAATTGAATCTTTTGACTTTTATTTACCACAGTTAAAAGTTAAATAGGTAATAAAAGGTAAAAATGATAATATAATTACCCTAAAACATGTCATAATTCTATTGGATAGTAGTAATTTGACCAAATCCATCCTTAGGAAGAAAATATGATCCATTTTGTTCACTTGGATTAGATTTGGACATTTATTATCATTTTGTTTAAAGAAGAGTAAAAAGTGTTAAATTCAATGTTTAATAACTAAACAATCTTTAATATAGGGTTATACATAAGATAAATTATACTATAAATATTCATTAAAAATATAAAATTATTTACTACATAATGGTATTTTATTTATAATTTTGAGACATTATAAAATTAAATTTATTTATGACATAATGGTTATGTTGTAATTACATTATTAATGAAAGAATCAAATAAATGGTATTATAAATATTAAAATAAATATATTTTCAACGTTTTGATGATATCCATGAATTTTCAAGATAAATATGAAATCTTAGGGTAGATTCAATTCATTGTTTTATGTAGTCAGGTTTTGATGGCCTTTACAAAAACTAAATACTAAATAGTGTGAAAATTTACATAAATGAGTTTTTAAAACAAATAATATTTTATTAAATTATATAATAGTCGTAAAATCTACAGCTCGGACAAAGGACTTATATAATAATAGATACGTAATTAATTCACAACTTTAGGTTCACTTGGAATTTTATAGTAAGTTTGTTAACCATAAAATATAAAAATAAAAGGAGACATGGTAAATGTTAATCTATTTAACTAAGAGTTAAATCTAAACGATAAGTTTAATATGGTAACCTCAACTTTTCTAAAATCTATTGGTTGAAATTATTATGACCCATACCAACCCAATACTCGAAATAAATTCATCTGGGGCCATTATAAACTGAATATGACTGTATAATAAAATAATATTTCATGTTTTTTCAAAGCTTCCCCCCACCCCTCTTATGAAAGGGCCTTTCCCATTCTCTCAAATTCACACCTCCATAACCATTTGGATACGACAATCCAGTCCCAAATCTCGTCAAAACATCCCTAAAATTAACTTAGAGTCCTCACCTTGAGTAGTGTTCCAACCTATGGATTCCTTTTGTTCAAATCAAAAGGAAACTCCCAAAAGAAGGTGATTATTTTTCACCTTTTTCAGAGTCCTTTTCTTCTTACACTTTATCTATCATTGTTCATTCCATACCAAAATAATAACTACAGTACCTTCTATATACTATGATGTTATTATAAATATGGAACAATCATATTCATTACTTTTTATATCCTATGAATGATAAAGTCACCATGCATGTGTACGTACGACTTTCCATCTCCACGCCATGGTGTAATTTATTATTCCACACTATGTTATTTGGATGGATACATTGATGATTAATATATATATAAATAATGAAAATAAATTGCTAATATTTCTGTATTATTAATATACCATCATATTAAACACCTTTTAATCATCAATGAATTTATTTCATCACTCATGTGTAAGTACGGATTACCGCCTCCACGACACGATGAGATTCATTTCTGCATTCACCATTCAACAATGATTATAAAAATACATATTATTAATAAGAATATAATATTTGACATAATAATTGTACTGGAAATATATATATATATATATATATGTGTGTGTGTGTGTGTGTGTGTTTACATTTATCTCATTCACTTACTTCCATTCAATACGATGTGAAAACAGAAAAGTGTTTTTGCATACATACGGCCTACCGTCTCCATAAATGGTGTTTTCATTTCATTTATTTATATATTTTATACTATTTATATTATGAATATATATGATATAAAATTCATGTTTTATATTCAGTAATAATGTAAATCTTGATCTAAGTGATACGATCAATAATAACAAGTTAAAACACATACGATAAAGAAAGCGATTATCACCGAAAACATTACTTTAACCTATAAATTATTATTAAATATGTATTATAAATACTTAAAAGAATCATATATGATATCATAAATATTTATATGGTTCTGGTATTACTTAATAACATACTATTTTCATTATAAAAGAGGTTAAACGTACTATTGACTAAAGGAGAGTACAAGGTAAGGGTTAATTCCTCAATCTCATTATTATCCGAGATTGTTTATGTGTATTTTTTTCTAGGACATATTTATTATTCATGTCCATGTTTTATAGAAGAGTTTTAAAAATGATTATATTAAGGTAAAATTTAACTAATACATCCTTTAAAATTTTTTAAATATTTATTTTTCTACATATTTTTCATTAATGTCCATGTTTTCAAAATGGTTTTAATGATTTATTTATTTAGAAATGGTTATTTTAAAATGTTAAATCATTTTAAAAGTTTCTAAATGGTATTGGACACATTAATTAAAAAAAATTAAATGAATTCCTTTATAAATTTGTGAATTTTAAATTATTTCACAAAAAGGGATATTTCTCTCAAAACGTTTTACTGATCATTCTCAACTATGTCAACATCTTTTACTGAATATTATTATTGATTGAGGTTTATTTATTATAATACAATATTTTATATTGTATTGCATGAGTTAAGATATGTTTGATAGTGGATATGTTTTTTTTATACCATTCGTGTTTATGGTTAATTTATTGATATTTCGTATGCCATATTTAATTGGAATGTTTTTGTAATGTTTCAACCTTTTCATATATGGAATGTATTAGACCAGATAAGTGACGGGTGTAACCCGATATAGAATCTCAGTGTATCAGTGTGTCTCATGATAAAATTAGGAATGGAATTGGCCAAGGCCTTTCCTAATTGGATATATGGTTTTGTCCAAGGCCTTAATCATTTTTAGACATCTTGGTTGAGTCCATGACAAAATGTTTCAGAATGTCCCGCATTATACATTCCCTCATTATGAATATAATATTGATGGGTCATTTGTTTATTCAACTAGTAGAAAATGAATGACTATGTTTTATTATGGAATTATTTACTCAACTCGCATTCCTTGCATAAATATTTCATGATTATTATCCGTAAAGGAATGTGTTTTCAATTATTCACCTTGCCTAATGATTATGTTATCTTCCATTTTAATGCTTACTCTTACTGAGAATTTGAGCTCACTCCTTTCGTATATTTTATTTTCCCAGGACTCCAAGGAGTGTATTATGATTGATATTCATGGTTAATATATGGTATTAATGACATTATCAAAGGACCATTTATGTTGTGTTTTATTTTTACGTGTAATGTAACGTTTTGGTATATAATCAGTTTACCAAGACGGCTAAACTGATCGGTGTATTGGGACATGATTCCTGGTAATCATACCAATTTTATGTAATAATTCACTAACTCCAAGATTCTAGGGTCAGGTAATTACATTTAATTGGTCTTATATATTTTATTTTGCTTCCAGATATGAAGATGAATCATTAAATAACATGTTAATAATAATCATTTAGACTAATTTAAGAAGGTTTCCAATAACAATGAACTCGTTTGGTTATATCATTTAGTATTTTGAATATATGTTATTTATTGAAAATAAAATGTTTAAAATAAATTTAACAATTGGTTTCAACCAATATAATTGATTTAAGACCATATTTTAAGGAAATAAATGAAAATGAAAACATGTCATCCACGAAGGGAAAAATCAACACCTCATGGACTGAAATATCTATTTTAGAATAAAAGGGACAATATAAGGGGTGTGATGAGGTATTATAAAATTATAAAAATAAAATTATAGTAAATTTTTGGAACAATATTTTTCATGCCATTTTCATGAGGGTATGTGAGTAGAGATTGAGAAAAGAAAAGAACATGAAGAGAAATTGAAAGAAAAGAAAGAGGAATTTACCTCTTGTATTTCTCCTCCTTGAGAACCTCCTCAAGGAAATGGTTTTGGACTTTTTAGGATAAGAAGTGATACTAGATGTGGTAGAGGGGTTTGTGAATGGTATTTGGAAAATTATTTTCAAGGCTAAAAGCTTTTATGGTGTGGGGAGAAGATGTGGTGAGGGGTTGTATTTGTAGTGGTTGAGAGAGGTGTTTTCTCATTATATTGTTCATTTGTAAATATTTTCTCATCAATACAATGAATATATTGAGAATTATCACTAAATATATTAAAATAATGAAGGCATATTCAATATGATGGTTCTTAAATTAGCAGTGACTAAAAGAATATTTTATTTTATTTATAATGTATGTATACCATAAATTAATGTATTATATTATTCAAAAAAATCAAATATTTTAGAAAAATCTTGAAAATTTACCGAAACCGTTTTCAACATGTAGAATTAAAAAATGAACTCCATTTTATAAACATAATTTTATAATTTTGAGAAATTAAAATTCTAATTAAAATAATCATTTAAAAAAAATACATTTTTTAAAATTATAATTACTTTTATGACACATTAAAAAATTAAATAATGTTTCATAAAATTATCTTCAATATATAAGAAAACAAAAAATTAATTTATGATTACATATAATGTAATTAAATTTTATTTTAAAAACTAAAATTAATAAAAAAAAATTAATTAAATATTTATTAGTTATAATATACCAACACATAATTAAATTTTTTTAAATTTATTTACTTAAACTATGATATAATCATATAATATTTTCATTCATAATATACCCAAAAAATATACATTCATAGGTAAGGTTATGATTCTATTTCCCAATTTACTATTCATAAGGGTCATATTATTATTCCAAAGGTCAAGTTACTATTTCACTGGTATATGTTTTTTAACATAATAAAAGACTTCTTTTTTCATTAATTTTTCATTTAAAATGTTTATATTGTATTTTTGAGGTGAATTAATGTGGTTTATATTATATGAAATTAATTATAAGAAAATAATTCCCATTGTTAAAATTTTGGATCATTAAATTTTTTCTATATACTCTATAAATATATTCTTAGTACAATGTCATATTATATGTATATCATATATAAAATTATTTCATTCGTTATGAAATAATAATAAAAGTGAAAAAAAATATTATGTTGTAATGCCTTCCATCATTTGAATTTGAACAATACTAGTTGTATAGGTTTATCATCATCCCATATTTAGGGTTTCATATACCACTAGGTAATACTTATGAGATAAATGTATTGATGTAATTATATATTGATGATATTGAGTACCCATAAATGTTTTTAGATTAATCATAAAATAAATGTTGAGTAAATCATCTTTATGATTTCTGTAGTAGGGGCTTCTCTAAATTGATCAAGGTGTCGAATGTTAATATGGTTTTTCAATCAAAATCATTCTTTGAAAATATATGAGTAGTGGATCAACCATAGATTGGTCTATGAGGAATGGTTTTCAGGATTCATTCGACAAGAATACTTTAGTGACTATGTATTCTGATTCTAGTAGGGAGGGGTACCATGGTTCAATAATGTAGAGGGATGCATTTAATTATTTAACTAATAAGTAATGTCTAATCATTAATCATGATAAAATTACCAAAATAATAGTGTTTTTTGTACAAAAATGTAATTTGATATCATAGATATAGTGTGATCAATTTTAAAAATAACACGGCCATACTATAATGAGTTTCTTATAGATGTATAAGTTGTTTTGAAACGTACTAATATATATGAAATTCAAGGAGTTGGTGTCCCCACAACATGTTGATCCAAACGAGTAAGTGATAATGTCACAGCACTTTTGAGAGACTCTTTCATTACTCATTTTCGTACCATCATTGTTTGATGTGTGTTTTAGACAAAAAATCATGATATGAATTACTAGTCATGCTTTAACATCATTGATAATATTGAGAGGGAAATTAAATGTGAGATATGATTGAGGTGATTTTAACACCAAATATGTATAAATTGAATGATATATTACAAGGTTTCAATAAATCTTATTATTATAACACCCATTACTCCATTTTCATTCATGAATATAAAAAATGTAAATGGATAAAATTCTTTTATACATTTTTTGTTTTTTATCCATGTTGATAAAGAATTAAAGAAACAACATCATTTATTTCATATGTAGATAAATTTGAAATACCACATGAAATTCCAATGGAACCTTCAATACATCCTTTACTAAAAATATTAAACGCATTATACCTCAGTTTATTTCCATCACAAGTCATGGGATAGGTCTATGAAATTAGAAATTCAATGAAATTAATTGATGAAGCAACTAGTCACCTCTTATCACTTTATATTAATTAATATAATGTAATGTTCCTGTCATAATTATGATGTATTGAACACAATATACCTATAACATATGTCAATTTACATATAATAACCATTAAAATATAGAAATGTTACAATAAGTAACATGTATTTTCCATGTCCATGAGAATGGGTGGCACTTAATCCAGTGGTGCAAAGTAAAAAAAAATTATTTTTTACTAGATTAATGATTCTATATGAACATTTAATGAGTGTTACCAATAAGTTTATCTCACATTACCATACGACAAAAAAAAGACATTTTTACGGTTTAGGAATGAATGTTGTTTGTGCTCTTGAATACTTAACTAGTAGTTCACTGATAAATTAATCATTACAATATCCAAGGAATATTAAATTTATGACTCTTTTATAGAGAGTTTTATATAAATAATAACTTGTGTGGTGAAAAATTATAATTTTATTGATATACCAAGTATGAAATGTATTATTTTTGGATCAAAATACTGAACATATTATCGAAAAATATTCTAAATAAGTTTTGGATAAAGAAACCATTTCAATTAATGGTAATCCTCAAATATTCTAGAATATGTTTACCTAGAGAGTTTGAACTACTAAAAAGAGGGGCTATTGGTAATATTATGTTCATTATAATATTCCATTATGTGTTTTAATTAATGAAAATGCGAATTATGGAACATGAATGATTATAATACAGAAGTTCTTTTGGGATTGTGTACTGATAAATATCTTGACTAAGCACTCATCGATCATTATAATATTTTATAGATAAATTCATCCCCACAAATTTCCTTATACACATCTGAGTTAGGATATTACTACATAGCGTCTATGGTGAGTCTAATATTTAAACACTGATAATTAAAATGAAACATAGAGAAATTTGTAGATGCACATTTCCTTATACAAATTAGAGTCACGATATATGTAAATAGTTATTCAACAAGGATACATATATGCATTGATTAATATTATATTATATATCTAGAAATTACTCACAAATAACAGTGTTATCCCCCAACCATTTTCCATATATAATGACTAATGGATAACAAATGAATTATAGTTTTTTGTAAATCCATCAAAACATTAAAAATCTGTGTTTAGATGCAACGTTTTTTCAAAGTATATAAACAAAAATTTATAATTAAAAAAATACAATGTGAATATCTGTTAAAATATTATTGTTCATATAAAAAAATTTATAAATCCTTACCTAGAATGGTTATACTCAAGTAATAAACAATATTTCATTAAAATTGGGAAAATACCTATTTGAGATAGTGGAAAAAATATTTCCATGGATTAATCAATACCAGAGAAGAACAATATCTTTCACAGGAACAAGTTCCATAAGAAATTATATAAAATTATTTTTCTAGAGACACATACTTTATAAGGAGGCTAAAACCATGGTAATTGTTTTAAATTTATCAGGATTATTGATACTTTTTTAATGAAAGAAATTAATACTAATATTGAGTTGTATAAACAAATAAGATATTTTTTAGAAGAATAATTAAAATTCAACATTGGATTCTACATATCAATGAACTAGGTCTAATTATGTTCAATACTATGATGGGTATTCAACTCAGTCTATGAATGAGGGGAACAAGCATGGTGTCAATAAGGATTGATTGGTAATACCAGGTAATTAAGTGTAAATCCATTTTAATTTTAATTTTCATATAATCTCTCTAAGAACAATATCTTTGTCATTGGATGTTAAGGCCACCAATCATTGAAGGTGTCTATTCGACGTACCCAAAAAGGGTTGATGATACCATAAAATTCCAATAAGGGTTTCATGTTTTTAAAATTGAATATTGGATTCAATTAATAAACAATATCATATAACATTCATTTGAAATTAATTTTTTTCAAATTTATGTAATATGTTAGTTGGAGTACCATAGTTTTCCAAGTAAAATATTATTGATAGCGTAAAAAAAATAGATAGTAAACTTATAGTCAGAAAATTCCATAATGAATTTAACCATCAAAAGATTGACTTAAATTATAATCCTATATTTCAAGGAACTAGATATTGTGGGATAGGTATAATTGCTTCATAGACCATGTGAAAATTTAATGCACATACATGGTAATAAATAATAAATTTTTGAATAATTGGACATTGAATTATTACTATTTTTCCACTTCGAAATTCTCTCCCAGAAAAAATATATGAAATATTGGCAGAGATTAATATATGGTGTATAGTTCCATTTCATTTTGGATAGATCAATAATATATTCCATATTGGGTAAAAAATAGAAATTTAAAACATAATCATTATGGTATAAAAATATATATTAAATCTAAGATAACTGCATGGGAACAGCCATACCAATATAATTATAGTTCAGAGAGTACAAGATATATATTCTTTGTATTTCAATAGGGAGGGAAACTATTTTACATGGAAACAAACAATAATTCCATAGACTAATACTATTTAATATCATATTCATACCAATCTATTGAGTAAAAGAATTTCAGTCAATCCATTTGTATCCATAACTATAAATACCGAGTGTGTAGGGGATTCCGATGTAGCTGAAGAAGTATAGTAAAATCAAAAATTATTTCATCCATTTCATGGAATCTCACCAAGAATAAAATGTGTTATGATAATATAAATTATAATAATTATATTAATACTACTCTCCAATAATCCATTATTTGATAATAGACAAAATAAATATACTCAGGGAAATCACATCATGAGGAATCATTGTCATATAAGTGATGATTGTAATAGTATAATAGCCTCCCAATGGAGATGTGGAAGGAAAATTACTATACCCATAAATCATTAAAAATATATTTAAATCATGTTAGTTCAAACAAGAATAGTTATAAAGATATATATAGTGTGTGTGGGAGTGTCGTAATTGTGGGTTCCATAAAACCAACATTAACAATACTTTTGATTACAAGATAATGTATACAATGAGTTATGCATGGTGTAATATTATCTTAATAGTTTTGATATTTATACATCCTCTATTTATATCATATTTTACATATAATATTTTTCATATAAATAGGTTATATTAGTTCCCAGGCTATAATGGGAATCACATGATACTATGAAATTCATCCTAAATATGTTTCATATAGTTTAGATACATCTTACTGAATAAATATGTTCATGCATGAATATTAGGTGTTTTGGGATCATAAGAATTGAGTCTTTTTTCATATTGTTCACACATAGTGAACTTGAGTAGATAATACAATAAGTGCTGACCAACAAAAATCAACACCCCATTTTTTAGGATTCATGTGTTTTTCAAACAATGATCATGTGAAAAAGTTTCCCGAATTGATATTATTATCTTTGTATAATATTTTATCAAATAATTTCATTCAAGGTCACAATTATGGAATTTAATTCATAGTTATGTAGCCTACATTTGGATTTTCATTAATAAAATGAAAATGATTTAAGAATCTGTATAGATTTTGTTACATACAAAAGGAAGTGATATATCTGGATTAGTTAACCATGATTATTGAACCTTCAATAAATCTATTCACATGTTATAATAAGGTATTCCTATATAGTTAGGTTAAAAATTAATAAATAATGAAAATAATGATCATATGAAGTGTGTATCCTTCTTATTGATATGGCTTGAGACCAATAGATTATATTACACGATGTGTGTTTGCAGAAGTATTATCATTGCTATGACTATTCCTTATCTTTATATGGTTCATGATGGGTTATTATTATTATTTTATTTCATATGAATAATGTCCACTGCTATCACTATAATGGAATAGAGGGTCACAGACTTAGCATATTCTAATATCCTTCCTATTACGATTAATATGAGCTTAGGAAATTGGTGGACCCACCATAGGGGTTGAGTGATGTACATGAATATATGATGGCCACTGAATATATAAATTCATATTATTAATATTTATTACAATTGACATTGTCATTATATATTATATTTATTTACAAGTATTAATGTAAATCTATGAGAAAATATATTATATGATTGAATATCATTATGATATTCAATGTTATTTTAATATTTTCGATAAAGGAGATCCATGTTAATTACTCAATTTTACCATGAAATATATCGTAATTATTTATCAACAATGTGTCTAAAATATAACTTTTATTTATGACATAGATATATAGTCATATGATGTCATTTATAGTGACTAATTAATATTCAGATTATGGGGACCATTATTGATTATTTTAGAATGCCAATATAAAGGATGTACTCATGAAATGACCTAATTCACTGCATCATTACAAATCCTATCTCTCATCTACTACATACTAAATAAATAAGTTGTTGATCTAAACTATCAATTAATGTTCTACATCATGGATTGATGTGTCGATGTAGCGGATATATTTTTTATGTCGAAGGATTCTTCATATCCCTATGATAGCACCCATAATATGATGATGGATGTTCTAGATGGAATTAAAAGAGCATCTGAATTATCTAGAGGGAATAATACATTGTCACATTGTGAAATTATCACCAATGTTGAATAATCAAAAAACACATATTTAGATCAAATAATAAATTCTTTTCTGGTTTAATATGTTCATAATCATTCATGGATGATTCCAATTTCTTATATTAGGATACACAGCCCCAAAATGACATAGCTATGTTGGTCAAGGGATGATATTTTTGAATCATTGTCCCATAATAGTTCACTACATATCCTGGTACCTTGATTCCTTCAACAATATACTGATGAGGCCAGCATGAAATTTTAATTCCATGAAAATTAAATTTGTATAAAATTTATGTAGTGGGGTTTATTAATTTCTCAACGTCAGAAATAGATATTCACTTTGAAATCAGACAATGAATTTTGTGATGTCTAATTATTTTAATTGGACTAATGTTAAAATTTTAGGGTAATAAAAATTATGGACATACCGAAACACAAACATATCTATATATAAGATATAATTAATTGGGAATTTTTTTGTCCAAAATAGTGTTTTCTAGTTGATAGTAATTATTTCCCAAGGGTGGGTATAATTGTATACAAAATAAAAAAATAAAAAATACTTCTATAGCCTACTAATTTTCGGCTTTATTTATGAATGAAAGAAAAAAATAAAACAAAAACTAGTGTTGATACTCATGTGTAAAAGAAAATGTAAAGGGTTTGGGGTTATTGGTGTTTGTATCACAACAGAAAAGAATAAAATTAAATAAAAAATGTACCCCCCCCCCCACCCCAAATATTACACGACCACCCCTGTCATTTCATAGTATCCTCATCCTTCTAGGCCCCAACACCATCTACCTTCACCACTGGCTCCCTATGAGACACACCTAAGCCTCAACATGGATGAAGTCGTGCCCAAACCACCACCATGAGATATACCTAATGTGTACCTCATTGTCCATCGAAATGGTGGCCACCATGAAAAATTATCATGTTAGATTCCCATAGTGTACGATCCTAGGGACAATCGATCACATCGGCCACCCGTTCCCTTAGTCGTACATTCACTGAATTTCTCCTAGACAGAACAGAGGCACCACATCTTATTACCCTATTGTGGCCATCTCCTAGTGCAGAATGATCTGGAACCACGTTGTCCCACAAATTAGTCACTTTTCATGTTACCTGATTCTAATATATTTTCTTCGTGAAAACATGGTGTCCAATCTAGTAATATTGAACCACCTGGTACATTTTTGGGTTCAGATATTCCTATAACCCCTCTTAAAGATTATATGGGCTAGTGAGTACTCATGAACAAATAATAATAATAATAATTTAAAAACAATATTTCAATTTTAAGATAAATTTATGAATTTTATTAAATTAATTAATGAGAGAAAATGATATAAATTTTTGAATTTGATGGATTTAATTAATTTATTCCATTTAAATCACCCTCATTGTTAGTTTTCTACAAGTTTCATTTGGATTACGAATTTATTTTATATTTATGAGTCAATTCATAATGACTAATTATGATCCACAGAATGACCAATTCATGTGTTGTACCTTATTAGCTAATTTATTTATTTTTAAAATGTGTGGTTTTAAAGAAATATTCAATAATTTGTGACCGTCATTTTTTCATTTTCATCATTATATGTATAAGTGTTTATACAACAATTTAAAAATCATATTTATCTATGTTATATATTCCTCAGATCCCCTCACCTGTGAGCATGAATTTTTATATAATGACATTGATGATAAGTGACACAGTTATTTCATGGATTTAGAAACATACCAGATAAGAGGATAATCTATTAGATGGTCAAGTGGTGTAACTCGATTAAAATACATAAGAAATCAATGAGTTTACCTAGGCTCTAGGTTGACTAATTATTCACTCAACAGATCACCCATTACAATCATTCCATTATCATTTAATTTAAATTTATTTATTAATGTTTTATTTCTTTATTTAGGTGATGATTTTTGACATGATCACCTTACATTATAAGAAAACATTCACAAATAAAATGATCGGGTTTTAAAAGTAATGGTTTTTATTTATTGTATAGTCATTTGATGAGTATTATCATATAGTATGTGAAGGATAGATATTATTATTTTTCATTATTCATAAAAAAAATAAAAAAATTCCTGAAATAAAAATTGAGAAAACCATCTGTCATATGAATTTGAATATATTCATGTGTACAAGGTGTGTGTCAGCTCATGTTTTGGGTGCCTCCTATTACTTGGGACATCGTATGATGGATATAGTCCAAATTACCTCTAGATTGTATAATATACATAAATGTATCTTGATTTTATCATTTTTAAAGTAAAAATGTTGAATAAATGATGTTTTTAATTTTAGAACCTAATGATTCACTCAAAAACCTTGGAGCCTTGTGTTACTGCATGTTTTTAGTCAAATAATACCTTGAAACTCATTTAGTATGGTAGTAACCATATCTTGGAATATGAGGAGAGGTATTAGGGATCCTTGGAACTAGAATTCTTGAGTGATTGTGTAACGACCCACATTATTTTCAATTGAAATTCCCTTCTTATAATTATGTCATATAATCACATGAAATCAAAACACAATTAAATACTATGTATAATGTGATATTTAAACATAAAATTTTCACTTTTGTGAGTTGAATTTCGAAAATCTGACACACACAGTTGTGATTAGTAAGATGTTCAAAGTCTGATAAGGAAAACATGACTTTTGTAGAATACAATCTAACCCTTATGAAAATTAATTTTACCCTTATTAATAGTAATATGACAATTATGTGTATTAAATCATCAAAAATAATAGTAACCTCACCCATGAATATATAAATAAAATTTCGGCATCTTATAAGGGATAATATGACCATAGTAAACGTATTAGTACTTTTGTATGTCTTAAATAATAAAATAAAAATAATTAATTAATTACAATAAAAATTTATCTTACAAAAAGGAGTTGGTATATTATAAAAAAATTTCTTTTAGTTTTATAATAATTTTATATGAACATATATAATTTTGGAAAACCTTATAAAATCAGTTGCAGTTTTAAAATATTTATTTTTCAAGTAAATTATGATATTAATTAAAAATTAAATTATTTATATTTAGAAAATTATTTCTAAATGATTTATTTCATTATTTTATTCTACATGTCAAAAAATGGTTTGGGTGAAATTTTGGGATTTTTCTAAACAACCTGAATTTGATAAGAATAGTAAAATACAATAATTTGAAAATTAAACTAAATAAATGAGTTATAGGGTCATGGATGATGTTATTCTGATGTAATCCAAATTGGTAAGAACACACATGTAATTATTAAAATTTTTCTTCATTGAATGATCACTATTTATTTTCTAACAGAAAATTAATAATCTAATGATTAAAATATCATGAAAAACCTCCTCCCCTCTATTATAAAAACCACCCACACTCCCCTCCTCTATCCACCCCTTTAAAGCCTTGTGCATTTACTAACATATGATCACACATCTCCCCAAAATCATCCCCCACACCCATCATCCATGGTCTCCTAATAAGACTAAATCCTCTACCTTTAAGAGGCTCCCATGGAAGGTTAATTCAAGAGGTAAAATTCATCTTTTCTTTTCCTTCATTTTCTTATTCCTTTGTTATCGTTTCTTTCCTAACCTCTCCTCATCCAAAAGGTATGAAAACACCAGTAATAAAAATTTACCAAAATGTTTTTATTATAATGGGATAATTCATTATCATTTCTCTTTTCCCCTTATTTTATATAAATGAAATGAAAACACCTTCCGATATGTGTTAATTTATCACATTCAAGGATGATGAGTTATCAATTATGATTTCCATCTTGAATTCTGGTCATGAAACCATTTCTATAGTTGAAACAGAATATTAAATATGTATTTTATATTATATTATGTTTGGTAATCATTTTTCACACATTATTTAATATAATAATTCAAAATGAGTTCATTATGAGAAGAATCAGCAACTTAATCCAAGTGTTTCTCATTAATGATTTATATATTAATTCACCTTCACTCAAAATGACCAAATTATATTTTTAAACATGTAATATTATGTATTTTCAATAATAACATATGGCATAAATTATGTATATCCATCCACATTTTACATGATTCACTATTTGTGAAAATAAGTAAACTCTTTGTAAAACCATGAAAGTAAATGCTCTCATGTAATTAAATTGA
Source organism: Viscum album (assembly GCA_963277665.1). NCBI lineage: Eukaryota > Viridiplantae > Streptophyta > Magnoliopsida > Santalales > Viscaceae > Viscum > Viscum album. Next base: position 634,155,735 of record OY728121.1, read on the forward strand.
ACCTCAGAACCAATCAAAAAGCATATTATAGAAAAAAAATGTTATAATAAATAAATAAAATATAAAATAGGTTCCATAATTATTAATTAATAAACAAAATTTTTTATTTTATTCATTACTATCAAGGTGAGAAAACCATCAGAATTAAGGTAAGGGATCCTCTTTATTTCACTTTTATTCAAGAATGTCATCTATGTTATGACCTTTTATGTATAATACCTAATGATGGGGTATTATTTCACACCTCCCCCATACTTACCTCATGATTTATAATTTTATATAAACATTAAATTCCTTTTTTAATCCCTCTTATGTACACTGAATACCAGGCCGATATTCTTTATGGGATTATAATCGAATTTCCTTTGTTCCATTAGGAGGCCTTACCTTCCTTTTACCAAAATTTAGTTATCTTATCTTTTTATGTAAATAATCTAAATTCTATTTACATTTAAAAAATTCATTTATCAATAAAATTCCATCATTCCAATTTGGCGGTGTATATGTTTTTAAGTGATTCCCTCCTCAATACATCCGGATAAGCAAACTTGTTTGAATGGAAAATCATAAATTCATACATGATTTAAAGTTCACTATATATTTTGTTTTAAGACACCATTGTATATATAAAATCAGTATTTTTATTATGAAACCTTCTTGGTTCAGTTATGGTATTATATAAATGATTTTTCCCTTTTCTATTTTAAATACTCTATAGTATTTTCCTTAAAACCACAAAAAATGTTTTAATCATAAAATTACTTAAATAAATTTCTTAGATGTTATCAAATATTCATGAAATAACATATATGATACATTCCATTTTTTATATTAATTTCCATGTCTATTTTGGGTCCATTCTTTCATGGAAAATTCTTTATACCCTAATTTTATATTCTTTACTAAATAATTATAATATCCATTTCCTTCTATGGGTAACCCTTATGTTTATGAGTGATTGATTATGTATGATTCTTTATGTGGATAACTTATTAATTAACATGTTATTATTGGGGAAACCATATATCACTCCTATTAAACTAGTTAATGTTCATTCTCATGAGACGTTATGTGGAATGGTCTGGTAGTTAGCCTTGACACGTTCTACCATGTGAAACGATATTGTTGGGTAACTGTGAATTGTGATCCTCTATGTGCAAAGATCCTTGACATGTGCTAAAGTCATGATTTATATTGCTTTTACATTACTATGAATTCATGTTTGTATAAACCCATGTTTATGTGTTCTGATTAATTGTGTTCCATGCATTTTATTTTCATTATTCCATGTCTTCTAACCCATGTTTTAATAATTTATTACTATGATTTTTCTCATACAGGGCTTTTAGCCCATCCCTTCACTCATGTGATCCCCAGGATATGCTTTGGAGATGTAAGGGCTCAAAAGAAGATCGGATATCTCTATGAATATTAAATAAAGAAGGGGTTTTACTCCCATATTTTCAATTCAATACACATTGTCTTAAAATAAACTAGAATTCACGATGCATGGCTTGTTTTTATGTATTATTATGCTTAAAATCATGTAATGATATATTTAAAAGGATAGGGTCACTATAGTTGGTATTATTAGATGGTATTGTTATTTATGGAGATTAGGAATAGATAACATTAGTAAGAAGATTAAAGTATGCGACTATGTATAGTAAAATAACCCGACATATTTGTATGTATAGAGTAATTGGTTTATCAAGAAAATACTTCCATGTCAGGATACTTCCATGGATTTTGTGGAATTCAGGAGAATTTTGTTTAGTAAATATTCCCCCTAAAACCTCAATATTATTATAGAAAGAGTGTTCCTCGTACTCATTTAGAATAATGATAAGTCGTTCGGGCAGATGATGAAAACATTACAAGGCTTGCAAGGTATAGCTATGGCTTTTTCATGAACACCAAAAGCACGGTGGATAAATTCTTTAGCAGACTAAATCTGAGTATATGAAAAGTGTTTATCATTTAAGACTTTGACTGCTATGAGGATATTGTCTGTTGTGCCCTTAAGGATTAAATATATATCAGAGACTCTTAGTGGTATTGGGGGAAAAATGAAAAAAAGGAAATTGGAATCTAATGTGGGTGGTTATGAAAATAATTTCGATTATTGAATGAATATCAATCATCCCACATGTAAAAATTGTCAGAAGATCCAACTTGGGAACTATATAAGGTAACATGGTATTGCTTCAATTTTGGAATGTTGGGACATCTAGATATAAAATGTTGATGAGATATGAAAAATACCACTAATTTCGAAGAAGAATTTAAGTTTTAGATCAACACTCATCCTGTTATGAAGTGTAATAACTTCATGGAGCAAGGGAATTATGAGAACCATTGGCCTAATATGAGGTTTGTTGGAGGTAATCAAAAATAGCCTGAAATGAATTATATAAGGGATTATGTTATCACCACTATATTGGTGGATCTAAACAATGATGTGGGGAGAGGTATTCTAATTATTAATTCATGAATAGTGAGTGTACTATTAGATTCTGGTTATACACATTATTTAATATCTTCAATGTTTAGTAGAACTAATAAAACACCACCTCAATATTTTCAGAATAAGTGATCTGTGAGAATAGATAATAGGGAAATTATTGCATCCATGGTTTATAACTCCTCAAATATTAACTTTTGTTGAAATAACCTCCCGTAAAATACTTTCATACTTTATTTAGTCAAGTTTGACACAATCTTGTGTATGGATTGGATATATTCATACAAAGAAAACATCAAATTTCAGGAAAGGGAGATCACTGCTCACTTATTGAAGCATCCTCAAATTCATTACCAGTGTAAGGAGAAAGATGAATCTCCTTTAGAATCATTTTATCATATGTGCATATTAATTCTTTATGTGCGAAAATTTATATCTCAAATGATTGATACAAACGAGAGAATCATGCTTGAAGACATGCCTATCGTGAGGTATTACACTTATGTATTCCCCGAAGATTTCCCCGATCTTCATCCTTATTTAGTGAATGAGTTCTCAGATTAACTTATTATTTTATCTCTACCTATATCAATTAAATATTTTTAAATGGCCATCGTAGATCTGGAATAGTTGAATAAATAGTTATAATAGAATTTATAGAAGGGTTTTAAATTCCCTAGTGCTTCACTATGGGATGAACCTGTCCTCTTAGTCTAGAAGAAGTATGGATCAATGCGCCTCTGCATTGAATATTTGGAGATCAATAAAATCACAACTATAAAAATGTATCCCATTCCATGGATAGATGACTTATATGATCAGATTCGTGGGGCCATTTATTTCTCTATGGTGGACCTTTAGTCGGGATATCACCAATTAAAGGTGAACAATGAAGATATTCCCATGACTAACTTTTGAACATGGAATTGGAACACAAAGTTCATAGTGATACCCTTAGGACTCACTAATGATCCAAAAAAATTCATTTATTTAATGAAAATATTCTTTAATGATTATCGCAATAATTTTTGGTAGTCTTTATCAATGATATTATGATATTTTCCAAGTGTAATAAAGAACATGATGAGCATTTGAATACATTAATAAATAATTTTTTAAGGGAGAAGATTTATGAAAATTACATTAAATGTGAGTTCTTGATGGAGGAATTATAATTCATAGGGTATGTTATCACTATCAAAGGGATATTTGTAGACCCTTACAAAAGAAATTAACTAGAAGGGTGGCCCAGGATGACATCTATAATAGAGATTCGTAGCATTCTAGGTCTAACTAGGTATTAATGACAAAAATATGAAGAACTTCTCTAGAATGTAAAACCCAATGACCAAGATGACATAGATGGGAGTAATGATTTTCTATACTGAGGAATATGAATACTTATTTAAGGAGTTAAAAAAGAGGCTAATCACTAGGTCAGTACTCACACTCCCAAATTATTGAGAACTCTTAGTGGTGTACAATGATGTTTCGAAGAATTTATTAGGTTGTGTGATGGGGAAAAATGATAAATTTATAGCCTATGCCTCATGGAAACTAATAATTAATGAGAAAATCTATCATAAACATGATCTGGAGTTGGCAGAAATGATCTCTACATTAAAAATCAGACAAATTTATCTCTATGGGAAGAACTATGATATATATATTGATCATAAGAGTCTAAAATATATATTCACTCAAAAAAACATAACATGCACCAATGAAGTTGTATAAATCTCAAAAAATATTATTACTACTCAATCCACAACCATCCCAGTATGTCAAATAATGTGGCAGATTCTCTGAGTAAAATGGATCTCGTATATTAATCAATGATGATAGTGGAAAAGGATCATATATACTTAGATTGGAATAGGATGGGAATGGTAATAATTATGGGAATAATATAATAAATCATTTCTGAAATGATTGTTCCAGCATCCCTAATGGAGAAAATAATATATGCTCAAAGAAAAGATGTGGAAATTCAGAAAGGTGTAGAAGTCATTAAAAATGGGAAATCCTCTGAGTTCATTATTAATGAAGAAGGAGTAGTAATATTTGTGCCATGATTATGGGTACTATTCAATCAAAATATAGTGAAGGAGATTTTGAATGATTCACATAGCAAAAATTTCTTTATTCACCCAAGGAGCACAAAGATGTATCGAGATATCTGAGAAAACATTTTTTGGGACAATACAAAGAAGAAGATTACTGAATATACCTCAAAGTGCATGGTATGTAAACATGTGGAGGAAAAAATAAAAAAGTATAAGGGGATGATGAAACTAATCCTTATACCTTCATAGAAGTGGGAGAACATCACCATAGACTTTTTCATTGAACATCTAATGATATCGAGATGAAATAATATTATATGGGTAATTGTGGATCATCTTAAAAAGTCATATCACTTTACCAAAATTTTAGAGGAATTATCATTGGATCAAAATTCATGTTTATATTTAAAAGGGTAATTAATGCTTTAGATAGTTCCCTATATATTATATCTGTTAGAGACCTGATATTCACCAAGATGTTCTCGAAAAGTCCACAACATTCTCTATGCACTTAACTCCACTTCAGCACGGCCTATCAAACTCAAACTGATGGGAAATCTGATTGAACTGTTCAGACACTATAAGACTTGTTGAGGTAATATTCTATGGACTTAAAAGGAGGATAGAACAAACATCTTCCATAGGTAGAATTATCCTACAACAATTGATCCCACTCGAGCACCCGAATATCGCCATACAATGTCCATTAAGGTAAAATAGGAAAAACACCGATGTTTTGGGATAAAATCGGTGAGAAAAGGATGCTAATACATAAAATGGTGGACGAAATGGTGGAGAAGGTTAAAACCATTTAGCAGCACAACAAGGAATCCCATTGTTGACAAAAGAGTTATGCAGACAATCATCGATGAGACGTTGAGTTCAATATTATAGACATGGAATTTCTATGCATATCTTAAATGTATAAGGTCATGGGGATTAGGAAGAAAGGAAGGTTAAGTCCTAGATACATCGCCCCCTTCATGATTCTTGATCATGTTGGCGGTATGTCCAATCGAGTATCACTTCCGCCTACCTTGTTTAATGTACCCGATGTCTTCCATGTGTCTCTCTTCAGGATGTACATACCAGATCCTTAACTTGTACTCTTTTTAAAGGTGGTTTATTTGGATAATGAACCTTATTATGAGGATCATTCAATCAAGATCGTTGATCATCATGATAATGTTCTACGAAACAAGACTACTCACATTGACAATGTATTTTTGGAATAACCATAAGTACAATGAAACAACTTGGGAATTAGAGGATGCAATGAAGGAAAAGTACCCTCACCTGTTTATGACTTATAATGTAAAAAAAAATGAGGAAGAAATTTCAGAAGGGGTGAATAATGTAATGACTGAGTGTTTTATCAATGGAAATTATCTTCTCATAATTATTTCATCTAATCATAAGAAATCACATAACAATGAACTACTAATTACTATGCGACCTTTACACATAATATTGTCACTTATGTGATTTGAATTTCGAAAATCTGACATACACAGTTTCTATTAGTAAGACATTTTGAGTCTGATAAGGAAAACATAATTTATGGTGAAGAGTTACATACCCTTATGAATATTAGTGTGACCTTATTAATATTAATATGACCCTTATGAAAACTAAATTTTCCAAAATAATATTATCCTCACCGATGAATGTATAAATAAATTTTATGCATCTTATATGTAATAATATGACCATAGTAAAAGTATTTTAATTATATTATTCATAGATAATTAGTAAAAAATAATTAATTAATATAAAATAAAATGTATTTTCCTAAATGGTTTTTATAAATTATCAATTTTATGTCTTCTGGTTTTAAGATAATATTATAATACCTTATGTAATGTTTGAAAACATTGTAAAATCAGTTATAGTTTTAAAATCTGTATTTTTCAAAAAAAATTGATTTTAAATAAAAATATTATTTAGGCATAGAAAATAATTTTTTAAAATGGTGTCAATTATTGGATTTCAGACATTGATAAATGGTTTGGGTTTATTTTGGGGATTTTTCTAAAATACATGAATTTTTATGAATAGTAAAATACAATATTTTTATAATTAAGGTAAATACATGATTTATTGGGTCATGTATGATGTTCTTATGATGTAAGCCCAATTGGATCGAAATCACATTAATATATTACTAATTTTGGTCATAGAACCATCATTAATTCTTTTCTTATGGAAAAATAAAAAACTAATGATTAATATATTATCAAAACCCTCCTCCCCACCACTATAAAAACCACCCACAATCCCCTGTTATTTTCACACCAATGAAGGCTTTTTTCGAGCCTAACATATGATAAAATATCTCCCCAAGTACCTCCCCAACGTCCAACAGCCCTTGGTCTCCTAAAGGGACTAAATCCACTCCCCATTAGAGGCTCTCAAGGTAGGATAATTCAAGAGGTAAAGTTCATGTTTTCTTTTCTTTCATTTTCATGATCCTTTATTCTATTTTTCTTCCTAACCTCTCATCATACAAACGGTATGAAAACTATTGTAACATATATTTTATGGAATTTTTTTATAATAATGTGACAATTCAGTATAATCTCTCCTTTCCCCTTCTTTTACAATAATGAAATGAAAACACCGTTCAAGATGTGTTAATTTATCACATTCAAGGATGGTGAGTTATCAATCAATTTTACCATATTCAATTATCGTAATGAAACCATATTTAGGATTAATCCAAAATATTAAATATATATTTTATCTTAGGTTATATTCTATAATCCTTGTTCACATGAGATGTACAATAATTCTTCAAAAAAATTAATTATTAGAAGAATCGCCAAATTATTCCAAGCATTTATTATTAATGAATTATATAATTATTCACCTTAACTCCAAATAACCAAATGAATATTAAAACCATGTAATATTATTTATTCTCACAAATAACATATAACTTTTATTTTGTAAAACCATCCTCATTTGAAATGATTCTCTATTAATAAAAATAAGTAAATCGATCTTAAAACCAACGAACAAAACCCTCCCAAACAAAAAATTTGAACCTCAAAACCAATCGAAAAAGATATTAATTAAATAAAAAAGGTTATACTAAATAAAAAAAATTAATAATTGGTTCTTGAAATATTAATTATTGATTATAATTTGATTAATCATTTCATTAATATCTAGTAGAGAACACCATCAGACATAAGTTAAGGGATCCCACTATTTCACATTTATTCAAGAATGGCATCTATGTTATACCATTTTATGTGTAATCCCTAATTATGGGGTATCATTTCTCACCTCACCCATACTTCCCTCATGATTTATATTTTATTAAAAAACCTTTACCTCTCATTAATATTTCATAAGTACACCTGATACCATGTCGACATTTTTTAAGGGATTCTACCCGGACCGCCATTTTTCCTACTGGTGTCTTTATATTCATTTTTCAAAAATTAAATTTTCTTATCATTTTAGGTGAATATTATAATTTTTTTTTACTTGTAAAAAATTCATTTATCATTACCCTTTCATCATTATCTTTTGGGGATACAGATGTTTTTATGTGATTACATCCTCAATACTTCCCGATAAGTGAATGTGTTTTAAGGGAACCTTCAAAATTGTTACCAGATTTCAAGTAAATTTTATCTTATATTTTAAGCCACAATTAGCATTATAAAATAATTTTTTTTATTATAAAAACCTTTTTTTTCACTTCTGGTTTTATATAAAATTATTTTCTACAATTCTATTTTCAAGGCCCAATAGTATTTTGCGTAAAACCACACAAATATGTTTTAATGATGAAATTAAATAAATACATTTCATTCTTGTTTTCAATTATTCTAGAAATAACTTACCATGATATGTGCCTATGTACATTATAAATTCCAACATACATTTTTGTTTCTTTCCTTCTTTGACACTTTTATGATTCGGCTTTTTTTTGTAATATGACATGATTATGATACTCATTTCATTATTTGGGTAAACCTTATGTTTTTGTATGATTGATTATGTATGATTAATTATTTGGAAAACATATTCATGAAAATATTATAATTTGTTTTCCAAGATAGTACTCCAATGAATTGGGTAATGTTAAGTATCGTGATATTTTTTGTGTAATGGTCTTGGCAGTTAGCCTTGAATCATGCTTCCATGTGTAGCGATCTTGGTTGTTAACCATGAGTTGTGATATTCTATGTGCAAATATCCTTCACATGTGCTAATTTCATGATTTATGTTTCATAAAAATTACAAATAATTCTTTTTTATATGATCCCATGTTTATGTGTTATGATTCCATGTGTTCAATTACTTTTATTTTCATTATTTCATGCCTTCTAACCCATGTGTTGAACATTTATTACTATGATTTCTCCCTTACTAGGATTTTAGCTCATCCCTTTTCTCATTGATCCCCAGGATTCCCTTTATATATTTAATGTGTCAATGGAAGTTAGGATATCTTTTTAATTATTAAATAATGATGTGTTTTTTAGTCCCAGTTTTTGAATTTTAAGTACCTAGTCTTCAAAGACACTAGACTTCGTGATCCATGGTTTGTTTTCTGATCTATAATTATACTTCAAATCATGTAATATTATATGAAATAGAAAGGTTCATTATAAAATAGGTATAATATGACTTTATTGATTAGTGAGGTATACTAGGTTCTGACAAAATAGTGGGAGAAATTCATTAATATAATTAGTCGGTAATGTCAAATTTGAAATCAAGATAAAAAATACGATCTATATAGAATTAAATATTATTTCACAATAGAAAAAAATATCATATATAAACAATAAGAAATTTGGAAAAGGTACATGTTCAAGCTATAAAGTGTTTCCAATAGTAGTATATGAGCTTGCACAAACCACTATGATATAAAAAAATCAAGGTTTTAGTGTCCTCACAACCTATTGAACCACATCAGAAAGTGAGGGTGTGAAAAATATTTAAATATAGTAATTCATGGAACATTTTAGTATCATAAGTTATAAATGTGAGTTATAGATACCACATCCTGACTTGAATGATTTCACATATTGTCTCATCTCTTAGAATCTTGAGAGGATAATATGAAGAGAGATATAAATGAGGTGATATTTGAACTGGATATGTGTAAATTGAAATATGGATTATGAAATTTTAATTCATTCCTTCCTAATATCACCCATTATTATATTTCATTAAATTAAAAAATGTACAATACAAAGAAAATTCATTTTAACTTTTTGGGTAAGGGTCTCCAATTTGATATGAACTTAAAGAACCCCCATTATTTAGTCATTATGTTGAAAAAGTAAAATGGAAATGTGAAAAGGAAAATGAAGAGTATAAAATGAAATAAACCATCATAATATCCTTTAAGAAACATATTAAATGCATTAAACATGAACCTATTTCCATCCCTTTTCATAAGATATTTCCTTAGACATTTAAATATAATGAAATGAATTGATGGAGAAAGTAGTCTCTTATTTTTTAAGTTTACTCATAATTGTTTTGCAATGTTTCCATCATAAATATTTAATATTAAATAGTATATGATTATCACATATGTGAATATAAATATCGTGACCATATAAGTATAAAAACATCACAACACATAATGTTAATTATTTAAGGTGTTTAGATATGTAAATTGCTATATTAGTGGTGAGAAGAAAAAAACTCTTAAAATTAAAAAACATAATAACTCTAGTTTGAAATTTGTTTTTTATTACCAAAAATTTTAACTCACTTGTATGTAAGAAAAAAGGAATCATTTTTATTGTTTTTAATGAATGACTTTCCTGGTGTGTAAAAGTCAAGAAATTGATTACTAATTCTTGAATCATTAAAAAACTAAATATATACAGTATATTAATCTATTATTAACAATTGTGGAAAAATAAATCATTTTCGTTCCAAAAAAATTATTTTTTCATGGATATGCCACTTATTTTATTTAGACTACTTGTTTTTTAAAATGATTATTATGATCATATAATATAATTTTATAGATGTGGACAAAGAAACCATTATAAAAAAATGTAGGACATAATGATTTTTTAATTACTTCATCTACAGAGCATTAAAATTTCCAAAGAGGAGATAGTGATTAATTTATGTGTGTCATAATTTTTATTTATGTGTGTTGTGGAATTTAAATGTGATGTATGGTATATGAATGGTGTAAATACATGAGTTACAATAGGCTCATGTCCTAAAAAATATCTTGACCAAGAATTATTTGATCATTATAATTTATCGTTGAGTAATTCCTAATCATAGACGTCTATATGAACATTAATGTCATGTTATTACTATGGATGATCGATTGTGATTATTGCATGTTTCATTTAATCAATAAAGTGTTGCATGGGGTATTTTCAAAATTCATATTTTCTTACAGAAAAAATTTCATGATGGATGTTTAAAGAGAATTTATGGTTACACATATATGTATTATGGAAACCTCTAATAAATTAAGAGAAAGACATTTTAAATTGTAGAGTTATTCCATAACTGTAACAGCCCAAGATTTTATAAAAAATATTCTTTTTAATTTTATTAATGTCTTGTGTTGTACGCTACACCAAAAGGAGCTTGCACAACACGCATCCTTGACTTGCCTTGCATTACACGCAATCGCGACCTTCCTCGATAGCGTGTGTAATACGCAATACCGAGTTTCACTAAACAACGATATGCTATTAAAATATTATTAAAACTAGCCGGTATGAATAGTAATAACCACTTTTTAAAATTCTGTAAATCTTATTTTTCAAAATGAACTTCATTTTTGGATTCGGAGTATCGAATTTAGCCTAAGGTGAAATTTTGGTACATTTCGGATAACTTTCATATTCTGATGAATAGTGAAAATTACTAAATTATAATTAAAAAACAACTTTTTTAATCGAAATAATTAATAGTGATAAATTATTAATTGGAGTAGTTTTAAAGTATATTTAGAATATATTTTTACAATTTAATACAATGTTGGTCATTGGATGTAATTGCACATTTAAACCAGACATAAACAAGTGTCAATCTTTTGATAGATATTGTTTCTTAAAAACACGCTATTTGTTTTAACAGCGGGATTTAATTATAAAATTAATTAATGCAACTTCTATGTTATGAATTTGGTAAAATAGACTTCATTTTTGAATTCGGAATATGAAATATAGCTTAGGATGAAATTTTGGCATTGTTCTGAAAAACATCAATTTTTGATGAATAGTGAAACTACTAAGTGGTAGTTAAAAATATTAATTTCTTCATAAATCTTAATTTTACCGCTTTAGTGAATGGAATTTCAAAAATCCGAGAGACACGGTTGATGTCAGTAAGTAAAATGTGGTTCAATGAGATGAAAATAATTTTTGGTGAATAGTAACTTTTTACTTTTTTTTACCACGGTTAATAGTAAATAGGGTAACTAAGGGTAAATATGATATTACTATTACCCTAAAACATGTCCTAATTCTATTGGATAAGTGTAATTCGACCAAAAACAACCTTATGAATATAATATGACCATTTAGGTCCACTTGGATTAGATTATGACATTTAATATTATATTATTAAATGAATAGTTAAAATAGTTAAAATCAATGTTTAATAACTAAAACATTTTTAATATGGGGTTATACATAAGATAAATTCGACTATAAATATTCATTAGAAAGCTAAAAAGATTTCCTACATAATGATATTTTATTTATAATTTTTAGACTTTAAATAAATTAAGTTATTTATGACATAATGATGATGAAGTAATTACCCTTTTAAGGAAATATTAACATAATTGATGTTATAAATGCTCAAATGAATGTAATTTGAGACTTTTTATGACTTAAACTAATTTTATAGGTTACTATGATATATTAGTGTTGATTTAATCAACTTGGTTAGAACATATAATTCTGTTATGACTTTCACAAAAATCATATATCAAATAGTGTCAAAATTGACACAAAATAGTTTTTAAATCAAATATTATATTTTTAATTGCTATTTTATTCCTAAAAATCTAAGGTTCGGCCAAATGTCTTAGATAAGGATATAGTTATTAATAATATACAATTTGGGGTTCGTTTGGCATGTTATAGTAAGTGTATTAACCATATAGTGAATGAAAACAAAAAGACACGGTAAAAGTTAAATTATTTAACTTAGAGTTAATTCTAATTGATAAGGTTAAAATAATAACCTAAACTTGTCTAAATCCTATTGGTTGATAGGATTTCTACCCATCCCCACTTTATCTTCGAAATAAGACCCTTTGGAACCATTATAAACCGATTTTGACTTTAATATAAAATAATATTTTGAGATATTCCTAAGGTGCCCCTCTCCTCCCGTATAAAAGGGCACCTCCTCCCCCTCCTCCTCACACCAATTTGAGCACTCAAGCTCGGCCAACCCCTGCCATTTTCTCCTCTTCACTTCCCTAGAATAATCCTAGAGGTCCTGGTCTTCTCCAAAGACCAATCTTAGTTCCTTAAGTGGAGGATTCAAAGAGGCGCTTCAAAGAAGAGGTAATTTCCGTTTCAAATTCTTTCACCTTTATTTCTTCTTCCACTTCTTCTTAGGTTGTTTCATTATGAAGTAATAACATCAGTATCACTCATATACTGATATGTTATTATAATTTTGAAACAATCCTAATTCACCATCTATCCATCCTACGGAAAATGAAATCACCGCGCGTGCGTACGTACGGAATACCGTCTCCACGCCGTGGTGTAATCTGTTTTTCCACCAACACCTTACATGGATGGGTATTATGGTGTAAATAATAACTATACATAGTTATTATAACATCATATTGATTCTGATATATTTTATAATCCACTCCAATTCAATTCAATAATTACGGAAATGATATCATCGCTCGTGCGTACGTACGGACTACCGTCTCCACGACGCGATGAGATTCATTCTCCATTTTAACCATTTAAGAATAATTATAAAGTATATATAAGAAATAATAATGAAATATATGACATTATAAATATTCTGGATTTATGTATATATATATATATTTATGTCATCTACTTACTTCCATTCAAGACAATAATGAAAAGAAAACAGCGTTCATGCGTACGTACGGACTACCGTCTCCATGAATGGTGTTTTTCATTTAATTTATCTATCTATTATATATATATATATACTGAATATATATGATATATAAATCATATTTTATATTCTGGAAGTAAGTAAATCATGATAAAAGTAATAATAATGTCAAGAATAACAAGTCGAAACACCTACAATAAATGAAACGATTTTACCCAAAACGCTTCTTTAACATGGAATTTACAAAAGAACGGGTAATATAAAGTCATAAGTGAACCATATATGATATCATAACAATGAATATGATTCTGTAATAAGTAAATTACATTATTTAAATAATTATACAGGAGGTTCGGACACATACGAAGCAAATCGGACCTAAGGTAAGGGAAATATCACAATCTCATTTTTATCCGAGATTGTTTATTCGTAAGTATTTACTGGGGTGTATTTTATCATCCACATCCATGTTTCATCAATATGTAATATTATTTTCATCCACCTACAATAGTTTAAATCCAATTTTACCCTTAGGTGAGTTTTTAGTAAAGAATATGAAAGGAATCTTTTGTCGTTTTTCCGTACGAGGTACTTTTTGACTTTTCCGAAAAAAGTACAAAGAATGTTTTTTTTTAACTTATACGGAAAGAAAGGATTTTTAAAACATTATTTCCAAGAAGATTCCTTTACAAGTTTTAAAGTTTATTTTTAATCAACTTCTTTTAGTTTAAAGTTGTATGACATGTTAAGAAAGGAAAAATGTTTTTGAAAAAGAAAGGATATTTTCCTCAAGAATGGAATTCAAGTGTTTTATCAAAATTATTTTCCATCTAAGATAATAAAGGGTTCTGTTTTTATCCCTATTATTACATGGATTTGATTATGTTGTGATGGAAATATTTTTATGAATTCCTTTATCTTATATGAATTGTTTTATGATGTCATGTTGTTTATGAATTCCATTTTTATTACATGGGTTACGCTATGATGTATGGTTTATGATTATGTGGCACACCTAAGAAAGGATTCATTATAAGATGGGTGGGACCTATATCTCCCTCCAATGCGTTGGGTAAAGATTTTATATCTCATGAGATAGACATGGCTGGAATGGTAGGTTATACCGGTTCAGTGAAACAGGACTGAAATGAGGGTTACTCGATTCAGAAAGGGACTTTGTCCACTAAGATAGTCTTGGCAATGAGTCTTGACTAACAAGAAATGATTCTCTATGATTATGTGTGAATGCCACAAAGTTTCATTTTTTAAGTTATGATTATTGTGATTACATTTCACTTCTATGATTTATCCCATGTTATGAAATTATGCTCTCTTTTGCAGGTTAAGATTTCCAAAATGTTATGTTCTTTTGAATATGATGTGATTGATATTTCTGTTGTTTACCCTTACTGAGCATTTGAGCTCACCCTTTTATGTTTTCTTTTCCCCAGGATATAAAGAAAGGTTTTAGGTAAAAAAAAGAAGATCTTTATGGGAGATGTTGAAGATCTTTCACCAGGATTAGAAGATTATATTTCGAGTTTCCAAAGACACTAAACTATTACGATCCTTGTGTGTGTGTTTTTGTTATGTACTAAGTATTCTGCAAAAGTAATGTAATGTCCATGTACATCAGGCTTCGGGTCTCTACAGTTGGTATCAGAGGAAAGGTTTAGTCAACCTTTGGAAACTAGGATGCGAAAACGTTAGTGAGATCCCTAGAGATATTTCTAAGGTATGTCTAGGGATGTCTCTAAGGTTAAGTATATGTATAGGTTATAGTCCTAGAATTGCTCTAACGATCTTAGAATTTAACCTAAGATGTTAGATACTGAGGGTACTACCCCTTTATTATGTTGTTTTCCCTAGCATGATTTTTGCCTCTCACACTATTCTTTTGGGGTTTTAGACGATGGCTGGAACCCGAAGGAACCGTGTTGATCAATGCAATGGACAATGCAATGATTGTCCCCCTGAGCAACCAAACGATATGGGAGCTGGAATGCAAAATCTTGTAGCCATGCTCACACAACTTTCTCAAGCTATGAATCAAGCAGGACTTCCAAACGAGCAAAGGAAGGAGCAACATTCTGTTGAATCCTTCATGAGGCAGCGTCCGCCTTCTTTCAGTGGGTCTACTGATCCATTAGTTGCTGAACAATGGATTAGTACTACTCAAAAGATATTTTCAGTTCTTCAATGTTCTGAACATGATAAAGTCATCTTAGCAGTATATCGTTTGGAAGGTGAAGCTGATCAATGGTGGAATCTTATCAAGAATACAAGGCAAAGAGATGAAATTGATTCCATGGAATTGGACGAGTTCAAGAACTTGTTTTTCAGTAAGTACTTCCCTCGTATTCTTCGAACGAAGATGGAGAAGGAGTTTCTTGAACTAAAGCAAAAGGATGATGAATCTGTTGGTATATACGAAGCGAATTTTACAAGACTTACAAGGTATGCTTCTGGAATTATCATCCAACCTGAAAGTAAAGTTGATCGATTTTTCAGTGGCTTAAAACCAAGTCTTCGAAGGGCATTAGCTATAAGAGACTTCAGTATCTATGAAGAAATTGTGCGTTGTGCTATCAAGGTAGAAATGGAAGTTGGTGTTACATATCCATCTCATGGTTTTGACAAGAAACGAAAGATGGAGTTCAAGGAGAAATCTCAGAATAATGGTGAAAAGAAGATGAATGTTTCCTTATGCACAAAGTGTGGAAAGAAGCATGGTGGAGATTGTCTTAAAGGGACTAGAAAATGTTTTAAGTGTGGAAAAGAAGGTCATCGAGCAGTTGAGTGTCGAAGTAATGGAAAAAGGGATTCTAATGAAGTGAATAAAGCAAACACTGCAGAGAACGCACCGCCAACACTTCAATGCTTCAAGTGCAAGGAAATGGGGCATTATGCTAATAATTGCCCTAATCCAAGGGTTAGTGATGATCAACATGAGCAACCACTGAAGGCAAAGGACAAAGGGAAATCACATGCGATCACTATTGGCAATGTTGAATATTACAACGATGTGGTGGAATGATTAAGTGTTTATGTAATGGGATTCCAAAATAATGTTGTATCATTGAGTATTGCAATATTTATTGATGTGGTATTCAAAGTGATTGAGATATTTTTTGGAAATAAGATGATATGCGCATAATGAAGACGAGAAAATGAAATGTTTAATAGTATTCATGAGCTCATGATTGATATAAGGACTAAGTGATATCATGGTTTGAGTATATAGAATTTTGAGGATTTTGGTATGTGGAAAGTGTTAACTTTTAACTGCACTCATGTTTTCACTAAGGTATTCAAGAGAATACACGATTAAGGACTTTGAATGTTTGGAATGTGACCAACAAGACATATCTTATGATATGTGGGGATCAACGACAGTATTAAATCTCTGGTAATCGTTGTCACTATATTATGAGAGTGGACTACAGTATTATGTATAAGCCTAAAGATTAGACTGGATTATGTTGGACATAAGTATTGTTTAAGGATAGAAGTTTTTTTTCGATATTATTTATGGGATGTTATAGTAATATAGTTTTAGAAAAAGGACAACCTTCAGGACGGGCGACATCCCATCTCTTCGGACAAGGCTGTGGGAATCGAACCCACAACCGAAGTTCGACTGGCCTTTATCGCCTACCACTGGCCTACAAGAAGTCCCTGTTTAGTAGAAACTAGTTTTATTATATTAAGCAGTATGATATATGAAGTATAAGTCCATTTTAGGAACCATATATGCTTTATCTCACTATAGATCGACTTATGTATATAATTTTTGCTAACCTTTTGTTTGAGACAGATGGAATGACCCGTCATTCTATCACATGATCTGCTAACACTTCACGAATAACAAATTCAACTACATTTATTTAAGAGATGAAGTGGAAATTGTTCAAGGCATGAACAACAGTAAGATTGTACCAAAATAAAGAAAGTATTTATTCTAATTCAAATTTTCAACTTTAGGGAAATGATCTTGAAAACCAAAAATGTTGTCCTAGTGATCTTATACCTGATGAATCGGATGGTACCTTAGATCGTCACAAATTTATGGATTTGTGATTATTGGCTTTTCCATAGCCATGTTCTCTACCACTCTCCATCAGAACATGATGGTTAGATTTCTCTTCCATATCCATATTTTCACCTATGTGGAAACCCAATGATTAGTTTATTTGGGTAACCGTTACGTTTCATACTTTTGTTTTTAAAGATTGGTTTTGATATTCCTTTTTACGATGTGGGTCTCTATTAAAGAAACTTTCAAATAGTAAACCATTTATAACCCCGACGAATTTCGAGGGAGAAATTCATTTTAAGGGGGGTAGAATGTAACAGCCCAAGATTTTATAAAAAATATTCTTTTTAATTTTATTAATGTCTTGTGTTGTACGCTACACCAAAAGGAGCTTGTACAAAACCCATCCTTGACTTGCCTTGCATTACACGCAAACGCGACCTTCCTCGATAGCGTGTGTAATACACAATACCGAGTTTCACTAAACAACGATATTCTATTAAAATATTATTAAAACTAGCCGGTATGAATAGTAATAACCACTTTTTAAAATTCTGTAAATCTTATTTTTCAAAATGAACTTCATTTTTGGATTCGGAGTATCGAATTTAGCCTAAGGTGAAATTTTGGTACATTTCGGATAACTTTCATATTCTGATGAATAGTGAAAATTACTAAATTATAATTAAAAAACAACTTTTTTAATCGAAATAATTAATAGTGATAAATTATTAATTGGAGTAGTTTTAAAGTATATTTAGAATATGTTTTTACAATTTAATACAATTTTGGTCATTAGATGTAATTGCACATTTAAACCAGACATAAACAAGTGTCAATCTTTTGATAGACATTGTTTCTTAAAAACACGCTATTTGTTTTAACAGCGGGATTTAATTATAAAATTAATTAATGCAACTTCTATGTTATGAATTTGGTAAAATACACTTCATTTTTGAATTCGGAATATGAAATATAGCTTAGGATAAAATTTTGGCATTGTTCTGAAAAACATCAATTTTTGATGAATAGTGAAACTACTAAGTGGTAGTTAAAAAAATTAATTTCTTCATAAATCTTAATTTTACAACTTCTGTGAATGGAATTTCAAAAATCCGAGAGACACGGTTGATGTCAGTAAGTAAAATGTGGTTCAATGAGATGAAAATAATTTTTGGTGAATAGTGACTTTTTACTTTTTTTTTTACCACGATTAATAGTAAATAGGGTAACTAAGGGTAAATATGATATTACTATTACCCTAAAACATGTCCTAATTATACTGGATAAGTGTAATTCGACCAAAAACAACCTTATGAATATAATATGACCATTTAGGTCCACTTGGATTAGATTATGACATTTAATATTATATTATTTAATGAATAGTTAAAATAGTTAAAATCAAAGTTTAATAACTAAAACATTTTTAGTATGGGGTTATACATAAGATAAATTAGACTATAAATATTCATTATAAATCTAAAAATATTTCCTACATAATGATATTTTATTTATAATTTTTAGACTTTAAATAAATTAATTTATTTATGACACAATGATGATGCAGTAATTACCCTTTTAAAGAAATATTAACATAATTGATGTTATAAATGCTCAAATGAATGAAATTTGAGACTATTTATGAATTAAACTAATTTTCTAGGTTACTATGATATATTAGTGTTGATTTAATCAACTTGGTTCGAACATATAATTCTGTTATGACTTTCAAAAAAATCATATATCAAATAGTGTCAAAATTGACACAAAATAGTTTTTAAATAAAATATTATATTATTAATTGCTATTTTATTACTAAAAATCTAAGGTTCGGCCAAATGAATTAGATAAGGATATATTTATTAATAATATACAATTTGGGGTTCGTTTGGCATGTTATAGTAAGTGTATTAACCATATAGTGAAAGAAAACAAAAAGACACGGTAAAAGTTAAATTATCTAACTTAGAGTTAAATCTAATTGATAAGGTTAAAATAATAACCTAAACTTGTCTAAATCCTATTGGTTGATAGGATTTCGACCCATCCACACTTTATCTTCGAAATAAGACCCTTTGGAACCATTATAAACCGATTTTGACTTTAATATAAAATAATATTTTGAGATATTCCTAAGGTGCCCCTCTCCTCCCTTATAAAAGGGCACCTCCTCCCCCTCCTCCTCACACCAATTTGAGCACTCAAGATCGGCCAACCCCTGCCATTTTCTCCTCTCCACTTCCCTAGAATAATCCTAGAGGTCCTGGTCTTCTCCAAAGACCAATCTTAGTTCCTTAAGTGGAGGATTCAAAGAGGCGCTTCAAAGAAGAGGTAATTTCCGTTACAAATTCTTTCACCTTTATTTCTTCTTCCACTTCTTCTTAGGTTGTTTCATTATGAAGTAATAAAATCAGTATCACTCATATACTGATATGTTATTATAATTATGAAACAATCCTAATTCACCATTTATCCATCCTACGGAAAATGAAATCACCGCGCGTGCGTACGTACGGAATACCGTCTCCACGCCGTGGTGTAATCTGTTTTTCCACCAACACCTTACATGGATGGGTATTATGGTGTAAAGAATAACTATACATAGTTATTATAACATCATATTGATTCTGAGATATTGTATAATCCACTCCAATTCAATTCAATAATTACGGAAATGATATCATCGCTCGTGCGTACGTATGGACTACCGTCTCCACGACGCGATGAGATTCATTCTCCATTTTAACCATTTAAGAATAATTATAAAGTATATATAAGAAATAATAATGAAATATATGAAATTATAAAGATACTGGATTTATGTATATATATATATTTATGTCATCTACTTACTTCCATTCAAGACAATAATGAAAAGAAAACAGCGTTCTTGCGTACGTACGGACTACCGTCTCCATGAATGGTGTTTTTCATTTAATTTATCTATCTATTATATATATATATATATACTGAATATATATGATATATAAATCATATTTTATATTCTGGAATTAAGTAAATCATGATATAAGTAATAATAATGTCAAGAACAACAAGTCGAAACACCTACAATAAATGAAACGATTTTACCCAAAACGCTTCTTTAACATGGAATTTACAAAAGAACGGGTAATATAAAGTCATAAGTGAACCATATATGATATCATAACAATGAATATGATTCTGTAATAAGTCAATGACATTATTTAAATCATTATACAGGAGGTTCGGACACATACGAAGCAAATCAGACATAAGGTAAGGGAAATATCACAATCTCATTTTTATCCGAGATTGTTTATTCGTAAGTATTTACTAGGGTGTATTTTATCATCCACATCCATGTTTCATCAATATGTAATATTATTTCCATCCACCTAAAATAGTTTAAATCCAATTTTACCCTTAGATGAGTTTTTAGTAAAGAATATGAAAGGAATCTTTTGTCGTTTTTCCGTACGAGGTACTTTTTGACTTTTCCGAAAAAAGTACAAAGAATGTTTTTTTTTAACTTATACGGAAAGAATGGATTTTTAAAACATTATTTCAAAGAAGCTTCCTTTACAAGTTTTACAGTTTATTTTTAATCAACTTCTTTTAGTTTAAAGTTGTATGACATGTTAAGAAAGGAAAAATGTTTTTGAAAAAGAAAGGATATTTTCCTCAAGAATGGAGTTCAAGTGTTTTATCAAAATTATTTTCCATCTAAGATAATAAAGGGTTCTGTTTTTATCCCTATTATTACATGGATTTGATTATTTTGTGATGGAAATATTTTTATGAATTCCTTTATCTTATATGAATTGTTTTATGATGTCATGTTGTTTAAGAATTCCATTTTTATTACATGGGTTACGCTATGATGTATGGTTTATGATTATGTGGCACACATAAGAAAGGATTCATTATAAGATGGGTGGGACCTATATCTCCCTCCAATGCATTGGGTAAAGATTTTATATCTCATGAGATAGACATGGCTGGAATGGTAGGTTATACCGGTTCAGTGAAACAGGACTGAAACGAGGGTTACTCGATTCAGAAAGGGACTTTGTCCACTTAGATAGTCTTGGCAATGAGTCTTGAATAACAAGAAATGATTCTCTATGATTATGTGTGAATGCCACAAAGTTTCATGTTTTAAGTTATGATTATTGTGATTACATTTTACTACTATGATTTATCCCATGTTATGAAATTATTCTCTCTTTTGCAGGTTAAGATTTCCAAAATGTTATGTTCTTTTGAATATGATGTGATTGATATTTCTGTTGTTTACCCTTACTGAGCATTTGAGCTCACCCTTTTATGTTTTCTTTTCCCCAGGATATGAAGAAAGGTTTTAGGTAAAAAAAAGATCTTTATGGGAGATGTTGAAGATCTTTCACCAGGATTAGAAGATTATATTCCGAGTTTCCAAAGACACTAAACTATTACGATCCTTGTGTGTGTGTTTTTGTTATGTACTAAGTATTCCGCAAAAGTAATGTAATGTCCATGTACATCAGGCTTCGGGTCTCTACAATAATCATTTTCCAAATTTAAAGATAATTGTATATCTTATGATTTATAGTACGATATAAATCCTTTATTTCATAAAACTTGTTTTAGTTGAAAATTATTTGTTATGGATATAAAAGAACATACATCTTGAAAAAACAATATCTGCATCTATTTTAATCAACTAAATTTTATATAGAATAATATATAAATACCTACATAGAATGATTATAGTCATATAATAGAGTATAATTCTACAAATGTTTTTGAATATCAAATTGAGATAGTGGGAGAAATATTAACATGGAATTATTCAATATCAATGATTCACAATAGTTCGAATAAGAATAAGTTTCATATGCACTTGTGGAATAAGATTATTCTATAGATGCATACTATGTAGAGAGGTTTTACCATTGGTAATTTTTTTACATTCACCATGCCTATTGATACTTTATTCATTGAAATTATTGAATCATACAATTATGATGATAATGGAAATAATATAAGAGTGAAAATATTAGTTTAAATTTAATAATGGATTCCATGTATCAATGCATAGATTCATGTTATTTTGAATAATACATTCGGGATTCAAGAGAAACTATAAATTGGTGAAACTAGTGTTGTACCAATAAGGATTTATTTTTATGAACAAGTATAAGGCCCCAGCCTTAAACCTTACTTAATCTTGAGTTATTACCAGATTACACATTGAGGATCTTTTCGGGTTTAGAGTTTTAGAGAATTAGATCATAAAACCTGCATTACATTCCACATATAAACAAAGTGGTAACATAAAGATATTATTCTTCATTCCCATCAATGGAAACACATTTAAAATAAAACATGGATTATTTCTTGACAATTCCTTGACACTATCATCATATCATGTACCTTTCCCTTGACCTGTGAAAAACATTTCAAAAAAACTTGGGGTGAGCATAAAAAGCTCAGTATGGGTTATAAAAACATGGAAAGGAAACATGGGTACATATATACATAAGAGTGAAATCATAATTTACCCATAAAACATAAGCACATTAACATACCTCATCAAATCATGAGTAAATCATTGAAATCATAAGACATAAAGGTAACTTGAGGCATTCATAACATTCTTACGTAGGGAGTAACCCTCTTGGTTACGTTTGGAATACCCATCGCAGTATATTCCCTAAATATCATCGGAGAAACCTTAACGTTTCACTCCTCCATGTTACCCAATGCATTGGAGAGCTATATCGGGCTCACCCGTCGTTAGTTTATCACGGAACCACCCATCTTCATAATAATGCCCAAAAACCATAACATAATCATATCACATAAAACATGCATAAAGGAAACATAACATTTCCACATTTCAATCACAAGATATCAATACAACACAAAAAACATTGTGAAAACCATTTTCAATACCAAAATAAAAGAAAAGTAAAACATGGTATTTATTTTTCTTTTAAAAAGAAGGTATGGCTTGTAGAGGAAGCCGAAACTCAAATAACGGTCACGATGGCGGAGAAGTCGTTGTCGCCGCATACGTACGACAAAAACATTTCCTTTTGTCGTTTAGTAAACTCTTCGTATAAAAAATATTCCTTTTGAATAAACGTAAAAGTCAAAGGGGTTTATACACCGTATAAAAGAAAGTTGTGTATAAAATAAAATATGCCTCAATGAAAGGAGATTGAGACGAAGTCCCATACCTCGTATCCGACTTGACCCGACCGTTATTTAATCTCCTGAATAATAAACTTGAGTTAATCTATACTTGCTTAAGAACCTTTTTCAAGTTCATGATTCCTTTTATACCATGTTATGAACATCATGTAATCATTTAAGTTAATAATGTTCATTTTGTCGGTATTTGGTTCTTAAGTCAAAAATAGACTTCTTACACTTACATGTTGTTAATTTGGTCAAAGTTTCATTATATCCAGAATGATATTAATTATTTGGATAACATATACATCATATATATTCAGAATATACATGTATTTATAATATTACATCACATTTAGAGGTAAGAAATGAAATGCACCATTCATGGACACAGTAAGCCGTACGTACGCATGAACGCTACTTCCATTTCTATTTCGTATTTTCTGGAATGGAATCATAATGATATAAGAGTATATTATAATTCCAGTATAATAACATATATAATATCATTATCTTTATCCTTTACACATCCCACATATGGTATTAACGAATCAAATCACTTTCAGGGGGCGGTAGTCCGCACTTCCTAAAATGAAGATATCGTGTTTACCCATAATGGAAATAATAAGGGTATGCCATAAATGAAAAATACAGAAGCTTAAAGAAGGAATAAACATATTATATATCATATATAAAAATAGTGACATCATAATGACCACCTTTGAAGGTGTTAAATGAGTATTGAACAATCATCGTTTCGGGAGGCAGAATTTCGCCATCCACGGAAAACATATGTTCCTTAACCATTTGATGTAGTTTGGTGAGAGTGTAGCTCAAATAAATCTTATAACAACATCCTAGTATATTGAAGATAATGGTTTTGTTACAAAAGAAGTAAATAAAAAGAGTTTAGGGGGTTGGAGAAGAAAAATAAAACAAATGAACATGAGAGAATGAATTACCTTTAAAAGTGTAACTCCTTTTGATTTGAGCCTAAAGGCTTCCTTTGAAAGGATTCTGCCCAAAGGGAATCCTTTAGGATGAGGAGAGGGGTGTGGAGAGATTAAATGGGCAGGTGTTGGCCGATTCAAAGGCTTGAGGAGTGTGTGAAATGAGGTAGAGGTGGGGGCCTTTTATAAGAGGAGAGGAGAGTCACTTTTGGAAAGTAAAGAAATATTACTTTATTTGAAAATGTGGTTCGGTTTTAAAAGGTCCCACATTGATATAATTCTTGGATAAGGTGATAAGGGTTCTAAATCCACTCATCCAATTGGTTTTGTCCATGTGTAGGTTTTATATTATTCATTATCATTCCATTTTATTTAAATCGTTAAATAATGAGGTCATCGTTGCATCATCATGATGTCATAAATAATTTAATTTATTTAGAGTCTAAAATTTATAAAACAAATACTATGATGTAGGAAATCTTTTTAGCTTTCCAATTACTATTTATAATCAAAAATCTGATCTTTATTACTCCATGTAAAAATTATTTTTGTAAAACATATTATGTTTGTGTCATTTTTACTTTTACATTAAATAAAAAGTTATTTATGTCATTTCCCAACCAAAGTGGATCCATGGGGTCCCCAAGTTGACCCATGGCTTTTCTTGGTCGGCCATGACACAACCAATGAGGTTAGGACGTGTGTCAAGCTCATCTTACTTTATTAATGCATTAATTTTAACTTAAACTACACTAATTACCACTAATCGCGATTAAAAACTTAATAAGTTACTATTCACCAAAAAATTATTTTAATCTCATTGAACCACATTTTACTTCTTAATGAAAAACATGTATGTCGGATTTTTGAAATTCAAAACACAATGATGGAAAAATTTCATTTAAACGGAAAATCAGTTTTTATAAGTACCACTTAGTGGTTTCACTATTCATCAAAAATTGATGTTTTTCAGAAAATTACCAAAAATTCACCCTAAGCTATATTTGATATTCCGAATTCAGAAATGAAGTCTATTTTACCAAATTCAAAACATATAAGTCACATTAATTAATTTAATAATTAATTCCCGCTGTCAGAGCAAATAGCGTGTTTTTATAAAACAATAAGTATCAAAAGATTGACACCAGTTTAAGTCTAATTTCAAAGTGAAATTGATTCCAATGACCACCATTGGATTAAAAGGTAAAAATATATTCAGATTACACATTAATACCAATTCAAAAGATAATCTAATCATATAAATAAATTAGATTAAAAAGCAGTTTTGATGTAAAATGCAGTATTTTTCACTATTCATTAAAAAATGAACATTGTCTGAAAAATACCAAAAATTCACACAAAGTAAATTTTGATGTCCCAATCATAAATAATAAGTTTATCTTGACAAACATAGCTTATAAAGTTGTCAAAAGATAGATTTAAAAATGGTTTGCCATCAAAAGGAAGTAAAACAATCTTTTAAGAATATTAGTGTATTCCATGCATAAGATTGTATTTATTTTCATTTTAAGCCTCTATAACACTATCTAGTTCATTAATAGACATAGATAAAAATATCTATTATTCATTACTTACTTGGGATGTTACATCCTTTCCCCCTTTATAAAATTGCGTCCCCGCAATTTATTTACTTATCAAATAAATGGGGGTACTTGTCCCTCATTGCATTTTCAGATTCCCATGTTGCATATTCCATCATGTGGTTTTTCCACAAAACCATTACCTGCTTAATCACCTTATTCCGTAACACTTGCTCCCTCTGGTCAAGAATCTGGACGGGTTGTTCCTCATAAGATAGGTTCTCTTCCAACTGAACTACCTCTGGACTCAAAACATGAGATGGATCTGGCATATACTTTCTCAACATCAAAACGTGAAAAACATTTTGTACCTGAGATAAATTCGGAGGTAAAGCCACTCGGTATGCAACTGATCCAACTCTCTCCAGAATTTTGTATGGTCCAATGAACCTTGGACTCAACTTTCCTTTCTTACCAAATCTCATCACACTTTTCCAAGGAGAAACCTTGATAAAAACATGATCACCTACCTCGAAAGATAGATCCTTCCTCCGGTTATCCGCATAACTCTTCTGCCTGCTCTGAGCTGTTCTCATGTGTTTCTGAATCAGCTGAACCTTTTTCTGCCATCTCTTCTACCAATTCTGGTCCCATCAATTTCCTTTCACCCACTTCATCCCAGAAAGCTGGAGTTCGACACTGCTTCCCATATAATGCCTGAAATGGTTCCATCTGTATACTAGAATGAAAACTGTTATTATATGAAAATTCAACCAAGGAAAGATGTCAGTCCCAACTTCCCGGATAATCCATAGAGCAAGAACGTAGAATATCTTCCATGGTCTGAATTGTTCGTTCTGACTGCCCATCTGATTGAGGATGAAAAGCTGTACTAAAATTTAATTCAGTACCCAATGACTTATGAAGGCCTTTCCAAAAGTTAGAAGTAAACCTGGGATCATGATCTGATACAATGGAAAGAGGAACTCCATATAACCTGACTATCTCTTTAAGATAGAAACGGGGAAGTTGATCAAGAGAGAAAATATCTCGTATATCAAGGAAATGAGCAGATTTGGTCAAGCGATCAACAATAACCCGGATTGCATTATTACCTCGAGATGTCTTCGGTAATCCAACAACAAAGTCCATGGATATATTCTCCCATTTCCACTCTGGCACTGGTAAAGGCTGAAGCATCCCTTTCGGTAACTGCCGCTCTGCTTTAACCTGCTGACAAGTCAAACACTTCCCAGTAAAATCAGCAATATCTCTTTTCATTCCATCCCACCAGTAATACTCCCGCAGATCTCTATACATCTTAGTACTACCCGGATGAACTAAAAATGGATAACTATGAGCTTCACATAACAACTCTCTCTTCAACTGTGAATCACAAGGCACACACAATCTCTTCCCAAATCTCAAAACACAATCATTATCAATGTTGAATTTAGGAAACTTACCTTTCTGAACCAGCTCTACCTTTTTCTGCAACTCACTGTCTTACTTCTGTGCTTGCTTGATTCTATCTGATAGAGATGATCTCACTGATACCTGAAACAAAACAGAAGGACTTCCTGCACCAACAACTTCTATACCAAAGTTCATCAAATCCTTAACCAAAGGATCACGTTCCAAACGGAACATTGTTAATGAAGCATTACTTTTTCAACTCAAAGCATCAGCCACTTTATTTTCTTTTCCCGGATGGTAATGAATTGTAAAATCATAATCCTTGATTAATTCTAGCCATCTCCTTTGTCTCATGTTCAATTCTTTCTGATTGAATATATACTTTAAACTTTTGTGATCGGTATATATTTCACACTTTACTCCATACAAATGATGCCTCCAAATTTTTAAAGCAAAAAAAATAGCAGCTAATTCCAAATCTTGTGTAGGGTAATTTACCTCATGAGTTTTCAACTGTCGTGAAGCATAAGCAATTACATAATCATTCTGCATTAGGACGCAACCAAGTCCTTTCAATGAAGCATCAGTGTATATAACAAACTCACCATTCCTGGAAGGTAGTGCCAAAACTAGAGCATTCACCAATCTTCTTTTCAATTCCTGAAAACAATCATCAAATTCTTTTATCCAGATAAACTTAACACCCTTCCGAGTTAGCTTAGTCATTGGACTAGATAACCGTGAAAAATTTCTAACAAACCTTCGGTAATATCCCGCTAAACCAAGGAAGCTACAAATCTCGGTTACATTTGTGGGTCTTGTCCATTCTTCCACAACTTTTGTTTTTGCAGGATCAACAGTTATTCCATATTTAGAAACAATGTGACCAAGGAAAGAAATTTGTTGCAACCAAAACTCACACTTGCTGAATTTCCAATACAGTTTCATTTCTTTTAAGGTTTGCAAGATAACCCTTAAATGTCTTTCATGCTCCTCTTTAATTTTAGAAAACACCAAAATATCATCAATGAAAACCACTACAAACTTATCCAAGAACTCATGAAAAATTCTATTCATTAAGTCCATGAATACAGCAGGTGCATTGGTTAGCCCAAAAGGCATTACTACAAATTCATAATGGCCATATCTCGTACGGAACGTGGTCTTCGGAATATCTGCCTCCTTTACCTTTAGCTGATGGTACCCCGATCTCAGGTCAATCATTGAAAAAAACTGAGCTCCCTGGAGCTGATCAAACAAATCATCGATATGAGGCAAAGGATATCTGTTCTTAATAGTGATGTTATTCAAGGCTCTATAATCAATGCAAAGTCTCATAGAACCATCTTTCTTTTTAACAAATAAAACAGGAGCACCCCATGGTGATGTGCTAGGTCTAATGAAACATTTCTCTAATAAATCTTGCAATTGCTCCTTCAACTCAAAAAGTTCAATTTGTGCCATTCGATAAGGGGGTTTTGAAATTGGCTTAGCATCAGGAACTAAGTCAACAGTAAACTCAACTTCCCGATCTGGTATTATTCCAGGCAACTCATCAGGAAAAACATCAGGATACTCATTTACCACTGGCACATCATTAATCTGAACAGTTCCTTTATTTTCAACGACGTGTGAAAGGTAACATTCATTTCCATCTTTTGAATGTTTCTCGGCCTCTTGATATGTTATCAAAAGTAAGGGTTCATTCTTGTAAACAAACTGAAAGTCTTTCTGAAAAGAAACTTCTTTAGCTCTACCGTCAATCTTATCACGGTAAATAGAGAGCCAATCCATACCCAGGATAACATCAAACTCTACTAGAGGTAGAACAACAAGGTTTTCAAGTAGGATATTTCCACAGATAAGGATAGGAAGATTCTTATAAATTCTTTTTGCCTCAACATTTCCCCCAGGTGTTTTTACCAAAAGTTCAGGAGTCATTTCTTGAGATGGTATTCCCATTTTACTAGAAAAGGTTTTAGAGATGAAAGAATGTGTAGAACCCGAATCAAACAACACACTGGCATAATCTGAAAAAACAAACAAAGTACCTGATACAACTTCATTTGATGGCCCGACATCTGCTGAAGTAGTTGAAAAGGATTTCACCACCCCTTTCTGCTTGAAGTCTAACTGCTTCCCATCACTCAAGCTCTTTGTCAGACACTCGTTTGCATAGTGACCCATCTCATTACACTTATAACATTTCACAAACTGTAAATCAAATTTGTTATTACCTTCACCTTGATCCTTTTCAGTGAAATCATGAGCCTTATGTCCCATATTACCACATCAGTAGCACTTTCCAGAATTCAGAAGACATTCCCCAGCATGCCTTTTGCCACATTTATCATAAACTGGAAACATAGTTCTCTTACCATCAGAATTTTTTGAAGAATTCTTACCTTTCTCCTGCCACCTCGGTCTCTTCTTCTGCTGGTTGTTATAGAACACTTGGTCATCGGAAAACTCCATTTCCACCTTCTCAGCACATCGATCAAGATTTTCATAACTTTTAAACTCACGAGAAGCTAATGCCCTTCGATATTTTGGCTTTAATCCTGAGTAAAAACGATTGATTTTACTATCAAGGCCTCGCATAAAATTTGGAGCATACCTTGCTAATCGAGTGAACCTTTCTTCATAGGCAGCCATTGAGTCTTCTTCTTGCCTCAATTCTAAGAATTGCTTTTCCATCCTAAGTCGAACAGCCTTAGGAAAATACTTCTCAAGAAACATACCTTTGAATTCATCCCAGTCAAGAGCATCAATCTCATCGGCGTCCCTGATATTTTTAACCATAGACCACCACTGATATGCTTCACCCTCCAAACGGTAAATAGCAAGACTAGCCTTTTGATTGTCTGAACACCCCATGACATCAAAAATCTTCTCCAGTGCTTTAATCCACCCTTCAGCTAGCACATGGTCAGATGATCCTCTGAATGATGGTGGATGTTGCCTCATGAAATGTTCCACCACTGACATGTTCCTCTGCGGTTGGTCTGGCTGATCTCGTGCATGGATACCACCACCATTTATCGCTTGAGTCAACTTCACCATTACTGCAACAAACTGTTCAGTTCCAATTCCGACCATTTCTGGATGCTGATTCGGAAGGTTATTTCCTTCAGTATGCCTTCCTAGCACTGCTTCCCTATCTCCTCTACGGAAAACCATTCTGAACAAACATGTCTTAGATGAAGCAACATGGTAATCTTCAAATGATATATCACTTCAAATTTTTTTTTTGGGATAATAATTTAATAGAATTCTAACTCCTAAAGTTATCTAAACCGACCTCTGATACCAACTATAAGGCCCCAGCCTTAAACCGTACTTAATCTTGAGTTATTACAAGATTACACATTGAGGATATTTTCGGGTTTAGAGTTTTAGATAATTAGATCATAACACTTGCATTACATTCCACATATAAACAAAGTGGTTACATAAAGATAGTATTCTTCATTCCCATCAATGGAAACACATTTAAAATAAAACATGGATTATTTCTTGACATTTCCTTGACACTATCGTCATATCATGTACCTTTCGCTTGACCTGTGAAAAACATTTCAAAAAAACTTGGGATGAGCATAAAAAGCTCAGTATGGGTTATAAAAACATGGAAAGGAAACATGGGTACATATATACATAAGAGTGAAATCATACATTACCCATAAAACATAAGCACATTAACATACCTCATCAAATCATGAGTAAATCATTGAAATCATAAGACATAAAGGTAACTTGAGGCATTCATAACATTCTTACGTAGGGAGTAACCCTCTTGGTTACGTTTGGAATACCCATCGCAGTATATTCCATAAATCTCTTCGGAGAAACCTTAATGTTTCACTCCTTCGCGTTACCCAATTCATTGGAGAGCTATATCGGGCTCACCCACCCTTAGTTTATCACGGAACCACCCGTCTTCATAATAATTCCCAAGAACCATAACATAATCGTATCACATAAAACATGCATAAAGGAAACATAACATTTCCACATTTCAATCACAAGATATCAATACAACACAAAAAACATTGTGAAAACCATTTTCAATACCAAAATAAAAGAAATGTAAAACATGGTATTTATTTTTCTTTTAAAAAGAAGGTATGTCTTGTAGAGGAAACTGAAACTCAAATAACGGTCATGACGGCGGAGAAGTCGTTGTCGCCGCATACGTACGACAAAAACATTCCCTTTTTTCGTTTAGTAAACGCTTCATATAAAAAAGATTCCTTTTGAATAAACGTAAAAGTCAAAGGGTTTTATACACCATATAAAAGAACGTTGTGTATAAAATAAAATATGCCTCAATGAAAAGAGATTGAGGCGAAGTCCCATACCTCGTATCCGACTTGACCCGACCATTCTTTAATCTCCTGAATAATAAACTTGAGTTAATCTCTACTTTCTTAAGAACCTTTTTCAAGTTCATTATTCCTTTTATACCATGTTATGAACATCATGTAATCATTTAAGTTAATAATGTTCATTTTGTCGGTATTTGGTTCTTAAGTCAAAAATAGACTTGTTGCACTTACATGTTGTTAATTTGGTCAAAGGTTCGTTATATCCAGAATGATATTAATTATTTGGATAACATATACATCATATATATTCAGCATATACATGTATTTATGATATTACATCACATTTAGAGGTAAGAAATTAAATGCACCGTTCATGGAGACGGTAAGCCGTACGTACGCATGAACGCTACTTCCATTTCTATTTCATATTTTTTGGAATGGAATCATAATAATATAATAGTATATTATAATTCCAGTATAATAAAATATATAATATCATTAACATTATCCTTTACACATCCCACATATGGTATTAATGAATCAAATCACTTTCAGGGGGTGGTAGTCCGCACTTCCTAAAATGATGATATCGTGTTTACCCATAATGGAAATCAAAATGGTATGCCATGAATGAAAAATACAGAAACTTAAGGAAAGAATAAACATATTATATATCATATATAAAAATAGTGACATCATAATTTCCACCTTTGAAGGTGTTAAATGAGTATTGAACAATCATCGTTTCGGGAGGCAGAATTTCGCCATCCACGGAAAACATATGTTCCTTAACCATTTGATGTAGTTGTGTGAGAGTGTAGCTCAAATTAGTCTTATAACAACATCCTAGTATATTTAAGATACTGGTGTTGTTACAAAAGAAGTAAATAAAAAGAGTTTAGGGGGTTGGAGAATCAAAATAAAACAAATGAACATGAGAGAATGAATAACCATTAAAAGTGTAACTCCTTTTGATTTGAGCCTAAAGGCTTCCTTTGAAAGGATTCTGCCTAAAGGGAATCCTCTAGGATGAGTAGAGGGATGTGGAGAGAGTAAATGGGCAGGTTTTGGCTGAGCCAAAGGCTTGAGGAGTGTGTGAAATGAGGTAGAGGTGGGGGGCCTTTTATAAGAGAAGAGGAAGAGAACTTTTAGAAAGTAATGAAATATTACTTTATTTGAAAATGTGTTTCGGTTTTGAAAGGTCCCACATTGATATAATTCGTGGATAAGGTGATAAGGGTTCGAAATCCACTCATCCAATTGGTTTTGTCCATGTTTAGGTTTTAGATTTTTCATTATCTTTCCATTTTATTTAAATCGTTAAATAATGAGGTCATCGCTGCATCATCATGATGTCATAAATAATTTAATTTATTTAGAGTCAAAAAATTATAAAAAAAATACTATGATGTAGGAAATCGTGTTAGCTTTCCAATGACTATTTATAATCAAAAATCTTATCTTTATATCCCCATGTAAAATTTTTTTTCGTAAAACATATTATGTTTTTGTCACTTTTACTTTTACATTAAATAAAAAGTTATTTATGTCATTTCCCAACCAAAGTGGATCCATGGGGTCCCCAAGTTGACCCATGGCTTTTCTTGGTCTTCCATGACACAACCAATGAGGGTAGGACATGTTTCAAGCTCATCTTATTTTATTAAAGCATTAATTTTAATTTAAACTACACTAATTACCACTAATCTCGATTAAAAACTTAATAACTTACTATTCACCAAAAAAAATTATTTTAATCTCATTGAACAACATTTTAATTATTAATGAAAACCATGTATGTCGGATTTTTGAAATTCAAAACACAATGATGGAAAAATTTCATTTAAACGGAAAATCAGTTTTTATAAGTACCACTTAGTGGTTTCATTATTCATCAAAAATTGATGTTTTTCAGAAATTACCAAAAAATTACCCTAAGCTATATTTGATATTCCGAATTCAAAAATGAAGTCTATTTTTCCAAATTCAAAACATATAAGTCACATTAATTAATTTAATAATTAATTCCTGCTGTCAGAGCAAATAGCGTGTTTTTATAAAACAATAAGTATCAAAAGATTAACACCAGTTTAAGTCTAATTTCAAAGTGAAATTGATTCCAATGACCACCATTGGATTAAATGGTAAAAATATATTCATAATAAACATTAATACCAATTCAAAAGATAATATAATCATATAAATAAATTAGATTAAAAAGCAGTTTTGATGTAAAATGCAGTATTTTTCACTATTCATTAAAAAATGAACATTGTCTGAAAAATACCAAATATTCACACAAAGTAAATTTTGATGTCCCAATCATAAAGAATAAGTTTATATTGACAAAATTATCTTATAAAGTTGTCAAAATATAGATTTAAAAATGGTTTTCCATCAAAAGGCAGTAAAATAATCTTTTAAGAATATTAATGTATTCCATGCATAAGATTGTATTTATTTTCATTTTAAGCCTCTATAACACTATCTAGTTCATTAATAGACATTGATAAAAATATCTATTATTCATTACTTACTTGGGATGTTACAACAAGTCCTTATTCACAATTCCATTTGAATTTTACTTTACATAGCCACTTTTTGTGATCCCTAAATCTATCAATGGATATCAAGACCACTAATCATGGATGGAATCTATATGATGCAACCATAAAGGGTTGGTAAGACATATAATTCAAATTATGAGTTTCAAATTCTAAAATATAGTTTTTGAAATATATAAGAAAAAAATCATATAATATTTATTTGGAATGTTTCCTTTTCATGTATCTGTAATAGATTAGTGCGAGATCCATTATTTTTCATCTAAAATATAATTGATAACATAATGAAAACAAAAATCAGTACAATAAATATTTATAAATTGAATTATCAAAAATATAAAAATATTAAGGTAATTTAGTTGCATACATTTTTGTTTATGAAATTTGTTGAGGTGGATCTAACGATTTCATAGACCATGCCAAAATTAAATAAATAGATAATGTATTGAGGAAAACAATTTTGAATAATTCATGAGTAAAGTTTTACCATAATCATAAGGAATAATAATCTATAGGATGAAATTTATGTGAAATATGAGGAGATTAATGTGGTGAGTATAATTCTTTATGTTTCTACGAAGAATCAATCACATATCCATTTTTATGAAAAAGGTTTTACATTTCCATCATAAACATTATTGTATAAAATTATAATTTATATCCTAGAGTACTATATGGTATGTAGTAAAAAATATCCAATTATACATGATATAGTTCAAAAGAAATTATCTTGACATTTGGAGAGGAATGAATACCAGTTTAAGTGGACATAAAATACTCTTCCATAGAAAAATATGATTTCATAAAAAAATTAGACTAATTTATGGAGGATGATCTCATTCAAGATATTGTTATCCTTGTATACAAATTCTGAGTGCATTGTGGACTGTGATAAAAAGAAATTAGTAGTGAAAAATAAGTAATCTTTTGTTCAAGTCAATTTTGTCACACATTGTAAATAAATTTTATCATTTTATATATTATCATAATTCTGTTAATGGTATTATCCATGGTGGTATGTATTGAAATTCGACTAAAAAGAATATACTTTGGGATATCATCCTGTGATTAATATTACACATGGGGGTGAAGTCACAGATTTCAAAATATTTATTCATTAGAGATGTGGTATGAACATGAATAAATCCATAACTCATCAGAATGATTATTTTATCATTATAGTTTTACACATTTCATTATCAACTTGGCTCTACTGAAAGACAATGTGTTTTAATAGTGGGTTACCTAGACCCATAACTAGATGTAAATTTGATTGACATATCTTGTATACATTTAGTTGTGTATGATTTAATTTTACCATAATTTTGATGATATTTATTCATACAATATTTTTATGTTATTTTCCATAGATTATTTTTATTATCAAAAGGTGATAGAAATCCATAAAATATAATGAAAACATTGAGACACTATGAAACTAATCATAAACATGTCATCTAGTCTAGATATATAATACATACAACACTTGATTGTGCATGTATATCATTCGGTGGGGCTCTTAAAATTATATACTTAATCTCATGATGTTTTCACTTGGTAATCTCAAGTAGATGAGATCATGAGAACTAACCCACCAACATGAACAATATATGTTTCTCGATAAATTATAACTAATATATATGAACAAAAGTCATGGTATACAAGATTTAGATCATTATACTTGTAAAATATTTTATAATGTTTTGTAATGAAATATAAAAGAAATTATATTGTAAGTCATTAATATATATCTTTAACTGGGTGCATCATTAGTATTATAACACTTGTTGAACAATATATATAGAATATGTTTCTTCCTAAAGAAAATGAAATATCAGGACTAGTTGAGTAGGATCGTTGTACCTTCCAAAAATCAATGTCTAGTGTATAAAAATGGAAGGCTTTCCAATTTGGCCAATAAATAATAAATCATCAAAATGATGATTACATGGATTTTTCAACCTGCTTTATGAGAAATCCAAGACAATGAGATTTTCATTCATGCCATGTGTTGGTTTTAAGGATTATATTTCTATGACTATTCCATATCTCTTTACTTTCCTTGATTGTTTAAAGATATTTCTTTGGTTCTATGAATATTATTCACTTATGTTAAGATAATGTCCTAAATGGTAATACATTTAGCGTATTAAAAAATATTTGTTATTCTGATAAAGAGGTTTTAGGGTATGGTTGGCCCCACCAATGGGGTATGAGTGATGTACACGAATATATGATTTCCAAGGAATATATAATTACCAATTATTAATGTTTATAATAACTAACATTGAATTTATTTTATAAATTTATTTTCTTGTATTAATGTATATACATGGAAAAAATATATTATACAAATAAATTTTATTACAATAATCATGGTTCATGTAATATTTTTGGAAATAATGAGTTATGTTAATGGAATTTTTTTATCATATATTATATATATTTATTTATTAAAATAAATTGAATAAATCATTGCTAATATTTATGACCTAGTAACGAAGTCATTTGATGACATTTATAGAAGGTATTAAATATTCAAGGGTGGGGGGCCTTTTGGGTATTTTAAAACTAAATAACAAATTGTGGAGGAGGATCTCCAGAAAAATAATATTCAATACACTATTATAGATCCTCTATAGCCTCTATCACATAAAAGAGGGTTAAGTGATCAATCAAATCCATTAATCAATGTTTTTCTTCAAGGATCGATGAATTGACACATCTATGATTACCAAGACATAAATTATTCATATGATCTCTTTTTTGGTTACCAATAATTGATTATCGATGCTCCCGAAGAATTGTTATATGTGTTTGGATGATCTAGCAGGAATATTATTTTGTTTGGTTAAGAAACAATCATCGATGGTGAATTATCTGTGACCATGTCTTCATATCAAACATAATATTTTGTACCTTTTTAATTTGTTAATAAAAATTAATGAAATTTGATAACTTCTTATGTCATGATGTACATCACTAGGAAAATGTAGATACGATGATCATGGAATGAAATTTTTTATACCTAAACCCTCTACTTCCACTGAAAGTCTTGATACGTCTATTTCATCAATCAAAATTCAAAAATTATTCAATGAACCACTCAAAAAAATCTCACAATTTCATAGCTTACCCCTTGGAAATTCAATTATTTAATAAAGGACCATTTATTTATAACATAACAGTATTATTTTTTGTTTTTTTATATAAATTTATTTTTGTATATATTTTTTTATTAATAATTTATAAACCATTATATAATGTGTTTAAAAAAAATTAGATGTTAATACAACAAAACATGAATTGTATTTTAGGAAATATACAGTTTCAACCAAGGAACACGTACAATGAATTCAATATTTTTTTGACTCAATTTTATCATAATAAACTGTTATTAGTAAATAATATATAATTAATTATTAATGGTAATATAATTGTATGATTTCAATTTTGGTTTTATATGGTTCATGAAACCATTATAATCACAAAAAAATAAAATTACTATATAAATGGAGAATTTAATATTAAAGATTAAATTTAAATTTAAATGAAATTATTCGTGTAAATTAAATATTATTTTTGAATAATCACGTCAATATTTGGAAATGGGGAATTTTTAATATTTTTTAGTGACAAATCTTTTTTTGGAATAATTAAATATGGTATAATTGTATGATATTTATTATGTAATCATAAAATACCAAAAACTTATGTAATAAATAATATAAAGAGTACCAAAAATATTAATTTTCTTTCCCCATTTTAGTAACCTTATTTTGGGTTAGTTTATTAATTGTAAATACCCTTAATCAATCGTTTAATATCTATATTATGTTTTAAGGTCTCCAAATTCAATTCGTATAAACCTGAATCACATACACATCTCCAATTGAATTATTTTAAATAATATGTTTCATATAATTATATAAGAATGTAAAAAACTAAAAAATTTCATAAAACATAAGAAAATAACATAGTATGGTTTATGGTTGTTTCCATGACCCATCCCCTTGGACCTGTGTCGTGACTACCCCAAGCCCGCCTTCCATAGGCTAGGGGTTGGTGACTAGCACCGAAGGTGTATTCCCTAAAACTGGGAAGGCATTGTATTTATAACCTATAGGTACACACAACCAAGCACACAGTGATATATGAAATCACGTAAACAAAATAGTAAACAGGGTGAGTGCAATAAGTAAAAGGGGCCAGAATACAACCCCAACTGGAAAGTACAAAAAAATGAATGTAAAAATAAACTGGAATAGCTCCTGTGAACACCCACCAATGATCCTACCTGAAGGGTAGGTATAGATCTTGATCGGCCATCTCTATGGTACGCCTCATCTAAGGTCCACCTCCGAGATACCTCTAGTCCTGGTACTCTTGTCCTCAGTCAGCATTGTCCATTGTCTGCACCAAACACAATGAGGTGCGGGCAGAGACCGTGCAGGGATGAGTATAACGATACTCAGTAGGGACCCCGAGACCCTCACGGTTTCACATAATCCACCAAGGATAAACCACAAAGCATGTATACTAGTGACAACCCTACTTAGGTATATGCCCATACACATACCAAATTTATCAAGTATACCCATTTTAGTCATGAGGAAACACAGAGTCCAACTGAAAATCCCAAAGCTCAACCGTTCCACAAAGGAAGGAGTACCACGTTGGTAAGTACCACTCATGTATTCCACATAGAAGAATACCACCATGGTATTACCACAAAGGAAAGTACCGCTCATGTACGGAATCAGCTCACACCAGGTATAACATAAGTACAGTAGTAGAGATTATTAGATGTAACTACTGAATCATCTTACTCTGTAAAGAGGACGACCCGTGAATGCTCCTAAAAAATCATCAGACCCACAGAGGATCATAGTAAATCTTCAGTACGTCATCAGAACCACATAGGATCTCTAGGTACTAACCCACAAAAGATCTCTCAGTGCTGACCCACACAGGATCCCTCAGTGCAGACCCACACAGGATCGCTCGGTACTGACTCACACAGGATCATTCAGTATTAACCCACACAAGATCGCAAGGTGCTGACCCACATAGGATCGCTCGGTGCTGACCCACGCAGGATCGCTCAGTGCTGAACCACACAGGATCGCCAGGTTCTGACCCACACAGGATTGGTCGGGGTTGACCCACACAGATTGTTATTCATTCTTCACATCACATCCAACTACTGGGTTCCTGCAATAGGATTTCACATATTTGGGAGGGTCTTCTCCTCAATCCACTGTTCGATATTCCAAATACCACGATGTCCCATGATGAAGTAACCCAACGGACTACCATGTCATAGGGGTCTCAATGCAACAGATGGTGCATCAATAGGACACCCATTCTATAAGTTATTAGCCTTTTAGTCTCGAGGGCCCGGTTGGATTCGTGCTCAATCCAACTCGATCGTACCCCAACATTATCCAAAAACTCCAATGGTCGTATATCAAAGGCACTGTCTCGCTCCAGGGTTTATAGTTTCATTAACAGTTTGTCAAACGGACACCTAGTGCCAATGTTATGGTGGATATAATGAAAAGATCATAGATGGTTTGGGTCCAGTCTGACCTGGCCCAACCCGGTCTGGGCCAACCAGACCCGGTTAGGTTCGACCCGGCCAGCTGAGTCAGGCCCGACTCACACCGGGTTGTACGGGGACCACGGAGATGTGTGAGGCTGCGGCACAGCAGAGGCCGCGGGGGCTGTGAAAGGTCGCGGGGCAGCGAGGTCATGGGTTCCGCATGTCTGTGGGATGGGGGAGGTGGCGGATGGCCGCACGGTAGCGAGGTTGCGGGGGCCGCGAAGGGTTGTGGGGCCGTGGAGGCCGCTGAGGCCACGGAGGGCCATGGGGCGGTGAGGTCATGGGGGTTGTGGGACCGTGAGGCGACGAGGGCCACCGAGGGCCGCGGGGCAGCGAGGCCGCGGGGGCCGCGTAGGGCCATGGGGTCATGGAGGCCACGGCGGCGGCGGAGTGTCGCAGGGCTGTGGAGGCCTCGAAGGGATGTGGGGAAGCAAGGCATCCAGGGTCGTGAGGCCATAAGAGGTCAGGGCCGCGGGGACTGTGGAAGGATGCAGGGGAGCGGGAGCCGCGAGGCTATGGGATGGCGGATGCCACGCGGTGGGGGTCCATAGTGGTAGGTTGTGTGGCGCAGTTGTGCTCCGTGACTTCGTCAGTGGTCGGCTTGACTGTCCGCCCTCCTTTTTTTACCTTCATCACGACCAGTCGTGGTTTTGGCGATGCATCTCGATTTCCACTGGTGCCAATCCCCGGAACCGGTCATCATCACCATCATGATGAATACACAAAATAAATATAAGGTTTGAGGAGGGGTCGACCAATGTTTGTTTGGCATGTACCCTCTGTGTTAGGGTGGTAGCAAGAGGCTCAAAGGGAATGATTCAGTGGTAGAAGAAAATTAACATTAATCAATTTAAAACACACCCCTACCTTGTTCGTTAGTCGATGTCGATGAGGAGGGAAGGACGGTCATCGATTGAAGACATCCCACGTTGGAGGATGTCCTGAGGAAGAAGTCAAAGTCGTGCATCAACGTTTTTCATCGGAGGAGCGTTCTTTGTTGGAGAAGAAGAATTCCTCCAAGGTTATATCCTTAAATCCCTTTTCCAACACTTCCCCCAATTCCACCAAATAGAAAAGGTATCCAATATGATATGTTTCCCCAATTTAATTGTTGGGACAAATTAAATTGGCATCATAATTATATCGAGGTTGGCATAATAAATATTGGGGAAACCTAAAGGTCACCTCCCACATTAAAGAGGGAGTTCAAGAGTTTTCTCACATTATGAGGGTTTGGGTGGTCCCCACCATTAAATTCAAATTGGGGGTTTTAGGTTCGGTGGTCCCCACCTCTACAAACCCACATGGGAGGTTTAGTTCTGGTAGTCCCTACCTCTTAAAATCAACATTGGAGTTTCAAATGAAAAAAATGTTACACAATTTTATTTTATTTTATTCATTCATGAATATGTGAAAAACTAACTTCCACCCTCGACATATTGTGGTTGAGCTGAGGGTCTACTTAAGAGACTACCGGCGCTGGGAGTTCAATGGTGCCCTTAGATTTCAATTCCGAGCAACAGTTAAAAAGTTAGAAAAACCAGCTAGCACATTTACATAACGTACCCGAAAAAAAAAGTTCAGAAATACATTTCAGGCACTCCGGGCCTGATAATCACACGATGTCATTTTTTTGTGGACTCATAAAATTCACATTTAATTAAAAAAAATACATGGAATTTCCAGGTCTATACATTCTCCTCACCTCAGGGATTTACATCCCCGTAATCCACAACTCAAAACTAGGAAAACAAGTGGAGGTACTGGGAAGAAATTTTATCTTCTTGTTACCATGTGCTCTTTGGGAGGTTCCCATACTGCCAAAGAATGTGCACCAGTGGTATAGACCACCCACGAAGGACCCACTCCCGTAAATACTCAATCTCAACTAGAACCTCCGTAAAAATTTCCACATCATCGACATCCAACTCTCTATGGTCGATGACGTGGGAAGGGTCATGCACGTATCTCCTCACCTGAGATACGTAGATAACATCATGCACCAAGTGAAACTAAGGTGGAACAGCTAACCAGTAAGCCGCCCCAATAACACTACTAAGGACCTGAAAGGGTCTAATGAACCTTGGAGATAACATGTCACCTCGACCAAATCTCAGCAACCTCATCGATGTGAGACCTGTAGAAAGACGTGGTTGCCATCCTGAAACTCCAGAGTTCTTCATCTCTAGTAATCATATGACTTATGCCTGCTCTGTGTATTCTTCATCTACTCATGGATGATATGCACCTTCTATGTGGTAGCCTGAACCATCTCTGGTCCTATGAGTGTTGACTCCACTGGGGCAGCCCAGCACAAAGGTGATCTACAAAGTCGCCCGTACAACCACTAAAAAGGTGACATCCCAACGGTGGAGTGATAGCTGATGTTGTATGAAAACTCCACCAAAGGCAAG
Source organism: Viscum album (assembly GCA_963277665.1). NCBI lineage: Eukaryota > Viridiplantae > Streptophyta > Magnoliopsida > Santalales > Viscaceae > Viscum > Viscum album. The sequence goes on from OY728121.1 coordinate 634,198,365, forward strand.
TGATCCTCCCAGCTATGACCGAAGTCAAGGATGCAGGAACACAATATTTCCTTGAGGGTCTGAATGGTCCGCTCAATCTGGCCATCGGTCTGCGGAAGGAAATTGATGCTCAAATGAAGCTGGATCCTGAAAGCCTCCTACAACCCCTTCCACAATCGGGAAGTAAAATGTTCATCACGATCAGAGACAATAATCGAGGGTACTCAAATTATCTGCATAATCTCCTGCACATAGTGGTGTTTGAATCTATTTACTAAACCTTTCTCTCAGATCGGTGGGAAGTGGGCCAACATAGTGAGTCGGTCGACGATCCCCCAAATCGAGTCATGACCCCTAGATGTAAATTGATTTCTTGTCACTAATACTATGGATATCCCATGCCACATCCACTCTGGGACCTCTAAAGGCTGAACCAAACCTGCTGGTACTTGATTCTCCACCTTCACTTTCTGACAAGTGAGGCACTATGAGACAAACTCTGCTACTTCTTTATTCATTCCAGGCCACCAGTGCTATCGTTAGAGATCCTCGTACACCTTCACCACTCCTGGATGTACCCATAGAGGGGATGTTTGGAACTCCCTTGACACTTCCTCATGAAGTGACACTGGTACAATGATACATCCTCTAAAGAAGTTGACATGCTCTCCACTTTCATAAAATAAATCAGGTGTGTGTCCTGTGGATATTTGAGCAAGTCGAGTCTCGCAGTCAGTGTCCCCACGCTGCACCTCCCAGACTCACTGTAGAAGTAGGGGAGTGACTGTAAGAGACTGAAGGAATGTTGCTCCATAATGTACCATGAAGGATATCTACAAAGAGTCCAACTGCTTTTTCACCTCACCTAGGGGCTTTATACCAGATCTCTGGCTGACTTCATTTGTTACAACATTCCCCTTCCCAAGAGTATAGACTATCTCGATGTCATAGTCCAGAAGGAACTCAAGACAATTTCATTGTCTCAGGATTAGGTTCTTCTGAGAGAAGATATACCATAGACTCTTGTGATCATAGTACACTGTAAAATGCTCGTCCATCAAGTAATGTCGCCACATCTTCCTATAGAAGACAACTCCTGCTAACTCTAGGCCATGGGTAGCGTTGTTCTTCTCATGTTTTATCATATGTTGAGAACCAAATGTTATCAATTCCTGCTCCTGCATCAGGACACATCTGAGTCTATTCCCTAATGCGTCGTACTAGACGATGTACCGTACGCCCTTCTCAGGAAGCCTCTAGATGGGGGCACTAGTTAGCCTTGGCCTCAGCTCCTGAACTCTCTGATGGCATCTCTCCGACCACATGAAGGGTCACCCCTTCTTCATCAACACTGAAAGTGGTGCTACAACTCTAGATAAATCTAGCACAAATCTAAAGTAGTATCTGGCCAATCCCAGGAAACTACGTAACTCCTTCAAACTCTTGGGTAGATCCCAAGAAAGTACCGCCTCAAACTTCACTAGATCCACTGCAACTCCAGCCTCTGAGATAACATTCCCCAGAAAGTAAACCTCTCAGATCTAGGACTGGAACGTCGAGAGATTACCATAAATCTGGTGCTCTCAGAGTATATCCTGAACTATCTAAAAATAATTGGCATGCTCCTCCTCAGTATTTGAGTAGATCATAATGTCATCAAGGAAGACTACTAAAAGGCGATCAAGGTATGGCTGAAAGATCCAGTTCATGTGTCTCATGAACACTACTAGAAAATTGGTCACGCTGATTGGCATAACCAAGAACTTGTAATGGCCGTACCGAAATTTGAAAGCAACCTTCTACACATCCTTGTCTCGTACTCTGAGCTGGTGAAAGCCTGATCTAAGGTCTGTCTTCAAGAACCACCATGATCCATTCAACTAATCAAAAAGGTTGTAAATCCTTGGAAGTGGGAACTTGTTCTTCATAGTCACCTACTTTAGTCACCGATAGTCAACACAAATCCACAAGCTCCCATCCGCCTTATGGGAAAACAAAATCGGGGTTACACAAGGAGATAAACTAGGCTGAATGAAACCCTTCCCCTGCAAGTCCTCTCGTTGTACCTGCAGCTTACGAAGCTCCATGAGAGACATCCAATATGCTGGTCTAGATATTGGTGCCATCTTGTGGAATAAGTAAATGTTAAAGTTTGCCTCTATAAAAGGAGGTAGACCCGGAACATCATCAGATAAGACATCTGCGTACTGGTCCACCACTACAGGATAACTCGGACTCTCCATATCAACCGCTATGAGGATAAGGCTAACCAACTAATGAGTGATCAGCTGCACTCTCCTCCAGGTAAGTCCATCTTGTGTTGTAAAGTCTCCATTATCACTGGTGAAAGTAAAAATGGTCCCATCTATGCGGGAACATCGCACTTTGTGCCTAATACAGTCTATCTGATCTTGGACTATTGATAACCAGTCCATACCCATGATGACGTCATAAGGCCTCGATGCCTCAACTAGGAGATCACAGCCAAAGATCTCGTCTCCTAGAGTAATCTCACACTACTGGCACCAGTGAGAAATCATTTAATCTACAACCATAGGGGTCTCTAGACATAAGGATCTATCCCATGAATCCATCATAATCTCCGAGATCCGAATGAGGGAAATGGTAATAATAGAATGACTGGAACATGTGTCTATAAGTACTGCAGTTAAGGAAGAATAGACACAGATCATACCTCGTATCGTATCTAGAGAACCTTAGTTATAGGTATCATCTGCGTTGAGTTGAGCACACCATCTGTTCACTAGCTCCTTGTGGTCGGGGTGGACCACCTGGTGGTTGTGGCGGTAACATCTTGAATCATCTCCCCCTGCCAGCAGCACGACCAGCTCCTCTACCACATCTAACTACTTCCTATAGAAAACCTTGATTGAACCTATGTCTTTGTCTGGGTAGTCCATCGACCATCTATTGATCATCTATACGGTGGTTCAGATAGTCACGAGCCATGTGACCCTACCCACCACATGCGTAACATTACTCACTCCTTGCATGATTGTCTCTGTCTTGGGTGCCCTGCACAACTGACCCTGAATCATGCGATCGTCCACCTGTAGGTATGGTCCTCTTCGTCCTCGGTGACATTTGTATACTACAACCTACAGAAGACTCTACTATGTGACATCCAGTGGTGGGTCTCACATCTTGTGAAATCTCATTAAGAAAACTCTCCACTAAGAGGGCTCTCTCTAACACCCCCTCCTGTGTCGGGATGCTAATAGAAATCATCGAATCCCAGATGTCTCACCTGAACACCTGCTCAAATGTCTTGGCCTTGAAGAATGGGTCCCACACCATATCAGTGGAGTAGTGTGAGAGGTCAATGAACCACGCTGAGTACTATTCTATAGTCATTTTTCCCTACTGTAGATGAAGAAGCTCCTGTATGCGCAATGTGTGATGAGTCACTCGGAGAAACACTGTTCGAAACTGGCTCTTGAAATCTTCCCAGATAAGTGATACATCATTATGAACATAGAGCATCAGGCTCCACCATCTTCTTGTTTCATCCTATATAAGGCTAGCGGTAAAGATAACCATGATATTAGATGTTTTCCCTACCAGTCAGAAGACTCTCACTATGGCCTCCAGCAAATCCTCAGCTACCTGTTGGTCTGTCTATGCCCTAAACCTAGGTAGCCTCTGGTGCTATAACTCATGAAACGCACTCAAGAGGCGTGAACCCTCTGCTGCTGGGTCTAGGGGCATCAGTGGCTCAATGGGTAATGGTACCGTTGGTGCCTTAGCTGCTGCCTCTACTGGATGAGGGCCCTATACCGAGGCCTCATTGCTCGGTGGGCTATTGGTGCGTACTACTCACAGAACACTAGCTGGATGCCTACGTGGAGGCTTCCTGAAAATAAATAGGCATCTCATGGTCAATAATTTATACATGGTGATCTGACTCAAATTATCAAAAAGCAAAATTTTGAAAACACACATGCAATCCGTGTTATCATGCACTGAGTTGGAAATAATAAGTCAGGGTTGTGTTGTATGGATACGTCGGCCGCCGCACCAACACTAGATTCCCAAAACTGATAACCACACTCACTACACAAAAAACAATTTCAATTAAAAAAAATGGTCATAGTCATATGTTCTATTGGAGAACTTACTCCTCTTATACAAATTTTTCACGACCGATCCCCTGGGACCCGTTCCGTGACTAACCCAAGCCCGCCTTCCATAGGCTAAGGCATGGCGACTAGCACCGAAGGCGTATTCCCTAAAACTGGGAAGGAATTTCCTTTATAACTTGTAAGAACACGCAACCAATCACATAGCATGATACAAACTCAAGTAAACTGAATTGTAAATAGGGTGAGTGCAGTAAGTAAAAGGGGCCAGAATACAAGTCCAACTGGAAAGTACAAGAAACAAAAAGTACAAGTAAACTGAAACAGCTCCTGTAAACACCTGCTAAGGATCCTACCTAAATGTTAGGTACAGTTCTCGATCGGTCATCTATTTGGTACCCCTCTTCTAAGATCCACCTCTGACCTACCTCCAATCTTTGTACACTCGTCCTCAGTCAACATTGTTCGTCATCTGCACTAAACACAACGAGTTGCGAGCATAGCCCGTGCATGGGAGTGTATAACGATACTCAGTAGGGACCCCGAGACCCTCAAGGTCTTTCAAAATCCACCAAGGATAAACAACAAATCATGTAAACCAACGAGAACCCTACTTAGGTATATGCCCATAAATATACCTAATTTATCAAGTATACCCATTTCAATCATGAAGAAACACAGATTCCAACTCAAAAGCCCAATGATCAACTATTCCACACAGTAAGGAGTACAATGATGGTAAGTAACACTCAGGTACACCACACAGTTGAATAAAAACATGATATTACCACAATGGAATGTACCGCTCTGGTATAGACTAAGCTCACACTAGGTATAACATACGTAATCTAGTAGAGAGGATTAGATGTAACTGCTGAATCAACTTACTCTGTTAATAGGTAGACCCACAAAGGATCCTAAACCATCATTAGACCCACAGAGGATCATAGTACAATGTCAGAACATTTTCAGACCCACATAGGATCTCTCGGTGATGACCCACACAGGATCGCTCAGTGCTGACCCACTCATGATCGCTTGGTGCTGACCCACACAGGATCGTTGCGTGATGACCCGAACCAGATTGATCGGTGATGACCCACACAGGAACACTCGGTGGTGACAAACACATGATCGTTATGTGATGACCCACATAGGATCGCTCGGTGTTTACCCACATAGGATCGATATTCATTCTTTACGTCATAGCCAGCTACTAGGTTCCCACACTAAGCTAGCTAGTCTCCGAAAGGGTCTCCTCTATAAGCCACTGGTCAATCCTCCATCTTCCAAAAAGTCCCAAAAATAAGTAAACCAAAGTATCTCCACGTCATAGGGGTCTCAACGCAACAGATGGTGCGTCAATCGGACACTCAGTCTGTACATTATTAGCCTTTTAGTCCAGAGGGCTCGGCTGGATTCATGCTGGATCCAACCTAACCATACCCCAAATTTACCCAAAACTCCAATGGGGGTATACCAAAGGGTCCTTCTCACTCCACGATTTATAGTGTCATTGAAAATTTGTCAAACGGATTCCCGGTTCCAATGTTATTGCCGATAGAGTGAAAAGCTCGTAGTTGGTCCGGGTCTGGTCTGACCCGTTCTGACAGACCCGGCCCGACCCGGCCTGGCTCGACCCGAACCGGTTTGGGTTGACACGACCTAAGTTTGGTGGCATGGGGGTCGCGGAGTGGTGCGAGGCCAGGACCCGGTAGAGGCTGTGAGGGCTGTGGTGGGCCAAAGGGCGGCGAGGCCGCATGGCCATGAGGTCGTGGGACGGTAGAGGCCCTAGGGCCACGGAGGGTTGCGAGGCAGTGAGGCTGCGGGGGCCGCGATGGGTCGTGGGGCAGTGAAGGGTTGTGAGGCGGTGAGACCCTGGGGACCACGAGGCACCTAGATGGCGGGGCCATAGAGGGTTGTGGGACAGCGAGGCCGCATGGACCACGAAAGGCTGCGGGGCCACAGAGGCAGTGAGGGTCATGGAGGGCCGCGGGAGAGCGAGGTCGTTGTGGCCGCGAGGCCGCATGGGCCGTGAGGCTGGGGGACGGCGAGGCTGTGGGGATACAGTGGGCCATGTGGTAGTGAATCTACGGGGGCCATGAGGTTGCGAGATGGCAGACGCCACTGGGCAGCTGTCCGTCGTGGATGGCTGTGTAGCGCGGTTTTGCGTTGTGCCTACAACGGTGGCTGGCTTGACTGGGCACCCTCCATTTTTTGCCTTCGTCGCGGCCGACTATGGTACTGGCCATGGTTCTTGAGTTCCACTGGTGAAAAATCCAAGCACCGGTCATCTTCACCATCATGATGAACGCACAAAAGAACCATAAGGTTTGCAGAGGGGTCAGGCCATGTTTGTTTGGCTTGTACCCTCCGCGTTAGGGAGGTAGCAAGAGGCTCAAATGGAATGATTCAATGTGAGAGGAAAATTAACATTGATCAATTTAAAACACACCGATTCCTCGTTCCTTCGTTGACGTCGATGAGGGGGGAAGGGCAGCCATCAATTGAAGTCGTCCCAAGTTAGAGGATGTCCTGAGGAAGAATTCGATGTCATGCATCAATGTTCTTTATTAGAGATGTGTTCTTATTTGGAGAAGAATAATTCCTCCAAGTTTCTCTCCCAATTTCCCTTTTCCAACACATCCCTCAATTCCACCAAAAATAAAATGTATCCAACATGATATGTTTCCCCAATTTACTTGTTGGCACAAATTAAATTGCCATCGTAATTACATTGATGATGGCATAATAAATTTTAGGGAAACCTAAAGGTCATGTCCCTCATTAAAGAGGGGGTTCAAGAGGTTTCTCACATTATGTGGGTTATAGTGGTCCCTAATATTAAATTCAAATTGGGGGTTTTTGGTTCGGTGGTCCCCACCTCCATAACCCCACATGGGAGGTTTAGTTCAGGTGTTCCCGACCTCTTAACATCCAAATAAGAGTTTCAAATGGAAATAAAATGTTACAATTTTTATTTTATTTTATTATTTCAGGAATAAGTGAAAAACTACCTTCCACTCTTGACCAACTACAGTCGAGGTGAAGGTCTTCTTAAGCGACTATCGGTACTGTGAGTTCAACGATTCCCTCGTATTTCAATTCCAAGCACTGGTTGAAAAGTTAGAAAAACCCGCTCGCACATTTACTGAACGTACCTGAAAAAGAAAATTATAAATACATTCCAAGCTCTCTAGGCCTCAGAATCATGTGCCATCAATTTTTACGGACTCGCACAATTTCCATTTAATTAAAAAAAATTACAAGTAATTTCCTGGTCTTTACAGTTGTGATTAATTTATTATACAGAATAAAAAGAATATATTTAGAAATAAATTAAAATATTCTCCTCAATTTCCATATAAAAAATCAGCCACCATCCCATTACACTTCACTATAAACCCATACATCATGAATTATGTATACCCTTTCTCCTCTAGATCTCTCCCATGGCCCTCCATATTCTTAAGATTATACACCCAGTATTTTTGAAGAACCCAATCAAGGTAAGGGATCTATATATCTTATTTTCTATTCATTCAACTTAACTGTAGTTGTCATTTTGAAACACAATTAATCATTTTTTAATGAATTTATAAATATTAATTTCAATTTAAATTTGTATTCTTGCAATGAAAGATCATGTATCCTCTCCAATTATAACCATTTCAAATGTTGTTACTGTATCATAGTATGGGATTCCATACATCTCCTCTTTATCTAAGAACCTTATTTATATAATTCCTTTTGTTTTTAAATTTATCATAATGGGATTGGATTTCACACATCACACTTACTATTATAGTTATTTCCATGTGATGAGAAACCCATATTACTATCATTTAACCCTTCTATGAATCTTTATTTCCACCATTATACTACAAAAATTATCCATTGATTTTCCATGCCAAACCATTCTATAGTGAATACCCATCCCCATTTTTTCTCAAAGGTTTTCAACTAAATAGAAAGAAACTACATTTATTAGAGAATTCAAAGTATGTAATCCAAATTTAACAATCATAGTATTAAAAGTGATGAATTACATCCTTATGTTGAGTGAACAATGGGGAACACTAAGGCATTATATGATTTGAATGTGAAATGTGGGATGAAAATTATATATCCCACTAATGAGTTGGATAATGTTTTTTCTCATGGGGAATTATATATTTGATTTGGGAGTGAACATAATCCATGATTTGACTTTTCCCACCGTGTTAGTATGACTTTGTAGATACCCTTGGCTTATGTTTATTTCATGTCTTATGTTGTTTCAACATTCCAATATTTCCTTGATGTTATCATGTTATATCATTATTAATTTTTCATGATTTTTATTATCATCCCTTTTATATGTTTATTATAATACTCTTTAATCACCTCTAATAATTTCAACATTTTATTCTCTGAACATTTCTCTTACTATGATTTATAGACATCCCATTTCTTATGCATTTCTTCTGACTATCTGGTAAAACTTACATTTTTGGGGTAAATTAATCGATTGTTATAGTGATTTAGTTTATGTAAATATATTTCTATGGAATTTTATTTTTATATGTGCTAATTTACCCAATGATAGTAGGCCTCATAATTTTGTTTTGTTCTATAAAGTGAATCTTTATTGAATAAATTAAGATATAAGTGTATTAAAGATATGGGATATTATTCCCAAACTACTATTACATTAATTGGATAATGATATATAAAATTGATTCCTTTTTTATTGAATTTGAATATATTTGTAAAAAAAATTCTTAATAATTAATTAATTATATTTTAATCTATTTTTTATATTTCGATTGTGTCATTTCCCTCCATTTTTAAAGGACACATCACCTCTTATTTCTTTAAACTACATTGATCAATCTATATCAACTAAAACCTACATAAGTCTCTTCTAAAATTCCATATACATCGATTAGGGGTTTTATTAGTCTCAGAGGACTATTCCAATGGTCTTTATGAAGGTATCTGAAGGTGTCATACTAAAGAAGAGGAAATCTTCCTACCCAGCATTTTTCAATTTATTTATTTCTCTACCTTTATAAAATTTGTGGGAATAAAAAAAATTACTATACTCAATATACATAAATTTTATTATGTCTATTAAACTACATGTATCAACACTATTTTCAATCAAATGGGAAGTGAATGTGTGATCAATGCATACGTTCGGACCACCACCTCCAGTAAATGATGAAAATCATTTTTCATCAACACATTTTATGGATGGTTATTATGAATACATTAATATTTACTCATTATATTAATGAATTTTTTATGACTCTAGAATTATAATATCCTATCTACATTCTTACATTCAAATCCGTCGAAAAATGATATTGTTTCTGGTGTGTATCTGTGGACTACCACCACCATGTGGTGATGTGATTCATTTTTCATTTCAGATTTTCATAGATTGTAATAAGGATGGATTTAAATAAAGTTTAATATATAATAATTATTTTACAATAGGTAATTATTATTTTCAATTATATTACTATTTTTATTGAAAAGTGAAAATAGTGTCATGCGTACATACACCCTACTGTCTCCAAGAATTTTCTAACAAATTTTTCTATAATTTTCCTTCCTAGATGAATCTAAATATAATAATAATGAGTATATATGATATTCATATAATTATTATAATTTTGGTGATGATTTGAAAATTATTAAAAAACAATAAATGGAAATACCAAACAAAAATTTATATGAAAAATAAAACAATTAACACCTGAAAATGTTTATTTTAAAAAGGAATTATTATTAAATGGGCATTGAAAAATTATTAGTGTATGATATTTGATATTATAAATATATAAATTATTGATATATATAATTAATTTAAATTTTTTATATAGGATGAAAGAGTTCCTTTGAAGAAAATCAATCTTGAAGTAATGGTTTATCATGTAAAATTATATTCATTGGGACATATAATAAATAATGACAATATATTACATTATAATGTTTATACGGAGCCATATTTACATTATATATCATGAAGATGTTTATGATCATGTTAATTAATATTTCAAATAAGGTTATTGATTCATGGTAATTATGATTCAAATGTCACTAATGTGGTAAGGGATTTATGTTTCAATCTAATTTTAAGATGGATTTTATATACATCAATTTCCATTAAAGGAAATTAAAAGACACTTTCCAGATAAATCCCATTCATTTTCATCTCCTATAATTTTATAAAAAAAATAAATATTTTCATTTAATTATTTACTTGTTAATTATCCATGATACTAAAAGAAATTTTTTTTGGAAAATTGAGTTTATTTCTATCTTCAGTCAGAAATAACTTTTCTTCCTTGTACATGTAATCCAAATATATTTTATAAATATTTTTACTACTATTTTAAGATATTTAACTTCATTTTTATCCATTTAGAACATTTTAAAAAATTAATTAAAAATAATATTATTATAAGTTTATGAATGAGATATTTTGAAATGAATGAAATTTTACATTGACATGAGTAGTCAAAGATTTTTGATTCCTTTAATATATTCCATGGGTATTTATATAGAATAAATTTCATTAGTATTTAGTAAATTTTTTTATTTTAAATATTTTATTTAAATTTGGAATTGGTATTTTCCTCGAGAAATATTATAGGGATATTTCTAAATATTTTTTAATATGTAATAACATCTATTGATGTTAATCAGGAATTTCATTGGATATGACTAAATGATAACATATTTATTATTTATCTAGATGGTTGAAATTTATGATGAAGAAATATCATTGAAACCCATTTTTCATTAAATGTGTAATGCTATGATGAATATTATTATGATCATGTGATATATGTATGAATTGATTTATTATTACGTAATGGGTTAGCCTAGAATTGCATAATCCTTTATTTTATAGGGTAAATATTAATTTTCTTTGATATCAATGGGTATATGGGTAGTTATCCCATAATAAAAATGCAACATACCTGATAGGTTATCCCAAGCCTGATGAGGGTACATAAATGATTATTTCAGGCTCGAAGTAGGTACTTAAGTGATTAGGCCAAGACTAACTTGTTTTTAATGTCTTGGTTGGACGATTTTATATATGATTTCTATGATTTTTTATTCAATATATTATTCCACTCTTTAATGACAGGATCATATACTAATGTTATGTTCTCATGGATTATGTTCATTGTTGATTTTTAAGATTCATGTTATATGAATGGCCATGATTTATACCAATACTCAATTTTATGATCTATGATATTCTGGGAATGGTTTTAAAATTTAAATATATTGTTCTCATACCCTTATGATTATGTTTTTATATAGTTTTATTTTACATAACCCTTGTTTACACTTGTTGAGCATTACCGCTCACACTTTATTGTATATTATGTTTCCCAAGCTATGAATAATTGTTTTAATAATTATATGAATATGAAGGGTGTTTTTTATGGATATCATAGTGTTATATGATTTATATCTCTTATCGATGCGTTTTTCATGTATCCATGATTCCAAATACACTAAACCATTATAGTGTTGAAAAATATGGGTCACTATACATTCATGAATTATATTATGATCATTGACAGTATCCGTAAATCCAAAAATGATTCCATATCCCATTATTTAAATTCAATATTTCCATCTATAATCATTAGTGAATTTAATTAAAACAATCCACATTTCTCATATTTACATTATTAACATTATAATAAACCATCTGATGGGTATATTTAAAATTCATTATTCACTCCATTAACATTGAATTATATGAATCATTATGAGGAACCCCCAATGAGTTGAAAATTTTTACATAGTACAATTATGATAGGCATCTGGGAAATAAAAAAAATTATTCATCAAGATAATCAACCAAAAAACAACAAGCTAGATGAAAACCAATGAGAAAGACTAGTATTTAAATTTCACCAACCAGCCAATAAATATCCCCAACATAACTACAAGAAAAACAAGAATGTACAAATCTCAAACTATTCCATCAATCTATAAAAATTACAACATAAAGGGTTCACCAATAATTCAAAACTAGATCTCTATTATGTTAATACATAAAATTGGTGTTGAAAATTATTTTATACACATCATATTTATGATGGGAAATTAAGTCCATCCCAAAAATCAAACAAGCGTACTATATGAGGAATAATATCAAGGATGTGATCACAAAGACCACAACTTTTCAATTTAAGCAATAATTATTACCCCTTAACATATTTAATTAGAAAAATAATTATGAAAAATAATCAATAACAAGAAATAGATGAATTTAGAACCTATAAATGGACAAATGTTAAATATAGGAACACCTTATGAAAAACCTCCATAGTACACTAATTTCAAGAAAGAATAATAATTAATATTACATCCCTCATTCATAAATTACAACGTGTTTATCGATATTATGTTTTTTACCAATTGAAAGAATCTTATTCAGGAAATGATATAAAAAATATCAATCAAATAAAAACGTCTTTAAAATATTAAGAGGAAACCATCTAAAATAACATAAATCACATGTGATCACATCACTATTTTCATATTTCAATCCCTTTATAAATATAGTATTATTATCTTTTTTAGGTCAATTTAACAATTCAAAAAAGTCATTATGTCACTTTAATCCTCTTATTTAACATAACAATATAAGTGTTAGAAATCCCATGCCTCAATTCAAATATTTAAGAAAATGGACTCTCAGAAATAGACAAATCAGGGATCAACCATCACCAAAAAATTAGAAAACCATCCATAAAACTAATACAGCAATCATCTATAAATAATTACTTGAATACCCACCCCAAGACTAGAGAAAACTAAAAAAAATGATAGAACAAGTAATATGATGAGGATTATATAAATAGAGAAGGTACTTTCATTCAAGAGAGTTAATTCCCAACAAATCAATAGATTTAATCCCTTATAATAAGAACCTAGATAGAACAAAGAGATTCAGGGTTCATCAAGGTTTTAATAGTGAGATTTAAAATAATACCATGGTTTAACCATGATTTTATAGATAAATGCATGCTTGAGTCCACCATGGCATGATAATAATCACTATGGTAATGGTTCCTCTGGTCATATGATATTTTATATACCATATTTTTGAAATTTCACATGCTCCAAAAGTCAGTTTCTATCCAAAGATTGTATTAAATAATTTCATACTAGAATAAATCCATTCAAAATGATATATTAGACACTTTTTGTTTTACTATATTGAGACTACTATAACACTATTCTATTTGGGAATATAGTTTTTGAAATTAATGTTTTGTTCGATATGTTGATCAACATGAAAAACCAAAGCAAATTGGGAAATAAATTATTTATTATTAATAAAAATTAATAATAATAATACTTTTAATAAATAAAGAAATTTTATGTATTCATAAATTCATATAAAATATGATTAAGCACACCTAATGGTTAAAACGTGAATTTCACAAAAAAATCTTCTTTTCTTTGTATGTTGTATTTTCATATAAAATATAAATATATAACTATTTACTTTTCTAAAAAAATTAATTCCACATTTTAATTTTAATATCAAAATTTTCCAAAGATAAATATTTATAAATTTTCTATAATAATTGATTTTTATGGGAATGGTAAAAATTTTGATTCCCTAAAATAATGTCAATTTAAGGCCATTATCATAATATTAAAATGAATTGATTTTTTTACCAAAAATTATTTATTAATGGATTATATAATTTATAAAACACTATTTTGAAAAATCTAATTTTTAAAATAATGAACCTATATTAAATATTTTTTAATAGAAGTAAATGTTTATTGTAATATAAAAATAGTTTTCATTTGTCTTTAATTATAAATTTTAATTGGAATATTTTCATATGGGAAGATTTGGATTCCAAAAATATATTATGTTTTTTATAATAAACAAACTTATTTAAGGAATGTTATTGATACTGATACATTTTTATGAAATATAGTTTTTATTCATTATAAAAACATTTTACAAAAATGTTTTTTATGTGTTATGTTAAGTAACATAAAATAATTTTTTTTTAATAATGAGAAGTTTTATATGAAAAAATTATTTTATTATTTTATTAAAATTTTTCCACATTATTTTTTACATTCAAATTTATTTTTTGGGTAAAATAATTTTATCAAGATAAATATTAGTTTCCGTAGTAAGATAATTATTTATCAAAGAATGATATTTTTTCAAAATATTGTGTATATTATAATATTGAATGGATATATTTGAATTTATGACTCTATTATAATGTTTAGAAATAAATATAAATATATTATGACTCATTTATCTTATATTTAATGATAAATAAATATATGAATACATTACAATTAAAAATTCATTTTTTCTATGACAATAATTTTTATACACATTTTACGTTTTAATTTAAATGTTTGTTCTCACATATTTAGAAGCTAAATTATATTTAATAAAAAATAAGTTTCAGAATATCTTTTTTTTAATATGGATCATAATATTTTTTTATTAATTAATTAATTACCATGATTAATTTTTAATCAAGATTAATACGGTTAAATATGGGAAAATAGATAATATAAAATTATAATAATTAATGGCTATTTACATCATCTTGTGATAATTATTGGATGCTAATGTCTGATGAAATTAAACCTACCATTTATTCATGTCATTAACATGACTCCCCAGGACCACCTAACAACCATTTGATTCCATTCTAACCCCATAACTATGTCTAGTTTTCTTTTAATGGGTCCCATAATTTAAATAGTAAAAGGTACTCACTCCCGCCCATTATTTCATCCATATAAACCCCAAATAAATTTATAATGAATTTATAATCACTATAACCCTATAAATAACTCACATGATGTTCCTAATGTTATTATAATACCTCCTATGATTTATAAATCTACTCTATATGGTAATGTTTCCAATCCTCTTATTTTTATTCATGTACAAGTTTTTTGATAATACATTTTGATTTCCAAAAACATTATGATTCCATGTGTTAAAGTGGATACATTACTTTATATATTATTCACTAGTTATTATATGATTCACTTTGATCTCATTAAATCCATTTTTAATCCCTTTTATATAGCTCTCATTTTGTCAAAATCACTTATTGATTCTCTACCTCATCTTTTCAATTTGAGGAAATCTTTTCTATATGACTTTTTTATTTCAATATGACTACACTTTCATAGGTTCACAATAAAACCAATACTATCCTAATGATTTCAAATTTTTTAGAAAATGTTTTTTTCCCTATCATTAATGAATTTCAATAATCCTTTTCTCTAGGAGTTATTTTAGCAGAGTCACTTATTGATTCTCTCCCTCCTCTATTCAATTAAAGCAGGTCATTTTTTATAAGAATTTTTTTTTTCATGATATTATAATTTCAAATGTTGATAATCATCCTTTATTATTGAAATTACTTCTTATTAATTGGATAGTGACTTTCCCACTCATTAAAACCATTCCATAATCCTTTTGTATACCGATCATGCTTCTAAAATCATTCGTGAATTTTATGATTTAATTTTTAGAATAAAAACACTATAATCAATAAAGTATTTATATTTACTTTAATTATAAAAAAATATCATTTATATGAAAAACGTTCTAAAATAAGATAATATGAACTTAATTATTGTTAAATATATTTTTAAAGCGTGATAAACTAAGAAATAATTCAAGGAAAATTTCTCTATCTAAATCACCAATAATTGAAGAATTCATGGATATTAGGCACCAATTTTTTTTATTATGTAAATATAAGTTCTATGACATAAGATATCATAAATTAATATTGAAATTTGAAAATTATATTCAATTCATTCTATTTAATTCAGTTTTAAATGATCGATATCATCCTAAAAATGTAATGCTTATCATAGCTCAATCTGATTTATGAGATATAATGTATCTCCTTTAACATCATATTAAATTTAATATGGTATAACCAATTTATATTATGGGATATAAATTTTTATTCAAATCATCCTTATTGATTATCTAACTTCATTCTTGAAGATGTAAATATTTTAAGAATAACTCTCATCATATTTAACAACTGTTTCCCATTCATTTATATAAATCAATTCCCTCAATTGTTAGCCTTTATAATATCATGAGAAAAATTATAGGGGCATACCTGAATATATGTATGAATATTGAGTTACCTTATACCTTCCCCCAATAAGAAAGGTGTTGGATACTATCATTGAGTAGGAAAATCTCACTTGTGGGAGGCCTTAGCCTAATCTATCTGTACAAAATCTTGAAACTCTATACACCAGTACAAAACCATAAGATAAATAGATGAAATTGTAAATTCATGAATAAAAATTAATCACATCTTAATGTGAAAAAGGATTTCCCCCAAATTAGATATCCAAATAAAATCCTACCGATACTGTATGAATTTTTCAACCGGCCAATAATATTGGACTGGTATTAAGTTGAAAATCGTGGAACCATCCATGGTCCTTGTAAACAAACTAAGATCCACCTACTCATGGTTATCCTAGGACTCCGTAAAAATGAATTTCATCAAAATAATACACAAAACGTTTCTGTTAAGGAAATATAGTGGTGGGTATGAACATACGTAGTAGGATACTAGGAAATCACCAAATAGGTAGAGTTAAAGAGGGGAGTTATCTCAAAATCAAAATAGAAAGAGGGAAAGGATAGACTAGATATACTCAATAGAAGTATTAATGTATCATAGTGAGGTTTTTCCTTAATTTCATCATAAATACCCTAATAGATATTCTATGATAACAGTCATCTAGCATAACACACTCATTTGGACTCCCAATACTCATGGAATTCGTACGAGAGATAACACTCATCGGGAGTTTCCATATTGAAACACTAAATGGAAGACATTAGATATTGATACACATATAGAGGAATATTCCCATGGACTATGTGATATTGCAAACCCTATATGGGATCACCCATTAGGAATTGTATCACATGTCCATGATATCAGATAATGTATCCATGTTCCATCCTTGGGAATAAATGAGATAGAGGATAACACCAAGATCCATGAGGAGGGATATATGAATATCTCTTGAAATAAATTATACAACTATCATACCCTCTTAGTTAATGACCTAGTTAGTACCCTAATTCTAATACTAAAACTCCACCAGGGGAGACATATGATATAATTGTCCCTGGATGGAGTACACGACATGTCCAACTGGGGTTCTTAGTGTGTTCCATTAATTATGGTACTACCAATGTCTTATCATCACACATAGGAACATTCACAATATTTATTACATGTCATTATGATAAAAAACAATGAGTTGTTTTCATAACACTCAATAATATATCGCTTTCCCATGGACCTATTTTTTCTGAAGTAAATGTGATGTTCCCTAACACACATTTCGTGTGGGGTCACAAGGATTCCTAGGCATGTAATTCCCAATACCAATATGTTGGATGTATAAATATTGAACAATGTATGGGTACATTAGTATAAAAATTATTTACAATGTTGATTTCTAATGTTGTATTTTAAAAACCGATGTTAAAATTACTACATTGATATTTCTCACATCGGTTATATTAATAAATGATGGTAAATTCTCATTGTATATTTTTAACATTAATTATTTAAATAAAAAAAATTAAAAATAAATTAGAGAAATTTTTTTAACAGAAGATATATAAATAAATATTGGTAAAATATTTGGTAAAATATTTTTATGTCAATTATTTATATAATTATCATAAAGAGTAAGCTTTATTGCACCGTTTAATTGGATAACTAATAATTGAAATATTCAGAAATATATTTTCAACATATTTTATTTTATGGAAAAATGATTAAAATAAAATATAAATATGGGAATTTAATCTTTTCACATTGTGGAAAAATAATTTATACATCTCTTATATAAATCTTCCCCTCCACACACGGAAATTTTATCCACATCATGCTGAAATTTTAATTCCTAATGATAAATTTATTAATAGGGATAATAATTATTCCCCATTATTCTATAGATTTATCATATTACAATTATTATTTTTTCTCCCTCTTAAACATTTATTTATCACATGATAATTCATTCGTATTTTCAGAATGTAGACTAAATATCCATTTTGCAGTTGAAGACCATGACATTAGTGAGGGAAATGGTAAAGAAATATGTTTCAACATTTTAATTTATTATGTAACATTATATGGGGGTAAAATACCTATAATAATTTCATTAATTATCATTTCATGTTTGATGATATTGTAATAAATATATAATTATTATTTTCATTATATCATTAAATCATCATTATTTTTCTTAAATTTGAAACCCTAAACTACTTATATTATCATGATAAACTATAGTTTATGTAAATAATTTTCTAGAAAACTATAATTATTGTTATATTATATCAATTTATTTTCTGAAACGTATTTTTCATGTTGTTTTTTATGATACCGACATGAAATTTCATTTAAAAAATACATTTTTAATGTCTGTATTATAAAATGATGCTAATTTTGTTTCATAATGTCACTTCTAATGAAATCATCTAACAAACCAAGGTTAATAAAATTTTTAAAAAATTAACTTATTGTAAAATTATTCCCCCACATGTATTTTGATATATAACTCTATTCTTAAACCATATATGGCACTAATAGGGGTCCACATGACATGTATTCTTCTAAAATGCATTCCATGTGTATTAGAAATTTTTATAATTTCTAGGTCTTCATGTTTCCTAAATTTCACCACAATCACATTAAAAATACACTATAATATTTGGTTAGAACTCAAATAATATTATTGAAAATAATGAATTTTAGACCAACAGTCATATTATAGGTATTCTTTAATGAAAAATGAATATCATCACACATCTAATGTTACTTGATCGATCCGACTCAAGGAAGAACTTATCCCAATTTTACCATCACATTCCTATAATCAATAAAATTCCACATTAATATCTCCAACTCCAAAAACAAATCCCACTATAATTGCCCATTTATCCAAAGAATTATTTCGCAGTGATCAGGTTCTTAGTTATTGTCTAATCATCATCCATTCAAAATATCGGGGAATAATGTCAATAAACAAAGGGAGAAAGGAAAAAATAATATTGTAAGTATCCAATAAATTTCATTTTAATATAATACGCATTGATATAATATAATGGAAATTGAGGATAATGAAATAAAAAAATTATTAAAAAAGTATAATTCTTAAATTATTAATTCTATAAAGAGAAATAATTCATAGATAAATCAATAAGAAAAATCCGTAAATTTATTTCAGATGAATTGATTCATTTCCATCTCATTGAAAAATAGTATAAAAATCAACCCAAAATACCCTACCATAAATTTTTTCAATAATTAGTTGATAAGTTTTGTAAAATTGTGGAAGATAATTATTTATTTTCATCATCATATCAATGAATTCCCACTATAGTTCATACATGATCCTCAATCATGTGATCATATGGACAATGATTCTCTAAGGGAGGTCCCTCTTTAATATAGATACTCATGTATTTTCAAACTAAATCAATTTAATTACCCACACTGAGATATGTAAATAGTATTTGATAAAGTTAAACAAAAAATTGACCTTAAATTCATTAATTAATTTAATCATCCGATGAATGAACTCTCTAAAAGTTTTTGATGTCGATATGACTTATATAACACAAATTTTAAAAACTATTCTATATAAACTTATTTTCTCAACTTTCCTATTAAATGCGTTGCTCTAGATTTATTCCTTCATTTCCAAAAAAAATATTTGAATGTTGTTTATTTTATTTTATATTTGATATATTTATGTATCGAAGATACATATGGCCTGAAATTAAATTTATAATCCATAACTAACTAAGAAAAAATTATATAAATTATATTTTATTACTACATAAAAAAAATTTAATAAATTCTTCTCACCTTCCCGTATATTCATTATAAAAAGGAAATTTCAACTCAAAAAGATGTGAGTACATGGCTCACATCTTTTTTTTTTCCACTCTGAAGTTATCGCAATAGATTCCAATCATGAAAATGAACATATGTTAGGTTATTAAACTATCCATATTTATATATACATTCTTATTCATGATGTACACCCGGTACTCTGATAATTTACCACTATTTTCAATTTATATCTTTCCACACATGATAATATGTGAAACTTCCTTTATATATATCCCAAACCTAGGTAAAATCCTGAACCCAATATAACTATGCTTGTATTGAAATGTTGGCTCACACCTATGAAACTGTAGATATTATTTATAAAAACAAAATGAGTCATAGAGAAATATATATCATGTAACTGAGATTTCCATAGTCCTTACTGAGAGGAGACCTTCAGGAACACATGGTCTCCCATGAATAACTCCAAAGGCCTCCATTATCGTCCAATATAAAAGTTATGACGTCTTTGGTATGTCCTCATACACTTTTGGATTGTTTGTACCTTTTTATTTCTACTCAGACAAAATCTCACTAAACGAAATTAATAGTTCAACGGTGGGGTATTAGGGTAGTTTAGTAAACCACTAGATCAAAAATCTCAAGAATTTTAGTGCAGTGTTTTCTAAAACACTACTAAATATTATCCATTTAATAAACACAAGTTCTCCCCAGACCCCCCCCCCCTTCTCCCCTGATCTTTCCTTCTACCATGAGCACCCCGTGAGAACCCCCACCCACATACCCTCACCACCATGCTTCCCCCCTTATAGTTGATGTAGTCCATTCCCCATCATCAGCGTTCACCATCACAGGTTCTCCCTTTTCCACAAATCCCCCAAAATTCAAGTGTCCATCTATGATTCATCCTCTTTAAACGACCTCTCTTGTTCATTTCCCCATTCATTTGCTTGAGACGTGTTTTTCACTGGTCTTTTTTGTGATTTTATCTTTGTTTACCCATCCAGATATGTCCTTTGAAATGTTTAAGGGTTTCTTATAATTGTTTTTCTCTGGTTGGGAATTTCATTAGAGATTCTAGAGGAGATTCATGGAGTCATAAACTATCATGTGGCTTCTATTCATCCATGATAGATGAAAAACTAGTAATGTTTTTTGGGGTTGTCTTATCATTACTATATGGAATGATGTATATTTTATTTTCCAATGGTTTTTCCTTATTTTTTATTTAATTTACCTATGGTTTTTGTGTGGTTTTAGTGGTGGATTTATCTTAAATATTGATCCATGCAATATTTTGGAAGTTTGGTGATCCATTTTGACTAAATTAAATAAATAAGGGTATTGTTGAACCATGGATTATTTTATCATATATTTGTTCTTAAAAAGGATAAACGATATGAAGGTTCTTTGAACGTTGTCAATATATTGACGAACCATTTCTGGAATGATATTGTAGGTTCCCATGAATGTGGAGATGAATCATTGAGATCCCTCAAAAGGTATGTTGATCTGTAATGAGTTTTTAATATTTTTGGTTTTTTTGCCTAATATTATGGATTAGAAGTTATTCAAGTTATTGTTCCCACTTTTTGTGTTAAAGTAGACATTGAAATAAGTGTTTCTAATGGATTTTAAAATCTTTATTCATATGTTGGAAAAAGAATTTTTTATGTTTTAATATGTTTACAAGGATAATAATTTCATGATTACTGTCCATTTGGAACAATAAATTATTTAAAGGAGATTAATTTGAATTTGAAAAATTGGGAAATTAATAAGGAACAAATAAATTTGATGATTGATGTGATGAAATTCATTATCTATTTTCATAATTATTATACCATGAAAAATCATTCTATGTAAAATTCATTTAATAATAAAATTAATGATTTAAAATTTAATTTCTGATAAGATTTACTGGAAAATTTATATTGAGATGATAATAGTGAGGCATCCAACCAATAGTATTTTATTTTAGAAGTCAAAAGTAGTTCAATTATTCCATTATACACTACATTCTTGAGATAACACAAGAATGTAGAGATTGAGGATGAATTTATGATTAATATATACTAAGGTAGTATATTAGAATATTCAAAAGTTTCTCCAACATCAAATTTGAATATTTCTATGACATCATCACCGTATAGATGGTATTGGATAATTTACCCTTAAGGGATGTAACCTTTTGGACTTCATATACAATACTTCTAGGTGTTTTGATAAAATTTCATAATACCCTATAAAGATGGTTATGCATGGGAAATGTTCTATATTGTATCAAAATGATAGTGATAGTTTTCCATTAATGTTTAATGGTTATTTTTATTATTTAATTGATTTGTTTTCTTGTTGTAAATATTATCTTTATTTTGAAAATAAATATAAATGGATTATTTATTTTCATTAATCTATTTTAAAAACATAAATGTATTATTTTATTTTTTTATAGGCTAATATATTTGGTTTATGATATAATACAAAAATGGTTTCTTGACACTAGTTGACATGCTTTAAAGATCAGATTGATTCCATGAAAATTGATTTTATAGAAATAACTAAGTATCAAAATTATACTTAAATGATTAGTTTGATAAATTATATTCAAAGAAAACTTATAATGTTGATTTATTAATGATTTTATAATCATTATCTTACTTATATCTTACATATATCATCCACGGTTGATTTCTATTTTTTTACATTGACTTTTTTATTACTTATATTAATCATATTATAAATACTTTTGTGTTTTTTATCACATCCATTTATCTATTTTCGTACATAGAAATACATATTCATTGTAATTTTATTTAATAATGTGTTGTAAAATTGTGACATATATGGATAAAATAAGGATCAAATTACCAAGGAACACACATTAGTATGCGAAGGGTTTGAAGGAGTTCATAGTTTTTTCACTTTTCGATCAATCCGTTGATCTTTAAATAAGGTAACTATGAAAAAAATATAAATTTATAATATGGATTAAGAGACATGAAGTTTGGAAAGCATATAAATTTAAATCATTTCCTACTCAATATTTATTTTGGATTTTCCATGGTGAATGAACTGTTATAGAAAGTGTGAGCATTAATTTCAATAAATAGAATGAGTTACCAACATCATAAAAAATGGAAAATGAAATATAGAAACATATAAATGATATTTTCAGTATTTCTATACAAAAATATCAGCATAAAAATTGATCACAATAGTCAGTTGATGGTGCAAAAAATAGTTACTAAACAAGTGGTGTTTTTGTGACAATAAGGAAACCAGATGAAGATTGTAACATATCATTGGATCCTACTATTGAATCTGTCGAAAAAAATATAGGATACAACTTAAATAATAAGAGAAATATTTTTCATGATTTAGTTGAAAATGGAAATCAAGATCTGTATGTTGGATGTTTTAAATATTCAAAACATTATTTTTTTTACAGAAGTTGTATCATATCAAATTCCAATATGGAATTACAAATAAGGTGATTTACATGATATTATAAATGTTTCATTATCCATTTCTAGAATCTATGATCAGTGAGTCTTTCATAATATTAAGAAGAAATAATTAACATTCTTGGTTGGGATTATACAAAAATACTTTCTTGTTCCAATGATTGTATGCTTTATTAGGGAGTGGATTAAAGAATACATGATTAAAAAAAGGTACTTCATCAAGATGGAATTAAATGGGTGATGTTAGATGTTTGAATTCAGATAATTATATTATAAAGAAGAAAAATAACAAACTTGTAAGGGTTTTTCATTACATTTCTTTTAATCCTTGACTACAATGTATATTCATGTTATTGAAAATCAGTGACCACGTGTTCTGTAATTCTATTGATAATAATAATGATGAGATAATATGACATCCAAGAGATTCAAAATCATGGAATACAGTTAATTCATTTCATCCAAAATTCTCATCTAATCATTGGAATGTTTGATTGGGATTCCATGATGATTGATTCAACCAATTTTGGCCTTTGAGGATTAGTTTTAACATTGGCCCGGTTGTTTCCCCCCTTTAAATCTGCCTTCATGGATGTGTTTGTAACAAATTTATTTTATCCTTTTGAGGATTATACTAAGAAAATAAATCATTGAAATGATATTTATTTATACTTTCGACCTATAATTGAGGAATTACTGGAGTTATATAACAACGATGTTGAGACATATGATTCATATTCAAAAGTAATTTTAAAATTGCCCAGATATCTAATGTGGACCCTTAGTAACATCCATCGACTTAGAAACATAACTCATTAGAACACATACATTGGTTTCTCTTGTCCTATTTTTTATAATTTATTTTGATCCCACATGACTACCTTTTAGTTAAAAATGGTACTTCTTGTGTCATTGATGATTTCTTAAGGCATCTCATAGATTTCAGATGAAAAAATCAAAATTCAATGGTTTTATTAATCACAAACCACCCCCAAAGTTGATTAAAAGTTCAAAAATATTAAAACAACATAGAAATTATTAAACACAACTATTTAAGGAGCATTATTTTAATGATAATGGGAGATGTTTTTGAAGTGAATCGTCAAGTGAAATTAAAACACAACAATGAGAAAAATAAGAATATTTGTGTGACATCCATATTGGGTAGTTAATTTTATACAACATAATAATTATGTTATGAATATTGAGAATAATTTTTTTGATAATTTGATATTTATATTCCACAATTATCATGGAAAATATAAGTAACTTATTGTGTCCTAGAAAAACTTACAAAAAATGAACATAAAGGTGATCTTTTTCCAGATGAGATTGGAATATATTCCCCTACATTTTTTCAGATTCCAACTATGGAGAAAGATAACATCCTTTAAATTTTAAAATATATAAAAGTATCTAATCGGTATTAAATTAGAAAATCCATGTGTTATGACTTAAATAATAGTAGGTTTCATGGATTTAAAATTTATGATCCACATATTTTTTTTACTATAGTTACTAAAATTGACAATGCATACATTATTTCCACAAAAGTTTACTACTTTTTTCTTCCAATTTTTTACATTCCACAAAAAACTATCAAAGAAAATAATACAACCATATGAGATTTAAATGCTTTAGGAGTGATTTTAATTAACACTATATGCAATGGATATGATATTTATTCTATCAGTTTTTACTATCATGGTGCATTTAACTATTCATTTAGAGGAGGAAACATAATTACGAAGATCATATATTATCAATGGATGTATACAATTGAATGGTAAATTATTATTTTTTTCCAAATAAGGTAAAAATTATTATAACATCATTAAATAAATATTTATGTTCTATTTATTTTATTTCATGGATATCATGGTCCTTTGAATTCATTCACAAAAATAATCATCAACCAGAATAGTCTATTTCTAAATTCTATTTGGAAGAGGAGTGTCTTACCTTTTTTCTAGACACTTGGATAATATTGTGGAATGAATAAATTGAGTTTGAAATT
Source organism: Viscum album (assembly GCA_963277665.1). NCBI lineage: Eukaryota > Viridiplantae > Streptophyta > Magnoliopsida > Santalales > Viscaceae > Viscum > Viscum album. The sequence continues at coordinate 634,223,890 of OY728121.1, forward strand.
ATGATGTCACATAAAATCAATCTCAAACAGATGGGAAATTAAAAATATTTCATGCTATTTTCTAATCCGTTGGGGGGAATCAAAATTTGCAATAATAGAAACATAATTATTATAACAACTAAGATATGTGATTCTGAATGGTGAAAAGATAGATACATTTTTTGAATAGATATTGATATAAATGAAGTGAATAATGAGACTATGGAATGATTTCAATGATACTTTATTGATACCTTAACATATATATCATAAGGTAGCTAAAGGGGAACCTAGAGTGTAATATGTGGTTTTTGTATATTGTTATCTTCATGAGAAGTTCATGGTTTTAAAATATATACTATTTTGATAATATTATATTTCATATATAAATTTAAATAAAACGAAGTTAAAATTTCATACATTAATAATAAATTACATGTTATTTATTTTTTTTAGTTTCATGTAAAAATCCTTGAAGTCGAGAAAAAAATAATATCTCACACTACTGGTTCAAAAAGATTTCCTAGAAATAGATCAACTCTGGTAATATATTCATTAGTGTAAATATTTATAAGATAAAATTATTTATTTCATATATTAATTATTTATTTAGTTATATTTTAATGTTGTCAATGAATTTTGGGAACCATGTCTTTCGAACAGAACTATTTTTGGTGTTCATAAAAAATCTAATGGTCATTATGTTAATGACCATGCCAATGAATTTGGGGTATTGACTCCAATTTTACTTTAAAATTTTTTATTCAGTTGTCACTATGTAAACATTTTTACTTCAAATATGACGTATATCTGATTTATAAGTAAAAAATAACTATTGGATTCCAACTCATTAAGTCCATCTCAATCTCTCAGGACGATCCAATTGGTCATGCCCTTTAGAAAGAGAATCATGATCGAGTGCATGGTATGGGTTTAGGACCGCTACTATCTAAGGTCATTAGCATGACACCAGGTATTGCAATAATATCTAATTTTGGTTTTAGTAACTATGTACCTAGATATTTTCATAAGAACATGGTTGTAACAAAAACCACAATTCAAGAATAACGGGATCATATATAGATGCATCGGGATCGTATAAATATGTGTGATGAAATGTTTATTTATCTTAAAAAATAAATATAGTAATTATATTATAATATGGAAAGATGTCCCTGTGGTGATATTTCATCAATGGATGACAGTGAGAAGGTAAACTACACAAATTCAAAATCTTTTACTGCACAAACTATTATTGGTTTTATGTTCAAATTTAAACATACGACACAATTTTATTTTTAAAGTAATTGTTATACAGGTTCCAATAGTAGAATGTGGATATGAAGTTGAATAGAGTGTATGTCAATGCTCATCTGATAGTGATTTGGGTTCACTTTGGATTCAGAAATGATGTGTAACTACAATTATGAATGACCAACGGTACTATGGTAATTACACTTGATCATGGTGGAATTCACTCTGTATGATTAAGCTTCATCTTGTTTTGTTTTATATAGTTTGTAATGTTAATTTATAATGGATTTTAATGACTTATTTATATATAGTAAATATTTATTTTTTTCCTTGGCCATGTAATTTAGTTTTTTTATTAATATATTCTTTATACGGATCCTTAGATTAATAATTATTAACTAAATGTTTTGTAGGTTATGTCGACTCACTGAGTTACTATTGGGTTATTCATTTATGATTCCAAAATCCAGATGTCCTAAATTAATAATGAATTATATTAATTTTTTAATAATATAAATGAATGGTTTTTATTGATATTTTTATACAATAGTTAAATATTTTTTGTTTGGATTTTTTTTCACTGTAAATAAACACAACCCCTATTCATTGATTTGTAAAATATCATTAAATGGATTTATTCATAGTGAAATATTTAAATGTTTGGATCTTGTTTTGTGAATTTCCATTAGTATGACATAGTTTAATACCATGGTTGTGTTTTGTACAGTTTATTGGAAATTTTTAACAAGTTCACTATAGTATTCCATGATGTGTTCCTAAGATTAATTATGAAATGAATATCCACCTAAATGTTTTTAATTTCATACATGTTGTAATGTATTCATGGAATAGATTATAAATTTTTATGTTCTAAAAAACCATTTTGGTTACCTTTATTCTAAAATTATCTCATATTTGGGGGTGGTGAAAGTTCATATGACATTAAATATATTTATTGAAATTTGTTTTGTTGTTCAAGGGTAGTAGATTATACAAATTGTGTTTTTTAAGTGATATATAATTGTACATTAAACTATTACTTTATATTCCAAATATTATTTTAGAGGCTTCTTATAACACTTCAATTTGTGTTGAAATTTTTTTGGGGAGGTTTCCCATTCCAAATAATGGAATGGATATAGTGGTAGTTTAGACCACCGCTCTATCATCAAAATTTTTTGACAAGGGAAACTGCCGCAAAAAAGTGTTCAGTGATACTTCCTAGAAACCACCTCTAAATTAATGGAACCAACATTAGTTGGATGAAAATGATACCATTAGTACAGGTTTCTAGAATCCACTATTGAACCATAGCGCAGCAGATTAGAATGCCAACAAATAAAAAATTTATCAATATCTAGTGAGTCTTTTCTAATGTCTAGGCCCATAATTGTGGCCTCCCTTGTGTATTCCCCACATGATAGAGATGTATAAGGTCTCTTGTAAAAGCATCAAATTGATCTTTCTAAATAGTTGAGTGGTAAAAAAATTTAAAAAATCCCACAGGGGTAGATAATACTCCCATGTATGACCAAAATTCAACAGTTCCAAATGAAAAATTTCCTCTAGAATATGAATTTTCATCTGTTGCAGGCCATCTTTCTTGGTGCGGAAAGTTGTGCTCTACCACAACTATGTAAAAAAAGAATCCAGCAGCCGAATTCATAATCATGACATTAAAAAAATACCATGGTCTAAAACAATCATCTACGGAACTCCATAATGTCTTATTATCACCTTCATATATAGGCATCCCAAGATCTCTATTAAATACTACTCTCAAATGGGTATGAAGTGGACCAACATGGAGAGTTAGTATACAACTACATAGATTGTGTATTGACAACATTATTATGGCATATGAACTAAAAGACCTTGGATATATGATCCCAATTCAAATATAGAACAATAATAGGTTGGTTTAAAACAATTTTTACATTATTCATAGATATCACCTACTAAAAAATGAGGAATATACAGAATATCTTATGAAAAACCTCTTTACCAATGACCACCAAAACTAAAAATTAATTTACATGTACATCATCACCTCTCCTAGAAGTCCCTATATGGGGAATTTATATAACTCTTCAATACCTCCTCTCACAATTTGAATAGAACCATCATCCATTATAGGAAAATAGATGATTTTATCCCCAGCTTCTGAAAATCCATCTGAAGAATTTTTTTTGGAAATATTATCATGCATAAAATCAAAATTGTGATTCCCAATATGATCTTACCTAACATGATTCAGAATTTTAGGGGTAAAACCCATCGATAGTGGGTATGTGGTATCATCCTTGTCTATTGTGGGCAACTGAAATGAGGAAAAATACTTCAATGCCATATGTAATAATATTAAATGATATTTCCATAATGGAGAAAATTTTACCAAATTTCCAAACTCAATAGTATAAAATATATCAAAAACATATTCCTATAAGAACTACAATTTTTAACTCTATTTATTTTTCATATTTTTAAATGAGAGGATAGCTGACAACTCTAATGGTCAGAATAAAAGATGAATTCATCTCCCAAAAAGAGTGTATCGATGTCCTCGTGGAGAAAACTACTACTACTAGATATAATTTAGGAGACAATTAATGATACTTATGTAGTATGAACTAATATAAAAATTAATAAATCACTACCTAGCTATTAATTACAACAAATCCAATGATATTTTCAAATTGATCACAGATCAACACATACCCAACACCCACCTCTACATGGTTCCATATAGCGGTTCTCGATAACTTCTAACCTAACCTGTAAAAAATCTAATACTACTTCTCCATCCCCAAAAAATGATTACCCTATCGGAACAATTTATTCATAGGTTCAAAGAACCTATATAAATTAGGATGAAATCATTGATAATAATCCTCTAACAAAAGGAATCTCAAAATCTCATTTATGACCTTTGGGGGATCCAAATATTTAATCTCCAAAAAACATTTCTTGGATTAATTTTCCACATCCCATTATGTGACATGTCCTAGTTGGAGGAAATATATAATTTATAACTATCTATATGTGTGTTTCCCAAATATTGATTCTCCCAGAGTATGATCATGTCTATTCTAAAATATATCACATGATCCCTCTATGACCCTATGTTCAGTTGGATTTTGTCAATCAAGACAACCATGATCCATTATATTGATGGAATACTGATAAACATTATCAAAATCATGAAAATTTATTTGGAATTCACAATGACTAAGGAATACAATATGTTAATATTATGACCGTATTGGAACTGGAACACTATCATTATTATATCCTCCTTTTGAATTCATATCCGAGGAAAGCCCAACCTTATTTCAAAAATTTAGGAACCAATTATCCCATTAAACAAGTTGAAAAGGTATTTTATTCTCAGATGTGGATACTTATTCTTGATAATAACTTAATTCATGAGAATGTAATCCACATAAAAATTCTTTCCAATTTCATCCTTTTGGAAAACAGCACATGGGATACCTAAGGGGGACACTCTTCCAAAAAAAATTCTATCCTCTGAAATCATCCAACAAGAACATAAACTCTTAAGGCACTATGGCCCCATTCTATATGTTGTTGTAGATATTAGGGTAGTTCATTAGAGATGGTTTAATATAATAAAATAACTCAATGGGGTGGCATGGCCAAAAAAATCCTTAGGGATGATGCCATCAAACTCATTCACCACTCACTACGGCAAATGACCATTTAGCGGCGATTTATTTTTCCGTTTCGCAGTGGTTTAAATGGCCGCTAAATAGATTGGTGGCAATTTTGAAAAACCACCGCTAAATTGTGCATTGGGAAACTATTCGTAGCGGTTTTCCAAACTGTCGTAGAACGTTTCGCGGTGGTTTTTTTTATTTTTTTTATTTTTTTATTTTTTTTTAATTTTATTATTATCATTATTTTTATTTTTATTTTTATTTTTATTTTTATTTTTATTTTTTTTTATTTTTTTTATTTTTTATTTATTATTTATTGATTATTTATTTATTTATTGATTATTTTATTTATTTTATTTATTTATTATTTATTTATTTATTTATTTTTTATTTATTTTTTATTATTTATTTTATTTATTTTATTTATTTTGTTTTGTATTTATTTATTTTATTGTGTATTTATTTATTTTAATTCGTATTTATTTATTTTATTTCGTATTTATTTATTTTATTTCGTATTTATTTTTTATTTCGTATTTATTTCATTTATTTTATTTATTTTGTTTATTTTATTTATTTCATTTATTTTATTTATTTCGTTTAATTTCTTTATTTCATTTATTTTGTTTATTTCATTTATTTTCTTTATTTCGATTATTTTATTTATTTTATTTACTTTATCCATGCATGCACATGCCCATGCACAAGCCCATGCAATATAAAGAAATACTGCATTTGGTGAGATTTGAACCCCTAACCTCTTGCATATCTTCCAAAGACTTTACCACTCTAGCAAGCTCACCATGTGGTTAATAAACAGAATTTAACAAACTTATATATACTAATTAAAAAACAAACAATACATAACTAATTGATATAAACTCAATAATAATTAAACAATAATCAATAATCAATAATTAATAATCAATAACCAATAACCAATAATTAATAATTATTTATTTATTAATTATTTGTTGATTTATTTATATATTTATTTATTATTTACTGTTTATTATAATAAATAACAAATAACAAATAAATTATAATAATATTAACATATATTATAATATTATGAGATTAATATAATAATATAATAAAATAACAAAATTAAAATAATAATATAATAAAATAATAATATAATAAATAGTAAATAATAAATATTAAAAATTAAATATTAAATAAAAAACTATAAACAGCAAACAATAAACAATAAATAATAATGAATAATAATAAATAACAATAAATAATAATAAATATTAATAAATAATAATAAACAAATAAAAATGAATAAATATTTAATATTGAATAATAAATAATAAATAAAAAATAAAAAATATTAGAGAATAAATAATAATAAATAATAAATATTAAACAATAAATAACAAAAAATATATAATAATAAACAAAAAATAAATAAATAATAAATAATAAATAATAATAAATAATAAATAATAAATAATAATAAATGACAAATAATAAAAAATAATAAAAAATAAACAATAAATAATAAATAATAACAAATAACAAATAATAATAAAAAAATAACAAAAAATAGTTAAATAACAAATAAATAATAAATAAATAATAAATACTAAATAAAAAAGTATTAAATAATAAATAATAAATATTCAATATTAAATATTAAATATTAAATATTAAATATTAAATATTAAATATTAAATATTAAATATTAAATATTAAATATTAAATATTAAATAATAAATAATAAATAATAAATAATAAACAATAATTAATAATAGATAATAATAAATATACAACAAATAACAATAAATAATAATAATAATATTAAATAATAAATAATAAATAATAAATAATAAATAATAAACAAGACTAAATAAATAATAAATAAATAAAAATACATAATATATAGTATATAATATATAATATATAATATATAATATATAATATATAACATATAATATATAATATATAATATATAACATATAATATATAATATATAATATATAACCTATAATATATAAAATATAGTTATAATAAATAGAATATCGTTATTAATAATAATAAATAATTAATAATTAATAATTAATAATTAATAATAAATAGTAAATAATAAATAATAAATAGTAAACAATAAAAAATAAACAATAAGTAATAGTAAATAAATAATAATATATATTATATATAATATATAATATATAAAATATAAAATATAATAAATAAAATATTAATAATAATAATAATATATAATATATAATATATAATATATAATATATAATATATAACCGGTAAAAAATATTATGATTAATAAAAATAAATAATAAATAATAAATAATAAATAATAAATAAATATAAATATAAATAATAAATAAAAAGTAACAAAAATAGATAATCAATAAATTAAAGTAGATTATAAATATTAAATTATAAATTATAAATAATAAATAATAAATAAATTAAAGTATATTATAAATAATAAATAATAAATAATAAATAATAAATGAAACACATGAAAAATTATGAAAAGACGTGATAAGGGGAGAAAAATTATGAAAACGCATGAAAACAGATGGAGAAGCATGAAGAAGGAAGCATTATAAAGCATGAGAACGCATGAAAACTCATGAAAACTCTGGAAAACCCCTTAAGAATGCAACATAGTCATCATAATAACCCACAAAAAACCATTGATTTAGATAACAAGTCATGGAAACCCAAATAAACAGTAATAAATGGAGCAACTGTTAAAATCCGTCGAAATGATCATAAAGTGACAAAAACATTGGAATCACATTAACAGCGATAACTTATGGTCCGAGAGTTCATTCCAGATCCTCGACCGGTCAAATAAAGGATCCAAAAATGATCTTTGAGCTGATAGGTGAAAGAGACCGAATGGACCGCGGATCGGACGTTACGACCATTTAAAAAAACTACCGGGGAACAAGTGCTAGAAACGAGGCATCAAAAAACAAAAAAAAAACCGATACCCACTAAAAAACCATATCTTATGATCCAAGAGTCCATGTGGGAGTCGCGACCAGTCAAACTGAAGCTCATGGAACGAGCTACGATCTGGCAGGTGGAGGCGTCCGAACTAACACGTGGATCGAAAGTTAGGGTCATTTGAAGACAAGTTCGATGGGACATAGGTGATGGAAACGGGGTTTCGGAGGCCTTCAGAGGGGTTTTTGGAGTCAGAAAACACAAAAACAAATATAGTTTTTGTCAAACTAGTGTGTATCTCTCTTCGCTAGCTTCGACCTGATAGTGGTAGTGCCCAAATAGACCCCCAGAGCGAATGTTATGGTCGTTTGAAGTTGGAGAACTTTTTTCAACCTTATTATAACTATCATTTCTTCCGCATCTTAGAACATCTCACGGTTTTGATTACACATGCCTCTAGATCGCTTCATGAGCTTCGATTTGACTAGTCTTAGCGCACTAACAGACGCCCGGATCAAAAGTTATGGTCATTTTAGTGATTTCGGGGTTTCTCGTGTGTTTTTATTTTTTTTCTTTTCATTTCGCGGTAGTTGTACCCAAACCATCGCTAATCCTCGAAAAAATTTAAAAAAAATTACTCATTTCGTGGATGTTTTTTCACGACGGTTTTAAAAACTGCCGTGAAACACCTGTTTTCCTATAGTGACTACAGGATATTGAATATAACCAGATTCTACTACATCAAGGGTCATTTTATCCAACAATGGAGAAATTTAATATACACTCCTATGTAAAATCCTATCCAACTATACCAAGGATTCATTATATCTAATGAAGGAAAATATTTCCCCATCAATGTGGAAACATCCCATCTATAGCCTAATATATTTAATATATGCATGTAAAATAGAGAGCCACTATATACCATCAATGGTGTCATGAGGCCTCGTTGTGGACATAAAGAGATCCAATAAATTTCTCTCTATTCTAATAGATATGTCCTGCTACCAAAAGAAGTGTGTGATTAATGAATCTACATTGGTAACAGTCAATAAAAGTATTGGAAAATTTTAAATACCAACAATAATCATCAATTATTGAACAAGGGACAATAAAAGTAAAAAAGATACTGATTCCCTTGTCAACTAGAAATCTTGTTAAATCTGGGGAGTCAAAACTTATACCTTTGACCTCACGTGGATCCTTCATGGAATAAAACTACACTAACAGCATGTTTAGATGGAATTTTCCTCATGTTTCCTACAACCAATGTTAACTATGACACCTTAACCAATCCAAAAATCCATACACGTACAAATAAATTGAACTCATCCACTGAACCAGGTAACTGTCTTCATTTGTTGACCATGACCCACTAAGATTATTCTAAAATATGTTATAAGAAAATTTTTCATACAAGGGGATGCGTCCCTATTCATTATATTATTGAAACCATAACATATGTCACCAACACTGGTCTCCACCAATGCCCCAACCTAGCCTAAAGTGTTCTAGATATTAGAACCATAATCTAACAAGGTGAGTCCCCGTAATGTGAAATACCCAATCCATCACATATTTCTATATCTTTACTAAACATAGGGTCATCCATAAGTAAACCCATCTATAGAGTTTCTAAAATCTATCCAATATGGGTTTTCCTCTTCATGCATTTGGGTCATAGGGCTCTATCATCACCCTGTTGATCCTTATAGAAGGTCTTCCACCAAGACCACCATCAATAGGGATCCTAAAATAGTGTAATTCTTTAGGCATAGACATGATCAACTCCTCAATGCACTAGGGCTATAGATTATTTGGAAACCAATTGTGTCTTTGTCTAAGATACTCGCTATGGTAATTCATCATGTATATATAATAGGTCAAAAATACAATAACCATATTATACTAAAACTAATACAGAGAATAATACTAAACCATTTGGGGTTGGTCTATATGATTATCAATTGTTAGAGGAACTGCACATTATCTTCACAAAGTGTTCATATCAAGATATTGTCCTGGGATTGTGGCATCATCACTGGGTGGGTTTTTGTCATTATTCTATTATGTCATCCATTTCTGGATCTCTAAATAAAGTCATCATGTGGATAAATAAGATTTAATAGACCCAAAGAGAAAATATGTGTAGTTATCCCATGTAATACATGGAATCCAAAACCCATTTCTATATGATACTTGTAACATTGTTTTCCCGACTATTAATTCCTACTAGTACTAACATGAAAAAAGGGTTATTATAAACCTCATGAATATATTGGTCAGTCTCCACTTCATTACTAGTTTACTTGAGAATAGTGATGAACTAGAGAGTCTTCAAAAATATTTTTATAGATCCCGAAACAATCCTCACTGTTAGACTATCACCAAACAGTGGTCCTAAAACAAATAACTCTAACACTACTCTATTATGAACTGACTCACTATGTATCACCCAACCAGTTGTAAGATGATAATAAAACCACAAGAACACCTATAATAAGGATCATTTTTTATTCTATAACTTAGTTTGAATATCACAAAAATTATAGGCATTATCCAACAGTACCATCACACACAAAGAAATAAATCTTCAAATGCGATTATAATGTTGGGGATAATTGACTGATGTTGTAAATGTATGAATAACAATTAATACCAAAACATAGTACATAATATGTGTGGAAATCAAAAGGGATATATAAATGTTCAATAAAAAAATATTTCTATCTAATTAACAATAAGGGACTATTGTTAAGAAGAACGTGTTGGAATAGCAAGCAGTCTGTCACGAACAACTAAGCTACTCTAGGTCATAGAATTAAAACAAATCCTTCTAAAGGATGATCTTATTTATAGGATGAGACACATTTTTTTCCATATCCTATGCAGGTGTGACTATAAACATACCCATTAGGATATCTTTAAAACTCCAAACAAAATAATCATAGTGGCATTCATCTCAATGCCAAAAATAGAATGAGGAAAACATGATAACCTAAATATGATCAAAGGAAGAATCATTGTCTCATGGTGAGGGATAACCTTAGTTACTTCTTAGGAACATTTCTTGTATTTCCAAATTAATGTTCATCTGAGATAAAACAATAATCATGTATCACTATACAGATGGAACACATCCATGTTATCATAATCATCAGGCCTTTCCATGTTGAAACACAAACAAGAACACAAAATATGGTGGTACTATGATAGGATATAATGACCATGGAATATGGGAAATACCTAACCCTGTCCAGGATATTCCACTTGGAAGGGGATATCACATCTCATAAATTATATATGGTAAAACTGAACCATCCCTTGGATGAAACTATATAGAAGATCAAACCCCATAAAACACATAGGGATGCCTGACTCTATCTTGAACTAACCTATAGAGGGGATCGACAGACTTATGCGTAGGATGTGATACCACTAGCTTTCCTCTTAGGGATGAAGAAAGGTAATGTTCCCAAGTATATACTAAAACTATAATAGGGAAATGAGGGAAATAACCTTCCCAAAAAGGAGTACATGACAAGTCCAACTAGGGATTAATGTCTTTCCTACTATGTCAAGTACATCCCATGTCATTCTATCTCAAAATATATCCCCCTAGATAAAAAAATTTATATTAGGATTCAAGATGTTTAGAGGCTGGTCCATCACTTAGGAATGATCCATCATTCCATTCTTATTTACATTCTCATGTACACAAGGAGTTCGCTATCAAATTGTAACAGCCCACGATTTTATAAAAAAATATTCTTTTTAATTTTATTAAAGTCTTGTGTTGTACGCTACACCAAAAGGAGCTTGCACAACACGCATCCTTGACTTGCCTTGCATTACACGCAATCACGACCTTCCTCGATAGCGTGTGTAATACGCAATACCGAGTTTCACTAAACAACGATATGCTATTAAAATATTATTAAAACTAGCCGTTATGAATAGTAATAACCACTTTTTAAAACTCTGTAAATCTTATTTTTCAAAATGAACTTCATTTTTGGATTCGGAGTATCGAATTTAGCCCAAGGTGAAATTTTGGTACTTTTCGGATAACTTTCATATTCTGATGAATAGTGAAAATTACTAAATTATAATTAAAAACAACTTTTTTAATCGAAATAATTAATAGTGATAAATTATTAATTTTAGTGGTTTTAAAGTATATTTAGAATATATTTTTACAATTTAATACAATGTTGGTCATTGGATGTAATTTCACATTTAAACCAGACATAATCAAGTGTCAATCTTTTGATAGATATTGTTTCTTAAAAACACGCTATTTGTTTTAACAGCGGGATTTAATTATAAAATTAATTAATGAAAATTTTATGATATGAATTTGGTAAAATAGACTTCATTTTTAAATTCGGAATATGAAATATATCTTAGGATGAAATTTTGGCATTGTTCTGAAAAACATCAATTTTTGATGAATAGTGAAACTACTAAGTGGTAGTTAAAAAAATTTATTTCTTCATAAATCTTAATTTTACCGCTTCTGTGAATGGAATTTAAAAAATCCGAGAGACACGGTTGATTTCAGTAAGTAAAATGTGGTTCAATGAGATGAAAATAATTTTTGGTGAATAGTAACTTTTTACTTTTTTTTACCACGGTTAATAGTAAATAGGGTAACTAAGGGTAAATATGATATTACTATTACCCTAACACATGTCCTAATTATATTGGATAAGTGTAATTCGACCAAAAACAACCTTATGAATATAATATGACCATTTAGGTCCACTTGGATTAGATTATGACATTTAATATTATATTATTTAATGAATAGTTAAAATAGTTAAAATCAAAGTTTAATAACTAAAACATTTTTAATATGGGGTTATACATAAGATAAATTTGACTATAAATATTCATTAGAAAGCTAAAAAGATTTCCTACATAATGATATTTTATTTATAATTTTTAGACTTTAAATAAATTAATTTATTTATGACACAACGATGATGCAATAATTACCCTTTTAGGGAAATATTAACTTAATTGATGTTATAAATGCTCAAATGAATGTAATTTGAGACTTTTTATGAATTCCACTAATTTTCTAGGTTACTATGATATATTAATGGTGATTTAATCAACTTGGTTCGAACATATAATTCTGTTATTACTTTCACAAAAATCATATATTAAATAGTGTCAAAATTGACACAAAATAGTTTTTAAATCAAATATTATATTATTAATTGTTATTGTATTCCTAAAAATCTAAGGTTCTACCAAATGACTTAGATAAGGATATATATATTAATAATAAACAATTTGGGGTTCGTTTGGCATGTTATAGTAAGTGTATTAACCATATAGTGAAAGAAAACAAAAAGACACGGTAAAAGTTAAATTAATTAACTTAGAGTTAAATCTAATTGATAAGGTTAAAATAATACCCTAAACTTGTCTAAATCCTATTGGTTGATAGGATTTCGACCCATCCCCACTTTAGATTCTAAATAAGACCCTTTGGAACCATTATAAACCGATTTTGACTTTAATATAAAATAATATTTTGAGATATTCCTAAGGTGCCCCTCTCCTCCCTTATAAAAGGACACCTCCTCCCCCTCCTCCTCACACCAATTTGAGCACTCAAGCTCGGCCAAACCCTGCCATTTTCTCCTCTCCACTTACCTAGAATAATCCTAGATGTCCTGGTCTTCTCCAAAGACCAATCTTAGTTCTTTAAGTGGAGGATTCAAAGAGGCGTTCCAAAGAAGAGGTAATATCCATTACCGATCTTTTCAATTTCTTTCTTCTTCAACTTCTTCTTCTTTAGTTGTTTCATGATAAAGTAATAACATCAGTATTACTTACATACTCATATGTTATTATAAATATGAAACAACCCTAATTCACCTTCTATCCATCCTACGGAAAAATGATATCACCGCGCGTGCGTACGTACGGAATACCGTCTCCACGCCGTGGTGTAATCTATTTTCCACCATCACCTTACAAGGATGGGTATAATGGTGTAATGAGTAACTATATATGATTATTATGAATTAATATTGATACTGAAATAATATATATATATACTCCAATACAATTCCACGATCATAGGAACGATATCATCACTCGTGCGTACGTACGGAATACCGTCTCCACGATGTGATGCGACTCGTTCTACATGATCTTCATTTCATAATGATTATATAAATGAATTTAATGAATGAATATGGTATATACTAAACTAATACCATTCTGTAAATGAATTATCTATAACCTAAAGATAAGAATAAGAATTTATTCGACAAAACACGCATAAGAACAAAAAGTTATAAAGACCCGAGTAACAAGTAACAATGAAATATTACTAACAAGAAGCTAATAATATGACCATATATGATATCATATCAATATTTATGATTCTGGAATAAGTCAATAGCATTATTTAAACCATTATACAGGATCTTCAGACACGAACGAAGAAAATCAGACCTAAGGTAAGGGAAAATATCACAATCTCACTTTTATCCGAGATTGTTTTTACTTTGGTAATTACTGGGGTGTATTTTATCATCCACATCCATGTTCCCTCAATATGTAATATTATTTCCATCCTTCTGCAATAGTTTATACCCAATTTTACCCTTCATTGAGTTTTTAGTAAAAGATATGAAAAGAATCTTTTGTCGTTTTTTTCGTACGAGGTACTTTTTGACTTTTCTGACAAAAGTACGAAGAATGTTTTTTTAACGTATACGGCATGAATGGATTTTTAAAACATTATTTCCAAGAATCTTACTTTACAAGTTTTCAAGTTTATTTTTAATCAACTTATTTTAATTTAAAGTTTTATGACATGTTAAGAAAGGAAAAATGTTTTTAAAGAAGAAAGGATATTTTCCTCAAGAATTCAATTCAAGTGTTTTATCAAAATTATTTTCCATCTAAGATAATAAAGGGTTCTGTTTCTATCCATATTTTTACATTGATTTGACTATGTTGTGATGGAATTATGTTTATGAATTCCTTTATCTTATATGAATTGATTTATGATGTCATGATGTTTCAAGAATCCCATTTTTATTACAAGGGTTATGCTATGATGTATGGTTTGTGATTATGTGGCACACATAAGAAAGGATTCATTATAAGATGGGTGGGACCTATATCTCCCTCCAATGCATTGGGTAAAGATTTTATATCTCATGAGATAGACATGGCTGGAACGGAAGGTTATTTCGGTTCAGTGATACAGGACTGAAACGAGGAGGGAACTCGGTTCAGAAAGGGACTTTGTCCACTAAGATAGTCTTGGCAATGAGTCATGACTAACAAGAAATGATTTTCCATGATTATGTGTGCATGCCACAAAGTTTCAAGTTTTATGTTATGATTATGGGGATCTCATTTTCACTTCTATGATTTATCCCATGTTATGAAATTATGATCTCTTTTGTAGGTTAAGATTTCCAAAATTTATGTGCTTATGTATATGATGTGATCGATATTTCTTTTGTTTACCCTTACTGAGCATTTGAGCTCACCCTTTTATGTTTTCTTTTCCCCAGGATATAAAGAAAGGTTTTAGGTATAAAAACAAAGAAGATCTTTATGGGAGATGTTGAAGATCTTTCACCACGATTAGAAGATTATATTCCGAGTTTCCAAAGACACTAAACTATTACGGTCCTTGTGTGTGTATTTTTGTACTAAGTATTCCGCAAATGTAATTAAATGTCCATGTACGTCAAGATACGGGTCTCTACAGTTGGTATCAGAGGAAAGGTTTAGTCAACCTTTGGAAACTAGGATGCGAAAACATTAGTGAGATCCCTAGAGATATTTCTAAGGTATGTCTAGGGATGCCCCTAAGGATAAGTATACGTATAGGATATAGTCCTAGAACTATGGTAACGATATTAGATTAAACCAAAGATGATAGATATTTAAGTTACTCCCCCTTTATTATGATTTTTTCATCTAACACTTTTCTATTTGGGTTTTAGAAAATGGCTGGAAACAAGATGATTCACAATAATGGAGGATATGATGGACAATGGAATGATATTCTTCATGAGAAACCAAATGAAATGGGATTTTGATGTCCAAACATCATTATTATGCCGAATCAGAAATCTCACAATATGATCAATAAAGTAAAATTTGGTAAGTTTCCTAACTCGACTAATAAGAGAAAGATGGAGTTCCATGATGATCATAGAGGAAAGAAAGTTCAATTTCCCCTATGTAAATCATTTGGGAAGAGGCATCAAGGAGAATGTTTCAAGGGAACTGGAAGATGCTTTGGGTGTGGAAAAGGACACAAAGAAAGTAAGTTCAAAGGAAAAGGGTCGGTTAACACCATGGATGAGGATAATGGTATTGCTACGACATCAAAAATGGTTAAGTGTTTTAAATGTGGAATGTATGGGCATTATGCAAACAAATGCCCTAAGGGAAAGACTCATGAAGAGAATCAGTATGGTCATATGGGTAGTATTTATGTTGATGATGATGAAGAGACTACAAATGATATGTGAGATGAAAGAATTATTGAAGCTCGGTCAATGGTTTAAGAAGGTAGTGGAATGATTACATGTTTATCAAGTGTAATGTTGTACTATAGAATAAAAAGACATCTAAGGATTGTTACACTGTTGTCTTTTCTTAAGATTTGAAAGCTTATGATGAATGGTATGAGTAACAATGAAAGGTTATTCAGATATTTTTTTTGGAAAGTGGATGATATGTGCATAATGAAGGGATAAAGAGAATCTAATATGATTGATAGTATTCATGAGCTCATGATTGATATAAGGACTAAGTGATATCATGGTTTGAGTATATAGAATTTTGAGGATTTTAGTATGTGGAAGGTGTTAACTTTTAACTGCATTCATGTTTTCACTAAGGTATTCAAGAGAATACACGATTAAGGACTTTGAATGTTTGGAATGTGACCAACAAAACATATCTTATGATATATGGGGATCGATGATGGTGTTAAATCTCTGGTAATCATTTTCACTATATTATGAGAGTCGACTGCAGTATTATGGATAAGCCTAAAAGATTGAATGGATTATGTTGGACATAAGTTAGTATTGTTTGTTTTTTCGATATTATTAATGGGATGTTATATAGTTTTGGAAAAAGGACAACCTGCAGGACGGGCGACAGCCCATCGCTTCGGACAAGGCTGTGGGAATCGAACCCACAACCGAAGTGCGACTGGCCTTTATCGCCTACCACTGGCCTACAGGAAGTCCCTGTTTAGTAGAAACTAGTTTTATTATATTAAGCAGTATGATATATGAAGTATAAGTCCATTTTAGGAACCATATATGATTAATCTCACTATAGATCGACTTATGCATATAATTTTTGCTAACCTTTTGTTTGAGACAGATGGAATGACCCGTCATTCTATCACATGATCTGCTAACACTTCATGAATAACAAATTCAACTTCATTTATTTAAGAGATGAAGTGGAAATTGTTCAAGGCACGAACAACAGTGAGATTGTACCAAAATAAAGTAAGTATTTATTCTAATTCAAATTTTCAACTTTAGGGAAATGATCTTGAAAACCAAAAATGTTGTCCTAGTGATCTTATACCTGATGAATCAGATGGTACCTTATATCATCACAAATCTATGGATTTGTGATTACTGGCTTTTCCATAGCCATGTTCTCTACCACTCTCCATCAGAACATGATGGTTATATTTCTCTTCCATATACATATTTTCACCTATGTGGAAACCCAATGATTAGTTTATTTGGGTAACCGTTACGTTTCATACTTTTGTTTTTAAAGATTGGTTTTGATATTCCTTTTTAAGATGTGGGTTTCTATTAAAGAAACTTTCGAATAGTAAACCATTTATAACCCCGACGAATTTCGAGGGCGAAATTCATTTTAAGGGGGGTAGAATGTAACAGCCCAAGATTTTATAAAAAAATATTCTTTTTAATTTTATTAAAGTCTTGTGTTGTACGCTACACCAAAAGGAGCTTTCACAACACGCATCCTTGACTTGCCTTGCATTACACGCAATCACGACCTTCCTCGATAGCGTGTGTAATACGCAATACCGAGTTTCACTAAACAACGATATGCTATTAAAATATTATTAAAACTAGCCGTTATGAATAGTAATAACCACTTTTTAAAACTCTGTAAATCTTATTTTTCAAAATGAACTTCATTTTTGGATTCGGAGTATCGAATTTAGCCTAAGGTGAAATTTTGGTACTTTTCGGATAACTTTCATATTCTGATGAATAGTGAAAATTACTAAATTATAATTAAAAATAACTTTTTTAATCGAAATAATTAATAGTGATAAATTATTAATTTGAGTGGTTTTAAAGTATATTTAGAATATATTTTTACAATTTAATACAATGTTGGTCATTGGATGTAATTTCACATTTAAACCAGACATAATCAAGTGTCAATCTTTTGATAGATATTGTTTCTTAAAAACACGCTATTTGTTTTAACAGCGGGATTTAATTATAAAATTAATTAATGAAAATTCTATGATATGAATTTGGTAAAATAGACTTCATTTTTAAATTCGGAATATGAAATATAGCTTAGGATGAAATTTTGGCATTGTTCTGAAAAACATCAATTTTTGACGAATAGTGAAACTACTAAGTGGTAGTTAAAAAAATTAATTTCTTCGTAAATCTTAATTTTACCGCTTCTGTGAATGGAATTTCAAAAATCCGAGAGACACGGTTGATTTCAGTAAGTAAAATGTGGTTCAATGAGATGAAAATAATTTTTGGTGAATAGTAACTTTTTACTTTTTTTTACCACGGTTAATAGTAAATAGGGTAACTAAGGGTAAATATGATATTACTATCACCCTAACACATGTCCTAATTCTATTGGATAAGTGTAATTCGACCAAAAATAACCTTATGAATATAATATGACCATTTAGGTCCACTTGGATTAGATTATGACATTTAATATTATATTATTTAATGAATAGTTAAAATAGTTAAAATCAAAGTTTAATAACTAAAAAAATTTTAATATGGGGTTATACATAAGATAAATTTGACTATAAATATTCATTAGAAAGATAAAAAGATTTCCTACATAATGATATTTTATTTATAATTTTTAGACTTTAAATAAATTAATTTATTTATGACACAACGATGATGCAATAATTACCCTTTTAAGGAAATATAACATAATTGATGTTATAAATGCTCAAATGAATGTAATTTGAGACTTTTTATGAATTCAAATAATTTTATAGGTTACTATGATATATTAATGTTGATTTAATCAAACTTGGTTCGAACATATAATTCTGTTATGACTTTCACAAAAATCATATATCAAATAGTGTCAAAATTGACACAAAATAGTTTTTAAATCAAATATTATATTATTAATTGTTATTGTATTATTAAAAATCTAAGGTTCGGCAAAATGACTTAGATAAGGATATATATATTAATAATAAACAATTTGGGGTTCGTTTGGCATGTTATAGTAAGTGTATTAACCATATAGTGATGGAAAACAAAAAGACACGGTAAAAGTTAAATTAATTAACTTAGAGTTAAATCTAATTGATAAGGTTAAAATAATACCCTAAACTTGTCTAAATCCTATTGGTTGATAGTATTTCGACCCATACCCACTTTAGCTTCGAAATAAGACCCTTTGGAACCATTATAAACCGATTTTGACTTTAATATAAAATAATATTTTGAGATATTCCTAAGGTGCCCCTCTCCTCCCTTATAAAAGGACACCTCCTCCCCCTCCTCCTCACACCAATTTGAGCACTCAATCTCGGCCAACCCCTGCCATTTTCTCCTCTCCACTTCCCTAGAATAATCCTAGAGGTCCTGGTCTTCTACAAAGACCAATCTTAGTTCCTTAAGTGGAGGATTCAAAGAGGCGTTCCAAAGAAGAGGTAATATCCATTACCGATCTTTTCAATTTGTTTCTTCTTAAACTTCTTCTTCTTTAGTTGTTTCATGATAAAGTAATAACATCAGTATTACTTACATACTGATATGTTATTATAAATATGAAACAACCCTAATTCACCTTCTATCCATCCTACGGAAAAATGATATCACCGCGCGTGCGTACGTACGGAATACCGTCTTCACGCCGTGGTGTAATCTATTTTCCACCATCACCTTACAAGGATGGGTATAATGGTGTAATGAGTAACTATATATTATTATTATGAAGTAATATTGATACTGAAATAATATATATATATACTCCAATACAATTCCACGATCATAGGAACGATATCATCACTCGTGCGTACGTACGGAATACCGTCTCCACGATGTGATGCGACTCGTTCTACATGATCTTCATTTCATAATGATTATATAAATGAATTGAATGAATGAATATGGTATATACTAAACTAATAACATTATGTAAATGAATTCTCTATAACCTAAAGATAAGAATAATAATTTATTCGACAAAACACGCATAAGAACAAAAAGTTATAAAGACCCGAGTAACAAGTAACAATGAAATATTACTAACAAGAAGCTAATAATATGACCATATATGATATCATATCAATATGTATGATTCTGGAATAAGTCAATAACATTATTTAAACCATTATACAGGAGCTTCGGACACGAACAAAGCAAATCAGACCTAAGGTAAGGGAAAATATCACAATCTCACTTTTATCCGAGATTGTTTTTACTTTGGTAATTACTGGGGTGTATTTTATCATCCACATCCATGTTCCCTCAATATGTAATATTATTTCCATCCTTATACAATATTTTATACCCAATTTTACCCTTCATTGAGTTTTTAGTAAAAGATATGAAAGGAATCTTTTGTCGTTTTTTTCGTACGAGGTACTTTTTGACTTTTCTGACAAAAGTACGAAGAATGTTTTTTTTAACGTATATGGCATGAATGGATTTTTAAAACATTATTTCCAAGAATATTACTTTACAAGTTTTCAAGTTTATTTTTAATCAACTTATTTTAATTTAAAGTTTTATGACATGTTAAGAAAGGAAAAATGTTTTTAAAGAAGAAAGGATATTTTCCTCAAGAATTCAATTCAAGTGTTTTATCAAAATTATTTTCCATCTAAGATAATAAAGGGTTCTGTTTCTATCCATATTTTTACATTGATTTGACTATGTTGTGATGGAATTATGTTTATGAATTCCTTTATCTTATATGAATTGATTTATGATGTCATGATGTTTCAAGAATCCCATTTTTATTACAAGGGTTATGCTATGATGTATGGTTTATGATTATGTGGCACACATAAGAAAGGATTCATTATAAGATAGGTGGGACCTATATCTCCCTCCAATGAATTGGGTAAAGATTTTATATCTCATGAGATAGACATGGCTGGAACGGAAGGTTATTTCGGTTCAGTGATACAGGACTGAAACGAGGAGTGAACTCGGTTCAGAAAGGGACGTTGTCCACTAAGATAGTCTTGGCAATGAGTCATGACTAACAAGAAATGATTTTCCATGATTATGTGTGCATGCCACAAAGTTTCAAGTTTTATGTTATGATTATGGGGATCTCATTTTCACTTATATGATTTATCCCATGTCATGAAATTATGATCTCTTTTGCAGGTTAAGATTTCCAAAAGTTATGTGCATATGTATATGATGTGATTGATATTTCTTTTGTTTACCCTTACTGAGCATTTGAGCTCACCCTTTTATGTTTTCTTTTCCCCAGGATATAAAGAAAGGTTTTAGGTATAAAAAAAAAGAAGACCTTTATGGGAGATGTTGAAGATCTTTCACCACGATTAGAAGATTATATTCCGAGTTTCCAAAGACACTAAACTATTACGGTCCTTGTGTGTGTATTTTTGTACTAAGTATTCCGCAAATGTAATGAAATGTCCATGTACGTCATGATACGGGTCTCTACACAAATATGGTGTGTCGGGTCACATGGATTCTTGGAAATGTATTCATTGAACCTTAAATGGTGGCTGGTTAAAGATCACATTGTGTGTGTGTCCCCTAGAATATGGGTGATATTTAACTTCTACATGTAAACACATTCTTCCATATAGTGGGGTTTACATGAGAGGTGTTATTTCAAACTACACTCCATGTATATAAAATAAAAATATAATTTCATGGTTATCTTACAATTTTTATCCCACCATATTCACCTCAGAAATTTTCCTCAAAACATGGCATAACTCTCATATTAACAATGTTTTGACAATGAATATTCCACAAAGAAGGAAAAAGGGATTTCATTAATTTTGAAATACATTGAGAAAATACTAAGAAGAAATCAAAATAATATATTCAATGCGGTGTAGTAATAAAGGACTGGTGATCCCATGAAGTGAAAATAATTCAAGTACTGTCACTCCACATGGCTTTCCTACATTTCGTGAAGCTTTTATGAATACTATTTATCATAATGATGTGGTACCGATGGCACACAAAAATGAACAATTAGATATTTTTTAGTGTCGAACAGGGTTTTCCACCACCTTAAAACTAGAATCCCTATGAGCTAAGTAGTTCGTAGTATGAGGTGGAATTTCTAGAACAAATAAATGAAGGGCCCCACTAACTAAGACATATTAAAGATGATTCACCCTTTATGGGATTCTGAAAAAGAATGTTCAAGTCTCATCGTGTAAAACTGACAATTATAGTAGTTGTCCCCTATATTCCTCTATAAAATTACCTTAGGGAGATCATAAAAGTGAGCCCAAAAAGGGGTTGATGAATAATGGAAAAGATCCAAAGGAGGTGGAGAAATACCTCATGCATCTAAAGAAATGTGTATATTCTATCCCACGAACCATATGTGGGTGGATATTTGTGGAAACTATCTTATTAAATATAATAAAAATGTACTCTACATAAGATGTTATATGGAGGAAATTTTTCTTGTGTAAAGCTGAATCATTTTATGACCTCACAAATTAATTAAAATGATTTATGGTTAGACCATTTATGACAAACCCTTTGAGTTAAATTCAATGTGGATGGATCCTCTGTAGATAAACATTCATGGAAAATCCATTTATGACACTTATATTCATACAATCCACTTTGTATGCTAATTCATGGAATGTTCCTCACAAAAGAAACTCTTCTAGAAACCCATTTCAGATGATCATTTTTTACTATCTCCATTACGGATGAGGATTCACAGAATCCACCTTCATGGAAGGTGCTCATGAAATCTCTATCATTGATGGTATTTATTGGACATATCCTACATTTCCATCCCTATGAGGAAAACTATATGTACTCACTTGTCCATTTTGTGAGGCTTGCACCCCCTCACCCCTGCTTAAGATCATTGATGAACTGCAGTCCCATCCCTCCAGTCTAGTCTCTTTGCTACCATCATTGACCACCATGAAAAATGTAGAGTCTCACAATGAATTTTTTTGGATGGTTTGACAACATTTTCAATTGATGCCTTTTTCAGCACCATCATTTTTCCATTAAATACAAAAAGTCGAAACATTCCTCATGCACCTCCTGATATACAATTAACTGAAACCAATTCTAGGTTTAACCATAATAGAAAACTCCTGAATAAAAAACACAACATCCATTGGTTGGAATATTCCTCTTAGTCTTCCTATTTAAATGAAGTTAAACTATATGGAACTTTTCCTCTCCACATGACATTAAACTATACAGAACCTATTCATGTGACATGATGTTATACTTTATTATCATAGGCCTCACAGCATGACATTAAACTAGGCTTCCATCATCATAGATATATAAATTTAAACTATAGTGTACCCTATATAACAAAAAATGTATGTCTTCTGGGACCAACCTGATATTCTATATACAAATATAATTATATGCCTAATCCAATGATCATGATATGACTGCCAACCATTCCAATTGGTATTCTCCTAGGATTAATGCACAACCAATTTCATGGAACTCCACCCATGGTAATCCCTATCCTTTATTGTGGTAGGTGGAACATTCTCTCCTCTTGTCCATTTCCATGGACTTTTCCTAATAGATCACCAAAAGAGAAAATCCTAAATGTGAAAAAAGAGGAAATGGACATATTTAGTGCCCTTTCTATCTCCATTTGGGATTTAGAACCATCCATCAGTGGATATGGTTATATCACACTCTCATCAGATCTATTAATTCCTATTGTTAATCACACTGAGCAGGAATGATGGGGGCTTTGAGATTAGTGTCAATTATGACATCCTCATTATCCTAAAACACAAATGGTATTTATATTTGGTGTAATCCCTAAAAACAATAATTCTTCCTTCAAAGGGCCATATTCCTAATAAAGTTACACCTTCTAGGCCTATAACTTAATATAAGCCTCAATAATATCCCAAAATGCAGTTTTCATAATTGTAGTCCCCAACTAAGAACCCAAATAGGCATCTTCCATGCGTAATCCAATGTTATTCCCACACAAATGGGTAGCTTCTATGCATAATCCACAATTACCAAATTACTTGGGATTTAATTCTAAACTAACTATGACTATTGGGAAGAATATAAAGGGTCCAATCCCAACACAAAAACCCATCCTACTATTCTCTAGGTCACATTTCCACTAGTGTCAGGTCTACCAAGGAAACTACCTCCCTCATGGGTCTCTCTGGTCACCTCGTCATAAGCCTCGAATCAAACAATGACTCGGCACCTTTTCCCTGGAAGCCTATCCCCCATGACATTTAACTAATTGTTTAGAAATTTTCAAAAGACATTAAAATGTGATGTTAACAATTAAGCGACAACGAAATACATGGGTTCAGATTCCTCTCAGGAGGATAAATAGGATTTCCATCTTTTGGGTTCAATCTTGAAAATAATGCATCATCCACCCCCAAGATAACAGTAACCACCAGAGCACCCCATCACACGAATTAAAACGAATTTCATCCCATGAAATGACAAATAGATTTATGATTTCCCCACTAAAGCTTAACAATAATGGAGACCATTAGATACATATATATCACTCCATTGATGGAGAACCTTAGATAAATACATATGATTCTGAGCCCTTGAGTTGTTATGATATGTCATTGCATAGGGGTAATCCATGTAAAAATACATGGGAATGACCCAAGGATTAAAACCCATATGAACCTGAAATAAAAATATAAGAGGGGAACAAAAAAAGAAGTATCCCCCACCTCACCCACCCACAAAAGGGTGTGATGAGCACAAATTCCCATCCTCTCAACCGATTTGTGGTCATAAGTGTCATTGTCCATGTTACCCAATAGGAACTTATAGTTGGAAATTAGGTCCATGAATCATGGATTTGAGAGACGTTGGAAATTTCATTCTACACTAACAAAACACATTAGAGAATTTTTTTAGTACCTTGTACATGATATTTGTGATTTTACACAATTAAACCCCTAGAAATAATCCATTCAAACCAAAAAACATGCATTGGGGTGAAAAAATAGTGAACCCGATGTGAATTGACACTCGTAAAAAATGATTGGGTTATAATCCATAATCCCATTTTGTTTGGGTATTAGGGTGACAAAATAATGGTGAACCCGATGTGAATTAACTCTAGTAATAAAATAAATTGGTTATATTTGATCGAATCATTTTTTTGAATCCTCAGGTCAAATAAAAATGGGGTACCAGAAATAAATCCTTATCCAAGGAGGTAGTGTTATTCATATTCGGACAACATTCCCATCCAAAATGGAAGAGGGACAAATAAGAACATGAATTACACCTACGATCATGATATTCTACATTGATGTGGTTTTCTTGTATCTATATTCCACATGTATCTCATCCAATATTAATAGATTCTTTCAATCTAATGGAATATTTCAAGTTTGCTCAAACACGTGCATCAGTGGCTGCCCGAGTTGTCATGTCCTCAATGATGTAGTGGAATCCATCCACCAACTAGTGTCTTCCACATTGGGTTTGAAATTCACTTATTAGTGAGTACGAAAAAATGGTACTCTCCACACTATGGAGGTAGCAAGGAAGGCCCTTTGACCCCTAAACCCCATCATTCATCCGACCAGTGATAGTAGGCAGACCAACACAAGGCATCTCCACTAACCATCACCAACTATTTCAAGATCCTATCCCTAGAACACAATAATGTGTGCCTTCCATACCAAAGGAAGGCTAAGAAAGTCTTCACTAAAAATTTCATCCCAATAGCATCGGGGCCCCACACAAAGACCCCTACATGAAATGATCACCACCATTTCAACGGGGACCTATATCTGCACTCTTAAATGGTTATAAATAAGAGAGATCCAACTGGAGTCCAATGGAACTGAGACGACCCGAGCGTCTGATCGATGGTGAAAATCGAACAACCAGGAATAGTTCATTACCCTCGTTCCTACTGAAGAGTTCCAACAAGGAAATATGGTGGAAATCTAGGAGAAAAAGTATATTTCTATTCATTATTTTCAATCCCACCATATAAATAAAGTGGGAAAACAATAATAGTCACAAATCCCTAGTAATGCTCTCCAGACCCATCATAGAAATAGGGGGAAAATTATAGGCAGATGAAAATACAAACGATGGAAAATGAAGCCTGTAAACTAAAAATTCCAGAAACCAAAAATAAATAGGGGAAGATTCCAATAGATAAAAATCCAAAAAACCATCAAAATTGGGCAGAAATGTAGTAGACAAAAATCTATTCTCATAAATATGAAGCCCAACAGTCAAATATAGGGGAAACAGAACACATAAAAAGTAAAAATTTTCTAACACATATCAATCCTTTCATCTAATTAGGGTGGTTAACTATATGAAAAAATGAATCATTAATGAAAAATATGAATCCCATTAGAAAATACGATGGCACCTAAGAACAAGATGAAAATTATTTCTCGCAAATTTGAATCCCACCAATTAGAAATTGATGATACCGAATACAAGAAGAGTCAAACTTATGTGAATGCATATAAAGATCATCAGAAAACTATAGTAGAAAACAATAAGAAACAGTGATATACTTGTGAATATGAATCCCACTTGTCAAATATTGTGTAACCCAGAGAACATAGCTGGCATATCCCGTCTATAAACCAGGTACATACTCATTCCGCCAACCCCAAGTGGGAGAATATTCAGTTTCAAATGAAAGAAAATAGAGTACTAGAGAAGGTACATATTCTTGGACCAACATTAGAATTTGAATATATTCCCATTCTTGGAAAAGGTGTAACTCCCCAACCCTAGTTACCCCGAGTCGGTGCATTATTACATAACATTGGCATGATCACAAAAGTTCAATTCTCAAAAGACTGATTAGTTTAGTGGCCTTGGAAATACTAGAAACATTAATGAGTTTTACATTATATTATAAAATGAAAAACTATACCAATATAGTCTCCATAGGCCACACTCATATCCCTTAGACTATCCCTACAAGTCAGTCATAATATACTTCTTCACATCCTAGAAAAAATAAAACATAGAAAGGTGTGTGCTCAGATGCTTAATAAAGATAACAATATTGTAGAAAGTTTAATAAATAAGCATAAACATTTATGTCAATGTAAGACTAAAACAAAATCCTTTTAAACATGAACTCCAACATAATATGAAAAATATGAAATCAAATTATGTCATTTAATTAATCACATGGATATTCTACTAGTCTAATTATCACATGTAATATCAAAAGCCACTTTCATAATGATGGAATGGATAGTGCCAAACTTCATAACCACATAGTCAAGGCCTTTTGCCAAGACTACAAATAAGATTTTTTCAAGGCCTTATTCAAAGGCACTAGTTTGTCTCATGAGACATACCGATGCATCGAGGAGCTATAGTAGGCTCCACCCTTCACTTACTAAGTCCAAATCATTCCTTATATGAAAAGGTTTAAACATAACATAAACATTCGTATTAAAACTAGCATATGAAATGTCAATACTTTATCCATAAATCATGAATACTGTAAAAATAACACAACCACATTAAATCATATCAAAAAACCTTCAATACAGTATAGATGTTTTGTATAATAAAAAATAAACTTTAAATAAAATTAAAATCCATCAACGGATGTTGACAAAGATGAAATCAAAACTTTTTTTTTTGAGAAATATCTCTTTCTTTTTAAAGTCATTTAAAAGTCATATAATTATAAAAGAAAAAAATTATTTTTAAAATATTATTATAAACATGTATGGGAAGCTCCGATGATGTTATAATGCTAGAAAATACCCACACCCGTCGTATGAGTTAAAAAAACATTATTACCTTAATTTTGTCGATAAGGTCATAAAGTACCCATTTTAAAAAACGATGGAAAGATTACTTTCAAAAAATATAAGGTAAAATAAGTGTATAAGGGACTTTAACCCATTTTCTAGTAAAAAATGTTTTGAAATACATTTTTTAGAAAACATGGATGTGGATGATAAAGAGGTCTCAGTAGATACTTATGTAAAAACAACCTTGGATAATAAAGAGATTGTGAAATTAACCCTTATCTTGAACTTTTCCTTGGTTGAGGGTAGCTTAACCTCCAGTATAATGGTTAAATAATTGTTATTAAATTATAAAAGAACTATATACATTAATATGATATCATATATGATCTCCTAATATTGCTTTATTAATGATATTTCAGTAGTATCATCATTTTGGGTGTTAACTGATTTGTTCTCCTTTATATGATTTGTTAATTAAGTAATGTTTGTTATGCTTAGGATTTATCTTATTCATATTCATAATTATATTAATTATTTAAACATTATTTTTTTAATAATCAAATTAAAATTATTCTTGAATGGATACGAGGGGAATAGATCTCATCATGTTCATGGAGACGGTAATCCATACGTATGCACGAGCAACTATATCATTATTTTGATATTAAAATCATATATAATTGGATGATATATCATAAATATAGAATCATTATCAGGTTATATTTATTATTTAAATCATTTTTACTCATTATTATACCCATCCAAATGATGAAGACTTTGACTAACAAACTACACCACGATGTGGAGACAGTAATCTGTACGTACGCACGTATGGTGACATTTTCATTTATAAGATGGATAGAATAATGAATATGTTGGTGCCATTTTTATAATAAAATCACGGTATGTAGAATATACTGGATTTATTATTTTAGAATAGAAACATCAAATAAAAATAAAGTGGAAGAAGAAAAGAACTTGAAAAGGGTGATGAAATATTTACCCTTTTTGGGTTCTTTCTTTTGATTTGATCAAAATGGATCTTTAGGATGGCTTTATGACTAGAGGAATGCCTCTAGGATGATGGGATTACAATTGATAGGATATTTGGGTAGGGTTTGGCCAAGAAAAATGGCTTTGAAGGTTAGAATTTTAGATAAGGAGAAGTGCCCTTTTATAAGAGAGGTGAGGGTCAATTTAGGAAAAGCTTGAAATATTATTTTATAATAAAAAGCATCGATTTCTAATTGCTCCAAAAAGAATTATTTAATGTATAAGGTATGTATTGTTCGAAATCCTATCAACAAATAGGATTTGGATAGGTTTAAGTCATCATATTGTCATTATATTTTGGATTTTACTCTTAGTTAAATACTTTGATGTCTCTTGGTATTTTTATATTATATGGTTAATAAACATACTATAAAATTCCAAGAGAACCTCAAGTGGTTCATTAATGACATATATAACATTATTTATGTCCTTTTTACAAACCATAGATTTTTAGGAATAGAATATCAGTTAATAATATAATATTTGTTTTAAAAATTCTTTTATGTGAATTTTGACACTATTTGGTATTTTGTTTTTTTTTAATTTATAACAGCATTATTAATTCGAAAAAAACAAATTTAATCAACCATAACATGTCATATTAACCTATAAAATTAGTGTAATTTTTTAAAAGTCTCAAATTAGATTCATTTTTATATTTATAATATCAATTATTTTAATCTATCATTAATAAGGTAATTACTGCATCATCATTTTGTAATAATTAAATTTTTTTATTTAATGTATAAAAATTATAAATAAAATACTATTATGTAGGAAATATTTTTTTCTTCTAATTAATATGTATAGTTCAATTTATCTTATGTATAACAATATATTAAAAGTGGTCTAGTTATTAAAATTTGAATTTAACTCTTTTAAATCTTCTTTAAATAAAATAATAATAAATGACCTAATCTAATCCATGTGGACCTAAAGGATCAGATTTATTTTATAAGGTTGTTTTTCGTCGAATTACACTTATCCAAATATAATTATTAAATGTGTTAGGGTAATAATAATATCTTTTTTACCCTTAATTACCCTATTTACTTTTAATCGTGGTAATAAAAGTAAAAAAGTTACTATTCACAAAACAATTATTTCAATCTTATTGAACCACATTATACTTACTGATATCAAATGTTTTTCTCAGATTTTTAAAATTAAACTCATAGAAGTTGTAAAATTATGTTTTAAACAAATTTTCAAATGCACATAGGAGGTGGTTGAAAGACGGTAAAACGTTCAATAAAATTGCATATATATAATATTATTACAAAATGAGTGAAATGAATTACATTGAACATATATAGGTATTATGTATCTATTTTGACCTAATATAATTTTAAATAAAATAATTAATTATTAAAAAAATCGGTTTTAACCAAAAACTCAGTGCTTTTAACTATTCATCAAAAATTGAAAGCCTTAAGAAAAATTCCAATAATTCACCCTAAGCTAATTTCGATATTCCGAATCCAAAAATGACGTCCATTTTAAATGATAAAATTTAAAAAATTTAAAAAAGTGGGTATTAGTATTCATAACATCTTGTTTGATTGGTCGAAGTGTAAAAGAGTCTCAAAGTTTCATGCTATACAAGCTATTGCATTATTCAAAGGGAAACGTACCATGAAAGCTTAGGGTGTTAAATTATCCCCTTCTTATAATAATTGTGTCTTAGAAATTTCTAGAATATTAGTGAATAAAAAGATTCAGGTGGTTCTTCATCATAAGTTCCTCGAGTTCCCACGTTGCCTCTTCCATCTTATAGTTTCTCCATAGAACTTTCACCAGAAGAGTTGTCCAGTTTCACAATAGTCGTTCTCTAGTATCAAAAATTTTGACATGCTTTTCACAATGAGACAAATTATTTTCCAGGTCAATTTCCTCATAAGTGAGTACATGCATTGGGTCAAGCATGTATTTCCTCAATAGTGATACGTGGAATACATCATGAACTTTGGAGAGACTTGGAGGCATTTCCGAACAACAACCTACAACTCTAATTCGTTCTAGAATTTTGAAAGGTCCAATGTACCTGGGACTCAATTTACCCTTCTTACTGAAACATATATCTCCCTTCCATGGAGATACCTTCAAGAAAACAGGATCTCCTACCTGAAATTCCAAATCTTTCCATTGGTTATCAGCATAGCTCTTTTGCCAACATTGGGATACTTTGATGTGTGTTTGGATAACCTACACCTTTTCCATTGTTTCCTCAACAAATTCTAGGCCTATGAGTTTTCTTTCACCAGCATCATCCCACCAAGTTGGTGTGTGACATCTCTTTCTGTATAACGCTTCATATGGTGCCATCTGAATACTTGAATTGAAGCTGTTGTTATAATAAATTTCTACTGGAGGTAAATATTGATCTTCAAACATTGAAAGTCAAGTGAGAAAGATCTCAACATGTCTTCTATGGTTTTAATAGTCTATTCTGATTTTCCATCAGTTTAATGGTTGTAGGTAGTGCTCAAATGA
Source organism: Viscum album (assembly GCA_963277665.1). Taxonomy (NCBI): domain Eukaryota; kingdom Viridiplantae; phylum Streptophyta; class Magnoliopsida; order Santalales; family Viscaceae; genus Viscum; species Viscum album. The sequence goes on from OY728121.1 coordinate 634,255,504, forward strand.
AGTTTAGTATCCAAGTATTTCTGAAGACTTTTCCAGAAACATGATGTTAAATGAGGATAATCATCAGAAACAATTGATAAGGGTACTCCATGAAGTCTTACAACTTCAATAATATATAGTATTTCTAGACGTTCAAGTGTTAAATCTTCTCTTATAGCATTAAAATGGGATGACATGGTAAGATGATCAATAATGTCCCATATTGAATCATTCCTTCTCGGAGTCTTTGGAATCCCCATGACAATGTCCATCGTAATATTATCCCATTTCCACTCAGGTATGGGAAGAGGTTGCATGACTCCTCTAGGATGTTGCCTTCCAGATTTCATTGGTTGTCAAACCATAGATCATAACACAAAATCAGCACTCTCCCTCTACATACTGTAACACCAAAAATGTTCCTTCAAATATCTATACATCTTGGTGATACCAAGTTTTATATAGCAATTGGAGCTATGAGCATCATCTAAAAATTCCCTTTTTAGATCAGGTATATAAGGAACACAATGTGTCTTCCCAAATTTCAAATCCCATATTCATATATGAAGTCACTCAATCTCCCATCATTCATTGCTTTAATCTTCTTTTGAAAATCCTCATCATCATCCTAAGAACTTTTTATCCTTTCTAGTAATGATGGTTTGGAATCCATATGAAAATGTATTGATATATCACCTTCGAAGATTATTACCGTATCCATTTTCACTAGAACCATTAAAATTGGATTCATTTCTTCAACCATATTGTTCATAACTACATGATCATTTATGCTAAAAGAATCTTCCACCTCATTTTCCCTCCCCAAGTGGTAGTGTATTTTGAAATCATAATCCTTAAGTAGTTCAAGCCATATTATTTTCCTCATTTTGAGTTCTTTCTGTGAGAAAATATACTTCAAACTTGTGAGATCTTTATATATCTCACATTTTTCACCATAGATACAATGTCTCCATATCTTCAAAGAAATGATTACAGCTGCTAACTCAAGATCATGAGTAGGATAGTTTTTCTCATTAATTTTTCTCTTTTATGATGCATATGCAATAACCCTATCATTCTGCATATGGACACAACCAAGTACTTTCTTTGAAGCAGCACTATAAATAACGAACTCATCGTGTCTTGATGGTAGAGTCAAGATCGAAGCATTGACTAATATTCTCTTCAGTTCTTCAAAACATTCATCACACTCTTTTTTCCCAAACAAATTTAACTCCTTTACGTGTGAGCTTAGTTAATGGGATAGAATGATAGGAAAAATTATGGATGAAACATCGTTAATAACCTGCTAATCCAATAAAATAGCATACCTCAGTTATACTCATCAGTGCTGGCCATTTTTTGATTGCTCTTGTCTGAGATAGATCAATGGAGATTCGATACTTAAAGACAATATGGCCAGGAAAAAAAATCTCATGAAGCCAGAATTCACAGTTACTAAACTTCTCGTATAATTCATTTCTTTTGAGAGTTTTCAGTACATTTCGAAAGTGATTTTCATGATCTTCATAAATTTTAGAGTATACCAGAATATCATCAATAAATACCACTAAAAATTCATCAAGATATTCCTTGAAAACTCTGTTCATTAGATCCATAATGACTGAGGGTGAATTAGTCAATCCAAAAGGCATTACTATAAACCTATAATGTACATACCTGGTTTAGAATTCTTTTTTCATAATTTCATCCTTCTTCACACACAATTGATGATATCCAGATCGAAGGTCAATCTTTGAAAAATATTTTTCTCCATGAAGTTGGTCGAATAAATCATCAATGTGAGGTAGGGGATACTTGTTCTTTATAGTTATATCATTGATCTCCTTGTAGTCAATGCACATCCTAATAGATCTGTCTTTCTTCCTAACAAAAAGGACAGGGGATCCCCATGGAGAGACACTAGGGAGACTAAATCCCTTATTTCTCAATTCCTCTATTTGTTTATTTAGTTACACTAATTCCACAGTGGCTATTATATAAGTGTTCTTTGATATGGGCCTTGAACTAGGAATTAAATCCATGGAAAACTGAATTTCTCATTCTAGAGGATGTCCATATAAATCTTATGGAAACACATCAACATATTCTTGTACAATAGGTATGTACTCTATTTGAACATTCCATTAATAACCCTTAGTTATTTCATTCCCCTCCTCCCCAATAATTGAATTTATTTGAGCTACTGGATGTGGATCTAGATAAGAATCAGATGATGGCGTTTCTTCTCTAAAGATAAATTACTCATTATCTTCATCGAAAATTGTATCCTCCTTCTTCTTAAAATAATTTTTCACATAATGGTCTGAAAGCCAATCCATACTGATGATTATATCAAATTAAATCATGGGAATGGAGATGATATCAGTAGATAAATAATATTTATATACATTAATGGGAACTGATTCACAAAACTTGGTTGTAATGATACATTCGTTAGGAGTTTTGACTGACAACCCTCTTGTTAAATCAAATTGGAAATATCTAATTTTCTTAGAAAAGTGGGAAGATATGAAATAATTCGATGATCCAGAATAAAATAAATAATTTTCTAAACATGAGGAAACCATTAAATTACCTACCACCACGTCTTTCGGAGCTACAACCTCAACAGTAATGATAGAGTAATCTTGGCCATGATCTCTTGGAAATTTATGAGGTATATTTCTTTGGGGCTTAGTACATTCATTTTCATAATTCCCCCTTTCTCTACAACTGTAGTGTTCTACAATGAAAGCCTCTTTATTCCCCTTACAATCAAGATCTTGGTATCCTTTTTCACCAAACTTGTAACAGACTCTCATTCCCTTCAGGAAAGTACTGGGGTGTTTTATCCCACATTTACTACATAATGGATATTCAACTATTCCCTTCTTCCCCTTATTTTTATTTCCAAAGTTTTCATCAGATCTCTTCTTCTATTACTTCGCTTTAAATTCGTAAGACTTAGAGAATATATTTTCTATCTTGATAGCACATGAGACAATATCTTCGTATGATGAGAATTATTGTGAGACTAATGCTCAAATGAGTAATGGTTTTAACCCATCAAAGAAATGATCAATCTTACTTCTTGGGTTACTTATTTAATCTGCAGTATGCCTTTCTAATCGTGTAATGTTAGCCTCATATTTTGCGACATTCTCATCCTCTTTTTGCCTCAGACTCAGAAATTGTCTTTCCATATCTGCTCGATGGTCATGAGGATATTATTTTTCTACGAAAATCACTTTACACTCCCTCCATTCCATATTTGATATTTAATAATCTTCCACTGTGTTTTTAATTAATGACCACCATTGATCTGCTTATCCTGTGAGGCGATATACTTCCATGACAACATTTTCCCTTTCATCACTCACAAAAGAATGAAATATTTTCTTTAAGGAATTTATCCAGTTGTCCACTACAAATGGATTTGTAATCCCATTGAATCCTGGTGTTTTTTGGATCATGAAGCGGTCTAACATTGATCCTCCATGTTGTGGATCAAGGTTCTCCATACAGGTAAGGATTTTATTCATAACCTGAGTGAGTTGTTCTAGTATGGTGATAAGTTGATCCGCCCCATTTTCTTCACCAGCTCCACTATAATTATCTTGAGTAGGAGGTAAATCCCTACATCGATTACGTGCATTGATACAGTTTCCATTCCTTCCACTAGGTGTCATTTCAAAACAATGGCATACACTAGATTAGATTATGAATCACAATACATAATTCCAAACCTATAATACAGTTAACACAAATTGAATAGTTTATGGATATAATATATAATCATAAAAATGTTTTCTTTGAGGAAGTATATACTCATAAACCCTTCATAATGGTTTGTAATGAAAATGATAATTATCGTAAGCATATCCCCTGGGAGTATCATAACAAAGAGTGCAGAAAGGACCGTTGTTGTGCACTAGTTCTTGTTGGAGTGTAGATCAAAGTGGTGTTTTTGGGTTTTCCACCTAGGTATATCTGTGCCAGTGCTACCTCTACCTACTGGTATCTAGATAGGGATGTATTTCTTGGAAAACACACAAAATCTCTATAGTACCGAAATTCTAGGATGTTCTTCTATACTAATCCTCAAAGTATTTCTTAAGGTAATGTTCTCCAACAATAGTTTTTCTAAATATAGTTTCAAAGTTTTATACTAAACTTACTCTGATACCAACTGTAATTCCCTAACCCTAGTTACCCAAAGTTGGTGCAATATTACAAAACATGGGCATTATAAAAAAAGATCAACTCTAGAAAGACCGATTAGTATAGTAGCCTTGTAAATACTAGATGCATTCATAAGTTTAAAATTACATTATAAAATGAAAAAATACAACAACATTGTTTCCATATTCCACACTAATATCTCTTAGACTATCCCTTCTGGTCAGTCATAATATACTTCATTGCATCTGGGGAAAAATAAAACATAGAAATCGGTGAGATCAGATGCTCAGTAAGGATAACAATATAGAGGAAACATTCATAAATAAGCATAAACATTTAAGGTAATGTAAGACTAAAACAAAAGCATTTTAAACTTGAACATAATCATAATATGGAAAAGTTAAATCCAAATAATTCCATTTACTTATTCACATAGATATTCTACTAGTTGAATAACACATGAAATATCAATAGCCACTTTTATAATAATGGAATGATTAATGCCAGACTTCATAACCACATAGCCAAGTACTTGTGAAAAGACTACAAATAAGAGTTTCTCAAGGACTTATTCCATGAAACTAGTTTTTCTCATGAAACCTACGGATGAATCAAGGATCTATACTAAGCTCCACCCTTCACTTACTATGTTCAATGAATTCCTCATATGGAAAGGTTTAAACATAACATACACATTCATATTAAAACTAGCATATGAAATGTCAATACATTATCCATAAACCATGAATGGTGTATAAATAACACATCCAATATCAAAAATATCACAAAAACTACAATACTATATAGTAGTTTTGTATGATAATAAATCAACATCACATATGCTAAAAATTCATCAAAGGATGTTGACATTGATAAAATCAAACTTTTTTTAGGGAAATATCTATCTCTATTTTGAAATCTTATAAAAGTCATATAATTATAAAATAAAGAATTTATTTATAAAATAATATTATATTCTTGTAAGGTAATCTTCGATGATGTTATAATTGTGGAAAATAGCTGCACCCACCATATAAGATAAAAAACCATTCTTACCTAATTTTTTTTCGAAATTTCATTGTTGGGAAAATGACGAAAATATTCCATTCAAAACATATAATGTCAAATAAGGGTATAAATTACTTTAACCCATTTTATATTAAAAGTTTTTTGAAATAAATTTTTATGAAAACACGGTTGTGGATGACAAAGAGGTCCCAGTAGATACTTACGTAAAAACAACCTCAGATAATAATGAGATTGTGAAATTAACCCTTACCTTGTACTTTTCCTAGGTCAAGGGTAGGTTAAACTCTTGTATAATGGTGAAACAATTATTATTAAATTATAAAATAACCATATACATTAATATTATATCATATATGATCTTCTAATATTGCTTTGTTAATGATTTTTTAATAGTATCATCGTTTCGGGTGTTAACTGATTCGTTTTCATTTATATGATTTTTTACATAATTAATGTTTGTTATTGATAGGATGTATCTCATTCATATTCATAACTATATTATGTCTTTAAATATTATTTTTTTAATCATCAAAGAAAAATTAGTCTTAAATGGATACGATGGGGAGTGGATCTCATCGTGTTCGTGGAGCCGGTAATCGGTACATATGCACGAGCGACAATATCATTCTTTTGATATTAAAATCGTATATAATTGGATGGTATATCATATATACATAATAATTATCATGTTATATTTATTATTTACATAATTTATACTTGTTATTATCCCCATCCAAATGATGAAGTGTTCGAATAACAAACTACACCATGACGTGGAGACGGTAATCTGTACATACGCACGTAAGGTGAATTTTTCACTTATATGATGGATAGAATAATAAATATTGTTGTACCATATTTATAATAACATCACAGTATATAGAAGATACTGGATTTATTATTTAATAATGGAAACAACAATGAAAGAGGAAGTGGAAGAAGAAAAGAACATTAAAGGGGCGATGAAATATTTACCTCTTCTTCAGGTTCTTCCTTTTGGTTTGATAAAAATGGATCCTTAGGTTGGCTTTATGACTAAAGGAATGACTATATAATTAATTAAGGACAGTTGAGAGGTTATTGGGGTAGGGTTTGTCAAATCCAAATGGCTTCGAAGGTGTGAATTTGAGAGAAGGGGAAGTGCTCTTTTATAAGAGAGGTGAGTTTTACTTTAGGAAAAGCTTGAAATATTATTTTATATTAAAATCATTTTCTATTTATAATAGCTCAAAAATGAATTATTTAAATTATAAGGTGGGGATCGGTTGAAAACATTTCAACCCATAGGTTTTAGACAGGTTTAGGTTATCATATTAACCTTATCTTTTAGATTTAACTCTTAGTTAAATAGTTTGACAATTACAATGTCTCTTTGTATTTTTATATTATTTGGTTAGTAAACATACTATAAAATTACAAGAATTCTCAAGTGGTTCATTAATGAAATATGTAATATTATTTAATCCCTTGTGCTGAACCTCAGATTTTTAGGAATAGAATATCAATTATAATATAATATCTGTTTTATAAACTATTTTATGTCAATTTTGACACTATTTGGTATTTGGATTTTGTTAAATTCATAACATAATTATTACATAGAAAAATAATTATTTAATAAACCCTAACATTTAATATTAACCTATAAAATTAGTTGAATTCATTAAAAGTCTGAAATTGGATTTATTTAGATATTTATAATATCAATTATTTTAATCTTTCATTAATAAGGTAATTACTCCATCATCTTTGGGTCATAAATAAATTTAACTATTTAATGTCTAATAATTATAAATAAAATAAAATTATGTAGGAAATCTATTTATATTTCTAATGAATATTTATAGACGAATTTATCTTTTTTATAACCCTATATTAAAAATGGTTTAATTATTAAACTCTGAATTTAACCCTTTTAAATATTCTTTAAATAAAATAATAAAAAATGTCCTAATCTAATCCAAGTGGACATAAAGGATCACATTTTATTGTTATGGTTGTTTTTGTATGAATTAAACTTATCCAATAGAATTAGGACACGTTTTAGGGTAACAATAAAATTATTTTTACCCTTAATTACCCTATTTAATTTTAACTGTGGTAAAAAAAGTAAAAAGTTACTATTCTCACAAAATTATTTTCATCTTATTGAACCACATTTTACTTACTTATATGAACCATGTCTCTCATATTTTTGAAATTCAACTCACATGAGTGGTAAAAGTTTGTTTTATAAGAATTTGCAAATGCTCCTAGGAGGTGGGTAAAAGACAGTAAAAAGTTCAATAAAATTTTATATAGCTAATATTATTAATAAATGACTCTAACGAATTAAATTGAACTTATATAGGTATTTTTTATATATTCTGACCTTAAATAAATTTAAATTAAATAATTAATTATTTAACAAAAAATTGGTTTTAACCAATAACATAGTGTTTTTCCCTATTCATCTAAAATTGAAAGTTTTCAAAAAAATACAAAAAAATCATTATAAGTTAATTTCAAGATTCCAAATCCAAAAATTATTTCCATTTTAAAAGATAAAATTTATAAAATTTCAAATAGTGGGTATTACTATTCATAACTACTAGTTTGATTGGTGGCAGTGTGTTAGAATCTCGAAGTTGCGTACAATGCAATATATTGCATTATTCAAAGGGAAATGTATCGTTGAATAATGGGGTGTTACAAAAGGGGTATTTGAATCCATATTAGCATTGATCAAGTATCATACATCAGTTCCTAACCATATCCTATTGACTTCTCATGATGTAATTACTTCTGCGGAAATATCAAGGATTCAAACCCACAACTGCACCTCACTAAATGGGATGGCTCATACACATAATTGGGTTGTTGCATTGAATCAAACGAACATCCTAGATCCCATCGAGGAGGGTCCTCAGCAGGATTACATGATAAATGGAAAATATGATCAAGCACAAATACTCGTTCCAACTAGGGGACATCAGTCCACCATGGTGGCCTTTCCAGGGTACACATATATCACTTCCAGAACTCAAGATGCTTTCTTTAATAAACCATTCAACAATTTTGGAGACACTAAACCATGAACCGTTTCCTAAAATACTTCACCCACAATAATCAGCCCCCATTTCCCGCAAGACAACACCCAAAAATAAAATGCATTAAATGTAGCTAGAAAATGAAGACTGTTTCTATGAACTTTTTCTACTAGATGCTAGATTTGATGCTTCTATCAAACACTTTTCTCTGGGGTTCCTAGATCTTACTAATTCAATGCCAATTTTTCCTGGTTATAGTAGCACTTGTGGAAGACATCCCCACAATATTGTTACCAACAACTATAAAGGTACATCTCAATGTATGTACCATGGAGGCCTGAATTATGGGGAAAATTTCAATCATGAGCGCCTAAATGCTGATAAGTGTCACTATAGCCATCTAGGTGACTAGAAGATCAAAAATAAAGAAGGTCATCCCCTTCATATTTTCCTTCAAGATGGTCCTCCACAAGGTATACGCTTTAAAAAATCTTCCAGCAGTCTTACATAGATCTATAATTGTAGCCTAATACATTATAGAATAAACTATGAAGGTCCTCCATGGAGTAAAGTTCTATATCAGCATGAAGGCCCTCCTATTTCTAATTAAAATGTGAATAATCACTCATATTCCAAGATTATTAGAGGGATGGGGTTCATGTGTTCTAGATACAATGTCAATGGAAAACAACATCCTTTCTCATGTAGAGGTTCGATAATGGTTTATCCCATTTTCTGATCCTTCTTAAGACCATTAAGATGAAAAGAAGACCCCTAATAGCCAAACTACTTGTGACATAATAATCAATAAACATCCATGTTGGGTGGATCATGTAGAAGAGTCCCCAGTGAAAAAAAGATATATTTCTACTGAGAAGACATTTTTCCCAGGATAACATACCGGTCAGTTTTCAGACCACAATAACTTTTCAGTTTGAAATACCAATAGTTTATTAGGAAGAATGCATACATAACATTAATCTCTATCTATGGACAACTCTACACTAGTTGAAAGAAAAATTCTTCCCCAATTATGGGTATGAAGACCTCATCAAATTATTTAGAGATATTTATCTTCAAATTGACTTTGAATCCATTCCCTCTACATAGTAGCCACAATTAGAGTGGGTGAAGAAATATCTCCAACTAAACTACCTCTAGTCTCTAAACAAGTTGCACTGTTTTATTGATGATTTCCCTACTATTATTCATATTTTAGGATGGGTAGAGGATGAAGATCTGCATTTTATAGCATGTTTGATCTAGTGGGAAACATTAGATATTAAATAATGTAACATCATTATCTTAAGATGTGGATCAAATGAAATCCTTGGTCAGGAAAGATGTCATGAACAATAAATATTTTCCTTCAGTAAGTCTCAAAAGCATCGTCATTGATGAAAGGAAGACTTAGAAAATCTCCTAAACCAAGAAACTCAAAGCATTCCGTAAGGTTCCCAATTATGATAATCCAATCACTAAGTATTTATAGGGACCTCAAAAATAAATAGTTCATGTGCCAACCGGACCCCACATCCTCATCACACATGAATGGGAATGTGTGATATCATGAAAGAGGCAATAGTATTAGAAAATGTCGGAGTATCAGACCATCCCCATCCTGCTGGGATGGGGGAGTTTTTAACCCAAAATTCCCCTATAATGCTGAAAACTATAGGATGGGATAGAAATATCGGTTAATGTGAGAACACCCAGTCCACAGGAGTATGGCCATATTTATCATAATCACATACCTAGTAGAAATTAGTATTTACCAAATTAGGGAGGGAAACCGTAGAGATTTCTCTCAAACCATCTTGTCTCATGCCACATTCCCCCTAGAAGGGAGGTGTTCGACATGGATATATATAGGTTTTCTTTGAGTTAACCTTCACCAAGAAGCCTGAAGAGGGTCCCAAAAATAAAAGAGAATATCAAACAAAGGATTCCAGTAGCTCTCCTACCACTCAATAGTTTGTACACCACCCAAAATTTGTTATGAATTGTAGAATGCTATGGATTTAAATCCTATGGGCCACACCAAAAATGATGTGAATAAAGAATAAAAATGAGATGATGGTTCCACCTAGAATTGGATCCACAATAGGAATGAAAGTGTGCTTACCTGGAACCATACAGTTATTGGGTATTTCGGTATTCCACTAATCAATCCCCCTCCACCTCTTCTGCAACTACCAAACAATGAGGGGAATAAAAAAGTTCCCATATGAACTACATCATCCTTTTAAAGAAAAATATAGATTATGACATGAAATAATTGAGTTGAATCATTTTAGACACTCTTCAAGGTAGACACCCAATTAAATACACTCCCCAAACAAAGCCTCACCACAAATATCTAGTAGTTGTACCTCAGCAACATCGATTTATCCTAGAAAATAAATCATGTCATGGACATTCAATGGAAATGGAACATGGTCCACCATTATACCTATTCATAATCTTATAAGGATATCTTAATTTACATATATTATGGAAACTATTGTAATGACTTTAGGAAAATCCTTAAAAGATTACCCCAGTTGGATATCTGCCACATATACTAGCGGAACCGGTATAACAAATAATTACCCTTATTATGTCAGAACAATTTTAGGTTCAACATGACACAAAAAAGGGCTTACCAGTACCATTTAATAATTGGATGATTGGAAGGAATCCATGGAAGAGTTTAATACAAGATAATTGTAGGAAAAAAATCCTTGATTGGGTAAGTATCATTCCACATCCATCGAATATTGGATGTTTGGTGATCCCAATATGAAATTGTTTGGGATACATGAAAAATCATCTGATGAACTATGTGTCTTACTACGATCCAATGTTGGGAACCCTAGAGCTATAAGAACTAGTAAAACTCAGGTGATTGATGCATGATCTATAAGGGTGACCCTTGTATGGTATACAATTTTTCCAGCTTGGCCGATAACAGTAGTGGAGGATCTGAAATGGAAGTTTCTTTTTCAGTAAATCTTAAGGATAAATAAACAAAAATTATTGATATCTTGAACTAAAAACTAAAGAATAATGAGAGAGTGTCATTCATTATTTCTTTATGGAAAATGTTGGACTAGTCTTTGAACCCGACACTCTCCTAAGATGAGATCCTTGATATGTGCATCAATAACCACTATAATGAGCTAAAAACACCATCATCCAAGTGAAATATAAAATTAGGTTTATGGAATTGTCCACCATGTACTTTAGAATATCATAATCTAAAAAACAGTACATTCTCAGGTCCTGAGTAGCACCACCGGTACCAAGAAAAACACAGTGAAATGATGAAGGAACCTCCTTCAGGCTTAAGACACCCCGTGCAGCTGCTCCAGCTCCCTAGTCCATGCCAAATTGTTTCAGGACCCCTGCACAACAACATCAATCCCTTCTTTAACAATGCTAATGGAGGGGACCTAGGAAGAATCAATTTTTGTAACAAATGAGTAATGTCCACTTGTTTTGAGTGAACCAATTTATTGGCTATTTTATAGCCTCTATAATTTACAATTTTGCAGTCTACTAGAGCCGGAATGTTTTGATGAGGTCATCTTCAATGATCAGAAAAATTATTTCCCCATTGAATAGATACTGGGACACAAGATTCTAAAATGTTTTATCTTCAATGACCTACTTTAGATAATGATAGATTTTAGGGAAGTCAAACTAGAATCACTGCCGTCACATGTGCTATATGTTCAACCACTGACACTAATGAATAATATGTGTGTTAATAAATTGTAATAAAAATAGAGATGAAGTTCCATAGTTATATGAATTAGAAATTAGTCATCCATGTAAATTTAATACTCTATGAAATGTTGGACCATAGACTATGACCCCCGTGGCTCCAGCAGGAATGAAGTCTATGTCCTCTACCCCACAATCCTCCCAAAGTCGACCATCAAAGAAGGATTTTCTCCAGAAAGTTTTATATAATTTCGTAAAATATTAACTCGTGTAAATACTAATGATATATTTTACCCTCTCAAATTTTATTCCATCAGATCTAAATGAATGGGCACCACACAACCAAATGGAACCACCAGATGTAGTCAGTCAGTTTGTGCAATCATTAAATAAGGAGTTGATATTTGTATCAAATAATATTATTCAATTTATGTATATTCTCTCCAATGATTAGTATGGATATGATACTATGTTACCCAAACACAATCTTTGTACCAGAGGAAAAGTCTATAGGATCTGACGATATTGGGGAAGACATAGTCATGGGGGAAACCTGGTCTCTGGCCACACCATTTCTCAAACCATAAATATAGTAGAGACTAATGAAATATCCCTTTAAGGTACCCAACAAGAAATTAAAAATTACCTTCATAATTCTAGGATCCACCTAGGACCAATCATTCTAGAATATCCACCAGAAGATGTACATGTGTTTAATTACCCACAGCGTGTAGGGATACCTGCCCAACCATACCAATAAAGAATAGAGGAACTTCCAACTCCTATCTTTGGGGACAATATGTCTACATATAATACTCAAAACTCTAAAATACCTATGAATGAGCATCAACATGTTGTGAATCACATCCCTTTAGATCATAAATATGACATTTAGAATCAGTTACCCTCGGTACCAGAAAAAATATCAGTCCCAGAATCCATGAGTTTGTCTAAAGACCATGAGGAAGAGATTATTGAATCTTTTATACAAACTCTGGTGTTTCAAAAAAAGGATTCCACTAATTTTTATCAAATATAGACTGACTCTATATAATTACACATTATTATATACTTTACAGATCAAGATTAAGATTCCGTTATGTAGGGAAACATCAATCCCTTATATCTGTTTGGAGAGATAAATGTTACCAATATCCAATAAGTTCTCCCTGACCATGGATCTATAGTAAATATCTTCCTAGTGAGAACACTTACCCAGCTACGCTGCAATGAGGATAAACTGATTCCCTCTTCCACAACCCTATTGGGCTATAAAAAATGTGAGTGAAATCCATCATGCCATATCGAGATCAAAACTCAACTTGGTGACTTCGTAGCCGACTCATATTTTCTTATCATACAGAAGAACATGGCCTTCAATGACTTACTAGGAAGGCCTTATAGAATCATCAAATCATTTTTCTCTCATAATTCCATCAGTGATTCAAATATTTCATTAATTGACATAATGTTACATTTAACACCAATAATAGGCCATTGGAATCCTTTGAATCACACTATACAGATGCAGGATTCTATGAGAAGATATTGAAGCAACCCTCAATGGGTGGTATTGATTGGGTCACCACCCAAATAATTTTGGAAATTCTTACAGTAGACCCCTTAAAATAGATCATCAAATAATATTTACTTCCCGTCAACATGGTTGAGTGTTTTAGTCCATGTTGGGATTTATATTCGGTTTCCCCATGATTTGGGTCATGGCAAGTGATTCTAATAAATTTTCAGAAATCTACAGATCCTAAATATAATGGTGAACACTCGAATAGAAATTCCATCAATCCATCCTCATATCTCCAAAAAACCCCTACCTCACACACTAAGGTAGAATATTGAAGATATTTTCATTCATACATCACTCAATCCATTATAGAATATTCCTTACATTGAAAAGGTTAATAAGAATCTGATTCATCTTTTGAATACCAATATCCTAAATCTTATAAAACATCAATGATCTCATCTTATTAATTTTTTTTCTATTAGATAAAATAGATAATTATGAATAGGAAGAAGAAAAGGATGTGTATGATCTTATTGATTCCCCTCTAGAATTCGATAAGGGAATATATACCACCTTTGATGAACGTATGTATATAAATCTGGGTATAAATGATGATCCATGAACCACCCTGATTAGTGAAAATATGTATTCTGATGTGATATAGGTATAAAAAGTTTTCCTAATGCATCACGGAGATGGATTTTTCTAGAACTGTAGAAAAATGAATGATATCAATCATTAGGTTGCCACTCACCACCTAAGCCTTCCGGAATACTATAGGGGATACAAAAAATCAGCCAGAAGGATACACATGACACATGATTCCATGATCGAGGGTATGTTCTACAACCCTATTAGATCCAATGTCATACTTCTCAAAATATTAATGGAAAAATTAGATATTCAAGTAATTTTAGAGATCTCAACTAGAACTGTCTAAAATATGATTTCCTGGTCCCAATTATAGAACTATTGATCAATGTAACTACTAGATAGTAGAAATTCTATTTCATAGACAGCTATTCAAGACAAAAATAAATCATAATTTACTAATAAGATGATTATCCACAACCATTTGGGAAACTCAGTCCATATTTATCTATTGGGTGATTCCCATTGGTTTGAATAATTTTGGCGATACATATCAACATGACATGAATTGTATCTTCAAACACTTACTCAAAATGTGGGTTGAATGATATGTTCAAGACCTGGTGTTTAAAACATGATGATGTGCAGACCACCTAGACAATATTGAAACAATCATAAAAACTGAGATAAAACAATCTGAAAATGAACTGCTTAAAATGTGCCTTCAACATTACCTCATGGAAATTTCTCAGCTTTGTGTTAATCCATCATGGAATTGAAGTCATTCATAAGATGTAAAAAGTCTATCTTTGGAATGTCACCTCCTAAAAGCATAAAAACGTTGAGAGGACTTCAAATTCACTTGTCCTACATTTAATACTTTATAGAAAACATTGCATGAAAATGTTTTCCATATAACTAGTTAATGAAAAAAGGATTGAGTATCAATGGATTGATGATTGTCAAAAAAGTATTAGACAGTCCCAAGAAGTATCTATTTATCCCAATAGTGTTAATTCTGAAATACAAAGGAATACTACTTATATTTTATGTGACATCCCGAGAACAACCCCTAGGAGGCTTCCTTGTAGAAAATAATGATTCTATCAGTGAAAACAGCCTTGAATATTTCATCCAACCAATGATCGATGTAATGAATTGTTATTTGAGTATCGATATGATATGTCTAACACTAATCATTTCTATATAGGAAATGAGTCACTATCTATAGCATCATGAGGTCCACATGGTCTCTTATAGAAGCACACTCAAATACATCCTCATTCATCAGATGATGAAGGCAAGTCTGTCATAATGGCCAGTCATTCTATAGTAGTTTGAATTTCATTTTGTTCCTCAGAATGTAATAAATGGCCATGCATTAACTGATTTCCTAGAAAACCACCCCTTAGAATAAATTAATTCATT
Organism: Viscum album; assembly: GCA_963277665.1. Classification (NCBI taxonomy): domain Eukaryota; kingdom Viridiplantae; phylum Streptophyta; class Magnoliopsida; order Santalales; family Viscaceae; genus Viscum; species Viscum album. Next base: position 634,270,978 of record OY728121.1, read on the forward strand.
GGACACTGAACTACTTAATAAATATGTTTTATCTATTCAAGAGGACCCCTAGATCTAGGAGGTGAATTTCAATGGTGAATCTATAATCCCAACAGGGAAAAGGATGGAAGACCCTAATATCAACAATATTGGGATGTGAATGATACTCATATATATGGAAAATGCAATACTATATTATTTAATTATATTCTTGTAGGGGGTTATCAATGGAAAAAATAGACTACAAGGCACTCATTACAAGGATTGAGTTGGCACATGATGTAAAAGAAAAACACTTGAAGAAAAAAGGTGATTAATAACTGGTTATAAAGAAGGTTATTAATGATTATACAATCCAAAAAGAGGAGATAATCACCTTGTTAGACAACATCTAAGGACTAATGGAGGAATTTCCTTTGAAATTGACAATAACACATGTCACCCGATCTCAATAGGATATGGCTGGAGCATTGAAAAATTCTACCACAGCTCTGGATGATCAAGACCATGATGAACTATTCATCAACATTGTGCATCAACAAATAGTATCACTATTCATTCTATTCAAGCTGGAGCAGATCGACGATATTAGCCTCATCCTTGAGATGTAAGGTCCTACAGCTGTATAGATGAGACCCATTTTGGAAAAACATTAAAAAGGATAACTCCCACTAGACAGAGTTAGAGAGAGAATAAATCCAAAGACTAGGAATTTCAATTATTCTATATAAATAAAATATAAATAAAAAAATAATTCTCTATGGGAAGCCTGGACGGGGTCATTATAAGGTGCATTGATAGAGATGATATTATTTTCATTCGAAACGATGTGCATGCCATTTCTTTTTGAGGTAACTAATTAGGCATCATGTTTTCTCACCAAATCTGAAGGCATGGATAATATTGGCCCACTATGATGAAATATTTCACTAACATAACCAAAAATTGTCATTCCTACCAAGTTGATCAAATTTATTCCCCCAACCCCCAGAGTTACATAAAAAATCCATGTACTTGTGGCCATTCACCAAGTGGGGAATGGATGTTCTGAGATTATATCCTGTTACAATAGCCAAACAATTCAAGTATATTATCACATAAACAAACTTCATTTCCAAATTGGAAGAAGTCATATCCCATAAAGATTTCAGGGTATGAAACATTTTTTTCATGCCCAGCTTCACTAATAGATTTTGTGTTCCATATAGAATATTATAGGAAAATGACACCATTTTCTTTTATAATGAATTGGATAATATTTATCAAGAGAATTATATCATCCCCAACCTTTAATCCCACTATCATACAATGTCTAAAGGACAAATAGAGGCCTTTAACATGAAACTATTTAATATAATCCATAAAATGGTAGATAAATATAAAAAATCATGGTTGGATAATCTCAACCATGTTCGGTGGGCTAACTGAACCCTGAACATCACCGCCACTTAGGAAAAAAAGTACTCAGTAGTATAAAAGAAAGAGGCAGTCCTACCCATCAAATGCCAATTTTCCTAAATACATGTTTTCATTTGATATCAACTTGGAAGAGATGAGGAATCCCAAAAATATATGGTTGAATTGGTGAAAATTGATGAAAAGTTATTTCATACCTTTCACCATTTGGAGATTCACCAAAATTAGATTGCATAAGCCGTCCACATTGAGGTTTTCTTCTAGTATTTTTTTGAAGGAGAGATGTTGTTTCCCCTCACAACCCCGATGATACCAGGAAGGAAGCCTCCAAATATAGAGGAAAATTTGGGGGATATAATCCTATATATAAGGATTACTCCAACAGATCCTATTCATTTACATCAATGGATGGGAATCTCACCATGACCCCCACCAACACAAGTTTCAATAATAAATATTTTATAAATTTACTTTCCAATGTCCTAATCCCATGGCATTGAAAAAAAGGATGAAAAATATTGATTACATTAAATTAAAATGCATGGTACTGATCATCCTAAACACATGACATTATAAATTATAGATTTAAACCCTATTGTTTTCCAATAAAACTATTTTTCCAAGTCAATACCGCGTGAAATTAAATTTCATGGCACACATTTTCCAAACCACATGATGTTAAACTATTTGGTGACCATTATGTCAATCCATATTTCACCACAATAAAGAATGTTCTCTATTTGAGAAAAATTAAATGCCCCTACTCATATGTGAGAGATAGATCTATATAGTAAGCCTCATTTTTCATAACTACGAGTGACATCATTATTGTCATTATATGATATGTATTAATTCATAGATTGAACATGCATTACTCTACTACACATTCTCCTTCTACAAAGGATGACATCCATACCATCCTTTAGTTGCATGGCCTATTCTCACATTATTATTTTGCCTCTTACGTGTCTATAAAAACATCCTTAAAACACGTTCTCATCGAACAATGATAACTTTCATGACACGTCGTCCAATCCACATAACAATAAACTATACAAAAAGAATCATAATTTCATGATGTTATACTACGTGATGAACTTATTTTCCAAATGAAGACAAACTATGAAAAAACTACATTATACTCACCCAAAGTATCATCGCATTTAGAATTGGTCCTCCACCATACCTTGTTCAAGAACTGCCAACAGCTTTATTATTTTTCAAATTGGATATATAGAGACACCAGGATTGTACATCATGGTGTAGATGCTCTAAAAAATAGTTAAAATTCATATTTCTCTCTGTACATGGTTCAGACATTGCAGATATATTATTTAGTAACTTTGATTGTCTTGATTATCATTCTATAGGACACATAATGACACATAGACTCTAAATTTTTGGCCGAACTAGAATTTTTATCTCATCCAGGGGATTATTTTATTTTCATAATGTGGCCTTAGAGTTTTCTTTCACATTGATATTGTGTTTATCGTTGGTTTATGAAATCATCCATCACACAACTGGAACCCATTGTCTTAGTTAAATGATATTAAATTATACCCACCTATCATTAACGAATGAGGTAAAACTACATCATCCTTTAATAACTACATATGGTTTTTATTCTTGTCCACTATTGATATGTATAAAAACCTAGGATTTATATCATGGCGTAACAACACCAATGAAGTTGTCACATTTACCCCAACATTACGCATGGTTCAGAATAGTGCTGGGAAATTCATAGAAAAATTTCCAACATGATTCTCATCATAATGAGATATATACTCACACCTAGAACATATGTCAGAGTCCACATGTGAAATAAAGAAATTCTCCCTCCCCTTGATACAAAAAAATTGATGAAGTAGACTCTAAAGAAGGTTTTACCCATAGGTCCATTTCAAATAGAGAATCATTTTCCTATGAATAAACTATATTTGTACAATAAATATTTTCTAAAACGATGTATAGATTGATCACTACTCTTACAGGACACTTAGTGATGAGGTATCATCATACATGGGTTTAGTTGTAATGTAGGATCTAAAAAATTCCCCCTATTTATGAATCAAATAATAATAGGGATGTTTCTATCAACTGCATATGGCTTGATTCCCTTCTTCATGGGATATGTATCCATGTGCATACATATCATCTTTAGGCACAACATAATATAAAAAACACCCATATCATCTCTTATGTCTCCACTATGTGGTGGAATAAACCTTTTCCACCCCATGTTTCTCACACTGATAATAGCTTGTGTTTTCCTAGGAGTTTCACTATTCGATTACCTACATGATCAAGGATTATCAATTCCTTGCGGCGGTTCCATGGTCATGGTAGAAATAATTAAAAAGCCTCTCTAGATATTTACACTACCAAATGAGGATCCTATGTCCTTAATGTACAATGCTAAAATTCATGGTACATTGAGAACTATGTGTGGAGTCATTCTCATTTCAATGAGATATATTGTGGTGTGTTGGAATTGAATCCAAGTCCTAATCAAAGAGAAATTTAAAAGAGAAATGTCACTATTAGCTAGGCATAAATTTAGATCTATGTAAAAGGTTTCAATATTGGATTCCACATTAGGGATATCGCAAGGAATCAAAATGAACCTATGTATGAATCATATCTATGATGAAAAATTCATACTTCACACCATATAGTCGTTTCGATGTTTCTTATGTTCCCAGATGAATCCTTTCCCTTAATCAAACATTGTTCCCTGAGTAATTTATGATCTATAAAATCTTCCTACAACCATCATAGATGGAGTCAAACTGTCTTGAGAACACCATTGTTTGACTATGCATGATATTCCCTAGTGTTTGTACATAAGTTGACCAAAAAAGGTCTATAAACCAAAGAAATATTCATCTTTAGGATAGGACTTCATTCCCCTATACAACCCAAGGCCTTCCAAGCCCTGAATAATTATTCTAGATCTATGAATTACTAGTATCATGGTTTACACTTTATTCCCCCTTCACATATGGTTCCTCTCAGAATATATTGTCCTGATTAACACTTATTTCATTCATGGTTTATATAAAAATTTAACCTAATAGAACAACAATAAATATCAAGTCAACTTTTTCCCATCCAACATGATCTAAACTACGTGGATATTATCCTAATTACATGAAATTAAACTGTATGATAAATTTCTTTTCTGCATGACACAAAACATCATAGCACCATGATGTTACGCTTGAGTGAACATTAACCTCATTATTATTCATCGACTATACTATATTCGAAACTATAGATGGATTGATTACTCTGAACACATGATTCATAGTGATTCATAGACTCTATAACCTACTTTATCCATCACCAATTTCAATGAATTACCATCTCCTTGTGTAGGGACCAAACATATATAGGGATTTTTCTTCTCATGAACTACATAAGTATTGATTCTCATCAGTGTTGCATATGTAGAGACATCAGGACCTTTAATATTTAGTCCAAGCTATAAATCCATTTAACCTTTCATCCCTTTGGAATGAATTTTATTTATGATTTTTTGGTTTGGCATGGGGCCTATTAGGTTCACATTTTTGTAGATTATAGGGGTTGTGTTATATACCTCACATTAGAGATCTCTTCACATCATCCTCACAACAATATGTTAAAATGTTAAACCACCATCCAAGCTATATGATGTGAAACTAAAAGAATCCATTATCATGCCATAGCCTGGGAAGAAATTACCACCAATATCATTCGTTCACCATTCCACATTCAAAAAGACCACATACATATGAGTCAAATCTATTTAGAGGGTTCCCAAATCCATGTAAAATAATAGTCTAAATGTTTATTTTGTTCCTGAACACATCCTTTCAATTAATCAAATTACATAACCTAATATGTTTCAGATCATCAAAACTATTACAGGCTATTGGAATTGGAGGACCAATATCTAAGGACACATTTGTTTAATAAGGCATAATATGCCCCAGTTGGCTTTGCAAAATATTCCCACAAAATTCATGTCTACCAATGAAAATGTATTCTTCATGAGAATATTTCCTACTCTCATACGACACAATGGATTCCATGTCTCATGTAACTCCTCATCATCCTTGAATTCACGAGGTCATGTTTTTCAAATTCTGTCCCATGGCGACTAGAAAACATCAAAATATCTAGGCCCAGATATCCCCTAGTTAATCATGGACTCTATAATAATGACTGAATCACAAGAAATTAAATTGCATGAACAATTTCATAATCACATGAAATTAAGATTCATGATAATTCAGGCCTAATTATCAACCTTCGGTCTATAACCAATAATGATTAAAAATACCCATTCTCGATGTATGGGTCAAAAATTCATGGGAAACTTCCATTCCCAAGAAATAATGTTTTCCACCATGTTCATGTGAATGATATAAATATTCAAAGGTTAGTCTAATAAGAGACCCATCCCATTTTTGAGATAGTATAATAGAAAAAAACACGCAAATCTTTTTTGGGAACCAGATTTCACAATGGAGAAACTCTGTGATCTATGTATGGCTTGATTCCTTTCATTGCTGTTTACATAGTGATGACCAAATCTCTATGTTTTAGGCCGGTAAACTCTTTCCATTTCACTTCACATCAGGTAACCAATGTCAGTAATGGAAGCTGTTAAACTACACAAAAAATCTCCCTACACATTTTATGGATTGGACCTCCATATAAAATCTCCTCACACCTATGTAGGAGGGAACATATCAATCATTTTCTCCAAAAATTGATACTTCAAATTCACCTTTAATACTTAGGCTCCCTCTTTCACAGACGAAAATCTATGACTGGAATAGTTTCTATCCCCATATCCTTATCCAAACATCAGAGATAAAGGGAAAGTGTCCCTGAAAAAACTCTATTTGAGCATAAATAATATTTCCATGTTGGAACTACATATTTTTACCACCAAAAAGACCAGTTAACTAGTGGAAAATTTTTCATCAGGAGTGAGTTTTCCTATATATGTAAAACCAATTATGTTTACATACAAATATCACATGCTAAATTTTGATACCCTAGATTATATTTTACATACACTACCCCTTCATTCTAGAATATGGTAGAATATTCTTCGTTATCTATCCATGAATAGAGAGAATTTTTTAATAACTTCATTGAGTAGAGTGAAAAACCATGAATGTCCTCATAGTAATACATTAAACTAAACCATCCATTTATTTACATCATGACATCAAACTATACTATAATTAAAAACCTATTTAAACTAGAGAAATATGTGTGGGAGTGGTTTCCCATTCATGGTAAAAGATGTTTGACCAAAAATAGGAGTAATTCTAGATCAGTTTTCTAGACGTTAAACTACCCTTGTAAAGAGACACAAAACTCTCCAGGTTGAAAACCCACAAAGGGAACCCCAAATAAAAGTCTTGTATGATATTCCTAGACCTATAAACAATATGGTATAAGAATAATATAGGGAAATAAAAAATCAAAGAGAAAAAATTTGTTTAGGTTAAAAATCCAAAAAGGGTGGCCTAAGAAATAGGTAAGATATACCTACTAGACCCTAACTACAATGGAAATTGGAAAAAAATAGAGTTATAACTAAAAATAAAAATGTTTCTTTTGTTTTTCATATAATCCAAGAAATAGAAAATGTATGCTCGATGATTCCCTTAGCTCATGAAAAAATATAGCCTCATCAAATTATTTCATTCAATTCAGAATCACATTAACATCAAAATAGCTTCCTCTTTATCCCAATTAGAATCCATTATGATGGGAGAATCTTTTTGGGTTCGGAAGAGTTCACATAGATGAATAAGTCAATTCCATCAGATTATTAGAGTAAAGAAAAAAAAATTAATTAGAAATTGAAGGAATCTATTCAAATTGGTCAATCCACAATGGATGGGAGATCCTGTGAAGCTCAAACACTTCGTGGACCCCTCTCTCCATGGCGTTCCTCCATTTCAAGAAGCATCCACAAACTCATTTTCAATAAATTAGGTTATACCGAAATCATGTGAAAATGAAAAATAATAAATTTTGAGGGGTTGGATGGTGATTTACATCCTCAAAAACTTGAATCCCTATACACTATGTAGTTCGTAGGATAGAGTGAAATTTCTATCATTCATGAATGATGGCACCCACTAAGTCCTTTGCAGATTGGGGAACCCTCTGTGGAATTCTACAAAAAATATGGATCAAGTCCCATCATGGAAAATATGAAATACTATTATTTGGACCCTACAATACACTATATAAGGACCCGTCGTGGGATGAAAAAAATAGTTCAGTATAGGGATGCATTATAGAGGAAAATTAGGAGGAGGTGCAGGAGAAATGCCTACCTCACATGAAGAACTCTACGAACACATCCTATGAACCATATGTAGACATCCCATTTTGGAAACCATCTCATTAACCTTATGAGAAAGGTCCTCTACATAAATATCATGCAGATGAAATGTTGTTTTTGATAAATATTAATATTTTTCTAACCTTAATATAATGAATAAAAATGAATCAGGAATAGACCCTTTATGGATAACCCTTCACGAACAACACCTTATGGATGGACCCTTTGTGGCCAACCCTTCAAAGATTATCCTTTCCATATACTCCATTGAGGGTTATCATTCTCATAAAACTCCTCGTGGATGAAACCTTCTCAGAAACACACATGGACTCATCATGTGTATCCATATACTTTGTGGATGATGCCATGCAGACACCCCCATCATGGATGGTCACTCATGAAAGATCATTTCTAGAAGAACCTTTATGACCGACTCCTACTTGGATAGTTCAATATTAAAAACTATTTGTTCTCTATGTTCTATTCAATGAGGCTTTCACAGCCTACACACTCGATCCAGATCAGTACTAGGAAATGGTTTCAGACCTCTATGTCAGTCCCTTCGCTGCTGTCACTCATCCCCATAAAAAAGTAGAGTTGCAACATGATTTTTTAGGCTAGTTCAATGAACATTTCAATTTTCCCTTATTCTTCACCAACATATTTCCCATAAATACAATGAGTCAAAACATTTATCATGACCCACCCAAAATCCCATCACCTGACTCATATGGCAAGTTGATCTAGAAAGGGCCATTATTACATATGTACCAAACCAGTAATTGCTAGAAATATTAATCCAAGACAACTGAGTGGCATGGAAATGAACTATATGGAACTTGTTCTACCCACATGATGTTAAAATGTATGGAAATTTTCCCCACAAAACAATGTTAAAATATTCTTCTATATTCTCCACAACACGACATTAAACTATGTTTCTTTCTATATAGCTATATGCCTCTAAACTACATTATAGCGTATATAGAAAAACCGGTTGCCTCTACTGGAAAAAATATATTCCTTATGCCTATATTATAATCTTCCTCATCAAATTATCATAATGTGACAATCAAACATTTCAATGGGAATCCTCCTAGGAGTAAGCCCCCAAAATATCTCTTAGAACTACCCGTGAGGTAAACCCTTTGGATTGTTTATGGGATAAGAAATGTTTTTCCCTCTTGGCCTCTTCCTAGGAAGTATCTTTATAGATCATCAAATAAGACTATCCTAGATTTGAAAAAAGTAAAATTTCAAGGTCAAATACCTTTCTCTCACCCCTTGGTCTTCATCACCATCCATCATCAGATAGGGTGATATTTTGTGATAATCTAATATATAAATTCCTCTTTTTTCTCACGCTGAGCATGACTCCCATGGGATTAGTGATTAGTGTTAGTTATGAAACCCACATGATCCAAAACATAAAATTCCCTTTCTAAATTGTATAATAACTGAAAACATACTTCAACCATCAAATGTAGATATTCAAAATAAAGTAGTACCAGTTAGGCTTCCAATTTATTGTAGGACCCAATACAATCCAAATAGGCCATATCCATAGATCTAGGCTCAGCATCAAACACAAATAGGCAGCTTCCATTCATAATCCCAAAACACACACCCTCAAATGGGAATAATCCATAGAATTTCCTAACTAAAAATCTTTTTTTGTTTGGTTACCAATAATCTAGGATATGTATAAAGCCTCCCTGATGTCCAAACCCAACACCCATATCAACCCTAATGTTCTCCAACAAACATTCATTGTAGGTTCATGTCTGTCAAGGACACTACATCTCACATGGTACATTTGGGCTACCTCAGTGTAATCTTTATATCCATCTTTGAATTAAAACCCTTCACCTATGCATCCTTGTCACATGAAATTCATTTGCATGGTTGTGTTCTTGTCACATTACCTTAAAACGCTATTTTTTTATATAAGTGATACTAAACTACAAGGGTTTAGATTCCACTCTTAGGTATTTGTAGGAATACCATCTTGTGGGATCATTCCCAACATCAAAATAACTTCCACCCCTAGACGACGAGAACCTAAAGAGCTCCACATCATGCAGCATAAAACTAGTATCAAGAAAACAAATAACCGAAGGATCTCAGATTTTTCTAGTAAAGTGTTAAATTAATGGAGAACCTCGTATGAATACAGATCCCTCCACTAATGGATAACATTAGATACATATAGATCATTCTGAGCCCATTCATTATTATGATCAGCCATTACCTAGGGGATATCTATAGACATTTACATTGAAATGAACTAAGGATTCACAAACATATACACATGAATTAATTCTATAAGAGAGTCCCAAAACATTAAATCAATCCCCAAAAAATGGGGTAATGATCCTGAGTTCCCATCCACCTGACCAATGGGAGTTCTCATGTGTCATTTTCCTAGTTAACCAATGGGAACCTACCATTGGAATGTAATCCCACAAATCATGGATATGAGATTTACTAGAAATTTCTGTCCCAATTAACAATACCCATAGGATACTATTCTAATACCTTGTACCAAACAATATCTATTACATAATATTAAAACCCTTGCTATTAGCCATTTATACCACTAATGTGACTTCTGCTGAAACAAAAATTGTGAAATTTATGTGAAATAACACCAGTAAATAATGACTGGGTTATAATCCATTCTCCATTTTTTTGTGTCTTCTGGTGAAAAAAAGTGGTGAAAACGATGTGAATTATCTCCCATAATAAATTATTAATTTATTTTTCAATGGCCTATTTTTTCCCATATTCTAGTGAGTTAACATTTTAGATCATCAATGGATACTGGAAGTTAGATTCTGGTCATTTTTTTTAGAAAATAAATATCGTCACACCTTTAAATTTATCTGATTAATTTGACATTAAAAACCACCATTTCCCAATCCATAGTCAGATTCCAATTACAAGAATCAAAAAATTGTTATGTCTCAAAATACCAAATCCATTACCATAACAATGATTTATTTCCCCAAATATGAGTTTAAATAAAATCAGGTTCCTAGGTATAGTCAAATAATTTAAAAATAAAAAGACTAATGATGATGATCGGATAATGGAGAGAGAAGGGAATGAAATATAAATTTAGTAGAAAAGAGAGGTTGTGTTAATATTTCCCTCATTTATGGATTCTCATGAAAATTGAGGATAATTAAATAAATTAATTAACGAAATCAATAATTCTTAAATACATATTCCAGTGCTGAGAATCAATCAATGGATAAATCAGAAAATATATTCATTAATTAAATCGAAATGAATTAATTCATCTTCTAATCAATATCCCATAATTATGAAAGTAACAAAAAAAATCCATTCCATATGATGAATCATTAGTTAGTGGATAATTCACCAATAATCATTTTGAATGAATAATTCACGATGGTCATCATCGAGTCTAGGAATTCATATGTGTGTTCATCATCAATCCTCAATCCCAAAATCAACACCCCACATGCTCTTCCATGGGATCTATATACATCCACTCAATAATATAGGATTTTCTAGTTATCTCTAGGTAATTAATTATAAATTGGATTATAAATAGGATTTATTACGGTCAAATAAAAAAATAGACTTTATATTGATGAATTAATTTCTCCATTTGATAATCTCACATATGCACTCTATAGAAGTGTCAGATACTAACAAGACTTATGTCATGTGTAGGGTGAAAATAATATTCAAAATATAATTTTTGTCTCAATTCCCCCATATGAGACACTATTTAGGATTTCTTTCATTCTTTTTTTAAAATTATTTTTTGAGATATATTATATTTTATTATTATTAATATATCCTTAATGAGGATCCATGTGTCCCATTATTCGACAGTGAATTCATACCTAATTCTAATAATATTATTAAAATGATTCAATAGTGTCCAATTAAATATGTAGAGTCTTTATATATACAGGGAAATAAAATAATGTGTTCTCCCGTCTGACCTTTATATATATGTTATATTTTTTAAAATAGAATATATCGGTTACTCTTTTCTGAATGTTATTTTCATTAAAGTTATTTAATATTTTTCAATTTTTCACCATCCCAACAAATTAAAATTTTTTATTATAACTAGGAATTCCATTTTGGTGACCTTTTTGTCCCTTTCAAAATTCTCTGATTCATGCTTTCATTAAAAAGTAAAAAAATTCAATGTGTGTTGACTTTAACTTTTTGAATCCATTTTTGGATGTTATTTTTTAAATATATTTTTTCAATATATTTTGATCACCTTTTAAAAAAAGGATTTTCAATATATCTGACAATTCTTCTTTTATTACAAAGATAAAAGGTGTTTAAAAAACATATATGAAATCACAATTGTTTTACCATAATCTCTAATGGCTTCATTTCATTGTAATTTTGTTTGGAATAACCCTATTACAAATTTTGTCATGAAATAATTTATTTGGGGGAATGAATTTCAGGTATAAACCATTGATATACTTAATTCAAATTTCAATTATAAGACCCAAAAATTATTTGAAACCCATTTATATTTACTTCGGTTATTTATCAAATTATGATAATTTCTTTTGTTAGGTAGACATTTGAGTGGATGATGAAGAATGTGGTCCTATATTTTTGACTAATGAATTTATTTTATATTTTATATCACATGAGGAAATGGAATGTCATGTCAACGAGATGTTAGAATAATTTTTCAAAATTTTATATTGTTTATGAGATGTCGTATGATTTTTTATATGATTTTATGTGACTGAAATGTGTGAATACATTCTCACATGTTTCTTTCTGAATGTGATATGGAAATATTTGTTCCATATGCTAATGTTTTTTGCATAATTATTTGTTATAATATGATTAAGTGGTATATTTCTATATTCCCATTATTTTTCTCCATTATTCTTCTTTAATGTCACAACATTTAGCATTATTTTTCACGTTATATTTTTGTAAATTTTTGATTAATTGTCCTTGTCTCATGAATTATGGACTTCGAAGATTGTTCCATTTTCTCTTAATAGGAAAAGATTCCCAATACCATATTTTTTTATTTTTTTATGAAAAAAAATGAATATCATGTTGTTATATTTCCTATTATCATTTAATATCTCCCCTTTCCTAGGTTATGAAGTTAACTGGACATATAGAAATTCTAGAACGTATTGTTGATGATTTCAATATGGAGAAATGATTGTAGATATGGATTTTAATGTAGCTAATCTCTAAGGAACTAAATTAATCTATCATTGTATTTTGCAACTATTTATGTGATGTATTATATAAATATTGAGTTTATTTTTATATTGGTGTTTTTTAATTATTTTTATATAATATTTATTAGATAATGTTTTTTTAATGTATTTTTTAGACAACTCTAGTGAAAACCATGTGGAAATGTTCAATGGATGAGTTTATGTATATGATACAATCATGATGTTTTAGGAAATTAAATATTGTTTGGTTATCCTACAAATTACATCCCTATGTGGATAATAATAGTGGATGAGGGATCTAGAAGGAATGTACCATGGGGTAACAACCCTAAAGATGGTGTGTTGGGAATTAAATCAACCATGAACTGGTGAAAAAAATTTGGCCTAACTGCATACATGGTTTGACACTCCATGGGGATATTATTTAGTTTACTACACTATATTTAAAAAACTTAATTGAATTATTTAAATATTTTAGAAGTCAATGAATATATTGGTTATAGAAACTAATATTAAAATCATAATAGACAACCTAGGCTAAATTTATAGATTGGTACGTTAGTATAATTATGTCATATTTGAACCAAAATTATTACAGGATAAAATGATAGTGTCAATAGAGTGAAAATATTTGGATTTATTTTCATACAATTTTGATTAATTGCTATAATTTTATATAATATTTTTTGGTGATTTATTCTGTTCAGGATATGATCAATAAAATGTATTTGTTAAATGTAACCATTAAAACTCAAAAATAATCATATTTGGGATAAATAGTTTTCTATTGTTACCATGTTGATGTTTTGGGGATATCATAGTGAATGATATTTACTAAGATTCTTATGGATCCCTTAACATCTTCCTTGACTAAAAAATAATTAAAATTGTGAAGGTATATAGAATGTAACACACAATGCTTTTGTAATAGTGTTTTCCAAATTAATATTTTGTTCGATAGCTTTATCAACATCGAACACCAAACTAATACAAGACACATAATATATATTATTAGGAAAATTAATGATAAATTTTAACATTATTATTTAAAAATATTTTTTTCAGTTAGAAATTTATATCGAAATGGATTAAGAAATCCTAAAGAATTAAATGTTCGTTTTAAAGTAAAATTAGTTTTTATTAGTATATTGTGTATTATTATAAAATATTGAATTATAAATATTAGAATTTGAAAATGAAAAAAATTAATATCATTTTTAAAAATTTTAATACGCAAATTTTCCTATAATCATTTATTGAATGTTTTCTGAAATAACATATTTTTAACACAATAATTAATGTTATAGTCTCTACCCAAATGTTTATATTTTATAAAATTATATATATATATATATATATATGAGAAATGTATAGTTTTTTAGAAAATAATTTAATATATTTTTGAATAATTTATGGAATAAATCTATCAATTTTAAAATATCATTCTGAACATAGAAAACATATGTCCAAAAGTTTAGACAGTAACTCCATTGTAATTTTAAAAAAAATCAATCTAGTTTTTATTTAAACATTTTGGTTGAATTATTTAGTTTTGGATTTCATTTATAGAAACAGAAATATTATTTTTTATATTTAATAAATTAATATCATTATTTTCAATGACATAGATAATGATATAGTACACATAAATTTTATGTTAAAAACAAACAATTTCTACAAATATCTTTAAAATGTTACATGCAGTATTATTAAAAATAAACATTCTAATATTTAGTAATCTAATTAGCTAAAATTATTTTATTATTTTAAATAAAAAAATTCATAATATGTATTTAGTTCAATTTCATTTTTTGGCATAAAATTTTGTATCCAAGGTAAATTTTAGTTACTATGTTAAAATAATTATTTTTTATAAAATGAAATCTTCCATAATATTTTGTAATTTTTGAAATAATTTAGTTACATTATTTATTAAAAATAATTGATTAGTTTTTTAAATAAATTTATATAAATTAAAAACAATTATTTTATAATTAATGATAAATAAAATTATAAACACTTATCAATTAAAACATCATTATTTACAAGAAGAGTTTTTTACAAAATATTTGATTTAATTTAGATGGTATTTTTTAATAAAAATAAATTGAATTATGACAAATGTATCCAAAATTCAGATTCATAACATTAATATTTGGCATTAAGCATCATCATATATATTTGGTAAAAAAAATTACTATTGTTAATTTTTTATCAAGATTAATAAGGGAAAAATGATCAAATAACGTGTCTATAATTCTTAACAAATAATGTTCTTTTAAACTCACAAAAAAAGTTTTTGTTCTTAAGGAAATTCACACATTTATAAAATATAATTTCTTCACCTAGTTCACCTATATTTCCAATCCCTCATAACACCTATTTGATTCCATTATTAACCCTTAACTTAATTTAGTTTTCTAGGAAAATACCCACCCTTTTTAAAATATATAAAATATAAATTCTTCCCATTATCTAATACCACTCCACCATAAAGGCTGTGAAAAAATCTACATTCTCTCTCACTATATAAATCTAATCCATGTAATTATTGTGGTTATAGGTAGTCTTACCATCCGATATGAAGCTACTTTGTAATGAAGATGGTCTTCTCATCTTCCTTTTGATTGAAGTATAAATTTTTTGATAATCCTCTTATATTTATATATGATTATTCATCCATGGGTGCATAATACATCTTTTATAATCCAAATCACACAATATTTTAGATAAAATTCACTTGTTATATAGTAAATCCATTTTATTTTCCATTTTGTATAGTCTCCAGGCTTCCTAAAACACCCCTTTATTCTATCCTTCCATATTTCAATATAAGAACTTTTTTTGTTATAATAATTTTTATTTACATGTAATAATGTTCCCATATATTCATAATAAATAATTTAAATTCATAATTATTCTATATTAATGAGATATTATATATCACTCTCATTAATCCATTTCTATAATCCTTTTATATAGTCATCATACTATAGAAATCATTCTTTGATTCCCTCCATCCAATTTTAAAATCATTAACATAGATTATTATATTAATTTTTATTTTAATGTGACTACTCTTACACATTTTCATAGTCTATACTTTACTATATAAATGATTTTTTAGTAATGAGATACTATGTTTCTTTCTTATTAAACAAATTTCTTAATTCTTTTTTATACCTATCACGATGATAAAATTGGTCATTTATTTTTAATCATCATGTTGTGAATAACACCCTATAATATAATTTAATAGAATCCATAAACATCAATTTTATTAAATCTTATGAATATAGAAATGGTTATAAAATATGAGAATAATATTGTTTTTCATACATGAGGCTAGAATGTGATCAACTAAAGGATTAATCAAGTTATTGTTTTCGATTTCAATCACCCTCCATTATGGAAAGATTTGATATTTTTCATCAATATTATTTTGGATGGTGTAACTAATTAACCATTGAAATATAATATTATAAATTATTTTCGATCTTGAATGATTAACTCTCATTAATTTTACCCTTTTTGTCAATAGTTGATATCTTCCTTGAAATGTACCGGTTTTCATAACATAATATGATTCATATATTATAATTATTATCTTTGACATTGTTCTTGAATTTTAAATGCCATACAATGCTTATATCTAGAAAGACCAATTGTGATTCATATATTCACTATTGATGAGTTTTATTATATTTTAAAATTCCAACAATGTTATGTAATTCCCACCATCTTTAATGATGATTCACCTCCTAATCCATATTTTTATTTCCCACATATTTTCACTTCTATACATGGAAATAAAAAAATGTATTTTTTAATGTTATGTTCATATTTCAATTCTCATATTTTAAAAAAATATGCTTTTTTTCTTTTCTAAAGATTATTTTCGATAATGGTATTTAAAATATTTCAAATTTCTTTCCTACCATTCAAAATTAAACGGTTTATCATCAAATAAAAATTAATTGTTGAAAACCATTCTAAATTTTCAAAAAACAATTATTAAATATTATATTTAGAAGTAAATGTTCTCAATGTGTTTTCACTTCACCTTTGGAAATATAAAATAGAAGTAAAATTTTAAAATAAATGGTTTCCCAAAAAAATTCAGTTCACCATAAAATAAATTTCCTTTAATTGTAGTTTATCATACTCTTTTACATCATAAGTAAAATAATTTTATAAAAAATATGATTTTCCAATCATTTTCTACTTTATCTATAATGACATTATTTCTTGGGAAATTATTTTTGATGAATTATGTTATAAATATTCCTATGAAATACTAAATTGGGGTGACTGAATTTTTGGTATCAACCATTTATATGAATAAGGAAAATTTGAACAATTACATTTATAAATATTGTGAAAACGATTTATATTTACTTGGGTTCTTAATGAGAAATTTATGGTTTATTATAAATCATTGAATTATATAGGGATTATGAGGTTTGGGGTCATATATTTCCCTCTAATTAATTTAATTGGGTCTCATATCACCTAACAGGATCAAATGATGTGTGAAAGTGATTTGGGATGATTTGTTCTTAAGTTCATTTTGTAAATGAAATGTGGGAATATTTCATCAAAATCTATTATGAGAGTGATATTATAGAATCTTTGATCAAAAGTAAATGTGGTAACATAATTAAAAAAAATTTCAAAATATTTTCTAAGGTTTTTTTTGGGATATTATTCGTTATTTTACTATGATTAAATAACATTATATATTTCTATATAACATTTATTATTCTCTATGATTCACTTTTAAGGTACAATTATTCAACAAACTTTTTCTATGGTGTCACATTTTTCATTTTTGATTATATGTACATTGATCATGATAAATATAAATAATATTGTTTCATGTTCTCTTAATAGTATATTTCTATGATTTATATGTTTTCTTGTATTATTATAATATAACAATTGATGAAACAATGATAACTTTTACCTTATTGAGCATTTTAGCTCACCCCATTATTATATTTTCCGTTCCATAGTTTTTAATGAGTTGTAGAATCTCAGGAATGTATATAAGGGAGACTAGGGGAGTTTTATTATAGAGAAATTATTTAAGATTAGGACACTAATACTTCCAATCCCTTTGAAAAAATTTATTTCATTCCATGGGATATGCAACTACCTATGAAATTTATTATCCAAATAAAGAGTTTATGGAACTATTTAAGTTATCTTCAGCATTGGTTTCTAGAGACTTTATATAGCAGAAAATCCATATCTCTTATATGTCACTAGGTCATAGACCATAGCATGGTGAGACAATGTTCACCATTTTCACTCACCATTCTCACATAGACATATCTCGGTGCTCCACCATACTGGCTCAGATTTTAATTTCACCAAAACCAATTTACCATTGGGAAACAATAAATTTAGACCTCCCATATGGACAACACCTATATATTTATTCTCCCCATGGTGAAAAGGGAAAATCCACCAATATTCTCGAAATTATTTGACATCCACCACCAGTATTTTTCCCATTAATTTTTCTCAAAATAAAATTTCCAATGTAAAATTTCCACCACCAAATGTGGTTATGACCCTATGGTACACCATGAAAAAGAAATAAAAATAACCATTATTGGAAAATCAAATCACCAAATCACTATACACTCCTCTTCAAAAAGCGTGGAAAACAACCTCTTCCAGCAAAGAAATCATCATGTGGTGAACAGCTGGATTTCTAAAATAGAACTCTCTAATATGGAAAATCATAACATGCCACCCAAAACCTCATTAGATATCTAAAATTAAATTGGTTAGATTCAAAAAATTGTGTCCTTAAATAAAATTCCTCTCAAAAAAATTCACCATTGATAATTAAATCAAAACAAGTGAAGAAACGAGAAAATGGGGTTAAAAAATATCCAATGAGATACCTATCATGGATATTGTAAGTGAAAGTACACAACAATCACATCCTATAAGAAAGTTTCATAAATAGAAAACTGAAGAACCTTTTTGGTGTTTTTTATACAATGTTTTTTATTTGTTAACAACTAATATTTTTGTTGAATAATTTTAATGAGATACAGAAAGTTGATGTTGTTGGTTTCTGAAGATTTCTTTAAAGAATATTATGTTGAAGAATAAGAAGTTAGAAGTTAAGAAAGTGTCTCAAACTTTCTAAACATAATCAGACGATTCTTTAATGATCTTAAAGTTCTCACAAATCCTGAAAAGATTCATGATAAATGATGTTGAAGAAATGGTGAAGAGGATTGATGTTTTTCAATAATAAAAATTCTGAGAAAATTCGAAACTAGTTTTCTTGAACCAGTTTTCCTGAACAGGTTTTGGTGAATTAATTTTCTTGAACTAGTTTCCTAAATCTACTTCCTGAGCCAAAAATTTGAAGTCTACTTCCTAAGATAGAAATTCAGAGTCTACTTCCTAAGCCATAAATTCAGAGTCCACTTCCTCTGCCAGAAATTCGGAGTCTACTTCCTGAGCTAGAAATTCGGTGTCTACTTCCTGAGCCAGAAATTCGGAGTCTACTTTCTGAGCCAGAAATTCGGAGTCTACTTCCTAACCCAGAAATTTAGAGTCTACTTCATGAACCTGAAATTTGGAGTCTTTTTCTTGAAACTAAAATTTGGAACCAGTTTTCTTGAACCAGTTTTTCATAAGCTATTTTCTTGAACCTGTTTCCTAAACCTAAAATCATAACCATGATCCAGGGTTATCATTCTGGGGAAGATATAAAGAGTTCAAGAAAACCCTAATTTCAACTTTGCATAAAACTCAGAGAAAATTAAGTAGATTTTAAGAAGTTAAAGATTGTAGATTAAATGCGAGAGATTTGCGGACTTTTTGAGATTTGAGGAAGTAGGAAAGTCTTTCAAGATTCCCGCCTTTGTTTTCTGAGTTCCCTATAAATATTTGCTTTGATCATTCACTCATTTACAAATTTTACACATGCGGAAAAGGCGGAACGCTAGAGAATTCTTAGTGACAATTTCCTACCATCTTGAAGAACATTCTGTGAGTATTTGAGAAGAATAGATCAGAATTATCTTATCTTGCTGAGAAGATCGATTTCAGAAAAATATGATTCAAGAAATTGGATTAAAGATTCAGAGTGAGATTTTTTGGAGCATCTTAACAAAGTTATTATTTTTATGTTTGCCTCATTTGTTCTTTAAGAAACATTGTAAACTGATGGTAGTTAGTATAATCTTTCCTACCGAGAGATAGAAGGTGTCCAATGGGAGTTGACACAAGTTGTATTCACTTCTTCATTATAATGGATTTCCATAGACCCACGGGAGTCTCTATGGCAAGGATGTAGGTTCTCTTATTGAGGATGAACCTTGTAAATATTATGTTCCTTTCTTGATTTACCTTACTTGCATGCTTGATTTTCTTGCAAAAGGTTGATAAGGAAATAAATCTTAACAGGTTTCAAGGGTTATGTTTCTTAATGTTTTGAAACCTATAAAAGTTAAACAACTGATTCAACCCCCCTTCTCAATTGTTATTCGATCCATGGAACTTCAAGAGGTATCAGAGGAAGGTTCCCTTGTTTAATCCTAATCATGGAGTATATCAATTCTTTCAATATTAGAGTAATTCCTACGTTTTATGGTAATAATTACTATGGATGGAAAAATAGGATGATTCCCTATCTACTATATCTTGGCCTTGAAGTTTTTGATGTTGCTACTATTGGCTTTCCAACTATTGAGAAAAATATTCCTATGACGTCTGTTGATAATAGAAACATAGAATTTGATGGAAAGGCTAGAAATTATATTCTTATATCCTTATGATAAAATTTTTATCAGGATTTTATGGGTCTTACAACATTAAAAAGCATGTGGGATAAACTGGAATGTGTATTCGAAGGAAATACAAAATTCAAGGAGGCTAAGATACAAATCTGGCGTAGTATGTTTGAAGACATCTGGATGAGAGATGATGAAACAATTGATGAATACTTCGCCATAGTTAATGAAATTGTGTGCAACATCATAGTATTCAAAGAATACTTAAAAGATTCTACAATTGTGAATAAACTTATGAGAAACTTTCCAGACAGTTTTGATTCTGAAATTTCAGCTTTAGAAGATAAGGATGATTTATCTCTTGATGAACTGCATAACTTTCTTATTTCCTATGAAATGAGGAAAGCTCTAATCTTTAAGAAGAAGATAACAGATGAAATGTATTTTGAGGCTATGAGAAATATGAAAATCCCAGACGATGATAAAGCTGATCCTCATGAGTCTGATAATAAGGAAGATGAAATGTTGAATGAAAAAATCATGTCTCTCATATCCAAAAACTATCTAAGAGGAAGAGGAATGTATAGAGGGAAACTTCCTCTAAATTTTTTTGGGTGTGGTGGAATCAAACACTTTTCTATGAATTCCCTGAAGAAGAAAGATGGAGAATATCAAGATGTTTCTGATGAGAATCCTCGATGGAAGAAGTATAACAAGAATGAAAAAGAATAGAAGTCTTCTATAAAATTAATGAAGAATTTTTCCAGAATGAAAAGAAGTATGTTGAGCAAGAACATTGAATCCAAATCACTTGACAATGATTCCTCTAAAGATGAAAGTAAAGAAATATTCAGAACCCTCATTGAAAAATATGAGAAAACAAATGTTTCTTTAGAGAGTTAAGAAGGTGGTGAAGAATCATAGATAAAATATCAGCTATGTTCCAAAATTCTTACATGTCTTGAGAAAAAAAAATATCTCAAGAATGAAATTTTTGTGATGAATAAGAATCATGAAGAATTTCAGGATGGAAGTAATGATATCACCAAGAAGGAAGATGAATACATTCAAGAAATTTTAAGTTACAAACATAGAATTGCTGAACAGGGAAAGATGATTTAAGATCATAGTATAAAGCTGGAAGCTAAGGAAGAAGAAGTAAACAAGGTGCAATCAAAACTCCTTGGGTCCAAAAATACCTAGAGTAATATGAATAAAAACTTCAAAAAATAGATATAATTAAAAGATAAGGTCTCTAAATATGTTGTAAAGACTCATTACGATAATCAAGTGAAATCTTCTCTTACCATAAATAATGTTTTATCTGATTCTTCTAACATTTCAAGTTTTGTAAAAATTATTAGTAAAGCGTGGGTGGAGAAAGGATGTGATAAACCTATCAATACTACAAAAATAGAAAACTCACTCAAAAGAAGAGATGGCCTACATCCAGAGTTTTCGAGAGCTGAAAGAAGTTATCAACCTCAACAAAGTTTTTACAGAGAAAGATCATTCATGAATAGAAAACCAAGATTTTAGGGATATTGCTGGTGCTGCAGAATATATTGGCAGAGATGTTATAATTGTTGCCATAATTTATCTCTACATGGAACAAGGTTTGAGCAAAGTGGAAGAATGAGTAATATTCTTCACTCACAGAAAGTTGAAAAGGTGATTTATCAAGATGTTAGAAACATTCTAAAAAAGAATCAATTTGAATTTTTGGAAGTAGTTTTTGGAAGATATGATTAGTCTGGTCATCATGTTGAATGATGTATGAAATTTCTTCAAGAACAAGTTTCTTATGATAAGAATGAAAAAAAGCTGATAATTAGAAGGTTGATGAAAGAGCATTTATTGTTGAGACAGCTTTGAAAGCAAGTAAGAGGAAAAAACCATGGATACTTGATAGTGGTTTTTGTTCACAAATGAAAGGTGATATAAAAATCATGAAACATGTTGAAAGTCATGATGGAGGAGCTATTACTTTGGGTAATGATAGTTCCTTAAGAATTAAGGGAATCAGAACGACAGAGATTGAAGTAGAGAAATTGAATTCTAAGGAAGTTTTTCATATTGATGGACTAAAACATAACATACTTAGTGTAAGTCAACTTTGTGATGATGGAAAATAAGTTATCTTTAGAAAGAATTCATGTATCATCAAAAGTGTAAAAAATAGAAAAGTTATTACAAAAGGATAAAGAACCAGCAGGAATCTCTTTCAAATTGGAGAATCCAACAACTCTTTCTATTTGAGTGCTAAAGATGAAAACATGTGGTGGCACCGATGTCTTGGCCACCTTGGGAAGAAGAACATGAGTATTCTTTCTAAAGTTGATACTGTTCGGAATTTTCTGAAACTGAAAAGAAGAGTTCAAGATGTTTGTATTACTTTCCAGAAAGGAAATATGACTAACAGAAGTCATAAAAGAGTTGATATTCAATCTAACAAACCACTTGATCTTATTCATTCCGATCCATATGGGCCGATGAGACATCAATAAATAAAATAATATTTATACTTTATCACTTTTATTGATGATTTCACTAGGATGGAAAACATAATGTTCATGAAGCAAAATTCAGAGGCTATTGAAATGTTTAAATTCTTTAGAAGAGATGTTGAGAAAGAATAGGGAGCTTCCATAAAGCAATTGAGAACAGAAAATGGTACGAAATTCACAAGCAATGCTTTTGAAACGTATCTAAGGAATCATGGTATCAAACATCAGTATAGTGCTCCTTATACTCCACAACAAAATGGAGTAGCAGAAAGGAAAAATAGAAGCTGGGTGGAAATGGGAAGAAGTTTGTAATCAGAATACCAACATTCAAAATCCTTTTGGAGAGAAGCTGTTAGCACTGTTGTGCATGTTCAAAATAGATGCTTGTTAAGACCGGAAACCAATATGACTCCTTATGAGATGTGGTATAACAAAAAACCTTCTTTTAATTACTTCAAAGTTTTTGGAAGTCCATGATTTCCCAAAATCATAAATACGGACTTAGGAAAGTTTGAAGAGAAAGCTGAAGATGGAATATTTATGGGTTATTCACCCAATGGAAGAAGTTAAAAATGTTGGAAAAAATGGTTACAGAAGTTGGTGGAATCATATGATGTAAAGGTAATTGAAAATCCAAGTTCGTTCATAACATCTGTTAAGAATACTGAGGAAGATAAATTAGATAATTCCCATAATAGTGAAAGTGACTCAGATAAGTCACATGGGGAAGAAAGTGATGCTGGTAAAAGAAATGTGAGTTTTCCTACACTAAAAACATGTTGAATTTGAAAATATTATTGGGGATCAGAAGACTCCAGTTCAGGCAAGAAGGAAGTTAAGATTAGAAAATCAGACATCCCTTATCTCAAAAGTTGAACCAGAATCAGTTTCAGAAGCTATTCAGCATAAATAATAGGTGGATTCTATGAATAAAAGTACTAGAAAACATGTCTATACCCACAGTTTTGCAAAAAACCGTGGGTATAGGGATCGTATGTGAACCTATACCCACGGTTTTCCAAAATCGTGGGTATAGGCCACCTATACACATGGTTGTGCCAAAAACCATGGGTATAGTACTCTTTTAAGACCTATACCCACGGTTTTGGAGAAAACTGTGGGTATAGGGTATTTTCCGAAGACCTATACTGACAGTTCTTGAAAACTGTAGGTATTGCGGGGTTTTTCTTTTTGAAGACATATACCCACGATTCTCCAGAACCGTAGGTATATCTTCCCTACGTTATGGCGGGGAAATAAAATTAGGCGGGACACAGGAAAAATTTGGAGGGAAGATATTTATTCATTTTGTAGATTAATATATTTATGTAAATATAAATATATAACTTTAAAAATTTAGCATCTCGGTTGGTCAAGTGTTTGTTACGGATGCGGTAGGTTTCCTGTTCAAATCCCACTAGCCGCTTTTTTTAATATTAGTTACCCCCGGTGGATAATATTAATATAAATACGCAAATGTTTGTTTGTATCATTAATATGAATAGCATCATGGATGGTTCGATGGTGTTGTGCGGTCGTGTTGTTCATCGCGAGAGGCGGGTTCGATTCCCGCGGGGCTTTTTTGGATTTAAATAAGCCATAATAATATATATACGCAGACTAATTAATATATAACAAATAATATGTACACCCTGGTTGGTCCATTTTTGGAGTGCGGGTCTGAGTATTATCCCGATTTGTGGGTTCAAAACCCTCCCCATCCCTGTTTTTTGAAAAAAAAAACCCCACGGTTTGAGAACCGTGGGGTGTGTTGTGTGCCACGCTGTTCGAGTGGGTGCCACTATTAACTACCCTATACCCATGGTTTGGAGAACCATGGGTATAGGCTAAGACCCCTATACTGACTCCATTCCATCCCACGGTTCCCACAACCGTGGGTATAGGTCGTTTTTCCAGTAGTGTAAATAACTGGATCAGATTGAGAAGAATGAATCATGGGATCTTTTTCTAAGGACAAAAAATAATAATCTTATCAGAACCAAGTGGGTTTATAGAAATAAATTTAATGAGCATGGGGAAGATACAAGAAATAAATAAATGCTTGTGTGTAAAGGATATTCACAAGTGGAAGGTGTGGATTTTTATGAAACTTTTTCCCTTGTTTCTAGGTTGGAAACTATTTGAATGTTTCTTTAAGTGGATGCTCATCATAATTAAAAGGTTTATCATATGGATGTAAAGTTAGCTTTATTAAGTGGTGAGATTGAGGAACATGTTTACATTGAACAACCTTGAGGGTTTTTACTTGATGAGGATTAAAACAATGTTTTAAAATTAAATAAATCCTTGTATGGGCTGAAACAAGCTCCACAAGCATGGTATTCGAAGCTTGACAATTATTTGAGAGAGATGAACTTTTATAAAGGAAAGGTTGGTAGAAACATGTATGTTATAGATGTTGATTCTGGAACTTTAATTGTAATCATTCAAGTGGATGATATAATTTTTGTTGGAGATGAAGAAAAGGTTTGTGAAGAGTTTGCTGAAGAGATGAAGAGAATTTTTTAAATGTCAATGTTGGGGGAATTAACTTCCTTTCATGGCTTACAAGTTCAAAAACCAGAAAACAACAATTTCTTATCCCAAGAAAAGTATCCCACGAAACTGTTAAAGAAGTTTGGGATGAAAGAATCAAAAGAATTTTCAACCCCTATCTCAGTGAGCACAAAGTTGAGAAAAGATGATTTAGGGAATAGTGTTAATCATAAAGACTTTGGAAAGATAATTGGAAATCATCTTTATCTTACAGCCTCAAGGCCTGATATTGCTTATGTTGTGACTCTCTATCCCCAATATGAAAGTAATCTAAAAGAATCACATATGTTGGAAGTTAAGAGGATTCTGAGATATGTTAAAGGAATAACTTCACATGGGTTGTTATACAAGAGGAATAATGAGATGAAGTTTCATGGTTATACTAATGCTGATTGGGCTGGTGATTGAAATGACAGAAAATAAACATTAGGAGGTACATTTTTCTTAGGGGAATGCTGTGTGTGTTAGAACATTAGGAAACAAAGTTCATTAACATTATGTACAGCTGAATCTTAATATGTTACAGTTACTCAAGCTTGTACTCAAATGATATGGATGAAAGTTCAGCTAGAAGATTTTTATAGTGAATGTTTCTAAACCTTTGAAAATACTCTGGGATAATCAAAGTGCCATTGATCTTTCCAAGAATCCTGTTCATCATTCAAGATCAAAGCATATTGATATAAAGTATCAATTTTTTAAAGATAAATATGTTACTAGAGAATTCTTGATGAAATATATTTCAACAAAGTATCAGATTGCCGATATTTTCATAAAAGAAGTGTCAAAGGAAAGATTTTTTGAACTGAGGCTGCAACTCCATATTCAGCCTCCTCCCTAGACTTCTTAAAACTCATAAGGAATCAACCCCCCCCCCAACCCCACCGTGCTTTGGATAATGTTGAAAAAGGGGGAGGTTAAGTTTTATTTTATGAATCTAAATCTATGGTTATCATATAATGGGGGAGAGAAAAAAATTAGAGAGGAAAAGAAAAGTGAGAAAGAGAAATATAAAATTTGAATGGGAGTTTGAGTAAGGTGAAGTTTATCTTTACATGGCTGAAAAATTTTCTTGTCACTAAGGGATGGAAATCCATCAAAAAAATTACTTTATCTTGTAGTGTGGTATCAAGACACACTTTTTTAGAAAGGATATGTTTTGTTAAAATTCAAGAACTTGAGATGAAATTTTTTTGAGAGGTGAAAACTTATTAACAAGGGTTGCCAAAAAATCCAAAGGGGGAGATTGAAGAAACATTGTGGTGTTTCTTTTAACAATGTTTTGTATTTTTTAACAACTAATCTATTTGTTGATGAATGTTTTTGAGTAACATAAAGTTGAAGTTACTGGTTGTTGAAGAGTTCCTTAAAGAAGATTATGTTGAAGAATAAGAAGTTAGAAGTTAAGAGAGTGTCTCAAACATTCTAAAAATAATAAAAAGATGTTTTTATGATCTTGAAGTTCCCAAAAATCATGAAAATTTTAATGAAAAAACTTGTTGATGAAATGGTGAAGAGGATTGATATTTTTCACTAAGAAAAATTCGTAAAAAATTCAGAACCGGTCTTCCTAAACCAGTTTTCCTGAACCGGCTTTCCTGAACCTGTTTTTCTGAACCTGTTTTCTTGAACTAGTTCCCTGGATCTACTTCTTGTGCCGAAAATTCGGAGTCTACTTCCTGCGCCAAAAATTCAGAGGCTACTTCCTGAGGCAGAAATTCGGAGTCTACATCCTAAGCCAGAAATTCTGAGTCTACTTCTAGATCCAGAAATTTGGTGTCTACTTCCTAAGCCTTATATTCAGAGTCTACTTCCTAAGCTATAAATTAGGAGTCTAATTCCTGAGCCATAAATTCATAGTCTACTTCCTAAGACAGAAATTTGGGGTCTACTTCCTGAGCCTAAAATTCGGAGTCTACTTCCTGAGCCCGAAATTCAGAGTCTACTTCCTGAGACAGAAATTCGGAGTCTAATTATTGAGCCTGAAATTTGGAGTGAATTTCCTGAGCCAGAAATTTGGATTCTACTTCCTAAACCATAAATTCAGAGTCTACTTCCAATGTTAGAAATTCGGAGTCTACATCATGAGCCAAAAAATTAGAGTCTACTTCTTAGGATAGAAATTCATAGTCTACTTCCTGAGCTAGAAATTCGGAGTCCACTTTATGAGCTAGAAATTCAGAGTCTACTTCCTGAGCCAGAAATTTAGAGTCTACTTCCTGAACCTGAAATTCAGAGTCTGTTTCCTAAACCTAAAATTTGGAACCATTTTTCTTGCACCTGTTTTTTAGAACCAGTTTTCCTGAACCTATTTCCTAAACCTAAAATACGATCCAAGATCCAGCCTTATCATTCTGAGGAAGAAATGAAGAGTTCAAGAAAACACGAATTTCAAATATGCATAAATCTCAGAGAAATTGAAGGAGATTTTAAGAAGTCAAATATTAATGATTAAATGCAATAGATTTGCAGAGTTTTTGAGATTTGAGGAAGCGGGAATGATTTTCAAGATTCCCACCATTGTTTTCTGAGTTGCCTATAACTATGTGCTCGGATCATTCTCTCATTTACAAATTTTACACATACAAAAAGGTGGGGCACTGGAGAGTTCATAGTAAAAATTTTCTACCATCTTGAAGAAGTTTCATTGATTGTTTGAAAAGAAGAGAATCTAAATTATCTTATCTTACTGAGAAGACTGATTTTGGAAAAATCGGATTCAAGAAATCGGATTGAAGATTCGGAGTGAGCTTTTGTGGAGTAGATTAAAAAAAGTTATTATTCTTATGTTTGACTCATTTTTTCTTTAATAAAACTTTTTAAACTAACGGTAGTTAGTATAATCTTTCCTATCGGGAGATAGAAGGGGTCCAACGGGAGTTGACACAAGTTTTATTCACTTCTTCATTATAGTGGATTTCTATAGTCCCACAGGAGTGGCTATGGAAAGGACGTAGGTTCTCTTATTGAGGCTGAACCTTGTAAATCTTGTGTGCCTTTCTTGATTTACCTTACTTTCATGATTGAGTTTATTGTGTGACTGACATTCCCAATTTCACTTCTCTATGAAATTTCTCTTTAACATGAAATGAAGTAATGGAATAATATTACTTTGCGATAATTTCAACCAATGATGACTGTTATCAACAGGTCACTTCTCAAAGGTAACAATTTAGTAAACATATAGATCAACTCAATCAATTATATAATAATAATCAAGAATACACTGAAGAATATGGGATACATTAAATATTTCCTGAATACCAATAATATATTGGGAGAGTTCTAATCAATATTCAACACCTCAAAAAACTCAAATACCTATAAAAAGAAAAAATGTAAAAATTTTATTCCCGTGAATAAACCTATAGTATCAATGGTGAGGATATACCATCAATAATATATAGTCTTAAATGTCAAAATATTGTGGCATCATCCTATTATAATCATTGGAATTATAATGGTAATAAGATACCATTAGCACCTCATAAACTTGCAACACATTCTATATCATTACAAACAACTCTTGTTTGAGAATAATAGACTCTCCATCCATGGAGTATGGTAATTTATATTTTCTTGCTCTTCAATATAATGCTTCAAACAAGAAAACCCAAATGGCCGAGTGATAATAATTATTATAAGAGAACTCAACCATGTGTATTTTCCTCACCCACAAACCTTCAGAACCAATAATTCCTAAATGGAACATTGCTTATGATGTCTTGATGGTATGTGATATCTTAATTACTATATAAGGAAAAAAAGTTATGTTAAGGTAAAAAAATTACATAAAGCATGCCTGAAGCCTCTACGCAATTTTGTGTAAACTGGGGACCATGATTTTTGATAATCCCCTTAAATTCCCCATTAATCCTCATAACCTCGTCCAAATAATTCCCTGATTAATCTTCTACTTTTCTCGACTCCTTAATCACCAATAACTGAGATAATTTTTTCATGCAGTTCAAAATCACCCATATTAAATCAAATTTTCCCTACTATTGAGATAAATGTTTTAAAAAATCCATTTATATGTCATATATCTTCCAATAGGGAAAATATAATGATTGAATAAGACCATATATAAAATGATTATTATCCTCCACCTTATGAATTTATAATCCTCGATATAAAAACTCTATAATCGATCAAATTGTCTTAGGATACCAAGCATATAACCACATGGAATAATAAAAATTATCCACAATAGTATGTAATGAAAAAGGTGACCTATGGAACTCATCAATAACCATATTATGCATCGTCAATGTGATGACATGCTACCCCATAACAACACCTAATGTTGATCATATTTAGACCATCAACTAAGGGTATCACCCAAAATAATATGATCTTTCTGATCCTTCACAAGAAAATATTCCAAATGGGATTTCTTAACCAGCTTCACCAAATATGACAGCACCATCATGTAATAAAGGAAACATCTACCATCAACTGATCCCATATTGATAATGTTAAATATATAAGTATATTTTCATTTTATTGGCATGATTTATATCCCACTAATTGATTATTTAAGGGTAATTATCACATATTTATATCATAAGACAGTTCTAGGTTCAATTATGAATTTTTTGAAATTCGTAGCTTTTAATTAATTTTTATATCCATTGAATTCTTATGACAATGAATAAATTTTTTCATTCAGGTTCTTATGATTATTTCTTTCATCTAGAGGGTATTTTAAATAAAAAATGTGATTTTGTACTGAAATCTATAATATCAATAGTTGATGTCTAAAAGTAAGAAAAGAAATTTTTTGTAGTTGTTAACGGTTCTCGTCATCTATTTCATCCATGCATTCATGAGTGTCACTCCCATCTCCTATGATATGATAAATAGAAAAGGAAGTGGAGTGTATGAGTAAAGCTACCACAATTTGTTTTTCTTATAGATCTACATACATTTTTCATGATGGAGTATATGTGATATATATTTTACTAAGGTGTTATCTATTTATTCTATGTGTTAATATACTATTAATAAGAGTAATTTTTAATTTTTATATGTTTAATTCAATCATTATATGTGTAATTCCTAAAATTTAAAAAATAAAAAAATGATGATCATATGATAACTTCTAGGATTCATCTAGGAATTCAAGACAAGACTTAGACTACCAATTAATCAATCATGAATCTATTTATTGAAGGAATCATGGATACTAATATGAAAAATATTTGAATCTAATAACAAAAGAAACATTCTATGAATTTTTTTGAAGATAGAATCATGTATTGATTCAAATCTTTGAAGAAGGTGAAGATGTTAGATAAAATTGGAGGAAAAAAATTCTCATAATGTTTTACCATCCAAAGAAGAATGAATATTTATTCTTTAGAAAAAGGAACATACCAATGGTAAATTTTATCTGAAGTCCGCTACTAAAGAAGAATATACATTACATTGAAAATTAGGATAATTTTTTGTTCTTTTAGAATATACATTTTTTAATTTATTTTCCTTTGGTAATATCATGTTGTATGTAGTCGTAAAAAATGTTTTCCTTTTTTATATCTGTTATCTCATGTTCGGTCCCTATTTATTATTCTTTATTTTGCTCTATTAAACACATGATCATGGGTGACTAACCCAAATAATCTTTTAGGGGAGTAATATAGTGTCAAACACTTGACATTCACATTCACAATTAACATCAAAGAATTACACAGAGATATCCAAAGTAGTATCCTAGGTGGGGAAAGTGCATGTGTTTCCCCACATTCCTCCAATGTTTTTATTCTTCTTTATATATTATTTTT
Source organism: Viscum album (assembly GCA_963277665.1). Classification (NCBI taxonomy): domain Eukaryota; kingdom Viridiplantae; phylum Streptophyta; class Magnoliopsida; order Santalales; family Viscaceae; genus Viscum; species Viscum album. Next base: position 634,302,577 of record OY728121.1, read on the forward strand.
ACTCTATTGAGGATTTAGATGTGTATTATTTTATATTATTTCATTGTATATTCAAAATCTAAGAAGAATAACATATCCACACATAACATTGATCATTTAACTTAAGTATATATCAAAATGAAAATAATAAAATAAGGGTTCACAATAGTTAATTTTCACAGGAGTATAGAATTTCTCATTAACTCAATTACTTATACATTTATAATATACATATTTCAAGTTTTAGTTTCTTATTTTTCATTAAAATTTATCAAAATCATCCTATTTTTATTATTTTATTGGGTATATAATTTTTTAAATTAGTAGTATTGTGTTTTGAACGTATAAGATCCTTATGTGTGATTATCATTATTATCCACTATTGTTTACTAGGGAAATAAATGTTAGTATATCCACAAAACATAGTTGGTGTGTCGAAAAAGTAGTGTCATTTTCAGGGAGCCACATGATATTTCTTTCACTATTTCCTTTCACTTTGATTATTTTCATTCATATAATATTTTAAAATATAATTTTTAGAACTATTTTTTAACTCACCATATCCCATGGAATAGACTGTTATATTTTTTACTAGATATGTGACGGTACAATGATGATTAATTCCTTAATATATGTAATTCAATATGGTAATTGAGAAGCTTAAAGAGCCCTTCAAAAAAATTATTTGAATGAAGGGACAGAGAATTTTATAATCTATATGAATAAATATGAGGTATTGATTAGGAATTGATCGAGCTATAAAAAAATTCTCTTATTTCTTCCCAATGTTACGGAATAATTTCTAGAGTAATAGGATTTGATGAAGGCCATCTAAAACCAAACCATATTAAACACATGATCTTTAACCTCCATGAAGAAATATTGGAGGTCAATGATGAGAAAAATTATTTCTAATACACTTATAAGAGAACAATAAGATTTGTATGAATATTGTATTGAATATGTTAGTACTGACTTGATGAATGATTATACCATGTCAAAAGTAGAACCATCACCACTCTACCTTTCTATAGAGTTGGAAGAAAAAACCCCCAATGTTGTGGTATTTGAAGAAAATATAGAGGAGTATGGATACCTAAATTTATCTACCAAAAATATAATAAAAGTTTCATTCTTGAATGATCGAACAAGTGAATCCAAACTAAATCTAGGAATTGATCTTTTATTGAAATGAATTTCAACTAATTTTATTAACACTATATTGAAAATTATCTTCAATTGAATAATTTTTTATATTTGGTTATCTTTTTATTTTCAATAGATAAATAAGAAAAATATTAAAATTGACCTGATGGGGTACATATGAATCTCCAAAAACAACTTCATCATCTATTATAGGGAGTATAAGAGGACTTCCTTGTGTCTGTTCATGATGAATCTAAGACAGAATATTCCTCTATTAATGTGAAATATTTTCATATAAAATAATTTTGTTTTAATTTTATTCAAATAAATTGATTAGTAGAAATTAAAATCGAAAACACTATTCATAAAACAACATGTTACCATTCCCATGATATGAAGGAAGAGGACAAGGATGATCTGAATGAACCATTGGTGGATGAAATATTATATTTCATACCCAATATTGAAATCTATGCACTATTATCATATGAATGAATTTTATGCACAATATCTATGATATTCTCTCCCAATGATATGAAGAGAAACAAACTGAAAGTAACAATATGGAATGGATTAAATAAATGAATATCCACCCACTATCTAAATATGGATGACATATATAACATTCGTTTTAGTGTAAGACAAAACTCATGGTCAATGTGGGTGTTGAACATAGAGATAACCTTATATTTTGTTCTTCAAATTTTTTATTTTTTATTTATTATTTCTCAAAATTTATGACGTTTTATTTTTTTTGCTAGGTTTTAAGCATCTAAAATTTAAGATAATTACTTAATTTCACCCTACCAAAACGTTTAGTTAAATTAAACACATTCATTTTATTTCATTACATCCCATTTAAAATCATCCTAAAATATAATTAAATAATATTTAATACGAATAAAAGTAAATATATATAGTATTATTAAGGGGTAGGGGTATCAATATTTTTAGTAAATTCTTGTTTTATAATATATTTATGATAATGCATGTGTTTTTAGGACATTTCTATATTTATTAATATCCTTGGGAATATTGAGACCACTTTGATGTTTTTGAAAAAACTTATTCATTATAATTTATAAATATTTTATATTATTTTTTACATGATATTATTTAATTATTTTAATCATTATAATCTAATAAATTTGGATCAATTGTAATACTAAATTCAAACTAACATTGTCCACAACGATTAGTTTTTAAACATGAAGGGTTTAAAAAATTGACATATTATTTATATATATATATATTTCATAATGTGTTGTGGAGTGAAATAAAATATAAAAAAAAATTCTATTTCCATTTTATTAAAAATTATCTGAAATCATGAATTGTGTTAAATATAATTAATCCTCATTTTTTAAATTTCATTTTATTACATTGAACATTATTTTTACATCCTCTATTACACATAAAAATTTTATTTAGTACTTGGAAGCTATGGTTAACATTGTTAGTTATCCAAATTTACTTCAATACATATTTATCTACCACTTATATATGTTAAATTCATGATAATTTTTGAACTAAATGGTAGGGGTATATAATTATGAAACATAAAAAATATTAATTTATTTTTTATTATTGGTAGTGTACATTTTTTTTATTTTTTCTATTTGAGAAATAAATTAATGTTTTAATGATATAATGTTAACCAAAAATTTCATTCAAAGGTATAGTTGGAGTGTTACACTATTCAATGATCAAATTTTCATCCCTCTTTTTCATTAAAATTGACATTTATGAGATATTTTAGGCCTAATTTCATGATAACACAATTCCAAAATGGGGAGAGTATGGTAAAAATCTACTCATTGATTGGGATAATTCTAAGGTGTGCACTTACCAATAGATAATATTGGTAATTTTTGGTGAAAATTTTTAATTGTGGAGTGGGTGATTAACAAATTTGTATTTAAATCTATTTTTTTTAATTTTACTTCATATTAGAGGTAAACCTCACCATTAGACCTCAATTTGTTTTACATTCAAATCGTACTAACCATTTAGAATCACAATATCCCCGAAAAAGCACTCATGAATAATTTTTTATTTCATTTTTCAATTGAAGATTCATAGATGGAATCATGCACTTGGAAATCAAGAAACCTTTTGGGAAGAAGAAAGGCCCTGATTCAAAATCCTAGAGTAGAGTACTATAAAAATATAGAATGTAAACTGAAAATCCAAATGAGAAATAATAGTATAATGAATGAATTTTCCTTATTTAGAGAATTATGAAATAATTTTTATTAATTTAGTAATAATGACTATTCCTTAGTTAATTAAATAATAATGAACTTTTATTTATATATTGATAATATTTAATTGACCATGGTTTAAGATGATTACTCAAAATTATATTTTTATATGTGTGGAAATTGAATGATATCATTTTTGTTACTTTTAAATAGTATTTGAATGATTTAAATCCCACATAATAATCATTTTTTTGTTTAATTATAACATTTTTATATTATAGGAGAATTTTTCATTCAATTATAGAAATTTTTTAATTATTGAATTTTAAATATTTTATCTATATTTGGAAATCCTGAAAATAAATCATGCATTTAATAATTTTTGTTTTGATGATTATGTAAGTTATATAGAAAATAATTCAATGAATTCAAGTTATTCATTACTATAATAAAAATTACTAGAGTATAATTCTGATAATAAAAATGAAATTTGAGTTTACAGGTTAATATACCCAATTTCAAGTGTCCTCCAAGCTGATGTCGGTGTCACAATGAGTGCCTATAACTGTAGAAATTGAAAAGGAAGAGTAGTGTATTTGTGATTATTCCTCATTATATATGAATTTTTAATATATTTATATATTCATTAAAATATTGTAGGTGTCATCTACTCAGCATCTTAGAATATTTCGGATATTGATGGGTATAAGTGTCAGTTTATCCCAATATAAGTGACATTTTATTAATATGTCAGTTGCATTCAACCAGTGTATGTTTCATTCATTCATTTCAATATATAAACTAAAATATTATCACAATCCATCATTATAGATTAATTAGGGAAATCAGGATGAACAATGGGCTTCCACCTCAACACTGATATAGAAATTCAGAAGTGGCCCCATTGAAAGAACAGTGTGAAATATATCTATTAAATAACTAAGGTAAAAGGGAACAAGTTTTGTGGATGACCAACTCATGAGGATATTTTTTTCACGATATTGATGAAACAATTATAGAAATTAAAAAATATAAAAATTAAAATATGGTTGGACTATCTAAGTTAGAAGTAAATATTGATCCATTGAAGAAGGATCTCAGTATCTATAAAACCAAGACAAATTCTACAACTAAAGCATATTATCCACTGATCTTGAAATCATGATATAGTTTTCCAAATATTTGATTAATTTAATTCTATATTATATTTTTAATATATAATATAATTCTTTATATATTTATAATAATGTATTCTCTTTTTTTATCTTATATATCATGTCCTTTCTTAAATAATTCATCCCCATTATGATCTATTTAAAATAATATAATTATTATCTAAGATTAAAATTCCCCCAGCTGAGTATTCCAGTATTGAACCCAAGCCTTTCACATTCAATTTTATCATCTAAATATTACAAAGGGTTAGAAAAAGGGGGATCTTTAGTGGTAAGGGTGTGTGTGTATATCAAATTTCCACTAAACATATAGCTTCTTCATTTTTCACTATTTACTCTCAATTGAGAAGGTGTATGTGTATTGAAGACTATGAGAACCCTGAATATTTAGATAAAAGGAAAAATAAAATGGTCACTTATATGATGGAGTTTATTTAATAAGTATGTCCAAAACTAAAAAAAATATGTTTACTTTTAAATCTATTTAATTGTTTCAGGAGAATTACCATCACAATTAAATCCATTCTATATGCAGTAATTATAAATATAGTACATGTTTTATTTTTTATTTTTATATTATTAATTTTAAATACATTCCATTTTCATGGTGTATTGGAAATATTTAATTCATAATCCTATAATAATTACATAAACCATGGTATCCACACATTCAAATCACTCTGGGAGAAGATATACCTAAATCTATTGTTATTTGTGAATATATTAAATCCTTTCCAAATGTAGTAATGTTTTCATAAATTTATGGATAACCACAACCATATAGAATAAATCATAGATATGTTGATATAAATATTATTTCAAAAAATAATCATAAATAACTCAAATAAAACTATCTTTTGATTTAGAATCATTCCTAGTTCATTTTAAATGTTTTTTCCATTACATGCATAATTTAGATATTTTAAATAGTAGTATTTCATTTTGGAAATCCCATGAAAATTGTAACTAAAATACATATGGAATGTGTTAAAAATTTTAAAAAACATTTCATCGGTCATTTCCAAATAATTTCACATCAATAAAATATTTTTTTCTAATATTGATCGCCTTAAACTCATTTTTAAAGGAATTGGTATCATTAAAACGAATTATTTAGTCATTATGAACATTATTCATATTGGAATGATGTTCCTACTACTCATATATAACAATAATACATAAAATAATTATTTCTGATGATTCCACACTAATATTATGTAATTTTATAGGTTTTTACTATTAAACAAATGTTTTATTGTTTTAAAGCATTAATAATGAATTTCAAACATCCAAATAAAAAAAGAAACTCAAATTGGATTTATTTAAATACATATAATTCAAAAATATAACATTGGTCATTGTCTTATAATATTATGGAAATATGATGTGTTATTATTTGTTTTGACCCCTTAATCTTGTTTTAAAATACTTTGATATATTCATAACTTCTTATTTATTAATTATGATCAGAAAAAACATTAGATATATATTCACTTGGATTTTACACATCCAAAATATCAAATATTTTTTACTATGTCTTCATGTCAACTAAAGGTAGTTTTCATGTTTTTGACCATTAAATATACGTTTTAGATTTTAAAAATAATAAAAATAAATTTTTGACCATCCTATTATTAATGTAAGTCATATTTTAATGTATTCAGTTAGTACATTAATAAAATAAATAATTAATCATTTACCTATTAATAGAAGGACATTTCAGAGAACATTATTTGAATTGACCCTATAAGACATGTTTCTATGGACATCAATATACTTCAAATTTGTATTTATCCATTTTGAAGACACTACACATTAGATTTATGTTTCTTTACTCAATAATGATAAAAAAATTGAAAATATAGTTATAATATTATTTTACTTTAATTGGATGATTTTTTATAGGTTCTTAACATTTCAAAACAAAATTAGTGTTTTAAAACAATAAATTTTGTTTTTAGTCATTTTGAAAAAAAGGATAATTGACATGAAGTTTGTTATTAATTTTCATATAAAAAAATATTGTGGTTTAATATTGAATTCATTGTAATTTAGGGTGTTTAATTTCATGATTTTTACTCTATGCTAATTTTTACAAACAGTAGTACGTTTAAAACTTTTTATTTATTCATTCCAAGAATAATACACATCATATTGACATATCATCTACTCAGAAAAGAAAAAAATAATTCAAATACAGGTTTTCTATGATTTAAATAAAACAAGAAGTCATTTTCTTTTATTTTCATTACAAACAAAAATTTATATCTTTTAACCTAAATAATTATTTTTAGTCATCTCAATAGAAAAAACTCGGATTTATATGAAGTCAATTCCTACTATTCAAAAATCAATATGATGTAGATATATTATGATTTCATGACAATTTAAGAACATATATTATTTTTTAAAATTGTTACTATAATTTAAGACACCTAATTTTTAATCCATCAAAAAATTTATCATAGACAACTAATTGTAATTATTTATCTCAAATGAAATAATAATTACAAAATATAAAGGAAAATAGCTAATTATTTTGGTGAATTCACATCTAGATCACTAATAAAATCCCCATTATTACCAATATATTTATTTGAATCCTAAAATATATATGAATCATATTTTTCATTATAATATTAAAAAATGGGTATTAGTAACATTTATATTTTATAACTAGGACTCCTCCTTTTCTAGACCATTAATGGGATTCTATGTTATCACCTGATGAATACTTTTCAATATCTTCTATAATCTCTCCCTATACTCTATTTTTTTGTTCTGAAATTGATCATACATACTTCACTTAATATTCATCAAAAGAATATGTAACGTATACTAAGTGTGAATCCATACAATTCTACAAGCACGCATCACCCTGTCTCTAACAACTGAAGCTCATGGGACATCTATTTTATATTTTGATGAGTAAATATGAACATCATACCCCATGATTCAAAAAAATATCACATCTTTATGAAAAAGAATATGTCGATGGTCCTCTATAATATATAATTTCTGAATTTCAAAATCAGTCGATTGAATATATATAATTAATTACTAAAAAATATAAATAATTAATGAAAAATAAAAATAAAATTTATTGAAATATAATTTTTCTATTATAACAGTGAAATCAATGAAATTTCCATTATAACAAGTCATCACACAGACAAACATCTGATCAGTGGTATCACAACACTGGTGATATTATAATAAAAGGGAAAAAATTACATAATTATATTAATGTTTTCCTAACACATTTTAAATAAAAAAATGATAAATAAATTATAGACATATATTAATTCTAATTTACAACACATGTAGAATTAAAAATAAAGAAGGCACACCATAAAATGACAAAATACAAAAACTAAGACAATTATTAGTTGATGGCCAACTTATTAAAATTCTCAAAAAAATGAAAAATTAAAACCAATTATATAATAAAAGGAATAAATTTCTCCATGTTCACCTCACTGAAAAAACACAACCAAAACATTTCTTTGGGAGTGGATAATTCTTGTTGGCACTTCATGTACAATGGAAAGAACACCCCCAAAATAATTAATAGTGATATCTCTCCACAATTCACTTTTAATCATTGAATTATATTACAAATTTTTCAATTCAAAAGGTAGAAATATCATCTATATAGGATATAAAATTGTAATCATTAGAAAACTAAAGGGGTTATAATAATAATAAAAATAACTTTATATATTGTTAAACTATAATATTTCAGAACCTTGAAGCATAATGTGTTTAACCTTTCATTAGGGTATTAAATTCAGTCACGGGTTGTCGGATGGAGTGAATGGGGTTTTCATATTATATATTCAAGCTAGTAAATCAGTGCACTCAAAACCACTGTAACTGGATTGAATATGCCATCAAATGACACATCCATCCATGAACTAAAATTACAAAATTTAACTCCTCTATCATGACCTCTACATATGGTTAAAGAAACCCCTGATATTACTAAACATGAATTCAAAATATTTTAAAATGTAACAATTGTTTTAGTTTAAATGGTTAAATTTATAGGAGGTAATGATAATATTAAACAATAGTAAATTGAAAAAAAAATGAAAACATATATAAAAATTATTTATGAAGCATCATCATGTTCATGTGGAATATCAACAATTATATGAATAAAAAATGTAAATTGATAAATTTATATCTAAATAAATCGTAAATATTTTTACGAATATTTAAAGAAATATATTTAATTAGAAAAAAATTACTTTCATCCTTTCACTGATTAAGAAAATCTATCATATAGTAATAAAATATCTCAATAACCCTTCATATATATTATTTATAAAATATTTTATTTGTATGATGATTTTTTTATTTCGAAATAATGTAATTTTCTTTTTCCTCCCCCTAAATTTGAAAACCTCCATTTTATTTATTTTCACAACAAAATTCATATTTGAATAAATTACAAAAAATTATTCACACTTAATATGTGATTCCTATGTAAAGATATAATTTTTATGTTGGTCATAATTATTCATCACATTGTTAATTCTTGTCAATGTATATTAGAAATTGTCCACTTTTCATAAATGAACTAAATTATCCCTATCAGACATCCATAATTTCATATTTTAAGCCTTTTCTATAAGAAACCTAATTAGTCTCCCTCAACAATTTTTAATAACAAACATTAATAGATTTAAAACAAATAATTTATTTCATATTTTGGTATGGAAGGTGGTGGGACACCCAAACACCCGAAATATGAACTCATTCCACTGTATGTTCTAAAACTATAGAGGTTCGGTGAAGTTGATTTTAAACCATATAATCCTCCAGTATTGTAAATATACTAGAACCAGGAGGATTTTCACCCAATTCACAAAAAGAAGTCTAACCATTAATGGTATCATGTAAGAAATGAAAAATTGATAATTTATAGGACATAATGAAATTATATTCCATGGAAAATGTGTTAAATGTTCATGGGTGAGAAAATGTTTCTAATTTTTTTATAATAATTATAAATATGAGTTCAGAATAAATTACTAAGGAAAAAATTAATCGTATTGTGCATCCGTTGTCAATTACAACACACCAACAAGCATTGAGTTCCCACATTCTTCTATACCAAATGGGTGAACTCGTATGTCATTTATTTTGTAATAATTTTTATTGTACTTGAATCAATTTGAAGAACAAATCTTTTGATATGTCATGCTTCTCACATGCCCTCCCAATTGGCAGTCTCTACACATCAAGTTGACCCATCATCCATTCACCAACCTCCATCAAATATAATATGGTGAACTAAAATATACATCAAATCGGAAAAATCTCCCACATAATGAAAAAATCATGGAACCTTTAAACAAAATTTAAGACATTAGAAAACAAAATCTCCCATAATTTATTAGTATCAAGGTTACCTTTTATTACTATACTTATCCAAGATGAACTATTGAAAAATGTTGTCAAATACTTTCATAGATTATTATCTTGTTAATATTTTTAACTACATTATATATTCCAACTATCCTTATATCTACATATCCCTATCATTTATAAAATTCTAGATGAAGTGGAACATTATTTAAGAATTCATTTTCTATTTATAGATGAAGGAATTTAACTCCATTTTAATCACAGACAAGTTATTAAAATATAAGAGTCCAACTAACATAATCTATATTTCTTCACAAAACAAATAAATGAAACCATTTCCTTCATATAATCTATTAAATAAATACACTCTACATATATTAAACTCATTGAAACAATTTTATGTAGCTGTAATATCCAACTATCCTCAATTCTGCCAAAGTTAATCGAAAATCATATTGCGTAGTTGTAGGCATTCATGCCACCAACACAATAAATATCCAAATATCTTTGAAAAGTTTCTAATTTAAAAAATCATGGGGTTGTATGTTATAATCCTTTCAAATATTTATGGTTCCATCTCAAAACCACCTAATTACCCTTTCCTGGATTTAACTTGAATCATATTACAACACCCATTTAAAATTAAATGATTATCCTTGTGTATATCATCATGTGCTTGAAGTTCCATATCACTGAAGCAAATACAGATTTCACCATATAATCTACCCCATATTCCCTTTTCAGGTATTTACATTATGTTTTTTTCAATTCTCTAAAAATATGGATTTAGGATTTCTTATAACTAATCATACCAAGTATTTCTATGGCCTTATGAATATAGTCCTTCAGAGATAAATCCAAGGTCCATTTTCTCAATCCCTTAAAAACATCATTCCCAAATCATAAAAACGAATCCAATATCACTATTATATAATCCATCATATAATTTTTATTTCATTTACTGGAACCTTAATAAACTTCCCCAATAAAATCTTTTTTCATTATGATAAATTAAAAGTGTGATGATTAATTAATCTCACAAATCCTTCTAGTTTCAAAAATTTTATGCATTTCACCTTCTAAATTATTTATCCACTATTAATGTGTCAAACTATTTATTACATATCCTCAATAGTTTCATTAATACCTAAATTGTTTTAATCATCCAACACGCCATATTTTAGCTTCTATCTTATATTATTTCTATATTCCAAATCATATAATTTTCTCCCTATATATAATCATGATAGAATTTCATATTTGAATAGATTTTTTCTACATACATATAATCTATTTCTAAAAAACATACCACCTTCTATGTTATTTAGTGTTTAATTATTGATGATAAAATTTAAATTAAATATAATCTTTTATTTTAATTCCCTTTTTCCCTAACCATGTAGTGAACCTTTTCATTCCACTAGCCTCTTATTTGTGGTGAAAACCCTATATAATCATAAGTGAATTATTCACTAGTGTTGACTCCATTAACCCAAAAGTTCTACTCGTATTCAATGAATCCATGCACACCTTAATGAAGGATTCCGACTATTTATTGACACCTATAGTGGATATCTCATTACAGATTTTTAAATACCTCACATCTACTAGAAGAATTAATTTTATATCAACCCAAACCTTTATACATAATTTATAACCCTTATTGTCCTCATATGCTTAACTCGTTAATCATATATTTTGGATGAATATTCTTCTAGTGAACTATCTTCTAGAGACTTCATTTATACCACCCCACAAAAAACATAGTATTTATTAAAATTTCATGAACATCTCCCACTTGTCTCACCTTTGAAATTACATTTCATTGGTTTGAATCCTCCTAAAATTGATTCTATCTTATTTTATAACACATATAAACTAGGTAAAAAATATTTGTGACTTATCCTTAGACTTATTTCCTTTAAATTTTTTGAACCTTTCCCAAAATATTCTCATTAAAAAACTCATTACTCATGCTGACATATTTAATCTTATAATCCCTTAGTAGAATCAAAAAAATCATTTATGTGTCATTTAATGTATCAAAAATTATATTCATCCTCTATCTTTTCAATGAAATATTTATCATTATAGACATAATATAGGCTCTTAAAAATGTTTAGGTGGTAATATTTTGGTTGCTTACTATACCATTTCCCCACCAAATTATCTTAGCTAACTAATAATGAAATAACACCATTAAAAATATATATAATATTATTGGGGTAATTTTAAAAAAATTCATACGGTATTTTAGATTTAAATCACTAGCATAAAGTATCCTCTTTAAACCTATGATTCATTATTTCAATCATAATAATTTAGGGGTTTTCAACTCATTCCCAATACCATTAATTTTAAAGATTTTATGGAGTTTATTTTAGTAAATTATCTACCATTATAGTAAAAATATATATTTGATATCCCAACAACATTTTCATTCAAAAACTTCCTTCAATTTAGTGAAATCATGAAGAATAAAAGAAACCATAGTTGTTATTTAAAAATAAAACCTTTATTTTTCATGTAGTTCATGAATATATGTTATATTGTGATGGTCACTACCTACGACCGGATGTGGTAAGGTCTATAGAATTTCATTTAAAAAAGGCTAGTGTCTAGTGTCAAAGATTTTGTATATCCATGTGTAATGACTACACTTTTGATTTTCCAAATAAAAAATTTCACATAATAAAATGTTTGTGTGATTAAGATTTAGATTGTACTTTTGTCTAGAATATTTAATGTTTTAATCACATAGATGACCAAGATTATAATTCAGATCTTATGGTTTAATAATTTTGTTGTTTGTGCCATTATATTCCAGTAGAAATTCCGATTAGATGTAATGTCTCATCATGTACAGCCATAAAAACCAACATGGATCCCCAAGTAACATTTCAATCTATATTCAAAAATCTAGTCACATAACCAACATCATTCAATTTGACTATGAAAAATGATTTCGTTAATATCCCAGATATATGTATACTTTTTAGCATTAATATGTTTCCCTTATTCATTTGGATATTAAAGGAATGTTGGATGGTACTTGTCCCAATTCAATCACTGATGGGTCCCCTATTATTGATGATTTCAAGCAGTTTATTTCATAATTACTTTTGTTTCACATAGTATGAACTTATAAAAGTTGATTACATTACTGAGGAATCATTATTACACTTTAAATCCTTCCGTATGTCCACTGTATTCCCAAAACATCTGCATATAGGACTAGTACCATCCAACATTCCTTGAATTATTTCTCATCACATATCATTTTTTCTATTTTCTGATTAATCTTTCATTATGGTGAATGTCCTTTTCTTAAAGTATTGTACTCAAATATGAATAGTCCATAGAATTATATCTACACAATATCCTCATTTTGGATTAGGTATTGGACATCATGAGATAGAATTATTATTTTCACTATAGTTTTTTATAGTAATCACTATTGCATCTGAATTATTCAGAATAAATTATAGCATACGTGGTGCCTATAAAATATCAATGTACTAAATTTTTACAAAAACATGTTTCCCTAAGATTTTATCTAGATAATTAACAACATATTCCAATTGTCTACTTCGTGATATCCTCAATAGGAATAGTCATCCCATAATGAACAATATCTTAGGTTGGGTAGCACCCATGTATATTCAAACTAGTTCCTTCATCACATAATCTATTATTTTCTTGCCCCTGAATTTAAGGAACAAATTTCATTCCATTGAAATCCTCAAAAATGATAGTTAGATCCTATTAAAACATTCTAATATGATTAAACCATTTTCAATAGATGAACATTAGATAATATATTATCCATGTTCTTTTAATGAGGTGATACTATATCACTATCCAACAAAATCCAGAATTCATTCTTTAAAACTCATTAACCCAAACCTTTCGATCATTTGATGTCATAACTTATGATGAATTTAAATCCTAGTAAAATAAATTCATCAAAAAAGGCCTATGAGTTTGATGATAATGGGATAAAATAGATGATACCACTTTTGGGGTAGTTTAGCGAGCCATGTGAACAAAAATAGAAACTCAATGCATTCAATGAATACACACTCAGAATATATTAGAGTAATAAAAATTAGGAACTGTAAACCTATTAAAATTTGATAGATTTAAATATTTTAATTTTTTAATCATGGTTTGCTATTTAACATACATTTATTCATTATTACTATCACACAAAATTTAATAAAAAGGTGTTCTAATTCCTATTTTTAGAAAATCACATAAATATGTTGCACTATCCTTTGAATTTCTATGGATGTCAAAATTGGTTAAAAACACATTATCACATTTTTTTCTCAATTTTCAAAACAAATAAATTGGGAATTCAAATATAATGTTTCAAATAAATAAATTCACGTAAAATAAATTTCATTATTCAATTATGACGACACCATATATTTATAGTAATAATGGAACGCAATATGATGGATAATGAATCTTTATAATCACAATATATGAAAATGTATTATTTGTGAAGTTATTGTATAATTTGAATCAAATGAATTATTTTTTGTGTTTGGCCATGATATTTATAAGAATTAACAAACTCACTATCATTTCTAAAAAATTTTAGTTGAACAAGAATGTCTCTAATATTAGGAAATTACAACTTTATATAGTAGTTAATCCATATTCATTTTATACTTTATTTTAGTTTGTGAAGGAAAATTATAAATTTTTAATTTCACTATATAAGTTATAATAAATTAGTAAAAAATTAATTTTATATAAAATGAGACCTAAAAAATAAAAAATTCATTAGCTACTGAATCATAATTCATTAAACTATCATCAGGAAATTCTGGCAACATAATAGTCAGTGGTCGCATATAAACATCAATTTTTTGATCAAGTATTCTTGGTCTATAAAAAAAAGAAATGAATGAAATAAAAATGGTTACATCATACATACCAATACAGTTATATGTTTATAGAAAAAACAAAAATTGCGATATATTATGTGTCTCATTAACCCTGGACCTAAATTTGATAAAACCATCTGTCTTAAAACCCAATTAGACAATACAACTATTCTTGTGGAAATATATGTGTCTCAGATCAAAATCCTTCATTTCCATATAATATTATAGGTGAGATAACATATTAGTTTCTTTGATTCGATCTTCCTTAATAGATTATTTAATATAATTTTACTATGACACAGATGAGTAAAAAATTATTCAATAACTGATTTACTCAATCACTTTTTTTAATATTATACAGTTTTTATAGTATAAAAAACATCATTTGTGAAATAGATTTATTTTTTCATCATGTGATATTGGCAGTATGACTCAAAAATATTTGTTTCAAACCTTAGTACAATAAATATTAATATTAACAACATATCAAACGAGTTGTTTATCCTTTAATTCAAGGATATAAAGAATAATAGTGTAATAATTAATGATAATTTACATACTCTAAATGATCAAAAATATAATTCAACATGTATATCATCAATAATTTCAATGAATTTCAATGAATCATTGTCTTCCAAAAAATAATGATTTCATCCTCACATCTCACGATTCATGATGTTACTCTCTTTTGAGAGAAATTATTGTATCATATCATTGAGAATTACACTCATTAGAAAACTATTGTTTATTTAAATCCATTATAATACTATCCAATTGGTGATAAGGGACATACTAATCCCTAAAATATGTCCATATTTTACTATTTTTGAAAAAAATGGAAAAAATTGGATTTTCCATAAAAGTATCTCATTTGAATATATATGTTTCTGCACTATTTATACACAAAAAATTAACTAAATCACCATAAATCCAATAAAAAATAATAAAATTTTTCATCCCCTAAAAATATTTACTAAAAAATATATTTTTTATATCCATCAAAAACTTATCATTAAATGATACTATAAATGAAAAATAATTCAAATGATTGGTTCATGGTTATATACAATAATATTTAATAGAAATATATAATTTATTTAAATTATAACAATAAAATTTAGTATAAAGTAATTATAAATAATATTATCATATATAATTCGTTTATAATATATTATTATTCTAAATAAAGTATAGTAATACATATAATTTGTTCAATAATTTTTAGAAATAACCATCATGTATAATTAAATTCAATTCTAAATTTACAAAAGTCTCAAATATGAATTTTTTCGAAAAAAATCATTTATTTTTTTAAATGATGGTTATATATAATAATATATTATATAATATAGAATAAATATAATAATATTAATTTATTTAAGAGTTTGTTTCAACAATGTCTCACAAAAATTTCATATTTATTTTCTCATATATATCAGATTTTTTATTACAAGAAAAAAATTATAGTTTATTTAGATATGAAAAAATAATAATGTTATTTAATATGAAATTTATATAAATGGTCTTATAGCTAGGGAAATTGTGTCACACTCCATTTTAGTCTAACCATTTAATAATATTACATTTTAATGAAATTATGAAATTATTAAATAGTGTATAAGATTAATCAGAACTCAAACTATTGAATTTTTTTATTCAATATCATGTATCATACTTATCAACAATATAAATTAATAAAAAAAATAGTTAAATTTTAATTGATAAAAATATTATCTAAATTTATAACTGGATATATTTGTTTCATTAAATATGATTTTAAAACTAAAATAAAATGGTGAATCTCATATTTTCAACATATAGTTATTATTGATAATAGATATAAAATAAAATATTTTATGTTAGAGAATGTACTATTAAAGTATTAAATAAAATTGAAGAATTTGATATAATGTTTATTAGCCTAATACGTGGGGATAAAATAAGATTTTATGAATCATATAAAGAAATATTGAAAATTTATTTGGAGTTTTTCTCATTTATATAAAAATAATAAATAGAAACTTCCAATATGTGGTATATTAGATTCATACAGTCTTATGTGATTTCTTTAATGAAATGTAAATTTTTAATTGTGAAATGTTGGTAATGACAACATAAAAATATTTAACGCCACCCTATTTGACATAATATTGAATTTAAATTTAAAAAATTAATAACATAAACAAAACATTATAATATTAAAATATGTCTAAATTAAAATTATTTTTTAAATTTTAATCACACTATAATTTCAATTCTCCATGATGTTAGGAATTATAACAAGGAATATGTGTATACAATATCCTTATTCAAACCTACCATAATCATAAAATAAATTAATTGAATCTTGTTTACTTAAATACCATAAACAAAAAATACATAATATTATATAAATTATTCAATCATAAAAAATGAATCATGTCATACCCATATTCCCTAAAACGCATTCAAAAGATAGATATAATAATAAAAATGAAAAATAGAGATGCAGGATTAGCATGGGTGAAATAAGTGGCACAACAGGCTTAGAGGACTCATACATTAACGAACATAAGGGGGTGTTGTGATGAGGGAGTAATTTTAACAATTTAGAGGGGATTTGATGGTTCAAAGAGTTATGTCAGTAGTTGGGGAGTTGTGTTATCTGTCAGGGTAGGGACCTTGGAGGAGGGGATATATCATTTTAGAATTGAACACATAGGGATTACTGTTCATGGGGTTATTTTATTAGGTATACACATGGATGACATTGCAGTTGTGTGTGGGAGAGTGTATTAGAGAGTAGGTTTTGGAGTGGTGTGTGGGGAAGTATATTTTGTGCACATAGGGACACTTTTTAGAGAACTCCATTAACACTATTGTTACCCATACATGGTGGTTTCTTGTAACATCCATGAATAAATAGATAGATTTATGTCAGTGTTTATTTTGTAGATGTAAATTTTATATTTCATTATTTTAGATTTTTGTTTGAGAATTATTTTAAGGTTTTAAATTTGTCAATATGGGTACAATGTGTATTTATATACTATTTTATAGTTTATTTTGTCCTTTATCTTAATAAATTGTTGCTAATAATTCTTTGGTAAAAATTATTATGTATTTGAGTGATTATTTTCATATCATGATATCCATGTTCATAGTTTTTTATTATTTTCATATGTATTTTATAGTCTGTATTATAGATAGACCATTCATTTTGGGATGATATTTTCAGTATCTTAGATCATTCCAAAATTTCTGTTACGAGTGCCAAAATTTAGCATATTGATATGGATTCTTAGGATTGATGTTAAGTTAGTGGGATTTAATTTTCCAAGTTTCATTTGACAGTTGGTTCTAGTTTTTTTTCTTAGTTTGTATTATGACGATTATCCCAATAGAAAAATTAAATTTATGGATAGTGAAGGTATTGGCAGGTATTCATTTAAGAAAATCAAAAAGTTTGGAATGATTAATATATTAATTATATTTAATGTTCATTTATTTTTTTAAATGTTATGAATTTTCTATTTTTTAAAATTTATATGTTAACTTCTTCTATGATATGATTGATATGTGTCTTACCATCTTACAACCATAATTAGTTATTTATTTATGTTATATATTCATTAAAATCCAATATTACAATGGTGGTGTTACTTTTTATTTTTATTTTTGTATAAATTATTTCATGTTCATAGAGTTGTGTTTCATTTTTTTTAGTTTAATCGATTTTTCTGTGTGTTGGGATTTGAAGAATTTGTTTTACAAATATGGGTTTTTATGAAAATAACCATGGATTATAATATAATAAGTTGATTTAATTTTTGAAGTTATATATTTAAATAATTTTACTATTATGTTGAAAAAGATTAAGATGAAATTGGGAGGGGAAAAATAAAAAATACAATTTAGGGAGAAAATATATGTCTCATTGGATCCTCAGTCAAATCCCATCAAAGGATTGATGGGCAGGTAGGTCATTATTACTTAAGGTTGAATTCTACTTTTCATTCATCATCTATGGATCAATAATATGATTATAAAAAAACCATTACCTCATATTGATGACTTTTTTAATTAATTTTGAAGGGATCAATACATACCAAAAGTGGCTCATAATTCAAGATGTCATCAATTGAAGGTCTAATGATAACATATTTATAATAAAACCATTCAACTAATATATATATATATATATATTGAATTTAAATTGAATCTTTTTTATATAAAACAGTGTAGAAATTTTTATAAAATTTTTTAATTGTTTTATTGTATAATATCCTAAAAAAATTAGTTTTATTATATAAAAATACTCTAATATACTAATGGTGAAAATAAGAACATTAAAAAAAATTTGAAGATCGATAGGGAATTTATCAAAGGAATAATTTATCAAAAAAACAGAAGTTTAGATTATGGATAAATAATGAGATATTAATAGGGTTCTTTATCACTACAATGTAAATTTATAAAGAACTCTTAAAGAATAAAGATATATGAAACTAACCGAAATAGATAAAATTTAAAAATATCTATAATTTTCTAGGATAAATTGGGTACCACCAAATTTTGTGATAAATTTTTTACAATTTTTCATCTAAAAATGTTAAAAATAGTATAGCAAAGTAAATATAGAAAAACAATATTATGAATAAATCATAAAGGACATAATTTTTTTATTCTTCTATTTTCTACAATATTAGTCACACAATCCTTTAGTGGAGAATGTTTTTTCATTTAAAATAACAAAAAAATAAATTAATAGAGTTGTATCCTCTTGAGAAAGGATAATTTAAAAGCCATGCCTTACAAAATTTGAAGATCAACAAAAAATATTTACATATGTTTGACCTTAATTTTGTGGAGAAAATCATTACCAAATAGATTTTGATAAATTATATCATTTGAATAAATTGTGATATATATATATATATATTCGTGAGTGGTTCCATAATGAGTTTGGGTTTGATGGATTTTTCCTTTTAATATTTCAATGATTATATTTAGATTTATCCCCATGTTAGTGAGGTTTTTGGGTGTCTCGAGACCCAAAATTTAAAATAATAATATATTAATATATATTAATTCATTCATGTAAATAATTTTGATAAAAATAATTTTTTCAATTTTTTTGTGGCCCTATATGGGAAATATGATACCATTATTAAATTTGGAACATGGGGGTTTCCCTATGCCTAAAATGAGGTTTGACGATGTTGAACTATCCATGGGAGCAATCCTTTGGAATGTGAATATAATAAAATAAATATGTAATTTAATTTCATAATTAAATGACCAAAAATAATTCCATATTCATAAATTCATGATTATGTTAAATATATATGGTTGCATGCATAACCCTAGGTGATTAGAGTAGAATAAGGAATCATTATTCATTGGAAGATTCGGTGTAGAGGATTCTGGTAATCAGATCAAGGTGGATTGAGAGGTTGGAAATGAATGAAACAAACCACTTTAATAATTATAGAATGAGATATTCTCTAAAGTTCAGTCCATAATCAAGGTTATTCTCATTATTTGTGGTCCTTTTCCAATTTAAATTTTGTAGGAATGGATTTTAATTATCTTATTCTTTATATCCTTTTATCTTTTCTTGGATGATCTCACTGTGATTAATTAAATTTTTGAAATCAATTGAAATTTTTAATTCCTTGATATCAACTTAAATCCAATGATATATTATTATAAATTAGGTTCACATCATCCAATGATGCTCATAACCTTTCATTATGTTTATTTCTCCCCACGATTCATCATGTTTTACTATTATACTATAAGGAATTAATTTGAAATTGTTGGGACAGGTTCATTTTGTGGTTATACCCCTGGATATGGGGTGCATGTATAGACAATGTTTGAGATGGTTATATTTAGATAAATCAGGATTTTCAATGGTAGTGGTTTAAGCCTTAATGGATTTGGGATTTGGAGCGGCAACAGGAGGCTCAAAAGATCATCGATGCGCAAACAAATTTCTGATTTTCAACCAATACAGACTAGAGATTGACAGACAGAGAAACCCACATAAATTTGTGAAATTAAATTTTTTTAATTTTGTTGTAGTGAAGGAATATCAGTGATTTTCTTGAAAGGTTTGAGGTTTCATTGGAAAATATAACTACGCTATTTTTATTGTGAATATAAAACATTATGTTGTCCCCTGGATACAATAGCTATGGTTTCATGCTGATATAAAGATCACACATCGATTATAACCCCATACACACCTTGTGACCCTATTCTAATAGTTGGGCATGTACTCTGAATGTACATGGGATCTAGCATTACCAAGAACAAGGGCAGGTTTTGGAGTACATGGGCATAACCCAATAATCTGGTACACCAACAAACATGACCATGACCCAAAGTGCATAATAATTTCATGTTGTACATGGGAATATGATAATGTAACCATGCACATCAATGAGAAAATAGATAGTCCTCAATCTATTGATACATTCCATATAATACTATTATATTCCATGTTGTATTACATTTCTATGTAATCCATATGCAGGCGAGGAAACTTCCAGGTGTTCATGTGTTGTCACAGATAGTGTGTTCTTAGGTTCACCTATTTTACATTAATTATGAACATCCACATTTCATATCTTCTTCTTATAGGATAAGATGCATACCCATGAGTATTATATCTTGATATGTTTTCTATGTACATCAATATGGTAGAATTCATAAGGGCCTTCGAGATACGACACATGATGTTGCTAGTGTATGAATTATTTAGGTGATGACTAACCTATAGTGGATATCGGGTGGGATCATTAGAGATTTCCCATTATTTGAAACTCATTATTCCATTGGGTAATCTATCCCTCCATATACCACAATCTATTATGTAGAACACCTATCATTCTAGGGAATGGTTCATCCTGCTACTGAGTGGTATAATTATCATTCTAAGGAGATGTTCTCCTATATTCTAAGTGGAAACCCCAGTTTTACTAGGTAAAAACCCCTCTACCCACAATATTGTACCCCTATGTCACACTGTGGTTTTGGTACTCTATGGACTGAGTGGGACCTCCATATCGCACTAAGGTTCAGATCCTCTTTCTACTAAGTGGAACCCCCCCCCCCATCATTGTAGGGTGTGGTTCATGAATCCACTGAGTGGAACCACCTTCCACACTAGGGTATGGTTCCACTATACACCAAGTGGCTCCCCCTTTTGCACCTATTAAAATATCCTCTTTCTATTTAGTGAAACCATCCTTAATACACTAGGGAATATTTCATCTATATGATTTTATTCCCCCCATATTTTTGAAGTGTAGTGGTGATTTTGGTGTCCTCCAAATTGATATTAGTGAGTCTGAATGAGTTGAATAATTGGAGAGTATTGTATTGTGATAATTGGGATGTGGTGTGGTGTGGTTCATCCACAATGTTTTCTTATGTAGACATGCATGATTTTGTGCATAGAATAAAGACCATTGGATTTGTAAGATTACTAATCATTCATATATAGGATATAGAGATGGTTATGCCCTCTATATCACTTTTGGTCAGGTTGTTAACCATATTGGTATGATGATACTTATGATGAGATCGATGATATTCATGAGATGGATATTCCAATATTTCTTAGAGAGTTTGACCCCATAAGTGGGACCACCCAAAAACATGTGGCCGACAGAAGAACAACGTATTCTTTCTTTTAATGAATCTCCTAATTTTTTCAGAACAACTAGAACAATTTTTTTATATTTGTTATTATGGTTTTGACTAATGTTCAGATAGACTATTCATTGTGTGTTGAGGTCATAGTTTCTGTATCTTTGTATTAATCAATTTTTGGTGTTTGTGGTATTCGACTGAGTATTTTTTTACTCACCCCTTCATCTGATTACCTGTATGTTTCATGTATTCTGAATAAAAAAACATTTCAATGGTGAAATCATTGGATCTTATTGATTCTCGGGTCAATAAAACACTTATGGTAGTCATACAATTATATTAGGTCTCGGAATATCTCAGTTTTCCTGCTTCCCAATTTTTTAGGATCAGAGATAATTTCTTTTTTTTAATACATTTTTTCATCTTATTATTTTTAGTTATATTTTAATTCTATTATTTTTTTACTAATTTTTATTTTATCTATGTTTTTACACTATATATTTCATTCCATTTTATATTTATCTTAAATTTTTATTTATTTTGGTTGTTTTCATGCACAAATGTACATATGTTCTTTCTCCCATTTTATTTATGTCTTCTTGACACATCTCACCCGCATTTAGCCTATTTTTTGTGTGATTTGGGATGGCACACTAGCATTGAAACTATCCTGGTGGGCCCTATTTGGTCAGATCATGAAAAAGTGGTATAAAATTAGTTCATCCATAGGATAGTGATTGGGTGGAATCCATGGTGATGTTTTTTTTGGAAACACAAGGATACAGTTTCATAGATTTTCAAGTGTGGAATTTAAGATATGGAATTTAGTGTTGTTGGGGTGGTTGACATATACATGCACTAGTAATGTGACAACCTACTTGTCGACTAATCATTTTGAGACCTCGGTTGTAGGTTCAAAATGGTACATGTATCGTATATGATTGAGACCATTGATATTACTTCATGAGTCGACCCCTTTATATGCTCTTTTACTATGGTATGTCTTGATAACATCCAAATATTATCCATGATTATAGAAAGATATAGTTTTGAGATATTATCATGATGATGAATATTTGAGGAATGCAACATTAGTTTGGGTAACTATACATGAGCAATTTCAACCATTAATGCACCAAGCAATTCTACTACCTATTGAGTATCACATAGAACCCCATATAGTGGTCAGAGATGATGATCATTTTTTTGCTGAGTAGTGGATGGATCCATAAGATATGATGATGGTAAACCCATGTTGAATTCTTTACATTAGTTCAAACTAATGGGACCAAAAATTTTTCATGGTGATTTATACCCTCATGTAGTACATGTTTATATAGAGGTGCTGGTTTGTGGTTCTCCGCTTCTACAGACACTGAACGACGAGAAAGTATCATTATTGACTATCCTTCATAGTGTTGTAGTAGTAAGATGTGGTGGTAGTAGTGGATGACACAACTATGGTGCGTGTTCTTCTCATTTTTCATAGATAGGGATATACCACTTATTGTGGTGCTCCATACCCCTTCTTGTTTGGTATAGGATTGGAATGATAATATATTTTGAGGGATATAGTTTGTTAGTTTTTCTTTAAATAGTGGTCCTTATAGTGATACCTCTTAATGGTGATGATGGGAAACCATATATCTATATGTTAATGTTTTTTATGTGAATTTAAGCATGCACGTATGAGAGACACATACCCCACCACGATGAGTTATTATCCTGTGATCTAAAAACATGTAGATGTGTATGTACTACCAAAATAGAATATTGTCAATGTGTGGTGGATGAGTTCCTTCAACATGTATTTCAGAGGTCATTTTCTAGTGTCAAGGTGTTGATGCATTCCATTGTTAAGGATGAAATGAATAAAATAGGATAAGTGCCTTTGAGCAGTAGTGGATTATGATCCTCAGACTCTATGTGTTATTTTGGTTTGACCCAGGTGTTCTCTGCTTCAGTTTTAGTTTTGTTTCATGGTGACAAGAAACATTTTTATGCACTAGACCACTTTTCATGGACTGGTGATTTTAATGAATAATATTTTAGACCTTGTGTCCAATAGAACCTATTTAGAGGATCAGTAATGGA
Organism: Viscum album; assembly: GCA_963277665.1. Classification (NCBI taxonomy): domain Eukaryota; kingdom Viridiplantae; phylum Streptophyta; class Magnoliopsida; order Santalales; family Viscaceae; genus Viscum; species Viscum album. Next base: position 634,327,093 of record OY728121.1, read on the forward strand.
ACACTTATGATAGTGTGACATGACACTAGGAGGAAATAGTGCATCGTGTGGAATCATTTCATAGATGACGGTGAATCCCTGTCATTTATTCGTTATTATAAATTACTTTCATACTTTCTTTTCCAATTTTATTACTACCAGTGAGGGTAACGATGTACCTGAGTTGGTGGGATGTAATTTTCCTTCATCAATGAGAAGGAATCATAAGAAGGGTATTGGAGCATACCACTAATTTCATATCAGTTGTCCTATAGGTATTATGGGAAAGTGGATTTTATGATTTTCAGTATATATGATTTTTTCTACGTATAAGTATGTTTTTTCCTTAGGATACACCATTTTTCCATTGCTAATAAGTGTTTCCCCTTCGTTGTCTGTTTTCTAGGATGACTCGATATATGCACTAGCATATTTGATAGACAGGGTACCTGTGAGTGGTCGAGGTAGTGATGGAGGAGCAATCTGAGTTTGGTATTTTTATAAATAGTATCTTCACCTGGGTATTATTGGTTTTTTTCAGGGGAGGTGGATAAGAGCATGAGGTTTTGTGTAGAAAAATGATTCGTGAACCATGTGACTATTAGGGATGATTATTATCCCCTATAACCCATGACCATTTTGAAAAGTAATTTGGTTAAATGTGTTTCTTAGTGTTTGACCTCAGAATGGGTGATCACCATCACCTAGTTCGATAGAATTATGTAATGGGTGTGGATTCAAAGAGAAGTTATGGGTAATTGTGTACCATGTGGTACCCTTCATCATTTTGAACACCCAAATGAGTCTGAGGGACTTATGAAGAAGTTATATAACCATTAATTTATCTTTATATGGTAGTACTCAATGGTGACACCCTTGTGTGCATAAATTTGTTTTAGTGAATGTGATGTACTTGATAATTGTTTTAGAAAAGATCTAATAATACCAATCCTATAGGAATTTCTCACATAGTCAATTATAATTTATGGGATCCATTCCCTTATGATATATTTTCTATAACATGGGTGTCATAGTTGACTTAACAATGGGTGCGGTCGTAGTATCTTGTGGGACTTCTAAAGGCATGTTCATGGAAGTAGATTTTGAAAACAATGTTTTTTTTGTATTCTGTTGTTGAGTAAGGTGATAGAGTTATTGAACCCCTTTTATAGTTATCCCTTTGTGATATATATGGTACCAAAAATCTAAATTGGAAGGTCCCCCCCACCCCATGATTTTTTTTGGGATACTTATCTTATAGATAACTACTATGAAATATTACATGACATATATCCAGTGTCCATGATCTAAATAGATTTTAGGAAGGTGGGGCTGATAATATCCATAATCCAAGATAGATTAAGACACTAGTTATGCTATCAGTTAAGGTGTTTTTGAGGATTATTTACTCGATAAATACATCCATGAGGAGGTATGGATGTATCAAGGATCCTTTGGCATCCATTGGAGTAGTTGAGGATATTGTAGTTACTTGTTGTGTTTAATCCATATTATATCACATTATTATAGGTGGAGGACAAGGTTCATGGATGGAAGTGGGAAAATGATTGTATCCTTTTGGTTTTCCTGAAAGAGGATTCAATTAATATAGATATTCCTTGACACTATTTCAGTGATAGTAGGCTATCTTGGAAAATTATCTCATATTGTATCTATTAGGGAGAAGGGCTTAGTGGAGATCATGGGATGCATATGTATACAAGAGGTAGTCTATATTCAAGTACATACATAAATGATTATTTAGTATTGTATCTCCAACCTCACTTAAAAATTATAGAGAGGATTCTAGAGGCCTTTGGGACTCAGTTGTACCTGAGAATAGTATTTATAACCCATACAGATGGCCAGGTAAAATAGAATAATCAGGCTCTTGTGCACATGCTTCAAGATTTCATATTAGGTCTAGAATATATTTGGGAGTATAATCTAATATTGGTGGTATTTCATTAACATAATAGTTACCATTCCTCCATTTTCATAGCATTATTAGTGGTTATATATTGAAAACCCCATGGACCATCATTGTATTGGTCAGTTCAAATGTGAGACAGTGCTTGTGAGCATAGATTTGGTTCTAGAGATTTTTGTGAAAGGAGAAGTTTATATAGTGGTGGTTGAGTACTTCCCATTGAAATTAAGATCCTTTGTGGTCAAATATAATTGGACTTTTGAGTTCACTAAGGAAATTATGTAATCTGATAGATCTCACATCGTCATGGATCATGTGTATTTATAACAGTTAGAATTCTATATCTAAGGATTGTTGGAAAATTTTCTTGTTACTATATTGGTATATTATGGTTGTGTAACTCTTCTTCCTATGACCTCAATTACACATGGTCTGTGGTGTTATACATGCGTCACAAGTAAGGAGGAATGATCAAAACATGTTGCATGCTATTGACCTAGATGAGCAGTACTTTGAGGGTGGTGTCAACTCTTTATTGCTTTCAAGGATCCTACTGGAATTTGAAAACCCATAACAGAATAAAATTAATTATAAGGTTTTTCCCATAGGCGTGTGTTTTTTATATCATGGTATTCTTTAGGAGTGTTTGTGGGAGTAGGAAACCATAATGAGAGATCAGTATACATTCTATTGTCTTGGTTTTCAATTTTTTAGTTTGAAAATATTTGAAAGTGGATTGAATTTAGTTAAAATGGTTTTGAAGGATTACTTCCATGGATATATCTATGTTTATATATAGATTTATATATTGCGTCTACAAGATTTATAGGGGTTCTGAGCCCCTATAATTAACATATTTAAAATTTAATATATTTTGATGAACACTAACACCTAATTTGGAAGAAATGTATTCCCTATTTTTTGGAGATTTATATGGGAAATTATAGACCATGGTTGAATTTAAATGTTTGGTATACTCTATATTACATAATGATGGTTGGAATATAAGGTTCCATTGGAGGTGACAATTGGATGGAGTGTCTAAGAAAATAAATAAATAAATTTTTTATTTTAATTAATTGAACGAACCTAATTCCTTCTATATAAACAACTAGTTATTGAAAATATATAGGGTTAGAATCATAACCCTAAGATATTACAATGGATTAATAAATCTTTCATTATTTGTATATTTTAATAAGATGATGATGACATTCATATCGAGGTGGAATGAGAGGGAGGAGGTGGATGAAGAAAATATTATTCATCACTCACAAACATTATCTTCACTGATGAATGATTATTAACCAAAGAAGGTTTCAAAAATTTTGATCTTATACCAGATTTAATTTCTTATGAAGGGATTTTAATTTTATTTTTATTGATCTGTTTTTATTATTTCCACACTAGATCCCTTATGTATAAATTGAGTTCTTTAATTCAATTTATATTTTTTATTCCAAGATAACAACCTTAAAAACATAAAATATTATCTTTTTTTGAAATCATATTGGATAAGGATGATAATTAAATTTTATTATGCGAATTTATCCACACCAGTCGTCACGTTATTCATCATTGTCCCACGAGGTCCCACTTAGTCATTTTGGGGGAATGTTAGAGCATGATCAAGTCCTCACATTCATGGTAGTTCTGCAAATGATGAACTCGATATTGATTTTTTTGGTAGAACAATATTGTTTGTTGGAAGTGGGTCAGGCCTCCTTTTAAGTGAGATATGAATTTTTTATGGGAGGCACAATAACTCATAGAATGGTTAATGAATTTATGATTTTCATTCACTGGAGGCTAGAGAATAAAGGGTCGTGATAACCCCCCTTTGAATACCGGTTGTCAAATAGAATATGTCATGGTGTTAAAGGTGGATATGGGATTTTTTTTGTAATTTCAGATTCTATGAAAAAAAAATGCCCCGAGTGAATTGCAATGAATAAATGTCATTTAGTCACCTCCCTATGGAATATTGTATTTTTGGGAAGAGATAAAGATCAGATGCAATATGTGTCCCTATACACACTTTGTGACACTATGATATCACTATGTGTGTACTCAAGTAGTAAAAAAACACATACATGGATATGCATATAAGATTGACCAATAGTATATTGGAATAACCTTATACTCAGACCATACCTAGTGCACATGAATGACCTAAAGGACACATGCATGACCAGTTGTTCACATGAACAAGATGATGTAATCATGCACGACCATGAGAAAATAGGAAGTTCCTATGTGACCATGTAATTAAATTTTCCATATATACTCATTTTTTATTACTTAATTTCCATACAATATATGTGTCTATGATGACACAACCAGGTGTTTAGGAGTTGTTACACCCCACATGACCCAAGGTTCACATCGAGAAAATTTCTCAAGGACATCGACCATGTGTATCTTCTTTTTTCAAGACTCATTTATTAGACTAAAATTATCCTATTTTAAGAAATATTCCATGTAGAACATTATAATATAATTCATAGGGGGATCTGAGATATGACGTTAGGTGTTGTGAGTGTAGAATTTCCTCAGGTGATTCAGGACTTATTTTTGTGATTGGGTAGGATCATTCGAGAGACACCAATGTTTGAAAACCCCCTATCATTCCAGAGAATAAGTTCCAAATATTACTCTATCTATTGAGTGGAAACTCTATTATACATGGTCACATGTCTTCCAAAAACTGAGTCGTACTCCCCACCATCACACCTAGGCATGAGTCCTCTATCAATTGAGATGTGCCCCCTATTGTACTAGGGTGCAGGTCCTCTACCTATTGAGTGGCATAACCCTTTCTTATAAATATGTGAGTGCTCAATAAACTATGTGTAACCCCATCCCCCATCATACTATGATGTGGTTATTCTATCCACATAGTGAACCCTCATGTTGTACTTGGGTGAGGGTCCTCAATAAACCTTGTGGGACCCCTATCACACTTGGGTCAGGTCCCCTATCATTTGAGTGGAACCCCTGTCACAATGGTATGTATGTCATCATTATACTGAGTGGAAATTCCATTAACACACTTGGTATTAGGTCTTCCACTTGATATTGGGCCCCCATAGTTGTAGGGTTAAGTGGTGAGGTGTGGATCACCCGCATTAAGTATCATGAGGTTGCATGAGATGCATCATTAGAGAATGTTCCACCTCGGGTAGGGGAGAAGTGCCGAGGTGTGCATCCTCGACATGGAATTATTTTAGAGACATGTGTGAAACGTCGTATAGAGATAGACCATTAGATCTGCTTGTAGATTAATTTTCTATATTTCTATTGTGGAGATATAGATCTATATTTTCTCTCTTTCTGGATTCTAGTTGATAATATCATGGTTATTATGGATTTTGTTTTTGGTTATGATTGACGAGCCTTCATTGGTTGAGGTGACTACTATTTAATCATTCAATATGCCATTTTTTGGTTTTTGAGGCATCCTACTAGATATGTATATACTCACACCTACATGGAATTTCCAACACGTGTCATGTCTTATTGTGATGATAGAAAAATTGATAGCATAAATGATGGACCTTAGTGACATATGTGTGAATAGGACCACTATGGTAATTGGACATGGTGATTATAAGTAGGTCTCTCTTAGTTATCATTTATTTCATTTTTATGGTAGGTACTTCATTTTAGGATGGACATGTATTTTACACTTTATTAGTTGACTTTATAGTGTCATACTATTATATATTACTTAGAGGTTATTCCATCCATGGTTTTACTCTAGATATTGTAGGCCTTAATGTATTCCTGTACATGATTTCAATGGATATGGTTGTGTTTATGCTTACAGGTACTTCAACCAAGTACTCCCATTTAATTTATTCATTCCCAAAGCATTTCACAATCCACTAGCCTATTGAAGGAGTGATAGGGACTGTCACACATGCCTTGACTCCAGCCAGGTGGTCCCAAGTTAATGGAGTCTTGATAGGTTTCTTAACACATTTATTTACATGTTTTGATAATTATATATACCACATTACTTTGATTTATAATTTTTAACAATTATAATTTCTTCTCATTAATAATTATTTTTCATTATCATTAATTTTCAATATAAATTCCTTATTCATTTTTTATTTTATGTGTTTTTAGTTGTTTAATTAATTATTTATGTTTTAATTAATCTCTATATCATTTATTTATTTATTTATTTTTGTTTTAAAAAGTAAATGATAATGAAATTTATATTATGAGTTTATCATATTTTATGTTTATGTTATTTCTCTATGTAAATTATATTATGTATATTATGTTTTGTAAGAAATTTATTATATATAAAATAATTTTTCTTATATATCCAATGTTGTATTTTCTAAGTAATTATCACACATAATGATTTTATTAATGTAATTATATTATATATTTTATTTCATAATGGATAGAATATTAATTATTTATTATTTCTATGAAATTAGCTGACATATGTATTTTCATAATTCAAAATTAATATTTATTTTCTTGGACTATGGAATTATTTAACATTTTAAGGTAATTATCACAACTGTAAGAAAGAATTTTCATAAAAAAAATGTATTTATTTCTAGAATCATAATTATATAAGAATTTATGAATACTATGTGAGATAAAAAATAGTTTTATTCCTATAAGATAAATGATACCTCTGGTGTTTTTATAGAATAATTCAGCAGTGAACAAAGTGCTCATATCATGCACTGAAATAAGTAGTATATGGAGAATTCAAATATAGTGCCTCCATTCCCGCACTCCAAAATATAGTACCAAACAGTTTAATTTAAATTAATGTATTTAATACTAACATATGATGACAATATATTTCAAACATTTACAATCAAAGTATCTTTTATTTTAGTGTCTTATAGAATTTGTAAAAATCACTATCTAAATCATCTTATGAATTCTCATTTACTGGACACTTTTTTCTATTTATTATAAGAAGATAATAAATCTATAATACACCTTCAACATCACTACTAAATTTTATATGACACATAAAATACTTGGATTAAAATATATAATAGTTTCTTTCATAACCTGTGTAAATATAATCATATGAAGGGGTGAGCTCTGATACATGGTAAGTGCATAATCAAAGTAAATCATAATAATGAGGTAAGTTATACACATATTTAAGCTTAGCATGGAAAAAAATAACGTAAAATTAATACATGGGAAATGATATAAAAATATATAATAATAATAATGACCATATTATAAGATCATTTCATTATTTGTGGAAAAAACCAAAACGTGACATAAAAAACCTAATTCAAGGCTCCCTACCTCTTTAATATATCATAGATGGCTAGGATAAATGTGCACCCCAATAGTGGGTAGGGATCACTTCCAACACACCAAGATACCTCATGATATGGAATCCAAAATAAAAAAATAATGAGATATATAATTATTATCCCACCCATCTCATAACATGTACATACATATATGTGCCACATAAAAATCAATCAACATGTCATAAAGAACCCAATTAATAAAAATTGGTTAAATATCAAAAAAAATAGATCACAAAAATAATGAATTCATAATTATGTGAATAATAATAATATGATAACCCACGGATAATAATTTTGTATGAATTGAATTTAGAAATCATTCTATTTATATAAATCCTAATAAACATGTTTAATAATATGGTACATATAATATATAATAAATTGACATAAAACATATGGAAAAATTTTACCAATAATTTAATATATTATGTATCTTGGAGAAATCCATTAAATCAATGTAACAGAATATAAACCATTCAAAGGGGAAGGAATTTGATGATAATAATTACTATATCAGTATATGATTTTATAGACAAAATTAATATTAATCATTCCATAAATGAAATAATGAATTTCATAATCTATCTAGATAAATATGGTTCATGGAATCCATTGAAGAATACACTTTAACTTGAATGAAACATAGATAGAGAACACAATTAGAATCATTAAGAAGACTTATTTGACAATAAAAATCAACAATTTGTTTTCAGAAACTTTTTAAAATTTATTTTACTAAAATTGGAGACAATATTTTCTTTTAAAAAATGGAAATGTTTAGAGAAGAATTATCTTGGAAAACTCCAAATGTTATAAGAAGATATATTCACAAGGAATTATAAAAATGGGATTAATTATATTAAAAATTATCCATGTTGAAAACATTAATATGAATTTTTTTGATTTCATTTAACTAAATCAAATATACTTTAAAATAATAGTAAATAAATTTTTAGGTAATCATTTTTAAATCATTTAAAAAATTACATGAAGGTAAAACTATTTTGAAAAATTTCAATATGTAAAACATTATAATTACTTCAGAGAACTCTTACAAAAACCAAATACAATAAATGATAGTAAATAATTATCTTGAAAATTGTTGGATGGAAACTTGAAGGTCACATAGGGTGAAGCATAATGGGGTCATATATATCAATTTTTATGGGTAAAACCTTGAAAATGAATAAAAATAACAATTGGAATGTTTATGAGTTATTATATTGATATAATTATTTTATTTTACAAAAAATCCAAATAGAGTGGATATTTATGCAGATAATTAGTATCCCCATACAAAAATTAAATATACCATTTTAAAATATAATTGAATATAAATATATGTGGATGATCATAATCCATGTGATATTTCAAAACTAACTAGAAAAAGAACTTGCATTGAAAAAATAAAAAAAAACATGAAATATATTTCAATAAAAACCTTTAAATGGTAAATATCATTAACTATATACATTTGAATATAACATAACAACATGCCAACTGATACACCATATAAAAGTAATTTAGTGCATAATAGAAAATGTCCATCTCTTAAGGGAGTTTGAGAGCAAATCCATTGCCTTATTTAAACACAAAGTTAATCACACAATAAATTATTATAAATAAACCCTTAATAATTTAATAAAATCTTTTATAAACTTTTTCATATCTATAACCGTTTTATATACTTTATTTATAATTATTTATTATTATTTTAAAAAATTTATTATATGTTATTTGTAAGATCAGGTGTTACCAATTTGGAATATCATGTGCATTCTTTGTAATGTTATTTTTTTCCTTTTGATTGATAATAAAAAAAATTATCACTCTTATATTACCTACCATTTTTAATATAAATTAAATAACATTCCACTTTAGTACCATGAATTCTTCAACTTTGAATCTTGATGAGGATGCTGGAGAAAAACATGTTTTCTTTGTTTTTATTGAATATAGATAATATGTTACTATCATGTTTGGATATTATTATTATAAAAAAGTTATCTAAAAGTCATTAATAACACATTAGTTCATCTAAATAATAGTATATAACATTTTTTAATCATTTACTTTATAAAAATTACAACATTACACATGTTAGAGGTAAACTGACCAAAAAAACATGTTTTAAATAATACATTGGTAACAAAGCACCATTATATTGTGAAAATATAATATATATAGAAGATTATATTTTACATATGGATAATATATGATTAAAAATCTATTATTATAACCATTAGGGATGAGTAGTGTTGATAAATGAAATGATTTATTCATGAAGGTGGTAGTTCACATGTACACATGATTATCAAAAAAATTATCCAATGGATGGTTGGAGTTAAGGTATAACAAAATTTATCATTTTTAAAATATATTATTATTATAAAATTTATATTATTTAACTAGTTAAACTTTTATATAAATAAGATATATTTGGTCAATAGAAACATGAAACATTGTTCCTGGAGGCCGTAGTCCACACATATACAATATTATCGATCTCATTCCACAAAAGAGGGATGTAATGCATTTAAATTTAAAATATGTTAACTCAATAATAGTATAAGTGACATAAAAAACATAATTATTTATAAAAATCGTCTTTTATACCTTCATTATGATTCGGTGAGGAAAATTATACAGTGTTGTGACATAAAGGTAGTAGTCTGCACACACACACAATCACTGTATTTTTTTTATGTATTAGTTACTAAAGAATGAATGAATAATAGGTGTTATATTAATATTAAAATACATTTTTATTTATATTATACTTAATTTATTGTATTAAATTTTTTTGGGATGATTATAAAGATGATAATTAAAAATAAAAACTAATATGAGTGTAATACATATGTTGAGAATAATATTTTTCAATGAATTATCTTTGGAAATGAAGGCCATGGGAAAATTTGTTTTGGAAAAATTATATATCTAGTTATATAGGTTTATGGGATTAAAAAATTATTATATATTTTCTAATAAATTATAGAGGATGGTTGGGTAAAGATGTGTTGTAATTATCTCCTTTGATAAGTGATGGGATGAGTAGTTTTGGAATTACCTTAAATTATGATATTATTTATTTACACTATTCTATGAAAAAGAATATACTATTTTGAAATAATGGAGTGTGGAAGATGTTCATATAGAATATTCTCAAATAATCCAATTTTAAAGATAAATATGAATGATTTAGGGGATTTCCCTTTATGTTTTAACTTTTTCCAACCATACTTTTGGAAAGGTAAACTTCAATTTCACCCATGATAAATAATTAAAAGAACATTATTAAGAATGATGTTAATAAATAATTATATTTTTATAATAATAAATATTATATTAATTTGATCATTTAAAATTCATTTATTATTAATTTCAATTTGAAAATATTTTCTCCTAATTCTTAAAAACATGTTTTGGATTGTCATGTTTTTTGTCATAAAATTAATGTATGAGTTAAAATTATTAATTTAAGTAAATATTAAGTCATAGATTGATTTATTATTAGCATGATGAAGTTTTTTTAATAGAAAAATAAATTATAAAAAAAATTGAAAATATATTAATTAATTTAAATATAAGCCAAAAAAATTTCCTTTTTAATGTAACCTTTTACTTTAGTTTTAGTAAAGTTGGACATGGGTTTAAAAGGTATAATAATATTTTAATATGAAAGAAATTTTTCATCATTTTCATATTCTATAACTAATTTCTTTCCATCATTCTTGGATATTCGTGTATATTTAAAAATTAGCGAAAATTATAATTTTCATAATAACCACATTGTTGACTAAAAACAATATTCTCAAAAAAAGCTCAAAAATATTTTCTATTTTTTCTAATTATATTTTATAAAATTATATATTTAATTTTTAATGGATTAAAAAAATATAATGACAAATATATTTAATATAAAAAGTCTTTCGTAATCATTAAATGTTTCTAATATTATTTCAAACTAATTCTATAATTTAAATAATTCAAAAAATTTGTATTAAATATGGATATATTATATATTATCATCATGATCTATTTAATATAAATATATTAACTGAATAATGTAACATGACCTATTTTTTTGTGCATGTGAATTAATATATCAAACTCAGTATTATTTGAAGGAATATATATATTCGAAAATATCAAAATAATGAATTCTCACATCCTTAAATAAATATCATTTAATAATTTTTTTAAAAAATAACGGATTTTAAAAAATAGACATGAATTTGGATAAAAATGTAAATTGAATTTACACCTTAATATTGATGTAAAACTAGAAAAAAAATATGCTCCCTATGTCAAGTTAACTTAATTAATATTTTTTCCTTAGGTATATAGATTCATTTTGTATTTCTCTTCCACAAATCAATTTTTTTCTTATTAATTTGAGACATTCCCTTGTGTATTTCTTCTATCATTTTTTTAATTAATTTAAATTATATAATCATTCCTTCATCATCCTCATCATAAATATATTAGCAATAATTTATCCTTATCTTCATTAGTTTCATAGGTAATTCAACTATGTTCACATTTGTAATAATAATTCATGATAGCTGATTTGGTTCAATAATAAAATTTGCATCCCCCTTTCTTTTCACATCTGATTATTGGTCACTACAATTATTACCTTGTAAATTTCATCCATTTTTTTAAAGGTAGGTGCTAAAGCCTCAATTTATTATTTAAAGAAATGAACACTTTTTATGAGTGGTTAGACTGAGTCCCATTACATATCCTGAAGGCCCAAGGCCTAGTGGCCTGAATACAAGGCTTGAAAGCCCATTTTTTTTCCCAAATCACCCTAGGGTTAATAGTACTGCAAACAGTGAACTGTAGCAGTACTATAGCAGTGGCGGAACTGTATCAGCGATGATGCTATAGCGGTGGAGGCACGATAGTAGGTACTGTAGCGGTGTCGGTATTGTAGAATGATTTTGGGGATATAGAAAACTAACCCTTGTTTAGGTTGTAACCAATTATGAATCTACAACCTAACCATATCCACTTTCAAATATGTATACATGGATTAAATTTCTATTAAAACCCCAAAATTTCTTATTGAAGAAAATTTCAAGAGGTTCTTCTAAGATTAGACTAATAACATAGGCTTCCAATATATCTATATTATCATAGTACCCAAACCACATAAGATATTTAGCAATTCCATCCTAGTTTTTTATCCCCAATATTGAAAATAAGATCATAAATAACTAATAAATCAATGAATTCATTCCAAAATAATAAATCATCTTCAATAAATAATATCTAAACCCATAACGTTATCCAAAAACACTTACGATGACAACTATATATTTCAAAAACTCAATAATAAAATATTTTATAGCTTTTATCAATTTTTAAAATAATTACATTCAAATTGTTGGGGGTATTTTGTTTGGGGAGGATTAGACCTATAAATACAACATCATAATATGTAAAATCATTGTATTTATTTAATCACATTAGAGATTTCCTAACATCAATCGGTCCTATTACTAATGTTTAAGATAACATTGGGAAATTCATAAGGTAAATGGGGAACATATATCCTTAGTGTGGGAATAATAAAATTAAAGAAAAATGGTTACAAAAAATATACATGTTATGAGTAATAACAATATATCATAAAGATAATGGATTCCATTCATGTGATATGATAACCTAAGAGAATGTAATTTGAATGATCATATTATTAGAGCATGGAATCATTGGAATGTGGAAACAACACAAACATGAAATCATGAACATAAGTCATGGATCCCTACCTTTTTGGAATATCATTGTTTGAAAAGATAACTTTCCACTCTCATAGTTTTATAAGTGCAATACCCATGCACAATGATGTCTCATGAAATGAAAATATTACCCAATGAATTGGAGGGATATATAAGTATATTCCCACCCCTAACATTGCATGTACATATATATGTGTTAAACCTACAAATTATTTAATCATCGTAATGAACCCAATGAATGAAAATGGGTTAGATATCCCAATAATTGAATCATATAATTAAATAATTCATAATTCTATCAATAATGATAGCATGATTAGATGATGAAAATAAATGGGTATCTATTTACTTTAAGAATCATTCAATGTAAATAAATTTGTTATATATGATTAGGTAATTTGAATTTATACTATAATGGAAAAGGATTATGATTTTAAAAAAATCTGCAATTAATTAATGTTTTATGCATCTTAATGAACACCAATCAATCAATGTACGTAGTAGAAATTAATCCATTAATATAGAAAGCCCCAGGAAGAAACAAATTCATATAAAATAGGATGATTAGCTAAACCCCTCATAATAAAAAGAATAATAAAAAATTTATTTGAAATGATTTTAATGGAAAGATTATTTAAAGTTATGGTGAATCATATCTAGGTTATAGATCCCAAATTTGATTGGTAAATCAATGAAAATAATGAAATATATATATTGGAATGTACATGAGTTATTCTTATCAGCATCATGATTTTATTTGAGGAAGTATTTCGTCAAAAAGAAGATTTCAAATAATATAAATTATATATACATTGAAAAAGAAAATATAATATTATAAATTATAATGGAAGGAAAAATATACTTGAAAGATAAAAATAAAGAAGAGATTTCACAACTCATGTGAAAATGGACTTGAGTTAGGAAAATGACTATTAATTGATTAAAATAATATTTAAAAAAATTGAAGTAAAATGATCATGAAAATTAACCAAATATAAAACTAATAAAATATATTTCATAATTACATAATAATTTTGTATCATTTAAACCATATAAATGTAAATTTTTTAAAATTAAATTGTGTCTCACCGAAGGGAGTTTGAAATGAAAATACCTTACGTCATTTATCCTCATAATTTATCAATACTATAAATTCTTATAAAACAAATGTAGATATAATAATATTCTATTTAATAACCTTATTCTTATCTATAACCACTTTATATAATTTATTTATAATTATTTATCCTTAATATAGAAGTTCATTATAGCATATTTTAAGAGTGCATGATAACACTTTTAATTATCACGCACATGATTAATAATGTTAATGTAGATATTTTATCACTAAAAAAATTGAAATAATTAATATATTACCTTTGTTTTTAAATATATATCTCATAATTGTATTCTTATATCCCATGAGGGTTTTAAATACGCCTATTAATTTTGATATTATGGATAAACTTGTTTATGTTGTTTTTAATTAATGGAGATGATATATTACAAATTTGTTCATATATTAACATCCTAGGTTGACAAAATTCGAAAAATATTTATTATATTATTCGTAAAAATAATTAACATTAGTTTAGAATATTTAATCATTCACTATATAAACATTAAATCATCTCTCATGTATGTCTTAAACTAACCAAAAAAAGCATGATATAATGATCAAATGTGTATGAATGTTGTTTTATATGTTTTTAATATAATATTAACATAAAAATATACATGTAAAATATATTTTATTCCTCTGTAAAATATATTCATATAACCATTAATGATGTTTGGTTTTGACAAATTAAAAATTTCATTCATGGAGGCTCTAGTCTGCACGTACACATGATTAACAAAATCATTAGCCAATAGATGAACATTGTAATGGCATATGAAAATTTATTTTTATTATAATAATAATAATGTTATAAAAGTCATAATAGTTCATTGATTTCAATTATATATCCATCTATATTTATATGTAATATAAATAACACAGATCATAAATAGATGTGGTAGTCTACACATGTTCATGAGTAAAAATATCATTCCTTAATGAATGGAAAAAATGATATTAAATTTAAAGTGTGATCATTTAAAAACTTTTTTAGATTAATAAAAAAAAAATATTTATTCCTGAAACAGCCCTTAATAGCTTCAATATGAGGTGGTGATTTAAAAAAACTACATTGTGTTGTGAAGGTGGTAGTCCATATATTCACATGATCAGTGAGTTTGGTTTTCATAGTGGATTCTAGGAAATTAATGACTAATTGATGTTATATGAAGATAATTACATTTAAATATCTAAATTATACACAATTAATTATATTAATAATTTTATAGATGAATAAAAAGTGTAAAATTAAAAAAAATACTAATAGATGAGTAATTATAGCATGAAAATTTTGATTTTATTTAGAATTATCCTTTGAATGAATTATAATAATTAATGGTGGAAAAGGCTATTGTTTTTAGGATAGGTTTATAGGATTTTTATATTTTTTATCAAGTAATTTTATTTAATTCCTATTTAAATAATTTTTGTAAGTGTGTCCTTTTTTAAGTGATGGGTTGGTTGGTTTTGAGTTACCTTAACTTATTAAATTATTTCATCACCCTATTCAAGGTCAAAGACCCTAATATTCCAAAATTATGTTTTTGGGACATGTCAAGATATAATATACTCACATAAATTAATTTCAGATAAAACCATGGGTGATTTAGGGGAATTTATATTTACTTTTCACTTTAAATAAGTGCACTTTTTTCCATGGTAAATTTTACATTCACCCATGTTAATTAACGAAAAAGGTAATTATAAATTTTGATCATAAATATTAATATGAGCATTATAATCCTATATATAATATTAATTTTATAAATTAATATTACTATGATAAAAATAATAATTTTCAATTAAACCCGCAAAACACGTATAACGGGTTTTTTGATAATCATAATTTTAAATATAAAATTTATGTGTGTTAAAATTGGTAATTTTATTAAATTGTATGACAAAAAATGATTTTATTTAAACAAAATAATTGTTATCTTAAATTAAAATAAATTAATAAATTAATTTATCCATTATATTAGTTAGTTGAAATAAGAGTTAGAAAACAGTTTTCATTTTTAAATTAACCATTTACATTAGATAAAAAATGTTTGTCTTGATTTCTACTTTAATATAATATTTTAAAAATGTATAAATTTATAATTTAATTTCATATTTGATCAATTAAATTGATTTATGAACTTCCTTTAATTTTCATATATCAATAATGTCTCTAAAATAATAATTATCAAAAACCCACATTTTTAACTAAAAATATACATTTTAACAAAATACAAAAAAAGTATTTTCATAATATAAACTCAAAAGTAATTTTAATTTTACATATATATTTTAGAAAATTAAATGCCCTAAAAGTCTGAAAGCCAAGTGAAGACATGCTCCCATAAGATTAAATAAAGAAAAATTTAAACAGTACAAACCACTCAGGAAAGGGGAGCTTTACACAGCCTTGTAAACACAGTACTAATTCTATCATTGTGAACAAGATCATTGTAATAATCAGGAAGAACGAAGGACCAGCTAGATCTCATCTCCATGATTTCTCTTTTTGAGAGTGCATCTGACACTTGATTTTCTTCTCTGTATACATGAGAAACCACAAGGGAAATAAGTTTATCAATCTTTAAAGATCCTATCCATGCAGCGAGCATCCTCCATGGGACATTCCTGGACTGCTCTTTGAGGATCTAAATGGAAATAGAAGAGTCTAATTCTATCCAAATATTCCTCCATCCATAGAGAGTATCATACCTTGTTGCATTTATCATATCACATAGCTCCGCCTCAAGAGCTTGACCATTGCCAATGTAATGAAAGAAACATCCCTTTACAAAGCCTATGTATGTCCTAAAGACACCACCACATCCAGCAGGTCCCGGTGCACTGGACACTGCCCAATCCACATTCACCTTTATATAATCATTGATTGGGGGATCAACATAATATATTTCAGAACCTTAGGCTTCCTCTCCCTACCACTTACACCAAATGTTCTCCATAATAGGAAATCATACATGTGATTGTTCATAGAGCCAGACTGTTTCACCGAAGAAAGTTTAATGCTTCGGTGAATCTCCATCATCCCCTCCTTGAAGGAGGGCCTTCCACCATTGAATATTATATTGTTCTGGGCCTTCCAAATATAAGATATAACAGAAACAGTAGCAACAATGAGCAAGGAGTGAACCTACTCACTGTTTTCGTCATGCATGACAGAATTGAATAGGGTGACAATAGAATTGAAGAACAATTGACAATGAAAAATATCCCTTAAATACCTCTAGAACCGAGAAGTAATGGAGAAGTTGATGAAAATATGATCAGTAGATTCATCGGCATCAAGACAGAAAAACCATACCGGGGCCAAATTCAAACCTTTTCTTTGAAGGGGAGATTGGATTGGAATCCTGCTTTTCCAGATATTCCATATAAGAAGAGCATCAGCTGGAAGGATGAAAGCCTTCCTCACCACCATCACCCAATCAAGAGTTGGATGTTCATTTCCACACTGCATGGCATAAGACAGTCGACTGGAGAATAAACCATTCATAGCAGGTTCCCAAATCAGGGTGTCCTGATCCATATATTCATAAGCAGAGATTTCAATTTGAAGATTAGTAGGAATTACGACTTGAGCCTGTTCATTTCCCTAAAAATCAGATACAGTAGTGTTCTTGAATGATAGAGTAATGTTATTTGTATAAACAATAGGACATGATAGCCACTGTGTTGTCCAGCAATTCAGCTGGGAGCTGAAACAGACCAGCTATTTAGAATGTGACATAAGATCAGTATAAGTGTTCCTGATTGATGCCCAGACAGAGGATCTCAGATAAACCTTCTGCCTCCTATGTAACCTGTCAACAAATATTTTAGAAAGAAACTCCAAGTAATTGTCAGTACCAGCAAGGAGTCTCCATGTAAATTTTTGGAGCAATGAATCATTAAAAACCCTGATATCCTTGAATCCCATTCCACCATTTGAGAGAGGCTTGATATAGTCCATCTATTTAACAGTAACCAATTTCCTTTGTTGTGTTGAACCAGTCCAAATAAATTTCCGTGTCTTGCCATCAAGTTCCTTGATCAAAGCTGCAGGCCACATGTAAAGTGAGAAGGAGTACACAAACACTGAGGTGATGACTGAGTTCATAAGAAAGATCCTACCAGCCTGGGATATTAATTTCCCATTCCAGCTGGCCAATTGACTAATGATTTAAAGATAAATACCCTCCAAATAATCCCTCTTCACTCTTCCCCAGAACATAGGTAGTCCAATATAAATAAAGGGTAATGAACCCCTTTTAACACCAAGCCTACTGGCCACTCTTTTTTGCTTTATATTTTGCGCTCCATCACCAAATACTACAAAGGATTTACACCAGCTTATAACCTGACTGGATACTTCCTCATAGTGATTGAAAATAGTCTTTATAGAGGTGATGGTTTTTTTATCAGCTTTATAAAGGAGCAGAATATCATTAGTGTAAAATAAGTGAGAGGGAGTGAAGAAGTTCCTCCCATACACTATTCTCTGATAAATCCAAGAATTAACAAGATCATGAAGGTAAATGCTCAAATAATCCTCATCCATGGAGAACAGTAATCCAGATAAAGGATCACCCTGCCACACTCCACTAGAGAACTGAAATAACCCCCTCGGTGATCCATTGACTAATATGGATAGTCTAGCACTTTCTAAGATGGCTTTAACCAAGACAATAAATTTACCAGAAAAACCATGCATATTAAAAACAGGGAAGATAAAGTCACATCTGATAGTGTCAAAGGCCTTTGATATTTCCACCTTGAGTGCCATATTACCATTCCTGACCTTTTTTCTCATTATGTTGACACATTCTAAGGCAGTAAAGAGACAATTCTGTATATTTCTTCCAGGCACAAAGCCAAATTTATTAAAGGAGATGAGAGACCTTGGAATATCACCAAGTCTTGTTGCCATGATTTTTCTAATAACTTTGGGGATGGATTTCGCAATGGAAACTGGTCTGAAGTCCTTTATATCAAGAGAATTTTCCTTCTTGGGTATTAGGGAAATGAAATTTGAATTCATTCCAAAAGGAATATAAGAATGATAGAAGAACTCCCTTACTACATCTGTCACTTCCTTATGTAAGATATCCCAGTAAAACATGAAAAGTTTGTTGGAGAAACCATCAGGCCCATCCACACTATCTATATTCAGAGAAAAGAGAGCATCATGAATTTTCTTTTGTGGTAGGAATGTATATAAGTTTTTTATTTTGAACATCATCTAAGCTTGGTTCAATACATCTTATAACTTTTTTGAATTTTCCTCACCAGATTCAGAGTAGAGATTTTCAAAATAGTATGTCACAGAGTTAACAATGTCATTTTCAGAGGTATACATGTTATCACTAATTCTTAAAGCCTTGAGATTCCATTTTACTTTTTTCTCCCTGTGCATGCAATGAACGAACCGAGAGTTCCTATCCCCTTATTTCATCCATCTTGCACTGAGCTGATTCCTAGACGGGTTTTCCTTAAGAGATAACAAGCTATCAAGCCTTGAGCTTACCTGTATCTCTTGTGAAGATATAGTATCTTGGGACATGTTACCTTGTTGAAATTCATACAGGTGTAAATCTACCTCTCTCATGTCCTGATCAAGTCTAGAGAAAGATTTTTTACTCCATTCCCTTATTCTACCCTTAACAATTTTCAGTTTACTAACAATAATATGTAAAGTACTACCTTGGACAGGTTCCTTCCATGCTTCCAAAACAATCTCTCTGCATCTAGGAACCATTATCCTAGAATTATTAAATTTAAAAGTTAGGGGTGCTGACCTTAATGTGCTAGCACAAATATCAATTAAAATAGGGTGATGATCAGTTTGTAATCTACACAAAGTGATTCCGGATACTTCAATTTCCTCACTTTGCTCATCAATCTGCACCAAGAATCTATCCAATTTACTAGCTTCTCTTCCATTGTGAGTATACCTATTCCAGTTATAATCAGCACCCGTAATTGGTATTTTAATCAATCTGCATTGATCTATACATGTGGAGAAGTCCCTGGCTGATGCAAGATAGAATTTACTCCCAGTTTTCTCCTATGGCCTCAAAACTGTGTTGAAATCACCAAGAATGATTCCTCTTTTATCCATGTTCTCAGCAATTCCCAAAAGGTTATTCCATAAAATTCTTCTCCCGATATACTGATTGAATGTATAGACAAAATTTACACAAAATAAACCTCATTAAAAAGGAAAGTTGGAGAAACAAATTGGTGATCATTTTGAAAGGATTCAATAGTCACAGTGTTATGCTTTAGCACCCATAGAGCTTTTGTATCACAATCAGACTGATTTTATACAATAAATGAGTATCCTATAGTCAACCAATTTAAGGCCATCTAATTAGAAAACATCATTCTTGGTTTATCTATGCCAATCAACATTGGTTTGTTGGTCAAAATAATGTGCTTCAGGGCCTTGATCGTAGGGTAATTTCCCAGACCCTGACAATTCCATAAGAGGGATTTCATTGATGAGAGGCATGTTGCCTAGTCAAGGGACCAGCAT
The DNA here is from genome assembly GCA_963277665.1 of Viscum album. Lineage (NCBI taxonomy): Eukaryota > Viridiplantae > Streptophyta > Magnoliopsida > Santalales > Viscaceae > Viscum > Viscum album. The sequence goes on from OY728121.1 coordinate 634,347,719, forward strand.
AACCAAGTGTTATGCTTTCCTTTGATTATTCCTTCATATCCTCTACTTCTTCATTTGGGGGGCCTCCATCCAGAGCATTGGCAACATCATCATCAGACAAAGATGAGTACCTGTTGTCTGAACTGACTGGGCATGTCAATGTATCAGGGAGTTTCCTCCTTGCAACCTTCAAGGATTTCACTTCAGAGAATTACCCAGCTGTATCACTGGTTCCTTGTACTGTCATCATATTAATCCTAGCATTAATGGTTTTTCCCTCCTCATCCTTCTCAGCCACCTGATCTTTATTCAAACCAGGAAGCACAAAATTAACATTAGGTTCAGAAGGAAGAACGTCCTGAGGCCTCTCATCAACTAGACCATTTACAATTTTATAATTCTCTTCAACCCCTTTCACCTTATCACAAGCATCTGGGATTTTCCCTTCCCCATCTTTCTTGGGGGGGGTCTTTCTTGTAATTCTGTTCAATAACAGGAGACTCTATAGTAACTACCACTGGTTCTTTCTAAACCTCTAGATTGTCATTCTGTTCAGCAGCAGGAGCCTCCACAGTGGCCTTAGGTTAACCCGTGTCATTCCCTTTCCTTCGACAGTGTACGTCATCATGACCCTTGATGTTGCATGATGAACAGAATTTATTTCTGTTACACTCAGAAACTGTGTGACCAAAAATGTGACAGTTAAGACAGAATTTGGGTTTCCTTTCGTATCCAATCTCTAGAGTGAAACTATCATACCTATTAGTGAAGACAACTTATTCAATTAAAATACCAGCCATGTCAACCTCTACCAGTATTCTAGCATAGTGACAAAAGTTGGGGTTATCAGTATGTTTGTCTAATCTAATGGGATTTCCAACAGATGAAGCAATGACCCAAAGAATTTGGGGATGCTAATATAACCAACTAAGCTTATGAATTATTATCCATACCTATGAGAAAGTGTTCCTGACAGAGGTGGGATCAAATTTTCTGTCCCACTCATGAAAACAAAGATACCAAGGGTTCAGCGAGACAGACCCCAGACTCCAAGCAGGCCCCTTGCATTCATCAGTATGGAAGATGATATGGTAGAACCCTTTCCCCATAGTCGTCATCTTCCAGTCGCTGAATCCCCATATCTATGCCAACCGGCTTGTCAATTCATGAATTTTCCATGGCCTAACACCTTTTGGAATAATCACCCGTGAAATAATCGAGAATTTACATAACCTGACACGCTCCTCAACTGCATATTTATTTGAGGATATGTGGGTGATACACCCTTTTCTGATATATCTCCCAGAACTCCCATCATCACAGTACATAAAGGAAAAGCCCCCATTTTTCTTTAGCACCTCTGCGAAGCTCTTCCCCTGGTTCGAGACATCTATGCCACTCGATTTTCCAATATTCTACTTCGTGCAGAGTGAAAAAATATCATGATTCCCTATCAGATCCACATCCTTTACTTCAGCATTGATTTTCCCCACTTCAATAGCATCACCCTAGTTAGGTTTTCATAGCTCTCCCCTTTGAGAGTATCCATCCTACTAGAAAATTATATATTTAACATTTTATAGAAAATAAAAAGTATAATGATAAACTACTATAATTTAAAAATTCATTCCTAATCCTTATGAGTTTCTTATATTATTTCAAATTAATTATGTAATTATATGGTTCTCCATATTTTAGATCATATATATATGTATATATATATATATATTTAATATTTTATCCTAATTATATTTGAAATATGATTATATTAATTTAATAAAGTATCTTTACCATCATTTTAGTGTGTGTGAAAAAGGTTATCGAAGTCAATATTATTTAAAGGAAAATATATATATTAAAATCATGGGATGTTACTACTATGTAACTTGAAGCTAATTTTATAAATTTGAATTTTATAATATAATATCAAAATATAATTATAATAATATTCTTATATTCTCTTGAATATGAAAAATAGCCATTTTAGTGGAAGTATATTTTAAGAGAAAAAATTATACACAGAAGAAAAAAATTGTTTATAATTCAATAATATAGTCCTACTGATGTTTTTGTGGAAAATTAAATGAAGATTTCAATTTCCAAAAATAATAGAAATAATTTAATATTTCCTTTTTGGAATATTAAATATTGAGGGGATATGAAGTCTCTAAAATTGAGATTAATTTTCTAGAATGAACTTTTAAATTTGGATGGATATTAATGATTTGTACTATTGGATAGATGTTCAACAAAATATATGAAGAAGATTCTTGGGAAGAATATTTCATAGTTTAAATATTATTTAATTAATGGGTTTTTGGAAAATATTATTTTGAAACATAATTTATAAAGTGATTAATGATTGAATATGAGATATTTTGGACTAATTATTTTTTGATGATTATATATATATATATATTCTATGAATATCAATGGATGTATGATGATTGTGGAAATTTTGTTGAACATGTTATTACGCAATTAGTGTTATAAATATTAAAAACAATTATTCCCTTGGTATTCACAACTTATTAAAGTTTAATGTAGAGAAAGAAAAAATAGAAACTGGAGGAAGGAGAAATAATATGATATTAATATAATATTACTACTTTAGTTATTTTTCTATTGTTTATTTCAATGATTTACCTTGATGACTTGTATAGTATTTGTATAATATTATTTTAATGTCAATTTTGGTTCTATAAATGATCAAAAGTATATGCTACATTCAATATCATTTCTATTTTTATTTTAAAATAACACATCATTTACTGTAATTGGGAATGAGTCCTTATAATATCATTATGATAGAGAGCTCAAAAAAACCTTTACCTTGTAAACAATATGTGTTATTTTATAACACACAACTATTAAATAAATTGGAAAATTGTTAGAATAAAAATTACCAATCTGTTATATGGGTGTTTGTTGAGGGGAATAAAGGATGTTCTTTGTAGCTTTCAATCACTATAAAAAAAAACATAATATTAGTTTTAATTTATACTTATTATTTAATTAAAATCTAAACAGAATGAAAATAAATTAAAATGATGTGGGTTGTTTTTATTCAATGAAATATATTAACGGTTTCAGTTCACCCATATCTTATTATTTTACTATAGTGCGGGGACAATACTTTATACAATATTAAGACTCTTGAGTTCTCTAAAATAGTCAATTAAATGCTAAAACATAGATTTCAACTCTTCTTAATACTAATACTTTATATCATATACTTTTAATAAAAGAGATTATATTTATTTAGACCCAACATGATATAGATAATAAAATCAAATAAGATAAATAATTCTTTCAATAATTGATCTAAAATAATTTTTTTTAATGGATTGATTTCAAAAATCAAATAGTCACTATTATTGTTTCTAGAGATCCAGAGTGATTTTCAAACTAATGAATACTGGCTTGATGTTAAATATTAAGGTACTAAAACTTTATAAACTTACATATAGTGATCCTAATTTTTTTAGTGATAATGATGATAAATATTATGATTTAAATTCCAAGAAAATTAATTTTATCATCTTTAGATTAGGACCATATGAGTTCAAAAAAACTTATAAATGTTATACCACCCATGAGCTTTTGGAAAAAATAACTATTTATTCTGATTGGATTGATAATATAAAAAAAATTATGGAAAATTATTTCAAATTTAATGCTTGTTATTATTAGTTTGAATTATTAAGAAATGATTATTCATAATAATATAATACTTGTTGAGATTGTGACCAATGTAACTACATTGGGTACTATTATTTAAGAATAAAAATCATAATTAAAAGTTTATTGAGTTCATCCAACTTATTTGAATGGAATATCTACTATAATTTATAATATTAAATATTAAAGACTAAATAAATATGATTTTTAGGGAACACTATTGATTTAAGAATTTGAAATGGAAAAGGAAGTGATTTAAAAAAAATATAGTCAATAAAGAAAATGTAGAATTTAAATTTACTACATAAAATGATGTGAAAACAGAAAAACTAAACACATTATAACACATATGATGAAGAATATTGAAGTTCATTTAATAGTGGTTATCATACTAAAATATCTGAGACTCTAGAAGTTATAAAATAATTCAAATGTAGTAATGATATTCTTTATCAAATTCAAGAAGTATTTTGAAATATAAAAGAGATCAGATGCAATGAATGTAATAAACATGGGAATATCCATATTCCTATGGTCTACTAGTAGGAAAGAAGTTTGAGAGGAAATCATGAATAAAAAATTTGACGTATAAATGTATAATTATATAATGGATACAAGAGTGAATATAAGGACTCTAATAATAAATTATACCACAACTCTAAAGCATAACAGTATACAAATAATTAAAAATGTGTTGTATAGTTCTTAATAAATTTGTAAAATAATTTTTCATACCTATATATGAATCTAAATGTTATTCTTCTGATAATATAAATTATTATTATTTCATGATATAAAATATATATTATAATAAAATAAAATTAAAATGTCTCGAAGAAAATAATCTTGCTATGTTCTTATAGAATAATATGATTTTTTTAAATAGTTTTTATTATAAAATTCTAAATTTTATAATGAGAAATATTTTTTGCCATTCATGATTGTAGAATTAGTGAATTTTTATGTTCGTTATTTGAAATTTTATTCTATGATATTTTTTAAGGGAGACAACAAACATAAAAAAAATTTGGGTAACAAACAAATAAATAAAGGAAAAATCACAATTGATGAAATGACCAAAATACCAATGGTTATAGAAATTACTTTATGCCTGATTCAAGAAAAATTCAAATACTAATTTATTTCACAATTTTATTTTTGATAGTTTTTTTAATTATTATTGGTTTAATTATCCAATATTTTATAGTATTATAAATGAAAATATTTCTAAATTTTTTAATAATATTTAGTCTGCAATTACTTCTCAAAATAAGTTGTTTTATTTAACAAATTTTTTTATTGACAATAATAATAGATCAAAAAGCATAAGTGTACCAAAATATATAAATATCTGTTATTTATTAGGGAATGATCCACAATATAATTCAAAATAGTAATTATATAGTCTTCTATCAAGATGTATTAATGGAGGCATCTAATTTTTTTCTCCATGTCATTGATTCATGGAATCATGTCACTTTGAGAGTTAATAATAGAGAAAATATTATTTAACTTGGAGCTATTTTTAATCAACATTTTGTTATTATCAACAATGAAATATATTTTTATGGATAAAATTCAACATGATAAGTATTTTTAAACAAGTAATGAAGTTTTTTCAACTCATTTATCAAATCATGAATGTTTAATTTTTAAGAAAATATTACTTATGTCCTTGTTCTTGAATATATATATAATTCTGTACTATTTTATATTGATGATATTTAAAGTCATCCAAATTATATTATTTTATTATTGGTGATTTTTATTTAAATAGTATATTTTATATGCTTTTGGTGATCACATCAAAACATAGAATATGTGTTTCCCAAAAATTAACCAACGTCTTCATTTTAAATCTTTATATTAATATATTTTCATATTCATATTCTATATATTATATTTCTATAATTTCTAGTCACTAATGAGCTCATATTAATCTTATTTTTAATGTTTTTACATATACCCACTTTTACATTTCTTATTTTTTAATAATAAGATTCACCTGTAGCATTCAATTTTTAGCCAGCATGATATTCCTTTATCATTTTAGGTGTTGATAGGATAATTATAATTATTCTATTTTATTTCGGTCATTTACTATGTCATATTTTAAATAGTTATTTTACTTTATCATTACTAATTTTTTTATTTTTAATTATTTTAATATATTATATTTAATTCTTAAATATCATTGAAATATTTAATTGTAATAAAAAAGCTCAGTTTGTGGGGGGGAGGGGTTTATTTGTTGTTCAACCTTTATTAAATGTTTTATTTTTGGGTTTACTATCATTGGATAAAATATTGGTTTCTTATTTATTCATATTTAAATCTATATTTAATTATCTAAATATTTTTTATCAAATTTTTGGCTCTAAGTTGATAATTTTATTTTATGGACTAGTTAAAAATATGATAATTCTTTGTGATATATCTTCTCAAAATATGTTCATTGATTATGGCGGAGTATATATTACACTTTTAATATTATTTAGTAAATATTTTTATTATTCATGAGTTGAGGTTCTTTTAACTTCTGCATTAACAATTAAATTCTATCTAATGTTTGATATTATTTAATATTTAATATTTATATTCTTTAATTTTTATTCTTCACTAATATAAGATGATTTTTGTGTTTATCAAGTGTTATTTAATGAAATTATATTTTTGCTGTATATTATTGTTTTAAAAAAATAGGGAAGTATATAGTTATAATTTCCATCTCCCTGTTTTATAGGTCATGTTCTATTATTTAGATTTTTAATTCATCTATTCAATATTATCTTAAATATATGATCATTAGAAAAAGGGGGATAGTGTGTTTCCCTGTTTTGAAATTATCAAAGATGGGAAATAATATTGAGTTAATCGTTACCACATTGGTTTATATGTTTTTATAGTTACATATTTACTCCCAATTTAATTTATAGTTTTTAATAATTAATATTCCCTCCCATTATTTTTTATTATATATTCATATTATTCATAATTATTATTTGTTATTAATTATTATAATACATGTGTTTAACTAATTATTTGTGTTTTAGTTAATTGGTATACTATTTTTTTACTATATTTTCTCAAATAGAAATACTATTCATGAATATATATTACGAGTTTCATAAGTTTTGTGTTGAACAAATTTTTGAACATACAATTTATTATGTATTGGATAACTTTATAAAAATATATATTGCATCAAAACAATTTTCACATGTATTAAGTAAATGATTTTCCTAACCATTATCTTACATAATTATTTTCTTAAAATTATTATATTTTTTATTGTTTTCTAAAACAAATAATATAATAATATTTATTTATTTTTTCTATCAAAATTCAATAATTTTTTTATCGAAGTAAACATATTATGTATAATTTGTTTGTCAATATAATTATCTAAAATGTGATGGAAAAACATTCACATGTTTGAAGTAATTACCTAATGTGACTATCCATTGTTTCATGATACATTCTTACACAGTTAGTAATGATTCTTCTGTGAGATTAAAAAATTCATTCTAACATGAGCTAAGGTATTATAGTTGTTTATTCAGAACAATTGATCCATGTATGAATACTTCATTTAATGTTTTAGAATAATCTATGAAAATTTAATTCTATGTAAATTTAATCCTTGTTTCTATATCTCTATATTCGAATTTAAGAAGGTTATATCAGGGGATGTCCTGTCATAATCGCACTAACTTATGAACTGATTGACACAATGTTATTTCTATGTATGAGTTATGAAATTAAGGAATAACATTACATAAGGTAACATTCCATGTATGATAATTATATAAAAAATATGAATTGAAGTTAATATCTCAAAGGTATATATTTTAAGTAATATATTTCTACTTAGAAGATCGAAAATGATGTAATTTCTACCATATAGGCCAAGAGATATTTTAATGGAAATTTAAATGAAGATTTGAATTTCTCAAATTAATAGAGATAATTGGAATATTATTTTTTTGGATAAAATCGAATATTTATTGGATATTTAAGCTCATAATGGATTAATTATTTTTTGAAATGATTTTTTAATTTGGCTAGGTATTTAAATCATTTTTTTATAGAAATTCATAAATTGATATAAAGAATATTTTTAGGAAGATAACTTAATGTATTAAATGATATTTTTAATATGAATTTTAACCAATAATATATCAGAATTTTTTTTATAAATTAATAGTTTATAATTCATATGGGATATTTTTTAATGGTTTTCATTTCATGATATTATATTAAATATATATTTTATATGAAAATTGATGGAATAAAATAAATATTTAATTAAATAAGAGTATAAAACTATTCTATAACAATAGTAAATAAAAATACACATTTATCTTTTATATTAATACTCTATGTTTAAAATAAAGAGATTAGGAAAATGTTGGATAGGAATGAAGGATAAATAAGAACATATGGCTACTATATCACATTGAAATTTTTTCTAATATCATTTTTAAAACTATATTTTGAATAATCATAAAATATCTAAACAATGTTCATCTACATGTAGATGTATATTCAACCATGTATAAAGCAATAATAAAATTTTAATATGATTTATTTTTTGGTTGTATGTTTACTCATATGTTACAATGTGTAGTATATAGGCCATGTAATATATTTGATGAGGAGGGTTGAGAATGGACTTACACATTGTAATCATTAATTTTCAACTATATGACCTCAACTATGATATGATTATATAAAGGATATGAATAAACATAACCAACAATTTATTTGGTGATGGAGGGGTGGACAAGGGGATGTTATTTTTATCCATGAACCATTATAAAACAAGTATTGTATTTCTCTTTATTTTCATTTAATTATTATTATTTATATAAATCGAAAGGAAAAAAATAAACACGCAAGAAGGGGGATGTTTTAATTTTGTAAAATATTTCAATATATTACATTCACCCCATATTGAATATTTTGGAACTATGAATTGAAATAATATATTAATTATAATATTTTAATGTATATATTAACATAAAACTATCCAGGAATGTGTCAATGAATATTGTTAAATTTTATCAAGGAATAAAACTAGAAATAAATTATAATCATGAGGATGTAAATAAAAAAAATAATTCCCCAAGTAGAATTGAATAAATCCAAAAGGGAAGATATTTTTACTTGCCTAAATAATTTCTCAACATTCTAAATTGAAATATTTCTAAGTGAATGACCTATATCTATAAAAGTTTTTGAATGTAATAATGTATAGGAAGAGTAATGAATTTGAAATCTGTAGAAATTATTTAATATAATTTATAACTCATATATGTGTTCCATTTACACAATATATAAAATTGGTATTGTATAATAAAAATATATCACCTATATCTATATATTTAGGATGTACCCTAATTTATAGATAACATAATGTTGACTTCTTGTGGGATAAAAAGAAGATAGAGATTAGAAATACACACCAAGGTGTTTGGTATGTTAGAATGTTATGGTACAATCTTTGAATCCCATAGGGATGATAAAACATAACCAATACCAACATGAAAATTGTATAAAATCACCATTGATTTCACTGTGGTTCTTATACGAAACACCAAAGAAAAAACATTATAGATTGACTGAAAACTATCATTTTTACTGATTTTGGAAGACCTGGAGATAAAACAATCACAGAGGTTTAATGTAGTGTAGGACGAGAGCATCGTTGACTACTTATTGAATCCCCTCACGAGGAAAGCAATCTAATCCAAGGAAGAAGGAAATACTTTAATTTGGGGATCCCATGGATAACAATAATTAAACTACCATATTCCCCTCCTACAAAATATGAATGATCTACATATGGTTAACCATGAGATGTTTACACTTCCTGATCATATACACAATGTTCCAGGGAAATTTGGATTTTCCTGAGTGTGCTTTATATAGGATCATGGAATTTGTCTCCACTGCTAGAAATATGATTTTTTTTTGTTCTCATATCTATAAACATGTGACCATATCATGAGCCTCTGCCTACAAATCATCACAATTACCATAAAAGTTTGAGAAGTTTGTGAGAATAGACCCCTCCTGATCCATAATGACTCCACCACCTCGCATCTTCCCCCAAGAGGAGACCCATCAGTGTTAAGCATGATCTCACAACTGAGAGGACACCACTGGACCCAAAGTACCTTCATTGGGTTCTTTTTCTTGCTAGAAAGAAAATGGTTCAGGATGATCATTCTTATAGACGGAAAAACTTGGCAGTCATCACACAACATAAACAGGTCCATAAGATTATTCTTCATTATTTAGATAATTCTGATCTAAGAGCCTATGGTGTTATTATGCCAAGAATTATTCCCATCATTCCATATTTTCTACAACACCGCCATAAGAATTCCCACCCTAGATTTCATATCGGGACCAAGATCACTAGCTTCGTGAAACCATGAGTTAAAAAAGATATATTTCACCCCTCTATTATCATTCCAACTATAGATATCCTCAAACTCCTTCAAAACCCATCTAGACCATTCAATATCAATGAAGAGGTACCCCACCATTTCTTTTTTGGTATCACTACAACACCAGAACTTGGACTCCATTCTCACACCCATGCATTGGATGTTCTCTTCTATGGGAAGGGCCTTGTTTCTCACATGTCACAAACAAGAAATTAAATTTAGATGGAATCAACATGCACCATAGCATCACCCCACATGGTTCGTCAATATTCTATTCTCTCCTCAGACAAGAATAAATCTTGATCGATAACTCCCCAGACGTGGAGTCTGTAATAAAGGTCTATCGGGGTCCTCACTGAAATCTATTCTGTTAAAGGATTCAAGTTGGTTATCATACAAAATGGATTGAAGAAACCTGGGATGACCACTAGCCTCTCTAAAAGAGATATTCAGAGTGGGGTATCCTGGGAAAAACAATTGTCTTACCCAGCCAATCTTGCTTCCAAAATTTGATGCCCCCTCTTCTCACCATCCAATGAGAGTGTTGTTGCATGTTATCCGCACATGGGTGGACCAGGTTACAAATCATAGAAGGTTGGGATCACTTCTTATTAATAGGAAGTCCATATTTTTCTTGCATCATCCTATACAATTTTTTCCACCCTTTCAAAGCCTCCCACGCTAGTTTAGCATGTATCCTATGCTTGGATGAGGAGACACTTCACAAATTGGTACCCACTTTAGAGAGTGGTCTAGCGAGATGCTTCTCCAAATCCCAGTGATGCATGCCCTCCATTTTTCCATCCATTATGAAAGACACTATAATTATATCCATGTTGAAAATCACTCTACTAGGGACCTTCATTGTAGAATGTAAGTGATTGGTAATAGAAACAAGAACACTATTAACAAGAGTTATTATACCTCCAAAGAATAAAAATTTCATTTTCCAGTTGTAGATAAATCATGTGATCATGTATACTAGCTTTTCAAAATGATGAACTCTAAGAGAAAAAGCACTGACTGGTGCCCTGAGATACTCCATAGGGAATGATATTCTCCTCATACTCCAGATGGTGTCTGGATCTCTTAGCCTCCTTTCTGAAACATTATTGGTTGTATAATAATGGATTTTATCCCCGTTCGCCACCTGTCCACTCCACTTACAGTAGTACCCTAGAATTTCATTCATCCCCTATAGTGACCTCCTATATCCATATATAAATAAAATTGAATCATCTGTGTAAAAAAAAATTGAGATACCCCTTGTAACATGACTATTCCTATAAGGGAAGATTTTACTTCTGAAAAGGTTTCACTTAATATAGTTACTAAGTGAATTTTGTGAGATAATGAAAAGATTGGGGGAAAGAGGGTCCCCTTTCCTAAGGCCATGACATGCCTTGAAAAAACAAAATTTCTTACCCATAAATGAATTTTATATCCATGTTGACTTGAAGCACCAAGAAAGGAGGTCACTATTCCGAGTGGGGAACCATATGCATGCAATAACCCTTAAGATAATACCCCATTCTAGCATATCATTTCCCTTACTCAGATCAAGATTAATCACCAAATTAACCCTGAAGGTCTTTTTATTGATGTCACTAATCATTTTTTGGACCACTCCAATAGCACCCTAAATTTTATACCAATGGATAAAACCATATTGTTTTGGTTTCATCTAGGTATTAAAGTGGGAGGCTATCATTTTGTTGATAACAATGTCGAATGATTTTTATGTAATTTTTTCATACTTATGGGCCTGTACAGGTAAATAGACTTTGGATTTCGTTCCTTTGGTATTAGCACCATCTTTTTGGCACATGCAACGCAGGACAGATCCCCCTATAATTAATCGTGCTCTATTATCACAAAATACCCTTTGATTGGGGCCCATTTTTTCATGTAAAAATATCATGGGATTCCATAAGTCCCTGGGGCACTATCTGGGTTCAGTGTCTAGATCTCCTTACACACTTCCTCATTTTCTAGTATCCTCCTCAAGGTATCATCAATTTACTCCCATACACTATAGGGAATGAACTTAATACTATTTGTAGAATATATCGAATACCATCCATACATATTGTGATTGGGGCCTACCAATAAATATTTGATTATTACATTGGCCTAATCCAACACCTCATCACAGTAATTATAGAAAGATCAATATTCCTGAATGAGATTCATCATCTGCACATGACGTCATTCCAAGAAACAAGCATGGAATAAACTAGTGTTTTGATTTTACTGTAGAAGACATTTTACACTAGATACTTCTTTATCCAGTTGTTCCTACATCAGAAGGATATCAGTATGATAAACCTTCTTAATTAATAATTCATTTAACATATTTTCAACCCATTCCTATTCTAGAAGAGCCTCTTTGCTATCAACATCCTTAGTGATATCCTTCATATTCTGATCACACATGGGAAGAGCCTTCACCCAGCTACATAAAATATTTGTTTCCCACCTTAGAATATTTTGGAGAGTAATCCATGGGTTCCCCAGGTGATGGAGATTCCAATATTCCCTAACCAATATTATGGAACATGTTTCCTCCAACCATGATTTTGAAAAATGGATATGATCCTCTCACAGTGACCCTTAACCCCTGGAGATTCAAAGAAGTGAGTTATCAGAGAAGTAATAAACCAGGTGAGTGACTTTGGTGTTTGGAAATAGAGAGATAGCGGCCTCATTCATCAACCACTAGTCAAGACAATACAATTTTCATCTTACTCTACATTGATTATTACACTAGGTAAATCTATACCCCTCCAAGACCACATCTAAAAGGCTATTTCTAACTATGAATGAGACCAAATATTTGATGGAACTCATGGGAAAAGCACCTCCCCTTCATTTCTCATCAGGAGATGCAATAATGTTGAAATCACCCCTAAAAATCCAAGGGCTGTTATTAGGATATAAACCATCAAAATCAAACCACAAATATCCTTTTCCCTATGTATTACACTTGTCATAAATAAAGAAAGGAAACTCTTGCATCCCTAAAGATTTTTTTTGGCCAAAAGATGATCCGACGCATAATAAAGATCAACCATGATGTGTTCCTTCCAAAACATCCAAACATAAAAACTTGGGAGGATATCCATGCATGAAATGACGTACTCTATGCATTTGAGAAAAATCCATAATTTTGTTGGAAACTTTATTTTGGTAAAGAATCCCCACCATTGATACATAATTATTATAGTGTTCATTAATGTTTAAATCCCCTTTTCCCCGGTCTCTCATATAGAGGTAATTCTTTATTAGAACACTAAACATTATAACGATCATGTCTGGATTTTCCCCAATACTCCTAGACCTTAACATATAGAGAATATAACTGATAGACGATGGACCTTGACTTGAATTGATAGCGGGTGTGCATACCACGATGCACTTTCATGCAAGCCGCCGCAAGAGACTGCACACCCATGGACCCAACCCTTCTTAAGAACACTAGAGATATATAGAATTGATTATCCCAACTCCTCTTTTCAGTCAATAACACCACTATCATTGAGTGCGGAGAGGACGAGGGGATGAGGGAACTAGTGGGACAAGCGAAGACAACAGGGAAGTCACCATTGGTAGAGAAGACATAAGAATAAGGGAGATATCCCAAGACGAGGAAGGTTGGGTGGCTTTATATTCAAATGGGTTAAAATCCCCTAGAATGATCTCAGAAATAAAAATATGAGAAGGAACCCGAGGCTCAAAGGATAATGGATGGAGAAAAATTTAATTATTCAAAGACTCCCCTATAGAAGGGAGACCCTCACCTCGAAACTAATTAATTGGATCCCTCTCCCCCACAAGCCTCTATTGAAAGGAACCATATCACAGGTGGGGATGATCGCACAATGAGACTAGAATATTTCTTGGATAAGAATATGTTTTCTAGGGTTTTTGACACAGTTTTTCATGTTAAAAAATTATATTCATGGTTATTTTTATTAGATCTATTTTGTAACTTGTCGTTTAATGATTTTTCTGATGTGGAATTAAAATTCCTAAATAGTTTTAGTGATTATGTAAATTTGGATTCCATTATACAATATTTATGGTAATTCCCCGAAAGAATCATAGTATATTCGAGTATTTTTTGTGATTATGTTATAACGTCGTACAAAGGTAAGTGAAAAATAATAACAATCTAACCAAATTTCAATAATTTTTTCTATTTATTCCTCACACTACAATGAAGTATGCCACACTTTGACTTATCTGGATTTTGAGAAGAATATACATAGAAAAGGATATGTCACACCATGAAGTAGGTGATAACACCATTATTATGTGTCTTCAATGAAATAAAATGAATGTAATGATTTGGTATTCTTATGATGGTTTGATAATTCTTTCAATAACAAGTAATTATTCTAAAAAATTTCTATGATGGACATCTCCTTGTAATCTATTGAGTGGATCATTTTATATTGGAATTTACCAAATTTTTTGGAATTTGAATTTTGAATTTAAATTCAATTAATTTTTTTATAAAAAAATATAGTAACAAATATGATTCTTAGAGTCATAGAATCATAAACATATGAAAAAGGAAGTGGCGTTGATATCCAGTGGAAAAAAAGAACAAAAATATATGATTATTGAATATATGGTGTTATGAAATAATGTTCATGGAATAAAATTACCTTAATTATTATGACTATAAAAAATAAAATGTTGTTTATATTATTGAATATATCGAATTGAATATAATATCTTCAGGGGAAACACCCTTATGATTTTTTATTTTTCAGAACATTTTATGAACAACTTGTTTATTAATTAAATCCATACCCTTACTGAATATAGTACATAGTGTATATGATGTGGATTTGGAAGATGGTTGAAAAATGGTATCTTCATGAAGTTGAAATCATGTACTTGTGATGTAATGATTTCTTATCATACTAACACAACATTAATATATTCCCCTGGTAAGTAGTCTATTTTTTGTGGACTATCTAAAATTTTATATCTTTGATATTTATTATTTATTCATTATGGTTATCTTAAAAATTAAAATATAATTGTTTCATTCTAATGTGAAAAAGAACCAATTTTTATGAAATGGGAATAGATTTTCCTCACACCCTAATTCACCCTCACATAGTGTTTCTAAAAGAATGTTTGGACCCAACGAGTGGTGTCATATTCAATATATTAATTGAATATATTGGATTAAATATATAGTTGTTGATATTTTTTAAATGAAATTATATTTTCACTATTTTATGGACTAAAAATTTCATATATGGTAGTAAGAATGAGATAACCTCAATTATATCCTAGACAATATGTTTACTCTACCCTCATTAATGGGATTCATGATTGTAATCATACTAGTATGATGATGATATAAAAAATATTTTGAATAACTATGCCAAGGATTATAATTAATTATCAGAAAAATTATCAAATTAGATTTATATGAAGGTTTTGGACTATTGAATAAAAAGAGTTCTTTGTTATAATCTTGCATATATTTATGAAGGAAACACAAAAGTAATGGAGGAAATGTTATAGTCTATGTATAATAGAGCTAATGATCTTAATATGAATTCTAATGATAATATATGTGGTTTCTATAACTATCATATATAATTTTTTGTTTAAATATATGGAATTTTTATAGTAATAAAAGAGCATAAAATTGTAAATAATATAATTATAATATTAACTCTATATACAGTATGAAATTATTCACAGCCTAGGAAGTTAAACTCAATTATTTATCTATTTATATGTTTTATTGAAATTTGGTTTCTTATGAAATTAGGGTGAATCCTTAAAAAATTATCACATTCATGGCTATTAAGTATAAATATTTTTAGTGTTTGAAAATCAATATATTGTATGTTTTGAAACCTTTTAACTTATTATATGATATTTTTAAATAAGTTAACGTTATTTTATGACAGTATACATATCATTTATCTTATTCTGAAAAGAATGGACACATCACTGATAAGTGCCCAAAGAGGATTGATTAAGAGGGTATTGGGATTTGAATTTCACAAAAATTAATAAAGGAGTTTCCTCTTTGAAAAAATTTCAATTATTAAAATTCATGTAACAACAAGTTTTATAAACCATTTAATGATAGAAAGTAATAAGAGGATACTATGGGAAATTAATTAGAACTCACAAATACATAATTTATCTTAGATATTATAGAAATAATGATGGATTCAATCAAAACATTTAAAACTAAATTGATTAAATGATCAACTAAATGGGTTTTTATACTTCAATTTCAATTTATAAGTGGATCATAAATATTATGATCTTTAAAAAATTAGAATTAAAATAATGGTTATTGGAAGTAGTCTTCATGACACATTACTGATATTGAATCCTCAATTGATCATATTGAGAAAATTGTGGAATATTATGTGAAGCTTTATATGAAATAAGATGAAGAAATGATGTAAAAGTTGAATATTGTAGAAAAAAATTATAATAATTTATGATCATAACATTTATATTAATTTAAATATTAATAATATTGTAATTGTCAAATAATTAAGTTTTCCCTTAATAAATATGGTTGATATTAATTCAGTTTAATTCTTTATATAAAGAAAATATAGTTTTAGAATCATTCAAATGATATTTGGAAATAAATGCTTCAACGAGGTAGAATAATTATTCATGAAATATTTAGTTCTTAATGTAAAAAGGGTTAAAGGAAATCTAGTATTTTTTAATGCTAATATAAAAAGTCAATGAATTGGTTAATCATAGGGTATAAGATAAAAGTATAGAATTATCAAACCATTAGAACTAATAAAAACTTAATAACCTTTTCAACTTATCATAAGATATGGAGAGGAGGTAATGATCAAATTATTCTTTGGTTGAAATTTTAGATTTTTTTTCTTGGATACATTATGTCTTATTCCAGTGATTCTAAAATAACTTTAAGAGGATAAGCTATGGGATTATTATCAATGGAATTTATTTTCAAACTCTTAATATTAGTGGATAAATTATTTAGGGTTACTATTTATATTTTTCCAATTTCAAACATAAATAATTTAATTCCACTTATATAAAAGGAATATATTCTTATTAAATATAGATAAAAGTGTATTAAAATAAATATAAAATAATACCCTTAAAATATAGTTTATACCCCAAAAGAAAAAATAATAATTACTTATACTAATAATTATGAAAAGAGACGGACAGAAGCCTAAACTCATCTGGTGGAATTTTCATGAATGGAAGAAACAATTACTGAGAAGCATTACGTGGTATAAATTTCTAGTTTATCATCTTTTAAAAACATTACCTATATTATAGATAATTTATTCATCTTATATGATAGGTTATAAGAATTTTCTAATTAATACAATTGAAAAATATGATTAGATTGTGTTATTTGGAAATGATAGATAATTGATGATAAAATGGCATTCTATTAAATTAATCAATGGGGATGAATTAAATAATACTATTTTAGTTTATTATTATGGACATAATCCTAATTTATTTAGTTATATTCTAAATTTTGGATCAGGTTTGGAAGTAACATTTATTTTTAAGCGCTACAACATCAATGGAAAATATAGAAATTCTATGATGGAAGGGTATAAATCATATAATGATTTATATTATGAATATAGCTAAGGAAATAAATTTCAACATACAATGGATAAATAACATAGATTGTAGCCTCATAAGTTAGGTGACTTCTCTCAAATATTTAGGGAGTACATCTCAAAATTAAGATACAAAATTGATATTCCAGAATTGATGTGAGATTCGGAAAATTTATGTGAAACTTTTATGTGAGGGTAAGTGATTTTAAATTCATATCTTCAAAAGAATAATATAATATCGGGTTTTTTGAATTATCTTTACAATGATATTTGTGTTCCAATTAGAATAGTTAGGATTTATATATAGAGTTATTTAATATTATTTGTTTATGAATCTATAAGAATGGGATGTGCAATGATCATGTCGTTACAGAAGGAAGTGATGGATTGAAAAAAGATATTAAGAATATGGGAAAAAAATAAAATAGACATAACTTTAAAAATTTTGACAATAAACAATGGAACAAATTACACATCCTTTGAGTTTAATTTTTTCCTTAAAAAAAAGTTTTTTATAATGAATTTCATTCAATGTGGAGTTTGTAAAATAACTGGATTTTGAAGAGAAGAAACACCATGTTCAATAATAGTTAAATGATTTAACTGATAACTAGTGCCATCTCATATAACTATTAAAAAGAATAAATTTTTGCGCCTTCATATATTCAAAGTATATTTTTAAAAATAACTTGATTAGAAATGATTATATATTGAATATTGTATATAAAAAACGTTATTGGAATCATATTATTGAATTTGGAAGTATTTTTTTGTTCAGAATAAATAAATAAATCTAGGAAGTATGGTGATGCAAGGAATGAAGGTATTTTATTACGATACACAACAAAAAGGAAGACCTACCAAGTGAGTCAATAAAATTATAAATAATGTTTTTAAGATAGGTTATATAAAATTTATTGACAATGAAGCCAAAGAAAACTACCGAAT
Source organism: Viscum album (assembly GCA_963277665.1). Lineage (NCBI taxonomy): Eukaryota > Viridiplantae > Streptophyta > Magnoliopsida > Santalales > Viscaceae > Viscum > Viscum album. The sequence goes on from OY728121.1 coordinate 634,366,416, forward strand.
ATATATTTCTGAATAATTCTTCAAATAATGAAAAAAATTTCAATGTGAAGAATATAAAAATTTTCTAGTTGATTTTGACTTCGAAATTGATATTTTGAATAAGAAATTAAAGTATTGATTTAACCTACTAATTACTCTAGAAAAAAATTATTCCTGTTGATCAGTAAATATATTTTCAAACGAATCATCTATAAAATTGAATTTATGGATCATGGGAATACACCATAATAATCTTTTATTTTATATAGGACCCACATCATTTGAGTAATTGATGAAGGAGTAATATTGGGTGAAATAAATTAACTAATAACAACAAAAAAATAATAAAAATCAGAAATTAGAGATTTGGAGAGATGGAAAAATAATAATGTTATTGGTATAATTTGGGTCTTAATGAAAAAGATTGATGAAAATAGAGAAGCTATCAAAAATAAACCATGGAATGTTTTAAGGGATATTATTAGGTTGAAGGTGATTATATTGAAGATAATGTTACAATGGTGGAAATTATTTCAATAATATTACACTTCATAGAATTAGGATCCATAAGATGATTAAATTATATCAACTATATCAGAATGAAGCATTGTAAAAAGGATTTAGAAATGAATATCTATATATTGATAAAATGGTTGTATGGTTCTTTATATTGATTATTATAAAGTATATATATTTAATTATTCCTTATATATCATTAAAAGTGAAACTTTACATTGTTATTCGTGGTTGAATTATTTGATATGGATGTTTTATTTCAAAAGATGGTGCATTGATCTCATCCTCTATGTGAATATATATTACAAATATTTGATTATGGTAATGGTTTATATAGATGAAAATATTGTTTGGAGGCAAGAAGATGGAATTACTTGATATGTATTCCAAATTAATTATTTTATGGTTTTATATGTATTTATTTAGTTAATTGATAGACATTATAGGGCTTTGAGTTCATTTAGATGATGGGAAAATATTAATCTCACATGGGAAGTACGGAAAAGATGTTTTTTGAAAGTTTAGAATAAAATTGTTATAAAATATTACAAAACTATTATATGTTTGAACAAAGATAGTAATTGATGAAAATATCATGGGAATATAATCTATTTTTTATTAAAAAATAATAATATGTTTAATTTATCTTACTACTAGACTAGATATATTTTAGAGTACTTGTTTGGATTCCAATTTTCAAGTTCATTGATGAATGATTTTCATCATGTTTTGTGAAGAAAGAAGATGTTATTTAGTAAACATTATGATAAGTGTTGTTTTTTAAAATATGATAATAGTTTGATATATTGGAACATTCAGGTGCCTAATAGGATGATTATATTGTATATTGAAAATAAAAAAGTGGTTTAACATTTAAATTTAGAAGAATTAATATGGGTTTTCTAAGAAAGAAAAAAAATTCATTAATAAAAACAATGAAAGATTTTTCCCTATCAATAAATAATTTTCAATCCATATCTAGATGATTAAATAGTTACTGATATTATGTAAGTGGTGTAACAACCCATACTGATTCAGTCTCATGAAGAAAGTGATATTGAGATAACATATTACCCGGTTAAACATTCATTCAGGAAGAAAATATATACCTGATATCACATTATAAAAATGAATATAGAGAAAAATGTGATTCAGATAGAATTTGTTTGATCTCAAAATCAGGTGGAAGATATCATTAAAAATTCCTTATTTTATCGTGTCTTTGAATATATTATATTGAACCTTTGATTTGAAACACTCTCCTTAACCTATGGTGGATATAATTTCCCCTTTACCCCATTTAATTTAACGTCATATTTTGATATTATTTGTGTTTTTTTTATAACATCCACTTGAAGAAGGACCATTGTGGGAAATACTACAGAAAAAATAATGAATAATTAAAGGATTGATCATTATTATGAGACTAAATTATTGAATTTGGTATATCTCTTGTTTACTACACCTTGAATTATCTCATGTGGACAAAGATATTAGTTGTATGATACTTGTTATTATTTGGAAAAATGGAATAATCAATGAATTTTATATTATTTAATGAATATAATAATATAACCCTTTTAATTTATTTTTTGATAGAAGAGAAATGAAAAAATAAAGAAGATGACTGATGAATAAGAATAAATGATGGGATAGTTGGTTTAATCACAAGGTGGGATGATTAGTTACTATTACGGTAGTTTTTAATTACTATTGGTAGTCATTTGGGGAATTTTGTTGATTTTTATGGTGTCATATTAATGGAAATCTATATAATTTATAAGTAAATAAGAATTTTTTGATTTTAACTTAAGATAATTTGGTGGCCTTGAGCCTTGTTCCCAGGGTGTGCATTCCATGTTGAGATTTTTATTCCATACTTATCTCTTTTTATTCATCTTTTATATTTCTTCTATAATATAATGTACAATCAGTGCTACTGGTTACAATTTTTCAATATAAATTAGTCTATTATATTAATATATCATCTATTATTCCTTTAAATTAGTTGTTTCATTGATCAATATCAGTAGTCAACAATGTGTAAAACGAATAATTTGATGATGATCCATATGGATATTATAGATGAAATATAATAGAAAATATTCAATATTCAATACAGTAACAAGAATTTGAGAGAAAACCCCTTTTGGGGTTATCTAAAGATAATAAATTAATTTTATGATTTAATTAACCTAATATAGGAATAGATAAAGGAACTAAGTGAAGAGAAGGTGAAAATTATTTTATAAGATGTTTTGTTTAATGAGAGAATTTTGAAAATACAAGGCAAGTTATTATCCAATTTGTCTTAGACATATGATTTTGTTGAGAATCCATTTTTAAAACCTTCTTCTCTATCATGAAAACTTCTTTCAATGGAGGAAACTAGAACAAGCTGTCCTCTAGGTATATGGGATATTTGGACGTATTTACTTCAACCCCATTTTATATTTTGTAAAACATTTTTATGAGTAGAATAGTCCGATAGTGCAACATTCGATTCATTGAACCATGTAGGACAAAAAATGATTTTCTTATGATTTTTCGAATAAAAAGGATTCTCCAAATATTTTTCATTATTTTAATATTTTACCATTTACATAGTTTTACCCCCCATGAAGGGGGATTTTAAAAAGAATTAATATCATTAAATCTAATTAAATGGTCATTATAAGAACAGAAAACTTCAGTTTATAAATATTTCTACTCAAACAAACAATAAATAATTAGAATACATATTTCTCCTGATTTCATGTCAATCAGTGGTCGTTTTCAAGGATTTCGTATTACAGACACATTTTAGTGTATTAAATCATCAAAACAAATTTCACTTATCATGAGGAAATAAAAAATATGACTAAAAATGATTTATTTAATATATACATCAAATCAACCAATTTTTATTATCATGTGATTTAATGGTAATTATTGGTCGTTTGTCTAATTTTCACCATCCAATTCACGTTTTTATTAACTTTTGTATTATTGAAAATTATTATTTAGTCATTTTGAGAAAACAAAATATTATATTGGTCTTAGTTATGCTTAGAAAATTCATAAAAAATTCAAATATAATTGTAATATCTCATGTCAATTGGAATATTTTGACAATTACATGTAGATTTTAGAGTTTTAAAACACAAAAAATGAACTCTTGATCATCAAAAGAAAATCATATTTTAAATAGATGTGCTTTTAGTTACTATATTTCAATGATGAAACATAATAAATTATTCTATTATTTCATGTAAACCAAAGATCATTTTCGTTATTTTGACCAATTTGTATGCATTTTTTATGAAATGATATATTTGAAAGTATTTTTTTGTCAATTCATGAAAACCACATAACATAGTGACATTTCAAGTACTAATACACATTAAAAAATATTAACATAAAATTTTACTACAATTTAACATCAATAAAAGGTCATTTTTTAGGTTTTGACTATTACAAGCATGTTAATTATTTTAAACTCTAAAAATTCATTTAACTCAATTCACAGATAGATAAAATCAAATTGACCTGGAATCAATTCATAAATTTGAAAAATCAATCATATGAACTTTTTCTTTGATATAATGGAAATATATGTTCTTTTTATTGTTTTATACCACCTCACATTAATTTTTAAAAACATTGATATATTTAAAAATTATTATTTTTTGTGTTGATTACATCGCACATATCATTGATTTTATGTCTCATTAAACACATAAAATATAATTTACAAACAATTTTATTAGGATTTCCCATCAACATGAGGGGTTTTAATAGAAATTTATAATTACATGGTTTTTTAATGTTTTAATCTAATTAAAAATTTATCTTCAAATATCTTAAGAAATCCACAAATCTGATTCATAGAGTGCTAGTTCCTATAATTAAAACATAAATCATCAATCATTTTCCTATGATTTTATTAAAAATTTTGTTTTTTGATGTTTTTACCCCTACATTGTGTTCTAAAAGACCTAGAATTTTTAAACCAATTTATTTAATCACTTCAAGAACATGAAATGTCTTATTTATGTGTCTTCAACTCATATATGCCACAAATAATCTGATGAAATATTTCCTATGATTTTAAATCAATTTGAGGACATTATTTGGTTTTTAATATTTCAAGAAGTATTAATAATTTTAAAACATTAAAAATCATTTTTGGTCATCCTGGTAAAAGAAAAAAATTCATTGAAGTGGAATCATTTTTTATATTTCATAAATCAATGATCAATAGTTTCTTTTCTTTTTTATTATGATATCTTTTTCATTCTATTGATCCTCTAATGAATATTTTTTCAGACTATGATATCATTTAAATTGATTATATTTTAATGATAAGATAAAATCATGTAGGATTGATGAATTTTCCACTCAAATATGTAAGAAATAGTTAAAATATTGTTATCATATGATTTCACATCGAATTCTGATCATTGTAAATGTTTTGAAATTTAAAATATTTTTTTAGAGTTTTAAAAAAGTAATAATACATTTTAAATAATCCCAATAAAACCACAACTCATATTAATATGGATTGAGTTAGTATATTCCAAAATATTAATTACCAATCATTTGTTATGATGTAATGGTAATATGAATTCATTTTTTTATTTTTGACTCTATAATGTTTATTTTTGATGGAATTAATATCCTTAAAATTGTTTATTTGTTCATTAGGAACACACCATGTCAGGGATTAGTGTTTAATTTTCTCATGACCTGGAGAAATATTAAAAGATAGTTTTCATAATATTTCTCAACAATCCAAGGACATTTTCTATGTTTTTTCAATTAAACACACATTTTCTAGTTTTAAAAAAATAAAAATTCCTTTTTTCATCCAAATAAATCATAAATTAGATTTATGTTACATAAATTCCTTCAATTTATAAATCATAATTTTTTATTTTAAATTGATTTCATGTTAATCCAATATGTTTTTTCTAGTGTTGACCCAGGACATATATTTTTAAATATGTTGATAAAATTTAAACTAATTATTTATTCATTTTGAGAATATCACACATACGATTAACATATCATATTCCCAATAATAAGAAAAAAAATTAAAAGACATTATTCCATTGATTAAACATCAATTAAAGATTATTTTCATTATTATAACCATTTCATGATTTAGAAAACTAAAAAACTATAAATACATTTTTATATATGTTGTGAAAACTAAAACTAAAATGTACATGGTGTTTGTTCGTGAATTTTATAAATAAATATATAGTTGTATTGTTAATTTTTTATAAAATTTTAGATCATTTTCATGGATTCCACCCCCTAGATAAAATTATTAATGACCTTGAAATCTTTTAAACATATTGTTTTTCCATTCAAATCACTCCCCTTTTAAAATTAATGCACATTTACACAAAAAAATAATAATAATAATACAATTATCCAATAATTTCATGTCAATAAAAAGTCATTTGTCAGGGTTTTAACATTACACACTTGTTTTAGAGTTTGAAACACTAAAAAATGTATTTTTGGTTACAATGATAAAAATCTAACATGGATTGATGTGACATTTTTTCCTATATATAAAAATGTAATAATTAATCATTTTCAATCATTTTACATTATATCTATATCATTTTATTAGTTTTGAGCTATGCATGTGAATTTTTAATGACTTTATTGTATTTAAAAATTCTAATTTATCCATTCCATGCACATCACATGTAAGATTGAGGTTTCTTCTTCTCGAGCATGTAAAAATTATTCAACAAGTTTTATCTAGATGATTTCATGTAAATATGTGGGTTTTTCTTAGTTTCTAAAATTACACTATCGTTTTAGAGTTTTAATCCACTAAGAAAGAATGTTTAGTGATCCCAAACAAAGAGAAAATGAAAAATAAGTGGATAATGTTAATATATTTTAAAATTCAATAATTTAAAAAATTTATATGATTTCATGGTAATTACATATCCATTTTTCTGTTTTTTACATTCTAAAATGTATTGTAAGTCATTCATATCATCAAAACATATTATTTAATAATTTTTGGAACACTACACATTATATTAACATTTTTTTATCAAATGCATCATAAAAATTCAATGTTTTTCAATTCTTTCATATAAATTTGAGGATATTGTTTTTGGTATTTATCATTACATGGATAATTTCATGTTTTAAAACAATAATAGTACATTTTGAATCATACCAAGAATAAAAAAACAATATATCGAATAATTTTTCATTAATATTTTTTAAAAATAATTCATCCATTGATTTCATAGCATATGAAAGGAATTTCAGGTTGTTTATATGTATTTTATAAATTTAGTGTGCTTATAAAAACATTTATATAAATAAAACAACTTATCTGATTGATATGTCATATAATCACTACATAAAAAATAATCCAAATGATGGTTTCCTACAATTTCAATAGAATTTGAGGTTATTTACAATGTTTTACCTTTAAAAAAATGTTTAAGTGCTTTCAATTGCAAAAAAAATTATGTTCTATTCCATAAAAATAAAAACAAAACACCTTATGACATTGTGTTAGTGCCTATATTTTAAAAATAAACTATCATCCATTTTCATATCATTTCATAGTAATCTGATATTTTTTCATGATTTTGAAATTGTGATGTGAATTTTTAATGACAATTACATAAGAAAATATTATTTTTATATTTCAATAACAACATATATTTAATTGATATTTTATACACCTAGATACCATCTTAGTGGATAAAGTGCATTACTGAACCGAGTTCACTCCTCGTTCCAGTCTTGTACTGCTTAACCGGATTAACATTCAATTCCAGCCATGTCTATCTCATGAGATATAAATCTTTACCCAATATATTTGAGGGAGATATAGGTCTCACCCATCTCATAATTAAATCATTCTTACTTGTGCCAAAAAATAAATATACATCATTCATAATAACCCAAAGAATAAAATGGGTTTCATAAACATCATCACATCATAACATAATCCATAAAAAAATGGATATCATTTCATCATATGAAAAGTGAAACCATGTAAATCATAGAGTCATTATACTTGAAACATACACATATGAAATAATTTCATATTAGATGGAAAATGGTTTTCTTAAAACACATGAAATGAATTCTTGAGGAAAATATCCTTTCTTCTTCAAAGTCATTTTATTTTCACAAAATGCCATGAAATTTTAAAAGAAAATGATTTTGTTGAAAATAGATATGAAATCTTGTAGATTAATCTTCAAGAAAATAAGGCGTTATAAAACCATAAAAATCTGTTCATGCAGTATAAGTTAAAAAACATTATTCTCATACTTTTTCCGGAAAAGTCAAGAAGTTCCTCGTATGGTAAACAAAAGAAATATTCCTTCCATAAAATGTGGTAAAAGTAAAAAAAATGGGTAAAAAGGGACTTTAAACATACATGAAAACATTTTTAGAAAACATGGACATTGATGATAACAATAACCTCAGTAAATACTAATGAATAAACAATCCCAGATAAGAATGAGATTGGAATAATTATCCCTTACCTTATGTTTGATATGCTTCGTACGTATCCAACCCTCCTGTGTAATTATTTAAATAATGTCACTGACTTATTAAAGAATCATATTAATTTTTATTATATCATATATGGTTCACTTATGACTTTATATTACCAGTTCTTTTGTAAATTCCATGTTAAAGCAGCGTTTTGGGTAAAATCGTTTTATTTATCGTACGTGTTTTGTCTTTTTATTGTTGATATTATTAATTATATCCTGATTTACTTAATTCCAGAATGTAAATAATGATTTATATATAATATATATTCAGGATATAAATATATTTGACAGATCGATAAATGGAATGACATACATCATTCATGGAGACAGTAGGATGCACGTATGCAAGAACGTTGTTTTCATTTCCTTATTGAATTCAATGGAATTAATAAAATGAAAAATATATTTACATAAATCCAGTATCATTATTGTTTAATATCATTCATGATTATTTATTATATATACTTTATAATCATACTTGAATGGTTAATCATGGAATATGAATCTCATCGCGTTCATGGAGACGGTAGTCCGTACGTACGCACGAGCGATGATAACGTTCCCATAATCATTATTAGAATTTGAGTGGATGATATAATATCTCAAAATCAAAATGATGTTATTATAATCATATATATTTATTCTTTACACCATTATACCCATCCAAGTAAGGTGGTGGTGGAAAAACATATTACACCACGGCGTGTAGACGATATTCCGTACGTATGCACGTGTGGTGATTTTGTTTTCCATAGGATGGAAAGAAGTTGAAATGGGGTTATTTCATATTTATAATAACATATAATACTATAATTAATACTATTATTATTACTTTATAATGAAACTATTGAAGAAGATGAAGTAGAAGAAGAAAGAAACATGAAAGAGTCGGTAGAAGAGATTACCTCTTCCTCAACGCACCTCCTTTAAACTCTTTCTTAGGGACACTAGAGTTGGTCTTCTGAAAATACCAGAACCACTAGTATATAACTATAGAGGTTTAAAAGAGTAATTGGCATGGTTTGGCATAACTTCAAGGCTCAAAAGGGTGTGAAGTGAAGAGGTAAGGGGTTCCCTTTTTATAAGGGTTGAGAGGGGCACCTTTGGAAAAACATAAAATATTATTATATTATAAAGTCATATTCAGTTTATAATTGTTCCTAATTGATTTATTTATAAGATAAAGTTTTAATGGGTCTATATTATCCCAAACAATTGTTTTTAGACATGTTTAGGCTACTATTTTAACCTTATCATTTAGATTTAACTCTAAATTAAATAAGTTAACTTTTAACGCGCCTCCTTGTTTTCATACAATATATGGTTAATAATCTTACTATAACAAGCCAAAAGAACCCCAAGTGGTTCATTATTAATATATATAACATTATATAAGTCATTTTGTCGAACCATAGATTTTTAGAAATATAATAACAATTAATAATATAATGTTTGTTTTAAAAACTATTTTATGTCAATTTTGACACTATTTGGTAATTGATTTTTGTGAAAAATATAACAACGTGATTAGTTCGAAAAAATATAATTGAATCAATACTACCATGTCATATTAACATATAAAATTATTTTAATTCATAAAAATCTCAAATTACATTTATTTGGGTATTTATAACATCAATTATGTTAATATTTCAGTAATAAGGTAATTACTGCATCGTCATTGTGTCATAAATAAATTAAATTATTGAATGTCAAAAAATTATAAATAAACTAAAATTATGTAGGATAGCCTTTTATATTTCTAATTAATATTTATAGTCGAATTTATCTTATGTATAACCTTATATTAAGAATATTTTAGTTATTAACCTTTGATGATAACTATTTTAACTCTTCTTTAAATAAAATAATAATAAGTGTACTAATCTAATCCAAGTTGACCTAAATGGTAATATTTTATTCCTAAGGTTGTTTTATGTCAAATTAAACTTATCCAATAGAATTATAAAATGTTTTCAGGTAATAATAATATCATTTTTACCCTTAATTACCCTATTTACTTTTAACCGTGGTAAATAAAAGTAAAAAGTTACTATTCAAAAAAAATTATTTTTATCATATTGAACCACATTTTACTCCTTGATATTAACCTTTTCTCTAGGACTTTCGAAATTCCACTCACAGAAGCGGTAAAACTACGTTTTATGTAAATTCTCAAATTCATTTAGGAGGTGGGTAAAAGACTGTGAAAAGTTAAAAAAAAAAATTATATATCTAAAATTATTATAAAATGACTCAAATTAATTACATTGAACTTATATAGGTTTTATTTATCAATTCTAACCTAAAATGAATTTAAATAAAATAAATAATTATTTAAAAAAATTCGGTTTTAAAATAGTATCCCAGTGTTTTCACTATTCAATAAAAATTGAATGTTTTCAAAAAAATACCAAAAATTGACCCTATGCTAATTTTGATATTCTAAGTCCAAAAATGAAGTCCATTTTGAAATATAAAATTTATAAAATTTCAAAAAGTGGGTATTACCATTCATAAAGGCTAGTTCATAATAATATTATAATATTATCTCGTTTAGTAAAACTTGGTATTGTGTACAACACATGCTATCGTAGAAGGTCACGATTGCATGTAATGAAAGCCAAGCCAGGGATGCATGTAGTGCAATATCCTTTTGGTGTAGCGTACAACACAATACATCAATAAAATTAAAATGAATATTTTTTATAAAATCTCTGGGTGTTACCTTCTACCCCCCTTAAAATGAATTTCGCCCATGAAATTCTTCGGGGTTATAAATGGTTTACTACTCGAATGTTTTAATAAAACCCACATCGTAAAAAGGAATATCAAAACTTATCTTTAAAAACTAAATTATGAAACATAATGGTTACCCAAATTAACTAATCGCTGGGTTTCCAAATAGGAGAACATAGGTGAAAATATGGATATGTAAGAGAAATATAACCATCATGTTCTGAAGGAGAGTGGTAGAGATCATGGCTATGAAAAATCCAAAAATCACAAATCCATAATTTTTTGATGATCTAAGGAATCATCTGATTCATCAGATATAAGGGCACTTGGACAACATTTTTGGATTTCAAGATGATTTTCCTAAAGTTGAAGAATTTGAATTAGAAGAAATACTTTCTTTATTACGATATTATCTCACCATTGTTCGTGCCCTGAATAATTTCAACTTCATCTTTAAAAGAAATGAAGATGAATTTTTTTATTCGTGAAGTGTTATCGGATCATGTGATAGAATTATGGGTCATTCCATATGTCTCAAACAAAAGGTTAGAAAAAGTTATCAAATTTACATAAGTACATCTATGGTGAGTTTAATCGTATATGATTCCAAAAATGGACTTATACTTCATTTATAATAATGCCTAAAAAATAAAACTAGTTTCTACTAACCAGGGACTTCCTGTAGGCCAGTGGAAGGCGATAAAGGCATGTCACACTTTGGTTCTAGGTTCAATTCCCGCAACCTTGTCTGATGCGATGGGTTGTATCATGTCCTGCAGGTTGTCTTATTTTTTTCCATTATATAAATAATATCTAATAAAGTTCTAGTTGTAAACAATACTATCTGATGTCTGACATAATCCATTCCAGTCTTTAGACTTGTCTAAAATACATCTGTCCAATCTCATAGTATAAAGAAAACAATTACTAGAAATTTCATCTTCCGAGCATGTGAATACCATCGTTTATCCCCCATATATCATACGATATATCTTGTTGGTCACATTCCAAACATTTGAATACCTTAGTCATGTATTCTCTTGAAAAAGGAATACCCATTGAACCTTATTGAAAACATGAATGCTGTGAAAAGTTAACTATTTCCACAAACCCAAATCCAAAAATTTCAATATACTCAAACCTTGATATCACTTTGTCCTTATATCAGTCAAGAGCTCATGAATACTATCCAAGATTTCATTATCTCTTTATCCCTTCATTATGCACATATCATCTTATTTCCAAAAATATCTAAATAAATTTTCATGGTTACCGGTTCCATTCAACATATAATTTCAAATACTTTAGGAAAAATAATAGTGTAACAATCCTTAGATGTGTCTTTATTCCATATTACCATTACCTACACAACATTACTCTTGATAAACATAAAATCATTCCACTTCCTTCTTAAACCATTGACCAAGCTTAAACAATTAGTTCATCTCATATATCATTTGTAGTCTCTTCATTATCATGAACATAAATACTACCCATACGACCATGCTGATTCCCTTCATGAAATTTTCCCTCAGAGCATTGGTTTGCATAATGCTCGTACATTCCACATTTAAAACATTTAATCGTTGTTGATGTCTTATCAATACCATTATCCTTGTCCATGGTGTTAACTGAACCTTTTCCATTACAATTACTGGCTTTGTGTCCTTCTTTGCCACACCCAAAGAATCTTCCAGTTCCTTTGAAACATTCTCCCTGATGCCTCTTACCACATGATTTACATGATAGAAATTGAACTTTCTTTCCTCTATCATCATAATGAAACTCCATCATTCTCTTATTATCTTCGTTAGGAAACTTACCAATGTTGAGATTACTGATCATATTGTGAGATTGCTGATTTGTCATAACAATGATTTTTGGACTTCCAAATCCCATTTAATTTGGTTTCTCATGAAGAGTATCATTTCATTGTCTATCATATCCACCATTGTCTTGAATCTTCATGTTTCCAACCATTTTCTAAAACCCAAAAAAGATTACTTTGAGAGGAAAAAATCGTAATCAAGGGGGAGTACCTTCAGCATCTAACATCTAAGGTTTAATTTTAATATCATTTCCATAATTCTAAGACTATAACCTATACTTATACTTAACCTTAGGGACATCCCGAGACATACCTTAGAAATATCTCTACAGATCTCACTAAAGTTCTCGCATCCAAGTCTCCAAAGGTTTACTAAACCTCCCTCTAATACCAACTGTAGACACCCAAAGCTTGACGTATATAGACATTACATTACTTTTGTGGAATATCTAATACATAACAAAAATTGACACCGAAGGACCATAATAGTTTAGTGTCTTTGGAAACATGGAACATAATCCTCTAATCATGGTGAAAGATCTTCAACATCTCCCATAAAGATCTTCCCCTTTTGTTTTCTTAGCTAAAACCTTTCTTTATATCCTGGGGAAAAGAAAAAATAAAAAGGGTGAGTTCAAATGCTCAGTAAGGGTAAACATAGAGAACATAAAACAATCCATAAACATTTGAATGCAAATACATGAACATAAAATCTAAACATCAAAATATTGAGCAAAGACATAAATCTTGGAAGTACGTAAGGAATATATCATAATGGAAGATCAATCCGGACAAAATAACCTAGGAAGAAAACATTTAATTATGGAAAACCATTAAGCACCTGATATTATTTCTATAGTAGCCAAGGAATTTCTGCCAAGACCATCTTAGTGGAAAAAGTCCAACACTGAACCGAGTTCACTCCTCATTCCAGTCCTATAATACTGAACCGGATTAACATTCCATTCTAGCCATGTCTATCACATGAGATATAAATCATTACCCAATTCATTGGAGGGAGATATAGGTATCACCCATCTCATAATGAAATCATTCATACTTGTGCCACAAAATAAATATACATCATTCATAATAACCCAATGAATAAAATGGGTTTCATAAAAATCATCCCATCATAACATAATCCATAGAAAACAAATGGATATCATTTCATCCTAATAAAAGTGAAACAATGTAAATCATAGAGACATTATACTTGAAACATACACATATGAAATAATGTCATATTATATGGAAAATGGTTTTGATAAAACACGTGAAATGAATTCTTGAGGAAAATATCCTTTCTTCTTCAAAATAATTTTCTTTTCACAATATTCCATGATATTTTTAAAGAAAATGATTATGTTGAAAATAATTATGAAATATTTTAGAGTAATCTTCGTAAAAATAAGGTGTTATAATACCGTAAAAATCTATTCATGACGTATAAGTTAAAAAAACATTCTCCTCGTACTTTTTCCGGAAAAGTCAACAAGTTCCTCGTATGGTAAACAAAAGAAAGATTCCTTATATAACATATGGTAAAAGTAAAAAAAATAGGTAAAAAATGACTTTAAACATACATGAAAACTTTTTTAGAAAACATGGACATTGATGATAACAATTACCCTAGTAAATACTTATGAATAAATAATCCCAGATAAGAACGAGATTGGAATAATTATCCCATACCTTAGGTCTGATATGATTCATACATATCCGAACCTCCTGTATAATGATTTAAATAATTTCATTGACTTATTACAGAATCATATTCATTGTTATGATATCATATATGGTTCACTTATGACTTTATATTACCCGTTCTTTTGTAAATTCCATGTTAAGGCAGCGTTTTGGGTAAAATCGTTTTATTTATCGTACGTGTTTTGACTTTTTATTCATGATATTATTACTTATATCCTGATTTACATAATTCCAAAATGTAAAACATGATTTATATATAATATATATTCAAGATATAAATATAAATGATAGATCGATAAATGGAATGAAATACACCATTCATGGAGACGGTAGGCCGTATGTATGCATGAACGTTGTTTTTGTTTCCTTATTGAATTGAATGGAATTATGTAAATGAAACAAATATGTACAAAATACAGTATAATTATTATGTAATATCTTTCATGATTATTTATTATATATACTTTATTATCATACTTTAATGGTTAATCATGGAAAATGAATCTCATCGCGTTCGTGGAGACAGTAGTTCGTACGTACGCACGAGCGATGATATCATTCCCATAATCATTATTAGAATTGGAGTGGATGATATAATATCAAAAAATCAGTATGATGTTATAATAATCATATATATTTATTATTTACACCATTATACCCATCCAAGTAAGGTGGTGGTGGAAAAACATATTATACCACGGCGTGGAGACGATATTCTGTACGTACGCACGCACGGTGATTTCGTTTTCCATAGGATGGAATGAAGGTGAAATCGGGTTATTTCATATTTATAATAACATATCAGTATATAATAATTATTATTATTATTAATTTATAATGAAACTAGTTAAAAATATGAAGTAGAATAAGAAAGAAACTTGAAAGAGTCGGTAGAAGAGATTACCTCTTCCTCAACACACCTCCTTTAAACTTCTTCTTAGGGGCACTAGAGTTGGTCTTATGAAAATACAAGAACCACTATGATATAACTACAGAGGTTGAAAAGAGTAATCGGCAGGGTTTTTCCTAACTTCAAGGCTCAAAATGGTGTGAAGTGAAGAGGGAAGGGGTTCCCTTTTTATAAGGGAGGAGAGGGGCACCTTTGGAAAAACAAAAAATATTATTTTAAAATAAAGTAATATTCGGTTTATAATAGCTCCAAATTTATTTATTTAGAATATATAGTGGGTATGGGTCAAAAGTCTCTCAACCAATAGGTTTTATACAAGTTTATGTTACTATTTTAACCTTATCATTTAGATTTAACTCTAAGTTAAATAATTTAACTTTTAGCGTGTCTTCTTGTTTTCTTACACTCTATGGTTAATAAACTTACTATAACAAGCCAAAATAACCCCAAGTGGTTCATTATTAATATATATAACATTATCTAAGTCATTTGGCAGAACCTTATATTTTTAGGAATATAATAACAATTAATAATATAATATTTTTTTAAACTCTTTAATGTCAATTTTGAATCTATTTGGTAATTGTTTTTTTTTGAAAATCATAACAACATGAATAGTTATAAAAAAGTTAATTGAATCAATACTAACATGTCATATTAACATATAAAATTATTTTAATTCATTAAAAGTCTCAAATTACATTTATTTGGGTATTTATAACATCAATTATGTTTATATTTCATTAATAAGGTAATTATTGCATCATCATTGTGTCATAAATAAATTAAATTATGTAATGTCCAAAAATTATAAATAAACTAAAATTATGTAGGAAATCATTTTATATTTCTAATTAATATTTATAGTTGAATTTATCATGGGTATACCCCTATATTAAAAATGTTTTAGTTATTAAACATTGATTTTTACTATTTTAACTCTTCTTTAAATAAAATAATAAAAAGTGTCCTAATCTAATCCAAGTTGACCTAAAGGGTAATATTTTATTCCTAAGGTAGTTTTTGGTCGAATTACACTTATCCACTAGAATTATAACATGTGTTAGGGTAATTATAATATCATTTTTACCCTTAATTACCCAATTTACTTTTAACCGTGGTAAATAAAAGTAAAAAGTTACTATTCACCAAAAAATATTTTTATCTTATTGAACCACATTTTACTCCTTTATAATAACTGTGTCTCTTGTATTTTCAAAATTCAACTCACAAAAGCGGTAAAATTAAGTTTTATGTAAATTTTCAAATTCTTTTAAGAGGTGGGTAAAAGGCGGTGAAAAGTTCAATAAATTTTTATATATCTAAAATTATTATGAAATGACTCAAATGAATTAAATTGAACATATATAGGTATTATGTATTAATTTTGACCTAAAATAAATTTAAAAAAAAATAATTATTTAAAAAAGTTGTTTTTAAAATAGTAACCCAGCATTTTCACTATTCATCAAAAATTGAATGTTTTCAGAAAAATACCAAAAAAGTCACCCCAGGATAATTTTGATATTCCAAATCCAAAAATGAAGTCCATTTTGGAAGATAAAATTTATCAAATTTCAAAAAGTGGGTATTACTATTTATAACATCTAGTTCATAATAATATTATAATAATATCTCGTTTTGGGAAACATGGTATTGCCTACAACACACGCTATCGTGGAAGGTCGTGATTGCGTGTAATGCAAGCAAAGTTAGGGATGCGTGTAGTGAATGCTCCTTTTGGTGTAGCGTTCAACACACTAAATCAATGAAATTAAAAGGAATATTTTTCATAAAATCTATGGGTGTTACATATACCATCATAACTATCTCACTGCTCAAAGGAAAAGATGGAGACATTGTTTCATGAAAAAACCATTTCCAGAGAGTCTGTGACACTGTTCTTTTATATATTTTGTCTTTTTAAATTTAATTTATAATGGTTATATATGAGTCTTTTAAATTCACTGACATAATTAATATTTCTTTGGAGACATGTCACCTGTCTATACGAGGTATGAGGTTTGGAATACATTCATCATGTCAGCTCCAACCCATTCACTCTATGAATGAAAAGAGAAGAGAGGCCCTGAAATAAGGAGAGTGTGATAACGAATAAGAATGAGAATTCTTGTGAAAATAACCGACACATGAAAGTCAATACATCTGATGAATTCATGAATCATTCTCGAATAATAAAATTAGGATACCGTAGATCAGAGTCAAGAACATCATTTCAATACTGACTCCTTAAAGAAAATGAGCCATATCTAACTTGAAACTAGAGCATCAGACCTATGATACTCTATTTCTCTCTAGAGGAATCGATTCTGACATTGGCTTCATTTTAGAAGTCCAGAGCTGCATAGATTAACACATAGAGATCTTGTAACCTTATATCATCATTTATGATCTGATGTGTATTGTTTTTAACTTTTGAGCTGTGTGTGTGTCTGTATAAAAACAAACATTGTATCTTGCATTAAACTGTAGGATACAATATATCATTCCACTCACATCTTTGTATACTTGTTTATTCCCATAGATATGTGTGGAAGAGGACCCTATGTGACCAGTTAGTTTATACCCACGAAGAACTGTGGAAGAGGTCATGTGACATGGATGGTGTCATGCACTACTTTTTAGCTCGATCTAGGAAGTGGATCTATATTATTAATTTAAACTGATTGGTGGATGGTGATCTCCAAGTTCAGTGTATTTGGTCTTGGCTGGAGACTGGACCACTCGTTATATATCTGTTGGGTTGTTTAATTTAGTTCTCTCTATTTTACTATATAATTCAGAAATCACTAAATTTATTTTGATAGTTAATCTTAGAAATAACTAATTTTCTTTCCTTATTAAAATGAATTCAAAAGTAATATCTATAATTGATAATAAGATTACGGAGAATTAATCAGTCTTATGAAAAGTTATTTAAACAGTCAAACATTCATAACCATATTAAGTTGATTAGCTAGGTTGTATTTATTTTATTTTTGAACATATTAAGAATACTTTTCAAACAGAAATTTTTATAGATACTCAATTCAACCCCCTCTTGAGTACTCTACTCCAACCCACATTTGGTATTAGAGGAGTTTTTCATTCCTGTTAAGACTATGTTTTGTACCCTATTCAACTGTGATTTTAGTATTATATTAAAGATCAATAAATTTATGTTAATTGTAAATTTATATCTCTTTAAAATTATTTCATTATTATAGATTGTAGACTGGAAGGTGATGCAACCAATAGACCATTATTCATTAATGGAACCAATTATGCTCAACAGAATATTTTAATGAAAATACATTTTGAATGTATGGGTTTTGAAATTTGGTCTTCAATTATAGATGAATATAAGATTCATGTTACTGGTAGAATCACTTGGGATTACCTAATCAAGATTTCCAAAAATAAAAATTTCAAATCCATTAATGCTTTGTATTTCTCTTTAGAGATGAGGTGTCACACCCGCTTATATTTACTTGCCTTTATTTTTATTTTTCTGGATTCCGGGTGTTCGTGCCACGATCCGAGATGAGCCCGGATTAAACCTTTTTATCGTTTTATGCCTTTTTGGGTTTCAGACCTGTGCGCAGTCGCTGCATGGTTGGCGGTCACCGCACAGTCGGCCCGAGTATCGTTTAATTGTTGTTTTATTGATTTTTTTTTTACCCTTTTTATTTTATTGATATCATCTGTGGCTTTATTGTTATTATTATTATAGTTGCGATACTAATATTATTATTATGATGTTTATTATTATTATTATTATTATTATTATTATTACTATTATTTTTATTAGTGTTATTATTATTATTATTATTATCATATACATATATATATATATATATATTATAACCCTAATCTAACCCTAACCCCGTCCTTTGCTGTGCGGCGCCCCCTCCCCCCTATCTCCTCTCTCTCTTCTTTCCCCTTCCTCTGCGCACCAGCATCCCGGCGGCTCCCTCCTCATGTCCGACCCGCCTTTCCGGACCTCCGGCACCCCAGATCTGCACGACCACCCCGCTGTACCCCTCCTATTCACGGGCCCCCTCTCTGTGTGTACAGCGCGAGAAGCCCCCCGGACGCCGCCGCCTCCTCTGCAGTGATGAACCCCCTTCGGCCCTCCTTCTCAGCGCGCCTCAGGGCCCTCTCCCTCGTATCTCCCTCGCTGCGCGCGACCTAGCCCCCCGGTGCCCCGCCCCCCGGCCGGCGCTGCTCCCTCTCCTACTTCTCCCAGCACAGCAGTCCCACGCCCTCCCCATACAACGACTCCGGCCAGCAGTCCCCTCCTCCGGCCGTCTCTCCATTGGCGCCCACAACTCCCGGCCGACCCGCTTTCGGCCGCACGACCTTCCTCTGGCCAGCGCGCACAGCACCGGCGTCGCCCCATCCTATCC
Source organism: Viscum album (assembly GCA_963277665.1). Lineage (NCBI taxonomy): Eukaryota > Viridiplantae > Streptophyta > Magnoliopsida > Santalales > Viscaceae > Viscum > Viscum album. Next base: position 634,386,051 of record OY728121.1, read on the forward strand.
CATTACCGGCCGAACCCTCTTCCCCGACCGGATCTTCATCCAGCGCACACCACTCCGGCTACCAGACCCTCCTCTGGCCTCTGCTGCTCGGTGCGCAGCAGCCCCAACCGGCGCACCCACCTCCCTGCTCTGGCGATCCCACCTCTAGCGAGGCCTCCCCCCGGCGTCCTCCTACACCCCTGCCCCGTCCGGTTTCCATTCCGGCCGCCACACCACGTCTCCTGCTCATGACCTCCGTCCTGCTTTCCTTCGCCAGCCCGCCGCCGTGCGAACCGCCGCCCGCGCCGGCCTTTTATGACGGTGCACCCAGCCGCTGCGCATCCTCCTACTAGCTGCGCCAGCCTCGACGTGCCCCGCCCGCCTTGCAGTAGCCTCCAGTTGTCGTCCAACCTCCTGCCAGTGTTGCCCTTGCCGGCTCCGCCCCTACTGGCGCCGCCCATTCCAGCGCCGCCCCTTCCGGCACTGTTCCAGTTTTCCCCGCACCCTGTCGGTGTTGTCCCGGTGAGCGCGCACCCTATTGGTGTTTTTTTTTGGCTGTCGCATGGCCTGCCAGTGTCGTTCTGACCAGCCCGCACCTTGCTGACGTTGTTCCGACATTATCGCACCCCTCGCCGATGTCTTTGCTGGTCGTTCCTCCTTTCGCATAACTCATCCATTGAGCACTCCTTCGCACCGAGGTGAGGGTTGCGCTATTCTTTTGTTTTGGTTATTTTACTTTTTTATTTATTTATTTATTTTCATCTATGTTTATTTATTTTGGGTCTTCTCATTTCACCCGCACCGATGTCGAGGTTGTTTGGATCGCGTCAGACCACCTGTCGTTATTCGCAGGATACACTTGGTCTGGCTCGCCATCGCCATTGAATCTGTGAGGTTTATTATCATGTGTTTTTTTTTGTTTTTTTTTAATTGTGTTTGGGTTTCCCTGATAGTGTTTTGAGCGGTGTTGGTTCTCGCCACAATTGTTTCAGTGTCCGCCGCTGAAGGTGGGTCGTTTGGGGTTGTTCTGGTCTGCTTGCCGCTGTGTCGAGATATTTGTGCTCAAGCGCGAAGCGGATCATGTCGTCATGCTTGGACTGCAAGTTGAGGTAGGTCCCCCATTGCACTTACCTTTAGATTTAGAATTTATTAATTGCTTGTTGTTTTATAAATTTTTAATGAATTAGAAATAATATTAGATAATAAAACTTTAAATCATTATTTAGTGCGAAAGGAGATGTTTATTTTATACCGAACACTTGTGACGTTTTCTTGACGGGCGGACACCCAGTTTTGAAAGAATGCCAGTTTGGCCTTTAAACATAATTCACAGAACTTCAAATGTGCTTCTAGTTTTAAAGATAAATAATTTCTTCTGAACAATTGTTTTGAGTTTTTTTGAGAAAAAAGGTTTTACTTTAAAATTGGTGAAGACCCGTTTGGCACTTTAATGAAATGGATTATTTTGGAAAACCCACTCGGGGGTGATCTTTGGTGTGAGTTGTTTTCGTGAGCTGTATGTGACGTTGGTGCATCGTGATTGATTAATTTACATTGTAGACGCACCCCCTTTTTATTGCTTGTGATGACATGGGAACCTGGCATATTGAGTGAATTTTCTGAGAACGATTGCTGCACTAGTTTAGACCACGCACTGGCTAGTGGCCCCATAGCAGGGGAATACTGAGTTATTGCTGCTATGGGGATTGGGCCCCTCGGTTAGGCCATGCAGGGCTATGCCGGGTAGTATTGTGGGCGTTATGACGTCATCGAGTTATGGCATGCCTCAGGATGAGTCACACGTATAGTACGTTCTGGATTGTTCACGATCTCCTAGGTTCGACCCATGTTTCTTTTAGTGTCTAGTTGTGTGTGGCGGACGATTGAGGGGTCGAGTTCGGTTGCTGACCCTTGTGTGCCACTTTACCATTGCCCTTAGTGTGTGTTGTGTGTGATTCTTATTTTGACTAACAACTAAAGTTTGGATTTCTAAATTGCTCACAAAATGTTTTGGAAATGCAATGCACCTGTTCTTTCAACATTAAACATGTTCTAAATTAAAAAGGGCAATGGACTGTTACTTGATTTAGAAATGAAAGTGTGTGGAAAACCTATTTTGTATAATTTAGTTCAAACCTGGAATTGATAAACTCTTTATTTATTGGTATGTGCATTGGGAATAGAAATAGTCGGGCCTACCTACTGAGTTTTAATACTCACGCCTATAGTTTTTTCTTGTTTTTAGTTCTGTTGCAGGTTCCAGATTCAGTTGTTCGCCTTGAGCGATGTTGGTTGTGGTATTGGAGAGTGACCCATGGGGTCACCTGGAGTTTGGATCGTGGTCAGGTTAGTAGTGGTGTTGGTTGCTCTTTCTTTATTCATTTTGTTGTTATGTTTTATTTTCCCCTGTTTAGTTTATTTTTTTTCATTTGGGCCAAATCGTTCCCACCTGTTTACTTTTGATGCCCGGCACTAGTTGCCAGCCCGTGGGGATCGGGAACGCCCTTCGGGCCATGTCGCGGACCGACTCGGGTGACCGGTTCGGGGTCGACCCGGGTTGGTTCGTGACAAAATGGTATCAGAGGTGACCCTTGTTATTTGGGATGTCTGGTAGAAGGAGATTAGGATTGTCGGGACTCGAGAGGTAGGTACGGGAAGGATGTCATGAACCCTCGCCCGTTCCGCACCTCGAGTCGCCAGGGATAGTCCGGGAATTGAGTCTTTGTTTCATTCTGGCTTGTTTTGGATTGAGGGATGACAACGGAGGTAAGCCGATGTTACATCGTGATTTCACATGGAGTAGTGACCCATGTGGATTCTGGGTACATGGTTTGAATTCCTCCTAGTGGTCGACGCCTACTTGGGACATGACCCACTACCATGTCACCAGGTTATGCGTGACTACTAGTCCCTCACTGCGGTGTTTGATGCAATTTAAGTGTCGTTTTTGTTCTGGTTGGTGTTAGTGCATTTTTTTTTGAATTGGAAAAAAAAAGGGTTTTGAAAATGAGACTGATTTCTTTTAAAGGACTTTAAATTTATGAAATGGGTTTCAAAAACTAAAAGCATTTGGTTTGGAAAACTGATGTTTGCTTTGAAATTGGTCGAGATCGGTTTGGGGTGAAACCTCAGGTACTCCTTATGAACGTTTGCACATGTGAGAGAATGTATACAATTGCGTGCTGGTGCATGTATGAATGGAAGGTGGATAATGACATGTGAAACAGGTCATGAGATTACCTGGGTGTTTATTTGAAATTAAAGGCTTGACCATGTTTTTCTAAATTGGCTTTTAAAGAGGAAAATGGTTTTGGAAAGTGATTTTGGTTTAAAAAGTGGAGTTGGTATTTGGAAAGTAGCCTTGAAAGAAGGTGGTTTTGAAATATAAAGTGAAAAGCAGTTTTGGGGTTGTGTTTGTTTTTGTTTGGTTTTGAGCTTGTTGTTTTTGGACGAGGGTGCTTCATTGACGTTGCTTCGATTGATATCAGTTTCGTCTCGGTGTTATATATGTTTTTCAAAAATGCCGCCCAGGAAGGTCCCTAGAGTTTTGATGAGTCATGCCCAGTTTTTGGTCCTTCTTGGACGTCGTCCGTACTTCGTGGTGATTGGAGTCTGTTAGAGACAGTGCAGTGGATTGAAGAAGTCGAGCGCGTCTTCAGGGTATTGAGAACTCCCGAATCTGTTAGAGTACATGTTGTTTTGGGTCTGTTTGAAGGTCCAGCTCAGGACGAGTAGGAGTTGTTCGCCTTGCCATTGCTGCAATTTGGGATGATGTGGTATTTCTATAAAGTCGTCTTCGTTCGATGGTTTAAACTTGTGGAGATGAAGACGATGAAAATGGAAGATATCATGTGTGTTCACCATGGCCAGCAGATGGTGAGAGTGTATGTTGACCATTTCAAGGATCTTGTGTCTCTTTTTCCAGGGGTAGTGTCGCAGGACTGGATGAAGGCTTCTCTCTTCATCAGGGGTCTTCGTCTAGAGATCAATGAGTGAGTCCTCCCTTTTTGGGAGCATCACTTTTGAGAAGTGGGTGCATGAGGTGTTCTTAGCTGAGTTGGTCTCCGGAGCGCAAACAGTTGACAATCCACCGTATCCAGTTGCTCGTGAAGGTATCCTATCTGACGAGCAGAGCGTGATAGGTAAATTTGTTTCTAAAGAGTTCTTTGCAGTGGCTTTAACTTCCAGTTCGTCGGACCGTCTAATGGTGTACCGTCAGTATGGACGTTTGGGGCATACAAGCCGTCATGTCACACACCATTGAGGACGTGCCATCATTTGCAGGTGTCTAGGTCATCTAGAGAAGTTTGTGGGATGCGTCGCTTGAAAATGACGCTGCGACTGAAGATTTCTGGTGCCTGACTATGAGGCAGGAGATGCTTCAGCCATCAGAGCCCCAGCCAAAGGTCTTGGGGTGAAGCTCGCGCGCAGTCAGGAGTCGTCGGGGGTGTGACGCCTCAGTTCGGGTTTCGTGATCCGTGTCAGCAATAGAACATTTAAAGCCCTTTGGTTCTCGTCTTTCTACTGTTAAAGTGTTGGCGTTGTTGTCGGTTCATTGTGTCGTCGTGAGGTTGGGATGAACATATTCGTTTGTAAACCAAATAGCCTCATTTGTCGGATTATGGTGTTTGGGATCGTGCGTTTCTCTTAGAGGTATGTTTGGACCTTGCGTGGGTTAACCTTGGTTTGGCGATGTTCGTTTGGAGATATAAGTGCCCGCGGTGGAGTCCAGGCTTGCTGTTATACTCGGGTTTACTACTTGGATTAAGTTCTACTTGGAGATTTTTCTATCGTCTTCGGGCTTTCTTTGGTCTGAGTCGAGGGTTCCAAGTTTTGGCGGAGGTGTTGTTTCACTCGTGCTATAAGAGTTGGTTTAAACCAGTTGGGAGTTCCCAAATCGACTCCCCCTTTCCTAGGATTTTCTATTTAGATGGTCAACTTTTCTGCACTAGTTAAGTTCTTGTGGTGGGGAGAACCCCTTTGTGTTCTCCCCTCAACCTCGGACCTCAGTTTTCTCTTGAATCGGTCGGGTGTGACCTGTGTAGAGTAAGGTCCTCCCCGAGATTCTTAGTTTTCTTCTGTTCCTTTAGTTCTGTTTGGGCATAGACCTGAATCTTGACCGACTTTTGGCCTGGTGACTTTCTGGGGGCAGAAAGTGTCTGTGGTGGGGAGAATTGTCACACCCGCTTATATTTACTTGCCTTTATTTTTATTTTTCTGGATTCTGGGTGTTCGTGCCACGATCCGAGATGAGCCCGGATTAAACCTTTTTGTCGTTTTATGCCTTTTTGGGTTTCAGACCTGTGCGCAGTCGCCGCATGGTTGGCGGTCACCGCACAGTCGGCCCGAGTATCGTTTAATTGTTGTTTTATTGATTTTTTTTTACCCTTTTTATTTTATTGATATCATCTGTGGCTTTATTGTTATTATTATTATAGTTGCGATACTAATATTATTATTATGATGTTTATTATTATTATTATTATTATTATTACTATTATTTTTATTAGTGTTATTATTATTATTATTATTATCATATACATATATATATATATATTATAACCCTAATCTAACCCTAACCCCGTCCTTTGCTGTGCGGCGCCCCCTCCCCCCTATCTCCTCTCTCTCTTCTTTCCCCTTCCTCTGCGCACCAGCATCCCGACGGCTCCCTCCTCATGTCCGACCCGCCTTTCCGGACCTCCGGCACCCCAGATCTGCACGACCACCCCGCTGTACCCCTCCTATTCACGACCCCCCTCTCTGTGTGTACAGCGCGAGAAGCCCCCCGGACGCCGCCGCCTCCTCTGCAGCGATGAACCCCCTTCGGCCCTCCTTCTCAGCGCGCCTCAGGGCCCTCTCCCTCGTATCTCCCTCGCTGCGCGCGACCTAGCCCCCCGGTGCCCCGCCCCCCGGCCGGCGCTGCTCCCTCTCCTACTTCTCCCAGCACAGCAGTCCCACGCCCTCCCCATACAACGACTCCGGCCAGCAGTCCCCTCCTCCGGCCGGCTCTCCATTGGCGCCCACAACTCCCGGCCGACCCGCTTTCGGCCGCACGACCTTCCTCTGGCCAGCACGCACAGCACCGGCGTCGCCCCATCCTATCCCATTACCGGCCGAACCCTCTTCCCCGACCGGATCTTCATCCGGCGCACACCACTCCGGCTACCAGACCCTCCTCTGGCCTCTGCTGCTCGGTGCGCAGCAGCCCAAACCGGCACACCCACCTCCCTGCTCTGGCGATCCCACCTCCAGCGAGGCCTCCCCCCGGCGTCCTCCTACACCCCCGCCCCGTCCGGTTTCCATTCCGGCCGCCACACCACGTCTCCTTCTCATGACCTCCGTCCTACTTTCCTTCGCCAGCCCGCCGCCGTGCGAACCGCCGCCTGCGCCGGCCTTTTATGACGGTGCACCCAGCCGCTGCGCATCCTCCTACTAGCTGCGCCAGCCTCGACGTGCCCCGCCCGCCTTGCAGTAGCCTCCAGTTGTCGTCCAACCTCCTGCCAGTGTTTCCCTTGCCGTCTCCGCCCCTACTGGCGCCGCCCATTCCAGCGCCGCCCCTTCCGGCACTGTTCCAGTTTTCCCCGCACCCTGTCGGTGTTGTCCCGGTGAGCGCGCACCCTATTGGTGTTTTTTTTTTGGCTGTCGCATGGCCTGCCAGTGTCGTTCTGACCAGCCCGCACCTTGCCGACGTTGTTCCGACATTATCGCACCCCTCGCCGATGTCTTTGCTGGCCGTTCCTCCTTTCGCATAACTCATCCATTGAGCACTCCTTCGCACCGAGGTGAGGGTTGCGCTATTCTTTTGTTTTGGTTATTTTACTTTTTTATTTATTTATTTATTTTCATCTATGTTTATTTATTTTGGGTCTTCTCATTTCACCCGCACCGATGTCGAGGTGGTTTGGATCGCGTCAGACCACCTGTCGTTATTCGCAGGATGCGCTTGGTCTGGCTCGCCATCGCCATTGAATCTGTGAGGTTTATTATCATGTGTTTTTTTTTTGTTTTTTTTTTAATTGTGTTTGGGTTTCCCTGATAGTGTTTTGAGCGGTGTTGGTTCTCGCCACAATTGTTTCAGTGTCCGCCGCTGAAGGTGGGTCGTTTGGGGTTGTTCTGGTCTGCTTGCCGCTGTGTCGAGATATTTGTGCTCAAGCGCGAAGCGGATCATGTCGTCATGCTTGGACTGCAAGTTGAGGTAGGTCCCCCATTGCACTTACCTTTAGATTTAGAATTTATTAATTGCTTGTTGTTTTATAAATTTTTAATGAATTAGAAATAATATTAGATAATAAAACTTTAAATCATTATTTAGTGCGAAAGGAGCTGTTTATTTTATACCGAACACTTGTGACATTTTCATGACGGGCGGACACCCAGTTTTGAAAGAATGCCAGTTTGGCCTTTAAACATAATTCACAGAACTTCAAATGTGCTTCTAGTTTTAAAGATAAATAATTTCTTCTGAACAATTGTTTTGAGTTTTTTTGAGAAAAAAGGTTTTACTTTAAAATTGGTGAAGACCCGTTTGGCACTTTAATGAAATGGATTATTTTGGAAAACCCACTCGGGGGTGATCTTTGGTGTGAGTTGTTTTCGTGAGCTGTATGTGACGTTGGTGCATCGTGATTGATTAATTTACATTGTAGACGCACCCCCTTTTTATTTCTTGTGATGACATGGGAACCTGGCATATTGAGTGAATTTTCTGAGAACGATTGCTGCACTAGTTTAGACCACGCACTGGCTAGTGGCCCCATAGCAGGGGAATACTGAGTTATTGCTGCTATGGGGATTGGGCCCCTCGGTTAGGCCATGCAGGGCTATGCCAGGTAGTATTGTGGGCGTTATGACGTCATCGAGTTATGACATGCCTCAGGATGAGTCACACGTATAGTACGTTCTGGATTGTTCACGATCTCCTAGGTTCGACCCATGTTTCTTTTAGTGTCTAGTTGTGTGTGGCGGACGATTGAGGGGTCGAGTTCGGTTACTGACCCTTGTGTGCCACTTTACCATTGCCCTTAGTGTGTGTTGTGTGTGATTCTTATTTTGACTAACAACTAAAGTTTGGATTTCTAAATTGCTCACAAAATGTTTTGGAAATGCAATGCACCTGTTCTTTCAACATTAAACATGTTCTAAATTAAAAAGGGCAATGGACTGTTACTTGATTTAGAAATGAAAGTGTGTGGAAAACCTATTTTGTATAATTTAGTTAAAACCTGGAATTGATAAACTCTTTATTTATTGGTATGTGCATTGGGAATAGAAATAGTCGGTCCTACCTACTGAGTTTTAATACTCACGCCTATAGTGTTTTCTTGTTTTTAGTTCTGTTGCAGGTTCCAGATTCAGTTGTTCGCCTTGAGCGATGTTGGTTGTGGTATTGGAGAGTGACCCATGGGGTCACCTGGAGTTTGGATCGTGGTCAGGTTAGTAGTGGTGTTGGTTGCTCTTTCTTTATTCATTTTGTTGTTCTGTTTTATTTTCCCCTGTTTAGTTTATTTTTTTTCATTTGGGCCAAATCGTTCCCACCTGTTTACTTTTGATGCCCGGCACTAGTTGCCAGCCCGTGGGGATCGGGAACGCCCTTCGGGCCATGTCGCGGACCGACTCGGGTGACCGGTTCGGGGTCGACCCGGGTTGGTTCGTGACATGAGGAATTTCACAAAATTTCTGCAGGTAAAATACCCATGAAATTTGGGATACTTTTTCTGTTTCACATGAAGGAACATCTAGTGTGAAAGAAATGATAACTAGTACTTAAAATATTAAATATGATAACTTTAAAATGATTCCTAATGAACATATTTCTTACATATATCCTAGGTTCAATGAAATTTTCAACACAATGATTTCTCTTAGAAGAGAAGTTACTACCAAAGAAAAAATAATGATGATTATCATATGCTTATCTGATAGATGGAGAAGAAACTTTGTATCTATTATAGAGTCATGTGACATCAACAAGTTTCATGTAAAAGAACTCATTGGGAAACTAATGATGAATGAAGAGAAGATGAAAGATGAAAACGAAGAATAAGATGAACCTAAATGTAATTCTGTTGCATTTATGACCACCACTTCTAAACACAAAGAAAAAAAAGAAATTTGAAGTCTCTATAGAAATTTCTGACTGTGAAAATTCATCACCTGATAGTGATGAAGAAATAGGTCAATTTTCTAAAAGGTTTGAGAGATTTTAAAAGAACGAGAATTTTATTTAAATCCTTACTTCAAGGGAGGATAAGATCAAAAAGGAAGCTGGAAGAAAGATTGGAAAAGAATTCACATGTCTGATGAGATAGAATGCTATGAATATAAGTGAAGGAGACCAATAACAGCTGACTGTACCAAGATCATGTATAAAAAGAAATATGAGGACAAATATAGAAATTATAAAAATGAAATAAAAGCGATGTGGAGTGATTCTGAGGACATTTCAAGTGACTCGGAATCTTCACATGATGAACAGGCTAATAAAGCCAATATGTGGTCTCTGAAAAACACATATAAGGTAACATTCGAACATCTTCTACACAATTACTATTATTTTGGAAATGAGAGTGACTCTGAAAATATTTCTAATTAATAAATGTTTGAGTACTGTAATATTCTTGAAGAAACATGTATTGAACTAAATGTTTACCTCAATCATTCAATCTTAACATACTATAGAAAAATAGAAAAATGATCCATTACTCATAGAAAAAAATGAAATAAATCTATCTAACGAGGAATTGAAAAATGATCAGGAAATTTTTTCAAATGGTAAGGATACTTTGGTACAAATTCTAGGTAAAAAATTTTCTCCTAAATATGCTACTGGTATAGAACGCCAACATGGTAAAAGAAATTTTGGAAGAACTAATTTTGTTTCTATGTTTGGTCATATAGATTTACTCCTAGTTCTGGAAAACATTCAACTAGTTCAAGTTATGATACAATCTCTACTATTTCAAGGATTTTTGGACCAAATAGTACTTATTTTTCAAGCAATTTACTTAATTTTTATAGGAATCATGTGAGGCATTTGTGGGTTCATAAATAACTCGTCAATAATATTACTAGACCTAAACAAATATGGGTACCATAATTTGTTTTTATTTGACTATTTTTTAAGAAGTCTGCATAAAGAGATCCAATAAAATCTTATGGTACATGGTAATTGGGTTTTCATGACACATGATAGGAGACTACTCATGCTTCAAGAATTTAATAAAAATTGATGGTGGACATGTCTCCTTTTGCGATATTACCAAAGGAAAGATCATTAGCCTTGGAAAAATGGATAACTCTAACATAGTTTTAATTTCCAAAGTAATTTTTTTGATGTATTGAAAAGTAATCGATTTATTATTTCACAATTATATGATGATGGGTTTTATTTTAAATTTTAAAATGATGCTTTTAATGTTTTTAATTCCTAAAATGAATTAGTGTTTTCTACATTAGGAAATAAAAATGTATACTTTGTTAACATAGATTCTTTAGTCTCTAAAATGCTTCTTATTTAAGTGTATTTCACAAAGAATCATGGAATTGGAATAGAATATTAGGACACTATAGTATTCACTCCCATTAAAATCTAACTAGAATAATTTTAGTCAATGGCCTACCGAACTGTAGTTTCCTAATGATAAAGGGTGTAAGCCTTGTCAAAAGGGAAAGTAACACAAAATTTCTTTCAAACCAAATAATGAAGTGTCAACTTCTCAGCCTCTCGAATTGGTTCGCATTGATTTTGTTGGACCATCTAGAGTTTCTTGTTTAAATGGGAAGCACTGTGTTTATGTTCTTCTAGGTGACTTTTCCTGATATACTTGGACTTTATTTTTGGCTCACAGAATTGAAGCATGACCTCATTTTAACAAATTTGAAAAAACTATAGAAAATCATAGTGGAAATATAATTAAATCCTTAATAAGTGATGTTGGATGTGAGTTTGAAAATCAGGAGTTTGAAACCTTTTACTCACAAATTGGATATAGTCATAATTTCTCTACCCCAAGAACACGTCAATAGAATGGAGTTGTAATAATTAAAAATAGAACCTTAAAAAATTCTAGAACCAGGCTTAGTGAATATGATTTACCTATTTATTTTTGCGCTGAATCTGTAAATATAGCATGCTATATTACTAATAGTGTATTGATTATACCCATTTTTAAAAACAACTCCATATAAGTTATAGAACTATAGAAAACCCACTATTAGCTACTTCAATGTTTTTGGTTTCAACTTTTATATCCTTAATTATAAGGAAAATATTAACAAATTTTCATCCAAGAGTGAAGAAGGAATCTTTCTAGGATATTCAATCATTAGTAAAGCCTATAGAGTGTTTAAAAAATAACTAAATGTGTGGAAGAATCTATCCATGAAAAATATGATGAAATAGATACACATGAGCCTAATACCACTCAAGAGAACCTAGATAATGATGTATCAAATATGGAAATTAAATCAATATCCTCTAAAAATCTTTTAAATGAATCTATGAAGTCTTCATGTTCATGAAATTCTTTAGATTCAAGTCATAATGAACCTGAACCTGGTGAAGAACCTGAAATCTCTAGTCCTTCCATTTGTGGAGCTATTAGAACTCTTAAGAACAAACCTTTAGATGTTGTTGTAGGAGATTTAGATATAGTAACTCAAACTAGAGCTTCTCATAGAAAAAATGTTTAACATAAAATATTCTTGTCATAACATGAACCTAAAAACATTAATTATGATATCAATGATGAATTTTGGGAGATGGTTATACAAGAAGATCTTAATCAGTTTGATAGAAATAATGTTTGGAAACATGTTGATAGACACAAAGACACATTCACCATTAGCACTAAGTGGGTGTTTACAAAGAATTTAGATGAAGCTGGTATCATAGTTAGAAACAAGGATAAATTGGTTACACAAGGCTATAGTAAAGAAGAAGGAATTGACATTGAGGGAACCATTGCACTAGTATCTAGACATTATGAAATCAGAATTATGTTTGCTTATGTTGCACATCTTTGTTTCGAACTATATCAAATGAATATTGAGAGTGCATTCCTAAATGGGTATATAGCCGAGGATGTAGTTTTTGAGAAAACCCCTTAGTTTTATAGACCCTTATTTTTAATATCATGTTTTTATATAATCAAAAGCTTTATATGCTTTAAAACATGCTCCAAGAGCTTGGTATGGTAGATTATGTACTTTTATTATTTCCAAAGGTTTTACAAAATAACAATATGATCCTACACTTTTTATAAAACAAATTTCCAATGATGTTATAGTAGTTCATATTTTTTCAGATGATATTATCTTTCGATCTTCAAAAAATTATTTATGTATAAAATTTTCTAAAATGATGCAAAACGTATTTGAAATGAGTTTAATGGGTGAACTAAAATTCTTTCATAGATTTCAAATGTTTAAAAATAATGATGGTATTATTTTAAATCAAATAAAATATACTTGAGATATTCTAAAATGATTTGTCTTGGATATCACTAAAAGTAGTGACACTCCAATGAGTACTACCTGTAAGTTGGATCTTGATGAAGATGGAAATCATTTGATCAAACCTCTTACATAGGAATTATTGTAAGCTTACTCCACATAACTCATAGTAAACCTGACATTATGTTTATTGTATGTATGTGTGCTCGTTTACAAGAAAACCCTAAGGAATCTCATTTAATTCTTGTTAAGAGTATTTTAAAATACCTCAAGAAAACACCCAATCTAGGACTGTTCTCTCTCAGAGGATAATCATTTTAATTGGTTAGCTATTCTGATACTTAATTTGGCGGTTGTAAGTTAGATAGAAAAATAACCTCTGGAACATGACAGTTTTTAGGCAAGTCCCTGGTATCATGGTGTGGTAAGAAACCAAACTTCGTTCCTTTATCTATTGTCGAAGCAGAGTAGATAGTTGTGGGTAGTTGTTGTGAACAAATTTTGTGGATAAAACACACATTACTAGATTATATATTTCAATTCCATCATGTACCTATAAATTATGATAATAAATGTGCCATTAACATCTCAACAAATCAGGTTTCACACTCTAGGATAAAACATATTGATGTAAGACATCACATTTTGAGAGATCGTTATCAAAAATATGATATTAGTTTAGAATTCAGTTGAATAGAATATCATCTTACTAATATATTCCCAAATCAATTAATTTATCAAAGAATATATTACATCATACATGAGTTGGGAATGATAAATATTATGTATTAAATATAATGTTTCACAGTTTATGGTTTCAAAAGTCATTTTTATAAGATTAATGTCTAACTCTAACAGTTCTATAGTTTTACTGACATAAAATTTGTTATTTCATGTTTACAGTCTCATATTCACTACCTCTCAATTACTGTCTGGAAATTACTATCTCAAACAATATGTTCACATAGTTTAGAAATCTCATAGTTACGGTCTCACCGTGAAATCCTTTTATTGTCTCGCCGTGAAAGCTACTTCTTGTCTCACCGAAAAATTCAATTATGGTCTAACCGTAAAGATGATTTATTATTTTTTACAAATTATATCCATTATCACATTATTTAGTTATTTTATTCTTGTAATTGCATGCACTTTTGATTTTTCAATGCTTGATATCCCTAAATGATAAAAATGAATGAGGTTTCACTCTTTTCTTCACCCGATCTCTCTTCTCTCAAACTGTAACCCCTCTTTCAACAATTCTTTCTCTTGAACCTTATTTGAATTCCTAGATTGAAATTCCCATCATTTTCAACCCCTAAGAAGTGTAGATCAAAGATGAAGATGAAAATAGCACCGATGTTAGCGCTCGAAGGTCCGTTGAATCTAAACCAAGTGAACAGAATAGTGGTACCTGAAAATGAAATTTTCTGTAAGTGGATGTTTTCATGTAGTTCTTTACTATTGAATGTACTAAGAGAGAAAGGGAGGATGGATTGGTTCACAATGGATGATAGGTTGATATACCAGGAACCAGTTTTACAATTTTATCAGTTTGTTAAATTTTCTTTGGATACAATAGATGGTTTTTATGAGAAGATGGATCAATGGTCAAAGATGTACCTTTTCTTCATGGTTATGCGATGCATGCCTAAAGATACATCATGATGGTATTTTTAGGACTACCAGAGAGGTCCCCCACCTCGAAGAGTGACCTTTGTATTGGAATAAGACTTGAGAAGCTTAACTAGGAATTCAACAGAGAGAAGAGGTATAGCTGCTGAGCTGGATGGGGAAACCATACTTTTGATTACATATGTTTAGAATCTGATTGTCCCTAGAAAAGGTTATTTTTCTACACTCAAGTATCAGGATGTATTTTGGATATATCATATGAAGAATGGACTCAAGATAAACTTTTACAAGTATGTTATCATCCATATTTGTGAGTTTATGAAGACAACCTCCAAGTCAACCTCCCAGTTCTACTCAAGGTTAATATCAGCTATTCTTCAAGAAATTGTGTTGGTTGGACCAGATGAAAAATCCACTAAGGGCTATGAATTTTTTATTTAAAAATCTAATGTCAAGAGAATGAAAATTAGTTGGAATCCATTGAGAAATGCATGGGTGGAAGATAATGATAGGATCTATGAAAATATCAACCTAGTTGAGCACGCTTCAAGACCTAAGGAAATTTCTTATCCTAGTTTGTAGCTAGATGAAATCATTGACTACTTTGATGGGTAAGAAGATGAAGAGGTTGTTTCACCTACTAAGAAAATTTTCCTAGATGTTGGTGAAAATGAACCTGCTCCTCTTGTCTTAATTGGCAAGGATGTACATGTTCCTGAAGAGGTTGTTGATCTGAAAGAAGAACCTATATTTAAAGAAGAATATATTTCTCATAAAAGAGAAAATGATGTTATGGAAGAAATTTTGGAAGATGATATGTCTTGTGAGAAAGAAACTGCTTATGATGAACATTTGGAGGAACAAGTTGTTCCTAAGGTTATACCATCTGCAGAAGAGAGAGTGGAGCAAGCATTTCAATTAGCTAGAAAGAAAATGGGTGAGGAAATTGGGGATGAAATATTGGAATTAGATTAAGGATCTAAATCTATTATTCCTGAGAAAGATGCACACGTTGAAGGGGAGTAGCACCAGAATCTAGAAAGTGTTCAAGTGAAATATCTTGTTGATCCAAGCTATGTGAATACAAGGTACAGATTCCCTATATGTTTTGATGTAAATACTTCCTAGGAAGCCTCAGTTAAAGGTATATATTTTCTATTGTGTTTCAATTGAAACCTGAATCTTCTCTTGATGTTATAACTAAAAAGGAACCTGATCCTATCTCATCTCATATCCCTAAACCTTTATAATAAACATTCACCTTGGTGGGTAAAGATGATTTGAAACCATATAGAGCTACCATATTGGCTGGTGTCGAAAATATCATGAATACTCAACCTAATCCTGTGACAAACATGAGTGAAAGAGAAGATACCTAGTTGTTAGAGAAGATTGTTTAGATGATTCTCCCAAAAATTATTTATGAAATTCGTGAAGTTAGAATTGAGAACAAACAACTCAGTGACAAATTATAGTCTCTCAGTTGTATAGTTGAATAAATAAAAAAAGTGATGAACTCAAGACCAGAACCTATTGTTCATCTTGTTGAGGATGTTAGTGGCCATATTCCACATTAATTATCCTCCTAGATTCAACATATCCTATGTTTTTTAGATGACTAGGTGGATAAAAGAAACAAGAAAATAGTACAAGATATGTTTAAGGTTATTATTGGTCTTAACATGTTGACTGATGAGTAAAAGGGTTGTCTCCAAAGATTTCGGAATCAACTGAAGTATAATAAATCATCTATTACAGTGTATAGTTCCTTTGTACAATCATCTCAACCTTCCTTGGATAGAGATCTACTCAGAACAGTTGTTAAATAAGAACTTCAGTCTATGCTCAGTGGCTTTGACAAAGAGTCTCTGACTGTGTTTTTCATGAATAGTGACAAAGTTATTGGTTTAGTGAGAATTAATTCCATGATTCCCATTGATGTTGAAGATGAAATTACTAAGAAGGTGGAAATATAATTTAATAGGATTTTCTCTAGCATGATATGACAATCCATTTCAAGTACCTTTTAGAGAATCTAAAAATACAACCTGTCACTCAAGCTTTCAAAACTAAGGATCATAATCTATAGGATTTTACTCCTTTATTGGACATGTTTATGGAGAAAAAGGGTGACTTTGAGAAAATGATGATGTATGGTGCTGAGATTGTTGCTGACATCATCAAGATCTTAAGGCCTTATCATCATTTACAGAGCACTTCTATTTGGGCTCCTGTAGATACACCCTTTAGACCTAGTTTTTCTACCTTCTCATCTCATTCCCTTACCTCAACTTCTATGTTTGTCTCTCAATCTCCGAGTATGATCAGATCTATTATCCTTGAACAACAGTTGCATCGGTCTTCTAATACACCTACCTTGGACCCCTCTATTTTTGAAGGACTCCCATTACCTTCTCTATTTGTTGGTTCACGTCCCTCTTCCACTTCTACATCTTCTCATGTGGATTCTACTGATGTTGTTTCCAAGGGAAAGATAAGACATCAGATACTGTATAAAGGTTAATACTATATTTTGATAGGGATGCTTGTTGTATTATTGGTTACTTACTATTTGTAATGACACATTTTTATTCACATAATTCATTGTCAACACTTCATCTCTTTTCTCTTATTTACTTTTGTACTCTTTTTGATAATACAAAAAGAGGGGGAGACATGAACTCTAACTACACACTAAGGGAGAGACACATTCTCTAAGAATATATATCTCACTCACATGATTTGTGATCATCAAAAAGGGGGAGATTGTTGGAGTCCTCATTTGTTAATCATGTTTTAATGATCACAAATCTTATAAAGCCTATTAATCTAGTATAATTAGTCTCAAATCTTGTGCATAGATGTTCGGTTTCTTTATGCATTAAATAAACCTATCCAAGATCTTAAGTGCCATGTTTAATTATTGTATAATATTTTTAATTTGGGTTATAATGGATCTCTTTGATAAAAGATTAAGTCCAATACATTATATACACTATTTAAGTCAGTATATAGATATTTGGATAAGTCTTAGACACTTTGAACCAGACACTGTCACCATACACCATGACCCAGACACCATGACCAGACACCATGACCAAACACTGTGACCAAACACCGTGAACGAGACACCTTGACCAAACATAGTTACCCAGACATCGTGACCCATACATTGTGACCAGACACCGTGACCTAGACACCATGACCAGACACCATGACCAGACACTGTGACCCAGACACCGTGACCAGACACCATGACCAGACACCATGACCAGACACCGTGACTAGACACCAAGACCAGACATCGAGAACCAGACACCAAGAACCAGACACTGCATTTGTGCTACTGGTTCCTGATCTCTATACAAAAAAAAGCCATCATTATTGTATCACCTCTCAAAGGCAAATAAAGAGACACTGTTTCATGAAGACATTATTTCCATACAGACTATGACATTGTTCTTTAATCTGATTTTCAATTTCAATTTAATTTATAACAGTCATTTTTGAGTCTTTTAAATACACTAACATAATTAATATTTATTTTTACACATGTCACCTAATAGTTCGACGTACTAGGTGAAGAATACATGCATCTTGTTGGCTCCAAAAAATACACTCCATGAATAAAAAAGATAACTCTAGCCCCCAAAACAAGGAGAGCGCGATAACAAAGAAGCATGAGAAATCTTGAGAAAAGAACTGACACATGCATCTCAATACATATGAAGAACACACGAAAAAATATCAAATCCAAAAATCATGGATACCATATATCAGATTCATGAACATCTTTTCAATACCTACTCCATAAAGAACATGAGCCAACTCTAATTGGAAACCAGAGCATCAGACCTGTGATACTCTGTTTCTCGAAAGAGGACTCGATTCTAAAATACGCTTCATCCTTGAAGTCTGGAGATTCATAAAATATCACTCATAGAACTTATAACCTTATATCATCATTTTTCTCTATGGTTTATTGTTTTTAGCTTTCGAGAAGTGTGTGTGTGTCTGTATAAAAACACACACTATCTTTTACATTAAACTGTAGGATACAATATATCCTTCCTATCACTTATTTTTACACTTTTTTATTCCCGTGTATAAATGTGGAAGAGGACCATGTTTGACATATTATTTTATTCCCATAAATAACTATGGAAGACGTCGTGTGACATGGATAGTCTGGTGCACTGTTCTTTACCCGTATCCAGGGTGTAGATAATGATTATTAATATAAACTACTTGGTGGAAGGTGATAACCAAGTATAGTGGATTAGGTGTTGGATTGAGACTGAACCACTTGTTATATATCTGTTGTGTTGTCTAATTTAGTTTAATCTGTTATACTATATAATTAAGAAATCACTAAATATACATTGATAGTTAATCATGGAAAGAAGTTATAATTGTCTTTCCTTATTAGAATAAATTCAAAAATAATATTAATAATTGATATTATGATTACTGAGAATTAATCAATCTTATAAGAAGTTATTTAACCAATAAAACTCTCATAACCATATTTCATTGATTAACTGGTATGTATTTATTTTATTAGGTAACCTTTTAAGAATACTTTTCAAACAAAAAAATTTATATATACTCTATTCACCCCCTCTTGAGTATTCTACTCAGACCAACACTACATATCATAAATATATCATTATTAATTATCATATGATTTCATGGTATGATAATGATAATTTTTTGGATTCTATTCCCAAACATACATTTTAAACTACATTGAAATCTTTAAAAATACTTATATATTTATTCCATTTAAATCGAAATTCATATTGAATTTATTTTTACTCACACATGTCACAAATAACTCAAATATACTTGTCCTATTATTTTTTTCAATTTTATATTGGTTGTTAGGTTTTGACCGTAACATCCATTTTTAATAGTTTTATAATAATAAAAATGTTTTTTTTTCGTATTTTGGAGTACTTTGTTACTCATATGTTTGTTATGTGAGTTCATATATTCCAAAAAAAACATGCATTAGTAATTATCATCAAATTTTACAATAATAAAAGCTTGTTTTCTTGTTTTAATCCCTCATCATGTTCTTTTAAAAATATTTATATTTTTAAAACTTCTTATTTAGTCATTCTATGCTCCCCACACAATTAATTGAAGTCCCAATGGTCTTGAAAATGACCTAAATAATTCAAATAGACTTTTAATATAATTTCATGTCAATTTGACATTAGTTTCAGGGATTCCAATATTGAAAATAGATTTTAGAGTTTTAAAAGGCTAAAACTTCAATTTTAGACATCCTAATAAATATTGATCTCAGATTAGAATGTTTTGAGTTCCTACATTTATAACATAAATTATTTTTTATTGCCATATGATTTCATGGTATTATTAGGTTATTATATAGGTTTAGACCCCTTAAAAAGAAATCATAATGAGTTAAATAGGTTTTTATATAAAAATAAATCCTAATTAAATACCCATTTTTCATAGTTGATAAACTAAAAAATTAAATCAGTTCAATTAATAACACATTAATCTAAGAGGGTAATAAATTCTGAAATAATAAATACCAATGAATAAGTAAATCATGAAAATGATCACTACTAGTTGATCTAGATTGATTAATCATCACCCAATATAAACATGTTCATGAATCAAGTCCCTTGACATGTGCATTGAATATAGTACGTCAGGGAACACCCCAAAAAGGGAACTCCCAATAGTGTCTAACAATTCTCTAGGACACTTTTCTTAGGGCTAGAATAAATCATCAATAATTCATGGATGATGAAAACATGTTACCGCATGTTAAATTACACCGAGTGAATATTTTAAGACAAAATATTAGGATTTATGGAGTAAATGGTTTTTATGAACAAACTTTTTTATGTTAGGTTCCCAATAACACCTTTACACCATAAGATATAGTATTATTTTTAAAAAGAATCTACTATGAATCACCAAACCAGATATAACCTAAAAAAACTCCCAAAACATTCTCAATATCCTTCGACTCATGATACACACTCTTACCAATAATTATAGTGTACATTTTATCATGTATGTCATAATCTCTCAACCATTAGAATTTCACTTG
The DNA here is from genome assembly GCA_963277665.1 of Viscum album. Lineage (NCBI taxonomy): Eukaryota > Viridiplantae > Streptophyta > Magnoliopsida > Santalales > Viscaceae > Viscum > Viscum album. Next base: position 634,406,209 of record OY728121.1, read on the forward strand.
ATGAGAATTCATATAGATGAAGGGTGTTCCGAAATGATGTGAGACCACTGCTCCCTCACTGACCATTCTTGCTCCCATGTATCATGAGTATCAAATCAATATCTCCATGATACTATAAATAAAAGTGTATAATCCACACATTAGAATTTTTATTAGGTATCAATGTTATCCCCTAGTTTCTCCCTAATAGAATAATATTACTCTAACCCATTATTGACCCAGTTTAGAACATTGGATGGATCAAGATGGAACTTACTCAGTAGAGATATCGGAAATAATAATAGATAACCAACAAATAAGTAATTAATTCAAAAATATAAGAATCATTCCCAATACCTTCACTGAAATAATTTTTTGGAAATATCTCAGAGCCAACTATCACTATTTCTCAATCTGATGGTGACCGAACTAAGGAGAAGATTTCATGAAAACATAATCACCAATTATAATATTTAAAGGAGGACATTAATGAAGAACATAAAATTTATTTTGACACTCCTATAACTAATAAATGTGGTATATTAGGGATCCATCACAAAATCACATGAATGATATTCGTTCCCATTAGAGAGGCATTTCCCCCTCTAACCCATAAATAGGAAACCAACATGGATTACCAAACAATGCCTTGAAGTGAATCATTCATATCAAACACGAGTATATTTTATTATAATAATTCTAAAAAATTTACTAATTAAAATCCCATGTTTCTATAGAATAAATGAATAAATCATGGAGAATATTTTCCAAGATTTTGATAGCACAATTTATCTAATCATCCTTGTTTGAAAAACAATTTTTACTCAACCAAACATGATTCCCCATCACCTCCCAGAGACTCTTTGAAAATAAAGAAGTAATCCTAGGATCCCTGTATAATAATACTATAGAGGGAACTCCATGTAACATTTTGAACTCATTCTCAAATAGATTAAAAATATGTCCAATATTAGTGGTTCCTCTTATTAAAATGAAATGAACTGATTTCTTCAAACGATCAATCACCACCCAAATATAATCATTTCCTCAATGATTCTATAGAGATACAATAATAATGAATATAGACAGCTCACCCCATTTCAAACTAATACTGAAAGAGAATGGAGTAGACCACAAGGCTCAGGTTTTCCACCTTTATCTGTTGGAAGGTGTAATAGTGGGACACATAATTAGGAATATATCACTCCATACCATGCCACCAGAAAATCCATTTCATGTAAAAACACATATTCATTGTTTCAGTATGAAAAGACAACAAACGGTTCAGGAAATCATGAAATACAATATTACATAGAGATAATGGGAAGAAAAATGTATCCCCTAAGTGAATAATACCATTATAAGGGAGTGGATAACCAAAAACAGTTTCCAAACAATATAATGTTTCTATGGTTCATCTAATATCATTATCCTATTACTAACACAACATAATATACTCGTGCAGTGATGAAAATAAAGGAAACATATCCAGTACCATACCTAAATCACCCCCTATGAATCCGGATGCATCATAGTGAAGAGTCCAATATGGTTCTACTCTTCATTTGATTTCAAAAATCTTAATGGTGGATCTTTTCTATAGAGACCATATCTAATGACATTCCCCCTCATTTGGGTGTAGGTTATATCCAATTCAAATTTTTTGGCGTCTTCCACCCACTACCTCTTTCTGAGATTTATTAAATTAAATGAAAAGATATAGTTCATACTATTATGGTCATAAATACCAAGAACAGCTCCCAAAAATGATAATGCTGCTCAAAATTAAACACATACACAATCACAATAATCTTTGAATCATGGATAGGGTAATTATTCTCATGCGATAGAAGTTAAATAGAACCATAGTCCATAATGTGGTCATACAATATAAGTAAAAAACCCTAACCAAAACTAAAAGCATCATGGTACACAACAAACCCTTTACTAGCCTTAGTAAATATCAAAATAGGAGCTGATGTCAGAATCAATTTCAACACATCAAAATATTTCTGACATTTCTCATCCCATGTTAAATTCACCCAATTCTTGGTAAGATAGGTGAATGGTGAATCCAAGAATGGGAAATATTTACAAAATCTTTGGTAATAACCAAAAATACATAGGAATATCTAAATATTAATGTTATTTCATATTTCCTCCTATGATAACAAATAAATCATTTTCATATGATTGTCTGATATGAAATATTATGAAATCTTATTCCCTAAGAAAAAACTTCATGGATCCATAAATGACTTTTCAAAATTCATCCATAACGTTGGTTACTCCATTAGATATCTATACAAAACATTTAGATAGTGTGCATTCACATGCCCAGATCTTGAATTATACAAGATAACATCTACAAATATAACAACAAAAGTACTGATATACTAATGTAGTATTCAATAAATCAATGAAATATATAGTACATGAGAATTATATATAGTAAAAGAAACCAAAAATTATTCATAATATTCATCAATAATCTGGAATATGGTCTTAAAAATAATAGATCCCAAAACCCTAACCTGATGATAACCTAAAAAAATATGGACCATAAAAACCCACCATTCCACATTTAACTAATAAAAAAATTCACCCATACATGGTAGTGGATACATGTTCTTAACTATCTGTCAGGTCATCTTTTGAGAGCCCATACAAAAAATATTTAAACCATTAACCTTATTAGAAACTGTAAATGGGATACCCACAAAGAAACAATTGGTAAGTGAAATCCATTCTATATTACATTGTCTTATTGTATATAGAGATCCTTCTACTCATCTTGTTCCATACCATAAGTGGTTATCGATATTATATCTGTAACCATAACCATGTAAATCATAAACTATACATAAATATCTGGATTAAGACAAGATAATTAATCTTGGAAGACATCAAATATTTCATAAAATACAATGGGAGTTCCTCCAAATGAGTATGCATCATCTTCTCCACTAAAATGGAAAACAAAAAAATCTTCAAATCTATTTGGGGAGGTATTTAAAAAAAATACCTTAGATCCCATTATACATGAATCATCATATAACTCCAGTTAATAAAACAAAAAATGACCAGTGAGGATAATAATCAATTTTATCATAGTGAGAAAGTATCAAATCAATAATAATGATGATACTAATGAAATCCAGATCAAGAAACTAAAAAATCCTTGATCAACTCCACATATTTTTTTAATAGAGAAATATATTGAAATCCTAAACCTTTCTCTTGATTTTTTCCAAAAAATTATATCTATATAAAAAATAACATGAGATATGTTGTAAATTTAATCACATCCAAAAAATGGTCAAATATAAATGAGTGTGAGGCAATGGTTTCAAATAATATAATATATATTGATGATGCAATAAATAGTTTACCTCTCACTATTTCTAAAAAAAACCCCACCATAAAAACTCATCCATTTTGTGAATGTTTTGCACTCTTCAGTCCTAATCTATGATTCCTATCGACTTTGAAGAATCTGACTGCATCACAATGGTCTCTTGATATGAAAATCAATGACCATACTGAGTAATAAACATTTTATGGAATAATCTCAATAAATGTCTATAGTGGAGAAATAATTTTAAATTTTTTCCGTTAAATGACTAATATTATTGGTTTTCCCTATCATTACACACAACTAGTAGATCAAGGGAACACTGCCACCTAAAACTGATGGTGTAGATGGGGTCGCCTGTAAAGAATGGCCTCCTCTGCAACTGTGATTATCATTTTAATTCCTATTTATTCACAACATGCCACTAAAAAATCCATTGGATTAATTAAAGGTTTAGTGTAATAAATATATCTCAAAATATATATTTATTAAATCATAGAATAATCAATATTGTTATCATAGGTGGAATGATTCCGCATATAAACATGAGATTGTATATTATGTCACAATCTCTACAGGTACATCTGAGCTCATAACTAATCATTATTTAATACCTTTGGAATAAAAAATGGATCCACAAACTAATTAGTGTACTCTAACACTAATCAACCCCCCTTCAACATTGAGTTTAACTCTAGAAAACATACCATAATCATAGACTCTGCGAAGAATTGCTAAATTAAGAATGTTTTTAAACCATTAATATCTACTCCCACATGTTGATCTTTCAATACAATGGAATCCCACAACCTCTTGTTGGGACCCTCATGTTGAAACATTTCACACATTACCTTCATTGTGTCAGGTGTATCAATTTATTTGAATAACATTATAATATTTTATACCTGTTCCTCGTCGTCTAGGGGTTTATTATTACCGTTAAATGATATAGGATTATCATGTATGAACTCTCATCATTGATATCCATCTCCTAAAACTCATCAATCCATCTAAAAAGTTTTTCCAAAACTCTTGTTATATTCTGTTCAAAAACATGAACTGATTAAATGAAAACCATTGTAATACTATAATCCATAGTGGTATTCCCTTATGGAGAATCTGTTTCACCATCCTATGGAACCCATTGAAGTATAATTATTTAAATAATGTTACATGTGTAAAATTAAAGGAAATGATTTTGAAATGGGATAATATAAGTTCAAACCTGAAAAAATAAAGAAAAAATAAAATTAACACTAATACACAACATAGTAGACACACAAATCCCAACATCCATTGGCAATTTCTGGTTCAACATATATAGAGAGAGAAATTCACTCCCCCCATACAAACTATGATGTCTACATAATCTTTTCTATAGTCTACTAGATATCCCAAAAAAAAGAAAAATTGAGGAATAAATGCCTCCAAGATCAATTCGTGATGAATTACCCTTAGTAACCATGTAACACTATAACTCGACCTAATCAACCAAATACCCAAATAGAATTTATAATCCACATGGGATAGCAATTTCCACTTAGGAATTAAATGCATACCAGAGCGAATGATTTCACCCTACCTAAAAAATGAATAGAATATATAAATAGTTGGAAGAAATAGTTGATGAAAACATAAGGAAATATATTCTCGAACCAATGGGAAATAGTGTAAGTGATACAACTCATAGATCACATAAAACACAAAGGTACATGAACAATAGAATAAAGGAAAAAAAGGATACCACAAATCTATGTAATATGGGGTAAAGTCTCCATCATCTCACCACTAGATTCACATACCCTTCATTCATGAACCTAACATCCTCAGTATAGATATATTCTATTTTCATCATCAAATGATAATATATAGTCTACACACCACCTAAGGGGTGTGCATGGTTTGAGCTAAATAGCCATAGTAGGATATGACCCAACTCATCCATATCAAGTCTCCATAAAATAATATGAACATTATCTATATTTATAGATAACTAGGCATGATAATCAGTATAATAATTTTTATATCAAAAAAAGGGAAATAAATCACCCATTATCAATGGTTCTAAAACCATCAAGGTAAAATATTTGGAAGCATATAATATTTAACAATGATGGAAAATGATGTTCAAACATTTGAAAACCAAAAAATTGGTAAATTATTCCTAGGATTAACACATGATAGGCTAGTTAGATCACACATAATCAAACATAGAAAAAAAATTCATATAAATCGCCTAGATATTTGCATCGAATATATGGAGAATAGGAACACCCTAGAATGTGATTCCCATAATAAAGTATAACAATTTCCAAGGATACCTATCCTAGGGAGAATAATATAAACCAATTTGTAAACCCCAATGAAATAAAAATAAACATCCACCAAAGAACCAAAGGCGTCACTTGTTCTATATTTACCAAATAATTTTATCGAAACCATCAATTGAAAACCAATTTATAAATAAGTTTCATGACTATTTGAAATTTTTATTTAATGTTTCAAAATAGGGGAAAATAATATTTTTTCAAAAAATCCAGTGACACCCAAAAAAATAATTAAATTGTGCTAATTTGATTATAAAATAATTTATCAAACAAGAATATTCAAGGATCTCCAAACATAGGTACGAGAAAAAACAAATACAAAAATCTTGGCTACCCACATAAGGTGATTAGAACCAAAACCACTTGATGGGATGCATATTAAAAAACGGAGGCCCTAACAATTATTTCAACATGTTAAAATGGAATTAAATAAAAAAGTGGTCTATAGAGTGGTTATGTTACACATAACAGGATAACTAAACACACCACACCAAAACCAATGTAATTAATGACCATTAGAAGAATATTATTAATGGATCTAAAAGGATCAATAAATAATCAACACATAATCAATAGATTCCCTAAAAACCTCCCAACACAACTATAGCGAGAAGATAAATGAAGATGTAGAAAGAATTAATTTAACATAGGATTATCAATAAAATAAATCTGGAGATCATGTGATGAGAAAAATGATCCTTAAGAGGAAGATACACCAAAAATATCTTAGAAGATCCTTTTTTTTGTTTGGGAAGAACAAAACTGAATTAATTTGGATTCATGCTTCTAGTGTATAAAACCTTTTTGAAAAATTGGGAAAACATTTTAAATCATTGATTTAAATGTAAATCCCACATAATTAACAAAATCGAAAAAAATCTATGGTAAAAATTACATTGAATAATGATTTAGCAATGCATGAAAGGATTTCACAGCATAATTGTTTTTTCATAATGTAATATATTTTTAGGGATTTTTCCCACTGACACATTTAGGTGGTGTTATAAAATTTATGAAATAAAAACATCTTCCATGAAGTACCCAACCATAGATATACAAAAAACATTCAAAAAATCATAATCCCTATTATCCCAACAAGCACACTCTTTATCATAAAAGATATCATACATTTTATCAATGATGTAATAGTCTTAGAATAATCTAAATGTATTATCTATATTCTTGAGAAAACCACAACTCGGGTTGATGTAGAATCAAATCCCATATATTTGGAAAATAAATCATACTTCATTTTTCTATGATTCTAATATAATCTTATTTTTTCTTTTTTTATCACCTGGACAATAATTTCTCTAAGACATTGATATTTTTAAAATAGATATTTTTTTCATTCAATCCATATATATCATCATATTGATGTTTTATAATCTTGGAAAAATAAAAAATAATTCAAATATGGTTTTTTGTTGATTTCATGTCAATCTAGGGTCATCTATTTTGTTTTGACTGTTATACACACATTTTAGTGTTTTTAAATACTAATAATGTTTTTCGAAGATGAATTTCAACGAAAAAAATTTATTGAATTGAATTTAGTTCATATATTTCTAAAATAAATCATTGATTATCTCTTTAAAATTCATAGGAGTTTAATTCTTGGTTTTCAACCCATGGCATGTTTTAAACAATACATTAATATCTTTAACAGTTATTCTTTATCCATTAAATGAACCACAAAAAAATTGGTTGAAATTATATATATTTATAAAACCAAATAATGTGTTTTTGTTCTATATTTTTATAGCAATATGATTTTGTTTTAAAGGTTTAAACCATTATTGAAATTTTTCTATTTTTAAAACACAAAATATTAGTTTTCAATAATAATTATAAAATAAAAAATATATTGATGTGTATTTAGTTCCAATTTTAAAAAATAAATCATCCTTAAATTTCTTATTATTTCATAATATATCAAGGATATTTTCATTATCTTCATCCCAAAATGCTTGTTTTTAAGGGCTTTGATATCATTATTACATGATAATTAGTCATTTTTGGAGCCACAAGTCATTCTGATATTCCAAATCCATAGAAACATCCAAAATTATTCAATAATTTTTTTCTATGATATAAATTCAATTTGAGGTCTTTTCAACAATTTTACTATTATATAGATATTTTAAAATTTTAAGACACTAGTTATACATTATTGGACATCCATAGAAACTCAAAACTCATCTTGATGTGGCCACAGTTTATATATATCAAAAATAAATCTTCATCCATTTTCTTTTTGTCTTATGTAAATGATATATTTTTCAGGGACCTTACCCCCTAATTCTAATTTTTAAATACATTAAGTTATTTAAAATGTCAAATATAGGATTTTTTAGCACACCACATGTCAGATTGAATTTATTTCCTCACAAACACATCACAAAAAATCGAAATATCTTTTTGAAATGATTTAAAATATATTAAATGTTTTTACAATGTTTTAACTATTATAAAATCATTCTAGAGTTTTAAAAATCTTCAGACGTTTTTACTATTAACTAGAAAAATTGATTCTCATATTGACATGAAGTCGGTTAAAAAATTTCACAAATCAAACATTGGAAATTCAAATGTGATTTCATTGAAATATGTTTTTATTTTCCTAGGTTTAACATCCTTACAAACATTTTTAACTTTAACATCTCTAAAAAAACTTATTGATTCATTCTAAGCACATTACACATAGGATTATTTTTTGATCAACTTGGGAACAAAAAAAATTCAAAAAAATTACCATATTATTTAACATAAGAATGATATCTTATTATAAGATTTAACCAATAAAAACTTTTTTGTTTTTTAAGATAATGAAAATGTGTTTCTAGTCACCATTAGAATACAAAAAACCAGATTTATGTGGTGTCGATTACTATATATCAACAATCAATAATAATTTATTGTTTTATTATTTAATGCAAATTAATGGTTTTCTGATTAGTTTTAACCCCAAAACCATGGTTTTAAGGATGATCATATATTTAAAAATTCAAATTTATACATTCTAAATAAAATTAATGGAAGATTTTCATGTACCTTACTCCATCATGTAAAAAATTTATTCAAATACATGTTTTTTATGACTTCATTTAAATATGAAATTGATTTCTAGTTTTTGAGTTATACACGAGTGTTTTAAATATTTTAAAAACTAAAATTTCATTTTAATCATACTCAGGAAGGTGAAACTTTGATAGATGTGAACAATAATCTAAAATATGAAATATAAATCAACAAATAGTTTCCTATGATTTCAAATCAAACAGGGATTATTGGATTGATTTTGATCCAATGATCACTAGTTTTTAATATATTCATATCTTTAAAAATGTATATTTAGTCATTCTGAGCACAACATAAATTAGATTGATGTTTTATATTATTGGTTAATCAATAAATATTTCTTATATTTTTTTATATTATATCAAATATATATGAGATTTTTGGAATGAAATTGATATATTCATTAATTATTTAGATTACTAAAACAGTTAACATATTTCTCCAGTCATCTCATGAAAAATGAAAACTAGATTGATGTGGTTTCATATCGTAAATTTTAAAAATAAATCCATTCTCCCAATAATTGAAAATCTAACTGATGATTATTGGATTTTTTAACCCTGATACACATGTTTTTATATATTCTGATATATATAAAACTGGTTATTTGTTAATTTCAAGATCACCAAATGTAAAATTGATGTCTTTTATACTTAGGCATATCACAAGTATTAAAAAGATAATTTTACATTAATTTCTGGACAATCCTATGTCATTTTCATGGATTTAAAAATTACACACTTATTTTATAAATTTAAAATGAAAAATACATTTCCAGTCTTCCCTAGAAATGAATGACTCAAAATGATGTTGCAGTAGTTCATTCTTTTCAAAAATCAATCATCAATTAATTCCTTATGATTTCATGAAAATATTAATCTTTTTCTTCATATTGACCCAATGAAGCACATTTATAAAGAAATTGATATATTTAAAATATTTTATTTTGTTATTTAGAGAAAAATGTGTGTTAGATTAATATTTTTTTGTACTCACATACAAAGAAATTAAAATAATGTTTCTATAATGTTTCTCACAAATTCAAGTATGTTTTATTTATTCTGATGTTTACATAAAATATATTGTGTTTTAAAATAATAATAAAAAATTTGTTATCCCAAAAATTTTAAAATCAAATAGACATCATATAATTTCAAACATTCTAAAATGTAGTCATTTTTTTAACAAACACAGATTATATTATTTTTATTTTCCATTAAATAATATTGATTTTGATAACATTATTTACACAAACTATAATTATGTTCATTCTATATTAGTAAATTAAATTAATCATTTTATGAGATCATTATGGTCAAATTTATGATATTTATATATATTGAATCTATCCTTTTAAGAAAATAAAATAATTAATACATGGTAATACACTTAATTATATATAGGACCCCTAATGGTTTAGTTTCGTACATGTTAGGAACAAAATATATGATTAACATAAAAATTATCTAAATACACTTTAAAGGATCCTTCACTGGGTTATCATATTTTAACATTGTTGTATCTTATATCCAAGGGAGATACATCAAAAGAAATGGGTTATCATAAATCCTTGTATGGGAAGAAATAATTAATATATTAGGCATTTTAGGATGAGGTTTAAAAATAGAAAATGATCATAATAAAATGATACATATGATAATATAGTTATCATAAATAAAAATATTTCAATGTTTATAAAACATAAAAATAATACACACATATGCATATCATAAAGGATTATCACCATCATGTCTTAAGTCATAATTACCATGGTTATTCACCAAAGTATTATAAAACATTCCATATCTATAGATTAAATCATTACCCAAATCATTAAATAGCAATCAAGGAGATTCATTAATATTTCATAATTCATTTGAGGAACACATTTCATAATAAATCATTCATCAAAAACCTATGGAGAATAAATAATGGGTTTTATTTTAAATTATTTGACACATATGTACTTAGAGACTTGAAAATTAAATCATTTTCAACCAATATAAAGGGAATTTGGGTTTAATATATGTAAATCAATGAATAGATAAAATATATTTACACATAATTTAATACCCATGGATAAGAAAATGGTTTTGGAATTTAATATATAATAATTTTCATGTGATATAGATAAATTCAATTAATGAATTCGACAACATGATGATATAAAATGTGGATTATAGAAGTGGAATATTGGGAGGGGAAAATGGTTTCTTGTTTAGAAAAAATAATTTGTGTGTAATGCGATAATAAAAAATGGTACTAAAAGAAATTAATCCAATATTTAAAAAATAGATAACAATGAGGTAGTTTAATCGAATAGAGTAAGTGGATAATTCCTTTATATTGAAGAGTTTCTCACTAAATCATGAGGATGGAACCTTGAGGACTTAATGATTCCTAAGGGGGCTATTTTGAAGGTAAAATGAATAAAAATTTGTGGAATATGTATTTTTAGTGGATAGAAATTAGGGATGGGTGTGTATTTATAGTAAAAGAGGATGAATTGTTTAACAGTTTTCAAATATAGTTTCTTGGAATTCAAGGTTGTGAAAATGAAGAACCATTGTCTTGCCCAACTTTTTTCTCAATTTTTACGACTATTTAGTCATGTTTTGTAGTATTTTAATCCATTATAATAAATATACATATAATAATATTACTTTGGGAATGGAAAAGTTATTTATAATAAAAATATATTTAATAATTTTAATGTTTTTGTTTTAGTCTTTAGAGAGTGATTTTTATGTTATTAAATTATTTTTAATCTAATAAAATAAATAATATTTATGAAATAACATATTTGAGTTTATTATTAATGTAATTATATTCAGTAATGTAAAAATAATTAGTTTATTTCAAAGTATAGTATGAGTGTAAGGATACATGACACTTGAAAAAAATATTTAGAAGAAAAATAACTAATAATGTCTAGGACATTTCATTTATCCCCCATAAAAAATATCATCCCTAAAATTTAAACTCATAGTCTCAATTGTGAAAAATGAGCTTATATTGGATCCCAACATTTGTACAAGGTGTATTTCTATTTTTTTTTTTAAAATCCATTTAATTTTTTTATGGAGTGTTTCTCAGGTATATATATGAACTCATGGGTATCTTGGGTCTTCATGAAATGAAAATAATGAGAAATAGTTAACATTGTTCTAGAATCATGGTTAGAACGGGGTTCGAACTATCATTTCTCCATAATAGAGCATCCTTGATAAAGGAGGTGCACGATTTACCAACCATGCGAAGTGCCCCTGGAGACCATGTAACATGAGCCTATTTAGAACAGTGGGGAATGCATATATACCACATGTTTTCATTAACTATGGGGTACCTAGATAATTTATGTCGCATGGTATCCTCTTGGAAGGAGAAAGCTCCACGGTATGCATATAGTTATGGAGACCATATAACCTAACCAATATTTCATTAAAAAGTGGATTTTACCATATTCCTCTGGTGATTATTTAATTCCTAGCTGAATTTCTTCCCTATTTGTACATAAAATAATACGATGCAAACTATAAGCTCCACCCTCTCCAAGGAGGAACCTTCCTCAATTTATAGGTTTTTAGAATATATATAGTGAGAATCAAAGATTTTTGAATGACTTGAGTATTGTTTCTTTCAATTTATGGAAATATTATTTCAATGGTTATTCCTCTTCATATAATTATTATAAAACCTATTTCATAGAGTACTTCATAATGTAGTTTGAGTCCATTTATGAATCATTCACTATTTATGTTTAAATGATATGTTTTCTTTGATCCCAAGGTACAAGGTTTATAAGATTTTTCCAATATTTTATTTGTTTAATATGTTTATGTGGTCCTGAATATGTACTTCTTTGCTAATTTTTAGTGTATTCATATATGAAAAATAATTTGGGCATTAATTTAATATGAAAGACCCATCATGGACCATATCAAGTCCATTAATGATTTGAGAACATGCTTATGGATACCCATGGGTATGAAAATCACTTTAATGTCGTGTAATTAAATTTTATATGATGTGATAGGGAAATGATGAGTGGGAATATTTTTTAATTATCATTCGATATGTTATGATGGGTAAGGGACCTGATGGTATGATTTGTGGAAAACTGGTTGTTGCATGTTAGGTGATTAAAATGAAATTTTATATGTGTTATACTTAATTGAATTTCTATGTTTAATTTTCATAATATTATTAATAGTTTGTGTTGAATACTAGTATGTTTCTATTTTCAAAAATAAAAAAAAATGTTTTACAAAATTATTATGTTTAAGGTGAAGTGTTCACTTAAAGTTGTTAAAAGTTTCATAGGTTTAAATGGTTTTAATAGAGGATATGATATAAGGAAAATATGAATTGTTATGTGTTAAATGATTTTTAATATCATTTAAAAAATATATATGGACAATTTATGAATTTATTATAGTATGGAATTAGGTTAAGGGTGTTGATTTTTATGGGCCTTGTAAAATTTGAGGAATAAAAAGGTACAAACTTGATGTATTATGCGTTAAAAGGATAATTAATATATACCATGGAAAATGTGAATAATGGTTTGAATTAAGATGTTGGTATGAGTAACCTAATCTCTAGTTAGGCCAAACTAAATCTCTAGGAATTTCTGATATTATTTATGGTTCTTGGTATAGTTGTGATGTTGGATGGTGGCTACTCATACTTCCATCGGGCTAGACTAATGTTATCGGCACACGATCCATTAGATTGTTTGAATGTTGGCATGATGCTCAAAACCTCAATGGTGATAACATGACATAGTAAGTCATACTAATTCTCTAAGATCATATTGGTTGGTCTATACTAGCTCTCTAATCCACATTGTTTTGTTACATGGTTCAAATAGATGGAATTATGCTCTATGATTAAATGGATTATACATAACATGGGTAACCGGAGTAATGCTACAATGATTGTAATATTAAAAGTGAAATTCAATGATGAACACCCCTGAGATTTATGGTGTAAATCATATTGTATGTTGTTTAGATTACATGAATTGTCCATAGATGGTTTTATTGGCATGGGTGTTTCTTAGAAACCGATGGCCAATTAGGTTAATTAAATATCTATTAATTTTGAAACAATTGCGTATGTTTTTTGTTATTTATATATGGACGATATTCTAAAACTGTTGATATATTTTCTATTTCATTAGATATTATTTTTGGCTAATTACTAATGTGCCCTAAATGATACTTGGGCAATTATAGTATTTCTATACTCTAAAGGATGATAATTGTTTTAGGTATAGTTTCCTGATAGGGATATAGTTCCTAATTTATGTTAGACTAATGGGTTAGAGAAGGGTATGTCAATTCTAGGTTATGATATGGGACCATGTTCATGATTTTCCATAGTTATGGTATCGATGGGTTTTATTGTATGATTATGGGACATGTATAGTTTATATCTAATTGTTGGATCATGTACCATTTGGGTTGTTTTTGGAACATGTTATATGTTGTTCCATTTTCATTTTATACAAATTATTATACCTATGGATATTATTTATACTATTATTTTATGTATAATCTTCCCAATTTTTCTTCATAGATTCGCGCTTCATTATGGTATCCTTTTATGTATAAGGAGGCCTCCTTGAGGTCTTGTGGTGCACTGTCACGAGGTATTAGCCTAGTGGCACCCAAGCTTGGGAACTACAAAGATGTATTACTGAACTGTAAGTTGTCATGATTTTGGGGAATGGTATATAAGAGAATAATATCTTTTTAGATCTTGTTAATTAGCTCTTTCATGCATACCTACAATCCAGTACATGAGAAATCTATGTTTCCAATAGTGGGAATTGATTTTTTTTCCAACTATCACTATTCACTGATTTTGAACATTGAGCGGTGGACTGGAATATGATATTATTAAATTTTTATGATTTTGAACACTTGTCCAAGTATGGAATGATCAGGTATGTTTCCATCCATCATTCTCGAAACATAATATTTATAGATCATTCATATGTTTCTTGAAATAAATAGTGTACTAGGATTCACTCTATTGGTATTGAATTATTTTTTTTAATCAATGTTCTCTAGTCATTCCTAAATACCTATGGTAGAAGATATTTTAGATAGATTAGTATTTAAGGGGTTCATTATAAGGACCCGGCCTTAAACATTACATAATCATGAGTTATGTCAAGAATTCACCTTGAGGATCTTTTTAGGTTTTGATTTTTCGAGAATTTGGGCATAACAATTACATATCAACCTGAATATTACATGTAAAACCTACTACTCGATATCCATTTTTTCATAAAATATAATATCTTAAAAATAAATAGGTCCAGTTCCTTACTTTAGACAGCATGACTTTTCATTGATTCCATATTTGACCCTATTCCACATTATGTCCTATGAAAAACATTTCAAAAATAGGGGATGAGAAAAAAATCTCAGTAAGGGATAAAAAATAAGGAAAAATTTTATTTTTTCAAAACAACATGAAAACCATGGATACTTTATCATAGTAATAGTTTTCACCTTTATGAATTAGAAAATACTCTTCACTGAATAACAGATCACTTCTTACAGTTTTTTAACCAAAAGATTACCATAAAACCCATTGAAAGAACACATGACATATAAAGGTAACTTGGGACATAAGAATACTTAAATGGAATAACCATACGGTCGACTTCTACAAATATCACTAAATCAAATAGCCATACGACCGACTTCCATAACCAATGCATTGGAGGTTATAACGTAACCACCCATCCTGGTTTATCATGGAACCACCTGTCATTTGGTTTATCACATAACCACCCATCAAATATCCAAGTACCATTACAAAATCATAACATATTAAATATTGAAAATATAAATATTTCACTAATTAAATTTCATTTTTAATCAATGTAAATCCTTTCAAGATATTTAAATAATCATTGTTTTATCAAACCATTTTCAAAACCAATTTAAAACATTTAATAAAGAGATTTTTGAATCAAAGTGTCCCATACCACATTGAAAATTTTAAATTAATTATCATTTTAAAACATTAATTTCCATATAAATAAATCCTAATAAAATTTTGAAAACATGAAAATTAATGAGAATGATTTTGAATAATTAATTATTAAAACATTTAAAACGATATTTTTAGTTAAAGTGTTCCTAACCAAATGAGAGATTCTTGAATACAAATAATTGAGGAATAACATTAATAAAAACTTCATAATATCTTGAAAATAAAGGGATTCAAGATATTATATTCCAAATGACATTATTAACACCATATAAAAGTTAATTGATTCATAATAACAATGAAGTCTCAATAGAAGGTAAATTGAAACGAAATGACTTATAAAAATTATATCCATAGATTAAGGATAAAGAAATTTTATAATCAAGTGTGAAAAATAAAAATATAGTCAATATGATTTGATATTTAGTGGATAACAGTCAGAGGAAATTGACATATATTCATAGTACGACATAATCAACATGTAGAAGTTTAACCAAAAGAATTGAAATTGGGCTAAAAATTTCCCTTATAAAAATTTGAGAGCCTAAGAACATCACATTAAAATTCAGAAAAGGATTTTATGAGATAGAAAAGGTTATCTCATCACCTGGATATAAAATTTATACTAATAATGATATAGAATAACATATCTGAACATAAGAAGATGTAGATTAAAAGACATAACCAAAAGAAGTCTTTCAAAAATTGGAGGGTGAAAGGTTCCCTTAGCGATTTGGTAACTTACGAAACATGCGCCACATGAAATAAAGATCATAAAATGAAGATTTAAATACCCATAAATTAATGTATATTACACAAAGAATACAATCATGTTTAGTACATACAATACACAAAAGGAAATAGTGGCAAATATTGAAAAAATCTCACAGGAATAAAAAGTGAGATTAAAACCCCTTACCACGTTGTAATATATCGATTCATATGACCAAAAGTTAATAACCACAAAATTAATCAAATAATTCCATGAATATAAAAATAATCATGATAATATATATCAAATCTTAGTGCATAATACACCACTTGCAATAAATATGTGTCGAACAATGGAAATCTCAAGGAATTAAAAGTGAGATAAGAAACCCCTTACCTCGTGTCCGGCGTGACCCATTCGTTCTTTAATTTCCAGAATAATAAACATAAGTTAATTTATACTTTTTTAAGAACCATTCTCAATTTTATTATTCCTTTTAGATCACTTATTACATTGATATAACAATTAGTTAATTATCTGAGTTTATATTAGACATTTTGTCGATGTTTATAACTTGACTTAAAAAGGAACTTGTTATAATTATGAATTGTCTATGTGGTTGAAATTACCTTATCTCTAGAAATACATTCATGATTTATGTATCTTATATATATAGTATATATGAATTTATAATAATCCATATCATTTGGATATATGAAAATGAAATGCTCCTTTCATTGATATGGTAAGCCGTACCTACAAATGAACGCTACTTTCATTTCATTTTAAATGTATTGAGAACCAAATGATAAATAGGTATATTATTATTATATTATAATATCATATTTTATATACATTATTTATTTTCAATAACACCATCCTTTATATATTCCGTGTATGGTTTTAACGAGTCATATAACTTTGAGGTGGCGGTGGTCCGCACTTCCACAAATGAGATTATCGTATTTACCCATTACGGAAACCATAAAGGTATGATATAAATAAAAAATACAGATATATAGATGAAATATAAATATAATATATATCAAATTTAAATACAGTTCCATCTTAATGTCCACCATAATAGGTTGTAGGAGAAGATTGAACATTCATCATTTCATGAGGTAGTAGTTCACCATCCACAAAAAAGAGTATGTTCATTTCCCATTAGACGGAGGTGTGTGTAAGTGTAATTAGAATACATCCCATATAAAATACCTATTATATTTAGTATACTGATATTGTAATAAAATAATGGAATAAAAATAGTTTAGGGGTTGAAGAAGTTAAATAATTAAAAGAACTTAAGAGAAGGTGTTACCTTTAAATTAGATAACTCTCTTTGGTTTCAACCAAAAGGATTCCTTGATATGACTTCTACCTAAGGTAACATGAATTAGCGGAAGAGAGGGATGTAGGGAGCATAACTAGTCAGAAGTAGGATGAGACAAGGGGCTTGAGAGGTGTGATCAATGGGTAAGAGGTTATGTCTTTTTATAAAGGGGAGGAGGGGCTCTTTAAAAAATATTAAAAATATTGTTTTATTATATAATGATTTTAGGTTTCTAATGGTCAAAAACTCATTAAGGTCAAATATAATATAACTCAAATTATAAATAAAATCGTCCAAAAATATTTGGACAGGTGTTGGATACTGTTTTAATCTTTATTAACTTATTTATTTAAATCATTCATTAATGATGTAAATACTACCTAATTATTGGGTCATAAATAATATTATTAATATGATGTCTAAAAATTATAGAAAAAATCCATGATGTGGGAAATATTTTTAAATTTATAATTAATATTTATAGTCAAATATATCAATTATATAATATAAGGCCCCAGCCTTAAACCTTACTTAATCTTGTGTTATTACAAGATTACACATTGAGGATCTTTTCAGGTTTAGAGTTTTAGAGAATTAGATCATGAAACTTGCAATACATTCCACATTTAAACAAAGTGGTTACATAAAAGACATTATTCATTTATTCCATCAATGGAAACATATTGAAAATAAAACATGGATTCTTTCTTGACACATCCTTGACACTATCATCACATCTTGTACCTTTCCCTTGACCTGTGAAAAAACATTTCAAAAAACTTGGGATGAGCATAAGAAGCTCAGTAAGTGTTATAAAAAATATGGAAAGGAAACATGAGTTCATATATACATAATAATGAATTAATACTTTACCCATAAAATAGAGGCACTTTAACATACCTCATCAAATCATGAATAAATCATAGAAATCATAAGACATAAAATGTAACTTGAGGCATTCATAACATTATTACGTAGGGAGTAACCCTCTTGGTTACGTTTGGAATACCCACCACAGTATATTCCCTAAATCTCTTCGGAGAAACCTTAATGTTTCACTCCTTTGCGTTACCCAATGCATTGGAGAGCTATATCGGGCTCACCCGCCCTTAGATTATCACGGAACCACCCGTCTTCATAATAATGCCCAAGAACCATAACATAATCGTATCACATAAAACATGCATAAAGGAAACATAACATTTCCACCTTTCAATCACAAGATATTAATACAACACATTGATATAAAAACATTATGAAAACCATTTTCAATACCAAAATAAATGAAATGTAAAACATGGTATTTATTTTTCTTTTAAAAAGAAGGTATGGCTTTTAGAGGAAGCTGAAACTCAAATATTGGTCACAGCAGCGGAGAAGTCGTTGTCACCGCATACGTATGACAAAAACATTACCTTTTGTCATTTAGTAAACTCTTCGTATAAAAAAGATTACTTTTGAATAAACGTAAAATTAAAAGGGTTTTATACACCGTATAAAAGAAGGTTGTGTATAAAACAAAATATGCCTCAATGAAAGGAGATTGATACAAAGTCCCATACAAAGACGGTATCCTTGGATTAAGGATAAATCAATTACATAATTGTGTGTGAAAAATTAATACACGAAATATAAGTGGATATTAAGTGTAAAAAAATCAGAGGTTATTCACACATATTCATAGAATGACATATTCAAGGAGTAAAAGTTTATCCCAAAGAATCAAATTTGGGTTAAGAAGTTCCCTTGCAAAAATTTGACAGCCTAACGGCGTCACTACTAAATTCAGAAAATGAGTTGATGAGAGATAAAAAGGGTATCTCATCACATGGACATAAAATTTAAATCAATAAGGATATATAAGAACATATCCCAACATAATAGTATGTGAATTAAAGGACATAACAAAAGAAGTCTTTTAAAAATAGGAGGGTGAAAGGTTCCCTTACCGACATGGGTATCTTTCGAGACATGCACGCCGTGAAAGAAGGACAATACAACATTGATGTAAATACTCACAAATGAAAGTATATTACACAATGAGTAAAATAATGGGCATTACATACACCACTCAAAGGAAATTGTGGCAAATGTAGCATAAATCTCACGGGAATAAAAGTGAGATGAAAAATCTCTTACGAAAACTCGGCAGTCTAACGGCGCCACTTAAAACATACAAAAATGGATTGATGAGATCAAATAGGGTATCTCATCATATTAAAATAAAGTTTACAGAAAGAGGAATATAAAATAACATCCCCCAACAAAACAAATAGGAGCTTAAAAGAAGTGACATAAATGAGAGTACTTAAAAAGAAAGAGAGAGGTTGGATCTCTTACGTAAATTTGGCAGCCTAACGGCGCCACTCAAAACATCCAAAATGGATTGATGAGAGAGAAGAGGGTCTCTCATCATATGAACATAAAAATTACAGTAATATTAATATAAAATAACATCCCAATCACAAGAAATATTAGCTTAGAAGTAATGGCGTAAAAGAGTGTACTTAAAAAGAAAGAGAGGAGTAGGATCCCTTACCTCGGGTCCGACTTGACTCGATCATTCTTTAACGTCCTGAATAATAAACTTGAGTTAATTTTTACTTGCTTAGGAACCTTTTCCAAGTTCATTATTCCATTTATATCACTTATTTACATGTTATAAACATTATGTAATCATTTAAGTTAATAATGCTTGTTTTGTCGATATTTGGTTCTTAAGTCGAAAGTGGGCTTCTTACAATTACATGTTGTTCGTGTGGTCAAAGGTTCATTATATCCAGAATGATATTAATGATTTGGATATCATATATATCATATATATCCAGAATATACATGTATTTATAATATTACATAATCATTTAGAGGTAAGAAATGAAATGCACTGTTCATGGAGACGGTACGTCGTACGTACGCATGAACGCTACTTTCATTTCTATGTCATATTAATGGAATTAAAACAAAATGAGAGGTATGTATATTGTAATTCAATAATTATATTCATAATTTATATGTAACATAAATAATATATAATAACTTTAAATCCATCCTTTATTCATCCCACATATGGCATTGACGAATCAAATCACTTTGAGGGGGCGGTAGTCCGCACTTCCTAAAATGAAATTATCATGTTTACCCACAATGGAAACCATAAAGGTATGCCACAAAAGAAAAATACATAATCTTAAGTAAAACATAAAATATTATATATCATATTTAAATATAGTGACATCTTAATGGCCACCTTTGATGGTGTTATATGAGTGTTGAACAATCATCGTTTCATGAGGCAGAAATTCGCCATCCATAGAAACAGTATGTTCTTTGACCATTAGATGTAGGTGTGTGTGGGTGTAGATCTAATTATTCTTATAACAAAATCCTAGTATATTGAATATACTGTAGTGGGTACAAAAGAAATTAATAAAAAGAGTTTAGGGGGTGGGGGAAGAAAAATAAAACAAAAGAACACAAATGAAGACATTACCTTAAAATCGGGTAACTTCATTTGGTTTGAGCTCAATGGATTCCCTGGGAAGACATCTTCCCAAATTGAGGCTTCAAGGAGTAAGAGAGGTATTTGGAGAGACAAAATGGGCAGGTTTTAGCCGAGCCAAAGTCTTTTTAAGTGTGGGTAAAGAGGTAGAGTTGGGGGACTTTTATAAGAGGAGAGGAGGGGCACTCTAGTAAAGTTACAAAATGTTACTTTATTTTCAAATGCGTTTCGGATTTTAAAGGTCCTACATTGATGAATTTAGAGGATAAGGTGGTAAGGGTTCTAAATATACTCATCCAATATGTTTTTGACATGTTTAAGTTATAGTTGTAACATTATATTTTCATTTTATATAAATCCTTTATTAATGAGGTAATCGCTGCATCATCATGATGTCATATATAATTTAATTTAATTAATGTCTAAAAATTATAAAAAAATATCATGATGTAGGAAATATTATTAACTTTATAATTAACATTTATAGTCAAAAATATGACTTTTATAACCCCATTTAAAAAATGTATTAGTGAAACATCTCATGCTTGTGACATTTTTATTTTAACTTTAAATAAAAAGTTATTTATGTCATTTTCCAACCAAAGTGGCTCCATGGGGTCCCCAAGTTGACCCATGGATTTTATGGGTCGTCCATTACACATACAATTAGGGTAGGACATGTTTCTAAGTCATTTCACACTATTAAAACATTATTTTTACCTTAAATTACACTAATTACCTCTAATCGCGATTAAGAACATAAAAGTTACTATTTACCAAAAAAATTATTTTAATCCCATTGAACCACATTTTACTTCCTAATGACAACCATGTATGTTGGATTTTTTAAATTCAAAACATAGAGGTGGAAAAGTATCATTTAAACAGAAAATCAGTTTCTTTAACTACCACTTAGTGGTTTCCCTATTCATCAAAAATTAAAGTTTTTCAGAAAAATACCAAAAATTCACCCTAAGCTATATTTGATATTCCGAACTCAAAAATTATGTCTATTTTATAAAATTAAAAACATATAAGTTGAATTAATTAATTTAATAATTAATTCCCGCTGTTAAAACAAATAGGGTGTTTTTATGAAACAATATCAATTAAAAGATTGACACTAGTTTAAGTCCAATTTCAAAATGAAATTAATTCCAATGACCACTATTTGATTAAATGGTAAAAATATATTCTAATTTCACTTTAAAACCAATTCAAAAGATAATCTAATCATATAAAGAAATTATATTAAAAAGAGGTTTTGAATTAAAAAACAACATTTTCACTATTCATTAAAAATTGAACTTTTTCAGAAAAATCCCAAAAATTTACACAAAGTAAATTTTGATGTCCTGATTCTAAAGAAGAATTTTATTTTTTCAAATATAACACATAATATTGTCAAAAGTGGATTTAAAAGTGGTTTTCCATCAAAAGGTGGTTAATCGACCTTTTAAAGAATATTGGAATGTTTACACTTAAAATTGGATTCATTCACTTTTTTAATCCTATAACATTTATTGTAAAGAGTAAAAATATTTAACAAACCTATATAATAATTTTTTTAGTTAGTTCTATTCATTCCCTCCATTACAAAGTCTAGGCGTTAACTACCATTTAAAATAATATTATTTTATTATTAGAGTGCAACGCAAGATTCCCTAGACACTCATCGTTGCGCATTGGGTACGCCATCGTGCATAGCGTCCCCTTTAAAGTAATATTAATATTTTATTCACAAATATGGATAAATATGAAAATTTCATATTCTTTATTTACCTGTGGTGTTATATATAACCCCACATTAATTTTGTTTTAGAAAAAAAATACATGTTTATGATATTTTTATTTTTATGTTAAATAAAATGTTATTAATGTCATTATCTTACCCAAGTGGATTTCAAAGGAAAAATTTATCATGAAATGATTTTCTTGATCTTACATTACTCATCCAATAATTATAGGACACGTTTTAATGAAATTTAATATTATTATAATATTGTTTTCACCATGAATTACCCAAATTTCGATTAATAGCTGGTAATAAAAGTCAAAAGTTACAATTCACCAAAAATTATTTTAATCTTATTAAACCACATTTTACTTACTAATAACAACCATGTATATAGGATTTTTTAAATTCAATTCACATAAGCGGTAAAATTTCATTTAAATGAAAAAGTCATCTTTTTAACTACAACTCAGTGTTTTCAATATTGATCAAAAATTGTTGTTGTTCAGAAAAATACCAATAATTAAGCCTAATCTATATTTGATATTCAAAATTCATAAATTATATCTAATTTACGAAACATAAAACATAGAAGTTTCATTAATTAATTAAAAATTAATTCTTGTTGTCAAAACAAAAATCTTGTTTTTATGAAATAATTATTATCAAAAGATTAACACACGATTATTCCAATTTCAAAGTGAAATTACTTCGAATTACCAAAATTGGATTAAATGATAAAAATATTATCAAATTATACTTTAAAACCAATTAAAAATGAAAATATAACTATATAAATAAAATAGATTAAAAGGAATTACTGAATTAAAATACCTAATTTTTCACTATTCATCAAAAAATAATCTTTATCTGAAAAATACATAAAATTTACCCAAAGTAAATTTTGATGTTCTGATTCTAAAGAAGAATTTTATTTTGTAAAATAGAACATATAAAATTGAAAAAAAAACTATATTTAAAAAGGGTTCTCCATCAAAAGGCCTTAAATCGACCTTTTAAGGAATATTAGAGTATTTATGCTTAAAATCAGATTCATTTTTATTTTAACCCTCTAATATTTATTGGATAAATGTAATAACATTTAACAAACATGTATAATAATATTATAGTTAGTTCTGTTCATTCTCACCAGTACAACGGCTAGGCATTAACAACCATTTAAAATAATATTATTTTATTGTTTTCTTTTTCGTTATATCTCCACGTTGTGTGCAACATAAGATTTCAAAGAAAACCATTGTTGTGTATCAGGTACACCATCGAATGTAGAATCCCCTTTAAAGTAAAATTAATATATAATTTAAAAATATTAATAAATATGATAACATGTCATATTATTTATATACCTAGGATGTCACATCCTTTCCCCCTTTTTGAAATTGCATCCTCTCAATATTAAAATTGGGATTGAAAACATCATTGAAAGTCTCACATTAGAGAAAGTGTATCTAAAAGTATCACTTTAAAAGAATTAATGATATGTATAATGGTCACCCGATATAACCCATACTAGGATTCCATGAAAACATGGATATGGAGGAGAAACTAATCCTCAAGTTCTGATGGAGAGTGACATAAAAAATCATTAGGATAAATTTAACCACCAGAAAGTCACAAACATATGATGGGTTAAATGATATTCGATTCTCTAGTAGGAAAAGTTAAAGGAAACTATTTTTTATGTTACCTTTCATAAATTTGAGAAATTTATTTCTGAGCATAACATACTTACTAAAAACATAAGCAAACATACTTACTTATCATGTAGACTTTCATCCTTTACTAAATGTCAACCACAAACTCATTTTTCTTCAAACGATGAGTATTCAAACTGACATGGTCACATAAAAAGCACTAGAATCAGCTTCTAGAGTGTCAGATAATCCAAAAATGATGAACTATATATTTCCCTTGTCATTAGACATCAACGAAAACCAAAACGTTTAGTACAAGATCTAATAATCCCCCAAAAAGGATAATCCTTTATAAAAAGAAATATTATTCCTAATCTCCTATATTCAAAAAAAGTACCCAAAGTTCAATAAAGACCATTCAACATAAAATTATCCATAAAATTATTAAAAATAATTCAAACTAATATTGAAACCCAAAACTCCAAAGGATTTAATCTCATAGTCATCCATAGTAAATATTAACATTTATCTCCAAAAACATTGACTACTCTTAATATCATGTACTGAAGTGTAATTAACTTAATCACATATTCCCTATGAGAGGTTAATCGTTTATATAAATAACCCATATAAACTTATGTCCAAAATAAAGACATAGATTCTTCAAAAATAATATTTCAACCATTACTCCACAAATTAAATTCCATAGTATTCTATTTTCCATAAGCATATAGTGTTTCTTCCAAAATAAAGAACATATTCCAAAATAACATTTATCACATAATCCCCAAATCATTTTCATATACTAAGGATATCTATGTTATAAAATATAAGATCCCAAATCAACTTATTCTTGATCAATAAAATCATTAAACTAAAAATAATTAGTCATAATAACCAGGGTCTTCACGTAGTCCAGTGGTAGGCGATAAATCTCAATCGCACTTTGGTTGTGGTTTCAATTCTCGTAGCTTTGTATGATGCGATGAGTTTGCACGTGTACTATGTTTTATCATTTTTTAAAAACAATATAATTTTATAAAATTCTAAAAAATGAGATAAATTATTTCAAAATAACTATGACATATTTTATCCTCAAAGGTTATCTAATATCATTAATTTTTCACCCCAAAATGTAATAACCATTTATCACCTATAAAATAACTATTAATCTATCTAATATGCTAACCATTATGGTAATGTCACATATTCTTAAATAAAACCCTAACCTCTAATGTTATCTAAATCGACCGCTGATACCAACTATAAGGACTCGGCCTTAAACATTACATAATCTTGAGATAAGTCAAGAATTCACATTGAAGATCTTTTTAGGTTTAGAGTTTTAGAGAATTAGTCCATAAATATTACATATAAACATGAATATTACATATATACACTACTACTTAGAATCCAGTTTTTCATAAAATAAACACTCTTAAAAAGAAATAGGTCTATTTCCATGTTTTAGACAGCATGACTTTTCTTTGATCCAATCCTAGACCCTATTCCACTTTATGTCATGTGAAAAACATTTAAAAAACATGGGATGACAAAAAAATCTCAATAATGGTTACATAAATAAGGAAAATTATTAGTTTTTTAAAACAACAAGAATACCAGAAATACTTTACCATAATTAATACTTTTCACCTTTATGATGTATTAAATACGCTTCCCTAAATATAAGATTAATGATGGCCCTTTTCTAACCAAAATATTACCATAAAACCCATATAAAGCACACATAACATATTAAGGTAACATGCGACATAACCCTACTAAAATGGAATAACCATATGGTCAACATCCACACACATCACTAAATAGAATAGCCATACGGCTGACATCCATACCCAATGCATTGGAGGTTATAATGTAACCGCCCGTCCAGGTTTATCACGACACCACCCGTCGTTTGGTTTATCACGTCACCACCCATAAAATATCCAAGTATCATTATAAAATCATAACACATAAAATATTAAAAATATAGACATTTCACTAATAAAATTTCATTTTCAATCAATATAAATCATTTAATGATATTTAAATAATCAATTCTTTATCAAACCATTTTCAAAACCCATTTAAAACATTTAATAAAGAGATTTTTGAATCAAAGTGTCCCATAACACATTTAAAATTTTAAATTAATTTTCATTTGAAAAATTTAATGTTCATATAAATAAATATTAAAACCCATTTTTAAAACTTGGACATCAATGAGAAGGAATTATAATAATAAATATTTAAAACGTTTACAAATATATTTTTAGTTAAAGAGTTTCTAACAAAATGAGAGACTCTTGAATACAAATAATTGAGTAATAACATTAATCCAAACTTTATAATATCATGAAAATAATGGGATTCATGATATAATTTTCCTAATGATAGAATTAACCCCATATAAAGGTGAATTGTTTCAAAACAACATTCAAGTCTCAATGAAATATAAATTGAGAAGAAATCCCTTATAAAAATTTTATCCTTAGATTAAGGATAAATAAATTACATAATTATGTGTGAAAGATATAAATACACTCAATATTATTTAATATTCTATGTAAAAAAATTGGATTTAATTAAAACATATTCATATCATGACATAATCAATAAGTTTAAGTTTAACCCAATGAATTAAAATTGGGTTAAAAGAATCCCTAACAAGAATTTTTACTTCCTTGCGGCGTCACTATAAAAATTAAAAAAATTATTTTATAAGATATAAAAGGGTATATAATCAATTGGGAAAAAAATTTACAGTAATAAGGATTTATAATAACATATCCGAACATAAGAAGATGTAAATTAAAATACATAAAAAATTCTATTAAATATGGGAGGGAGAAAGGTTCCTTTACTGATTTTATAACTTACGAAACATACAAGCCATGAAATAAGGATCATAAAATGAAGATTTAAATACCCATAAATTAAATTATATTACACAAGGAATAAAATCATAGGCAGTATATACACCACACAAAAGTAAATCGTGGAAAATATAGCATGAATCTCACATGAATAAAAAGTGGGATGAAAACCCCTTACCACGTTGTAATCATTCAAGTCATATGACCAATAGTTAATAACCACCAAATGAATCACATAATAACAATAATATAAATAGAATCATGATATTATATATCAAATGGAAGTGCACAATACACCACATGCATTAAATAAGTTCTGAACAATGGAAATCTCACAAAATTAAAAGTGAGATAAGAAAACCCCTTACATCGTGTCTGCCTTGACCCGTTCGTTATTTAATTTGCTAAATAATAAACATAAGTTAATTTATAATTTCATAAGAAAATTTCTCAATTTTATTATTCCTTTTATATCATGTATTACCTTACTATAACAATTATTTAATTATTTGAGTTTAAATCAGACATTTTGTTGATGTTCAGAACATGAGTTAAAAAGGAACTTTTTATAATTATAAATTGTCCATGTGGTTGAAATTACATTATCTATAGGGAGATATTCATGATTTATATATCATTTATATCTAGTATATATTTATTTATAATAGTCTATATCATTTTTATATATGAAAATGAAATGCACCATTCATGGAGATGGTAAGTCGTATCAACGCATGAACGCTACTTCCATTTCATTTTAAATCAATTGAAAACCAAATGTTATATAGGTATATTATAATTACATTATAATATATTATTTCATATACAGTATTTATGTTCATTAACTCCATCCTTTATATGTTCCATTTATGTTTTCAACGAGTCATATCACTTTGAGGGTGTGGTAGTCTGCACTTTCTCCAATGAAATTATCTTATATACCCATTATAGAAACCCTAAAGGTATGATATAAATAAATAAATAAATAAGTATAGAGGAAATATAAATATAATATATATCACATGTAAATATATTTCCATCTTAATGGCCACCATAAGAGGTGGTAGGAGAAGATTGAACAACCATCATTTTGTGAGGCAGTAGTTTGTCATCCAAAGAAACAATATGATCTTTAACCATTAGACGGAGGGGTGTGTAAGTGTAGTTAGAATAAAAATAATATAAACAACCTATTATATTTAGGATAATGTTTTTTGTAAAAAAATAATGGAAGAAAAAGATTTTATGTGGTTTGAGAAATTAAATAAAAGAAAATAACATAAGATAAGACATTACCATTAAATCTGGTAAATCCCTTTTGTTTGAACAAAAATGCTACCATGAACTGCCTTCCTCCTAAGGTTTGGATTATATGTGAAATATAGGGATATATATAGCTTAATTGTGAAGAGGTTGGACGAACCAAGGGGCATGAGAGGTGTGACTAATGGGTTAGAGGTGATGGCTTTTTATAAGGGGAGGAGGGGCTCTTTAAGAATGTTTAAAAATATAATTTTATTATATAATGCTTTTCAATTTATAAAGGTCCAAATCTCATTAAAGTTCAAGATAATATGATTAGTGTTTGAAATAAAATCATCCAATAAAAATTGTATAGGTTTTGAATATTTTTTTAATCTTTATAACACTCTTTATTTAAATCATTCAATAATGAGTTAAATACTATATAATTATTGTGTCATAAATAATATTATTTATTTGATGTCAAAAATCATAAATAATACCATGATGTGGGAAATATTTTTTTCTTTATAATTAATATTTATAGTAAAAAATATAAATTATATAACCCCAAATTAAAATTATTTTACCAGAACAATACATGTTTATGATATTTTTAATTTTACATTAAATAAAATTTTATTAATATCCTTATCTTACCCAAGTGGATTTCAAAGGCCAAAAGTGTCACCAAAAGATTTTCTTGGTCGTCCATTAATCATCCAACAAGGTTAGGACAAGTGTTGAGGTAATTTTAAATTATTATAATATTGTTTTTACCTTGAATTACCCAATTTACCATTAACCGTGGTAAATAAATGTCAAAAATTACTATTCACAAAAAATATTTTCATCTTATTGAACCACATTTTACTTAATAAAAAAAATGTATGATAGATCTTTGAAATTTAATTCAAATAAGCAGTAATATTTCATTTAAATGAAATAGTCAGCTTTTTAACTACTACTTAGTGTTTTCAATATTCACCAAAAATTGAAGCCATTCGGAAAAATTACAAAAAACGCATCCAAAGCTATATTTGGAATTCCAAATTCAAAAATGATGTCTATTTTACCAAATTCAAAAAATAGATGTTTCATTAAATAATTAAAAATTAATTCCCATTGTCAAAAGAAAATGCAAATTTTTAAGTAATAATAACTATCAAATTATTGACACTTGTTTATGTCCAATTTCAATGTGATATTACTTCCAATGACCAACATTGGATTAAATATTAAAAATATAATCAATTTATAATTTAAACCCAATTAAAATGATAATCCTACCATACTAATAGATTAGATTAAAAGGAAGTTTTGAATTAAAATACAATATTTTTCACTATTCATTAAAAAATGAACTTTTTCATAAAAATACCAAAAAAAATTCCCTAAGTAAATTTTTATGTTTTGATTATAAAAAAGAATTTTATTTTGACAAATAATACATATAAAAGTGACAAAATATATATTTAAAATTGGATCTCCATCAAAAGGAATTAAATCGACCTTTTAATGAATATTAGAGTATATATGCTTAAAATCGGATTCTTTCATTTTTTAAGCCTCTAAAATTTATTTTATAAATGTGAAACAAATTTAAAAACATGTATAATTGTATTTTAGTTAGTTTTTTTCATTCCTGCTTAAAAAAATACTAGGCATTAACTACCATTTCAAGTAATATTCTATTTTTATTTTATTTTTCGGTATAACTCTATGTTGTGTGCAATGTAAGATTTCAAAGAAACCAGTTTTTGGGTATCGGGTATGCCATATAACTTAAGAACCCATTTAAAGCATATTAAATATTTAATTTACAAATATTAATAAATATGAAATCATGTCATATTCTTTATTTACCTAGGATGTTACATTCGTAACTTCTTATATGGTTTATATGTATAATTTTTTGGTGAAACACTACTTGACCAAAATGTCATGTTTCTTCTAGGTATTATGAAGATATAAATTACTTATTGGGTGAGATTTCCTATTAAACAAAGTGTTAGTAATCTTGTTATAATGATTTATCATGTTACAACCTGTGAATGAAATTCTATCTTACCAAAACCATGTGTTGTTAAATTTTTATGAAGAGAATATTTTTTATATTTTTGTTAATGAATTTATTTTAAATGGGAATCCTTAGGTTTAAAATGTTAATGTTTAATTAATTGTAAATGATAAATTATGTATCCTTCAGGGACATTGGAAATGGGTATCACTTATATTCTTATTTTACCTTATGAATGGGTGGTGTGGGATCTAAATGTTTCCTAGTTTTGAGAGCCTTGAACATGTGGTGTACGAAATTTATTGGAAGGGATGGGATAGATTGAGGGATATTAATTATTCTCACTTTATTTAGGTTGTAACCTCATGGTTGGGCAATGTTTCCTTATAACGTGGATGTGGAGAACTCATGAAGTTGTGATTGTTTGGGTTGTGTGTTGGACACTGAATTTTCTCTCTTGTTTTGTGGTTCCATTAGTAGAGTTTATGTTTCTATGGGTGTGGATCATAGAATTATATAACTATTTTGGTGTCCATAGATCCATGTGTTTTAGAATGTCGGTAGGAGTGTTTCCTATTAGTATTAGATTATGTAAGTTTTGATTTGTATAGATCAATGAGATATACATTGTTTTTTAATGTGACCTGAGGGGTGGCCATGACTCGGTGGATTCAAATGATCATGTTTATTCATGGGAGAGGTTGTATCAGCCTTGTGATTCATTGGAATTTCATGCTTGGGTGGATTATTTAGGGATAGAATTCATTCTTGGTATGTTCCATCATGTAACTAATTGTAGTGGTATTTAAAGTGGTTTTGATGGGTAGGTTCATTCGTATTCCTAACCATGACATATTGGAAATGATTGATATAATGATCTATGATGGCATTAGATAGATGACACAAAGGAGGATATAGCATAGATATGTGGTCTATTATATCAACGATGCATGGTGTGTCTGATGGTCATGTGGGTGGACAAAAATTATGTAAATGAAGGGTTATTAGATAAAAATTTTGAGGATATTTTTGGGTCTAATGAGGTCGTTAAGCATAGTGGTGTGGTCAATGGATTGAGTCGATGATTGATCATTGCATCAGTTACATCATAATCAAGGGAATTATAGTGGGGCTCAGTGCATGGTCAACCAAATGAATACAACCATGAGGTTCATGGGGAGATTATTATGGTAGGCTTGTGTTGGATATTATGAATACTTCTAGGGTGTGTGATTGAGTGTCTTGGGAGAAGAGTGTATTGTTTTTAGTGGCATTGATGTGATGTTAACTGATTACGAGTGGAATCATTTGGTATTGATGTTGTATGAAAAATAGTTTTTGTTTTTATTGAGAATCATTTGTGTCAGGTTGGGAGAACATAAGTACTGTGGTGGTATTAGTGCTACCACAAAAAAAAATTCATGACAGTTTGGTAGAGAACTATGCGGGGATATGGTATTTCAATTGGAAAGTTCCTCTAGAATCATAGTGATAGGTTGTTAATGAAACAATTCTAGGTAGGGAGACTCATTTCTATTTCTAGCATTTTAATTGTACCTACTACTAGAGGTGACATCGGTAATTGATTTATTATGGTGGTATTCATTGATGATATCATAGTATACTCCCAGACTCGATAAAATATTTCCTAACATCATAAAATCATATTGTGTACACTGAGAGGGATAATTTTATATATTACATGATCTTAAAATGTATTGTTGGATTTATGATGGACAGTCATGGAAGTTGTGCTCATTGAGTGGTGTAAGGGAGTACATATGGTGGGTGGTTCTGCATCTATAATTTTGAGTAAGGGCTTTGTAATGGAAAAGATATTAGTGAATTCTATAGGTTCTTTTCTCGAAATATGAGAAAAGGTTATTTTTTACATTTAATTTTCCCTCATAGATGGGGTGAGTTGGCTACGACCACTTGTAATATTATGAAATGAATGGAGTATTGACCATTTTAATTGGAGTTTCCTGATTATGTTAGTGATTATAAATATCCTATGGTGGGGAGTGATGTGTTATTCATTGGGGGGTATGACCCCCATGCTATAAGGGTCACGTAAGTATGGGGCTAATTGTGGGTTGGACTTGCTGGCTCTACAATGCCAATGATTATCAACCCTATAATTGGATCTAGGCTCAAGGTTGTTATACAAGTGATCCATGGTTCTTGTGTTATATATGAATCAGTAGGTGTCATTAGACATAACTAAGGATTTTTTTTAGTGGGGGTTTTAATTGTACGATCTCACCATGATTGTGGTTTTGAATCTAGTTTGAATGTTTGGGTGATCATGTAATCCCTCATATCGAACAGGTATTATGACTAGGTATTATGGTGATGCGTGGGTAGATGGAACTAGATATTTTTTGGGATAATTCTGCAATGAATTTTCTGTCAGGGATTAACTTGTGAAAATAATGATGTATCTTCCAAAATAAATTTTGAATGTTCTTTTTAAATTCATATATACATTGGGAATAAAACATGAATTTTGGTGAAATTCTAGTTTTCCGTTTATTTTTTTATAGACTGTGGTTACAAGTCTATTCAAGTTTGGTTTTTAATAGTAAGAGAAACTATTGATATTGATTTTACATACCATTAATTTTGGGAAGAAATTATTTGGAATCCATATAGGGTTTATTATTAATGAACTTTTTCACGTTTCTATATATATATTTATATGGGTAGAGAATAAAAACAATAGAGTTTGGAAGAGATATGGTAACTATTATGCTAGGGAGAACAATATTAATAGAGGATAAACAAGGGATAATACCATCATTACATTTTGGGCGTTGTGTAAGATCCATAATATTGTTTTAGTTTTTATAAAAAAGTATTTTCATAATCATTAGAAGTTGAGACCCATTAGATTAAAGTTGTGTCTTTGTTTTGTTTTTGATTTCCAGGTTGGAACGAGGATGTTGAAACATCATTCATAGTCTAAAATAGACTGGGGGACCTCAATGGATGACCATATACGCCTTCAGGCTTAAATAATTTTGGGACACCGTCTAATTTAGAAAAAATGTAATTTGGTGTCCATGTGTGTTTGGTATTTCAGATTGTGGATGTAATCATACCAGTGGAGAATCAATTGGATCTTCTATAAAGGTATAGTTTTGTCCTAGAATTTATTAATTTTGTGGCATCAATGGAATTTCGTCTACCTTTATCATGTGGTTGGTGTAAATGATGTTGGGTGGATGTCGATGTTTCCTTTGAGGGGTATATGAATCATGCTATGTACCACAATATTTCTGAAATTCACTAGGTTAATATGATTTATTTAATCATAATGTTTTCATAAAACTGATATGATTTTTGAAAACACCATAGAGAGATATTTGTATGTGTACCTAGTGTTTGGACACATTATTCATTAGAGGTCTAGTTATTCATTGAAGTAAACCTCAAGTAATATCTATTATTTGGTAAAGAGGCTGTAATATCTGGAAAGGAATACATGGTTCATTTCATATAACTTTCTAAGAAATCTTTTAATTTTACTATTGATTATTTTTAAAGGAGTATGGTTGGGATCAGGGGTTTACTAAGGGTTTAGGTCCTGAATAGGATGTATAATATTGCATATTATGATTAAATAATAATGGTTTATAGTTATAACTAACCTATTTCGATAATCATGCACATTGGTGGATGGAGGTTCATGGTTTAAAAACCATGCATGGTCACCCATGAGAATATGAGGTTTGATCCCCTCTCATACATTGTGTAGATAACGACTACCACAAAGTTTTTCAAACCTTGAGAGTACCAAGAAACATTATGCGGTATTTATTCATCCTGGACTAAGGAAGGTGCATGGTTTGTGTATAGTTATGAAAACATTAGTTCGTAATCATGAACCACATAAAAAATTGGGATTGTTCAATTTTCCATCCCCATATTATTTTATTTATTAGGAAATATTCCTTACATTTCTACCCCCAAGAGACTAGGGTGTTAACTAAGATTTTTCCCCATGTTCAAGGATTAATCTCCCTCAATTATTTGGCATGTAGAGTTATATTTAATATAAATCTAATCTATGTAAAATTTTGGCATCATTTCTATCTAATTTGTAGAATATAACATCCCTTCTTGTTTCTTTTCTTCTAAATCAAATTAATCATATTTATATAGATCTATTAGTCATGAAATTTGGGTTTATTAAAACTAAAATCAAGGTTTGTGTATAGACGAGTTGTTTCCTAGGATAATGATGTTGGGGGGTCTACCATAATTTCCCATAGTCATAATTTTTTATATGTGTATGTGGTTTTTCTTATTAACTTACTTATTTAATTGTTAGTTTCTTCATCTAAAAAAGGTAATTTAGGAATTAATTTTATTTGTGAGACCATTCACCAGCCCCTTCATGTCCAATGATGATTAGAGATCAGGCCTAGGGCTACCCCTGGGGAATTCCAATCCATTGAATGTGCTATAATGAAATTGTATATAATAAGATAGATATATTATGAATGGTAATGGGATTAAATTTTTATTATGTATATTATCATGTGTTAGGGGTACTTGGCATGATTATTAAATAAGTTCTTATAGAATTTTAGAAGGTTGCATTGAAATATCATATGTTTTAATCTTTCTTCAATGCCTAAGAGGAATTTTCAAAAAGGTTTTAATAGTCTGTGTTAATTTTTTATCTGGTTTGGTTTTAAAATAAGATAGAATGTGTTGTAAAATTAGATTATATTTAACCTGGGGAATTGAACTTATGACGATTGAAGGGGGTATGGTTTTAAATGGTTTTAATGGAGGATGTGTAAGTTGTTATTGAGGATGGTTTAAGTGATAAATAGTTTTGATATAAAAATATTTTAATATGTCACATGGATAAAGGATTAATGGTTTAATTTTATAATTGGGTTAAGGATGTTATTGTGATAGGCTATGTAAATTTTGATAAATAAAAAGGTGCATCCTTGTATTATTGTGTAATAAAAAGATAATGATGATAAAACATGGAGAATTTGAATAGTGGTACATATTTGGATGTCAGAATGAGTATCCTTATCTCATAATGGCCCATACAAAAACTATTGGCACTTATGATAATATATATGGTTTATTGTATTACATAGATGGGGAATTTAGGCACCCCATCCTTAGGTCATGCTTAACTAATACTATATAACCATGATGTATCATATCATTAGGATGATGGATAGACACTCAAAACACCAATGGTGAGAACATGAATTGGGTATTTTTAATTTTGATTAATACTATTGTGTGATGGGATATATAGATTCACTAAAACTATCCATTGGGTTGTATTGTTTAGATGGCTAGGAAGTTTCCCCAAGCCTCCATAGAGTGTACATGACATGGGAACCTCGAATGACACTCCATGTATTATTGATTTAAAAGATAAAATAAAAAATGAATACCCCTGAGACTTATAGTGTAACTCTTACGGTATATTTTCAAAATGACTAACACGGGTTGAAGAAGGTTTTTTTATCTCAGGTTTCTTGAAGAACCATAGTGATATTGATGTTATTTAAATATCTTTTAATTTACAAAAAACTAGTGATTTTTTCAATTCATTTATCTATGGAACATATTCTTCCACTATTAATAGACTGGATTTTACTTTAGACACCATTGGTTGTGTCCTACTGGGTTTTCATCACACCCAACTCAGGCTGCTAGGATATTTGGATACCCCAGAATATGTTATTTGTTTCTTGTAAAATTTCAGTAAAGGGACCTTGATATTTATTTTTATTCTAATGACGGGTTGGTTCAGGGGACCTCAGCTCTATATTGGGACTCGGAACCATTTTTATGATTTTCCATAGTTTTGGTATTGTGTATTTTTATTGTATAAGTATATGAAATGTAAATTGTATATCTCATTATTGGATATTATATCATCTAGGTTTTTATTTTCACTTTTTTTATGTTATCATAGTTAATATTTCTATTAGTTTTTATACCATATCATATTATTTAATTTTTTATTAATATAAGCATGTATTATTGAAAACTTGCTCTTCCTTACATCACTCTTACATAATTTTAAAGATAATAAACCAAAAATAATATCACAACCATGATCGGAATGTCTAATATCTTGGAAAAATTAGGACAATATGTAAATTTTTAATAATAAAATCTAATCATTTTATTAATTCCTTATTCTCTATATTCATATTTTTTCTTGTGTTATCCTCAGTACAATTAGTCACCAGATTATATAAATCATTTATAATGGTGAGATAAAATCAATGTATGGGGATAAATAAGAGTCATCAAACATGGGTGAGAATAACAATCATCATTAAAATTTAACCAAAGGATCATAATAATAATCAAGAGAGTAATCATTAGATAAAGTCATTGAATGTTGAAATAAATAAAAATGAAACATCATTTCCAAGTGTTCAAATACCACACATAGTTGTGAACAAGTCTAGCATATTATTCATGAATATTTCAATTTATCTTATGAGGTTCACCACATTACCCAATGAATTAGAGTGATATATAATTCTAGGAGCGCCTGAAACTTCATAACATTTACATTCACTATATAATGTTTTGAACACTCAACATATCATAACTTTTACATTATTAGTCATTCCACAATGAACATATATCAATTTTGGTAATTTAATAACAGATTAAAAACAATGGGTTCCATTTTAAATATCATAAATTCAAAAAATTAGTGATCCCAGGATAAAAATGGAATATGATTCTTGGTATCAACATTGATTAAAGAAGAAACAATCTCAGAATAAGTGAATTATGTGTTTTTGGAAAGAATAGTTCATTTGTAATAATAATTGCATTTAGAATAAAAGAATATTAAAAACATGTATATCCCTTAAATAAAAGGGAAGGAAAAAATTGATATTTAATGAGCATTAATGGAATAAACATTCTATAAATGGAGTTAAAGGAGCAACCCCCAATGAAAGAGAGTTGTATTTGAGAATTCCCCTTACCTTATGTTCGAATGGTTTAGTCACTTTAACATCAATGATAATAAAATTAAATTTATTAATTAAAAAAATAAATAACCCTTTATATATGAATTTGATTCATTTTAGTTTTATCATGTTAATTTATCATCTTTTTGATGAGTTATAGAGTTTAATTACATCATTCAGGACAATTCGTTTTCTTGGTTTCATGATCGGTTCTCTTGTATATGAGTATGGACATTCATATAAAATTGGAATTGTTGTCCAGAATTTAAATTATATGTTATTAATAAAAAATTTTGACATTAAAGGATCTTATTTTTCTTTTAGAAATATGGAATGTGGTTGAAACATTAGATAAATAATTAATGATAATCATTTAGATTAATTTTGGCAGTTTTCAATCACAACAAACTCATTTTGTTCTATCATTTAGTATTATGAATATATATTAGTTCCAAAACATTTAAGGGGTTATAACATGAATTTTAAAATCTTTTTAAACCATTATAATGGTTTTATGACCATCCTAGAAGGCAGTGATGGAAAATGGAAACATGTCGTTCATGAAGGTGATAATAGAACACCTTATAATTGATGATTCCATTTTTAGAATAAAAAGGAGAAGAGAAGGGTTTTTATGGTTCATTATTCAATTAACATAATAGTATTCAAATTATTGATGTTAATTGACATATTATACAATTATTATGAGGGGAGGTGAGGAAATAATTGGAAAAGAAACAAAATTGAAATGAAATTAAAAGAAAATAAAGAGGATTTTACCTCTTGAATCCTTCTCATTGAGAAACTCTTTAGCGAAAAGGGTTTGGAATTTTCATGAGAACCATAGCTCCTACATATGGGGGAGGAAATTGAGTATAATATTGAGTATAATTTGGAAAATTCCCAAATCATGGAATATGTTAGGATAAGAGGTTGTGATGGTGGTTTATAGGGGAGAAGAGGGGGTTTTCTCATTATTTTATTCATTTGATTATTATTTGTCTCAATACTATCAACAATAAGATAATTGTCATTAAATATGATAAAATAATAAAGGATTGTTTGAGATCAAGGTCTAACATCATCCACACATCATCTATGACTCTATAATCTATGTATTTAGTTTTTATCGTAAATTATCATATTTTAGTACTCACAAATAATTATAGTAACTTAGAAAAATCCCAAAAAATAACCCTGAACATTTAACAAAAAATAGAATTAAAAAATTCTCTCCATTTTATGAAATCAATTTTTAAAATATGAGAAATTTAATATATAATTTGAGTCATTATTTACTTGAAAAATAATGATTTGAAAATTTTAACAAATTTCATAAAATGTAGAAAAATTAACTAATGTCTCATACAATAATCTTAAAATAATGATAAAACATGTTTTAAATTTATGAATTAATGTTTTTAGAAAAATATTATTTTAATTTATTATAAAAATTAGAAGATTATAATTAAATATTTTTTACATATTAAAATACCAACACCTAATTATCAATTTAAAACATGTATTTTTATATACTATGATATAATTACATCATACATTAATTTATAAGATTCATAAATTTTATTTACACATTCATGGCTGAGTTTACTATTCATTTGGATGGTTTACTATTCATAATGGTGAAATCACGTTTTCTAAGAGAAATTTTCTATTTTATTAGGATAGGTTCTTTAAATTAAATAAATACCACTTATTTCATTAATTTTATAATTTATAAACTTATTGTTGTGTCCCCAGTGTGATTTTATGAGGTTTATACTATATAAACTATTATAAGAAGGAAATTTTCATCCATAATATTTTTGGTCATTAAATTCTTCCCCCCTTATGAAATTTTTTCCTCAAAATTTCATTTTAAATACTATGGTGATATCAAGTGAAGGTACTTCTCCTTCATCACATCCTTTTGTTCAAATGTTTCCCTTCATTCATATGATTCCACCATAAAACTTTGACTTGGTGAGAAGTCATTTTACGTAGAACATTATATCTATAGTCTAAGATCTTCATTGGATACTCATTGTATGAGAGATAATTTTACAAATATACTACATCTAGATTCAGTAATTTTGAGATATTCGGTATGTACAACTTCAATAGGGTTACATGGAATGCATCATGTACTTGAGACAAGGTAAGTGGAAATGATAGTAAATAGTTCGTAGATCTAACTTGATCAAAAATATAAAAGGGTACAATATACCTAGGGAATAGATTTCCATTCCTTCTAAATTTCATGATCTAAATTTATGGAGACATTCAGAGGAATATCATGACTCCAACCATAAACTAAATGTATCATCAAAAATTATCAGTATAGATCTTCTGTCAACATTGGGCTTCCTTGATGTATTGCGGAATGGTTTTCACCTTTTCCATTATTGCTTCGACCATTTTATTTCCTAGAAACATATGTTCAGTACCTTAAACCTAGTATGTTGGTGTTATTCATATTATCACATTAAGATGTTCATATGGGGAAATTTTTATGGTTAAGGGGAAAATGTTGTTTTAAGAGAACTAGACCATAGGTAGATATTTGTCTTATCCTACTTTAAAAACCAGAAAAATGCTATAATCAGTTATTCATGTTTCTGAATAGTTTGATTAGGATGTACATTAGTTTGAGGATGAAAGGTTGTACTTAAGATTAACTTGATATTCACAGCATGTTGGAGACTTTCTTAGATCTTCGAGGTGAATCTCAGATTTCAAAAAGATACAAGTGATAGTGTTATTCTATGAAGCCTTATCAATTATCTAATGTATATCTGTTCAAGTTGATATAGTTATAAATCCAATAAAGTTTCAATAAAGTGATCTTTCTTTTTAAGATAATCCACAAGAACCCATATAGCATGTTTTCCCCTAGATGTATTCTAATGTCTAATGATTATGTCCATGGTGATATGTTCCCATTTCTATGTTATTATAGGTAAGAGTTTCATCATCCCCTTATATATTCTTTCATTATCATTCACTATCTAACATACCCAGTGCTTTTATACATATTCAGCAATATCTTTTTTCATATTGTCCCACTAATAGTTCTCTTAAGCATGTTGATACATCTTTGTAATTCCTCGGTGAATAGAGAAGGATAATCTATGTGCATCATTTACAGGATCACTCTATATCTAAGGATTGGAAGTTACACATATTTGTGACCTAAATCTCATGACTCCTTCTACATTCATTTGGATCTATAATGATTTCACATTTCATATTGGTTACATATTACTCTATATTTCTACATCATTTCATTGAGCATCGTCTATTTTCACCACGATGGATGGATTATAAATCATTTAAGGAAGGATTGTTGATGTACCATCCTTAATGATTATCATGTCAATACATTATCTGTCTAAGAATATAGTATCCTTCTCAATTATCCTTATTGATAATGTTTTTGGATCCTTTATACATAGAGCATCTTCTACTATATTTTCCGTTCTAGGATTGTAGAGGATCAAGTTGTTGTAATCCCCAATGAGATCTATCCTTCTTAGATGGTGCATATTAATATCCTTCTATGAGAATATATATTTAAGACTATTGTGATCATTATATATGTCACACATCATCTCATAGAGATAATGTTGCATGATTTTTAGTGCAAATAGCACAACTACCAACTCCAGATCATTTGTGGGATAATTTATATGATGAATTTTTTAATATCTTAAGCCATAGGCTATCACTTTATCATATTAAAATCTTAATTTCTTCTTTGAATCATCTTCGCATACCATAAAGTGTTCCACACTTCAAGGATATTTGATTAATGTCACAGTGATATGCCTTTTTTCACCTCATTGAATTTGTATTCACATTATATGGTCTAGAAAAACATCACCCATTTACATGTCAGATTGGTAATGGGTCTAAAAATAAAAAAATGTTCCTAAAAATCACTATTAATACCCAAATATACCAAGGAAAATATGTATCTATTTTACATATGTTGATATAATCCACTCTTTAATTGCCTTTTTCGTAGAAGGGTCCATAGATATCCATTTTATAATGATAACATGAGGCAAGAATAATACTTCTTCAATCCAAAATAAAAATTTACTATACATTTAATAATTTCATCCCTTCCCAAAATCATTATTAAAATATTCAAATTATTCACATGTTCCTACTTCCTCTTGTCATATATCATAACATATTCTATAAAGACTCTCAAAAATTAGTTAAGGACAAACATACTTACCTAATTCATTAAATCTATGAAAAAAACTACATAACTAGTCAGTTCTAAGATAATAACTATCAACTCATAGTTTATATACCTCATTCTAATGAAATTGTTGGGAATATCTTCCTTTATCACCATTAATGACTAATATCCTGAACAAATTTCCACCTTAGATAAATAATTTGACCCACTTATTTGATCAAACAAGCCATCTGTCCATGTAAGGGGATAATAGTTCCTTATAATGATTTCAAGAAGACCACAACAATCAATTCATAGTCCTATCGATTTATCATTCTTCTTGATGAAGAGAATGGGATCACCCCATGGTGAAGCAGTCATGTGTATAAAACCCCTTTCTATATTCTCCTGTAACATCATATTTATTTCATCCAACTCAATTGTTGTCATTCTATAAGGTTTCATTGATATAGGAAGAGATTCAAGAATATGATCAATTGATAATGAAACCTCTCGATTAAGAGGGATACCAAAAAATTCCTTGGGGAACACATTAGCGTAATTCCCCCCAATGAAAATGTGTTCGACCAATATTACCACTATGGTCTCAAACATTTGATCTATACATGAATTCACATAAGGAAATAATATTCACACATGAGACGATGGATTTGAAAAATATTGATCCTTTTCCTGACACCTGTATATAATTGGAGGATTATTTAGGATGTGAAGAGTGATCTCCCTTTCCCATCTATTGATTTTGTATTTGTATAAATATATCCAATCCATGACCAAAATAGCATCAAACACCACAAAATTTAGTAAGACATGATTTGGTTGGAGTTCAATTCCACTAAGATTAACTAGAGCGGAGTAATATACTTTGGATGCAATAATTTCTTCATTTTATATTCTCACAGATAACTCAAACTCCATATTTTTGGGTGGTGTTTGAATAGTTATTATAAACATTCATGATATGAATGAATGTGTAGAACTAGTATCAAATAGTACATTCTATATTTGTGAATGAATAACCCACATACCTATTACCACATAATTATTAGGCTCTACCTCAGATTTAGTGATGGAATAATCCTTACCTTACTCCTTTTGTCTGTGGTGGCTAATAACATTAATTACCCTTTTGAACATGCGATTTAACCACTAGATTTATTATTTCCCATAATCCCTATAGTGAATGAGTTGAACCATATGATTTTCTCTCATTTACTCCACTAAATTGTCCTACTTTCTCTTGTCTTTTTTATATTAATGATCTCTATGGCATTCACTCCCACACTTATAGAATTTCCCCATCCCTTTGGGGTAGTTCCCATAATTTATCTTTCCATATTTTTAACTTATGGGTTGTTGAATTTTCATTCAAAAAATTTCATTAGTATCCCAAGATTAAAATGAAATCATTTGACTATTTTTCATCATAGACATGGTATCGTTCTCTAAACTCTATATCCACACTGAGAAAACATAGAAAAAATTATTCATAACATACAATGTATTGAATTTCAAGATTATTTTGAAGGTGTGTTTTTAAATATCTAAAGGATCAATCAATTCTTCTATCAAAATTGAAAATAAACCCCAATGAGTACATTGAATGCCTTGTAAAATTTTCTTTTTATTCCATGACATATTCACCTTATTTTTTATTCATCTTCATGAATTAACTCTCCATCATTTTTTAAATATTGTAAGGGAAATACTTATTATGAAACATTATCTTAATGTTGCCCCAACCATCTTTTAAATTTTATCCTTCTGCACAGTGTTATTAATTAATGAACTATATTG
This sequence comes from Viscum album, assembly GCA_963277665.1. NCBI lineage: Eukaryota > Viridiplantae > Streptophyta > Magnoliopsida > Santalales > Viscaceae > Viscum > Viscum album. The sequence continues at coordinate 634,450,036 of OY728121.1, forward strand.
ATCAGCCTCTCTATTTAGATGATAAATGGATAGAGTCACCTACTTCATCATATAATAGTGAAGAATATAAAATACCATCTCCATCGAGTTTAACCATTGATCCAAGAAATGTGGCTCTGATGATCCACTAAATTTTAGTGGTCATTTCTACATAAAACACTCGATAGTCAGTTTCTCTATAATAGTTGGAGGATGATGTTCCACATTATTATGGTTATCATTCATGGATTTATACATATGATTTATCAATTCAATGAAATTTAGAACACCACCTCCCAAGCATTGGAGATTTCATTCACAAAAAAAAATAATTGTCCCTCACAGGGGTTGTTGGCCTCGTTTCTCCAAGTTCCCATCATTTTAAAAAATTGAATAAGTTAAAACAAAAAAGATTTCAACAAAATAATTCAAGGCAAAAATGTCACATAATAACATTTACAGGGACTATATAATTCTTCGTTCCCCCATCACATCATAACATTTACATTAGCATTCATGAAACATAGAACATATATCAATCTTTGACATAAATTAACTCATTGAAAATAATGGGTTCCACTACACAAATAATACATTAAGAAAATTTTATTTTCCAAAGATAATAAGTGAATAAGATGTTTTGTATCTATCTCGATTGTATAAGAAAAAATCTCAAGAGTCGTTAAGAATTGAATTTTTATAAAGATTCATTTTGTAAAAACTCCTTTAATTAATCATAAATAAATATTAGAAACATGTATTTCCAAGAAATAAAATATAAGGAAAAAAATATTATTTAAAGAAAATTAAAGGATAAATATACTAAAAATGGAGTGATAGATGGAATACCCAAATAAAGAGAGTTGGGTTTGACAATTCCCCTTACCTTATGTATCTACGATTTCTCCACATTAATATCTAGGATAATCAAATTTAATTTTTTTATTAAAAATAACCATTAATACATTAATTTTATTCATTATAGTTTTACTAAATTCATTTATGGTCTTCTATATGAGTTATAGTGTCTAAGTTCATCATTTATGCATGTTATTTTTCTAGGTTTTAATGATTGGTTAACTTCTATATTAGTATGGAAGTTTATGTAAAATTGTAATAGTTGTGTAGAATTGAAATTATATTTTATTAATGAAATTTCATAAAAATAAATTATCTTATATTTCATTATAATATATGGTATTTTAATTAATCATTAAATAAATAGTTAATGAAATTCGTATGGGTTAATTTTCATGGTTGTTTATTACACTGAACTTACTTTGTTTTTCCCTTTACTATTATATATATATATATATATATATATATTAGTTACAGAATATAAAATGGCTTATAAAAAACATTTTAAAATATTTTCCAACCATTCTAATGGTTTCATGGCCATATTTGAAGTTTGTGGTGGAAAATGTTAACTTTTCATCCTCTAAGGTGATCAAAGAACACCTCAAACACAATGTTTTCATTTTTTGAGTTAAAAGGATAGGATAAGGGGTTTGATGATTGATTATTACATTATCATAAAAAAAAATTGTATATGTAAGGTAATGGACTTTTCATTCCATTTATATGAGGATAGGTGAGGATAGAATAAGTAATTAAAATAACTTGAAATGAAATTAAATTAAAAGAAATAGGATTATTCCATTTAAAACCTTCTTCTTGAAAACCACATTAGGGAAAAGGTTTTGAACTTTTGATGAGGCAAAGACCTCCTAGTTTTGTGGTAGAGGCGTAATAATGGTACTGGGAAGAATTTGGAAAAGGCTAAACACTGGTAAGGTGTGACCAGAAGAGGTGGTGTTGTGTGATATTTATAGGGGAGGAGAGGTGGTGTTATCTCATTATTGTTTTCATTTATTCATTTTCATGGATCAATACTGTGAATAGTTTTAGAATTATAACTATATATTTTAAAATAATAAAGGTGTGTTTGAGATTTTGGGGTTACATCATGCATACTTCATGTATGACCCAATAATTCGTGTATTTAGTTTTTATTGAAAATTATCTTATTTGACTATTTACAAAAACTCATGTATTTAAGAAAAATCACAAAAATTCACACTATCCATTTTATGAAATCAAAAATTAAAAAATTAAATCCATTTTAGGTAAGTAATTTTCTTTATATGATATTTTTTAATTTGAATCAAAATATACTCAAAAAAAATATAGTTTTTAATGTTATAAATTATTTTATCACACATTGAAAAATTAACTAAGGACTAATAAAATTATCTTTAAATAATAAGAAAAAACGTTAATATATGAATTCATTTTATGGATAGCCATTATTTTATATTATTAATTAATTATAAAATTATAATTAATATTTATGACTTACAAAAATAAAAATAGTTAACAATTTTTAAAAATTCATTTACTTACATTGTGATAATTATGTCATATATCATTTATAAAATACCTTAATTTTATTTATACTTTCATCAGTCATGTAACTATTCATTTGGATAGTTTACTATTCATAAGGATCATATTACTATTCCTATGGTCCAGTTACTATTTCGTCATTATAAGTCCCTCAACATCTAGAAATACCTCTAATTTCATCAATTCTTCATTTTAAAAGTTTGAGTAATGTTCTCAATGTGATTTTATATGGTTTATACTATATGAAAAAGTAATAAGAATATTATTTCCATTGATAAAATTTTAGGTTGTTTCAAGTATTTTCTCCACAATGTATATTCATAGACATGTTCTAGTAGTCAACAACCTCTGAGATATGGGGAGGTTCGTATGAGGTCATTTGGAAGACCATCTTGAAGCACCAATATAGTTGAACTCGTGAAAAGACATTATAAGGTAATTTTATCTTATTGTTTCCTCTACTTCCCATGTAGCCTCTTCATATTTATTATCCCCCCAAATCAGTTTGACCAGTATAGTTGTATGTTTTCCTATAACTATGTCTCTATATCAAATATCATCCCCAGTTACTCAATACAATTGATGTCATTATCTAGTTTTATTACATATAGATTGAGTGCATATGAGGGATTATATATGTACATACCATGGATTGATACATAGAATACATCAATGACAAGAGAAATGTTTTTGTGAAGTACTAGATGATAGGCTATTTTCCCTATGTGATTAAGTAATTCAAAGGGGCCAATGTACATAAGTATGAGTGTTCCATTATTCCTAAATTTCACAAATCTCATCCATGGTAATATTAAAAGGAATAATTTGTGTTCCATATCAAAATCCACATTATTTCGATGATTATCAGCATAGATCATTACTGACCGTGAAAAGATTTTATATATTATTGGATGGAATAAAGCTATTATATAATCTCTTATAGAATATCAGGTTTGTTCACCAATTTTATCCACACAAATTGGATTCTTACATCTCCCATTTAGTTATTCATAAATATCCATTTCAATACATGAGTGGAATTTTTTTTTGTATTAGAAAAAAAATAATGGTTGATGTTAATCCAATCGAAATTTAAATATCATTGAGAAATATCCTAACATGTCCTCTAATGTTTAAATTGTCATTTCATATTGACCAATAGTTTGTAGGTGATAGCCCATAGTTAAATTGAATTCCATTTCTTGAGTATTTTTAACACATATCTATAAATTTTAGGTGAACCTACGATCATGATAACAAATTATTGAAAATTTTACACCATATAGACAAAAAATGAATTTACATATTACATGGAAAGTTGTTCAAGACATAAATATTCCAAAAAATCAATCACATGGGATGTATCAGGAGTCAATCCAATATAAAAAAATTTAATTGTTTCCTCCAGATGATTGAATGTGACCTGGGAAATATGGTGATGATCACCCATTTCCTGGTCATTATAGAAAATTGTTTCAAAATTAACTAGGAATTATATCACTATTCCTTAATATGATGACATACCATCCAGATTTTGGTATACTCTAAAATACCTTTCTACATTTTTTCACCAAAAAAGTGAACTCAAAGAACAAGTAATATTATTGTACTTATAGATTTTTTGGATAATGATAACCAATGATCATTATCTAATTTCCATTTCTTTATATCAGGTGATGAGAGGGACAAAAAGACTAGTACTAAACTAATTGATTCTTTGGATCATCTAGTTCTTCCATCATGACATTTTAGTTGATATATGTTTGGGAAATAATTTGTTAAAGGTGACATGTATTCTGAGAAATTATGATTTCCATATACATTCTTTTAATATACAATAATATATGGACTTTCTCAATCCACATCATGGCTAGAGTAATGTGATCCTTTTACTAAGAGAATAATCTACCATATTCTCCATTATAATATGGTATTTAATAGAGAAGTCATATTCTTTGATTAGCTCTAAACATCTTTCAAGATGAATTTTGATCTCCTTCCGTGTAAATATATATAGAAAACATTGTTATTCTGTATATAAATCCCATTTTCAAAATAAAAAAAAGTGCATCTATTTCTTGTGAGAAAAAATAACTAAATCTAACTATAGGTAATGAAGAGGATACAAAAATTCATCATGATTTAACATCCATGATGCATAAGAAATAAATATTTCATTTATCATGAGTACAATTCCAAGTCCATCAAAAGATACATCTCTATAAATTAAAAACCCCTCTCCATTAGAGTGTAATCATATCACACCTGTACTAACCATCCTTTTCTTATTTTCCAGAAAAAATTCTTCACACTCATTTTTTCAGATAATCACAAATCAATTTACAGTTAACATAGTTAGTGTATTATAAATGCATGAATTATTTTAAGACTTATATAATATCATGATAGAACAAGAAAAGTAAAAATATTAGGTTTAGTAATAGGACATGACCACTCCACTATGTGTTTTTTCATTGAAGGATCAACTGATATTACAACACTAGTCATTATGTTCCCTAATAATTAATGTTTTTGATGTTTACTAAATTATCCAAAAAAATTATTCTTCCTCAGAGTTTGTAATTTGACACTTAGATGATCCTTATGATCCTCATGAATTCGGGAAAATATAATAATATCATCAATAAAGACAACCATAAATTTTTCATGGTATTATTTAATGATTTTATTAATCACATCCATATATATGGTAGATGATTTAGTGAAGCCATAGGGAATAAGAAATTGTAATTCACATATCATTTTCAGATGTACATATTTGGGATAACTTTTTTCTTCCCCTTTAATTGATGATACCCCAATCAGAGGGAAATCAATTAAAATAATTGAGACCCATGAAGCTAGTTGAAAAAATCATCAATATATTGATTTGGTTAGTTTTTTTCTCCACATTGATCGCATTATGTTCGCTACAATAAATTAATATTGAAATTGATCATTTTGTCTTCTTTAAAAAGAGAATTGATTCCCCCATCGAGACACACACTGTTAAATAAAATAAAAAACAGAAATATCGTTATGTTTCTTATTTAATTTTTCTCACACCACATATTCCACTCAATAAGAGGTCAATGATATTGTCTTAGATCTCGGTATGAGTTCAAAGGATAACTCTACCTCACTTTCTGGGGGATGTCATAGTAACCCTTTATGAAATAAATCATTGTATTCTATAACAATGGGTCATTTTATACCTTTTTAAATCCAATTACATATTTTTATTCACCTTTAAATCATATTAAGAGTTCAATAAGAGGATTTTTTAGGATTAGTTTGGGATATAACATATATCTTTTGAAAATAAACCCTAGATTTCCATTCAAGAACAATTTTATATCCATTATTATGTATTTTAAGATATAATTATACTTCTAAAGTAAATACATCCATGTTATAGTTTATAATTCCACCATGGAAATGACTACCATATTTTGATAAAAATTTAAATCCCAATTTTGGTGCTTGAGTTTCTATACACATCAGATTATTGGATAATTACTCTTGTTGTTTTAACTAATAAAACTACTTCCAGATGTATAAGAATTTAGTCTACATTATTTTAAAACATGGATAAAATAACGAAATTCATAGATACAAAGTCAAACTATGTAATTTCTAGTTGGGGGAGCACAACAAGTGTACCTTCAACCATATTGTTTGGAGACTCTACATAAACATTTGTGATTGTGAAATCATGTACTTGTTGCCTAATCCTATGCTAATGTTGATAGTTATTTCCATTCATTATTATCTAATTTTTTAATTAATTTTCAATGTTCCCATGTAGTCCAATATTGAGGAATTTATCTTCATGATATACTATCAATATTATCCCTTTGTTATTTTCAATGATATATTGAGGATTCACCTCACTATGACAATTATGAGAAATATCGACATCTCCTTGCCATTTTTAGAACATTTCAATCACAAATAATAAGTTCTTAAAATTTTTATTCCCATATTTTTCTAATTTTGGATGTTTTAATTTCATTAATCAACTTCAATGATCAAAAATTAATCCATGAGTTTGGATCCATTGATCTATTATTTTTATTTATCCTATGTGATAACTTGAACTCTCTAAAGTCCATTTCATCCTTCAAAGAACTCCAAATTAACTCCACATATATTTCATAGTAATGATTTGAAATATAGAACTATATATGGGGTCTCAACCTCCAATATAACATATCAACCATTCCATTAGGATCCAAAAAAAAGTAAGAGATGTATCAATAAAGTTAGTAAAATTCCATTTTGTAGCTTCATCTTATTTATTTATCATCTAATTAAACTCTAATAATTTCTTATAAATTTTTGTTATCATTTTATGGGGAAAATATTTATTGAAATGTATTCTGTAAAACTCTTCATAATACATAACATAAATCAACCCTCTTAGAATGGTGTTCATAATCAGTGTCTACTACTAATCAGTTTCTCCATATAATTAGTACACATCTATGGTGACTATAGAAATCTTTGAATATGGATTACATAAAATTACATTTCTATATAGGTATTCCATTATATTAATATTAATGGATCAATAGATCCAGCAAAATAAGCTTTTTGTAGATGCATGAAGTACTCAACTGGATGTTTTTCTATTTTAGGGGAATTTGGGTATTCAACATGATTCAAAATGTTATAAATATTTCAAGAGACACATCCTTTTTTACAACTATTCAATATTTTAAGATATTCGTGATTTTATGAAATTTTAATTTTAAAAAAACCTAATGATTAGAAACCTTTTTTATGAAAATCATTATATTAAGCATATAATCCATGTTTCGGTTAAAATTATAAATTTTAATAGTTTTTATGACATTAAAATATTCATTATAAATAGATTTAATGTTAAATTGTATTTAAATAAGTAAATAATTTCATATTTTAAAAATATTAATTATTTGAAATTCAAGTCCTAAAACCATTTTCTTTATTTTTGTAAACATTTAAATTAGTATTAAAAATTCTGGGAACATGTTTCTATGTTAAAATTATAATTTAATTTTAAAAATTATATATTTAATTTAAAATTTATTAAAAAAATAATATTTATTTTAAAATATTGAAATGAAGTAAATTTTTCCACATTAATGTTTTTTGACCCTTTAACATTTTATTTGTTAAGAAGTATAAATTTACAGAAAATTATTTATTTAAAATAATTATTATTTATAGTTTTTTGCTGTTGCAATGTAATTCACTTACCCTACTCCACCAACATAAAATGTAGGCCTAGTTATTTATATTTATATCCATTTCCTAGGAATATGATAGTTCAGTGCATGAAAAAAACAATTAGTGTTTATAATGTAAACGATGTTCTTCCAGGATCTCCTTGATAATGATTTTACATGGAATAACTCAAAAACACAGTACAAGACATATTTAATTTAAATAGAAATATAAAGGAAATAGATTTTTTAATGTATTTTAGCTCATAGATGACTCTCCATTTAGGAGTAGAATAATATTCTTTTTAGATTATTTATCTTTTCATAGTATATCTCTGAAATAGACTTTAGCAGATTCACCAAGGTGGTACTATTGTAAGAATATCACATACTTCCTATTTCATTCCCTTTCTATAATATTTTACACTATTTCATTTATCATTACAGTCCTGATATCAAGGAAACATGTATTTTAAATATTTATAACAGTTATAGAATGATAATATATTCATAATTTTTCCACTACCAAGTTATTTCCATTGATCTTCCATGAAAAAAAATATATATTAAACCTTTTGATAATAATCAGTATAAAATCTCTTATTTTCATTCGAGACTTTGTTTTCAAAAAATAAATACAAAAATAGTCTCGACCAAAAAATCATTTACAAATATGACTAAAAATCCAAAATTATCTTCCCAAAAATCTACCTCATATTTTTTAATAAACTTTTACCTAGAAATACCAATCTTAAATACCCATACAAATAAAAATATTCATTTTTTGAAATTAATCACAATTACATTGCATTTACATCCCTGAGAGATTTTATTTTCCCTAACAAATCAATATTAAATTATCTCAATTAATTTTGGGAAATGAAATCCTTATTCAATTTTATAGGATAATATTAATATGCATATTGCATAAAAGTACACTCATTTTTACTCTAAAAAGTATAAATAGATCCCTTAAAACATAAAACCATATTTGATTAAATTGAATTCCAAATCTTAATAAACCTATAAAATGTGTCATATTTCCTAACACGGTTTATCCCTCAATTACATTTTTCACACAAAGAAATCCAATGCTAAAATTCTATCCATTTGAAAGAGATAATACAATTTTTCATCACAATGTAGCGTTTTTATATTCTCACAAAGAAATATGGCATCTTATATTATCTTTAAATAGTTGTAACATCCTAATATTTTCATATATATATTTTAAATTAAATATTAATGTGTTTGATAACAATTTTAAGAAACAATGAAAAAAAGGTAATGTGACATTATTAAATAAAAATAATCATACTTAAAAGATCAATATGATAACATATAAAATATATATTTATGAAATCCTATATTAAGACCCTTTCTATTAGTGAATTAGTTTCAAATAATATTGGAAAGAGATAACAATTAAGATATTATTTTAAAAAAATATGTTTATCAAAATTTTGACATTTATTATTAAATGATAAATATATTGAAATTATAAATTGAAAAAATAAAATAAAATAATTATTAGTTTACAATATCACAATTCTAGTTTTTTTTAATTTTTCATCAATTTCATAAAATATCTATATTTAATAGATTTTTTAAAAAGATTACAATTCTAATGAATTTATTGATATTTAGGAATGACATAAGTGATAATAAATAAATAAATTATTATATATAGAAATTTAATATATTACTTTATAAATTTTAAAATAGTATTTTTAATTGGAATCCCATTCCCAACTTTTTAAAAAAAATTAAAATTTTACATAATGTAAAAAACAATTTTCTGACTATTATTTCCTATAATAAATATTTCTTTAAAAATAATAATATACTGATTTATTTTTACATCACATAATCTTCATTTTAATTTTAATATTTCAATTTATGTGACAAAATTTGTTGATAATAATAATTTTTATTCGAACATAAAATTTATGCTTAAAATAAAAATTATAATAAAAATTATTTTTAAGAGTCAAGAATATTTATTTTGAAATTAACATTTATTAAAAACCTCATGATGCATAAATTTCACATTCACTAAAACAAGGTAAAAATATTCCATATCTGCATCTAGTTGTAGTATCCAAACTTATATTTCATTATTTGGAAACCACTCAGTGAAAATTTCACAAAAAAATCCAGGAATTTTTCCAATATTTAGATATATCCAAAGGGTTCAAACTAATATTTTATAATAACAATTTCCACAAGTAACTAATCCTACATATCATACATACTATGGAACCTTTCCTTTTTTTTAAACATAAAACATTCATCACAGGGTAAGACACATAATAATACAAAAGATCTTTTGAGGTTTAGTTTCATGGAAACTGAAAATATAATTCAAGAATAATTTGAAAACTCTTTAAATCCACTTGAAATGATCCATCATATGTTTATCCTATGCTACATTTACTATATCCCATATCTTGTGGACCTAAATAAATCGAAATGGGTGAGAATAAATCCTAGTAATGGTATAAAATATGATATATTTAGCATGAGACCATAAGGATTAACAATATAGTATGATCCCAAGATCATGAGGAATATCATAATATAATGATCATGAATCTAAGAATGGATATGTGGATACAAAATAAAAATGACACATTCATAATAATATCCCCTATTCTTACAACCAATGTGTCATGAATCAAAATTACTATGTTTATTCACCTCAGTATCATAATAATTTCATCTATAGAGATTAATTCCTTACCCAATCAATTTTAGTGGTATAATGGTGAACCCATAATATGTAAAAATTAATATGATCCACATTTATCATAGTAAATCATTTCAACAATGACCCATGGATAATAAAGGGCATGTTTGATATTAAATCATTGGATATATATGTTCTTAATGACTTGAATATTACATCATTGTTTTCCAATGGAAAGGCAATATGGGTATAATACATGTAAATACAAAAATAAATTAATTATATTTACATCTAGGTGAATACAAATATATGTGGAAATGGTTTGGGTATTCACAATGTATAATTTTTTCATGTGAAAGGGAGAAATTCAAGAAATGAATTTTACAGTATGATGTTATAAAATAACGATAAATGAAGATTTAAAATGGTAGGATAAAAATGTGTCACAATGATAGGACATAATTTTGGAACTAATGGGATAAGAGAAAATAGTATAAAGTGATTATAATCTATAATTTTTAATACATTCCACAAAATTTGTACTTGAAGAAAACGAGGAAGTGTAGAATTCTCTCACCTTGAAGAGTTCCTTCTTAAAAATTGAGGATATAACTTGAGGACATAATAAAATATTGGAGGTACTCTATGGGACATAAAATAACCTGAAAATTTTTTTTATGGATTTGGAGTCTATATAAATAGTTTATAGCAGGGTATTTAAAATAAAAGCAGTGGAATTGTTTTAAAATATCCATATATCTCTCTTCAAATTCAAGGGTGATAAAAATTCAAAAAAATCAGCATCCCCATGTGCTTTTCTCTTGCTTTTAAAAATTTGATACAAATTTTATAGTATTTTTATACATTATATATATCAAAATTAAATATTTTCAAATTACTTTGTACAAATGAAATTTATTTTTCCATAAAATAATTTTTTTTAAAAATTTATAATTTAAATTTCATTCTTTGGAATTTAATTTTAATGTTTGAAAAGAAATTTAAATCCATTAAAATAAAAAATATTTTTAAAATTACATATATTTGTTCATTTATTCTTTTTAATTAATTAATTCACAAATTTACATATACGTTAATTCATAGCACGTGTTGAAAAAAGAAAACAATATTTTTACTATTCACTATCAAATATTTTTTTTTAAAATTCTCAAAAATTTACCCCAACCTAATTGGGATGATTCCACCTCAAATAAAATTTATTTCTTATATTAATAATTTTCAAATTACTATAATTTTTTCATTTAAGTAAAAACTTATTATTTATTAGAAAATAACGGTTCTTTGACATTATAATAATATATTTGGCACTTGCAAAATTATGTTATCATTAATATTTAATTAAATATATTTTAAAAATAATATTTCAAGAAAATATAATTTATGTATAGTACCTAATTTTTTTACAAAATTTTACGAGTATTTTGGATGTAAAATTTTATTTGTGTCAAAAAATAATATAATCAAATACAATTTATCTTTAGAAATATTTTCTTAAGTAAAATAATACATCAAATATAATTGAAAAAAATAACAATTTCATATATAAAATGGAAATTAGACTTTTACGGTACTATGATCTCAAGATATAACCAATAGTTATAACTACATACGCCCTAGAGGTTAGGTGTGTAATGGTGGTAGTTTCCTTTGGTGGCTTAGCTAACATTATCCTACTGTTGAACTCCACTAACTAGAACTTCTCCTGTAATCTATTTAATTCAACCCACACATGTCAAAACATTACGTAGGATTTTTAATGGGATAACCAAATAGACTCTATATCCCCCATAACTTCTAAAAAAATGGGTCTTCCAATTCCATGACTTTACTTTTTGAAGCCATTATATCTTGTTTCTACATCAACTACCATTTCTCATTACCTTTTATAATTATTATATATTTCATTAAAAATATTACTAATGTCCATAGATCCCAATAATGAAATTAACAAGTTTCCATATTTATGAATGATGGTATTACTATTCAAATGATCTTATTACCTCCCATAAATAAATTTTCATTTATAAATACATTTTTCAATATAATTCATCTGAATGTTCTATATATTTTATATTACTATAACTTTTATTGGTTTATTAATATTATATTTCCTTATTATAATAGTTTTTATGGTGGAACAGATAGTATAAGATTGTAAATTTGAAAATTTTCATATTCTACATTTATTAATAAATATTTTTTGACGATTTGTCATTTTTGACATTTTCATATATATAGTTTCCGACTAATGTTACAATCCCCATTAGTGAAATAATTTTTTTTGCATTTTTCTATATGTAATACGAGTAAAATAGAAGATAATATGGGGAACATTTATTGAGGGAAAAATCACTAATAATTTTTATCCCATTGCAATATATGAAATATATTATTAATATTCTTCAAATTAAAAAATTTGTATTAGAAATCCTTAATGTTAAAGAAGGTAACTATTAATAAATGAAATTTATATTTATATTTTCTATTTCATATTATATGATAAATATATAATTTTTAAAAATATAATTAAAATAATTTTTTTTCTTTTTGATTATCAAAAATTAAGTATTTTTAATTTTTGATCATTTACTAGAAAATATCTGTTTTTAGTCAAAAAATTTGTTTCTAGATAAATTATATTTTTTTTTACTATAATTATATAAGAATGATGTAGAACATAATAATTAACATTAAATAAAAAAATATTAATATAAAGAGGAACATTATTTGTTTTTAAATATTACTTGAAAATAGATAATTGAAGTGAAAATTTTTCAAAACTAAAGAAAATGATTACTTTAATGAGGAATACAATATTATGAATTAAATCTAAATTAGATAATATTTTTTAAAAATAATATTAAGGATTACATTTAATACCACATAAAATTAATTACATTTATATTATTGAAATTTAATTCATAAATATTATTAGAATTAATAATTTGACTAGAAGGGTTAGGGGAAAGACCCTTTATTAAAAAGAGATAAAGATAATAAGAACCCCTTTTGAACTGGGAGAGGGAAACCCCATTACAATCTCATAGGCCTAGATTAATCAACACCAAAAAAAAGTAAAAAAATACATTATAGGAGCCCAAAATCCCAGAGGTACAAGACCCATTACATTAAAGAACCAAACAACCATAAAAAATCCACTTTGGCCTATACCATACGAGTGGACCCAATGGTATCTGTTCTTCCATGGCATGCCAGCTAAAACCTACCTGGTTATAGATAACACATCACTAACTTGTTTCACATCCCTCTACTAGAAAAGAGTGGCCACCGACCTTCCTCCTCTATTGATCTGTCCAAGTGGCTATCCTACCTCCCATAGGATGTTCAGATGCTCCCTTCTTCCAAGCGAGCACCGAATAGCCAGATCTCACAAATCTCTAAACCCCACAGACATTAGTCTATGTGGTCACCACCACGGGTCACCACCAGACTGCCCAACCCTAATATGAGAATGTTGATGCTCCACCAAACTCATCTATCCTATATCTAACATTTTCCCTTCAGATATAGAGGCGCACTACTTTTCAGGACACCCTGTAGTTCCCTACCCATCACTGGAGCATTCTAGTTATCCTTAGTATGAAATCCTAGTTCTGCGGGTGGCCCATAATCCTTACACAATGAAAAAACTATATATTTACCACACATTGTACATTTCCTGGACAAAACCCCCTTTTGTTTTTTCTGCTATTGCGACAACAAAGGTCCACCTCCCCCGGCTCCTCCATTAATAATTTTAACTCACAAATAAATTTTATCTTTAAAAACATGATTATATTAAATACTATATTGATGCATTAATTGTTTTTATTTTTAATTTATAAAACTAATTTCAAATCTAGTTTTATGGTAATAAAATTATTTTATAATATTAATTGAAATATATAACATTTTTATTTAATTAACATTGGTGAATGTAAAAGTTTCCATGAAAATAGAACAATTATTTAATGTGAAAAGTAGGTAGATAATCTAATAAATCTCTAATGGTTTTATATAAAATATTTTTATTGGGGGAATTTATTCCTTTATATATAACCCACTCAATATTTTGTAAAAATTGGGCTCCCTGACCTTTAGTATTGTAATGAAATATTTTATTATGTTAAGATAATTTCAAAATATCTTATTCCTTCACTTATAAAAGGACACTTGGATACACCTTCAGTTCTCATCCTTTCCTTTGAAATAACATGTATAAAAAATACTATTGCATCATTATATAACCGTATACAATTAATCTATCCTTATAGAAACCATTATTTAGCTTAATAGTTTCTTTTCTCTAAAGAATTTTTAGGAGATGTTAGTGTTTCTTTGTCATAGTTTTTCATTTCCAATTTTTTCTTGTCCATAAATTTCTAGACCCAATTAATATAATTTATTATGTATTATTTTTATATTGAAGATTAAATATATTTTTAAAAACAAATCCATCCACATTCATCCACTACGAAAAAATATACATCGATCGTGCATTTGTGAAGACAACGACCACCATAAAGAGATATAGTTGGTTTTAATTTAACGCCATGAATGGATGTTACCATGGATAGGAATGATGAATAAATTTATTTTTTAGGTATACATTATATCTTTTTAAAGATTAATCAATTTTCCTACCTCCATCTTATTTAATGGAAAAATGTATGTTTTTCAGTGTGGACATGTGGACTATTGTGTCCCCATCAAAGACGTATATTATTTTTTGTTTTTATATAACATTGATGAATTAAAAAACATATAAAAATGATATTTTTAAATATATTGATATTATTTATGATTTGAATTTATTTAATTTATATAAAATTAACCAAGTTCAGCAAATTATGATAATCTTGTAAAAATCAATGAATCCACCTAATATAACTCACAATAAAAGAAAATGTTTAGTAAAAAGGTTATGATATAAAATAGGAAACTAAGAATAGAGAAAAAGGATATTTTTAATGTTTCCAATGAACATAATTTAATTATAGATGATTTTATTTATAATTGAAGAATGGTATCTAATAAAATGTTATGTTATCTTCTATACTCCCCTCATAACATTCCAATTACACATTCTATTTATTATTTTCCCATTTCATCCAAATTATTGTCATGTAATTATTCTATTTTTGTATCTGTATAGTGCTCAAATATACAGCTCGTTAAATATCACTTCCATTTTTCAAGGTTACATAAATTTTATGTTTAAAAAAATACCCACTTTTAAAGGAAAATTATTTAAGAGAATTTTCAAAGTTCTTATTTCACATAATATATAACCCCTATAAAATGTTTCTAAAAAATTAATATCATTCATAATTAATTTATAATTTATATGTAACCTTATAGGTAAAATGATTATTTTAATTTAATATTATGATATTTTTTCTCGAAATAAACTTTCTCTTATATAAAGAAAATGTCACCAAAGTTGTTCATTCAAAAAAATTTTACACTCATTAATTATTAATTGCAACTTCTTTGTTTATGGTTTACCTTATAAAAATTTCTTCATCTAACTATTCACATCCCAGTCATTCATTCATGTTTGATAATAGATGGATGTAGGAGGAATCAAGTTAATTGTTTACGCAATAGTTTATGTTATGACTTACCAAATGAAATTCATAACATGGTTGTAATGGGAGTTGAAAACATCATGGATATACTATAAAATCATATTCGTGATATGAGTAATTGCATGAATCAAAAGTAAATAACTCTAAAAGAACAATATATTATTGATACCTTTATAAGATAGGTACCTTAAAATTTTAATGGATATATTGATTCCAATATCACATAATAATGGATTAAAAATGAAAATAATATATTCTCAATCAATCAATCAGCAAAACAAGAGATGGTTATACAAGTTATTTATCACCATTGGGGAGAAACTGATTAGAGATGGACACTGATCAAGAAAATGAAGAATAGTGAGGACATAAAATATATAGGGTTTTATGAATTCAAGATTATTTCTATAGATAAGTATTTAGAAGAAAAACTCTATATTAAAATGGAATGGGGGTTACTTTTACTCATGAAAAACGAAGAATACCTTTTTTGTTCATGTGAAGATAAATTCATCAGACATGTACAATATATTTCTAGCCTTTTCATTAGCAATAAATTTGATTTATCATTTATCTAATTTATTTATTCTTGGATTTTTTTCATGATTTGTTGGTTTGACACATTGGACTTACAAAGAAAGTTTTCGAAGTGAGGCAAAAGTGGGGATGTAAATGGGTGATTCTCAATGGATTGAAGATAAGAAAAGCAGATTAATGATTAACCCTATGGAATTACTAGATGAAAGCTAGGATGATAAGAAAGTAATGCATATTACTTATCAATGGTTTGGGTGGAAACATATTGGAAACAATATTATGGGGACCATAAAGTTCTTCATGTGTGGAAATGTGGATCATGTAGATAACACATGTCGAAATGAGAGAAAAAAATTATCTATTTTAGTGGAAGAAAATAATTTTTAGAATATTCATTATATAGTTTTGAATTAATAAAACATTATAGAACATATATATTGTGAAAAACAATGCACTAAGCCAAGGGTTGTTTAATCTGACCAGTAACAATGAACTTTAACGCTAATAAAGAAATTGATGGATTATTCTGTCTCAAATATGGATGTTGAGAAAGGAAATGATATTGTGAAAATTATTTCATTTATTAAGCCAATAATAGAGAACATAAATTTTTATTCTAGTTATAAATTTTGTTTTCTATCATTATTTTTTTATCAAAACTATTCAAATTTCAGTAAAAAATAATGTTTAAATAAATATTGAAAATTACTAATAAATCATTTAGTTTATATCGAGCACAAAAATCCTCCCTAGTGTTAATATGTGGGATGAATCTCCTACAAGATCATGTAATATTATCCTTTAGTATAATTTGGTGTTATACAGGAAATGGAATGGATTTCATTATATTCATATGTCATCATCTTATAGGAAGATGAAATAACATTCCATATCCCTAGTTATCCTCTGATTTTAATCAAGTGTAAGGATGCAGATGAATATTCTTAATAATATTCTATAGAGTCTGAATATTGTTTCAATATAATATGTCCTAACTATAAAAAATGATTGAATCAAAATATGTGACTGCTCTTTAATATATGTACACTTTAAGGGATATTGTTGGTGTATTTTTTGAAGAGCTTCCTGGACTTCCTCTTTTTCGAGATGTTGAGTTATCTATTAAATATATACATGGATATCTGCTGATATCAATGAATATATATAAAAAACTCCAATTAAATAGGAATAATTGTAGAATAAAATAAAATATCATATAGAAATTGGATTCCTATTTCTCAAGTGATTTAGGATGTAGAGAACTTGTTCTCTTTGTCAAGAAGAAGGGTGGTTTTATGCATCTATATATTTATTATCATGAACCCAAAAATATAAAAATGAATAATAAGTATCCATTTTCATATATTGATTACTTAATGAATTATTTTCACAGAGATAATTACTTCCCAAAACTGTATTTTAATTTAGGATTTCATTTGTTAAAGGTGAAAAAATATAATATTCCAAAGATAACTTTCAAATAAGGTAAAAGAATTATGAGTTCATGGTCATTCCATTCATATGTAACACAGGTCAATCAATATTTATATACTTAATGAAAGGAGTGTTTAGCGATTACCAAAAAATATTGAGATAGTCTATATAAAATCTATCCTTATATACTCTAAAATTAAAAAAGGAACATGGGGAGAATTTGAGTAATTTTATAAAGACATTAAGGAAATACAATAGATTTTCAATGTCTAGTAAATATGATCATTGTATAGTGCAACTGGAATTCTTGGGGAATGATATCACATATTAATGGAAAATAATTAGACCCTTGTAAGAGAATAAAACTTAATTTTGGGCTAGACAATCATATATAATATAGATTCAAAATTTCAATGGACTAGCTTGTTTTTAATTATGATTTTTGGATTATTCTCTTGATTTTCAAACCCGCGAGCACAGATGACTCAAAAGGGAGTATTTTTTTCTGGATCATTGAATGTGAAGATAACTATATAGAATATAAAAATATTTCTATAACTTTACTAACACTTATTTCAAACACGTGTAGAATAATATTCATTATATATAAAAATGATTCAAATTAGGGTTTCGGCTATATAATGATGTAAAATAATAAAGAGATATACAATGATCTTATATAGATTAAAGTTAATTATTATATCTATCCAAAAATTAATTTTGAGTTTTATGAAATGATAATAGAATTTAATATTTAGAGGAATTATATCTTTTTAGATAAGTGTAATATATATATATATATCATTAAAGTCTCACATATATATTCATAAATAACGATTATAATATGTTCTGTCAATTACTGTTATATATTATGAACAACTATGATTTCTCAATCCACTACCATCCAGGAAATGTTAGTTAATTGGAAGATACATTGAGTTGAAAGGAACTTGAAACATTATCTGTCTTGAGGAATGATAAGGATCTAATAATATTGGGAGATAAATATATTTTTCCTGAAAATTGTTATGAAAGGAATATCATAATACCTTTCTCAAATGATTTAATTTCGATAAAAACTTGTAGAAATTAAGAAGGATAAAAATAATGATGTAGATATATAGAAGAAGGTGAATTTCATGAGGAAGGAAAAACATATGTTTTTAAGGATGATGATGAGGGAGTTATGAGATTTAGGAAATGACTATATTTACCCAATAAAAAATATTTGAAGAATGATCAGTTGAATGTTGGTCATAACCCTATATTTTCTATTCACCCATTAGGAATATAGTTTCATAAAGATTTCTGGGAGAAATATTTGGGGGACTATAGGAATAAGGATATCGTGGGATATACATCAGGGTTCTTAGTGTGTCAATGTCATGACCCGTCCTCGGGACCCGTGCCGTGACTACCCCAAGCCTGCCTTCCATAGGCCAGGGGCTGGCGACTAGCACCAAAGGCGTAAATCCCGATAACTGGGAAGGCATTGCCTTTATAAAAGTAACAAAACACCACAGAGTACAAGCCGAAGTAAAACACCAAGTACAAAAAAAAGAAGTGCTGAAAAGTAAACGGGCCAGAATACAAACCCAAACGAATGAACAGATACAACTGAAAGAAGGTACAACAAAGAAAACAGCTGGAAGAAATGAAGCAGCTCCTAGGTCATCCTTTTCGGATCCTACCTGAAGGGTAGGTACAAATAGCGCATCTCCTCAATTCCATCGCCCGTCAACCCCCTCTGAGTGTCGTCTCGCCATGAAGTCCACCTCCAGATACTGACTCGTCGGGTGGTCCACCTCCGGGTACCATCCAGTCCTCGGACACTCGGCCTCCGTCAACACTGCCCGTCATCTGAAACCAACACAACGAGGTGCGGGCATAGCCCGTGTAGGGGTGAGTATAACGATACTCAGTAGGGACCCCGAGACCCTCAAGGTCTCACTAAAACCAACAAGGATAACCACAAAGAATATCTCAACAGATAACCTCTACTTAGGTATATGCCCTAAGTTATCAAGTAACCCATCTCAATCATGAGGAAACACAAGATTATGAAATCAATGGATAACCACTACCCAGTTATATTCCCATACATATACCTAAGTTATCAAGTGACCCATCTCAATCATGAGGTAAACACAAAGGTCATAGACTCAGTTCAAACCAGGATTTTCATTATCGAAACTGTAACTGCTGAAGAGCCCCGTCTCTGGAGTGTACAGTGGTCCTGTCATGACTCTGAGGTACTGCTCACTAACCTATGACTGCTGAGGTACTCCTCCTGTTGAGTACAGCGGGTCTACCACCTCACATAGTAGTGCTCCTCGGCCATGTGTCTGCCACCTCACACAGTAGTGCTCCCCCTCAGAGCGTACAGAGGTACACCTCCTGTCGAGTACCGCGGTTCTGCCACCTCACACAATAGTGCTCCTCCTCCATGGGTCTTCCACCTCACAAATTAGTGCTCCCAAATGGGCTATGCTAGTCACTCCGAATCGAATCGGACAAGTAGTTATCAGGTCACAGCCAGCTACACGGTCTCTGTACTCCATACGCTCGTCTCCAGGAGGGTACGCTCCACGAGCTACTAGTAGATACTCCAAGTATTACAAAGTTCCATGAAAAAGAATCTCAAAGGGCCGCCTCATCACAGGGGTCTCAATGAAACAGACGGCGCGTCAATCGGACGCCCGATCTGTGTGTTACTAGCCTTTTCATCCCCGGGGCCCGGTTGGTTTCATGTGCGAACCAATCTGGCTGTAACTCAACTGTACCCCGAACTCTCATAGGGTAAACTCATAGAGTTCGTTTCTCTATGTGATCACCAAGGCCGCTGACGGTTCATCAAACGGACGTCCAGTCTGAAAGTTATCAGCTTTTCCGTTCCAGGGGCTCGGTTGGATTTCGGGTGAAATCCAACCCGGCCACTATCCAACTGCATCCAAAACTCAAGAGAATTATGCCAAAAGTTCCGTCTCATCAAGAGGAAATCAACAAGACAGATGATGCATCAATCAGACGCCTGGTCCGTGAGTTATTGGCTTTTTCGTTCGAGGGGCCCGGTTGGTTTCATGAGCGAACCAACCCGACCGCACTCCGAAGGCATCCAAACCTCGAGTGGAGTAAGCCAAAAGTTCTATCTCATCAAGAGGAATCCAAAAAAGTCAACGGCACATCAATCGGACGTCCGGAGCTCATGATATAAGAGTTTCCGCTCTGAGGGCCCGGTTGGTTTCGTATCCGAACCAACCCGGCCGAACCCAAAGTTCTTTGAAACCTTGAGTGTAATATACCGAAACGACCGTCTCGATCCAAGGATCTATATGCAATATACGGTGCGTCTATCTGAGGTCCGTAGCCCAAGATATGGGCAAAAGACCGAAAGTGATCCGAAAATGGGGGGTCTGGGCCCCGTCTGACCCAGCCCAACCCCACCCCCACCCCACCCCCGTGCGGGTCCGACCCGGCAGGGCGCGACCCAGCCCAGCTGGGTGCGGCCCGGCCCGGTCCCCCCAAGCCGGCCCCGCTCGGCCGGGCGGCTTGCTGGCTCGGCCAACGAGCTGGCGCTCCGCGGACGCGGCGCGCGCTGCATACCCCTGGATCTCACACGGCCGTGGGATCCACTCGCTCGCCGCCGCGGTTGAAGGTGTGGCCGTTTCTCCATTCGTCGCGCCGGGGCGTCGCCGCCTCCGGGCGGCCGGCCGGTGCCGGTGGTGTCCGCGGGCCACCAGAGTTGCTCCGGTGGTCCGTTTTCAATTCCTTCTGTGCTGATACTCATCTCGGGTCCTGTTCTTCACTGTGGAAACATCAAATCGTCTCTGCGGCCCGTTTGGTCAATGCCCGACATTCCTCAAATCAAAAGAACAAACTTCGGAGTCTTCTGTTCGCCTTCGCGGTCAGAATTACGACCACACTTTCGTTCGGCCTTGATGGCGCGACGCGACGGCGCCGCGCATCCTTGCCGCATTCCTCCAGGTGCCCGTGCGGTGCCGTCGCACCATGCCGCCATCTTCCGAGCCGCAACAACACAACAAAAAAGGGGGAGGAGGGTCGGCCGTGTTCGTGCGGTCCAACCTCCTCCTGTTAAGATGATAACAAGCGGCCCAAAAAAATATAAGACGAGGAACGACAAAGATGTTTCACGAACAAGAAACAATAAACCCCTACTTGGATATTTGACGTTGCACGTTGGGTGTCGTGGAGAATGGCGTCGCGAGGTTGGACATAGATTATGTGGATGTCGGGGTGCGTCCGAGGAGGAAACGATGTCTCCTCACTTGTTGCTATGATGAAGAAGGAAGGTACGTTGTCGTTGGCGATGATCACCGCGGTCGGCGACTTCTCCCTTGTCGTGGAGGAAGATGAAGATGGAAGAATCCGGGTCGCCGAGTCTTCTAAGTTGAAGGGTCGATGTTCTTCGTCGGAGAAGAACCTTTCTTCACATTCTTCAATGTGGAAGATGAACTTCTATCTCCTCCCCTTTCCCACACAACCATCCAACCCCTAATAAAATAAGACTCTTCTTATTTTATTACCCATCTCATGCATTTTCAAAACATTTCAAAATGTTGAATTAACTTAACTTAATTAATCTTGAGCTTGTCAAAATTAAATGAAGTAGAGTTGCCATCATTAATGAGAGGATGTGTCACAAGGGGGGTTGGAGTGAGTTATGGAAGATAAGAGATCACCCACTTAATGGGGGAGTTAGAGGAGGTTTAAGGAATGTGAAGGGGTGGGCTTCATGTGGGCCCCACCTCACCTTTAATCCTCTCATAGGTAGTTTACTACAAGTGGGTCCCACCCCTAACTCCATTACATAGGTTATAACAACATAAGAGAGGGATAAAGTGTTGTGACACAGCACTTAATCCACTTAACAGGAAATTAAAATATAATTGTATAACAATTATATTTTTATCCCTCACTTTTTTTTAAACAACTCCTCCCGAGAAAACGCAACTCCAGAAAGGGTCTTCTTAAGAAATTACCAGCGCTGCGGTTTCATCGGTGCCCTCGAATTTCAATTCCGAGCAATGGTTCAAAAGTTAAGAAAACCCGCTCGTTCGTTCACTGAACGTACCCGAGCTAAATTTCATAAATTGATTCCGGGCACACCGGGCCTCGGAATCAAGTGTCGTTCGAAACTGCGTTCTTGTAAAATCCCAAAGAAAATTAAGAAAAAAATCCCCTTGAATTTTATGGGTCTTTACATTACTCCCACCTCAGGGCTTTACGTCCCTGTAAAGCTATAACACAAAATCGGAAAACAAAAGTGGTACTGAGAACACATCTGAGCCTTCCGCTCCCATGTGCTCTCCTGGAGGTTCCCGTGCTGCCAGTGAAAGCGCACCTGAGGAATCGACTGTTCACATAGGACCTGCTCCTGTCGATCCTCAATTTCCTCTGGAACCTCCGTGCATGTCGCCCTGTCATTGACGTCCAACTCCCTGAGGTCGATGATGTTTGAAGGATCTTGCACGTATCTCCTCAGCAGAGGTACGTGGAAGATTTCATGCACCCGGTGCAACGGAGGTGGAAAGGTGAAGCGGTAAGCCACCTCGCCTACCCTGCTGGGGACCTAGAAAGGTCCGTTGAACATCGGAGATATCTTGCCGCCTCAGCTACATCTCTGCAAACCTCATCCAGGTGAGACAGGTATAAGAATGTGATCGCCATCCTCCAAATCTAGAGGTCTCCCTTTCCTGATTAGAACTGAAACTCAAAACTCCTGCTGCCACGAGGGTAAGGTTGGCCGACCCAAGAATGATCGGCTACACCCTCCCATGCACGAGTTTATCTTGTGCTACCTGAGGTTTCCTTTTCGCCGACCAAGGAAAACCCATCCTGACATTTTCCTAATACTGTCAATTTGAGTATGAGCAGTGATTGCCCAATCCATACTCAAACTAACGTTGTAAGGCCTCGACGCTACCACCAAGAGGTCCCAACCGAGACTCTCGCCTCAAGGGTCAGATCACACCATCGGCATAAGTGTGATTATCGAGTCTCCTCCCAAAGGTATCTCCAGAAGTGAGGGTCAAGTCAACGGCTTAACTGGAAACTCTAGGTCTGGGACTAGATTCATGGAAGGAAGGGATGATTCGTATCGATGTCTGTGGCTACAGTAGCTAGTAGAAGACAAAGTCCGCACTTCGAATCATCCTTAGAGCCATTTCGGTCGCACTACTTGACCGCATGCATTTACCCTTTTCCCCTTCCCTCCAACTCCCTGAACCTGGAGGGGAAAACAAAGGCGGGTGGTTTTAATATGTTGAAATGTACACCACCTCATGCAACTCTCCTAGATCTGCCTCCACGTCTGATGCTCTACAGATTTATCTGTCCTTAACATTTCTTCTTCTTGAAACATTCGCACGCCCAAGTCTCTAAGACTGGCACCAGCTCGCTGCATTCCAACTTTTAACATTCTCTAGCTGTATTCAATATGCCAAAGAACATTCAACCTCAAGGTTCTCTCTAGCACCCTAACGTGAGTAGGAATGAATAGAGGAAAAAGTGATGGCTCGAATCGTATTCATCGAGTACCCAGAATTTTTGGTACGCCTCGATGAATTCTCAGTTACCGACACGTCGTCCTGCTGAAGTTGTATAAGCTCTAGAAAACTCTCAGCCACCACCTCAAGCCAGTCCTCAGCCGCCTGTGGATCAGGTTCGCCTCGGAACATGAGGGTATCTGATATTAGAACACATGTAAGGCAGTAAGCTTACATGTGTCACCAACTGGTACCGTCGGTTGTAACTGGTGACCAACAGGTAGTGATGTACAGCTGATACACTACCTGAAGGCACTATTTCAGGCATCGGTCCACGTACTGAATCCTCATCACTATTCGGACCATCCTCATGGTCATTCACTGGAAAACACTAGTGGCCAAGTCCACCATCCACTCTCCTGATGTCTCAGCTAGGCCGAAAACTCTAGCAATCGCCTCCAGCCAGTGCTTTGCTGTCTGGTAATCTGCCTCGCCTTGTAACCTCGGAGGCCTCTACTGCTGGAACTCGTGCAACGTGCTCTGCCAGTGTGCACAGTTCGCTAGTATGGCTGGTGGCATCTGCTGCCCAACAGGTGGTGGTGCAGCTGGTACACCACCCATGGGTGCCAACATAGTAAAAAGGGCCCTGCACCAGAGCCTCGTCGCTCGGTGAGTCGTCATCGAGTACTCTCTCGGAACTCCAACTGACTGTCTGCGTAGAGACATCCTGAACAGATGCGACACGGTCAACGATTTATACCTGGTGAGCTGACCTGGTTTGAGCTGACTTTAAAACTTTTGGAAACACACACATAATCAGTGTTTTCGTGCACAAAGTTGGAAATCAATAGTCAGGTTCCTGGTGTACGGATACGTCGGCCACCGCACCAACAATGGACTCCCTAAACTAAAGACCACACTCGGTACCCTTAACATTATTGCTTCACATAGAAAAAGATCAGAGTCCTTACTTCTACGGTAGAACCGAACTCCTTTGATACCAATTTGTCATGACTCATCCTCGGGGCACGTGTCGTGACTACCCCAAGCCCACCTTCCATAGGCCAGGGGATGGCGACTAGCACCAAAGGCGTAAATCCTGATAACTGGGAAGGAATTGCCTTTATAAAAGTAACAAAACACCACAGAGTACAAGCAGAAGTAAAACACCAAGTACAAAAAAAGAAGTGTTGAAATGTAAATGGGACAGAATATAAACCCAAACGAAATAACAGCTACAACTGAAAGAAGGTACAACAAAGACAACAGTTGGAAGAAAGGAAGAAGCTCTTGGGTCGTCCTCCTCGGATCCTACCTGAAGTGTAGGTACAGATAGCGCAGCTCCTGGATCATCCACCACGGATCCTACCTGAAGGGTAGGTACAGATAGCGAAGCTCCTCGATTCTCTCTCCCATCAACCCCCTCCGAGTGTCGTCTCTCCATGAAGTCCACCTCCGGATACTGACTCGTCGGGTGGTCCACCTCCGGGTACAGTCCAGTCCTCGAACACTCAGCCTCCGTCAGCACTGCCCGTCATCTCTAACCAACACAACGAGGTGCGGGCATAGCCGGTGCAGGGGTGAGTATAATAATACTCAGTAGGGACCCTGATACCCTTAAGGTGTCACTAAAACCAACAAGGATAACCACAAAGAAGATCTCAACAGATAACCTCTACTTAGGTATATTCCCTAAGTTATCAAGTAACCCATCTCAATCATGAGGAAACACAAGATTATGAAATCAACGGATAACCACTACCCAGGTATATGCCCATACATATACCTAAGTTATCAAGCGACCCATCTCAATCATGAGGTAAACACAAAGGTCATAGACTCAGCTCAAACCAGGATTTTCATTATTGAAACCGTAACTGCTGAAGAGCCCCGTCTCTGGAGTGTACAGTGGTCCGGCCACGACTTTGAGGTACTGCTCACTAACCTATGACTGCTGAGGTACTCCTCCTGTCGAGTACTGCGGGTCTTCCACCTCACACAGTAGTGCTCCTCTGCCATGGGTCTGCCACCTCACAAAGTAGTGCTCCCCCTCATAGCCTACAGAGGTACTCCTCCTGTCGAGTACCGCGGGTCTGCCACCTCACACAGTAGTGCTCCTCCGCCATGGGTCTGCCACCTCACAAAGTAGTGCTCCCCACTGGGCTATTCTAGTCACTCCGAATCGAATCAGACAAGAAGTCATCAGGTCACAGCCAGCTACATGGTCTCCGTACTCCGTACGCTCGTCTCCAGGAGGGTCCGCTCCACGAGCTACTAGTAGATAGTCCAAGTATCACAAAGTTCCACGAATAAGAATCTCAAAGAACCACCTCGTCACAGGGGTCTCAACGCAACAGATGGCGCATCAATCGGACGCCCGATCTGTGTGTTACTAGCCTTTTCGTCCCCGGGGCCCGGTTGGTTTCGTATGCGAACCAATCTGGCCGTAACTCAACTGTACCCCAAACTCTAGTAGGGTAAACTCATAGGGTCCGTTTCTCCACATGATCACCAATGCCGCTGACGGTTCGTCAAACGGACATCCAGTCTGAAAGTTATCAGCTTTTCCGTTGTAGGGGCCCGTTTGGATTTTGGGGGCAATCCAACCCGGCCACTATCCAACTGCATCCAAAAATCAAGAGAAGTATGCCAAAAGTTCCGTCTCATCAAGAGGAAATCAAAGAGACAGACG
Source organism: Viscum album (assembly GCA_963277665.1). Taxonomy (NCBI): domain Eukaryota; kingdom Viridiplantae; phylum Streptophyta; class Magnoliopsida; order Santalales; family Viscaceae; genus Viscum; species Viscum album. Next base: position 634,477,104 of record OY728121.1, read on the forward strand.
GCGCGTCAATCGGACGCCCGCTCTGTGAGTTATTGGCTTTTTCGTTCTAGGGGCCCGGTTGGTTTCGTGAGCGAACCAACCCGATTGCACTCAGACGGCATTCAAACCTCGATTGGAGTAATCCCAAAGTTCTTTCTCATCAAGAGCAATCCAACAAAGTTGACGGCACGTCAATCGGACGTCCGGAGCTCAAGATATAAGTGTTTCCTCTCTAAGAGCCTAGTTCGTTTCGTATCCGAACCAACCCGGCCGAACCCAAAGTTTTTCTAAACCTTGAGTGTAATATACCGAAACGACCGCCTCGATCCAAGGATCGCTACGCAACTGACGGTGCATCGATCGGAGGTCTGTAGCCCAAGATATGAGCAAAAGACCGAAAGTGATCCGAAAATGGGGGGTATGGGCCCGGTCTGACCCGGGCCAACCCCCACTGGGTCGGCCCGAACCGGGTCGACCCGACCCGGGTCGGGGTCCGACTCGGCAGGGCGCAACCCGGCCTGGCTCGGCCGGATGGCTCGCTAGCTCGGCCAGCGAGCTGGCACTCCACGGACGCGGCGTGCGCCGTGTCCCCCTTGATCCCGCGCGGCCGCGGGATCCACTCACTCGCCGTCGTGGCTTCAGTCGCGGCGGTTTCTCTAGGTGGCACGCCGGGGCCCCGCCGCCTCTGGGCGGCCGGCCGGTGCTTGCCGCTGGTGACCCACGCCGCCGGTGGTGTCCGCGGGCCACCGGAGTTGCTCTGGTGGTCCGTTTTCAATTCTGTCTGCGCCGATACTCATCCCGGGTCCCGTTCTTCACTACGGAAACATCAAATCGTCTTTGCGGCCCATTTCTTCAATGTCTGCCGTTCCTCACGTCAAAAGAACAAACTGCGGAGTCTTTCGTTCGCCTTCGCGGTCCCAATTACGACCACACTTTCGTTCGGCCTTGATGGCGCGGCGCGACGACACCGCGCATCCTTTCTGCATTCCTCCAGGTTCTCGCATGGTGCCATCGCACCATGCCGCCATCTTCCAAACTGCAAAAACACAACAACAAAGGGTGAGGAGGGTCGGTCGTGTTCGTGCGGTCCGACCTCCTCACGTTAAGATGATAACAAGAGAACCAAAAAAAATATAAGACGAGGAACGACAAAGGATGTTTCACGAACAAGAAGCAATAAACCCCTACTTGGATATTTGAGGTCGCATGTCGGGTGTCACGGAGAACGGCGTCGCGAGGTCGGACTTAGATTCATTAGACGTCGGGGTGCGTCTGAGGAGGAAACGACGTCTCCTCACTTGTTGCTATGATGAAGAAGTAAGGTACGTTGTCGTTGGCGATGATCACCGCGGTCAGCGACTTCTCCCTTATCGTGGAGCAAGATGAAGATGGAAGATTCCGGGTCGTTGATTCTTCTAAGTCGAAGGGTGGATGTTCTTCATCGGAGAAGAACCGTTCTTCACGTTCTTCAACGTGGAAGATGCACTTCTATCTCCTCCCCTTTCCCACACAACCATCCAACCCCTAATAAAATAAGACTCTTCTTATTTTATTACCCATCTCATGCATTTTCAAAAAATTTCAAAATGTTGAATTAACTTAACTTAATTAATCTTGATCTTGTCAAAATTAAATGAAGTAGATTTGGCATCATTAATGAGAGGATGTGTCACAAGGGGGGTTGGAGTGAGTTATGGAAGATGAGAGATCACCCACTTAATGGGGGAGTTAGAGGAGGTTTAAGGAATGTGAAGGGGTGGGGTTCCTGTGGGCCCCACCTTACCTTTAATCCTCTCATAGGTAGTTTACTACAAGTGGGTCCCACGCCTAACTCCGTTACAGAGGTTATAACTACATAAGAGAGGGATAAAGTGTTGTGACACAACACTTAATCCACTTAACAAGAAATGAAAATGTAATTGTATAACAATTATATTTTTATCCCTCACTTTTTTTTAAACAACTCCTCTCGAGAAAAAGCAACTCCAGAAAGGGTCCTCTTAAGCAATTACCGGCGTTGCGGTTTCATAGGTTCCCTCATATTTCAATTCCGAGCACCGGTTCAATAGTTAGGAAAACCCGCTCATTCGTTCACTGAACGTACCCAAGCTAAACTTCAGAAATTGATTCCGGGCACACCGGGCCTCGGAATCAAGTGCCGTTAGAAACTGCGTTCTTGAAAAATCCCAAAGAAAATTATGAAACAATTTTCCTTGAATTTTACGGGTCTTTACAGTCAACAATTAAGTTTGAGTGGAAAATGTAAAAAAGGGATGATGGAGTCATTTATAACATCTAAAGTGAAATGAGAAAACAACACATTGGCCTTTTGTATTGGTAATCAAAATGTATAAAAGGGTTAAATTCTATATGGTTTGTGGAGGAGAATCTTATAAAGCCTTCTAAATACCTATTCATTTGAGATAATTTATCACATGATATCCTTGAAATTTTATAAATTAATGAATTCATGAAGATATACTAGACAACCCTATTGACAATGTTTTATGAATAACTGAGGTTCACCTCGATGTTCTATAGTAATATTAGTTATTATCTTTATAAAGTGTTTAAATTATACAGGTCCTATCATCCCCAGACTGATGGTCAATCTGAAAGAACTATCCAAAAACACAATGTTATATTGATCACCTTCTCTATATTCATACAATGTTGATGGGATCATCATATCCATGTAGTCATATTCTCTTTATCCAATATGTTTCACTCATGCATTCAATTGAACCCATACGAATTCTTATATGGTAAGAGACATAGAACACATAATTATTGGTATGAATTAGGTGAAAGAATGTTTCTTACGCATTACATTATCAATTAAATGTTTTAAAAGGTAAATAAAATTTAATATATCATCATAATTGTGTAGAGTTTATAGAAAAGATATGACAATGATAATCAATGAGACAAAGACTATGTGGTTATAATTAAAGTGTTTCTCTAAATATCAATTTGGAAGAGTGTTAGGAGGTTTGGGAGTAATGGGAAGTTAAGTATGAGATACATTATCCCCTAGGAGATTCTTTATTGCATCATAGATGTGGAATATCATCTGTAGATTCCTCTAAAACTTAAAAAATTTCATGATGTGTTCTGCATGTCCATATTTCTGATTTATATACTAGAAATATGAAATTTACTGAATATATAGGTGGCACAACAGGAGGATTATCTCTCGTATACAGAGAATTTAGAGAAGATCTTATACTTTAAAGACAATTCTCAACACAATAAAATAACTCACCTTATCAAATTACTTTGGAGAAACCATATGAATTAAGTGGATATGTAGGAACATGAAAATACCATAAAATATAGTTACACTAATCAGTTATAACTATAACATATGTAATGAAATTTCGAAGGTGAAATTTATTAAAAGGGGGAAAATGTAACATCATTATGTTATAATATTTTTATTTTCCATTAAATAATATGATATTGATATCTTTATTCACATTAACTAAAACGAGTGTTTTGAGATATTAGTAAATTGAATTAATCATCTTTAAAATATCATTATTATGAAATAAAATATATCTACATGTGATATAAAATATTAATATTCCATACATTACAAAATTTTCATTAGTAATAGTTTATGTTTACGAATATCATTATTAGAAAAAGTTGTTAATAATTAAATTTTTTATTTTTATATTAAAACATAATAATATATTTTGTATAAATATAAATAGAGAAAATTAAAAACATGAATTTATAATTTTAAAATTTACATTGTATTAACATTTTTTTATGTTTCAAAATAGTTATTTTTTGTCAAAAATTTTGTTTTTATGAAAATATTAATTTTCTTGATACTATCAATATATAACAGTTACCTAGAAGCTTAGAAAACCATTTAATTAATGAAATATGATACATTTGAATACAATTATTCATTTTTTATATATTAATTTAACTTAAATAACCTATTTTTGATATTTTCTAAAAAAAATAAACGGTATCTTTAATAAAGAAAATTGTTTTATCACTTTAATTTCAATTAATATATATATCTATAAAAATATGTTTTTTATTGATTATAATTTAAAATATTATTAGTTTTAGTTATCATAAATAATAATATCTTATAAAAATTATTTACATTTTTAATTATATCTCACACATAAATTATTAACTTAAAGACACCATAATCTTAAAAACAATTTTTTAAGAATTAGGCCTATTTATTTTAATTTTAAATTTCCCTTTCCACTATTATTATAATTGATAAAGTTAAATTCATTACTAGGATTATAATATGTATATTATTTTTTTGGATCAATATTAATTAATGAAAATTTAATTTATTAATAAGTCTGAAATTAAAATTTACGTTAGAAAAAGTGTAGTTGGATAATGTTGATTGTAAATAGAAAAAACCCCTAAAAAAAACATGGATTTTTTTAAAATGATATAATTGAAGAAGATTCAATATTACCATGTACAACAATAAATATTTTAAAAATATGGGAGTCTATGACCTATAATAGTGTAAATAAATGACATAAAAAGTTAATGTAATTCAAAAACTACCAATTCCTTCACTTATAAAGAGACATATGAACACCTATTATTTAAAAAACAAATAAATAGAACTAATTGTGGAAAAACCTAAACTTTTCAATTTATAAATCCATATCCACTAAAAATAATAAATTTTTGCTCCTTTTTATAGAATAATCCTTCCATTTATAAGGAAAATTTATGTCCCTGATAGGGGTATGTCTTCTTTATAGTTTTTCATGTAAATTATTTTCTCATACATATAATATCTAAAAATATTAACAAAATATATTATGTTTAGTTTATATTATTAATTTTAATTATATTAATATAAATACAATTACTCATCCCCATTAATCCACTTTGAAAAATATAAGCATAGAATTAGTGTATGAATATTCTACGCCTTCTACAAATTGATGTAGTTTATATTTTGGTTTCCACCTCTTCTACATGGTAACAAGGTTCAACCTAAGGAATAAATATTTTATTAATGTATAAATTATAAATATTAAAAAATAATTTCTTCTAACTCCATGAAAATTTTATGGAAAACTGAAATGTTTTCCATATGTACGTGTGGAGTACCACCTCTTTGTCAACATTGCATTCCATTTTGCATTATCACCTAAAATAGATGATATTAAAAAAGTTTTTTTATTTTAAAAATGATATTATGGATATTTTAATATTCTAAAGGCTGTGAATTTATTTTTTTATAAACTTAACCGATGTAAACATGTCTTGTAAATCACGTAAAAATATAACAAACCACCTTTTATAACCGATAAGAGATGAAAATATTTTATAAATGAACAACATATGAAAATAAATAAACAATATGAAAATAATTATAAATGATGAATTTTATTATTATGCATATAAAATATATTAGATAAATATATAGTATTTTATGTAAATTAAAAAACAATTTCGAACATTAATTTAAGGAATATTCCATACTCCCCTCATAACATTCCAGTTACACTATCTATTTATTTTTCTCCCATTTAATCCAACTTATTCCTATTTAATTAGTAAATATATATATATATATATATATATATATATATTACTTATATATATACATATATTAATATTGTTTCCATTACTGGTGTTATATATTATTTATGTTTCATTCAAAATTCTCACTTTTATAAAACCTAAATTAATGGGATTTTTAAAATTATTATTTCACAAAAACCACCATGGAATTAAAATAATTTTAAATCATGAATATATTTCAATATTTATATTTAATTTATGTATAAATATTTATGTTTGATTTTAATTTTAGTGAATAATTATGTTCTAGCATCTTTAAAATTTCCATTTCTTACCTCAAAAAAACATTACCATAGTGGTTTTCTTATTTATGAATTCTTAAATAATTATTATGTATTACTCTACCATGGGACTTCAAGAACAAGACTAATGTTCCTTTAATAATATAATTTTTACTTAAATGTACTTCCTTATTCACTTGTAAATCCATATGTTATAGTTTTTAGAAAGACCTTGAGACAAGAACATTAAACCTGGTTCCTTATCATGGGATTTTACTATATATGTGACTTATGTATTCTATAATTTTATCATATAGAAAACACATATATGATATTAAATATTTAATGGGGGGATTGTAATTATATATAACTTTATTACACTAGATTATGTTTCCATATAATTATATATCATGGTATGTTTGTTGTTGTCCTAGCCAACTATTGTGTGTGGGAAATCTTCAATGCCAACATTGTTATGATAAAAAGTAATAAAGAGGTGACATATTATTATGATGTAGTTTTTGATATAGATTCAGCATTTCATAAGATTCAATGCTATTCTGAAATGATCATGTTTACCTGAAAATCACTATTTTCAGTTATTTATGCACTTCTCTCATGCATATGATCATTCTTATTATTATATCATTTTATTGTTCCCATGTAATGGTCTATAATAATATTTATTACATTATAGGATTTATAGCTCACCATTTTCCTTATGTATTTCCCCATGTTATCCTATATAGTATTTATTGGTCCTATAGGAGTTAGGATTAGTCTAAGAATATTAAATAAATAAAAAGATGTTATGTTTTATGACATTGTATTCCTGTATCTATTCCTCCAAAGTACCTAAAAATTAGATCATTTCCACGTATTCAATAGAAAATTTGTTTATGTTAATGATTTAAAATGTTTTTATGGTTTGGATTACTATAATTTTCCTTTGATTTGATGGATATATGATATCATTTTCTTCATTTTAACCTCATGATGCATGTTTTTAATGACTTTGATATATTTAAAAATATTAATTTATATATTTTAAGAAAAAAATGTATTATTATCATGTAGGATTCTCATACACATCAATAAAATTTTAATACTAATTTACATGAATTAAAATTCATTTTGATGATTTTTGATAGGTTTTAATAGGTATACACACATTTTATAATTATAAAAAAATAAAAAAGATATTGTTTATACATAGAAATATGAAACATTAATTGTCCTAGATATAATTATTCAAATTAAATAACTAATCATTGGTTGTTGTAAAATCATTTCATGACAATTGGATGCGATTTTCCTTATTTTTATCCATATAGTTGTATTTTTAAACATTTTGATAACTTTAAAATTATTTATTTAGTCATTATAAGAAAACCAGGAATCATATTGATGTTTATTCTAGTATGAAACATAATAAATAATTCAACTTAAATATATCATTGGTATCATGAACACATAACTTCATTCTAATGTTTTCAATGTTTTAATTTTGGATATACGTCTTAAAAAAATTAGCTCTAAATAAATATACAACTCAAATTTGTGTGTAATTTTTTTATCAGTTAAAAAAAATTATCTTTGTTCATTTGCCAATGATTTCATAAAATCATACATCATTTTCATCGGTTTAACCCCATGATGTGATATTTCATAGACTTAAATATATATAAAACTAATTATTTAATCTTTTCAAACACATGAATAGTTAAATTGAAATTATATAAGCCAAAACACATCAAAAATAATTTATTTCTATTTTTCCTATGATTTTACATCATTTCAATGTCATTTTATATGTTTCAATCAATATATACATGTTTTAGACTATCAAAACTCTAAAAATATATTTTAGGTTTACCTGAGAAATGAAAAACACATATTGATGTGGAATGAATTCATATATTTAAAAAATAATTCATTGGTAAATTTATCATAATTTCATAATAATCAGTGGACGTTTTCTTGGTTTTTACACTCTGACACATGTTTTAAATGAATTTTATATCCATAAAAAGTTTATTTATTCATTTTAAGATCAAAAATATTAAAATTGAAATTTAATATTTTTATAAATGTCATAAATTATACAGTGACATCTAGAATCTTATTTTATGTTAGTTTAATTAAGTTTTTTAGGTTGGGACTATTACACAAATGTTTTAGACTGCTAAAACATTAAAAATGTGTTTTTGATAATCCTAGGAAAATCCACCTCAATTTGATTTAATGTTAGTTCCATCATTTCATGAATCAATACATAGTTATTTCCCATTAATTTCAGCATAATCTAAAGATATTTTCATCATTTTTAGCCCTAATACATGTTTCTAAATACTAGTATAATAAAAATAACTTATTTATCCATTTTCAGCCACACCATATTATATTAAAGTTAAATTTTCTCAAACATGTACAAAATAATTCAATGGAATCTATACAATGATTTCAACTCAATCTATTTTTTATGTTTTTACTATAGCCCAAATGTTTAAGAGTTTAAAAAAATAAAATTGAATTTTTGGACATTTTATGAAACGAGATACCCAGATAGACAAGGTTTCATTTCCTATATTTCAAAAATAAATCATTAGATAACTTCCCATGATTTTATAAGAATTGGATATTTTTTCATTATTTTGACCACCTAAGGAATTTTTTTAATACTATTATATAATTAAAACAACATATTTAGTCAATTTGAGCACACCATACGTCAAACTAATGTGTCATTTACATAGAAATTTTAAAAGTAATTAAAATATGGTTTTGGGGTGATTTATAATTAACCCATTGTATTTTCCTATGTTTTTACCATTACACACCTAATTTAGTGTGTTAACACAATAAAAATTTATTTTTGGTAATCTCAATAAAATGATAACTTGAATAAACATGCATTCCCTTCCTATATTTTAAAAAAATAATCATCAATAATTATCTTATAATTTTTCTACAATTTGTGGTTTTTTATTGATTTGGACACCATGATGCACATTTATAACATTATGATATCTTTAAAACTTTTTATTTATTCCTTTTGAGAAATTTTCATGTCAGAATGATGGTTTATCAACCCATTCCCATAAAAGATAAATCATTCATATTTTTTGCAAATATTTCTGGTCATTATGATGTCTTCTTCTAGGTTTTTACGATTCAAGGAACATTTTAGAGTTTTAACACAATTGAAAGGTATTTTTAGTCATCCCAATATAATCACAACAAATAATGATGTATTGTTTAATAATATACATCCAAACATAATTGGTCATTTTCCTATGATTATTGAAATCAGATATCATTTTCTTAACTCTAACACCCCCTAAAAACAATTTTATATCCATTTATTCACATCTTATTTTTTATTTATTCACTTTTATATAATTATATTTCATATTGGTGATCCATATACCTAGACACCAGAAAAATATTTCAAATAAAATTATCCATTGATTTTATATCTATATGCGGTCATTTTTTGGTTTCTACCAACACCAATTTTGGAATTTTTAAGTATTAAAATAAATTTTTAATCATTTGGATAAAAATGAAACTAAAAATAACATGTTTTTAATACCCATGTCATTTTGAGTTTTCAAATTATGGGTAAATTTTGTATTTTTCATTTTAGAGGTCGTCTCTGTAACATCCCAAGTAAGTAATGAATAATATATATTTTTATCTATGTCTATTAATGATTAAGATAGTGTTTTAGAGGCTTAAAATGAAAATAAATACCATCTTAAGCATGGAATACACTAATATTTTTAAAAGATTGTTTTACTGCCTTTTGATGGAAAACCATTTTTAAATATATCTTTTGACAATTTTATAAGCTATGTTTGTCAAAATAAACTTATTCTTTATGATTGGGACAACAAAATTTACTTTGTGTGAATTTTTGGTATTTTTCTGACAATGTTCATTTTTTAATGAATAGTGAAAAATACTGCATTTTACATCAAAACTGCTTTTTAATCTAATTTATTTATATGATTATATTATCTTTTGAATTGGTTTTGAAGTGAAATTAGAATATATTTTTACCATTTTATCCAATTATGGTCATTGGAATCAATTTCACTTTGAAATTAGACTTAAACTGGTGTCAATCTTTTGATACTTATTGTTTTATAAAAACACGCTATTTGCTCTGTCAGCGGGAATTAATTATTAAATTAATTAATGTGGCTTATATGATATGAATTTTTTAAAATAGACTTCATTTTTGAATTCGGAATATCTAATATAGCTTCGGGTGAATTTTTGGTAATTTTTTGAAAAACTTCAATTTTTGATAAATAGTGAATCCACTAAGTTGTACTTATAAAAATTGATTTTTCGTTTAAATGAAATTTTTCCATCATTGTGTTTTGAATTTCAAAAATCCTACATACATTGTTGTCATTAAGAAGTAAAATGTGGTTGAATGAGATTAAAATAATTTTTTGGTGAATAGTAACTTATTAAGTTTTAATCGCGATTAGTGGTAATTAGTGTAGTTTAAGGTAAAAATAATGCTTTAATAAAATAAGATGAGCTTGACACTTGTCCTACCCTCATTGGTTGTGTCATGGCCGACCAAAAAAATACATGGGTCAACTTGGGGACCCCATGGATTCACTTTGTTTGGGAAATGACATAAATAACTCTTTATTTAATGTAAAAGTAAAAATGACACAAACATAATATGTTTTACGAAAACAATTTTTACATGGGCCTATAAAGATCAAATTTTTTATTATAAATAGTCATTGGAAATCTAGAAATATTTCTTACATCATAGTATTTTTTTTTTAATATTTAGACTTTAAATAAATTAAATTATTTATGACATCATGATGATGCAGCGATGACCTCATTATTTAACAATTTAAATAAAATGGAAAGATAATGAAAAATCTAAAAAATACACATGGCCAAAACCAATTGGATGAGTAGATTTGGAACCCTTATCACCTTATCCACTAATTATAGCAATGTGAGACCTTTTGAATCCGAAACTCTTTTTCAAATAAAGTAATATTTCTTTACTTTCCAAAAGTGCCCCTCCTCTCCTCTTATAAAAGGCCCCCACCACTACCTCATTTCACACACTCCTCAAGACTTTGGCTCGGCCAACCCCTGACCATTTACTCTCTCCACATCCCTCTACTCATCCTAGAGGATTCCCTTTGGGCAGAATTCTTTCAAAGGAAGCCTTTAGGCTAAAATCAAAAGGAGTTACACTTTTAAAGGTAATTCATTCTCTCATGTTAATTTGTTTTATTTTGCTTCTCCAACCCCCTAAAGTATTTTTATTTAATTCTTTTGTAACAACACCAGTATCTTCAATATACTAGGATGATGTTATAAGATTTATTTGAGCTACACTCTCACACAACTACATCAAATGGTTAAAGAACATACGGTTTCTGTGGATGGCGAAATTCTGCCTCCCGAAACGATGATTGTTCAATACTCATTTAACACCTTCAAAGGTGGCCATTATGATGTCACTATTTTTATATATGATATATATTATGTTTATTCTTTCCTTAAGCTTCTGTATTTTTCATTAATGGCATACCACAATTTTTTCTATTATGGGTAAACACGATATCTTCATTTTAGGAAGTGCGGACTACCGCCCCCTGAAAGTGATTTGATTCGTTAATACCATATGTGGTATGTGTAAAGGGTAAAGTTAATGATATTATATATGTTATTATACTGGAATTATAATATACTCTTATATCATTATGATTCCATTCCAAAAAATACGAAATAGAAATGGAAGTAGCGTTCATGCGTACGTACGGCTTACCGTCTCCATGAACGGTGCATTTCATTTCATACCTCTAAATGTGATGTAATATTATAAATACATGTATATGCTGAATATATATGATGTATATGTTATCCAAATAATTAATATCATTTTGGATATAACGAACCTTTGACCAAATTAACAACATGTAAGTGTAAGAAGTCTATTTTTGACTTAAGAACCAAATACTGGCAAAATGAACATTATTAACTTAAATGATTACATGATGTTCATAACATGGTATAAAAGGAATAATGAACATGAAAAAGGTTATTAAGCAAGTAGAGATTAACTCAAGTTTATTATTCAGGAGATTAAAGAACGGTCGGGTCAAGTCGGATACGAGGTATGGGACTTCGTCTCAATCTCCTTTCATTGAGGCATATTTTATTTTATACACAAATTTCTTTTATACGGTGTATAAACCCCTTTGACTTTTACGTTTATTCAAAAGGAATATTTTTTATACGAAGCGTTTTCTAAATGACAAAAGGGAATGTTTTTGTCGTACGTATGCGGCGACAACGACTTCTCCGCCGTCGTGACCATTATTTGAGTTTCGGCTTCCTCTACAAGCCATACCATCTTTTTAAAAGAAAAATAAATACCATGTTTTAATTTTATTTTATTTTGGTATTGAAAATGGTTTTCATAATGTTTTTTTGTGTTTTATTGATATATTGTGATTGAAATGTTGAAATTTTATGTTTCCTTTATGCATGTTTTATGTGATACGATTATGTTATGGTTCTTGGTCATTATTATGAAGACGGGTGGTTCCGTGATAAACTAAGGGTGGGTGAGCCCGATATAGCTCTCCAATGCATCGGGTAACGCAAAGGAGTGAAACGTTAAGGTTTCTCCGAAGAGATTTTAGGGAATATATTGTGATGGGTATTCCAAACGTAACCAAGAGGGTTACTCCCTATGTAATAATGTTATGAATGCCTCAAGTTACCTTTATGTCTTATGATTTCTATGATTTATTCATGATTTGATGAGGTATGTTAAAGTGCTTATGTTTTATGGGTAAAGTGTGATTTCATTATTATGTATATATGTACCCATGTTTCCTTTCCATGTTTTTATAACCCATACTGAGATTTTTATGCTCATCCCAAGTTTTTTTGAAATGTTTTTCATAGGTCAAGGGAAAGGTACATGATATGATGATAGTGTCAAGGAAGTGTCAAGAAAGAATCCATGTTTTATTTTAAATATGTTTCCATTGATGGGAATGAAGAATACTATCTTTATGTAACCACATTGTTTATATGTGGAATGTAATGCAAGTTTTATGATCTAATTCTCTAAAAATCTAAACCCGAAAAGATCCTCAATGTGTAATCTTGTAATAACTCAAGATTAAGTAAGGTTTAAGGCTGGGGCCTTATAGTTGGTATCAGAGGTCGGTTTAGAAAACTTTAGGAGTTAGAATTCTATTGAATTATTATCCAAAAATATTTTTTTATGGTCAAATTGAAGTGATATTGCATTTGAAGATTACCATGTTGCTTCATCTAAGACATGTTTGTTCAGAATGGTTTTCCGTAGAGGAAACAGGGAAGCAGTGCTAGGAAGGCATACAGAAGGAAATAACCTTCGGAATCAGTATCCAGAAATGGTCGGAATTGGAACTGAATAGTTTGTTGCAGTAATGGCGCTGTTGACTCAAGCGATAAATAGTGGTGGTATCCATGCACGAGATCATCCAGATCAACCGCAGAGGAACATGTCAGTGGTGGAACATTTCATGAGGCAACATCCACCATCATTCAGAGGATCATCTGACCCTGTGCTAGCTGAAGGGTGGATTAAAGCACTGGAGAAGATTTTTGATGTCATGGGGTGTTCAGACAATCAAAAGGTTAGTCTTGTTATTTACCGTTTGGAGGGTGAAGCAGATAAGTGGTGGTCTATGGTTAAAAATATCAGGGACACCGATGAGATTGATGCTCTCGACTGGGATGAATTAAAAGGTATGTTTCTTGAGAAGTATTTTCCTAAGGCTGTTCGACTTAGGATGGAAAAACAATTCTTGGAATTGAGGCAAGAGGAAGACTCAGTGGCTGCCTATGAAGAAAGGTTCACTCGATTGGCAGGGTATACTCCAAATTTTATCCGAGACCTTGATAGTAAAATCAATCATTTTTACTCAGGATTAAAGCCAAAATATCAAAGGGAATTAGCTTCTCGTAAGTTTAAAAGTTATGGAAAGCTTGTTCGATGTGCTCAGAAGGTGGAAATGGAGTTTGTCGATGACCAAGTGTTCTATAACAACCAGCAGAAGAATAGACCGAGGTGGCAGGAGAAAGGTAAGAATTCTTCAAAAAAGTCTGATGGTAAGAGAACTAAGTTTCCAGTTTGTGATAAATGTGGAAAAAGGCATGCTGGGGAATGTCTTCTGAATTCTGGAAAGTGATACCGATGTGGTAAGATCGGACAAAAGGCTCATGATTGCACTGAAAAGGATCAAGGTGAAGGTAAGAACAAATTTGATTTACATTAAGTGAAATGTTATAAGTGCAATGAGATGGGTCACTATGAAAATGAGTGTCCGACAAAGAGCTTGAGTAATGGAAAGTAGTTAGACTACAAGCAGAAAGGGGTGGTGAAATCCTTTGAAACTACTTCAGCAGATGTCGGGCCATCAAATGAAGTTGTATCAGGTACTTTGTTTGTTTTTCAGATTATGCCAGTGTGTTGTTTGATTTGGGGTCTACACATTCTTTCATATCTGAAACCTTTTCTAGTAAAATGGGAATACCATCTCAAGAAATGACTCCTGAACTTTTGGTAAAAACACCTGGGGGAAATGTTGAGGCAAAAAGAATTTATAAGAATCTTTCTATCCTTATCTGTGGAAAGAACCTACTTGCAAACCTTATTGTTCTACCTCTAGTAAAGTTTGATGTTATCCTGGGTATGGATTGGCTCTCTATTTACCATGCTAAGATTGACTGTAGAGCTAAAGAAGTTTCTTTTTAGAAAGACTTTCAGTTTGTTTACAAGAATGAACCCTTACTTTTGATAACATATCAAAAGTCCGAGAAACTTTTAAAAGATGGAAATGAATGTTACCTTGCACACGTCGTTGAAAATAAAGGAACTGTTCAGATTAATGATGTGCTAGTGGTAAATGAGTATCCTGATGTTTTTCCTGATGAGTTGCCTGGAATAATACCTGATCGGGAAGTTGAGTTTACTGTTGACTTAGTTCCTGATGCTAAGCCAATTTCAAAACCCCCTTATCGAATGGAACAAATTGAACTTTTAGAGTTGAAGGAGCAATTGAAAGATTTATTAGAGAAAGGTTTCATTAGACCTAGCACATCACCACGGGGTGCTCCTGTTTTATTTGTTAAAAAGAAATATGGTTCTATGAGACTTTGCATTGATTATAGAGCTTTGAATAACATCACTGTTAAGAACAAATATCCTTTGCCTCATATCGATGATTTGTTTGATCAGCTCCAGGGAGCTCAGTTTTTTTCAAAGATTGACCTGAGATCGAGGTACCATCAGCTGAAGTTAAAGGAGGAAGATATTCTGAAGACCGCGTTCCGTACGAGATATGGCCATTATGAATTTGTAGTAATGCCTTTTGGTCTAACCAATGCACCTGCTGAATTCATGGACTTAATGAATAGAATTTTCCATGATTTCTTGGATAAGTTTGTGGTGGTTTTCATTGATGATATTTTGGTGTTTTCTAAAAGTAAAGAGGATCGTGAAATACATTTAAGGGTTATCTTTCAAACCTTAAAAGAAAAGAAACTGAATGGGAAATTAAGAAAGTGTGAGTTTTGGTTGCAACAAATTTCTTTCCTTGGTCACATTGTTTCTAAATATGGAATAACTGTTGATCCTGCAAAAACAAAAGTTGTGGAAGAATGGCCAAGACCCACAAATGTAACCGAGATTCGTAGCTTCCTTGGTTTGGCGGGCTATTACCGAAGGTTTGTTAGAAATTTTTCACGGTTATCTATTCCAATGACTAAGCTAACTCGGAAGGGTGTTAAGTTTATCTGGACAAAAGAATGTGATGACTGTTTTCAGGAATTGAAAAGAATATTGGTGAATGCTCCAGTTTTGGCACTACCTTCCAGGAATGGTGAGTTTGTTATATATAGTGATGCTTCATTTAAAGGACTTGGTTACATCCTAATGCAGAATGATCAGGTAATTGCTTATGCTTCACGACAGTTGAAAACTCATGAGGTAAATTACCCTACACATGATTTGGAATTAGCTGCTATTGTTTTTGCTTTAAAAATTTGGAGGCATCATTTGTATGGAGTAAAGTGTGAAATATATACCGATCACAAAAGTTTAAAGTATATATTCACTCAGAAAGAATTGAACATGAGACAAAAGAGATGGCTAGAATTAATCAAGGATTATGATTGTACAATTCATTACCATCCGGGAAAAGAAAATAAAGTGGCTGATGCTTTGAGTCGAAAAAGTAATGCTTCATTAACAATGTTACATTTGGAACGTGATCCTTTGGTTAAGGATTTGATGAACTTTGGCATAGAAGTTGTTGGTTCAGGAAGTCCTTCTATTTTGTTTCAAGTATCAGTGAGATCATCTCTATCAGATAGAATCAAGCAAGCACAGAAGCAAGACAGTGAGTTGCAGAAAAAGGTAGAGCTGGTTTAGAAAGGTAAGTTGCCTGAATTCAACATTGATAATGATTGTGTTTTGAGATTTGGGAAGAGATTGTGTGTGCCTTGTGATTCACAGTTGAAGAGAGAGTTGTTATGTGAAGCTCATAGTTCTCCGTTTTCAGTTCATCCGGGCAGTACTAAGATGTATAGAGATCTGTGTGAGTATTACTGGTGGGATGGAATGAAAAGAGATATTGCTGATTTTACTGTGAAGTGTTTGACTTGTCAGCAGGTTAAAGCAGAGCGGCAGTTACTGAAAGGGATGCTTCAGCCTTTACCAGTGCCAGAGTGGAAATGGGAGAATATATCCATGGACTTTGTTGTTGGATTAACGAAGACATCTCGAGGTAATAATGCAATCTGGGTTATTGTTGATCGCTTGACCAAATCTGCTCATTTCCTTGCTATACGAGATACTTTATCTCTTGATCAACTTTCCCGTTTGTATCTTAAAGAGATAGTCAGGTTTCATGGAGTTCCTCTCTCCATTGTATCTGATCGTGATCTCAGGTTCACTTCTAACTTTTTGAAAGGCCTTCAGAAGTCGTTGGGTACTGAATTAAATTTTAGTACAGCTTTTCATCCTCAATCAGATGGGCAGTCAGAACGAACAATTCAGACATTGGAGGATATGCTACGAGCTTGTTCTATGGATTATCAAGGTAGTTGGGACCAACATCTTTCTTTGGTTGAGTTTTCATATAATAACAGTTTTCATTCTAGTATACAGATGGCACCATTTCAGGAATTATATGGGAAGCGGTGTCGAACTCCAGCTTTCTGGGATGAAGTGGGTGAAAGGAAGTTGATGGGACCAGAATTGGTAGAAGAGATGGCAGAAAAAGTTCAGCTGATTCAGAAACACATGAGAACAGCTCAGAGCAAGCAGAAGAGTTATGCGGATAACCGGAGGAAGGATCGATCTTTCGAGGTAGGTGATCATGTTTTTCTCAAGGTTTCTCCATGGAAAAGTGTGATGAGATTTGGTAAGAAAGGAAAGTTGAGTCCAAGGTTAATTGGACCATACGAAATTCTGGAAAGAGTTGGATCAGTTGCATACCGAGTGGCTTTACCTCCGAGTTTATCTCAGGTACACAATGTTTTTCACGTTTCGATGTTGAGAAAGTATATGCCAGATCCATCTCATGTTTTGAGTCCAGATGTAGTTCTGCTGGAAGAGAACCTATCTTATGAGGAACAACCGGTCCAGATTCTTGACCACAGGGAGCAAGTGTTACGGAATAAGGTGATTAAGCAGGTAAAGGTTTTGTGGAAAAACCACATGATTGAAGAGGCAACATAGGAATCTGAAAATTCAATGAGGGATAAGTACCCCCATTTATTTGATAAGTAAATAAATTGTGGGGACGCAATTTTATAAAGGGAGGAAGGATGTAACATCCCAAGTAAGTAATGAATAATAGATATTTTTATCTATGTCTATTAATGATTAAGATATTGTTTTAGAGGCTTAAAATGAAAATAAATCTCATCTTAATCATGGAATACACTAATATTTTTAAAAGATTGTTTTACTGCCTTTTGATGGCAAACAATTTTTAAATCTATATTTTGACAATTTTATAAGCTATGTTTGTCAAAATAAACTTATTCTTTATTATTGGGACATCAAAATTAACTTTGTGTGAATTTTTGGTATTTTTCTGACAATGTTCATTTTTTAATGAATAGGGAAAAATACTGCATTTTACATCAATACTGCTTTTTAATCTAATTTATGTATATGATTAGATTATCTTTTGAATTGGTTTTGAAGTGAAATTAGAATATATTTTTACTATTTTATCCAATGATGGTCATTGGAATCAATTTCACTTTGAAATTAGACTTAAACTGGTGTCAATCTTTTGATACTTATTGTTTTATAAAAGCACGCTATTTGCTCTGACAGCGGGAATTAATTATTAAATTAATTAATGTGACTTATATGATTTTAATTTTGTAAAATAGACTTCATTTTTGAATTCGGAATATCAAATATAGCTTCGGGTGAATTTTTGGTAATTTTCTGAAAAACTTCAATTTTTGATAAATAGTGAAACCACTAAGTGGTACTTATAAAAATTGATTTTTCGTTTAAATGAAATTTTGCCATCATTGTGTTTTGAATTTCAAAGATTCGACATACATGGTTGTAATTAAGAAGTAAAATGTGGTTCAATGAGATTAAAATAATGTTTTGGTGAATAGTAACTTATTAAGTTTTAATCGCGATTAGTGGTAATTAGTGTAGTTTAAGGTAAAAATAATGCTTTAATAAAATAAGATGAGCTTGAAACTTGTCCTACCCTCATTGGTTGTGTCATGGCCGACCAATACAAGCCATGGGTCAACTTGGGGATCCCATGGATTCACATTGTTTGGGAAATGACATAAATAACTCTTTATTTAATGTAAAAGTAAAAATGACACAAACATAATATGTTTTACGAAAACAATTTTTACATGGGATTATAAAGATAAAATTTTTTATTATAAATAGACATTGGAAATATAGAAATATTTCCTACATCATAGTATATTTTTTATAATTTTTAGACTTTAAATAAATTAAATTATTTATGACATCATGATGATGCAACGATGACCTCATTATTTAACGATTTAAATAAAATGGAAAGATAATGAAAAATCTAAAACCTACACATGGCCAAAACCAATTGGATGAGTGGATTTCGAACCCTTAGCACCTTATCCACGAATTATAGCAATTTGGGACCTTTTGAATCCGAAACGCTTTTTCAAATAAAGTAATATTTCTTTACTTTCCAAAAGTGCCCCTCCTCTCCTCTTATAAAAGGCCCCCACCACTACCTCATTTCACACACTCCTCAAGCCTTTGGCTCGGCCAACCCCTGACCATTTACTCTCTCCACATCCCTCTACTCATCCTAGAGTATTCCCTTTGGGCATAATCCTTTCAAAGGAAGCCTTTAGGCTCAAATCAAAAGGAGTTACACTTTTAAAGGTAATTCATTCTCTCATGTTAATTTGTTTTATTTTGCTTCTCCAACCCCCTAAACTCTTTTTATTTAATTCTTTTGTAACAACACCAGTATCTTCAATATACTAGGATGTTGTTATAATATTTATTTGAGCTACACTCTCACACAACTCCATCAAATGGTTAAAGAACATACGGTTTCCGTGGATGGCGAAATTCTGCCTCCCGAAACGATGATTGTTCAATACTCATTCAACACCTTCAAAGGTGGCCATTATGATGTCACTATTTTTATATATGATATATAATATGTTTATTCTTTCCTTAAGCTTCTGTATTTTTCATTTATGTCATACCACTATTGTTTCCATTATGGGTAAACACGATATCTTCATTTTAGGAAGTGCGGACTACCGCCCCCTAAAAGTGATTTGATTCGTTAATACCATATGTGGGATGTGTAAAGGATAAAGTTAATGATATTATATATGTTATTATACTGGAATTATAATATACTCTTATATCATTGTGATTCCATTCCAAAAAATACGAAATAGAAATGGAAGTAGCGTTCATGCGTACGTACGGCTTACCGTCTCCATGAACGGTGCATTTCATTTATTTCCTATAAATGTGATGTAATATTATAAATACATGTATATGATGAATATATATGATGTATATTCTATCCAAATCATTAATATCATTCTGGATATAACGAACCATTGACCAAATTAACAACATGTAAGTGTAAGAAATCTATTTTTGACTTAAGAACCAAATACCGGAAAAATGAACATTATTAACTTAAATGATTACATGATGTTCATAACATGGTATAAAAGGAATAATGAACTTGAAAAAGGTTCTTAATCAAGTAGAGATTAACTCAAGTTTATTTTTCAGGAGATTAAAGAACGGTCGGGTCAATTCGGATATGAGGTATGGGACTTCGTCTCAATCTCTTTCATTGAGGCATATTTTATTTTATACACAACTTTCTTTTATACGGTGTATAAACCCCTTTGACTTTTAGGTTTATTCAAAAGGAATCTTTTTTATACGAAGCATTTACAAAATGACAAAAGGGAATGTTTTTGTCATACGTATGTGGTGACAACGACTTCTCCGCCGTCATGACCGTTATTTGAGTTTCGTCTTCCTCTACAAGCTATACCTTCTTTTTAAAATAAAAATAAATACCATGTTTTACTTTTCTTTTATTTTGGTATTGAAAATGGTTTTCATAATGTTTTTTTGTGTTGTATTGATATATTGTGATTGAAATGTGGAAATGTTTTGTTTCCTTTATGCATGTTTTATGTGATACGATTATGTTATGGTTCTTGGTCATTATTATGAAGACGGGTGGTTCCGTGATAAACTAAGGGCGGGTGAGCCCGATATAGCTCTCCAATGCATTGGGTAACGCGAATGAGTGAAATGTTAAGGTTTCTCCGAAGAGATTTTAGGGAATATACTGTGATGGGTATTCCAAACGTAACCAAGAGGGTTACTCCCTATGTAAGAATGTTATGAATGCCTCAAGTTACCTTTATGTCTTATGATTTCAATGATTTATTCAGGATTTGATGAGGTATGTTAAAGTTCTTATGTTTTATGGGTAAAGTATGATTTCATTCTTATGTATATATGTACCCATGTTTTTATAACTCATACTGAGCTTTTTATGCTCATCCCAAGTTTTTTTGAAATGTTTTTCACAGGTCAAGGGAAAGGTACATGATATGATGATAGTGTCAAGGAAGTGTCAAGAAAGAATCCATGTTTTATTTAAAATATTTTTCCATTGATGGGAATGAAGAATACTATCTTTATGTAACCACATTGATTATATGTGGAATGTAATGTAAGTTTTATGATCTAATTCTCTAAAACTCTAAACCCGAAATGATCCTCAATGTGTAATCTTGTAATAACTCAAGATTAAGTAAGGTTTAAGGCTGGGGCCTTATAGTCTCTCATACATAAAATTGAGATTCACATCAACAAACCAAGTATTTTAATGTATGAAAGGGGTGCTATTAGATATGATTTTAGGCTCAATTAGTCACTCAAATTGAGGATCATTCTCTAGATATTTGGGTTTTATTTTGGTTGTTTTTATAGGACTATAGTCTCAGTGAATGGTTAAGTTTTCAAAGTTTATTAGAAATGATGCAACAACATTACAATGGGAAAATTTTTAGATTATTTTCAAAGTCACATAGTTGAATATCATAGTTAGGAAGTGAATTTCATGAAATGTTATAGATAATTGAGGAAACCATGAAAGGTGGGTTGGACCTATATTCTTATCCATTTTTTTGTAATTTTTTTGAAAAACTGAGAATAATGTTTCAGATAGTTCTATATGAATATTTTAGGGTTATCACTAGGTTTAGAGAACCCTACATCCAATTTGTGTTAGATGGATGAACTTGAATAGTGAAGGGAACTTGGTTGGGTCATGGTCTAACCATGTAGACAAACTGTGAGACCCATTTAATAGGTATAATTACCATTTTCACTTCAAAAAATTTAAAAGGTTTATCCCCTATCCTTCATCCCTCTCTCACATAAAGCCATGTTCCCTCAAGCCCATTATCCTCTTTCAAAATAACTTCATTTTAGGGTGATTTAATTGAATTTTATATTGATTCATTGTGAGTCTATCCATATGTCTTCAAATATTCATGGTCTCCATTCATTTTAGTTTGCATAATTATGGGTCTATTTCTTGATCTAATAGAGAACAATGGAGTTGGTTGGTTTTGGGAGGGAATTCATTCATCCAAGAATGAGGGCATATCGAGATGGAAACTTTATGACGTTTCAATATATTTTTTAGAGGTTACAAAACCCATTTTATTTTTATATGTTTTTTATTAAAATTAAATGAAATTGATGGTGGGTTTTTTTCTAGTAATTTGGTCTTCAGCTCATATCTATGTTTGGAGTATGTTGGGGGCCTCCCATATGCTTTTGGTTGTTGTTTTGATGAGATGAGTGTGTTAGGTGAGATTTCAGATGTTATATCGTATTGAATTAAAAATGTAAATTAAATATAAATTATGTAAATTAATATGATAAATAATTATAAATTTTATATAAGTATTAATTTGTCTTCTTGACATATGGTAGGGCCTCACATTGATGGGTGATAACCAGACAACATTATATGGGACTAGGTATATCTTTTGAGTAATGAATTAAAAATGAAATGACTTTGAATTGAGGTTGATGGTGTCTTGTGAATGCCAAATGGTATTATATTTTTTTTCATGAGATATTTGATACAACCAATGTGGGTGATTAATTTATTAAATAAGTTGTTTTATTTTAAATTATATCCAAGGGATGAAGTGAAACTTTTTCAATGTTCATAATGATCCATGAGAAGTAACATTATTTCATTATTTTCTAATATTAGATCTGTTGATAAAATTTTTGAATCATGTTATAGACGGATCATGATGGTGTAAAACAAATTAAATAAATTTAATTTTGTTCCCCAAATAGAACATACTTAGATATCTCTACATATTGGTTAGTGGTCAATATGATAGATGGCCTCGGGTTGGGATTGTGGGAACCTTTAGATGCCTTAGATCCTTGAGCATGGAATGATGATCATTGGGTGAGTGTTCCTTCCCCTTGTGATGTGAGTACCTTTCTATATATACCCAAGATCAAAAATGAAAATTAATTTGGGTGTGACAGCTATACTGGGGATAACTTATAAAGGAAACTGAATTAATTCCATCTTATGGTTGAGGATATAGTGGATGTTCCTGGTGGGCCTACAAAAAAATTGAATTTTATCAAATTCAATATATCAATAAAAATGTAAATAATGATGAATTCCATGAAAATGATTTTTTTCAAGTTATATTGATAAATGTTTTTAAAATAATAATAATTGGATAATCATCCATGTCAACTTATAATAAATTTAATATCATATAAAATACCTTCGTCATTACCTCATTTTTTGATGCAGGTGTTGATCAACTAAAGTCCATTAAGTTCTACTTTTTAATGCTTATGAGGACACAATGTAGAATCTCTATAGATGTGATCGACACTTTCTCCATTGATCTTATAATATCACTAATGGAACTTCGGGTGCAAGTGTGATGATACCAGTCATCTTGCATCACTCCGTTCATAACAAAAAATTCATTCGGGCTTGATGGTATCTCTTTTAATCCATCCATCTAGAGAATAAATGTGACACCCCAATATTCAATGGTACGTTTCCCTTTTAATAATACAATAGCTTATGTAGTAAACAACATCGAGTTCAAACACACCACAACCAATCAAACTAGCCATTATGAATATTAATACCCACTTTTTGAAATTTTGGAAATTTTTTATTTCAAAATGGACTTCTTTTTTGGATACAGAATATCGAAATTAGCTTTAGGTGAATTTTTGGTATTTTTCTAAAAACATTCAATTTTTGATGAATAGTGGAAAAACACTACTTTATTGGTTAAAACTGACTTTTAATTTAAATAATTAGTTATTTTAATTTAATTTGTTTTAGGTCAAAATATATAACTAATACCTATATATGTTCAACATAATTCATTATAGTCATTTTATAATAAGTTTAGATATATAAAAAAACTTCGAACTTTTTATCATCTTTTACCCACCTCCAAGAAGCATTTGCAAATTCGCATAAAACATAACTTTACCACTTCTGTCAGTGGAATTTCAAAAAATCCAAGAGACTTGGCTGATATTAGTAAGAAAAATGTGGTTCAATATGATGAAAATAATTTCTGGTGAATAGTAACTTTTTACTTTTATTTACCACGGTTAAAAGTAAATAGGGTAATTAAGGGGAAATGATAATATTATTACCCTAACACATGTCATAATTCTATTGGATAAGTGTAATTCGACCAAAAAAACCTTAGTAATAAAATATGACCCTTTAGGTCCACTTGGATTAGATTAGAACATTTATTATTTTTTTATTTAAAGAAGAGTTAAAAGAGTTAAAATTCAAATTTTAATATCTAAACCATTTTTTATATAGGGTTATAAATAAGATAAGTTCGACTATAAATATTCATTATAAATATTAAAATATTTCATACATAATGCTATTTTATTAATAATTTTTAGACATTAAATAATTAAATTTATTTATGACACAAAGATGATTCAGTAATTACCTTATTATTGAAAGACTAAAATAATTGATATTATAAATATACAAATAAATATAATTTGAGACTTTTAAAAAAATTCACTAATTTTATAGATAAATATTAATTTTTAGTGTTGATTAAATGAATTTTTTTATAAGTACTAATGTTGTTATGAATTTAACAAAATCAAAATACCAAATAGTGTCAAAATTGACATAAAAAAAGTTTTTAAAATAAATATTATATTATTAATTAATATTATATTCCTAAAAATCTAATATTTGGAAAAAGGGATTAAAAATTATTATATATTTCATTAATGAACCACTTGAGGTTCTTTTAGAAGTTTATAGTAAGTTTATTAACCATATAATATAAAAATACAAAGAGACATGGTAAATGTCAAACTATTTAACTAAGAATTAAATCTAAAAGATAAGGTTAATACGATGACCTAAACATGTATAAAACCTATTGGTTGAGAAGTTTTTGACCCATACTCAGCTAAGACTTTAAATAATTCATTTTTGATCCATTATAAACTGAAAATGATTTTATTATAAAATAATATTTTCAAGCTTTACCTAAAGTGACCCTCACCTCTCTTATACAAGGGAACTTCCTCTTCTCACAAATTCACATCATCAAAGCCATTTGGATCAGCCATACCCTATCCAAATATCCTCTCAACTATTCTCCCTTTATCCAAGAGGTCTTCCTTTAGTCATAAAGCCAACCTATGGAGCCCTTTTGATCAAATCAAAAGGAAGAACTCAAAGAAGAGGTAAATATTTCATCTCCCCTTTTAAGTTCATTTCTTCTTCCACTTCCCCTTTATTTGTTGTTTCCATTATAAAATAATAAATACAGTATATTATATATACTGTGATTTAATTACAAAAATGGTACAACCATATCCATTATTCTATCCATCCTA
This sequence comes from Viscum album, assembly GCA_963277665.1. Classification (NCBI taxonomy): domain Eukaryota; kingdom Viridiplantae; phylum Streptophyta; class Magnoliopsida; order Santalales; family Viscaceae; genus Viscum; species Viscum album. The sequence goes on from OY728121.1 coordinate 634,502,472, forward strand.
TAAATGACAAAGTCACCCAACGTGCGTACGTACGGATTACCGTCTCCACGTTGTGGTGTAGTTTTTTATTCACACACCTCATCATTTTGATGGGTATAATAATGAGTATAAATGATATAAATAATAAATATAACATTATAATGATTCTATATATATGATATACCATCCAATTATATACAATTTTAATATCAAAAGAATGATATTCTCGCTCGTGCGTACGTACGGATTATCGTCACCATGAACGTGATGAGATTCATTCCCCATCATATACATTCATGACTAATTTTCATTTGATGATTAAAAAAATGATTAAAGAATTAATAATATTCTGAATATAAATAAGATACATCCTATCCATAACTAACATTACATACATAATGAATCATATAAATTAAATTGAATCAATTAACTCCTGAAATGATGATACTACTGAAATATCATTAACAAAGAAATATTAGAAGATCATATATCATATCATATTAATGTATATGGTTCTTGTATAATTTAATAAAAATTATTTTTCCACTATAAAGTAGTTTAATATACCCTCGACCAAGGAAAATCACATGGTAAGGGTTAATTTAACAATCTCTTTATTATTTGAGGTTGTTTTTACGTAAGTATCTACTGGGACCTCTTTATCATCCAAATCTGTGTTTTTTTTTAAATGTATTTCAATTAATTTTTTTACTTTTTACTAGAAAATGGGAAAATTCATTTATACCCTTATTTTACCTTTTATGTTTTTAAAGGAATCATTCCGTCATTTTCTAAACAAGGTACATTATGACAATTTTGACAAAATTATTATAAGAATTTTTTTAACTTATATGGAGGGTGCATCTATTTTACGTTGTTATAACATCATTAAATCTTCCTTTACAATATTATAAGAATATTTTCAAAATAAATGTTTTATTTTATAATTATATTACTTTTAAATGATCTCAAATAGAAAGATATATTTCTCTAAAGAAGTTTTGAGTTCATCTATGTCAACATCCTTTGATGGATTGTAATCTTATTTGAATTTGATTTTTTATGATACAAAACTTCCATATTGTATTGATGTTTTTGTGATATGTTTGACCATGGATGTGTTATTGTTACACAATTCATGGTTTATGGATAAAGTATTGACATTTCATATTCTAGTTTTACGAAAAATGTTTATGTTATGTTTAAACCTTTTCATATGAGGAATGCATTGAACTTAGTAAGTGACGGGTGGAGCCCGCTATATCTCCTCGATGCATTAGTAGGTCTCATGAGGCAAACTAGTGTCTTGGAACAAGGCCTTGACAAAATCTTATTTGTTGTCATGGAACAAGGCCTTGACTATGTCATTATGATGTCCGGGATTATGTATTCCATCATTAAGAAAGTGGCTATTGATATGGAATGTGATTATTTGACTAGTATAATATCCATGTGAATAACTAAATGGAATTTTTTGATTTTATATGTGCCATATTATGCTGAAGTTCAATTTTAAAAGGATTTTGTTTTAGTATTACATTATCTTAGATTTTTATGCTCATTTATGAAAGTTTTCTGCTATATTGTTATCATTACTGAGCATCTGAGCTCACCCCTTTCTATGTTTTATTTTTCCCAGGATGCGAAGAAGTATATTATGACTGACCTGCAGGGATATTATAAGGGATATGAGTGTGGAATATGGAGACTATGTTGTTTTAGTTTTCATTTTATAATGTAAAGTAAAACTTATGAATGTATCTAGTATTTCCAATGCTACTAAACTGATCAGTCTTTTGGGATTTGATCTCTGGTGATCATGCCAAAGTTATGTAATAATGCAACTACTCTGGGTAATTGGGGTCGGGTTGTTACAGTTGGTATTAGAGGAAGTTTAGTACAGCCCTTGGAACATAGATTTAGAAAACCTCTAATTAGAGAACATTACCCTAAGTTATACTCTTAGGATTAGTATAGAATAACATCCTAACTTTTTGGCACTATAGAGATTTTGTGATTTTTCCAAGAAATACATCCATATTGGGATACGAGAAAGTAGAAGAGGCTCTAGCATAGATGTAATTTGAAGGAACATTTTTGGTGGGACAACATGAAGAGGGAGATGGCTGATTTTGTGTAAATATGTATGGTTTGTCAACAAGTTAAAGCTGGAAGGCAACAGCCTAGATGAGTCATACAAAATATTCTCATACCTAAGTGAACATGGGATAATATTATGATGGAAATTTTCATGGGGAAACCAAAGACTCCTAGAATGAATGATTCAATATCAGTCATTGTTGATCATATGACCAAGTCGATGCATTTTCATGATATAAGAGAAGATTTACCACTTGAACTTCTAGCATGACTATATATTAATGAAGTTGTAAGACTTCATGGAGTACCATTATCAGTTTGTTCAGATCATGATCCCCATTTTACATCAATATTCTGTAAAATTCTTCCAAAATCCCTGGATACTAAACTTTGTTTGAGCACTTCCTGCCACCCTCAAACTGATGGACAATCAGAACAGACTATTTAAACCTTATAATACATGTTAAGATCATGCTCACTTGAATTTCAAGGTATGTGGGATCAATATTTACCTCTGGTATAATTTTCCTATAAAAATAGCTTCCATTCAAGTATTTAGATGGAACTATATGAAGCGTTATATGGAAAGAGATGTCACACACCAACTTGTTGGCCCAGAACTTTTTTAGGAAATAATTGAAAAGGTTAAGGTTATCCAAACCCACATCAAAGTAGCCCAAAGTAGGAAAAATATCTATGATGATAACTGAAGTAAGGATTTATAATTTCAGGAAGGAGATCATGTTTTCTCGAAGGTATCTCCATAGAATAGAGCTATACATTTCTGTAAAAATGGTAAATTGATTCCCAAGTACATCAAACCTTTAGAAATTCTATAACAAATTGAAGTTTTAGCTTATCATTTGGAAATGTCTCTCCAAAGTTCATGATGTATTCCACGTATCACTATTGATAAAATACATGCCTGACCCAGTGCATGCAATCACCTATGAAAAATTAGAACTTGAACCCGATCTACCTTTTTGTGAAGTGCTTATCATAATTCTTGATACCAGAGAATAGGTGCTGAGAAATCGGATGACTCGTCTGGTAATAGTTCTATGGAGAAACCATAAGATGGAAGAGGAAACATGGGAACCTGAGGAACTTATGATGAAGAACCACCTGAATATTTTTATGCAGTAATATTCCAGAAATATTGAGGGTGAAATTTTTTTTAGGGGATAATGTAACACCACATGCTTCCATTGTACGTTTCCTTTTAAATAATATAATATATTGTGTTGTACACAACTTAGAGTTCAAACACATCACAACCAATCAAACTAGCCATTATGAATAGTAATACCCACTTTTTTAAATTTTATAAATTTTTTCATTCAAAATGTACTTATTTTTTGGATAAGGAATATCGAAATTAGCTTCAGGTGAATTTTTGGTATTTTTCTGAAAACATTCAATTTTTGATGAATAGTGGAAAAACACTACGTTATTGGTTAAAACTGACTTTTAATTTAAATAATTAGTTATTTTATTTTAATTTATTTTAGGTCAAAATATATAAATAATACCTATATATGTTCAACATAATTCATTTGAGTCATTCAATAATATTTTTAGATATATAATATTTTATCGAACTTTTTATCGTCTTTTACCCACCTCATAGGAGCATTTTAAAATTCACATAAAACTTAATTTTACCGCTTCTATGAGAGATATTAAAAAATACAAGAAACAAAGTTGATATCAATAAGAAAAATGTGGTTCAATAAGATAAAAATAATTACTGCTGAATAGTAACTTTTTACTTTTATTTACCACGGTAAAAAGTAAATATGGTATTTCAGGGTAAAAATGATATTATTATTACCCTAACACATGTCCTAATTCTATTGTATAGGTGTAATTCTACCAAAAACAACCTTAGGAATAAAATATGATCCTTTAGGTCCAATTGGATTAGATTACGACATTTATTATTATTTTATTTATAGAAGAGTTAAAAGAGTTAAAATTCAATGTTTAATAACTAAACCATTTTTAATATAGAGTTATAAATAAGATAAATTCGACTATAAAGTACATAATGTGTTCAATAAATATTTATTAATGAATTAAATGCTAGAACCACTTCAGGTTCTCACCAATTATGAAATATAATTGGAACCTAATTTATTATAAAATGAAGAGCCTATCCAGATTATGGACACTTGAGAACATGTGTTATGGAATCAGATGACTCAGTAAGTATGGTACTTTGGAGAAATCATAAGATAGAAGAGGCGGTATGGGAAGCTTGAGAAATTAGGATTAACAATAGCCAAATTTTTTCATAGGTTACATTTTCAGAATTTTACTAATGAAATGTTTTTATGGACAGAATAATTTAATACCTTGATATTTTATTATATATTTCTTTTTTTAAAATGTAATCACTTCGATTGCTTGAGATATTAGAAATGTCATATCTAAATAAACTATATTATAGTAAACCATTATAAAAAATAATTTATAATGATTTATATTAATTGGATTAATTAGTTTCTGAAAAATTTATTATTTACATAAGTATCAAATACTATATTTAGTTATCAATTAATTAGAAAACAAATTGAAACCATTTGAAAGAAAAAGATATTTTTTCAAAATAAATTGATTGTATGCACATAATTTATTTTATATTAATACATTTAATTAATAACTATTGATCATTGATTTTAATGAAAATTATTAATTATATAATTAGAAAAATGTTTCTAAATGCATATTATATTTTTAGTATCCATGGTATAATAATAAATCTAGTTTTATTCTTAAAAAATTTATTTTTCAAAAAATAAGTTTTCACCGCGTTATTTTAAATTATAAGAAAATTAATTTATTCCACCAATATGTATTGAATATTTTAAAAGAGATTCAATATTTGGATTCAGTAGGTTCATATTTTTTAAATTGACCATTTTAGTTTTTTTCACTATGAATAGTAATCATCGTAAAATTTATGACCAATGTAAAGATGAATAAGGTTAATGTTGGATAAAACTAACTGATAAGGTCTCTATTTATCAATTGTTTTCATATTTTATGATTTTAATTGTTCCCTTTTAACCATACACTCGAAATGTAACACCCCAAGCTTCTACGGTACGTTTCCCTTTGAATAATGCAATAGCTTACATTGTACGCAACTTCGAGATTCTAACACACCACGACCAATCAAACTAGCTGTTATGAATAGTAATACCCAATTTTTGAAATTTTATAAATTTTATTTTTTAAAATTGACTTCATTTTTAAATTTTTAATATCAAAATTATCTTACGGTGAATTTTTGGTATTTGTCTGAAGACATTCAATTTTTGATGAATAGTGAAAAACACTGTGTTATTGGTTAGAACCAAATTTTTTATTTAAATAATTATTTATTTTATTTAAATTTATTTTAGGTCAAAATAGATACATAATACCTATATATTTTCAATGTAATTCATTGGAGTTATTTTATAATAAGTTTAGATATATAAATATTTTATTCAACTTTTTACCGTCTTTTACCAACCTTCTAAGAGCATTTGAAAATTTTCATAAAACATAATTTTACCACTTCTATGAGTTGAATTTTAAAAATCTGAGAGACATGGTTGAAATTAGTAAGTAAAATTTGTTTCAATATGATTAAAATAATTTTTGGTGAATAGTACCTTTTTACTTTTATTTACCACGATTAAAAGTAAATAGAGTAATTAAGGGTAAAAATGATATCATAATTACCCTAACACATTTCCTAATTCTGTTGGATAAGTAAAATTATACCAAAAATCCTTAGGAATAAAATATGATCCTCTTTGGTGCACTTGGATTATACTAGGAGATTTATTATTATTTTCTTTAAAGAAGAGTTAAAAGAGTTAAATTCAATGTTTAATAACTAAAACATTTTTAATATAGGGTTACACATAATATAAAATCTACTATAAATATTAATTAAAAATCTAGAAAGATTTCTTACATATGGGTATTTTATTTATATTTTTTATACATTAAAAGATTTATTTTATTTTGGACACAATGATGATGCAGCAATTACCTTATTAATGAAATATTGAAATAATTGATTTTATAAATATCCAAATAAATTTAATTTGATACTTCTGATGAATTACACTAATTTTATAGGTTAATATTACTTTTTATGGTTGATTAAATAATTTTTTTTGAAGTAATCATGCTGTTATGATTGTCACAAAAACCAAATTCTAAAATGTGTCAAACATGACATAATTAAGTTTTTAAAACAAATACTACATTATTAATTGATATAACACTTAAAAATATATGGTTTGGCCAAAGGACTTATATAGTGTTATGTATATTAATAATGAACCACTTGGTGTTCTCTTGTAAGTTTATAATATGTTTATTAACCATATAATATAAAAATACGAAGAGACATGGTAAATGTCAAACTATTTAACTAAGAGTTAAATCTAAAATATATGGTTTATATGGTAACCTAAACCTGTCTAAAATCAATTGGTTGAAATTTTTTCCACCCAACCTCACCTTATATTATAAATAATTCATTTTTGAGCCATTAGAAACCAAATATGATTTTATTATAAAATAATATTTCAAGCTTTTCCTAAAGTGACCCTCACATATCTTATAAAAGGGCACTTCCCCTCCTCTTAATTTCACTCCTACGAAGCCTTTTAGTTCAACCAAACCCTGCCCAAATATCCTCCAAACTTTTTTCAATTCATCCTAGATGCCTTCCTTGGGTTAGAAAGTCATCCTAAGGAGCCCTTTTGATCAAATCAAAAAAAAAAGAACCGAATGAAAAGGTAAATATTTCATCACCTCTTTCAAGTTATTTTCTTCTTCCACTTACTCTTTCTTTATTGTTTACATTATAAAATAATAACTCCAGTATCTTATATATATTGGGATTTCATTATTACAATCTTAAAACCATATTCATTATTCTATCCATCCTATAAATGATAATGTCACCATATGTGCGTACATATGGATTACCGTCTCCACATCATGGTGTAGTTTGTTATTTGAACACTTCGTCATTTCGATGGGTATAATAAGGACTATAAATGATGTAAATAAAAAATATAACATGATAATGATTCTTTATATATGATATACCATCCAAATTATATAGGATTTTAATATCAAAAGGATCATATTGTTGCTCGTACATACGTACGGATTACCGTCTCCATGAATGCGATGAGATTCATTCCCCATCGTATCCATTCAAGACTAATTTTCATTTGATTATTAAAAATAATGTTTAAAGAGTTAATATCATTCTGAACATGAATAATTTACATCCATTCAATAAAAACATTACTTACATAACAAACCATATAAAGGAAAACGAATCAGTTAACACCTGAAATGATAATACTACTGAAATATCATTAACAAAGAAATATTAAAAGATCATATATGATATCTTATTGATGTATATTGTTATTTTATAATTTAATAACAATTATTTCACCATTATATAGGATTTTAACCTACCCTCAACACAGAAAAGTACAAGTTAAGGGTTAATTTCATAATCTCTTTATTATCCGAGGTGGTTTTTATGTAAGTATCTACTGAGACCTCTTTATCATCCACATCCGTGTTTTCTTAAAAATATATTTCAAAAAAAATAATATTTACTAGACAGTGGGTTAAAGTAATTTATACCCATATTTTACCTTATATTTTTTGAAAGGAATATTTCTGTCATTTTCCAATCAAGGTACCTTATGACCTTTTCGATAAAATTAAGGTAAGAATGTTTTTTTAACTTCTACAGTCGGTGCTGCTATTTTCTACTGTTATAACATCATCAAAGCTTCCCATACAAGATTATAAAAATATTTTCAAAATAATTATTTTCCTTTATAATTATATTAATTTTAAATGGTTTTAAATAGAAAGAGATATTTCTCTAAAAATGTTTTGATATCATCTATGTCAACATAATTTGATGGATTGTAAGCTTATTTGAAGTTGATTTATTATGATACAAAACAGCCATATTGTATTAATGGTTCTGTGATATGTTTGACTCTAGATTTGTTATTTTTACACCATTCAAGGTTTATGGATAAACTATTGACATTTTGTATGCTAGTTTTAATATTAATGTTTATGTCATGGTTAAACCTTTTCATATGATGATTTCATTGGACTTAGTATGTGACGGGTGGAGCCCACTATAGCTCCTCGATGCATCGATAGGTCTCATTAGACAAACTAATGTTCTGGCACAAGTCCTTGACAAAATCATATTTGTAGTCTTGGCACAAGGCCTTGACTATGTGGTTATAATGTCTGGAATTATGCATTCCATCATTATGAAAGTGGATATTGATATTTCATGTGATTATTCGACAAGTAGAATATCAATGGGAATAAGTAAATTTCATTACTTGATTTTATATTTTCCATATTATGCTGAATTTCAAGTTTAAAATTCTTCTATTTTAGTCTTAAATTGCCTTAAATGTTTTTTTTATTTATGAAAGTTTCTACTATATTGTTATCCTTACTGAGCATCTGATCACACCCCTTTATATATTTTATTTTTCCCAAGATGTGAAGAAGTATATAATGAATGACCTATAGGGATAGTCTAAGGGATATGAGTGTGGACTATGGAGACTATGTTGTTGTAGTTTATTGTTTTATAATGTTATGTAAAAATTATTAATGTATCTAGTATTTCTAAGGCTACTAAACTGATCGGTGTTTCGGGATTTGATCCCTTGTGATCATAACAATGTTATGTAATAATGCACCGAATCTAGGTAACTGGTGTTAGGGCATTATAAGAAATGAATTAAGAAAATGGACTCCCTCAATTTTAGGAGAGACCCATAGAGAATATCATTTTGGGGGAGAATTATCATGTGGGGAAAATGATGTTCATAATGATCAACTAATCAATATTATAAAAATTATATATTTATAGACTCAAGTTATATTTTTCATAATAAAAAACTGCAATAATTCATTATTTATATGATAATCCCAAAAAAGAACCTCATATGATGTAAAATAATAATAATAATTTTTTAATCCATTTTTTAATACGAATAATGATAAATATAATTTATATTTATGTAAATAAATATTTATCATCAAGAATATAATTGGGACCACTCATTTTTCTTGATGGTTATTGGATTCCTAAATAAATATCATAAATACATATTCTATTCATTATATGGTGACAAAAATATTTATTTTATTACTTATATAATAAATAAAATAGTTTATTGAAAAAACAAATTAGTCCCTTATGAATAATGAATAATAAATATTATAAATTCAATAAGTATATATTAAATTAAACATACAATTATGAATATATATATGTATATTGAAATTAAAATTTTTATTTACTACTGAATAAATAATTTTTATTTCATTGTGAATGAAAAATGATAAAAAAATATTATATAATCATTTATTTATAAAATTACCTTGAAAATTAATAATTATTTAATATTAGAGCTAATTTTTTAAATATTGATAATATATTACTTCTCAGTTTGTTAATTAATATTATTTGAACTATTAAATTTAATATTTAATAGAGTTAAAATAAAATTCATAGCTTGGGGCCATTTAGGCCTCTTCTATAGTGGTATTGAGTGGGAAAACCTAAAATATAATATTATTGTATACCAATAGTTCAAGGAACCCATATAATAATAATACATGAATCAATCACAATAACCATATATGAGAATTCATTTTTCAATGTAATCCTTTTTTAAGATATCTTGACTAAGTGTTTGCAAGCTTATTTCATAAACCTGAATGGCTGATATGACTATCTTTTACTATTCGAAATAAACTCCTTAGTACATTATTACCATATAATTTAATGTGACAACTCCCTTTCAAATAAAATGGTTGAGATATTTACTTTAATAAATATAAAATGGAATTATCCTACCACAATTTATTCATTAATAACATGTAATATTTTATGCACCCAATAGACCCCATATTTCACTAACATATATCATTACTATTTTGGTCAGAAAAAACAATTTATGGGTCATAAAATGCATTGGAAAAATATTAATTTCTATGGATTATCAAACAAACACAAAGATGTGAAATTCCAATGAAAAAATAACATGTGGGGTTCTTACAGGAGGGACATTTCTCATAATCACCTATCATAGAGTTTACTCAGTGTGAATATTGTGAGATAAAGTCTCAACATCTTATAAGTACTCATGCCAAATAAAAAACATAATATGTGTCTAATTATAGAATTATTCTCCACCAAAGGTGTTTTATGAGAATATGATTAGGATATTTTATGTTCTCAACATAACAGTTATCTACTATATCCTTTTCAATGCGACAGATATTCTAGGACATTATGACATCAATGTTATAGAGAAGAAGAAAAAATATACTAAAATTTATCTATTAATATTTAAATATATATTAATATATAATAAATTTAATATATAATTTTTTTTTGATTCTAGGGAACCATATCAAATTGGTTCCCACATTCCCTAGAGACAAATACTAATGGTTTGTTAGTTCTCACTAGTTTAACATGCTTCTAATAAGTTTTTATATTGCTATATGTCCTATGAAATTTCTCTAGATTTGGGTTGTATATCAATAGGTCAATGTGGAAAATCGGAATACTATGAAATTACTACCCTAGGAAAATCACCCAAGAAGAAATATTACACATTATCCAAATCTTTTTTCCATGATAGAAACAAGAATCCATGTTATGAATATAGTTAAATATTATCATAATAATGATAAAAATATACTATTTCTATAACCATAAATTGGAACAAGATATTTCTAAGACACTTCTTAAGACACCTCAGAATCCACAAAATACTCTATGATTTTATATAAGACATCCATTGTATGTAATTTGATTTCAATTTTTATTATGTTATCCACACTATTTTAATATATCGAAATTATGTAAATGAAGACAATTTTTTAATTCCCTTTATAATTTGATATAACACTTTTCATGACACTAGTAACTCTTCCAGTTATACATCTCCATGGATTGTGAGATAGTTCTAAATAAAATTTATATAGTTTTATTAGATTTATTTTATATCAACATTATATGCATTATGTATCTGTAATATCATATTGTAGTACATATCATGGAATGAGAGATATATTCATAGAACACAATCAAGTGAAATTATTTTTATATTAATAGTCTCTTTATATTTTCAGGCCTGTTCAATTGGAAGGATTATATGCCAAATAAATTTGATCTCTATTTTAGCAAATTTAATTTTTCAACACGTTCTTAATATATTCATGATGAATAGATACAAAATATAAAGGGATATTTTTTTATACATATTGTTCCCTAGAATATGGTTTCTACTTTATATTATTCTTAAATAAATTCTTTAGTTAGTCTTAACAATCTAGTAAGACATAATATTGTGTTTCAATATGATATCAATATATCTGTCATGAAATCCAATAGTTCTCCCACAAACCATTTTTTGACATATAGAACACCATAATTTCTTAAATAATGTTAATTGATTACTATTTATGATTTATAAATAAATTAATTAATATATTCTATTTATCTTGTTAGAATTTATTGATTTCATCGATCCTTTCAAGTGATTCCATATAGAAATATATCATAGGTTATCCTTTTTGTGGAATCCTATATATACCTTATATATATTTTCTACCAAATTTGGTGGCCATTATAAGAAACATCCCCATATTTTTATCAAATAATAATTCTTTTATAAGTATCATTGTCAATAATTTTAGCCCAAATGAATGATGTATTGGTTTTTTCAAAGAAAAAACCATTCAATAATCAATGTTTATTTATTGTTACCATCTTATACCATCCATATTATGTTTCTATTGAATACTCAGAAGTAGTATCAAGTGATATAAACTTTTAAAAAGTGGAGTCTTCAAGTCTTGATAAAAGTAATCTGTTACATTAATTCATAAAAATTTCTCCATTATAGAAAATTTCTATTTATTTCTAGATTGTAGAAATATTTATTGTGAAATAATAATATTTTTGTCTCCCAATATATTTAACCTAATCCTAATATTTGTTTATGAATTACAATTTAGTATTTGTTTCATTAACTTCTCCTCCTACCCAGCATAGTGGAGTCCAAAAGTCCTAATACAACTCGTGTGTTTTCAGATCCTTAACCCATAGGTGTTAATTATGTTCCCATATCATTAATGCAATAGCCTTTTATTATGGAAAAAATTTTAGTCTTGACTATATATTATTACCTATAGTGTCTATAAGATTATTAACTGAGTTGATACTTGTTATTAATGAAAACATTTAGGTAAATATAGATTTTAAAAAATGGAATTTAATAAATATTTGAGGTTAAGTCTTATTATTTTATTATAATATCATAATTGATATAATATTAATTATTCAATATATTTGGAATATAGTTAGTTGTTTCATTGTATTTATAATAAATATATTAGATAAAAGTATGTTATATTTTCAATATATATTAGACTGATCATTGATCTTCCTTTTACTACTGTCACTATATTGATGTATATAATGAAACACATGTTTTGGAAAATTATTAGTCTATATGTATGATCAATTATTACATTGATACGACATTAACCAACGAGTCAACATAGAGGTAACTTTATCAGTATAAAATTGACTCATTTACTTCACTAAACATTTCAAACATATTTAAAATAATATTATGATGTATTGGAATTTACCTATGGAATTAAAATAGTTCAAATTGCATTGTAAAACAAACTCTAAAATCCTAATGGAATACCTTTGTTTCTAAAGTTTTCATTATATAAAACATAATAAGTACTTTTTTATTATTCCTATAACCTTATCCCAAAAGGGACAAAAACAATTTTTAGGGTATAATAAATTCAAATACATTTATGTTTATTTTGCATTGAATTATATTTCCCCAATTTGTTAACAATATTAAATTTTATATTCATCATTTACTGTGATGAATATAAAATATTTGAGTGTTTCTAAACCATTATTTATATTTTATTTACAAAAATAATCTTTATTCTAAATATGAAATATTGTATCATTGTTTCTAGATAATAAATATAATAATTTATTTTGAAAGGATCATTAAAAAATGAATCAAACCATTCTGGAAGTGTAAATGTTTTATAATTTCACTACTCACATATGAATCACCCTTTTTCAAACTCTATGATAATTTTGCCGAAATTTATTATATTTCAATTTATAATTATTTATATAATTATATTATATGTAAATAAATTGTATATAAAACCCAATAAGTGAAATAGAAATATTATATTATGTTAAGAATGTACTGAATGATTATAACAACATGTACATTAATTTATTGCAATCCACAATATAACTATTTTCTTACACATGAGAGGAATATAGTTTTCATTAAATTACATCCCTTTGAATTCGTTATCACATTGAAATAAATTTTATTGTATCCATTGTATTTAATGAAACATGGGATTCTCAACAATAATTTTTATTCCTTTCACAATAATGAGCGAGGAAATACATTTCCACCAAACCGGATTTTCTTGGTGAGGTATATAAAATGGGTTTTTGAGAGGTATATCCATATTATCTACCTAGACATGGATTAATCATGAAACAATTATTTGTAAATATGATGATGTTTCATTCATGGATAATCTCTTATCCAAACAAAAAATTAATTTTTAACAATGTATTTTAATACCAGAGGACCTTTTTGAAATATAAAAAACAATAATCCTATTTGCACTAAAATAATATACAATGAATTTAATTTATATTTAATCACATATTTATTCATCTAATGAGATATAAGAAATAATATCATGGATGAATCTCACTCTATATAACTTGTGCATGCATGTTTTTCCACCTCCTGTTGGTTAGAAGATGACCATGTTTATAGAATTCTAAAAGTAGTACATATTCTATGAGATTAAATTAGTGTATAACATTTATGCCGCATCAGGAAATTTTTTCCGATAAGGACATTCCATGAGTTAAGGAATTATCATAATTTGTTTCAAAGGTTTTCATGTGATATTTCTAAAATAATTACTAAAATTTAACAGAACATTAATTTATTGAAAAATAAGAGGAAAAATATTATAATGAATTATATTAAGTATCCCTTTATTTTATTAATTCTTAATGACTATGAAATTTGAACACAAAATTACCTATCATATTGTAATTGTACCGGATAGTTTCCATATTTGTATTCTTATGAGAAATAATGGTCATAATTAGTTACTTGAAGGCATTTATGTTTGCAGTATTTTCAACTGTGGGATGTAAGTTCTTTGGTCCATTGAATAGACTTTGAAATATGAAAATCCTAACTATGAATCACTTAGGACATTATTTCATGATTCGTGAAGTCTAGTAAAGGATAATCCTCTAGATTTCAACTTGTTTATGCCAACCCAAAACAATCCTTCTAAGTCCACAATATAAGTAAGTGTCTTAACAAGGCTTAGTCAAAAAATTAGTTCTATGGTTTAATTATAAATATAAAATTTGAAGGCATAATTTCTTAATATTTATATGTGGTATTTTGTTTAGTGTGTGTAAATTTTTATACTTATCTTTTACATGTCTTGTAAATAATATGTGTATTTTAATTGAATGGTATATTATGAAATGATAAAATATTCACTCATAAGGCTTTTATTTTGATTTAATATTTGAATACTATTTTATTTATTTATGTAATGGAATTCATGCGCATAGAAAATAAATCATGTAATATGAAATAATAAAATAAATATAATGTCGTAGGATCATGAGATTTAATAAGTGGTTTTATTATTGAGCAGGAAATAATGTAACCATGGAAGCTAGTGAAAAAACCTTATTCATTCGGTCTAATATTGAGTTTTCATCATTCCACATATGTCCTCTGTATCTCTATGGAATGGTTTCTCCTTGGATCTATCTTGAACAAAATCTATGCACCAAATAGATTTATCCTAAAAATTATTTTACTACTCTTATTGATGAATCGAACAAAAAAGGTATTTTATATTAAGGAAATAGTTAGGACACGAGCATAAACGTAATAAGGATTAAGGGATTAATCATACGTAATATATTTAATTTAATTTAATAACAGAAAAAACACATGAAAAAAATTTAATTCTAAGAAATCAAACACATAAACAGGTTATTATAGACTCATGATTTTACACTATTGCAATAAATACTCATTTAAAAAAACTCCTAAATATTTATTTCGATACATTGTTTTTTTAAGATAAAACACTAATGAATTAATCAATTAAAAAATTTTATCTTAATATACATCCAATATATCATAGTCATGTCCATCCATTGTGATTATAAAAAAATTAAATTGATTAGTATTATTTAAAATTAATAAAGATCTTTTAATTTGAAAAAAAAATGTACAGCCCACTAAACTACTCGACATTTTTCTTTTTGAATACTGTTCACTCACATGTTATATTGAGTACACAGAATGTTACATAATTTGACAATATTTTCAGTAAATAAATTATACACATCAATCTTGAAAATTTTATTTTTTGAATTTATTTATTGATCATGGAGTATATAATATATAAAATATGTACTCAACTTGTACACAAACTTTTTATTTAGAAATTAATTACATATTTAATATCGTATAAAAATATAATATAGAGTGTTTGTCTAAAAAAATGAAACATTGAACACATAATGATGATATTTATAGAGTATTTATTTTATTTAATTTCATGATGTAAATTAATTTACATGGTCTAATATTTAGTGTATCATGTATTCCACGTAAATGGGTATAAATTAGTTGTGAAATATGGATTAAACTACACTGAATGTGAATTTATCACTTGGAAATTAAATTAATTACTTAATGGATATATTTATTAAAATACATATGAATTAATTAATCTATATTGGAATGAATTATATGGAATATGAATTAATTACACTTTCTTTAAATTAACTACATCAGGTGTGTACTTACATAACTCTGTTTGTATTAAATTCATTATTTGTTAATTAATTATATCATGTGTGAATTAATAAATTACTTTATGAATGTTGACCATAATAGAAATCTGTCATGTTGTATTCCTTGAAATTTTGGAAATTAAAATGTCATGTTAGTATGTGAATTGTGTTCCCCTTATAGAAGGGTCTTTAAATATTCTTATATTATTAACCAAATGGGGTTATATGAGTGAAAAAAAAGGATAAAAAGTGAACTCTATAGTAAAATTCTAAAAATGAAAATTTGGAAATTGATACATACATTTAAATAATTTAAGGTTCAATAATCAAAATATATATATGAAATAAACATGACCCCTTTGATACCATATAATTTCTACAGAAGTATCGGAAGCACATGGGGGACCTATGGATGACTGGACTTTTATCGAATTCAATTATTTATTTTTAATATGTAGGATAATGATTTCCATGACCAAAGATATTTTTTTAAAGGAATATCGATATGATTTTTTTTGAAAATAATGTAGTTTCCCTAGTATAAGATCATCAGAGACCTATATACAGTGGTTATTTATAAAAAACTAATCCAATTCAATCTATAACGACACCTAATTTGTCCAATCTCAAGCCCTGAAGCAAGCTCTAAATTTAAATGGGTTGAAAAAAGGTATTAAGGTATCATAAAAATGAACATGGGAATAATTTCACCATAAAATAGTCAAATTATAAGATAATAACAACATAGCATAATTTAATACGTCAAGAACATATTATATTTCAAAAACCAAACCACATAAGAAATATATAGCAATTTGATTAAAATGTCACAAAGATTAATAGGAATAACAACGATAAATGGAAACTGAAAGAGCCCATGGGTCCAACTACATGTGACTAAATTTCATCACTGTCCCAACTCACTGGGAATGAAACATAGAAATTTTGAGTTTTCCTTTACATGAAACTCTTCACTTTACCATTATCCGTCTAAAACAATGCTACAAAATCCTAACATCAAAATTTTAGTGAGAGAAATAATGCTCATTATAAAACCTACATGAATCAAGAATATGTATATCTATAGGAATCCATAAGTTATTATATAGAAAATAGTTTTATAAAAATATTTTATTAGATATAATTTCCTTTTTTAAGTATTACATTCAATAGATCCATGTGTTTCTTTTTTGAAAACATTTCATATTCAATAAATCAATGAATATTGAAAATCGTCTTTAAGGAATAATCAATGCCAATAACAATGTTTTCATTAATCCAAAAATGGAGAAGTAATCTAACATAAATTACATATCCATGTGTTGTATCTAAAAATAAAAATGTGGATAATCAAAACAATTGGGTGTACAAAACTTAATCACCCGTGAAACACTAGCATATATAAGTGAGGAATAAATTCTAGTAAAATTGTATCCAGAGAATGGATACCCACATGGAGAGGCTATGCAAATTGAATTTCTCCATGTAATAGGTAACACCACTAAGGAGTCTCAATGTTTACTTTTCCACAATACCCCATGGTATTTCCCATGTTCTATTATATCAATATAAAATTTATGAAATAAAATTTATATTTAATAAAACAATATTCAATGAACTTTATTCAATTTATAATTATGAAAACCCCTAGTCAAATTTTATTCATCTTTGAGTAATTTCAAAAATCGCATTATGTGCATCAAAAAAGTTTCACTAAAACCCCATTTTTTTATAAAAAAACATCCATTTTAATTAAAGTTCATTTTCACTCCTCATTAACCTCAAATAATCAAAATCATAATTTGTTAAAAATGGAATTCATAAGAACAGAAATCATTTCATGGGAAATCTCATTGTATGGGGAAACATTCCCCAAGATCAAATATAACTATATTACCTTTAAAATTCGGGGTCAAAATGAAGAGAATGCATCCTCTAAAAATAGATCATAAATAAAAGCAATAAAATCTCCATAAATATCTATATAATAGGAACTGATATCCTATTTGGGTTTCATTTATATATGGGGGAGAGATATTAGGAGGATAACTAGATAGTATATGAGAAAAATATTGAAAAACTAAATGTATCAAGATGATTTCCTCCAGAAACAATCATGGATCACAAAGGAATCAATTTTAATGTCAACTAGAGTGGCGTGAAGGGGTTATATTGAGATAATAAGGAATTTGAAGAGGGATAAAGTTTCAAAATACCAATGTAAAAAAACAAATTTAATAATATAATAATTTCATATCTAGTTGAATCTTACGCTAGAAATTTTGATAAATTGTATTCCAACTATGCGTTGGACTCTATTTTTGGACATCCATGTTGCATTGTTTTCTTGGATAAGGCCAAATAGTTTGAAAAACAATGATCAAGTCATGGAATATCCTTTGGATCAAATCTTAAACATTTTTAAAATTTTCATGACAACTCATATGAGTAGAAAAACTGGGCTCAGGCCTTGTAAAATTCCACTAGAACCCACAGATCCATTTTACATGGCTACCACATAGTTTGACTGATAGTGATCATATACCATTAGTCATGCCTATTTTACAAAAATATCCATGATTTTAACCTCTGACTCCTAGAAACCTCCCAATCATAAAAAAAATTAGCTCGTGTTAAAAAATGAACATAACTATAACCTATAGGGTGTCATAATTCTTCCCACCATGAAAGTATTATTTCTTCAGAATGGATCAGTAACATGAACTCAGAAAGACATAAGACCATTTCTGAGACCGCAAGGCCTCACACTCTATTTTATCTAGTATTTAACCACAAAATTTCAACCATAGATGATCTAATATGATTTTTTCAAAGAACACGATATTTTTTCAGTCCACTACTTGAACTAGATTTTCAGCAATTGAGGATTCAGTTTCAATCGCAACATCCTTCCACTAAATCACAAATGAAATGTCCAGATAATATGTCATTAGTTTGGATTAATGAAATACATCATTAATAGGAGGTTATAACATAATATATCTCCCAAAATATATATGTCTCAACAATTATGAACCAGTTTAAAAACCTAATCACTTACCTCATTTTAAGATGGATGAATATTCCATTAAACATAGTATGTTAGGTGACTCTGAGTAATTTATAACATTTTCTTAATATATTTCATGATATCTATCATCTAATGAATGATAATCGGTCCCTCATAGGACCTTTTTTTATCCTATTCTGATCAAATATTTTATATTCATGGCCTCCCATACGGAGCCACAAAAAGAACCACCCTAATCAAATCATGATATGTTATTCATAGGAATAATTCATTAATATTATATGTCATTTCCATGATCCATCGAAGTCATATATGCATGCCTCATTCATGTAATAGTGTTAATGGATGGATCCTCCAAACAAACCATATTTTATTTGATGATAATACAAGATAAACTTCAACTATGTTCTAATAATTTGATATAATCTAATCCAAAACATGTATATGAAGCAAGGGTCCCTATTAAAAATGATAGTTTATAGTAGACTACTTATTCCTATAATATATAGTACATACAATTTCCCAAGATCCTTTTCTTTTTTCATCCCCATGATTGGTAGTAAATGTGTATATTTTATGAGTCATTAAATAATCACCCATATCACATCCTTACACCTAGGAGTCTGAGGTGGTAAAATTATAAAATTCCGTGGATATGTAATCCCATTTATATACATAAATGGGTAATGGTTTTATTAAACTAGTATACTTCTAAGATTACACCTTAATTTAAAGACATGTAAGGAATATAGATATAAAATATATAAGTAGTCATTTCATTCCCAACCACCAATACAGATGTCTCCAGTCATTATATATTATGGTATCACTGGGGTGTATAGAATAATGGGATCAGTTAACATAGACTAATAATTTTTATCTCATGTATATCAGAATTTTAATCCTACCATGAAATTGAAAACCCCAATATAGAGAATGAGGCCACGCTCATGTGGTATCTCCACCATGATGTTTTCTACTAAATTATTGAAACTCTATATCCTTGTCCAATAAAAGTTTAATCTAGTCATCTAATGATGATTTATCCCACCCAAATTCTATTAATACCTCTTTGTCATATATCTTTTCATCCATGTGATTCTTGGAAAAAATTCTCACGAATAACTACTCTTCTACTGATTCCTTCACTACATGATTCATTAATTTCATTATCCAAGAATCTACATACACAAACTATAACCAAATAATATATAGGAATCACATTATTTAAGTTGGTTATTTATAAAACTTGTTACAAATAATTTCCCAATTGGTTATTTTTAACCATGTTCAAAAATATGGAGAAGTTCATTTTAATAAATCTAACAATATAAAAGATGTGATAAACTTTTAATTTTTAAATGAACTTTTAAGACAATTGATTTTTAATTCAATCATTCCTAAGGTAGTCATCAGTTTTCTCTTCTTTACTAAACATTAAACCTTTATTCATCATTCCACTATACTAAAATATCTTTTATTTGTAATGTTTAACTATTATAGTCAACTATCTTTCATCATTATATCATTTCACTCTCCATGTACTATCATTCTATTACCATCTCCCTCCTATTCACCCCCCTTCATATATCTATTTCTAGTTTTTGTTAATTATTTCATTTTTATGGGTTTATATGATTTCTTTTAATTAATAAATGTTATTTTTGGCTTTATTTCCCTGAATGATCACTCCTACCACTAACATTTTCATCATGTAACTATTAGTTTTTAATGTTACTATTATTCATGCATCTATGATATTTTTTAATGATCAAATGATTTTTTTATATTATTATTTGATTAAAATATTTTTTTATCAACTAATGTAATAAAAAATATTAATTTATAGATTAATAGGTGTATAATTATTTTTTTATACATTGTGAATGGGAGTTTTGAAGGTATAGTTGATTATAGAGTTTGAATATAGATTATTGATGATATAAATTAATAATATAAATTTGAATAAATTAGTAGATTAATTTTAACCATTAATTATATTTATAAATATGAAAAAGTTGAAAACTAGATAAGTGAAATATAATTTATTTGAGCAAGGTTTAAATTTGACATACAGCCCTTGGATTTGGAATGGATAAACATAACAAAATTTTGGATCTATTGATGATGATCATTTTCATGATGATATGTCTGATCAAATTAATGAAACAATTGTGATATTTAAGAAGACACAATTCAAAAGGAAATGATATTTAAGTATCTATATTGTAAGGATAAAAACAAATTTTATCCAGGGTATAAAAAAATATATACATTAATCAATGGTGAAAAAATTGATTAACATGAAGGAAAAAATGGATGGGCTCAAAGGAGTTTCATAAAGTTTATATAATTGTTGAAAGACATAATTACAAAATATAATGATCATCTGGATTAAAAATACAATGTGAATAAAATATTATTCTTTATGGTTTTAGGGTACATTAAGATACATTGTCTCTTGAATTACTCTGTTCTATATTGGAAGTAATACAATGTTATGTCTGAGTGTTCAAAATGTTGGACATCACTGTATAATATGAATCAAAAATATAATGTTTCATTAGTAGTTGTGAACAATTCTATAATTGAAATTTGTTATCTTTCTATAATTTTTAATATGAAATAATTTTTTAAAAAATTAAAATAATTTCAACAGATAGATAACTTTAGATTATATAATATCTAATGAAAAATTATTTCATCTATTTAATTTCCTGATGTAGAAAAAAAATTATTAACAGTTTCTTATATTCATAAATGAATTCTGAAATATGATAATAGGACTATGCATTTATGTAATGAGTCCATATTGAGTCTTTAATAGAAAAAATTATAAATTGTCCATTTTATGGGTAATTTATGTGTTATTTACTACATTTTATATGAATCTGAAATATATCATGTTCAATTAAATTATTTTTACACCACGATAACATAGAAATGATATTTATATTTTCTTTCAATAATTAATTGATGATTTCAATATTTTATGGGAAGAAATTTGTTATAGTATAGGATTCTTATAAAGTGGAAAATTATCAACTAGATGAAATGATTTTGATCACTATAAATGTGTTCAAAACATTTGTAAGTGTTTCGGAATAAAAAATAGGATGAAAATAGTATTATTGGTTTATCATAGGGTTTTTTCTTAAGATGAAACCTCTTAAAGATTTATAATTGGAATTAGTTATCTCCAAATAAATCAATATTTCTCCAAAAAAAATCACACTGATCAAATTTTTTATATAATAGAAAAAATAATTTCACATTCAGAAAAAAATAATGGCAAGGGCAGAAATATTTGGAATAAATGATAAATATTTTTTATCTTATATATTGTATATATAATTAGGTCATACTTATAGTTTAATTCATGAATATTTAAAATAGTATCAACAAAAATTTCATTTTTAATGTTTTAGATATTGACGGAAATATTTTTTGTTGGGTTGAATGTATGATTAGAATTACCCTTAATTGTAATATGTTTGGAGTTATTTCTCACTTAAAATGGAATATGATCATACCTTCCTCCATCTTATAAATCATATTTGATAAGGGGGGATGCTAGTTTTATTTCATGGTCTCTATGGTATCAAAATTACATTAAGTTATTCTTCAAATGTAAAACGTTTTGTGTCACCAAATGCTTAGATGTTGATAGGAACGTAATCTCATGATTTCCAAATAATGATGCAATTTCTCATACATTTTCATTGAATTGAATATTTTGAATCCATTTCAGAATGATTATAATTAAGTTGATTTATATTTTTAATTAATTTTTTATTAAATTTATTGATCCAAATAAATTGAACAATTTCGTAAACAGTGTAGTTTTTATACCCTGTCAACTAGAAATGTTTTTTCCTCCATCATTTTTTTGATATCATGGTATATGTAATGATTCATTTAGTGTGAGAAATAATAATTTTAAACACCGAATATCCAGGTTGGTTGTATCATTTCATATTTGATATGAAGATATATAATGGATATGTTATGAATAAATATTGAAAAGAACACACCAATTTTTAGAAATATATTTATGTGGGCATTAAACGGTTTTCTATAAGGAACATGTCTATAGTGGAGAACATAATTTAGCCAATATCAATTCATGAATTATTATATTATAAGGTAACAAGTATCCATATAATTAATGTAATATCATTTGAAGAAGAATATTTAAATAAGGTATAGTTTTATATATTGAATAACAAAAATGATGATCAACCATATTAAACATTTCATATTATTATGTTATTACAATATTTTAGAGAAGATCGATATATTGATTTTTAATGAGAATAATAAACATTTTTTCCCAAGATTTAAAAATACCATGAATTGTATATGAGATTCATTATAAATATTTATATAGTCAGAATGTTTTCCAAGTATAAATTTGGTTACATGGTCTTGGTATGACATTAATGGATATAAAATTCATATGAATGGTTATGAAGACAAAGTTGCAGTTCAAAATAGTACTATATTTTGTTTTGTAGAATAAATTCATATTTCTAGTGTCAATAAAAAAATATATATCTTTTCATCATGTGCATATGAAAAATTTATTGTAGAAATATGGGAGGTTGATTAAATTAAATTTTTATTTCCAGTGTTTTACTAAAAATTATTTATTTTAATAATTATTGGAAACATATTGAAATATTTATTAAAATGGTTAATCTAAATAGATTAGAATATATAGTTCAATCTTTTATTATGATAAAAATTCAAAAAAAATTAAGTGTTTTCTCAACCCATCATATATGTAGTGTATATCTTTTTATAAGAAAATAATGTATTTTGTCACAAAAAAAAACAGACGCTAATGTTTATTTATGTGACATCTATTCATTCATGGATTGATTAAAAGATAATATTGATTACAACATAACAGACATGGGTTTTTCTATATGGAATAATAATTTTATAAAAATATAAAAAAACTATAATTTAGTATTTTCATAATATTACAGTTAATATAAAATTATTTTTATTTTAGTTTTTTGAATGTAATTAAATATTATGTATATATTAATTTTATTTTATAATTAAATCACATAATATACCAAATATTATCAATTTTTTATATTACATTAGTTTATTATATCATTTTTTAATATTCATTTTATATGTAAAAGTTTTATCTGTATTAATTTTTACATAAAATTTATCATCTTGTCTCTATATCATTTTATATTTCATAAATATTGTCTGTATTCATTTAACATTATTAACTAATAACAAATAAGATAAATAATATTTTACATATTCTTTTTTACATTTTGTGTTGACATAAATTAATATGATAAAGATAAATTTGTTCGGTATTTTATTGTTTTATTAATATCATTTAAAAGTTGATATTCAAATTTTTCTATAATAGTTGGATTTGTTTTAGTTTATTTATTTCAGATCGTCTCTCATTAATGTTTTTAGAGTTTTAGTTTAGTATAGTTAAAAACTTTTACAAAATGTGTTTCTTTTTTTACTATTTATTAGATCATTCCACAATTTTCATTAAATTATATATATAATTAAAATATTTCTATATTTTTGTACTAAATTTTTACATTGATTTGTTATATTGATTTATATGATAATCCTAAATCAAGTATCTTGTCACCTCTAGTTTCTAAAGAGGACATTACAAATTCTTATACTAATAACCTTCCTCATCCTTCTACATAGGAACCATCTTCTTCCTTAGAGGTAGAGAAGAATTCCTAGGTTGGTAAATGTGGTAGTATATGTTTACCAAAATTATCAGTTCACCATAGCTAGGACCAGTTGACGTTAGATAAATTTTATGATAATTCTATTCCCATGGGTCCAAATAGAAAATAATTTAATCCTTTTATTTCTAAAAACTCTCATTCCATATTTATTATTTTGAGGTTTTGTTGGATAATTATCAATAAAGAAAGCAAATCTCAATTATGGTAGAAACATTTGGTGAACATATTTTTTATTATTTTACTTATCTTGAAAATTTTAAACTAATATATTTTCCCTTATTGTCAGATTCCATATGATATTACTAACACTATAGAAGATATATATATTTGTTTTATACAAATAGATTGGGAATTTTAAATTAATTATCACATCATATTACTTTTTTAGAATGATAGAATGAAAATCATGTGATATATGTCCTTTTTTTGATTAAGATACATGGAATATATATATTGAAAGTACATGACATGAATGATTTTTCTTAGGTGAATTGTAACACACTAATATATTTTGAAATATAATATTATAAATAATTTATTCACTTTGATATTATTCATTTCACGCCACACAAAAAATAGTTTATTTCATATAATATTACAATATATGGCTTGAGATATGAAAAATATAAACTTAATAGTGCACTAAAAAAACATAAATTTTAGCTTTCTTTATATAGAACCCTGAGTTCAGCTTAGGTTATAAATAATACTGACATTCCATGATGCATTTGTAACACGAATGATCGATTGTTACTAAACAATAATTAATTATAAAAATATTATTATTTAATTGGATATAACATGTCCATTAAATTAAATAATATAGGATTAACTATCTTATGAATATATATTGTGGAATTCATTATTTACCAAATAATGTTAATAGAATTTATAATCCAAATGAATATAAAGAGATTGATTTTATAATAGATAATTATTATATGAAAAAATGATTTATATTAATAAGTAAAATTAATTACTAATAGTGAATGATATTAATTAAAATTATATCTAATATATTCAAAAATAATAATTTTAATAATCACCCAAATGATTTGACAGATATAATATATGAAAATCCCAATTTTATACTTGAAATCCTATATTTTTATAAAGGTAGTTTGGATACCGTTTAATGGAGGCCAAATTTAAAATCCAATTTTTTCAATTTTATTTATTTAATATGTAAAAATAAATTTCATATTTGAATTAGAAACATATAAATTCGGTTATTATAGATTTTTTATGTTTTTCTATAGGGTTTCATTTTTTTAATGAATAGTTAAAATAATGAATTTTAATTCAAAAATTCTTTTTCATATAATTAATTTATTGGGATAAATTAAATTTTAAAGGGTTTTTAATGATTAATTAGATAATAATATTTTCAATTAATCCAATTTAGGTGATTTAAATCAATTTAAATTTGAAATTGTGTATAAAAAACAAAGTAGTCATTTGGACATTTTTACATTAAAAACATGCAGTAACATCCATTATATGTTATTATTTTTAAATTAATTTCTGTCACTACCATGATTAGATTTTGGAATAATGGATTCAATATTTTGAATCTAAAAAATTTATAATATGTAATAATGACAACTTTTTAAAACCAAAACTTTTACTGAAATTCATAAAAATTAATTATTAAGATAATGATAAGGACCTATAAAATTGTCCAAAACCCATTTTATGGACATAATTTGACCATGAACCTTCCAATATAATGTTTTTATGTATTGGTATGAATTATATTTTGTAAAAATGTGTGTAAAACTTACTTGGTTTCCAAAATTTCATGTGTGTCCTTTCCCAGACCTACAAAAGGACACCACCTCTCCCTATTCATCATACCGCTAAAACCATATAATATTTTCCATGATCTCCCCAATACACATAACAAAATTCATACCATCCCAATATAAGACTCCACTTGTGTTGAATTAAATCCAAGTAATATTTTTGGCACAAACCAATGGATTCACCCGATTAAGAGATAACGACTTCTCTCACGATCATTTCTTTTATTTTTTGTCCATCCCTTCAAATATAATTATTCCATGATTTTATAAAATAATCATAATATCCAATATTATAGGATGTTTTTCTGAAATATTTTTACTTTCACTTATATATACCTCCTTCAAATTGGAAAAAACATAAAACTTATGTGTTTGGTGAACTACAACCACACAAAATATTGATTATTCATTTTTCCATAACGTCTCTCATGGTGGAAATTATAATGTTACATATATTTATAAATTCTATATATTATATTTTTTCTATACTTAAACATATTTAATTCTTTTCAAACACATATATTTATACATTCCATTTGGTGTAAATATGATAATTTTATTTGGGGAAGTGTGGACTACCACCCACTCAAAGTGATGTGATTCATTCACACACTACATTGAATGTATTAATGTTTGGAATTGTGGAATTTTATTATATATATGATATAATAATTATAATGGTATAATTATAAATATATAAATATATACATATATTTCATTTACTTACTTCCTTTCAATACATTTATTAAACAGAAATAGTGGTCATGCATATGTACGAGCTGCCATGTTAATAAAAGATGTATTTTATTTCATACTCATATACTCTATAAGTTAATTTATTACACATATAACCAATATAAATAATATTTATATCATGTTTTACATTCTATAATTATTATATAAGAAGAATTACTGACGATATAACAAATTAAGGCACATACAGTGAACAGAGCAGATATTGCACGATGTGAAACCTTAACACATGTTTTTTGAATAAGAGGGTAATAAAATGTCATAATAAAACTATATATAGTATTATTTATATTAATATGGTTATCTAAGATTTTTATAATAAACGTAACTTATTATATATGTGTTTTGAATTTGTACAATGAGAGTCAAGACACAATGTATGATAGTTTCAACACATTTTCTATTTCCATGAGATACATGCATTATTCACCAACTATTACTTTTTTTGGATTTAATACTACCCATTGATTATTTCTATGACTATTATAGTTAAATATATGATTTTTTACATATTTATATCATTATCATTCTTTCAACTTGTTTTATAGTGACTCGGCCATTGATAGCTAGGATTTAGTATCTGTTACTAAATACATTGTCATGATGAAAAGGAATCAAATCATGAGGGGCCAAATAATTAAATAGTCATGGTAAAAAAATATATAAATGAGTTTTTATTATAAATTATTACACTAATTACAATATAATTTTTTATTCATTATAAATATATTACATCAATAATTACTCTAATATATTTATTAAGTCACTTCATATCTTTCATAATGCGCTTCCTGGATTCGTGGAGAAAGAAACAAAATAAGTGAGAGTAAAAAGGATATGTAAGTGAAAAATATAGAGTAGTAAATAATGAATCAAGTTTAATAAATTAACAAGGAATGGAAAATAACTATACCCACAATCTATGTAATCAATAAAAAAATAGAAGTTTGTAAATAATATGGCAAGGTAATAACTGAAAAAACATTTCATTAAAATAACTAGTTTATGAAAAATCAATATTGAAATGTAATAAACTTAAACACATTACATTTAATCAGGAAACTGAAATAAAATTTTTCCATCGATATGCACAGGCAAAATCTCATGAATGAATAATTACTGAAACTAAATGAGGGAAATGAATAATTATTAGACGTCATGATTCCCATGAAATGATATCTTTACCATCAAGAGAGTGTTTAATCTTTTCCAATTTTTAGATCTAATTCATCCCATGTGACTACTGATGCATTTAGTGTCATTCATTAAATGGTCCCCAACCCATGTATTTCATGTGTAAAAGATTCCTCATATTGAATAAACAATACGACTTAACAAATATTAGTATTGAATATAGCATATGAATATATCATTTTTTTCCAAAATAATCAAATAGCATTAAATGTAAACACCTTATGAAAAATGTTATACAAATGAGGTAATAATCATATCCATGAAAATGCTATAAATATTTAGGGAAAATTTTAATGCTAACCAATCATAGCAAATTTAATATTTCAATGGGACTAAAAGGAATCAAGGAAGTGAATGTGAATACTATCACTAGAAAAATAAATCACAATATATAAATAGGATGATTATGTATGGTATCAATAAAATGTTACAAAAGTGGAAAAAATAAATGTTTTTTCATTGATAAATAGAAAAATTATAAAAAGATATTTTAAAATTATTTTTGAGGGAAATATAATTTTTAAAAAAAATGTTTAAAACCATATTCATTAAAAATATATTTTGAAAATATTCTCGTTGAAAATTATAATTTTAAACATGAATAGGAAGTGTCAATGAAATTAAGACAGGTAAATTTCTACAACCTATACAAGGTAAAAAGAACATTCATTTTACATGGTTAATGGTTAGAAAAATTCCTTGTTTTGAAAGAGATCAGAATATTCTTTTTAAGACATTAGTAAAATAATAAAATGGTAAAAATTATTTTAGATAATAATTATAAAAATATTTTTGAAAGTATTTTTATAAAACAAGTTCTCTGCCTAAAGAAAGTTACAATGTCATTTTTGAGATAAACATATTCTAAATCATTTTGAGTACCAAGGAGTGAAAAAGTTTGAATAATACTTGAAATGGTCTTAACTACCAAAAGGAAAAAAATTAAATTTTTTATTGATAACAATTATTGTAATTTCCTAGAATTTAAATACCATTTAAAGATCTTTAAAGTTATTATTGAGTAAAATAATCTTTATAAATTCCAAACACACTCATTCCACTTAAAAAAACTTTAAATCATACTCCTAATGAAGTTATAAAATTAAATTAAACTTATAATATAATTAGAGATATAATATTCATGATATTTCATGTAATTGATAATTATATACACTGCATAAAAGAAACTAGGGGTACAATAAAAAATATGTCTCAATAGAATGTAAATTGGGACTAAATTCTTTACAATTGTGGTAACCCATGAATTGGAAAACCCAAAATTAGTAATACTCAAATAAAACATTTAAATAAAATGAATATAAAATAATTCATGTTATTTCATGTAAATTTTTCTATTTTTAAACCACATATAGGAAATTATGTTCATAATTATAGAGTATACTACATAGAAAGAAATGTGAGACATAAATCCCTTACCTTGTGTTTCTTTTTGGGTGAACTTCCTTTAACATAATGTATAATAAAATTATGTGATTTTTCTACATAATTGAGAACAATTTTAAATATTAAAATTACCTTTTCATGTTTATAAATAATTTTATTTCACTTGTTACTATTTTGTATACTACTTATTAGATAATTATGTTTAAGTCGGGTGTTATGACAAAATTCAGTTTATATATCAAAATTAAATTTGGTAGGTCAAATATTTTAAAAGGGGTGATTATATAATATCTCTAAAATAATACTCATGACATAATTATATTCATTTAGGATTTTAAAAATAATAATTAAATGTTGTTATGAAAAATGAACCAACATTACAATCATGGAGATGCTAGGTCTACGTACGCGTGAGTAATGATGTCATTTTTCGATTATCATTATGGAAAGAAGGAGATTAATACTATATCATCCCAGAATTATAATAAAATCATAAATAAAATATTATTTATCCATATATACATATATATAATTCATGTGATGTAAAAGGAATCTCATCACGTTGAGGAGGCAATAATCCACACGTCCATGAACAAATTTATCTCTTTGTGTGAAAGGGTAATAAAGAAAATTATATATATATATATATATTGTACATTTCTAGAAATGTTATTATGTCATGAATATAATATATATTTTTTGTATGTCTAATATATGTAATTATAAAAATCCTTTATACATTTCATGGATCGTTTGAATAAATCACATCACTTGTGTGGGGCGGTAGTCCACACTTTCTCAAACGACATTATCATACTAACATAAAATGGAATGTATTAATTTTATGTGTGATAATATGATTAAATTGGTATAAATAAATATCATATATCATATATATCACATATAAATATATATTTCATCATAATGGTCAACCATTAAAGTTGGTAACTAAAAAATAAACAATCATTATTTCATGATGCAGTAATTCTTCATACAAAAAAAGTATATGTTTATTACCCATCAGATGGAATTATGTGTAATTTTATGTCAAATTATTAACATAAATAATCCTACTATATTTAGTATATTGGTTTTTTTATTTAATCATTTAATAATAAGGTTTTAGGGTTGGATAATGGAAATAAAAATAAAAATATCAAGAAACGATGTTACATTATAATCAGGTAAATCCATTTTGTTTGAAC
Organism: Viscum album; assembly: GCA_963277665.1. Taxonomy (NCBI): domain Eukaryota; kingdom Viridiplantae; phylum Streptophyta; class Magnoliopsida; order Santalales; family Viscaceae; genus Viscum; species Viscum album. The sequence goes on from OY728121.1 coordinate 634,533,728, forward strand.
AAAAAGTTTTCTTGGATTTATTTCTACCCAAGTTAAGGATTCTAGGATGAGTGGGATATTTTTAGGAGCTATTTTTTCTAAACATGATCAAGACAACATGGGTTGAGATGTTTAATGAAGTTGTAGGAGTGGAGCTTCATTTGTAGTGGAGGATTAGTGGCACTCCAATAATATTTTTCTAGGGAATTCCTTGCATGTTTTTTATTTTTCATGTGGATCCCACAATGGAAAAAAATCCATAATAGATTCTATAGGGTCTAAATATTTTCATAAAATATCTCTTGTAAATGTGTATAGGTCATTTTGGGCCTTAAGGTTATGGTTTAGTCCCCTATTAACTTAATTTAACCTTAATCCTTATAAAAAAATTATAATATAATTCACTATTACTTTTGTTTATAAAATATGTTGAACATATAAGACATTATAAATTGTTCTTATCTAAAATATGTACTGAATTTTTATAAATTAAAATCACATAAGTGTCAAAAAGTAATTTTATTTCAATAACACAAATGGGATGACAATGGGGGTTTTAATATAAAAATGTTTGAAAGTCAAATATGTTTTTATAATAAATTTAAAATTTAAATCTATTGAAATTGCATACATTGTTTTAGAAGATAAAACTATTATCTAATTAATATTTAAAACCAATTAATGTTATAATTTATCATTATAAATAAAATAGATAAAAAACTGTTTTGAACTAAAAATTTATTATTTTTAACTGTTCATTAAAAAATAAAATGATTCATAAAAATATCAACATTTCACCAAAACCAAATTATTATATTTCTCATTAAAATGTGATGATTATTTTGAAATATTATATAAATTAATGTTTTAAAATTCATTTTTAAAATGGTTTCTCCATTAAAAGGTGTTAAAATAGACTCTATAAAAATATTGGTTTCTATGTGTTATGTCTGTCAACCCGAATGGATTAATATGAAAAATATTTGATTGAATATATAACGTATATATTTCATTTAAATAATTTAATTATTATAATTACTTATATTTATACATACAAAACTCCTTTGAAAACATAAAAATAATAATATTTCTTTTTTACATCTAATGGGTTTCTCTTTTCATTTCTCGTGAATTAATTTTATATTTATATAAACCATAAATTTTCATAATTAAATTAATTATATTCATAACATCTAAAATAATATCTAATTCATATCATAATATATTAAATAATAATAATTTAATAATAAATTTTTATTTGGTGAAACTCGGTTTTCCGTGTATCGCAAGCTTTTGAGGAAGGTTACTATTGCGTGCAATGTAAGATAACTTAGTGATGTGTTCATTACAATATATATCATTAATTTAATTCCATTACAATAATAAATATATAATAATTATTGGTATATTATATTCTCTTAAATGAATGGTGATTCATGCCTTAAATACTATAGACTACAAAGTTGTACATTATAATTTTGGGGAATCACATTCTCCAAAACTTATTTAGTTTGGTTTGTCACTATTTTATATCAATAATGGTTATTTATTGTTTCATACTTCCAATGTTTATAATCTCACATCATGATAAGTATTCATTAGTCATCCTTTATAAAAGAGATAATGGAAACTACAAAGGTAACATGGACTACCAAGTAACTAAGACTCTAAGTAGGACAACATCAGTTGAAATGAGAGATCTGTACTTGGAGTAAAATCATAATTATTTATATAAAGAAAATGATGTTATTAATAATAAACAATTAAATGATAAATAGATTGTTTAAGCTCAAAAATCCACTAAAATTTGATGTTCTTAGAGACCCTCAGTTTAATATAAATTAAGGTATTAAGAAAACGTTTTTCTTGATAATTTTTTAATTTTGGGTAATTCTTTTACCACCTATGTATATAAGGTAATTTACATACATGATAGGTTGTAATTTCATATGAAAAAAACCTAACTTTTGGTTTTTCATCGGTAAAATTCTAATTCATTATTTTACAATAATAAATTAACTACCAATATTTATTTTTATTCCTGAATCACTAAAATAAATTATTAAAGGATCATAAGGCCTATTAAATAGTGAGAATTATAACTATTTTCCTTTTCTTGTCTTCTAAAATAAATATATATGATAGATTAATCTCTAATCCAAAAAAAATGATATTTTTTGTTCATTATGAACATTTATTTTTCAAAATTATCAACAAAAACCAATGAATAATTAAACAAGACATTGCATGGTCATTTTTCGGCCTCAAACCCTTATCCTCAATTGGTCATGTGTTCATGACTTGTAGCTATTCAAAATTGGATTATTATTCACCCGGTATATAGGTTTTCTTTTTCTCGAAAAAATTTAATATAATTTCCCAAATAAATCTAATATATATCCTTGATATAATGTTAATAACTAAAAATCATTTTAACTTAGGGTATTAATAAAACATCAATACATAAATACTTCATCTATTAATTTTCCACAGTAGTCTTTCCTTGGCCTAGAGCTTACCCATAATATCATTTATATGATATATAAATTATAAAACATTTCATTAAAACTAAAACACATTTAGTTTAATCTGGGAAACTTATTATATATGAAAATAATTCATAATGATTGTTCAGATAATGTAAATTATCCTAATAAAATATCCCAGAAGTGTTAATATATGAGCGCATTAAGTCTCATAATCGTGTACAAGGTTACCTGGATTCACTCCCGGAACACCTTGTTTGGCTTGTACATAGGTAAAATTATTCTAGACCCATGTACACATGTAATATCCAGAAAAATATGTATTTATATGAATTACTAATTAATATCTACCATAAAAAAATTCTAGGGTGTTATTCTAAACACATCATCAAATTAATCCTTAGGGTTATGTTCTCTAAACTGTGTTCTCATAAATCTAGTTCCCAGTGATGCTACTAAACATCCAATGATACAAAAGGTAGAGAACAAACCTTGAATATCCCACAACTAGTGTTTGCTACTAAATATATTATCATGATTACAAGAAATAATATCCTGAAGGACCTAATATTTTAGTAGTCATGGTATTCCAGATACATAAACGAGTCTTTTATTACAGATGAATACACTAATTACAAAATATTTTTTATTTTTTCTATGTAAATAATGTCGAGAGTAACTCTAATATGTCTAGTAAATCATTTCATATCTTTTAGAGTATGATTCTTGGATTCATGGGGATTAAAACATAATAAGGGTAATATCAAATACTTTGTAAAGTAAAATGATATTGGAATTAATTGTGAATCAATTAGAATAAATTAACATGTAAAGGTAAATAAATGAGCATAAATTCCAAGTAATATATAATCTGAATGGATGTTCTAAAACAATATTTTTAGGTAATAACTAGAAAAACATACGATTCAAATAACTAGATAACAAAAATTATATATGTCCAGGTAAGTAATAGAAACACATTCCATTTAATCTATTAACTTAAATGATATTTATCCATTTATTTTTTGATGCAATATATGATGGATGAATAAAAAATATAACTAAATGATGGAAATTCTTAATTATTTGACATAATGTTTCATAAGATCATGAGATCGTTACCATCAAGATACAGTTTTTAATTTTCTAATTTGAACCACTAATTCATCCCGTGAGACGAGCAATTCATCAAGGGGCTTTCACTAACATGTCCCAAACCCGTAGGTTTTTCCGTAAAAGGACCCTAATTTGTGTATTACAAGTACAAAAAATTCTTAATATTAAATAATCAATATTACATATCAAATATTTGTATTGAATAATGTATACACATATATAATTATATCACCAATAATCAAATATTTTTATAATTAGACACCTTATGAAAAATGTTATATGATTTAGTAAATAATAATATTCATGAAAAATGATATGGATATTTAGGGGAAAATCGATGTCAAATGATCCTAGGAAATTGAATATTTCAAGGGGACAAAAAGGAATCACGGGTGTGAATGTGATTACTATCCATTGAAAAATAAATCATAATCTATCCATAGTAATTTTAAGGATGGTATCAATAAAACATAGCCCATGTGAAGTAATATAAAGTGATGTTGTCATTGATGAATGGGAAAAATTATAAAAATAAATTTTAAAACATTTTTGATGAAAATATACATTTTTGTAAAAAAAATTAAATCTTTTTAAATCACTTTTTAAAATATTGTTTTTAAAATATTACCCTTTATACATGAAAATTACATCTTCAAAGAAATTATGGTGGGTAAATTTGTACAAGTATTATAAGATAAAAGAACATTATTTTTTCATAGTTAATGATTAGAAAAATGCATTATTCAGAAAGTTAAAATAACATTCAATTCAAAACATAGGTACTATAAAAAGGGTAATAATTTCACTACTAAATAATTTTAAAATCATTTTTAAATCATTTTAATAAAAAAGGTTCTCCGACTAAAGAGTGATACAATGTTGGGTTTTCTATTAAAAAATTTCTAAAACACTTTGAGTACCAAAGAGTGGGAAATGGTAATAATACTAGAAAAGGTCATCAATAATTAGTGGTGATAAAATTAACAGTTTTATTGAAAAAATGGTCTTGTAAATTCCTCGAATGAAAATACCATTGAATTATCAATAAGGTTATATTTTAGGAAACTAATATTTTTTACATTCCAAAGTGTCTAATGCAACTTTGAAATATTTTAAATGATAATGATCACAAAGGAATATCAATAAATTATAATTATAATATAATTTGACTATGTATGTTATTGATATATCATGTAATATGGAATTATATACACTATATTAAATAAACAAGGTGCATCAAAATAAATAAGTCTTAATGGAATGTAAATCTAGATGAAATCCCTTAAAAATGTGGTAACATATTAAAATGAAAAAACAAAAGTAGTAATCCTGAAATAAAAAATTTAAATACCATGAAGATATTATAATTCATTATATTTCATGCCAATGTTTTAGTATGTACTACATATATAATAAATTAGGTGAAAATAATAATGTATACCTCAAAGAATGAAAAGTGAGACTTGAATCACTTACCTTATGTGTCCCTTCACGTGATGGTCCATTAATATCCTATATAATAAAAATATGTTAATTTTAAACTTTCCTGATAACATTTTTCATGGTTACCATTGCATTTATTTCACTTGTTATAATGTTCTATACACCTACATATACAAATAATTTTGCATCAGCTGTTTTGACAAAATTCAGTTTATGCATCAAAATAAACATTGGTAGGTAAACTATGGTCAAATGGGTCATTATATAATATCTCCAAAATAATAATCAGGATATAATTATCATAAATTATAATTTAATAAATAATAATTAATTGAGGATTTTAAAAATTAAATAACATTACAATCATAGAGACAGTTGGTCGTGCATATGCATGAGTGATGTTCTCATTTTTATATGATCATTATGGAAAGAAGGTAAGTAATATATTATCATTATAGAATAATAACTACATAATAAATACAATATTATTTAACCTTATATATATATATTTAATTTCTCTGTGGTAAAAGAAATAACATCCTATCGAGGAGGTGCTAATCCACATGTCCATGAATAAAATTATCTCCTTATGTGTGAAAGGGTAATTAAGAGAATGATATATATATATATAGTATTTTTACAGAAAGAAAATTATGTAATTAATATCATATATATGTCATTTATGTATAATATATTTCATTATAACCATCCATTATAATTTCCATTGGTTGTGTGAATGAATCACATCGCTTTGAGGGGGCAGTAGTCCACACTTCCTCAAACAACGTTATCATATTAATGTAAATTGGAAATTATTAATTTTATGTGCAATAAAAGTATTAAAGAAGTATAAATAAATAAAAAATTTCATAAATATAATATATTAATCTATTTTACGTCATAATGGACAACCCTTAATGTTGTTAATGGAAAAATGAACAATCATCATTTTGTGAGGCAATACTCTACCGTACACTGAAACAATATGTTTGTTACCAATTTGGTGGATCTTTGTGTAAGTTAAGGTAAAAAGATTAATATAAAAACACCCTAGTATATTATTTATCACTTTTTATTATAAAATCAAATAATAATAATAGTTTATGATTTTGATAATGGAAATAAAACTAAAAATCGTAAGTAATGATGTTACCACTTAATGAGGTAACTCCTTCTGGTTTGATCCAAAGGATTCCTTGGATTACTTTTTTAACAATGGGGATTATAAGATAAGGTGGGTGGGGGTCTTTTGAGGAGTTATTTTTTCAGATTTTTTACAATAAAATGTGGGTTGATAATTGTGAGGAAGTGGGAGGAGACGAGGTTCTTTTATTGTGGAGGAGGAGTGACACTCTTAATATTTTGACTAGGGAATTCCATGCACGTTTTTTTATTGAATGTTCATCTAATAAAACACCAAAATAGATAAAAGAGATGATATGGTATAAAATGTCCTGAAAATATCTATTGGATTTCTATATAGGTCGTTTTGGGCATTAATGTTAAGGTTTTGTCCCTTATTAAGTTTAATTTACGCTTAATCATTGTAATTAATTTTAATCACTTTCCCTAATATTTTTGGTCAAAACCCAATTTTACATTATTTGAAATTATAAATTATTATGATTAAAAATATTTAATTAATATTTCCAAATTCTAATAACATATGGGGAAGATATTAATTTATATTTAACCTCATAGATGGGACCACAAAGAGGGTTTTTAAAGTAAAAATGTCTGAATGTTTACTATGTTTTTATAAAAAAATTCTATATGAAATAAATTCCAAAGAAATAAATTATATTAATTGATAAAAATATTATCAAAATAAAATTTCAAACCAAATAAAATTATATTTTAAACTTATAAATAAATTATACGAAAATTCATTTTTAACAAAAATTCAGTTTTTTTATTATTCATTAAAAAATGAAATGTTATATAAAATATCAAAATTTCACTCTAGCCTAATTCTTATTTTTCACTCAAAAAAATTATATTTATTTTGAAATATTATTTAAATTAATGTTTAAATTATTAGATTAAAATTGTTTCTCCCTGAAAAGGAGGTAAATTTGCCTTTATAAAAATATAGGTTTTTATTTGTAATAAAGGGTTTGTACTTATATTATATCTATAAAACCTAATATATAAATATAAAAAAAATTATTGAATATAAAACACATATATTTCACAAAAATCATTAAATAATTTTATCAATTTTTTTGTTAATGAAAAACTCATTTGGAATCATAAATATAATAATATTTTATTTTATATCCAGTTGGTTCTTATTTTCATTTATCATGTATTAATTTTTTTATATAAACCTTAAATTTACATAAGATAGTTAATATTAATCATAAATGGTATCATAATGGCTAGGTTATATTATATTATATTAAATAAAAAAATTATTAATATATTTTTATCTGGTGAAACTCAGTTTCAAATATGACACAACAAATCAAGGAATGTCGATTTGCATGCAGGGTAAGGTAACTTGGGGTTGCATTCATCACAAGATATATTTTGTTTATAAGTTATTTAAAATATTAAATATATAGTAGATTATTTGGATATTATATTCCCTTATGTTCATGGTGATGTGAGTCATAAACACTATTGAATACAAATTTGTACTTTAGAATTTTGGGGCATCACAAGTTTATGTTTTAAAAGTTACAAAATTGGTAAAGTAATTTTTTCTACATTATTATTCTTTAAGAAACATTCTATAATGGCTCAAACCCTCCCAGTCAATTACATTTCCAAATTTCATGTGCTTGGGGTACCTTGGGGCCCATCAGTGACTCATTAAAGAGTTTTTTTTTCAAAAACTCGGTCCCACCAAATGGTTCCATCGAAATGGTGTCCCACCCTATGTCAATTTTTTGTAGTTTCTTGTGTTTTTTTAGTTCTACCCTGGTATCATATTTTTTGATGTAAAAGCATTTTAATACCCTTTTCAAATCCATTTAACTCTATTAAAATATGTTTTAGACCACCAAGAGTTGGGCAACCCTTCAGTTACCAAAACGTGTTTCCTTTTTCCTTAGTGTAACACACATCCACGTACATTCTATATTCTACCTTATTATAAGGTTTTTTTATGTTTATAATAAATATTTTAACTCAAAGACATTATCTCTACCATATCTGAAGATAATTTTAAATAAATGTTAATCATTACGTGTGAAACCACCCAACTGTGTGGTCAATACATGATCTGACATCAAGTATTCGTAATCATATCCCACATTTTGAGGATCTAGCCTTTTCTTAAGTGTAGATACTCTCTTAATAATTCCTTTTGATTCTCTTTGTACACCCTAGGGACTCACACTATAGATGAATCATGCACTCGTGCTGGAGAATTTCCCACCCTGCCTTAAAGCCATCAAGTTTTCCTTTCTTTCAAGTCACACATCCTCAGTTCATTATTCGAGGATAAAAACCTTGATCCTTGATCATCCATGTAAGGTTTTAATTCACCTCTCTTTACTGTGTATCGGGCAGGGTGAGTATGATAATACTTCCCTTGGGAAATGGACGAAACCAAGCCACAACATATATAATAGATAGACTCAAAATAATAAATGGTTGTGTTTAATGAGGATGTTACTATATTTATTTTATCTTAATTTTTATGTTGTGAATTTTATGGGATTCTACCGACTAAAAATAGTGGTCGTTGGTGGTCCTTTCTTACGCACTAATGAACCTTGTTTTTTCTAGTTAATCTTGTGATTGAATGCTTGTAACATAGAAATTGGTTAATCACGTAAAGTTGATTGATTAAGTGGATTCCAAATCATCTAGAATCCTTGTGTGATCACCCCATTTAAAATAACTAAAAGAAAGAACATGATGAATGGTGTGGTTAAATCTGAAAAACACCCTTTCTTTGTTCTTGTGAAATGTGTGGTGTCTCTATTTGATATCGTGTGGGGAAACATGGATAGGGATGGGGTCTCATGATATTCAGTTATTGGTTTCTGAATCTGAGGCCATGTGGAGTAGTATTTTGGGGCTTTGTTTGGTTCTAGTACTTTGTGGGATCTCACGGACCCCTTTGGTTGTGTGACCTTACAAGAGAACCGGGTTTGAATTCATAAAAACATTTTTGGCTATTTTTTCCAGTTGTAGTTATTGGCATGTGGTTATGCTTGTTAGTTACTCAGTAGTGATGGAAAACATAAATAGAATCACTGGATCATGATAACAAGAATAGGTTTAATGTGGAATTGTTTTCCAGAAATGGGCGGTGCTTTGGTTGTAGCTGGTTCATTTTTGTGCATGTATGAATGGTCACATGATTTTATGTACGAGATGGTTTTGGAACCCTTAGTTTGGGACGATTTCTTTTTTACCTATATGTATAAATTTTAGTTCTTGTGTTTCTTATATGCACCCCATCCATGTTGAGAACTTCATTCTGAACACGCCTATTTTACAGGGGAGGGTGTTTTTTCAAACATTCCTATGAGTGGCTGGTTGTTAGCTACTTTCTGCTCCCTCTCCCAGGTATCCCAAGACTATTTGAGTAGGTTATGATGGACTGAGGTTCAATATGGGCCACGAATCTTTGGACAATGTGTGTTATGTTGGTTTGCACAGGTGTATGCCGGTAGGATTGTTTCCCAAGCATCTTTGAAATGAAGCCTTAGTGTCTTTGGGCCTGGAAATGGTTGTTCTGGACCAGGTGCCTTTAGGCATGGAAGGGGTTGTTCAGGCCTAGGTGTCCTCAGGTGTCACACTGGTTGTTCTTGGCCAGATTCCTATGGGAGGGGACGTTTGTGTTTGTGGTGGCCCAGGTGTTTGTGGGTGGGATTCATGATTGTGATGGCCCATAACTTTGTTCTTGGGGTGGTATTGGGACTATAGTGTGACTTGTGGGGGAGGTCTTATGCATAGGATTTCATAAATAAGTAGTGTGTAAGATATGCGGGGAACCCAAATATTGATGATCTATTATTATTACTTTACCTAACTTGCATTGTTTGGGGATTATTCCTTGGTGAGGTTGGGTGGATAGTTCTACTTTCTTGGTGTTTTTGTAGTCTCTATTTTCTCATGGGGAATTATAATTCCTCCTCAATTGTGCACGGGTGATTTTGGTTTTCCATAATGAGTATACTTGTATACTCACCCTAAGTATTTATAATCTATCTTTCAGGACACTTGGAGCAGGTTGAAGATCAGGCTGGTTACTACTAGCTTGGGGTTGTTAGATCTGTTTAGGATTTGTGGTTTCCACTACCAGAAACACTCAATCAGAGATTTCTTGTATCTTGTAGCACCATACATTTAACATGCATATGGTGATCAAATTTTTTTATTTACTTTTACTTTTAGTTTTTGGATTTGTTTGTGATTTACCATCTTACTCCAATTTTTTTTAAAAGGTTAATGCCTTACATATTACATTTGATTATATACCATTGGTTCTAGTCACTACTACGGGGCCTATTAAAGGAAAAACTCTAGGGGATAATTATCTCTCCTTCAACTTGAATAAGGAAGGGTCTGGAAGTTTTTTGTCCCTTCCCTAATCTTAGTGAAGGAGGGTCGTGATAGAATGGTATCAATGTTGAGGTTAGTTAAGAGATATGATGGAGTTAGGGGTTAGGAATAGTGATGATTTCATTATATGGTATGGAAATAGTGTTATGAAATTTTGGTGCATGAAATTGGACAGGGAAGATTGGCTAGGACTTGAGATTTTTGGGCCCCCGTGATCTGATATATGGAATCTGGGCCTAGTGAACAACCAGATAAGGTTACACTAATTATCTGGTAGAGACCCTAGGAATGGTACATGAATCATAATGAAATATGTTCTTATGTGTATTGAAATTTTTGTGAATTTAAATAAATTAAAATTTCAAACAAAATTTAAAAAGAAAATAACACACAACTCAGGCTTAGCAATTTCTTGTTCGCTTAGTAGTATGGGAAATTGGGTCCTAGCAGTCTGATCTAGTTGATCAGTAGAGGATTGACCGAGAGGGAGAGGAGTACATGTGGGAGAAGACTCTATGTTTAGTCCAACGGCATGTCCTTTGGATGTACAAGGGTAGTATTTCTGACTTGGAGAAAAAGGGATGTATTGAAGAGTTGTAGATCACCTTTACCTTGATCCATGCTCTGAGATAGTACTCGAATCTATTGGATGTCAATTAGATTAGGGGAGTAGTACATCAGTGGTTGATGCTCTACCTCGGAGAGGGGATAGAGACTAAGTTTTTGTGGGTTTACTTGGAGAAGGAGTTACAGGTGGAATTCCTTTCTTCTATGATTAAGGCTGAGAGGATGCAGGAGTTACTCTCCCTCCATTAGGGGAGTATGTTAGTTATGGATTTGGGGATCATGTTTAAGGATCTCATTCGTTTTTTTCTAGACCACTTTTTGAATGAGGACTCATGGGAGAGACATTTGGAAGAGTCACTCTGACCTTCTCTTTCATATGTTGTTACTCCCTTCACTCTGTCGATGTACATAGAGTTCCAGAAGAAGGCCGAAGGGGTGGGGAGGATATACATAATTGGAGTTGTGTTGCAATAGGGGAGCTAGTTGGGTTAATAAAAATGGAAGGATGTCAGCACCAAACCTCTAGCTTTAAGGCCTTCCATGTTTTGGATGATGGGAAACATGCCTCAAAACTTATAGTTTTGATCTCCCAGTCCCCACCCTAACTACACAATCCTAGCGATGACGTGTTTTACCTAAGGAATCCATGGGAATATTCAAAATTATTTCCCAGACCGGGTGCAGTATAGTGGAGGTGGGTAGCTCTGCACCCACCTCAGTAGCAGTAGTTTCCAGCCAGGCCTTTGCAACAGTATTAAAAGGGACAGCAAGATCCCACTCCTCTAAGAGAATATAGTGCCAGAGGTGGCCAACCATAGGGAACTCTTTAGGGACCTCGACTAGGGCATGTTCGGGGAGCTGTATGACTACTGAGTGTTAGAAGAGATGGTTGTGGGAAGTTTCACACGATAGAGGTAGTAGTTCTAGAAGGGACGGAAGACGTTCGAGGTACGATAATCTTTTTTAGTACTCTTTACTGTGTCATGTTTGATTCAGGAGCTTCACACTCATTTTTTTACACCTGTTCTTTCCCATTCCACGGTCTTAGACATAGAGATATTATCCATTCCCTTGGGACTAAGTATGCATGTTGGGGGTCATACCATCTTGTTTGAAATTTTTCTAGGATTCATACTGATGTTGGGGCCGCATAAGTCTCGTGGGTATCTCCTTCTTCTACAAATGAAGACTTATGATGTCATTATATTCCTTGACTGGCTGTTTTCCATAAGCACTTTTATCAACTGCTTCCAGATAGGGGTTGTGTTTTCAAATATGGGTGCCCAGTGTGTAGTATCATTGGCCAGTGGGGTTACCAAAAGGTTATCTGGTGATCGGAGCCCATTAATTCTTTTTTAGAAGATCTGTCAACAGAGTCAGAAGATGAATAGATGATGGAAGTTTCGAGAGTTGTTAGAGAGTTCCTGGATGTTTTTTCCAAGGTGGTTGTGACTCTACCCCCACGACACGACGTTGAGTTTGTGATAGATGTGTAACCCGATACCCATACAATTTTTATGGATCCTTATCAGATGATACCTTTTGAGTTTTGGGAGTCATAGATTCAGATTCATGATCTGATGAATAAGGGTTTTGTCTAACCCAGTGTGTCACCATGGGTGCTCAAGTACTATTCACAAAGAAGGAGGATGGTGGTCTCAGGTTGTGCATAAACTATCAGAGAATGAATCAGGTGATGGTCAATAATCATTACCCTCTTCTGAGGATAGAAAATATCTTTGACCAAATATGTGGAGAAGGTAGGTTCTCTAAGATCAATCTAATGTTTAGGTATTACCAGTTATGGGTGGAAGATGGTGGTATCCCAAAGACTTATTTCAGGTTCCTGTATGGAAATTTAGAGTTCATGGTCATGAAATTCTATGTTACAAACACACCTACTATATTCATGGGGCTCATGAACTCTATTTTTTGGGATGTCATGGACTGTTTCATCGTTGTGTTCATTGAATACATCCTTATCTACTCAAGATTGTTGGAGGAGAATAATGAACACCTTAATATGGTCTTGAAGATCCTTTAACACCACCAGCTCTATGGGACGTTTCACAAGTTCATGTTCTTAACATGATATGTGCATTTTACTGAACTATTGGTGTCTCAGCAAGGGGTAGTGGTTGATCCATCAATGGTTGATGCTACTGTTCCATGGGAATCCCCTATGAACGTGATAGAGGTTCGTAGTTTCCTGGTTTTGGTAGGTTATTATCAGAGTTTTGTACCCAACATCTCATGAGTTGCATCTATATTGACAGCTTTGACCAGAAAATACCAGGCCTTCATATGGATTGATCAGCTCCAACCAGCTATCATCTATCTAAAGGATAGGTTGGTTAGTTCTCCAGTGCTTATGTTTCCAGAGGAAGCGGTGTTTCTTGAGGTGTTTTGTGATTCCTCTTCTCTTGTCTTGGGGATTGTGTTGATGTAGTAGCGGGGAGTGATCTCTTATTGGTCTGGGAAGTAACATCCTCATGAGTGTAACTATGCCACCCATGACCAAGATCTTGTAGAAGTATTGATCGTATTGGTGTTGTGGTGATATTACCTCGTCGAGGAGCACTTTGTGGTCTTCACATATCACAAGAGTTTGAAGAATATATTTACCCAGTGGGACCTAAACTTGAGACAACGAAGTTGCGTAGAGTTTCTTTGGGACTATGACTTTGGGATCAGTTACACTGAAGGTAATAGGAATGTGGTGGTCAATACCTTGAGTATGAAGTCATAGAAGGATGCGGTTTGAGAGTCCGAAGATGCATAGAAGGATATGGAGGTGTTGGTTTCCTTATACTTGGATAAAAGGGTGGATAGTGGCAGAGGCTATCTATTTCAGATGATAGTGTAGTCATCATTGTTGAGGAAGGTGGAGGAATCATAGTTGGGAGACTCGGAATGTGAAGTGATGTGTGATCGGGATGACCAGGGAAATGGTCTGGAAGGGTGGTTGGAGGAAGGTAAGAATCAGATTATTTTCCATGGGAAGTTGTTTGTCCCCAAGGAAATGCATAAAGTAGTTCTCAGTGAGTTCCATAACTCACCCCTATAGGTACACCACAGAGTTCCCAAGATGTACTGAGGCTTGAGGTAATAGTTTTAGTGGCTCGGAGTGAGACACGAAGTGGTGGAGTTTGTAGAAAGGTTCCTACTGTGTCGTTAGGTGAAGGCCGAACATCGTGTCCCAAGAGGTTTGTTGAGGACTTTAGATATCCGTGAGTGGATGTGGGATAAAATCTCAATGTATTTCACCACGGTGATACCAAGGGTTCAAGGAGGCTGGGATGCTATTTTTGTAGAGGAGGGCCAACTAATGAAATCATCTCACTTCCTAGAGATCAAGGAGTTGATTACGGTGGATGTGTTAGCACAAATATGTGTGGATAAGGTGGTGTGGTTTCATGGAGTTTCGAGGTCTATAGTCTCAGATCTAGATGCATGGTTTACTTCACGAGTCTGGAAGTGATTGTAGCATTATTTTGGATCCTAGCTACTCCTCAGCCCTGATTTCCACCAGTAGAGAGATGGGCAGATAGAGCGGACCATACATATGTTGGAGGATATGTTGCGGGCATGTTTTTTGGTCTTTGGGGGATCATGTATATGAAGATTGCCTCCGGTGGTGTTTCCCTACATCATTTTCTATCACTCTACCATTGGTGTGGATCCGTTTGAAGGCTTATATAGAAGACTGTGTCATTCACCCAAGTGCAATACAGAGGTTGGGGAAGCAGGTGTTCTTGGGCTAGAGGTAGTGTAGAGGATAACGTAAAAGGTTCGTCTTATGTGTGAGAAGATTAAGGAATTTCAGGACTAGCAGAAGTCGTCTGTCGGTCATAGGAGGAGACCATTGGAGTTCGAGGTTGAGGACTATGTGTTCTTAAAGGTATCCCCTCGGTGCGGGAAGTAGATGTTCAGCAGGGGTAGTTAGATTTATCCTAGGTACGTCGGACCCTTTGAGGGGTTGTAGAGAGTCGGCGATGTTTAATATCAGCTGGAGCTACCACCATCGCTACAAAGGTTCCACGACATCATCCATGTGTTTCAACTCCATCGTTATTTACACGATGAATCGCACATATCTGACTGGGGAGAGAGGGATATCATGGATGATGCGACATTCGTAGAGAGAACAGTGGGGATTGAGGATTGTTATTAGAAGTTTCTTCATGGACTAACCATTCCCTTGGTTCATTTTTTATGGAGGCATGGTGGCCTCTTGGAGTGTACATAGGAACGAGAGGCACAAATTCATGCCCATTACTTTGAAATTTTTTTCTTTTAGTTTTATTTTATTTTTTTTGTACACGATTGTTATGTAATTCTTAACCTTGTTTTCTATAAGATGGGACATTTTCCTTATTCTCTGAATGTGTGTGAAATTTCTAGACTATGGGGAGGGGCGGACCTGATCTATAAAAAATACACATTAAGGTGGATTCGATTTAAACAATGCGGGAGAGTCGATTCCACCCAAAGAGGATGGTATCATGACATGGAGTAAGATACTCCCTAACCCATATGTCTGAGCGATGTGACCTTTTATGTTTGTGAGGTTACTTGGGAGAGAGGGTAATTAGTGTACCTATAGTTTTTCAGGAGGTATATGAGTGAGATTTGTTCCTAGATATTGAGGTTGTTCCGACATTTGAACAACTCTAGGGTAGTTTTTCCCTAAGAGGTATCTTATGAGGTGGTTGATCAGATCACTCACTTCTCTTCGGGTATACTCTTGGATTATTGAGGATGAATATAGTTTCAGAGCTATCTGATGTAATTTCCCGAACCCTCCTGGTCCATTAATTTGAAAATTTTCTAGTGCTTGGGGTACCATGGGGCACATCGGTGACTCAATAAAGGTTTTTTTATCCAAAAACTTGGTCCACTAAATTGTTCCACTGAAATGGTGGCACCCTTATGGTGGAAACGGCCATGGAGGAATGGTGATGATGGAATCATCATGGTTGGACCATCATAGTCGCACACCAAATTGGTGGCACCGCTTATGGTGTCTCACCATTACAGTGGCACCATTATGGTGTCTCACTGAATGGTGTCCTACCCTTTGAAAAAACTTTCTAATTTCCCAAGTATTTCTAGTTCCACCCAGGTTTTGTATCGTTTCCCATAAAAGTGTTTTAATACCCTTTTCAAATCCATTAAAAACCAGTACATGATGTTTTAAACCCCCAAGAGTTGGGCAAACCATCAGTTACCAAAACATGTGGAATTTTTCCTCTATGTCACACTATTCCCCATATATTCCATCATCACCCCTATTACATTGTTTTTTATCTATTTAGAATATATTAGTTGACACAAAACTGTTTTCTCCACCATCTCCAAGGATAATTATAAATAAAAATTTAATTATGATGTGTGAAACTGCTCAACTGTATGGTCAATCCACGATCTAACAACAAGTATTCAAAATCGTCTCCCTAGTTTTTATGATCTGGCCTTTTCTTAAACTAAAATACTCTATTCATAATTCCTTTCGATTCTCTATGTATGTCCTAGAGACTCACTTTAGAGACGAATCATGCACCTTTGCTGGAGCCATTCCCACTCATCCTTAAAGCCATCTAGTTTTCAACTCTTACAATTCATGCATCCTCAGTTCTTGATGTGAAGATAAAAACATCAATCCTTTATCATCAATGTAGTTATTTCCTTTGTCTCTCTTTACTGTGTATCATGCGGGTTGGATATGATAATGCTTCCCTTGGGAAAAGGATGAAACCAAACCTTAATGAAGATAATAAATAGACTTTAAGGAATAATGGGTTGTGTTTGACGATGATGTTGTTGTATTTCTTCTATCATCTTTTTATGTTGTGAATTGTATTATCTTCAACCCACCGAAAATAGTGGTGGTTGGATGTCCTTTGTTGCGCACTAATGAACCTCTTTTTAATGGTTAATCCTATGATTGAATGGATATAATAGGGAAATTAGTTAATCATTTAATGTTGGTTGATTAAATGGATTCCCAATGAACCAGAATACTTGTGTAATCACCCTAGTTAAACAAACTAAAAAATGAACTTAATGAATGATGTGGTTAAATATGAAAAGTATCTTTTCCCTGTTCTTGTGATATGTGTAGTGGCTCTGTTTGATTCCTTGTGGGGAAATGTGTATGGGAATGGGATCCCCTATTGTTCTTTGGTTTGTTTGTGAATCAGAGGCATTGTGGAGCCATTTGTTAGGGCTTGGATTGGTTCTAGTGCTTTGAGGGATCTCACAGATCCCTTTTGTATTGTGACATTAACAGAGAAACAGGTGTGAATGCTTAAAAACATTCTTGGATGTTTTTTTCAGTTTTTTTTGGCTTTTGGTTATGCATGTTTGTTACTCAGTACTAAAGGAATAATTAAATTTAATCACTTGAAAATGATAACAAGAATGGGTTCAATGGGGAATTGTTTTCATAAAATGGGTTGTACTCTGGTTGTGGTTGTTGACGTTTTTCTCATGAATGAATAGTAATGAGAGTGTTTGTATACAAACTAGTTTCATAACACTTAGGTTGTGATGAGTTCTTATTTACCTATATATAAAAAATTTATTTCTTGTGTTTCTTATATGCACCCCACCCATATTAAGCACTTCGTGGTGAACACCCCCATTTTATGGGGGAGAGTTTTTTTTCAACATTTTTATGAGTGGATTGTGGTTAGCTCCTTTCTACTCCCTCTCCTAGTTAGCCCAAGACTCTTAGGGTAGGTTGTGACGTCCTGAGGTTTATTATTTTCCAAGACTCATCAGGCTGGGTGTGCTGTTTTGGTTGTCTTAGGTGTGTGTGGCCATGAATCTTTCCCAAGTGTCTTCCGGATGAGGCCCCGGTGTCTTCGGGTATAGCAGTGGTTGTTCTGGCCCATGTGACTTCAGGTGTGGCAGTGGTTATTTTGGACCCACTGTATTCAAGAGTGGTAGTGGTTGTTGTTCACTAGGTGTATGCGGGCAGGGACAGGTGTGGTCGTGGTGGCCCAGGTGTCTTTGGGTGGGATGCACGGTTGTAATGTCCCATAAGGTTATTGTGGGGGAAGTAGTGGGACAGTAGTGAGACTTTTGGGAGAGGTCTCATGTGTATAATATATTAAATAACTTTTGGTGAAGCTGTCTGAGGTACCCAAATATCGATGTGCTATTACTATTACTTTACTCGACTTTGCATTATTTGGGGAGTGTTCCTTGGTGAGGTTGGGTGGATATTTTTCCTTGATAGGTGTTTTTATTGTCTCTATATTCTTATGGGGCATTATAATTCCTCCCCGCTTGTGCAAGATTTTGTTTGTTTTTATCTACTAAGTATACCAGTATACTCACCCTATGTATTTATAAACATTTTTTTAGGTCACTTGGAGCAGGTTGGAGATCAGGCCGGTTACGTCTAGCTTGGTGTTGTATGAGATGTTTGGGCTTCATGTATACCTCTATTTTTTATTTCTTTTGTACTTTACTACATAGTTTTATTGTATTTTTTAGCACCTTACATTGAACTTGCAAGTGGGGAATAGATTTTTGGCTTTACTTTTACTTTAATTTTTTGGATTTGTTTGAGATTTACGATTTTATATCTATATTTTTTTCAAAAAGGTAATTCCTTCCAAATTACGTGTGATTACATACCCTTGGATCTAGTCTCCACTCTGAGGTCTATTGAAGGCGGGGCTCAAGTTCATTATCTCACTATCAACATGAATATGGAAGGGTATGGCATTTTATTGTCCCTTCTCTCATCTTGGTGAATGCGGGTTGTGACACATTACATGTTATGCACCTATTTGTTTACACGAGGTGTTTATAATTACTTTGAAATGTTATATAATAAATCTTTATATTTAAAGGATATTTTAAGATTCATGTATTTCTATTTTATTATATGGTGAGTATGGTTCAAATTTAACTAGTGGTAATAATAATTGAAACAATCTCATCACTTTTCAATATTATTTATTTTTATGAATCTATTAATGAAATATTATGACCAATTTATTATGAACTCCCATGAATTTTACTCCCCTCTAATTATTCTTGATATATTCATGTATTGGTTCAATTTTTCCACTCATTGGGATCCATTCTAATTTAGAATGTTTTTATGAAATCCCAACATTACCCTCTCTTTTTTCATAAATTTATTATCCTTAAAACACATTTTTTTAAAAATTTCACTTGAATATTATACCAATATATAAGGATCATTAAAATAAATTTTTACAATTTTTTCTTTTAGAAATGTTTTCATGGGAATATTAATTTAAATTTTAGAACATGGAAATTTTCTATCCTTTTTACGATGAAAAAAAATGTTCCTTTTACCTTATACGACATGTACAAATTTATAAACATTATTTTCTTTGAAGCATTATTTTCAGGTTTCAAAGGTCATTTTTTAAGAATATTTTTACAAATGATATTTTCAGGGAAATGTTTTTAAAAAATTTATTATTATTAGTTTACATGCCATTATGGAAAAAAAATTTCAAAGTGTTTTGAATCTATCATTATATATTGTCAATGTATTTTCAATGAAATAATTTTCAAAAAAAATCATGTTTATATTAATTTTTTAATGTAAAATTATTTTATAAACTATTTCAATATTTCTTTATATGTTTTCCTATTATTTCCAATGAAATGGTTTTCAAAACATTTCAAAGATTATTTTAAACATTTTCAAGAAAAATTATTTTCAAAATGTTTTCAATATTTTATTGTAAGTTTTCAATGTTTTTTAAATAAAATTGTTTTCAAAATGTTATCATTCTCATTTTATTATTTTTCATTAGAAATGGTTTTCCAACTAATTTAAATTATTCATTAAATATTTTCAATGAATTTTCATATAAAAAGTTTTTCAAGTAGTTTTAGGTTTTAAAAATCCTTCTCAATGAAGAAAAGATATTTTCCTCAAGAAATATTTCCAAAATATAATTACATGTTTTTTATATCTAGGATGATGCCTTTTTATATAACTCTTTATCTTTTGGGAAATAATCCAATGATGCCTTTCTGATTCATTCTTGATTGGTTTATGTTTTATAGAATAATTCTAATGACACTCATTTTTTTCATGTGTTATATGTTAATGAAAACAATTTCCCTTTAACAGGTTGTATTATTATCAAACCCTTTTCTTTTCATGGTATTTTGACTGTTTAAATGGTTACAAAACCTATCTTTGTTTCACAGGTTATTATGTGATGAAATGTTAATGATAACCTTTTCATTTTATGGGTTAGGATATGATTTTTATTTTTGATTTAATGGAATATGTATGTATTATATCTTAATGATATTGTTACAACCTGTATTTTCCTAAAATCCATTAGATAATGATTTATATCTCATGATATAGAATAAAATGGTCATGGGAGTGAACATTCACTACTATGACAGCCAAGGGAGTGAACCATGACTACAAAGATGGTATGAGGATTGAACTAAAACTACTTATAAGGTCATGGGAGTGAACCATGACTACCAATATGGTATGCGGATTGAACCCAAACTATAAATATGGTCTTAGCAGGGATGCCTTTTCTACTTTGGAGATCATATTATTTTCTTATGTGTCTTCCACAATTCCATGTTTTATTCCTATGTTATGCTTTTATGTATTATGTTCTTTATTTTCATATGGTTCTTGTCTTATGAACTTCTATGATTTATTCCATGATTCATTTTTATTATATTATGATATAAAGGGTATGATATTCCAATGTTATGATCATGTTCTCATACCCTTATTCTCATGATTATGATTAAATTTCTCCCTTGTATACCCTTATTAGGAAACTTATCTCACCCCTTTTTTATATTTCATTCCCCGGTTATGAAGATATTTATTATGGATGAGTCTTCTAAGAAGGGTTTTAATGATTAAGACCATAGTGGGAGATAATTTAGCTCATATATATACCGATTTTTGTCTTTCTATGTTTCCAATGGAAGAATAAAAATATTGTCTTTAAGAGTTTGTTTGTATAATAGTTTATGTATTCCAAAAATATTATGTAATGTCAATGTATGAAAATCATGGGTCATATAGTTTCTATAAGAGAAAATGTTTAGTTTATATTTGGAAACTAGGATGAGAAATCATTACTGGGATCTATAGGTATATTTCTAATGATATGTATATGATTGTATCTAAAGATAAGTATAAGAATGAGTTAACATTTAAGAAGATCTGTTAGAAATTTTTTAAAGGATATAGTAAGTGGTTTTTTATAAATACAACCTTATCAAGATACTAAAAGAGAATGTGGATCTAGAAAAAAATTACATATAGTTAACAAATCTGATAAGATATCCCAAGCCTGACATGGGGTAATCCGGTACATAACAATGAGCCTTGTGGCACACCTGGTTTAACACTCCTTATAGATATTCCTTGATAATTTAAAAACTATTTACAAACTATCATGAAGGATTTAAACTGAGAAAAACTATAAATAACCAAGTATTATCCTATGGTGTCCAAGATTATGAAGTAGGATCCCTGATTTCGGTACCCTATAAGTACTTTGTCATGATTATAAGGTGTCTTTATAAGATAAATGTTTCTCACACTATGCATTATGGTTTAGGTCAATGGAGAGAACTATAAGGAACATGGTTAATATTTATTTTTTTTATATGTGTAATAAATGGGAATTATAAGAATCAATTTACAATGTGGAAATATCATAATGAGAATCAGTATGCTGGTAAAACCATTGGTTACACTTATAAAGATAATGATATCGTAAATGATATGTCAATGGTATGTGATGTTATTCCTATATTCTTTAAATTAAAATAAAAAAGAATGTTATATTGGGTATTAGTAAACATAATGATGACTAATATTTCATATTATAGGAATGAGGTATTAATGAATAGGTTGATCAAGCCAATGTATTTGATTAATAATATAGATTGATTAATAAAATATTTGTGTTTTGTAATTTAATGATTATGTTATATTAAAATAGGAATATATATGTATTTTCATTATAAGTTTTCATTATGGATTTAAAAGGAATTTTTGAATAGTGATGGATACATAGAAATGTGATTTCATGGAAAGGTTATATTTTGATTTCGGGAAGATTACACTTAATTAATTCCTGACATTGAGATAATGATGTTTAGATAAATATATGATGGATATGAATAACTAAATTTCATGGTACAGATTACCCTTGAACTGATTATTGACAAATTTTTCCATGTCATCAATGATTAAGTTTAAAACTTTTTTCATTTAAACAATATATATAGTAATAATTGGAATAAGGAAGGATGCATGTTTTCCAAAAGGATTTTTAGTAATTAATGATGTTAACTTGTTTCAAGGGAATATATGATGAGGGTATTCACATGTTTGGAATGTGGAAACCATTTCATACTTTGTAATATATGGGGTATATATGTTAAGAAGATTACATGAAATTATTTCCAAAAAAATTAATTTTTATCATTCAAAAGGGTTATGAGGTTATCCATTTATGAAAGTTTTATGTTAAACATCAGTTGAAGTCAGTAATATATAATGGTTATCTATACATATGGAGATTTATTCATATTGGATAGCATGTTTAAACTATATTTTTTGATGATAGCTAATGAAATATGGCATGTTATTTCATGGGTCTCATGATCTATTAGTACTTCCAGAATGAAAATGTCACCACCCATTTTAGAGAAAGAGGTTAGGTGGATCAATGAAAAATAAAGGGTGATGTTTTCAAGAAATTATGACACTATTCCTTTCAATGAAAATTCATCAAACATAAGAAAAAGGATCTTGGAACCAAAAATTGTGTCCTATTACCTTCATTTAAGATGAATCAGAAGGTCCCTCAGGTCATCTATGATTTAATAATTTTATTATTATTAACATTATCCTAACTTTGTTTTATATCACTCTCTATCATAACATGATGGTAATATTTCTATTCAATGTCATTGTTTTCACTTTTAACATATGTTCTAATTTTTTGGATTCTCATTATGAGTTACTTATGGTAACCGTTATGGTTCAAACATGCCCTTTTTAAGGGATGTTTTAGTATTTATTTTTACGATGCAGGTTTCTATGAATGAAAAATTCAAGAATTAATATTTTGATAACCCATATGAATTTCAAGAGTGAATTTTTTTAAGGGGGTATAATGTGACCCCCAAGATATTTTTTGAAATAAATTTTTTTTTGAATTGATATACTCTCTTTAATATATTACATTTCATGAAAAACAAAAAATAGTTTATTTAATATTTAAGAAATATGTATGGATTATTTTATATAATATAGAAATTTAATCATGCATTAAATGAAACATAAATTTTATCTTTCTCTATGTGTAACTCTGAGGTTGGCTTACGTTACAAGTTTGACAGGATTTCCCCAATGGATTACATAACACACAATAATGAGTGTTACCAAACAATAATTCATTATTAAATATTATTATTTTTATAGTCTATAACATTACCATTATATTGAATATTATAGTATTAACTAACTTATGAATGTATGTAGTTTAATAATTTTTTCACCTAATAATTATAAAATAATATATAAACAAAATGAATATAAAGGGAATGATTGTATGAAAGACTAATTTTTATGAAAAGAATATTTGTATTAACATGTTTAAGTTTTCAGTAATATTGAACAGAAATAATTAAATTTATATGTTATTTATTCAAACTGATATTTTTTATAATCATACAATAGATTATATATATTTAGGAAAATATAATACCCAAATGTATACTTAAGAACCTATATTATTATAAAGGGAGATTTACCGCCATTTAATGGACAAAAAATATTAAATCCAATTTTTGTAACTTTTATAGATTTAATATTAAAAAATAAACACCTTATATGAAATCAAAACATACAAATTTAGATAGGATAATTTTTTTGGTATTTCTCTATAAGGTTTCATTTTTAATGACTAGTTAAACATATTGAATTTTAATTCAAAAGTTCTTTTTGATGAAATTAATTTATAAGGATAAGTTATATTTTACATTGGTTGTAAAGTATAATTAGATAAAAAAAATTAAATGAATCAAATGGTGATAATTGTAATAATTTTTACATTGAAATTGGGTATAAAATGATAGAAACCATTTAGATGTCTTTACATTAAAAACCATCAGTGTACTAAAACATATATTTAAGACCCAAAACGACCTATAAACTTGTAAAAACCCCAATTTATGGGCATAAATAGGAAAAAACCATAAATTATTGTGTTTTTAGGGTTTTTAATGAATTTTTAGGTTAAACTGTTGGTTTACATAACTTCATTTATAAATTGACCAAGTGTGTCCTTTCCCTTCCCTATAATAGGTCACCACATCTACGTCTTCTTCACACCTCTAATACCACATAGGGTCGGACAATAAATTCACAATACACTTCTAAAAATCACTACCTTCCTCAGAGAATCCTCTACGTGGGCAGAAAGTAGTCAAAGGAATACTTTTGGAACAAACCACTAGGAGGTACTGGATTAAGAAGTAACAACTTCTCTGAAGCTCCTTTCTTTTTTTCTTTCTACTCTCCCTCAAATAACATTATTACATGATTTTATAAAAAAATATTAAATATTATAGTATTTTTTTATTCTAATGGTTAGACCGACACTTAAACAAACCTTTATCTAATGGGTATTGAATGTACTATTGATGTGTACACTGAACTACCACCAAACAAAATGATTATTCTTCATTTTCCATCACCTCATCTAATAGTGAAAATTATGATGGAAAATATTTTTATATAGTATATATATTATTGTTAATATTTCTTTAAGCTTGAATATTTATTTTAAAACACATATCTTTATACTTAACATTTTGTGTAAATATGATAATTTTGTTTGAGGAAGTGTGGGCTATCACCCACGCTATGTGAGGTGATTCATTCACACAATACATGAATTAAAGATGGATTTAGTGAAATTATATGATATATATTATGTAATAATTTTAATATAATAAATAGATATACATATATTTAAATATATGTCATTTAATTTCATTTTATCAATATGACTATTAAACAGAAATATTGTTTATGCATATGTACAACTTATTGTCCCCATGATCACTGTATTATACTTCATACATAAAAAATATATGTATAATTATAATAAAAATATACTGAATATAAATTATTTTCATACCATGGTTTAAATTCTATAATCATGATATAATTATAAAGACCGATGTTATAACAAATTAACACACATGCAAAGAACAAAGTAGATATTACCCAAAGAAAAACATTGAAATAGGATTGTTAACAAGAGGGTAATATAAGGTCCTAATAAAACCATATATGGTATTTTTTATAATAATATTGTTCTATAAACCACATATAATAAATTTATATTTATTATATAGGTTTATTTAATGGGTATTATGAGAGTCAAGACACAAGGTAAGGGAATATAATCTCACTTTTTATTTTCATGAGATGCATTCTTTATTTTCCATCAATAAATTTTATGTGCTATGTAAAATAAAAATGTATGGATTATATAATTATTATAATTAAATTTATGGGTGTTTTCAAATAAATTTGGTGATATTTCTTTTGTGGTTTTTACATATTAAAAGTTTCCAAATCGGTAAATTAATGTTGTCTCAAGTTGCCTTCTTTGAGACACAAGACATGTTATTCACCTATATTATTCCATAAATTTTAAATACTACATGTGAAATGCTATATCATGAGTCTATATATTTTCATGATATATTAATCTTTATTTAATACCATTTTATTACATGGGTTGAATGGTCCAAATTTACAAATTGGTAAAAGTTTTGTGAAACAATCCCATCGCTTTCTGTGATTATTAATGTTTATGATTCCATTGATGAAATGTTATGATAAATATCTCAATAAATGTACTATTTTATCTTAAACTATATTTATTAAGGATATATTCATGTATTGGTACCATTTTTCACTATTTGGTAAATAAGATAGTTAGTAATGTGATTTTAAGGATGCCCCACATAAACCTCTCTTT
This sequence comes from Viscum album, assembly GCA_963277665.1. NCBI lineage: Eukaryota > Viridiplantae > Streptophyta > Magnoliopsida > Santalales > Viscaceae > Viscum > Viscum album. The sequence continues at coordinate 634,559,913 of OY728121.1, forward strand.
GGTCAAAAATTTTTGTACTATTAAAACCATTTTTTCTAAAAAAAGTTATCAAAAAATATTATAGTAATATCATATAGTAATTAAAATTATTTTGTAACATTTCTTTATAAGACCAATGTTTTTAAGAAAATATTGTTTTCAATTTCTAAATGAGGAGTTTTTCTAATATTTTTGCATGCGAAAGGAATATTCTTTTTACCCAATATAACATGAATAGATTTACCCACAATAAATTATTTGAATAATAATTTTCATGTTTAGAATATTACATTTAAAGAAAATGTTTTCAAAATAAATTATATAAAGAACTAGTTTTCAATTCATTTTCATGAATATATTACCAGTTTTCATGTAAAATTATTTTCAAACCATTTTGAAGCTTTCTTTATAAGTTTTCAAAGTATTCACAAGTATGTCATTTTCAAATGGTTTTAAATACTATTTGAGAGGTTTCATTGAAAAATTATTTTCCAAATTTTTTGAATATTTCTTTATATATAATAAATGTGTTTTAAATAAAATTATTTTAAAAAAGTTTAATGTTTATTTTAACAGTTTTCATATTAAATGGTATTCAAAATTATTTAGATCATTATTTCTATGTTTTCAATTATTTTTCAAAGAAAACATCATTCTAAAGGATTTGTGTCATCAAAATAAATTTCAATGATGAAAGGATATATTCCTTAAGAAATATTTTCAAAATATAATCCTAAGTAATTTTCCATCTATGTTGACATCTATTGATGTTAAAGTTTTCCTTTTCAAAATGATATAATGGTTCCTTTCATATTCCTTATTGAATGATTTATTTTTTATAGAATAATCATTAAGACACTTGTTTCTATTCTATGGTTTAAATGCTTATGAAACCTGTTTCTCTTTCATGGGTTATATTCTTATGAAACCCTCTTTTTTCATAGTATATTCATTGATGAAATTTTTATAAATCCTATCTTTTTTACGTAGTTTTTGAAGTGATGAAATGATACTTAAACCCATTTTATTTCATCAATTATAATATGATTATTTATAATTATATCAAACATGTATGATGATTTCATTATGATATGAGTGGGACCTATATCTCCCTATAAAATGTTGTGAAAAGATTTATATCACATGATATAGGCTAATATAGTCCTGGGAGTGAACGATGACTCCTAAGATGGCCATGGGAATGAACCATGACTACCAAAATGGTATATTAGTGAACACATACTACTAATATGGACATGGGAGTGAACCATGACTACCATAATGGTATGGTGATTTAAGCCATATTAGTAATACGGTCTTGGCAATGATGCCTTGGATACTATGGAAATCATCTTATATGCATATGTGTCTACCACAATTCTATTTTTTTTCCTATGTTATACTTTCATGGATTATGTTAATTTTTTCCTTATGATTAATGCCTCGTGAACATCCAAGATTTTTGAAATGATTTGTTTTTAATGATATTATGATATATAGTGTATGATATTATAATGAAATGATCATATTATCGTACCCTTGTTCTTATGATTATGATTACATGTCTCATGTGATTACCCATTATGTGTATCTGAGCTCATCAATTTTTCATGTTTCATTCCTGAGGTTATGATGATATGTATATTGTATGATTTTTATAACAAGGGTTCTATTCATGGAGAACATAGTGGGAGATAATTTATCTCACTTATATATAAGTTTTTATGTTTCCAGGTTTCCAAATTCATTAGACTAATATAGTGTTTGGGTGTCTATTTGTATAATGATTTAAGTATTTTGAAATTTTTATGTAATGTTAATTTATGAATAGAAAGGTTATATTTATAAAATGTTGTAATAAAGAAGTTATTAAATATTATTGATCATATTAATGATTTATTTTTTCTTAATATATAACAAATTAGGATTTCTCATTAAAAGATATAATAGAAAAAAAATATTCTATCATTTATTATCATTGATGGGAATATGTAATTAGATGCCAAAATTATTCCTTAAAAATATAATAAAATGAAAGATGATTCTTTAGACTCCATAGAGATCGAACCTTCTAGCACCTATCTAGACATGAAAAATAGAAGAGGGCCTAAATTAGGAAAAATGGGCAACCACTTATAGAACATTTGAGGATTATATCTAAGAATATTATATGAATATATTTACTTTATTTAGGTAATTTAATTTAATTATCATACAAAAATATTTTATTCACCAATTTATTTGTCAGATTTTTAATATAGTAATATCTTGAGGATCTGAGAGGATTAAGGACATTCATAATGAGGGTAGGATGTATATTTTAGCATTGCATTGGGAAAACCTGAAAACCCGAGTTCTATTCAAGGATGCATATCTTGTGTATCTATAAATGATTTTTTCCATGTTGGAGATTATTCAGAGGAGGAAATATATAAAATAAAAAATTATGTTTTAGAAGCATAAGTTAAAGAGATGGGTGAGACATGGAGGTAAGGATTAGAGATTTGGTACTAATTATGATTAAAGACATAAAAAATAGTTTCAGGATGCATATACCACTCCTCCACCTCCACATAAAGATCTCAATCATGAACCTCCACCTGTAGATCTCACTCCGCCACCACCTACTTTTTAACCATCTATTACACCACCACATCTTTAACTTCTCATATATTGTGAGTTATACATTAATGATACCTATCATTATATTGATGAATATGTGATTATATTTTATATTCGGTATACAATTCATCAAAAAAGATAGATATTGATAATATTTATGTCACTATTTATGATATTATAGATATGTAAACAAGAATACCTTTTCATATAGATGAGATCCCTATATATGAAAAACTTATCAACCAATTTTTAGTTCTTCCATCTATATATTTCCAAAAATACACAACTTTAGTATGTATTGATTTAATCCTTCATTTAATATTGGAGTTAAAAAAATAATTTTAAAATATATATATATATATTAGGAATAGTATATTTTTAAAGACATAGAGTATATAAAACTATAAATATAATAAATTATGGATTTAATTACAAAATATTCTAGGATTTTTATATCATCCACATATTTATCTTTTTTACTTGAAAATTATGAGCATCCATTGTGTGATAAAATTTATAGGCAAGAACTAACTTTGATGATTTGAAAGAACGATATCATAAAACTTCTAATTGACAAATTTTTTTCATTAATTCAATTCAAGTATTTTCCATGTAAGTCAATTATCACATCTCTTTTATATTTTTAATTTTATTGAAACTAAATACTTATTTTTTCATAATAGGTATCTTTGTACAAATTATATTAATAATGATGATACATCAGTATATTTATTTTTGAATGCACAATGTATTTTACCATTAATGATGAAAATAAAATGTGAAAAAACAAATACCTGTTGGTGAATGATTTCAAAAAAATGCAATTTAGTGTTGTATTACTCCTTATCATAGAGTGTGTTGAACACATTTTCCATAATTAATTATTTATATTAATTGTATAACCACTCACATTATCATATTTTTATATTACTGGATATTGGATGTTTTGTTTTTTTTTTCATTGTGACAAAAACGTATTGGTTATTTCCTTTATAGGGGGATGTGAAAGAAACTTTTAGTAACTCCTTGAAAAATGATGTCTTAATATTTAAATAATATTACTTTATAATAACTTTTAGATTTTTTTAGAAATATCATTTATAAATATGTAATGAGAATAATTAAATGGGAAAACAAGAAATAGGATCATATTGGTCAAATATATAAATGAAAATGTGACTTTTCATTTATAATTACTATATTTTGGATATAAGTAATTACAGTATTTATTTTCAATTGGAAAATTTTATTGAAATAGAATGTTCATCTTATAGAAGTATTAATAGAATATAAATATTATTTTCTAACATTTTTTTGACTTAATTCCAACCAAAATTGTTTAAACATTAAAAAATTGATTTTATTATTAAAATTATTTTAATTTATCTTATAAATATATTTAGAATAAATGATAAATTCTTTCTTAATTAACTATTATCGTATTAGTAACCATATCTCATACTATAAACAAGATATAAATCAAATAATAACATAATGGATAGAATATTTCATAATATTTATTCGGTTTTAGTTTATTTGTAAATTATAATGTGAGGTTTAACTTTAGAATTATAATATTAATTTGATTTTAATTTTTCATTATCTTTTAAAATTGTCACATATATTTTTAAATAGTTTTTTGTTTTTAAGCATGTTTTTTACTGACAAACAATAATGTTTTCTTTCTTTTTGTATAGTTATATTTTCATGTTCTTCAATTTTTACTACTATTCTAATATAATGTAATTTAATTTAAAAAACATATTTGTTTCATATTTTCTACTATATAACTATCATTATAAATTATATAATTGAAATATTTCAACTTTTGTATATAGAATCACATTAAAAAATATTGTCATGGGGGTTATTTGTAATAACTGATGAGATAATGCAATTTTGAAAATTGTATTTGTATAACCAACATGATAAACACATCCAATTATGTATTTTCCGAATTTTTTCTACAGTAGTTTTCAAAAAACAAAAATAAATAAAACATTATCATGTTAGTTAGGAAAAATATACATGAAGATCATTTTTAAATCATAAATCTTAATAACATCATGATGAAACAGATTTCAAAATCAGAAGATACTGATTTGGAAATCCATTCATTTCAATAGTGAACTTCCCTTTTCTCGGGGTATATAGACAATAAAAATCAAAATTATGTAGGTACTCCACCTAATGTATTTTTCTCTAGTTGAGATCATTATGAGTGAAGATATAATTTTGAATATTATAATCTAAATACACTATAATACTCTCCCTAATGAAGTAGTTATCCCTATGTCTAAGGAGTGTATATTTCAACCTCCTACTCATGATCATGTATGCCATTGTTATTCAAATGTGGGAATAACCTACATGGTATATAAGTGAATACCAATCTCCCCTTCATTAAAAAAAACCAAAACCATAACTATGGTTTCCTAGTAGAAATCATTAAAAAAAACTCAGATCTGGTAGAACTATGACTTAATGTAAATTCAATCTCACTATCAATTCCTAAAAATATATCTAGCATTGGACAGCCTAAAAAACATCACACCATTACGGGTTTACTCTATCATTATAGATTCATTTTAAGTGAAGTCTCAAAAAAATCCTATAACACCCCGGTTTTCTCAAGAAAATATTGATCTCATACAAACTCATGGGATGCTCCCAATACATAAAACCATAAATATTTTTTGGATCCATTGACACACCTATATCAAAAATCATATGTCCAAGTAATTTAACCTCTTGAATCAAGAAATTGTTTTTGGGATTCATTCCATATTGACTACATTACCTTGCGATTCTAAAGATAATAAACAAATTCCCACTATTTTTATATTTTTTTATAGAGTACACAAGGATATGATTCATGACCAAAACAATGATGAATCCATAAAATGATGAATGAATCAATTCATCCAAAACATAAACAATGATTTAGAATTTGTAAGGCTAAACAGTATGAACAAATACTAAAAATTCTGAAATAGGATCCTGAAAGCTATTTTTTTGGAACAAATTTATTTAATTCAAAGGACTAATGGTATCATGATATCATATCAAAATATATAGACCACAAGGCTCCATTTTGATGGTCAAAAAAATCATAAATTCTAGGAAAGTTTTATTTGTTATTAAAAATCACTCGATTGATATTTTTGGTAATCAATAAAAATATGAAGACTCCCAACCACTTTTTTTCAAAAAATCATATGTGATGATGATGTTAAAACACTGGGATGAATAACTCCCTTAATCGCTGCATCCTCAATATTAATGATTAATTAATTCAATTTAGTTGGTTACACATTGTACAAAGCTGGTGAAAATGGTCTCATCCATGTAATCAAGTCATTATAGAACTCAACTTCCCATTTTTTGGAAACCTAATCAAATAATTTTTTAAACAATTGGGATACTCACACACCACTAAGGGAAGAGGGCCACTAATATGTTGATCAAAAAAATCATGAAAAAAAAATCTATCATTTGATAGTATATAACCATATCTTTTGGAGAAAACAACCTCTATTACCTAATGTAGGATCCTACTCTACTAGAATGACATCAGTGTCTCCAATATAAGAATGAATCTAGACTCGATGATCATAGAAATTGTTGTATGGTTTATTGTAGATAAAATAATCCTTGCCAATGATATATAAAAGAATTAATGACCAATAACTAAAATTTCCCATCGGTTTTCATGGTCTGTGATAATCACTTATTATTCAGAAAATATAAAACCCTTATTCAACACCTTTTATGAAGGAGTTGAATGAGTCATAATGAAAGGGATGTGCAATATTAATACTCTCAACACATTGGTATTTTACGATGATATAAATTCATGATTTTTACATGCATCAGTCAAATCCACAACCAATGAATATGCAATTGGCACCTTACATATCATGGTAATTATTATTGCCTTTGATTCCTTTAATTCATATTTTCATAAATAGATATGTAAAATCTCATCCAACAAATTATATATAATCTTATCATCACTCGTATCATGAGGTTGAAATCCCAATTTTTTTGTTGTGTCAGATCTATATAAAGATCCCTTGATGAAGGTGGATCCAGTTAAACTAATCTAGGATGTATTATCCTAGAAATTATAATGATGAACTTATATCCTATATGTGTGGGACACCATTATTTATTCTATAATATTTGATATGATTTTCCATTTTTTTCAAACTGGTAATAGACCATTTAAATCATCAATGGCATCTATTGCACACTCTCCCCACTACCTCATGATTTTTCAAACACTTCCACCTCTTTATAGAAGGTCCTATTTGTCTACCACATGCTATTAATATTTTCCCAAATCCTTATATTTCTAGATATATATGCCTCATCCATTTTTTACTCTTCCATGACCTCCTTGATAGTGGATTGTCAGATAAAAATCTACATATATCAAATATATATGAATAAACTCCTATCCATATGTTGTTCCTAAATATAGTTATTTAAAATGTGTTCTTAATAAAGGTGAACAAACATAAAAAACTGAGTAGCATACTAGATAAAAAAGATATTCAGGCTCTATACTAATAAAATCTATAACTTTCACCCCTCTTTTTATAGTAGGATATAACTATTTATTGAATGATTTCTTTAAAAAAATTCAATTGATATATTATTGCAATAAGTATTTCAGAATATACTCCCAACACTTCATTCCCATAACATTCAATATATATGTGGAGAAAGTATCACTGGAGTCTACTATAGTTTTCAAGACGTAAGAAATCCTCTCAATATTATCAATTTAGTGCTGACATTTTTGGGGTCCCTTTTGATCATGGATGATATGTGTATGACATTTACAGAATTCCAATTTTTGGACCACCCTCTATTCTGTTTAAACATTATTGACATGGACCAGGTATTGGATTTTTAAAAATATTATATCCACCATTACTGAGTAAACTGGAGGGTTCCACTATGGGATTTGTTCCGTAGATCCCTCTCTAGTAATTTATATATATTTTTTAGAGGAGTTATAATCTATAAAATAAAAAAAATAGAAAATAGTATTTGATCAAAATTTTATTACATTATCATCAACATGTTTTTTTTAAAAAAATATGAAGCATTAATGGGTAAAATTAAAAAGAATCATTATAAAAAGTATCTTACATCCACTGATAATGATATTTTTTAAGGATTGTGGGAATTCTAGGGATAATCCTACAACACCTATCGAGTTAAGAGAATAATATATGTAGTCTATTGATATCCCCATGAAATAATAGGGAATTAAAGAAACATGGGTTTAGGGTTTATGATAACTAGACCATTTGATACGAATCTAGTTCAACACACAATATCACCAAATTTATCCAATCATAATGGTTGATGTGCACTATTGATCACTATATTTTTGAGAAAAGAACTATATTATAAAAAATGAAATTTGGGAACAATTTCACCATTAAACAGACATGTTATGGGATAAATACAATAGATAAAAATAGAAGGTATCTTGAACATATGGTATATTAAAAAATTAAATGAAAATAAAAACATCCAACCTAAGGATAAAAAGGTCAACATTATAAATTGAATAAAAAACAACTCAACGAACCTAAAACAACCCATGGGTATATCTATAATTGACCGCAAGTCAAGACTATCCCAACACACTATAATAGTAACATGAGTAAGGAGAGCCATCATCTACATTATGCAATCCCATTTAATTGTATAGAAAAAAAAAGATCCTAGAAAAATCCCATATCTCAAATTATGTTGTGATTACAAAATCTTAATAGGATATAAATAAACATATATAGAATGTTTATCCACAATCATATTCTAGTTTTTATGTAGAAAACTACATTTTTAAATCATTTCATAAAGAAATCATTTACTTTACCTAACAATCCATTCAAAACATCTTTCTTTAAAAAAATTATTCTATATTTTATAATATATAAGAAGATGAAAAAATATCCATGATGCATAATCAATAGTAATTACCATGTTTTCATGCATCCTTAAATAATGAGTCAAGTCAATTTAAAATCCAGATCAAAAAAATGTATCTACAATGCACCAAGGTGACAATCACAACAAAAGGGTGTACAAAACTGAAAACACCATAAAAATATATAGAATAAGAGATTGAAAATCTATGGGAACCTTAGTCAAATAAAAAATGATAAAAAATAATAACCATCACATCACGAGAAACTCCTCCAGTGAGAGCGAACAATATTAGGGTTTTTCAATGTTTTTCACTATTCCCAAATTTTTTATTAATATTTTATTATATCATCATCACCTTTATAAAATAAAATTATTATCCTATAAACATTTCATAAGTAAATCTAATCCTTTTTTTAGCATGAAAAACTACTTAAAAATTAAATTCTACTTTAAGGAATTTCATTTATCGCATTATGTGCATAACAATGGTTTCAAAAAACCAATTTTTAGAAAACATTTCCATAGTTATCAAATAGAAATTTCTCCTTTGATTTATTTAAATTAATGAATTTATTAATAAAAAACCAAATGAATTCATATGAGTGAAAATAATTCCATGGAAATTCCAATGGGATAGATACAACCACATTATAATCAAAGAGAATATATTTTCCTTTAAAGTTTGTAATGGAAAAAAAGAGTATGAGACCTCACTAAACTATATCCCAAAGAAGCACCATTTATTCCACATAAAACCCATAATATTTTTAAATAACATCTCATTAGTGTTATATAAAGATAATTTAAAGATTGTTCACGAGGTTATATAGACACTATTTGAGAAAATAAGACAAAAACAAAAATGTACCATGATGGGATCAACCCAAAATGATCAATTATACCCAATGAATAAGAGTTAGAGTTATATAGTGTTTCAAGGTGGGGATGGTATTAGGGAATCATGATTTAATATAAGAATAAATGATAAAATGACTGTTGGAAATAAGATATATTCATATATTGTAGTTTTTACAAATTGGTGCATGATTATGTTGCATAGTCTGATAAAATGTGCACTAAAAAAACATTGGCCACTATCCTTTTCCAAAATTTCACACAATTTCTTGGAGAAGGCTGGATGTTTTTGTATGCAATGATAAACCCATACAAAAACCTATTTTACAAATCACTAACATCAATATAGTTTTTAAAGACATTCATTGTTATAAAAAATGTACTCAATCCCTGAAAAAATACCTAAATACACACATGAACATCTTTTATGTTTACCCAATATTTTGACTAACCATGTGCCTAAACCATGTTCCAAGATTTCATTTCCCAAAAATCTAAATTTAATTTCTCTGTCTCCCAAGAATATATATAAAAAAGATAGTGGTCAAACTAAAAAAAATAAACATTTCAGTGACTTAAATAGTGTCATAATTCTCCCTTCCATGAATGTATTTTCTATAGAAATATTCCATAACATTTACTCAAAAATATAATTTTCCAATTTTGTATCATTATGGAATTTCACCCAAAGTAACTTGGGTTTCCCTACAACATTTCACACTCACATGAACAAATTTAATCATCTTTCCATATAATTCATTATTTTTGTGATATATTATATGAAAAACATTTCAACCACTGAGGTTTCCAATTTAACAACATCATCCTACCACTTAATCACATGGGAAATATTTGAATAATATTTATTCTATTGGTAAAAATTAACCACATCATTAATAGATGTTAAACAAGAATTTTAGTCTGCTTAATAATAAATCATCATGTGACTCTTCCTAATTTTTAATGGTATGAATAATGATGCTAAACTATACCCTATGTACCCAGATGTTTATAACCCAACCATGGTGAATTTTTTTTAATAACATGATGTTGTACCTAAAACTCAAACAAATTAAGATACAAATAAAAACAATATTTCTAGTGACGCATATTTTTCATATAATATTTTATAATTGATTGCATGATATATGTTTCCTCAAAAATGATAATGGATCCCATAAATGCTTATTGTCTAACAACTTCTAAACAAATCGGTTATCTAAAAGGACCCCCATTAAAATCCTCAAAAGGATCTATCTAAAAATAAATTTGATAAATATTATTATAAGAAAACTTCACCTAGGGAATGTTTTTCTCCCAAAATCCATTGATGTCAAGCACCCATACCAGAACCATTTATTGAGAATTTTGATAGTTAACTAAGAATTTATAATCGTTTGGGGAAGATATGAAATGATCAATATCAATTGAGAACCCATAACTACCCATAATTCTATATAAAAATAGGATGTGAATAGAGGTTCCCTTTTAGAAATGATATCCAAGCCACACTAGAGAACCCGATAATCACCTGCACATACATGTTAGAAGGCCCTTGTCTAAAACATTACTTAATCTCAAGATAAGGCACTAATTTTACTTTAATTAACATTGAGGATCTTTCCAGTATTAGAGCTTTAGATAATTAGTCCATAACTTATACTTATCATATTGATTATTAGAACTTGAAAATTCAACTCACTATCAAAATGTTTTATAAAACAAAAAAAAATCCTTAAAAAGAAACAATGTATCATTTCATGTTTTAAAATCATAACTTTTTCTTTGATCCCATCCATGGCTCTATTTTTATTTATGTCCTATGAAAAACATTTTAAAACATTGGATGTGCATAAAATGATCAGTATGGGATACTCAAAGATGGAAAAATATTAGTCTTGGGAAAACATGAAAACCATTATTACTTTATCACAAAGTAATAATTTTCAACTTTAAAAAGTCAAAAAAACACTTCACTAAATATAAGATCATTTATTATACTTTTTGTAACCAAATTATTACCATAAATACCATATAAAGAAACATATAACACATATAAGTTATCCTGGAACATAAACATTCATAAATGGAATAACCATTCGGTCAACTTCCAGACATATCACTTAATGGACTAGTGATTCGACCAACGTCCATACCCAATGCATTGAAAGTAATATTGTAACCACCCATTCCTAGTTTATCATAGAACCACCCATCCTTGGTTTATCACGTAACCACCAATCCTTGGTTTATCATGTAACCACCCATCAAATTTCCATGAACCATTATATAATTATAACACATAAAAGATTACAATTATCATCATTTCACACATAAAATTTCTTTCAAAATCACATGAAATAATTGTAAGATATTGAAATAGTAAATCCACTTTTAAACCCATTTTAAATGCCAAAATAACCAAAAGGGAATAAGGGATTTCTTTTATTTTTAAAAACATTATGTCTTATAGAGGAATTCAAATATTAAATAATGTTTATAGCAGTGGAGAGTTTGTTGTTGCCGCATATGTTAAAAACATTCCTTTTTTCATTTAGTAGAATTATTTGTAAAAAAAATATTCCCTTTTAATTAAATTAAAATTCAATGGTGTTTATTATACACCGTTGAAAAGAAGAAGGTTTATATTTTCAAAATATGCCTTAGTGAAAGGATATTGAGATGAAGCCCCTTACCTTGAGACTGACTCGTCATGTACAATCAATATGTTCCTGAATAATAAACATAGTTTAATTTCTACTTTCTTGAGAACTTTTTTCACTTTTTTTATTTTTTTATATCAATTTATACCACATTATAAAAATTACATAATTATTTATGTTCATATCGGTCATTTTATCGATATTTTGTACTTGGGTAGAAAAAAAACATGTCTTAATGTAAATTGCCTATGTGGTCAAATTCCATCATTTCTAGAATATTAAGAATGGTTTTAATGTAAATTTTTCATAAGGACAAACTCCATCATTTCTAGATTATCCATAATATTTGGAGATAAGAAATTAAATGCATCATTCATGTAGATGGTAGGCCTTACATATGCCTGAATGCTACATTCATTTCTTTTTCATATTAAATGAGTAATAATCAAATGATATAAATATATATTATAATACCAATATTATATTTATGACATGTATGTCTCATATGTTTAATAAAACATTCCTTTATATGTTCCATGTATAGCATGAACGAGTCATATCACATTGAGGGACGGTAGTCCACAATTCACAATATAAAATTATCGTATTTACACATCATTGAAATCAAAAAGGTATGTTATAAATAAAAAATACAAGATCATAGAGAAAATAAATATATAATATGTATCATATATAAATAAAATTCCATCAAAATTTTCACCATGAGAGGTGGTGGGATAAACTTTAACACCCACCGTTTCGTGAGGCAGTAGTTCACCATACACAGAAATAATATATTCATATCCATTAGATTGAGGTGTGTTTAAGTGTAGTTTGAAACATTCTCATAACAACATCATAGTATATTGAGGATAATGCTGTTTTTACGTAATCAATTAATAATATGATCATAGGGAGTATAGAAGGAAAATAATGTAAAGGGTCTGGAGAAAAGATGTTACCTCAAAATTGGGTAACTTCTTTTGATATTATCCAAAAGGCTTTCTTGAATTGCCTTCGTCCCAAGGTAAAGATTTTAGATGTATGGGAGGGATGTTGGGAGATTATTTGATTAGAATTTGGATGATCTGTGGGGCTTGAGAGAAGTGAGTATGTGGGTAGAGGTGGGCAACATTTATAAGAGGGAGGTGGGGCACTTTAGGAGTATAAGAAAATATTTCATTATTGTAAATTGATTTTAGGATTATAATACTTACAATGTGATATATTTCAAGGCAAAGATGAGTACAGGTAAAAAATAATCTCAACTAATAGGTTTTATACATGTTTAGGTCAGAAAATTAACTTTATCTTATAGTTTTAACCATTAGTTTAAAATAATATCTCTTACCATGTCTTCATGTGTTATCATAATATATGGTTACTATTATTACTATAAAATTCCAAACGAACCACAAGTGGGTCATTAATGACTTATGTAACAATATATAAGACTGTTGACTGAATCCTAGATATTTAGGACTATTATATCATTTAAAAAAATATTAATTGTTTTAAAACTCATTTATTTCAATTTTAACACAATTTAGTAACTGATTTTTGCTAAAGTCATATCAACTTTATTACTTAGTTTTGAAATCATTAACTAAAAGATAATATGTCATAAATAAATATATTTATATATTGTCTACAAATTATAAATAAAATTAATTTATGTAGGTAATCTTTTTATCTTTCAAATCAATATTTTTAGTTAAAGAGATCGGTTATATAACCCTATATTAAAATTGTTTTAGTAAAAAGATACAAGATCATGTCATATTTCTATTTATATTAAATTAATTATTATAACATGTCATTTACACACCAATGTGACCCCAATGCCAAATGTTTGGCCTAAGGATTCTCAAGGTCAGACATATATCATCCAATAGGATTCAGACATGTTTTAGGGTAGTTCAATATTGTTATAATATTACATTTTACCCTAATTTACCTAATTTACCCTTTAACCATGGTAAATATACATAATTACTGAAGTTTCTATTCATAATGTTCAAAAATAAAAGGTAACTATTTACACTATTATAATCTTATAATTCAAAAAAAAATCCATATTTTCCAAATTCAAAAAAAATAATTGAGAAAAATAAATTTAAAATTTATTTCCATTGTCCAGACAAGAAAGTGGGTTATTAATAAATAAAAACTTCCAAATATTTACATGTGTTTATGTCAAATTTAAATGGGAAATTAGTTCCATTGAATAAAAATTGTATTAAATGAAAAAAATTAATTAAATTACAATGTAACACATATTAAAAGTACAATCTAGCTATATAAATAAATTATATGAAATGGTAGTTTGAATTAAAATGCAGTATTTTTTAATATTCATTAAAATATTAATTTTATCAGAAAAAAAATAGAATAATTTAAACCAATGTAAATTTTGATATTCTATACTAAAGAAGAATTTTAATTTGTCAAACATAATATATAAAAGTGAAAAAACTATATTTAAAAAGGGTTGTCCATCAAAAGGCAATAAGATGACCTTTTAAAAATATTAAAGTATTTTAGGCATAAAATTGGATTCATTCTCATTTTAAGCCTCGAAAAATTATTCTATTAATGAAAAAACATATAAAAATATTTATAATCATATATTAGTTAGTTCTATTAATTACCACTAATATAATGTTTAGGTGTTAACAACCATTTAAAATAATAATAATAATAATAATAATATTTTATTTTTCGGTATAAATCATTGTTGTGTCCAATGTAATATTTCAGAGAAACCTGTTATTTCATGTTGAGTATACAATCATACAGTGTATCCCTTTTAAACAAAAATTGCTATTAAATTTAAAAGTATTAATATATATGAAAAATGAGTTATTATTACCTAGGATGTTACATCATTCCCATCTTTCGGAAATTGCATCCCTACAATTTTTTTTACTTATCAAATAAGTTGGGGTATTTATCCCTCATATCATTCCTAGATTCCCAAATTTCTTATTCATACATATAGTTTTTCAACAAAAAATTACATGATGAATCACCATATTCCGCAACACATGCCCTCTGTGGTCAGGAATCTATACCGGTTATTCCTCATAAGAATGACTTTCTCCCAACTGAAATACCTCTAAACAAAAAACATGACATGGATATGGTATATATTTCATCAACACTGAAACATGAAAAACATTGTGTACCTAGGATATACATGGAGGTAAATCCAACCAGTGGGTAATTGATCCATATTTACCCATAATTTCCAAGGGTCCAATGAACCTAAGAATCAATATTCCTTTCATACCAAAACACATTCCTTTTTTACATGGAGAAACATTTAGAAATACATGATAACCTACCTTGAAAGAATGATCCTTCCTCTAGATATCTGCATAACATTTATGCATAATCTGAGCTGTCCTCATGTGCTTCTAAATAAATATATCTTTTTCTGCCATCTCTTTAACCAATTCTGGTCTCATCAACTTCCTTTCACCTAATTCATCCCAAAAAATCTAGTGTCTGAAACCGCATTTCATGTAATGCCACAAATGGTTCCATCTGTATACTAGAATGAAAAAAAATTTAATAGGAAAACTCAAAAAAAAAAAGAAAAATATTGATCCAAAATTCCCTATTATTCCATTAAATATGAATGTATAATATCCTTGGAGGTTCGAATTGATCATTTTAACTGCCTATCTGATTTAGGATGAAAACTAGTACTAAAATTTAATTCAGTTCCCAATGTCTTCTAAAGGCCTTTCCAAAAGTTATAAGAGAACCTGGGATCACGATCAGATACAATAGAGAGGGTATCGCTATATAACCTAACTATCTCTTTAATATACAACCGATAAAGTGGATATAGAGATAGAGTATCTTGAATAGGAAAAAAATGAGCAGATTTAGTCAATCGATCAACAATAACCCATATTACACTATTACCATGAGAATTTTTTATTAATACCACTAAAAAATCCATGGAAACATTTTCCCACTTCCACTCTGGCACTTTCAAGGCTGAAGCATCCATTTTGGTCACTTCCACTTTTCTTTAACCAATTTACATATAAAACTCTTCACAATAATATCTTTAATATCCCTTTTCATTACATCCCACTTGAAATACTTCTGAAGATCTCTATACATCTAACTATTATAAGGATGAATTTAAAACAATGAACAATGAGATTCACATAATAACTATTTTTTAACTATGATTAAAAAGGTACAAATAATCTCTTTCCATACCTTAAAACACAATCTATATCCATGTCAAATTCTAGGAACATACCCTTATGAAAAAATTCTACAATTTTCTACAACTCACTGTTTTGTTTATATACTTGCTTAATTCTATCTAATATATATTATTTCACTACCACATGAATCAAAATAGAGTAATTCCTTGCAAAAACAAATTCAAATCCAAAATTCATCTATCAGATACCAAAGGATCTCTTTCCAAAAGTAGAATAGTTAATGTAGCATTACTCTTTTGACTCAAACTTTTCGCCACTTTATTTTCCTTTCCTGTATGGTAATGAATCAGGAAATCATAATCCATTATTAATTCCATCCACCACCTTTGTCTAATATTTATGTCTCTCTGGGTGAATATATACTTAAAACTTTTGTGATTAGTATATATTTCACACTTTTTTCCATACAAATGATGCCTCTTAATTTGAAATGAAAAAAAAACAACAGATAATTCCTAACCATGTGTAGGGTAATTTTACTCCTGAGGTTTCAAGTAACATAAAGCCTAAGAAAATACATCATCATTATATATTAGTACACAACCAATCCCTTTTAATGATGCAGTATTATAAATAAAAAATTCACCATTCCTAGAAGGAAGGGCCAAAACTAAAGCATTTACCATTCTTATTTTCAGTTCTTAAAAATAGTCATCACCTTATTTTTTCTAGATGAACCTAACTCCCTTATTTGTTAGCTAGGTTTTTGGGATAGATAATTGAGTAATGTTTTTAGCGAACCCTTCGTAATATCCAAAATATTTAAGGAAACTACGAATCTCTATTATATTGGTAGGTCATGGCCACTCTTCAATAAATTTTTTTTAGAAGGGGCAATAGTTATGCCATCTTTAGAAACTATATAACCATGGAATGAAATTTTTTTCTAGAAAAATTAATTCTTTCTAAACAATCCATATAGTTTATTTTCTTTTAATTTTTTTAAAACAATCCTTACTTAACATTCATGTTCCTCCCAATTTTTAGAATATACCAAAATATCATTTATAATTACAACCACAAAATGATCCAAAAACTAATAAAAGACCCTATTTTTACCTTTTCATCACATCAGACAAGTTTCTCATATCTTTTTAAGTCATAAGAATATAATGCCACTCGATTTTTTAGCATTAATATTGAGTAAAACCAATTTATCTTACTATCAATATCCCAAATAAAATTTGGGACATACCTTGAAAAACGGGTGAATTTTTCATCATATGTAGACAATAAAATATCCTCCTCTTGTCTAGATTCTAGGAATTAAATTTCAATCCTTTGTTGAATAGCATTAGGAAAATATTTCTCAAGGTATATGTTCTTAAATTCATCCCATTACATGGCATAAATATCTTCACTTACTCTAATATTTTTAATCATTGACCATCACTAAGAAGCTTCATCTTCCAAATGATAAACAACAAGAAAAACCATTTGATTATATGAACACCCCATTACATCAAAAATCATTTCCAGTTCATTATTCCACCCTTCAGATTGCATAGGGTTTGATGATCCTTAGAATGGTGGGGGATATTGCCTTATAAAATTCTCTACAATCGACATATGATTCTATGGATGGTCTAGTTGATCTCATGAATGGACACCACCACTATTTATTACATATATTAGTTAAGCCATCACAACAAAAAACAATTTAGTTATAATTCTGACCATCTCAAGATGTTGATTTGGATGGTTATTTCCCTCGGTATTCCTTCCCAGCATAGCTGCCTTATTTCCTCTACAGAAAACCATTCTGAACAAACATATTTAAACAATGAAACATGGAATATTAAAATTATATATCATTTAAATTTGAACATAATTTAAAAATATTTTATGGATATTTTATTAACAATATTAAAACTCCTAATGTTATCTAAACTGACCTTTGATACCAACTATAAGGCTGAAGTCTTAATCATTAATTAATCTTGAGATAAATCAATAATTTTACATTAATTCTCTTCAAGTATCTTTTTAGTTTTACTACTTTAGAGAATCAGTCCATAGCTCATACATATCAACATTACTATTAGGAGTGTAAAAGTCTACTCACTATCAAATTTTTTTATAAAACAAAAAAAGCTCCTTAAAAAGAAACATGGTGTCATTTCATGTTTTAATAGCATAACTTTTCCTTGACCCCTTCCTTGACATTATTTTTCATTATGTCTTGTGAAATGTTTTTAAAAACTTGGGATGAGCATAAATATCTCTGTAAGGGATACAAAAATAATGAAAACTATTAGTCTTGGGAAAAAATGAAAACCATGATTACTTTATCATAAAATAATACATTTTACCTTAAGAAGTATATAAAATACATTAATGAATATATGCACATTTAATACCATTTTTTACCAAGTGATTTCCAAAAATCCCCTAGAAAACAACATATAACACATATACGATAACTTGGGATGTAAACATTCTTACATAAAATAACCATATGGTATACTTCCACAATATCCCTTAACGGAATAACCATATGTCTGAATTCCATACCTAATTCATTGGAGGTTATAACTTAACCAATATTCCATGGATTACTATGGAACCACCCATCATTGGTTTGTCATGTATCCACCCATATTTTTATTATCACGTAACTACCCATTAAATTTTGATGTACCATTATATAATCACTACATATAAAATATTTCAATTATCAACATTTGACTCATAAAATTTCATTTCAAATCCCAAGAAATAATTTTAAGATATTAAAATAGTAAATCCACATTGAAAACAATTTTCTTGACCAATAGAACCAAAAGGGAGTAAGGGTTTTCTTTTATTTTTAAAATCATTAAGGCTAATAGAGTAATTCAAATATCAAATAATGGTTAAGGTAGTAGAGAGATCGCTGCCACCATATAAATTAAAAAATTTCATTTTTTCCTTTACTAAAATACATCATAGTAAAATGTTTCCATTTTAATGATATTAATAGTAAATGGTTTTTAATAAATACCAGATAAAATAAAGAGGTTTATATTATCAAAACATTCCTCAATGAAAGGATATTGAGATAAAGTCACATACCTTGAGTCGGACACATCACGTACAATCATTATGTTCCTAAATAATAATATTTGGTTAATTTATCCTTTCATGAGAAACATTTTCAGGTTTATTGTTTCTTTTAAATAAATTATAACAACATTATAAAAATTACATAGTTATTTATGTTTATATCAGTCATTTATCGGTATTCGGTACTTGTGTAGAAAACAAATATTTTTTCATATAAATTGTCCATGTGTTCAAAGCCAATCATCTCCAAAATATTATTCATGTTTTAAATATCATATATATCTAATATATATGTATTGATAATATCCATATTATTTGGAGATAAGAAATGAACTTCACTATACATGGAGATGGTAGGATGTACGTATGCATGATTTCTAGTTTCATTCCATTGTTATATTAAAAGAATAATAATAAAATGATATAAATGTATATTATAAAACTAGTATTAAATTTATTTCATTTATGTCTCATAGTTTTAGTAAAACTATCCTTTATAAATTCAATGTATAGCATGAACAAGTTATATCATAATGAGAGGGTGGTTGTCCACATTACCTAAAATAAAATAATTGTATTCACACATCGTTGAATGCAAAATGGTATAATGTAAATAAAAATTACAGAATCATATAGAAAATATATATATATATATATAATATATAAAATATAAATATATCTCCCTCATAATACCCACCATGAGAGGTTCTAGGGTAAAATTTAATAATCATTGTTTTGTGAGGCAGTAGTTCATCATACATAGAAATAGCCTGTTCTTATTCATTACATGTAAGTGTGTGTAAGTGTAGTTAAATTTCTTCTCATAAAAATATCATAGTATATAGTGGATAATGGTTTTTTTATGTAATAAAAAATAATAATAATATCATAGGGAGTGGAGAAGGAAAATAATGGAAAGGAACTTGAGAGAGGACGTTACATCTAAATTGGGTGACTTATTTTATTTGAGCCAAATGTCATTGTTGATTTTCCTTCTACCCAAGGTAAGGCTTCTAAAATAAATAGA
Source organism: Viscum album (assembly GCA_963277665.1). Classification (NCBI taxonomy): domain Eukaryota; kingdom Viridiplantae; phylum Streptophyta; class Magnoliopsida; order Santalales; family Viscaceae; genus Viscum; species Viscum album. The sequence goes on from OY728121.1 coordinate 634,580,312, forward strand.
GGGATGTTGGTAGATTATTTTAGTAGAATATTGGTGAAGAATTTGGCTTAATAGATGTGAGTAAATGGGTATATTTGGTGGCAATTTCTTATAGGGAGGAGGTGCACTTTGGGAATGTCGTGAAATATTATTTTATTATAAAATTATTACAAAAATATAATTATTTCAAGGTGATATATTTTGAGGATAAGATGATGATGGGTCAAAATACACTCAACCAATAGGTTTTAGACATGTTTAAGTCACAAAATTAACCTTTTATTTTATCTATAACCCTTAGTTAAAAAACATTAACTCTTACGAAGACTTCTTATATTTTCTTAATATATATTTACTATAGTTACTATAAAATGTCGTGCGAACAAAAATTGGATCATTAATGAAATTTTTAACATTAAACAAGTCTATTGGAAGAATATTAGATTTATTGGACTATTAAAAAGTCCATAACTGGATTTCTATAACTTGGAAACCTGTTTGGCTTCAGCTGGTATCACAAATCCTTCTTGTTGTGTCATTTATAAATATTCCTAATGGTTATTGTTAAGGAATGTTGTTTTGAAATCCATCTTCCAATTCGTGTAGTCATGGTAAGATTTTATGGAAAGAATGATTCTTCTGGATTTTAATAAGGAAACTGGCGAGAAGGTTTCTTTATAGTAAATTCCTTAACGTTGTATGAATACTTTAGCCACTAGCCTTGTTGTATATGTGAAAAAATGACCTTACATGTCCAATTTTCTCTTGAATACCAATTTTTATGTGACAAGATTTACATCAACTTGGTCATTGACCAGAACACAATATTGGTTCTGATACATGGAATCCATCTCAGAATTCCTATCTTCTATCCATCTTGCAGCTTCTGAGCATTTTACTACTTCCTTATAGGAGAGAGGTTCATCATTGTCCAAAAATAATGATTCACCATTCTCGGTGACTTGGAAACCAAATCTCTCTGGTTCCCTTTCCTCTCTTTAGTTCCTAAATAGTACTTGTGATTCTATAACCTCTTCCATGGGGACATGTGGAACTTGTTTCTGTACCAACTCATGTGTATCTTGAGCAACAACTTTGTCAAATTCAATCTTTCTCTCACAATCCCTTTATAGGATGTGCTCCCTCTCATCAAAGATGGATTGTCTATCGACGACCACTTTCTTGTATGAAGATTTATATAGGTAATATACTTTTATTTCCTTGGATATCCTATAAAGATACACCTCGTGCCCCGGGGTTCTATTGTGTTGCCTCAAAATGCCTTCAAAACGCCTTGCATCCCCATACACATGTGTGTGACAAAATGGGTTTCTTTACATTCCATAACTCAGAGAGAATTCCATTTTCCACCATAGTTGGTACTCAGTTTAATTTGTATGCTACTGTTGGTAATGAATATCCCCAAAAGGATAATGGAATATCTGCATGAATCATTATTAACCTCACCATGTCCAATAAGGTGCGGTTCCTCCTTTCATTAACACCATTTCACTATGGTGTATAAAGAAGAGTGAGATGAAATTGAATCCAAGACTCCCATAGAATATCGATGAACTCTTGGTTCAGATATTCTCCACTTTGATCTGATCAAAGATTATTTATCTTCTTACCAAGATGATTCCCTACTTCATTCTTGAATTCCATAAATTTATCTAAGGATTATAATGTATACCTCATTAAGTTGACATATCCATATCTACTCAAATCATCATTAAAGTAGTGAGGTAAGAATATCCACCTCTATCTTCTAATAGGAATGGTCCACACACATCTATGTGCACCAATCCTAGAATCTCGGTGGCCCTTTCACCATATCCACAGAAATGTAGCTTATTCATTTTACCATATAAACATGTTTGACATATATCAAGAGTTTTTAGCTCAATAGAGTCTAAATAACAATCTTGGTAGAGCCTTGTCGAGCGCTTTTCATTTACATGACTGAGACAGTGATGCCACACTTTGGTGATGTATGAGTCATGTGAGTTTGTTTCGCTATCAGTTGACAACACTTGGTTCTCACAATTTAAAACATACAAACCATTATTTAAATGCCCTATACCATATCATATGTTGTTCTTATAAAATATGAAACACTTATTTACAAACATTAAAATAAATCCATCCCTATTAAAAAATGATACAATAATTATGTTTTTGGTAACACTAGGCACATAATAACATTTATGTAAAAAAAAATCATCCCAGAGAGAAATGAGTGGTGGTAATAGCCAATGGCTAACGTAGCTAGCCTCACATCATTGGCAGATCAAAGATCCTCCTCTCCTCTGGAAATATTTCTAAATCTACTTCGTTCCAGAATTTGAATATAGATGTGATCCCAACAAGTTATATCTAATACCCAATGTGTATAAATGGAATGATTACACTTGATAAGGAACACACCTTTAGTGCCCCCAAGCTTTTGGGTGCAGTTCCCCTTCCTATGGCCTTGCTATCTACATTCCAAATATACCACCTCCCATTACTTGACTTGCCTCTGGATCTTCTCCTTCTTCGAGGGATGATGCACGGGGGCTTCAAACCGTTTATAAGTCCTTGGTCCCTTTTCCTTGTCCTTCTTTTTCATATTCACCATAATGATTGTGGGTTTTTCACTCCCCATGTCCTTATCTACCTAGCGAATTAAGGTCATAAGTTCCGATAGAATCTTCTCATTGTTGATCATGTTATAGTTGATAATAAATCTAGATAAGGTCTTGGGAAATGTTGATAGGATGAGATCTGTTTTCTAGTCATCCATGAACTTATTCCCTATGATGTCAAAGCATTCAATTTAACAAATAAACTTGAATACATGAGACCCAGTCGGTGTAGACTCTCCAAGATTAGTTGTAAAAAAAAGCGTTAGAGATCTCAAATCTCTCCTCACTCACCTTCTCATGGTAGACATCCTTGAGGCGATACAGCATGACATATGCTTCCATTTTTTCATGTTGCTTAAAGATCTCATTAGACATAGCCGATAGCATAAAACATTAGAAATCTGTGTATTTCTAGGAACAACTAGAATAGGCTCTTCTAGAATATACAATATTTTCTTGTGGTGAAGGATGAAGCGTAAACACCACTTCTATTCCTGGAAATTGGTGCCAGTGAGAAGTTTTTCCTTCTCGAGTATGGTTCACAATGATATTTCTGAAGTCATTTTTCTTCTCATTTCAAAAAATTAAGATAATCAAAGTTTTTCTACATTATTATGATAAAAAATGAGACTGGTAAATAAATTAATACTTTTTAGTCTCCCATAATTTTATTGTAATTCAATAGCCCTCACTATTGATATCAAAATATTGTGTTTCTTACAGATTATAGTAGAAAGGATCCATATTTCCATTTTCATTACACCAACTAGGGTTGTATAAGAAACTTGAAGGGTTTTAGGTAGTCATTCCAATTTCCAAATTCATTAACTCACAGCTCCTTGATCTTCTGAGTGGACTCCCCAATGCTGAAACCCTTTTATTTTAGATTTATTCAACTTTTTCCACTTGGTCACACCAAGTCCTGTTGTGGAAGTCAACCCTTCATGTAAACCAAGTCAATTAAACCCAAAAACAGGAATTATAATTCCCTAATAATTGAAATCAATCCAACTAGGGTTGGTCAAGCACTTAGAACAATGTTTTGATTCTAACCAAGATTATGGAAGGATATAAAAAATTAATATTTCATTGAGGTATTTTATCCTTATATGTAAATTTACCTATTATTATCTTTGATTACATTCATGTTAATATTAAGTGGGATATACTTAAGTGATTAACCATTTCTAAGATAAAATTTACACATAATCCGGTCTTATTTTAGTTCCATCATGAATGCTTGTTTAATTCATTAATTGTTGGATTGTGATAAAACACCCACAATAAATAAACCACGCAACAGATAGAAATAAAATAAATGGTATTACTATGAGCTTGTTCTATTAGTTATGTTATCTAGTGGTTGATAATCTAACCCATGACCTAGGGGAGAAACACCTTTAACATTTTGGGATCATTTTTACAGCTTTCCATAGGTCCACCTTTGTATCTCCTTGGATTCATTTCGACATGGATCCAAAATTAAGCCTCATCCACTATCTTGGGAGATCTATCTATTACATATGATTTTATCTCACATGCAGGTGAGGGGTAAAACGGGATTTTACATTAATGAAACCTTGGGCATGCTGGACCTACATATTAATGTGGAGAAGGCTCACAGTCCAACAAATTTAATTTAAAGAAATCAATTAAAAAAACTATTCACATAGAAAATACATGATCTATCTCATGATCATTGATACATGCAATTATATTAACACATAAATAAAAATACAATTAAATTATTTAATTGTTCTTGTATAAGATGAATCATGCTCAAATCAATTAATTATCTTTACTTAATCAATCCTTTTATCTTAAACCCTTTTCTAAAATTTCTTGCTATTCTCATCCATAAAAATTTTAAACAAAAAAATTCATTTAAAATTATCTTTTTACATAATTTTTAACTTGGAGGAAACCTGGTGAATTATCGTTCATTACTACCCAATGAGTAGAAATGAACATTATGTAGAAGTTAAATTAAACCCATATATATTTAACACCAATCACGTGTTGTGCTTTAGATTTACACCTGCACTATGGTACATGTCGCAAGGTTTTGTATAATATAATAACAAATTTTAGTAAATATGTAAAATTGGGATGAGTACACGGCGTGTAGTTCCAACTACATGGAGTGTAATTTTGTTGACCATCCATCTGAAGTACATGCCCAGGTACATGGCTTGTAGATGTACTTTAGAAATATTAGGAGTACACGGTGTATTTTGTGGGACACACAGGGTGTAGTATCCGCGTTACATGGTTTCCAATTGGGCAAGCCATGTACGGGGTACACGGTCCAACACTAACCTGAAGAGACTACATGCCATGTTTAGTCATCCACATGGTGTGTAATCTAGAAACTGTGTGCCACCTGTAACTGGTCAACACATGGAGTCTTAAAGACTTAGATAGTATACAATGACATGGCCTAGTTCGGCGGGTCATCCCGGTGTATGGAACCTATACTAAAAGACTAGTACTGCCGAATACAGGCTGTGTATTCTGGTGTTGTACAACCATGAAGCTTTAGAACCTCCAGATGAGATCCTCTGTTTTATTTTAATCAAAATTAAAAGAAAACTTGTTTCTATATAGTGAACGAGAAATGATAGAGGAGGAATTGATCACGAGATTCAAATTTAAAGAATTATTAACATGAATTGAAACAACTAAATTATTAAATTCCAAATTACCAATGAAAACTAAATAATTATAATCAACGATATGACCCCTTTTGTCCCACTTGTAGGTTCTAGGCGCAATGGAAGCGCGTTGGAACTTGAATATTTTCCATTAATGATATTTAATCTAAGATCCTTCATGAAAATAAATATAGCTAATATTTGGAATAGAATGAAGAACGAAAGAAAAGAAGGGATTCTCAGAACCATATAGAGGATCATCATATGTTGGTTATAATTAATATAATTAAAAGATGGGAATTACCTTGATGGAATTCTCTCTCTGTTGATATTTCTCGTCATGATCCAATGTGATCCATCATTGCGTCATAGAATCCAAGTATAGGATTCCTCTATCAGTGATCCAAATGTACTCCACACATCTCTAGACTTCACAATAGGGATCTATGGGTGCTTGTGTGGAAGAGCCTTCATTGGAATTGTCCACCATCAATCGCCTTCATCTGGTGGGGAAGGATCCCTCTCTTATATCTTGAGAGCGTTCTTGGAAGAAAAAATTCATTCTTGGCTTGAGAGCTTTCCCTATATCTGTTGTGAATAACTAGTCAAAATGGATAGGCTAATGAGAATTATATAATTGGTATTTTAATTAATTAGAATAATAAAACGAATTAATTACCAAAAAGTATTTATTCAATTCATTTAATTATTAGTAATACCCCATGTCTAATAATAACAGTTGGATATTTTTATTACTTGACATGTTCCTCGAAAATTACACAAAATATAATTCAATAAAATAATTAATATTATTTATCATAAATTCACAGAAAAAATACACGGCGTGTATATTAATATACATGGTGTGTACTTTTGTTTTTCCATTCTCTTTATTTCCTCCACCATATTTATTACACTTTTAATAATGGCTATTTATTTCTCAAAAAAATATCACGACATTACTCGTTAATTAATATATTATATCTCCAACAATATATTCTCTCAAATAACTAGTGTCAAAATAAATGTGATCATACATCCTTGAATAACTATTAAACAATAATCAGGAATAATCTTTAATCAACTTGTTAAATTAATATTTAACTGAGATACTTGGACACACATAGTGTGTGACTCTATAGGCCTCTTTCTCAGTGTAATTAGGTGAATCCTACCTAAATATCAAGGTTAGCATCTAGAAACGTGCCAAGGAAGCCATAGAGAAAACATTTAACACTTCAATGATTTGTCACCTAATACGAATGCTTACCATGTAATGTAATACATTTGGCTCAATATCTAGAATCATGTGGGTTGCATGATGTTGCCATCAACCCATTTTTTGATTATTCTTTCATTGACTTCTGGGAATTGAACTTTCCCATTCCTCACTATGGCCATGAATTTATTTAGGCTATATTAATTTCATAAAAGGGCCTGAAATATCAACATATGTTATGGAATAGAAGGGACAAATACTTTTTCACATTATCTATTAATGAAATATTGCTCGTGATGCAGCCAACATATCCTACCTCACTGTGAATAGTGTGTCATCATATTTTTCATCAATACATATATGAATGTGAGTTATAATACCCATTAATAATAATCCTAATGTCTAAGGACTAATACATACATTCGCAGATAGGAACATCTAATGACACTATGAAATGTGGATTTCCAACTAGCATGTATCTTTCTCATAATATCCTCCTATATATTACTAAGGGAACACACCATGAGAATTTGCCTCAATGTTTTATGATTCCTCACCCATGATATCCTATATTTTTTTGTCCCTCAAATAACATCATCCAACCATAGAATATATATTCATGAATAGTGTTATGGAACTTCCTCATTTTCATCCTAGCAGGGATCCGCTGTGACCCTTTAATGAAACAACTATAATTAAGACATTATCTCATGAATTTTCATGTAGAAGAACAATGAAGATATGATAAGGTATTTATTACTGAATAAAGATCATATTAGTTTGTTCTAGGCCACCAACTCCAAAAGACTCCCACTTGGACTAGAGCCAACTACTAAAAACCTTTAACAGGCTAGCTCTTACATGATATTAATGCTTCTGCTAAGATAGTACTTTATTCATGGAGTATACCATGTTCTCTTCCATGGACACTCTTATCACTAAAACATCACCACTTTTATAGAAATACCTCAAGATGTGATACTTCTAGATTATCTTTATTGTCTGTTGATATGACCATGGTTCTTTTGAAAGAGCCACCGCTGCAGAATTATCACAATATAATGTGATAGGATCTTTACTTCTAGGAACCACATCAAGATCCTTGAAAAATCTCCAAATCCATATGGATTTTTTGGATGTATCAAAATCCACTATATATTCAGACTCCACAGTAGAATCATCAACAACTGGTTTCTTTGAACTCTTCCAGCTCATAGGTCCTCTGTTTAGATAAAAAAACATATCCATATTACAACTTTAGATCATTATGATCTGTCTAAAAACCAATATAAGCATACCCTCTGATGACAACCTCTTTATCTCCTGCATACATCAGGAACATATCCTTATTTCTTCTCATATACTTAAGGATAATCTTAACAGCAATCCAATTTTGTTCTCCTAGATCTTCTTGATATATGCATGTCATGCTCAGTGCATAGGCAACATCAAGCCTGGTACATAACATGGCATACATGATGGATCCTATAGCCGAATCTTATGGGATCATACTCATTCTATCGTTCTCTTGTTGTGTCTAAGGACACATTTTTTAAACTATTTAGAAATGGATTTTCGTTAAAGTCATAATAACTTGATTCCGTCAAACCAAAAGCATTAACTCAAAGCTAATATTTCATAAATAAATTTATTAATTTAATTTCTAAAAATTATAAATATAATACCACCATGTAAGAAATATTTTAATATTTCAAATGAATATTTATAGCCAAATATAATAGTTATATAACCCTTTATAAAAATTGTTCTAGTAAAACGATACATGGTTATGTTATATTTCTCTTTAAATTAAATTAATTATTATAACATGAAATTTTCACACCCAAGTTGCTCCAAAATGCCAATATATTGGCCTATGTATGCTCAGGGTCGTACATATATCTTACAATAGGGTTAGGACACATTTTATGGTAGTTTTATATTATAATAATAATTTTTTTCACCCTCGTTTACCTTATTTACCCTTTAACCGTGGTAAATAAAAATTATTACTGATATTACTATTCATAATTTCCAAAAAAAGGTACCTATTTACACAATTTAGAAATTATTATCTCAAATATGGAATTCATTTTTCCAAATTCAAAACACCTAATTTATATAATTTAATTTAAAATTAATTTCCTTTTTCAAAACCGGATTGTGGGTTTTTAAGAAGGAAAAACTATCAAAAGATTCACATGTGTTTATGTTAAATTTAAATGTGAAATTACTTCCAATAACCAAAATTGGATTAAATTATAAACACATAATATAATTAAAATTGAAAACCAATTAATATGACAATATAACTATATAAATAAATTAAGTGAAAAGGTTGTTTTTTATTAAAATGTATTATTTTCACTATTCATTTAAATCTGAATTTCAACAAAAAAATACCAAAAATTCAATCAAAGTAAATTTTGATGTTCCACTTATAATGAAAAGGTTTATTTTTTCAAATAGAACATGTAAAACTAATAAAAACTAGATATAAAATTTTTTCTCCATCAAAAGGTGGTAAATCAAACTTTTAAATATATGAGATTATTAATGCTTAAAATTGGATTCATTCTAATTTCAAGCCCCTAAATTTTTTTGGATAAATGTAAAAACATTTAAAAAACATGTATAATAATATTTTAGTTAGTTCTATTCATTCTATCCAATGAAATGGATATAATTTAACTACCATTTAAAATAATAATATTATTATTGTTTAATTTATTGGTATAACTCAGTGTTGTGTTAAACATAAGATTTCAAAAAAAACCATTGTTGTTTGTCGAGTACGCTATCATACATAGTGTTTATATTAAAATAAAATTAATATTAAATTCCAAAATATTAATAGATATGAAAAATTATTATTAATACCTATAATGTTACACAAGTTCCAAAGATCATCAACCTTTCCATCACCTTTATAGGTATTAGTTGTGATGATTTAGTGATTTGATCAATAATAACCCATATTGAATCCTTGCCACTAGTTTTCCAATGTATCATAATAATAAATTACATATACATCATATCCCATCACAATATTTTAATGGGTAAAGTATATATATATAATTAATAGGTTAATGATGTTCTGCATTAATTACAAGACCTTTAATGAACTAGGATACAAAATAATCAAATAATAACCTTAGTTCCAGCTGCCATCAATGATATCTAAAATATTTAAAAATATTGGTATTTCTATATTTTCTATAAAAACATTATTTGTGTCCATATTATAACAATTTCTATCTCATGTCTATCCGTATAACTATCCGACCTCATACGAGAAAAACCCCCAATCGTGATATCGAGACAACTCACCTGCTGTTTTCTCACCCTGATGTTTCCTGCTAAATCTCAAACAATTAACATACATAGTTAGTAAATAGTAGTTTCATAATCCAAATAAGATCCAGCACAAATAATAGTTGTGTCTAATTTTCTATATTGCCTCCCTTAATCTACAAACATATGAGAAAACAATCTCATTATGCACCACTCATCCTCTAATTCATTCACTTATTATGTTGGTAATATCATATTCAATTAATCTACAACCACATTTCCTTTTACAGGGGTGCATGTAATATCTAGTTCAATTGTATGAAGGTACTCCATATGTTGTCTTTGTCTCATGTTAAGATCCCTCTGAGTGATGTTATACTTCAAACTCATATTATTTTAATACAATGTAAACCCTCCAAGAAGACATAGTGTCTATAATTATTAAGAGAATGCATTATGACCACCGACATATGATATTTTATGGGTTATTTATTCTCATTGTGGAATGACTATAAATATCCATTATATACTACCTATCCATTTTTTATTATAGCATAACACAAACCCATACATGAGGTTTTTCAGTAGATATCATAACCCAATCTAAACTCCAGAAAAATAAATATTGGAGATAAATTCAATCTCCCTTTTTAGTCATCATAATATGTTTTTAAAAGATAAATCCAAATGAACATCAAACCATTTTGAGTTAACTTGTTCATCATATGTAAAATCATGGAAAGGTCATGTAAAAAACACATGTAATAACAATCTAATCCAAAGAAATTCCAAATCTCAAATACATTATTAAATTTTTCACAAGATATCACAGCCTAAATCCTTTTAGGATCAATTAATGCAACTTTATTAGATATAAACTAATCTATGGATTCATTCTATGGAATCTAGAACATTAATTTAATAACATTCCATACAGATTATGTTTTATAAATATTTTAATGATGATATTTAGATGCCTAGCATGACCCTATTCATATCAATAATACACTTGTACGTCATCAAAAAAATATCTATTAAGGAATAAAAGGGAAAAATGAAATATCAGATTCATTAAATAAATTAATAAAATATGAGCATTTACAAGTCCAAATAGAAAGACAAAATACTCATAATTCCCATACATACCCCTAAACGCTATTTTAGGAAAATCCTCCTCTTAAACCCTTAGCTCATAGTAACCTAATTTATTATATATTTTGGAAAATCACTAGGATCCCTCGATCTTGTCAAATTATTAATAAATTAATGAAAGGGTACATTTATTATTAGTATTTATCGGCTTGATATTCCAATAATCAACAAAAAGACAAATAGTCTCCTATTATATCTTTGAGAAAGGCACATGTGATTCCCATAACAAAATACTATAAAGAATAAATCCCATTTCCATAAGATCGTCAATATGAACCTTTAATTATTTCAAATTATTTGTTTTAATTTAGTGAAATGTTAAGTAAATTAGTATCATCCCCCAAATAATGTCTATAGAGAACATGGCATCCCTCTAAGGAGGAAACCTTATGAAATATTCTCTAAAACTCATGATACTCACTCACTACTACTGGAAGTGGGACACTAAGATTAATATCAATATAAAGAAGAAAAAAATTACAATATCCATTAGATAATCATATAACTATAATAAACATAGACTTATATTCCTTATATTGGATCTTTATCACCTTTATAGTCTTTGGTGACCCTATAGAATGATATAAATCAAATATTATGATGATGGAAATTGATATTGGATATATGAATTATCATGAAATCCATTCCAATGATGAGATAAAAGATCTCGTTATTAAAGACTAAGAAGTAAAACACATTTTCTTGTTCATAGTTCATCACCTATATCTTGGGATGTATAAAACCCTTCTCCAAATTATTTAAAAATAGAGTGTAATGTGTCATCATGAAAAAAATAATATTAATTTTTAATCCCAAAATATCAATAATTTGGAAGATATAATGTATTGTGTTGCACCAGTATCTAAAAGATACATAACCATAGATAATCTAATAAACATAGTACCTCTCTTTTTGGTCATTTCTTCCTATAACTCCACATGTTCATATTCTTCTATATAGATATATCTAACCACATCCATTGATTTATTTGAAACCTAATCATATCCCTTTTCATGATGTGGAAATACCACCACTTTATTGTGATATATCTAAACTAAGATCCCTTGGTAATATTGGATCATATTCTACAACCATGGGAATTTTTATTAAAACCATTTTTAGGATGACTACATTTTGGACATGTGTTTTACACCTTGGGTGATAATAAACAATCAGGTTTAAGGTTAATGTTTTTAACACATGGGTAACAATCCATGTAGAACATTACTAGAATCTATTGTACACTCTTTTAAAAACCTCATCATTCATCACCCCACTTCCAATACTATATAGAATGTAAACTCTGGATACCATATGTTATCAGTGATAATCTAAAAAGTAATTCCTTCTAATTCATGTTCAATTCATCAGTATTTTCTTTTTCCATAACCTCTAAGAAGGTGTGTGGGAACATAATAATAAATATCTATGGATTATCTAACTCCAACGCTATATTTAACCTCCAATACTTGAGATATTTGATGGAAAAATCATTGTAGATATGTTATGTAACATAGGAATCCAATTATCATAGTCCCTGGTATAAATATGTCCCTACACCAAATTAACAAAATCTTTATCATTAACAGTTACCTATTTCACCATATAAAAATATTGATTAAATGGTTAGATAAAAAGTATTTCATGTGAGAAATTCATGAAACATGGCATGCATAATAGACTCCCACTATCCTTGGAATCCATTTGAGTTTTTAGGAAGTGTAAAATACTCTCAATCATCTCCATATACTCATCTAATTCATGGGTTCAACTATTACCAATGAAGACTGGTTGATGATTCTTAGTAAATTCCAAATCATGGTGCACTATCCATTTCGATTCACCATTGGTATCTTGTCCTATATATAGGATTATTTAGTCTATAGTATCTATCAATGTCAAGCCAACCAAAGGATTATTATATGGGAAATATTATTTAATTTCCTCTATTGTATTATGGATTTATCTCCTTAGTGGATAAATAATATATAAAAGAAAAAGGAATGAAACCATAAAGAAATTAATAAATATAAGTTATCATAAATAATTTTTCTAGAAACTAAATCCAAAATAGATAAAATTTAATTCAAGGATTCATGAAACCCTCATAATTACCTTGATAATATGAGGTTATTTGTGCAATGGTGCAGGTTAATAAAACTTCACACTATCTATCCTGTTCCAATAGTCATATCTCTAATATATCGATTACCCCATAACACAAGAGGATGATACAAAAACATGATCACATGGTTTTAGAATAACATGTCTCTTTAGTACATATTTGAAACAAACAAATCTAGGATAACCCATAATGTCACTGAAATTGTACAATTAGAAGGCATGAAGCATGATCCCGAAAACAATGGGTTTGTGGTAGGATCCATGGTATCATACAAGTAAATAAGGTAATTATTCCACTATCAAAGATAAAAAATATAGGACAAAAACAAGAGAGTAAAACATGAAATATCCAACATCATGAAAGAAATGTCACAAAATGCAATTTAATGTAAAATGACACATGACCCTCAATAAAACACTTATATTCATCTCCGTGTAACCACATGTCATCACAAAACCAACCCACTAAAAAGAAAACATGAGAATGGAGATGCATCCTCTATATAATGCACCTCCATTTACACATATACTACAAAACATGTAATAAAAGGAAAATATTTATAAAAATTTGGTGTGGGTAGAAAATATCAATAATATACCACCATGAATTTATTAAAATCATATCCATAGCAATACATTACTTTTTTTATAGAAAATTGTTTTATTAAACCATACATAAATAAAAATTTTCTTGTTAAAATGATTCCATTAAAAACAACATTATATTTCCTTCTCAGAATCATGAAATATTAAATAAATCACACGAATGTTAAAAATTGTCAATGAGTCTTCATAAATGTCAGTAACCAAGTTTTCATGCGTTAATAAATCAAATGAGGGATATAAAATACATATCCACAGTATGTATATACAAACCACCAAGGGGACTATTACAATGTAATTGTTTACACCCCTCAAACAACCATGAAAAACTATTAATCATAAGTAATCACCAATTTTCGGTATCCATGGTTCCTCATAATTCCTACAAACATATATCCATGGAATTGTGAGTACCTCATATAGTGATTTCTAACTACACTGGGAATTTCTAATATATATTTCTTCACATTCCCCAACTATTCCTCAATGCACTATAATATCATAATCACTTTTGTGAAATAAAATTATGATTTCAAAAACATTTTCCATTGGAATAAATTTATTTTTCAAGAATGAAAATCCTTTTTCCAATTGAATTCCACAATGAGGAATTTCTTTTTTTACATCGTGTGCATTAAAATAGTTTTCAATAAAACCCTGATTTTATAAAACTATTCTATAGTAATGAATGATAAATTTCACCGCTCTTAGATGCCAAATCAACAAATTTATAAATTTAAAGAATTGGAATTCATACTAATTCAATAAATTCAATAGGACAACCTGTTGGATAGAGGCACCTATCTTATGATTAATGATATCCTTGTTTCCTTTAAAACTAGTGATGTAAATTTAGAGAACAAGTCCAAAATAACTTAGAACAATGAGAAAACTCATCTATTATACATAAAAACCTCTACATCCAACAATCAAAACCCATTAGAATTCTATTGAGACATGGGGTAGATATATCAAGATTGAATATGGAGATAAAATGAGAAAATTGAAGAAAATCCAAACAAACCTTTATGATATCCCCCAAAAATATCATGGATCACTATGTAATCAAAATCAGGTCCTTTAAGTGCTCTATGGAGGGACTAGATCTTGCTAAGGGGGAAATAAGAGAGGATAATACGTTAATAAAATAAAGGGAATCATGGTACATTCTATAATTAAGAACATAGAAAAATAGTTCATGGTTAAGTAGTGGGATTGGAAAAACCATGCAACAACCATCCATTGGTCCTAATCGATGGACAACCAAGTCACAGAGTTTCTTATAGAAGTATAAATGATTTGAAAACAAATAAATCCATGTAATAACATCTAGAAACAATTCCCAAACATCTAAATGGTTTTCTTGAAGACTAACATTGTTATACCAACTACAAAAAATATCTTTGGAATGAAAAAACCCATTTTTGATGGATACCACATTGTTTGACTAACAGTGTGGCTAAACTATGTTTCGGGAATATTTTCCATAGAACTCCAAATTTTCAGCCTCTACCTCTTGAAAACATCTTTATATTTGAATGATATAGATCATTTTCTAAATTAAAAATATGTTTTACCTTGACGGAATCACATGGGTGGTGAATTGAGATGTATATACTAAGGTTGTCTGTATGGATACCTTGAGATTACTTAGATCCATGGAGAAGGTAGGGTGACCATGGGGTGAGTGTTCCATCCCCATTTATATATGATTACATAGGGGGTATTCATTGGGTGTAATTTAATAGATTTCTTGTGTGTGGGTATTGACCTTGTAATGACTTGGAATGTGAATTCACTTGTATCCATCTCCCCTATGAGATTTTTTAAGGTGTCTATAAAGGCCTTAATGAGGTATTGATGATGTTGAGGGTTGTTATACACATTGATTAATTGGTTCTTCTAAGATAGGCTTGTTTGATAATACGTCACCCATGAAGGGTTTCCTATATATAATGAGACCTTGGGTACCATAGTAATTTCCACAGTGATATATAGAATCTATGTAGGGTGTGTGGGGATGGTTATAAAATTATAATGTGTTTCACATTAGATCCTTGTTGTATGGTTAAGTTTACATTTTGGATTTCATATTTTTGTTTCCCATAAATAAATTTTATATAAATAGATCAAAAATTCCTAGTGAAACCTAATATCATATTGTAGAGGCTAATATACACACACATGATTTCATAGGTCACCTGGGAATATTTCATGAGGCATGAGGTATTTAATTTCCCTAGAAACAAAGAAATAATTTGTTGAGACTAATATGAATGCACATTATTTACCAGGATTTAATTGGAATTTCCCGTCGATATAGATACATTTTATTTTATAGTATGTATGGAATTTTTTGTTGAGACTAAAATTACAATATTATATACCTCCATAATACCAAAAAATCAATAGGAAAACTAATGATTGATTTCCTTAGACTATAGGGAGTCGACTCTTGCATCAAACATGTATAAAAATATGATTACCAAGGAACCCATTGAATTAGACATGACAATTGTGACCTAGAATTAATATGGATATTATGGAATTTATTGGTGAGTATAATATTCACATTAATGATTTACCATGATATCGAGGAATCATCCATAGAGAATTTTACTACTAGATTAACCTGGATTCCTAGGAATGGGTTCTTACTAATTACGCATCTGGTTTCCAAGGAAATTTCTTAGAGAATTAGCGAAGTGACTAATACTATTTGGCATTATTATTAGATATGCTCAGAGGAAATTTTACATTGGATGATACAGAATTTGGTATATCTAGAAATTCATGTGAGAACTCATGTATCGATAGCAGTTATTTAATTATCATTCCCTAGTTTATTTTCATTTTTTTTAATCATGTAATGTGTTCATTCATTCTATTTACTCATTATGTTTGGGACTGTGTTAGGGGTTTCCAATACTGTTCTACTAAAATTATACTTGGGTGTCCATGGAACATGGACACCTTAGAAAATATCATTGATTGTATGTTCTGTTGTGAAAGAATAATATTATTTTATAATTCTACTGGATAGGAATATATGGAGTTTTCTGATGTTTTAGGTTTGTATTAGGGATGTAATCGAGCCTTATTATAATTTTATTCAATATATATATATATATATATATATATCTAGTAATCATAGTGGTTGGAAAGTATTGTATGACTTTCAAGAATATTTATTTTATTTATTAATGATTTTATTTGTTTCCAACTATATTTTTTAATTTTTATTGATCTATATTTATGTTGTGTTATTTTCTCTTTTAATCCATACCTGATATGGAAATAATTTCTAACCACGGTAATAAATGCATCCCCCTATAAAAGTCGATATCCTTTGTAGTGTGGGGATGTGTTCCTATGATATAGTAACTCTCTATTCAATTCATTTTTTATAGTATACTTGGGTGTATTAATTTCAATTTAGTATCAAAGTATATATGTGAATACTATAACCATGTTTATTAGATTTTTTGTATTACTATTTTTGGAGGTGGAAGATATGTGTCCTAAGGATGTACCAATGATTGTGATGTAAATCAGAATGGGGTTTCGTGAATATTTTTTCCTTTAGTAAGTCTAGTATACTAGACACATTAGATATATATTCTTGGATTCCAATTTTACAATCATATTATTTTTACCTAGTGTGACATGCCTGGATTTTTTTGTTTTATGATTTATGAGTTATTTCTCTTATTACAGTGGAAGTAGATATGTGTTCCAGTATCATATTCAGTATGTAAAATTCATTTGACACACTTTGTATTGTGTGTGATTATTTATCACTAATTAAAGTGTTAAATTTTTTAATGTTTGAAGAAAAACCTAAAAGTTATTTTCCTATATACCTTTTTGGTGGAATTATACGCAGCTGGAAAATATTATATTTTTATTTGGATGAATGGTCTTATGTTTCTATAGTAAGAAACGATATGATTAAAACTATAAATTCCATCACTGTAAAGGATGGGTAGTTACCCCATTATATTTATATTGACATTGATGCCTTGATGATCATTTCCTTGGAGGTTATCTTGATTTTGGTTTTAAAAAGAAAGAAAAAACATATTTGGTTAATTAAATTTCCAATAAAAACTTATATGATGATTTCTCATATAGCTTGGTAGTGGAATTCTACCTAACCGAACCATATGAATTTGGGATACTCGACATTAATAGTGGTATTCTGATATTATTGTATACTGAAATATATTGATGGCATCCATGGGGGTGTGAGTATCTTATAAAGAGATCTGCTAAGGATAAACCTAAGGTTTTAGATTCTTGAGAGGGTATTCTCATATATTGATACCCTATGAGAATTAGTGCCTTAGTAAATGGATTACTTGGAATTATATTTTAGGTATTTATATGTTAACCACATAGTTGGAATTGTTGCATGTCAGTTTTAATGTTATATTTGAGGAGGTAACAAAAATTTGATATCCATGATCTACGGCCTAGTATTGTAGGATTTGTGGTTTGACTATGATAGACTAGTACTTTGAGAAATGTATTGGGATATGTTGTTTGGGTGGTGTTAATATGGTATGTAGGAGGGTAACCAATATCTGTGGGTTAATCTATGATTGTGATTAAAATTATAGATGGAATAATGAGTAGATAAATTTTATTAGGACTAGCACATAGGAGGTCCTACAAAGAATGTGGTACATTCATAGAGACTTAATGAGTTGTTATGATATTGATTCCTTAGCTGATAGTACTTTCAGTATTGATTTTTGGTTTTTAGAGAAGTATCAATAGGTTACATTGCCCCCATGTATTTCAGATTCATTTTATATAGGTGTAGGGGTAGAGTGTTGATGAAAACTAGTCATTTCAAACAAATTTTATTTTTTGGACGTTTTGTGATAGAACTTGTCATTTATAGATGCCCCAATTTCATATAGGGTCTTTGATTGTGCTTTTAGCTTGATAATATTATCTTGTCATTGATCATGGTCAGCTGTTTAGGTGTGTAATACTAGTTTAATAAAAAATGGCTCATGATATCAAGATTCATGATTTTTTTTTTGGATCTACATAAGTATATAATTATTTGTAATAGAAGATTTTTTATTGTAAGGAACTACTAAAATTAGGGCTTTTAATATCACTAAAACCACCTTTAACAGCGCTAAAAAAGCACAGTTAATCACGGAAAAGATAAAGGGGGGGTCCCTTTATCAGTGCAAAAAATAGCACTGATAAAGGGGGACCTTTATCATCACTTTCTTAGCACTGATAAAGGACCATCTTTATTAGTGATTCTTTTTGTGCTGATAAAGGTAGTATTTATCAGCACTATTTTTAGCACTAATAAATGGATAAAATATCAACGCTAAAAATACTGCAGATAAATACTACCTTTATCGGTGCTAAAAATAGAGCTGTTAAATACTACCTTTAGCTGCACTATATTGAGCGCTGATATATTAGACATTTATCAGTGCTTAATTAGCACTGATAAGGGCCAAATTTCATGTGCAAACCCAGCACCTCCATAGCACCTGCAAACAAGAGACAGCACCTACACACACAGCACAAAAAACACCCACACACAAAGCACAGAAGAACAAAAATTCTATATACATTTACTTGAAATCATAAATACAAATAATGCACTACAATATACATTTCAAACAATGTTTAATTTTGTTACAATTACAATTATCCAACAAATAGTTAAAAACATTTATGTTTCATCATTTTTTCATCCATGATCCACTCGAAACAATTGTCATCCATGGTATTAGTTTCCGAACAGAGCATTCAAACTCAGGAAAAAGATTTCACCTATATAAGAAAACAAATATTATGTTATTAATACAATAATGGAATAAATTAAACATTAATAAGAAATAATACATTAATAAAATGTCAATGTTTACTTGTAACAACCATTACATGTCCATATTTCATTGGATTGAATTAATATTTTAGAAGAGGCTCAACGTGATTAATTGACTTGTAAATATTCTTTTGTTAAGATTACATGGATGAGGAAAGAATAGGAATAAATGTTAACAACAACATGGAATCCAAAAGGTTTCATTTATTAATAATAAAAAATGGGTAGGAATCTCCCTAGGTTATACAATATGACCTATACATGATGGTGTATTCAATTTCATAGGAGTATTCAATTTTAGAATAAATTATAACATTTTCTAAGTGATACCACCATCCTCGATAGTTTATAAACCTAATAGTTATAGATATCAGGAGCCTCTATGAGTGTACTCTCCCATGCTAGGTCAAATGGAATGAGTGCTAGCACGTCTGCATCAGACATTGGGTCCAACCCTACTTGTAACCTAACCACTTATGCCTCTCCAATGACCCAATATAATATATAAGGTCATGTTGAAGGTAATAAAGGAATGTATTTCTCAATTTTAAAGAGGGACTGATAAGAACCTACACAATTAGATAGTCCATGATCATATCGGTTCACTTTTCTTTTGATCTTTTAGTTCTTTAGTGTGATTAGACAACACCCCCTCCCTCCCTCCCTGAGGTAGACCCCTTATACAACCCCCTCCCAACCACTGGACAGCCCCACCCCCTCCCACCACTCCACCTACAGCCCCCCTCCCTCTTCCTGGACACCCCACCATCCCCTTTCAGCCCCCTCCCTACCCCTGGACTACCCCCCACCCCCCTCCCACCACTCCACCTACAGCATCCCTCCCTCCACATATACAACCCCCCTCCCTCCCCTTTCTTCCCCCTCCCTTTCCATAAACAGCCCCCTTCCCAACTCCTGGATACCCCCCCCCCCCCCCGCCTTCGCCCTCCGAGACACCCCCTTCTTCGTGGACAACCCCCCTCCCACCCTTCTCTGAGACAGCCCCCCTAGACAGCACCCTCTCTACCCCTGGACAGCCCCCCCCCCCTACAGCCCCCCTCCCTCCCACCACTCCACCAGCAGCCCCCATCCATCCTCCTGGACAACCCCCTCCCCCCCTTTCTTCCCCATCCCTTTCCCTGGTCAGCCCCCATCCCACCTCCTAGATAGCCCCCACCCCCCTCTTCTCTTGGAAAGCCCCCCTCCCATCCTAGAAACCCCCCCCCCCCCTTCTTGGACAACCCCCCTCCCTCCCATCCTCAAGACCGCACCCCTATACAGCCCCCTCTCTACCCCTGGACATCCCCCCCCTCCCACCACTCCCCCTACAGCCCCCCTCCCTCCTCCTGGACAACCCCCCCCCCCCCTCCCTTCCCTTGCATCCCCCTCCCTTTCCCGGGACAGCCCCCTTCCCACCCCCTAGACAGCCCCCTCCCCTCTTGGACAGCCCCCTCCCTCCCGAGACATCCCCCTCTCTACCCCTAGACACCCCCCCTCCCTTCCCTTGCTGCCCCCCTCCCTTTCCCTGGACAGTCCCCTTTCCACCCCCTAGACTGTCCCCTCCACTCCTGGACATCCCCCCCCCCTCCCCTCCAAGACACCCCCCACCCCACCAATACTCATGGACACCCCCTCCTTCCTATACAACCCCCCTCCATTCCTTCCTCGAGATAGCCGCCCTGGACAGAACAAAAACATATTGTTCTGAAAATCTATAGTGAATTTCAACCAGAAAAAACCAAATTATATCTTTGGAAAATGAAAGAAAATACACTGCAAATCTATCAATGACAATATTAACAATAATAATAATATATTTTAGTGGGTATGTCCAAATGAACATATTGTCATAAAAAAATTCTATTACAAAAATAGGAAGAAACAAACATTTATCAGCTCTTTTAACGAGCGTTGACAAAGGTTCCAGAGGTTTTTATTTAATAATTTATTTATCTTCTTATATATTTATTTAAAATTACATATAAGATAAATATATATTTATTTATTAATAATTATAACAATAAAGAGTGTATATTTATAAATATTGGTATATAATTGTTAATCTATTCAAAAAATATTATTTTGGATTATAAATATTATAATTTTATATAAATTAAGAAGAAAAACATTTATCAGCGCTAATAATAGCGCTGATAAATGTCCCCTTTATCAGTGATTATTTTAGCACTGATAAAGGTTAGATTTATCAGTTCTAATAAAGGCACTCCCCTTTATAATTGCTTTCTGTTTAGCACTGATAAAGGGAAGTGCTTCCCTTACCCTGTTTTTTGGTAGTGAGAGTACTATTTCTAACTTGAGGGATGTTAGATTAGATGAAATGATTGTGATATCAATTCCTTGAGTTTTTTGATAAATTATTAAATTTCACTTAGTGTTAGAGGATACATTCAATTTGGATTTTGGTGTGGTGGAATGCTCTATCCATGGATTGTCAATAGATATGTGTTTTATTGGATGAGATTGGAATGACATGAGAGGTGCATAAACTTTTTTCTCTTGGGTGCCTTGACCCGTTTATAGACAGTAATCTTGGAAATTAATAAATAATACCTAATGGTGATGAGAAAGAGTCCAAGAGGGTCACACACTATGTTTATCCATTATCTCAGTTAATTAATATATTTATTTAACAAGTTGATTAAATATTATTCCCAGTTGTGGATTAATATTTATTAAAGTATTCCTGATCACATTTATTTTGTAACTAGTTAATCAAGAGAATATATTGCAGACAGAATATTTATTTATCAGTGAATAATGTATTTATATTTATTTAATAAATATATAGTCATTATTATAGGCCTGGTAAATATTGAGTAGGATTGGAGGACCAAGTTATGGGTCTGGTGAAAAATGAAATTCAATATTATTTTGTTAAATAGTATTTAAATATAATGTGAAAGTAAAGAATATGTCATGGAAATAATAGCATTGCTATTATTATTTAACCTTGGGTTTCACATGGAATAATAAATTAAGTAATGACACCTATTATAATTATTTATAATTACCTGGTGAATTAAATTACCCATTATGTTATTATTCTCTATATTTTACAAGTGGTCATTTGACCGGCTTACCAAATTTTTTGTGCACAACATCCTTGGAGAAAATAACTCAAACCTAGAGAAATCGTCCCTCTCCAAGAATTCTATCAAGAATGAGAGAGATCCTCCTCCACTGAATCAATGAGAATGCTTTGGATGTGATTCTAAAAGCGATCAAAGGCGGACAACGCAAGCGCAATGATCTTTTATGCTAGCATGAGGAGACTCTTTTGGCGACATCTAGAGATATGTGGAGCATGAGAGTATCACCACTAGAGGATTTTTATCCTTGGATTCTATATCTCAATGAAGATGCACCTCAAACCCGTGGTCAGACACTTCAACGAAGAAAGAATCACAATTGAGGTAATTTAATAACTTAATTAAATTAATTATAAACAAAATATGTCGAGCATCTCTTCTCGGTTCTGAGTTCTCTCATTTTCCTTTAAGATTTGATTCAATTATGTGGATACTAGCATTGATTGTCGTATTGATCCCAGATTAATCATTTATTGTGACAATTTTCAAATATGGGCACATGCCCATTCTACGCTTCTGTTGTGCCTGGAACCGACAAGTGGTATTATAGGGGTCATATTTTTATTTATAATTATTTAAATAATTCATTGATGATTTATGCATTAATAATTTAGTTTTTCAATTCATGTTTAATCATTATGGTAATCTAAAGTTTTAGATCTGTTCTTTCCTTATAGTTTCTCATATATCTAATAGAAATTAATAAATTTATGATTAAAATTAAATTGAGGATCTCATCGGGATGTGTCAAAGGTTCACTCTAGATTACAGAATAATACATGTCATGTAGTCGGATCTATATGTTGTATATTTGTGTTCAATGAAACATGAGTAATTATGAAATTAATCATGCCGTGTGAATTAATGACATGAAGTGTAGTAAATTATTACACCACGTGATGACTAGGATAGATCAGTGCATGGTCAGCCAGACTACAGGCAGTGTGGCCCACTAGACACAGCATGTAGTCCCTTTGGGTTAGGGTCACGTCGTGTATCCCATACATGTCCTGACCTACTGGTGATTGTGTAACGCGGAGCCTACATAATTTTTGGCCCACTGGACACACTGTGTACTCTGAAGATTTCTAAATTACACCTCACACACTGTTTCCCCAGGTGTGTACTTTAGATGGATGGTGAAGAGGATACACGTTGTGCTGTTGGATCTATACACCATGTACTATTTCCAGATTACATAGAATTAAAAATTTATTATTATATTATGTAACCCTTGATACATGTCCCTTCATGTGGTTGTAAATCTAGGACACAACATGTGATAGGTGTTTGATATATATATATATAATTAACATCTACTTAATGTTCAAAGATATTATCATGTTCGAGTTGTATTACAATTATAATTCTGTTTGTATGCTATATGTCAAAAATAATAAAGTGTATAGAAGTATAAATACATGCTAGGTAGTTTTGGATTGGTATTCACTTGGTTTCTTCCAAGGTATAAGTTATGTTTAATGTTATGGATGAGAATATAAAAAAATCAGAAAATGATTAAGATAAAAATTATTGATTAATTAAAGATAATGATTAATAAATTCAAGCATAATTTATCTTAATAAGAACAATTAAAGAGTTGAATTATAGTTTTATTAAATGTGCAATTAATTTCATGTATGTGGATGATCATGAGCTAGAACAAACTTTTTTGTGTGATTGGTTCCCATTTAATTTATTTATTAAATTAAAATTGTTGACAGACGTGCCTTCTCCTCATTAATATATAGGGCCTACGTGAACATGATTTCTTTTATATAAACTCCATTTTAACCCTCACCTGTGTGTGAGTTAAAAGTATATATAATTAATGGAGCTCCCATGCTAGAGGATGTGGTTCAGGTTAGCAGTCGGGGTGAAACCAATTCAAGGAGATAAAATGGTGGATAGGTGGAAAGCTGTAAACACAAACCTTAAATAGTTAAAGGTGTTTTTCTCCTAGTTCAGGGTTCATTTATCAACTGCTAGATAAACTAACCAATATTAAAGCTCATAATCATTCCCTTTATTTTATTTCTATCAGTTGTATAGTTATTAATTATAGATGTTTTATGTGATCACGTAATTAATGAACTAAGAAGCATACAAGATGGAACTAAAATAAAATATCTTATGCGTAAATATTATCTATAAATGGTTAATCACTTAAGTATATCCCACTAAATATTAACAAGAATGTGAAAAGATAATAAGTGTAAATTTACGCATAAAGTCTAAAATCCCTCAACTAAATATTAAGTTGGTATAGCCTTCCATTACTTCAGTTAGAATTTATCCATAGTTCAATGTTCTTGACCAACCCTAGTTGGGGTGAATTCAATTATCGTAGAATTATAATTTGAAGTTTTGGGCTGAAATAACTTAGTTTACATCAAGGGATAACTTCCCTAGCATGACTTGGTGTAACTGAAAGTCAAAGGTTGAGGAAATCCAAAATTAAGAATTTTATGATTGGGGAGTCCACTCAACAGATCAAGGATTTGTGACTTAATGCAGATGGAATTTTGAATTCCAACATAAAACCTTTCAAGTTGCTTGACCAAACCTGTTGTTCTAGGGACTTGTTAGACCTGTTGGGGGTTCACTTGATGGTGTGATCCTTTTTTCTCTAGACTTGATTCATATTTGTAGTGGATTGATGTATACACAATTTTCAATGTTAGTTACTAGTGTCCTAGCTATCTTGACCTCATGTGATCCATGGAATGATGTTACATGTGCTTCTTCTTTTAGTATTTATTGTTTTATTGTAATTTAATTGATTTGATATGATATGTGATGCATGCTTTATTTTGAAATGATATATGTACAATAATATATAGTTATAAAATGATTTGAAACTGATTTACCTGATTTATATGGAAATGTGTAAAAGGGTAAAATTATATTTTTTTCAAGATTTTGATGTAAAAACTATTAAACTATTATAATGTCTTATTTTATTTAGTGATGAGAATTATGGGATTATTTTTCAGAGAATTGATATAGAACACCTGGGTGAGACCCTACTAGGACTATTATCTCACACCCTATATAGCCTTGCATCAGTAGAAAAACCTTTGTATATCCTTCAATATAGGGAAAGGAAAGGTGCAGAAGTGAGGAGGCAAGGTTTTGTATCAGCTGAGTTTGGTAGCTGGTGGTGATATGGTGGTAGTATTCCCACGCAATCACATGAAGTAGTTGGTTTTCCTATTCTGGTAGTCGTTTATGGTTAGAATTGTACTTGGATATTGTTTCTACTAATGAGTTGTTTGGATTATTCTCTTTTATTTTAAATTATGGAATATAATTTTACCTTCCATTGTTTGTTTCTTTTGTGTGTATATATATACTATTTTGTTTCTTCAATTTGGTTGAAATCATTCCATCTAGTAAATATTTTTTTCAGGTTCTAGTATCCTGCCTATGGGGGTGTAGAATTCCCTTCGGGTGTGTGGTGGATTGGGTCAGTTACTAGTTTGAGAGGGTATTCGGGTCGGTTAGTAATAATTTGGTATTAGAGCCTCATGATTTGGGTGGTTTCCTTGTATTTGGATATTTTTTAGGATAGAGATCGTATTTTCAAAACATGATAGGTATATTGTAGTGAGTTTATGTCTAGGTCTTTCTATAATGAGACTCAGGTTACCATGGGATGTTGGGATGTGTGTATCTCATTTTGATTTATTTATGTTAATCATGGTTTTTTCTTATGGGTTTTCCAATTTTAACTGAGATTGTTCTTTTTTATAATCATTTATTTTGTTTTGGTGTGCAGTAATATTCCTTTAATAAGTGTTATGTGAGTTTCTCAGGAGGGTTCAGCTGATGCTCGACCAGGAAATCTTATGATGGATCAGAACTTTATCAATTCGATCATATGGGTAGATCGCATTGTGGATTTGAATGTGCTGCAAGATTCAAACATAGTTGTTGAGGTACATCTAAGATATTTAGGAGAAAGAGTTCATTCAAAAAAGTTATTTTGTAAGAATCCATCATCCTTTAATGGTACAAATGAACCTAAAGATATAGTGGACCGGATTGAAAGGATTGATCAAATACTAAACATCATGGATAAACCTAATTGTATCAAGATGAAGTGTGTAGCATTCAGACTTGAGGGTCCTAGAAAGTGATGGTGGGATTCCATGGTATAGGAAAATATGCACGACATCTTGGACTGGAATGGTTTCAAAACACTATTCTTGTAGTAGTTTTTTATGGAGTCGTTGATGGTGGTGAAGTCTCTAGAGTTGCTATCTTTGCAGTAGAGAGAGCTTTTGGTATCAGAGTACACCAATCGGTTTACTGAGATGGTTCATTTTGTACCAGAATTTGTAAAGAATGACCAACTAAAGGCTCATAAGTACCTATAGGGTTTATGATAGGATATGAGATCATAGGTATTTATGTTGAAGCATTTGACCCATTCAAAGATAGTACATAGGGTGATGTTTTTAAAGATAAATATGCATGTAAAGGGTGGATATTCATCACCTACTCTTCTACCTAGTTGTATATATAGTAGTGATCCATGGAAAAAGAGAAGTGTAAGGATTATCACATGATTGGAGGAGGGGGTTCTCAACAGAAACCCTCTCTAATGCCTCTATTATAGGTAGTGGTGTTCCTCTGTAAGAACATACATTTTCATATCACATACGGATCTCTTTAATTTGTTTTTAATTATTTTCTGAGTCCTAATGTGGGTTCTAAATGTGTTCATGGGTAAATCATGGGTGTCTATGGTATTTCGAAGCTTGAAGCCCTGGTTTTTAGAGAAAGATAGGTCACATGGTTAATAGATTCTTTATGGGGTAGGATACGCGATTACCCCTAACTGTATGAGGTTGGACAATGGACTTAAGGATCTCACGCCTTTTCACAAACCATCATATTTGGGGAACATGGGCATGAAAAAAATTATATTTTTGAATAGATCTAAAACACACAATTTTCACATAGTTAGAAAAACCATACACACTAACCATGAGAGGTTCCCTTACTTACTGTAGTGGGTGCATGGTTGGAACATAGTTTGGACAATCATACTTCCAAACTATGAAACCTAGTAATTTTTGTTTGAATTATAAAATTTCCCTCAATTAATGTTACAACCTAAATTTCAATTTCTATTCTATTCCTTCATCAGACAATATTCGTTGGAGCTCCCTTTGAATCTATTTCATTACTTTTGATATCTTTCTTCCATTTGGATTGAGATTCGAGCATTGATCATCTCATTTTATCCACATTAATGAGTACTCAATTCCATTTGTGTCATTCCTAATTCTTCTTAATATCAATGAAGTTTTTTATTTGTAGGATAATTTTCCCTATTTCTAGGTTCTTCATCCATTTTTCATTTTTCTCCCTATATGAGTAAAATCAAGAGCTAATACTGGATGAGAAATCTACTAATTACCTATGGTAGGTGGAGTATACTTTTCCCATTTTCTCAGTGCTTTATTAATCTTTTACTATTGTGTCTCCCAATGGAACTTCTGGTGCAGACCTAAAATTGAATTAATTAATTGAATTAAATGAAATGGAAAATGTTAGGGATTACCATTAGTTCTCTTAAGACTTGTTGGAGGTGGTTTTCCCAACCAAGGTCACCCATGGGGTGTGAATCTAAGGTTTCCTTTGATAAACCAATATGTGGTGATTGTTTTGGGCTTCCCTAGTTAGAGATATCCCATAATGAAATGATCTGAATTGAATTTCTTGATTAGGAGATGTACTACCTCCTTTTCTATATGATTCATATAATTGAATTTTTTTAATTATTTATTTGTGATTTGATATATGAGTGGGTAAACTCATTGAATGGATTTTGAAATGTGAATAGTGATATGAGTTGGTATACTGATGGAACATAAATGTGAATTGATATATGATTACATAGGATGTTGTTTGTGTGTGTGTGTGTATTATACTCTAACTCATAGAAATGATATATAATGTCTTGGACCTAATACCCCTTGGATTTTGATTTTGTGGGATGACTTGGGACTTATTACCCATTGGATCTGGTTTTTCCTGGGCTTACAGTGGTCATGGTTGGTAGACATGCTCGATGGACCCCAACTCAATGCTAACTATGTTTCCATCGAGATTCTCCTTGAACTCGATGAGGATGTCTTTGTCCATTGTACCTTGGATCTAATCCCAATTGGTCTGACACTTTTTTATATAGCACGACCATGGTAAATGTGATATTCTAAGTTATACATCTTGGTCATGGTTTTTTTACCCTTCTGGTTATACGGCGTGTCTGTGGTTGTTTGAATTACAGATTATATAGGAAGTATATGGTTGACATGATATATATGGATGTAAATTGATGTTGTGTTAGATATTTATGTATTTTTTTCAGATTCCTTATTATAAAAGCTTAGCCCATATTTTTTAAGGATACATTTTTGGCTATATAGTATCACTTTGTTTGTAGTACACATGTCTTGGACACTTTAATTTTACTACTGATTTCCTATGATATGAATTTCACTCTACTCTAGCTTGTTACATTTCACATCCATGATTTTTTATATACCTTTGGGTGGTTACCTATAGGGATTGAATCTCACACCTTGTTTAGACCACCGTTGGGTACCTAGATAAACTATATGGATGCAAGTATGGACAGGGGAAAGTATCCCTAGTTTGATACTTAACTTTGTTCCATAATTAGAAGTAGGGGAGTATAGGACCGATTTGAGTCTCATGATGTTATCGAGAGATAGTGATTTTTGGCCCTTTTGGTATTTTGATACACTCATTGTATTGACTATTATGTTCTTATTTTGGATGATTTGTAGAGAAATGTATCATCATCATTTTATTTTAGATTACTTTTGGAATTGTTATATGTTCATTCTATTTACCTAATGTATCATTGTTATACTGCTACTGATAATGAATGTTATTGATATTCTATATTTCAACACTCTAGTAATGAGTGAATATTCTTCCCATGGAAACTCCCTAATATCTCATATCTATTCAGAAGCCTCTGGCAATCGGGAAGATGTGATTGAGGCCATGTGGCCAACTAGGCTCTGGGCACTTTTGAGTGGAACCTGAGTCTAGGATGTTACAAAGTTGTATCAGACCATTCTTTTAATGGTTTATTATTTGGAAACAATAGACAAGGATATAAAGGAATTGGAATTTGGTAATGATTTTTTCCCGGATGTTGCCAACCCATATATAGGAAAAATCCAAATTGCCTCTAATGGAAATTGTTATTTTCTAGATTTTGACTATTACCGATGATTTGATTCTACAATTAGGTGATACACATGAATTGGGATTTCATTGTTAATATTATTATCGGTTCTATTTTTTTCTAAACCAATGAGATAAGGTTTTACCATATTAGGCATCATTTTAATAATATGTTATAAATCATATTCCATGAATTATTCCATGCCACATAGGATGCATTGCCTTTTTTCATGATGCTATGATAGGTTTTGTGATATATATACCTACTATTCTAATAGAATATTTTGCAGATAATTGAGAAACATGGTTGTTACTAAGAGTAAATCTTGTAACCTATGTAGTGTTTTCCTAATTAAGTTATAGTAGACAACCTGAGAATCCAATTTTCGCATGTTGATTCATGGGCCAAAGGTCACATGGGATGGAAAGTGTTATGTTGTGGATAAGGCAGATTCCATATTTTGGTTCATGAGAAGTATGGGACCTTATGGATCAAAATTTGTGAACCATTTAGTTCAAACATTTAAAATGAAATGTTAAAATAATTTGAAAATCAATTGAAAATTGAAATGATAAATAGATAACTCGACCTAGACCCAGCTTTTGAGTGGGAAACAAGCATTATCTATGGTGAATTTTATTACATTTTATTTTACTATGATTATAATTAGGAGTAGTGTATATTGTATAACATTTTTATATGAAGTATTTAACCAATCCTATGCTTTTTATCTATGAAATTTTATATCATTATTTCTTGAAGTGTGTTCTTGGAATTATAAAGGCCTTCCACCATTACGACCTCCAATCATATTCCAAGAGGGTGGAGATGGCCACCCTCTAGAGGTGGTGGGCCATGGGATACTAGTGGATCCTACTTTAATGATAGCTATGGCACCAGTTATTGTTTCAGACACAGGTGTTGAGGCATAGTTCTATGAGTGGTTTTTCGGCTTCATGATGAAATTTCCGGGAGCACCACAACCAACCATGTCTATGGCTAAGATGATGTGTGTGTTCTATTAGTTGAATCCTCCCAAATTTTTAGGTGATGGTGTTCCACTAAATGCTAAGATATGTCTTGAGACTTTATTTTAAATCTTCAAGCATCTAGAGACACATGTTGAGAGCCGAGTGAAGCCCAAGACTTATATACATCGAGGATCAGCCAAGCACTGGTGTTATGTTCTGAACCAGGCACACAATATATTATACATGGTTTGGGATGATTTCTAAAATAGGTTTTGTGACTAAATTTACCTTGAGACTCTGAGGGAAGAGTGGGTTAGAGATTTCATGCCTCTAGAATAGGGCGTTATTATTATTATGGAATACTCAGAACGCTTTACAGATCTATAGTGTTTTTCACCTATGTACCATACTAATGAGTTATCAATGATGAGACACTTAGTGGAAGCTCTCTGAAATGTCATTTAATCTTAGGTCAACGCGTTCATAATTACCTCTATTATTGAAGTGGTGAATCAGGCACTAATTACATAGCAGAACCTGAGGGAAAATGGGGGAGAAGTGCATATCAATGCAGTATCTTGACCCAGTAGTTTGAGTTATAGTGGTAGGAAGTGGTGTTTTGAGGATTCTCATGAGCTGATTACCATTCAAGCTCTAAGAACTAGTATCTTGGTTGTTTTTATTAGTCTGGTAGATAGCGACATGTGATAAATCAATGTGATCACAACCTAGTTGAGTGTCGAGCTTGTGGAGGGATGGGCCATGCTCAGAAATACTGTAGGAACTTCCCTCTAGCAGTGAGTGGTAGGGGGTCATATTCAACCCTAGGTTTGGGGGTAGTTTTCACAGTACCAGGTCAAGAATGGAACTAGAGTAGTGTCTTTCGATCAAGTCGTGGTGGTGGTGGTCATGGATGAGGCAGCCACGCACCAGTTGTGCTGATACAACAGATCAGACCTACTCTGGGTAGTGAGTTTCTGTCACATAGTCATGGTTCAGGATAGATCTATTCTATATAGAATACCCCCAAGGAGATGATTTTTGAACCATCTATGGTGAGATATATGATCTTAGTATCCATAACTCTTGTATATGTTCTCTTTTATATAGGTGGATCGCAT
The DNA here is from genome assembly GCA_963277665.1 of Viscum album. Lineage (NCBI taxonomy): Eukaryota > Viridiplantae > Streptophyta > Magnoliopsida > Santalales > Viscaceae > Viscum > Viscum album. Next base: position 634,612,272 of record OY728121.1, read on the forward strand.
AGTTTCATATCTGTACCTATGGTATAAATCCTTGGGTTTGTGATATGGTGTTTTAGGGAATTATGATGATTAAAACTCTATTGGGGATCAGAACATAGGATATATGTCAGTGTAGGGAGTTCCACCTCGAGTATGGTGGGTGTCACTTCATCTGGAATATTTATTTCCCTGAGATGATAAGGTCTGATGTCATTCTCAGGATAGACTAGCTAGTATCTTATCAAGCCTACATTGACTAATATCAATGGAGGGTGACTTTTCCATCACCAAAGTGTATAATTTATACTCACAAAAGTGAATGGGATTTCCAAGTGTGTATAGATGGACCAAAGCATTGTGGGTTGGGCAGTATGATAGCCTAGATTATTAGTTTGTATTTGGATGATTGGGGATCATGTCAAGTGGACCTTCCTCTAGTGGTTGATCATTTCTGTTATGTCTTCCGGGATGACTTTTATGGTTTACCTCCAAAGAGATAAGTGGATTTGTCCATCGATCTAGTTCTATGAGATACACCAATATCTACTCCTCCATATAGGATATCTATGATGGAGTTGCAAGAGCGGAAGAGGTAGCTAGAGGATTTATAGGTGAAGGGATTTATTCAACCTAGTACTTCTCTATGGGGTTCTCCATTCCTTTTAGTGAAAAAGGAAGGTTGTTACCTTAGTCTATGTGTGTATTATCAGACATTAAACCTACTAAAACTTAACAACTAGTATCCCTTTACAAGGATAGATGACCAGTTTAGTCAGCTTTGAGGAGGTCGGGTATTATTGAAAATTTATTTCAGATCTGGATACCATCAGGTGCGTGTTCGACCTATAGACATGCCTTGTATTAATTTTCATATTAGATATGTTCTATATAAGTATCTGGTTATATATTTCCATCTAAAAAATGCTTCCATGGTTTTCATGGCACTGATGAATTGAGTTTTTCATCCATACCTTGACTCATTTGTGGTTGTTTTCATGGACAATATCTTGGTGTATTCTCATAATCGACATTACCATTCCAAACATCTTGATATTGTTTTCGATGCCCTGATAGAGAATAATTTATATGATAATCGCCCAAATTGTTACTCTTGGATGGATAAAATTCACTTCTTGGGTTATATTATCTTATATACAAGAGTATTAGTTGACTTGGAGAAGGTGAGAGTTGTATATTTATGGGAATATCCCAATAACATATTTGACATACAGAGTTTATTCGGGTCAGCTAGTTTTTATAGGTGTTTAATATAGGACTTATCATGATTTTTAATTCCATTAACAGGCTATACTAAGAAGGTTATGAAGTTTTAATGGTCACATACTTGTGATAAAACATTTTATGATATGAAAGGGAGATTGACTTCAACATTGGTCTTGATTATACCATTATAGATAAGAATCTAAACTGTGTGTTGTGATGCATAAAGTATCGAGCTTGGTGTAGTGTTGATACTGGGAGACAGATTCATGTTGTACATGTCTCGGTGGTTAAGGCCACATGATAGGAATTACCCGATACATGATCTTGAGTTAGCTACAATTGTTCATGCTTTATGCTATTGCAGATACTATTTATTGGTAAAGTGTTTTGTTATGTGCACGAACCAAAAATACTCAAGTATATATTTAAATAGAGTGATATAAATCTAATCCAATGAAGTTTGGCTAAGTTCCAACATTCCTTCGACATCGATATGGCATACACGCTTGGTAAAGGAAATGCATTGGTCGATGTAATGAGAAGGATTACTCAGATTCATGCATTTTAGGTGGCCAATATCGCATTCAAACTTATGGATTTTTTCTCTAAGATACATTTGGGGGTGTAGGAAAGACAAGGGAAAACATATCCTTCATCCTTAGTTGTGAACTCTACCTTATTGGATAGTGTGAGGATGAGGGAGCTATCATATTATGAGGGCCTAGTCCTACGGGAGAGTGTGGAAGATGAGGACCCGTCTTTTAGTTAGACCATAGGTGTGGATTAGAGCCTTTATAACCAGGTTATGTTTGGGTTCTATTGGACATATATGAGAATCTTATATGAGAGTTTTATGCCTCGGTTTGGGTGGTTCACCCTGGCATTACCAAGATGTATCATGACATACACTGTCAGTACTTCTGGTTGGGTATGAAATGTGAGGTTGTTGGTTTTCTAACAAGCTGTTCCACCAATGAGTAGGTGAAGGTGAAAAATTAGTGACCAGCCATAATTTTATAATAACTACCCATTCTGGAGTTAAAATGGTATGCTTTCACGAGGTATTTCATGACTGGTTTTAGAAGTTTTCCTCGAGGTAGTGATGTATTTTTTGTTATTATTAAAATTCTCATGAAGGGTAATCATTTTCTACTAATCAAGGAGACCTTTAGTGTTGATGAGATTGAATGTTTTTATAATCATGAGATATTATGACTTCATGGGGTGTCGTGCACTATCATTTTTGATAAGGATTCCTAGTTTACATCAAATTTTTGAATATTTTATAGAGGTTTTGGATACATAGGTTCTTTTCAACCCATCCCACCACCCTCATACTATTATCTAGTTAGATCATATGATAAAGGTTCTTATGGACATATTGTGAGAATTCATCCAAGATTTTGGGGGTTCTTAGGAGAGGCATATTCCACTACTTGAATTCCCCTACAATAATAGTTATCATTATACTATAAAAATGTAACCTTATGAGTCTTTTTGTGGTATTCCATGCTAATTTCCCCTATGCTGGTTAGAGGTAGGTGAGGCAACTTTAGTGGGACCACGACTCATGTAGGAGACTTTTAAGCAGGTCCAGTTGATCAAGAAGTGGATGGATACTACAAAATGTCAAAAATAATATTATACATATCATTGTAGATAACCTATAGAGTTTGAGGTCAGGGATTAGGTCTTTTTATGTGTTTAACTAAGGTTGTGACAAAGAAGGGTCAGGAGACAAGGCAATCTTTCACTGTGTTATGTCGATCTATTCTAGATTTTGGATAGAGTGGGGACGGTAGCATAACGGTTGAAATTACCTTAGAGGTACCAAGACATGAACGATGTATTCAATGTATCTTAGCTTCACCTTTATCATTCAGAACCATCTAATTCTTTTCATCCTGAGGATATTGAGTTACATGTAGACGTGTTTTTTGAGAACCATCTTCTTTATATCATTGATAGGAGAATGAGGGTTCTATGAGGCTAGCCATTTCCTCTAGTATGAGTGATATAGATGCACATCCATTTATAGGGTGAGACTTGTGAGTGGGAGGCTGACATACATTCTTATTGGCTTGATTTATTCTCAAAAAAATCTTGATTACCCTTGAGGAGGCAACTCATTGATGAATTGATTTAATTTGGAAGATTATAAGAACCTAGGTTTTCATACGAGGTATGGGTCTCTTTACTTTCGGTTTTAATGCTTGTTTATGGCCTAATGTGAGTTCCCAATGTGTTCATGGGTGAAATTTAGGTTTTTAGGTCTTATTTGGAGCTTGGGCCCCTCTTTTGGGAGAAAACAGATAGGCTTCATGGTTAGTAAAAAATGCATGGAAGGCCCCATGGTAACCCCTAACCGTGCAAGGTTGGATGGTTGGCTATAGGACCCCACACTGTTTGATAAACCGTGTGATTTGGGTTGCACAACCATGAAAAAACCAAGTTTTTAATAGAGCTAAAATATACAATGTGCACATAGTTAGGAAGACCGAGTGAAGTTCCCCTCCTTATAGAAATGGGTGCATGGGTGGCACATGGTTTCTCCAACTGTGCGGTCAAACCGTGCGAGCTGGGAATTTTTGGGAAATTACCAAATTTCCCTCACTTAATGTTATAACCTAAATTTCTATTTCTCTTCTTCTCTTATGTTGGACGGTAGGTATTGGATCTCCCTTTGCTGCTATTTCAAATATTTGGACTCGTTCTTCTGTCTGGAATCAGATTTGAGTGTCTATCATCTAATTGGATCTACATCAATGAGTACTAAATTCATTATTTTGTTTTTAATTATTCTTGGTATCGATTGAGTTATTTAGGTGCAAGTTGGTTTTCTCTATTTCTAGGTTCTTTTTCAATTCTTCATTTTTCTCCTAATTTGATTCAAATAAGGATCTAATCCTGGACAAGCACTTTACTACCGACTTTTCGTAGGTTTTTTATATATTTTTCATTTGTTTTGGTGCTTTATTAAGATAGTTTCCATTGTGTTTCCCATCGTACCTTCTAGAATAGCCCTAAAATTGAATTTATTAACTGAATTAAATGAAATAGAACATTTTTGGGATTCCCTTTAGTTCTCTTGAGACTTGTTGGAGTTGGTTTCCCAAACCAAGGTCACCCATGAGGTGTGCCTTTGATTTTTCCTTTGTTAAACCACTATGGGGTGAATGTTTTGAGATTTCCTAGTTAGAGGAATCCCTTAATGAAATGATTTGAATTTAATTTTCTGATTAGGAGATGTACTTCCTCCTTTTCCATGTCACACATTTTATCAAATATTTTAATTGTTGAATTATGATTTTATATATGACTGGGTAAACTCATTGAATGATTTGAAATGTGAATTGTGATATGAGTGGGTATACTCATGGAATTTGAATTTTAATTAATTAATGATTATACAGGACACCATGTATGTGCTACTCCATGGGTCATGGAAATGGTAGAGAGTTCCTTTGACCTGTATGCCCCTTGTATTTTGATTTTGTGGGAGACCTTGGGCCTTACTACCCATTGGATTTGGTTTGTCTTAGGCTCGCAGTAGACATGGTTGGTAGACATGCTCCTTGAACCCCAATTCAAGCCTAAATGAGTTTCCATCAATATGCTACTGGGACTAGTTGAGGATTTTGTGTCCCATTATACCTTGTATCCATCCCTAGGGGGTCTGTCACTTTGATTATACGGCCTGGCTATGGTGAATGTGATATTTGTGGCTATATGGATCAGTCATCACTGGTCCGACCCTTTTGGTTATATGGAATGTCCATGGTTGTTTGATTTATATATTATATATCAAGGTCATGGTTGACATGATATGTATGGATGTATGTTGAAGACATTTTAGTTATTTATGTACTATTTGTGGCTTCCTTTTTATAGGATATTGACCAATGTTTTGTTGGGAGCCTTATTGGGATATACAATATCAATTTATTTATATTATACATGTCATGTGAACTTTACTATTATTAATAGTTATCTATGATATGTATTGAACTTTTCTATATCTTCTTATATTGCATAGCCAGGATTTGTTATAAAACATTGGGTTTTTACCTACTGGGATTGTATCTCACACCCTGTTCCAACCACCATTGGTTACCCATACATACTATATAGATGTAGGTGGTGATGAGGTAAACTTTACATAGTTAGATTCTTGACTTTGTTTCATTCTTTGGAGTAGGGGATCATAGGACCAAGCTGAGGCTCAAGATTCTATAAAGAGATTGTGCTTTATGGCCTTTTTGGTATTTTTATACATGTATTATAATTATTTCTATATACCTATTTTGGATATTTATAGAGACATGTATCATTATCATTGTATATGAGATTTGGTTTATAATTTTTATATTTTCCTAATATTTACCTATTGTATGATTTTTATACTACTTCAATTAATGAACATAATTCATATTATGATATTTTACACACTGGTAATGAGGGAATGGTATTCCCATTAACCCATAAGAGGCCCTCGATACTAGTCAGAAGCCTCTAGAATTCAAGAAGATGGGCTTGAGGTTATGTGTCCAACTAGGCCTGGGGAACATTTGAGTGGAACATAGGTCTGGGACGTTACAACCTCTGACTTGCTATCAGTTTGGAAAGCTCATAAACACGTGGCATTCTTTTCCTTTACATGAAAATATCTGAAATGGTTGTGGACCTTATGCACATTTATAGTGTTTCTATCAGGCTATGTCAACACCTCAATATGGTCAGGGATCATTGAATCCAAAGGCTATTATGGCGCAGTCAAATGCTTTAAATACTATAGGGATAAAACCATTGGCCATAAGAGTGAATCATCTTCACACAGTAGATGAGTTTCCAATCGGGGTAGATGCGGGTCCAACAATAGTGGGAGGCACCATCATTATTGAATATTTGATATTAGTTTCTTTATTTGATACTATCACTTCCCACTCATTTATATCAGGTCATATTTTTTATATTCTTAACCCTCCAATGGAGCTCATGCATTTTGTTATAGAGTTATCCACACCTCTTGGGAAGAATAAGGATCATGGATTTTTTTATTTCTTGTTTATTATCAATAGCTAATGCATAGTTATTTTATAATTTTCTTACTCTCAATTTAGATATATTTATTCTCATCATCGGGGCGGATTGTCTTGTTTCTCATCATTTTGAAGATGATTTCTATTATTATTGTGTGTCATTTCATATAGTTGATGGTATATAATCCGTGTTTGAGGGAGAATAGGATCTAAGTTCTATCATGTAGGACCTTCCCACCCAAATATCATGTGATATTCATCTGTGGTAACTATTGTGCTTGATGATTTATCTTCTATTGTTGATCTTCCTTCTATTTTTTGGACATCCTAATGTTTTCCCATGTTATTATTTTGAGTTTACTCCAGAGATGGAGGTAGATTTTATGATTTTCCTGGTTCTAAATGTGTATCTCATATCGATACTTTCATATAGTATAGAACCAAAAGATATGAAAGAGATCAATATTTATTTTTATGATCTGATGGTGAAGGGTTATGTTCAGTCTAGTGTTTTCTTTAGGCATCCCATGTTCTCTTTTCCAAAATTTTAGAGGGTTTACTTCAATTTTATGTGTACTATCAAAATTTGAGCTGGGTAATGTTTAATAATAAGTATTCTTTTGCTCATAGAGATGATTTTTTTTATCAGTTAAAGTGGGAGAAGTTGTTTTTTAATATTGATCTCTCATCAGGTTATCATCAACTCATAGTTCAGGAGTGTGATATACTGAGGATGGATTTTAGGATCAAGTATTGACATTAAAAATATATTTTGATATCATTTGGTTTAACTAATTCTCCTGGATGTTTCATATATTTGATGAATCTGATGTTCTCTCACAATATTGACAATTTTATGGCAGTGTTAATGGATGATATTTTAGTGTATTCAAGATATGAGTGTGAGCCTAAGCACCATATGAGTTTTTTTTGTAAATCCTGAGGAGTCACCATCTCTATAGAAATATATTGAAATAAAAATTATGAATTCAATAAGTGAATTTATTAGGGAATTTTATTTATAATCATGTATTATTAACTGGTCTTGAGAAGTTAATGGTTGTCTTTTCATGGGTATATCCATGGAATCTCTTGAGATTCATTGTTTTCTTGGTCTTGTTGGCTAATATCGATGGTTCATCAAGGATTTATCTAATTTTTTGTCACATTTTACTACTCTTACTAGAATAGGGGTATAATTAACATAGGATGAAAATTTACAGGATTCTTTTGAAGAGCTGAAAATACATTTGACATGAGCTCCTATTTTGATCTTATCTAAGTCTAGTAAGGGGTATGTGGTTTTTTGTGATGCTTCTGGTGCTATTTTAGGTTCTGTGATCATGTATTATATTAATAATCTTTTCATCTTCATCCTTAGGAGAAGAATTACCCCACTCATGATTTATAGTTTTTTGCAGTTATTTATGTGCTTAAGTGTTGGCAGCGTTATCGTTTAGGGGAGAAGTTTGCAATATTTTCTGGCCATAATAGTATGAGCTATATCTTTTCTTATAAGGACTTTAATATTATACTAAGGTGATAGTTTTAATACCATTAGATTTTTGAATTTTATATTTTCTACATGCTAGGGAAGGGGAGTGTCATTGCAGACACTCTAAGTAGAAAAGTTCCATTAGAAGCTATTTTTTATCCAAGGAAGAGTGGAACCTTAAGGTGCTTTTTTCATGGTTTTATCTGAATTATTAGGATGATTTTTCATGCATGGTTTTCACCAATGATGATTTATCATAATCTCTCCCTAATTCTATTATATAGATTCATCAATAATATGTTGAGTTCAATGGAATTAAATAAAACCATATAGTGGGGATATTATTTCTAGTTGTTCTCTCTCTTCAAATTGTATTTTTAACATTTGGGATTAGTTTTTCATCCTATAATTTTTGAGGATATAAATTTTGTTTTATTTTCATAGTGCTTCATGGGTCCTTCTTATGGTCACTATGAAGATGTATTATGACTTGAGATGGAGGTTCTGGTGGCTGGGTTTGATGAATGACATTGTTTATTTTTTGTCCCACTATTACAGCTCCTAATAGATAATGATAGATCATTTTAGACCTTCTAGTTTTCTTCATCCTATTTTGGTGTTGGTTTGCAAATGGGATGAGATATCCATAGGTTTTTTTGGGTTACCATGGACTTCCTATAGGAGGAACACTATTTGGGTGGTGATTAGTTGGATGAAAAGGTCATATCATTTTATTTTGATCAGGTGCACTATTAAAGTTAATGATCTATGTAAGTTGTATGTATAGGATTTTTTGAGGTTATATGAGGTTCCTTCTTCCATTGTTTCAGATAGGGATCCTAGGTTTACATTTAGATTTTATAGAAGTAACTAAGAGGTGATGGGGACTCAGGATAGATTGAGTACATCTTTTCATCCATAGTTGGATGGTCAGATGAAGTATTTTATTCATATAATGGAGGATATTATCTTTTCCTATGTCATGGATTTTGATATATCATTGGATTGACATATGGGATTGGTTAAATTTTCTTATAACAATAATTATTAATCTTAAATTAGAATGGATACTTTTGAGGCTTTGTATGGTTCTCTATGTAGATAACCTCTTTATTGGGTGGAAGTGGGAGAAACATCTTTTGTGGGACTAAGTTTAGTTTTGGAGACTTCTGTGGGGATTTAGGATATACATTGGCATCTAAATATAGCATACATTCGGCATACGTCTTCTGTGGATCAATAGAATTATACATTGGAGTTTTTTGTAGGTAAACTGGTTTTCTTGAAATCTTTTCCTTATATGGGTCAAATTTCACATGGAAAATAGGGAATGTTTTCTTCAAGATATATTGGACCATTTGAGGTCATTGATCATCTTGATCAGGTTTCTTATTGGTTCAAATTTTCAACTCACTTGATTGGAATTAATGATTTTTTACACATATCAATGATCATGAAATATCATATTGACCCCTCTCATGTTTTGAGTTTAGAGGATATTGATTTAGATCCATATATTTCTATTTTTGATCTTCTAGTAGATATTGTTTACTCTTATGTGGAAATATTACATGAGAAGTAGATTATATTGTTCAGAATGTTATAGCGCCACAAATCATATTCTCATGAGACTAGGGAGTTCAATTCATTGATTAGGGATCACTGGTATCACCTCTTTACCAGAATTTATTCTTCCACATGATTTCTTGGTTATGGAAATTTTTATGGTGGGAAGTTTCTAAAATCATGTTACCCTCTTTTTTGGTATTTTCCTCCTCGTTTCTTGTTTTCCTGTTGAATTGGTTGCATCTTTGGAATCCTGAGGATGGAGAAACGTTTTTGAGAAAAATGACCTATATTTCATGGATAAATTTTTTTTTTGAATTAACAGAGTTTCATTATGAGTTTTTTAATAGCTTTATGAGGTTCTCCCCAAGTTTAGAGAATGGCTGAGTTGGTTTTTGGTTTTTTGAATGAATTTGGTTTTCTTCTATATGATGGGAGATTACATAGAAAGTAAAGGGTTTACACAATGTGTAATTGGTCTCAACACACAAGTGGTGAACTGTGTACACAACGTGAAAGGAGTACACATCATGTAATGCTTACATAATTTTTAATGTTATAAGATTGGGTTTAAATAAAAAGGAATCAATTTTTTTGTTTTCTTAATCCCTATCTACAACATGAAATGTAGAGGTGTTAAACATCATTAAAATGTTAGGGGTTTATCTTTTAGGTGGATGAATTTACTGGTTTTTCATTCACTCTCCCATATCCCACTTTTATCTTGACCTAAATCCCTTCTCTGGTGATTTTGGATGTCTCTATTAGATCTGGATTGATTCATTTGATGTTGGATTGTCAGGTAACTTCTGTTTCATCTATTTAGGTAAGAGATCCTTTATTCTTCTTCATTTCCTTTGATCTTGGAAGCCTCATTTAATTTTAATATTTTTTTTTACCTATGGTGATGATTCTACTTGTTTTCCCTTAGATATTTTGTTTGATATCATTTTTATGGTCATTTCCATATTGGTTATGGCATTTCAGGTGTGATTTCTTGAGTTATTTTTTGTTTTATCTTCTCCACCAACCCTTTTGATAAATTGAATAAATTATAAGATGTGTAAATTGATTCTAGGGCCTCTGTTGTAATTTTTTCTTTCTTCTGGTTGGTGGATTCCTTTTTGGGTGTGTGTAAACCTGAGTTTGAGGTAGTTGGTTCTATTTCTTGACTTTATTGGGGTACTGCATTACTCTTATTTTTGATAAAAAAATATTAAATGAAATGGCATGATTTGACTGATTTGTTTTGTCTGTGTTGATATCAGTTCTTATAAAACATTGTCTTCCCTAATTTATGGAAAATATAAAAGGGTTTTAAATTAATTGTGAAATGGTTTTGTGAAATGGTTATCAAATAATGGATTAATGGAAATGTTTTTATGAATTGGTTTGGAAAATAGATCACAAGGGAAGCCTTGGGTACATAGGTCAAAGGTATTGAAATAGGCCTCATCCAATATTGGGGGTTTTTATTAGGGGGGGATTTCTATACACCCTAGGCATGTTGTTCAAGGGAATTATTAAACATGTTGGGGATTTCACTTTTTTGGGGTGTTCCTATGCTCTCTAGACTCTATGCTTATGTCTTGTGTCCTGATTAATATGTTATTGCATATGTTAGGTAAGAGTTTCTATCTATCCTGACCAAGTTTGATCCCTGGCGTGATGTTACATGTGCTTCTCCTTTTGGTTTGTATGGTTTTTTTGTACTGTCATAGATTTGATATGATATATGATGCATTCTTTGTTTTGAAATGATATATCTATTGTGTTATATGGTTATAAAATTATTGTAAACTAATTTACCTACTTTATTTAGAACTGTGGGAAAATGGGAAATTAAAATTTTTTGACATTCCTTTGATATAAAGATTGTTAAACTATTACGTGCCTTGTTTTCATAAAAGTTGATCATTCTTAGATAATTGTTTAGAGACTTGATATGTAACACCTGGGTGAGAACCTACTAAACCTATTAGACCACACCCTGCATACCACATTGGTGGTGCATAGAACTTTTTATGTCTTTTAATATAGGGAATAGAATGGCGCTACACTAAGGTGAATAATTTTTCTGTCAGTTGAGTTGGGTAGATGGTGGTAATATAGTGGGATTATTCTCATGTTATCACATTGAGTATATCGATTCCCTATTTTATTAGTACTTTATGGTTGGACCTGTACTTGGATATTTCTTCTATTCTTGAGACTTTTGGTTTTTCTTATTGTATTTTCTATTATGGAATATATTTTTACCTTATGTTGTTTCTTTCTATTTTTTATATATATGCCATGTTTTTTCTTCATATTGGGTGAAATTATTACATATGGTTATTGTTTTATGTTTGGGTTCTGATCGCTGGCCCATGGGGAAAGGTAATTTCCTTCAGGTATGTGGCAGATCTAGTTAGGTACCAATTTGAGAGGGTATTCTATTTAATTCATTAAATCTTTTAAGTGTGATATGACTATTAAGGGTCCTATATAAGAAGTACATTATAGGATGTGTTGAACATTTTTCATGGAGTAAGTTTATTACATATATAGTCCCAAATACACTATACAATTATTGTACTCATGAGTGTATTATTAAGAGATATGTTGAATATTCATTTAAAATGACGCAATATTTATTAATGTGATACTCAGGTCAACTCAGAATATATATACCATAAATTCAAAATTTCTAAATATGTAATATAGTTTCTCTTTTATAAAGGCATTTAGCATAATACTCAAATGATATTTATCTTATTCTTGACTCTTATAATATATAACAATATTATAAATATATAATAACACAAATTGATTGAGTTAATCTCAAAAGAAAATATTCATTAGATACATGAAATGGTAAGGGAATATTTATGTTATAAAAGAATCACTATGAATTCGGTATATTTATATCTTATATAGAAGGATGTATTGGGTACAACCTATCTTTTCACCCTTAATTGATGGTATTCATATCGAAGTTCAATCTTGTAGAAGTGTATTTCCCATTATAATTTATTGAACAATTTTTCAGTATTAGGTAGAGGATATTAATTCTTGATAATGATCAAGTTATCTTCATGATCTTAAATTAAGAGATGAATTGCTCAGTGTTTTTTTAATCTAAATAGGATTGGTTCACCACATAGTGATACACTTTTTGTATAAAACCCTTATCCAAATTCAATTATATTTTTTATTTACTTCATCTAATTTAATCAGTTTCGTTATATTAGGTGTGAAGACCCGACCCCAGTTTCCCAGAGATGGTGTCTTATTTTACTATATTGGTCTATAAACAAGGATTATGAATTACAAAGGACCAAGTAGTTTTTTATATTTTGAAACAAGATACATATATAAGTTCAACATTACAACTTGAAATAAAATACATCATATAAGTGTTATTGAGAACATCCACAACTGTAATTTTATCCCTGCAGGTCATTCATAATAGACATATTCATGTCTTGAGAAAAAAGAAATATAAGAAATGGGTGAGCTCAAATGTGTAGTAATAGTAATAAATATAGTATAAGATAACATAAACATTAGGCATGGTGAATAATTTAAAACACATGCCTTTAAAAAATAATCTTCAACATAATATGGAAGGAATTTGAGATGAGTAAATATTGTCATAATAAAACATAATCATGGGTATTCTACTAGCAGAATAACCTCATGAAATTTAAATTTATAGCTTCATAATGAGGTAATTTAATATTCTAGACATTCTGAAACATACCGTCAAGGCCTCTTCCAAGACATCTAAAAATGATTAAGGCCTCAGCCAAAACCATATCTAAAAATGGGAAAGTCCTCGGCCAAGTCCATAACTATTTGTCTCATGAGACCTACTGATGGATCAAGGGGATATATCAGGACCCAACCATCACATAATAAGTCCAATTAGTTCCTTGTATGAATGTGTATAAACATAAACAATATATACATTCATATTCAAACTAACACATGAAACCTAAACAACTTTCCTCGAACGTTAAGCATAAACACAAACCATTCGGAGTAAAATGGTGAATAGTTTTAATATAGAATAGCCACATACAAACTAATCATAAAAAATTAAATCATATATGGTAGATGATATCTTAAATATTAATCCCAATAATACATAATAATCAATAGTACTTTTGAAATAGATGAAGATACTCTAATGAAATCATCAAGTAATTCAGGAGATAAATACTCTTTTACTTTGTAAAGAAGAGCTATTTTGGAAAAAATATTTGTTTAAAACAAGATATCAAGTAAGTGGATATTTTAATAATAAAATAACTGATTTTATAAAGATACTTTTTTATAAAAATATATTATATAGTTCCCTTGAAAATAGGAAAGAATTTGAGCATTTCCCTTGAAACGGACTTATTTATCGAGAATGATTTTTGAAAGATCCTTTTAAAACATATAACTCTCCATAAATGAAGGTGTTATTTTAGTTGGGACACATATATATAACATTAACATATAAATTAGGATGATTATATATGAATTAATAAGAATTTAATTAAGGTAAGTAGATAATAAAATTAACCCGAATGAAAATGGAGGTTCAGGTGGAAAACCCTTACCTTAAGTATGAATCTGTTCTGCTCTTGAACTTAAGGTCATGTAATATGAAATTAGACTTATTAATAAATTAATTAATAACCTATCAGACATTTATTTAGTTTATCATAATTTTATTATGTTCATTATTTCCTTATTGATAAGTTATAAGATTGAATTCCGTCATTCTTGAGTGTTTGTTTCCTTCGTTTTCATGATCGATATATTTGTATATGACTATGGATGTTCATGTGGAAATAATTTAATTCCATAAAATTGAAATTATATATTATTTATGAACATAGATAATTTTTAATGGTTATATATATCATTTTTTACATGGTATGAGGATTAAATATTAATGATAATCACTTAGATTATATGGTGGTATTTGGATTATTATTAACTAATTGTGTCATATAAATTAATACTATGTAAATATACTGGTTCCTAAATATTAAGTAGGTTATAATAAATATATAATAGTCTTTTCCAACCCTAAAAATGGTTTCATGATTATTAATGAAGGAGAAACCGAAGAATGAAACTTCTTTGTCCATGAAGGTTCTAAATTGAAACCTCACAAATGATGGTTTCATTTATAAAAGAGAGAGAGAGTGTGTAAGAATATTAATAATTGTTATTACATTAACACAGTATAATTATACTATATATATGATACTAGATTTATAAGGATCAATTTGAAAGAGTATTTTAGGAGATAATAAGAAAAGAATATAAATTTAAATAACACTAAATGAAAATGAAAGATGCTTTACCTCTTGAAATAACCTCCTTGAGAACCTCCTTAAGGGAAGGGGTTTTGGTATTTTGGAAAGACCAAGAACTCTTGAATGTGGGGATTAAATAAGGAAGGGTATTTGGGCATAACATTTTGGAGCATCAAGGATTAGAAGAGTGAAGAGAGGAGGGAGTGAGGGGGGATTATAGTGGAGGAGCGGAGGGTTTTCCCATTATTTTACTCATTATTCTATTATTTTTTTGAAGACAACCAATAGTATTGATTCTTATGACCAAGAATATAAATATGTGCATGTGAGTTCAAACCAAGTGCGCATACATCCACCATGATTCTAAGAATAGTGAATTTAACTGATGTTGTATATATACGGTAAATTATAGTATTTTACTATTCATCAAATATTCGTGTATTTCAGAAAAAATCCCAAAAATTCACTCGAACCATTTTTCAATGTGTAGAAACCAAAAATGAAGTCCATTTTTCCAAAATAATTTTCTAAACATGATTAATTTAATTTTTAATTAAAATCCTAATTTACTTTAAAAATACAGTTTTTAAAACATTTATTTACTTATTTCAAAACATCAGTACATCATACTTTCACTTAAATACTATATATATATATATATATACTATCAAAGGTGATGTTACTATTAATAAGGATATGTCACTATTCAAAAGGGTAACTTTATTATTCATAAGCATATGTTACTATTCACCAAAAATTAAGTTAGTCATATCAAACTCAAAATAACTTACTGATCGTAACTGTGTATATAAAATTCTCTAAATTAGAATCATAGGGGTGGTAAAATTTATTTTTACTGTCTAGGATGTAACAAAGTGTTGTTATTTAGAGACTAAGTGTTTAATGAATTTAATATTAAATTTATTTTCAAAATATTGGGGTGTTACATTATCCCTCCTTGAAAGTCCTTCTTCAAAATTACCAGAATGTTACATCACAAAAAAGATTTGGGTAGTTCTTCATCATAATATCCTCAAAATCCAATGTTGCCTCTTCTATTTTATGATTTTTCCAATGTATCTTTACAAGTAGAGTCATCCAATTCCTCAACACTTTCTCTTTAGTGTCTAGAATATGGATATGCTCTTAATAGTAAGATAATTCAGGTTCCAATTATATTCCTTTAGAAATGAGGAAATTATTTAGGTCTTGAATATACTTTCTCAGCAATGAGATATAGAAAACATTGTGTACTTTAGACGTGAAAGGTTTCATAGAGAATTGATAATCAATAGCTCCAATTCTCTCCAGAATTTCAAAAGGTCCTATGTACCTAGGGCTCAGTTTCCCTTTCTTCCCAAATCTTATAACACCCTTCCACGGAGATACTTTCATGAAAACATGATCTCCCACTTGAAACCCCAAATCCTTCCTTTGAATATTAGCATATATTTTTTGTCTACTTTGAGCTTCTTTGATATGTCCTTTGATAGTCTTTACCTTCACTGTCATTTCCTCCACAATCTCTGGGCCCAAAAGCTTCCTTTCTCTTACTTTATCCCCACAAGTTGGTATACGAAATCTCTTTCCATACAATGATACATATTATGCCATTTTAATACTTGAATGGAAACTATTATTGTAGGTAAATTCCACTAAATTTAAATATTGATCCCACATACCTTGAAAGTCAAGTGAACATGATTTCAACATGTCCTTTATGGTTTGGATCGACCTTTCTGATTTCCTATCAGTTTGTGGGTGATAAGAAGTACTAAATCAAAGCTCCGTATTCGAAGATTTCTAAATTCTTTTCCATAATTTCAATGAAAATCGTAAATCATGATCAGACAAAATTGATAGAGGTGATCAATGGAGTCTCACAACTTCATTGATATAGAGTCTTGTTAGGTGATCCAGTGAAAAATCCTCCCTTATAGCGATAAAATGTGCATATTTCGTAAGTCGGTCTACAATTACCTATATTTCATCATTATTTCTTGGATTTTTGGGTAATCCAGTCACGAAATCCATGTTGATCTCATCTCATTTCCATGTAGGAATAGGTATAGGTTGCATAACTCCTCTAGGATGTTGTCATTCGGCATTCACATGTTGACATACTAAACATCTTGATACATAATCAGAAATTTCTTGCCTCATGTTGTCCCACCAGAAATGTTCCTTTAAATCTCTATATAGCTTAATTATACTAGGATGTATAGAGAAATTCCCACTATAGGCATCTCTAGTAACTCCCTTTTCAGCTCAGGTATAGCTGGAAAACAAAGCGTCTTCCCAGATTTTAGAATTCCATCTTCACACACGAAGTTAACCAACTTCCCATTTTTTACTTCAACTATTTTCCTTTGATGATTATCATAATTAGACAATAAAGATTTAACTCTTTCCAATAAATATGGTTAGGAAACCATTTGAAAAATTTGTGATGTTTCACTTTCTTTGATAATTCTCATATCCATCCTCACTAGATCCATGTACAAAGGATCCTTTTCAATACTCATTTTGTTGATAACACCATGATCCTTCCTTCTCAATGCATCAACTACCTTATTTTCTTTTCTTGGGTGGTAGTGTATGGAACAATAATAATCCTTGTGTTGTTCAATCCATCTCCTTCACATCATGTTCAGTTCTTTCTATGAGAAGATATATTTTATACTCTTATAATATGTATATATCTCACATTTTTCTCCATTTATATAATGTCACCATATATTCATAGAACATATTTCCACTGCTAACTCAAGATCATGAGTGGTATAGTTTTATTCATAAATTTTTAACTGAATTGATGCATAGTCAATAACTCTATCATTCTGCATATGGAAACAACTAGGTCCTTTCTTTGATGCATCGCTATATATCAAAAACACATCATCCCCAAATGGTGGAGTTAGGATTGTTGTATTCACTAATATCCTCTTAAATTATTCAGAAAAGTCCTCACATTATTTAATGCATGCAAACTTAACCCCTTTATGTGTAATCTTGGTCATTGGGTTAGCTAAACATGCATTGTTTTTAAGGTAACACCGATAATAACCCGCTAAACCAATAAAACTATGTACCTCAGTTATGTTCTTTGGAGTAGGCCATTCTTGCACAACCTTTGTCTTCATAGTATCAATAGATATTACATCCTTCGATACAATGTGGTCAATAAAGGAAATTAATTGAAGATAAAATTCACACTTTCTAAACTTCCCATATAATTCATTTCCTTTAAGAGTATTCAAAATAGTGAACAAGTTATTTTCATGATCCTCATAGATTTTGGAGTATACCAATATATCATCAATAAATACCACCACAACATCATCAATATATTCCTTGAAAACTCTATTAATTAGATACAGGAAAACAAAGGGTGCATTAGTCAATCCAAAAGGCATTATTTTAAACTAGTAATGCCCATACCTTATTTGAAATGCAATCTTTGGAATATCTTCCTTCCTTACAAGAAACTGATGATATCTAGATCGAAGATCAATATTTAAAAAATATTGGGCTCCAGGAAGTTGATGAAATAAATAATCAATGTGAGGTAGGGTATACTTGTTATTTACTGTTATAGAATTGA
Source organism: Viscum album (assembly GCA_963277665.1). Taxonomy (NCBI): domain Eukaryota; kingdom Viridiplantae; phylum Streptophyta; class Magnoliopsida; order Santalales; family Viscaceae; genus Viscum; species Viscum album. The sequence continues at coordinate 634,630,479 of OY728121.1, forward strand.
TCTCCTTGTAGTCAATACACAACATTATAGATCCATATTTCTTCTTAAAAAAAGAATATGGGCTCCCTATGGAGAAACACTAGGGACAATAAACACTTTATCACTCAATTCCTCATGTTTTTTCATCAGTTCCACTAACTCCATAGTGGAAATTTTATAAGGTGTCTTTTATATGGGTCTTGAATCAGGAATTAAGTCAATGGAAAACTCAATTTCCTGCTCTTGAGGATGTCTAGGTAAATCCTCTAGAAACACATCAACATATTATTTCACAAAAGGTACATCCTCTATTTGATCATTCCCATACTCACCCATAGTTATTACATTCCCTTCCTCCCCAATAATTAAATTTATCATAGCTACTAGGGTTGGATCTAGATGAGAATCAGATGGTTATTTTTAATCTCTAAAGAAAAGAGATTCCTCATCATCCTCAATAATTGTAACCACTTTCTTCTTGAAATAAATTTTCACATCATGGTTCAAAATCCAGTCCATACTGAGGATTATATCAAAGTCGATAATATTTATGATAATCAAATTAGTATATAAATAATGTTTACATGACTTAATGGGGGTTGCCTAACAAAAAATTGTTGAAATGATACTTCCCTTAGGAGTTTTGACTGAAAACTGCCTTAAAAAATAAAATTAGAAATATCATATTTTCTTGGTAAACTGGGAATATATGAAAGAATTTGATGATCTAGAATCCCATAATTCATTTCATAAGTTTGAGTAAATAATTAAAGTACCTTCCACAACATTATTAGGAACTTCAATATCAGAAGTTTTGATCACATAAGCTTGTCCCTGCTCCATTGGCCTTTTCGTAGGCATGTTTCCTTGCCGCTTTGAACCATCATTAGCATAGTGTCCCATCTCCCTAAAATTATATCATAGAACATTAATAGATTCTTTCTTCCCCTTGAAAACACCAACATGATGGCCTTTCTTTCCACACTTATAGCATACATTTTTTCCTTTCAAAAAGGCACCTAGGTGTTTCCTTCCACAATTATCACAGGGTGGAAATTCAACTCTTCCCTTCTTCCCCATTTATTTATTTCCTTATTCATAGTTTTTAGTAACCCTATTATTTACTTTATTTCCTTTAAATTCATAGGAATTATAGAACTACGTTTCCATCTTGATAGAACATGAGACTATATCTTTGTATAATGAGAAATTTTAGCAGACCAGGTACCATCAGAGGAATGGATTTAGGCCACCAAAGAATTGATCAATATTTCTCCTTGGATTATGTGTATAGTCCACAGAATTCCTTGTCATCCTTGTGAAGTTACCTTTATACTTTGAAATATTCTCATCTTTCTTTTTCCTCAAATTTAAAAAATTTCCTTTCCATATCTGCTCATTGTTCACGAGGAAAGTATTTCTCTATGAAAAGTTCTTTAAATTAATTCCATTCCATGTTTTCTATCTCTTTTTTATCTGTTATGTTTTGAATTAGTGACCACCATTGATCAGAATCTCCCAATAGAAGATAAAATACCATGACAAATTTCTCCCTTTCATTACTTACCAAGGCAAGAAATATCTTCTCTAAGGAACTTATCTACTACTCCACTACGAATGGGTTTGTAGTCCCATTAAATGTTGTATGTTGTTATCACATAAAGAAATATAACATGAATCCTCCATGTTGTGGATATAGATTCTTCATATGGGTAAGGTTTTTGTTTATAACATGAGTAACTTATCATAGTATAGTTTTAATTTACTCCACACCAATCACATCTCAAGATCCAACATCAATATCTTTCATAGGAGGGAAATCCCTACATGGGATACGTGCATTCATGTGGTTCTAATTCCTTATAAAATGTTCCATTTCTAAATAATGGCATACACTATATTATTTTATGAATCATAATGTATAATATTGATGTAGAAAAGTACTTAGATTAATTTTAAATTCTATGCATGATTAATCCCATGATCATAAACATAGTTTATTTGAGGAACAAATTACATTTAAATCATTAAGATTGGCTTGTAAAGAAAATGTGAATTATCTTAAGAATATCCCCTATGAGTGCCAAACTAGGTGCACAGTAAGGCCCTTTTTCATGTACCAAGATACCTCAGGTCAATCCCAAAACACCTTGATAGAGTTTTCACTCCTAGGTACATTTGTGCCAGAACCATGTCCACTTGTAGTATCCAAAAATGGATGTATTTGATAGAAATATCCACATAATATATTCCTTACCAAAATACAAGGATGTTATTGTATGTTTATACTCAAATAATATCTTAGGGTTTTGTTCCCTAATATATGTTTTCTAAATCAAGTTTCCAAGTTTTATATTAAACTTCCTCTGATACCAATTGTAATGACCCGACCCCAGTTTCCCAGAGCTAGTGCCTTATTTTATTACATTGGAATATAAACAAGGAATATGAATCTTGAAGGATTGAGTAGTTTAGTATATTTGGAAACAAGATATATATATATATAAGTTCAACATTACAACTTTAAAGGAAATACAACACATAAGTTTTATTGAGAACATCCAAAACTATAAGTTTATCCCTGTAGGTCATTCATAATAAACTTCTTCATGTCCTGATAAAAATAAACATACGAAAGGGGTGAGATCAAATTATCAGTAAGAGTAAGAAATATAGTGTAAGATAACATAAACATTAGGTATGTTTAATAATTTAAAACACATGCCTTTAAAAAATAATCTTTAACATAATATGGTATGAATTTGAGCTAAAAAATATTGCCACAAAAAAACATAATCATGGGTATTCTACTAGTTGAATAACCTCATGAACATTGAATTTCTAGCTTCATAATGAGGTAATTTCATATACTATATATTCTAAAACATAATATCAAGGCCTCTTCCAAGACAACTAAAAATGATTAAGGCCTCAGCCAAAATCATATCTAAAAATCGGCAATGCCTTGGTTAAGTCCATATCTATTTATCTCATGAGACCTACTGATGCATTGAGGGGTTATAGAAGGCCCCACCCATCACATAATAAGTCTAATGCATTACTAATATGAATAGGGATAAAATAAACTATATATACTTTCATCTTCAAATTAACACATGAAAAGTAAATAAATTTCCCCAAACATTAATCATAAACACTAACCATTCAGAGTAAACCAGTGAATTGTTTTTAGATTGAACATCCACTATAAACCAAACAATAAACCATTAAATCAAATATGGTAGATGATATCATAATAATTAATCCCAATATTACATAATAATAAACAGGAGTGTTGAAACAGAAGAAGATACTCTTATGAAATTATTGAGTAATGTTTAAGATAAATACTATTTTACTTTCAAAAGAAGAGTTCTTTTGTAAAATATATTTGTATAAAACAATAATTTATCTAAGATGGTATTCTCATAATAAAATAAGTTATTTTATAAAGATAATATTTTCTAAAAAAATATTATATATTTCACTTGAAAATAGGAAATAATTTGAGAATTTCCCTTGAAACGGGCTTATTTATCTGGAAGGATTTTTGAAAGATCCTTTTAAAACATATAAATCCCCATAAATGAATGTATGATTCTGGTTGGAACACATATATATAAAATTAACAAAAAAAATTATGATGAGTGCATATGAATTAATAATAATTTAATTTAGGTAAGAAGACAATAAAAATAACTCGAATGAAAATGGAGGTTTGGGTGGAAACCCTTACATTAAGACTGAATGTGTTCCGCTCTTGAACTTAAGGTCCTGGAATATGAAATTATATTTATTAATAAATTAATTAAGTAACTATTATAAATTTTTTTTATCATTATTTTATTAAGTTCATTATGTATTTATTGATAAGTTATAATATTGAATTTTGTCGTTCCGGAGTGTTCGTTTCCTTGGTTTTACTGATCGATATATTTGTATATGATTATGGGTGTTAATGTGGTAAGGATGTAATTATACAGAATTGAAATTATATATTATTTATGAACATTAAAAAATATTAATTTTTATATATATCTTTTTTTACATGTTATGTTTATGAATCATTGGATGAAATATTAATGACAATCACTTAGATTATTTGGAAGTATTTTGATTATAATGAACTAATTTTGTCATATAAATTAATAATATGTACATATATTGGTTCCTGAATATTAAGTAGGTTATAATACATATATTATAGTCTGGTTAAATAATAAAAATTATTTAATTACTAGTAATGAAGGATAAATTGAAGAATGAAACTTCATCATCCACAAAGGTTGTAAATTTGAACCTCACAGACTATGATTTCATTTATAAAAGAGAGAGAGGGTAAGAATATTGATAATATTTATTACATTAACATAGTATAATTCAAGTATATAGATGATACTAGAGTTATAAGTATCAATTGGAAAGAGTATGTTTGTTGAGAATAAGAAAAGAAGATAAAGTGAAATGAAACTAAATGAAAAAGAAAGATGTTTTACCTCTTGAAATAACCTCCTTGAGAACCTCCTTAATGGAATGGGTTTTAGTATTTTGGGAAGACCAAGATCTCATGGACATGGGTAGTTACTATTGGAGGTTATTTTTTTAGAATATTTAGTAGATTAAAGGCTAATATGAGTGAAGATAGGAGGGAGTGAGGGGGGTTTATAGTGGAGGAGAGGAGGGTTTTCCTTTTATTTTACTCATTATTTTATTATTTTTCCTAATACAACCAATAGTATTGATTCATATAATCAATAATTGTAAATTTTTTATTTGAGTTATAAACAAGTGTGCTTAAATCATACATGATTATAGGAATAGTAAATTTAACAGATAATATATATATATATATATGGTAAATTGTCGTATTTTACTATTCATCAAAAATTCGAGTATTTCATAAAAATACCAAAAATTATCCCTTACCATTTTTCTACATATATAATAAAAAAATGAATTCCATTTTTGAAAAATAAATTTATAAATATGATTAATTTAATTTTTAATTGATGCCATAATTTACCTGAAAAATACAGTTTTTAAATCATTTATTTACTTATTCCAATACATAGGTATATCATACTTTCACTTAAATCCTATATATATACTATCATAGGTGAGGTTACAATTCATAAGAGTATGTAACTATTCAAAAGGGTGACATTACTATTCATAAGGGTATGTTACCATTCACCAAAAATTATATTGGTCATATCACACTCTAAATAACTTACTGATCGCAACCGTGTATGTCAAATTTTCAAAATTAAACTCATAGGGGTAGTAAAATTTATGTTTACTATCTATGTTATAACTAAGTGGTATTTTTTAGATAATTATTATTTCATTCATTCAATATTAAATTTTTTTTCTAAATCTGGGGGTGTTACATAAGGAGTGGTTGATATAAGCAAAGCACCAAGCATGAGTTCTATTCAAAACCTAACCTCATGTTCTGGGGGAATACTAAGAAAATATTTAATAAATACATCAACATATTTATTAATAATATATTTATCCTTAGTATCTTGGATATTGATTTGGTATGTATTTATATAGAATCATTACTTTCCAAAAATCAAATCAATTTAATTCAAATGGATAATAATAATATTTATAGGAAGCACATTCTCATAAACATCAATCGAAGAAGATATGTATACTTGGGATATAATTATTTCACAACTATGAGTCTTCACATATTTTTCAATATATATTTATTGAGGACTAAAATAAATAGTCTAATATACCATTAAATATTTGAACGAAATGGTAGAACTTGGCCCAAATAAGATGTTTTTAATATTGAGTGTACCTATCAACATCCTAATATCATGATTATATATTTAAAATTTCACTAAAAACAAAATGTTTTGTGTGAGTACTAATAAATAATTATCATGGTAAAAAACCATATTATATGTAAATTCAATTATAAGATGTCATAAATTATGACACCTTCATTTCAATCTATTTCATTTAAGGTTATTACTATAAGAATTTTGGTTCATCATAGGTTATATTAGAGTATATACTATATATATTCATATCATAGTACCTAAAAATAAATAAATCACACAATAATATCATTTTTTGTTACCCTTTCATAATATATATAAATATTATATCATTTTAAAATAATATTTATTAAATATCACATTAAATGCAAAGGTAGAACCAAAATGTTTTGTGTCGTTGGAGATTAGTTATAAGTTATTTTTATTTTACAATATTTATTAATTATTTCCAAGTATATTTTTAACAAACCAAGTAATTATAGAATAAATCACTTTCATATTTTTTTCATCAAAAAAATATTAAGTAATTTTTAAGTCAAAAAGGAAATAGTTTTAATCGAACACTTATCATATATGGTTATTATTTAAAAGATTACTTTTTAAATTTTATAATTTTAATTTTCAAAAAAAGTAATATCATTTTTTAAATCATCATATGAAAATTAACTTTTGGTAAAAAAAATTTATTTTTCAATAAATATTTATTTTTCAATGAATAATGAAAAATACCAATTTTGTGTAAAAAATATCTTTTTTATTCAATAAATTAATTAATTAAAAAGAACCATTATGTTTTTAATATTGTTTTTAAGTAAAATAAGTATTATTTAGTTATATTTAATCCACATAATTACTTTTTAATAAACTTTATAATATAATTTAGTATAAGTTTGTTTTTGGGTTTAAAAATGATGTTTTTGTGAAAATTATTTTAAATTGCATATTATTTATCAATTTTATTTACTTAAAATAATATATAATGTGGAAGTTTTTTAATGAAATTTATATGTTATATAGCCATAAATATTAATTTATATTCATAAAGTTATTATTATTGGTCATATATTTAATATAAAATACACTTCTTAAAACCCTTCTTTTTCTTCGTGTTTGTGGTTTTTGTATCAAATTAAATTTTACCACTTCTGTGAATTTAAATTAAAAAGTATTACATATTTGGAATCATAATAATTTATGTTATTTAATAATTTCTGGTTTAATTTTGACCATACCAAATAGTGAAATAGTAATAATTAATTATCACGGTTATGGTAAAAACAATTTCATTGGAGGTTAAACTAAAAATATAAGAATTTAAATGACATAAAATTTATATAAAATCTATTTTATGGAAATATTTAGACCTTATAATGTCTAATTATATCTAATGGTCCATTTTGGATGCATTTCTCTTTTGAATAACATGGGTATAACCTTTTATTTTGAAAATTTATTATTGTGCCACTTACCTCGCATATAAAAGGCCACCCACTCTCATTTCTCCCTATCAACATAAAATACCATTTCCACAGACAATAACTACCCAAATATATTCTTTAATTTAATAAAAAAACCAAGATACCATATTTTGATCATAAATCCATCCTATAAATAATTTTGGTGCTTAGGTAAGGAGTTTGTTTGAATAATAGGTATTGTTCTTAACCAAGCATCTTTATTTTATTTCTTAAAACTCATATTTAATATATTATAATATTTTTATTATATAATTATACCATTATCTCCATAAAATTATATTTCATTATGTTAATTTAATAACCTTAATGTATATCCTCTTCCATCAAATGGGATAAGAAATCACCATTAGTGTGTGCGACGGACTATCGTCTCACGAACCGATGTCATTCATATTCCTTCATCGCCTCTCACATATTGTTTTACTATTTTATTTAAAGTATAAATGTGATATTTTTAACGTATTTATACTTTTTTAGTTATGATATCTCATATACCTTCTTACATTCCATTCTGTGGGGGATGCGATAACGTCGCTTGTGTGTACGGCGAACAACCTCCTCGTGAAGCGATGTCATTCATTTACACTAAGGATTTACATGTAAGGTAATAAGGATAATGTTAATGAATATATGTGAAATATATGAATTACTAATTATATTAATTAAATATTTATCTTTATTAAAAGATAATATATCTTTACATTTCTTACACTAAAAAATGATAACGTTGTTCGTGTACGTGTGGAATAACTCCTCCACAAAGCGATCTGATTATTTTTTTCATAAACACATCAAAATAATGATATATATAAATATATTTAGAGAAATAATTTTTTATATATGATATTATGATCATTCTGTAAGGATAAAATCTTACTTTCCATAATGATTGTTAAAAAATAGAAATGTTACTCAAGCGAATGTACAGCCTACCATATCCATGATCGTAACGTAGTTCATTTTTCATAATAATCCCTTATTATTTGTTTTAAATTATTATTTATGTATAAAAATGATAATTATGTATGTATTATTATTCTAAATATTTTTATTAATGACCAATTTGACCAATAATCATCCTACCATAGTCATTTTTGACATATAAATCGAATACCGTCAAAACTTCTGAAGTAAAATTAATTAATTAAGTAATTATATATGAATTGGTAAAAAGTAAAATTTAAGAAGTAATAAAATTTAAAAATTTTCTAAAGAAATTAAACTACTAATGTAAGTTTATTATTCGGGAAGATAAATAAGTAACATATTTAATCGAACTCGAGGTAAGGGACTTCACCACAATTTCCTTTCACTGAGGAATATTTTGAGGTTATTAATTTACAATATTTTTGGAGGTGTACATACAGCCCCTTAAACAAGTCATATCATTAATTTCTCTATTTTCATATTATTTGAAGTTTTTTTAAATGTTATTCTTTAATTGGGCCTATGATTCAAATATTTACAAATTGATGATGAACTTTTCAAAAAAATCTTTTATTATATTTCTTATAACTCTATTTTTCTTCTATATCCATGTTTTTTAAATGATTTTATCATTCAATGGATCATCTTACCATGTGGTAGTTTAAGGATGGGTCAATTCTCCAGAGAATATATTAGAAGTAATGGGATGTTCAGAATGTTAAAAGGTAATTCTTATCATTTATAATTTTTAAGATGATGTTGATCTATGGTGGCCTTTGGTTAAGAATACCATAGATAAATATGATCTTGATGCCATGTAATAGGACACATATAGAGAAATTTTACTTGAGAAATATTTCCATATGTTAATTCAACTTAAAATGGAAAAATATTTCCTGAAATTAAGTCAAAATATGAAGATTCCATAGCCACATATAAAGAAATTTTTACAGGAATTTTTTGGTGCATACTAGATTTTGTTAGGTACATTGATAGTAAAATAAATATATTTTAATTGGTATTGAAACAAGTATAAAAATATCTTTTTCCACATGATAATTTAAAAGATATGAGAAAAAAATTCTAAAAATGTTTAAATGGGGATTTCTAACACTTATGTTCCTCATGATAATGAAAGTAAGAAGTGGCTATGATGGAAGGAAAAGGGGAGACATAAAATAAAGAAATAAAGATTCATGAAAACTAATTTCACATATTTTGTTAAGTGAGGTAAAAATAACCTGGGATAATGTTTTATAAAATCAAGGAAGTGTTACCACTATGGAAAGTTTGGTCATAAAGTCGACGATTTCGAGGAAAAGAATCATGGAGAATCAAAGAATGGGGTAACTAATATCCATATAACAGTGTGGTGTTTTAGTGGAAATGAGTTGGTTAATTTTTCTAATGTGTGACTGAAGTTAGTAACTCAGGATATAAATCCTCAATGTCTGTAGCAAAAGGATATGGAAAAATCTTTTGATACTACTACTGTTGATATTGGAACATCGAATGAAGTGGTGAAAGGTATGATACTTTTTTATTAGAATTATTCTAATTCCTTGTTTGACTTTGGATCTTTGAATTCTTTTATTTCTGAGAAATTTTAAAGTAACTTGAGAATATAACCTCATAAAATTAAGACATAAATTTTGGTAGAAACTCCTAGTGGAAATATTTAAGCATCCTGGATTTATAGGAATCTTCCTGTTGTTATCAATGGGATTTAATTTACTTTAAATATTGTTTAACTAGCCAAATTAGATTTTGATATAACTATTATTATATATTTAATTTTAGATTATCATTATAAGATTTATTTTAAAGCTATAAATGTTTTGTTCAATTATTTTATGCCTTTGATAACTTAACAAGAAGCTGAGAAATTGATTATATATGGCAGTGAATGATACCTAGCTCAAATTGTTGAAAATAAGGAAAATAATAAAATTAGTGATGTACTGGTACTGAATTAATACATGGATATATTTCCTAATGATTTACCCTGTGTTATTCCTAATTAAGAGGATGATTTTTATGTTGACATAGTTCCTGATGCTAAGGCTATTTCAAAACCCCCTTATCTAATGGATCAAGTAGAACTTTTATAATTGAAAAATATATTTTAAGAGTTATTAGGGAAATATTTCATTAAACTTAGCACACCACCGTAGAGTTATGAGGTTTTGTTTTTTTAAAATAAAGATGTTTAAATGAGACTTTTCATTGATTATTTATCCTTTAACAAAATTTCTATTAAGAACAAATATCTTTTTCATTATATCGATGATTTATTTGTCTAGCTCCAGGGAGCTTAGTATTTTTGGAAGTTTTATCCCAGTTTGGGGTACCATTGGTTTAATTTGATGGAAGAATATATTCCAAATACTTTATTTCAAACTGTATATGGGAATTATGAGTTTGTAGTTATTCCATTTTGTTTGTATAATAAATCTCATGTATTTAGGGACCTTGTAAATTGATTTTTTCATGATTTCTTGGAAATTTTGTGGTTGTGTTTATTTATGAATTTTTTTATTCTAAAAGTAAATAGGAACATGAAAAAGATAAAGTATTATTTTGAAAACCTTATAATAAAATGAACTATATGGGAAATTTAGTAATTTTGAATTCGGGTTGTAATAAATTTCTTTCCATGGATTTAGTATTCCTAAAGATGGAATAACTATTGACCCTTAAAAAATTCATAATGGCCAATACCCAAAAATAACAAAGAGATACATAGTTTTACTATATTTTCAGGTTACTACCAATGGATTTTTGAAACATTTTCTCAGTTTTCAAGCCTGTTCAGTAAGTTATCTCAAAAAAGGTCAATTATTCTAGACAAAAGAATGCGATGATTGTTTTCAAGAACTAAAAAGAATATTAGTTAATGATCAAGTTTTTTTCATGACTTACAAAAATGGTTAATTATTATTCTATAGTGATGCTTATTTAAAGGGACTTGGTTGTCTACTTGTCAAAAATGATTAGGTAATTTCTTATGATTCACGTCAATTGAAACCTCGTGAGTTAAATTATCCTACACGGGATATGGAATTAGATAATGTGGTTTTTGGTTTAAAATTTAAGAGGAATCATTTGTATAGATTAAAGTTTGAAATATATAATGATCAAAAAAATATAATTATATATTCACTCAAAAATAATTGAACATGAGATAGAGAATATATAAGAAACAAATCATGCATTATGATTTCACAATTCATTACCATCCTAGAAAAAGAAAACAAAGTGTTCATTACATTATGTTAAAAACACAATGTTGTAATAACCATGTTACTTTTGGTATATGACCCTTGGTAAATGATTTGATGAATATTGGCCTAGGAGTTATTGATTCAAGTATATCCTCTATTTTATTTTATGTTTCAGTGTAATCAATTTATTTTAATAATTAAGAAAAGGTGGAATTAATTAATAAGGGTAAGTTTACTAATTTTAATATTGATAAATAATGTGTTTTATGATTTGATAAAATATTAAGTGTTCCTTTTGAATACCAATTTATGAAATTGTTTTTGTGTGAATCTCATAGTTCTCTGTTTTCCATTCATCTAGGTAGAACTAAGATGTATAGAGACCTTTGGGAGTATTAATGGGGGGTGGTAAGAAAATAGATATTTTTTACTTTACCATGAAGTATTTACTTTTCAACAGGTTAAAAGAGAACAAAAATTACCAAAGGAAATTATTCAACCTTTTTCAATACATGAGTGTAAATGGGATAATATATCAATGGATTTTTTGGTGGTATTACCAAATACTTCATGAGGTAACATGTGATTTGGTTTATTATTGAGTGATTAAAAAAACCTGCACATTTCCTTCCCATTAATGATACAATTTCTTCAGATCATCTTTCTCAATTTTATCTAATAGAGATAGTGAGGTTTTATGGATTTCCCCTCTCCAATATTTAATATTTTTACCCAGGTTCACATCTAATTTTTTTAAGGGACTTTAGAAATCTTTGATCACTAAATTAAATTTTTAGTAAATATTTTTAGGATCAAAACGATCGTCGGTCTGAGAATATGATTCAGACTATAAATTATATTCTTCATTCTTTTTTAATATTTAACAATGAATTTTGGATCAATGAATTTATTTTCTTGAGTTTTTTATAATAATTGTTTTCATTCCATTATAAAGATGGATCAATTTGAGGAATTAAATTTAATTTGTTTTAGACACTAGTTTTTTTTGGATGATTTTGGAGGAAGGAAGTCGATGGGACTGTAATTGGTAGAGTAAATGGTTGAGAAGGTGTAATAGATTCAGTAATAAATGAGGATGGATCAAAGAATGAGGAAAATTTATGCGGATAACCAGAGGAAATATCTTTCTTTCAAGGTATATGTGATCTTATTTTTCATAAAGTATCTCCATGGAAAAGTGTTGTGAATTTTGGTATAGGGGAAATATAATTATTAGGCTCATTTGACTATATGAAATCCTAGTGGATGTTGGGTCATTTTTCTACCAAGCAGCCTTACCTCCAAGTTTATCCTTACGACATAACGGTTTTCATGTCTTGATGTAAAGGAAATATGTTCCAGATTCATCTCATGTTTTGATCTCAAAAGTATTTTAGATGGAAGAAAACATTTCTTATGAGAAACATCTTGTTAATATTATTCAACATTGAGGTAAAGTGTTTCAAAATAAGTTAATTCACCAAGTTAAGTTTCTATGGGAAACCATGTGGTTGTAAAAGGCCACATGAGAATCTGAAAACACTATGAGGAAACAATATCCCAAATTTTTTAATAAGTGAATTTAATTGGGTGAAATAAATTTCAAAAAATGGGTACGAAGTTAAAAACCTTGTTAATAATATGAAATATCACAGTTATATATTTATTCATCATAAAAATATTGAGTAATTTTTAAATCAAAAAAGAAAAAGTTTTATTTAAACACTTTTTTTAAGGTTTTTATTTAAAATATTAGTTCCTAAATTTTATAATTTTATTTTGAAAAAATAATATAATTTTTTAAATAATAACATAAAAATTAACTTTGGGTGAAATTTTGGGATTTTTTGGAAAATATTGATTTTTTTAGTGAATGGTAAAAAATACGGATTTTTATAAAAAAAAGTCCTTTCTCTTAAACAAATTAAGTAATTTAAAAGAATAAATATGTTTTTATTATGATTCAAATAAAAATAATTATTATTTATTTTTATTTAATCCTTGTATTAAATTTTGAATAAACATTATATTGGATTTTAGTATAAGCTTTTTTGGTTTAAAACGGTATTTTTCTGAAAAATATTTTAAAGAGCATAATGTTTCTCTATAATAATTGAAAAAAAAATAATATCTAATGAGGAGTATTTTTAAATTAAATGTATATAATATATATAAATATATATTAATTTATATTCATACAATTATTATTATTAGTCGTAGAGTTAAAATAAAATCATATTTTCCTCAGAAAATACACTTTTTGAAACGCCGTTTTTTATCATGTCTCTGGGTTTTGTTTCATATTAAATTTTATCACTTATGTGAATTAAATTTGTTAAAATATATTACATATTTTTAATCAAAATAAATTATATTATCTAATAATTTCTAATTAATTTTTGACCATAATGAATAGTGATAATTAAAATTTATTACCATGGTTACGGTAAAAACAAATTTACTAGGGGTTAAACTAAAAAGATAAGGGTTAAAATGACTTAAAAACTTTAGTAAAATACATTTTATGGACATATTTAGAAATTATCATGTATTAATCTCAATAATGGCTTATTTTGGATCCTTTTTCCTGAAAAAAATGTGATAACATCTTTTTCTTTTCTACAATTACAAGTGTGTCACTCGTCTCACATATAAAATATCACACCCTATCCTCTCCACTTCACACACTAAAATAAATTTTTATAAAAAATAAACGAAAAAATATATTCCTTAGTTACATACCCATAACCTAGATCCATTATTTTGATCATAAATTCATTCTATGAATTGTTTTGGTGCTTACATAAGGAGTTTGTCCAAAGAAGAGGTATCATGATTAACTGAGAATATTTATTTTATTTTATCTACCACCTCCTTCAAATATTATTAAATTATGATTATATAATGAAAAAAATATCTCAAATATACTTATATGTTTTTATATTAATGGAATAACCTAAATTCATCTCTTCTTCCATTAAATAGGATATTAAATTATCATTTGTCTATACGGTGGACTACAACCTCACGAATCGATATCATTTTTCTTTCATAATCACCTCTCATGGTTTGATTTAATAATGGATTTAAAATATATATATTATATTTGTAACATATATATACTTATAGAGTTTTTATTTCACATATACCATCTTAATTTCCATACATAGGATATATGATAACATCACTCGTGTGTATGGAGGACTTCCGCCTCACAAAGCGATGTGATTCGTTTTTCACTATCTCTTCACATGGAAGGAAATAAGAATAAAGTTAATGAATAAATGTGATATAAATGCAATAATAATTATATTAATGGAATATTTATCATTATTAAAATTTAATATATCATTTTATTTATTACACTAAAAAATGATAGTGTCGTTCATGTACATGTGGACTACCACCTCCATAATGTGATGTGATTATATCTATCATCACCACATCACAATAAAGATATATATATGTATATTTAAAAGAAACAATATGTTATATATGATATTATGATAATTCTATAAAAATAAAATAACACTTACCCCCTTCAATAATGATTATTGAAAAATCAAAATGTTACTCATGCGTGCGTACGGCATACCATCTATATGATCATAACATTGTTAAATTTTCATAACCATACTTACTTATTGGTTTTAAAAGTATAAGTTATAAATAAAAATGATAATTATTTTAGGATTAGTATTTTTTATATGTTGAATAATGACCTATTTGACCAATATTCTACCTACCATAGTCAATTTTGAAATATAATCTCAATACTTCCAAAAAAATACAAAGTAAAATTAACTAATTAACTAATTATATATGACATGGTAAAAAGTGAAATTAAATGAATAATAAACTTGAAAAATTTTCTCAAGTAAGTAAATAATTAACACGAGTTTATTATTCAGTAATATAATGAACAAACATGATGAATTCAACTCGATGTATGGGACTTCATCTCAATTTACTTTTATTGAGGAATATTGTGATGTTATGCACGTATAATATTTTATGAGGTGGATATACATATCCATTTAAATTTTAAATAATTAAATTCTCTATTATCATGGTTTTTAAAGTATTTTTAATGTTAAAATTTCATTGGTCTTATGATTAAAATATTTCCAAAGTGGTAAGTTACTATTATTTAAAAAAATTATCTTTTAATTTTTTTCTTATAACTAATTTTTTTGATTCCATATTTTTAAAATAATTTTATTATTGAAATGAGAGTTTTATAAATGTCATTTTTTTATTTCTATCAATTTTTTTGAGAAAAAAAATAATATTTTTATCGAATGTTTTACATTCTTAACATATAACAAAAGTATTGTTCAATTTTAACATATACTATGATAATAAATTTTTCCTCCACTATAACTATTATTTGAGGCTTGGATACCTTTAATTTTTTTACTTTATATAATATAATTCCCTTTTTTGGGTAATTTTTGTTTTTAAATGGTGTTTTAAAATAAACTTGTATTTTAATATCTGAAAGTGTTCTGAAAACAGGTTAAAAATATTTTTTCAAGCGTTTATGATGAAAAGTAGAAATATTAAAATGTTTTATTCTTGATATAGTCTTTAGATATTTTTTATGAAAGGTTCACCCAGATAGCACCAGGTGAGGACATTGTAGCTTATACAATGGGTTCATCCAGATAGAACTCCAATGTATTGGGTAATGATTATGTTTCTACAAAAATTTTATTGGAAGTTGGATATATGGATATTATAATTTGTAAGGGTTTTGTAAGGGTTATATAAGGGTTCTACAAGATTATGTCCCAATTAACATATATAAATTTTCTATTCCTTCTAATTATTTTTCATGTAAATAAAATTTTTCAAAAGGAAAGATAAATGATCTTTTTAAAATAATGATAAATCCATTTCTAGGTCAAAATTTTTGTTTTTAAGAAGAAAAAATTTCATGGGTTTTCATGTTTTTCACTGGACTGATAGACTTCTTATTTTTATGTCCCTTACTAATATTTTTATTCTTATACCACATTTTTAAAATGTTTTTCAAAGGGTTTAATGATGGGTAAAGGAAAGGAAGAATTCAAGTTGAAAGTTATGAATATTTTTTATGAAAAGAAATAATTATTTATTTTAAATGTTTAATATTATGGTAAAAAAGGATACAAATCATAAGTGTCCACTTTTTAATTTATTCTTTTTGTTATGTGTGAGTTATAACCTAATTATATAAAAATATAAACCTGAAAATATCCTCAAATTTAAGAGAATTAATTCTTTAATTAAAACTCAAGATTATATAAATTTTAAGTTTAGGAATTTATAATATTATCAAAACATGGTATCCTTCAAAATATGATATATATATATTAATCTTCTGCATCACCTTGGGAATATAAAGATATGGAAAGTTTGGGCTCATATAATAAAAATGGGTAAACATATTTTATGAAAATTATAGACTGTAAGTGGGAATAATATTATAATATTAGTATGAAAACATAATCAATGTACATGAGAATAAAATAAGAAAATAATTTCCATGAAAATATAGTTCATAAATCATAAACTATGAGATAATTCATTTGTAATCAAACATGAGTCTTGAGAGTGTGGAAACAAGAGTCAATAATTTTTTAACATAACATAACCATGATGCGTAACAAAACATATAGAATGAATATAAGAATAGAACATGTTTTAATGTTAATCAATAATAAATTAATCACATAATTTAATAGGGTAAATATTATCCCATAATATAGTAGGCTTGATCAAATAACATGTATACCTTTTTGGTTTGGGATAACCATCAATGTAACTCTATGTTTTGGTCTTAGGTTGACCACACATTTATAAAAACATAAATGATATATGAAACATTATCCAATATATATGAGAGATATAAAATACCCTCCCATCACATAATGATAAATCATACATATGTGTGACACAAAAACCTGAAAAAATAAATAATTTAATCATAACTTAATTAATATATGAGAATGTAACGGGTTATATAATGATTTCAAAAATACATCAGTATAATCCATCTATTAAAAGAAATTTCTTGGTATTATTAATTAATATCCAAAATTATTTAGAAATATCAATAAATTATTTTGAATAAAAATTAAACACTTTTAAGATCATTATAAATTTACTTTGAAAATCAAGAAGAAATATCACTTACATTTTGATAAAATTTCTTTTATTAAAAATATTTCAAAAACAATGTGGGTATGTATTACTATTAGAAGAACATGAAAAATTTTAAAAGAATAATAATAAATAAAAATGGATATAATTTTAGGGAAATTTATTCATGTGAAATTCATTAAAAAAGGAATATTTTTTCACACATTTGTAAAGAAAGTAAAATCAACAAAAAAATTAATCATGTGGAAAAAATTAAAAAGATTATTTTTAAAAATGTATGAGTAAACTCAAAGATAATATAAAAAATCCTTTTAAATTATTTTATTTATATATAATGAAAATTTTAAAATAAAATAAAGAGTATTAATATGGAGTAAAAAGTAACATTCCTGAAAAGAAGAGATAAATTCGGTTCATCTTGAAAGAAAAAAATTTAGTTGAATTGTTAACCAATAATTTGTTAAATAGAAGGAATATTTTAGAATCCAAAAATTAACAATAAGATAATAAAATATTTGGGGTTTTTGGTATAATTAACATACAATTTTTCTATATGGTAATTTAGTGATATACAATCTCAGATTCAAAGTGAGATTGGAATGAAAAACACTTACCTTTACTTCTGAATTCCATTAATATGGAATAATCTAGAGTGTAATAAACCTAATAAAATTAATAACATAATTATTAACCATATTTATATATATAAACTTTAATAACCTTTAATTATAAACATTTATTACACATATATTAGTCAGTTATTCATTATTTGCTCATTGGATGTTGGTAATTTTGATTCATTCATACAAGTTACATATTAGTGATGATGATCCTAATTATTTGATACCAAGTTAATCATTCCGTTATTATTAAAGCTATTAGAATAAAAAACATAATTTATTTATATAGTCCCATGTTCATTTTATGGAAGGTATGGCTACGATTTGTGAGAATGGAATCCATGACAAACATGTTTTTGGTAACTTACTAATAACAATGAGTTACATTACAATGATCATTGTGTTTTTATATCACCCTTCAAGCACCATATTAATAACATATAATTATATTTAATATCCTATAATACCATTATTTGTTACTTGATACAACTTAATATTGTAAACTCTGATGTTAGTATACCATCATTCATATTGGTGGTTGAACCGGCCCAAACCAAAACATGTTATACTAAGGAATGAGTATGTGTATATAGTTATATAATAGTAATATAATTTCTGAATAAACATTATTATGCTAATATAGAATCACTGTAGTGGATAATTATATTTATAAAGAGTGGATATGATATGTTAATTGATAAATATGGTGAAGAATTGGTACTTAGTTTTATGAATTTTCTCTTTCATGAAAGGGGTTCATTCGCAATGGGAGATTTAGGATTCCTTCTTGGAACCATAATCTTCTAAAATTATATGAATGATTTTATAGAATGAAAATGAGCACTGATTCAAGATATGAATTAAGGCAAGTTGTGCTTTCGGAAGGGTAAAAAGGGTCCTTTAATAGTTATGTTTTGAGTGGAATTTTACAAAATTACCATTATTTAATATGTAAGTAATGTATTTATACTTGGAAATTGGATCCAAATGGAAATATAATAAAAATGTTTCATTTACCCCCTATTAAAAACAATTACAGATATATTTTTTTGTTATGTTATGTTTGTACCACTTAGTTTAGTCTTTTAACATCATTTTATCATTACCATGTTAACTCAATATTTACCTCAATAACTTTTTTTCAGGACTACAAATAAAATTAACCTTCTTGCCACTTTTTGAAAATTTTATTATAAATTTGGGACACAATTTAATATAATTTATTTTCTAAGTATGATAAATTAATCTTTTATATGAAAACATAATACAGAATGAAAAATAATATTTATAGAAATATGACATTTAAAACATTAAATGTCCTTAATATTATTTAATATAAATTTTTAATTAATCAATTTTTAATATATTTTTGTATAGATTTAATCATTACATTATATTAATCATTTAAAAGTGGTAAATTTAATTTATTAACATAAAAATACATAGCACATAAAAATAGTTCTTTGAAAAATATCTCCTTTTATCATTAAGTGAATTTAATCACACCCCTTTCAATTAAATTAATTATATTATAAATATTAAATTTTATCAATCCAAACAAATTAGAATAATCATATTGATTTTATTAATATATAAAATCATTCATTAAAAAATATGATAATAATAATATGTAACATATAAAAATATTCCTTGTAATACATTATTTTAATTAAATATTCATTTTTCATTATTTATTACTTTTGAATTATATTATTTTCAATTTTTCACTAATAATTACATAATATAAAAATAATTTTTTTCCATACTCATTCCCAAATACATGATATCCCATAACCATATTTCTGATGACTATATTTTTAATAGACATATATCGAATGAACATATTTATAATGGTCATATTTCATTCCTATATATAGCTTAACACTCATATCTAAAATAATTAATATTGTTCATTTAAATTTCTATAAATTTTTATATTATATTTTTAACACTTTTCTTTCTTTCCATATTTATAATTAGAGGTGTGATATTTATGGAGAACCCTGAAGATAAATATCCCATGTTCATTATATTTTTTTTTACTTGTAGATTTACACCTCTTATCATTTTTATAATGGTGTTTTACATTATATTATAATAATTTATTAATTTTTGTCTTATATTTTAATATTTAAATTAAAAAAATGTAACGGTTCATTTTAGATTAGTATTGTGTGTATTAAAAACTATCAAACACATTAGATTTATTTAAAGTTAAATACAAACAAAAATATCATAGTGTTATAATATAGCCCCTTAAATTAATTTCATCATCCAAATTTCATTAATATTATAGAAATAAATTAGGGTAATTATACCTCATTTAGGTTCATATATTTCTCAATAAAACATACTTTTCTTCTAGAGAACATTAACCAATTGAGTGGTCTTATTCTATAGTACTTTATCTCTATTATCCAAGATTTTTAATAGTTTTTTCTCACAAAAGAGACATGTTCAAATAGTTAAACCAATGAGTATAGCACATGTTAATTTTCAAGAATGTACATCCTAAAAAATTATACAAGGAACAAATCATGAAATTGGGATAGAATAAATGGAATTACATGATGATATGCTATTTTACTCTCATGATTGAGGATCTTAAAAGGGTTAACGTATCTACTAATTAATTATCCTTTCATTCTAAATCTTATAACCCTATTTTATTGTGAAATTTTATGTAATAACATTTCTATTAAATAAACCTTCTAATATCATTGATTATTATCTACATAGATATTCTTTTGAATTTGTAAGGTAGTTATTTATAACCTAAATTATAACACCCGAGATTTTATGGGAAATATTTTTCTTTTATGTATAATGATATATAAAATAATCTTTCACTACACAAAACATTGTCTTGGCTTGCGTTATATGTATGATCAACCTTCCTCGATAGCGTGTGTTGTACGCAATATCGAGTTTCACTAAACAACGATATGTTATTAAAATATTATATAAACTAGCCGTTATGAATAGTAATACCCAATTTTTGATATTTTATAAATTTTATCTTTTGAAATGGACTTCATTTTTGGATTTAGAATATCAAAATTAGCCTAGGGTGAATTTTTGGTATTTTTCTGAAAACTTTCAATTTTTGATGAATAGTGAAAACACTGGGTTACTATTTAAAAACCGACTTTTTATTTAAATAAATAGTAATTTATTTTATTTAAATATATTTTAGGTCAAAATTGATACTTAATAACTATATAAGTTTAATGTAATTCATTGGAGTCATTTTATAATAATTTTAGATATATAAAAATTTTATTGAACTTTTCACCGTCTTTTACCCACCTCCTAGGAGAATTTGAAAATTTACATAAAACTTAATTTTACCACTTCTGTGAGTGGAATTTCTAAAATATGAGAGACAAGTTTAATATAAAGGAGTAAAATGTGTTTCAATAAGATAAAAATAATTTTTGTGAATAGTAACTTTTTACTTTTTTACCACGGTTAAAAGTAAATAGGGTAATTAAGGGGAAAATGATATTATTATTACCCTAAAACATGTCCTAATTCTATTTTATAAGTTTAATTCGACCAAAAACAACCTTAGGAATAAAATATGACCATTTAGGTCCATTGTATTATATTAGGACATTTATTATTATTTTATTTAAGGAAGAGTTAAAATAGTTAAAATCAAAGTTTAATAACTAAAACATTTTTAATATAGGGTTATATATAAGATAAATTCGACTATAAATATTAATTATAAAGATAAAAATATTTCCTACATAATCATATTTTATTTATAATTTTTATACATTGATTAATTTAATATATTTATGACATAATGATGATGTTGTAATTACCTTATTAATGAAATATTAACATAATTAATATTATAAATACCCAAATAAATGTAATTTGAGACTTTTTATGAATTAAACTAATTTTATAGGTTAATATGACATGTTATTATTGATTTAATTAACTTTTTTAGAACTAATCATGCTGGTATCATTTTCACAAAAATCATGTACCAAATAGTGTCAAAATTGACATAAAATGGTTTTAAAACAAATATTATATTATTAATTGTTATTTTATTCCTAAAAATCTAAGGTTCGGCCAAATGACTTATATAAGGTTATATATATTAATAATTAACAACTTGGGGTTCGTTTGGATTGTTATAGTATGTTTATTAACCATATATTGTATGAAAACAAGAAGACACGGTAAAAGTAAAATTATTTAACTTATAGTTAAATCTAAATGATAAGGTTAAAATAGAAACCTAAACTTTTCTAAAATATATGTTTTGAGAGTATTTAGACCCATACCCACCTTAGATTCTAAATAAATCAATTTGGAGCTATTAAAAACCAAATATGACTTTATAATAAAATAATATTTTCAGTTTTTTCTAAGGTGCCCCTCTCCTCCCTTATAAAAGGCACCTCCTCCCTCTCCTCATCACACCACTTTGAGACTTAAAGCTCGTCCAAACCCTTCCAATTGCTATTATACACTTCCCTAGAAACATCCTAGAGGTCCTGGTCTTCTTCAAAGACCATCTTTAGTGCCCTAAGAGGAGCTTTCAAAGAGGCGTGTCGAAGAAGAGGTAATATCTGTTACCGATTGTTTCAAATTTATTTCTTCTTCTAATTCCACTTATTTAGTTGTTTAATTATGAAGTAATAACATCAGTATCACTCATATACTGATATTTTATTATAAATATGAAACAACCCTATTTCACCTTCTATCCATCCTACGGAAAATGAAATCACCGCGTGTGCGTACGTACGGAATACCATCTTCATGTCATGGTGTAATCTGTTTTCCACCACCACCTTACTGGGATGGATATAATGGTGTAAAGAATAACTATATATGATTACTTTAAAGTTATATTGATTCTGAAATAGTATTCATACACTTCAATACAATTCCATGATCATGGGAATGATATCATCGCTCGTGCGTACGTACGGCCTACTGTCTCCACGATGTGATGCGGCTCCTTCTACATGATCTTAATTGAATAATTATTATATAAATGAATTGAATGAATAAAAATTATATATGTTACACTAATACCATTCTATAAATGAGTTATTTATAAAGAATAATAAGAATTTATTCTACAATACATGCATAAGAACATAAAGCAATGAACACCAGAATAATAAGTACCAATCAAATATTACTAATAAAAAGATAATAATATGACCATATATGATATCATAACAATCAATCTGATTCTCTAATAAGTCAATGACATTATTTAAATCATTATACAGGAGGTTCAGACACATATAAATCATATCAGACGTAAGGTAAAGGAAAATCTCACAATCTCATTTTTATCCGAGATTTTTTATACTTTGTTATTTACTGGGGTGTATTTATCATCCACATCCATGTTTCCTCAATATGTAATATTATTTATATCCTCCTAAAATTGTTTAAATCAAATATTACTTGTTGGTGAGTTTTTAGTAAAATACATGAAAGGAATCTTTTGTCATTTTTAGTATGAGGTACTTTTTGACTTTTCGGACCAAAGTACGAGAAGAATGTTTTTTTAACTTATACGGCCTGAATGGACTTTTAGAACATTATTTCCATGAAGCTTCCTTTAAAAGTTTTCAAGTTTATTTTCAATCAACTTCTTTCAGTTTAAAATTGTATGACATTTTAAGAAAGGAAAAAAAAATTTGAAGTAGAAAGGATATTTTCCTCAAGAATGGAGTTCAAGTGTTTTATCAAAATTATTTTCCATCTAAGTTAATATGGTATTATCTTTATATCCTTTTTTTTACATTGATTTGTTTAAGTTATTATGGAATTATTATTATTATGTCCTTTTATCTTATATGGATTATGTTATGATGGCATGATTTTAAGAATCCCATTTTTATTACATGGGTTATACTATGATGTATGATTTATGATATTGTGGAACACATAAGAATGGTATCATTATGAGATGGGTGGGACATATATCTCCCTCCAATGCATTGGGTAAATATTTATATCTCATGAGATAGTCATGGATGGAATGGCAGGTTAATCCGGTTCAGTGATACAGGACTGCAACGAGAAGTGAACTCGGTTCCGAAATGGACTTTGTCCGCTAAGATAGTCTTGGAAATGAGTATTGACTACTAAGAAATGATTCCCTATGATTATGTATGTATTTCACAAAGTTTCATGTTTTATGTTATGATTATTGGGATTACATTTCACTACTATGATTTATCCCATGTTATAATATTATGAACTCTTTTGCAGGTTAAGATTTTCAAAATGCTATGTTCTTATGAATATGATATTTCCTTTGTTTACCCTTACTGACCATTTGAGCTCACCCTTTTGTATGTTTTCTTTCCCCAGGTCAGGAAGAAGGTTATTAAGTAGTATGTGCCAAAAGGGACTCTAGATATGATGAAATAAATAGGAGACAACGTAGATGCTTTATAAACCAGTTGTTTTTGTTTCCCAGTTTCTAAAGACACTATACCTATACGGTCCTACCATGGTTTTGTTATATATTGTAATAATTATGCTTCAATTCTGAAGTAATAACAATGTATGTAAAGTATGGTACGTTATCGTTGGTATCAGAGGGAGGGTATAGTCAAACTTTGGAAACTAGGATGTGAAATCCTTATTAAGAACCATAAGGATATGTCTAATCATAAGACAAAATCTTAGTGTTTTAGAAATAGCCATGAATAACCTATGATAAGACCTAAATGTGAAATTTTATTCTTGATTATGTGGTTTTACTATTAAGATTAGTGTTTCTCACACTATTCTTATTTGTTTTAGTCAATAGATGGAACCCGAAGGAGTCGTGTTAATGTTGAATGCGATGGGAAATGCAATGATTGTCCCCATGAGAAACCAAACATTATGGGAGATGGAATGCAAAATATTGTATCCATGCTCACACAACTTTCTCAAGCTATAAATCATTCAGGACTTCCAAACGAGCAAAGGAAGGAGAAACATTCTGTTTAATCCTTCATGAGGCAGCGTCCACCCTCATTCGGCGGGTCTACTAATCCATTAGTGGCTGAACAATGGATCAGTACCACTGAAAAGATATTTTTAGTTCTTCAATGTTCTAAACATGATAAAGTCATCTTAGCAGTTTATCATTTGGAAGGTGAATCTGATCAATCGTGGAATCTTATCAAGAATAAAATTCAAATATATGAAATTGAGTCCATGGAATGGGATGAGTTCAAGAACTTATTTTTCTATAAGTACTTCCCTCGTATTCTTCGAACAAAGATGGAGAACGAGTTTCTTGAACTGAAGCAAAAGGATGATGAATTTGTTGGTACCAACGATGCAAATTTTACAAGAATTGAAAGGTATGATTCTGGGATTATTATCTAACCTAAGAGTAATATCGATCTATTCTTTAGTGGCATAAAACCAGGTCGTCGAAGGGTGTTAGCCATAAGGGACAACAATAGCTATGAGGAAATCATTCTATGTGCTCTCAATGTTGAGATGGATATTGGAGTAACCCATCAGTCATATGAATTTGATAAGAAGATTAAATTGGAATTCAAAGGAAAATCTAAAGAGCACACTGAAAAGCAGATGAGTTTTCCCTTATGCTCAAAGTGTGGAAAGAAACATGGAGGGAGTTTTCTTAAAGGGATAAGTAAATGTTTCAAATGTGGAAAAGAAGGTCATCGGGCATTTGAATTCTGCAATGATGGGAAGAAGATGTCTAGTGATGCGAATAAAGAAAAGGTTACACAGAGTGAACCTCCTACACTTCAATGTTACAAGTGCAAGGAAATGGGGAATTATGCTAATAAATTCCCTAATCCAAGGGATTTTGATGATGATCGACGTCAACAAACTCTTAAGGCTAAAGGAAAAGGAAAATCACATGCAATTTCTATCAGCGATGTGGAGTATGATAACGAAGTGGTGAAAGGTACACATACCTTCCACTCTAAAGTATCAAATGTTTTATTTTATTCTGGATCCACCCACTCTTTTATTTTTGAATAATTTTCTAAGGTTATCGTCGTATTACCTCAAAAATTAGATTTTGAGTTAGCTGTGACAACCCCTAATGGCACAACAGTCACATCAAAAGTTTATATTTCTTCTCTGATTGAAGTTTTTGGGAAAGTGCTTCCTGCAAATCGTCTGATCCTTCCTATAATGGAATTTTTTGTGATTCTTGGCATGTATTAGATTTCTTTATATGAATCTCATATCAATTTCCAAAGAAGGGAAGTCACATTTCATATTCCATATCAATCTATGATCGTCTATCAATGCAAGGATGAACATAACCTTCCAGTGCAAATTTCTTCCATCTTATGGGTATTGATTCCACTAAATAAAGGTTATTTATATCAAATGGTTGGTAAGAAACACATGATTAAGAATATGACTATTGTACGGGAGTTTGATGATGTCTTTCTAGAGTAATTTCCTGATCTCCCACCAAATTGTGAAGTTGAGTTTTCAATAGAACTCGTACCGGGTGCTTTACCAATTTCAAAGACTCCTAATAGAATATCCCCAATTGAGTTGCAGGAATTGAAGAATCAACTCCAAGAGAATCTTGATAAGGGATTCATACGCCCTAGTGCGTCACCTTGGGGAGCACATGTTTTGTTTGTTAAGAAGAAAGATGGATCAATGAGACTCTGCGTTGAATATCAAGAACTTAACAAGATCACTATCAAGAACAAATATCATGTCCCACGCATTGATGACTTATTTGACCAACTACGCGGAGCTCAATACATTTCCATGATTGATCTTCATTCTGGGTATCATCAATTAAGGTTCAAAAGGGAGGATATACCAAAGACGGTTTTCCGTACAAGGTATAGACACTGTGAATTTATAGTGATGTCATTTGGTCCTACTAATGCCCATGCTAGCTTAATGGATCTGATGAATAGAGTCTTTTGAGACTATCTTGATCATTTTGTGGTAGTCTTTATAGACGATATTCTTGTCTATTCAAAGAACAAGGAAGAACATGAAGATCACTTGAGAATTGTATTGAAGACCCTGAGAAAGGAGAATCTCAATGCCAAATTTACCAAGTGTGAATTTTGGCTTCAAAAAGTTTCATTTTTGGGTCACATAATCACAAAATAGGGGATATCTGTGGATCCATCAAAAACAGAGTTTATCGAAATATGGTCGATACCAACAATAGTAACCGAGATCCGATGTTTTCTTGGTTTGGATGGATATTATCGACATTTTGTGAAAGATTTTTCACGATTATCTAATCCACTCACCAGGTTGACTCGAAAAGGAGTTAAGTTCATGTGGATGGAGGTGTGTGAATAAAATTTCAAGGAGTTGAAAAGAAGGTTATCCATTGCACCTGTTCTCACACTGCCTTGTAGTGGAGAAAGGTTTTTGATCTATAGTGATTCATCCAAGAAGGTATTAGGGTGTGTTCTCATGAAAAATGATGTGGTGATAGCTTATGCCTCACAACAATTGAAAATCCATGAGCAAGATTACCCAACTCATGATTTGGAGTTAGCTGCGTTAATATTTGCATTAAAGATTTGAAGGAATTATCTTTATGGTTAAAGGTGTGATATTTATACTGATCATAAAATTTTAAATTATATATTCACACAAAAGGAGCTGAATATGTTCCAAAGAAGATGGTTGGAGTTGATTAAGGACTACGACTGCTCAATTCATTATCACCCTGGGAAAGCAAACAAGGTGGAAGACGCATTAAGTAGACAAGACCATGCTAGCTTATCCATGATGAGGATCACAAAAGATCCAATATTTATGGATTTACAAAGGATGGATCTTGGAATTATAATGGAAGGGGAAAAATCTTATCTTTCACAAATGAATGTTCAACCATCTATAAATGTGAAGATTAAAGAGGTAGAAAAAGAAGATGTAGAGTTACAAAAGAAGGTGAGAAATGTTCCTAAATTCAACCTCAGTTGTGATGGGATAATAAGGATTAGGAATCAGGTTTGTGTTCCTCCCATCCCAGAATTAAAGAAGGAGCTACTGGATGAGGCTCATAGTTCTTCATTATCTATTCATCCTGGAAGCACGAAGATTTATAGGGACCTGAAAGATTACTTCTGGTGGGATGGCATGAAAAGAGATATTGTTGAATATATCTCTCGATGCTTGGTTTGTCAACAAGTTAAAGCTGAGAGACAGAAGTCTAAGGGGATGTTACAACCATTACCCATACATGAATGGAAATGGGAAAACATCACTAGGGAATTTTTCACTAGACTTCCTAAAACATCCAAAGGAAATAATGCTATCTGGGTTATAGTTGATCTTCTTACGAAGTCGGCACACTTCATTGCTATTAGAGAATATTTCTCTCTAGATAAACTTGACAGGATATATTTGAAGGAAGTGGTAAGATTTCATGGAGTACCACTTTCCATTATATCTTATCAGGATCTGAGGTTTACCTCAAAGTTCTGGTTATGTCTTCAACATACTCTAGATACAGAGTTGAGTTTCAGCACTGCTTATCATCCTCAAACAGAGGGTCAGTCTGAGAGAACAATTCAAACTCTAGAAGATGTACTAAGAGCATGCTCTATGGATTTCAAAGGTGATTGGTATCAACACCTACCTTTGGTGGAATTTTCTTATAATTACAGCTTTCACTCCAGTATTTAGATGGCTCCTTATGAAGCTCTCTATGGAAAGAAATTCAGGACTCCAACTTGAAGGGATGAAGTTGGGGAAAGAATGCTATTAGGACCTGATCTTGTTGATGAGATGGCAGAAAAGGTCAAATCTATTCAACAACACATAAGAGCAGCTCAGAGTTGAAAAAAAAGTTATGTCTAAAACTGAAGAAAAGACCTAGAGTTTGAAGTGGGTGATAAAGTGTTCTTTCGAATATCTCCTTGGAAGAGAGTAATGAGATTTGGAAAGAAGCGCAAGCTGAGCCCTGGGTGTATTTGTCCTTTTAAAATACTGGATCGTGTTGGGAAGGTAACTTACTGATTGGTGCTTCCACCGAATCTCTCTAAAGTTCATGATGTGTTCCATGTATCTCTTCTTTGAAAGTACATACCTGATCCTTCACACGTACTCATCTCGGAAGTTGTACCGCTAGAGCAAGATCTTTCTTATGAAGAACAACCGATAGAGATTGTGGATCGTAGCGAAAAAGTCCTACGGAACAAGACCACTCGCTTGGTGAAAGTTTTATGGAGCAAACACCAATTTTAGGAAGCTACATGGGAACTTGAGGATATGATGTGGGAGAGGTATCCTCATCTGTTTGTTTCAAAATGATGAATTTCGAGGGAGAAATTCATTTTAAGGGGGGGTAGAATGTAACACCCGAGATTTTATGAGAAATATTTTGTTTTTATGTATAATTTTATATAAAAGAATCATTCACTACACACAACAGTGTTTTGGCTTGCGTTATATGCATGAGCAACCTTCCTCGATAGCGTGTGTTGTATGCAATACCGAGTTTCACTGCACAACGATATGTTATTAAAATATTATATAAACTAGCCGTTATGAATAGTAATACCCAATTTTTGAAATTTTATAAATTTTATCTTTAGAAATGGACTTCATTTTTGGATTAAAAATATCGAAATTATCGAAGGGTGAATTTTTGGTATTTTTCTCAAAACTTTCAAGTTTTGATGAATAGTGAAAACACTGGGTTACTATTTAAAAACTGACTTTTTATTGAAATAAATAATTATTTATTTTATTTAAATTTATTTTAGGTAAAAATTGGTACTTAATACCTATATAAGTTCAATGTAATTCATTGGAGTCATTTTATAATAATTTTAGATATACGAAAATTTTATTGTACTTTTCACCGTCTTTTACCCACCTTCTAGGAGAATTTGAAAATTTACATAAAACTTAATTTAACCGATTTTGTGAGTGGAATTTTGAAAATCTAGGAGACATGGTTAATATCAAGTAGTAAAATGTGGTTCAATAAGATAAAAATAATTTTTGGTAAATAGTAACTTTTTACTTTTTTTACCACGGTTAAAAGTAAATAGGGTAATTAAGGGAAAAAATGATATTATTATTACCCTAACACATGTCCTAATTCTATTGGATAATTTTAATTCAACCAAAAACAACCTTAGGAATAAAATATGTCCATTTAGGTCCACTTGGATTGATTAGAACATTTATTATTATTTTATTTAAAGAAGAGTTAAAATAGTTAAAATCAAAGTTTAATAACTAAAACATTTTCAATATAGGGTTATACATAAGATAAATTCGAAAATAAAAATTCATTATAAATATAAAAGGATTTCCTACATAATGGTATTTTATTTATAATTTTTAGAAAATAAATAATTTAATTTATTTATGACACAATGATGATGCAGTAATTACCTTATTAATGAAATGTTAACATAATTGATATTATAAATAACAAAATAAATTTAATTTGAGACTTTATATGAATTAAATTAATTTTATAGGTTAATATGACATGTTAGTATTGATTTAATTAACTTTTTTAGAACTAATCATGTTGATATGATTTTCACAAAAATCAAGTACCAAATATTGTCAAAATTGACATAAATTAGTTTTTAAAACAAAATATTATATTATTAATTGTTATTTTATTCCTAAAAATCTAAGTTTCGGCCAAATGACTTAGATAAGGTTATATATATTAATAATTAACAACTTGGGGTTCTTTTGGCTTGTTATATTAAGTTTATTAACCATATAGTGTAAGAAAACAAGAAGACACGGTAAAAGTAAAATTATTTAACTTACAGTTAAATCTAAATGATAAGGTTAAAATAGTAACCTAAACTTGTATAAAATATTTTTTGAGATTATTTCGACCCATACCCACCTTAGCTTCGAAATAAATCAATTTTGAGCTATTAAAAACCAATTATTATTTTCTAATAAAATAATATTTTATGTTTTTTTTAACCTGCCCCTCTCCTCCCTTATAAAAGGGAACCTCCTCTCCCTCCTCCTCACACCACTTTGAACATTCAAGCTCATCCAAACCCTGAAAAATTCTCTTCTCCACTTCCCTAGAAACATCCTTGAGGTCCTGGTCTTTTTCAAGGACCATCTTTAGTTCCCTAAGAGGATGTTTCAAAGAGGCGTGTCGAAGAAGAGGTAATATCTATTACCGATTCTTTAAAATTTATTTCTTATTCTACTTCCTCTTCATTAGTTGTTTCATTATTGAGTAATAAAATTTGTATCAATAATATACTAATATGTTATTATAAATATGAAACAACCCTATTTCACCTTCTATCCATCCTACGGAAAATGAAATCACCGCGCGTGCATACGTACGGAATACCGTCTCCATGTCGTGGTGTATTCTGTTTTCCACCACCACCTTACTTTGATGGGTATAATGGTGTAAATAATAACGATATATGATTATTGTAAATTGATATTGATTCTTAAATAGTATGCATACACTTCAATACAATTCCACGATCATGGGAATGATATCATTGCTCGTGCGTACGTACGGCCTACCGTCTCCACGATGTGATGTGACTCGTTTTACATGATCTTTGTTGAATAATGATTATATAAATGAATTGAATGAATAAATATGATATATTTTACACTAATACGATTCTGTAAATGAGGTATCTATAAATAAGAATAAGAATTTATTCTACAACACATGCATAAAAACATAAAGCAATGAACACCCGAATAATAAGTAGCAATCAAATATTACTAATAAGAAGATAAGAATATTACCATATATGATATCATAAAAATGAATATGATTCTATAATAATTCAATGACATTATTTAAATCATTATACAGGAGGTTCGGACACATACAAATCATATCGGACCTAAATTAAGGGAAAATCTCACAATCTCATTTTTATCTGAGATTGTTTATACTTTGGTATTCACTGGGGTGTATTTATCATCCACATCCATGTTTCCTCAATATTTAATATTATATATATCCTCCTACAATTTTTTAAATCCAATATTACTTGTTGGTGAGTTTTAATTAAAAGACATGAAAGGAATCTTTTGTCGTTTTTAGTACGAGGTACTTTTTGACTTTTCCGGCCAAATTAAGAGAAGAATGTTATTTTTTAACTTATACGGCCTGAATGGACTTTTAGAACATTATTTCCATGAATATTCCTTTAAAATTTTTCAAGTTTATTTTTAATCAACTTCTTTTAGTTTAAAATTTTTATGACATTTTAAGAAAGGAAAAAAAATTAAGTAGAAAGGATATTTTCCTCAAGAATGGAGTTCAAGTGTTTTATCAAAATTATTTTCCCTATAAGATAATATGGGGTTATGTTTATATCCCTATTTTTACATTGTTTTGTTTATGTTATTATGGAATTATTTTTATGATGTCCTTTTATCTTATATGGATTATGTTATGATGGCATGATGTTTAAGAATCACATTTTTATTACATGGGTTATTCTATGGTGTATGATTTATGATCTTATGGCACACATAAGTATGGTATCATTATGAGATGGTTGGGACCTATATCTCCCTCCAATGAATTGGTTAAAGATTTATATCTCATGAGATAGACATGGCTAGAATGGCAGGTTAATCTGGTTCAGTGATACAAGACTGAAATGAGGAGTGAACTCGGTTCAGAAATGGACTTTGTCTGCTAAGATAGTCTTGGCAATGAGTCTTGAATACTAAGAAATGATTCTCTATGATTATGTGTGTATGCCACAAAGTTTCATGTTTTATGTTATGATTATTGGGATTACATTTCACTACTATGATTTATCCCATGTTGTGATATTATGATCTCTTTTGCAGGTTAAGATTTTTGAAATGTTATATTCTTTAGAATATGATATTTCCTTTGTTTTCCCTTACTGAGCCTTTGAGTTCACCCTTTTTTATGTTTCCTTCCCCATGTCAGGAAGAAGGTTATTATGTAGGATATTCCAAAAGGGACTCTAGATATGATGAAATAAACGGGAGACAATGTAGATGCTTTATGAACCAGTTGTTTATGTTTCCCAATTTCTAAAGACACTATACCTATATGGTCCTACCATGGTTTTGTTATATGTTGTAAAAAGTATGCCTCGATTCTGAATTAATAACAATGTATGTAAATTATGGGTCATTATATAAATGTAATTATATAATTTAGATATCAAATTAATACCTATAACAAAATCCATTATGAAGTTTCCAAATTTTAATATAGGTGTGGGTAATGGTTACATCATACCCTTGGACTTATATCATTATCCCTTAACATGACGGAATTTTATGCATTGATAAATATATTTTCTGATCTCCCTCTGTATATTATCCCACCAGGAATATTTCTTGAGATACTGTCTCACCATAAATGATCATTGATATCACTATAATTATTTTTTTCTTTTAAGAAGGAAAAATAATGATGATATATGTGGATCATATAATATATCTTTATTCATTTCTGGTTTTCATGGTACATATAGTCATTTCCAAAATCTTATAATTCCATTATTATTGAAATTAAACTCTATATTGTTTCATTCCTTTTATTTCTCTATATTTACCATTCATTCCTCCTTGATGTCTGCATGAATAGATAGTTAAGAAATAACATATGAATGTTAGTATTTATCCCCTTTAATTCAAATGTTAAGGTATATGTCACGACCCGTCCCTCGGGGCCCGCGTCGTGACTACCCCAAGCCCGCCTTCCACACTAAAGGCATAAATCCCTAAAACTTGAAGGAATTGCCTTAATAAACTATAAACACACACAACAGAGTATGATCTAGAAGTAAAACACTGTAAAAAATTGTATACAAATGAGTGCTACAACGTAAAAGGGGCTAGAAATACAAGCCCAACAAGAAAGTGCAAATACAATTGAAAAACAAGTACAACTGAAGAAAAGTAAACCAGTTACTGGGTCATCATCTAGGGATTCCTACCTAAAGAGTAGGTATTGATAACCTCCTTAGCACTCCACGTCTGT
Source organism: Viscum album (assembly GCA_963277665.1). Lineage (NCBI taxonomy): Eukaryota > Viridiplantae > Streptophyta > Magnoliopsida > Santalales > Viscaceae > Viscum > Viscum album. The sequence continues at coordinate 634,664,640 of OY728121.1, forward strand.
CAGTCTACTCCGTGTATCGACTCGTCATAAGGTCCACCTCTGGGTACCGTCCAGTCCTGCTACTCTGATCCTCAGTCAGCGTTGTTCGTTGTCTGCAACCAACACAACGAGGTGTGGGAATTTCCCGTGCAAGGGTGAGTATAAAGATACTTAGTAGGGACCCCAAGACCAACGAGGTCTCTCAAAATCCACCAAGGATAAACCAAAGAGTATGAAATCACCAGATAACCCCACTTATGTATATGCTCATACATATATCTCAGTTATCTAGTAATCCATCTCATTCATGAGGAAACACAAGAGTTACTGACTCAGATCACACGGGTATACAACTTATGTAGAGAGATATAGATGATCAGATATATCCATTTAATCATCTAAGCTGTCAGACCTACACAGGATCCAGGACCAGCTGTTAGAACTGTCGGACCCCCCACAGGATCCAGGAATAGTAGTTAGAGCTGTCATACCAACAAATGTTCCAGGACTAGTTATTCTGTCAGACCAACACATAATCCAGGAACAAAAGTCAGAACTATCGGACCCACACAGGATCCAAGAATAGTAGTCAGATCTATCAGACCAACACATAATCCTAGACCAGCTATTCTATCGGACCAACACATGATCCAGGAACAGTCGTTAGTGCATAGCCAGCCACAGGGTTTCCACAAAGCATGCTTTATTTCAGGAGGGTCTACTCCTCAGGACAAGATTTGATACATCTACTTCCATTTAGTCCCAAGTTTATGTATCGAAAAGTTTTTTCTCGTCAAAAGAAACCCAGCGTGACAAACGGCATGTCAATCGAATGCCCAGTCTGAGAGTTATTGGCATTTCTGTTCTGAGGGCTTAATTGGATTTAGATTAAATCCAACCCGTACATACCCCAATTTCATATAAACCTCATGTTGGGTATGAAAAAATAACCATCACGCTTCAAGCTTTCTGTTTCCACAGACGGTTCATCAATCGAACGCTCGTAGCCCAAGTTACGGGTGAAAAGGTGAAAACGGGTCAAACAGGTCCGAGTCCAATCCAGCCCCGTCAGACCGACCCGGCCCGACCCGGGTCCGGGATGGGGTCCAACCCGGTCTGCGGGTCTGATGTGGTCCACGGGTCTGACCCAGCCCATGGGATGGCCTAGACAGCGAAGGCGGCCTGGCCCACGCTGGCGGCCCGTCCCGCGCTCGGTTCGGCCCAGCTTCTCGCGGGGGTCCGCCCTAGCCGTGTCCAAGGGGGAGGCCACGCCCCCTAGTTCCCAAACGGAAAAGTCATTTGGGTGGGTGGAACCAGTGTTAGGCTGGCGCTGGTGTATCACGCGATACCCAAAGTGGTCTCGCTGTTTCCAGCTAGCCGAGCGGCCAACTGACTCCTCACACAACGCCGGTTGTGTCATGCCTCTTCCAGCTGCCTGGTGGCTTAGGTCGTCGGTCTTCCTTGAGGCCGGCCACCGCTGCTCCACTGCGGCCAGGGGCCGCAGCCACCATTTTGGTCTACCATGCGGCATGGTTGTGTCGTGCCCTCCACAGCAACCTGACGGCTCGAGCTGCTGGTCTTCATTCGTGATTGGGTTTGTGTCGGCCGCCACTACACCACTACGACTAGGGGCCGCAGCGACTCTTCTGGCGGCGCGGTTGTGCCGCCACCACCACACGATGATTCTTGTAGGTCTTATCCACTAACAATCATTCAACTGGCACGAGACAAGTTCCAGTGGCCCTTTACTCATTCTGGTATAATCCGCACACTCCTCAGGGCATTGCCTTCAATCCGCAAACATCGTTGACAAGAGTCGCTCATTCTAGTCTCAAGCCGCATTTAGTATCAATTTCCACAAAGAAGTCAGAAGGGTCAGGCCATGTTTTTTTGGCATGTTCCCTCCATGTTAGGGTGATATCAAGCTGCTTAGAATTCTAAACCACGATGGAAAGATGAAGAACGATGAACAAAAACAATGTTCAAACCCCTACCTCGGATTCTTTGACGTCGGGAAAGAAGATGAAGAAGTCGAGGATGACGTCATCGGTGTTCTTCAAGTACGGTGCTTCCTCCCTTGTTCTAATTAGAGATCAAAGGAGAAGTTTTTCATTGTTGGTAGAAGAATTCCTTCATTGGGAGGAGCGTTCTCTATTGGAGAGAACAAGTTTCTCCCAAATTCTCCCCTCTTCCAAAGCTCCACCAAAAAGAAAATGAGTCCCTCAACAAAATAATATATTTATCTTATTATTTAGTTGTTGGCACACATTTAAAAAAGATTCTAATTAAAGAATTAATTAGACTATCCCCACTTAATCAATGCGGAGGATGGTGGCACCATTAAGTGGGGAGCTCAAGAGGGTTCTCCCCACTTAATGGGAAGTTCAAGAGTTTAAGTGGTCGCAGGTGGTCCACACCACATTAACCCCACATGAAGAGGGGTTTTAGACCTCAGGTGGGCCCCACCACCATAACCTCTCAAGGGAGGTTAAGGTGTGGTGTCCCCCACCTCCAAACTCCTCTTGTAGGTTTTAACCAACTAAAAATAAAAATAAAGCTACAAATTTATTTTTATTTAATTTATTCATAAAAACCCAAAAACTATATTTCATTATCAATCAACCTTCATCGAGGTGAAAGTCTTCATAAGAGAATACTGGCACTACGAGTTCAATGGTGCCCTCATATTTCAAGTCCGAGCACCGGTTCAAAAGTTATAAAATCCTGCTCGTACATTTTCAGAACGTACCCGAACAAAACTTCAGAAATTGATTCCAAGCACACTGGGCCTCGGAATCATGGTCCGTCATATTTCTCGGACTCATGAAATTCCCATGTATTTTTAAAAAAATCCATGAGAATTACAAGTCTTTACATTCTCCCCACATCAGGTATTTACATCCACATAAGCTACAATTAGAACTAAGGGAACAAATGGGGGTATTGAGCATGCATATAAGCCTCTCACTCCTATGTTCTCTCGTAGAGGTTCTCATGCTACCAGCGAACATGCACCATAGGTTTTGACAATTCATATAGGAATCACTCTTGTCGATCCTCAATCTCCACTAGAACCTCCGTAAAATTTGCCCCATCGTCGATGTCCAACTCTCCACGGTTGATGATGTGAGAAGGTTCGTGCACGTATCTCCTCAACTGGGACATATGGAAGATGTTTTGCACCCAGCGCAACTAAGGTGGAAGAGATAAGTGGTATGCCACCTCACCTACTCTTTTTAGGACCTATAAAGGTCCGATGAATCTCATAGATAACTTTCCGACTCAGAAAAATCTCTGTAAACCTCATCGAGGTGAGACCCGTAGAAAGATGTGGTCTCCATCCTCGAACTCCATAGGTCTCTGTCTCCGGTCAGTATATGAATTTTTTTCTTCTATGTGCAGTCTTCATTTGCTCTTGGATGATCTTCACCTTCTCTGTGGTAGCTCGTACCATCTCTAATCCCACCATTGCTGACTCCCCTGGGTCAGTCCAGCACAAGGGTGATCTGCAAGGTCGCCTGTATAATGCTTCAAAAGGTGCCATCCCTATGGTGGAGTGATAGTTGTTGTTTTACACAAACTCCACCAAGGGTAAATGATCCTACCAGCTGCGACCGAAATTGAGAACACAATGTCGGAGCATTTCCTCAAGGGTCTGAATGGTCTGCTCGGTCTAACCATCCGTTTGAGGATGGAAGGCGGTGCTCAAGTGAAGCTGTTTCCCGAAAGCCTCCTGCAACCCCTTCTATAGCCAAGAATTAAATCGTGTGTCATGATCGGAGACAATCATCGAAGGTGTACCATGTAAACGCACAATCTCCTACACATAGAGGCGTCTCAAGCTCTCTACTGAACCCTGCTCTCTGATCGGTAGGAAGTGGGCCAACTTGGTGAGTCGGTCGACAATTACCCAAATCGATTCATGACCCCTGGATGTATGTGGAAGACCCATCATGAAGTCCATGGATATACCATCCCACTTCCACTCTGGGACTTCTAAAGGATGAACCAAGCCTGCTGGTACCTGGTGCTCTGCCTTCACTTGCTGACAAGTGAGGCATCGAGAGACAAACTCTGCTACTTACTTCTTCATACCTGGACACCAGTGCTATCGTCGAAGGTCCTAGTACATCTTCGCCACTCCGGGATGTACCACTATAGGGGATGTGTGGAACTCCCTCAACACTTACTCCTCATGTGACACTAGTACCATAGTACTTCCTCTAAAGAGAATAATGTGCTTACCACCTTTAGAGAATCCATCAGGTTCTTGTCCTATGGATATCTGATCATATCATGTCTTGCAGTCAATGTCTCATGCTACACCTCCCTGACTCACTAAAGAAGTTGTATAGTGACTTTAAGTGATTGTATAAAGGTTTATCTATCTTTATCTACAAAGGATATCTGTAAAGCAGCTAGTTGCTCTGTCACCTCACCTAGAAGCTGTATACCAGATCTCCTATAGAGTGTGTCTGCAACAATGTTCCCCTTCCCAGGAGTATAGACTATCTCTAAGTCGTAGTCCGGGAGGAACTCAAGCCAGCATCGTTGTCTCAAGTTCAGGTCTTTCTGAGAGAAGATATACCTGAGACTCTTTTGATCAGAGTATATGGTAAAACATTAGCCCATAAGATAGTGCCACCACATCTTCAAGGCGAAGACCACTGCTGCTAACTTCAGGTCATGGGTAGAATAGTTCTTCTTGTGTAGTCTCAGATTCTAAGAACCATATACGATCACCACTCACTTTTGCATCAGGACACATCCGAGTCCGGTCCCAGATGTGTTGCAATAAACTACGTACCCTACGCCCTCCTCTGGAAGCCTCATGATGGGGGCACTAGTCAGCCTCTACCTCATCTCCTGAAAGATCTGCTGGAATCTCTTCGACCACACGAAGGGTTTCCCCTTCTTTGTCAAGGATGATAGTGGCTATTCAACTCTAGAGAAGTCTGGTACGAACCTTCAGTAGTATCCAGCAAAACCCAAAAAATTTCATACCTCCATCACACTCCTGGGTGACTCCCAAGCAAGTACCACTTCAATCTTCTCTAGATCCACTACAACTCCAGCCTCCGAGATTACATGTCCCAAGAATTTATCCTCTCAGATCCATAACTGAAACTTCGAGAGATTACCATAAATCTGGTGCTCCCAGAGTGTGTCCAGTACTACCCTCAAATGGTAGGCATGATCCTCCTCAGTAGTCGAGTAGATCAGAATGATGTCGATGAAGATTATGACAAAGCGATCGAGTTATGGCTGGAAGATCCTGTTCATGAGTCCCATGAACACTTATGGAGTGTTGTTCATGCCGAAAGGCATAACTAAGAACTCGTAGTGGTCATACCGAAATCTAAAGGTCGTTTTCTTCACATCCTCATCTCAGTCTTTGAGATGGTGATAGCCTAATCTGAGGTCTATCTTCGAGAACCACTGTGCTCACTTTAGCTGGTCAATGAGGTCGTCAATCCTTGGGAGTGGGTACTTGTTCTTCACAATCACCTGGTTCAGGTGATGGTAGTTTACACAAAGCCTCAAGCTCCCATATTCCTTCTTGGAAAACAGAATTGGGGCTTCACAGGGGGAAACACTAGGTCGGATGAATCCATCCCCCTGCAAGTCCTCCAACTGTACCCACAGCTCACGAAGCTCACCAGGAGCCATCAAATATGCTGGAGTAGATATCAGGTCCATCCTGGGGTATAGGTCTATATAGAATTAAACCTATCTATGAAGAGGTATTCCTAGAACATCGTCATAGAAAACAGCTGTGTACTGGTCCACCACTACAGGATAGCTCAGACTCTCTACATCAACTGCTCTGAGGGTAAGGCAGGCCAACTGATGAGTGATCGGCTACACCCTCCTCCGAGTAAGTTTGTCCTGCACTGCACCCTTCTCTCCAGTGAAGGTGAAAATTGTCCCATCCATGCAGACACACAACACTTTGCGCCTAGTACAGTCAATCTGAGCATGGACTGTACATAACCAGTCCATACCCAAGATGACGTCGTAATGCCTCGACGCCGCTACGAGGAGATCCCAGCCGAAGCTCTCGCCTCCTAGAGAGATATCACACTACCGGAACCAGTGCGTAATCATCGAGTCTACTCCCGTAGGAGTCTCTAGCCGTAAGGATCAAGCCAACGGCTCTGTCGGAATCTTTGAACTCCAAACGAGGGCGGTGGAAATGAAAGAGTGACTGGAACCTGTGTCTATAAGAACTACAGATAAGGTGGAGTAGACACATATCATACCTTGAATCATATCTAAAGCACCATGATCATAAGACTCAGCTTCCTAGAGCTGATCTCTCCCCTGTCCACATGCTCCCTACGGTCGAGGTGGTCCTCCTGGTGGCGGTGGTGGTAACACCTCGTAACGGCGTCCACCACTAGCTGCACAACCAGCTCCTCTTCAACGTCTACATGCTCCCTATGGTCCACCTCGATCATACCTCTGCCTCTTCCTAGGAGATCCCTCAACTGTCTTATGATCATCATTATGGCAGGTCAGACAGTCACGATCCATGTGAACATGCCCGCTGCAAGAGTAACATTGCCTGCTCCAGATATGACTGGATCTTTCTCATATTCCCCGCACAACTGAACCTGTATCATGAGGTCGTCCACCGGATTTACTAGTCTTCTTGGACCTCTAAGATATCTATTTACTACTAGCTGTAGAAGACTCGTGTAAAGGATCACCATAAGGTTGGCTGGTGTCCCTACTAGTTTGAAGACTCTCACCACAGCCTCTAGCCAATCCTCAACTACCTGTGGGTCCGTCTCACCCCTGAACCTTGGAAACCTCTGACGATGGAACTCGTGCAAAGTGATCAAGTGGTGTGCACTCTCTTCTTCTAGGGCTGGTGTTTTTGGTGGCCCAACGGGTAGTGGTACCGCTGGTGCCTCCGCTGTGATGGGGCCCTACACTGAGACCTCGTTGTTCAGTGGGTTGTCATCTCATACAACTCTTGGAACCCTGGATGGCTGTCTAGGTGAAGGAATCCTAAAAAGAGATTGGTGTGTCACTGTCAATATGTTATACCTGGTGAGCTGACACTGAGATATCACAAAGAAAACTCTTAAAACACACATGCAATCAGTGTTTTCGTGCACTGAGTTAGAAATCAGAAGTCAGGGTCGTGTTGTATGGATACATCGGCCACTGCACCAACACTGGACTCCCTGGACTGAAAACCATACTCGGTACTCTTAACACTATTTATTCATATAAAACAATGATCAAAGTCCTAGGTTCTATGGTAGAACTGACTCCTCTTATACCAATCTGTCACGACCCGTCCCTCGGGGCCCATGTCGTGACTACCCCAAGCCCGCCATCCATAGGACAGGTGCTGGCGACTAGCACCAAAGGTGTAAATCCCTAAAATGAGAAGGCATTGCCTTAATAAACTATAAACACACACAACAGAGTATGAACTTGAAGTAAAACCCTATGAAAAATTGTATACAAAAGAGTGCTGAAATGTAAAAGGGGCTGGAAATACAAGCCCAACAGTAAAGTACAAGTACAACTAAAAAAAGTTCAACTAAAGAAAATTAAAACAGCTACTGGGTTATCCTCCAGGTATTCCTACCTAAAGGGTTGGTAACATCACTCCATGTCTGTCAGTATCCTCCGTGTACCGACTCGTTTTAAGGTCCACCACTGGGTACTATCCAGTCCTACTACTCTGATCATCAGTCAGCGTTGTCCGTCATCTGCAACCAACACAACAAGGTTCGGGCATAGCCAGTGTAGGGGTGAGTATAACGATATTCATTAGGGACCTCAAGACCACCAAGGTCTCTCAAAATCCACCAAGGATAAACCACAGAGTATGAAATCAGCAGATAACCCCACTTAGGTATATGCTCATACATATACCTAAGTTATCTAGTAATCCATCTCAATCATGAGGAAACACAAGAGTTACTGACTCAGCTCACACAGTTATACATCTTATGTAGAGGGATAGAGATGATCATATATAGACACAAAATCATCTAAGTTGTCATACCCATAGAGGATCCAGGAATGGCAGTTGGAGTTGTTGGACCAATACATGATCTAGGACCAGCTATTCTATCAGACCAACACATGATCCAGGAACATAAGTCAGAACTGTGGGACCCACATAGGATCCAAGAATAGTAGTCAGATATGTTGGACCAACACATGATCTAGGACCAACTATTCGGTCGGACCAACACATGATCTAGGAACAGTCGTTAGTGCACAGCCAGCCACAGGGTTTCCACAAAGCATGCTTGATTCTGGGAGGGTCTGCTCCTCAAGCCAAGAGTCAATACATCAACTGCCATGTAGTAAAAATTTGATGAATCCCGATGTTCTGTCTCATCAAAAGGAACTCAACGCGATAGAGGGCGCGTCAATCGGATGCCCGATCTGAGAGTTATTGGCATTTTCATTCCGAGGGCCCTATTGGATTTAGGTTCAATCCAGCCTGATTGTACCCCAACTGTGTCCAAACCTCAAGTGGGGTATTCCAAAAGAACTGTCTTGCTTCAAGATTTCTTTCACCACAGATGGTTTGTCAATAGAACAATTGCTGCCCAAGTAATGGGTGAAAAGGTGAAAACGTGTCAAACAGGTCCGGGTCCGGTCCGGCCTAGTCGGACCGACCCGGCCCGACCTGCATCCGGACAGGGGTCTGACCTGGTGTACGGGTCTGACCCGATCCGCAAGTCTGACCCATCCCGTTGGGGATGCCCGACCATCGCTGGATCTGGCCTGTGCTGGGTCTGGCCCGTGCTGGGTCCGGCCCGGAGGCCTGTGGGGGTCCGCCCTAGCCGCGCCCAGGGGGGAGGTCGTGCCCCATGGTTCCCAAATGGAAACTCTGTTTGTGTGGGTGGAACTGGTCCCAGGCTGGCGCCGGTGTGTCATGCGGGACCCAATGGGGTCCCGTTGTTTCCTGCTGGCCAAGCTCCTCGTGTGGCGTCAGTTGTGCAGCGCCTCTTCCAGCGGCCTGGTGGCTAGGGTCGTTGGTCTTCCTTGTGGTCGGCCTTGCACCAGCTTCTGCTACTCCACCTCGGCTAGGGGTCGCGGCCCCCATTTCAGTCCACCGCACAGCGCGTTTGCGTCGCGCCTTCCTCTGCAACCTGGCGGCACGAGCCGCCGGTCTCCTTTGCGGCCTGGCTTGAACTGGCCCCCGCGGCACCGTCGCGGCAAGGGGCCACGGCTACTCTTCCGGCAGCGCAGTCGCACCACCTCCACCATGCGATGACGCTCATCATTCCTATTCACCGACGATCTTTCTGTGGGTCACCGGATGAGTTCTGGTGGCCCATTTCTCATTCCAGTAGAAGTCGTGCACTCCTCAAGATGTTGCCTTCGATCTAAAAATATCATTCACAAGAGTCATTCATTCTGGTCTCAAGCCGCATTTAGAATCAATTTCCACAAAGAAGGCGGAGGGTTCGGGCCTTTTTTTTTTTGGCCCACACCCTATGTGTTAGGGTGATATCAAGCGGCTTCGAATTCTGAAACATGACAAAAAAAACAAAGAATGGGGGACAAAAACAAAGTTCAAACCCATACCTCAGATTCACTGACATCGTGAAAGAACATGATGAAGTTGAGGATAACGTCGTCAGCGTTCTTCAAGGACGGTGCTTCCTCCCTTGTTCCGGTTAGAGGTAAAAGAATTATTTGTTTGTCGTTGGTGGAATAAGTCCTTCATTGGGAGGAGCATTCTTTGTTGGAGAGAACAAGTTTCTCCTAAATTCTCCCCTCTTCCCAAGATTCACCAAAAAGAAAATGAGTCCTTCAAAAAATAATAGATTTATCTTATTATTTAGTTGTTGGCAGACATTTCAAAAAGATTCAAATTAAATAATTAATTAGACTAGCCCCACTTAATCAATGTGGAAGATGGTGGCACCATTAAGTGGGGAGCTCAAGATGGTTCTCCCCACTTAATGGGAAGTTCAAGATTTTAAGTGGTCTCGGGTGGTCCCCACCACATTAACCCCACATGAAGAGGGGTTTTAGATCTCGGGTGGGCCCCACCACCATAACCTCTCATGGGAGGTTAATGTGTGGTGGCCCCCGCCTCTAACCTCCTCTTGGAGGTTTTAACCAACTAAAAACAAAAATAAATCTACAAATTTTTTTTTATTTAATTTATTTATAAAAACCCATAAACTATCTTTCATTCTCGATCAACTTCCATCGAGGTGAAAGTGTTCTTAAGCGAATATCGGTGTTGTGAGTTCAACGGTGCCCTCAGATTTCAATTCTGAGCACCGGTTCAAATGATATAAAATTGCGCCCGTACGTTTACTGAATGTACCCAAACAAAACTTCAGAAATTTATTTCGAGCACACCGAGCCTCGGAATCATGCGCCGTCAGATTTCACGGACTCATGAAATTACTATGTATTTTAAAAAAATTCCACAGGAATTCTGGGTCTTTACAGTATAACCTCTAAAAATCCACAAGTATTGGGTCCCTTTCAGTCCTCAATATGGTTGAGTTAAAATGATCATTCCCACTCAGATCATTAACCACTATTTTTTCTATCCTAGGGTGGTAATTTATTGAGCATTTATAGTCCTGGATTAATTAAAACCATCTTGTTTAGAGAATGAACAAATACTTCTATGTGAACATATATAATTTTCACTTATTATTAACATATATTTTACACTTTTTACCCTAGAGTTAAAGCATCCATATATTTAATTCAATTATTACCGTGGGTAGATACAAATCATGTGTGTGATAATTTTTCTCATGGAAATTATATTAACATGATCCCTAAGCAACCACCATGTCATTTTGTATGAAAACATATCCTGATATCTTCTGTTATGCATCACTATATATCACAAAGCACTATCCATTGTAGGGAAGTGTGATTAGAGGTGTAGTGAACAAACATCTATTGATATACTTGGTATATTATTCACATTAATCTATCTAGAGGAACATGACTCCCTTAAAAGATAACTTTTTTAGGATTATTTAAATTATTATAACTTTATCACAGAATAATAGATATTGTCTAACCAATTAAAAAATAATGATTTAAATTAAAAAAAATTATCTAGGACATTTTTTTAATCACATTTTTCCTTAAAAAAGCCACAAAAATGAAAAATATTGTGATTACATTAACTAAGAATGATACTTTATATTTCGAGAATTTACACTTGCTAAAAAAATTATACTTTCTCTTTAATAAATATCTTCAGAATAATACTCAAATTATCTTCATGGTATTTCTTTCAATTATAATATATATGAATATCATCTATGAATACTTCCAAAAATTGATTGAGGTAATCACTAATGATTCTACTAATAAAATCCATGAATATAGAAAGAAAATTTAATGGTCTAGAGGGAATCACTATGAATTCATATTGTTCAAATATTATATGGAAGGAATTCATGGTTATATCCTCTATTTTTATCCATAATTGATGGAATATAGATCAATCATTAATCTTTGAGAAATATTTATCCACTCATAGTTGATCGAAGAAGTCGTCAATATGGGTTAGATTCTACTTTTTAGTGATCGTTATCATATAATGATCATGATAATCATTATATAAAATCATTGATCTATCATTCTCATTGGAAAAGAATATCAGTGTACCCCATGGTAAAAACATGGGACCATAAAACCCTTATTCATATTCACATGGAGCTTCCTCATTAATTTATCTAATTAAATCTAGGTTATTATATAAGGATCCATTAATTTAGGAATATCAATATGTATTATCTAAGTTTAAATTTCAACCTCATGATCTAAAGGAATGCTAAGAAACTCTTCAAGAAATATATTTTTATAATCCAAAATAAAATTATTATCTTTAATATTGAACTTTTCACTAACCATTTGATCTATAGACGCCTCAGTATTAGGTATTAAGACTAATATAATGGAATATATTTCTCTAATAGGTTTATATCAACCTTCCATTGATTAATTATCATGAACTAATTTGGGATATGAATTATGCATTTTTTATCAAATAAAATGACATGATATATATATTTATAGATCAAATCCATGCTAAAAATAAAATTAAATACATATAAATAGAGAATAATAATATTTTTGGAAGCACGTTCTCACAATCATTAATCAAGGAAGAGTTGTAGACATAGATCCAATCATCACACTATATAGAGATTCCATTGAATATTCAATACCAAGTTGTTGACTATAAAAATTAATACTCTAATAAACCTTTCATTATTTGAAGTAATTTATATAACTAAGTTCAAATAATATGATGTTAATATTGTGCACGGTTATCATCACCCCAATATATTTATTTTTTCTTTATAACCATACTAAAACAAAAACTATTCCCATGAGTATTGAGAAATAATAAAGAGTAATTTATCATAATATTAGTAAATTTAATCATATGATTTTATAAATTATGTCACCTCTACTAAAACATATGAAATTTTATGTTCATCCTATATCACTTTTGGTTCATCGTTGGATATTTTTTGTTATATCCTATTATTATTCATAACTTAATCGAAAAAATAACTAAACCTTGTACTTATATCAACTGATTCATCCCAAGAATGAAATGCATACATATAATTTCATTATACATGAATTTTAAATCAATATCACATTCAGTAACACCTCATAACCAATAGATTTATTTTATTTAGAAATTAACTACATGATCATCATATTTTATAAAAAGATATCAAAATTTATCTCAAAATTATCAATACATGATATCTTTTTAGAAATATAATACCAAATATTCTTCTACATCACATAAGAAATAGAAACATTTGAAAAAAGGTGGGAAAAATATTATTATGGGAAAACAAAAGAGATAAAAATAAATGATCGTAAGTGGGAATAATACCAGAATATGGGTAGGGAAACATAGTCAAGGAATGTGAGCATAACATCATAGAATCACACCCATTATAATATATATCACAATTAATGTATCATGTCATAAATATTTTGACATAAAACATGAGTTTTTGTATTTTAGAAATGTGGCTCAATAATATGTAAAATTATATATCCATGATGAATAATATAAGAATATGATATGAACATGATCATAAAACATGTGTAAAGTTTAACCACTGATAAATTCATCACATATTGGACTAGGTTAACCGAAATGCCATAATATTGTAGACTTGGGCTAATGATCTATGTACATTTTGGGCTTAGGCCAACAACTCATATACCACATGATTTTGAGATTGGCCTAACCACTCATACACCACAACCACAACTCATGAGATAAATATCACTATCCAATGCATTTTTAGACTATAACTAACCTACCTTGAGTAACCACATGTAACACCCGAATATTTTATGATATATTACTCTTAAAGAAATTTAATTTCATTAATATCATGTGATACAGATAAAAATAAGTGTAAATGAATGGAAATAAAGTATATTGTTATAACCTCAGTTTTAAATTAGTGGTATGAAAAGGAATAGCTAAATTTAAAAAAAATGTATAACACATTGATATAATAAAAATATATTCACTAATGTATAATAAATAAGTAATAAAGTTTTAATAAATATATTTGTGCTTTAAGAATATGTTTTCTTCAAAAGTGGTTTTTTCATTTTGGGTACAGTCGTTATAAATAATTTCAAAATAAAATTATAAATTTTATTTCAAAAAAATATCTTTTTTGAAATTATCATACCAAAATTATCTTAGGGTTTATTTTTGGTAATTTTATGAGAAACATTATTTTTTAGTGAATACTGAAAATACTGATTTTTTAATAAAACTATATTTTCTTTTCTAGTATTTTTAATGCTTCATTTTGATTTGGATTGATTTTAAAATGTTGATAGTTTTTAAAAAAATCAATTTATACCTTTAGGATCACTATTATTATAAATACCCAGACCCTAGAAGCCTAAATTTAGGGGTCACTTTATTACATTAGAACTATATACAAAAAATCACATCCCAAAGGACCAAATAGTTTATTAGTATTAGTAAACTAGATATATAAATTTTCTCATATTTCATTATAAGTATAAAAACAAAACATAAGAAATATTCTTCCATCTTTGATATTATTCATAATATCCTTCTTCATAACATAAGAAAAATATAAATAAAGGGTGGGCTCAAATTATTAGTAAGGGTTACCAACAATGGAAGCAATCTTGAGTAAATAAGTAATAATTAACATGTAAGAGTAGATAATCAAATCACATTTCATTTAATCAATAACTTGAGTTTAATGAGAATCTATTACTAATATCGACATAGTAAACACATGGATAATTAAAATTGAATTATTAATAAAGAAAAATCATAATTATATTAATTCATGATCAAGTCCTCTCAACTATGAAATCATGAATCTTACCATCAAGGCCTCACAAAAAATAAATTATCATTTTATCAATGCCTCTTAGCTAATACATTATCATTGCATGGGTAAGAAATCACTAAATGACCAACTATTATGACATGATCTTACATCCTCATCCTATAAATTATTCCATCCTACTTTGTCTCATGATACCTATTGATGAATTTATGGGTTATATTTTACTATTCCTCACGCATCACATGAACATCCAAGGCATTATTTATATTTTCAATGATCAATAATATTCATTCTCAAAATGCCTTATAAGTAAAAACTAAACCTAATTGAATCAAGAATACATAAAATAAATAAATTACCCTCATAAAATATCTTGAGAAAGAATAAATATTTTATTATTAGATCATATTCCTAGAAAAATAAATGGGTGTTGTCATAGATGAAAATTCCTTTAAAAGATCACTACAATATTTCTTGAGGAAAATACCCATATCATTTTGAGAATACTTATTTAATATCAAAAAAAAATCTATAATATTATGAAGAAAAATTTTGAAATTAACCATGGAAAATTTCAATGCAATATCCAAATAAAATAGTATTCATTATGGTGGTAAAATTGTTTCTTGTAGTGTTTGTTAAAATGAGTATTTTTTCACACTTTTGGTAAAAAGGACCTCATTTAGAAAATAAAAAAATATTAAATTTTATATAAAGTAAAAAATGGATGAAATTTAATTTAAAATATAATTTTATAATATTAAAAACAAATTTTAATATATTTTAAATAAAATATATTATAGGAAGAATAATGATATTTGACCATAGATAGAAAAAAGTAAATTTTATTTAAAAAAATATTTTTCCAACCTCCTGAGTACTTTAATAGAGTAAAAATAAATTAAAAAATTTAATATCTTAAAATAAACATAAGATAATAAAATTAATGAGTATAGAGAGATATTTATCATAAAATTTTATAATTAGAAACTTAATCATAAACAATCCAAATAAATAATGAGATTGTAAAATAAATACCTTACCACTTTGGTATATTTTGATCATTTCCCCAGTGAAAGAAATAAATTAAAATGAAACTTTAAATACCATTAATATAAATTTATTAATGTTATAACATATATAATGGAAATTATATGCACCACATGAAATAAACCAGCATTGAATATGATATATGTCTCATGGAAACAAAATTAAGGCAAGAAAACCCTTACCTCATATCTGAATTACTTTGTAAGTGATATCAAACTCTGTTATAATAAATTTAAATTTTTTATAATTCAATACCAACACCATATACATACTTATAATATCATATATATTCCCCTTATAACATTTCAAAACTTATTAATAAATAATTATCTATTAAATGGTCATTTTTTAGTGTGAATTATTTTGGTTTTTTCATGATAATTTTTATTCAGTAGTTCTAGTCCTTTTACATTGATCATGGCTCCATATTATAAGAAAATTATACATTATACATATATTTGTATTCATCCATAAAAGTTATATATGTAAAAATGAGTTACATTGTTCATGGATACGGTAAGTCGTATATACGCATAAACTCTGTTTTCACTTTTCAACGGATGGAATGAAAGAAAGGTTCATATAAATTAAACTTTATTGAATAATTATTATATTATTTATGTCATATATATTAGTTAAATATATCCTTATTACTATCCTTGTAAAGACTAGTCAAAAAAAAATCACATTGCTTTGTAGAGGTGATAGTCCACATGTACGCATGAGAGACGTTATTATTTTCCAATGGATAGGAATGTAAGATGGTTGATATGATATTATAATTATATAAAAATAATAATATCATAAATATTATATATAAACATTAAAAACATTGTAATATCTATCCATGAAATATATAATGTAAAATAAATTGCATCTCTACGTGGTGGGGGTATCCCACAACTATACTTGAGCGATACTTTCACTTTCCATTTGATAGAAAAACTGGTGAATATTTGTGGTTTTATAATAGTAATAAAAATTAACTATATTTATGATATTGAATTTATTATTTTATTATTAATTCCATAGATTAATGGTAGGTATAATAAGAAATAAATTACAATAGGTCGGATAAGATGATTACCTCTTCTTCAGTATTCCTTCCCTAGATCCCATTATAAGGACCCTATGATTAGTATTTTATGATGAATAAAACATATATTTCATTTATAGGTAACTTGAGAATATAATTATATATTTTTGGGTTGAAAAATATGTTTTAAATAGGTGTATATAAAAGAGATATGGGTTGAATTTTAAAAGGGGGAAAGACACACTTACAATTACTTAAAAGATTTAAATATAATTAATGTATTTCTCAAGTATAATATTTATAAATAGTTATGAATTTGGAAAAAAAATATTTTATGGATGAAATATAATAAAATAACAAAATCTAGATAGGTTTTGGTGTAATTTTTAACCTTATTATTTGGTTCAACCCCTTCGTTAACCAATTTTAACCTTAACTGTGACAGTGCCTGTTTTAATCTTAAAGGATTATAATTTTACTTATAATGTAAAAATTGGATCATAAATGGACCAGGGAAGAAAGTTTTTACCAATTACCATTATAATTTTTCTCATTAAATATTATTTTATGATTTTTGAATAGTTTAATAAAATATTATTTCTCATAAAATATCATTAATGTCATTTTTCACACTATTCATGTAACATCCCAAGTAAGTAATGAATAATAGATATTTTTATCTATGTCTATTAATGATTAAGATAGTGTTTTAGAGGCTTAAAATGAAAATAAATCTCATCTTAAGCATGGAATACACTAATATTTTTAAAAGATTGTTTTACTGCCTTTTGATGGGAAACCATTTTTAAATCTATATGTTGACAATTTTATAAGCTATGTTTGTCAAAATAAACTTATTCTTTATAATTGGGACATCAAAATTTACTTTGTGTGAATTTTTGGTATTTTTCTGACAATGTTCATTTTTTAATGAATAGTGAAAAATACTGCATTTTACATCAAAACTGCTTTTTAATCTAATTTATTTATATGATTATATTATCTTTTGAATTGGTTTTTAAGTGAAATTAGAATATATTTTTACCATTTTATCCAATGATGGTCATTGTAATCAATTTCACTTTGAAATTAGACTTAAACTGGTGTCAATCTTTTGATACTTATTGTTTTATAAAAACACGCTATTTGCTCTGACAGCGGGAATTAATTATTAAATTAATTAATGTGACTTATATGATGTTAATTTTGTAAAATAGACTTCATTTTTTAATTCGGAATATCAAATATAGCTTCGGGTGAATTTTTGGTAATTTTCTGAAAAACTTCAATTTTGATGAATAGTGAAACCACTAAGTGGTACTTATAAAAATTGATTTTTCATTTAAATGAAATTTTGCCATCATTGTGTTTTGAATTTCAAAAATCCGACATACATGGTTTTCAATAAGAAGTTAAATGTGGTTTAATGAGATTAAAATAAATTTTTGGTGAATAGTTACTTATTAAGTTTTAATTGCGATTAGTGGTAATTAGTGTAGTTTAAGGTAAAAATAATGCTTTAATAAAACAAGATGAGCTTGAAACTTGTCCTACCCTCATTGGTTGTGTCATGGCCGACCAAGACAAGCCATGGGTCAACTTGGGGACCCCATGGATTCACTTTGTTTGGGAAATGACATAAATAACTCTTTATTTAATGTAAAAGTAAAAATGACACTAACATAATATGTTTTACAAAAACAATTTTTACATGGGCTTATAAAGATAAAATTTTTGATTATAAATAGTCATTGGAAATCTATAAAGATTTCCTACATCATAGTATTTTTTTGATAATTTTTAGACTTTAAATAAATTAAATTATTTATGACATCATGATGATGCAACGATGACCTCATTATTTAACGATTTAAATAAAATGGAAAGATAATGAAAAATCTAAACCCTACACATGGACAAAACCAATTGGATGAGTGGATTTCGATCCCTTATCACCTTATCCATGAATTATAGAAATTTGGGACCTTTTGAATCCAAAACTCTTTTTCAAATAAAGTAATATTTCATTACTTTCCAAAAGTGCCCCTCCTCTCCTCTTATAAAAGGCCCCCACCTCTACCTCATTTCAAACACTCCTAAAGCCTTTGGCTCGGCCAACCCCTGACCATTAAATCTCTCCACATCCCTATCCTAATCCTAGAGGATTCCCTTTGGTCAGAATCCTTTCAAAGAAAGCCTTTAGGCTCAAATCAAAAGGAGTTACACTTTTAAAGGTAATTCATTCTCTCATGTTCATTTGTTTTATTTTGCTTCTCCAACCCCCTAAACTCTTTTTATTTACTTCTTTTGAAACAACACCAGTATCTACAATATACTAGGATGTTGTTATAATAATTATTTGAGCTGCACTCTCACACAACTACTTCAAATGGTTAAAGAACATACGGTTTCCGTGGATGGCGAAATTCTGCCTCCCGAAACAATGATTGTTCAATACTCATTTAACACCTTCAAAGGTGGCCATTATGATGTCACTATTTTTATATATGATATATAATATGTTTATTATTTTCTTAAGCTTCTTTATTTTTCATTTATGGCATACCATTATTGTTTCCATTATGGGTGAACACGATATCTTCATTTTAGGAAGTGCGGACTACCGCCCCCTGAAAGTGATTTGATTCGTTAATACCATATGTGTGATGTGTAAAGGATAAAGTTAATGATATTATAAATGTTATTATACTGGAATTATAGTATACTCTTATATAATTATGACTCCATTCCAGAAAATACGAAATAGAAATGGAAGTAGCGTTCATGCGTACGTACGGCTTACCGTCTCCATGAACGGTGCATTTCATTTCTTACCTCTAAATGTGATGTAATATTATAAATACATGTATATGATGAATATATATGATATATATGTTATCCAAATAATTAATATCATTCTGTATATAACGAACCTTTGACCAAATTAACAACATGTAAGTGTAAGAAGTCTGTTTTTGACTTAAGAACCAAATACCGACAAAATGAACATTATTAACTTAAATGATTACATGATGTCCATAACATGGTATAAAAGGAATAATGAACAAGAAAAAGGTTCTTAAGCAAGTATAGATTAACTCAAGTTTATTATTGAGGAGATTAAAGAACATTCAGGTCAAGTCGGATACGAGGTATGGGACTTCGTCTCAATCTCCTTTCATTGAGGCATATTTTATTTTATACACAACTTTCTTTTATACAGTGTATAAACCCCCTTTGACTTTTCCATTTATTCAAAAGGAATATTTTTTATATGAAGCGTTTACTAAATTACAAAAGGGAATGTTTTTGTCATAGGTATGCGGCGACAACGACTTCTCCGCCGTCGTGACCGATATTTGAGTTTCGGCTTCCTCTACAAGCCATACCTTATTTTTAAAAGAAAAATAAATACCATGTTTTACTTTTCTTTTACTTTGGTATTGAAAATGGTTTTCATAATGTTTTTATTATATCAATGTGTTGTATTGATATCTCGTGATTTAAATGTGGAAATAATATGTTTCCTTTATGCATGTTTTACGTGATACGATTATGTTATGGTTCTTGGGCATTATTATGAAGACGGGTGGTTCCATGATAAACTAAGGGCGGGTGAGCCCGTTATAGCTCTCCAATGCATTGGGTAACGCGAAGGAGTGAAACTTTAAGGTTTCTCCGAAGAGATTTAGGGAATATACTGTGATGGGTATTCCAAACGTAACCAAGAGGGTTACTCCCTACGTAAGAATGTTATGAATGCCTCAAGTTACCTTTATGTCTTATGATTTCTATGATTTATTCATGATTTGATGAGGTATGTTAAAGTGCTTATGTTTTTTGGGTAAAGTATGATCTCATCCTTATGTATATATGTACCCTTGTTTCCTTTCCATATTTTTATATCCCTTACTGAGCTTTTTATGCTCATCCCAAGTTTTTTTGTAATGTTTTTCACAGGTCAAGGGAAAGGTACATGATATGATGATAGTGTCAAGGAAGTGTCAAGAATGAATCCATGTTTTATTTTAAATATGTTTCCATTGATGTGAATTAAGAATACTGTCTTTATATAACCACTTTGTTTATATGTGGAATGTAATGCAAGTTTTATGATCTAATTCTCTAAAACTCTAAACCTGAAAAGATCCTCAATGTGTAATCTTGTAATAACTCAAGATTAAGTAAGTTTTAAGGCTGGGGCCTTATAGTTGGTATCAGAGGTCGGTTTAGATAACTTTAGGAGTTAGAATCCTATTAAATGATTATCCAAAAATATTTTTTTTGAAATGATATAGCATTTAAAGATTACCATGTTGCTTCATCTAAGATATGTTTGTTCAGAATGGTTTTCCGCAGAGGAAACAGGGAAGCAGTGCTAGGAAGGCATACAGAAGGAAATAACCTTCAGAATCAGCATCCAGAAATGGTTGGAATTGGAACTGAACAGTTTGTTGCAGTAATGGCGCAGTTGACTCAAGCGATAAATGGTGGTGGTATCCATGCACGAGATCAGCCAGATCAACTGCAGAGGAACATGTCAGTGGTGGAACATTTCATGAGGCAACATCCACCATCATTCAGAGGATCATCTGACCCTGTGCTAGCTGAAGGGTGGATTAAAGTACTGGAGAAGATTTTTGATGTCATGGGGTGTTCAGACAATCAAAAGGTTAGTCTTGCTATTTACCGTTTGGAGGGTGAAGCAGATCAGTGGTGATCTATGGTTAAAAATATCAGGGACGCCGATTAGATTGATGCTCTTGATTGGGATGAATTCAAAGGTATGTTTCTTGAAAATTATTTTCCTAAGGTTGTTCGACTTAGGATGGAAAAACAATTCTTGGAATTTAGGAAAGAGGAAGACTCAGTGGCTGCCTATGAAGAAAGGTTCACTCGATTGGCAAGGTATGCTCCAAATTTTATCCGAGACCTTGATAGTAAAATCAATCGTTTTTACTCAGGATTAAAGCCAAAATATCAAAGGGCATTAGATTCTCGTGAGTTTAAAAGTTATGAAAAGCTTTTTCGATGTGCTTAGAAGGTGGAAATGGAGTTTTCCGATGACCAAGTGTTCTATAAAAACCAGCAAAAGAAGAGACCGAGGTGGCAGGAGAAAGGTAAGAATTCTTCAAAAAAGTCTGATGGTAGGAGAACTAAGTTTCCAGTTTGTGATAAATGTGGCAAAAGGCATGCTGGGGAATGTCTTCTAAATTCTGTAAAGTGCTACCGATGTGGTAAGATGGGACATAAGGCTCGTGATTGCACTGAAAAGGATCAAGGTGAAGGTAAGAACAAATTTGATTTACAGTTAGTGAAATGTTATAAGTGCAATGAGATGGGTCACTATGCAAACGAGTGTCCGACAAAGAGATTGAGTGATGGGAAGCAGTTAGACTACAAGCAGAAAGGGGTGGTGAAATCCTTTGCAACTACTTCAGCAGATGTCGGGCCATCAAATGAAGTTGTATCAGGTACTTTGTTTGTTTTTTCAGATTATGCCAGTGTGTTGTTTGATTCGGGGTCTACACATTCTTTCATCTCTGAAACCTTTTCTAGTAAAATGGAAATACCATCTCAAGAAATGACTCCTGAAATTTTGGTAAAAACACCTGGGGAAAATGTTGAGGCAAAAAGAATTTATAAGAATCTTACTATCCTTATCTGTGGAAAGAACCTACTTTTAAACCTTATTGTTCTACCTCTAGTAGAGTTTGATGTTATCCTGGGTATGGATTGGCTCTCTATTTACCATGCTAAGATTGGCTGTAGAGCTAAAGAAGTTTCTTTTCAGAAAGACTTTCAGTTTTTTTACAAGAATGAACCCTTACTTTTGATAACATATCAAGAGGCCGAGAAACTTGTAAAAGATGGAAATGAATGTTACCCTGCACACATCGTTGAAAATAAAGGAATTGTTCAGATTAATGATGTGCTAGTGGAAATTGAGTATCCTGATGTTTTTCCTGATGAGTTTCCTGGAATAATACCAGATCGGAAAGTTGAGTTTACTGTTGACTTAGTTCCTGATGCTAAGCCAATTTCAAAACCCCCTTATCAAATAACACAAATTGAACTTTTAGAGTTGAAGGAGTAATTGCAAGATTTATTAGAGAAGGGTTTCATTAGACCTAGCACATCACCACGGGGTCCTCCTGTTTTATTTGTTAAATAGAAAGATGGTTCTATGAGACTTTGCATTGATTATAGATCCTTGAATAATATCACTGTTAAGAACAAATATCCTTTGCCTCATATCGATGTTTTGTTTGAGCAGCTCTAGGGAGCTCAGTTTTTTTCAAAGATTAACCTGAGATCGGGGTACCATCAGCTGAAGGTAAAGGAGGCAGATATTCCGAAGACCGCGTTCCGTACGAGATATGGACATTATGAATTTGTAGTAATGCCTTTTGGGCTAACCAATTCACCTGCTATATTCATGGACTTAATGAATAGAATTTTCCATCAGTTCTTGGATAAGTTTGTGGTGGTTTTCATTGATGATATTTTTGGTGTTTTCTAAAAGTAAATAGGAGCATGAAAGACATTTATGGTTTATCTTTCAAACCTTAAAAGAAAAGAAACTGTATGGGAAATTCAGAAAGTGTGAGTTATGGTTGCAACAAATTTCTTTCCTTGGTCACATTGTTTCTAAATATGGAATAATTGTTGATCATGCAAAAACAAAAGTTGTGGAAGAATGGCCAAGACCGACAAATGTAACCGAGATTCGTAGCTTCCTTGGTTTGTCGGGCTATTACCGAAGGTTTGTTTGAAATTTTTCATGTTTATCTAGTCCAATGACTAAGCTAACTCGGAAGGGTGTTAAGTTTATCTGGACAAAATAATGTGATGATTGTTTTCAGGAATTGAAAATAAGATTCGTGAATGCTCCAGTTTTGGCACTACCTTCCAGGAATGGTGAGTTTGTTATATACAGTGATGCTTCATTGAAAGGACTTGGTTGCGTCCTAATGCAGAATGATCAGGTAATTGTTTATGCTTCACGATAGTTGAAAACTCATGAGGTAAATTACCCTACACATGATTTGGAATTAGCTGCTGTTGTTTTTGCTTTAAAAATTTGGAGGCATCATTTGTATGGAGTAAAGTGTGAAATATATACCCATCACAAAAGTTTAAAGTATATATTCACTCAGAAAGAGTTAAACATGAGACAGAGAAGATGGCTAGAATTAATCAAGGATTAGGATTGTACAATTCATTACCATCCGGGAAAAGCAAATAAAGTGGCTGATGCTTTGAGTCGAAAAAGTAATTCTCCATTAATGATGTTACGTTTGGAATGTGATCCTTTGGTTAAGGATTTGATAAGCTTTGGCATAGAAGTTGTTGGTGCAGGAAGGCCTTCTATTTTGTTTCAGGTATCAGTGAGATCATCTCTATCAGATAGAATCAAGCAAGCACAGAAGCAAGACAGTGAGTTGCAGAAAAAGGTAGAGCTGGTTCAGAAAGGTAAGTTTCCTGAATTCAACATTGATAATGATTGTGTTTTGAGATTTGGGAAGAGATTGTGTGTTCCTTGTGATTCACAGTTGAAGAGAGAGTTGTTATGTGAAGCTTATAGTTCTCCGTTTTCAGTTCATCCGGGAAGTACTAAGATGTATAGAGATCTGTGGGAGTATTACTGGTGGGATAGAATGAAAAGAGATATTTCTGATTTTTCTGTGAAGTGTTTGACTTGTCAGCAGGTTAAAGCAGAGAGGCAGTTACCGAAAGGGATGCTTCAGCCTTTACCAGTGCCCGAGTGGAAATGGGAGAATATATCCATGGACTTTGTTGTTGGATTACCGAAGACATCTCGAGATAATAATGCAATCTGGGTTATTGTTGATCGCTTGACCAAATCTGCTCATTTCCTTGCTATAAAAGATACTTTCTCTCTTGATCAAATTTCCCGTTTGTATCTTAAATTGATAGCCAGGTTACATGGAGTTCCCCTCTCCATTGTATCTGATCGTGATCCCAGGTTCACTTCTAACTTTTGGAAAGGCCTTCAGAAGTCGTTGGGTACTGAATTAAATTTTTGTACAGCTTTTTATCCTCAATCAGATGGGCAGTCAGAATGAACAATTCAGACCATGGAGGATATGCTACGAGCTTGTTCTATGGATTATCAGGGAAGTTGGGACCAACATCTTTCTTTGGTTGAGTTTTCATATAATAACAGTTTTCATTCCAGTATACAGATGGCACCATTTCAGGCATTATATGGGAAGTTGTGTCGAACTCCAGCTTTCTGGGATGAATTGGGTGAAAGAAAGTTGATGGGACCAGAATTGGTAGAAGATATGGTAGAAAAAGTTCAGATGATTCAGAAACACATGAGAACAGCTCAGAGCAGGCAGAAGATTTATGCGGATAACCGGAGGAAGGATCTATCTTTCGAGGTAGGTGATCATGTTTTTCTCAAGGTTTCTCCTTGTAAAAGTGTGATGAGATTTGGTAAGAAAGGAAAGTTGAGTCCAAGGTTCATTGGACCATACGAAATTCTGGAGAGAGTTGGATCAGTTTCATACTGAGTGGCTTTACCTCCGAGTTTATCTCAGGTACACAATGTTTTTCACGTTTCGATGTTGAGAAAGTATATGCCGGATCCATCTCATGTTTTGAGTCCAGAGGTAGTTCAGCTGGAAGAGAACCTATCTTATGAGGAACAACCGGTCCAGATTCTTGACCACAGGGAGCAAGTGTTACAGAATAAGCTGATTAAGCAGGTAAAGGTTTTGTGGAAAAACCACATGATGGAAGAGGCAACATGGGAATCTGAAAATGCAATGAGGGATAAGTACCCCCATTTATTTGATAAGTAAATAAATTGCGGAGACGCAATTTTCTAAAGGGGGGAAGGATGTAACATCCCAAGTAAGTAATGAATAATAGATATTTTTATCTATGTATATTAATGATTAATATAGTGTTTTAGAGGCTTAAAATGAAAATAAATCTCATCTTAAGCATGGAATACACTAATATTTTTAAAAGATTGTTTTACTGCCTTTTGATGGAAAACCATTTTTAAATCTATCTTTTGACAATTTTATAAGCTATGTTTGTCAAAATAAACTTATTCTTTATTATTGGGACATCAAAATTTACTTTGTGTGAATTTTTGGTATTTTTCTGACAATGTTCATTTTTTAATGAATAGTGAAAAATATTGCATTTTACATCAAAACTGCTTTTTAATATAATTTATTTATATGATTAGATTATCTTTTGAATTGGTTTTGAAGTGAAATTAGAATATATTTTTACCATTTTATCCAATGATGGTCATTGGAATCAATTTCACTTTGAAATTAGACTTAAACTGGTGTCAATCTTTTGATACTTATTGTTTTATAAAAACACGCTATTTGCTCTAACAACGGGAATTAATTATTAAATTAATTAATGTGACTTATATTATTTGAATTTTTTAAAATAGACTTCATTTTTGAATTCGGAATATCAAATATAGCTTCGGGTGAATTTTTGGTAATTTTCTAAAAAACTTCAATTTTTGATGAATAGTGAAACCACTAAGTGGTACTTATAAAAATTGATTTTTCGTTTAAATGAAATTTTTCCATCATTGTGTTTTGAATTTCAAAAATCCAACATACATGGTTTTCATTAAGAAGTAAAATGTGGTTCAATGAGATTAAAATATTTTTTTGGTGAATAGTAACTTATTAAGTTTTAATCGCGATTAGTGGTAATTAGTGTAGTTTAAGGTAAAAATAATGCTTTAATAAAATAAGATGAGCTTGACACTTGTCCTACCCTCATTGGTTGTGTCATGGCCGACCAAGACAAGCCATGGGTCAACTTCGGTACCCCATGGATTCACTTTGTTTGGGAAATGACATAAATAACTCTTTATTTAATGTAAAAGTAAAAACGACACAAACATAATATGTTTTACGAAAACAATTTTTACATGGGATTATAAAGATCAAATTTTTGATTATAAATAGTCATTGGAAACCTAGAAAGATTTCATACATCATAGTATTTTTTTATAATTTTTATATATTAAATAAATTAAATTATTTATGACATCATGATGATGCAGCGATGACCTCATTATTTAACGATTTGAATAAAATGGAAAGATAATGAAAAATCTAAATCCTACACATGGAAAAAACCAATTGGATGAGTGTATTTCGAACCCTTATCACCTTATCCACGAATTATAGCAATGTGGGACCTTTTGAATCCGAAACTCTTTTTCAAATAAAGTAATATTTCTTTACATTCCAAAAGTGCCCCTCCTCTCCTCTTATAAAAGGCCCCCACCTCTACCTCATTTCACACACTCCTCAAGCCTTTTGATCGGCCAACCCCTGCCCATTTACTCTCTCCACATCCCTCTCCTCATCCTAGAGAATTCCCTTTGGGCAGAATCTTTTCAAAGGAAGCCTTTAGGCTCAAATCAAAAGGAGTTACACTTTTAAAGGTAATTCATTCTCTCATGTTCATTTGTTTTATTTTGCTTCTCCAACCCCCTAAACTCTTTTTATTTACTTATTTTGAAACAACACCAGTATCTTCAATATACTAGGATTTTGTTATAATATTTATTTGAGCTACACTCTCACACAACTACATCAAATGGTTAAAGAACATACGGTTTCCGTGGATGGCGAAATTCTGCCTCCCGAAACGATGATTGTTCAATACTCATTTAACACCTTCAAAGGTGGCCATTATGATGTCACTATTTTTATATATGATATATAATATGTTTATTATTTCCTTAAGCTTCTGTATTTTTCATTTATGGAAAACCATTATTGTTTCCATTATGGGTGAACACGATATCTTCATTTTAGGAAGTGCGGACTACCGCCCCCTGAAAGTGATTTGATTCGTTAATACCATATATGGGATGTGTAAAGGATAAAGTTAATGATATTATAAATTTTATTATAATGGAATTATAATATACTCTTATATAATTATGACTCCATTCCAGAAAATACGAAATAGAAATGGAAGTAGCGTTCATGCGTACGTACGGCTTACCGTCTCCATGAACGGTGCATTTCATTTCTTACCTCTAAATGTGATGTAATATTATAAATACATGTATATGATGAATATATATGATATATATGTTATCCAAATCATTAATATCATTCTGGATATAACGAACCTTTGACCAAATTAACAACATGTAAGTGTAAGAAGTCTGTTTTTGACTTAAGAACCAAATACCGACAAAATGAACATTATTAACTTAAATGATTACATGATGTCCATAACATGGTATAAAAGGAATAATGAACTTGAAAAAGGTTCTTAAGAAAGTAGAGATTAACTCAAGTTTATTATTCCGGAGATTAAAGAACGGTTGGGTCAAGTCGGATACGAGGTATGGGACTTCGTCTCAATCTTCTTTCATTGAGGCATATTTTATTTTATACACAACTTTCTTTTATATGGTGTATAAACCCCCTTTGACTTTTCCGTTTATTCAAAAGGAATATTTTTTATACGAAGCGTTTACTAAATGACAAAAGGGAATTTTTTTGTCGTACGTATGCGGCGACAACGACTTCTCCGCCGTCGTGACCGTTATTTGATTTTCGGCTTCCTCTACAAGCCATACCTTCTTTTTAAAAGAAAAATAAATACCATGTTTTAATTTTCTTTTACTTTGGTATTGAAAATGGTTTTCATAATTTTTTTATTATATCAATGTGTTGTATTGATATCTCGTGATTGAAATGTGGAAATGTTATGTTTCCTTTATGCATGTTTTACGTGATACGATTATGTTATGGTTCTTGGGCATTATTATGAAGACGGGTGGTTCCGTGATAAACTAAGGACGGGTGATCCCGTTATAGCTCTCCAATGCATTGGGTAACGCGAAGGAGTGAAACTTTAAGGTTTCTCTGAAGAGATTTAGGGAATATACTATGATGGGTATTCCAAATGTAACCAAGAGGGTTACTCCCTGCGTAAGAATGTTATGAATGCATCAAGTTACCTTTATGTCTTATGATTTCTATGATTTATTCATGATTTGATGAGGTATGTTAAAGTGATTATTTTTTTTGGTTAAGTATGATCTCATCCTTATGTATATATGTACCCATGTTTCCTTTCCATATTTTTATATCCCTTACTGAGCTTTTTATGCTCATCCCATGTTTTTTTGAAATGTTTTTCACAGGTCTAGGGAAAGGTACATGATATGATGATAGTGTCAAGGAAGTGTCAAAAATGAATCCATGTTTTATTTTAAATATGTTTCCATTGATGGGAATGAAGAATACTATCTTTATGTAACCACTTTGATTATATGTGGAATGTAATGCAAGTTTTATGATCTAATTCTCTAAAACTCTAAACCTGAAAAGATCCTCAATGTGTAATCTTGTAATAACTCAAGATTAAGTAAGGTTTAAGGCTGGGGCCTTATAATTCATTTACTTTGACATTAAATTCATCAAGATTGTTGTGGAATTAAAATATAAACATTTAAAATATCCTTAAATTTTTTTAATTTTATAAAACATTCATGAAACATTAAAATTCACCCAAATTTTATTATTTTAATATTTTTAAAATCATTTATTTTATTTTTATATTAATTGAATAAATACTATGTTAGTGTTGCGTAAGAATTTAAGGTAGTTATTCGATCATTAAAAATTAAAAATAAATTAACATGATAAAAAAATAATTCATATTCAAAATATATATTTAGAACCAAAATTATCCTTTTTTATCCTTATCAAAAAAAATTAGAGATATTAAATTCAAGAGGGTGACATTTTGGAATTTTCTTTACATAAAATAATATAAATTTTATCATCATGGTAAAATAGAACCAAAATTCCATATATTTGGATTTTGGATGTATATTTTATAATTTATTACCTTTAATGTAATAAAGAAAATTTTTGGTTGATTTTTAGACCTTATCTTATGGTTTTAAGCCTATTTTTTTCACTTTACCATTACTGAGGTGACAAATATTTACCATGGTTACTACTCATATTGAAAAAAAATAAAAGAAATTATTTATAAAATTCAAAATTCTTGATTTCATATATGGTAACCATTTTTCATGTCTTAATCACTGTAATTGGAAGAAATAAATTTTAATATTAATGTGTAAAGTACAACAAAAATAGTTTTTATACAAATGTGTTTTTAACCATTAAAAATAACTTATATCATAATCATTAATATTACTGATTAAAATATAATTAATTAAATAAATATAAATAAAATTTTCCATACTTCTCTTTAAGAACAAATCAAATATATAATGGTGCCTTTAAATTACTTTATTTAATTATAATAAAAAATAATATTTCAAATATTTGTATTTTTCACAATTCACTAAAAAATCAATAATTTCATAAAAAATTCAAAATTTCACCCTAAATTTAATTTTGATATTATTAATTCAAAAATAAATTGATTTTTACCAAATTAAATATCTAAAAGTGGTAGAAAGTAATTAAAATAAGTATATAAAATAATTTAAAAACCAATTTTTAAGAAAACATATTTTTAAACATAAAATAACAATATAAAAAATTAATTGCATATATATTATGCATTAAATAATAAATTTTAATCAAGTAATATATATATATATATTTAAAAAAATTTTTAATCTTATTTATACCCTTAAATTTAATGGTTATGTTATAATATATCATGGTTCTTTTTAAGTTCGATGTTTCATGTCAAAAAAGCTATTGAACACTTCTGATTTATTTAAAGAGGAATATATTCTAAAATCTTGAGGTGTTACATTATACACACTAAAATTAATTATGCCTTTGTAATTTTTATATTGGTAAAAAAAGTTCAAAATTTGAAAATACCTTTGCTGAAAACCCATATTTTACAAAGGGATAATAAAACTTTCTCTGAAAAGGGGAAATGGGAAACATAATGGTTACCAAAATTAATATACAATTAGTTTTTCAAATAAGGCTAAAAATGGTGGGAATAAAAAAAAAATATATATATATATATATAAGAGAAAATTAAAATCCAAGGACTAATATAGAGTGATAGAGAACAGGGGGATTGTAAATTTAATGACCACAAAACTATAAATAAGTGTGGAATTTAAAGACCAACAATTTATTAAAAATAGAGGTAATAGAATAATATTTTTATTTCAAGATCCTTTTCTTATATTATTTTATGAATACTTTGATAATTCCATAATACTAAAAAATAAATAAAACCCAAAAATAAATATTATTTCAAATCCAAACATAAGTATAACAACCATGCTTTTAACTAAGTAATAGTTGTTCATCTTAACAAAAACTACTTGATAGATAGATTCTTACTAGATTTATTGATGGATAATTATATCCTCATGGTGTCAATGGATGATTTGATATCCATGATAAGTGTTCATATATCAAATAAATCATGAGTTTATAATACCTAGTATTATAACTCAAGGTAGTTCAACTTCATTTTTAGTAATTTAATAATCTTGGCCTTCTCCCCCTAGCTTCTTCTATTGTAATTTCATTTAATGCTTGAGATCTTGGTTTAAATAATGTCTCTTATCTTTACTACTGAATCGTATGATAGAAGTGCTTTCATTATTTACCTTTTATTTAAGATTATTGTTACCCTTTTCTCTTTACTTTAGACAAACTCTTGTTCACATTAAGTATCTAGGTATTTCTTTCCCCAATTATCATATATGGGAAGTTCCATCCTTCCCTTCTTTTCCTTTACCTCATTTATTTTTTCTTGGTACATAGTCATCCTATTCTTCCAACGGACCTAAGGCCTTCATTTTTTATTGTTTTTGATATTCCACCTTTCAAGGGGTGAGGTGGAATCCTTAAAATGACCATAGGCATAAATTTTACCTCATACTTAGCAATTCATTACTCTTACTTCAATCATTGATTTAGGAATTTCATTTCCATATTATTTTGGGGATCATTAAGAAAGTATTCCTCAAATAATATCAAACTAAAAGTTATCCATTCCATGCTTTCTATTTTATCAACATATTTTGTTAATTGGATCATTTAACACCAATTATCATAATCTCTTTTAAAATAATAAACTTCCATAATAACCTTTTCACTTTCATCACTTCATAATGATAGGAATAATTTTTCATGGAACTTAAAACATTTTTTAGATACCAATAGATTAATAAGTCCATTAAAATATAGATACTTATATCACATAATGTGATCCAAAATAGGTGAATCATGATATATAAAAATATTTTGTTTCATACAGGTATGGTTAATCATCATAACCTGAATCATCTACCTTAATATGACCATGATTCACTCAATTATAACACCATTTGTATTTCCTTTCTAAGTAGGTCAATAACTACATTTTATAAAGTTTTTTATTCCCTTTTTCCTTTAACCTCTATCACTAAACAATGGAAAACACTAATTTAGATCATAATCATCAGTAATATGGACCCATAAATTAGAAAACCATATATGGTAAAAGTTACAAATTACTATAGGGGATTTTCATAATTCTCATTTTAGTTGTGTTTAATTAAAATATAATTCCCAATGTTTCTACTAAACTTTCTCTCATACCAAATTTAAATACCCCAACCCTAATAGCCTATATTTTGTGGTTATTTTGTTACATTGGCACTATATACACATGATCACATCCCAAAGTACTGAATATTTTAGTAGTCTTCATAAATAAGATACATAAATTATTACCATATTACATTGAAAATATAAAAACATATCATAAGAAACATTCTTTAATCCTTGAAATCATTCATAATATCTTTCTTCATATCCTGAGAAAAGAAAAACAAATAAAGACTGCCCTCAGATTCCCAATAAGGGTTATATATAGTGGAATCTATCATGATTAAATAAGTAATAATTAGTATAGAATAAAGGATAATCAAATGACAATTCATTCAATAAATAACATGAGTTTAATGAGAATACATGGATTATATTAGCATTAAAACACATGGATAATGAAAATTGATTTATTGATAATGTAAATTCATAACTATGTATATTCATGATCAAGTAATCTCAACCAATTAATCATGAATCTTACTTTCAATCTCTCTGTAAAATACATTATCATTACATCAAGGTCTCTTAACAAATATATTATCTTTGTATGGGCATGTATACACCAAATATACAACTATTATGACATGATCGTGTAGCCTTATCCTATAAAACATTCCAACTTATTTTGTCTCATGAGACTTATCAATACATTGAGGGGGAATCAATTAATAGGCCCCACACTTCACTTGAACATCTAATGAATTCCTTATATTTATAATGATCAATAATATTCATTCTAAAAATGTCATATATGTCAAACATTATCTATATTGAATCAAGAATATGTAAAAACAATACATACTAATCATAAATCATATAGAGAAAAAATAAATATCGTTTTATTTGATCATATTTCTAGTAACATCAACAGGTTTTTTCATAGTTGAAAATATGTTTAAAAGATCACTGAAACAATTATCGAGTAAAATACCCTTTTAATTTTGAAAAACAATTATTTAAAATTTAAAAATTTCATAATATTAGGAAAAAATTATTTCTAAATAACTATGGAAACCTTAAAATGAAGATTCAAAAAAATAGTAGTAATAATGGTGGGGGAATCTATTTGTGCAGTGTTTGTTAAAATGAATATTTTTTCACACTTTTGGTCAAAACTACCTCGTTCAGAAAATGATGAGAAGATTCATTTTCAAGTAAAGCAAAACATAGGTAAAATTGGCTCTAATAAACATATTAGAATACTAAAATACTATTTGATTACATTTTAAAGAAAACATATACGTGGAAGAAAAATTATTTTCGACCAAAGAGGGAAATAAAGTAAATTTTCTTTAAAAATATTATTTCAGCATCTTGAGTTCCTAAAGGGAGAAAAATAAATGGAAAAAATTTAATATCTATAAATACCAATATAATAATAAAATTCATGAGTTTATTGTGATATGTATCAAAAAATTTCATCATCAGAAACTTAATTTTAAACAATCACAATAAACAATGTGATAGTATCATATACCCCTTACTGCTTTGGTATATTTTGAATCATAACTCCCATGAAAGAAATAACATTGAGAGAAACATTAAATAACATGAATATAAGTTAATTAAAGATATAAAATATCAAATGGATAATATATACATCACATGGAAGAAACAAGTGGTGAATACGGAATATGTCTCATGGAAACAAAAGTGAGATGACAAAACCCTTACCTCATATACGACTTTATTTGTAAGTGATTTTGGACTCCTATATAATAAATTTAAATTTATTATAATTATATATGAGAACCATATATATTATTATACTATCGTATATTATCAACATAAAATTTTGAAAATCATTATTAATACATCACTATTAAAATCAATGTTTTTTAGTGATAACTATTTCATTTTTTTAATGAGGATTTTTGTTTTGTAATTTTGGACCTTGTACTTTGATCAGGGTTTCATCATACCCAAAATTTAATTCATGATATAAATATCATATATATTCATTATATATATTTATATTCATTTATAAAAGGTATATATAAAAATTTTAATTACACTGTTCATGGAGATGGTCGGTCGTATATACGCATGAACACAATTTTCACTTTTGGAAAGATGGAACAAAATAAAGGTACATAAAAATTCACCTTTAAAAAAATTATTATATCATGTATATTTTTCAAATATATACTTATTACCATCCATGTAATAAATAATCAAAAATGAATCACATCACTTTATAGAGGGGGTAGTCCACACGTACGTACGAGCGATGTTATCGTTTTCCAATGGATAAGATGGTTATATGGTAGACATGATATTATAATTGAAAAAAAATAATTATATAATATGTATAATGTTTAAAAATTATACCCTTCATAATATCAATCCCTAAAATTTGTTGATGGAAAATGAATTTTATCACTACGTGGAGGTGGTAGTCCACATATACACACGAGTTATACATTCACTTCCCATTTGATAGATTAAAGGGTTGATATAGGTGGTTCCATAATAATAATAACATTTCAGTATATTTATTATACTAAATTAATTATTTAATAATGGATACCAGATTTATATATGAGGTATAAGAATAAATAAATTGAAAGAGGTTGGTTAAGATAATTACCACTTCTTCTGTAGTCCTTCTTCAGATCCCTTCTTAAGGACCAATTGATCGGTATTTAAATAATAATTTCACTTTTACTTCATGGATAGGAAAGTTTAGAAGATTATTTTTTAGGGTCTTTTGAGCTATATGGGTCAAGAAGGTGTAAATAAAAGAGAAAATGGGTGTCTATTTATAATGGGGAGGACACACTTAGAATTACTTAAAATATTTAAATATAAAATTTTTTTCTCAAGTATAATGCATCCAAATAGCTAGGAATTCAAATAAAGAGTATATAGTTGAAAAATAATAATCTAATAAAATTTTTATATGTTTTTATATCATTTTAATCCTTATCTATTGAGTTAAACCCTTCATTAACCAATTTTACCCTTAACTACGATAATGACTTTTTTAATCATAAAGGGTTATAATTTTACACAAGAAGTAAAAATAGGATCATAAATGGACTAATGATGACATTATCAACCAATTATAATCATAATTTTCCTTGATCAATATTTTTTACGATTTTTAAATAGTTTAATAAAATATTACATTTCATTAAATATCATTAATTTCATTTTTGACCCTATTCAATTACTTTGACGTTAAAGTAATCAGGATAGAGATGGAATTAAAATATAAACCTTTCAAACATTCATAAATTGTTATATTTATCTGTAAAATTGATGAATGTAATAATTTACAAAAAATGTAT
Organism: Viscum album; assembly: GCA_963277665.1. Classification (NCBI taxonomy): domain Eukaryota; kingdom Viridiplantae; phylum Streptophyta; class Magnoliopsida; order Santalales; family Viscaceae; genus Viscum; species Viscum album. The sequence continues at coordinate 634,699,966 of OY728121.1, forward strand.
CACTTTTAATATTTTTTAAATCATTTATTTTATTTTTCTATTAATTTAATAAATGTTGTGTTGATGTTGCATAAGAACTTAAGGAAATTATTCGATCATTAAAAATTATAAATAAATTACCATGAAAAAAACAATTAATTATTCATTAGAATACAAATTTATAACTAAACTTATAATATTTTATCCTTATAAAATTGTCTAGAGATATTAATGTCGGGAGAGCGACATTTTGGAATTTTCATTAATTAAAATAATATAAATTCAATTACTAGGGGAAAATGGAAAAAAATTCTATATATCAGATTTTGGGAAATATATGTTCAAAATAATTCCAAAAAATAAAATATAGGTGGGTTTGGGGTTGATTTGGTGACCTTATCCCATGGTTTTAACCTTGTTTTACCCATTTTACCCTTATCGAGGTAAATGATATTTACCACCATTATATTTAAAATGAAAAAATATAAAGGGAACTATTTACTAAATTTAACCCCATAATTCCAAATATGGTATCAATTTTTCAAGATTAAATATCTAGAATCCACATAAATCAATTTTAATATAAATGTGTAAAATGTAACGAAAAAAAGTTTTAAGAAAAATGTGTTTTTATCTATAAAAATTTACTTATATCAAAATAATTAATATTAGTAATTAAAATATAATTAATTAGATTATTATAATTAAAAAAGATCATATGTATCTTTAAAAAAATCCAAAATATAATGGGACCTTTATATACTTGATTTAATGAAACTAAATGACAGTTTTTAAAAAATCTATATTTTTTACTATTCACTGAAAAATCAATCATTTAATAAAAATCCCAAAATTTCACTCTAGTTTAATTTTCATTTTATTACTTAAAAATTATTTCACTTTTTTAAAATAAAATTTCTAAAAGTGGTATAAATTAATTATAATATTCAGATACAAAATCCAATAATACTTATTTTTGAAGAAAACACATTTTTGAAGCATAAAATAAATTGACTAAAATTTTAGGTATTTTATATTATTAATTAAATAATACATTTGGATTAATTAAACATTTATATATATATATATATATATATATTATAATGTTGTTTTTCATAATCATGCTTTCCAATTTAACATTTATGCTATAATATATCATGGTTTTTTTTAATATTGGTGTTTTATATCAAGCAAGCTATAGAACACTTGCAATTTATTTGAATAGAAATATATTATAAAATATCATATTGATAAAATTATAAATTATCTTGTTATAAATTTAATTTTAGAATTAAAATACATTATTCTATAAATCTATTTTTAATCATGATTTCTGGGATTATTATAAAATAAATATCTTCCACTTATAGTGTTTGAATTTGATAAAATTGATTCCATGTTTGGAATCATTATAATTAATATTAAAAATAATTAAAAATTAATTTTTTTCATTTTGAATAAAAAATGAGGTAAAATTCATTACAAAGGTAAAGGTTAACAGGTATTAAGTGGGGTTAAACTAAATAAATAAGGGTTATAATGAAATAAAAACATTTCTAAATCCTATTATATGAATATATTTAGGTTTTATATATTCTTATTTCTTAAAATTGTCTAATTTGGAATTATTTGGCTTGATTATTACATTATTATATCTTAATCTTTTGAAAAATTTGAAGAGTTACCTCTCCCGCCATTATGAAAAGACACCCCTCCTTTCTCTTTTTTACACGACATTGATCCACCTAGATCTACTTAACCCTATCCAATTATATTATCATCATTAATATCCATGAATTAGAGTTTATATTCTTCCTAAAATACTATTCTAATGGTCCTTAATATGGTATCTGAATGAGTTCTAGGAAAGAATAGGTAATATTCTTACCCGACCACTTTCAACTCATTTCTTATTCTACCTCCTTTAAATATTTGGAATCCTTTTAAAAATAATGAATTCAATTTATTATATATAATTAATTATTATATTGATTATGGGTCAATCATTTTATTCCCCCTTTCCATCAATGGGGAAATGAAAAGTATCATTTGTGTGTATGTGTGGACTACCGTCTCCACGAAGTGATATGATTCATTTTCTATCACCATAATTCATGGTCGGTCAATATGATGGATTTAATGTCTATATATGATATTAATAAGATAATTATACTTATGGAATTATAATATATTATCTTAATTATTAAATTTTATCCATTAAAAATTGATAATGTCACTCATACATACATGTGGGCTACCACCTCCACAAAGCAATCTGATTTGTTTTTTGTTTTCACCTTACATGGATTTGAAAAGGGTAAATTTAATAAATATGTATGATATATATTATATAATAATTATTCTTTAAAATTTAATTGTTGTTTACCTTTCTTTCATTCCAACCATCCAAAATTAGAAACATCACTCAAGCTTGCGTAGAACAACCATCTCTATGAAGGGATGTAATTCATTTTCTATAACCGATTTATATGAATAATTATAAAAATGTATATGATGAATAAATATGATAATTTTTACATGATTAATATTATGTATATGATGAAACCATGATCAATTTATAAGTATGGGAAGCATATAACTAAAATATACATGAAAAACAAAGAAATTATCATCCATAAAAGTGATTTTAATAAGGAATTATTAATAAAAGAGTGATAAAATATTATAAGTAAATATTATATAGTAAAATATGTATTTCTATGGTTCTAGAATATATTTATAATAAATCTATATTTATTATATAGTATATTTTAATTCTTATGAAGAACGATGATACTTGAGGTAAGGGATTTTTGTTTCAATCCCTTTTTAATCAGGATTGTTTATGCTTGAATTTTCATGAAGCAAATTATATGATACTTATCTAATAATAAAATTTAATTTTTATTCTCCTATATTTAATTAACAAATTTTTATATTTTAGTTTCATTTTCCTAACTTTGTTACTCAAAAGTTTTCAAAAAATATTTTTTAGAAAATCTTTCCTTTTTCCTCCTTCAACCTTAAAAAAAATATTCCATTTCCATGTTTTATAAAATGTTTTATTTTTTTTGTATTATCTAATTAATTTTTAAATTAATTATTACCCAGGTTTGAATTTTTTAAAAAATATTTTAAAAAACCTTATTTTTTTCTTTCTGAACAAGGTACTTTCTAACAAAGGTGTGCACTAAATCATTGTTTTAAATGAATATTATTATATAATATTTTTTAAAATTTTTATATTTTAAAAAATAGGTTTGAAAATGAAAAGGGTATTTTTATATATAAATATTATCATGATATTTGAATGAATTTTTCATTTATGATAACATCCTTTATCATTACAGATGATTTACTAGGGATATGATACAAATATATCATCCTTATTCATCGTGGTTTGTGGTTATGATGATGATATTTTTAAGAAATGCATTTGGTTACATGGGTTATATTATGATAAAATGATGATGGTTTTATGATATTTTGGAACATGTATGTATGGTATTAATTATGTGATGGGTGCGTCTATCAAATCCATCCATTTTCTAGGTAAGTCCTTGTATCTCATGAGGCAATTAGAAGAAATGATTTGATGTGCTCAATCCACTATGGTAAATTGGTGGTCACGCCTAATTCATTATGATATATGAAACATGTGGTGATACCTGATCCATTATGATATGTGAAACAGGTTTATATGTATGGTCCACTATGATATGATGGTCAAAATAGTTAACCATTACATATGATAAGGTTTCTATACCTATAATGGTTCCTTGATTTTATGAAATATTTCTATGTATATTATTTGAACTCATGGTTCATGGATTATTTATGATGATTCCTCACTCTTATGATTCATATCTATTGAAATGACTAACATGTATTCCATGACTTGTTATTATGATCTATGATATATTGGGAATGAACTTTGTAATATATGATCATGATATCATACCATTATGCTTATATTATTTCTGAATATGATCATCAATTGATATATCCCATGTTTACCCTTACTAATCATCTAAGCTCACCATTTCTTATGTTTCATTTCCCCATGTTATGATGAAATATTTTAAGTAGGTTGTGTCAATAATTGTATAGTGTGATAAGAAATTTATGAGAATTGATAAATATTTTATCAAAATAAAGTTTCTATGTATCTAGTTTCCAAGTACATAAAACCTTTACGGTTATAATGCTTGTATAATCATTTTATGTGTTGAATATTCATATAAATGGATGTAATATTTATTCATGTTTTTCTAGGGTCTCCTTAGTAGGTACTAGAGTAGGGTTTAGTTAATCATTTTAAATTAGGGTTATAAAACTTTACTGTAAACCCTAGGGATAATCTTATATATGGATAATATACAAATGTTTTCATAAGGTAGAGATTATGTGGGTTTCCAAGAATTAAATCCCTATCTGGATACTACAAGTAGACATGGTCTTGGAACAAATACATCTAGGGGTAATACTCCTCCAAAAATTTGGTCAAGTATATCTCAGACATTATTATAGTTCATGGAGAATGGTCCCTTACATCTCACCCGATTTGAAACTCCCATAGGATATTCTTAGGTTAAATCATATTTTTTACAAAGTATTTGAATAGATAATGACTATGGATGACCTATGTTAAACCTAAGGTTTCATAGATTGAAAATAAGGTTTCATTATTAAGATAACCTATGAATTATTTTTCATGATTATATTATATATCGCTCTAATTTTTGTAGATTTATACATACACATTACTTTTTGGTTTTAGTTAATGGATAGAACGAGAAGAAATAATTATAAAAATGAATGTCATGGACATTGAAATGACTTTACTACTAAGTAATTTAATTTTTTAGGAGTTTGAATATTGAATATTTTTATCATGAACATTAAACCTTCTTAGTACATGAATCGTGTTGAGATTCCAAAAAATAAAAGGAGGGAAACTTCTGAATCCTTTATGAGGAGACATCCACAATATTTTAGGGGTTCTTCTGATCCACTAGTGGTTTGGTGATGGATTAGTACCATTGAGATAATATTTTTTATTTTTCAATTTTTAGATCATAAAAAAGGTTTCCTAGTAATTTATCTTTTAGAAGAAAAATAATATCATTGGTTGAATATTATTAAGAATATGAGGCAAGAGGAAAAAATATGAATCCATGGAATGGGATGAGTTTAAGATGATATTTTTTAGTAAATACTTCCCTTTTATTAAACATGCCAAATTGGATAATTAATTTCATAAGAATAATAATAAGGATGATGAATCCATTGGTATATATAAGAAAATTTTACAAGATATTCAAGGAATACTTATGGTATCATCATTATCAGTGAAAGTAATATTAATCAATTATTTGGTTCCTTAAAACCAAGTCTCCAAAAGGCATTAGCTATAAGAGACATTATCATATATGAAGAGACATTTTAATGTTCTCTCAAGGTAGAGATATAATTTGTATATTCTCATCATTCCCATAGTTTTGATAAGAAAAGGAATATTGAATCTCATAAAAACATGAATAAATCACATATCAGAAAGAAGTTCCATTCACCAACAAGTTATAAATGTGTGAATAAACATCATGTAAATTTATTTAAAGGAACTAGGAGATTCTTTAAATATGGAATGTCTAGTCATAATTACCATAGATTACAAAAGGGGATGAATATACCAGTTTATACAATAAAGGAAATGAATACACCATTTGATACACCACCCACAATCCAATACTTCAAATGCAAGGAGTATGATAATTATGCCAACCAATGCATTAATTTGAAGGTTTATGATGATGATAAACATAAAAAACATATTAATTCCAATGATAAAGTTAAATATCATGTGATCATTACTTCAAAAGATGATTATGATAATGATATGGTTAAAGGTACACTTATAACCCACTATAGAACTACTAATGTTTTATTTAATTTTAGTTCAATCCACTATATTATATCTAAGGAATTTGATCAGGTTATCACATTAAAACCTCAAATATTAGATGTTTAGTTAGTTGTCAAAACTTCTAATGGTACAATGATCGTATCTCAATTTTATAGTTCCTCTCTTATTGAAGTTTGTAGGAATGTGATTAAATCATATCTTGTGATTCTCTCTCTAGTTGAATTTTATGTGATGTTAGAAATATATTAGATTTTATATATATATATCCCATAATAATTATTGAGTAAGGGAATCCATATTTCAATTTCTAAATGAAACTATTATTTTTTATTGACTTGATGATGAATATGAATTTTTAATGGAAATTTATTCAATCCTATGAGTCTTAACTCATATCCATGAATGGTATCTTTCTCAGATAGTTATGGAGAAACAAATAATTGAGGGTATTCTTATTGTATGACAGTCTTTCGATGAATTTTCAAAATATTTTCCTAATATTATTCCAAATTATAAAGTTTGTTTTCTATAGAACTCAAACCTTGGGATACACCTATTTCAAAGAATGCATATATAATGACCCCAGTTGTGCTGTGGAAATTGAAGAAGAAACTCCAAGAGAATCGTGATAGGAGATTTATACTCCCTAGTTTGTTAACATGGGGTGAACCTATTCTTTTTATTAATAAGAAAGATGGTTCAATGTATTTTTCATTCATTATCAAAAACTAAAAAAGATCACTATCAAAAAAAGTATCCTCTACATTGTATTAATGATATGTTTGATCAATTATGAGGAGATAAATATTTTTATAATATTTATCTCTGGTATGGATATCGTAAATTGAGAGTCAAGAAGAAGTATATACAAAGGAAAACCTTATGTATGAGTTATGGCGGATATGAATTTATAGTAATGTCATTTGGACTTTCCAATTCTCTTTATATCTTCTTATATTTAATTAATAGAGTCTTAAGATAATAGCTTGATTAGTTATTTTTAGTCTTTATTGATAATATTTTTATATATTTAAATAGAAAGGAAAATTAGGAAGAGCATATAAGGATTGTGTTTATGACCCTAAGAAAGGAGAAGTTGTATGCTAAATTTACCGAGTGTGAATTTTGGATATAGAAAGTCACATTCTGGTGTCATATAATCTAAAGTGGAGGTTTATTAGTGGATCCTTGAAAGATATAAGTCATTGACCAATGTACTAGACCAACCAAAGTAATTGAGACCCACATTTTTCTTTGGTTGTAAAAATACTATTGTTGTTATATGAGATATTTCTCAGGACAATCTAATCCACTCACCAGGTTGACTCGGAAGGGGGTTAAATTCTTGTTGACAGATGAATATGAAGGTAATTTCAAGGAGTAGAAGAGAAGGATGGTTAGTGATCCTATTCTAACACTACCTAATAGTGGAGAGTGGTTTTTGATTTATAGTGATTCATCAAAGAAGGGGTTGAGATGCATTCTCATGTCGGATGACATGCTCATAGCTTATTCATCACTCCAATTGAAAATTCATGAAAAATTTACCCAATGCATGATTTGTAGTTGAAAGAATTAATCTTTTCATTAAAAATATGGAGTTATTATCTTTATGGTAAATGGTGTGATATATATTCTGATCATAAAATATTGAATTATATATTCACATAAAGAGAGTTGAATATGATCAAAAGGTGATATAATTTCCCAGCCATAAATATTTCATAATCTTGAGTTTTTAGTCAATAATTAATTTTCTTACATAATAGAGAATATATATGAATTAGAGTTTTAGATAATTAGGTCATTACTCATATATAACTTTCATAACCCTTTCCGCCCAAAGATAACATAATAGAGGAATATATATATTTTCCCTCAATTCCCTCCTATAGTAGGCCCTAAATTGAAGACATGCACCGAGGGTATAAAAACCTAAAAAATGAGAGGCATTACCCTCTATAATAAAATAGGATTAGTATATGATAAAAAACCACCAAAAAACTATATCAAATAATATAAAGGTAAACCCAAAACCATCCCATAATGCATGAATATAAAAAAAACAATACAAATAAATGTCTCTAATATATACCAAAAGACAAGTTCTATGACAGGGACTCAATAGAAGCTCCAAACAGAATAAAGAAATAACCAACTCAGTCCCAATATTCCTCCAAGAAACATGAAAAAAACGTTTATATAGGTAGGGTGTCCATATAAGTATACTAAGTTAAATTATACCCAAGGTATCAAGTGAACATGTAACACCCCAAGCTTCCATGGTACGCCTCTCTTTGAATAATAGAGCAGCGTGTGTTGTACGCAACCTCGAGTTCTAACACACCGCGACCAATAAAAGTAGTAGTTATGAATAGTAATAACCACTTTTTGAAATTATATATATTTTACATTTCAAAATGGACTTCATTTTTGGATTCGTAATATCGAAATTAGCCTATGTTGAATTTTTGGTATTTTTTTGAGAACTTCCAATTTTTTATGAATAGTGAAAAATACTTAAAAACAACTTTTTTAATCAAAATAATTTATAGTGATAACTTATACTATTGATTGGTTTTAAATTATAATTAGAATATATTTTTAATATTTTATCCAATGGTGGTCATTAGAATTAATTTAACATTGAAATTGGACATAAACAATTGTCAGTCTTTTGATATATAGTGTCTCTTAAAAACATGTTATTTGTTGTGAAAGTGGGAATTAATTATAAAATTAATTAATGAAACTTATATGTTTGGAATTTTGTAAAATATACATAATTTTTTTATTCGGAATATCAATTATAGCTTAGGGTGAAATTTTGGCATTGTTGTGAAAAACTTCAATTTTTGATGAATAGTGAAACCACTAAGTGGTAGTTAAATAACTGATTTTTTTTCATTTAAATGAAATATTACCACTTTTGTGATTTTATTTTGAAAAATTTGACATACATGGTTGTCATTAGGAAGTAAAATTTGGTTCAATGGGATTAAAATAATTTTTGGTGAATAGTAACTTTTAAGTTTAATTAATCGCGATTAAAGGTAATTAGTGAAATTTAAGGTAAAAATGGAATTATAAAAATATGAAATGACCTTTACACTTGTCATACCTCTATTGGATGAGTCATGGAAGACAAAGACAATCCATGGGTCAACTTGGGGACCCCATGGAGCCACTTTGGTAGGAAAATGACATTAAAAACTTTTTATTTAATGTTAAAATAAAAATGTCACAAACATAAGTTGTTTTACTAAAACAATTTTTAAATGGGGTTATACAAGTCATATTTTTTACTATAAATATTCATTAGAAATCTAAAACGATTTCCTACATCATGAATTTTTTTTTATAATTTCTATACATTAAATAAATTAAATTATTTATGACACCATGATGATGCAGTGATTACCTCATTAATTAACGATTTAAATAAAATGAAAAGATAATGTAAAATATAAGACTTACACTTGTCAAAAAACTATTGGATGAGTATATTTAGAACCCTTATCACCTTATCCTAGAAATATATAAGTGTGGGACCTTTAGAATCCGAAAAAGCATTTCATAATAAAGTAACATTTCAATCATTCCAAGAGTGTCCCTTCTCTACTCTTATAAAAGGCCCCCGCCACTACCACCTTACTCACACTTTCAACGCCTTTTGGCTCGGCCAACCTCTGCCCAAATACTCTCCCAACTTCCCTCCCTTACTCCTAGAAGCCTCACTTTGGGCAGAAGTCTTCCCAAGGAATCCTTTGGCTCAAATCAAAAGAGTTACCCAATTTTAAGGTAATGTCTTCACTTATGTTCTTTTATATTATTTTTCTTCTCCAACCCCCTAAACACTTTTTATTCATTTATTTTGTAACAACACCAGTATCCTAAATATACAAGGATGTTGTTATAAGAAGCATTCGATCTACACTTACACACACCTACATCTAATGGTTAAAGAACATACTGTTTCTGTGGATGGCGAATTTTTGCCTCACGAAACGATGATTTTTCAACACTCATATAACACCTCTAATGGTGGCCATTATGATGACACAATTTTATATATGATATATTTTATGTTTTTGTATTTTTCATTTATGGCATACCTTTATGGTTTCCATTATGGGTAAACGTGATATTTTCATTTTAGGAAGTGCGGACTACCGCCCCCTCAAAGTGATTTTAATCGTTAATACCATATGTGGGATATATAAAGGAAGGATTAAATGGTATTATATACTATATTATACTGTAATTATATTATATATTTATATCATTATGATTTCATTCCATTAAATACGAAATAGAAATGAAAGTAGCGTTCATGCGTACGTACGGCTTACCGTCTCCATAAACGGTGCATTTCATTTCTTACCTCTAAATGTTACGTAATATTATGAATGAATGTATATACTGGATATATATGATATATATGATATCTAAATCATGAATATAATTCTGGATATAATTGATATTTCACCACATGAACAACTTGTAATTATAAGAAGTTTATTTTTGACTCAAGTACCAAAGATCGACAAAACGACCGTTATTAACTTAAATAATTACATAATGTTCATAACATGGTAATAAGTGATATAAAAGGAAAAAAACTTGAAAAAGGTTCTTAAGAAATTATAAATTAACTCTAGTTTATTATTCAGGAGGTTAAAGAACGGTCGAGTCAAGACAGGACGCAAGGTAAGGGAACTTCTTAACCCAATTTATATTCTTTGGGTTAATCTCCTACTTTCAAATTATGTCATGATATTATTATGTCCTATCTTGTATTTGTACTTTATTTATGTGTACTTATAGTGAATACACATAATAGATCTAATTTATTTAAAAAAATGATCTTTGTAAGGGTCTTCGTCTCAATATCCTTTCATTGAGGCATATTTGGTTTTATACACAACTTTCCTTTATACGGTGTATAAACCCCTTTGACTTTTACATTTATTCAAAAGGAATATTTTTATATGAAGCGTTTACTAAACAACAAAAGGGAATGTTTTTGTCATACGTATGCGGTGAAAATGACTTCTCTGACGCCGTGACCATTATTTGAGTTTTGGCTTCCTCTACAATCCATACCTTTTTTTTAAAGAAAAATAAATACCATGTTTTACTTTTCTTTTATTTTGGTATTGAAAATGGTTTTGAAAGTGTTTTTATTATATCAATGTGTTGTATTGATATCTTGTGATTGAAATGTTGAAATGTTATGTTTCCTTTATGCATGTTTTATGTGATACGATTATGTTATGGTTTATGATATGTTTATACTTATTCATATGAGGAATGCATTGGACTTAATAAGTGACAGGTGGAGCCCGCTATAGCTCCTCGATGCATCGGTAGGTCTCATGAGACAAACTAGTGTCTTGGCACAAGGCCTTGACAAAATCTTATTTGTGGTCTTGGCACGAGGCCTTGACTACGTGGTTATGATAGTCTGGCATTATGCATTCCATCAATATGAAAGTGATTATTGATATTTCATGGATTATTAGACTAGTAGAATATCCATGTGAGTAAGTAAATGGCATTATTTCATTTTACTTTTTCCATATCATTCTGATGTTAAAGTTTAAAAAGGATTTTTTTTTAGTTATACATTACCTTAAATGTTAATGTATATTTATGAAAGCTTCCGCAATATTGTTATCCTTACTGAGCATCTGAGCTCACCCCTTTCAATGTTTTAATATTTTCCAGGATGTGAAGAAGTATTTTTGAATGACCTGCAGGGATAGTCAGAAGAGGATATGAGTGTGGACTATGGAGACTTTGTTATTGTAGTTTTTCACTTTAGGATGTAATGTAACATTTGTGAATGTATCTAGTGTTTCCAAGGCTACTAAACTAATCGGTCTTTCGAGACTTGATCTTTTGTCATCATGCCAATGTTACGAAGTAATGCACCGACTCTGGGTAGCTGGGGTCGGGGAGTTACAGTTGGTATTAGAGGCAGTTTAGTACTAACCTTGGAAGCTAGATTTAGATAAACTCTGATTAGAGCACATATCCCAAAGATAGACTTTGAGGATTAGTATAGAATAACTTCCTAGAATTTTGGTATTATAGATATTTTGTGAGTTTTCCGAGCAATACATCCCTGTCTGGATGCGAGTAGGTAGAGGTGGCTCTGGCACAGATGTACCTAGGGGTAAAACCCGAAAACACCGCTTTGAGCTAGACTCGAACGGGAACTGGTGCACGACAACGGGCCTTGCTGCACTCTTGGTTATGACACTCTCGGGGGATATGCTTAGGATAATTCTCATTTTCTTTACAAACCACTATGAAGGGTTATGAGTATATACTTCCTCAAAGAAAACTTTTTTTTATGATTATGGATTATATCCATAAATAGTTCATTTAGTGTTAAGTGTTTTACAAGTATGGAAATATGTATTTTGATTCATAAACTAATCTAGTTTATGCCATTGTTTAGAAATGGCACCTAGTGGAAGGAATGGAAACCGTATCAATGCACGCACTCCGTGTAGGGATTGCCCTCCTGCTCAAGATAATTATTGTGGATCTGGAGATACAACTGGTGATGATCAACTTATTACCATACTGGGACAACTCACTCAGGTTATGAATAATAACCTTACTCGTATGGAGCACCCTGATCCGCAACGTGGAGGATCAATGTTAGACCGCTTCATGAGGCAACAACCGCCAACATTTAATGGGGGTACAAATCCATTAGTAGCTGAGCAATGGATAAACTCCTTAGATAAAATATTTCACGCCTTTGGGAGTAGCAAAAGGGAGAAGGTTTTCATGGCAGTTTACTGCCTCACTGGAGATGTCAATCAATGGTGGTCATTGGTTCAAAACACAAAGTAAGATGATGAAGTATAAAATATGGAATGGAGGGAGTTCAAAGATATTTTCCTAGAAAAATACTATCCTCACGACCATCGATCAGATATAGAAAGACAATTTTTGAGTCTGAGACAAAAGGAGGATGATAATGTCGCAAAGTATGAGGCTAACTTTACAAGGTTAGCGAGGCATGCTACAGATTATATACGTAACCCAAGAAGTAAGATTGATCGTTTCTTTGATGGGTTAAAACCATTTATCCGTCGAGCTTTAGTATCACAATTCTTCTCATCGTACGAAGATATTTTCTCATGTGCTATCAAGACAGAAAAGGAATTCTCTAAGTCTTATGACAACAAAGTAAAGCAAGAGAAGAAGAGAACGGTGGAACAAGAGACAGATAAAGGGAAAAAGGGAAAGAAGGATTTTCCATTATGTGATAATTGTGGGAAGAATCACCCTGGTACTTGCCTAAAAGGAATGGGAGTATGTTATAAATGTGGAGAAAAAGGTCACCAGGCGCGTGATTGCAAGGGAAAGAAAGAGGCTATCAATGTTGAATGCTACAATTGTAGAGAAATGGGGCATTATGGAAATTAATGTCCTAAGCATCAGGGAAACTTACCTCAGAAAAAAGACAAAGGATCAAGGAAAATCTTATGTTGTTACTACAGTTGAAGCAGAATAATTAATGTATTGGTGCTTTTGGACTCAAGGATTATATTCTGGTTATAAAAATAATGTGATATATATAAGGATTGTACTGCAGTACTTGTTGTTATCATTAATGTTTTAATATGATGAAGTAAATCATATTTTTAGTATGTGACAATAGGAGAAACTTTACTTTGTTTAGGTAATCTAATGTTACAATTGATTTTGGAATTTAAGGACCCTTTAGAGAAAGTATGGACGGAGATATTTTGGATAACTATAAAGGTTGGGATGGATTAAGTTGAACTTTTAATAGTATTGTTTAAGGTTAAAACATTTTTGAAGATTATTTTTGGAATATTATAATACTATATTTTTAGGAAAAGGACAACCTACAGGGTGGGGCATAACCCATCGCATCGGACAAAACTGCAGGAATCGAACCCACAACCATAGAGCGACAGGCCTTTATTACCTACCACTAGCCTACAGGAAGTCCCTGGTTATTACAAAATAGTTTTACTAATCTAAACGGTATGTATTAATATTTATAACCATATACAATTAGGATAAATAGAATATTTTTGAGTTCTGTTACCATATGGAGTGAAAGATGGGTTTGTGGTAAAAATTTATTAAGGAATGAAAGTCTACACGACATGTAAGTATATTTCTTTACGTTCTTAGAAAATCTCTTAAATAAATTCCTCAACTTTATAAAAGGTAACTTAAAACAAAAACGTTGTCGGTTAACTTTTCCAACTGGGGATTCAATGACCGTTTAACCAATCACAAGTTTATTATGGTTAACTTTCTCCTAATACAGTTTTCTATAACTCTCCATCAGACCTTGATGGTTTGTTTTTCTTCCATATCCATATTTTCATATAATCCTATTATGGGCTATCTCGGGTGACCTTTTTACTTTTCTTTCTTTCTTTTAAAGTTATATTTTTATTAACCTTATTTTTGATGTGGGTTTTCCACAAAGGTATTTCCTTTTTTCAACCTTTTATTTTCAAAGAAAATTTTCAAATTGTAAGGACGAAATTTATTGAAGGAGGGGAGAATGTAACACCCCAAGCTTCCATGGTATGCTCCTCTTTGAATAATAGAGCAGCGTGTGTTGTACGCAACATCGAGTTCTAACACACCGCGACCAATAAAAGTGGCAGTTATGAATAGTAATAACCACTTTTTGAAATTATATATATTTTACATTTCAAAATGGACTTAATTTTTGGATTCGTAATATTGAAATTAGCCTATGTTGAATTTTTGGTATTTTTCTGAGAACTTCGAATTTTTTATGAATAGTAAAAAATACTTAAAAACAACTTTTTTAATAAAAATAATTTATAGTGATAACTTATACTATTGAGTGGTTTTAAATTATAATTAGAATATATTTTTACTATTTTATCCAATGGTGGTCATTAGAATTAATTTAACATTGAAATTGGACATAAACAATCGTCAATCTTTTGATATATATTGTCTCTTAAAAACACGTTATTTGTTGTGACAGCGGGAATTAATTATAAAATTAATTAATGAAACTTATATGTTTGTAATTTTGTAAAATAGACATAATTTTTGGATTCGGAATATCAATTATAGATTAGGGTGAAATTTTGGCATTGTTCTGAAAAACTTCAATTTTTGATGAATAGTGAAACCACTAAGTGGTGGTTAAATAACTGATTTTTTTCATTTAAATGAAATATTACCACTTCTGTGATTTTATTTTCAAAAATCCGACATACATGGTTGTCATTAGGAAGTAAAATTTGGTACAATGGGATTAAAATAATTTTTGGTGAATAGTAACTTTTAAGTTTAATTAATTGCGATTAAAGATAATTAGTGAAATTTAAGGTAAAAATGGTATTATAAAAATATGAAATGACCTTTAAACTTGTCCTACCTATATTGGATGAGTCATGGCCGACCAATACAATCCATGGGTCAACTTGGGGACCCCATGGAGCCACTTTGGAAGGAAAATGACATTAAAAACTTTTTATTTAATGTTAAAATAAAAATGTCACAAACATAAGTTGTTTTACTAAAACAATATTTAAATGGGGTTATAAAAGTTATATTTTTTACTATAAATATTAATTAGAACTCTAAAAAGATTTCCTACATCATGATATTTTTTTCATAATTTTTAGACATTAAATAAATTAAATTATTTATGACACCATGATGATGCAGCGATTACCTCATTAATTAACGATTTAAATAAAATGAAAAGATAATGTAAAATATAAGACTTACACTTGTCAAAAACTTATTTTATGAGTAGATTTAGAACCCTTGTCACCTTATCCTCGAAATATATAAGTGTGGGACCTTTAGAATCCGAAAAAGCATTTCATAATAAAGTAACATTTCAATCTTTCCAAGAGTGCCCCTTCTCTCCTCTTATAAAAGGCCCCCCACCACTACCACCTTACTCACAGTTTCAAAGCCTTTTGGCTCGGCCAACCTCTGCCCAAATACTCTCCCAACTTCCCTCCCTTACTCCTATAAGCCTCAATTTGGGCAGAATGCTTCCCAAGGAAGCCTTTGGCTCAAATCAAAAGAGTTACCCGATTTTAAGGTAATGTCTTCTCTTGTGTTCTTTTATTTTATTTTTCTTCTCCAACCCCCTAAACACTTTTTATTAATTTCTTTTGTAACAACACCAGTATCCTCAATATACTAGGATGCCGTTATATTCAGGATTCAAGCTACACTTACACACACCTACATCTAATGGTTAAAGAACATACTGTTTCTGTGGATGGCGAATTTTTTCCTCACGAAACGATGATTGTTCAACACTCATATAAAACCTCTAATGGTGGCCATTATGATGACACTATTTTATATATGATATATATTATGTTTTTGTATTTTTCATTTATGTCATACCTTTATGGTTTCCATTATGGGTAAACACGATATTTTCATTTTAGGAAGTGCGGACTACCGCCCCCTCATAGTGATTTGAAATGTTAATACCATATGTGGGATGTATAAAGGATGGAGTAAATGGTATTATACACTATATTATACTGGAATTATATTATACATTTATATCATTATGATTTCATTCCATTAAATACAAAATAGAAATGAAAGTAGCGTTCATGCGTACGTACGGCTTATCGTCTCCATGAACGGTGCATTTCATTTCTTACCTCTAAATGTTACGTAATATTATGAATGAATGTATATACTGGATATATATGATATATATGATATCTAAATCATTAATATAATTCTGGATATAATGGATATTTCACCACATGAACAACATGTAATTATAAGAAGTTTATTTTTGACTCAAGTACCAAAGATCGACAAAACGACCGTTATTAACTTAAATAATTACATAATGTTCATAACATGGTAATAAGTGATATAAAAGGAATAAAAAACTTGAAAAAGGTAATTAAGAAATTATAAATTAACTCTAGTTTATTATTCAGGAGGTTAAAGAACGGTCGAGTCAAGACAAGACGCAAGGTAAGGGAACTTCTTAACCCAATTTCTATTATTTGGGTTAATCTCCTACTTTCAAATTATGTCTTGATATTATTATGTCCTATCTTGTATTTGTACTTTATTTATGTGTACTTATAGTGAATACACATAATAGATCTAATTTATTTAAAAAAATGATCTTTGTAAGGGTCTTCGTCTCAATATCCTTTCATTGAGGCATATTTGGTTTTATACACAACTTTCCTTTATACGGTGTATAAACCCCTTTGACTTTTACGTTTATTCAAAAGGAATATTTTTTATACGAAGCATTTACTAAACGACAAAAGGGAATGTTTTTGTCATACGTATGCGGCGACAATGACTTCTCCGCCGCCGTGACCATTATTTGAGTTTCGGCTTCCTCTACAAGCCATACCTTTTTTTTAAAGAAAAATAAATACCATGTTTTACTTTTCTTTTATTTTGCTATTGAAAATGGTTTTGAAAGTGTTTTTATTATATCAATGTGTTGTATTGATATCTTGTGATTGAAATGTTGAGATTTTATGTTTCCTTTATGCATGTTTTATGTGATACGATTATGTTATGGTTTATGATATGTTTAAACCTATTCATATGAGGAATGCATTGGACTTAATAAGTGACGGGTGGAGCCCGCTATAGCTCCTCGATGCATCGGTAGGTCTCATTAGACAAACTAGTGTCTTGGCACGACGCCTTCACAAAATCTTATTTGTGGTCTTGGCACGAGGCCTTGACTACGTGGTTATGATAGTCTGGCATTATGCATTCCATCATTATGAAAGTGTTTATTGATATTGCATGGGATTATTCGACTAGTAGAATATCCATGTGAGTAAGTAAATGGAATTATTTCATTTTACTTTTTCCATATCATGCTAAAGTTCAAGTTTAAAAAGGCTTTTGTTTTAGTTATACATTGCCTTAAATGTTAATGTTTATTTATGAAAGCTTCCGCAATATTTTTATCCTTACTGAGCATCTGAGCTCACCCCTTTCAATGTTTTAATATTTTCCAGGATGTGAAGAAGTATTTTATGAATGACCTGTAGGGTTAGTCAGAAGAGGATATGAGTGTGGACTATGGAGACTTTGTTATTGTAGTTTTTCACTTTATGATGTAATGTAACATTTATGAATGTATCTAGTGTTTCCAAGGCTACTAAACTAATCGGTCTTTTGAGACTTGATCTTTTGTGATCATGCCAATGTTACGAAGTAATGCACTGACTCTGGGTAGCTGGGGTCAGGGCGTTACCGCACATGTGAAAAGAGCATGTTAGTGCTCCAATGAACAAACAGAAGAACCCACAATAACCTAAATAGGTAAACTAAAAAACCTAATCCTTACAAGGGATCACTCACTAAAACACACATGCAATGTAGTAATATAACATTTATATAATAAAAAATCAAGGAACTCCATTAAAACTTACCCACTAATTTTATACTTTCACACCCCCAACGTCAAACATCTCGTGCTCTCATCCCTTATATACAAATTTCACCACATCACATCATATACTATATTTAACCACAAATGTAAATAGAACAAAAACAAACTCACACCTCTGTAACACATTTTGACTTCCATAATTATTCAATGGATTTATCACATTACTTCTTTATTTAGAATGGGTATTGTCACACAAACCATTTTTCCATGGGTAATCAACTTATTATCCAAATATACAATATTTATTTTTTTATTCAGGGTGAGATTAGATTGTAGTATTTTTAGGGTCTTATCACATATCATCTATATCATAAACAAGTCTCTGAAATGTCTTTATTTTTAGTATTCACAATAAGCATGAATAGTATCATTAACAACATATGTCAAAATACTACAGCATGTGATATCTTCCCCAAACCCATCAATTTCAGTTGTTCCAATTTATAATCTTAATATGAAAAGCCTTACTATAAACCTAAATATAATAAAACCCATGAAATCACCACACATGGAATGTAAAAATGGAGAAAATGAGGATCCCCTAACTTAAATAAGCTTTTTGATCTCACTGTTCACTATAGAGAACTGAAGAAATAGCCCAAAAACAACAAACACACATGGAAAATAATGATCACCCTAAACCTCAACAAAGGTTTGTCAAAGACACATCCCAACCCATGCCCTAATAAAGATAACACCACTAAAATGATTCTTCTATGGAAAAATGTAAGGAAAAAATGGAGAATAAGATAACCATTTACCGCCAATCACTAAATACCACCTTCAAGATCCAAGGATAAAAGCAAGGGAATATGGGACGGAAGGGTGCCCAAAACCACTAGGGTTCATCCACAAACCAATAAAAATGATTGTTTATTGTGAAGAATATTAGAATAGACAGATATTAATACTTGATGTAAGTTTCCAGTTTTATGGAATAATTTGTACTTTTATACTCTAAATTAAAAAAACATTAGTTTTATACTGAAATCCATGGCATCTAGGACAGAATAAACTTTCACCAAAAATTACCTCTATATGGTGTAAAACCATTTCATTCTTTTCCCCTCACTATACTCAATTTTTAAATGTTTAACCACAAAAACTGTAAACCTCTAGCCCCACAATCCATAAACTACAGTAGTTCTGTTGTAGCTCCAACCACCTTTAGCCTCCTCCAAACACTCTTCATCCATAATACTAGAAAAGTAATGGGTCAAGAAATCATTATATGTTACATTATATACTTCTCAAATGATTATCATCCTCAAGAATTAAAACCAAATTTGATGAAAATGAAATTTTTCTAAAAAACCACCTTGTGATATATCTCTTAAGGATCTTATTATACTTCAACACTACCCCCATCCAAACACACCCAATAGAGGTATCCATAAAACATATCACACAACCACATTACCACACAACCACATCACCACCTATCATCGGGAACAACACTACAATATCTGATACCACACAAAATCAACCACATATATATACAACTATATGAACATCCACACTTCCCAAACCAGCTAATACCACACTAAACACACAACACTTCCCCAAGAATACAAATCAGGGAACTAAATCTTTCATGTCAAGATATTATCCATTGGAGGTGGAACTAACTCTCCCACACAATTTTAATTTTTTCAAAGTATAGTGCATCTTTATTAGGAATTAGGTCATCCATATTTCATATGTTGGATGCTTTATCACACATCACATCATCAGGAATGAACAAATCTCATAAAAAAACAAGATCCAAACATCACATCATCCAATTCTAACCATCCTCTACCCATCGCTCGGGAGCATCACCATGGAAAATATGGTTATGCATAAATTATTCCTCTGAGTCTCCCCCATTGAGACTCCTCCACCCACTATATAAAAGATGAATATACAGTCATCTCAAAAAGATATCCTCAACAACTACTCTCTCCAGCTTTGATATTCATCACTTTAAGAGATTTCATTCCTTTATTAACATTTGTAGACTCCTAATCCACATCTCCTTGAGACTTTTGACTCAATTCATCAGCAGATAAATCCCTTTTTCTCAGGGTTTAGGATATCTCAAAATCATAATATTATATAAAATATATCCACCACCACAGGCACAGATAAAAATATCATTGAGAGAAAAAATATTTCTAGTTCTTTTGGTTCGTGAAAACCACAAAGAGCTTGTTGATGAGGTAATACAACCACAAAATCATTGCAAACACAACTACCACTAAATATACATAATAGGTGGTATCGTTAAGTTTGCGTGGATATAACTTCCTAGATCCATAATATATCATCGCTCTCTACTATATCAACATGCATCCCAAGCCCAGGTAGGATGTGTGACATAAAACATTAAACAATACACCCTCCCCCAACAACCAAATCATTTGACCACTGATCAACTTATCCTTTAGGTAACTGAATACTAATTAGTACTAATCATTACACAAAAAAAATCCTAGTCCTTCCCAGTAAAAGTTTTTATTCGGGAAACAAATTGAGAGAAATTTTGAAAAAAAACTAACAATAACCAACCAGATCGAGGAAATTATAAACCTATATCACATTATTGGGTGTTTCCCAAGAACAATTACCTCAACTATTGATGACTCCACTACCACACAATGCAGGGACACCACATTTTCAAGGAAATACACCTTCCACGTCCAAAAAATAGACTTGTACTTCTTTTTATAGATCTGGACATATCGAAGGACCCGTAAAAAAACTCTAAGATACTCGACATGCTTGTCCTATAAATTAGAGTAAACAAAGATACCTTCAATAAATACAATGATGAATAGGTCTAGGAACTCATAAAATATGGATTTCATGATCCCTGTAAAATGGTTGATGCGTTCAAGATACAAAACAACATGACCACAAACTGAAAATCCTCATACCTCTACCTAAAGGCCATTTTCATGATATCATCATCCTTTACCCTCAAATGGTGATATCCAAACCAAAGATAAATCTTTGATAACTAGCTAGATTCTCTCAATTGGTCGAACATATCATTGATCCTAGGAAGAGTGTAATGGTTCTTTACTATTTCGTGATTTAATCTTTGATAGTCTTTACACAACTCACTACCTTATTGGAGAAAAACCCTAGAGAACCCTAAGGAGACACACTATCATGTATTAAACCCCTATACATCAATTCATCCACCTTCAACCTTAACTTTCACAACTCCATGTGCATCATTCGATAAGGAACCATCAAAATTGAAGATGTAACCAGTTAAAACTTTATCCCAAACTCATCATTGAAATGTGGCAGTAGAGTCACAACATCCTATGAGAAAGCTTCTAATAACTCCTCCAAAATATTGGGAACATACAAAAAATAATATTATATTGATATCTAATCCAACTTTGAAAAAAGAGGCTCTACTATCCTTCTACACTTCTAAAAACCACACTCTCTATCGAACACCATTCGCTAACCCTCCACATGAGAAAAATTATCTTCTTCAGAAATAGTTTATGACTAGATACAAAGAAAACATCCAATCCATGCTAAGGATAATATCTTATGGTTGTATCTGTAATACTAATAAATCTAAAACTGATTAGTTCTTCCCCATTTCCAATATACATTCCCAGAACACATCAAACAAATCATATAGACCTTCAATTGGTGTAAATAACACTAGGTTCACTTGAAACCACTCCAAATACAGTCCCAAATTATGAACCAAAGTAGGTTAAAAAACAGAGTTTCAGGCTCCTGAATCAAAAAAAATCACACATAAGGGTAGGTGATAAACTGATTGTACCTTGAACATCTCCCAGCTCTGCTGGTGATAAAACATTTAATGTGTATATCTAATTGTGACCAGATCCTCTACCTCTCTACTGTTGGACACTAAGAGCATGATATTTCCTAGGTACCAGCTAAGTATGACTATAATGAGGCTTCCATATACCAACTCTTCTTAATATTGGTTGCTGAACAAATTTCAGAAGTCCATGCGGCTGAAATAGCCTCTAAGGTAACTATTATTACTAACGAAAAGGGGATTCAAAACCCACCTGATAATGGACTCCCTGAGAAGTCGAACCCTGATCCTAGTGGTGATCATTTCTTCTATATACATAACATGAAAATTTAAATCCAACATATGTTTCGTGGAATCCACCATCCCCTGAAGAATGAAAGGAGGTATGCCATTATTGGTTCCCTACTAGTTGGAATCCTAACTTCCTAAACACCACGGTCCACTACCTAAAGCCTTTCTCCTTGAGAAAACCTATTGGAAAGTATTTCAAGGGTAAAATCATAATTAAAACATCCACTAGATAACCTCCACCCTTTTTAACCTCTATATACATAGAGAGAATAAGTAGAGTAACTATATATTTCATCACTAGGTGTAACGCCTCTTCCAAATGTCAGGTTTTGGACTCCCTGTATGGAAGAGAATCTATAACAAATATTAAGAGGTATTTGAACATTACCCCAAGATCTCTCAAACTCAAAATCAAATTTTTTAGAGAAATAAAATATTTCTTCTTCACTGCCTTTGTTATCAATGATAGGAATTCTAAATGGAACTCTCTCTGAATATCTATCCACGACACATATTGCACCTAAAGTCGCCCATAATTAGTGTCCACCACTGACGTGTATATTCCTAGAACTGTCTAACTACTAATAACACCCATAACTCATAATATTCTCAGATTATACCAAAATAGATCCTGAGCTCCTCCAGCTAGGGCTATGTCTCCAAATCTAAGATGCTTCCATCATAAATTCACATACTCTACTGATGAAATGCCTGTAAGTATCTTTTTCAAACCTCGTCCTCCTCTATTAGATCAAATCTCCAATGATAAAATAAATTGTCCAACTAAACATCAAATACCTAAGTTACTCACTAATGATATCTAGGATCCATTCTTGAAACAAAAGGAGAATATCCCAAGATTGGTATCATATAATTAACCAAATATTATATAATTAATTCATTTTACATTTCCCCAAAAAACAAATCCAGAAATGAAAAGAAACAATAATGACGAATGTACCTCTCCTAGGTCTCTTCCTTGTAAACTTTTCCACCTCACTTGGTCATTAAATAAGAACAGATTTCATGAACCAGATTATGGGGGGCCTAAAATCCCATGTCATAGTTAGTCTCCCTTTCGTATGTCATGCACCATGATCAACTGGAATTATTTCCCTACCAACCTATGTAAACCTCATAGTGCCTAACTATAAAATTCATATTATCTATTGAACTAAATTTTATATCAATCTGTCTTAACCCCCTCCCCTCAAAGATAACACAATGAAAAAAAATATATAATGACCCTAGAGTCCTTCCTCTAATAAGAACCGGGTTGGAGATAAGAATTAAGGGTATAAAAATCTCACAAATGGTAATCATTGCCCTCTATAATAAAATATGATTGGAATATAGAATAAAAACCACCAAAAATCTAATATATAATATATAGGTAAACCAAAAACAATCCCACAATTCATGAACAAAAATAAAACAATATAAATAAAAATCTCTAATATATACCAAAAAGACAAGTTTCATGGCAGCGAATCAACAGAAGTTCCAAACCAAATCTAGAAATTCCATGATGAGTCCTCAATGTCCTCTTGGAAACCCCAAAAATAGTTTATTTATGTTGGGTGGGCATACAAGTATACTCATTAGGATCATACCAGGGGTCTCAAGTGAACATGTGAAAAGATCATGCGAATTTACCAGTAAACAAATAGTAGAAACAATAAGCACCTAAATTGGCCAACTAACTAATATAAGCTTCACCTTGGATCACTCACCAAATTACACATCCAATATATTAATATAGTATTGGGATAATAACAATTTAAGACACCCCACTACCACATACCCATTGATTTTATGATCTCATTCCCCAATGTCGAATATCTTTTTCTCCCATCTCTTCCATATATATCACACCACATCACATCACATCACATACAAGCCTAAACCACACAAGGAAACACAACACACATAAACTCACAGCACAACAACACATTATGGATTCCACTATTATTCAATGGATTTATCACATTAAATCATTAATTGGAATGGGTATTATCACACAAACATTTTTCCATGGGCAACTGATTTATTAACCAAATATATGTTTGTTAGCCTTTTATTCGGGGTGTGACCAAATAATAACACAATAAGGGTATCAACACATATAATATATAGCACATACAAGGATATCAATAGATATTATTTTCAATATTAGTAGAAATCATGTACAATATCATTAATAATATATATCAAAATAGTAAATAATGTGAAATATTCCCAAAACCCATGATTTTCAGTTGTGCAGGTTTATTAACTTATTATGAAAACCCTTAATATACACACAATGGAAATAAAAACCATGAAATTCATACTCATAATATGTAAAAAGGGAGTGAACAAGGATCCCATACCTTGAATAAGGTTTCTAATCTCACTGTGCATTGTAGGGTAATGAAGAAATAGCCTGAAAACCCCAGCCGCACATAGAAAACAATGATCACCCAAAAAATCACCAAAGTATTATCAGGAAAAAAATCCCAGTACATACCCCAATCAAAAAAACATTATAGTGATTCTATGAGGTAAGAACGTAAGGAAACAATGGATAAGGGGAGAAGTAATTACTGTTGATCACTAAAACATCACCACTAGAACCCAAGGATAAAAATAAGGGAAGATGGGCTAAAAGATCTCCCAAAACTACTAGGTTTCATCCATAAAACAAGATAGAATAATTTCTAATGAGAATAATATCAACTATGAAAGATATATATATAGGTTTTAAGACTCATATTTTTTGTCATACGTATAATTTTATGCTGTAAACTCCAAAACATTGGTTTTCCATGGAAATTTATTGTGCCTTAGCCAGAATAAACTTATGTAATAAATTTTATCCTTATGGTATAAACGCATTTAAATATTTTTACTTAAACACACACAATTCCTAAATTGTTATCCACATAAACTTTAAACCACATCTCTATTCCACAAACCCCTCTTTTATGGCTTAAAAATCCTATTGGAGTTATATTGCAGCTCCAATCTCCTCTAGCCTCATCTAAACACTCTTTAACCAAAAAAACTAGTAAAGTAACATGTCTGGAAAACATGAAATATTATAGTAACAAAACCATATTTGATAAAGTGTAAACTTCTAATATTTATCCATTATTACAATAGTATAAAACTTGTAAAATGAAAAAAGTTTTCTTATCGTGAAAAATCATCATGACTTTAAAAGTGACTTTTTATTTGTTATTAACCATCATTAAACCATGTAAAAAATATTTTAAAAAATTTTATATGGAAAAACAATATCAATAAGGTACTTAGAATAAAAATAAATAAACTCTTTATTCTATTTTAAAACCATGATATCATAAAAAAAATTCCTTTAGACTTTGAGCTCAAATTAAATTAGCTTTAATTCCTAAATTTATTCATAAAATAGTTTATAAGAAAATATAAGGGAAAAATTATATCCATGAGTTTTTTTAGAAAAACATGAGAATCCCTGAGAATAATTTTCTTAAAACATGCCTTTTTACCCTAAAGGTTCATAATCCTTCCAATAAAAATGTCATTTTCTTACCTTCTGATTTCAAATGATTTCTATGAGAACTCATTAGAAATCATATAAAATTCATATATGTGACTTGGGACATAAAATTTCCTTTATAATTATTTTATTTCCATATAAATAAATTAATAATATATTTTAAAAAATATTATGGACATAGAATAAAAGTAGTTGGAATAGAAACATTAAAAAGGATTTTTGGAAGAAAGTCACTTACCATGAGTCTGACTCATCACAAACATTTATTATCTTCCATAATCCTAAAATTATTTTAAATATTTAATTTATTAGGAACCTTTTTAAAATTTATTATTCATTTTTATTTTATTTATTAACATTTAATATTCAATTGCTTAATTATTTAAGTTTATGTTGGACGTTTTGATGATATTCGGCTCATATGTCCAAATTGACTTCAGTTGGTAGACTATGGTAAAAGATGTCATTATTCCATCATATCAAGAATAATAATAATGAAATAATTATCAATTATATATATATAATATACTTCTAAAACCAATCATTAAATATGGTTATGATAAATCAACTACATTTCCATCATAGAGAAGGTTGGTTATATACATGCATGAATAATGTTTCCATATTTCAACGATCATTATGAAAATAAGGTATGTATTATTTTAAATATAAATAATTATTATCATATTATAAATACTATATATTTCTTTAAATATTATTTTATATCTCGTTAATGTGATTTGGCGATGAAAAACAAATCACATCACTTCATAGAGGTTGTAGTCCACATGTGCGTACGAACAACGTTATCATTTTTAAGTGAATGAAAAGGTAAGAAATTAAATTATATATTATCCTTTAAAAATGATAAATATTTCATGAATATAATATATATATATATATATTAAATACATCATTACAAATAGTTGTAATAGGAGGTAATGGAAAACAAATTATATCGGTTCGTGAGGCAATACTCCACCGCACACACAAATGGTGGTTTCATTTCCCATTTGATGGAAGAGGGAATGGATATAGGTTATGAAATTAACATAATAACATCTCATTATATGGAAGATAAATGTTCTATTTTTTTATCATGGTTGGATAAGATTTGAAGGAGGTTAAAAAAAAAATCAAAACGCTTTGTTAAGAACTGTACCTCTTCTTTGAACAAATTCTTATTATTTACACCAAAATATTTCCAAGGATGATTTTATGGAAGAAAGGTACTCTAATAAATGTGTTGGTGTTTAATGAACGTATTTTTCAGTTATTAGCTCATCTAAAAAAAATAAGTGTGAATAAAAGAGGAGAGGAGGTTCCCTTTTATAAGTTTATAGAGGGGCACTCTTGAAATTTATTAAAGTATTAAATTAATATAAATTAATATTAATATTCAAATGGAACAAATTTTATAATAATAAAATTTAATATGAGGTTAAATCTAAATTATATAATATAAAAAAATTATAAGTTTAGGTGATGTTTTCACCCTTATATTATTTTTTTTAACCTCTGTTAACCCTTTTTGACAATTACTATAAAAGGAAAAACATCCCATGACTGTATCATGGTAGATATTACCAACTATATACCAATTAATTGGATAAAAATAATATTTTTAGTTATTTTAAATCATTTAATAAAAAAATTTATTATAAAATATCATTAGTGTTAATTTTGATACTATTCATTTAATTTGACTTTAAAAACAATAAGATAAATAATAATTTAAAATATAAACCTTTATCCCACACCAAAGATGTTATAATTACCTAAAAGTTCATGGGATACTATAAATCACTTAAATTGTACTAATTTTAAAATTTTTAAAAGCATTTATTTAATTTTTCTTTTAATTTAATAAATATGGTGTCAGTGTTGCATAAGAATTTAAGGTTATTATTTAATCAATAAAATTTATAAATAAATTAACATGCGAATAAAAATTATTTATATATAAAATGAAAATTTGTAATTAAACATACCTTCTTTTTATCCCTATGTAAGAAAAATAAAGATAATAAAACAAGGAAAATGAAATTTTTGACTTTTCTAAGCATAAAGTATTACAAAGGTCACAATCATGGACATATGGAAACAAAAGGTTATATATTAGAAGTTCAGAGAGAAAAAAATACTCATAAAACCAAATTAAGGAAGTTTTAATGTTTACTTTTTAGTCCATATCAATTTATTTTTATCTTTAATTAACTCTTTTTACCTTTACCATGGTAATAAATATTTACTAAAATTATTATTCATAATGACCAAAAATAAAAAAACACTTTTCCTAATTTTTAACTCCTAATTAAAAATATGGAATCCAGTTTTCATGGTTAAAAAATCATAATTTAATGAATTTAATTTAAAATTAAACTGTAAAAATGTGATGAAAAACAGTTTTTCATAAAAATCCATTTTTAAGTATAAAACAATTTTTATACCAAATTAAAGTATACAATTAATTCCAAATACCATAATTGGATTATGTTTAATAAAAATGGAATAATTAATTTTTTAAAAACTTATCCAAAATATCATTATACCTTTTAAATTCATGAAAATAAAATATAGATTCAATAAAATTCTGTTTTTTTACTATTCACGGAAAAATCAATCTTTTCAGAAAATTACCAAAATTTCACCCTAAGATAATTTTTATATAATAATTTAAAAAATGATATCCCTTTTATGAAATAAAGCCAAAAAATGTATTATAAATTCAATATATTATACACATACAAAAATAAATAAAAATTGTTTTTAAAGAAAACATATTTTTGAATAATAAAATTACTATTAAAAATTGACTCATTTTCTACTAAGAATTTATCAGTACATTTTTATTGAGTATGACCTTTGTATATATTTTATAAAACATTTAATCTTATTCATACACTCTAATTTAATAAATAATTAACTTTCATATTTAAATAATAGTATTTCATGTTTCATTTAGGCTCTGTGTTGTGTGTCTTATACCCTGTCGAACATCCCATGTTGTTACAGGATATGGATGGAGTTAATCAAAGATAATGACATCTAAATACATTAACACCCTAAGAAATAAAACACAATGGGTGATTCCTTGAGTTATAAAGAACATTTTTGTTTGTCTATGATAAGGATTGAAAAAGATCCAGTATTTATGGATTTACATAAGATAGATCTTGAAATCATGAAGAAAGGGGATAGATCATATCATTATCAAATGAATGTTCTCCCATACATCCATGTGATGATAAATTATGCACAAAAATAGGAATTGAAACTATATAAAAAGTTTAAAAATATTCATAAGTTCAACCATGACTGTGATGGAATGATAAGGTTTGGGAACCAAATATGTGTCCCATCAATACCATATCTGAAGGAGTTGTTGTATGATTATCATATTTCATAATTATCTATTAATACTAGAATTATGAAGAGGTATTAAGATCTAAAATAGTGTTTATGGTGGGAAACATGAGAAATTATATTGAAGAGTATGTATCATGATGCCTAGTATGTCAGCAAGTTAAGGTTTAGAGATATAATTCCGAGGGGATGTTATAATATTTACCCATACCAAAATTTAAATGGGAAAATAATAACATGGATTTCATCATTGTGATCCCAAAAACATGTAAAGAAAAAAAATTCTATTTGGGTTGTATTTTACCACCTTATAAAATCGGCACATTTAATTTCCATGAGAGAATATTTTTCTTTATATCACCTTTTCAAGTTATAAATCAAGGATGTTGTAAGGTTGTATGGAGTACCAAATTCTAGTGTATCTGATGGGATTTGAGGTTTACTTTAAAGTTCAAGATAAGTATTCAATAGGCTCTTGATACAGAGTTATGTTTGAGTACTACATATCATCCTAAAACATATAGTCATTCTTATATGACTATTAAAACTATAGATTACATGTTAAGAGTTTTGAGTAGCTCCTTTATATTATCATCTTGGTTTGGTTTTGATAATTATTTCAACCCATTATTCTTTTTTACTAATAAATTTGT
This sequence comes from Viscum album, assembly GCA_963277665.1. Taxonomy (NCBI): domain Eukaryota; kingdom Viridiplantae; phylum Streptophyta; class Magnoliopsida; order Santalales; family Viscaceae; genus Viscum; species Viscum album. The sequence goes on from OY728121.1 coordinate 634,729,990, forward strand.
TTATGTTGTTTTATATTTAATATTTCACTGTATTTATTTTATATCGAAAGAAATATTGATCATATTATAACATTGTATATTACATTGGAAGGATAAGAATATTATCTTTATTTTATCTATTTTTGTTGAAATTTAATTTAACTATTTCAATAGTGCCAAAATCCATTGAAAATGCTATAATCAGTTTGGGAATGGTACTATATTTATCATAAAGTTAGCTATTTATTTTGATTATATCTCATACTACACTAAATGTATTCACATGCATCTTATATCATTGGATATATAAGATATTTATCTAACCTTTAATATTTTATGATGAAATATAAAAATCTCTATTTGGTGATCTTATGATTCACCAAATTTTCTAAAAAAGATTAACGACTCTATTTTGTACATATTTACAAAGCTATAATATTTCATTTATTTCATGTGATGTAGATATCATAATCACTAAAAACATGAAAATATGGAAATACAATATTTCTATATTGATTTTTTAGTGTAACTAAAAGGATAAAAAGTATTTTGATGGTCAATAAAATATTTTATATTCTATGATGATTTTACAGAACTATAGTTTTTCTATAATATTGTTTATTCTATTTCAAGTCGATATCAGGATCTTTGGAAGTCATATAGGTGTGTTTCTTGATTCATTGAAAAATCTTAAGATTTTCTAAAAATATATTCTATGTTAAATGTCCAATATATTGTTAAGAGCCTCTAAAAATTTAGTGAAGTTTGAAGGTAAGATTTTCAGATTTTCATAAGGTTTTTTGTCCCTTATTTTAAAACCAACTTTTGAGGAACCCAAAATTTGGGTTAAAATTATTGTTAATGAGACATAAATTGGATCAAAAGTATATTTCATATACCTTATATTGGAATTAAATGATCCCTACACTACTTCCATGAACCCCACATTATGTTCAAGTTTGATCCCTACATTTCAGTTGTGGAATTTATACCTATCACTTCATGTATTATTCTATTTTACATTTATTTTAAAGATGAAACGCTAGATCATATTGAATCACATGATGAAACAAAAAGGTATCTCACTGCTATAGAAAAATTTAATCTTAAATCTACTTTTTACCACTACAATTTACAAAAAACATCTCACTCATGCTAAAACTCAAACTAATGTTATTCTTATAGAACTTGACCTATTGTGCACTATGATATTACAATGGTTAATGGAAATGGTAGTCACATAAATTTTTGTGTGAGAAACCAATGTAGAGAAACTCAAACTTATTTACATTTATTCACAATCAAAAATGCTCCAACTTATGGAATCACTTGATAAAATGTAACTCAATCATGGAGACAAAAAAAGAAACCTCACATGGAGAAGATAAAGGGAACACGACACGTAAATGTGTTGATCTATTATCTGACAGGTTTTCATGATGAACAAAAATATTATTTTGATATAATTTACACCTACATGATGGACATATTCATTATTTATGAAATCATTCGTTGTTATGGGATGTTATAGTGTATAACTAGAGGTGGGTTTTGTATATTCATACTACACAATATCACTGAGTTGGAACTATCTCACGTGTGTTAAATGTAACTCATGTGGATGATGTTCTATACAGATATAACTCAACCTAGATATTTCAATTCTATGATTATATGGTTGAGAAAAAATTGCCTATACATCACCGTAATTATTAAATGATCTATAGGGAACACCACATGAAATATTTGACGAAGTTGGAAGATAAAATATTTTATGAACTTTTCCTGGAATATCTGTAGAGGCTCCACATGTGCTGCATATTTTTCAATATATATATTCACCTCACTACATATGTGGATAATAGAATTTATCAATTTCTTATAAATAAATAATTAAATTGGGAATTATCTAGTAAGTGGATCTTGGAGTTTAAAAACATTATGGTACTCTATTTTACATGTTTCTTGGTATTTTTATCAGTTTCATTTTTATCTGGATGAATTTCAGTAGCTTATCAGCTAGATAAATTCTCATTAAATATAAGGATTATGATCAATTATTTTTATAATATTATTTTATATATTTTAAGAATAAAATTTATTGGGTTATTTTAACATCATTTTTCCAGTTAATTAGGAGAACTCAATGTTATTTAAATTCAAATATTTGAATTTACATATGGATGTTGCTACTAGATTTCAGGGACTAGTTCAACTATTTTAAAGGATGTTTTTATTATAATTTAAATATATTTTATAGGATATTTAAATGATGCATATTTTCTTGAGATATTATCACAGTAGTTATTTAAATTATTTTTAATTATTTTATTATATATTTATTCTGCATGAATAAAGAGGAAACAGTGTAGTGATTTTTATGGATATATTTATGAAATCACTTTAAAGGATTTATTTTGAATACCATAAGGAGAGGATTTCTATAACTTATAGATTTTTATTCTATATATATATATATATATATTTCTTTGGTAGGAAATAGATAAGAATAATATTCAAGATGTGAAAACAATTTCAAAAATGAATTTTTGCAAGATTCGTTCTCATTATTTTTGAAGAGGGAATTGAAATACTTTGTATATCCATTATTCTATCACAATATAAAGAATAAGAAGAATAATATAGCTTGAACTGAAGAATAAAAATATTGTATTTCTACTATTTAAAGAAGAAAAGGAAGTCTTCACAAAATAGAAGATTATTTTTCTACCACTTTTCCTTATGGAAAATCATATAAAACTGTTAGTTGGTATTTTAGCTATGAGATAAACCAATATTCAACAATCATCATTGCATCTATTTTATTTTTAAGTGTTTACTGCTCATACTTAGTCATAGTGGTGAGTTATATTCTCAAACTAAGCTATGGATATATTGGTTCCTTGTAAAAGAACAAGAAGGTCCTGTAAATCCTTGTTATGAGATTTTGAATTCATGCACACAGTTTTAGAGGTCCCTTAGAAAAGTACCTACTAGTGAAAATCACTAAGATTATATAGAGGGCATTGATGGAGTGGATTAGGGTATTTTTATACCCCAAAACACTATACATAATTGTGTCTAATTATTTCCTTTATTTATTTTCCCTTGCATGCTCATATTTAAGAGTAGAGTAAATGATTACTTCATTTTAGGAGGGATGTTTTAATTTTGTCAAAAAAAATTAAGAGGATACAATTCACCCCCCCCCCCCCCATTGCATATTCTTCATACCCATTATGATACAAAAATTAGTATCATAGGATGTATTCATTGGATATATTTATATTTTTAAAAATCCTTAAATATTATATTATTACTATCTCATACTAATAATTGGTATCGAATGCTAGAATATAGTTGAGATATTTTTTTGGCTTTAACAAACCTAATTTAAATATATGGATAGAGACAAATATCAATGGATAATCTTAAAGAAGGTATGTCGATGATCTATGAAAATTATTTTAAGGGTGATAACTATGGATGTTGCAAATATCACATGACTACCTACTTAAATAATCTTGATTTCAATGTTTACATGAAGAATTTAATCCTTATGAAATCACAAGATAACCATAAAATTGGGATGCTACTTACAAATTTGAACTTGATTTTAATTAAAAATCCATAAATTTAATTATATGTGGATCTGGTTAGGATGAATATAATCAAGTATCACAATGTTGTACTACCTATGAGAGGTAGTAGACAATCATATTTTCTTATAAAGGAATAGATAAATTGAAAGAAGTGGTCAATGATTTTTCTGTATTGTGAATTCCAATTTTAGAACCATATATGGTGTTAAAGGAGTTTATTGAGATGTATGAAGCTTATATTCAAGAAGAAGCTAAAAATTATAATTCTATCAAAAATGAAAATGTTCCACTAAAGGTTTCAATGGATGAATTTTTTTTATTCTAGACATTCAGGTTCAAGTGAATAATCTACTACAAACTCAAATGATGAGCATGAAAATAAAATGGTAAATCTATTTCTTATAGCTCATGTCGATGATGTATAATCTTCTTACTCTCAAAATTCTAATTCAGAAAATAAAATTATGATGAACATAATAAATATTCTTTTATACTTCATGAAAATATTAAATCCTTAAAGAAAGAGCATACAAAACTTAGAAAATATTATGATGCTATTTAAATTTATAAATATATTTTGCCAAAAAAGACTGTAGATCAAAGATCTAATTCTTCCAAAATTTCTTATAATCTACATGAAAATAATATTAAATTATTTTTGGATGAATTTTATACTTTAAAACAAGGCTTTGGCATAATTTTTAATTGAGAAAAATATTTGAATCAAATTCTTCGAAAAAATAAAATTCAAAAAATCATAAATGGTATTGGTAGTAATGGAGAAATGAAAAAATTATAAAATAATTATTTTGTTCTTGGTTCTAAAATTAAAATCATGTAAACTGTTAAATTTTTTTATTTTGGTATTAACAAACATTATGCAAATAACTATTATTTTGGAAGTGAACAATTTTTTGGAATCAATAATTTTCATTTTAAAAGCCTTATCTGAATCTATGTTTGAAATTTATGCTCAAAATAAATATATTTGGTTACCAAATTTTTTTATTTTTTAACACCACTGTACCCAAAATCATATAGGCATCAAAAGGTACTTGTATTTTATATTTTATAGTTTTTCACCACTGAACGTCATTATTATATCATCAAGTGGATTCTTAAAAAATACGGGGATATTTATTTTAATTATTTTATAAAGAATGACCAACTCTGAAGTCATTCATTATTTTAAAATTTTCATAGATCTAAAACTATTAAAATCTAGCAATTATTTTATTTTTCATTTTAATATTTAAATTAAATGCACTAATTTCTTTATATAGTGGGAGAAAAAAATAATTTTTTATCTTTTATTCCTCTATATTTAATTATTCTTATACTTAAATTGTTAATTAATTTTCTCACTCTTCTATTTTATGAATTATTTTGTTGAATTATTTTTTTGAATTATTTTATTAACCAACTACCATCAAGCATACTCTTAGGATTTTATGTAAAAAAAATATTTTTCTTTTAATAATGCATTTTTTAGTTTGAATGATAGTTTATACAAAAGGAAAAGTCTCCTTTATTGAATAAAAGAAAAATCACAAAAGTATGAATAAAGATTTCCTAAAAAAACATGATCCCAAAAAAGTGAAAATGTAGTAACGCAGTTCTTGTTTTGAGGAATGAATCTTTTCATTTTGGTTTATACTTGAGGAAAAGGAGAAAAAGGTGTCAAATTCTAACTCTATTCCATGCACGACATGACTGTGTGGTTACACACCGTGTATTCCAAGTACACACTGTGTATTCATGTCGGCAGGACTCATTTATGATGTGGAAGAGGAAGTTGGAAGAAAAGAGGATCTAGAATATACACACCATGTATTTTCATGTACATGGAGTGTAATTTTTTTTTGGATAAAATGGAAAGTAGCCTCACTTTATCTAGATGGGTAGAACCCCTCACCTAGGTATTGTAAGTAATAGCTCCTGAGTTCGTTTTGGCTGCTGATTGTCTATCTAAACAATGTTTTGATCGACGTGAGATGCATTGGATCCCAATTGATAACATATTGATTCTTATTGATTCATTATTATTAATTTCTTCTCTAGAAAATGTTATCATAAGTTAATAATTTTTTCTTGTTTTTTAGATATACTTAATTCTAGGTCAAATTAGAGGTCGACACTGGATGAAGAGAGTTTTATGACTATGAGGTAGGTGGTCTTGTGCCTTTCTCTCAATGTCAAGTTGTTTATATGTACCGTAATACTGCACGTCCATGTTTAGGGTGTCTCCTTGAATGGAAATTAACCCTTGTTGTTTCATAATATTGATTATGTGATTTATTAAATTAATTAATGCTGGTTTTATCTTGTTTGGTTTGATTAAGGGCCACCCCATGGGTGTGTTTCCCTCAAATAACTAATGTTTAGCCGTTTGTCCTAAGATGCCTACTCAAATGTATTTGTTTCCCTTTAAAAGATTATTAAAATTTTAAATTGATTAATTGAATGTTTTCCCACATGATACAGTATTATTTTAATCCTTTTTATAGTTTAATTCACTTTTTTGGCATGTGATATGAATTTCCCATGTGAGTTTATATTTTTTAAGACTAGTAATGTTTAGGTTACTGGAATGGATTGTGACATGTTTGATGCCCACGTGATTTGATTTTGTTAAATCCGTGTGATAGTTTAATTCACATGTTTTTCTTTTGATATGGAATGTTTAATTTAATTAAATGATAAAATGAATTAATTACTAATGGGCAGGCCAGAGTCTCGGTTAAAATACAAGGTCGGGATCATGTGACTAATTGAACCTTATATAGCTTGGGTAAACCATTGTCTTGGTTAAAAGAAAATGGACAGGCTCCAGAGGTTAATTATGTAAAATCCATGATCAATCCTTGGATAGGGTGGTCGGATCATTGAGGATTATTTAAAATTCTGAGTGAACATAGGATCTATTTAGGGATACCCAGGTCGGGCTCTATTGTAAAATGATTAAATGATTATTATGTCATGAGTTGATGGTTACTTTTATGCGGGGGTCATTAGTCCTAGGCCATACCTAGAGACTTCTATATAATCCAATGTAATTGAATAATGAAATATAATGACTAATGACATATCTTCCAAGACAATTCACAAGATTGGATTCATTCTTCACTTATACTTGGTTACATTGTCTTTTGAGACATCTATTTTACTCACTTTTGAGTACATTCTCATTTAATACTTTCAATATTGTACACTGACTATTATATATATTCACTGACAATTTCTCACAAACCTTTGGTGGTTGCCTACTGGTATTTAGTCTCACACCCTTTTGGGTCCTGATTTTGGGCCTAAACTGATTATATGATTGTAGGTGTGGATTGGGGAAAGCGCCCTTCTGCTGGTACTTGATTTGTTGCTTAGGAGTAGGAGCGCATGGGAACAAGCTAAGGATTTTGATAATTTTTATTATATTTTCTTTATTTTTTTATTTTGATACATATATTGTGTATTGCTTCATTGTACTTGTTTTGGATATTTGTTTAGAACATGTGACATGTTGCATCATTTTTGTATGGAATGATGTTTGGTTACTTCTAATATCAATCTTCTGATGTTTACTTTAGTTGTATGTTTTTTACTGCTTATGATATTGTATTATTATTTATTCCACTATGTTACACTCTTCCAATTAGGTCATAGTTTCCCCAGTATCACACACTAGTCCCTCGCTGCTAGTCTAAATCCTCTGGCATTTTATGGAGATGCGTTTGAGGCCATATGGCCAACAGGGTATGGGAAACTGGTTGAGCGGCATCTAGATCTGAGACGCTACAAATTGGTATCAGAGGAGTTTTTATATTTTGGTTTGGCTAACTATTTAGTGACATTGAATAGGGATAATAAGGAAATAAGGTTTGGTAATAAACTGTGCCTTGGAGTTGCTACCCCACGTACAGGGAAAAGCCAAATTTCCTCGAATTGACTCATGATTTTTGGATTTTGAGTTGTTACAGTTGATTCGATTTCACCATTAGGTGATGAGTTTTTTTTATATTATTATTGATATTATTTTGGTTTTATTTTGTTGCAACCTGATGGGATAAGGGTATTCCATCTCATGCATCAAATTGGCACTTGTTAAAAATCACATGCCATGTATTCTTGCCATTCCATTTAGGAGCATTACCGATTTCATGTTGTTGTGATAGATTTCATGATATATATGATTGTTGTTGTGATTGGTACCATGATAAATATACTTACTATTGTGATAGGTGTATTGGTACATGCTATTGTTCAAATTGGATAGACACAAACTTTGGTTCCTGAGGTGCATGGGACCTCTTGGATATGAATTTGGTGGATCATGCTTCATCCTTTTGTATAGAATTTTATTTTGATATGTTAATCTTTGGTGCCAAAATTTGATTTTTGGGGAGTATGGGACCTATCAAATCAAAAGTTCTCATACCACAGGTTGTTTTTCCTGTAGAATAGATATTTTCTAGGATATATGGAGTTTTAGAATTGAAAAACCAATTTACACAACATGTAGTTTATCCTAGCACATCTTGTGTTCTCCCTGTTCAGGGAAGGAAGATTTATTTTCTTGGTTACACAATGTGTACTCATAGTACATGTTGTGTGGTCAGTAACCATGTTTTTGGACATCTGAAAAGGAACACAGGATGGTGGGTTTCATAAGTACATGGTTGTATACTTTCGGTACACACAATGTGGGCTTACCCAAGAAGAACCCGTGTGAATCTACCAATGTGGGTGTACATGGCCAGGATGGGAGACTTTTGTACATGCCATGTACATGTCTAACATGCCATGAACCTGGGGTTGATACACTCCCATGCCAGTGGGAATACACGACCATGTGAAAGTTTGAGGTTACACACTATGTATGGTGTCTACACGTCGTGTACTCATCTTTTGTTAACCTTTGAGGGTCTTTTCCTATTTTATCCCCCTTTTGTCAGTTTTGGACCTACAAGTAGTCCTTTTTGAGTATTTTTCCACATATATAATAATGGAGAAATCTGTGGAGAGTTATGAGGACTCTTAATAGGTGTTTTGGGGATTCTATTTAAATGGAGAAGTTCTTCCTCTAGTTATAATTTTCAATCATCACCCGAGAGTGAGACTTGGCATGGATGATCAGTTGGGTTTTCAGACTAACCTAGTCGATATATTTGATATTAAATGATATGCGAGTTGTATCTCTTGATCTTTGTTATTCTAAGGAGTCCCTTATAGGATCCCTTTGTTATGTACTATTTTTTAGGATCCCTGCTATAGAATTCCTTCACTTTTGTTTATCTTTAGGATCCCATGTAGGATGCCTATGAGTGTTTTAATTGACCAAACCTGACCTTAGTAGTGGGGTTTCGGTAGTATCTCTCATTTTTTGACACCCAGACTTGGCCCATGGGGTTGGAATAGGGTTGAGTGCTTAAAGGAAGGTGTTGACCTGTCCTTTTTTGATATTTATGCTTTTTTGCTGTGAGTTTTTCTTACAACTAGAGACCCTCGTGTAAGGTTAGTTTAACTGTCTGGAGTTATTCCTTGGAATGGAGATGTGATTGATCATCCATAGGATATTTCTTCTATCTTTGGCTTAATTAAAAAGAGGCTTTTGAGCCTAGTAAATCTATTTTTGTGTGACCTTGTGTTGGGAGTTGACATTTATGATTTTTAAGGGGCTATCCCATGGTAGGTAGAACCCTTAAAGTCTATTTTCTTGTTTTCTATTACGAAATTTTTGAAATTTTTTGTTGCTCAGGTGTCGTTGTCCCTGGTAGGATGTTTCGTTTTTAGAGAGGATTCTCTTATTCAAGTGAGTGATACTTGTATTTTAACCCTTGATATGGGAATAAGAATCGAGTAATTCTCAGTTTAGTAGGTTATACATGCCTCAGGAATGGTCATCTACTTAGTAGGTCATGTGAACATCTCATTCTTAAATTGATGGGCAACTTGTTTTGTCGTCATCGGTGTAAATGGTTGTGTTGATGATGTGATTTTGAGACAGTTATTGCGTGATCCATCTGGTACTAGGATGAATATGGTGGACAGCCTATAAATAGTATCCAAAATGTTATATTTTTTCTTTTAATATTGGGGTATTATATGTTGACATATGCAGAACCCATCGAGTGTTAAATGTTAAAACGAGTCGTTGAGTTCGGTTAAATCGTTGAGATTTGAGCTGTTGTGTTTGTTCTCTGTTATCACCAGAGTAGAGTGAACTGAACATTTTGGAACCAAGTTTGTCTTGCTGATTAGGAGGACTTTCTAGGACTTAGGTGATTTGACACACTGGTCAGTTTAATTTTGTATTTCACACCAAGTAATATAATGAAATGATCATGGTTCGTAGAACAACACTCATGTGTTTAAGTTGGTTTTGAACTAGAACATCTGAGAGTGGATATTTCTTCTTCTCGATGTACAAGACAATCCTAGGTAGGAACTTTCAAATCATTTCTGTTAAAAATGTGACCTTCTAGGTAGAAGGATCACAATCAGGGACCATTCAGAAATGGTTGTTTCCACTTGAATGCCTTTGAGGCCTGTGAGTCTTATTTCATGTTTATTTTTTCTTGATAGCATAATATTTATTGAGGTTGGCTATGTGTGTAACCCTTATAAGGCACTGGTGATCATCGATGGACCTCAGTGGTTAATCATAAGCTATCACAGAAATTCCTTGGGATAAAGTCATTGTGTTTGGTTGAATGACGATGCGTCGACAAGAAAATCCAAGATTCTTTCAAGAGTTCGGACAATAGTGGTCCAGCTCTCCTTTTTATAGAGATCCTTGAAATCCTCATAGTTTTCTCCTTCTTTAGAGATTATCATATCCCGTATATTGACATCATCCTGGATTCACTGTGAGAGCTTCAGTTATACGTCGTTCTATAGTTAAAATCCATTGGGATAGTTCATGATCTTCGTCTGTGTTGTGTGTCGGATGCATGGTTTTGGTGAGGCTTGGTTAATCATGAGTGATAATTTGGTTTTTGTGTGGGAATGCCTTAGACAGACTCTGGATTCCTTCCGCTTTCTTTGACATGACTGCCAGGTGGATGTCTCTCTAGGTTCAGTGACTGTTCTTATGTGGAACTTTGGCCTTGTACCAAAGTCTCTCTTGTAACAGGGAGTATGGACCACCTTGGTGAGTTCCTTAGACTCATAATTGGTGAATCTGAGGTTATATCAAACTTATAGTTAGGCTCATATGTGATTTTTTAAAAGGGGTTAATGATTCTAGTGGGATGGATATGAAATTATGCTTTTCCTCGTTGTGGATGAGTGGTTCCTTGGGAAAAGGCATTGTGTTTCTGTTAGAATATGCCAGTCTCCTAAGATGGTCATTTATGAGAGTAGTCATCCGGTGATGGTTTGACTCTATCATTCTTGTTCCTCATGTATGGTTTGAGTAAACTAGTTTGAACACTTATCCTGTCTAAGGTGGGTGTGATTTAGAAGTATGCAATGTCCTTCATGCGAATATTACGTGACCTGTTTTGTTAAGGTCGATCAGGGTTTGACCATTCCTTACTATGGAACTGATGTTATGATCTCAATTATATTTAGTTTTACCTAGTTAAATGAATATAATGATGGTAGCATAACTATAATGCTAAAGGTCATTCTTTGTAGAGTTTTCCAAAGGTGGAGATGTTGTGGTAATGATTTCATGTGAGTTTTTATTGACAAGATCATGAAAATTGGACTCTTCCTATCGATAAAGGAAACCTTAAGTGTTTATGAGCTTGGGAGGTTGTACATCCATGAGATTTTACAACTACATGGGGTTCTACATTCTATCATTTAAAATAGGGATTCATATTTTAATTCTAATTTCTAGAAAGGTCTATAAAAGGTGTCGGGTACACAAGTGCTTCTAAGCACGACATACACCCTCAGACAGATGGCCAATCAGAGCACAAGATTCAGATGCTATAGGAAATTCTTCAGACATGCATCCTAGATTTTAAGGGTTCATGGGAGAGACATATACCCTTGGTTGAGTTCTCCTATAAAAATATCTTTCAGGATACTTATTAGATGGTAAAATATGAGGCTTTATACGGTAGGCCATAGTGATCAACCTTGTGTTGGCTGGAAGCCAGAGAGGTAGTTATGCTGGGACCTCATCTTGTCTAGGAGACCACTGAGAAGGTTCAGTTGATTCGGAAGTGGATGGCTACTACATAGTCTCATCATAAATCATACACTAATCATTAAAGACGACCTTTGGAGTTTGAGTTCAGGAATTGAGTTTTTATATGTGTCGTACTGAGGTTGGGACACAAGAGGATTACAAGATAGGGTAAGATTTCACTGAGATACATTGGGTCGTTTGTGATTTTGGAAAGGGTTGGGCCGGTTTCCTATCAGTTACAGTTACCTTAGAAGTATCAGGATATGCATGATGTCTTCTATGTTTCTTAGTTTTGATGTTTAATTTTAGACTCATCTCCCACTTTTCAACCTATGGAGGTTGAGTTCAAAATAGATACATCCTTTGAGGAGAATCCTTTTCGTATGATGGATCATAGCATAAAGGTTCTCCATGGATAGTTTGTTCCTTTAGTATGGGTGCTATGGTAGCACAGTCGATTACAGGATGAGACCTGGGAGAGGGAGACTGATATATGATTGCAATGGTAGGATTTAATCTCAGATTTTTCAATTTCACCATTGGAAGGAAAATTCGGGGATGAATTGCTTTAAGGGGGAAGTTTGTAAGAACCCGATTCTTCTTTTGAGCTATGAATCTTTTATTTTTGGTTTAACCTTAAGGAAAAGGAGAAAAAGGGATCAAATGATAACTCCAGGACTTTTAAAACTTGAATTTGTGGTTACATGCTATGTATTCCAAGTACATTTCAGGTATTCATGATGGTACGACTCATTTATGACATGGAAGAGGAAGTCGGTAGAAAAGAGGATATGGAATATACAAACCATTTATTTTCATTTACATGGAGTGTACTTTATTTTTTTGTCTAAAATGGGAAGTAGCTTTTTTTTCTTCAGAATAGCAGAACCCCTCACCTGGGTATTAGGAGAGGTAGCACCAGATCTCGTTTTGGCTCCTGATTTTTAGTCTGAACTCCATTTAGATCATCATCGGATGCGTTGGAAGCCAATCGATAAGCTCTCAATTCCTCTTGATCCATTCTTCATGATTTTTTCTCTCATTTGTGTTATCTAAGGTTGAGTTTTTTTTTCTTTTTTTAAATATATACTTCGTTCTAGGCTGAATTAGTGGTCGATGTTGAATGAGGAGAAAAGAATGACTATGAGGTAGGTGTTCTTGTTACTTTCGCTCAATGTCTAGTTGTTTACATGTATTATAGTGTCATGCATCCATGTTTAGGGTGTCTCCTTGAATGGAAATTATCCCTTTTTTGTTTTCTAATGCAGATTAGGTGATTTATTAAATAAATTAAATCTGGTTTTAACTTCCTGTGTTTGATTAAGGTCCACCTCGTGGGTGTGCTTCCCTCAGATAACCAATGTTCATCCATTTGGCCTAGAATGACTAGGGGCATGACATTGTTTCCATTTTAAGGGTTGTTAAAAAATGAAATTGATTAATTGAATGTTTTCCCACAAGTGATAAAAATTTTTAAGCATTGTAATAGTTTAATTCACTTGTTAGGATTTTGATATGAATTTCCCATGTGTTTTATATTTGTTAAGACTGGTAATGGTTAGGTTACCTGAAAGTCTTATGAAATGTTTTATTCCCATGTGATTTGATTATGTTAAATCCATGTGATAGTTTAATTCACATGTTTTTATTTTGATATGGAATGTGTAATTGAATTAAATGATAAAAAGTGTTAATTATAAATGGTTAGGTTATAGTCTTGGTTAAAAGACAAGTTTGGGATCATGTGACTAATTGCACCTTATATACCCTGGGTGAACCATTGTCTCAGTTAAAAGAAAATGGATGGGCTCAAGAGGTTAATAATGTAAAGGACATGAGAGAGCCATGTATAGGGTTTTCAGGCTCATTGAGGCTTATTTAACGTGCTAAGAAAACCTAGGATCCATTGAAGGATACCTAGGCTAGGCTCTATTAGAAAGTGATTAAATGGTTATTATGTCATGATTTGATGGTTACTTTTATACGAGGGGTTGTTGGGCCTAGGCCAGACCGCGAGACTTGTATATAATACAATGGAATTGAATAATGAGATGGAATTAATAACGATGCATCTTCCAAGACAAAGTACAAGCTTGGATTCAGTCTTTACTTATACTTGGTTACATTATCTTTTGAGACATTTGTTGTACTTACTTTTGAGTACCTTCTAGTTTACTTATTTTACTATTGTACACTACCTATAATATATATTCACTACCAAATTATCATAGACCTTAGGTGGTTTTATACTGGGATTTAGTCTCACACCGTGTTTAGTTCATGCTTTTGGACCCAAATAGATTATATTATTATAGGTGTGGATCAGGGAAAGAATCCATCTGCTGGTACTTGATTTGATGCTTAGGGGTAGGAGAGAATGGGACCGAGCTGAGGCTTGTGATGTTTCCTAGTCTCTTTTGTTTCTATTATGATTTTGAGACATATATTGTGTAATAATATAGTGTACTTATTTTGGATATCTTCTTAGAACATGTGACATGCTGCATCATGTTTTGTATGGAATGATGTTTGGTTACTTATAATATTAGTCTTCCATTGTTTAATTCAGTTGTATGATATTTACTGCTTCCGCTATTGTACTATTATTTATTTCATTGTGTTACACCCAGAAAATGAGGGCATAGTTTCCCCACTATCACACCCTAGGCCCTTGTTGCTAGTCAAAATCCTCTGGTGTATGGGGAGATGCGCTTGAGTCCATGTGGCCAACTGGGTATGGGGCACCAGTTGAGTGGCATCTAGATCTAGAACATTACAAAAACTCTCATCAAGAATATCATTGAACCATATCAAATCAGAAGCAGTATCCACTTTATTATCAATCCCATCATCCAAGTAATTTTCCTTGTGGTAGTTATGTGTAATGATATATTTCATGGATGAAAGATCATCTATGCAGTTGCTCCATCTGGCAGTCAGCTTCCATAAAAGATGAATTGTACCACTTTTGATAGCCTAAACCATATGGTTGAGTCACATTAAATCCATAAATTGCGGTATCCACATTTTTTTCCATTATACATCACATTAATAATACTGGGAATTTTAGTATCAAGAGATGTGGTAAATCCATAAGGTCCAAAGAGATACCAATAGTTTCCCCAGGATTACTTCTAAAAATCACACCATAACAAGAAGGTCCTAGATTTCCCCTTAAAGAACCATCTTTATTTCATTTGACCCAGCCTAGAAATGGAGGTATCCTGTAGCGACTCGGGTTTTGGCCCTGTCAGACTTTGGAATATTCCTACGAATATTTCCAGAGCTAGGCATGAAGAAGGCGTGCAATTATAAGGCCCAATGTGCCCAGAATTAATTTTATAAAAATATTAAGTATTTTTATACTATGCACAAGGTGGGGTTCTTTTTTCTCCAAAACGGTAGCTCAAATCAGAAATCAGAGGGCACGATTGAGTCTGTAGCGTGTCGTTTACCCTAGGCGAATGCAGGCCTGCTATGGATGAAGCCACCAGGGGAATTTTAGTAAATAAATTGAAAAGCTTATTTATGAGCATCGACTCGGATAACTCCTAAACGGAGTCTCATATTGAAATTTTGTGCTAGTCGTTGCGTTCATAACCTCGCGTTTACCCTAGGGGTGACCTAATCTTCTCTGCACCGAGATGTTTGGTCTGGGGCATGGTCGTGTGTTGATTTAATTAGTTCAAAAAAAATCAATACCCCCCGTCTCCTTCCTCTATGTTTCGATGATCCCCCTCCTCCTTCCTCCTCTATTCTTTGCTAACGATCCACCAAATCGAAAAAACGAAGCGCCCACGAGCTCGGATTCCAACGGCGGACGCTCCCAAATCATGCAGTAGCAGCGGTGGAGCATGAAAAGCATTGGTGATCTTCCAAAAGGTAAGATGTTTGAGTTTTAAAATACCAAAAAAAAATTATATGTTTTTTTTCTTCAAATCTTCATAAAGTTTGTGTAGTTCGGGTCCCGGGATTTCTAAAACATGTTTCAGATCTAAATTTGGAGCATCAGGGTGCTCCTGGTGGCTCCCGGAAGTTTTCCAGCAAGAAACCCAGTTTCCAGTGGTGGCATTAGCAGATTCCAGTGAGGGTGGAGGTAGATCAGTGGTGGCATGGAAGATTTCGGCTCCAGTGCGGTGGTTTCCGATGGTGGTGTGATGGTTTCTGGCGAGACAGGTGGTGGTCTGGCTAGGATTTTCTGGGGGTTCTTTAAACCCCCATAACTCACAAACCATAACTTCAATTTTCGAGCCGTTTGTGGCAATGCATTCCTTGCATTGAGATTGATCTTTTGAGATCACTTTGAGAATTTTATGAGTCAGGTTTGTGGATCAAAGCTACGAAACTTTTAAATAATAATAATATTTTATTATTATTTATCTTCGACCCGTCGTAACGTCTGCACAGAGCATCCGATTGAGGCGTCGTTAGTGACATTGTGATCCTGATAGTAAGGCATAATTTTCAGGATAGTTTCCAAGCACTAGGATATATATCATGGTGTGGGCCCCATGAGGCTGGTTTTGGGTGTTTACAGAGAAACGCGACTTTTTCGTCGTGTGTCTGTTTTAGATGAACGAGTAGTCGATCTCATGCATTTTTCTGATGGGATCACAATGGTGTGGTCCGCTTGATGAGTTTTGAGATCAAGGTGTGGGACCCACTTGGGCTTACTATGGTGAATAGTACCTTTTTCACTAGTTATCTGTTTCAAGTGAGTAAATATCCTATCCTATGTGTTTTTTCGCATAGATCGCGGTGGTGGACTCGGTATAAGCCTAGGAGGTGCGTAGTGTGGCGATGTTGCGGGTCACTCGGGTTTGAAATGTCTGGACTGGCAGTGGTTGAGTGTAATCCCTTGGTTTATTCCTATGAGGGTTCGTGTGGAATTACAACCTTAGTATAGGTTTGTGATCCCCTCGATAGGATGATTTTTTGATAGAGTTGTGGCATCCCATTGATGGGTACGGAGCAGGGTCCATTAGTTTCGCTTTCCTAGATCGGGTTCTCGGTATCGCTGTGACCGCTTATCCACAGGCGGTGAACCCCTATCTAATAGTTTAATTCCATAGGTTTTGAGGCATCATCAAGAATATGATCCCCTACGTAGTGGGATGTGCATAGTAGTGTTTTGGCATCGTTAGGTATATGATCCCCTACTTAGCATGTGGTTTATAGTAGGGTTGCGGCATTGTTGGTTATAAAATCCCCTACACAGAGTGAGGTTTTGATAGGGCTGGTGCATCATCAGTTTGAACCCCTACATCGTGAGTTATACCAGATAGGGTTATGGAATTGTCATGACCGCCTTTACACGGGTGATGATCCTCTATCTCTGTGATGTGATCTGTGGGGCACCAGATCTGGTTGTGGTATCCCTCATTGGTTCTTGGGAGTGATCCTCTATCTGTTAGATCTTGAAGATATCAGAGTGGGTTCTTGTATCCCCAAGAAGACCCAAGGAGTGATCCCCTATCTGAGAATTTTGGTGTTTCTGCTATTTCAGTGTGATGTTCTGAGTGATGATATTTGATGAGTGTGATCTCTCATATGGGAATTTGGGATATTGGTGTGATACCCAATAGAGTGTATCTCTTAGACGAGTGTCATCTGGGATGATAGAGCCCAAGGAGTGTGTTCTTCTAATTATGTACCTATCACAGGTTATGAGTTTGTAACCTCATGAGGTATGGTGCATGAAATGAGTGTATCTAGTTTCTCATGATATATAAATGGGCATATACCAGAGATAATGTTCATGGTGTGTGTATGAGAATACACCTGTGTTGAACTTACTTGTCATGTTTAGCGGAGGATTGTCTCAAGATGGAGTTTCACTCTCATTTGGGTTCCCTCTGGATGGGATGAGATAACTGTTTCCTTTCATTTCCTCCCTTTAATTTTGGGGTTTTTGGGGTTCCTACTAAGGATTTTTATACTCACCCCTTCACGGTATTTTCCCGCACATTTTTATGTCTTGTGAAGACAACAAGCCTTTCGATGGAGTCCCAGGAGGACCCATAGCAGGTGGATCTTTTTGAGTGATACTGACTAGGGTGTTTACCAGAGTTGTGCTGAGGATCTTACCAGTGGGTACTTTTGACAATGATCCCCTCATTCTGAGAAGGTTGGACGCTTTTGCAGTTTACTTTTGGTAGGCCCTGTATTTTCCCTTTTGTAATTTTGTTGTACTCTGGTTGTGGGTTTGATGTATGCATGCATTTCTTTTCAGTTTATATATATATATATGCACTGTTGCATGGAGGTGTATGTGGGTGCATGTGTAAAGGTACCTTAGGCTAATTCCTCCTATGTGTGTGATAGCCTACTCAGCGCTAGTCTCTAACCCCTGGCCTATTGGAGGTGGGCTTGGGGAGTCATGGCTTGAGTCTCACTGGGTCGGGTCATAACAGAGTGGTATCAAAGGAGGTTCCACCTTTGGGATCTCTAAGTGTAGGTGGTCTAGCTGTGATTTTTGTTTGGGTTGCACTGCAACAGTGTCAGGTTGTTTTGAGTTTATCTTTCAGGCCAGGGACTCCAGTGTTGGTGTGGAAGCCAATGTATCCATTCACCAAGACTATGATAACCTACCTTTCGACTCAGGACATTAGGATACTAGCCATAGGGACATAACAGTACATGCATCATATAGGACTGGGTTTTTGGTTTCCCTTGTTCTTCTTGAGTAAGCTCCCCAGATATACTCTTTGACC
This sequence comes from Viscum album, assembly GCA_963277665.1. Classification (NCBI taxonomy): domain Eukaryota; kingdom Viridiplantae; phylum Streptophyta; class Magnoliopsida; order Santalales; family Viscaceae; genus Viscum; species Viscum album. The sequence goes on from OY728121.1 coordinate 634,748,424, forward strand.
ATGGTGCATCTTGATTTAATTCCAAGATGCCTCCACAACGACAACCAACGAGGGTTCCACAGTGGGATTGTGGTGATGATCCACCCAGTGTAGAGGTTGTGGACCAGGGTGAAGGTTTTGAGGCTAGAAAACTAGGTGGTCCGCCAGTTGAGCCACCACCTGTCGAGAAGTTGGTTGTGCCAGTAGTGCAGGATGATGATTCATAGAGGTTGAGTGCACTTCATGGGTTCCAAAGGTAGCAACCTCTGAGGTTCCAGGGTGATCCATACCCTCGGGTAGCTTATGACTAGCTCAAAATAGTCACTTGAGTTTTCCACCTAATGAGGACACCTCCAGATCAAATGGTGGTCCTAGCAGCGAGCCTTCTGCATGGTTCATTCGGGCGATGGTGAAGTTTGGTGATGCAATCCCACGATGAGGATAGGCTCACGTGGGTGGTGTTTCAGTGGTTCTTTTGGGAAGAGTTCTATCTGGTGACGCTGAGTTCAGTATGGATCCAGGAGCTTCTGCAGCTTCGGCAGGAGGGCATGACTATGTCGGAGTACTCATAGAGGTTTACTGACCTATCACGCTACTCCTTGGATATGGTTCGAGACCCGTTCTTTAGGTCTTAGACCTTCAAGTAGGGGCTATGTCAGGACATCCGGGCAGGTGTGGTTTCCTTGTGCCTTCCCACCAATCCCAGAGTGCTGGAGCGAGGCTTGGTGGTGGAGAGCCTTATGGCTGAGCAAATTCAACCTATTAGTGCTGGGCACGTAGTAGCAGAGACCTCAGTAGCTAGTAGTCGACGGCAGGTGCCGGGGTCTGGATGTGACTGACATTTCAGGAGGCGACCCAGGATGGAGGATCTGAGGCTCAGGGCTCTCAGGGCTCTTAGTCTAGTTTTTATCAGTCGTAGGAGAGGTAGTGTTATGCTTGCGATGACCGGGAAAATCTTGCTAGAGATTTTATGCCCCATCATGCTGCTGAGAAATCTATTCAATATGCCACCTTGGCAGCGGTAACGTCTTGAGTATGGAGGTCCATAGGGTAGCGGACGTGGTGACAGAGCTAGTACAGTAGTGGGAGGTGGTAGGCGGTATTAGATGCCACCACCACCACCCCCAGGTAGTCCACACCATGATCAGGGAGCTGGAGGGAGAGGATGGGGATAACTACAGGTCTTAGAGGTTATTGACCCAGAGGCTCTGATGGTGGATGGGGGTATGCTTTGTTTCCTTTCTACTTCTGTAGTAGTTTTGATAGACACTATTTAGTGGTACTCTTTCCTTTTTTTGCTTGCTCGAGTTTTGTTCAGGGCATTGGTAAGACCCTGTGTGGGAGTTGTTCGACGTGCATCGAATGCATGAGGAAAAGGGGTCCTTCCCCCATCAGGATGGTTTTTTTTGTGATGCGATTAAAATTGTGCAGGTGAGTCAGGGCCGCCCAAAGTGGATAATGTTGAGGTGTGGTGGATGAGTCCCTCTAACTTATACATTCGGGCAGGGGTGTGTGTTGGTGAACTCACTGGTATGGGACACCCAGTTGAGATTTCAGTTACTTTCCTTGCACTTATGGATTTTTGGTGAGAAAAATTTCTATGGTGTGGAGGATGTAGAGACTCGATTTTTGGACCTTTTAGACTTTGGAATATTCCTATGAATATTTCAAGATCAAGGTGTGAAGACGGTGTGCGATTCTAAGGCCCGATGTGCCTATAATTAATTGTATAAAAATATTAAGTATTTTTATAATATAAATGTGAAAGGTTTTCATTTTCTCCTAAATGGTAGCTCAGATCAGAAATGTGAGGTCATAGTTGCATCTGGAACGTGTCGTTTACCCTAGGTGGGGTGTAAAATTTGAGGGTGTGGGCCTAATGTGGAAAAATCCACCAGGGGAATTTTCATAAATAAATAGAAAAGTTTATTTATGATCATCAGCTCAAATAACTCCTGAATGGAGTCTTGGATCAAAATTATGAGATTTCTATTGCGTTTAGAAAGTTGTTTTTATCCTAAGGGTGGCCTAATCTTCTCTGCGCCAGGAGGTTTGGTCTGGGGCGTGGTCGTGTGTTGATTTAATAAGTTTTAAAAAAAAGAGAAATAAAATTCAATCCCCCCTTCTCCTTCATCTATGTTCTGATGATCCCCATTCTCCTTCCTCCTCTTTTCTTCACCGACGATACACCAAATCGAGCAAACAAAGCCCCCACGAGCTCAGACTGTGATGGCAGACACTCCTGGATCGTGCAACAACAGCAGCGGAGCATACAAAGCATCGGTAATCCGCCAAAAGGTAGGTGGTTTGAGTTTTAAAATCCTGGATCCTTTTTATACATTCTTTTTATTCAAATATTTATAAGGTTAGTGTATTTTGGGGCCCGAGCTTTCTAAAACATTTTTCGGATCTAAATTTGGAGCAACTGGGTGCTCCTGGTGGCTCCTGAAAGTTTTCTGGTGGAAAACCGGGTTTCCAGCAGTGTCCATGGTAGATTTCGGTGAGGGAGGTGATGGAGCGGTGGATTATAGATCTGTCGTGGCAGTTTCTAGAGGCGGCACGGTGGTTTCTGGAAACAGCGCGATGGTTTCCGGTGAGACAGGTGGTGGTTCGGCCAGGATTTTCTGGGGGTTCTTTAAACCCCCGTAACTCGCAAACTGTAACTCCAATTTGTGAGCCGTCTATGGAGATTAATTAATTTCATCTAGAAGGAAATTTTGAGCTCACTTTGTGAATTTTATGAGTTAGGTTCATGGCCTGGGGCTACTAATCGTTGAAATAAAAATAATATTTTATTATTATTCAGCTTCGACCCGCTGTAATGTCTGCATGAAGTGTCTAATTGACATTCCATCAGTGAAATTATGATCCTGATAGTAAGGTAGAATTTCCAAGATATTTTTCGAGTACTGGGATGGAGATCAGGGTATGGGCCCCATGAGGCTAGTTTTGGGAGTTTACGGAGAAACATGACTTTTTCATCGGGTGTCCATTTTGGACAAACGAGTAGTCGATCTCATGCATTTTTTCTGAGGGGATCACAATGGTGCACTCCACTTAATGAGTTTCAAGATCGAGGTGTGGTCCCCACCTGGAATTTCTAGAGTGAATATTACATTTTTCATCGGTTGTCCATTTCGGGTGAGAAAATAGCATATCCTTCTTGTTTTTCCGCATAGATCGAGGTGGTGGCCTCAGTGTAGGCCTAAGAGGTGCGCAGATTGGTGATGAAGCGGGTCGGTCATGTTAGCAATGTTTGAACCAGCAGTGGTTGATTGTACTCCCTTGGTTTGTTCCTATGAGGGTTCGTCTGGCATTACAACCTTAGTATAGGTTTTTGATCCCCTCAATTGGTTGATTTTCGGAAAGAGTTGTGGCATCCCTCCAGTGGGTTCGAAGCAGGGTCCTTTATTTCTCTTTCCTATATTGGGTTCTTCGTATCATTTTAACCACATATACACAGTCAGAGATCCCCTATCTAGAAGTTTAATCCTATAGGGTTTGAGGCATCATTGAGAATATGATCCCCTACATAGTGGGTCATGCATAGTAGGGTTGTGGCATCGTTAGGTATACGATCCCCTACTTGGCATGTGGTTTATAGTAGGGTTGCGACATCATTTGTTATATGATTCCCTACTCAGTGTGATGTTTTGGTAGGGTTGGTACATCATCATTTTGATCCCCTATAACGCGAGTTATACCAGATAGGGTCCTGGTATCATTGTGACCACCTTTACATGAGCGATGATTCTCTATCTGAGTGATGTGATCTGTGAAGCACCATATCGGGTTGTGGTATCGCCCAGTGGTTCTTGAGAGTGATACCCTATCTATGAGATCTTTGAGATACTGGAGTGGGTTATTTTATCCCCTAGATTACCCTAAGAGTGATCCCCTATCTGAAAAGTTTGGTGTTTTTTTTGTTTCAGCGTGATGTTCTTAGTAACGATAACTGAGGAGCGTGATCTCTCAGATGGGTGTCTCAGATGTTGGTGTGATACTCGATGGAGTGTATTTCGTAGATGAGTTTCATCTGGGATGATAGAGCTCATGTATTTTTTTCTCCTAGTTATGTACCTATTGCAGGTGATGAGGTCAGAACCTCATGAGGCTTGGTGCATGAAATGAGTGTATCTAGTTGCTCATGGTATATGTATGGGCATATACCGGAGCGGATGTTCATGGTGTATGTATGGGCATACACCACAGCTGAGATGACTAGTGGTGTTTATCCAAGGATGGCCTCGAGATGGATTTTCACTCTCATTTGGGTTCCCTCTGGCTGGGATGAACTGAATATTTCCTTTCAGTTGCTCCATTTTATATTAGGGTTTTTGGGGTGCCTATTGAGTATTTTTATACTCACATATGTATGGGAGTTACCCACACATGTTTGTGTCTTGTGCAGACCACAGGCCTTTCGACGGAGTCCCCGGAGGACTCAGAGCAAAAAGAGCTTTGTGAGCGAGACTGACCAGGGTGTTTACTAGAGTTGTGCTGAGGATATTACCAGCGGGTACTTTTGACAGCGATCCCCTCCTTCTGAGTAGGTTGGATGCTTTTTCAGTTTACTTTTGGTGGGCCCTATATTTTTCCTTTTGTAGTTTTGTTGTACTTTGGTTGAGGGTTAGATGTATGCATTCATTTCTTGTAGAGACCCAAATCTTGATGTACATACACATTACATTACTTTTTCGGAATACTTAATACATAACAAAAACAGACACCAAAGGATCGTAATAATTTAGTGTCCTTGGAAACTTGGAACATAATCTTCTAATCATGGTGAAAGATCTTCAACATCTCCCATAAAGATCTTCCCCTTTTGTTTTCTTACCTAAAACCTTTCTTTAAATCCTTGGGAAAAGAAAACATAAAAAGGGTGAGCTCAAATTCCCAGTAAGGGTAAACATATAGAACATAAAACAATCCATAAACATTTTAATACAAAAACAAGAACATAAAATCTAAACATCAAAATCTTGAGCAAAGACATAAATCTTGGAAGTACATAAGGCATATATCATAATGGAACATCAATCATGATAAAATAGCATGGGAAGAAAACATGTAATTTTGGCAAACCATTAATCACTTGATATGATTTCCATAGTATCCAAGGCATTGCTGCCAAGACCATCTTAGTGGACAAAGTCCGTTACTGAACCGAGTTCACTCCTCATTCCAGTCCAGTATTACTGAACCAGATTAACTTTTCGTTCCAGCCATGTCTATCTCATGAGATATAAATCTTTACCCAATGTATTGGAGGGAGATATTGGTCCCACCCATCTCATAATGAAATCATTCTTACTTGTTCCACAACATAAACACAAATCATTCATCATAACCCAAAGAATAAATTGGGTTTCATAAACATCATCTAATCATAACATAATCCATATAAAACAAATGGATATCATTTCATCATAAGAAAAGTGAAACCATGTAAATCATAGTGACATTATACTTGAAACATACACATATGAAATAATTTCATCTTAGATGGAAAATGGTTTTGATAAAACACTTGAAATGAATTCTAGAGGAAAATATCCTTTCTTCTTCAAAATCACTTTCTTTTCAAAAAATGCCATGAAATTTTAAAAGAAAATGATTTTGTTGAAAATAGTCATGAAATCTTGTAGAGTAAGCTTCATGAAAATAAGGCGATATGAAACTGTAAAAATCCGGTCATTCCGTATAAATTAAAAAAAATATTATCCTCGTACTTTTGTCGGAAAAGTCAAAAAGTTCCTCGTATGGTAAACAAAAGAAAGATTCCTTCCATAACACAAAGTAAAAGTTAAAGCGGGGTAAAAATGACATTAAACATACTTCGAAGAATATTAAACACTTTATGAAAAACATTTTATGGGTATGGATGAAAAATATAACCTCATTAAATACTTATGTATAAGCAATCTCGGATAAAAATGAGATTGCAAAATTATCCCTTACCTTAGGTCCAATATGCCTCATACGTATCCGAAACTCCTGTATAATGATTTAAATAATGTTATTGACTTATTAAAAAATCATATTCATTGTTATGATATCATATATGGTTCAATTATGACTTTATAATACCCGTTCTTTTGTAAATTCCATGTTAATGTAGCGTTTTGGGTAAAATCGTTTCATTTATCGTACGTGTTTCGATTTGTTGTTCTTGATATTTTTATTAATTATATCGTGATTTAATTACTTCTATAATGTAAATAATTATTTATATATCATATATATTCATTATATACATATATATAATATATAGATGAATGAAATGAAATACACCGTTCATGGAGACGGTAGGTCGTACGTACGCGTGAACGTTGTTTTCCTTTCCTTATTGACCTGAATGGAATTAAGTAGATAGAATACATATATATATATATATATAAATAAATCCAGTAGAATTATTATGTCATATATTTCATTAATATTTATTATATATACTTTATAATCACTCTTGAATGGTTAACATGTAGAATTAATCTCATCACGTCATGGAGACTGTAATCTGTACGTACGCACGAGCAAAGATATCATTCCCATAATTATTGAATTGAATTTTAGTGGATGATATAATATCACAGATTTAGTTTGATGTTATAATAACTATATATATTTATTATTTACACCATTATACTCATCCAATTAAGGTGGTGGTGGAAAACAGATTACACCACGGTGTGGAGACGGTATTCCGTACATACGCACACGCGGTGATTTCGTTTTCCGTTGGATGGATAGAAGGTGAAATGGGGTTTTTTCATATTTATAATAACATATCAGTATATAATTAATACTGATGTTATTAATTTATAATGAAACAACTAAATAATAGGATGTATGAGAAGAAAGAAACTTGAAAGAGTCGGTAGAAGAGATTACCTCTTCCTCGACACACCTCATTTAAACATCTTCTTAGGGCACTAGAGTTTGTCTTTTGAGAAGACCAGAACCTCTACGATATAACTAGAGAGGTTTATAAGATGAATTGGTAGGGGTTGGCCGAGATTCAAGGCTCAAAATGGTGTGAAGAGAAGAGGAAAGGGGTGCCCTTTTTATAAGGGAGGAGAGGGGCACCTTAGGAAAAACTTAAAATATTATTTTATACTAAAGTCATATTCGGTTCTTATTAGCTCAAAATTTATTTATTTAGAAGATAAGGTAGGTATGGGTCTAAATACTCTCAACCAATATTTTTTAGACAAGTTTAGGTTACTATTTTATCCTTATAATTTATATTTAACTCTAAGTTAAATAATTTAACTTTTACAGTGTGTTTTTGTTTTCTTACACTATATGGTTAATAAACTTACTATAACAAGCCAAAATAATCCCAAGTGGTTCATTATTAATATATATATCCTTATATAAGTCATTTGGCAGAAACTTAGATTTTTAGAAAAAAAAATAACAACTAATAATATAATATTTGTTTTAAAAACTTTTTTATGTCAATTTTGACACTATTTGGTACTTGATTTTTGTGAAACTCATATCAGCATGATTATTTCAAAAAAAGTTAATTAAATCAATATTATAATGTCATATTAACCTATAAAATTAGTTTAATTCATAAAAAGTCTAAAATTACATTTATTTGGGTATTTATAACATCAATTATGTTAATATTTCATTAATAAGGTAATTATTGCATCATCATTGTGTCATAAATAAATTAAATTATTTAATGTCTAAAAATTATAAATAAAATACCATTATGTAGGAAATAGTTTTATCTTTCTAATGAATGTTTATAGTCGAATTTATCTTATGTATAACCCTATATTAAAAATGTTTTATTTATTAAACTTTGATTTTAACTATTTTAATTCTTCTTTAAATAAAATAATAATAAATGTCCAAATATAATCCAAGTGGGCCTAAAGGGTAATATTTTATCCCTAAGGTTTTTTTTGTCTAATTTCACTTATCTAATAGAATTATGACATGTGTTAGGGTAATAATAATATCATTTTCGCCCTTAATTACCCTGTTTACTTTTAACTGTGGTAAATAAAAGTAAAAAGTTACTATTCACCAAAAATTATTTTTATCTTATTGAACTATATTTTACTTACTGATATCAACCATGTCTCTCAGATTTTTGAAATTCCACTCAGATAAGTGGTAAAATTAAGTTTTATGTAAATTTGAAAATTCTACTAGGAGGTGGGTAAAAGACGGTGAAAAGTTCAATAAACTTTTTATATATCTAAAATTATTATAAAATGACTCCAATGAATTACATTGAACTTATATAGGTATTATTTATCAATTTTTACCTAAATTAAATTTAAATAAAATAAATAATTATTTAAATAAAAAGTCGGTTTTTAAATAGTAACCCAGTGTTTTCACTATTCATCAAAAATTGAAAGTTTTCATAAAAATTCCAAAATTTCACCCTAGGCTAATTTTGATATTCCGAATCCAAAAATGAAGTCCATTTTGAAAAACAAAATTTATAAAATTTCAAAAAGTGGTTATTACTATTCATAATGGTTAGTTTATATAACATGTCGTTGTTTAGTGAAACTCGGTATTGTGTACAACACACGCTATCGTGGAAGGTTGCGATTGCGTGTAATGCAATCCAAGTCAGGGATGCATGTAGTGAAAGCTCCTTTTGGTGTAGCGTACAACTCAAGACATCAATGAAATTAAAAATAGTATTTTTCATAAAATCTTGGGGTGTTACATTCTACCCCCCTTAAAATGAATTTCGCCCTCGAAATTCATCAGGGTTATAAATGGTTTACTACTTGAAAGTTTCTTTCATAGAAACCCACATCGTAAAAAGGAATACTAAAACTTCATTTTAAAAAAGGAAGGTTATAATCATAATGGTCACCCAAAGTAACTCAACATTGGGTTTCCACATAGGACAACATACGTGAAAATATAGATGTGGAAGAGAAATCTAACCATTAATTTCTGATGGAGAGTGGTAGAGAACATGGCTATGAAAATTCCATCAATCACAAAGCCATAAATTTTTGATGATCTATGGTACCATCGGATTCATCAGATATAAGGGCACTAGCACAACATTTTTGGTTTTCAAGTTGATTTCCCTAAAGTTGAGAATTTGAATTAGAAGAAATACTTACTTTATTTCGGTATAATCTCACCGTTGTTCGTGCCTTGAACAATTTCCAATTCATATATTAAAGAAATGAAGTTTACTTTTTCATTCATGAAGTGTTAGAAGATCATGTGATAGAATGATGGTTCATTCCATATGACTCAAACAAAAGGTTAGCAAAAGTTATCAAATATACATAAGTGTATCTATGGTGAGGTTAATCTTATATGATTCCAAAAATGGACTTATACTTCATCTATCATACCACTTAATAAAACTAGTTTCTACTAACTCGGGACCTCCTGTAGGCCAGTGGTAGGAAATAAAGGCCTCTCGCACTTCGGTTGTGGGATCTACTCCCACAGCCTTGTCCGACGCGACGGGTTTTTGCTCGTCCTATGGGTTGTCCTTTTTCTAAAACTATACTATTATAACATTCCAGAAATAATATCAAGAAACAAGTTCTATCCTTAAATAATACTATCTTATCTCCAACATAATCCATTCCAATCTTTAGGCTTATCCAAAATATATCTGTCCAATCTCATAGTATAAATAAAATAATTACTTGAAAGGTCACATAACAATCACGTGAATACCATCATTTATCCCCATATATCATAAGATATATGTTGTTTATCAAATTCCAAACATGTGAATACCTTAATCATGTATTCTTTTGAAACATGAATTACCATAGAACCTTAGTGAAAACCTGAATGCTGTCAAAAGTTAACTCTTTCCACATACCAAAATCCCCAAAATTTTATATACTCAAACCATGATATCACTTAGTCCTTATATTAATCATGAGATCATGAATACTATAAAACATATTATTTTATCCTTATCCATTCATTATGCGCATATCATCTACTTTCCAAAAATATTTGAATAACCTTTCATGGTTACTGGTACCATTCAACATATACTTTCAAATACTTTAGTAAAAACAACAGTGTAACAATCCTTAGATGTTTCTTTATTCCATAGTACCATTAAATTACCGATACAACATAACTCTTGATAAACATAAATCATTCCAATACCTTCTTAAACCATTGACCGAGCTTCAACAATTATTTCATCTCATATATCATTTGTAGTCTCTTCATCATCATCAACATAAATACTACCCATATGACCATGTTGATTCTCTTCATGAAACTTTCCCTTAGGGCATTGGTTTGCATAATGACCATACATTCCCCATTGAAAACATTTAATCATTATTGATGTCGTAGCAACACCATTATCCTTGTCGATGGTTTACTTAACCATTTCTTTTGCACTTACAGGCTTTGTGTCCTTTTCCACACCCAAAGAATCTTTCAGTTCCTTTGAAACATTCACCCTGATGCCTCCTCCCACATGATTTACATGAGGGAAATTGAACTTTCTATCATCTATGATCATCATGAAACTCCATCTTTCTCTTATTAGATGAGTCTGGATACTTACCAAAGTTGAGATTATTGATCATATTATGAGATTTTTGATTAGGCATAATAACTTTTCTTGGACTTCCAAATCCTGTTTAATTTGGTTGCTCATGAAGAATATCATTCCATTGTCCATCATATCCTCCATTATCGTGAATCTTCATGTTTCCAGCCATTTTCTAAAACCCAAAAAGAATAGTGTGAGAGGAAAAATTCATAATCAATGGTGAGTAACATCAATATCTAACATCTTAGTTTTAATTCTAATATCATTTCTTTAATTCTTGGACTATAACCTATACTTATACTTAACCTTAGGGATATCCCTAGACATACCTTAGAAATATCTCTAGGGATCTCACTAAAGTTATCGCATCCTAGTTTCCAAAGGTTAACTAAACCACCCTCTGATACCAACTGTAGAGACCCAAAGCTTGACGTACATAGACATTACATTACTTTTGCGAAATACTTAATACATAACAAAAACATACCCCAAAGGACTATAATAGTTTAGTGTCTTTGGAAACTTGGAACATAATCTTCTAATCATGGTGAAAGATCTTCAACATCTCCCCTAAAGATCTTCCGCTTTTTGTTTTCTTACCTAAAACCTTTCTTTAAATCCTGGGGAAAAGAAAACATAAAAAGGGTGAGCTCAAATGCCCAGTAAGGGTAAACATAGAGAACATAAAACAATCCATAAACATTTTAATGCAAAAACATGAACATAAAATCTAAACATCAAAATCTTGAGCGAAGACCTAAATCTTGGAAGTACATAAGGCATATATCATAATGGAACATCAATAATGATAAAATAGCATGGGAAGAAAACATGTAATTGTGTAAAACCATTAAGCACTTGATATGATTTCCATAGTAGCCAAGGCATTGTTTCCAAGACCATCTTAGTGGACAAATTCCATTACTGAACCGAGTTCACTCCTCATTCCAGTCCAGTATTACTGAACCGGATTAACTTGTCATTCCAGCCATTTCTATCTCATGAGATATAAATCTTTAACCAATGCATTGGATGGAGATATAGGTCCCACCCATCTCATAATTAAATCATTATTACTTGTGCCACAACATAAACATAAATCATTCATCATAACCCAAAGAATAAATTGGGTTTCATAAACATCATCTCATCATAACATAATCCATATAAAACAAATGGATATCATTTCATCATAAGAAAATTTAAACCATGTAAATCATAGAGAAATTATACTTTAAACATACACATATGAAATAATTTCATCTTAGATGGAAAATGGTTTTGATAGAACATTTGAAATTAATTATTGAGGAAAATATCCTTTCTTCTTCAAAATCATTTTCTTTTCACAAACTTCCATGAAATTTTAAAAGAAAAGGATTTTGTTGAAAATATTCATGAAATCATGTAGAGTAATCTTCCTGAAAAAAGTAGATATAAAACCTTAAAAATATGTTCATGCCGTATAAGATAAAAAAACATTCTCCTCGTACTTTTTTCGGAAAGGTCAAAAAGTTCCTCGTATGGTAAACAAAAGAAATATTCCTTCCATAACACAAAGTAAAAGTCAAAGCGGGGTAAACATGACATTAAAAATACATGGAAGAATCTTAAAAACTTTATGAAAAACATTTTATGGATATGGATGAAAAATATAACCCCAGTAAATACTTACGTATAAGCAATCTCGGATAAAAATGAGATTGCAAAATTATACCTTACCTTAGGTCCAATATGCTTCGTACGTATCCGAAACTCCTATATAATGATTTAAATAATGTTATTGACTTATTAAAGAATCATATTCATTGCTATGATATCATATATGGTTCAATTATGACTTTATAATACCCGTTCTTTTGTAAATTCCATGTTAAAGCAGTGTTTTGGGTAAAATCGTTTCATTTATCGTACGTGTTTCGATTTGTTGTTCATGATATTATTTTTACTTATATAATGATTTACATACTTACAAAATTTAAATAATTATTTATATATCATATATATTCATTATATACGTATATATAATAGATAGATGAATGAAATGAAATACATCGTTCATGAAGACGGTAGGTCGTACGTACAAATGAACGTTGTTTTCCTTTCCTCATTGACTTGAATGGAATTAAGTAAATGGAATACATATATATATATATATACATAAATCCAGTAGCATTATTATGTCATATATTTCATTAATATTCATTATATATACTTTATAATCACTCTTGAATGGTTAACATGGAGAATGAATCTCATCACGTCGCGGAGACTGTAATCTGTACGTACGCACGAATGATGATATTGTTCCCATAATTATTGAATTGAATTTCAGTGGATGATATAATATCACAAAATCAGTATGATGTTATAATAACTATATATAGTTATTCTTTACACCATTATACCCATCCAAGTAAGTTGGTGGTGGAAAAACAGATTACACCACGGCGTGGAGACGATATTGCATACGTACACACGCGCGGTGATTTCTTTTTTCCGTAGGATGGATAGAAGGTGAAATGGGGTTGTTTAATATTTATAATAACATATCAGTATATAATTAATACTTATTTTATTACTTTATAATGAAACAACTAAATAAGAGGATGTATAAGAAGAAAGAAACTTTAAAGAGTCGGTAGAAGAGATTACATCTTCCTCGACGCACCTCCTTTAAACTTCTTCTTAGGGAACTAGAGTTGGTCTTTTGAGAAGACCAGAACCTCTATGATATAACTGGAGAGGTTTATAAGAGGAATTGTCAGGGGTTGGTCGAGCTTCAAGTCTCAAAAGGGTGTGAAGAGAAGAGGGAAGGGGTGCCCTTTTCATAAGTGAGAAGAGGGGCACCTTAGGAAAAACTTAAAATATTATTTTATAATAAAGTCATATTCAATTATTAATAGCTCAAAATTGATTTTTTTAGAAGATAAGATGGGTATGGGTCGAAATCCTATCAACCAATAGTATTTAGATAAGTTTAGGTTACTATTTTATCCTTATCATTTATATTTAACTCTAAGTTAAATAATTTTACTTTTACCGTGTCTTTTTGTTTTCTTACACTATATGGTTAATAAACTTACTATAACAAGCCAAAAGAACCCCAAGTGGTTCATTATTAATATATATATTATTATATAATTCATTTTTTCGATCCTTATATTTTTAGGAATAAAATAATAATTAATAATATAATATTGGTTTTAAAAACTATTTTATGCCAATTTAGACACTATTTGGTACTTGATTTTTGTGAAACTCATAACAGAATCATTAGTTCAAAAAAAGTTAATTAAATCAATACTAACATGTCATATTAACCTATAAAATTAGTTTAATTCATAAAATGTCTAAAATTAAATTTATTTGGGTATTTATAACATCAATTATGTTAATATTTCATTAATAAGGTAATTACCGCATCAACATTGTGTCATAAATAAATTAAATTATTTAATGTCTAAAAATTATAAATAAAATACCATTATGTAGGAAATATTTTTAGATTTATAATTAATATTTATAGTCGAATTTATCTTACGTATAACCCTATATTAAAAATGTCTTAGTTATTAAACTTTGATTTTAACTATTTTAATTCTTCTTTAAATAAAATAATAATAAATGTCATAATCTAATCCAAGTGGACCTAAAGGGTAATATTTTATCCCTAAGGTTGTTTTTGTTCGAATTAAACTTATCCAATAGAATTAGGACATGTGTTAGGGTAATAATAATATCATTTTTACCCTTAATTTCCCTATTTACTTTTAACCGTGGTAAATAAAAGTAAAAAGTTACTATTCAACAAAAATTATTTTTATCTTATTGAACTACATTTTACATACTAATATCAACCATGACTCTTGGATTTTTTAAATTCCACTTACATAAGTGGTAAAATTATGTTTTATGTAAATTTGTAAATTCTCCTAGGAGGTGGCACTACTAGAAAAACAGGTATTTGCGACGGGTCATTTGCGACGGGATCCCGTCGCAAATGGATTTTTGCGACGGGGGCCCGTCGCAAATGACCCGTTGCTGAAAACGGTGTCGCAATAACAATATTTTGCAACGGGCCCGTCGCTAAAGCCTTTTTCCGTGACGGGGAGAATCCCCGTCGCAACTAGTACTCCGTATATTTGTAAAAAACTATTTGCGACGGGCCCCGTCGCAAAAACTATTTTTAAAAAAATAAAAAAATAAAAATACTATTTGCGACGGGAATAGTATCCTGTCGCAAATACTATAAAAAAATAAAAAAAATAAATTGTTAATAAATTATTTTAATTAATATAATAATAATCCAATTATATTTCAAAAATAAAAAATAATAAAATATTAATAAATGATTTTAATTAATATAATAATAGAATTATAATTCACAAATAAAAATAATAAATTATTTTAATTAATATAATAATAATAAAATTATAATTCAAAAATAAAAAATAATAGAATATTAATAAATATTTTATAATGAGACAGAAACTACGAATAGAAAAAAAAATCATATTTTGATTTCACAAATTTTATAACATAAATACAAACTCTAATCTGAAGGAGGGGGGGATGGGGGGATCTGCAGATGGTGGTGGAGGAAACTTCATCCCTAAAGCATGAGTGAGTCGGCGCATGTACTCCATCTGCTCCTGATGCTGCTGCTGCCACCGACTCGTCTGCTCCTCGTACAGCTACTGCTGGCGTCGACGCTCCTCCTCATGTTGCTGACGCATCTTCTCCTGCTCCTGTCGGAGACTCTCTATCAGTGCAGTCTGAGATCGCAACTGATCCTCATACTGTGTAGCAGAAGAAGATGCACGAGCTCCTCTCGAGCTGGACGCCGACATCGCAGCATTGCCATAATAATCTCCAGGAGTCAGTCGAGAGCTGATACCAACTACCCGGCCCTTCTCGAAGGCATACTGGGTGGCCTGCATCCATGCCGCCTCATCAAACTGATGGCCAGTGGTCTGATCTGATGACTCGGCCTTACTCTCAGGCTGGGCCTGTGACGTTGCGGCCTCATATGACTCCTGTAGTTGCAATTTAAAATTAAAATTGTGAATATATTATATACAGTTAATTTTTAAACTTGAAAACAAATAATACTAACCACGATGTGATGCTGATGATCACCTCTGAGCTCCCCAGTAGCAGGATCACTATACATCCTCCAATATACGTCGTACTCCGTAATATCGGGGTGTTCAACAGCCTATAAGAATAAAAAATAAACTGTTAATATTTATAGTTATATAAAATATTTATAAATAATGTATGTACCCGATGCTGTCTATGAGTACTGAAAGAACGACTCCCAGCTCGATGAGTCACCTTCTGTCTCCCCCGATTCTGCCTCCCCACCGATGATCTCCTCTGAAAGGCACCACTCAACCAGTGTGCACATAATCCATCCCATACATGGGATGAAATGTACTCTGGTCGGTGTGCTCTACATGACTCGTCAAAATCTGACACTCCTGCTTTCTTCATCGCAGATTTTCTTAAATTGTACAAAAACTGACGAAGGCGATCACGCATGGCCACCTCCCATGCCTCGTGGATGGCGTCACGCATGGTATCCTCGATCGGATACCATAAACCCTACAAATAAATCAAAATATCAAGTTATAAATGAAATAATTTTCAAAATAAAAATTATTTATTTACGTATGTACCAACCAATGGCCGAACATGGTCTGCTGCACATCAATGGGAATCTGCTCCCATGTGGTCCACGGCTGAGAGAAATAGTTGCGCAAAATAGCGCTGCTCTGTCCGACTGCTATATGCAGAAAACTGTAAAAATAATAAACATTTATTATGTGAATAGATTAATGAAATCTTAGTCAAATCCATAGGTTATCACACAGGTTATCACACCTCCGTGTGCGTGGATCAAACCCAAGATGTGGACGTTGCTCGGGGACGGGGTCAGGAATCATCAATCGTGCAAGACCGCGCCCCCTCCGCGTACTCCCTGGAGCGCCTGCAGGATGAGGGTAATCTGTCATCAACTCATCCGCATCGAAAGTCAGGTCAGCATCCTCCAACTCATGAAATGTGGCGTCGTCCATTTGAAACAGAAAATGTTAATGTTGTTAGCAAATAATTGATAATTACTATTATATATACATATATACATATTATGATTGTATATAAATACCATGGAATTCTATCAGTTTTCATCTTCATCATCATCTTCATATATGTCAATGTCATCTTCATATTCCTCCTCAACATCATCGATATCCATTCGAGTTACAGTTGCTTCATCTCTTACCATTTCAAATTCATATGTGACATCATTAACATCATCGTCATCACCGACTCTTAAATGTGGGGTGTCGTCATCGATACTCATGTATCTTTGTAAAAAAGATTGATTTTGAGTACTCTCTTGAAAAACTTCAATTCTTTGCACATCAGTGAAAGCACATTCACTTTGACTAAACTGATTATCTTGAATTTTGATTTTTATTACACTCCACCAATCAGTCAAGTCTCTTGATGTAGCATAGTACTTTGCGTAATAAACTTGATATGTCTATTGAGCCAATAAGAATGGTTTATTTACTGCGAGAACACTTTTACATTTAATATCGATGATTCCATGAGTCGGATGAACACGCACGCCTCTCTTTGTATCCAACCACCGACATTTGAACATGGTTATATAATGTTGTCCAAGATAACAGAGTTCAATGATTTCATCAAGTATGCCATAAAAGTCAACTTCATTTTCTCGATGATGAGATCCTCTCAAGATAACTCCACTGTTAATTGTTTTTTTCGATTCCCCATATGCATGTGTGTGGAATCGAAATCCATTCACCACATATGCATTATAAGTTTTAACAAGTTTGGAAGGTGGGTTACTCAATACACACAGCCGTTTGTCAATTTTAACAGCATGTCGAGACACTTGAAATTTTTTGAAATAATTATCAATATAGTAAACTATACATTGAATGAGTTGCTAAAAGATAAAGAATTTATGTTACCAGTTTTTGAAACCACTGAGAGAAATTTTTCAGTCGACGTTCTTTGAGAGCAGCTGCTGTAATTTGTGGAATTTGTTTCTTGATATGATTATCATACAACCTATAAAAACCAAAGTTATTTGCTGTAACATAAATGATAGAATAAGTGATATAAACACTTACAGTACAACAGATGTCATCTCTTCACAGTTGAGCAGAACATAAGTATGAGCTCTATGATGTTCATCATCTGAAAGCCAGCGTTCATCAACTCCACCAAAACCAAGCTCTGACTGGTTGAAAACAGATAATTGATTGTCGATTTCATCAATATTTCTCTCATTTCGTCCCATTCGGTTGTGTTTTGAAGGATACTCAGATTCAAAATAATGGGAGCAGAAAAAAGATATTTCCTCTTGCAAATAAGCTTCTGCAATAGATCCTTCAACAGATGCTTTGTTATGTACTTTTCTTTTCAATTTTTGCATGCATCTTTAAAATGGGTACATCCATAGAAACTGTACTGGACCTCCACATTTGGATTCATATGGCAAATGTAACATCAAATGTTCCATTGAGTCGAAGAAAGATGGCGGAAATATTTTTTCCAGTTTACATATAATTACAACAACATCTTTTTCAAGTTTGCCTAGAGCATCATAATCTGCTGTAGCCGCACAAATTTCCCGAAAAAAATGAGACATGTCTGTTATGGAATCCCAAATCACAGAATTCAACAGACATCTTAATCCAATGGGTAGCAGTCTTTCCATTATAACATGACAATCATGACTTTTTAATCCAGTAATATGACCATTCTTTACACATCTACCCAAATTGGAAGCACAGCCATCTGGAAGTCTCAAATCTGCAATCCACTGACAAAATAATAAACGATTTTCTTTAGAAAGTGTATAAGCTTCTTTTGGTTTCAGTAACCTTTCTGTTCTGACTTTCTCAAACAGTTCCAATTCTGGACGCCTGCAAATTTGGGCAAGATCTAAACGTGCATTTACATTGTCTTTGCTCTTTCCTGGCGTATCCAAAACTGTATGAAAAAAATTATCAAAACATTTCTTCTCTATATCCATGACATCTAACATGTGTCGGACCAACAAATCAAACCAATATAGCAAATCCAAAAATATGCTACGTTTAATCCAATTGTGTTCTTTCCCAAAACCAGAAATTTTCTGTTGGTTTATTGTGGGACCAAAAGTGATGGGAGGTAATGAAAATACAACTGATTTTAACTCCGAACCTGATAGTATTTTTGGAGGTCCTTCCCTTTCAACTGTTCCTTTTCTGAAATGAGATCTGTTTCTGCGAAAACGATGATCATCTGGAAGAAATCTGCGATGACAGTCAAAATAACAAGGTTTATTTCCATGAATGAGCATAAATGCTTTGTTCTCTACCATACAGTAAGGACATGATTTCTGACCATGTGTACTCCAGCCAGATAACATCCCATAAGCCGGCAAGTCACTTATTGTCCACATCAATGCTGCTCTCAGTATGAAATTCTATTTCGTTGCAACATCATATGTACTGACACCAGTACTCCACAATAAATTTAATTCATCAATCAATGGTTTCAAATAAACATCAATATTTTTCTTCGGATGTCCTGGAATTAGTAAAGTCAAAAAGATATATGGCTCCTTCATCAACATCTATGGAGGTAAATTGTACGGAGTTAAAAAAACAGGCCAACATGAATATTGACTACCATAAGATCCAAACGGACAGAAACCATCAGTGGAAAGGCCCAGTCGAACATTTCTAGCTTCTAAAGTAAAGGATGGATGCACTCTATCAAAATGTTTCCATGAATCACCATCGGCTGGATGATTCAAGCTTTTATCGGTTGAAATATTCTCTTTATGCCATGACATCATTGTCGCTGTATTCTTAAACATGAATAAACGCTGAAGTCTGGATGTAAGCGGAAAATATCTCAACTGTTTTACAGGAATCAAACCAGACTTCCCGTGTTTTCCTTCTTTATATCTCAGTTTCCCACATGTGGGACAACTATCCAACGACTCATTTTTTCCAGAATATAAAATGCAGTCATTTGAACATGCATGAATCTTCTGACAAGTAAGTCCCAAATTTCGAACCAACCTCTTACTCTCATAGTAATTTGCAGGTAAAACATTTCCTTCGGGTAATAGTGTTTTAAACAAAGAAAATATCTGGTCAAAACAGGTGTTTGACATTCCGTTATCTGATTTGATAGCCATAAATTTTGCAACTGCTTCTAATTTTCTCATCTTGCAGCCAGGATATAATGCATCCTCAGCAGACTTCAACAACTCATAAAATTCAGACGGTGCCAACTCAGGATTTGAAGCTATATCAGCCGGAGTTTCTGTATGTTGAACAAATGAACCTGCAACATCATGTACTAAATATTGAAACCGGGATGGATCCGGAATCAAGTTGGTATCACCTGCTCTGGAACTGCGTTCACCGTGTTGATACCAAAAAACATAATCTAGTTGAAAACCAAAACGCAAGAGATGTTCTCCCACTTTGTCAAACGTGTCAAACGTTCTCAATGCACATTTTCTGCAAGGGAATTTTATTTTGCCTTCTGAAACAAATTCTGGATTTGATGCCGCAAATGATAAAAAAGTCTCCACACCCTCTACATATACTAGATTTAAACCAGAACCGTTTGGATTTCTACGTTGATTTATCCATATGCGGTCACCTAATAATGATTGTTGACGACCTCGTTGTTCCATATTTCTCTATAAAATATAAAATCATTACTGGTTTTGAATAATTTGTTAGAAAAAACACTCAAACCAGGATAATTATAGAGTTTAGATCATACACGACTGACGCAAACTTTTTATTGAGATAGACCTAAAAATTGACCCTTTAAGAATTAAATATTTTGAGAATAAAGCAAAACATGTTACAAATATTGATAATTTTAATATTATATAAATTTTTTATTATTTTCAAAGTACTAATATTATTGGTAACTATTCCTAATTATTATTAATTATTACTAATTATTACTAATTATTACTAATTATTACTAATTATTACTAATTATTACTAATTATTACTAATTATTACTAATTATTACTAATTATTACTAATTATTGGTAATTATTACTAATTATTGGTAATTATTACTAATTATTACTAATTATTACTAATTATTGGTAATTATTACTAATTATTACCAATTATTACTAATTATTACCAATTATTGGTAATTATTACTAATTAATACTAATTATTTGTAATTATTAGTAATTATTGGTAATTATCGGTAATTATTACTAATTATCTGTAATTATTACTAATTATTGGTAATTATTACTAATTATTACTAATTATTACTAATTATTGGTAATTATTACTAATTACTACTAATTATTACTAATTATTACTAATTATTGGTAATTATTACTAATTATTGGTAATTATTATTAATTATTGGTAATTATTAATAATTATTACTAATTATTATTAATTATTGGTAATTATTACTAATTATTACTAATTATAACTAATTATTGGTAATTATTACTAATTATTGGTAATTATAACTAATTATTGGTAATTATTACTAATTATTACTAATTATTGGTAATTATTACTAATTATTGGTAATTATTACTAATTATTGGTAATTATTGGTAATTATTGGTAATTATTGGTAATTAATACTTATTATTGGTAATTATTGGTAATTATTGGTAATTATTGGTAATTATTACTAATTATTGGTAATTATTATTAATTATTGGTAATTATTACTAATTATTACTAATTATTATTAATTATTGGTAATTATTACTAATTATTGGTAATTATTACTAATTATTGGTAATTATTCCTAATTATTGTTAATTATTACTAATTATTACTAATTATTACTAATTATTACTAATTATTACTAATTATTGGTAATTATTGGTCATTATTACTAATTATTACTAATTATTGGTAATTATTACTAATTATTACTAATTATTTCTAATTATTGTTAATTATTTCTAATTATTGGTAATTATTACTAATTATTACTAATTATTGGTAATTAATACTAATTATTGGTAATTATTGGTAATTATTACTAATTATTGGTAATTATTACTAATTATTGGTAATTATTATTAATTATTACTAATTATTACTAATTATTGTTAATTATTACTAATTATTGGTAATTATAACTAATTATTACAAATTATTACTAATTATTACTAATTATTACTAATTATTACTAATTATTGGTAATTATTTCTAATTATTACTAATTATTACTATTTACCGGTAATTATTCCTAATTATTGGTAATTATTACTAATTATTGTTAAGTATTACTAATTATTGGTAATTATTACTAATTATTACTAATTATTGGTAATTATTACTAATTATTACTAATTATTGGTAATTATTACTAATTATTACTAATTATTACTAAATATTACTAATTATTACTAATTATTACGAATTATTACTAATTATTACTAATTATTACTAATTACTATTAATTATTACTAATTATTACTAATTATTACTAATTATTGGTAATTATTGGTAATTATTACTAATTATTGGTAAGTATTGGTAATTATTACTAATTATTACTAATTATTGGTAATTATTACTAATTATTACTAATTATTACTAATTATTACTAATTATTGGTAATTATTACTAATTATTACAAATTATTACTAATTATTGCTAATTATTACTAATTATTACTAACTATTGGTAATTATTACTAATTATTACTAATTATTACTAATTATTACTAATTATTGGTAATTATTACTGATTATTACTAATTATTGGTAATTATTACTGATTATTACTAATTATTGGTAATTAATACTAATTATTGGTAATTATTGGTAATTATTACTAATTATTGGTAATTATTACTAATTATTGGTAATTATTATTAATTATTACTAATTATTACTAATTATTGTTAATTATTACTAAATATTGGTAGTTATTACTAATTATTACTAATTATTACTAATTATTACTAATTATTGGTAATTATTTCTAATTATTACTATTTACCGGTTATTATTCCTAATTATTGGTAATTATTACTAATTATTGTTAAGTATTACTAATTATTGGCAATTATTACTAATTATTACTAATTATTGGTAATTATTACTAATTATTAATAATTATTGGTAATTATTACTAATTATTACTAATTATTACTAATTATTACTAATTATTACTAATTATTACTAGTTATTACTAATTATTACTAATTATTACTAATTATTGGTAATTATTGGTAATTATTTCTAATTATTGGTAATTATTAGTAATTATTGGTAATTATTACTAATTATTACTAATTATTACTAATTATTGGTAATTATTACTAATTATTACTAATTATTACTAATTATTACTAATTATTGGTAATTATTACTAATTATTACTAATTATTACTAATTATTGCTAATTATTACTAATTATTACTAATTATTGGTAATTATTACTAATTATTACTAATTATTACTAATTATTACTAATTATTTGTAATTATTACTGATTATTACTAATTGTTGGTAATTATTACTAATTATTACTAATTATTACTAATTATTACTAATTATTACTAATTATTACTAATTATTACTAATTATTACTAATTATTACTAATTATTACTAATTATTACTAATTATTACTAATTATTACTAATTATTACTAATTATTACTAATTATTGGTAATTATTACTAATTATTGGTAATTATTACTAATTATTACTAATTATTACGAATTATTTGTAATTATTACTAATTATTACTAATTATTGGTAATTATTACTAATTATTACTAATTATTACTAATTATTACTAATTATTGGTAATTATTACTAATTATTGGTAATTATTACTAATTATTGGTAATTATTACTAATTATTGGTAATTATTACTAATTATTAGTAATTATTACGAATTATTGGTAATTATTACTAATTATTGGTAATTATTACAAATTATTACTTATTATTACTAATTATTGGTAATTATTACGAATTATTGGTAATTATTACTAATTATTGGTAATTATTACTAATTATTGATAATTATTACTAATTATTGATAATTATTACTAATTATTGCTAATTATTACTAATTATTGGTAATTATTAGTAATTATTACTAATTATTACTAATTGTTGGTAATTATTACTAATTATTGGTAATTATTACTAATTATTTGTAATTATTACTAATTATTGGTAATTATTACTAATTATTGATAATTATTGGTAATTGTTCCTAATTATTAGTAATTAAATGAATAATTATCAATAATTAGGAATAATTACCAATAATTAGGAATAATAACATTATTAGTATATTTTATTATTAATATTAAAATAATATAATTTTTTAATTTATATACAATTCTCCTTTCATCTGTGTGTTTTCTATCTCCACATACAAATAATACATGTGGAGACAGCAAACACACAGATGAAAAGAGAATTGTATATATATATAAAATTATATTATTTTAATATTAATAATAAAATATACTAATAATGTAATAATGTTATTATTCCTAATTATTGTTATTTATTACTAATTATTAATATTTATTCTTAATTATTAAAAATTATTACTAATTATTCCTAATTACCATTAACTATGAACAATACTAATAATTTAAATTTATTAAGTAACAAAACAATGTAAACAAAATTAAATTACAACTAATTAAGAATAATTGAAACTAATAAAACATTAAAAATAAATATTAAATTAAAATGAATATAAATACCTTTAAAATTGATCTGAGGTTGATCTCTGATCGTTCTTCAAAACTTCAATATCAACTCCGGAGAAAAAAATTAAACTTGAGAAAAACTGAACTTTAGAAATAAAATTTTGAGAGAAGAAGAAGATGGAGTTTGAGAATGATTTGAAAAAAAACGGATGGAGGTATTTATAGGTTAGATTATTTGCGACGCGCCCATTTGCGACGGGATACCCGTCGCAAATACCTTAGCCATCATTTATTACGGTCAACGGTTAAATGGTTATTTGCGACGGGTCCCGTCGCAAATAACCACCTGCCGACATACTATTTGCGACGGGGGAATATTCCCGTCACAAATACCTTTTACCGCTGCCGGTTATTTGCGACGGGGGAATATTCTCGTCGCAAATAACCGGCGGCGGTAAAAGGTATTTGCGACGGGAATATTCCCCCGTCGCAAATATGTTTCCCGCGATTTGGCGCGCAAAGGGCGCCAGTCCTTTTGCGACGGGGAAAGCTATCCCGTCGCAAAAGGCTACTTATTTGCGACGGGCAAATACCCCCGTCGCAAATAAGTTTTTAACAGGGCTATTTGCAACGAGATTTATTCCCGTCACAAATAACCCGTCGCAAATACCTATTTTTCCCGTAGTGTGGGTAAAAGACGGTCAAGAGTTCAATAAAATTTTTATATATCTAAAATTATTATAAAATGACTCCAATGAATTACATTGAACTTATATTGTTATTATTTATCAATTTTTCCCTAAAATAAATTTAAATAAAATAAATAATTATTTAAATAAAAATTCGGTTTTAAATAGTAACCTAGTGTTTTCACTATTCATCAAAAATTGAAAGTTTTTAGAAAAATACAAAAATTTCACCCTAGAATAATTCCGATATTCTGAATCCAAAAATGAAGTCCATTTTGAAAAATAAAATTTATAAAATTTCAAAAAGTGGGTATTACTATTCATAACGGCTAGTTTATATAACATATCGTTGTTTAGTGAAACTCGGTATTGCGTACAACACACGCTATCGTGGAAGGTCGCGATTGCATCTAATATAAGCCAAGTCAGGGATGCGTGTAGTGAAAGATCATTTTGGTGTAGCGTACAACTCAAGACATCAATGAAATTAAAAAGAATATTTTTCATAAAATCTCGGGGTGTTACATTTCTTTTTAGTTTTTATATATATCTATGAACTGTTTCATGGAGGTGTATGTGGGTGCATGTGTATAGGTAGCTTAGGCTAATTCTTCCCATGTGTGTGATAGCCTACTCGACTCTAGTCTCCAACCCCTGGCCTATTGGAGGCGGGTTTGGGGAGTCGCGGCTCGAGCCTCGTTGGGTCAGGTTATGAAATATCCACATGAATTCCAAGGTTCCACAAGGAGGATAATAAATACCTAGAATACCAAGATGCTCTAGCATGGTAATATCATGAATTGAGTTATCACAATATTCTTTTTGTAGATCATTCGCATGTTTAACATTAGAAAAACATGACCCAATTCCAACCTCAGATTGAAGGTAGTGCCTTTATGATCCCATTTATTTTAATGTCTTACTATTTTAATTAATTTCATGTGATAAATTAATCTATTATTGTAGGTGATAAAAAAATTATTATTGGATTAAAATATTTTTATCATTTATGACATGTGTGAAAACTTAATTTTAAATTCTGTAAAAATATTTTTTTTAATTATTCGAAAATCCTTTATTTTAAATTCTTTTAAAATACTTTATTTTAAATTATTTATAAATGTTTTATTTTAAATTTATTTAAATTACTTTATTTTAAATTATTTGGAAATACTTTATTTTAATTTCCGAGAAAATCCTTTATTTTAAAATTATTTGAAAATATTTTACTTCAAATTCCTTGAAAATATTTTTATTTAATTCCTTATGTATATTTTATAATTATGTCATGTATTAGGTGGTTATTTTAAACATTTATCATTTGTTTAAATATTTTATAATTATGGCATGAATTAAATTATTTAATACATAGTTGTAATTCATTAAAAATTTATTATTAATTGAATAATATTTTATATGTTTTCATGAATCCTTGATTATATCATTTTTCTTTTTTAAAGGAGGCACAAATTCAGGAGGAGTATATATTGTTGTATATATTCAAAAAATATTTCGCATGTCATTACCAATAACTTGTCTTTTTGATATTTTTAAAAAGAGGGAAGATGTTTTTTAAAAATTTTAAATATCATTTATACTACTTCTTAAATTTTTAATTCTAATTCTTTATAGAAGGAGTAAATATATTGTGTTATTTCATATTCTAAAAAACTCAACTTTTTTATCCTTACAAAAAATGGGGAGAAAAGGTTCATAGAGAACTAAGGTTTTTTAATTATAAAAAAGGGTAGATTATTGAGTGGATCTTTTTCATTCTAATCATGGTTTGGTTTTGACAATTACTTCAACCCATCATTCTTTTTTCTTAATAAATTTGTTTAATTGGTTTTAGATTTAATATGTCATTATATTTATTTTATATCAGAATAAATATTAAACTAAATATTACACTGTCTATTCTATTAGAAATATTAGAATATTATTTTTATCTTATTTTTTTATAATGAAAGTAAATTCAACTGTTTAGATGGTGAATAAATTCCCCAATGTTCTCATAATTAGTTCAGGAATAGTACAGTTTTTCATCTTAAAGTTACCTCAGTATTTTGATTATATCTGAATCTAAATATCACAATTTCATTAGATAGATAATATATTTATCTAAACTTTATTATTTTATGAAGAAGTTTAAAAATATATATTTAGTTCTCTAATGGTTCATTGAATTTCTAGAAAGAGTTCATCAACTCTAGAGTGTACATATCTAGAAAGATACTCTGTTTCATTGGCTTCATGTGCTATAAATATCAGAATCTGTTGAAACCTAATACGATGGAAATACAATAAGTTTATATTGATTTAATTAGTTCACACCAAAGTCTTAAAAGTCCATTTTAAATTTCAATAAAATATCCAAATTTCTATGATGGTTTTACATAATTTTAGTTTTTCAATAATAGTGTTGTTTCTATTTTTGGTCAATATCGAGAGCTGAAGAAGTCTGATTAGTGCATTTATTGATTCCTTTAAAATATTTTAAGATTTCATAAAAATAACTCTTATAATAAAAATGCTTACAATATTGATAATAGCCTCTAAAATTTTGTTTAAGTATAAAGGTAATATGTTCATATTTTCATATAGTTCTTGATCCCTAATTTTGAACCCAACTTTTGAGGAACCTTTATTTTGAGTTAAAATTATGGTTAATAAATCATAAATTGGACCAAAAGTATGGTTCATGTAGTATATGTTAGAATGAAATTAACACAATGAGAATTTTATGAACCCTATGTTCTATTGAATCTTGATCCCTATGTTTTCTCTATGGAAGTTAAACATCTCACTACAAGTGTTATTCTGCTATACATTTCTTTACAATCCAAAACGTTGTATCCTATAGAAGAACATGATAAACCAAGGATGTATCCCATAGCTAATAATAAATTGAATCTTAAACCTACTTCTTTCCACTGAAAGGTAAAATAAAGATCTCACGCAAGTTGAAACTCAAACTGATGTTATTCTTACAGAACTTGACCTATTGTGCATTATGATATTACAATGGTTATTGGAAATGGATTATGTAAGAATTACTATGTGAGAACCCAATGTATAGCAACTCAAACTTCTATACAGCTCCTCCCAAGCTTAAATGTTCCAATGTATATAATCACCTGATAAAATGTAACTCAAACATGAAGATACAGAAAGAAACCTATAATGGATAAGATGAAGGGAACACTACACCTAAAGATGTTGATCTATTATCTTCCAAGTTTTTATGATGAGAAGAAGTATTATTTTGATCTATTGTATGCCTACATATAGTAATTCCTCATCATGTATGATAGTTTTCTATGTGTTGTGATGTTATAGTGGATAACAAGATGTGGATTCTTTATTCTGATACTACACAATATTACTAAACAGGAACTATATCACACACATTACCTATAACTCAAGTGGATGATACACCATAAAAATATCACTCAGCCTAGAGATTGTTATTAAATTCTAACATGGTTGAGATAAAAAATTATCATACCTCGGAATAATTATTTAATAATCTATAGGTTACATCACATGCAATATTTATTGAAGATGGAAAATAAACTCTTTTATGAACTCTGTCTAGAATATCTTCAGAGGATCAATATATAGTTCATTTTTTCAATATAGATATTCACATCATTGAATATGTGGATAAGATTATTTATCAGTTTATCATAAATAAATAATTAAATATTTGAGTTTCTAGAAAGCATATCATGGAGTGTAAATAGGTTATAGTACTCTTTTTTACATGTTTCTTCATATTTTTAATTATTTTGTTTTTATCTGGATTAATTTCAGTGGTTTTTCAGTTTTATAAATTCTCGTTAAATATGAGAACTATGATCTAAGAGTTTTAAAAGATTATTTTATTGATTTTTAAGAGAAAAATGATTATATTATTTCAACATTATTTTTTTAGTGAAGTTAGAGAACTCAAAGTTATTTAAATTCAAATATTCGAATTTACATAAATATTTTGATGCTAGATTTTAGGGACTATTTCAAAAAAATTAAATTATTTTTTAATATAATTTAAATTTATTTCAAATAAAAATTAAATTCTTCATATTTGATGGATAAATTATTGGAGAAGTTATTTAAATTATTTTTAATTCTTTTATTATATATTTACTATACATGAATAAAGAGGAAGTAATGTTTTTATTTTTGTGATGATTTTTATGAAATATAATTGATGGATTTATTTTGAATACCTGAAGGAGAGGATTGGTGAAACTTTTGGATATTTATTATGTATATATATATATATTTGGTAGGAAAAATATAAGAAGAATAGTAGAGATGTGAATACACTTACGAAAATAAAGCGCTACAAAATTACTGCTCATTATTTTTGAATAGGAAATTTAAATACTTTATTTATCCATTATTATATCACTCTATAAAGAAAAAGAAGAAAAATATAGCCAACACTAAATAAGTAAAATATTATACTGCAACAATTTAAATAAGAAGAGGAAGCTTGTTCAATATTGAAGATTATTTTTCTATTGATGTGTTGTATTTGAGATTATATATAACTATCAGTTGTTACTGAAACTAGGAGCTGAAATAGTATTCAACAATCATAATCTCATCTATTTACTGTTGAATTAATAATGATTGAACTCAGTTTTGGTGGAGTTTTAACTTCTCATATTATATTTTGGATATCTTTGTTCCCTATAAAATAACCATAAGGACTTATAAAAGCCTTGTTGTAAGGTTTCAACTACCTACATTCATTTGTAGATTTCCCTGAGAAAAGTACATGCAAGTGAAAATCACCAAAACTCATGAAGAGATTTTTGGTGGAGTGTACTAGGGTATTTTTCTACCACAAACCACTATACATCATCATGTTTAGTTCTTTCTAATATTTATTTTCTGATGTGTACTAATCTTTGAGAGAGAAGGAAAGGGTCGCTTCATTTCTGGAGTTATGTTTTAATTTATTTCAACTTTTTTAAAAGGACACAATCCCCCCACCTCCCATGTATTCTTAATAGCCATTCTGAAACAATATAGAGAATTATATATATATTTCAGTAGTGATTGGTATCAGCACCTTCCTTTAGTAGAACTATTTGTACACTAATAGATTTCACTTGAGCATACAGATCGATCTAGTAAATCATTCTATAGAAGAAAGTGTTGAACTACAACATGCTAGGATGATGTTGGAGAAAGAAATCTATTGATACATGATCTATCTGAGTAAATGGTTGAGAATTTTAGATTTATTAAACAAGGTAAGATTAGTGTCAACAAAAGAGTTTTAATGACAATCATCAGTGAGATCTAGAGTTAAAAATTAGTGACATGGTATTATTATAAACATCTACTTGTAATAAGGTTGTGAGATTTCTAAATGAGATAAACTTTATCCCTATATATATTGATCCCTTTAAAATTATTGGTCATATCAGGATGGTAGCTTATCGTTTGGTGCTACCACTAAAACTCTCTCTAGTTATTGATGTGTTTCATGCATATCTATGGAAGAATTACATACATGATCCTTGAAATTTATTGAATTCATATTTAATTCCCTTGGATAATAATTAATCTTATGAGGAACAACCAGTGAAGATTTTGGATCTTAGAGATAAAGTGATGTGAATCAAAACCTATCACCTATTTAAGGATTTTTGGAAAAACCGTAAATTTAAGGAATCTTTGTAGGAATCTAAGGATGTGATGAGGAAAAAATATCATTAGTTGTTTGTATCAAAGTGATGTAATTTCAAGGGATAAATTCCAATAATGGGATAGAATATAACACCCTGATATTTTATGATATATTTCTCTTTAAAAAATATTATTTCTTTGGCAGTTTGTGATACATGCAACCCCAAGTCTAAATGAACTGTAATATAATATACCATTATAACCAAGTCATTATATTAGAGCTATAACTAGTAATGAATAAATTTTGAAAAAAATTGATAAAGGTATTATATAATATAAATGTATTTATTAATGCATAATAAATAAGTACTCAATTTTTAGTAAAGGCTTTTTACGCTTTAAAAATATGTTTACTTCCAATATTGTTTTTATAACATTTTTTGCATGGATATTATAACTAATTTATAACATTTTTAGAAATTTTATTTTAAATTTTACTTCATTTTTGAAATTATTATGTCAAAATTATCTTAGGATGATTTTTTGTGAATTTTTTGAAAATGTTTATTTTTCATTAAATAATGAAAATACAAATTTTTTGAAGAAAACTATATTTTAATTTCCAGTATTTTAAAAGATCTAATTTGATTTATATTGATTTAAAAAAAATTATTATTTTCATGTTGTTAAAAATAATTCAATTTAAACCTTTTGGATCAATATTATACATGATCTTGGTGTAAAAATACTCTTAGACTTAAAATGGAATTTTTCAGGGAAACTATTTTCCCTCGTGCTTTGTGGGAGTATTATAAAATAAATTCATGCCAAAATCAAGTATTAAGTTAGTAAAATGGATTCTTTATATTCAATCATCAAATTTAATTTTATATAATAAGTTCAACTTAACTGTTTTTCATTATAAATAGAAATTGAGGTAAAAATTCATTGTCATAGTAAAAGTTAAAAGGGTTTGACATGGGGTTAAGCTAAAGAGAAAAGGGTTTTAGACCTAAACATTTTTCTAAATCCTATTGTATAAATATATTTCAGTTTTATATCATGTTATATCAAATATTGATATTATTTTGAATTATTTTTCTTGATTATGTCATTATTACATTTTAATCTTTGTAAAAAATCTAAGTGTGTCATCTCCCTCCCTTATAAAAGGACACCCCATCTCTCTCTTATTTATAGCACTTTGATACACCTAGCTCATTCAGAACCTACACAATTATATGTTAAAATTTACTAGATATTAATTAGAGGTTTTTGTATTCTTAAAATACATTTTCAATGCTCCTTAATAAGGGATCTAAAGGTAGACTACTGAAGAAGAGGTAATCATCTTACCCAACCACTTTCAATTTATTTCTTTTTCTACCTACTCTAAATCTATTATATCCATTCAAAAAATTAATAAATTATATTTAATATATTTAATTTTTAATATAATGTTTTATTAACCATTTTCCATCCATTTCCCATAAAATTTTAAATGAGTAGTAATGCTTGTGCGTACGTGTGGACTACTGCCACCATAGAGAGATATGATTCATTTTTCATCACAATATTTAATGGTTGGTCATTATGATTGATTTAATTTTCATATGTTATATGTATTATATAATTATATTTTTAAATTATAATATATTTCCTTCTTTTTACCTTTACATCCATTAAAAACAATAACGAAGTTCATGCATGCGTGTGGACTGCCACCTTCATGAAATGATATGATTCATTTTTAAGTTTATCATTACATGGATAGTAATAAGGATATATTTAATTAATATATATGATATATATGATATTATAATTATTATTTAAATTTGAATTATTATTTAACTTTCTTTCATTCTAACCATCAAAAATTGTAAAATCACTCATGTGTACATACCGACTACCGCCTCCACGAAGTGATGTAATTATTTTTTTCATTGCATATTTATTTGAATAATTATAAACCTATATTTTATGAATAAATATGATAAATAATTCATTATTAATATTCAATATATTATGAAACCATGACCAAGGTACAAGTACCAGAACCATATAATCGAAACATACATGAAAAACGAAGCATTTATCGCCTATAATAGTGATTTTAATATGGAATTTTTAATAAACTGATGATAAAATGTTATAAGTAAAACATATATGGAATTATATACATGATTATAGATATGTAATATATTTATAATAAATTTATATTTATTATAATTGATATTTTAAAATGTTTAAAGCAATATGAGACTTGAGGTAATATATCTATGTTTAAATACGATTTTAATATGGATTATTTATATATGAATTCCTATTGAGGAAATTATTTGATCTTTATCTCATAAACCCCCTTTAAGTTTTTATCCTCTAGTTATTTCTAAAATTTTAAAATTTTAGTACCATTTTAATCTCTTTGATACTCAAAATGGTTTATTGAAAAAATTAAGAAAATTTGGCCTTATTTCTCCTCCTTCAGTCAGACAACCTTTTTATTCCAAATCCATATTTCCTAAAATATTTTAAATATATTTTTTACTATTATACAATTGTTATTTAAATTAATTTTTACCAATTCTTGAATTTCTAAAAAATGTTTAAAAATAATATTTTGTTTTTTTCTAAATGACTTACTTTTTACTAAAGGTGTGTACATGATATTTTTTTAAAGATTATTCCATGAATAGAATTTTATGCATTCATGACCACTTATTAATTTGAATATTCATTTACATTTTAATGTGGTTATTTTAAAATGAAATTTTTTCCGTGATATTTTTTAAATGTTTAGAATTTAAATAAATGGTTTCAAAATGAAAAGGGAATTTTCCTCAAGAAATATCTCAATGATATTTTAAAGACATTTTTCATCTTTAATAATATCATTTTATGTTAATTATATATTATTGGGGATATGATCCAATAATTCTATCCTTATTCATTCTATAAATGGTTATAATTATGATTATGAGATATTTATGAAATCCTTTCTTTTCCATGGATTATTTTATGATGAAATGTTAAATGTGTTATGATATTATAGCACCCATATGTCTGGTTTTAATTATGTGATGGGTGAAACTATTAATTAATTATTTAAAGCCTTATATATTATGTGGTGATTATGGGAAATGAGTTTATTTTCTCATTCCACTATGTAAAATAGGTGGTGATGTCTGATCTTTTATTATATGGGAAATAGTAGTTCAAGCATGACCTACTATTATATGGGAAACTGAAGATCCTTTTGTTGTTTTGTGTGTTACAATTTTTTGTATTTTTTGAAAACTAATATTTTATAAAATAATGTTTTTGTTCTTTAGGATCAGACCTAGTCCATCAAAATAAGTTTTTATAAGAAAATTAAAAGTTTCTAAATGTTCAAATCCAAACATATAAGAGGAGAAAAGTTTTGTTTCTGAATTTTTTTTATAAATGTACTGTATCGGACTGAGCAGAACTAAAAAAATTAATTTTTTAGAAAGATGGAGTTTTTGGTCAGATACACCATCAGTATCATATTCATCAACATGAATTTTAAGACTCATTGGACTCAGTGTTGGTTATAAAGTAATAAGTTTCTAATAAATAAGGTTATAATGTTTCTAAAGATATTGAATGAAGATAGTGATTTTAGAAGTTAGAAATTTATTAATCATTCTAACCATAAGTCAAATGATTCTTTTCTGACCTTGGAGTTATCCTAAATCATGATAAAGTCTCATGATAAAAGATTTTAAAGGATGGAGTCTATTCAAAGTCTTTGAAAA
This sequence comes from Viscum album, assembly GCA_963277665.1. NCBI lineage: Eukaryota > Viridiplantae > Streptophyta > Magnoliopsida > Santalales > Viscaceae > Viscum > Viscum album. Next base: position 634,782,817 of record OY728121.1, read on the forward strand.
GTTTTCATCGGCTCTATAAATCTTGGAACAGTTCATTTGATTGAGTATTACAGAACAAAAAAGTTATTATAAGTATGAATAGCTAAGGCTGATAAAGATTGAAGAGTATCTGAGTGGATTCACCATCAGTTTCAAAACATCACAGTAACCAGAGTTTCTTATGTTGATTCATCATACATAGATATATTGTGAGAGGTTGAAGACTCTAAATGTGTTGATGCTTACCTTATAAAAGGAATAATGGTGAGTTTAATTTTTTAATCAGAAGAGTTTTGATACTGATTCACTAGAATAAGAATAGACACAAATCTATTGGATGAATGTTTTACACCAATAAATAATTAGATGTTGTGGTATAAGAAAACTAATCGGTATGAGAAACTAAATGAAGAATGTTAACATTTTGAGAATTTAATCAAGAATATAATGTTAAAGGATTTTACAAATTTATACATCGTATTCAGTTTTTGTTAGAATGTAAAATAAGACTAACTCTGATGAGGTGAGTCAATTTGGAATGATATGAGGAAGTTACATCGTAATGATCTGAGGATGTTCCATAATAATAAGATGGTTAAGTTCCATCATAATAAAAAAAGTTTGAAAGTTTTATATAGATGATTACTAATAAGATTAGAGATAATTCAAGAAGGTTTTATAAGAGTTGAAGTGGTAAAACATGATGTTGAAATATGAGTAAATTTTGGTGGTTTTTGAATTTGAGTGAGAGATTTTTTTTAGTTTCCCACATTTTCCTTTCTGGGAAATTTATAAATAGTTGCAGAGTACATTCATACAAAAAAAACCTTTTCATTTGTATAAAAGGTAGAGAAATACTAAATTTTATTAAGAGTTATTGTTTTTTGGATAGAGATCTCATTAGAATATAAAATAGCTAAAAGTTTCCTTACCAAACTGAGGAAGGTCGGATGAAGGAATATTGGATAGAAAAATTAAGTAGTGTTTGAGAATAGATTCATCATAATGATTCCATCAGAGCTAGCCACATCTAAATGATAAAATCTGACCCATCCACATCGGAATGAGGTTCCAAAAATATCTTTTGTGGAGAAGATTGAAAAAATTATTTATAATTTTTTTGTGGATCATTTTTTTAAATAATCTTTGTAAACTAATAGGATTCAATATAATCATTATTATGTAGAGATATAAGGTGTCTAATGAAATTTTTCATAATTTTTACTAACTTATACATAATAGTGGATTTTCATAGACCTATAAGTGTTAATATGGAAAAGATGTAGGTTCTCACAATGAGGCTGAACCCTGTAAATCTTATGTGCTTTAATTGGCTTCCTACTTTTTTATGCATGATTATTTACTAAAATATGATATGTTTATAAATTTTAATTTGTTGAAAGGGTTAAGTTTTAAAATTAGTGAAATTTATGAAAAGTTAACAATGGATTCACCCCCCCCCCCCCTCTCAATTAATATTCAATCCTTTATAACTTCAATTATTTATTATAGGGTGTTTCCCTTGTTAAATCCTCATTGTTTATAATATCAATTCTGTCAACAATAGAGGAATTCCTATATTTTATGGAACATTTATTTTTGATGGAGAAATATGATGATTCCTTTTCTCTAATATCATGGCCTAGAAGTTGTAGATGCTTCTATAATTAGGTTTCCTCATACTGAGAAATATGATTCTATTACTTTTTCTAATAAGATAAATATTTAATTTGATGGAAAATATTGGAATTTTATTCTTATGATTCTTTCAGAAAATTTTTATATAAATTTGATGGGTCTAAAAACATCAAAGATTATGTGGTAAAAGTTTTATAGTATTTTCAAATGGAATAATAAAGTGAATGAAGAAAATCTACAAATCTAACATAGTATATTTGAAGAAATTAGAATTAGTGATGAAGAAACTATTGATGAATACTTCACTGGGGTAAATGAAATTGTTTGCAACATCAGAGGATTTAGAGAAGTTATGTAAGATTCTAAAATTGTGAATAAACTCCTAGGTTTGATTCTTAAATTTCCACTTTAAAATATAAAGATGATTTATCTCTTGATTAATTTCCTAACTTTCTTATTTCTTATGAAATATGAAAAGACCCAACATTTAAAAATAAGATGAAATATGAAATGGATTTTAAAGATATGTGAAAAATTAAGATTCAAGATATTGATGCTATTTATCCTTCTGATTAGGAAGATAAAGAGGGTGACTAGATGAATGATAAAATCATGTCTCTTATATCCAAGAACTATTGAGGAGGAAGAGGAAAATATGGGAGTAAAATTCCTCTCAAATGGTTTGAATTTGGTGTTATCATAAATTTTCCTATAAATTATCCCAAGAAGGATGTTGGTGAATATAGAGATGATTTTTATGAGAAACCTTGATACAGGAAGTGGAATAAAATTTCTAAAGAAGAAAATGTAGCCTAAAAATATAAGAAGAACTTTAATAAGAAAAAGATAATTAGGTTGAGCAAAAAAGTTGAATCAGACTCAACTGAAAACAATTTTTCAAAAGATTATAATTAAAAAAAGGTTCCAACACTCACTTAAAAATTTAAGAAAATAGAAGACTCCTCAAATAGTGAATAATAAGGAGGTGAAGAATGTAACATCCCAGGTAATTAAAGAATAAATAATTTTCATATTTATTAATATTTACGAATTAAATATTAATTTTAATTAAAAGGGGTTTCTACGTTTGATAGCGTACTCGATACGCAACGATGAGTTTCTTTGAAAACTTACATTGCACACAAGTAATAAAATAATATTATTTTAAATGTTAGTTAACAAGTAGACGTTGTACTATCAGGAATGGATAGAAATAACTAAAATATGATTATATATGTTTTTAAATGTTTTTACATTTACCCAATAAAAGATAAAGGCTTTAAATACGGAAAGAATTCAATTTTAGGCATTTATACCCTAATTTTCACTAAGGGTTCACTTATCACCTTTTGACGGAGAACCGTCATTAAATATAGTTTTGATCAATCTTATAAACTATATTGGACCAAAAATAACTCTTCTTGAGAATCGGGACATCAAAATTTACTTTGTGTAAATTTTTGGTATCTTTCCGATAAAGTTCATTTTTTAATGAAGAGTGTAAAATGTTGTATTTTAATTCAAAACCTCTTTTTAATCTAATTTATTTATATGATTAGATTATATTTTGAATTGTTTTTAAAGTGAAATTAGAAAATATTTTTACCATTAAATCCAATAGTGGTCGTTGGAATTAATTTCAATTTGACATCGGACTTAAACTAGTGTCAATCTTTTGATACTTATTGTTTCATAAAAACACGCTATTTGCTCTGACAGCGGGAATTAATTATTAAAATAATTAATGAAACTTATATGTTGTGAATTTTGTAAAATGGACTTCATTTTTGAATTCGGAATATCAAATATAGATTAGGGTGAATTTTCGGTATTTTTCTGAAAAACTTCAATTTTTGATGAATAGTGAAACCACTAAGTGGTAATCAAGTAAACTGATTTTTCAGTTAAATGAAAGTTTACCACTAATGTGTATTAAATTTTGAAAATCCGACATACATGGTTGTCATTAAGAAGTAAAATGTGGTTCATTGAGATTAAAATAAATTTTTGGTGAATAGTAACTTATTAAGTTTTTAATCGCGATTAGAGGTAATTAGTGTAATTTAAGGTAAAAATGATATTATAAAAATGTGAAAATACAATGACACTTGTCCTACACCTATTGTGTGATTCATGGCCGACCAATACAACCCATGGGTCTATTTAGGGGACCCCATGGAGCCACTTGGGTGAGATAATGACTTTAATGCTTTTTTTTAAATAAAGGTGAAAATGACACTAACATAAATTATTTTGCTAAAAAAAATTTAGAAGGGGTTATACTAATCATATTTTTGTTTATAAATAGTCATTGGAAATATAAAAATATTTCCTACATCATAGTAATTTTTTTTATAATTTTTAGACATTAAATAAATTAAATTATTTATGACATAATAATGATGCAGCGATGACATCATTATTTGACGATTTAAATAAAATGGAAAGATAATGTAAAATCTATGAACTACACATGTCCAAAAACTATTGGATGGGAATATTTCGAAGCCTTATCACCTTATCCACGAATTATATCAATGTGGGACCTTAGAAATTCGAAACACTTTTGAAAATAAAATAATAGTTTCATGATTTCCAAAAGTGCCCCTCCTCTCCTCTTATAAAAGGCCCCCACCTCTACCTCATTTCACACACTCCTCAAGCCTTTGGCTCGGCCATACCCTGCCCATTTACTCTATCCACATCCCTCTCCTAATCCTAGAGGATTCCCTTTGGGAAGAATCCTTTCAAAGGAAGCCTTTAGGCTCAAATCAAATGGAGTTACACTTTTAATGGTAATTCAATCTCTCATGTTCATTTGTTTTATTTTGCATCTCCAACCCCCTAAACTCTTTTTATTTAATTCTTTTGTAACAACACCAGTATCTTAAATATACTAGGATGTTGTTATAAGATTTATTCGAGCTACACTCTCACACAACTACATCAAATGGTTATAGAACATGCGGTTTCCGTGGATGGCGAAATTCTGCCTCCCGAAACGATGATTGTTCAATACTCATTTAACACCTTAAAAGGTGGACATTATGATGTCACTATTTTTATATATGATATATAATATGTTTATGTTTTCCTTAAGCTTCTATATTTTTCATTTATGGCATACCATTATTGTTTCCATTATGGGTCAACACGATATCTTCATTTTTGGAAGTGCGGACTACCGCCCCCTGAAAGTGATTTGATTCGTTAATACCATATGTGGGATGTGTAAAGGATAAAGTTAATGATATTATATATGTTATTATACTGGAATTATAATATACTCTTATATCATTATGATTCTATTCTATAAAATACGAAATAGAAATGAAAGTAGCGTTCATGCGTACGTACGGCTTACCGTCTCCATGAACGGTGCATTTCATTTCTTACCTCTAAATGATTATGTAATATTATAAATACATGTATATGCTGGATATATATGATATATATTATATCCAAATAAGGAATTTCATTCTGGATATAAAGAACTTTTGACCACACGAACAACATGTAATTGTAAGAAGTCCACTTTCGACTTAAGAACCAAATATTGACAAAACAAACATTATTAACTTAAATGGTTACATAATGTTTATAACATGGCAATAAGTGATATAAAAGGAATAATGAACTTTAAAAAGGTTCTTAATCAAGTATAAATTAAATCAAGTTTATTATTCAGGACGTTAAAGAACGATCGAGTCAAGTCGGACCTGAGGTAAGGGACTTCATCTCAATCTCCTTTCATTGAGGCATATTTCGTTTTATACACAACTTTATTTTATACGGTGTATAAACCCCTTTGAATTTTACTTTTATACAAAAGGAATATTTTTCTATGAATCGTTTTACTAAACGACAAAAAGGAATGTTTTTTTAACATACATGGTGACAACGACCTTTTCCGCCGCCGCGAGTATTATTTGGTCTTTGGCTTCCTCAACAAGCCGTAATGTTTTTAAAATAAAATAATTACCATATACTCTTTTATGTATTTTGGTATTGAAAATGGTTTTGATAAGGGATTCTATTATGTAAATATATTTATGATATATTGTGATTGAAATGTGGAAATGTTATCATTCCTTTATGTTGGTTTTATGTTTTATGATTTTATATTGGTACTTGGACATTTTAATGGGTGGTTACGTTATAAACCATATGACGGGTGGTGCCGTGAATACCAGTACGGGTGGTTACGTTATAACCTCCAATGCATTGGGTATGGAAGTCGGCCGTATGGCTATTCCATTAAGTACGTATGGAAATTGGCCGTATGGCTATTCCATTAAGTGATATGTGTGGAAGTCGACCGTATGGTTATTCCACTTAAGTATGTTTATGTCCCAAGTTACCTTTATATATGTTATGTGTTCTTTTTATGGGTTTTATGGTAATCCTTTGGTTACAAAAAGGTAAGTAATGATACTTTATTCAGTGAAGAGTTTTTACTACTTCATGAAGGTGAAGGTATTACTTTGATAGAGTATACATGGTTTACTTGATGTTTGAAAAACTAACAGTTTTCATTCTTTGTGTATCCCTTACTGAGCTTTTTATGCTCACCCCAAGTTTTTTTGAAATTTTTCTCATAGGACTTAATGTGGAATAAGGTCAAGGATGGGATCAAGGGAATGTCATGTTATATAAAACATGTAACTAGACACGTTTTTTTTAAGAGTTTTTTTTATTATGGAAACTTAGTAGAAGTGTCTACTTTGTAATCTTTTGAGATGTAATAGTTATGTTCTAATTCTCTAAAACTATAAACCTGAAAATATCCTCAATGTGAATTATTCATTTAATTCAATATTAAGTAAGGTTTATGGTCGGGGCCTTATAGTTGGTATCAAAGGTCGGTTTAGACAACTTTAGGAGTTAGAAAAGTGTTAAATTATAATATGATTGAAATGATATAGCATTTACGGATTACCATGTTGCTTCGCCTAAGATATTTTTGTGTTCAGAATGGTTTTCCGTAGAGGAAACAAAGCAGCTATGTTGGGACGACATCAGGAGGAAGACAACCTTCCAAATCAGCAACCTGAGATGGTCGGAATCGGAACTGAACAGTTTGTTGCAGTGATGGCACAGTTGACTCAGGCTATAAATGGTGGTGGTATCCATGCACGAGATCAGCCAGATCAACCGCAGAGGAACATGTCAGTGGTGGAACATTTCATGAGGCAACATCCCCCATCATTTAGAGGATCATCTGACCCTGTGCAAGCTGAAGGGTGGATTAAAGAACTGGAGAAGATTTTTGATGTCATGGGGTGTTCAGAACATCAAAAGGTTAGTATTGCTGTTTACCGTTTTGAAGGTGAAGCTGATCAGTGGTGGTCGATGGTGAAAAATATCAGGGATAGTGATGAGATTGAGGATCTTCACTAGGAAGAATTCAAAGGTATGTTTCTTGAGAAATATTTTCCTAAGGTGGTTCGTCATAGGATGGAAAAACAGTTCCTAGAATTGAGGCAGGAGGATGATTCAGTGGATGCTTATGAAGAAAAGTTCACTCGATTGGCAAGGTATGCTCCAAACTTCATACGAGATCTTGATAGAAAAATAAACCGTTTTTACTCAGGGTTAAAGCCAAAGTATCAAAGGGATTTATCTTCTCGTGAGTTCAAAAGTTATGAAAAACTTGTTCGATGTGCGGAGAAGGTGGAAATGGAGTTTGCCGATGATCAGGTGTTCTATGACAAACAACAGAATAAGAGGTCTAGTTGGCAGGCAAAGGGGAAGAATTCATCAAAGAAGCAAGGAGGTAAGAAAACCAAATATCCATCCTGTGAGAAGTTTGGTAAAATGCATCCTGGAGAATGTTTATCCAAGTCTGGTAAGTGATTTCGGTGTGGTAAGTCTGGTCATATTGCTCGTAACTGTAAGTAAGATTATCAAGCAGGCAATGAAAAGCCAACGGTAAGATGTTTTATGTGTAATGAAATGGTTCATTATGTAAACGAGTGTCCAACGAAGAACTCAACTGGGGGAATGCAGCCAGACTACAAGCAGAAAGGGGTGGTGAAATCCTTTGCAACAACTTCAGCAGATGTTGGTCCATCGAATGAAGTGGTATTAGGTACACTGTTTGTTTGTTCAGATTATGCCAATGTGTTGTTTGATTCAGGGTCTACACACTCTTTCATTTCTGAGAAGTTTTCTAGTAAATTGGAAATTCCATATCAAGATATGAATCCTGAACTTATGGTAAAAACACCCGGAGGGAACGTTGAGACAAAAAGGAATTATAAGAACCTTCCTATCCTTGTGTGTGGAAAGAATCTACCAGAAAAACATATTGTTTTACCTCTAGTAGAGTTTGATGTTATTTTGGGCATGGATTGGCTTTCTGTTTATCATGCTAAGATTGACTGCAGAACTAAAATGGTTTCTTTTCAGAAAGATTTTCAGTTTGTGTACAAGAATGAACCCTTGATTTTGATAACATATCACGAAGTTGAGAAACTAGTAAAAGATGGAAATGAATGTTACCTTCCACATATTGTTGAAAATAAAGGAACTGTTCAGATTAATGATGTGCCAGTGGTAAATGAGTATCTTGATGTTTTTCCTGATGAGTTTCCTGGTATTATTCATGATCGGGAAGTTGAATTTACTGTTGACTTAGTTCCTGATTCTAATCCAATTTCAAAACCCCCTTATAGAATGGCTCAAGTTGAACTTTTAGAGTTAAAGAAACAATTGCAGGAGTTATTAGATAAAGGTTTCATTCGACCTAGCACATCACCATGGGGTGCTCCGGTCTGGTTTGTTAAAAAGAAAGATGGATCAATGAGACTTTTCATTGATTATAGAGCCTTGAATAATATTACTGTTAAGAAAAAGTATCTTTTGCCTCATATAGATGATTTGTTTGATCAGCTCAAGGGAGCTCAGTATTTTTCGAAGATTGACTTTAGGTCGGGGTACCATCAGTTGAAAGTAAAAGAAGCAGACATTCCGAAGACTGTGTTCCGTACTAGATATGGCCATTATGAATTTGTAGTTATGCCTTTTGGGTTAACCAATGCACCTGCTGTATTCATGGACCTTATGAATAGAATTTTCCATGAGTTCTTGGATAAGTTTGTGGTTGTTTTCATCGATGATATTTTGGTGTTTTCTAAAAGTAAAGAGGAGCATGAAATTAATTTAAGGGTTATCTTGCAAACCTTAAAAGAAAAGAAACTATATGGAAAATTTAGCAAGTGTGAGTTTTGGTTACAACAAATTTCTTTCCTGGGTCACATTGTTTCAAAAGATGGTATAACTGTTGATCCTACTAAAACAAAATTTGTTGAATAATGGCCAAGACCCACAAATGTAACCGAGATCTGTAGTTTTCTTGGTTTGGGAGGTTACTACCGAAGGTTTGTTGAAAATTTTTCACGGTTATCTAGTCCAATGAATAAGCTAACTCGTAAGGGTGTTAAGTTCATCTGGACAAAAGAATGTGATGATTGTTTTCAGGAATTGAAAAGAAGATTGGTGAATGCTCCAGTTTTGGCACTTCCTTCCAGGAATGGTGAGTTTGTTATATACAGTGATGCTTCGTTGAAGGGACTTGGCTGGGTCCTTATGCAGAATGATCAGGTAATTTCTTATGCTTCACGACAGTTGAAAACTCATGAGGTAAATTACCCTACACATGATTTGGAATTAGCTGATATTGTCTTTGCTTTAAAAATTTGGAGGCATCCTTTGTATGGATTAAAGTGTGAAATATATACTGGTCACAAAAGTTTAAAGTATATATTCACTCAGAAAGAATTGAACATGAGACAAAGGAGATGGCTAGAATTAATCAAGGATTATGATTGTACAATTCATTACCATCCGGGAAAAGAAAATAAAGTGGATGATGCTTTGAGTCGAAAAAGTAATGCTTCATTAGAAATGTTGCGTTTGGAATGTGATCCTTTGGTTAAATATTTGATGAACTTTGGCATAGAAGTTTTTGGGGAAGGAAGTCCTTCTGTTTTGTTTCAGGTATCAGTGAGATCTTCTCTATCAGACAGAATCAAGCAAGCACAGAAGTGAGACAGTGAATTGTAGAAAAAGGTAGAGCTGGTTCAGAAAGGTAAGTTGCCTGAATTCAACAATGATAATGATTGTGTTTTGAGGTTTGGGAAAAGATTATGTGTGCCTTTTGATTCACAGTTGAAAAATGAGTTGTTATGTGAGGCTCATAGTTCCCCGTTTTCAGTTCATCCTGGCAGTACTAAGATGTACAGAGATCTGCGGGAGTATTACTGGTGGGATGGAATGAAAAGAGATATTGCTGATTTTACTGTGAAGTGTCTGACTTGTCAGCAGGTTAAAGCAGAGCGGCAGTTACCGAAAGGGATGCTTCAGCCTTTACCAGTGCCAGAGTGGAAATGGGAGAATATATCCATGGACTTTTTTGTGGGATTACCGAAGACATCTCGAGGTAATAATGAAATCTATGTTATTGTTGATCGCTTGACTAAATCTGCTCATTTCCTTGCTATACGAGATACTTTTTCCCTAGATCAACTTTCTCGTTTGTATCTTAAAGAGATAGTCAGGTTACATGGATTTCCTCTCTCCATTGTATCTGATCGTGATCCCAGGTTCACTGCTAACTTTTGGAAAGGCCTTCAGAAGTCTTTGGGTACTGAATTAAATTTTAGTACAGCTTTTCATCCTCAATCAGATGGGCAGTCAGAATGAACAATTCAGACTTTGGAGGACATTCTATGTTCTTGTTCAATGGATTATCAGGGAAGTTGGGACCAACATCTTTCTTTGGTTGAATTTTCTTATAACAACATTTTTCATTCCATTATACAGATGGCTCCATTTGAGGCATTATATGGAAAACGGTGTCGAACTCCAGATTTTTGGGATGAAGTAGGGGAAATAAAGCTGATGGGACCAGAGTTGGTAGAAGAGATGGAAGAAAAAGTTCAGTTGATTCAGAGACACATGAGAACAGCTCAGAGCAGGTAGAAGAGTTATGCGGATAACCGGAGTAGGGATCTATCTTTCGAGGTAGGTGATCATGTTTTTCTCAAGGTTTCTCCTTGGAAAAGTGTGATGAGATTTGGTAAGAAAGGAAAGCTGAGTCCAAGGTTCATTGGACCATATGAAATTCTGGAGAGAGTTGGATCAGTTGCTTACCGAGTGGCTTTACCTCCGAGTTTATCTCAGGTACACAATGTTTTTCACTTTTCGATGTTGAGAAAGTATATGCCAGATCCATCTCATGTTTTGAGTCCAGAGGTAGTTCAGCTGGAGGAGAACCTATCTTATGAAGAACAACCTGTCCAGATTCTTGACCACAGGGAGCAGGTGTTACGGAATAAGGTGATTCATCAGGTAAAGGTTTTGTGGAAAAACCATGTGATTGAAGAGGCAACGTGGGAATCTGAAAATGCTATGAGGGATAAATACCCCCACTTATTTTGATAAGTGAATAAAATTACGAGGACGCAATTCCCAAAAGGGGGGAAGGATGTAACATCCCAGGTAATTAAAGAATAAATAATTTTTATATTTATTAATATTTACGAATTAAATATTAATTTTAATTAAAAGGGGTTTCTACGTTCGATAGCATACTCGATACGCAACGATGAGTTTCTTTGAAAACTTACGTTGCACACAAGTAATAAAATAATATTATTTTAAATGTTAGTTAACAAGTATCCATTGTACTGGCGGGAATGGATAGAAATAACTAAAATATGATTATATATGTTTTTAAATGTTTTTACATTTACCCAATAAAAGATAAAGGCTTAAAATACGGAAAGAATTCAATTTTAGGCATTTATACCCTAATTTTCACTAAGGGTTCACTTATCACCTTTTGACGGCGAACCATCATTAAATATAGTTTTGATCAATCTTATAAACTATATTGGACCAAAAATAACTCTTCTTTAGAATCGGGACATCAAAATTTACTTTGTGTAAATTTTTGGTATCTTTCCGATAAAGTTCATTTTTTAATGAATAGTGTAAAATGTTGTATTTTAATTCAAAACCTCCTTTTAATCTAATTTATTTATATGATTAGATTATATTTTGAATTGGTTTTAAAGTGAAATTAGAAAATATTTTTACCATTAAATCCAATAGTGGTCGTTGGAATTAATTTTAATTTGACATCGGACTTAAACTAGTGTCAATCTTTTGATACTTATTGTTTCATAAAAACTAGCTATTTGCTCTGACAGCGGGAATTAATTATTAAATTAATTAATGCAACTTATATGTTGTGAATTTTGTAAAATGGACTTCATTTTTGAATTCAGAATATCAAATATATCTTAGGGTGAATTTTCGGTATTTTTCTGAAAAACATCAATTTTTGATGAATAGTGAAACCACTAAGTGGTAATCAAGAAAACTGATTTTTCAGTTAAATGAAAGTTTACCACTAATGTGTATTGAATTTTGAAAATCCGACATACATGGTTGTCATTAAGAAGTAAAATGTGGTTCATTGAGATTAAAATAAATTTTTGGTGAATAGTAACTTATTAAGTTTTTAATCGCGATTAGAGGTAATTAGTGTAATTTAAGGTAAAAATGATATTATAAAAATTTGAAAACACCATGACACTTGTCCTACACCTCCTGGGTGAGTCATGGCCGACCAAGACAACCCATGGGTCGATTTAGGGGACCCCATGGAGCCACTTGGGTGAGATAATGACTTTAATGCTTTTTTTTAAATAAAGGTGAAAATGACACTAACATAAATTGTTTTTCTAAAACAATTTTTAGAAGGGGTTATACTAATCATATTTTTGTTTATAATTATTCATTGAAAATCTAAAAAGATTTCCTACATCATATTAATTTTTTTTTATAATTTTTAGACATTAAATAAATTAAATTATTTATAACATAATAATGATGCAGCGATGACATCATTATTTGACTATTTAAATAAAATGGAAAGATAATGTAAAATATATGAACTACACATGTCCAAAAACTATTGGATGGGAATATTTCGAAGCCTTATCACCTTATCCACGAATTATATCAATGTGGGACCTTAGAAATTCGAAACACTTTTGAAAATAAAATAATAGTTTCATGATTTCCAAAAGTTCCCCTCCTCTCCTCTTATAAAAGGCCCCCACCTCTACCTCATTTCACACACTCCTCAAGCCTCTGGCTCGGCCATCCCCTGCCCATTTACTCTCTCCACATCCCTCTCCTCATCCTAGAGGATTCCCTTTGGGCATAATCCTTTCAAAGGAAGCCTTTAGGCTCAAATCAAAAGGAGTTACACTTTTAAAGGTAATTCAATCTCTCATGTTCATTTGTTTTATTTTGCTTCTCCAACCCCCTAAACTCTTTTTATTTAATTCTTTTGTAACAAAAACAGTATCTTAAATATAATAGGATGTTGTTATAAGATTTATTCGAGCTACACTCTCACACAACTACATCAAATGGTTATAGAACATACGGTTTCCGTGGATGGCGAAATTCTGCCTCCCGAAACGATGATTGTTCAATACTCATTTAACATCTTCAAAGGTGGCCATTATGATGTCACTATTTTTATATATGATATATAATATGTTTATGTTTTCCTTAACCTTCTATATTTTTCATTTATGGCATACCATTATTGTTTCCATTATGGGTAAACACGATATCTTCATTTTAGGAAGTGCGGACTACCGCCCCCTGAAAGTGATTTGATTCGTTAATACCATATGTGGGATGTGTAAAGGATAAAGTTAATGATATTATATATGTTATTATACTGTAATTATAATATACTCTTATATCATTATGATTCCATTCTATAAAATACGAAATAGAAATGAAAGTAGCGTTCATGCGTACGTACGGCTTACCGTCTCCATGAACGGTGCATTTCATTTCTTACCTCTAAATGATTATGTAATATTATAAATACATGTATATTCTGGATATATATGATATATATGATATCCAAATCAAGAATCTCATTCTGGATATAAAGAACTTTTGACCACACGAATAACATGTAATTGTAAGAAGTCCACTCTCGACTTAAGAACCAAATATTGAAAAAACAAACATTATTAACTTAAATGGTTACATAATGTTTATAACATGGAAATAAGTGATATAAAATGAATAATGAACTTTAAAAAGGTTCTTAATCAAGTATAAATTAACTCAAGTTTATTATTCAGGACGTTAAAGAACGATCGAGTCAAGTCGGACCTGAGGTAAGGGACTTCGTCTCAATCTCCTTTCATTGAGGCATATTTCGTTTTATACACAACTTTATTTTATATGGTGTATAAACCCCTTTGACTTTTACTTTTATAAAAAAAGGAATATTTTTCTACGAAGCATTTTACTAAACGACAAAAATGAATGTTTTTTTAACGTACGCGGTGACAGCGACCTTTTCCGCCGCCGCGAGTATTATTTGGTCTTTGGCTTCCTCAACAAACCGTAATGTTTTTAAAATAAAATAATTACCATATACTCTTTTATGTATTTTGGTATTGAAAATGGTTTTGATAAGGGATTCTATTATGTCAATATATTTATGATATATTGTGATTGAAATGTGGAAATGTTATCATTCCTTTATGTTGGTTTTATGTTTTATGATTTTATATTGGTACTTGGACATTTTAACGGGTGGTTACGTTATAAACCATATGACGGGTGGTGCCGTGAATACCAGGACGGGTGTTTACGTTATAACCTCCAATGCATTGGGTATGGAAGTCGTCCGTATGGCTATTCCATTAAGTATTTATGGAAATTGGCCGTATGGCTATTCCATTAAGTGATATGTGTGGAATTCGACCGTATGGTTATTCCACTTAAGTATGTTTATGTCCCAAGTTACCTTTATATATGTTATGTGTTCTTTTTATGGGTTTTTTGGTAATCCTTTGGTTACAAAGAGGTAAGTGATGATACTTTATTCAGTGAATAGTTTTTACTACTTCATGAAGGTGAAGGTATTACTTTGATAGAGTATACATGGTTTACTTGATGTTTGAAAAACTAACAGTTTTCATTCTTTGTGTATCCCTTACTGAGATTTTTATGCTCACCCCAAGTTTTTTTGAAATGTTTCTCATAGGACTTAATGTGGAATAAGGTCAAGGATGGGATCAATGGAATGTCATGCTATATAAAACATGGAACTAGACACGTTTCTTTTTAAGAGTTTTTTTTATTATGGAAACTTAGTAGAAGTGTCTACTTTGTAATCTTTTGAGATGTAATAGTTATGTTCTAATTATCTAAAACTCTAAACCTGAAAAGATACTCAATGTGAATTATTCATTTAATTCAATATTAAGTAAGGTTTAAGGCCGGGGCCTTATAAAGAATCTTACAGAGAGTATCAACTTAGAATATAACTTGTTGCATGTCTTGAGAAAAATAGATCTCTCAAGAAACAAATCATAATGATATATAAATATAGTGTTAAATTTTTTGATGGTTAAAATTATTTTGAAAAGTAATAATAAGAATACATCCATGAGATCTTAAGTTATAAACTCAAAATTGATGAACAAAGAAAGATGGTTGAATATCTCAATAAGAATTTTTCTGCTAAGGATGAAGAAGTTAACAAGTTTCAATCAAAACTTTTTGAGTCTAAAAGTACCTTGAGTAAGATGAATAAAAACTTTAACAAATACTTATATGTAAAATTTGATACTTATAAAGTTTCTAAGAAAGATCAAATCAAGAATTATGTGAAATCTTCACCATCCAAAAATAATGTTTCATCTAATCATTCTAACATTTCAAGTGATAATAAAAGTGTTGGGAAAGTTTAGATTGAGATGTGATGTAAGAAACATATTACATCTACAAAATTTGAGAATTCCTTTAGTAGGAAAGTTGGTACACACCCAGAGTTTGTTTAAATTGGAATAATTTATCGACCTCAATAAATTTTATACCAAGAAATATCACACTTCAATAGAAAATAAAGATTTTATGGTTTTTGTTGGTGTTATGGAATATATGGGCACATGGATTTTAATTTTTGGCATAATCAATCTCTTCATTGAATAAGGGTTGAAAAGAGTGAAAGAAATAAGAATGTTGAAGAAAGAGCTTTTTTTATTGAGAACACCTTGAAATAAAGTAAAGAAAATAAAAACCCATGTATACTTGATAGTGGTTGTTCCTCTCACATTAAAGGTGAATTAAAAATCTTGAAAAATTTTGAAAAGCATGATGAAGGTGTTGTTACCTTTAGTATTGATAGTTCATTAAAATTACAGAAATTAGAATGGCTAATATTGAAGTAGAAAAATTGAAATCAAAGGAAGTTTTATTTATTGATGGACTAAAGCATAACTTACTTAGTGTGATTCATCTTTATAGTGATGGAAAATAATTGATTTTCAGAAAATATTATTATATCATCATAAGGCTGAAATATGGAAAAGTTATTACATAGGGAGAAAGAACCAGTGAAAATATTTTTTAGATTGGAGAACTTAAAACCTCATGTTATCTAATTATTGAAGATGAGAATAAGTTATATCACCAAAGACTTGGCCACCTGGAGCAGAAAAGTGCGAAAAAACTCTCTAAAGTTGATGTTGTGTGAAATATTATATAATTGAAAAAAACCAGAGAAGAATATGTTTGTGTAACTTTTCAAAAAGGTAATATGACTAATAAAAGTAAAAAAAGAATGTTGAGATTCAGTCTACCAAACCTCTGAACTATTTCATTCCAACTTATATGGGCAGGTGAGACATCAATCAAAAAAAGGTGATTTTTTCTTTATTAAATTCATTGATTATTTCACTCTAATGACCATAAAAATATTTAGGAAGTGCAAGTTAGATTTGTTGTACCTCTCGAACCCCTCGTGGTTTTATTTTCATGATCAAAATCACTCAATTATTTATCTAATATTGTTTTAAGTGTTTTTGGATGATAGGCATAAATTCAGGTGGCCAAGGAATTGGGCCAAGAAAGAAAGAAGGCAAACTGGACTGAAATCAGTCCACCGGCCAACCGATGGACCCTGGAGAGAAGGCTGAGCCACTGCCTTGGCACCGGCCAACCGGTGGCCTCAGCACCGGCCAGCCGATGGCTCCTGGGCAGAACAAGTTTCCATTTTGCACACACCGGCCAACCGGTGGCCCTGTACCGGTCAGCCGGTGGAGGCAGTCAAACTAGCCGTTGGGCTTTTGACCAGCCTGTCCACTTGGCCTCCAACGGCTCCGAAAGCCTCTCCAATGGCTCCAAAGGCCTCCAACGGCCATATGATGGTTCCCCCTCTATAAATAAAGGACCTTGAACCCCCGGAAGCCTAAGGATCAATACCGGAACCATAACCAAGCCATAAGGAAGCCCACGGACACATTTTTGATCATTTTGGCGAACCTCCGGCGCATTCCTCCAAGGAACTCCAATAGCTCCAACTCAATTCCACATTCAAGGAGCTCCATCAAAGAATCTTGGGAGCACCCTTCATCAGCTCCATCAATCCATTGGCACCCAAGTCTTCCCCATTACGGTTTTTCATTATTTATTTATTTTGAGCATCAATTTGGGTTTGTGCCTACAAACCCCTCTTTCTCTCATCTCCCCTTAATTTGGGTTTTCACACCACCTTTAAGGTGTGAAGAGGTTAGTCAAGCCTTTCCTTTTAAAAGGCTTGAGTCATCGGTGAGCTAGCCTTCACCCGTTAAAAAGGCTAGTGGGTTCTTGCTCAACCAATAAAAGCAAGCTGTAATAGGTTCTAGACTAACCTGAAAAGTCTAGTGGGTTTCTTGCTAAAACCATTGAAAAGCAAGTGGTAGAATCTCTCAACGGTTGAGTTGGGAGCGGAGACGTAGGCCGGATTTTTGGCCGAACTCCGTTATCAATTGCGTGTCTTGCCTCTTTTATTTCCGCTGCATTCTTTACTTTGATTTTAATTTGTTAATCGTTTTTTAAAAGGCAATTCACCCCCCCTCTTGCCATCACTCCTTTCTTTCTCCGACCTAACAATTGGTATCAGAGGAAAATTTGAGTAATACCCTATCCGGTTTCAAATTCTAGATCTTTTTTGTGATGGCCTCAACCTCTTTCGCCCCCGAAGGATATTCTTTGGGTCGTGCTCCATTTTTTAATGGAACCGACTATTCTTTTTGGAAAACCCGCATGACCACATTTCTTAAAAGCATTGGTTATCCTATCTTTAAAATTGTCATGCATGGTTATTCACTTTCTTCTCCCGATGAATCCAAATGTACCCCCGAAGACATTGCAAATTTTGAGCTTGATGGCAAAGCCATGAATACTCTTCATTGTGGGCTAGACCGTAATGAATTTAATCGTATTTCTACTTGCTCATCTTCTTATGACATTTGGAAACTTTTAGAAGTAACCCATGAGGGCACTAAAGGCGATGACAAGCCCGATTTCCCATCCCACAAGAAAAAGGCCAAGAAAAAGGAGAAGAAGAAGGCTTTCAAGGCCACATGGAGTGATAGCTCCACATCCTCCTCCTCCTCCTCCTCGAGCGACAACGGTAACAAATGCCTAATGGCATGTCATGAGGTAACATCTTCCGACTCCTCTTCCTCTAGTTCTTCAAATTCAAATTCTTTCAATCACATGTCTTATGAGGATCTCCAACTTTCTAGAGATCAATTGGAGGAAGGTTTTCACGAACTTTCTTCCAAATTTGTTGCATTAAAAAAGAATTTCAAAAAACTCTCTTCCGAAAAAGAACAACTTCTCAAAGAGAAGGAAGAGATGTCCCTCAAAATCCAAAATCTTCCCGATGTTGATTCCATGGAATCAACAATCAAAGATCTAAGGGAGACTCTAGACAAGTTCACCCAAGGGGAACAAAATTTGAACAATTTTCTAGGTTCCCAACGCGTATCTAGAACCACCCAAGGGCTTGGCTATTCCAAGCAAGCTTCCTCTTCCCATGCACCTACTATTTTTGTAAGGGGGGGCTCTCAAAATAAATTTTGTAATTATTGCAAAAAGTCCGGGCACTTAATTTATGAGTGCAATTGCAAAAATGCCCGGTATGGCCGCCCCAAGACTATTTTCTTCAATGATGAATTTTTTAGGAGAAGACCCGCCACTAGACAAGTGTGGATTGAAAAATCCCTATTAGAGAGTCTCTCCGGCCCAAAATTTATTTCGGTTTCAAAAACTTCTCCCCGGTGATTTTTTGTTTTTATTTAGGGGGAGTTAAGTTTGTTTAAGCCATTTTGTTTTATTCAAACTTCCAATTTCAACTCTTGGCATCAAATTTTTCAATTCCAAATTTGAAATTCTTTTTTTTCTTTTCAAACTTTCAATTCAAACTGTTATTCAATTTTTGATTCAAAACTTTCAATTCAAACTGTTATTCAATTTTTTGATTCAAAAATTTCAAAAATTTCAATTGGTTTAAAATCCCTGTTATTCCCTCAATCAAGTTTTATGCCCCGTGCTATTTTGATAATCACAATGGGGGAGAAATTCTTGGTTGATTGGGGGAAAAATATTTTAAAGCATGCCTTTCATTTCAGTATTTTACATTACTTGTTTTGGTGATTGTGATCATCAAAATAGGGGGAGATTGTTGTACCTCTCGAACCCCTCGTGGTTTTATTTTCATGATCACAATCACTCAATTATTTATCTAATATTGTTTTAAGTGTTTTTGGATGATAGGCATAAATTCAGGTGGCCAAGGAATTGGGCCAAGAAAGAAAGAAGGAAAACTGGACTGAAATCAGTCCACCGGCCAACCGGTGGCTTCACCACCGGCCAGCCGATGGACCCTGGAGAGAAGGCTGAGCCACTGCCTTGGCACCGGCCAACCGGTGGCCTCAGCACCGGCCAGCCGGTGGCACCCAGATGAATAGTGGTTGCTACTGCCTCAGCACCGGCCAACCGGTGGCCTCAGCACCGGCCAGCCGGTGGCTCCTGGGCAGAACAAGTTTCCATTTTGCACACACCGGCCAACCGGTGGCCCTGTACCGGTCAGCCGGTTTTAAAGCATGCCTTTCATTTCAGTATTTTAAATTACTTTTTTTGGTGATTGTGATCATCAAAATAGGGGGAGATTGTTGTACCTCTCGAACCCCTCGTGGTTTTATTTTCATGATCACAATCACTCAATTATTTATCTAATATTGTTTTAAGTGTTTTTGGATGATAGGCATAAATTCAGGTGGCCAAGGAATTGGGCCAAGAAAGAAAGAAGGCAAACTGGACTGAAATCAGTCCACCGGCCAACCGGTGGCTTCACCACCGGCCAGCCGATGGACCCTGGAGAGAAGGCTGAGCCACTGCGTTGGCACCGGCCAATCGGTGGCCTCAGCACCGGCCAGCCGGTGGCACCCAGATGAATAGTGGTTGCTACTGCCTCAGCACCGGCCAACCGGTGGCCTCAGCACCGGCCAGCCAGTGGCTCCTGGGCAGAACAAGTTTCCATTTTTCACACACCGGCCAACCGGTGGCCCTGTACCGGTCAGCCGGTGGAGGCAGTCAAACTAGCCGTTGGGCTTTTGACCAGCCTGTCCACTTGGCCTCCAACGGCTCCGAAAGCCTCTCCAACGGCTCCAAAGGCCTCCAACGGCCATATGAGGGTTCCCCCTCTATAAATAAAGGACCTTGAACCCCCGGAAGCCTAATGATCAATACCGGAACCATAACCAAGCCATAAGGAAGCCCACGGACACATTTTTGATCATTTTGGCGAACCTCCGGCGCATTCCTCCAAGGAACTCCAATAGCTCCAACTCAATTCCACATTCAAGGAGCTCCATCAAAGAAGCTTGGGAGCGCCCTTCATCAGCTCCATCAATCAATTGGCGCCCAAGTCTTCCCCATTACGGTTTTTCATTATTTATTTATTTTGAGCATCAATTTGGGTTTGTGCCTACAAACCCCTCTTTCTCTCATCTCCCCTTAATTTGGGTTTTCACACCACCTTTAAGGTGTGAAGAGGTTAGTCAAGCCTTTCCTTTTAAAAGGCTTGAGTCATCGGTGAGCTAGCCTTCACCCGTTAAAAAGGCTAGTGGGTTCTTGCTCAACCAATAAAAGCAAGCTGTAATAGGTTCTAGACTAACCTGAAAAGTCTAGTGGGTTTCTTGCTAAAACCATTGAAAAGCAAGCGGTAGAATCTCTCAACAGTTGAGTTGGGAGCGGAGACGTAGGCCGGGTTTTTGGCCGAACTCCGTTATCAATTGCGTGTCTTGCCTCTTTTATTTCCGCTGCATTCTTTACTTTGATTTTAATTTGTTAATCGTTTTTTAAAAGGCAATTCACCCCCCCTCTTGACATCACTCCTTTCTTTCTCCGACCTAACAAGATTTTATTGAAATGATACAATTCTTCAAAAAAAGATATTGAGAAATATATGGGTGGTTAAATAAATAATTTGAGAACATAAAATGGTATAGAATTGACATGAAATTATTTTTAAACTTATTTAAGAAAACATGGAATCAAACATAAGTGTAGTACTAAATATACCCCCTCAACAAAATGGAGTAGTAGAAAGGAATAATAGAAGTTTAGAAGAAATGAGAAGAATCATGTTATAATAATACAAAATCTCAAAATTCTTTTGGAGAAAAGCTATTTCTACTACTTTACAGGTTCATAATAGATGTTTTATGAGGCTATAATCCAAAATTACTTCTTATGAAATTTTTTATAACAAAATACCTTCATTGATGTACTTAAATGTTTTTGGAAGTCCATTTTTTCTAAAAATAAAAAAAATCCAAATCCTGGAATTTTTGATGAGAAAGTTGAAGAAGGAATTTTCCTGGGATATTAACTCAATAGAATAAGTTACAAATGTTGGAACAAACTTTTATAATTTTTTTTTATTCATATGATGTGAATTTTATTGAAAATACAAAAAAAAATGTTGATAATGTTGAGTAGGATAAACAGAAAGTTTCCAATGAAATTGAGAGTGATACAAAATAGACTTATCAAGATTGGGAAGAATACTGTAGTGAAGAATATTCAAATAGAAAAGAAACTTTGAAATTTCTTACCATACAAAAACATGTTGAGTATGAATCTATTATTGGGAATTAGAATACTCTAGTTCAGACCAGAAGAAGTTGAGATTAGAAAATTATTATTCAATTATCTCAAAAGTGGAACCAGAATTGGTTTCAGAAGCTATTCCCCACAAAGAATGGTTGAATGTAATAAATGGAGATTTGGATCATATTGAGAAAAATGAAACATGGGAACATGTCCCATGACTAATAAATAAAAAAATCAAAACAAAGTGGTCTTATAGAAACAAAATTGATGAACATGGAGATATTTCAAGAAACAAATCAATACTTGTTTGTAAAGGATATACACGGGTGGAAGGTGAGGATTTTGAATAAACTTTTTCCCTTATTGTAATAGTATAAACTATTATAATGTTTATATCAGTATCTCCACATCTAAATTGAAAATTATATCATATGGATTTAAAGATACCTTTCTTAAATTGATAGATTGAGGAATAATTTTTCATTCAACAACCTTGTGGTTTTCTACTTGATAATTATGAAAAAAAAGCTTTTAGATTTAAGAAAGACTTTTAGGGGTTCAAACAATCCCCAAATGTATGGTATTCAAAAATGTATAGTTGTTTAAGAATGTTCAATTTTTCTAAAGGAAATTTTGATAGTAACTTTTATATGAAACAATTTATCTTGAACACACTAATTGTTATTGTGCATGTGGATGATATAACTTTTACTAGGGATGAAGAAAAAGTTTATGAAGAATTTTCTAATGAAATAAAGAATAATTTTGAAATTTATATGTTTGGATAATTAACATTCTTCATTGGCTTACAAATTCTACCAAAGGAAAAGTACATTTTCTTATCTCAAGAAAATTATGCCAGTGAATTGTTAAATAAGTTTGGGATGGAATAATCCAAATAATTTTATACTCTTATTTCAATAAGAACAATTTTTATTAAAGATGAATCCAAAAAAAGTGTGAATCATAAAGAATTTTAGAATCTAATAAGAATTTTTTTTTGTCTCACAACCTCAATACCTAATATTGTTTATGTTGTGGCTTTGTGTTCCAGATATTAAAGTGAACCAAAAGAGTCTCATATGTTGGAATCAAATATAATTCTAAGATATGTTAAAGGAATAAATTTTCATGGGATTTTATATAAAATAAGTTGTATTATAATCATTCATGGTTATACTAAATTTAATTTGGATGGATACTATAATGATAGAAAATAAACTTTTGTAAGATCATTTTTATTGGCCAAATGTTGTGTAAGTTGTAATTGTAAGAACAAATGCTCAATAACTTTGATCACGGTGGAATAAGAATATGTTATAGATACTAACGCTTATACTCAGAATTTTTGGATGAAAGTTCCGCTTGAATATTTTTAATTAAAAGTTTCTAAACATTTTAAGATACTTTTTGATAATTATAGTGAAATTTATCTCTTTAAAAATAATTTTAATTATTCAATATAAAAAGAAATTGATATAATATTTCACTTTATAAAATATAATGTTCCCTTTGGAGATGATTTGCTACAATATGTATCAAAAAAAGTATCAAATTAGTAATATTTTTTCAAAAGAAATTACAAAATAAAGGTTTTTCTATTTGAGGTTGTCACTTCATGTTAAGCCTCCTCTCATGACTTCCTAAAACTCATAAGGAAGTCCCCTACCATGCTTTCAATTATGTCGGCAAAGGGGGATAAATTTACAACTCAATATTATAAGGAAGAAAAGTATATTTTTATTACTTAAATAAATATTATCTTGTGGTTATAATAAAATTGTGGAGAGAAAAAGAAAATATAGAGAAATAGATAAAAGTTATGGGGAGTTTATCTTAACATGGACAAAAAAATTCTTGGCATTGAGGGATAGAATTACTTAAAAACCATTAATTTATCTAATAGTTTAGTTTCATGAAACTCTATTTTTATAAAGTCTATGTTTTGATAAAACTTAAAAACTTTTAGTTGTTTAAAAAAATTTAAAAAGTCTAAGTGTTTGAAAAATTATAGAGTTGAAACAGATTTAAAAAAAAATTGTCAACAAATTCAAAGGGGGGTTCAAAGATCCTTCATGATTTTTTGTTTTTTAAAATGTTTTGTATTTTTTTCCAACTAATATTTTGAACAAGAATGTTTTTGGTTTTTAGGATTAGATATAGTTCATCGGAATAAGTTTTTGTAAGAAATTTTAAAGTTATTGAATATTTGAAACCAAATGCAAAGGGGGTGATTTTTGTTTCTGAGAAAGTTGTTTTCCAGACACAGTGTATTAAACTGAGTAAAACGGAATGCTAATGTTGTTAGAAATGTTATTTTTTTATCAGATGCACCATCAGTCTCAGATTCTTCAGCATGATGTTTAATACTCATTAAACATAGTGTTTGTTAGAAAGTTATAGGATTCTGAGAAAAAAATTCAGAATGTTACTGAAGAGGTTGAATGAAGATATTGATTTCAGGAGTTAGAAAGTTCTTAAAATTTATAACCATAAGTCATTCAATGATTTTTTGATCTTTTAATTATCATAAATCATGATAAAGTCTCATGATAAAAGATTTTTAAGAGTGGGTTCTATTGAAGGTATTTGAAATTTTTTTATCAGTTCTAGAAACCCAAACACAATTCATTAGATCGAGTAGTTCCGGTTACAAAAGTTCTCAGAAGTCTGAATATGTAAATATGATAAAGATTGAAGATTACATGATTGAATTCACCATCTAATGAAAAAAATTGGATTAAACATAGTTTCTTATGGCGATTCGTCACTTAAAGATATTTTATGAATGGTAAAGGACCTTAAAGGTGTTGATTATTACCTAAGAAAAGGAAAAAGGGTGAGTTTAATTTTTAATCGGATGAGCTGTGATACAGATACATTGGATGAGGAATAGGCATTGATCCATCAAATGACTTTCATACTGATAAATCATTAGATGATATGGTTTAAGAAAACTAAATGTCTTGAGAAACTATATGAAGATTGATATCATAATGAGAAGTTAATCATGAAGATAAACTGAAATGACTTTCATAAATCGATACATTGTATTTAGTTTCTTTTAGAAATTCAGATCAAACTAACTCTAATGAGTAAATTCAACTTAAAATGATCTAAGGAAGTTATATTATAATTATCTAAGAAAGTTACATGATAATGAGTTGAGGAAGTTCCATAGTACAGAATAAAAGTTATAAATTTCAAGGTGGTTGATTTCTAATAAGATCCACATTGATTCAAGAAGTTTCCATAAGAGTTGAAGTACTCAAACATGGAGTTATAATATGAGTGAATTTTTAAGGTTTTCCAATTTGAGTAAGCAGTAAATGTTTTCTATTTTCCCACCTTTTCTATTTTTGAATATCTATAAATAGATTCATAGTACATCAATACTTAAAAAAACCTTTTCACATTCACACAAGGTGGTTAGCTGCAGAGTTGGAGTCAAAGTTATTTTTTTCTAGATAGAGATCTATTTAGAAGATCATATGGTTGAATTTTTTCTTAATATACTGAGGAAGATCAGAATGGGGATGATTAGACTCAAAAATTGAGCAGTGTATGAGAATAGATTCATTGTACTGATTCCATGGACCTAGCCCCATAATAATGAGATAATCAGACCTAGCCACATCAAACTAAGGTTCCATACAAATCTTTTGTGAAGTATATTGAACAAAGTCATTATAATATTTTTATGGGTCATTTTTGTAAGAAAAAATTCTAAATTGATGGTAGTATGTATAATCATTCCTATTGGGAGATATAAGGTTTCTAGCGGGATTTGCCACAAGTTTTATCCACTTCTTCACAATAGTGAATTTTCATAGACACAGAGGAGTGGTTATGGAGAGGATATAGGTTCTCACATTGAGTCTGAACCTTTAAATTCTCATTTTCTTTACCTTCCTTCCTAATTTTTCATGCATGAGTATTTACTAAATGACGATAAGGTTATAAAATTTAACTAGTTAAAGGGGTTATGTTTTAAAATTATTTAAACTTATTAAAATTAAACAATGGATTCAACCCCCCACCCTCAATTCTTATTCAACCCTTTGGATATTTAGAAATAGTTTTGTATTCCTTATCCAATATGATATGATGGTCTCAATAGTTAACCTTGAAATATGATATGGTTTATATACCTGTGTTGGTTCTTCACTTTTATAACATGATTTACAATTATTATTTGAACTCATAGTTCATAATTGATTTATAATGATTCCTTAATCTTATGAATCATGTCTTTTGAAATTATAATTATTTATGTCATGACTCGTGATTATGACCTATGACAGATTGTGTATGGTCTTTTTAGGATATGATCATGATCTCATTACATTATTATTATATTGTACTTGTATATGATCATCGATTGATATTTACTATTTTTCCCCTCATTAAGTATCTGAGTTCACTTTTTCTTATGTTTTTTTCCCAAGGTTATGAAGAAAGTTTTTAGGTAGGGTGTTTCAAGAAGGGTACAATGTGATAAGAACATTATGAGATATTATAAATATTATACCAAAATAAGATGTTTATGTATCTAGTATCCAATTAGACTAAACCTTTATGATTCTGGGGTGTGTATAATTATGTCATGTGATGAATATTAATCTCAATGGATGTAATATTTATTTAAGTTTTTCTTGGGTTGCCTCACCCCCAACGCTCATTTTTGGATCTATTTCCAAAAGCAAATATATTACAAATAGACTTTAATAACAAGTGAGTTGACCCATGCTAAACATATATTTATTTTATATTATTTCTATAAGATAAATATTACATCTCATAAATAATCACATGATACCAAGAATGTAATCTTTAGTGTCATTGAGAACTACTTACATAAGAAACTTATTTTTCAACACTGGTGACTATTTATCTTTAATTGAGCTACACAAGATTCCCTTCTAAATATTTTATCAATTAAACTCTTCTTAATAACATGGATAATGGAAAAATCATAAATGGGTGAGCTAAAATTATCAATAATGGTAAAAAAAGAATATTTCATCAATGGTTAGATCATAAGAATATGAGAAAACCAAAGTAGGGAATAAATATCTTATTGAAAAGAACAAACAACAGTATGATTTATCCATATTCCATGATAGAAGGACATGAAATCTAAAATGAAAAAACATATAAAATGGAAATATGGTTAAAAATAATGTGATAATATACCTAATACAAGGAGAATAATCTTAGGTATATGAAATAGAAATGTAACATGTTCTTGAAACTTATAATAATAAACTACTTTGAAAGAAACACAATAATATAGTATCATCACCTTCATGAGTCACTACTTTCACTCAGTATTTTATGAGTCTTAATTTAGACACACTCATTACAAGAAAACTTAATTTCACCAACGTATACATTTCTCATGAGATATAATCTTTTTATAAAATAATTATAGGGTGATATAGTACTTCATTGATCAATCATTCATACATATGTATGCCACTTGAAATAAATCATTCATCCAAATATAGACAACCCATGGAAGGAATATACATTTTAAATGGAATAACAAAACCAAATTATTTATAATTCTATTGATAATAAAAACATGATAAACCCATGGAAAATAAATGGGTATATAAAGATATTATATAACCTTCTAGGTAAATAACATTCAATTAAGATGGTATGGTATATGGTATTTACACCATGTATATAAAATTTATATGATTTTTTCAATAATTTTGATGATTAATTGATATATTTAATCTAGTTTAACACCATACAATCAAAAGAAGGAAATATAAATTATTCCTAGAAGAAATTCATTGTAATAAAAATCATATTTATATATAGTAGCTGATTAGGCAAGAAAAATTAAGTAATGTATTTCTATGATTTTAATCCCCTAAAAGATTATAATATCATTTAGAGGGTAATTTATAAAAATTAATTTCAAAGTAAATAAATCCTTTTGGAATAATAAGGAAAATGAAAGAGAAATTGTAAAATAGTATCTATAAGAAAAAACATTTTTGACATTGTTGTAGAAGAATTTACAGTTCATTTTAAAAATTATTATGTTAATTTTTTTGATAAATTTAACTTTTAAAATGAACCCCCAATAGTGGATCCTTAAAATTTATAAATTTTATTTCAAGGAAATATTTACTAGAAGATCAAACAAACAATCAGAAGAAAAATATTTAAATAATTTAAAATATCATTATTGAAACCCACTTTGTAAAATATGATTAAAATAATCATTTTGGAAAGATGAACTGAGAAATGTGATGGTCACATCATATAACACATAATTTTGTTTCTGGGTATAAATTTGACCATTTTCATAGAGGGAAATATATAAACATGGAGTAGAAACCATTGATAATGAGAATATAAATTATTATTATCAATTATAATGTTTTTTAGAATGAAATTCATCAAGGTAAAAGATTTGAATTTGAATTTAAATTTCCCATAGAGATGAATATAAAGTACCATGAAATAAAATAATAGGGTGTATGAATCCATTCATATAATAAATAAGTTAATGAAGTGGAATTATAATGCAGGAGATGAGATTTGAGTTGTCAAAATCCCTTACAACATTAGTAAATATATAATCAAAATAATATGAGATCTTGATCATGAAATGGAAAATAAAATCTCATGAAATTTTTCATACAAGAAAGTAATACGGTAGTGAATATACCACATAAATAAAAACATGGTGTGTAAAATCTATCATGTCTCATTGTTTTGAAAATTAATACAAATATACCTTTATATCTTTGTTATCTTTTGAATTGAAAACTGATGAAATGTAAAATATAAGATAAATCCCTTAAACTACAGGAAAAATATTGATAAATTAAATCCACAGAAAATATATACACCAAAAATAGGTAACAAGTTTTTAAATAAAAAACAACATATTTTGATAAAGAAAATTTCGGATTCAAAAAACCCTTGCCTTAAATCCCACTTAGACGAAAATTGTCTAACCCCCTCTATAAAAAAATAACTATCCCAATAAACTATTTTAAAATAAAATTCACACTTATAAAATTTGATAAACTTAAATTAGGATCATTTATTAAAAATAAACTAGTTATTTATATTTTATTTTCATCATCGGATGTTATTTTATTCAATTGTTTATTTAGTGATAGTTTCATAATGGTGTTGTCGATCGGTTTTTATAAATTCAATGTTATTAATTTTTTGTCATTATATCTACTAGAGTATATATTTTAAAATCATTAATAATTTTATAATTTTTTTTATATGTAATTTTCATATGATTTACACTAATGAAGACAACGACTATCTTGTTTTGGTGACTTTTACGAATGAGTTGAGGAATCTTATTGAAGGGTAAGATATTACCACTATAATTGAATAACTAAAAAATATTTGATTATATATTATTGTTCATTATCACCAGTTTTTAAGTTTTGTAAGTTGCCCATGATATAAATCTATATCATTTTCTATATAAGTTGTTAAACTAATCCAAACAAGAACATGCTATAATTAATGGGTGTGTAGGGTTATGAAATTGATTACTTTGGGATAATATAATTATTCTAGATTCCAAATTATATAAGTTATTTTATTTAATTGATTGAAAAATATGGAAAGAAAAAACCTTAAACTTATAATAATTCATGATTCATAGCATTATTTTCTAAAAAATACATATTCATGATCAAAACGTTTAGTGTATTTGGAAGATTATAAATAAAAATATATCATTTTAAACATAAAAAACCATATTTATTTAAAAATACAAATAGTGATCATAACTACCATAGAACTTATAAAACTTTATAGGATATACTAGGGAAATTATATAAGGAAAAAGTGTGATCTATAAATCCTAGTAAGGGATTAAACATTGAAATAAACTATAACATAGATCTCAAGAGGCATAACATGATATCATAAAAAGGTTTATAATAATCTTAAAGACATAGAATAAGTAAATTATTTCATAATTTCATCAAAAAAAAAATATTAAACATTATATCATAAACATAAGTCAAGGGTCATTCCTAAGACTATCATTATAAAGTTGACAATGTACCATGGTGGATTTAAGTTCAATCTCTAATCACATAAATAACATATCATGGGACATAAAGCTTTAACCAATGAATTTTATGGATATATAACTCAATTAACACCCATAACATAAATTAAAATCAGACATATGCATGTGATATGAGGAGAAAATCCAAACCAAACTGAGGATCCCCTTATTTCCTTTGTTCATTATTCTTTCTTCACTCAGTAAAAACCTCATAGGATATAGCTGTTTGTTTATTTGATGGATTGGGAGTTGTAGTCTTAACTACCTTTATTTTGTTTGAAGTTTTCTTGGATTTCTTATAAGGTTTATCACTTCCTTTAACTACTTCCTTTTCTTTCTTAGCATCCAGATCTTTCTTAAACTTTTTCAATTCAGGATTAAATCATTACTTGAGCCTCCTTATTGTATCCTTACTTATTAAGGGATCTTTGAATAATGTCATATCTGAATTGATTGTAACATTTCACAAGATCAAGCATTCTTTTAGAAACTTACTGATAATAGTGGGAAACATGACCAGCTATGATTTTATGGCACCGGATTTTATCTTCTTAATTGTCAAAAAAACGAATCCCATTAGATTGAACTTTCTCATGTTCACAAAATAATCAAGCACATACACATTTAAAACTTTTAAAGTTTCATTTTCACCTTTTCTCAGCACTAAAAAACCTTACATCCAGAGGTATATGAGTCTATTATCTTCTGATAAATGACTCACCATGCTCTGGTCCTCAGGAATCTCAAAAAGTGATTCTTCAGATTTAATCTTATCAAAAGTTCCACCAGATTCCAATAATTTATGAGAAGCACAAAGAGAATCACTCTCAGATAGTACTCTTAGAAATGTAATTTCTTTTTTTTATGGATTTTGTATACTTCTTTTCATACATCATGAAAGAAATATTAAGACCCTTTCCTATCTCCATTGATTTATAGAATTGTAACACCTCACCATGATACACATAATCCAGATCAGAATCTGATATTTCAACACAAATAGATTCCCAGCCTTGGAAGCTTATCATACTTTTCAAAGATAAATAAAAAGTCTCATAAAATTCTATGGAGACTATCTTTTTACCTCTAAAGGGCATCGAAGATAATTATTTTGGAGAAAGTTTCTTTGGAGATGAAGCAGTTGACTCGTTCATGAAATATAAACTCAAACACTAAAGATTTTTCTGGTTATGAAATCTGAGTAGATCAGTAATTAAGAAATCTGAGGTAGAACTAATTACAATCCGCTCTGGGTATTTATAGAACATCAGGACTAAGGAGAAAATTAGAGGAATTCAATATGGGATTATTAGAGAGAGTTTCTTTAAAAAATAAAATTGACGGTCACGATTAGATCTTAAAAGATCTAATTGTGGAAAATGATTTAGAACTCTTGAGATTTTTCTTATAATAAAATCATATTCAGAATAAAACCGATTAGGAGTTAAAAGAATGAATTGAGAAACAAATATTTAAACAATGAGAAAGGGGTTTTAGAAATTTTACCAATCGGAGTATCAGGACAGATTTATTGGTTTTAGTATATTGTTCTTATGGTCATAATACAAAAAATTTAAAACCGATAAGAAATATAAAACCAATAAAATTAAATAAGCTGATACCGATAATCTATTACTGATAGAATAATCCAATACCGATAATCTAGTACCTCTTATATGAAACATGAAAACAATAAAGATGATACTGATTAAAATGTGAAATTGATTATAGTGAAACTTATTATAGTGAAACCAATTATAGAGAAATTGATTATAGTGAAACCCATTATAGTGAAATTGGTTATAGTGAAACCGATTATAGTGAAACTGATTATAGTGAAACTGGGTATAGTGAAACCGGTTATAGTGAAACTGATTATATTGAAACTGATTATAGTGAAACCAATTATAGTTAAACCGATAAAATTATATATAATCCCCCTTTTAAAAGGAGTAACTTAATGTAAGGATATGGATTAAAGAAGAAATAGATGTGAATGATTAATTTATAGTGATCATTCCTAGTTTCTATTTAATGTATTCAAATCTAGAGGAAGATAAATGTTTTGTGAAAATATCAGCAAGTTTTTCTTGCATTTTGATGAATTGTAAAATAATATCTCATTTTTGTGTGTGATCCCTAAGAAAGTGATGCCTAATATCTATGTCTTTTTACCTAAGTGGTGTGCAGGGATTTTACTAAGATAAATGGGACAATTCTTATCACATAGTATTTGAGTTTTGGAAAAACTCATTCCATAGTTAGTGAGTGTGTGTTGCATCCACAACACCTGAGCACAACAACTTCCAGCTGTTAAATATTTAGCTTCTACAATGGACAGTGCTACAGAGTATTTCTTCTTGCATGACCAAGAAACCAATGAATCTCTTAAGAAATGACATGTTCTAGATGTACTTTTCATATCTATTATAAAACCACCAAATTCATCATCTAAAAATCTTTTCAAAATAAAATCATTTCTAGAAGAATAGAATAGTCTTAAATCCATAGTTCTGTTTAAGTAGCAAAAAATACTATTCATTGCTTTTAAATGAGATTATTTTGGATTAGATTTATATATTCCACATAAGCATACTGAAAACATTAAGTCTATACAACTAGCTGTTAAGTAAAACAAACTTCCTATTATACCTCTAAAAGATGTTTGATCTACTGGTTTCCCAGCATCATCAATATCCAGTGTATTTGAGGTACTAATTGGAGTGATTATACTTTTAGTGTTTTCATATCCAAACTTTTTATATAATTCCTTGATATAAGTATGTTGGATTATAAAGGTTCCTTATGGTTTTGGAGATATTTGAAAACCTAAAAAGAAGGTTAACTCACCCAAAATACTCATTTCAAACTCAAATTTCATAAAATTTTCAAATAAATTAGTTAAGTATTGCTGATTTGATCCAAATATAATGTAATCAACATATATTTGAACAATCAAAATATTTTTTTTCATTTTTATAAAAAGAGTTGGATCCGCAGTACCTTTTGCATAGTTGTTTTGTAAAAGAAATCCTATGAGTCCATCATACTAAGCTCTAGGGGATTTTTTAAGGCCATATAAGGATTTGTAAAGTTTAATAATATGATCAGGATGTTTGGGATCTACAATACCAGGAGGTTGTTCAAAAAATATTCTTCTAGTAAAAAACTATTAAGAAAATCAAATTTTACATCCATTTTTAAAAGTTTTAAATTGAAGTATCTTGATAAGGCTAATAGAATATAAATAGATTCAAGTATAGCTACCAGAGCATAGGTTTCTTCAAATTATATTCCCTCTTGTTGATTATATCCCTTATTAACAAGTCTTTCTTTATTTTTTATAATGACTCCATTTCCATCACATTTTTTTCTAAAAAGCTATTTTACATCAATTACAGTTGTTTCTTTAGGTATTTTAAGCAAGGTTCAGACTTTATTCCTTTCAAATTCATTTAGTTCATATTGCATTGCTTTAATCTAATATTCATCCCCTAAGGGATCATTTGAAGTTTTAGGTTCAAATTGAGATAGAAAAGTAAGATGTTCTATTTCATTTCTCAAGGAATTTCTGGTCCTTACGAGTTGATTTACATCACCGATGATATTATCACTAGGATGATTCCTAAGAAACAATTGAGTTGGGTTTTGTAAAACTTTATCATTACCATAAGATAGAAAGTCTTCTGGGGTAAATGTTTCAAAAACATTTTCTTGAGTATTTCCCTTTTCAGAATATTTTTCTATCAAAGGTTGATAGTCAGTTTGTGAAAACACATCTATTGATGTAGGTAGGGGTTATTTAAAAACAAAGGGGTCAGTTTCATAAAATGTAGCATGCATCATTTACTCAACAGTATAAGAGTTTTTTTTAAGCTATATAAGCCTTAGAAGTTGTGGAATAACCTAGAAATATTCCTTCATCAGATATGGGTGAAAATTTATGTAAATTATCTTTAGAATTCAATATGAATACTTTGCATCCAAATACTCTAAAGTAAGAAACTTTAGGTTTTTGGCTATTCCCAAATTCAAAATATGTTTTATTCAGAAAATATCTAGTTATAACTCGATTTACAGTATAACATGCAGTACTAACAGGTTCAGCCCAGAAATTCTTAGGAATTGAGTATTCACTCAACATGGTTCTTGTCATTTCCTGAATAATATGATTACTTCTTTCAACAAAACCATTTTTCTAAGGGGTTCTTGGAGAATAAAAGTTGTGAGTAATACCTTTCTTACTATAAAAGGTTTCAAAATCTGAATTTTTAAATTCACAACCATGATCACTATAAATAGTTATCAATGTTAGGTTTTTATCATTTTTTACTTGGGATTTAAAAGATTTGAAATTGAAAAAGGATTCATATTTATTTGTTAGAGTTGGTGGCCTAGAACCAACTACTTTGTAGTTTATTCATTAATAAATACATTATCACATCATGATTGTTCTTCTTCATGAAAATGCATGTGATAATGTCCTAAGGATAGTTGTTGCACTAAAAGGTCATAGTGGATCCCTACTATGATGAGAACCTAGAAGTGCCATAGCACTGTTCTTTAATATATATTCTATGGATGGATTATGTTATTTGAGGGACACAAATAATAGAGGCCATTTGGGCTGAGGACTCATAAATATTTGAGGCACCTTCTCATGGTTTGTGCCCTTGGTAATATCCAGGAGGATATTATGAGAACGAGACCCGCCAGTAGGAAATCCACATTTTATAGTGTCCTTGGATGTTCTTATCTATAGATGTGTGTATTGGTCCTTAGAATTTAAGATTATTATTAATGGGTATTACAACTCGTGCACTTAGATGTATTGAAGAAAACTACGACGACACATTGATCGCAGTGAGGTAGTGTTGGGTGCATCATGAGTAATAACGCATTAATAGATAATGAGAGAAAGGATTTATCCCTTTAGTTCCATAATGGAAGTAGATATCTCGGGACCTTTGATGTAATTGATATAGCCTAAATAAATCCATGTCCATGGTGGGGAATGGGAAAGTTCAATTCCATAAAGTCAAATAAAGAATAATTGATCACATGTGTTGTTGTCACTAGCATGCAACCCGCTCAATTCGAGATATTGAGACAAGGGGATTACATTACACAATAAGTGTTCGTAGGAGGTGACACATCATTTTGGCATTAGCTTATTTCTCTATGGATGCCTTGGTGTATTTCTAGATGCTAACATTGGACTTTAGGCAGGCTCTGTCTAATTCAATTGAGAAAGAGGCCTAGAGGGTCATACACTAAGTGTGTCCAAGTATCTCAGTTAAATATTATTTTAACAATTTGAATAAAGATTATTCCTAATTTCAGTTTAATAATTATTCAAGGATTCCTGATCACATTTATTTTGACCCCAGTTATTCGAGGGAATATATTGTGGGAGAAATAATATATTTATTAGCGAGTAATGCAGGGATATTCATTTGAGAAATAAATAGACATTATTCAAGGTCTAATAAATGTGGGGGAGGAAATAAAGAGAATGGAAATACAAAATTACATGTCATGTACATTAATATACATTCCATGTAGTTTTTCTGGGAATTTGTGAGAAATAATATTATTTATTTAATTAAATTATATTTGGTGTAATTCGCTGGGTGCATGTCAAGTAATAATAATAGTTAAATGTTATTATTAGACATGGGGTCTTACTAAGAATTAAATGAAATGGATAAATTCTATTGGGTAATTAATTCATTTTATTATTCTAAGTAATTAAAATCTCAATTATATAACTCTCATTAGCCTAGCCATTTTTTTTTGGTTGTGCACAATGGATATAGAGAAAGCTCTAAAGCTAAGAGAGAATTATTTTCTTCCAAGAATTGTCTCAAGCTATGAGAGAGATCCTCCTCCACTAGATCAAGTAGAGCAATTTGAAAGAGGTTCTCAAGTTGATCGAAGGCGGACATCACAAGCGAAGGCACTTCCGGACTAGCACCTAGATGTCCCTTCGGTGACGTCTAGAGATACGTGGAGCACATGTGGATCACCAATAGAGTAATATTACACTTGGATTCTAAGATACAATGATAGATCACATCGGATCATGACTAGAAACATCAACGAAGAGAGAATTCTATCATGGTAATTCTTTTCTTTTAATTAAATTAATTATAACCAACATATGATGATCCTCTCTATGGTTCTGGACTTCCTTATTTTCTTTCGTTCTTCATTATATTCTGAAGATCTGGAATTTTATTATTGTGATGGATCTCAGATGGATCGTTGCTAATGGAAAAATTATAGTTTGGTACACCCACCAACGTGCTTCCGCTACACTCAGAACCTACCATTCTTGGAGCTGAAAAGTTTTGAGTAATACCTTTCTTATAGCAAATAAGTTTCAAAATACAAATTTTTAAATTCACCAACATGATCACTATGAATAGTTATCAATGGTTGGTTTTTCTCATTTTTTACTTAGTCTTTAAATAATTTTAAATAGAAAAATGATTCATATTTATTTGTTATAAAATAGACCCATATGAATATAGTGTATTCATCAACTAAAAAAATACATAGTACTTGCCTTCAATGCTTCCAGTTTGTGTAGGACCAAAAATATCCATGTGCACTAACTGTAATTCATTATAATTTGTAACATCATTAATTGATTTAAATCCATTTTTATGTTTCTTTCCATATTGAAAAGGGCCACAAACTTTTGAAGAATCATACCTTAGATCTGGTATATACATAACAAGTATTTTATTTAAGAGTTTACAATTGTTCCTAAGGTGACAATGTCCTAACCTTCTATGCCATAACCAAAATTGGTCTTCCATTTCACTTAATCAAGGTAATTCTTGGCTCCAAAGGTCTTCTATGTTAATTTTGTATACATTATCATGCCTATGGGCAGAAAGAATGAATCCATCCTTGGAATTGTGAACTAAACATTTATCATTCCTAAAATTCACAAGGTAACCTTCATCACATAATTGACGTATGCTTATAAGGTTGTTCTTAATGCCTTTAACAAAAAAAACATTTGAAATTAAAACTTTTACTAAAAGAACAATATTACCTGTACCAATGATCATTCCCTAACCATTATCTTTGACGGTCACTCTTCCACCTTTCATTTCAATATTATTTTCAAAGAAATATTTATTTCTATTCATATATTGAGAACAACCACTATCCACGTACCAAATTTTCTTATTGTTGGTACACTTTTTTTTCTTAAAAAAGAAACAATTAGTTTTTAGAACCCAAACTTGTTTGGATCTAGAAATTTTAAATAAAATAATTATAGGAATCTGCATTTGTTTTTCAAAATGAGATTTATGAAATCCTAAAGATTAAGTTTTATTAAGAGATCAATTTATTTCCCAATGTCAACCATATTAACATTTGGTGCAGAATGGAGCACTTTGTGGAACAAAATAGTTATGACTAAAAATCGGTTTTGAATGAGTATAACCAATTCTAGAACTATTCCTTAGAATATGAAGTTGTAAATAAACTTTATCAAATTCTTTTCTTCTAGTAGTGAAATTTGATAAAAGTTCTTGAGAGATATTATTTCTTATTTTAGTCAAATGACTAAATTATAATTCTCATAATAAATTGTTATGGAATTGTTTTTTGTTTCAAAAACATTTTTCTTTTAAAAAAGTTGTTCAACGTCCTTAGAAATTTTATCCTTCTCGTAATTTACTTCCATAATGTTTGTTGAAATATTTTCAAAATCAAGTGTTTTCTTACCAAGATCTTTTGAAAGATATGATACTTCTTTTATAATAATAGATATTCTATAATTTGACTTATCATGATTTTTCTTGAGTTTGGAATTTTCATTCTCAAGTAATTTGGAAAATCTGGACAATACTTCAAAAGAAGGAAAATTTTCCTCTACTGAGGAAGATTCTTTATCTGAATAGTAAGAAAGCTTCTCATCAGGGTAATTTTCATTTAAAGATACATTTTTAAGAGATTCTTTATTGTGTACCTTGGCCATGAAATAATTATTTTCAATGGGAAGTCTGGCTATGAGTCTTATATTCTTCTGAATAGAAGATTCGTATTCTAAGGATTTGTATGATGAATCACCACCACTTTCACTCCAAGTATCATTTTCTTTCAATAATTTCTTCATCTCTTAATTATAATAATTTTTCTTGTTTCTTTCAAAATGTTTATCCTTACTATCTTTTCTTTTTAGTAAAGAAAAATATGCTCTAATATGACCTTCTCTTTTACATTAATAACATGTTACTTCTGAGTCTTTATTGTCCTTTCTATATTTCTTTTTGAATATATACTGAAAGCATTTTTTTTCAAAAATATTTTTCATCCTTTATGAAATATTAGCTAATTCATTCTCTGATTGATCACTTTCACTTGATTCTGATATAACAATAGCTTTCTTAGCTTCATATCTTATTACCCTTTCTGTTGTCTTGGCTTTAGATGTAATATTAAAAGCTAAACTTACATTACCATTCTTTTTATTATTGAAATCATCATCTCTTATCATTCTTGTCTCATTATGTAAGATAGTACCAAATAATTCATCAAGAGTGATTTGAGTATCTTTCCTATTCTCATTAATAATAGTTCTTTTTTATTCCCACTCATTTGGCATTATATCTATTATCTTTTCCATAATAACTTCATCATAAAGACCCTCCTCTCCCATAGATTGAATACTATTGACAATGGTCATAAATATTTTTTGAATCTTGCATACTGGTTCTCCATAAGGAAAAACAAACCCATGATATTCATCTTAGAGAATGGATCTTCTTGTTTCTATAAATTTAGAATTACCAAAGTGTGTGACTTCCAATTTATTCCAAATATAATTGGATAATTCACAATAAGATATTTGACTATATATATTCCTAGTCATAGAACATAACAAAGTATTGCATACCTTGTAATTCAGTTGATAATCTAATTTCTCTTGGTTGGTGAAGGTTCTGACTTCCTTGTCTGGGATTTTTTAATATCTAGTAAGCAGGACAAAGTTTTCCACTCAAGTATTAACAAAAAAAGTCTTCATTCGATGTCTCTAGTACTCATAATCATTTACATAAAAAAATTTGGTCTAGTTGGATTTATATTGTCAATTGATCCAATATTCATTCCAGCCATCTTATAAAAACAATACATTCCACTCTATATGTTAGTGTAGTAAGTAGTTATGAAAAAAATATTTTTAATAGAAATACAATTGTCTTACAAAAATAAATAAATTAATTAATAAAAAATAGTGGAAACCTGCTCTGATACCAATTTTTGAATGGCAATATAGATGTAAATGTATATGAGATGGTACAATACTAGAGGGGGTGAATTATAGGTTTAAAAACTTTGTATTTAAACACTTATTTTAAGATGTCTTAAACTGAAACAATTCAAAACCAATAAAAATGACCTTATGGGTATTGGATCTGATGGATATGGTATGATGTAATATCACAAGTAATGAAAAAAAATTTATTCAAATTGAATACAATGATCAGAGTAATACAAATTTAAATGATTCAACCATACAGTGTATAGAATATATTAATACAATATGTAATAAATGAATCATAGTTGAAACAATTACAATTGTAAAAGATTATGAATAGAAAGGAGAAAAAAATTAATTCCCTTTATTTTACAAATAGCAGAAAAAATGAAAAGGTATTACAATTTTTTATCCCAAAGAGTAGGGTATCCTTTCACCTAGGAAAAAAGGTCTATCTTACCACCACCTTGGTAAGACCTTGATACGATGATCGACACGACTATCTTCCTAACCCCAAAATCCCTCAATTAAGAAGGTAATTAGCACCTATGTCTTTCAAACACTTGAAAGCCCTCGATACGATGATTGGAATCACCTCTTCCGATCCTTGAAATCCATCGATCAATATCACAATGATCCAACACATGAAGTTGAAACAAATCACTTGTATAGATATAAGAACTTGGAGCAATTTGTTCACTTCTTGTATATTCAAGCCTTTCATGTGAATCCAGAGAGAAGTCTCACTATCTATCTCTAGAACTTGTTAAAATTAAAAGTTTTGTATTATGGTTTGAATGGCCTTCTATTTATAATCCTTGGGTTCCGATGGTCATATTTTCTCCAATAGTCATATTTCTCCAAAAAAAAATCGGACAGACTTGGACACCTGGCATTACAATGGTCAAAACAAACAGAATACATGACCTCATTTTGATTAGTGTAATACTAACTTAAAAACATCATTTTAGTTAGAAAATAGTAAGTATGAAGTAATGAGAATGAGAAACATGTAATAATTATTGAATTAAAGACATGAATTCAATAAATTTAATGAGTATGATTAAGGATATGGTCATAATGATTTCCATTATTACAATGCATATAATATTTATGATACAACTATAGTTATGATGCTTTACATGAGAATGATGCATATCAAGGTTACGATTTATATCATGGTTATGATGCATAATGTATATCCTGGTTATAATTTATGATTTGGTTATGATACATGACTTGATTGTGATATAGGAGATGAATATGATACATGACTTGGTTACGATACATGATTACAATACGATACTTAACCTGGTTACAATACCAATGCTTACAATACAATACATAACCTGGTTAGGACACACATGGTTATGATACAATACATAAACTAGTTATGATGCATGTGGTTATGATTGTAAAACAATATATGTGATTATGATTGAAAATAATAAGCATGTTATTATGATGTAGATCGACAGTATATGGGGTTACAATGGAAAACAAAATATGTGATTATGATATATGTTATTCCAATTGCAAAACAACATATCTGGTTACATTGTAAAACAACATACATGATAAACAAGAAGTAATTTGTTATTTCCAAATAAAAACAATCAATGGGAAAGTCGAAACAAATTTTGACTTAACAGATAATATCTATACATTAATCATAAGCATGATAAAACCTATGAGAAGGAGGTGGGTTTCATAATTCTAACTCCAAACATAACTGAATGTTTGATCATAAGGGTTACCAAGATTATAAGGAATTAAATCATTTTAGAATTTAATATTTCAAAAAATTATTTGGTTCTTGAACATAGAGA
This sequence comes from Viscum album, assembly GCA_963277665.1. Lineage (NCBI taxonomy): Eukaryota > Viridiplantae > Streptophyta > Magnoliopsida > Santalales > Viscaceae > Viscum > Viscum album. The sequence goes on from OY728121.1 coordinate 634,823,633, forward strand.
TCTAATTTAGAAAATTCATGAGAAGAATCTTGGATAATAAAGCAAAAAAATGAACATCATGGGTGGTGCTTTGTGAAATAAGTAATGGTTATTTATATAGAAGGAAAGACCTTATAATTTTCTATAAAAAACATATTTAAACTAAAATAAATCTTCATAAAATAATAAGGTTTTTTATAATATATTTACAGTTGTAAAATATTTAATGGGGGTGATTCCTTATGTGAGACAAGAAACAGGAAAGTTCCCTTAAAATTGGTTTACTTAAAAGTATAAATTTTGAAGGGAACTAAAAAATTTATAACAATAGAAATTAAAATTATATTTATATACTTATATATTTAAGGGAAATATATAAAAATAAAAGATTTTCATGAGAATACTATTTTATAAAATTAAGAAAAATAAAGATGACTTGTAACTGAAAATTCATGAAGGAGGTACAGAAGATCCTTTATGGCTTGAGTAAAATTTAAATTAAAACACATGAAAGAGATTGATATTAAAATTGAACATAAAACTCCATTACTATAATATAATTAATGATATAAAATGAAAAATATATATCGTATACACAATATAAATATAAATTGTTTCATAAATAAAAAAACTTCCCAGTGGATGGAATTTGAGACAAAACCCATTATGGGTTAAGAAATATAATATTAAAAACCCTTAAAAGATATAAATATTAAATTTGAAGTTAAAATACCATGAGTAATAATAATTAATTCTATTACATATCCAATTTCAATTATACACACCATTTAAATGAAATTAGGTGTATAAAATAAAATATCTCTCAAAGAAGTAAATTTTGAGACGAAACCATTAGGTATTTAGTAATTTTTGAATAAAAGGTCATTGAAGTCATGAAAATAAAATGGTTATTTAGATAAAATGTATTAAATTTTTTATTTTTATAAAATAAATTATTTGGTAATATATATACCATATAAATAATAAATCGATACATAACATTAAAACTTGTCTTAATGAAGAGAATTGAGGCAGAATCCTTACCTTGTTCCAGATTTATTTTTCACAAGAACCTAACTTGATGAATAATCAAATTGTATTTATTAGATTCCTTCTTAGTAAAATTATTCTTATTTATTTAATATAATATAGACTATTTATTGTCATATGATATTTATTTATTATATGGTTTTTGTTCCTATATCAATTACTTGAGGTTATTCGTCCAATTTTTCTACAAATCCTTATGTATGTTGACCATAGTAGAAAGTGTCATAAAATAGTTACATAATATCCAAAATATTAATAGTGTTATAAAAATATTTTTTTATATATCAAATTTATTTTTAATCCAAACATTATGGGTGGTGATGATAAATGAAACTCACTGCTCCTGGAGGTGATAGTTCACATATACACATGATTAATGTTTCCATTTCTCAACGAATGAGAGGGAAATAAGGTAAATTATAATTTGAAAATTTATAAGCCTATTGATATTATAGATATAATATTTATTAATTAATTTAATCCTTTTTTTTATCCTTTAATAGAGACTATGAAAAATGGAAGATGTCACATTGTGGGGGCGATAGTCCTCACAATGCACTACTGATGCTTTTGTTTTTATTACCAAAAGTAAAGGAATAAATAATTGTTATTCCATTAATATAACAAAACATAAGTATAATAATTATATTAATTTAATTATATTTTTATTTATATAAGATGTTTTTAATATGAATATTAAAGAGAAAACATAATAAGAAGATAATACTTATGTTGGATACTTGATATTTCCTTGGAAAACTCCTTAAAATTGAAGGTATTCGGATAACATAGTGTGACTATGGGATTAATAAAACATGAGGTAATTCAAGGATTTTATATTTGGGTATATATTTAAGGAAATTTTTAATGGTTGTTGTATGTTTATAATGGTGTAAGTGACACCCTTTTATAAGAGAGGGAAATGGGCACTTTTTGAAACACCCTTTATATTTAAAAAATTCCATGACACTATTTCCAGGTAAATGGATCCCATGTTCAAAAAATAATTGATCATGGGGTAACTTTGGTTCTATAGATACTGAAAAAATGATTTTTACACATGTTTTAAACAATTTATAGGGTTATACCATAAAGTTTTTACATTTTACTTGTTTAATTTTAAACTAGGTAACAAGTTTTTAACTAAGTGATTTTATGTTTTATTAAAAACAAAACATAACACATATAAAAAAATTATAGTCTTAGAACTAAATTTAATCTATATTTAAATAAATTTAATTTCTAAATATTAATAAATTGGATTTTAAATTAAAATAGGTAATGTGTAGAAAAAATATTTAGTAGAATAATGACATTTGGACCATTATGGATTCTTAACCTTATTTAGTATTGACTACCAATTAAATGAGTTTTGATATTTTTTATTTCTAGGAATCATATAATATTCACTAGTTAAAAGAGTTTATTTTTGTTGATTCTATAAAAATTATATGACATTAATTAATCCATAATTTTAAAATGATCATTTCACCATTATCGCGGTAATTAGTATTAATCAGAATAATCCAAATTTCAAACCTAAAAAAAGAAATTTACCATATTAACTAATATAAACATTATTGAATTAAATGTAATAATAATTTTATCAAATTATCTCTCTATGTATTGGGAAATTAATATTAACATTAGCACATGTAACGCGTAAAATATTACTAAATTTTCATAAAATATTACAAAAAATGTTTTCATAAAAAATTAATAAATTTTATAAAATTTTATACATTTATTTAATGAATATAACATATAATTTTTAAAATTTTTAATTCCACTTTATAATATATATTTTTATAGTAAAAATGTTTTTAAAATCATGAGTTCATAATGTCATAAAATTGATGGTATTATTTATAATCTGTATGTTTTACTATTTACCTAAAAGTAATTTATTTTAAAAAAAACATACTAATATAATTTTTATAATATAAATTAAAATTTTAATTGTATTATTAAACTTAAATTTCTATAATTTTCTATTTTAAATTATAAATAAATTCATAAAATACGCAACTAAACTATTTTTATACAAAAAAAACTTTTTATAATACTAGTTTTTTATTCTTAATTTCTATAAAACACTAATAAAGATAGAATTGGTCCATAAATATTAAATTTTATTAATATCAACATTTAAAAATAATATACTTAGATTTATTTAATAAAAAGTACGGTGCATAAAAAGATATATTTTTAAACACAATAATGAATTAACTAAATAAGTATAAAATAACATTTATATATAAATATATATACTTATATACTTTTTAATTTAATTACACATGTTCATACCTACTAATTCAAAGGCTAGGTTTTAACCATCTAAACATATCAGAATTTTGTTTTTAGCTTGGTGTTGCATGTGGGGATATATATCAAACATATTTTAATTAATTAGAGGAAAAACATATATTAAAATATTAGGGTGATAAAAATTAGGTTAGAATTTGCTTGGATAAATAATAAAATATTAGAATTAAAAATGAAATACATCACCTTCATGGAGGTGGTAGTCCACAAGTGTGCAAATGTGACGAGTTCGTTTTCCAAAGATTGGGAGGATAATAGGGAATAGTTTATAATTTATGAATCTTAATAATATTTTCAGTATCATATTGTCAATTTAAATATAATTTTATAATCACTCACACAAGGAAGTGATGAAATATAATACCTATCATTCTTGGAGGTAATAGTCTACATGTATGCTTCACAACATCTTCATTTTTAGAATGGTATTAGTAGAAGGTAGAATATGGATATTCCATTAGTAAAATAAAGTTACATTATATTATTAATAATTATTTTATCATACATTCATGAATATAATAGTTTTTAGGGGGTATTAGAATAAAATAAAGGAAAAGGAGAGAAAAGGGAGTAATTGAGAATATTACCTTACACCTTGGAAGATATCCTTTATAAATAGATTAAGGCTATGAGAGGAATTATTTTGAGAATAAAAAAACCTTTAGGATGTGTATAGGAGTTTTGGGGTGTTATTTGGGTAGATTTTATCTGAATCCAAGAGGCATGGTGTGTGAAGAGATGTGGGGTCATGATGGACCATTTATAAGGAGGAGGAGTGGCATTTTCTAATATATAAAATTTAATGTCACTATTCAAAGTTCAAATGGATCTAATAATGGAGAATAATGTACTGATGGAAGGGTATTTTCAATAAATCCTAAACCTCACATTTTCACAATTTTTTAACATGTTTTTAACTCTTTTATGGTTATATTTTTCACTTTAAAATTTTTTAATTTTTACCGTGGTAACTGATTTTTACCTAAGTGACTTAATTTTAATGCCTAAAAAAATGTTCCTTGTTACATATTTTATATATACTGATTCAAATTTTTAAATTAATTTTAGAAAATAATATTTTTATTTATATAAAAATTTTAATTTTAACCCTAGTGCAAGTAACGTGTAAAAACATAATTTAAGAAAAAGTGTATTTCTAAGGATAAATGTTATTTTTTGGAAAAATATTATAAATGTTGTTAATTTTAATGACATTAATTATTTTATTATTAACCAATTTAGATTTATGAGACATTAAATTAAATTCAAAACCTAATTTCACCAAGTGAAACTTAATTAAAAATATAATAAAAATAGTTTTTACTAGATGAATGTTGTATGATTTACAAAATGTTGGACACTGGTTTTATAATTTCAGTATAATAATTTTAAAATCATTATATTACTCCATAAATATTTTTTTAATCGTGAATGTTTTTATATGTTATTATATTATACATACTTATTTATATATTTATAAATGATATGATATTTTTGGAAACTATATTTTTCATTATTCACCTAAAAATCAATTATTTATGAAAAATATCCAAAATTTATTCTGAGATAATATTTTTATTATATTATAATAATGTTATTAATTTGGTAATATTAAAATCCAAAAATATTAGAATAAAAACATGAAAATATAATAAAAATTATTTTCATTGGAAAATAAATTTTTAAAAATTTAATTGTTCTTATTCATATTTCATACAAATTAATAATTAGAACTTTTTTAATATATTATTCATATCAAAAATATATTTTATATGTAATATATTTAGTTTCTTAAAATAAATCATATAAAAAATTATTTTTGGGAAAAAATTACCATAAAATGATATTATTAGTTTTTAGCTACAATATTTTATTTTTATCAATGCATTGGTATTAAAAATGAACTTTATTTTTCGTTAAAAGAAAATAATTTAAAATAATTTACTAAATTTATTATTAAATTTTTATACCATATTAATTTATACTTACATAACCTCTCAAAATCTCTATGCAAGACCTAATCATAACATAAAATATAGTGGACATTACGGGTGGTCATTCAACTAGTATTAATCTTATATAAATTTTCACATGATTGAACTTCTATTGCATATTATTTTTATCATAATGTAATTTTTGAAGTTCGAATGAGGCTTGGTCAATATAAAACTCTAGTGAAACCACCTCCTTTATATTATTAGATAGGTTAGCCTTATAAGGAATATTAGAACTCTTTAATTCCATCATTTCTACTTTTAAGACAATTTATATAGTGTGGTTAAAATACTTTATACCCTCTAATTTAATGGATATATTAAAATAATCAAATTTAATAAAAAAAAATTAATATATAAAGGTTTATTTTTAGTTTGGTTTTTCATATGGAGGAATATTTTCAAAATATCATTTAATTAAAGGAAATTACACACCAAAATATCAGGGCATTATATTTTACCCTCTTAAATAAATTTTGACCATGTAATTTTAATTATAACTTACTAATGATCATATATAGGGTTGACCATAAGCTATAAATAACTAAATATTTTATTTTTAATGATGTATCATCTTAGAAACATGGGTCAGACTACGAAACTCATATATTCCTTCATAATAGGTATGTCCCAATATTGAGCGTCACTCAAACTATTTTAATTAAATAACCCTAATGGTTGAGTTTTAAGAACTATAAAGTGGAATTAATTCTCCTAGAGAGTACATGGTCAATATTATAATGATATGTGATAATAATATTATTTTATACATGAAATGTAATATCCTTTTTTAATTAATATGGGGTTTGTGGAGATAATCCATTTCCAAAGTAACATAAAATTCATAAAATATTATTTTCAGGAAGAAAATTCCCTCAATATTCAAATTATGATACAATAACCATATAACTAGAAGTTTTATTTGATAATAAAATTATTGGGTTATTGATTTAATACTATTAGGAAACATCCTAGATACACTATGGTGTATGGAATCAAACTCTAACAAAATATCCACAGCACTGTAGTGGAGTATATGTGTACATTAATTATCATGATCCACTTCCATGGTTATCATAGCATATGACCATCCTTGTTCCCTTAGTATAGGGGTTGATGAGGTTTTTTATCCTTTTTATCCATCATGTTAGGGCATCATTTTTCATAAGACCCAAACTCTTTTCATCTGTAGCATTAGACATTATAGTTAATTAAATTTATTGGATTCTTTATCCATTTTCAAAAATAACTATCCCAATAGAAAATCCTTCTAAACTTAAAACATTTTCTTCTTCCATTGAGACATTCCCTTGAGTTGTTCTTCCCAAATTTTTGACACGTATGAATTTGAAATGTCATTACTTCATTAGATTCATCCCCTGATATTCTATAAAAATCCATACATCTCTTATTTGGTTTTTTATAATGTTTTTAAAGACTCGCATAGTTAATCTTAACTCGAGAATGTTGGCTGGTCATGACAAAAATATTTTTGAGAATAAATTTTATCCCATTTTGTTCCTTATTAAGACAATTACAAATTTTTTCATTTCATCCATTATTAAATTTGTTCATTATAACTTTAAATATTACTTAAACTAAAATTTATAACATGAGATTAACATAGTAAGAGGATTATATTAAATAAGAACTTGATAATTTAACCTTAATATGTCAAAGTGTAGTTATTTTAGTTCAACATATATCACTCATGATTCATCCTTGTTTATTGTAAATTGTATTCCCTCATACTTCATAACCTAATCAATTAAATTAATTAGAAAATAAATCCTTTGAAATGGTTCATAAATAGAATAAGATCTACCAAATAAAATCCCAAGGGAGTATCTATCCATGTGTGTAGTCTTAGGCCCGCTCATCCGGCACTTATTGAAGATCAAGATTATAAGACCCCAGCCTTAAACCTTACTTAATCTTGAGTTATTACAAGATTACACGTTGAGGATCTTTTCAGGTTTAGAGTTTTAGAGAATTAGATCATAAAAATTGCACTACATTCCACATATAAACAAAGTGGTTACATAAAGATAGTATTCTTCATTCCCATCAATGGAAGCATATTTAAAATAAAACATGGATTCATTCTTGACACTTCCTTGATACTATCATCATATCATGTACCTTTCCCTTGACCTGTGAAAAACATTTCAAAAAAACTTGGGATGAGCATAAAAAGCTCAGTAAGGGATATAAAAATATGGAAAGGAAACATGGGTACATATATACATAAGGATGAGATAATACTTTACCCATAAAACATAAGCACTTTAACATACCTCATCAAATCATGAATAAATCATAGAAATCATAAGACATAAAGGTAACTTGAGGCATTCATAACATTCTTACGTAAGGAGTAACCCTCTTGGTTACGTTTGGAATACCCATCACAGTATATTCCCTAAAATCTCTTCGGAGAAACCTTAACGTTTCACTCCTTCGCGTTACCCAATGCATTGGAGAGCTATATCGGGTTCACCCGCCCTTAGTTTATCACAGAACCACCCGTCTTCATAATAATGCCCAAGAACCATGACATAATCGTATCACATAAAACATGCATAAAGGAAACATAACATTTCCACATTTCAATCACAAGATATCAATACAACACAAAAAAACATTGTGAAAACCATTTTAAATCCCAAAATAAAAGAAAAGTAAAACATGGTATTTATTTTTCTTTTAAAAAGAAAGTATGTCTTGTAGAGGAAGCTGAAACTCAAATAACGGTCACGACGGCGGAGAAGACGTTGTCGCCGCATATGTACGACAAAAACATTCCCTTTTGTCGTTTAGTAAACGCTTCGTATAAAAAATATTCCTTTTGAATAAACGTAAAAGTCAAAGGGGTTTATACACCGTATAAAAGAAAGTTGTGTATAAAATAAAATATGCCTCAATGAAAGGAGATTGAGATGAAGTCCCATACCTTGGGTCCGACTTGACTCGACCGTTCTTTAATCTCCTGAATAATAAACTTGAGTTAATCTCTACTTGCTTATGAACCTTTTTCAAGTTCATTATTCCTTTTATACCATGTTATGAACATCATGTAATCATTTAAGTTAATAATGTTCATTTTGTCGGTATTTAGTTCTTAAGTCAAAAATAGACTTCTTACACTTACATGTTGTTAATTTGGTCAAAGGTTCGTTATATCCAGAATTATATTAATGATTTGGATAACATATACATCATATATATTCATCATATACATGTATTTATAATATTACATCACATTTAGAGGTAAGAAATGAAATGCACCGTTCATGGAGACGGTAAGCCGTACGTACGCATGAACGCTACTTCCATTTCTATTTCGTATTTTTTGGAATGGAATCATAATGATATAAGAGTATATTATAATTCCAGTATAATAACATATATAATATCATTAACTTAATCCTTTACACATCCCACATATGTTATTAACGAATCAAATCACTTTTAGGGGGCGGTAGTCCGCACTTCCTAAAATGAAGATATCGTGTTTACCCATAATGGAAATAATAATGGTATGCCATAAATGAAAAATACAGAATATTAAGAAAAGAATAAACATATTATATATCATATATAAAAATAGTGACATCATAATGGCCACCTTTGAAGGTGTTTAATGTGTATTGAACAATCATCGTTTCGGGAGGCAGAATTTCTCCATCCACGGAAAACATATGTTCTTTAACCATTTGATGTAGTTGTGTGAGAGTGTAGCTCAAATAAATCTTATAACAACATCCTAGCATATTTAAGATACTGGTGTTTTTACAAAATAAGTAAATAAAAAGAGTTTAGGGGGTTGGAGAAGCAAAATAAAACAAATGAATATGAGAGAATGAATTACCTTTAAAAGTGTAACTCCTTTTCATTTGAGCCTAAAGGCTTCATTTGAAAGGATTATGCCCAAAGTGAATCCTATAGGATGAGGAGAGGGATGTGGAGAGAGTAAATGGGCAGGGTTGGCCGAGCCAAAGGCTTGAGGAGTGTGTGAAATGAGGTAGAGGTGGGGGCCTTTTATAAGAGGAGAGGAGGGGCACTTTTGGAAAGTAAATAAATATTACTTTATTTGAAAATGTGTTTCGGTTTTAAAAGGTCCCACATTGATATAATTCGTGGATAAGGTGATAAGGTTTCGAAATCCACTCATCCAATTGGTTTTGGACATGTGTAGGTTTTAGATTTTTCATTATCTTTCCATTTTATTTAAATCGTTAAATAATGAGGTCATCGCTGCATCATCATGATGTCATAAATAATTTAATTTATTTAAAGTATAAAAATTATAAAAAAATACTATGATGTAGGAAATCGTTTTAGCTTTCCAATTACTATTTATAATCAAAAATCGGATCCTTATAACCCCATGTAAAAATTGTTTTCGTAAAACATATTATGTTTGTGTCATTTTTACTTTTACATTAAATAAAAAGTTATTTATGTCATTTCCCAACCAAAGTGTCTCCATGGGGTCCCCAAGTTGACCCATGGATTTTCTTGGTCGGCCATGACACAAAAAATAAGGGTAGTACATGTGTCAAGCTCATTTTATTTTATTAAATCATTAATTTTACCTTAAACTACACTAATTACCACTAATCGCGATTAAAAACTTAATAATTTACTATTCACCAAAAAATTATTTTAATCTCATTGAACCACATTTTACTTATTAATGACAACCATGTATGTCGGCTTTTTGAAATTCAAAACACAATGATGGAAAAATTTCATTTAAACGGAAAATCAGTTTTTATAAGTACCACTTAGTGGTTTCACTATTCATCAAAAATTGAAGTTTTTCAGAAAATTACCAAAAATTCACCCTAAGCTATATTTGATACTCCGAATTCAAAAATGAAGTCTATTTTACAAAATTCAAAACATATAAGTCATATTTATTAATTTAACAATTAATTCCCGCTGTCAGAGCAAATAGCGTGTTTTTATGAAACAATAAGTATCAAAAGATTGACACCAGTTTAAGTCCAATTTCAAAGTGAAATTGATTAAAATGACCACCATTGGATTAAATGGTAAAAATATATTCAGATTACACATTAAGACCAATTCAAAATATAATCTAATAATTAAATAAATTAGATTAAGAAGTAGTGTTGATATAAATTACAGTATTTTTCACTATTCATTAAAAAATGAACATTGTCAGAAAAATACCAAAAATTCACACAAAGTAAATTTTGATGTCCCAGTCATAAAGAATAAGTTTATTTTGACAAAAATAGCTTATAAAATTGTCAAAAGATAGATTTAAAAATGGTTTTCCATCAAAAGGCAGTAAAACAATCTTTTAAAAATATTAGTGTATTCCATGCTTAAGATTGGATTTATTTTCATTTTAAGCCTCTAAAACACTATCTAGTTAATTAATAGACATAGATAAAAATATCTATTATTCATTACTTACTTGGGATGTTACATCCTTCCCCCCTTTATAAAATTTCTTCCCAGCAATTTACTTACTTATCGAATAAATGGGGGTACTTATCCCTCATTGCATTTTCAGATTCCCATGTTGCCTCTTCCATCATGTGGTTTTTCCACAAAACCTTTACCTGATTAATCACCTTATTCCGTAACACTTGCTCCCTGTGGTCAAGAATCTGGATCGGTTGTTCCTCATAAGATAGGTTCTCTTCCAGCTGAACTACCTCTGGACTCAAAACATGAGATGGATCTGGCATATACTTTCTCAACATCGAAACGTGAAAAACATTGTGTACCTGAGATAAACTCGGAGGTAAAGCCACTCGGTATGCAACTGATCCAACTCTCTCCAGAATTTCGGATGGTCCAATGAACCTTGGACTCAACTTTCCTTTCTTACCAAATCTCATCACACTTTTCCAAGGAGAAACCTTGAGAAAAACATGATCACCTACCTCGAAAGATAGATCCTTCATCCGGTTATCCGCATAACTCTTCTGCCTGCTCTGAGCTGTTCTCATGTGTTTCTGAATCAGCTGAACTTTTTCTGCCATCTCTTCTACTAATTCTGGTCCCATCAACTTCCTTTCACCCACTTCATCCCAGAAAGCTGGAGTTCGACACCGCTTCCCATATAATGCCTGAAATGGTGCCATCTGTATACTGGAATGAAAACTGTTATTATATGAAAACTCAACCAAAGAAAGATGTTGGTCCCAAATTCCCTGATAATCCATAGAACAAGCTCGTAGCATATCCTCCAAGGTCTGAATTGTTCGTTCTGACTGCCCATCTAATTGAGGATGAAAAGCTGTACTAAAATTTAACTCAGTACCCAACGACTTATAAAGGCCTTTCCAAAAGTTAGAAGTAAACCTGGGATCACGATATGATACAATAGAGAGAGGAACTCCATGTAACCTGACTATCTCTTTAAGATACAAATGGGAAAGTTGATCAAGAGAGAAAGTATCTCATATAGCAAGGAAATGAGTAGATTTGGTCGAGCGATCAACAATAACCTAGATTTCATTATTACCTTGAGATTTCTTTGGTAATCCCACAACAAAGTCCATGGATATATTCTCCCATTTCCACTCTGGCACTGGTAAAGGCTGAAGCATCCCTTTTGGTAACTTCCGCTCTACTTTAACCTGCTGACAAGTCAAACACTTCACAGTAAAATCAGCAATATCTCTTTTCATTCCATCCCACCAGTAATACTCCCGCAGATCTCTATACATCTTAGTACTGCCCGGATGAACTGAAAACGGAGAACTATGAGCTTCACATAACAACTCTCTCTTCAACTGTGAATCACAAGGCACACACAATCTCTTCCCAAATCTCAAAACACAATCATTATCAATGTTGAATTCAGGTAACTTACCTTTCTGAACCAGCTCTACCTTTTTCTGCAACTCACTGTCTTGCTTCTATGCTTGCTTGATTCTATCTGATAGAGAAGATCTCACTGATACCTGAAACAAAACAGAAGGACTTCCTACACCAACAACTTCTATGCCAAAGTTCATCAAATCCTTAACCAAAGGATCACGTTCCAAATGCAACATTGTTAATGAAGCATTACTTTTTCGACTCAAAGCATCAGCCACTTTATTTGCTTTTCCCGGATGGTAATGAATTGTACAATCATAATCCTTGATTAATTCCAACCATCTCCTTTGTCTCATGTTTAACTCTTTCTGAGTGAATATATACTTTAAACTTTTGTGATCGGTATATATTTCACACTTTACTCCATACAAATGATGCCTCCAAATTTTTAAAGCAAAACAACAGCAGCTAATTCCAAATCATGTGTAGGGTAATTTACCTCATGAGTTTTCAACTGTCGTGAAGCATAAGCAATTACCTGATCATTCTGCATTAGGACGCAACCAAGTCCTTTCAATGAAGCATCACTGTATATAACAAACTCACCATTCCTGGAAGGTAGTGCCAAAACTGGAGCATTCACCAATCTTCTTTTCAATTCCTAAAAACAATCATCACATTCTTTTGTCCAGATAAACTTAACACCCTTCCGAGTTAGCTTAGTCATTGGACTAGATAACCGTGAAAATTTTATAACAAACCTTCGGTAATAGCCCGCCAAACCAAGGAAGCTACGAATCTCAGTTACATTTGTGGGTCTTGGCCATTCTTCCACAACTTTTGTTTTTGCAGGATCAACAGTTATTCCATCTTTAGAAACAATGTGACCAAGGAAAGAAATTTGTTGCAACCAAAACTCACACTTGCTGAATTTCCCATACAATTTCTTTTCTTTTAAGGTTTGCAAGATAACCCTTAAATTTATTTCATGCTCCTCTTTAATTTTAGAAAACACCAAAATATCATCAATGAAAACCACCACAAACTTATCCAAGAACTCATGGAAAATTATATTCATTAAGTCCATGAATACAGCAGGTGCATTGGTTAGCCCAAAAGGCATTACTACAAATTCATAATGGTCATATCTCGTACGGAACGCGGTCTTCGGAATATTTGTCACTTTTACCTTCAGCTGATGGTACCCCAATCTCAGGTTAATCTTTGAAAAAAACTGAGCTCCCTGGAGCTGATCAAACAAATCATCGATATGAGGAAAAGGATATTTTTTTCTTAACAGTGATATTATTCAAGGCTCTATAATCAATGCAAAGTCTCATAGAACCATCTTTCTTTTTAACAAATAAAACAGGAGCACCCCATGGTGATGTGCTAGGTCTAATGAAACCTTTCTCTAATAAATCATGCAATTGCTCCTTCAACTCTAAAAGTTCAATTTGTTCCATTCGATAAGGGGGTTTTGAAATTGGCTTAGCATCATGAACTAAGTCAATAGTAAACTCAACTTCCCGATCTGGTATTATTCCAGGCAACTCATGAGGAAAAACATCAGGATACTCATTTACCACTGGCACATCATTAATCTAAACAGTTCCTTTATTTTCAATGACGTGTGCAAGGTAACATTCATTTCCATCTTTTACAAGTTTCTCGGCCTCTTGATACATTATCAAAAGTAAGGGTTCATTCTTGTAAACAAACTGAAAGTCTTTCTGAAAAGAAACTTCTTTAGCTCTACAGTCAATCTTAGCATGGTAAATAGAGAGCCAATCCATACCCAGGATAACATCAAACTCTACTAGAGGTAGAACAATAAGGTTTGCAAGTAGGTTCTTTCCACAGATAAGGATAGGAAGATTCTTATAAATTCTTTTTGCCTCAACATTTCCCCCAGGTGTTTTTACCAAAAGTTCAGGAGTCATTTCTTGAGATGGTATTCCCATTTTACTAGAAAAGGTTTCAGAGATGAAAGAATGTGTAGACCCCAAATCAAACAACACACTGGCATAATCTGAAAAAACAAACAAAGTACCTGATACAACTTCATTTGATGGCCCGACATCTACTGAAGTAGTTGCAAAGGATTTCACCACCCCTTTTTGCTTGTAGTCTAACTGCTTCCCATGACTCAAGCTCTTTGTCGGATACTCATTTGCATAGTGAACCATCTCATTGCACTTATAACATTTCACTAACTATAAATCAAATTTTTTCTTACCTTCACCTTGATCCTTTTCAGTGCAATCACGAGCCTTATGTCCCATCTTACCACATCGGTAGCACTTTCCAGAATTCAGAAGACATTCCCCAGCATGCCTTTTGCCACATTTATCACAAACTGGAATCTTAGTTCTCTTACCATCAGAATTTTTTGAGGAATTCTTACCTTTCTCCTGCCACCTCGGTCTCTTCTTCTGCTGGTTTTTATAGAACACTTGGTCATCGGCAAACTCCATTTCCACCTTCTCAGCACATCGAACAAGCTTTTCATAACTTTTAAACTCACGACAAGCTAATGCCCTTCGATATTTTGGCTTTAATCCTGAGTAAAAACGATTGATTTTACTATCAAGGTCTCGGATAAAATTTGGAGCATACCTTGCCAATCGAGTGAACCTTTCTTCATAGGCATCCACTGAGTCTTCCTCTTGCCTCAATTCCAAGAATTTATTTTCTATCCTAAGTTGAACAGCCTTAGGAAAATACTTCTCAAGAAACATACCTTTGAATTCATCCCAGTCAAGAGCATCAATCTCATCGGTGTCCCTGATATTTTTAACCATAGACCACCAATGATCTGCTTCACCCTCCAAACGGTAAATAGCAAGACTAACCTTTTGATTGTCTGAACACCCCATGACATCAAAAATCTTCTCCAGTTATTTAATACACCCTTCAACTAGCACAGGGTCAGATGATCCTCTGAATGATGGTGGATGTTGCCTCATGAAATGTTCCACCACTGACATGTTCCTCTGCGGTTGGTCTGGCTGATCTCGTGCATGGATACCACCACCATTTATCGCTTGAGTCAACTGCGCCATTACTGCAACAAACTGTTCAGTTCCAATTCCGACCATTTCTGGATGCTGATTCGGAAGGTTATTTCCTTCTGTATGCCTTCCTAGCATTGCTTCCCTGTTTCCTCTGCGGAAAACCATTCTGAACAAACATGTCTTAGATGAAGCAACATGGTAATCTTCAAATTCTATATCATTTCAAAAAAAATTGGATAATCATTTAATAGAATTCTAACTCCTAAAGTTATCTAAACCTCCCTTTGATACCAACTATAAGGCCCCAGCCTTAAACCTTACTTAATCTTGAGTTATTACAAGATTACACATTGAGGATCTTTTCAGGTTTAGAGTTTTAGAGAATTAGATCATAAAACTTGCACTACATTCCACATATAAACAAAGTGGTTACATAAAGATAGTATTCTTCATTCCCATCAATGGAAGCATATTTAAAATAAAACATGGATTCATTCTTGACACTTCCTTGACACTATCATCATATCATGTACCTTTCCCTTGACCTGTGAAAAACATTTCAAAAAAACTTGGGATGAGCATAAAAAGCTCAGTAAGGGATATAAAAATATGGAAAGGAAACATGGGTACATATATACATAAGGATGAGATCATACTTTACCCATAAAACATAAGCACTTTAACATACCTCATCAAATCATGAATAAATCATAGAAATCATAAGACATAAAGGTAACTTGAGGCATTCATAACATTCTTACGTAGGGAGTAACCCTCTTGGTTACGTTTGGAATACCCATCACAGTATATTCCCTAAAATCTATTCGGAGAAACCTTAACGTTTCACTCCTTCACGTTACCCAATGCATTGGAGAGCTATATCGGGCTCACCCGCCCTTAGTTTATCACGGAACCACCTGTCTTCATAATAATTCCCAAGAACCATGACATAATCGTATCACATAAAACATGCATAAAGGAAACATAACATTTCCATATTTCAATCACAAGATATCAATACAACACAAAAAAAACATTCTGAAAACCATTTTCAATACCAAAATAAAAGAAAATTAAAACATGGTATTTATTTTTCTTTTAAAAAGAAATTATTGCTTGTAGAGGAAGCCGAAACTCAAATAACGGTCACGATAGTGGAGAAGACGTTGTCGCCGCATACGTACGACAAAAACATTCCCTTTTGTCATTTAGTAAACGCTTCGTATAAAAAAGATTCCTTTTTAATAAACATAAAATTCAAAGGGGTTTATACACCGTATAAAAGAAAGTTGTGTATAAAATAAAATATGCCTCAATGAAAGGAGATTGAGACGAAGTCTCATACCTCGGGTCCGACTTGACTCGACCGTTCTTTAATCTCCTGAATAATAAACTTGAGTTAATCTATACTTTATTATGAACCTTTTTCAAGTTCATTATTCCTTTTATACCATTTTATGAACATCATGTAATCATTTAAGTTAATAATGTTCATTTTTTCGGTATTTGGTTCTTAAGTCAAAAATAGACTTCTTACACTTACATGTTGTTAATTTGGTCAAAGGTTCGTTATATCCAGAATGATATTAATGATTTGGATAACATATACATCATATATATTCAGCATATACATGTATTTATAATATTACATCACATTTAGAGGTAAGAAATGAAATGCACCGTTCATGGAGACGGTAAGCCGTACGTACGCATGAACGCTACTTCCATTTCTATTTCGTATTTTTTGGAATGGAATAATAATGATATAATAGTATATTATAATTCCGGTATAATAACATATATAATATCATTAACGTTATCCTTTACACATCCCACATATGGTATTAACGAATCAAATCACTTTCAGGGGGCGGTAGTCCGCACTTCCTAAAACGAAGATATCGTGTTTACCCATAATGGAAATAATAATGGTATGCCATAAATGAAAAATACAGAAGCTTAAGGAAAGAATAAACATATTATATATCATATATAAAAATAGTGACATCATAATGGCCACCTTTGAAGGTGTTAAATGAGTATTGAACAATCATCGTTTCGGGAGGCAGAATTTCGCCATCCACGGAAAACATATGTTCTTTAACCATTTGATGTCGTTTTGTGAGAGTGTAGCTCAAATAAATCTTATAACAACATCCTAGTATATTGAAGATACTGTTGTTGTTACAAAAGAAGTAAATAAAAAGAGTTTAGGGGGTTGGAGAAGAAAAATAAAACAAATGAACATGGGAGAATGAATTACCTTTAAAAGTGTAACTCCTTTTGATTTGAGCCTAAAGGCTTCCTTTGAAAGGATTCTGCCCAAAGGGAATCCTCTAGGATGAGTAGAGGGATGTGTAGAGAGTAAATGGGCAGGGTTTGGCCGAGTAAAAGGCTTGAGGAGTGTGTGAAATGAGGTAGAGGTGGGGGCCTTTTATAAGAGGAGAGGAGGGGCACTTTTGGAAAGTAAAGAAATATTACTTTATTTGAAAATGTTTTTAGGTTTTAAAAGGTCACACATTGATATAATTCGTGGATAAGGTGATAAGGGTTCCAAATACACTCATCCAATTGGTTTTGGCCATGTGTAGGTTTTATATTTTTCATTATCTTTCCATTTTATTTAAATCGTTAAATAATGAGGTCATCGTTGCATCATCATGATGTCATAAATAATTTAATTTATTTAAAGTCTAAAAATTATATAAAAAAATACTATGATGTAGGAAATCTTTTTATCTTTCCAATTACTATTTATTATCAAAAATATGATCTTTATAACCCCATGTAAAATTTTTTTTCGTAAAACATATTATGTTTGTGTCATTTTTACTTTTACATTAAATAAAAAGTTATTTATGTCATTTCCCAACCAAAGTGTCTCCATGGGGTCCCCAAGTTGACCCATGTCTTGTCTTGATCGGCCATGACACAACCAATAAGGGTAGTACATGTATCAAGCTCATCTTATTTTATTAAAGCATTAATTTTACCTTAAACTACACTAATTACCACTAATCGCGATTAAAAACTTAATAAGTTACTATTCACCAAAAAATTATTTTAATCTCATTGAACCACATTTTACTTCTTAATGACAACCAAGTATGTTGGATTTTTGAAATTCAAAACACAATGATGGAAAAATTTCATTTAAACGGAAAATCAGTTTTTATAAGTACCACTTAGTGGTTTCACTATTCATCAAAAATTGAAGTTTTTCAGAAAATTACCAAAAATTCACCCTAAGCTATATTTGATACTCCGAATTCAAAAATTAATTCTATTTTAAAAAATTAAAAACATATAAGTCACATTAATTAATTTAACAATTAATTCCCGCTGTCAGAGCAAATAGCGTGTTTTTATGAAACAATAAGTATCAAAAGATTGACACCAGTTTAAGTCCAATTTCAAAGTGAAATTGATTACAATGACCACCATTGGATTAAATGGTAAAAATATATTCAGATTACACATTAAGACCAATTAAAAAGATAATCTAATCATATAAATAAATTATATTAAGAAGCAGTGTTGATGTAAATTGCAGTATTTTTCACTATTCATTAAAAAATGAACATTGTCAGAAAAATACCAAAAATTCACACAAAGTAAATTTTGATGTCCCAATCATAAAGAATAAGTTTATTTTGACAAAAATATCTTATAAAATTGTCAAAAGATAGATTTAAAATTGGTTTGCCATCAAAAGGTAGTAAAACAATCTTTTAAAAATATTAGTGTATTCCATGCTTAAGATTGGATTTATTTTCATTTTAAGCCTCTAAAACACTATCTAGTTCATTAATAGACATAGATAAAAATATCTATTATTCATTACTTACTTGGGATGTTACAAAGATAATACTCAACAAACCATTTTCAGGGTGATTACAACTAGATGCATTTGTGCCACAGATACATCCACTATCTAGTATATATATAGTGATGTAATTACTAGGAAACCCACATAATCTAAACTTTACCAAAATTCCTTTATGTTACCTAATACTTATACTTATCTCTAGGTTTTTCACTAAATTTAATTTATCTTAGTCACCTAAAATAACTATACTAATCATCAAAAATATCTAAACCCATATTTGATCCCAACTTAGGCACCCCAGACCATCACTTATAAATCTAGTGTTAAAACAACATACTTTACACACAATATTTTATACCCAGTGTGATGATCCAAACTAAACATCACTTTATTTTACATTTTATCACTGATTTAAATATTACATATTAAAATAATCTCACAATCCCAAGAATGGATGGTGTAGTGTCTTCGAGAACTACTTACATAAGAAACTTATCTTGCAACACTGGTGAATATTTATTCATAATTGAGCCACACTAGACTTCCTTATAAACTTCTCAAAAGTTATACTGATCTTCATAACTAGGGGAATATAAATATAAGAAATGGGTGAGCTCAATTACTTAGTAATAGAAAAAAATTAAAAACATTTCTGAAAAGACCCGTAAATTTCAAGGAAAATTTTTTCTTAAATTCTTTGGGATTTTACGAGTACGCAGTTTCTGACGAAACCTGATTCCAAGGCCCGGTGTGCCTGGAATAATTTTACGAAGTTTAGCTCCGGTACATTCAGTGAACGGATGAGTGGGTTTTTCTAACTTTTGATCCGGTCCTCGGAAATGAAATCCAAGGGCACCGATGGAACCGCAGCGCCGGTAATTTCTTAAGTAGACCTTTACCGAAGATGCGTTTGCTTTGGAGTTGTTGTTTAAAATTGTGGATTAAATAAAAAGAGTAAATAAAATTGTGTACAATTTTATTTATTATTCAAAGGTAGTTTTATCCTACATGGGTAAGTTAGGGTGGGATCCACTAGCATCCTAACTACCCAAGTTAGGATATTTGTGAGGTGGGGCCCACATGAGCCCCACCCCCTCACTTTCTCTAACTCCTCTAAACCCCCATCTTAAGTTGTGTTACTCATCTTAACTTGGTTAAACTTCCCCATGAACTGGGTGACTTCTCCTCTCCTCACCTTCCCCTCTCTCCTCTTTAATCTTTCCAACATAACACCCAATTAATTAGACAACTCAAGTTTAATTAATTAAGTGATTTGGTTTTGAATTTTGTAATTTGAAAAGCATGCCATGCTTTAATAAAATAAGAGGAGCTTATTTTATTTGTTTAGTTTTGGTTGTGTTGAGAATTGGGGGGAGGGACAGATCTTGTTTCAATTGAAGAACTTCATCTCCTACGTTGAAGAATGCCAATACTTCGAGGAAGAGCATCGACTCAGCGACCCGGGTTTCCTTTTCCTTTTTCCTCCTCCGCGGCAAGAAAGGAAACAACGACGTAGGAATTTTCCAACAACGTCATGCTTGTTCTCTCTGTGATAAAAAGAGGAGACGCCGCTTCCTCCTCGGACACTCTCCGTCAACGTCTACAGAACTTCACCTCGCGATGCCGTTTTCCGCGACGCCTGTCGTTCGACAACTTTTGTTGAGGTAGGGGTTAATACTTTTGTTCAAGATTTGTCTTCGACCTCGTTGATTAAGAATTTAGATGCATGATATCGTTATAAAGGGAGGCGTTCGGACCACACAAACACGGCCGATCCTCCTCCCCTTTTCTCGTTGATGTTCGTTAATGATTGCGGCGAAGGTGGCGCGGTGTCGTTGAACCGTGTGGGAATGAAGAGGATCGCGGCCCGATCAGGCCTTGGTAGTGAAGCGTGGTGCCATCGCGCCACGCCGGTGAGGCCGAAGGAGGTTGCGGCCAGAAGCGGGTCGCGGCGGAGGGGCCCGGTGGAGGGGAGCGGCGGAGGGGCGCGGCGGAGGGGCGCGGCGCTGTCGCGCCCCGCCGGTTGGACAGAAGCCGCAGCGGTTTCTCAAAGGGGCGGCCGGCTGAGCCGGAAGGCGGGACCCGTGGGTGTCCCATGGTCAAAACCAAGGTCGGCTATTACGGCTGGCCGTTTCCGCAAACAGGGGGTGGCCCCACCTTCGCACACCTCTCGGCCGCGAGTCGAGCCGCGGCCGGCCGCTGGGCTGGGCCGTGCCATCCGGTCCAGGCCGTACCCAAATGGGTCGGACCCGGCCCCGGGTCAGGCCGACCCAGGGTTATCGGGCCAGGTCGGACCGGGCCCCAACCCCCTATTCTTAGACAGATTCGTTCAAACGCCCATATCTTGAGCTACAGACCTCCGATCGACGCACCGTCAGTTGCGTTGGGATCCTTGGATCGAGAAGGTCATTTTTTTATATTACACTCAAGCTTTAGATAAAGTTTGGGTACAGCCGGGTTGGTTCGTACACGAAACCAATCGGGCCCTCAGAGCGGAAACACTTATAACTTAACGACCGGACGTCTAAATGACGTGACGTCAATCACATTTCTTTCCTCTTAGTGAGACGGTTCTTTTGACTTACTCTGCTTGAGTTTTGGACATAGTTGGAGTATGGTCGGGTTGGTTTTAACTTAAAAACCAACCGAGCCCCTGGGACAAAAAAGCCAATAACTCTCAGACCGGGCGTCCGATTGACGCGCCGTCTGTCGCATTGAGTTCCTATTGACGAGACGGAACTTTGGGATACATAAACTATGTATTTCGTGATAGTTGATGTATCGACCCCTTGGCTCGTGGAGTGGACCCTCCCGGAATCGAGCGTGTTGTGTGCGGGAACCCTAAAGTTGGCTGCGATTGCGACGATGATGACGACTGTACTTAGATTCTACGTGGGTTTGGTAGCGAGGATGAATGTACTTGCATCCTATGTGGGTTTGGAAGCGAGGATGACTGTACTTGCTTCCTACGTGGGTTCGGCAGCGAGGACTACTGAACTTGGATCCTACGAGGGTTCGACAGTGATGGTTACTGTACTAGGATCCT
This sequence comes from Viscum album, assembly GCA_963277665.1. Taxonomy (NCBI): domain Eukaryota; kingdom Viridiplantae; phylum Streptophyta; class Magnoliopsida; order Santalales; family Viscaceae; genus Viscum; species Viscum album. The sequence continues at coordinate 634,845,683 of OY728121.1, forward strand.
ACGTGGGTTCGGTAGCGACGACTTCTGTACTTGGATCCTACGTGGGTTCGGCAGGGGAGATGATTTAGAGACTACATCTATCATCTCCACCCCTCTTCGTGAGTAGTATACCTGTGTGAGTTGAGTCTTGATTTTCAATCATTATCTTCGATATTATTGACTTTCTTTCCTGTTTGGACTGGGTTGTTCTTTCCTGTGTGGAATGGGTTGTACTTGGGCTCGTGAGTTGGATCCGAACTGGAATTGTTAACTTAGGTATATGTAGGGGCATATACCTAAGTAGAGTTGGTTGATACTTCATGTTTGTATCTTTCCTTGTGATTTGTCCTTTGTGGATTCTGGGAGACCTTTGGGGGTCTCGGGGTCCCTACTGAGTATCGTATACTCACCCCTGCATGGGCTATGCCCGCACTACGTTGTGTTGGTTGTAGACGACAGACAGCACTGATCGTGGTTTAGGTTTGTGGAGCGGGACGGTACGCGGAGGTGGACTAACAGATGGGACATACATGGAGCAGATGACTGGACCCGAGGAGCTGAGGAGACCATCTGTAACCACCCTTCAGGTGGGATAGCCGGAGGATGACTCAGTGGTTGTTGATTTACTTTACTACTGTTTTACTTTCTATCAGTTGTATTGTACTTTCAGTTGGGTTTGTATTCTGGCCCATTTACTTTCCATCACTTACTTTTTTACTCAGTTTACTTAGTGTTTACTTCAGCTTGCGTACTTTGTGGTGTTTGTTTACTTATATAAAGGAAATTCCTTCCCTTTTATCGAGATTTGCGCCTTTGGTGCTAGTCGCCAGCCCCTGGCCTATGGAATGCGGGCTTGGGGTAGTCACGGAACGGGCCCCGAGGACGGGTCGTGACAAATTGGTATCAAAGGAGTTGGTTCTACCGCAGAACTCGGGACTCTGATAATTTCTGTCATGTGAAGCAATTGTGTTTAGGGTATTGAGTGTGGTTATCAGTCCAGGGAGTCCAGTGTTAGTGCGGCGGTTGACGTATCCATACACCCGGACCCTGACTTCTGATTTCCGACTCAATGCCCGAAAACATTGATTGCATGTTTTTTTCAAAAAAATTCTTTATAATTACCTTGTATCAGCTCACCCGGTATACTGTATTAACTGTGGTGCACCTGCTTCTTTTCAGGATAGCCCAACGACGGCAGCCAGCTAGGGTTCCGAGTTTTGTACGAGACGGCAGCCCACTGAGTGATGAGGCCTCAGTGAAGGGCCCCATTTCAGCGGAGGCATCGGCGGTACCTCTACCCACCGAGACACTGATGCCACCATCCCCAGAAACTGAGGGTGCACGTCGCTTGAGTGCACTGCATGAGTTTCAGCATTAGAGACCGCCCAGGTTCTGTGCGGAGACGGACCCTTAGGCAGCTGAGGATTGGATGGAGGCTGTCGTTCGAGTCTTCAGGTTGGTAGGGACACCAGCAAACCACATGGTGATCCTTGCGGCGAGTCTCCTAAATGTGGCAGCAGGTAGATGGTGGAGCCTAATGCTCCAGGTGCACGAAGAGGCATCTCTATTTTGGTCAGACTTTGAGAGTCTTTTTCGCTCAGAGTTCGTTCCAGACACCCTCCATGAGGTGCGCATCCAGGAGTTACTACAGCTGCGATAGGGCAGCATGACAGTAGCCCAGTACTCGGTAAGGTTTACCGACCTCTCACGCTATTCCACTAACATGGTACGGGACCCATTCTTCCAGGCCCGGACCTTTGAGCAGGGACTGAGGCATGATATCAGGGCATCGATGATCTCCTCAGTATTCTGACGCATGAAAGAGTACTGGAGCGAGTCCTTCTTGTGGAGATCTTTCTAGATGAGCCTTCACCAGCAGCGAGACCTACCGCAGGGCGGCAGGTAGAGGAGTCTTCTGCAGCCGGCAGTAGATAGATGTTGTAGAGGTCCAAGAAGACCTGGCCATCAGGTGGGCGACCTCAGGATACTGGTTCGGAGGTGCGGGGAACATGCATCAGAGCCATTCATTCGAGAGGCAGACAGTGTTATGCATGCGGTGGGCAGGGCCACATGGCTCGTGACTACCTGACCCACCATGCAGAGGAGCAGCAGATGGTTGAGGGACCACCCAGGTAGAGGAAGAGGTTCGACCATGGCGGTCCGTATGGAGAAGGCGGATGAGGCAGAGGTGCTGGCCGAGCAGCGGGTGGTGGGAGACGCTTTGAGGCTCAACCACCACCACCACCAGGAGGTCCACCCCGACCACAGGGGGCTGGCAGACAGAGGCAGGCTCAACTTTAGGCAGTGGAGGCCTATGACCACGGTGCACCTGAGATGATTCTAGGTACTATCTTTGTCTAATCCACCCTTTTTGCAGTTCTTATAGACACAGGAGTGAGTCATTCTTTCATTGATGCTTCCCTTGTTCGGAGCTCGGAGATTCTGACGGAGTTGTTAGCCCGATCATTATGGCTAGAGACTCCTACGGGAGCAGACTCGATGATTACGCACTGGTGCCAGCAGTGTGAGATTACTCTAGGAGGCAAGAGCTTCAGCTAAGATCTTCTTGTAGTGGCGTCGAGGCCTTATAACGTCATCCTCAGCATTGATTGTTTATCTACGTTCCATGCTCAGATCGACTGTATTAGGCGCAAGGTGCAATTTTTTCGCGCTGATGGGAGCAGGTTCACCTTCACCGGTGAGAAGGGAGCCTTTGTAGTGCAGGATGGACTCACACAGAGTAGAGGACAGCCGATTACTCATCATTTGGATAGTCTCATACTAGGATCAGTTGATGTGAGGGGTTCGAGTTTTCCTGTTGTGGTGGATCAGTATGCGGAAGTTTTTCCTGACGACGTTCCAGGACTACCTCCTCACAGAGAGGTAGACTTCTATATTGACCTATACCCTGGGACAGCCCCGATATCTACTACAGCATATCGGATGGCTCCCGCTGATCATCGAGAGCTACGGGTACAGCTGAAGGAATTGCAGGGCAAGGGATTTATCTGACCCAGTGTTTCACCCTAGGCATCCCTGATTTTGTTCTCCAAGAAGGCGGATGGGAGCTTGCGACTGTGTGTCGACTACCGTCGCCTGAACCAGGTGACCGTGAAGAACAAGTATCCACTTCTGAGGATTGATGACCTCTTCAATCAGTTCAAGGGAGCATGATGGTTCTCGAAGATAGACCTCAGGTCAGGCTATCATCAGCTCAGAGTTCGAGATGAGGATGTGTAGAAGGCAGCCTTCAGTTGTTGGTATGGCCACTATGAGTTCTTGGTTATGCATTTCAGCTTAACCAACGCTCCAACAGTGTTCATGAGTCTCAGGAACAGGATCTTCCAGCCTTACCTCGATCGATTTGTTGTATTCTTCATCGATGCCATATTGATTTACTCAACTACTGAGGAGGAGCATGCCTACCACTTGCGGTTTGTACTGTATACACTCCAAGGGAACCAGCTTTATGGTAAGCTCTCGAAGTGTCAGTTATATATTCGAGAGGTCCACTTCTTGGGACACGTCATCTCTGAGGCGGGAGTTGCAGTGGATCCTTCGAAGATCGAGGCAGTGCTTGCTTGGGAGCCACCAAAGAGCGTGCAGGAGGTGCTGAGGGAGTTTCACACTTCCCCTCTAGAGGTACATCTTGTAGTAGAGAAGATGTACCAGGATCTTAGATGACAACACTGGTGGCCAGGTATGAAGAACGTTGTGTCAGAGTTCGTTTCACGATGCCTCACCTGTTAGCAGGTGAAGGCGAAGCACCAGGTACCAGCAGGCTTGGTACAACCCTTGGAGGTCACAGAGTGGAAGTGGGATAGGGTATCTATGGATTTTGTGATAGGGATTCCACGTAATTCCAGAGGTCACAACTCCATTTGGGTGATTGTTGAACGACTCACCAAGTCATCCCACTTCTTACCCATCAAAGATCAGGGCTCAGTGGAGAGCTTGGGATGCCTCTATGTTCAGGAGATCAAACGGCTTCATGGTGTTCCATCATCTATCATCTCCGATCGAGATGCTCTCTTTACTTCTCGGCTTTGGAAGGGGTTGCAGGAGGAATTTGGGACGCAGCTACGCCTGAGCACTGCCTTTCACCCACAGACGGATGTCCAAACAGAGAGGACCATTCAGACTCTCGAGGACATGCTCCGTGCATGTGTCCTCGACTTTGGTCGCAGCTGGGAGGATCACCTACCCTTGGTGGAGTTTGCGTACAACAACAGATACCACTCCACCATCGGGATGGCACCATACAAGGAACTGTACGACCGGTCTTGTAGATCACCTATGTGCTGGACAGATCCTGGGGAGTCAGCACTTTTAGGACCAGAGATGGTCCAAGCCACGACGGAGAAGGTTCAGATCATCCAGGAGTGGATGAGGACTGCTCAGAGCCGACAGAAGTCCTATGCTGAAAGGAGGTGGAGACCACTAGACTTCGAGGATGGTGACCACGTTTTCTTACGGGTCTCACCTCGATGTGGATTACGTAGATTTCGTCGGGGCGGAAAGTTATCTCTACTCTTCATCGGACCATTCCAGGTTCTCAGTAGGATATGAGAGGTGTCTTATCAGCTGGCTCTTCCACCTCAGTTGCACCAGGTGCACGACATTTTCCAGGTATCTCAGCTGAGGAGATACGTGCACGACCCGGCGCATATCATTGATCACAGGGAGCTGGACATCGATGACGGGGTGACTTTTGCGGAGGTCCCAGTGGAGATTGAGGATTGAAAGGAGTAGGTCCTACGTGGACGGTTTATTCCTCTAGTGCGCATCAGGTGGAAGCACGGGAACCTCCAAGAGATCACATGGGAGCGGGAGGCTCAGATGCGTGCACAGTACCCTCATTTGTTCCCCTAGTTTGTGATGTATCTTTATGGGGACGTAAATACCTTAGGTGTGAGTAATGTAAAGACCCGTAAATTTCAAGGAAAATTTTTTCTTAAATTATTTGGGATTTTACGAGTATGCAGTTTCTGACAGAACCTGATTCCGAGGACCGGTGGGCCCGGAATAATTTTCCGAAGTTTAGCTCGGGTACGTTCAGTGAACGGATGAGCGGGTTTTTCTAACTTTTGATCTGGTGCTCGGAAATGAAATCTGAGTGCACCGATGGAACCGCAACTTCGTTAATTGCTTAATTATACCTTTACCGAAGATGTGTTTGCTTTGGAGGAGTTGTTTAAAATTGTGGATTAAATAAAAAAAGTAAATAAAATTATGTACACTTTTATTTATTTTTAAAAGGTAGTTTTATCCTACATGGGTAAGTTAGGGTGGGATCCACTAGCATCCTAACTACCCATGTTAGGATATTTGTGAGGTGGGGGCTACATGAGCCCCACCCCCTCACTTTCCCTAACTCCTCTAAACCCCCATCTTAAGTTGTGTAACTCATCTTAACTTGGTTAAACTTCCCCATTAATTGGGTGACTTCTCCTCTCCTCACCTTCCCCTCTCTCCTCTTTAATATTGCCAACATAACACCCAATTAATTAGACAACTCAATTTTAATTAATTAAGTGATTTGGTTTTGAATTTTTTAATTTGAAAATCATACCATGCTTTAATAAAATAAGAGGAGCTTATTTTATTTTTTTAGTTTTGGTTTTGTTGAGAATTGGGGGGAGGAACAGCTCTTGTTTCTATTGAAAGACTTCATCTTCTACATTGAAGAACTCCAAGACTCCGAGGAAGAGCATCGACTCGGCGACCCGGGATTCCCCTTCCTTTTTCCTCCTCCACAACAAGGAAGGAAACAATGACGTGGGAATTTTCCAACGACTTCAAGCTTGTTCTCTCCATGATAAAAAGAAGAGACACCGCTTCCTCCTCAGACACTCTCCGTCGACGTCTATGGAACCTCACCCCGCGACGCTATTTTCTACAATGCCCGTCGTTCGAAAACTTTTGTTGAGGTAGGGGTTAATACTTTTGTTCAAGTTTTGTCTTCGACCTCATTGATTAAGAATTTAGCCACATGTTATCATTATAACAGGAGGAGTTAGGACCGCACAAACACAGCCGATCCTCCTCCCCTTTTCTCGTTGATGTTCGTTAATGATTGCGGTGAAGGCGGCGCAGTGCCGTTGCACCGTGCGGGAACGAAGAGGACAGCAGCCCGAGCAGGCTGCGGTGTTGAAGCGCAGCACCGTCGCACCGCGCCGATGAGGCCAAAGGAGGCCGCGGCCAGAAGCGGGATGCGGCGGAGGGGCACGGCGCTGTCATGCCGCGCCGGAGTACCAAGGGGGGGCTACGGTCGGGGCGGGCCGCAGTAGAGGGGCGTGGCACCGTCGCACCGCGCCGGTCGGACAGAAGCCACGGCCTAAGGCCACGGCGATTTCTCAAAGGGGTAGCCGGCTGAGCCGGCTGCCGGTGCCACCAGAAGGTGGGATCTGTGGGGGTCCCGTGGTCAAAAACAAGGCCGGCCATTACGGCCACATGTTTCCGCAAACAGAGGGCGGCGCCCCATTCACACCCCGCTCGGCCGCGAGCCGAGCCGCGGCCGGCCTCCGAGCCGGGCCGCAGGCCTCGCCCAGTTTCACCCAGTCAGGCCGTACCCAAATGGGATGGACCCGGACCTGAGTCAGTTCGACCCGATTCAGGCCGACCCACGGGGTATCGGGCCAGGTCGGACCGGGCCCGAACCCCCTATTCTCGGATAGATTCGTTCAAACGCTCATATCATGGGCTACGGAACTCCGATCGACGCACTGTCAATTGTGTTGGGATCCTTGGATCGAGATGGTCGTTTCAGTATATTACACTCAAGCTTTAGATAAAGTTTGGGTATGGCCGGGATGGTTTGTAGATGAAACCAACCGGGCCCTCGGAGCGGAAATGCTTATAACTTAACGACCGGACGTCCGAATGACGTGTCATCGATCACGTTTCTTTCCTATTAGTGAGACAGCTCTTTTGACTTACTCTGCTCGAGGTTTAGACACATCTAGAGTATGTTCAGGTTGGTTTTAACTTAAAACCCAACCGGGCCCCTGAGACGAAAAGGCCAATAACTCTCAGACCGGGCGTCCGATTGACGCGCCGTCTATCGCATTGAGTTCCTATTGACTAGATGGAACTTTGGGATACATAAACTCTAGACTTCATGAAAGTTGATGTATCGACCCCTTGGATCGTGGAGAGGACCCTCCCGGAATCGAGCGTGCTGTCTGTGGTAACCCTAGAGCTGGCTGCGACTGCAACGATGATAATGACTATACTTGGATCCTAAGTGGCTTCTGCATCGAGGATGACTGTACTTGGATCCTACGTTGGTTCGGAAGCAAGGAAGACTGTACTTGGATCCTACATGGGTTCAGCAGTGACAACTTCTGTACTTGGATCTTATGTGGGTTCGGCAGGGGGAGATGATTTAGAGACTACATCTATCATCTCCACCCCTCTTCATAAGTAGTATACCTGTGTAAGCTGAGTCTTGATTTTTAATCATTATCTTCGATATGATTGACTTTCTTTCCTATGTGGACTGGGTTGTGCTTTCCTATGTGGACTGGGTTGTACTTGGGCTCGTGAGTTGGAGCCAAACTGGAATTGTTAACTTAGGTATATGTATGGGCATATACCTAAGTAGAGTTGGTTGATACTTCGTGTTTGTATATTTCCTTGTGATTTATACTTTGTGGATTCTGGGAGACCTTCGGGGGTCTCGGGGTCCCTACTTAGTATCGTATACTCACCCCTGCATGGGTTATGCCCGCACTACATTGTGTTGGTTGCAGACGACGGACATCACTGATCGTGGTTTAGGTTTGTGGAGCGGGACGGTACCCAGAGGTGGACTGACAGGTGGGACGTACACGGAGCGGACGACTGGACCCGAGGAGCTGAGGAGACCATCTGTACCCACACTTCAGGTGGGATAGCCGGAGGATGACTCGGTTGTTGCTGATTTACTTTAATACTGTTGTACTTTCTTTTAGTTGTACTATACTTTCAGTTGGGTTTGTATTCTGGCTCATTTACTTTCCATCACTTTCCTTTTTACTCAGTTTACTTAGTGTTTAATTCAGCTTGCGTACTCTGTGGTGTTTGTTTTCTTATATAAAGGCAATGCCTTCCCTTTTATCGGGATTTATGTTTTTGGTGCTAGTCTCCAGCCCCTATCCTATGGAAGACGGTCTTGGGGTAGTCACGGCACGGGCCCCGAAGACGGGTTGTGACAATTTCATCAAGGGTTATACCATAATAATATAAGGAAACATTATCATGGAACAAATATCTTATTAAAAATAACTTTGGGCAATAAGAGCTACCTATATTTCATGATATAAGGAAATCTAATATCAAATGAAGATACATATACCATGGAAAAAGTGTATAGGATCATGAGATAATAATCATGATCCATGGATAATATTCATCATAATATGGAATAGAAGTATAACATTCCATTTAAACATATCACAAAAAATAAAATTTTCACAAACAAAATCACAAGATATCATTACCATCGTGAGTTTCTACTCATACACATTCCTTATGGAGTCACTAATCAAACTCACACATGGTGAATAAACATAATTTCACTAGGATATACATTCCTCATGAGTTATAAACTTCTATCCAATTAATTGGAGGGTGATATAGGACTGTGTCCATCAAGCATCCATATATTTGTCTACCGCTTGAAATAAATTATTCATAATGACATAAATAACCCATAGAATGAAAATGGGTTTCATATCCTTTTCATGTGGAATCACATAAATAAAACATTCATAATTCAATAAATAATAATAACATGATAATCCCATGTAAAAAAATAGGTACCAGATGATATTCTATAACATTCTATGTAAACACCCTTCAATTAAAAATAAGAGGTATATGGTATTTACACTGTATAGATAATAATTATACAGTTTAGCCAATAATTTCTTAATTCAATTGATGCATGAAATCTTAGTGAACAACATTCAATCAATTAAAGAAATTATAGAGTTTTTATAGATTAAATTATTTGGAATAAAACTCATATTTATAGATAATGGATGATAAGGTAAGAAAAAAGTCATAATTTATTTCCATAAGATTAATACTAAAAAATAGTATATGGGAATTTAGTTGGTAATTCATGAAAATTATTTTAAAGTTAGATAAATATTTTTGATATAAATAGGAAAAGGAAGCGATTTTATAAAATAACTTCTAGAGAAAAATGATTTTAACAGTGTCATAAAATAAGTTACATTCTATTTTTAAAATGTCAAAGTGAAAACTTATAAACACATTAATTTTTAAAATAACCATTAATAATGTATCCTTGAAAAAACATAATGATTATTTCATGGAAATGTGGAGTGTAAGATAAAATTAAATATCATGGAAGGAAAAAATCTTAATAATTTAAAATATTTTATTAAAACCTATATCATAAAAAGGGATAACAATAATTCATTTTGAAAAGAGGGAAAAGTGGTTGTGATGGTCTCATCAGATAAAATATAATTGGGTACCAAATATAAAGTATAACAATAGTATAAATGGGAAAATAATGACATGGATGAGAAACCAACATTAAAGATGATGGAATTATTCTAAAACATGTTACACTTTTTGAGAATGAAATTTTTCAAGGTGAAATATTTGAATTTAAATTAATTTTAAAAAATGTGAAAGGTAATTTACAATTATATAAAATCATATAGTGTCATAGACCATTCATAGAAAAAATATGTTAATGAAGAGGAATTATAAATCATGGAATAATATTTGAGTTATCAAAATCACTTGCAGATTTAAAACCATAAGAATAAAAAAAAATATGAGATTAAGATACTGAAATAGAAACTAAAATATCATTAAATTAATCATGTATGAATAAAATAAGGTATTTATTATTCTATATAATGGATAACATGGTGCGGAAAATCTAATAGGTCTTATGGATTTAGAAATTGTGAAAAAGAAACCCTTACAACATTTATCTTTCAAATTGAAAACCTATGAATGGTAGAACCTGAGAATTATTTGTAAATAAATTTTATAGAATAAAAAATATGATATAATATATATATGGACAATATATTCACTTCAAAATGGAAACATTTAGTGAATAAACATCACATCTCAATGAAGTAAAATTGATATGCAAAACTCTTCACCTAAAATCATGTATAGTAGAACATTCTCTAACCTCATATATAATAAAAATAACAATACTTAATCACCTATTTTAGAAACTCATTAATATATATATACTTTTTAAAATATCATTTATAATTATTTTTTTTAATATATTGTTTAGTTATATATTATTTTCATCATTGCATGTTATTAGCTTCAATTGTTTGTTTAGTACTAGTTTCGTATTGGTGGAATCAATTCATGTTTATATATTAAAAGTTCATAATTTTGAGATAATTATAGGTATAAAATATATGTATTATAATTATCTATAATGTTTTAATTTTAATTCATATGTAATTTATTTATTATTCATGATAACGAAGTCAGTAACATGATTTTGTTTTTGTAATTTTAAAGAATTAGGGGTGGATTCTTAATAAAAATATTGCATATCCATTACCATTAAATAAGAAAATTAATTACATACTTATTACTATTATATATCACAATTATTTATTTTTACTTAGTAATCCATATTATAAATTTATTTCATTATTCATGTAGATGGTTAAACTAGTCCAAACAAGAACATTCTATAATTGATGGGTGAGTATGATTAAGAAAGTGATTCCTTTGGCATAATATCATTGTTATATTAGAATAATTAAATTATTTATCTATTTTTAAGTAGTTTAATTGGGTAATAATTTATTTTTATAAAAAATAAATGACTATAGGTAACAATGAAATTCGTCACATTCAAGGAGATGATAGTCTATGCATATACACATGAGATGCGTTTATTTTCCATTTATTGGGATAAAGATATGGAAATTATTATAATTTAATAATGTTTAAAAGTTGTAAATATCATATCAATAATTTAAATTTACTTTTACAACCATCCATGTAAGGAAGTGATGAAAAACATATCATGTCTTTCATGAATAAGGTAGTTTACACGTGCGCATGATGACGTCTTTATTTCTATAATGGTTCAAAGAAAGGTAGAAAATGGATATTAAATTATTTTAATATAATTTAAGAATATTATTAATAATTATGTTATCATAATTTTATTGATATAATAGTTTTTGAGTTGGTAGTAGAATAAATGAATGAAAAAGTAAAGAAAATGAGTAATTGAGAATTTTATCTTACTCCATGGAATAATTCCTCTGAAAAATGTATTAAGGATTTTAGAGGAGGAATTTTGATAAGAAAAAATCCTATCGTAAGAGTATAGGAATTATAGGGAGTTATTTGGGAAGATTTTCATCAAATCCAAGAGTCTTGAGGTGTGAAGAGACGTAGGTTGGTGATGAATACTTTAATAAGTGAGAGGAGTGGCATTTTTATAATATATAAACGTTAAAGTCATTATTCAAATGTAAAATAGATCTAATAATGGATTTTTTTGAATTTTGAGTTCATTAAATACTCAAACAATAATTTTCACCCATGCTTTTTAGTCTTTTACACCTATATTTTTCACTTTTATCATTTTTTGTTTTTATTATGGTAACTAATTTTTGTCTAGGAAATTTAATTTTAATACATAAAATTAAAATGAACCATATTAAATAATTTATTCCTAATAATTAAAAATTTGAAATATATTTTTCAACTAAAATTTCAATTTTTAAGAAAAATTAATTTTAACATTATACATGTAACTCATAAAAACATATTTTTAGAAAAAAAAGTTTATTTTTAAGAAAAACTATTATATGCAAAATAGAATAATAAATTTTTATAATTTTAATTAAATTAATTAGTTTATTATAAACCAATGGTGAGTTTTTTAAATTTATTATAAATAAAAAACCTAATTTCACCTTGTGAAAACTTAAATAAAATAAAATAACTAAGAATGGTTTTTACTAGAAAATAGTATCTAATTTTCAAAATGTAAAACATCACTTTTCAACATTCAACATAGTATTTTTAAATTTATAATTTCAATTCATAAATATATTTTTAATCATGAGAAATGTATTATATGCTTTTATTTAATATTTACCTTTTGATAGAGTCATAAACACAATGGTATTGGAAAAAGTATATTTTTCACCATTCACCTAAAAATAAATTATGTCAAAAAAATTAGAAAAAAGTATCCTAAGTAATATTGTTATTATAATTCCCAAAATGAATTTAATTTGTTAAAATTAAAATTCAACAATTTTTTAATAAAAACATGAATATATAATGCAAACTATTTTTGTAGTAAAATAACTTTTTAAAATTTTAAACATTCTTATTCTTATTTCCTATCAATTACTAATTGGAATGGTGTTAATATATTATTCATGAAAAATATATATCTTGTATATAATATTTTTTTCATAAAATAATGTGTATTAAAATCCAATTTTATAAAAAAAATATTTTTATCCTAAAATGTTCTTCTTAGTTATTTAACTAAATTAATTTAATTTTATAAATGAATTAATATTAAAAATGAACTTTATTTTCCCTTAAAATTAAAAATATATAATAATTTATTACATAGATAATTAAATTTTAATACCATCTAAATTTATACAAACATATCCATTCAAGATCTATTTATAATACCTAAGCATAAGATAATCTCTACTGGTCATTGTAGGTGGTTCTTCATCAAAAATGTATCACATATAAATTTCCAAAACCTTAAACTTCACTCACATATGATTTCTCTTGTATGTAACATCCCGACCCGGAAGCCACTAAATCGGTGCTCCGATCTGGTTCGCCACAAGGCCTCAAGGGTGCCTCCCCATACGCCAGAGGCTGCCAACTAACAGCGAGGGCCTAGGGTCTGTTAGTGGGGAGACTATGCCCTCATACCAGAGTAAGAAAACAGCATAAATAACTAAGTATCATACACAGCAGAAAGTAAACAGAGTGCGCAAGAAGTAAACAACTGAAATAGAACAAGTTGTAATAGTAAAATGTTGTAAAAGCCTGAATAGCTATGAAATACAATACAACACTGGTCACCCACTAGGCTGACCATACAGAAACAAGTACAAAGAAACTGAAAGTAAAAGTACAGGGATCTGCTACAACTCCGAGCCAATCCACATTCCCGATCTCCAGACAATATCGAACTGCAACAGCCCGATAAGTAGAACCACTCGAGCAGCTCCGCTCGATCATGCAACACTGGACCTCAGCCCTATCCACCATGCAACTTGTGCTCAACCTGAAAAGCAGACATAAGGTCTACACGTACAATGAGGTGCACGTGCAGGGGTAAGAAATAATCTCAATAGGGCACCCCAACAAGTAACCTATAACTGTGTTGTTAAAAGTGTATGCAACAACAATGTGCTCAGCCTAGCTGGAACACAACCAAAAGGAAGTAAACCCAACATGAAACCACAATTGAACTCAGGGTGTGTAATCCCTGTAAACTAGGCAAGTACCACCATGGATGTTCATATCTATATATGTACCCATGTATAGTCCCATACCTATACACATATACATAAATATGAATATTCATGATGAAGTGATTCAAGTAACAAGAAACAATATCAACATCTGATCCTTGGGACCATAAGCCCGATCTCCGGACATCCTGTGTAAGGGAATTGAGCTGGACATCATGCCACTCAAGTCATGTATCATTAAGTCGATATCTAGGTTTATAATCCCATCGACATGTACCTGCTTCAGCCAACACCAAAAATAAGTCTCTGAACAAGATAAACACAAACAAGTAACCCTTTGGGAAGTACTCACAACCTATCCCCTCTAGTTCAACCAAACAAACACAAGCAAGAAACTAGCACAACAGGTAACCCTCTGGGAAGTACTCACAGACTATCCCCTCTGGTCCTACCTAGCAACAAAATCAACCCTCTAGGAAGCACACACAGTCTTACCCCTATGGTTTAGCTAAAGCATAGACTCTCTGGGTGGCTCAAACTAGAACACCCCTATAGTCAAGTAAACATACAAAGGCACATACACTCTGGGAAGCTCTCTCCGTCAATTACCCTGTGGTCTTGCAACGATAGCTACAGACTCTCTGAGGAAGCACTTACGTCTAATTACTCTTGTGGTCTTGAAACGTGCGTAAACTAAGGACACTCTTGGGAAGCACAAAGCCCAATTCTTTTATGTCCTGCATACGAAACTAATTTATGACGGACTCTCTAGGGAAGCCCTTAATTGTCAATTCCCTCTTTAGTCTACTGCACCAGGTTCACACAGCCCTAAGTAGTCCAGTTGTGCGTAATCGACTGTCAGCAGCCCTAAGTAAGTTCAACAAACTACTTGGATAATAGATACAAAGCATCAAAAGCATATAAACAGTAGTCAATACATGAAATCAACTATATCAAGGTAAGAAAGCAATGCAACAAGGTCTGCCTCTCCGGCAACCTAAGCCAAATGGCGATAAACATCCAAAACAAGGGAAACACCCATGGGGTGATCCTAAAACATGCTAACAATAAATAATTATCCATCTAATATCCACAAGCATACAATCAGTGTAAGGAAGATAATAAAGTAGGATCAAAACCCTGACCCTAGATACCCGATGCATGGGTATCTGGAACTTCTGCACAAAAACTCAAAGACATTCAACATAAGGCAACAAACCACCTACTCAGGCACACAAGGAAAAGTAGGCATCCAAAAAAACAAGAAAGATGCATCGCATCAGGCTCATCAGCCACCAACAAGGAAGCACCTTTGGTAAACACTACAACATCAGCAACCAAGTCAGATATAAACAAACTATGCGGGTGGCCCGAACGCCCAACCCCACAATACATCCAAAGACCAAAGGGATTACCAGTTTGGAACGGGTTCTAGGTGACACCCTACAACCATCTCTACCCAAACCCGACATAAAAACTCAGGGTCGTTCAAACAACGGGCACCCACTGGGTCCCTCAGGTCAAACACAGAGAAGGAATCATACTTGGGATCCTCCAGGTAAACATGAGTGAAGGCATCCTACGCGGGATCCGTAGCAAAGAGTAAGGGAGTAATCTGACATGGGATCCTCAAATTAAGGACAAAATAGGTATCCTGTAACATGGTTCCTGTCAAAGGAAGAATGAGAGAGAGATCCTACAAGGGACTCCCTAGGTCAGCACACAAGTAAAGGCATCCCTCAGGGGATCCTTAGAAGTGCCTGGTCTCAAAGCCTCATAGGCCAGAAGGGAACGTCTCGCAAGGGAAACATCCTCTAAAGCATTGGTTATGGGAGATATCTCATAGATCAAATCCTATTAAAGGTCTTAACTAAGTTGGTACGAACACCCAACCTATCATCCATCCCATGTCTCACTCTACGGTGACAACTGTACTCAATAAGTGGAGGAAGAACCCCTTAATTTAGATAGAAACCCCAAAACACACTTTATATTACCTCTAAATGTAATAAGGATTCCACCATTGCGATCTACGTGGAAAAAATCTCAGAATCGACTACTCACATTCCCAATTATGACTTCCAGAGCCCAAGATATCTCAAAATTACTGAACTGAAGCCGTACATGGCCAGAGTAAATGGCCAAAGTACATGGCCAGAGCACAAGGCTTGCCTGTGTAATAGTAGACGGTGTGTAATTTACTTTATATGGTGTGTACTATTCACAAAAAAGTCACGCCATGTCTGTTTTTACCCGAACACATGCCCATGTACCACTACACGGCGTGTACTTAAAGTACACGACGTGTAGTCCTTAAAAAGCACTATTTCTGTGTTCTACTCCACACGGCCAGCCACACGGCCACCTACTACACGGTGTGTACTCAAAGTACACGGAGTGTACTTAAGAAAACTTTGTCTTCCCCAAACGGGAAGAACACACAGTATGTACCCCTGGAATACATGCCGTGTATTCTGGGTTTTCCGACGGGAAAACCCTGAAAACACCCGAAACACCCGTTTTCGCCCCCGAAACATTAGATCTAGATATAAGAGGACACAAGCAAGAAATATAAGGCTTAAAAGACTTAAAAAAACATGTTTAACCAGGATCTATGGCGAAAACATAAATTTACCTACCTTCGGGTGGAAACCGCTGAAGCTTCGGTTGATTTCGCGACTCCCGGATGCCGCACGCCGACTCAGCGCGTCGAGGGCTTCGAATCGGTACCACTCTCGCCTTCCTTATCTCCCGTTTTCTAAATCTCCAAATTCTCCCATAGGTCACGGACGAGGATAAGTGGCGTATGAGACTGTTCCAGGAGGAGGAGGAAAGAAGAGAGAAGAAAGAAAAAGGAAAGGAGAAAAGAAAAGGAAGAAAAAGGGGCCCGGGCCGGCCCTAGCGCCCGACCTGAGTTTATGCCTTCGCTAGGCTAAACTCCCCATTACGGACACAACGGCGCAGACAGAATCTCAATCCGACACTCCATTTAAAAGTTATTTCCAAATGAACTTACGCGAATAATTTAATATTTAATTTAATAATATTAAATATTAAATATTCCGCCAAAATTCGAACAGCTCAGATTTTCTCCAAACTCCTGTCTTAGGGTAAAATCTCTATTTTGGGATGAACGGAGCTGTCATAAAAATTATCCAAGATCAGCTGGAAGGGAAAATGACCGTTTTACCCCTCACGAGCATCCAACAGCAAAAATTCAAATTTCTGCTCAAAACGAATGTCCGGAAAAAACACGGGTTCTTAAAAACTCCCCACCATAAACCTTCTCGTCACTGAGAAGCCCAGTGAAGGAAACAACAACCATGATCATAACCCGAGCATCAGAACAACCAAGCTACATGGACCCTCCAACGACCAACCTTAGCATTAACAACCACCTTCTACACAGAAGACATTCAACTATGACCAAACTAGTACTCCCTACCATAGGAACACCCATGTCGTCATTTTTAAATAAAACTCTAAGCTCAAAAGCCCATTGGAAAACACAAAAGTTTAACCTAAACAAGGAAAACCACCCTCAAAATGGCCAATGGTGCACTCCCCACCATATGTCTTTCCTTACATCACTTCGAGAGCACAACCAAAACAAGATTCACTCTCAACAGGGTAGAACATTAAGAAAGAAAAGGAGATCGATGTAGGGTCGAAGCTCTCTCTCAGCATACTCAAGACGAATCAAGATAACACATAATTTTCTCTTACAGGAGTACATTAATATTTCACCGAAGGCGTGTCTATCTCCCTTCGAGTCACACTAACATCCCACCAAAACCCGACCATGATTCAAGCACGGGTCAACCATTTCACGATAACCCAGAATTTTATAAGGTCACCTCTACAGCAGCAACATCATAAACACTGTTCAACCAGGCCAGGCACCTGAACAGGCCTGCTCATTGAAACCAATCGCGAAACAAACACCGCCAAAAAGGCATTGGGAAACGCTGGCCAACCTTATTACCCAGGTTTACCTGAAACGGAATAGACATCGATCGATAAGGGTTCGAGTCAAAAACCAGGGTCTCTAGGTCTTCCACCTAGCCCTACAGAAAAATCCTCACAACTGGGTCACAAGGTCTTACCACCTAGCCCAAAATATACAAAACCACTCATAAGATGGCAAAGATCACAACAACCCAAGAAGGTCAAAACCAAAACACAACCTACAAGGGCCCTAATCCTCTCTGAGTATCCTCAGAAGGTACGACTCCTTGGAGGTCATAAAAAAAATAGAATAGACAAGATGAGATAACACCCATTGGGTATCTGTATGCAGCAATACCACAAGGAGGTCCAGTTCACAAGAAAAGTCTTGGTATCTATCGGCATCATTCTCAATGATCCGACTAGATAACCATGGAGATGAGAAACAACACAAAATAAGGGGTTAAACAAAAAGGCATCACGTGACACATAGACCACTAGGGTCACTGCACCACCTGTACAAAAGTATTGAGTCATCAGCCCCATCAAAACGCCTTAACATAGATCCATGTAACCTGCCATCAGAGTAAAAAGTAAGTGTAAGCAGACCCAAAGGTCTCATTTGTCCGTAAAAACACACATTAGAAGGCCTATATGCTGTAGATCCTACATGCCTAGTATAATGCATGAGACACGCCTCTTGCCTTTTCCATCCAAGAGTCAAAATCTATCTCTGGTATCTTACCAATGGCCTAGAGCCAGAGATCCATAGTAAATCAAAACACCACACAACATGTGAGTCTCTCAAGGTGAAAATCATATACAACCGTAACATCACAAAATCATAACAACAATCCCAAACCCTGGCAACCAGGACTTCTTATCGGAACAAGTGTTCACGACGCACCAGCCCGATATCCATCACAGGTTCCGACAAATTCCTAAAACTCACGTCTACCATATCCCAAATAGTAAATACCAAGAAGGAAAACTCCTTTTATACCACTTTGTAACGTCCCGACCCAGAATCCACTAAACTGGTGCTCCGAGCTGGTTCGCCACAACGCCTCAAGCGTGCCTCCCCGTACGCCAGAGGCTGCCGACTAGCAGCGAGGGCCTAGGGTGTGATAGTGGGGAGACTATGCCCTCATACCAGAGTAAGAAAATATCAGAAATAACTAAATATCATACACTATGGAAAGTAAACAGAGTGCGGAAGCAGTAAACAACTGAAATAGAACAAGATGTAATAGTAAAATGTTGTAAAATCCCGAACAGCTATGCAATACAATACAACACTGGTCACCCACTGGGCCGACCATATAGACACAAGTAAAAAGAAACTGAAAGTAAAATTACAGGGCTCTGCTACAACTCCGAGCCAATCCACGTTCCCGATCTCCAGACAATATCGAACTGCAGGAGCCGGATAAGTAGAACCACTCGAGCAGCTCCGCTCGATCATGCAACACTGGGCCTCAACCCCATCCACCATGCAACTCCTGCTCAACCTGAAAAGAAAACATAAGGTCTACACATACACCGAGGTGCATGTGCAGGGGTGAGAAATAATCTCAATAGGGCACCCTAACAAGTAACCTATAATTGTGCTGCTAAAAGTGTATGCAACAACAATGTGCTCAGCCTAGCTGGAACACAACCAAAAGGAAGTAAACCCAACGTGCAACCATAGTTGAACTCAGGGTGTGTAATCCCTGTAAACTGGGCAAGTGCCACCATGGATGTCCATATCTATATATGTACCCATGTATTGTTCCATACCTATACACATACACATAAATATGAATATTCATGATGAAGTGATTCAAGTAACAAGAAACAACATCAGCATCTGATCCTTGGGACCATAAGCCTGATCTTCAGACATCCTATGTAAGGGCATTGAGCTGGACATCATGCCACTCAAGCTGTGTATCATTAAGTTGATATCTAGGTTTATAATCCCATCGACATGTACCTGCTTCGTCCAACGCCGGAAATAAGTCTCTGAACAAGATAAACACAAACAAGTAACCCTCTGGGAAGTACTCATAGCCTATCCACTCTAGTTCAACCAAATAAATACAAGCAAGCAACTAACACAATATGTAACCCTCTAGGAAGTACTCATAGACTATCCCCTCTGGTCCTACCTAGAAACACAAGCAACCCTCTGGGCAGCACACACAGTCTCACCCCTCTGTTTTAGCTAAAGCATAGACTCTCTAGGTGGCTCAAACTAGCAGACCCCTATAGTCAAGTAAACATACAAAGGCACAAACACTCTGGGAAGCTCTCGTCATCAATTCCCATGTGGTCTTGCAATGATAGCTACTGACTCTCTGAGGAATCACTTACATATAATTCCTATTATGGTCTCGATACGTGCGTAAACTAAGTACACTCTTGGGAAGCAAAAATCCCAATTCATGTATGTCATGTGTACGAAACTAATTTATGACAGACTCTCTAGGGAATTCCTTAATCGTCAATTCCCTCTTTAGTCTACTGCACCAGGTTCACACAGCCCTAAGCAGTCCAGTCGTGCATAATCGACTGTCAGCAGCCCTAAGTAAGTTCAACAAACTACTTGGATAATAGATACAAAGCATCAAAAGAATATAAACAGCAGTCAATATATGCAATCAAATATATCAAGGTAAGCAAGTAATGCAACAAGGTCTGCCTCTCAGGTAACCTAAGACAAACGGTGATAAACAGCCAAAACAAGGGAAACACCCATGGGGTGATCCTCAAACATGCTAACAAGAAATAATTATCCATCTAACAGCCACAATCATACAATCAATGTAAGGCAGATAATAAAGTAGGATCAAAACCCAAACCCGAGATACCCGATGCATGGGTATCCGGCACTTCTGCACAAAAACTCAAATACATTCAACGTAAGGAAACAAACCACCTACTCAGGCACACAAGGAAAAGTAGGAATCCAAAAAAACAAGAAAGATGCATTGTGTCAGGCTTAGCAGCCACCAACAAGGAATCACCTCTGGTAAACACTACAGCATCAGCAACCAAGTTAGATATAAAAAAACTATGCGGGTGGCTCGAATGCCCAACCCAACAATACATCCAAAGAACAAAGGGATTACCAGTTTGGCACAGGTTCTATGTGACAACCGACCACCATCTCTACCCAAACCTGACATAACAACTCAGGGTCGGTCAAACAATGGGCACCCATTGGGTCTCTCAGGTCAAACACAGAGGAGGAATCATACTCGGGATCCTCTAGGTAAACACGAGTGAAGGCATCCTATGTGGGATCCGTAGCAAAGAGTAAGGGAGGAATTCGACATGGGATCCTCAAAGGAAGGACAACATAGGAATCCCATAACATGGTTCCTATCAAAGGAAGAATGAGAGAGAGATCCTACAAGGGACTCCCTATGTCATCACACAAGCAAAGGCATCCCTCAGGGGATCCTTAGAAGTACCCGGTCTCAAAGCCTCATAGGCCAGAAGGGAATGTCTCAAAAGGGAAATGTCCTCTAAAGCATGGGTTATGGGAGATATCTCATAGATAAACTCCTATTAAAGGTCTCAACTAAGTTGTTACGAACACCCAACCTATCATCCATCCCATGTCTCACTCTACGGTGACAACTGGACTCAATAAGTGGAGGAAGAACCCCTCCATTTAGATATAAACCCCCCAAAACTCACTTTAGATTACCTTTAAATGTAAAAAGGATTCCACCATTGCATTCTACGCAAAAAAAAACTCTCAGAATAGACTACTCACATGCCCAATTCTGACTTCCAGAGCCCAAGATATCTCAAAATTACTAAACTGAAGCAGTACATGGCCAGAGTACATGGCCGGAGTACATGGCCAGAGCACAAGGCCTGCCTGTGTAATAGTACACAGCATGTACTTTATTGTACATGGCGTGTACTATTCACAAAAAGTCATGTCGTGTCCTTTTTCACCCGAACACATGCCCATGTACCACTACACGGCGTGTACTTAAAGTACACAGCGTGTAGTCCTTAAAAACCACTATTTCTGTGTTCTACTCCACACGGCCAGCCACACGGCCACCCACTACACAACGTGTACTCAAAGTACACAGAGTGTACTTAATAAATCTTCTTCTTCCCTGAGCGGGAAGAGCACACGGCGTGTACCCCTGGAATACACGCCGTGTCTTCTGGGTTTTCTGACGGGAAAACCCTGAAAACACCTGAAACACCTGTTTTCACCCCCGAAACATTAGATCCATCCGTAAGAGGACACAAGCAAGAAATATAAGGCTTAAAAGACTTAAAACAGAATTTTTAATGGGGATATATGGAAAAAACATAAACAGACATACCTTTAGGCAGAAACCGCCGAAGTTTCAGTTGATTTCGCGGCTCCCGGATGCCGCACGCCGACTCAGCGCGTCGAGGGTTTCGAATCGGTACCACTCTCGCCTTCCTTCTCTCCCATTTTCTCGATCTCCAAATTCTCCCATAGGTCACGGCTGAGGAGAAGCATCATAGGAGATGTGCACAAGGAGGAGGAGTAAAGAAGAGAGAAGAAACAAAAAGGAAAGGAGAAAAGAAAAGGAAGAAAACGGAGCCCAGGCCGACCCCGACGCCCGACATGAGTTTATGGCTTCCCTAGGCTAAACTCCCCATTCCAGACACAACAGTGTAGACGGAATCTCAATTCAATTCTCCATTTAAAATTTATTTCCAAACGAACCTACGTGAATAATTTAATATTTAATTTAATAATATTAAATATTAAATATTCCGCCAAAATTTGAACAACTCGGATTTTCTCCAAACTCTTGTCTTAGGGTAAACTCCCTATTCCGGGACCAAAGGAGCTATCAAAAAAATTATCCAAGATCATATGATAGGGGGAAATGATTTTTTACCCCTCACGAGCATCCAATAGCAAAAATTCAAATTTCTGCTCAAAACGACCGTCCAGAAAAACACGGGTTCTTACATTGTACTATAATTTTTTGTGTTCAAATTTGACTTAGTCTTGAGAAAATCCTAGGTATTCCACCTCTTTTCTATGTTTTGATAGGTAATACACATAAGGAATAATAATACATTTTTATGTCATCACTTCCCCTTTGAAAATAGTTTTCATAGTGTGGTTGTTGCCAATTATACCCACTAATTTAATAGCTATATTCTAATGGTAATATTTATTAATTTTATTTTGAAATATAAAGTTGTTTTTTTAGTTTGGTGTTGTGTGTGAATGAAGCTACTCAATATAATATTTAAATAAAGGAAAATATGTGACAAATATTTGTTGAGATGAATGAATATAACATTATGATGAATCAAACATTTGTTTTCCACAATAACTTGAAAACATTTATAATTTCATCATTGTTAAATTAACCCATGAGAAAGATATGGGTTCCATAATGATTTAAACAAATCATTATCATAATGATTCTAGAGGAAGAAGGTGGATTATATCTTTAAGTAATATCACAAAAAATGATATAAATTTTTTTAAAAGATATTTAAATAGATGGAAAACACTTTATTAGAGTATTATAAATTTTCATTAATAAAAAATAAGAAATATACATTAATTTTTTATAAGGTTTTTTATAAAGAAAATATTTTATAAAAAATGGAGGATAAGAATTAATTTTTTTAAAACCATAAAATCATTGAATGTATTATTGATAAATAAAAATGTCATTAAATACTATAAAATTTATTTGTGGGGATAGTATTAAAAAGGGGGATTATTTTTCTTCTATTGTAATGAAATACATATCAATAAAAAATTACTTGAGTAGAAAATGTTAAAAATATTACTTCTATACTTGTGTAAAGAAATTCAATGGAAGTATAAAATTAATATAATAAATTATTTATTTATATATGTAGAAAATTATGATTCAAAATAAATATTATGAACTTGGGAAAAAAGATACATTGCCAAAAAGGATAGCTAATGTCGGTTCAAATTATAGGAAACCTTTTGGTTGAATTTTGAAACAAAGAGGGTTGAAATAATAATACGACATTAAAAGAAAAAAAATAACCATTGGAGAAGAAAATATATGAGGTTTTAGAGTGAAATAAAATTCAATTTTCCCAACATAATATTTAGTTATAAAAAATATTATATTCAAATTTATATTTGAATGAAAACCCCTTACTTTTACACTTGAATCCTATGAAGGTGATTTAAACTATTGTAAAATAGGAATTATAAAATTAATGAGTTATTAAAAAACTTATTAATATATATTAAATTTTAAAATATTGAATTATAATAATTAATTATACATATATCAGTTAGTAATTTTTTATTTTTAAAATCATATATTAGTAATTTTGATAGTTTGAAAAAAAAATCATAATTGATATGTTGATCCTCACTCATTGATAATGAATTTATAATTCTTATATTATTAAAGGTATTAGAATATTTCTTTTATTTATTTTTATAGTCCCATTTCTATGTGACGGATGTTATAGCTATGGATTACTAGAATTTAATTCAAGATAAACATGTTTTGGGTAATTAACCAATGACAACAAGGTACTTTGAAATGATAATTCAATTTTTTTAACACTTTAATAACCATACTCATAACATAAAGTAATCATTATTATCATATATTATAAATATTAATTTATTTATACTCCTTTATATTGTAAATCATGATGATATTATAGCATATATAACACCCCAAAATATAGATTTCTTGTATATATTTATAGTATTAAATTATTCTTTATGTTAGGGGTGGAATGAGGTAAAATTATGAAATTTTTAGAACTTCTATAGGGATTTATGGTTAGGCATGTGGTTTTGAAAAAAAAATATTATAAACCATGAAACCTATATAATTTTTAATAGTGGTGATCATATGGTTACCGCATGGTTTGTCATGCATTGTAAGAAATCTTTGTGACCCACTCAAGTTTGGATATTTGTATCTTTTCACCATATTTTTAATTGGTGATTCAGTCGTACTCTTCACCACATATTCCCTCTTGATATATTACCTTCCCCAACACCTTTATTCCTCTATCAATCCCTTCTATTGTAAGTTTTTATGATTTCTTTGTGATTCTTCCACTAAAACTCAATGTAATATCTCACACTTCCTTGATCCCTTGGTTTTTATATGTTCTTTTATTTTTATCATACTAAAAAATACATGGAGATTTTATCTCATGTCTAAGGTTATCCTAAATTTGGAATTTTGGTTTCTAGGGTTTGTTATCCTTCCATTATAGCATATTCTATTGTCCTCCATCGAAGGTGACATAGTCACACCAATTTAGGTAGGTTTTTCCTTTTCATTTAATTTTATTTTAGAGTTACATGGATTTTTAGTGTTCTAAAATCAATTTTTAATCAAGGTAAAATGGTTTATATTAGATATATGTGGTCCTTCAATTCTTTTCTATAAATTATTTAGGTTTTAATTTCCCAAAATAGGTTTATTTCACAATTATAGGGAATTTCCATTTTAAATAGTGTGATGTTCACTCTGAGTGTTTGATAAAATGAAAATAATGGTATTCATTAGGAAAAGTGATTTATTCATGATGTTTTAGAGACAAAATTTACTTACTAAGTTGATTGATCTTATTTTAAAGGCTTTTCATGTCTTGTTAAATGTGATTATGTACTTTGATTTTATTTTCAGATGATGCCTTCAGTTATATGGGCATGATAGTTCCTTGGTGTTGTTTATATGCTTTCTATAATTTTAATTTTTTTAAAGGTTGTTTAAAAAGTTTATTTCCAAAGTTTTGGTTCTTGGTTTTAATTTAAATTCCAATTTGGAATCTTGTGAGAAAAGTATTTTTTTATTGAGTATTACACCCTTTTGAGCCCTCTTATTACCTATTATTGATTATTGAATGCATATTTTGATAGATAAATTAATTATGATTCATGTTAATTCATTTTTTAAGGGGGTAATTATTAAAGGGAGTATTGGATGTGTATTGTATATTATTATTGTGTTATATTTTCCGTGAGATATGTAGTTGTTAGGTGATATTAATTGTCTTAATAGTGTCCTACCTCCATTATTAATTCCATGAGGAACCCTAGGATACTATGTTGGATGTCAGGAAATTTTTTCTTTGCTAGTTGATGGTTAAAAACTTGATAGTATCCCCTCTCTTAATGTTATCACCTAAATAGGGTATTTTTCACTGATGAGGATAATTAAGAAAAATTTGGGTGATGTGTTGTATGATCATTAACCTAATAGAAGTTCATTCCACCTATGCACATTTATTATTGTATCATTATTCCCCATAGTGTTACATCATGATATGAACTGCATGTTATACTACTTTATTGGTTTTTATCAAGTGAATTGATTATTTCTTTGTATGATATTACTTTTTATGTGTTGATATCCGCTCTATTTAATCTATGATGTTGATTATTTTTGTTTTTTTAAATTATTTCCATTCATTAATAACCCTCCATGGATTTAAATTCTATTATGATTTAATCATGTTCCTTATATTTGAGGAGTGTCTATGTAAATTTTTTTGATGTAGAAGGGGTAGTGTTATTCAAGTGCTAAAGTATTATAAAACACTATTGAATTTTTTTTAAATATATTAATTGTTTGATTTTTAAAAGTTATTATTAAAATTAAAATAGAATATATGTGTTGGGTTTTTATAATCACGCATTATGAAAAATAAATTCTTAATAGTTTTTTTATTTAAAACTGTTTAAATGAGATAAAAACCCATTTTCTCATATTTATGTTCAAACAAGAATTATTATTTTCTTTTATAAAAGTAATACAATTAACTCTTAATAATATCATATTGGACTTTATCTTACACCCTACATACTCACATTAGTGTGTATTAAGTTTTAATTTAATTTATATGAATTTTAGGTCATGGGTTATAGGTTGGATTGTTACATATCTCCTTTGGTAAGTGGGCGGTGTTGATTTATGGTGGTGACATGAGAATCACATGGTGATGGGATGATTTTTCCCTAGGTTATTTAGACTAGTTTAGTTCTTATTTTTTATTAGAATCCCCATAATTCTATTTTGTTTTAGTTCTAGGTTCTTGTTATAGTATGTAAATGGTTTGAATAAAGTTGATTTATTTATAGATAATATGTATGGTAAAATATTTTATTTAATATTTATCAATTTTATTTTATTAGATGGATTATATTTATTATATATGCTTATTTAATTGGTTTGGTTATTCCATTCTTATAAACCTCATGATGGGTTTCTGGTTGGAACTTATTTTTTGACCTTGGTTTTAGGATGGTGAGATCGTTCCAATATAGTAACTTTTGGTATCCTAGGACTAGTTTCAATCCCAAGGTAATCTGTAATGTAGGTCAAGATTTGCGCTGGTATGACCCATGCGACATGTTAGGTTTCCCCATGTTGATACATTAAAAAATGGTATCAATTAAATCTTATTATTTTGGTATTAATAGTATATTTGATATTAGACCATAAAATATTGACTGGTGGGTGAAGAGGAGTTCCTAAACTAATCTTCCTCATGTTAAACCATGAGTTACTATTAGTGTTCAGAAGTTTCTTTTAAAAAAATTATTTATGGTTATTTTTTCATGGGAATTTCTAATGTGGTTTGCTGAAACTCTATGTTTTATAGAGATCCTGATTTTTTTTTTAATTTCCTAGTTTTAGGGTGAAATTGGAAGCAATAAATGATGCATATGGTCTTTTAAACCATATATAGGCTATGTGAAACCATTCTGGGAAATCTACAATGATAGTTTCATGGTTGGTGCAAGGTTTGGAAAACTATCTGGCCAAATCATGTATAGTGTTAACCTTTTTAAATTTTTTAATTTTCGCAAAATTGGTGTTTTTAACTTCTAAAGGGTTTATTATTCTTGATTGTGAATAAATGTGTGTAATTTTATGGATTGTAAAGATTTTTTGATCAAATTTTAATGTAATTTTTTATTATTTGGTATTTTTATTTGTTTTGAAAACCATTTTTTAGGTTTTTTTAGTTTCTTTTGAGAGAAAATTTGAACTTATGCATAAATAATTTAAGTTGACTAAATTATTTTTGGGGTTATTTCTTGGTTTTCATGGAAGGAACATTATTGGTTCTAATTTAAAAAAGTGTTTTCAATTATGTTATAATTTTTTTAATGATGAAATGAATTATTTTAGTGGTGTTCCTTATTATTAGAGATGATGTTGAGGAAATGTTTTATTGTATTAAAGTGGAAATAATATCTTATTTCATATTTTTAAAATGATATTATAAAGGGTGTTTCACAATCTTGATTTCATCAGTTTCTATTTTTGTGACCAATGTATTTGTATTTGTGTTTATTTGATTAAATGATGTTTTTTGTTAAATTTTTATTGTATAACCACTATAATAGAATCAATATATCAAGGAGGTAATGTCATGATTATCTTTTCTAATGATCTCTTACTTGTATTTCTAGTCTCTAACTCTTCCCAGACTCTTGATTGAATAGTAGGGATATGTTATTCTCAGTTTTCAACTCAATTGTGAAAGTTTATAAATTTTCATATTCCAATGATTATTTGGGGTCAAGGATTCTAGGAGGTTATGGGGTTTCTAGATAAGTTTAAAGAGATCATTGATTCACTATGAACTCCAAAAACCTCTCGATTGAGGTATACTACTCTTATGTTCCAATGGTTAGGTTTAGTTTGGTTGATGATCACTATCCTCACCCAACCATTTTTGGTTTTGTCTTGGGGATATTTCAATGCCACGTTCATCCAACGGTTTCATCATAAGAAAATTAATTTTGACAAGGCACTATAATTCTTTGTTTTTCATCAGGGTGATCAGTTTGTGAATGAATATATTGAACATTTCAAGATATTGGTCCCTTTCTCCATAGATTTTTTCATTGATGACGAAAATAAGGATTGGTTATTTCTAGGTGGCCTTTATCCAGATCTTAGTTCAATGGTATTCCAATCTATCCAGACTACCTATGTGGAGGTGGTGTTTAAGTCCATTATTTCTTATGAAATCATAGCAAGGAAACCTGGTTTAATTAATGTTTTGACCCCAGCTGATATCATTAGGGGTGAACCATCCAAAAAAAAGTGGTAACATAATGGTGATAAGTATGGAAAGATATCTACTTAGCTGGTTATTACTACATAAGTAAATAGAAATCCATTAGTATACATTCATTTGGGGGAGTCTAGATATTCTATGTCCTCTTGTTTGGAAGCTTTGAGAACCTATCATCGATGTTGTAACATCCAGGACTCCAGAAACCCGAATTCAGAAGTTATATTACATTATTGTTACAAAATAAAAGAGTTACCATAGTATATAATATATTAACATTCATAGAAGATTAAATACATATATATATATATATATATATATTAAAGTTAAAAAATAAGATATAGCCTGAACACATTATGAGATAATTATTATCCCTTCCATAATATCCTTGAAAATTACATGTAGTTATTTGATAAGTTTCCTAGGGAAATGGGAAAAAATAAGTTTGAGTTTAGATTCTCAATAAGGAGTATCATATAACAGAATATATTATAACATAATCATGTAATAAGTAATAAAAAAGGAATAAATAAACAACATGAATCTACAGTCAACTAAAACTGAGGGGATTATATATCTATGATAGTAAATGAAAACATAGATAACAATAATCATTGGTCTCATATTTATGGAATGCATAATTTAAAACATAAAAACATAGTTTATAGGCCTTTTTCAATGATAATATACTAATATGCAAAGAGGTATAAACCCAAACCCAATATGTTTTGTCTCATGATACCTATCGATGTATCAAGGGTAAATATAATTTTGGTCCTCGCCCATCACTAGATTAATAATAATGAATTCCCTATAGGAGTTAAAAAATACATACCAATAACTATTGAACCTATCAATTAATAAAAACATTTAAAAACAATTACATACCCATTCAATGTAATAATGTGGAAATCTTTGAAAACATCCCTTAATCACATATAAGTTATGGGGTATCATAAAAAAATAGGATATAAGCCTATTAAAGAATTATAGGGGTTATTAAAATTTCAAATTTTTGGGTTATTCATGAAAGATAACTTGGGTTCAATAGTTTTATTTCGTTGGAGGACAAGGAAATGGTAAGAAAAATCATTAATCATGATTCATAATGAACATGTGAATATTCCAAATCATATCCCTCAGGAGTGTCTAGCCAACTATGCGGTCTTAGGCCCACTTTTCATGAATATAAGTGATGATTGGGTCAATGATAAACTAAAACTTCTCAAGGTGATTAAACCTATATTAATTTTTGTTATGCCTGCATCCAATTTCCATTATCCTGACAAGGATTTATTTACAACGAAACTACACACACTTTTACGTTACCAAAACCTGGGATGATTTTTCCACCATGTAAAAGATTGAGTTCTATAATGGTTTGGGTAACTCATTAATAAAAAGAATATAAGGGAGGGATAACAACATAGGCTAGTTAATTACTTAAAAATCATGATATGTATATTAAAAATTATCCCATGGTAATGTATTCACTACACAAAAGGAAATAAGTGGTGATTATAGGATGAGTCTCAAAGAATGAAAGAAAAAAACCCACTTATGGATTGCGTATTAATTGAATAAAAACCTATTAAAAGATAGGGATTAAAATTGATCATAAAATACCATAATAAATGAATTTAATGATATAGAATATCAAATATTTAGTATATAAAACATATAAATTAAATTATGGGCATAATACAAAACATGTCTCAAAGAGATGAATTTGAGATGGAAACCCCTTACCTATTATTCGGACATCCATGAAAGAAATTTTACCTCCTGTATCACAAACATGTCTATATAAATCAATTAATTAAGAACCTTTATTATATATATTTTCAATTATACTCTTCATATATAGTCATTCATTGTATTAAATCTAGTTAGTTTACCTATTTTCCCTACACTAGGTGTTTATAGTTTTGATCATTTGAAGTAGTTTAATAAAAGTTGTGTTATTTTTTATTAATATCCAAAAGATCATCATTCATAGAAAATATAATGTAGTAGAATAGATACAATTTATTGATTTTTAAAGTTGTTATCTCATCCTATTGGTGTTTTAGTTTTTTTGTGTAAAAGTGGAATCAGAGTTAACTTATTTCAATAATTCTATAAATCAATGAGGATTTTCAAATTAGAAGTTAAATACTTAATATAACCATTATAAAACCATAAATAAATAATTTTATTATTTTTAAATTTTAATAACATTATTATTTATAATACCTTAGTCACCCATTATATAGTTTTATATAATTTTTTGGGTAGGTTGTTAAACTGACCCAAACGTGAACATACTATAATTAATGGATGATTATGATTATGAAAGTGGTTTGTTTTGGAAATGATATCAATATTACAAGATAATAATGATATTATTTAGATAATTTTAAGGTGTTGAGTGTGATTTAAATATTTTTTATTAAATAAGAATAAAACTAGGATAAAAATGAGATATGTTACTTTGTGAAGGTGGTAGTCCACAAAATGCATGATTAACATTTTTGTTTCTCAAAGAAAGAGGAGGACTTAAGGTGTATAATAATTTAAAATTTAAAAATATTATTTATATTATATAAATCATATTTATTCATCAATCCCATAATTAATAACAACCATGATAGGTGGTACAAAAATATTTATGTTGTTAATTTGTCGAGGTGGTATTCTGTGCACACACATTAAAGACACATTTGTTTTATTTTTCTTAATGGATGAAGTGGAATAAATAATTTTTGTTACATTCATATAATAAAATCTGAGTATGATAATTACACTAATATAATTATGTTTTTATAGATTTAAGAGGTTATGAATAGGATTATTAATAAGATAATACTAAGAATAACTTGATACTTAGATCTTAGACGTGAATTTTTTTTAGGTATTATCCTTTTAAATTAAGGCCTTATTCTATAAATAGTGAATAAAGGATATTGGACATGTGATAAGGTTATAGAAAGATAAATTTGGCATAGTTTCAAGTATAAATTTAAGGTATGTTGATTCTTTAACTAGTGGGGATATTACTCTTTTATAAGTAAATAGAAGTGTAGTTTTGGGAGCAGCCCTTATATTTTCAATAATGAAATGTTACTTTTTAAGGGTTAATGGAAAAAAATGGGGAAAAAATAATGTAATGCGATTTTGGATCTAAATTAACAACAAAAACTCCTTTTTAAGACAACCATGAGTGTTTATGGGATTTTTCTTCTAATATTTTAACTTTTACTATAATTTTCTTTTACCTTCGTAATTAATTTTTATCCTTAGTGATTAATTTTAATGAAAAAAATTAAGATGTACCCTTTTACCTAATTTGATACTTACAATTTCAAATTTAAAAATAATTTTATGAAATAAATTTCTTAAAGGTGTCAAAAGGTAATTTTAAAATAAACATGCTTAATCACATAAAAATATTTTTTAGAAAAAAAAATATTTTAACGATATAAATTTATATATATGATAAAATTATCTTGGATACTAATTTTAATGAAATTAATTTATTTATTATATAAAAAATAAAATCTATATGGCTTTTAAGTTAATCTTAAACTGAATATCACCATAAAAATACTAAATTCAAATAAAATACCAGAAATAGTTTTTATTAATGTAACATTTTACTTTAATTATGAAAAAAATTTCTAAAGGATTTTTATGTTCAAAGAATACTATCAAATGCATAATTATATTCTATAAATTTATATTTGATCACTTAAAATATTATAAAGACATCTATTTCATTCTAATATAATGATAAATTCATACAAATTACAAGTTTTTTGAAAACCATATTTTTCAACTAAAAACAATCCTTTTCATAAAAAGGTAATAAATTCATACTAAGATAATTATGATATGTTAAATTCAAGAATGAATTTAATATGATCAATTTAAAATTATAAAAAATAAATTTTAAATAAATTCAGTAATAAAGACTCTTTAGTTTTCACATTATACAATTGTTTTGGGATGTAGCATTTACATGTTATAGTAGTGTCTTGGGTATTACATTCTCCCTAACTAAAATAATTTCCCCCCAAAAATGGGTTATATATCTACTATTAAAAAAGGGGGAATAGTACTTCCTCATATCTTATTTAGGATCCTTAGATACCTATTCATGTTTTTTATTTCTTTAGAAGACTTTGAAAAATAGAGTAGTTTGATTCCACAAAACTTTCTCTATATTGTTAAGAATATACACATGACCTTTATTATTAAACAATTAATGTTACAAATCTATTCCCATAGATTTGAGAACATGCATTAAATCTAGTATTTATTTCCTTAGTAATGAAACATGGAATATGTGATATACTTTAGAAAGGTTAAAAGTAATATCTATCAAATAAGATAAAACTCCAATTATTTATATTATTTCAAAAGTATAATTTTACTATAGGTATTAACTTCCACTTTTTACCAAATATTATAACTCTCTTCTATGGGGAATACTTCAATAAGAAATGATCTCCTGTATTAAATTACATTTCTTTCCTTCAACTATTAGCATAAACCTTTTTTCTTCTCTATACTACTTTAATATGATCCTAAATAGTCTATACATTATTTATTATCACCTATAAAATATTTGAGCCAACTAATATTATTTCTCCAAGTTATTCCCAACAGGTTAGATTATAGCACCTATTCCTATAAAATACTTCATATGGTTCCATAGATACTTGAATGAAAGTTATTATAATATGAAAATTCCCCCAAAGATATATATTGATATCTTATACATTTTAAATCATGATAACATGATCTTATCATATCTTCTAAAGTTTGGATAGTCCTTTCAAACTACCCATTAGTTTGGGGATGGTAGGTGGTGCTTAAATGTATCTTAGAGTTGATATCCCTTTGAATATTCATCCATAATTTCAATGTGAACCAAGGGTCACAATCAGATATAATCGATAGAGGTTCTCCATTAATCCTTATGATTTCATTGATATAGTGATGGGAAAGGCACTCAAGTAATAGATCTTCTCTTATCACTATGAAAAGGTAAAAATTATTGTGATGATCAACGATGACCCATATTGCATCATTATTCATTGGAGTCTATGGGAGTCTGGTGAAAAAGTCCACTGTAATATTTTCCCACTACTATATAGGTATAGAAAGAGATTTGATGACTCCTTTTGATATTGTCTTTCAGCCATTACCTGCTAGCAAACTAAGAATCTGGACACATAGTCTTTAATTTCTCACCTCACACCATATAAGTAGAAATTTATTCATAAATCCTTATAGTTCATTTTACTACTATGGTATATAGATAATTTTGATCTATTTACTTAATCTAGAAGTTTCCTTTTCAACTATAGTACATATGTAATGCACAACATCTTCCCAAACATTAATTTTTGATCTATATACATGAATTTTATCAATTTCCCATTATTTACTTATTTAATATTCATTTATAAGTCCTTATCATCCTATTGGGATTTCTCTATCTTTTCTATTAAGTATGTTTTATAAATTTCTTGAAAATAAAATAATGGATCCCCTTGTCTAAAAATCAGTGTATCCATATTTACTAGATCTATATATATGGGATCCCTATTAATCCATATCATGGTCAAAAATCCATACTCCCACCTAATCAATGAATCAGACACCTTTTTTTCCTTCCTATGGTTGTATTTTATCAATAAATCATATTCCTTAAGTAAATCAAACCTTTGTTTTTTCCATATGTTGATCTCCTTCTGAGAAAAGATATACTTCTAACTCTTATGGTATGTATATATATCACATCCATCACCATAAAGTTATTGTTTCCATATTTTCAATGATATGATTATAGATGTAAACTCAAGTTCATGAGTTGGATAATTTTATTCATGTATTTTCAATTTCCTTTATTCATACACAATCAACCAATCATTCTACATAAGTACACAACCAAGTCCATTCTTTAATGCATTAATTTATATTAAAAATCCATCCTTACTTGATTTTAGAGTTAATATTGGTTTATTAATCATTATTCTATTAAGATCTTAAAAAAATACTCATATTACTAGGACCATCTAAATTTAACCCCTTTATGTGTTAACTTGGTTAATAGATAGTCCAACTGGGTGAAATATTGAATAAACTGCCAATAGTAACTTTCTAAACCTAGGGAACTTCATATCACAGTTATGTTCATCGATGTAGGTCATTATTTTAATACCTTTTCCTTTAATTTTTCAATAGATATTCTATCCTTAGAGATAATATGTCCTTAAAAAGAAACTTCATTGAACAAAAATCCCCACATACTATATTCCACATTTAATTATTTTTTATTAAGGGTCTCTATAATTATTTACAGATGACTTGCATGCTATTCATACATCCTAGTGTATATCAATATATATTTAATAAGTACCACCATAAATTTATCAATATATTACTCAAATAATATATTCAATAGATCTATTAATATATAAGGTTTATTAGTAAATATGAAATAAATTACCATAAACTCATAATGTCAACACCAAGTTTAACATGTCACCTTAGGTGTATCATCATAAATTGCCATTATCTGATGATAAATAAAGCAATGATAAATCTTTGAAAAGTATTGGGATCCTTTAAGTTGATAAAATAAGTCATAAATGTGTGGTAAATGATATTTATTCATTATATTAATGGAATTGATATCCCTATAATTGATGCACAATCTTATAGATCCATCCTTCTATTTCAAAAATAAAATAGGGGCTCCCCACATTGAAACACTTCGGTGTATAAATATATTATCAAAAATATATTTCAAATGTTTATTTAACTCCACTAAATCAAATGGTTTCATTCTATATGGATTTTTATATATAGGTCTTACATAAGGAAATAGTTCTATGGAGAACCTAACTTCATGCTCTGGTGGATAACCAGGTAATTCTTCTGGAAAAACATCAATGGATTTTTATACCAATGGTGTAGCATCTATTATTAGGATATCTTCCTTATCCATAGATCACACTTGAAATTCTTCTCATAAAATAATTTCATTAAGGATATAAAATATGGGAGGATTCTGACATTATTTAAGTGATGAAGTCTCCCATCTAAAGAAAATAGTTTCAACTTCTCCTTCATGAATCATAATCTCAATCACTTGGAAAAAAAATTCATTATAATTTTAAATCCAACATATATAATGGATTATATAAAATTCAGTCATATTTATAATAAACATGTTTTCAAATAGGTCATTTCAATGAATCATAATTGGATCTTCCAAAAAAAATATTTATTATGATAAGATCTCCACTCATTTCCTTAATTGAAAACACTCTTAATAAGGTGCTTGGTAAATATTTTTTGTTTTTGGAAATCATGGAATATATAAAAGAGTGTGAGGATACATAATCATATAAAACATTAGCTAAATTTTAGGCAATGATAAAAATACATTCCACTACATCATTAGGAACTTTAACTTTAGTTGTGGTAGTTTCATATTCTTGGTATTTCTCCCTTATCCTTTTCTGAGTTAAATTTCTATAATGTATGTGAAATTGGTTCGCATAATGTAAATTTTATTTATAGTTAAAAAATTGAAAATAAATATATTATACCTTACGATTGCATTTATGAGCTCGATGGCCTTTTATCCAAAATTCTAACAAACTCTTATTCCCTTCCTAAAATCCCTAGAGTGTTTCCTTCCACAATTATCACATGTGATAAAACTCCTCTTTCCTTTTGTACCCTTTGTCACATTCTTATTACCATGTTGATAAAATATAATGTTATTAACCTAATTTTAATTGAATAAATAAATCATGTATAACTTCTTTTTTATCTTAATATCACTTTTGACTATATCCTCATGTGATGAAAATGTCTTAGATACCAATTCCCTTTGAAGGATCAAAATTAACCCATCATAAAAATGATCAAACTTTCTTTTTATTCTTCATTTTTATTTAGTATCTTGTTTATCTAACCTTGTAAAGTTTTCCTTATACTCAGAAATACTTTCCTTTTACATATGTCTAATATTGACATATTACCTTTCCATTTCAACTCCTTACTCACAAGGAATGTATTTTTCATAGAATGTGTCCTTAAATGTTCCCCATTCCATGCACATTATCTCATATTTATCTTTAGTGTTTTGAATTAATGATCACCATTGGTACACATATCTCTTTAGATGATAGACCGCCATGAATAATTTTTCTTTTCCACTACTTCCCAAAGACAAAAACATCTTCTCTAGGGCTTTGATCCATTTATCAGCTAATAATGGATTAGTAGTTATACATAATGTTGGTTTTTTTGTATGAAGTAGTCCAACATAGTTACACCATGTTGTGGGTCAGGAGGATGCTTTATGTGGGAAAGATTATTTTCCATATCCTGGGTCAACTGCCCTAAATGATTATGATTATATTAGCCTAAACTCCTTAATCATTAACTTTCTAGGGGGTAACATCAATACATTAACTATGGGTTTTGATATGATTCTCAATCCTCCAATTATTTTCCATCTCTCTATAATGTCATACTCATAATCAAATCATGATATTTCATTGTAAAAAAATCCTATTAATTTTTATAGAGTGTTCTCTATAAATATTGATGTTTTTTATAGTACTTGTGATATCAAAATAGGTTCTTATAAATCTTGTCTCAAAGGATCCTACTAATTTTCTCTAATGCCAACTGTAACATCTTCGACTCAAAAAACCCAAATTCTATAGTTATATTACAGTATTGGTGCATAATACAAGAGTTAAGTCAAGATAAAACATCTTAGTAGTTTTAGAATATTAGATACACACATAAATTAAAATTAAAAACATAATATAAAATATGAACATAATTCAAGAACATTATTATCCCTCTCATCATATCATTGAAAATTACACATAGTTATCCTCTAGGTTTCCTGGGGAAGGAAAAAAAGTAGTGGTGATCTTGAATGCTTAGTAAGGAGTAGTATACAATGGAATATATCATAACATAACCATGGAATAATATATATGATAGGAAAAAATAAAAAATATAAACCCATATTCAACTAAAACTAAGCTAATTCTATATTCATGGTAGTAAATGAAAACATGGAGAACAATAATCATTTATATCATGATGATTGAATTCATAATATCACACATCAAAACATGTTATCAAGGCCTTATGAAAATACACTACACTGATATGGGAAGTGGTATACACTAAAGCCAAAGATATTTTGTTTCATTAGAGTTTTTGATGCATCAAGGGGATATATAATTATGGGCTCCAGACATCATCTAATTAAGTCCAAGGCATTCACCATATGAGTCAAAAATTAAATTTATACCATTCCTTAGGGAACCTATGGATGAATAAAAAAATGAATATCCATATAATTAAAAATAAATAAAACAAATATATTCCCATTCAATGGAAAAAATGTGCATATATAAGGGAACCCCCTTAATCAACATAGATGTTATGGGGTATAGTCAATGTAATAAGAATTACCCTTATCTAAGAAATATATGGATGATGGTACTTTAAATATGTTGGGATATACATGGAATATATTAATTGGGTTCAATAGTTTACA
Organism: Viscum album; assembly: GCA_963277665.1. Lineage (NCBI taxonomy): Eukaryota > Viridiplantae > Streptophyta > Magnoliopsida > Santalales > Viscaceae > Viscum > Viscum album. Next base: position 634,883,759 of record OY728121.1, read on the forward strand.
CTGGATAGATACCATGGAAATTTTAGAAAAATCCTTCAGTGTGGTTCATAAAGAGCATGTGAATATTCCAAATCATATCCCTTGGGAGTGTCTGGATAGGTGTGCAGTCTTATGCCCACTCATCATGAATCAGAATGATGATTGATTAAATATGTAACCATACATATTTGGGGTGATTACCCCTAGGTAAATTTTTTCCATAACCACATCCACATGATGGTATCTACACAGGGATTTATTTTCTAGGAAACTGCAAACACTTTTACTTTACCAAAACTTGAGATGGTTTTTCCACCATGGAAAGAATTGATTTTTATAATGTTTTAGGTAACTATTGAATGAAATTAATATGAGGGGTGGATAATAAAATTATACTTTTAAATCCCATGAAATTCATTATTTTTATGGAAAAAATTATTCTATGTAAATTTATGCACCACAATAAAAGGAAATGAGTGGTTATTATAGAATCAGTCTCAGAGAATGAAAATTGAGGTGGAAACCCCCACTAATGGTGTGGGTAGAAATTCAATCAAAAAATATTGAAAGAGTGGGATTAAAATTGATCTTAGAATACCATTAATAAATTAATTTCATGATATAAAATATCAATTAGGTTGTAAATACACCACATAAATGAATTTAGGTTCATAATATAAAACATCTCTCAATGAGAGGAATTGAGATGGAAAACCCTTACCTTATATCCTGACTTCCACGAACATAATTTAACCTCTTGTATCACAAACATATATTTATTTATAACTTAATTTATAACCTTAATCATATCCATTTTCAATTATAATCTTCTTATATATTAATTAACTATATGAATTCTAGTTAGTTTACCTATTTTCCCCCACATCGAGTGTTTATAATTTTGATCATTTGTACTAGTTTCATAAAATTACTATTATTATTTACTATTATATCAAAGTTAATAATTCCTAGATAATATAATTTACTAGAATAAATAAAATTTATTTATTTATAATTATTTTATCTCATTTTATTATTGTTTTAGTTATGTTGTGTGAAAGTGGAATCAATGTTGGTATATTTTGGTAATTATTGTGATTTTTTTACTGAAAATTACTTTTTTTATGAAAAACACTTTTAAGGGAAAAGTGAGAAACCATGAAGTCCCAAAAACATGTAGAAAAACAACCCACACAGAACAAACTATAGGATCATCCCCTCCCAGCTGATGCTTCATGACAGAAGACTTCACCAAGTAGGACCCTTCAGCAAGCAGTCCCATGAAGCATTGCACGGGCACGGAACCGATGGAAAATCCATACCCTCTCAAGCATCCAAGTCCAAAAGGCCAGCATCGGTGAGGAATTCATACTCTGATCCTCTTCTAGAGAATACCAAAGTAGTTTGCTGGCAAAAACACCACACGTCGCAACAACACTGAATGAAAAAGAAAACCAGAAGCAGATGAATTCCTCTCAGCCGAACCAACCAACACTACTAACTCAACCAAAGTCATTAAAGATTAAATTGATATTACCCGAGTCTGTTTCCCTTAAAATATTCCAGGAAACAGATATGATCTGAGTGGTAGGTGCATCCGTAAGAAGATCCTCTAAATGTATGGTTAGCTTGTACCATGTCTGAATATACTCCTCAAGATTGATCCTCACGTTGTTGAAACCTCAAACTAATATTGAATCTTTCATGTCTATCCAAGCATATTGTTCCTCATTAAGATTCAACCTTAATGGTATCCCTATCATTTTAGCAGATTCTTCTTCAGTTTCATTGAGATACAAAGATTGTTCCACTGTTTCTTCTTCCGAGCTCATGATCAAAACCAAGGGTTGTTCAGCCACAACACCTCCCTTGTTATGAGTGTCTAACTGTTTGCATTTAAGTTTCTTCACTATCCTTGTCTCCATGGGAAGGGGTAAGGAGGAGTAATCCTTCCTCCCATTATAGAAGCCCTTCTTCCCTTCCAAGGAGGGCCTGACCTCAACTATTTCTCCCTCCTAAACCGCATCACTAGTCTCTTTAAACTCATTAGCCGATTGAACATCAGCAATGGAGCCAGCATCCTGAGATCCAGAATGAATGGCCTCATCACTGACATTCCCCTCAGGAGCCTCTTTCAATGCCACATCCTGACAATGGGAGCCTGAGACTTCTTTATCAGCACCCACCTGAGACCTGCCCCCCTCCACATCCATTCTCGTATCATCAACTTCAAGACACTGAAAACTATTGCAAACCTGGACATTAGTAATGGGTCTTTCCCAACGCACTCATCCTGATGCCTTCACCCAGTCTAGACTGCCTTCACCATTGGTAGCTCCATTTTTGTTTTGTGCCTATACATCCCGGTGGTACACCCCAACTCCTACTGTATTGACCCCTTCCTCTGCAACCTTGACCTGAGATGTAGATCCAATGCTTTGGCTCACAAATGCAAAAGAAGGAATACCCGCCCCTGCATTAGTGGTCATCCCTGTGCCTGTCAACCCCTAGCCCTCCTGCGGACCCAAAGAAGAGTCCCCCAACTTCTTTCCATTATTGAAGGTATCAAATCCCTGTTCAGGTTCCTTCTGTTTTGCATCTAGACTGGGCATGGGTCCTCTGTCAAGACCCTCACCCTTTCTAACCAAAGTTGCATCCATATTCTGAAACAGGTTCCGCCCAGCTCGAGGGACACCCTGGGCTGCCTCATCGAACCGCGCATCCCTTTGCCCCTAGCTCAAAGACCTATCCACACCATTGTCCACAGCCCCACATTTCTGCGACCCACATCTACAAACCTCCGCTGAGTGACCCAGTCACTTTCAAGCAGAACATAAGTCCACCCAGGACTCATACACAACATGTTTCCTATATCGATACTCCTCTCCGATGGTTATCCAAACAAAGTCTGGTGGCTGTTGAGATACATCGACCTCAACAAACACCCTTGCATTGACCGGGTGGCACAAAGCCTTGGTACGGCTATCAGTACACATAAACCTTCTAATGAGATTTCCCACCATCTTGATAATTGACAGATTCTGGAAAGGAAGAGGAATATTAGGAAAACTTACCCAAATCGTTGCCGAAGGGGAGTATCGTTTCATGTGATAGTTATAGGTCCATTTATGCAGGTAGAATCTGGCCCCATTGCAGCTACGAGGCACGCACGACCAGGCCTTAATCAAGTCTTCCTCCGATGATAAGCACACCAATAAGTCAAAAGACCTTGATCCCTAATAAAATACCTTAATTCCAAAAGTCAGTAGTCTGTGCACATGCACTAAAAATGACTTTGTTTTTTCTTAATGGGTGTATAGGAATAAATAATGGTTGATCCATTAATATAATAAAATATCATCATAATAATGATACTAATTTCATTATATTTTTATGTATATAACAGTTTAGGAATAAAATTATTAATAATAAAATTCAAAGAAGAAGTGGAAATTCACATTAGGGACTTGAATTTTTGTTGGGTATTCTCCTTTAAAATGAATGCCTTTTGTTGAAAAATGGTTACCAAAAAAATTACATTGTATAAGGATATAGGAAGAAAGATTTGGAATCTATTTAATTATAAATTCTATGGTAAGGTGATTCTTGAAGCGGTGGGGATGTTATTATTTTATAAGTGAATAAAATGGTAGTTTTGGGATTAACCCATACATTTTCAATAATGTAATGTTAATATTCAAGAGAAGAGGGAAAAAAGTGGAAAAAAGTGCATGGTAAATTGAATGTGGGTTTAAAATCACCTAAACCACTCCTTTTGAGTCAACATATAGTGTTTTATGGATTTTGATTTTAACTTTTTATCCTTTACCCAAATTTACATTTACCTTGGTATTTAATTTTTACCATTAGTAATCATTTTTAATGAAAAAAAATTAGATTGAACCTTTTACCTAATTTGATACTTCTTATTTAAAATTTGAAAATCATATTATCATATAAATTTTATATGGAGATGGAAAATTTTAAAATAAACATAATTAATCATGTAAAAATAGTTTTTTGAAAAATAACATTTTTATGATTTAAAATATATATAAGATAAAATTATCTTAGATTATGATTTAAATGAAATTAATTGATTTATTATAAAAAAATATTCGTGAGGTTTTATAGGAAATAAAAAACCAAATATCACCTTGAAAATACTTGATTCAAAGAAAATACTGAAAATAATTCTTACTAAAGTAACCTTTTACTTTAGTTATTAAAATATATTCCATAGGTTTTATAATTTCAAATAATATTTTAAAATGCATAATTTTATTCCTTAAATTCATATATGATCATTTAAAATATTTTTTAATCTTATGGTTCATTCTTATATAATGAAAAATTCATACAAATTACAAGTTTCATGAAAACCTTATTTTTTTACTGAAATCAACCTTTTAAAAAAAGATAAAAAATCATACTGAGATATATTTGATTTTATGAATTAAAAAATTAAGTTAATTTGTTCAAATTAAAATTATAAAACTTAACTTTAAAATAAATTCATGAATATAATCACTTTAGCTTGACCATTGTGAAATAGTTTCAGGATATAGCATTTACCTATTGTAGTAGCATCTTGGGTATTATATGTGTCGGAATCTCAGTTATAATCCATTTTTTTCAAGAAGAAATTATGTTAGAAGAATAAATATGATTCACATCCTTTAACTAGGTTGTGGTTTTGTGTGTTTCTTCCATTGAAGAAAAAAGAAGATGGGTAGTGGTTATTGGAGTGTTACCTTTTCTAATATTTTATTTTAATGGATTTTATTCCTCATCATGTGTACACATTGAATGTTTTTATGTTAAAAGATGAAAGATCACTTTTCTTTATATTTGTGTATTGTGGGATGTTCATGACCCATTGAAATTGGTGCTTATTTCTATTTAGGCATGGTGTGGACCATATGGAGTTGTTTATTTAATTGATAGAATAGATATGAATTGGTTGTAGTATAGGTTAACAATGATAAGAAGTTGGTTTTTGGTTACATCATGAGAGCTACAAGGTTTGAATTTCATTTCATAATCACCGGGAGTAGGTTTTCTTCATGTTTCTCCCTGCCTTACCAATCATAGAGTATTGTGGACCAAGTTAAGAAACATGTCATTCTATTTTGAGTCAAGTTCTTGGTTGGTGTGTTTCTCAAGTTTAAATTAAGTGTGTTTTCTTAGTGATATATTCTAGTGTCCTTTTGTTTGTTTCTTAAGAATGTGATCTCCTATGGTATTTTCTGCTTATTTTCTTGTGGTCACATGTGGTTAATCGAGTCTTATCGTTTCCTCTGATAATTATTAGAAATGTGATGTTCATTATTTTAAGTATGTCTACCAATAATATCACTATTTTAGATAAACTCTAAATGTTGTGGAGACCTATGGCCAAACTATTTATACTCTTATTATTCTCGTAAAGTTATATTTCAATCTATTTATTGTTATGATTTTTCATTAATTCTAGTTCTTATGACCTCATATGTTCTGGAGGTGAAGATCATGTTTTTTCCTTTAGCCTGGAATGAGATTTAGTAGGATATTATGAGTTTTGGTGTGTATATTGATATTCCAGAATTTAAATCCCATCAGAATAATGGTCATACCAATGTATCATCTTATTTTTCTCCTTTATTTTATTTCTATGGGGAATATGACTTTTTTATTTCTTGTATACTGTTGGTTGGTGAAATTTCAATTAGGATTGAATGGTTCCCCTGAGGAGTGGGTTTCTCATGTAATTATTCCAAGTTTTCTAGTTTGGGGAGTTGGGTACCTGGTTTAGTCCCTATTATCAATGAGTTGGTCATGAATTTACCTTTTACCTATGTTTTTTATGACTTTCTAAGGGATGGATATGGATTTTTTTGGATAATTATGACACCTAAAAATGTAATTTTATTGTATATAAATATAATATTAAATTATTATATGGGTTAAGGTTAGAATGAGGTAAAATTTTGGAACATTTAGAACATTTCTAGGAAACATTATTAGGTTCATGGTTTGTAAACATGTGCAGTAGAAACCATGTGAATTCTCTAGTTTTTGACATTTTGACCATATGGTTTGTTAAACTATGTGTGTAAATCATGTGACCCACTCGAGTTTTGGTATCATGACATTTTTACCTTATTTTTAATAGGGGTTTCTCCCATACACATCCGCACTTCAAACCACATGAATAAGGTGCCTCCCTAACCCCTTTATTTCTCCACAAAACCCTTACATGGTGGTTTGTGATGATTTCTTAGGTTTGTATCCATTAAGACGAAAATTAAGATCAACTCCTTCCTATTTACCTATTTTTTATCCATGTTTACTATTTTTCTTATAACCCTAGTGTACATGGAAGAAATATATCATTTATAGTAGTGCTTTAAATTGGTGTTTTTGGTTTCTAGGTGTTTTGAGCCTTCACATGAGGCATTTTCTAGTATCTTACATCGAAGGTGCCATGATTATGATGGTTGTGGTAAGTGTTTCCATTTAATTTAATTTTATTTGATAGTTACATATATTATTTATGTTTTAAACCCAATTTTAATCTTTCAAAATATGTCGTATTCTATCTAAATGAGGTTTGACAAAGTTTTTACAATAATTATTTTACTTTCCCTTTTCTAAAAATGGATTTACTTCACAATTAAAGGGTATTTCCATTTTAAATAGTGGTTGTGCATTCTAAGTGTTTTATAAAATTCCAATGATCATTTATTTTAAGAAAAATGTTTTATTATGGATGTTTTGGGACTAAAACCAATTTACTATGGGAATTGTTCATGTTTGGAAGGATTTCCATATTTTTTTAAAGGGATGTACATCCTTTGATTGAATTGTTTGATGATTCCTTTGGTTATTTAGGCATTATTCCATCTTGAGGTTTTGTATCTTCTTTATGAAAATTACCTTGATTTCAAATTTCGCTTGAAAATAGATTTATAATGGTTTAATTTTTAGTTTTAAAGAAAATCCATGTTTGGAATCATTTGAGAAATTTATTTTTATTGATTGATGGTTACATCCTTGTTGATCCACATTTTTACCCATTGTCACCCATTTTTTATGCTTGTATGCATGTATTTATAGTTAACTGAATTGGGATTGATGTTCATGCATTTGGGAATGGGGTCCATATGACAACCCTGCTTTTTATTACAACTTAAACATGCTTTATTACATAAAACTTCACTTGATACAACAAAGAAGATCGAGAGGTTTAGTGTCTTTGTGGCTTAGGATCATTACATAAAAACTTTAAACTTGAATTACAACATCCTTATTGAAAACTTCCTTTACATGACCACTACATTCCTTCGTACTTAGCATTGCACGGGATAACCTGAGGACATGCATAAGAAAAGGGTAAGATATAAAGCCCAGTAAGGGAGTACACAATGAATAACATGAGGAGTACAATACATGTTAGGCAATAGGCATATCAATAGAGAATAAGAGAGACATGAACATAAAGGCATGATAAAGCATGATAATCATAACATGGAAATGTGGCAACAACACTTAACATTGAATTAGCATGAGCCAAGGCTCATTGCACATGGAGCATGAGTAAACCCTCATTGCACTTGAAGCATGAGTAAACCCTCGTTGCACTTGAATTAGCATGAGTCAACACTCATTGCACATGACGTATCATGATACTATACTTTACCCAATGCATTGGAGCGCTATCAGGGCGCACCCTTCTTAAACATTTCATTTCATGCATAAGTGTGCCACATGGATCATAAAACATGGATTCATAAAACATAATCATTTATTCCACGATAAAGGAATGTGGAATTCATACATGAAACTTTACAATCAATAAGTAAATGTGCATAAAGGTGAATACCCTTGATGGAGAAATGGGCATGGTATTCACTACACAATGATATTGGCTTAGAAAATCGGTGTGATTTCGGCAGCGTAACGGCGTGACATAAGAATTCATAAAAAGGGCTGATGAGAGAGAAAGGGGTTCCTCATCATATTTACATGTAATGGACAGTAAGAAGGTCATATAGATACATGTCCCAACAATTGAAAAGGAATTTAGATTCATGATACAAAAGTATTGCTTGAATATAAAAGAGGAGAAAAAGGTTCCTTTCAGAATTTCGGCATAGTAACGGGTGTACATGGGAGGCATTTAATGAGAGAGAAAGGGGTCTCCCATCATTCAAACAATAAGAGGGCAGTATGGGAGAGGTGTGAAACCATACCCCAACATTCATAAATGAAATTAAAAGGTCAATACAACTTAAAGAAAATTGACAAAAATGAGAAAGGAAGAAGAAAAAAAACCCTTACTTGGAAGTGTGCTTCCAAAGGCTAGAGAGAGGCTTGTGGGAGGCTTCTTGGGAGCTTGGGGCACCTTGAGAGGATTCTAGAGAGAGTAGGGCAGAGGTTGGACGAACTTCAAGGGCTTTGGGTGAGGAGGAAGTGGGAGATTTGGTGGGTTTATATAGGAAAGGTGATATAATTCTTTATTATTTAGGTTTGGGACCCCTTATATTAAAATAATCCAAACCACAAACCATCCCATGGTATTTTCCCATGGTTTCTGGAAAAGGAAATAGGAAAACAATATTTTACAAGGCCAAGGTCCTAACTTATTAAAAAATTAGGGTTGCTTATGTGGAGGTGAGTCACACTCCCATGGAAATTAATTTAAAAAGGCAAAGTGTTGAATAAGTCTTGAGGGCTCCATTAATGCTTTGAAAAGTGAGTCAAACAAACCCAAAACCTCATTATTTTAATGATAAAACACATATTGGCCGAACATAAGGATTATGGTATTTTATTACATCACCATTGGGTCATTATGATGTCATAAAACACATTATATATTTAAATGGTATTTAATTTTTACCCAAAAATTTGACTCTCAGAAAATTATGAAAAATTCACCGTTGGATAATTTTGACGTCCCGATTCCAAAAATAATATTTATTTTATCTAAATAATTTTCTAAATATGTGAATTTTTACTTTTAAAATAAAAACCGACATTTATAAAAAATTCACGGGTTTTGACAGAAATGGCTTTCAAACCTTAATAAAAATTTTAATTGCATTCATAAAATTATAAGATCATTTATATTTAATAAAAATTAATTTAATATTAATAATAATATTTTATTAAAATATTATTTAATTCAAAAATCCTTTAATTTAATAAAATATAATTCTTAATTAAATAATAACTAAAAACACCATTTGTACTTTAAAAACTAATTACAATGTATCAAAAATGACTAGAAATTATATTCATTATTATATACAAAGATAATGTACATGAACATGGTGCTACTTATTTGTTACATAACCCCTTAAAATATCCGCATAAGACCTAAGGGTAAGGTGTGCGATGGTGACAGACTCTTGGGGTTGCTCGGATAACATCGCTCGAGTGGTAATCTCTATCAACTTCCATTTTTCCCGTAGACGATCACGTTCGAGCTTGACTTGATGAAGCTCAGCTTGGGCTTGGTCAAGGGAAAAGCCCAAAGACGCCACCTCCTTTCTGAGCTCCGACAAATGGGCTTCGTAAGGGGCAATTCTACTAGATGAGACCATCGCTTCCTTTGTCTGAGTAGAAAATTGGTTCGTTAAAGCCTTATATTTAAACTACCCAGATGATCACTATTCAACGACTATAAAAGTAACGGTCAAAAATCTTAAAGTAAAACTAAAAAAAAAGTTGATATCTTATAAAAACATTTTTCATAAAGAAACATTTAACTGGATCAAGAGGGATTTTCCATTAATGAAACTTCGGGTCGTTACAACATTCCCCCCTTAAGAAATTTCGCCCTCGAAATTTTCCTTTTCCCACACTAAAACAAATGTGGGTAACTTAGCTTCATCATATCCTCCGACTCCCAAGTTGCTTCTTCAAACTTTTGGTTTCTCCACAACACCTTGACGAGGGGCATTGTCTTATTTCGTAGAACTTTTTCTCTACGATCTAAGATCTTCACTGGTTGCTCCTCATAAGAAAGATCGTCTTCTAATTGTACCACCTCGGAAGAGAGTACATGTGAAGGGTCTGGTATGTACTTCCTTAAGAGGGATACATGGAAGACATCATGCACCTTGGCCATAGTAGGTGGAAGTGCTAGTCGATAGGCCACAGCCCCAACACAATCAAGAATCTCGAATGGGCCGATGTACCTTGGACTTAACTTCCTTTTCTTTCCAAACCTCATGACCTTCTTCCACGGAGATATGCGTAAAAAAACCATGTCTCTGACTTTAAAATCAAGGTCTCGTCGACGATTATCTGCATAACTCTTCTGTCGACTTTGGGCTGCCTTGATATGCTGCTGAATGGTTTTCACCTTCTCCACCATTTCTTAGACCATTTCTGGTCCAAGCAGCTTACGTTCACCGACATCATCCCAACATGCCGGTGTTCTACACCTTTTCCCATACAGGGCTTCATATGGTGCCATTTGGATGCTCGAGTGGAAACTATTATTATAAGAGAACTCAACTAGAGGAAGATGTTGATCTCGTCCTCCTTTAAAGTCCATTGAGCACGCTCTCAACATATCCTCAAGTGTTTGGATAGTCCGCTCGGATTGGCCATCAGTTTGAGGATGATAGGCCGTACTGAAGTTTAGTTCAGTATTCAGAGCATGTTGAAGACTCTTCCAAAACTTAGAGGTGAATCTTGGATCTCGGTCAGACATAATAGATAGTGGTACTCCATGCAACCGTACCACTTCCCTGATATATATCTGTGCCAGTTGATCCAAAGAGAAATCCTCTCGAATAGCAATGAAGTGTGCAGTCTTTGTAAGACGATCCACAACAACCCAGATTACATTGTTGCCTTTGGATGTCCTTGGAAGTCCAGTGACGAAGTCCATGGTGATGTTCTCCCATTTCCATTCAGGTATGGGCAATGGTTGCATCATCCCCTTAGACTTCTGCCTCTCTGCCTTCACTTGCTGACACACCAGGCACTTTGATGTATATTCAGAAATCTCCTTCTTTATATTATCCCACCAAAAGTTTTCTCGGAGATCTCGATACATCTTTGTGCTCCCTGGGTGAATAGAGAAATTTGAACTATGTGAATCATCCAAAAGTCCCTTCTTCAGCTCTGAACTTGATGGAACACATAGTCTTTTCCCAAACCGCACAATTCCTTCTTCATTAACATTAAACTCTGAGGATTTTCCCTTTTTGATAGCTTCCACTTTTTCTTGGATTCCTGCATCATCCTTTTGAGCATCCTTTAACCTTTCCAAAAGATATGGTTGAGTAATCATTTTTGAAAGGATTGATGATGTTCCCTTCTTTATGATTCCCACGTCCAACTTCATCAAGTCTAAGAAGATTGGATCCTTCTCAATTCTCATCATTGATAGAATTGCTGGATCCTTTCTACTTAGGGAATCTGCCACCTTGTTCGCCTTCCTAGGGTGGTAATGTATTGAACAGTCATAATCCTTGATGAGCTCTATCCATCTTCTCTGGCGCATATTAATCTCTTTCTGTGTGAATATATATTTAAGACTCTTGTGGTCAGTATATATCTCACATTTCTCTCCATAGAGATAATGCCGCCAGATTTTCAAGGCAAAGATCACAGCCGCCAACTCCAGATCATGCGTTGGATAGTTTCGCTCATGGATTTTCAACTTTCTTGAGGCATAGGATATCACTTTATCATTCTGCATCAGCACACATCCTAAGCCCTTCTTCAAAGCATCACTGAATACCACAAAAAGCTCCCCACTTGTGGGTAAAGTGAGCACGGGTGCAGTGATAAGCCTCCTTTTCAACTCCTTGAAGCTTTCTTCGCATTCATCACTCCAAGAAAACTTTACTCCCTTTCGAGTTAGCTTGGTAAGAGGGTTGGACAATCGTGAGAAATTTCTCACAAATCGTCGATAATATCCAGCTAACCCCAAGAAGCTACGGATATCAGTTACCGATGTTGGCCTCGGCCATCCCTCAATTGCATCTGTTTTGGAGGGGTCCACAGATATCCCATTACTTGTGATGATATGGCCCAAGAATGAGACCTCCTTCAACCAGAACTCACACTTGCTGTACTTGGCATAGAGCTTCTCCTTGCGCAAAGTCTCCAGTACAGTTCTTAAATGCTCCTCATGGTCCTCCTTCGTTTTGGAGTATATTAGAATATCATCTATAAAGACTACCACAAATTTATCTAGGTAATCTCTAAAGACTCTATTCATCAAGTCCATGAATATTGCTGGAGCATTGGTGAGTCCAAAAGGCATTACTATGAATTCATAGTGCCCGTACCTTGTACGAAAAGCAGTCTTGGGGATATCTTCCTTCTTCACCCTTACTTGATAATATCCCGACCGCAAGTCGACCTTGGAGAAGTATTGTGCTCCACGTAGATGATCAAACAATTCATCGATTCTTGGGAGAGGATACTTGTTCTTTATCGTGATTTTGTTAAGTTCATGATAATCGATGCAAAGCCGCATTGACCCATCCTTCTTCTTGACGAAGAGGACTGGTGCACCCCATGGTGATGCACTTGGGCGTATAAACCCTTTATCCAGATTCTCCTGTAGTTGTTTCTTCAGTTCTTCAAGCTCAACCACAGCCATTCTATATGGAGTCTTGGATATTGGTAGCGCCCCAGGTATAAGCTCAATTGAGAACTCAACATCTCTTCTTGGAGGAAGACCAGGAAGTTCCTCGGGAAATACTTCAGCGAATTCCCTCACAATAGGCATTTCTTCAAGGGTGGTTTCTTCCTTGGACTCAATCATCTGAGCCAGATATGCGTGCTCATAAGGCAGTAATATCCATGCTTGAGATGATGGAGCTAAAGGAGATTCATCTTCCTCCTGACACTTGTAAAGAATCGGGGGTTGATTCTCCATATGGAGTGTGATTTCCCTCTCCCGACAATTTATGTTGGCTCTATATAAGGAAAGCCAATCCATGCCAAGAATTGCATCAAATTCCACCAAAGGGAGTATGACGAGGTTCTCCGGGAAATTCAATCCACAGATTATAACAGGGGAGGACTTATACTCATGGGATGCAATGATTGCCCCATTTGCTGTACTCACCGACATCTTTACTTCCATGATTTGTGGTGGTGAAGGGATTATTCTACTAAACTTTTGAGATATAAAAGAATGTGTAGAACCTGAATCAAAAAGTACGTTCGCTATTCTTGAATGAATAACTAGCGTACCTATCACCACTTCGTTGTCGGGGTTCACTTCGGCAGAAGTGATGGAAAAAGATCTTCCTTGCTGTCTTGGAGGTTGTTGATTGCCTCCGATAACCCTTGGATTAGGGCACTGATTCGCAAAATGACTCGGTTCTTTGCATTTGAAGCATTGAACAACGCGTTGAGGTTCGAACGGAGCGTTCCTCTCCTCTGTCGCAGCCGCGGGTCCTTCTTCCTGACAGTTAACAGCTAGGTGCCCTTCTCTTCCACACTTGAAGCATTTTCTTGTCCCCCTAAGGCAATTCCCAGGGTGCTTTTTTCCACACTTTTGGCAAGTGGGGTGCTGGAATTTCTTAGCGCCGTTGGATTTATCCATCGGACCACCAGCATTGAAGTCCACCTTCCGCTTCTTGTCCCCATGATACCCCTGTGATTCTCCGATCTCCATTTCAACCTTGAGGGCACATCGGACAATTTCCTCATAGCTGTCGAAGTCACGGATCGCTAATGCTTTCCGCAAGCTAGGCTTCAGCCCACCAAAGAAGCGGTCAACCTTGCATTCGGGGGTAACGACAAAGCCGGAAGCGTATCGTGCAAGCCTTGTGAAGTTTGCCTCGTACGCTCCCACAGATTCCTCATATTTCTGCTTGAGGGAAAGGAAGTCCCTTTCCATCTTAAGACGGAGGGTGCGTGGAAAATATTTATCGAAAAACATCTTCCGGAATACCTTCCATTCCAAAGCCTCGATCTCCTCCTCAGGCTTCGTATTTTTGATCAACGTCCACCATTGATCAGCTTCACCCTCCATACGATAAGCTGCCAGGAGAACCTTCTCTTTTTCAGAGCATTGGAGGATGGAGAATATCTTTTCAATGGAGTTGATCCATTGTTCAGCAATCGTGGGATTGGATGATCCACTAAAAGTAGGAGGCCTTTGTCTCATGAAGCTTTCAATAGCGACTTGTTCTTTCTTAGGTGGGGTTGAACGTTCCTCTTGACCAGTGTTTCTATTCAAAACTTGAGTTAGCTGAGATAGAAGCGTGACAAAGTTCGCGATTCCCGCTCCCATTGGATTGGGAATCTCATAAGTACAATCATCACACTGATCTTCACAACGGTTGTTAGCCCGAGTTCTCCTATTACCGGCCATTGGCTGGAATAAAAGGAAAGTTAGGGGTAACACATAAAGGGTAATCCAAAGACAAAAGTTGATGACTTATAAATAAACTTTAATCTCTTTAACTCATGAGTCTATAGGATTCAATCCAGGCTTTTCATGATCTTCCTTCTAACATATATCCTTAGGGGCATTTTTCCCTTAATAAGGGTTCATACTAAGATTGTGAATTTATCAAAACATATCCCCCGGGAGTGTCGTAACCAAGAGTGCAGCAAGGCCCGTTGTCGTGCACCAGTTCCCGTTTGAGTCTAGCTCAAAGCGGTGTTTTCGGGTTTTACCCCTAGGATACATCTGTGCCAGAGCCGCCTCTACCTGCTCGTATCCATACAGGGATGTATTTGTTTGATAAACCACTTACTTAGTATTTACCAAAACTTAGGGATGTTTTTATTATGATTAGTCTTGTATCTAAGGCTTTACTAGGGTTTCCTAATCCCAAAAATAACTAAACCTATCCTTTGATACCAACTATGACAACCCTGCTTTTTATTACAACTTAAACATGCTTTATTACATAAAACTTCACTTGATACAACAAAGAAGATCGAGAGGTTTAGTGTATTTGGGGCTTAGGATCATTACATAAAAACTTTAAACTTTAATTACAACATCCTTATTGAAAACTTCCTTTACATGACCACTACATTCCTTCGTACTTAGCATTGCATGGGATAACCTGAGGACATGCATAAGAAAAGGGTGAGCTATAAAGCCCAGTAAGGGAGTACACAATGAATAACATGAGGAGTACAATACATGTTAGGAAATAGGCATATCAATAGATCATAATAGAGACATGAACATAAAGGCATGATAAAGCATGATAATCATAACATGGAAATGTGGCAATAACACTTAACATTGAATTAGCATGAGCCAAGGCTCATTGCACATGGAGCATGAGTAAACCCTCATTGCACTTGAAGCACGAGTAAACCCTCGTTGCACTTGAATTAGCATGAGTCAACACTCATTTCACATGAAGTATCATGATACTATACTTTACCCAATGCATTGGAGCGCTATCAGGGTGCACCCTTCTTAAACATTTCATTTCATGCATAAGTGTGCCACATGGATCATAAAACATGGATTCATAAAACATAATCATTTATTCCACAATAAAGGAATGTGGAATTCATACATGAAACTTTACAATCAATAAGTAAATGTGCATAAAGGTGAATACCCTTGATGGAGAAATGGGCATGGTATTCACTACATAATGATATTGGCTTAGAAAATCGGTGTGATTTCGACAGCGTAACAGCGTGACATAAGAATTCATAAAAAGGGCTGATGAGAGAGAAAGGGGTTCCTCATCATATTTACATGTAATGGACAGTAATAAGGTCATATAGATACATGTCCCAACAATTGAAAAGGAATTTAGATTCATGATACAAAAGTATTGCTTGAATATAAAAGAGGAGAAAAAGGTTCCTTTCGGAATTTCGGCATAGTAATGGGTGTACATGGGAGGCATTTAATGAGAGAGAAAGGGGTCTCCCATCATTCAAACAATAAGAGGGAAGTATGGGAGAGGTGAGAAACCATACCCCAACATTCATAAATGAAATTAAAAGGTCAATACAACTTAAAGAAAATTGACAAAAATGAGAAAGGAAGAAAAAAAAACCCTTACTTGGAAGTGTGCTTCCAAAGGCTAGAGAGAGGCTTGTGGGAGGCTTCTTGGGAGCTTGGGGCACCTTGAGAGGATTCTAGAGAGAGTAGGGCAGAGGTTGGACGAACTTCAAGGGCTTTGGGTGAGGAGGAAGTGGGAGCTTGGGTGGGTTTATATAGGAAAGGTGAGATAATTCTTTATTATTTAGGTTTGGGACCCCTTATATTAAAATAATCCAAACCACAAACCATCCCATGGTATTTGCCCATGGTTTCTGGAAAAGGAAAGAGGAAAACAATGTTTTACAAGGGTAAGGTCCGAACTTATTAAAAAATTAGGGTTGCTTATGTGGAGGTGAGTCACACTCCCATGGAAATTAATTTAAAAAGGCAAAGTGTTGAATAAGTCTTGAGGGCTCCATTAATGCTTTTAAAAGTGAGTCAAAAAAACCCAAAACCTCATTATTTTAATGATAAAACACATATTGGCCGAACATAAGGATTATGGTATTTTATTACATCACCATTGGGTCATTATGATGTCATAAAACACATTATATATTTAAATGGTATTTAATTTTTACCCAAAAATTTGACTGTCTCAGAAAATTATGAAAAATTCACCGTTGGATAATTTCGACGTCCTGATTCCAAAAATAATATTTATTTTATCTAAATAATTTTCTAAATATGTGAATTTTTACTTTTAAAATAAAAACCGACATTTATAAAAAATTCACGGGTTTTGACAGAAATGGCTTTCAAACCTTAATAAAAATTTTAATTGCATTCATAAAATTATAAGATCATTTATATTTAATAAAAATTAATTTAATATTAATAATAATATTTTATTAAAATATTATTTAATTCAAAAATCCTTTAATTTTATAAAATATAATTCTTAATTAAATAATAACTAAAAACACCGTTTGTACTTTAAAAACTAATTACAATGTATCAAAAATGACTAGAAATTATATTCATTATTATATACAAAGATAATGTACATGAACGTGGTGATACTTATTTGTTACATAAACCCTTAAAATAGCCGCATAAGACCTAAGGGTAAGGTGTGCGATGGTGACAGACTCTTGGGGTTGCTCGGATAACATCGCTCGAGTGGTAATCTCTATAAACTTCCATTTTTCCCGTAGACGATCACGTTCGAGCTTGACTTGATGAAGATCAGCTTGGGCTTGGTCAGAGGCAAAGCCCAAAGACGCCACCTCCTTTCCGAGATCCGACAAATGGGCTTCGTAAGGGGAAATTCTACTGGATGAGGCCATCGCTTCCTTTGTCTGAGTAGAAAATTGGTTCGTTAAAGCCTTATATTTAAACTACCCAGATGATCACTGTTCAACGGCTATAAAAGTAACGGTCAAAAATCTTAAAGTAAAAATAAAAAAAAGTTGATATCTTATAAAAACATTTTTCATAAAGAAACATTTAACTGGATCAAGAGTGATTTTCCATTAATGAAACTTCGGGTCGTTACAGTCCAGAATTGAATACGGTAGTTGGTGGTGGGATGTATTTTATTATTGTGTTATAATTCCCTCACGCTATGTTGTTGTCATGTAATTGGTGTTTTCATGATAGTGGTCCAACCTCTTTAGTTAATTAATGAGGAACCCTAGGATAATATGTGGGAATTTTAAGGATGCTTTCCTTTATATAAAAGAGTTCTACACCGGCTAATAGCCCCTAGATGAATGTGTTGACATGGTTATGGCATGTTTCACCAATGAGGCTAGTTTAGGGAAATTTAGGTGACATGTTATACGATTCTTAACCTAATATTAGGTGGTTCCACCAATGCATGTTAAATATTGTATGATTAGCCCCTATGGTTTTTCCTCAAGATATTCATCACATGAAATGATTTATTTATTGTTTACTTCCGTGTTAGTTTCTTATTTAATTTTTAAAGAATAAATTTTATTTGTTGATATCCATTGTGGTTAATCCATGATGTTAAATATTTTTCCTATTTTATATTATTTTAATTAATCAAGGAAATTACATGTATTTAAATTCTATTATTACTTACCCTTTTTCCTTATATATATTTGAGGCATGGGTGTGTGTGTGTGCATGCTTTCAATAGAAAAGAGGGGTAGTTGTTTTCAAGTGATATACTTTACTGAAACACTTTAGATGTGGTCTGATTAGTCACTAAATGTGGCTAATATTAATTTTTAATATCTTTATATTCATTGTTCCAAAGTACATAAACATTGTTTTTAGTGCATTACATAAATAGAACTTCATTTCTCATCTTAAATGCAATTCATGTTTAAAATGAAAATTTGGGCCCAATCATTCATCTGTTTGTGGATAGTATTATATTCATTTTATGAATTTGATATTTTGGGATACGATTTATCACTTATTTTGGAACATTTTATCTTTTAGGTCCAATGGATGAATCTCAAGGGAAGATGGAGATTTTTGCTCCTAAATGCAGAAAGTTGCTGGAGAAAGCATAATGGGACTAAGGCCCATCAAACAAATGTGGGGCCCACAAACCAAGCCCAATGAAGCTCAAATTTTTGCAGTAGAAATATAAAAATATAAGGATCATTTTATTAAACTGTGGTCAGAGCTAATTCAGAATATTTCAATGAGATACAAGGGGATCAAGTTTAGAATTAAAATGGTGGGCCATAGAAAAATGCTCATAAAAACATCCCACCATTTTGAACATAACTCCAAAACTCCTAAACCAAATTACCTGAAATTTTGAGAGCCTATATAAGACACATGGAAGAAGATATTTCTGATTTATTACACCTTCAGGTTCTTCCGTATTAAGTGTCAAACGCACACATCAAAATGGAGGATGAATCTGGCCGGTTTTGTGGTCAACTTTGTAACGTTAATTTCCTTTTGATTCTTCACCCTCCTTTTGACTCTCTTAATTGTTGGGGGGTGAATTTATTGTTGGGGGTGGACCTAAGGCTCCTAATATACCTATATAAGGAGCTTTTGGTGAATGGAATAATCATATAATATTTTTCATTGAATCCAAGTTTTTCTTTCAATTGTAATTTCCCGCTTTCATTTTGTAATGGCATCGTCAATTTCTCTAATGTAAGTTTTTCATTTACATTTAGTATTTTAATAAAATTTATTCTTATTCACTTTTTATTTTCCTTTTCATCACACGTTGATACCGTTGAATCTAAGTGTGAATTTATTCACACCCGTACCGGTGAATTCATCACACAACGGTGGAGTGTTCATTTTGATTAATGTTTTTCTTCTACAATCCCTCTTCTTTAAGTCAACTACCTGTTTCCGTTGATAGAATAACATCAATGGAGGGCTAACCTTTTATGGTTTTATCCTATGGAGTTGCATGGGCTGGACTGAATGTTATTTGATGCTCTTAAATTCATAAATTTTTTTCTTTATTTTAAGAGTTCCTTTCTTTGATTTATCTTCTTCTTTGTCTTCACCGACTTTAATGATGACACATTTTGAGTGTTAGTATGATCAAATTCCTTGGAGTGCTCATTTAATTGATCCTATAAGAGAATTGGTGATTAGACTTGAAATTTTGTAAACGGCTAAACCAAATCACCTGAAATTTTGAGAGATTATAGAAGACACATGGACGAAGATATTTCCTATTTATGACACC
Source organism: Viscum album (assembly GCA_963277665.1). Lineage (NCBI taxonomy): Eukaryota > Viridiplantae > Streptophyta > Magnoliopsida > Santalales > Viscaceae > Viscum > Viscum album. Next base: position 634,903,387 of record OY728121.1, read on the forward strand.
TTCAGGTTCTGCCGTATGAAGTGTCAAACACACACGTCAAAATGGAGGATGAATCCGGCTGGTTTTGTGGTCAACTTTGTAACGGTAATTTCCTTTTGATTATTCACCCTCCTTTTTACTCACTTAATTGTTGGGGGGTGAATTTGTTGTTGGGGGTGGACCTAAGTCTCCTAATATACCTATATAAGGATATGGTGGTGAATGGAATAATCATCTAACATTTTTCATTGAATCCAAGTTTTTCTTTCAATTGTAATTTCCCGCTTTCGTTTTGTAATGGCATCGTCAATTTCTCTAATGTAAGTTTTTCATTTACATTTAGTATTTTAATAAAATTTATTCTTATTCACTTTTTATTTTCCTTTTCATCACATATTGATACCGTTGAATCTAAGTGTGAATTTATTCACACCCGCACTTGTGAATTCATCACACAATGGTGGAGTGTTCATTTTGATTAATGTTTTTATTCTTCAATCCAGCTTCTTTAAGTCAACTACCTGCTTCCATTGATAGAATAACATCAATGGAGGGCTAACATTTTATTGGTTTATCCTAGGGAGTTGCATGGGCTGGATTGAATGTTATTTTATGTTCTTAAATTCATAAATTTGTTCTTTATTTTAAGAGTTCCTTTCTTTGATTTATCTTTTTCTTTGTCTTCACCGACTTTAATGATGACACATTTTGAGTGCTAGTACGATCCAATTCCTTGGAGTGCTCATTTAATTGATCCTCTAAGTGAATTGGTGATTAGCCTTGAAATTTTGTATGGATTAAATTGGAGAATGATATTGAGGGATTATTTTATTTAATGGATACGTCTTGAACCGATGAACAGAAAATCAAATGAAAAACAAAAAAATCCAATCAAGCCCAAGAGACAACCTAGGATCGACTCACCATAATTAGTTGTTTTAATTCAATTAATTTTATTTGTTTTGTTCTTTAAATTAAATCAATATTTCTTCAAATCAATCAACACTATAGTTGGACACTTCATAGCCAATCCCATATACAATCTTAGTGTCTCAAGGTTTCTTCTTCGGTCCCTGTGGATTTGATCCCTACTTGTATTTCAACGACTGCATACCTGTAGGGTAAATTTGGGCGCAACCAAATTTTGGCACCATTGTCGGGGACCCAAGTAAGTTTTCTTAGACACCCACCTTCTATTCTCACCTAACTTCTCTTTTCTTACCTATATTTCTCTTTTATTTTCCCCTTTCTGTTTTCGTGTGTCCAAAAAAATACAAATCCAATTTTCATACAACTCCAATAGAGTATCATCAACAATTTCCTTTCATAAACTCGGGCTACAATCAAATAGAAAATCAACAATGGGAATCTCCTCAGATATAAAATTACTTTGATCAACACTTGAATGATTACCCCACACCCGATAACATGAACAATCAATGGGATGTTGAATGTTTAAAAGATCAATTTCCATACCTATCAAGAATGATTGAAAAGATAAATAATGAGTAATTCCATGATGTACAAACATATATCAACCTTAATCCTGAAAAAAATCTTGAAAAATTGTGTGAACAAATGGATAAAATGAATTCAGAAGTTTCATCTTTCAGATTAGAATTACAAAGCTTTAAGACTTTTGAGAAACCCGTTCTAACTCAAGATGTTCTTTCCTCATCATTGATAGATGAATCTTTTATCCCAAAAACATCCCATGGATTGAAAAAAGAACTAACCTTTGGATATGGGATAACTGAACAAGATCAAGGAAATGTTGAAGGGTATTTAAATCAGGAGGAAATTAATTTTTTGGATTCATAAGGGGAAAATTTGTCTTCATGGATTGAGTGTTCAGAATATTTCTCCAATAACATTTTTTTAGAATCACCGATCATTGAACCATTGGGAGATATAATGAATAGTTATCCCATACACACTTCTGATATTCAACTAGACAATTTTCAGGATGAATCTTATTTTCAAAATGAACCAATTCTTTCTAAATGTTTTGGAGAAGAAACTGATTTTGATTTAATTTTTCAATCTCTTTTAGGAAATTTCAATAAACACGAGCTCAAAATAATTTTATTTTCTTCTGAACTCAAGAATCCCACTATAGGAGATAATAAAGACCTTGTATTTTTATTTCATTCTTCTCAAGAAACAAATAATGTTGGAATGGTCATTGATGTCTTAAGAAAGATTAGAAATTCAACCGAATCAACCATTACCAAATTTCCTTGGACTTCCACACTCATTATTGACCATGGGATTCCATATGAATCAAATTATAAAAAAATCAATCTGAATCAAGTTGAAGTGGACAAAAATGGGGTCCTAAAAATGTTGAAATTTGGAATTGGATGAGTTGGGGGGAACAAGTTGAGCCAACGACGTTAAACAAAAGCGCCGCATGGGAGGCAACCCATGGTTTCCATGTTTATAATCATTTTGAATCATTTTTTTTTCATATAATAAATTACCATAGACTGTTGACCTATTCTTCTTTTATGAGTAAGGATGGGTATGAAAGGGGAGCGCCATATTCATCCATGTCACGTGGCATGATCTCTGAGTAATACCTTACCTAGAAATCTAAAAAGAAGACAATATATCATCAGTTTATTTTGTTTTGTTTATTTTTATGTTTTTATAGGTTAAAAAAATAAAAGGACATGTCGTAATTCATAAGGAAAATCCATTCACCACCATCAAAGTCACTGAGACTCGAACCCATGATTGAAGGGAGACATTGGCATGTGATTTCCTAATCAACCACCAGGTGACTTCATTCCATGATTATCATTTTCAAATTTCCTCTTTGAAATCCTCTCCTACCCCCTTCTAACTTTTCTTTTCTTTAAACACTGGGGACAGTGTTATTCTATGTTGGGAGGAGATGAAATAAAAAATAGTTTTTTTTAATAAGAACATGCATGGAAAGAAAAATTCCATTAACCTTGAACATGATAACACACATTGCAAACTCTGAAATTGGATATCAAATAATTTTGCATGCCTTGATTCTGATTTTATTGCAAGTTTAAATTCATGATCATAGTTTTTGGAAAGTTCGGTTGTCCGACGTGATTTTTCAAATTTTACATTTTCATCCTTTTAATAAAAATGCCAAAATGCACGTCTACTGGATCGTAGGTGTAAATTTGAGTTCTTGGGTCCCTTTATTTATATAATAGGGTTCTTGGGTCACTTTTAGTTTAATTTGAGTATCCAAAAAAACAAAAAAAAATTATTAAAAAAAATAATGACCACATAGAGAAATGTTTTTCCTAAATGTGTGGCGTCCGGCACTTGGGGATCGTGACTCCATAGTTGTCTTGCACAGAGTTAGGCATTATATCTCTATTTTAGAGAATTGAATTCACAATATGTGTGGCGTCCGACACTTGGGGATCGTGACTCCATAGTTGTCTTGCCCAGAGTTAGTCTTTTCATATCTATTGTGGTTAAAAAATAAAAAAAAAACAAACAAACAAAAAACAAACAAAAATAAAAAAAATGGATAATCATCTTAAGGTTTAATGTGATTCTCACCTAGCGCTTCCATTTTTTCCCCTTTAACAATAAAATGGGCCCCATATCTATTGTGATGCACAACACTTTATCATGCTTAATTGAAATTGGATGAAATGTTGCGATGAATTTGAAAAAATGAATGGGCTTGGGCTTTGGATATGCTTATTTAAATAGCTTGTTTTAAATTATTTTGATGGGTTTCATAATTTTTTTGGTGTGAGGTCATTGGGTGAGCAATGTGTATTAAAATGTTTTTGGAAAAGGGGATTTGAATTTCATATTTGTAATTTATTTTTCTCGGGACTAGCAAAACTCAAGTTGGGGGGTGTGATTAGTCACTAAAAGTGGATGATATTCATTTTTAATATCTTTATATTCATTTTTCCAAAGTCCATAAACATTTTTTTTAGTGAATTACATAAATAAAACTTCATTTCTCATCTTAAATGCAATTCATGTTTAAAATGCAAATTTGGGCCCAATCATTCATCTATTTGTGGACATCATTATATTCATTTTCTGAATTTTATATTTTGGGATATTATTTATCACTTTTTTTGGAACATTTTATCTTTTAGGTCGGATGGATGAATCTTAAGGGAAGATGGAGATTTTTGCGCCTGAATGCAGAAAGTTGCTGGAGAAAGCATAATGGGCCTAAGGCCCATCAAACAAATTTGGGGCCCACAAACCAAGCCCAATGAAGCTAAAAATTTTACAGTAGAAAGATAAAAATATAAGGATAATTTTATTCAACTGTGGTCATAGCTAATTCAGAATATTTCAATGAGATACAAGAGGACGAAGTTTAGAATTAAAATGGTGGGCCATAGCAGAATACTCATAAAAACATCCCACCATTTTGAACATAACTCCAAAACGGCTAAACCAAATCACCTGAAATTTTGATATCCTCTAGAAGACACCTGGAAGAAGATATTTCGTATTTATTACACCTTCAGGTTCTGCCGTATGATGTGTCAAACACACACGTCAAAATGGAGGATGAATCTGGCTGGTTCTGTGGTCAACTTTGTAACGTTAATTTTCTTTTGATTCTTCACCCTCCTTTTGACTCTCTTAATTGTTGGGGGGTGAATTTATTGTTGGGGGTGGACCTAAGGCTCCTAATATGCCTATATGAGGATCTGGTGGTGAATGGAATAATCATCTAACATTTTCCATTGAATCCAAGTTTTTCTTTCAATTGTAATTTCCCGCTTTCGTTTTGTAATGACATCGTCAATTTCTCTAATGTAAGTTTTTCATTTACATTTTTTATTTTAATAGAATTTATTCTTATTCACTTTTTATTTTCCTTTTCATCACACGTTGATACCGTTGAATCTAAGTGTGAATTTATTCACACCCTCACTTGTGAATTCATCACACAACGGTGGAGTGTTCATTTTGATTAATGTTTTTCTTATTAAATCCCACTTCTTTAAGTCAACTACCCGCTTCCATTGATAGAATAACATCAATGGAGGGCTAAACTTTTATGGGTTTATCCTAGGGAGTTTCTTGGTCTGGATTAAATTTTTATTTGATGTTCTTAAATTCATAAATTTGTTCCTTATTTTAAGAGTTCCTTTCATTGATTTATCTTCTTCTTTGTCTTCACTGACTTTAACGACGACACATTTTGAGTTCTAGTACGATCCAATTCCTTGGAGTGCTCATTTAATTGATCCTCTAAGTGAATTGGTGATTAGCCTTGAAATTGTATAAACGGATAAACCAAATTACCTGAAATTTTGAGAGCTTCTAGAAGACACATGGACGAAGATATTTCCTATTTTTGACACCTTCATGTTCTGCCATATGAAGTGTCAAACACACACGTCAAATGGAGGATGAATCTGGCTGGTTTTGTGGTCAAATTTGTAATGTTAATTTCCTTTTGATACTTCACCCTCATTTTGACTCTCTTAATTGTTGGGGGGTGAATATATTGTTGGGGGTGGACCTAAGGCTCCTAATATGCCTATATAAGGAGCTGGTTGTGAATGGAATAATCATCTAACATTTTTCATTGAATCCAAGTTTTTCTTTCAATTGTAATTTCCCGCTTTCGTTTTGTAATGGCATTGTCAATTTATCTAATGTAATTTTTTCATTTACATTTAGTATTTTAATGAAATTTATTCTTATTCACTTTTTATTTTCCTTTTCATCACACGTTGATACCATTGAATCTAAGTGTGAATTTATTCACACCTGCATTTGTGAATTTATCACACAACGGTGGAGTGTTCATTTTGATTAATGTTTTTCTTCTTCAATCCTGCTTCTTTAATTCAACTACCCACTTCCATTGATAGAATAACATCAATGGAGGGATAACCTTTTATGGGTTTATCCTAGGGAGTTGCATGGGATGGATTGAATGTTATTTGATGTTCTTAAATTCATAAATTTTTTCTTTATTTTAAGAGTTCCTTTCTTTGATTTATCTTCTTCTTTGTCTTCACCGACTTTAACGACGACACATTTTGAGTGCTAGTAAAATCCAATTCCTTGGAGTGCTCATTTAATTGATCCTCTAAGTGAATTGTTGATTAGCCTTGAAATTGTGTGTGGATGAAATCAAAGAATGATATTGAAGGATTATTTCATTTAATGCATACCTCTTGAACCGATGAACAGAAAATCAAATGAAAAACAAAAACATAACATCAATCCCAAGAGACAACCTAGGATCGACTCACCATAATTAGTTGTTTTAATTCAATTAATTTTATTTGTTTTTTTCTTTAAATTAAATCAATATTTCTTCAAATCAATCGATACCATAGTTGGACACTTCATATCCAATCCCGTATACAATCTTAGTGTCTCAAGGTTTCTTCTTCGGTCCCTGTGGATTCGATCCCTACTTGTACTTCAATGACCGCATACCTGTAGGGTAAATTTGGGAGCAACCAAATTTTGGCACCGTTGCCGGGGACCCAAGTAAGTTTTCTTAGACACCCACCTTCTATTCTCACCTAACTCCTCTTTTCTCACCTATATTTCTCTTTTCTTTTCCCTTTTCTGTTTTTGTGTGTCCAAAAAAAATCCAAATCCAAATTTCATACAACTCCAATGGAGTATCATCAAAAGTTTCATTTCACAAACTCGGGCTGGAATCAAATAGAAAATCAACAATGGGAATCTCCTCAGATAGAAGATTACTTTGATCAACACTTGAATGATTACCCCACACCCGATAACATGAACAATCAATGGGATGATGAATTTTTAAAAGATCAATTTCCATACCTATCAAGAATGATTGAAAAGATAAATAATGAGGAAGTCCATGATGTACAAACATATATCAACCCTAATCCTGAAAAAATTCTTGAACAATTGTGTGAACAAATGGATAAAATGAATTCAGAAGTTTCATCTTTCAGATTAGAATTACAAAGCTTTAAGACTTTTGAGGAACCCCTTCCAACTCAAGATGTTCTTTCCTCATCATTGATAGATGAATCTTTTATCCCAAAAACATCCCATTTATTGAAAAAAGAACTAACCTTTGGATATGGGATAACTGAACAAGATCAAGAAAATGTTAAAGGGTATTTAAATCAGGAGAAAATTAATTTTTTGGATTCACAAGGGGAAAATTTGTCTTCATGGATTGAGTTTTCAGAATATTGCTCCAATAACATTTTTTTAGAATCACCGATCATTGAACCATTGGGAGATATAATGAATAGTGATCCCATACACACTTCTGATATTCAACTGGACAATTTTCAGGATGAATCTTATTTTCAAAATGAACCAATTATTCCTAAATGTTTTGGAGAAGAAACTGATTTTGATTTAATTTTTCAATCTCCTTTAGGAAATTTCAATAAACACGAGCTCAAAATTATTTTACTTTCTTCTGAACTCAAAAATCCCACTATAGGAGATAAGAAAGACATTGTATTTGTAGTTTATTCTTCTCAAGAAACCAATAATGTTGGAATAGTCATTGATGTCTTAGGAAAGACTAGAAATTCAACCGAATCAACCATTACCAAATTTCCTTGGACTTCCACACTCATTATTGACCATGGGATTTCACATGAATCAAATTATAAAAAAATCAATCTGAATCAAGTTGAAGTGGACAAAAATAGGGTCCTAAAAATGTTGAAAGTTTTAATTGGATGAGTTGGGGGGGTACAAGTTGAGACAACGACATTAAACAAAAGTGCTGCATGGCAGGCAACCCATGGTTTCCATGTTTCTAATCATTTTGAATCATTTTTTTCATATAATAAATTACCATAGACAGTTGACATGTTCTTCTTTTATGAGTAAGGATGGGTATGAAAGGGGAGCGCCATATTCATCTGTGTCATGTGGTGTGATCTCTGAGTAATACCTTACCCAGAAATCTAAAAAGAAGAGAATGTACCATCAGTTTATTTTGTTTTGTTTATTTTTAAGTTTTTATAGGTTAAAAAAATTAAAGGACATGTCGTAAGTCATAAGGAAAATCCATTCACCACTATCAAAGCCGCTGAGAATCGAACCCATGATTGAAGGGAGACATTGGCATGCGATTTCTTAATAAACCACCACATGACTTCATTTCATGATTATCATTTTCAAATTTCCTCTTTGAACTCCTCTCTTACCCCCATCTAACTTTTCTTTTCTTTAAACACTGGGGACAGTGTTATTCTATGTTGGGGGGAGATGAAATAAAAAATGATTTTTTTTAATAAGAACATGCATGGAAAGAAAAATTCCATTAACCTTGAACATGATAACACACATTAAAAACTCTGAAATTGGATATCAAATAATTTTGCATGCCTTGATTCTGATTTTAATGCAAGTTTAAATTCATGATCATAGTTTTTGGAAAGTGCGGTTGTCTGATATGATTTTTCAAAGTTTACATTTTCATCCTTTTAATAAAAATGCCACAATTCACGTCTACTGGATCGTGGGTGTAAATTTGAGTTCTTAGGTTCCTTTAATTATATCATAGGGTTCTTGGGTCACTTTTAGTTTAATTTGAGTATCCAAAAAACAAAAAAAAATTATAAAAAAGAAATTATGACCACATAGAGCAATGTTTTGTCCAAATGTGTGGCGTCTGACACTTGGGGATTGTGATTCCGTAGTTGTCTTGCACAGAGTTAGGCTTTATATCTCTATTGTAGAGAATGGAATTGACAATATGTGTGGCGTCCGGCACTTGGGAATCGTGACTCCATATTTTTCTTGCCCAGAGTTAGTCTTTTCATATCTATTGTGGTTAAAAAATAAAAAATAAAAAAAACAAACAAAAAAAATGGATACTCATCTTAAGGTTTAATGTGATTCCCACCTAGCGCTTACATTTTTTCTCCTTGAACAATAAAATGGGCCCTATATCTTTTGTGATGCACAACACTTTATCATGCTTAATTGAAATTGGATGAAATTTGGCGATGAATTTGAACAAGGGAACGGGTTTGGGCTTGGGATATGCTTATGGAAATAGCTTGTTATAAATTATTTTGATGGGTTTCATAATTTTTTTTGGTGTGAGGTCTTTGGGTGAGCAATGTGTATTAAAATGTTTTTGGAAAAGGGGATTTGGATTTCATATTTGTAATTTATTTTTCTCGGGACTAGAAAAACTCAAGTTGGGGGGTGTTATTAGTCACTAAAAGTGGATCATATTCATTGTTAATATTTTTATATTCATTGTTCCAAAGTCCATAAACATTGTTTTTAGTGCATTACATAAATAGAACTTCATTTCTCATATTAAATGCAATTCATGTTTAAAATGAAAATTTGGGCCCAATCATTCATCTATTTGTGGACAACATTGTATTCATTTTCTGAATTTGATATTTTGGGATATGATTTATCACTTTTTTTGGAACATTTTATCTTTTAGGTATGATGTATTAATCTCAAGGGAAGATGGAGATTTTTGCGCCTGAATGCAGAAAGTTGCTGGAGAAATCATAATGGCCCTAAGGCCCATCAAACAAATGTGGGGCCCACAAACCAAGACCAATAAATCTAAAAATTTTACAGTAGAAAGATAAAAATATAAGGATCATTTTATTCAACTGTGCTCAGAGCTAATTCAGAATATTTCAATTAGATACAAGGGTATGAAGTTTAGAATTAAAATGGTGGGCCATAGGAGAATGCTCATAAAAAGAGCCCACCATTTTGAACATAACTCTAAAACGGATAAACCAAATCACCTGAAATTTTTAGTGCTTCTAGAAGACATATTGAAGAAGATATTTACTATTTATGACACCTCCAGGTTCGGCCGTATGAAGTGTCAAATGCACACGTCAAAATTTAGGATGAATCTGGATGGTTTTGTGGTCAACTTTGTAACGTTAATTTCCTTTTTATTCTTCACCCTCTTTTTGACTCTATTAATTTTTGGGGGTGAATTTATTGTTGGGGTGGAACTAAGGCTCCTAATATGCCTATATAAGGAGCTGGTGGTGAATGGAATAATCATCTAATGTTTTTCATTGAATCCAAGTTTTTCTTTCAATTGTAATTTCCCGCTTTCATTTTGTAATGGCATCGTCAATTTCTCTAATGTAAGTTTTTCATTTACATTTAGTATTTTAATAAAATTTATTCTTATTCACTTTTTATTTTCATTTTCATCACATGTTGATACCATTGAATCTAAGTGTGAATTTATTCACACCCACACTTGTGAATTCATCACACAACGGTGGAGTGTTTATTTTTATTAATGTTTTTCTTCTTCAATCCCGCTTCTTTAAGTCAACTACCCGCTTCCATTGATAGAATAACATCAATGGAGGGATAACCTTTTATGGGTTTATCCTAGGGAGTTTCATGATCTAGATTGAATGTTATTTGATGTTCTTAAATTTATAAATTTGTTCTTTATTTTAAGAGTTCCTTTCTTTGATTTATCTTCTTCTTTGTCTTCACCGATTTTAACGACGACGCATTTTGAGTGCTAGTACGATCCAATTCCTTGGAGTTCTCATTTAATTGATCCTCTAAGTGAATTGGTTATTAGCCTTGAAATTGTGTATGGATTAAATCGGAGAATGATATTGAGGGATTATTTCATTTAATGGATACCTCTTGAACCGATGAACAGAAAATCAAATGAAAAACAAAAACATCCAATCAAGCCCAAGAGACAACCTAGGATCGACTCACCATAATTAGTTTTTTTAATTCAATTAATTTTATTTGTTTTTTTCTTTAAATTAAATCAATATTTCTTCAAATCAATCAACACCATAGTTGGACACTTCATAGCCAATCCCGTATACAATCTTAGTGTCTCAAGGTTTCTTCTTCGGTCCCTGTGGATTCGATCCCTACTTGTACTTCAACGACCACATACCTGTAGGGTAAATTTGGGCGCAACCATGGTCTTTAAAACTATGTGAATATTTTGTTTTCCAAAATTGTTGTTTTAAATGAAAAGGGAAGGTATGAATTATCATTTCAGATGAATACATTTTGAATAGTAATTTTTTAAGTGTTTTTTCATTTCAAACCGTGGAAATGAGATGAAAACTAATTTTATCATATTTATTTTCACAATAGAACTATTGGTTTATTTTATAAAAATAGTGAAATGGTATCTTTGAGGTATCCTACATGGTATTGGATCAAACCATATATACTCGCATTGGTGGGTATGTACTCTTCTAGTATTTTTAATGTTTTTTATTTCATGACTTGTGGGTTGGATTTCTGCATCTCTCCTTCGAGAAGTGAATGATATTGAGTTATATTAGTGACTTAAGAGTCCCATGGGGAATGTAGGGTTTTTACCATAGGTACATTGGGCCAAATTATGTATTTTTTTGTATCAACCCCATAACCATGTATTTTGTTTTAATTTTGGTTTCCTGTTATAGGATGTAAAATCTTTATATAAAAGTTTTTATTGATGGGGAAAATGTTTTGTCATGACCTGACCCTACCGGTCTCAAGCCGTAACTACCCCAAGCCCACCTCCATAGGCCAGGGGATCGAAACAAGTGCCGAAGGCATAATGATCTCGGTGAGGCCTTCGACTAAGTACTTGTACACACACACAGCCCAATCGATGCAGAAGTGTAGAGTAAAAATAAAATCAAAGGAAAAACAACTATAACCCAACCAAAGTCATGCATCAATTTCTAAATAGAACAAGTAAAGTGCTGATAAGTACTGACAAGGAAATTGAATAGAAAAAGGGAAAAACACATTCCCAAACCGAAAGGTGCCACAACCTGGAAACAGGTAAACAAAAGTAAACAACTGGAGAGACCCTCACCTGAAAACTCTACTGTGACCCCAGTATGTGGCCCAAGATCTTGTGCTCTCTATGATCCTCTGTAGTCATGATCAACTTGTCCGTCCTCTTCAATGGCACACCTGGTGTGGGCAAAGCCTATGCATGGGTGAGTATAAAGACACTCAGTAGGATGCCCTGAAAGCTCGAGGGAGAAACAAAGGAGGCACTAGAGAGGTGATCAGTACATAGAAAAAATAATAGTGAAAGAGTACAGTAAATAGAGTGCAGCTCAACCCAATAAGAGAAAGGAAGCATACTCGTTCAACCAAGAAGAGCTGGACATGGAAAGCACGTGGAATACCCCGCATGTCTTTTCCCCTCTTAGAAGGAGAGAAACTGAACCCAAGGAGTGGGAACAAAAGTAGGGTGTATGTATATATATGCTCAATAAGAAACCCGAATGAGTGTGTAAGGGGATCTCCATCTCCAAGCTCAGCCCAGGAAATTTTGTCGACAGTTTTAAGGATATCCATCACTGATGCCCAAATGCCCCACACGTCAAAGCTATCTCATCGCTGAACCGTACAACCAAGGGTCACACTTCGGTAATCACGGAGAAAATTCACTGACTAACCTCATAAAAAAAGTCTGATTCTGAAAGAAGTCGTGTGGTAACCCACTGCCCAGCCCAGCTGAAGGGTAAACCCTAAGAGGTCATTAGGTAACCCACTGTCCAGCCCAGTTGGAGGGTAAACCCTAAGGTCAATGGGTAACCCACTTCCCAGCCCAGCTGGAGGGTAAACCCTAAGGTCAATAGGTAACCCACTGCCTAGCCCCATTGGAGGGTAAACCCTAAGGTCAACGGGTAACCCACTGCCCATCCCCACTGGAGGGTAAACCCTGATATGCTGGTGGGTAACCCACTGCCCAGCCTCGCTGGAGGGTAAACCCAGAACTGGTCCGATAACTCCGCACTGCCAGTGCCATCACTGGGTGTCACTAACATCGCTATCGTGAGTTGGTTCGGAGTGCATCAAAGGAACCTCTGATCAACACCCTTTAATGTTTCTACATTTAATGATATCTCGAATGAGGCTCCGCACGCCCAAAAAGATTACACCGTGGAAATCCTCATGAAAAAATACAATAGATAGACTATTTACTTTCTTGAAACAGAACCCCAACAAAAAAGTTGTTCAACACCGCTTTATGCTCATACATCATCTCGTGGGTCCAACACCTCGGTCCAGAAAGAGGTTGGGAAAACTACGCTATCATGATGCTCTCAGAAAAACACATCAAATCGACTATTCATTCACCCCGAATAGACGTCTGATGAAAAAGTCACAAACAATGCACGTAGCTTGAAAGACAACCCATGGGGCCCATGCCGCAACTCCGGCTTCAATGCCTGAAACACCCCTAGAAAACCTTATCTTGACACCAGGGTCACAATGCCGCTGACAGTGTCTAAAACAGACTTTGAATGTGCTCGTGCCATCCAAAACAAGATTCTTGGAGAGGCACTAAATAACACTTAACGGACGTGTTGCACCACTGATCCCCCATCTCGGGAATTAAAAATTCCTGAGACCATCTCAAAACCTCCGTCTCAATCCAAGGATCGTGTTTCCACAAATGCCACACAAATCCGATACTCAGTTTGAGAGTTAGAGTCGTTTTAACGCCAACGGACGAAGACGGGGGGGGGGGGGGGGGGCGGACTGGTTCGGCCGGTCCACCCCTTTAGACTGGTGGTCCACGGCTCGGCCGTATGGACCGCCCAGTCCACCGCAGCCCACGGTTCACCGCATGGGCCACACCGCTTCACCCGGACCAACTTAAGTCGGTCCAGCGCTTTTCCACGGGACCCGTGTTTCGCGGGTCTTGGTCTGCTCCTAAGGTCACGACGACCCTGGTCTCGTGCCGCACGTCGACCGATGAAGCTAGCCAGCACGCCCTCCCGTGGCTCAGAACATCGGGTCGCTATCCCGCTCGCCCGCGATGACAGCCGAGGAGCCGCACCGCCACCCGGGGGAGCTCGTGCCACCGCCTGGGGAGCCCATGCCGCCACCGTCGCTCGCCGGACCGCCGCACAAAGCCGCCGAACCACCCTGGAACCACCGAAAATGGGGGTTTGGGCCGGAAAAATTCCCGGGGTCACCCCTGACTCCCTGGGACTCGGAATGTTGATCCTAAAGAATTGTTGGAAATCTTGGATTGAGCCCTACTCAAATATGGACTTCGCTTGATAATTAAACAGTATTTCGATGCTATAAATTGAGTTTAAAGAAGATGCGGAAAATTAAAATGGAAACACAACGATTCCTACCTCGTAGGGCATATCCCGACACTCCATGATCGATCCGCCTTCACCGGAACCGAAAATATGGCATCCCACCTTTTTATTACATAACTTTTCATTACATTTTACAACCAAAGGGTCTTTAAATTCTAGTGTCTTGTAAATCAGGAACATAATACATGAAAACAACATAAAAAATTCTTCTAAACCACTTTTAGGAATTCATTATAGGTTCATCCAACATACAACTACTACATCTCATATCCTGGAGACATACATCAAAGGAAAGGGTGAGAAGAAGGCCAAGTAAGGGTAAACAAGGGAATCAGTTTACTTGTTTAACAATAAGAACTTGAATAACAACATAAAGACATGAGCAATGGAAGTATAGGAATATCATAATGAAAATAACATGGAACATAACTTGAATATGTGGCTACAAAATTTCATTTAGACATTCATGAACATATTACCAAGGTCCATTCCCAAGGTTTCATAAAAATTACCAAGTTTATTCACCAAGGTATCGTAAAACTTGTCATCTCTAGAGATTAATTCTTTAGCCAATGCATTGGAGCGCTATCAGGGTGCACCCTTAATATTTCTTTACTTTCATGTGATCCACATATATCATAATAAAACATTTCATAAATAACCCATGGAGAATAAAATAAATGGGTTTCATTTCAAGATCTTGACGTTTCATAAGTTCTTAAAAAATCATTATGTCATTTATAACCCATGGAAAGGGAGTTAGGGTTATATGTATGTCCATTCTAGAATAAAATATATATTTTTTATATATTTATGAACACCCATAGAAATTAAATAGGTCTGGGTATTCACATAAATAAACAATATAATTTCTTGAGAGAAAGAGATAGAAATTTTGAGACGAAATTTATGCAGCATAACGGCTATATAACATGGTTTTAGAAAATAATAAAAAGAGAGGGTAAAAGGGTAAACCACTCATAAATAAATCATATTACAATATAAATACATAATAACATGGAGATAAGAACATGGTATGGATATTTTAATGACATACCACAAGAAAAGGAAACTTGAAAGAAAGAGAAGATGTGATTTCTTTTACGAGAAATTCGGCAGCCTAATGGCATCACTTAAAAATTCAGAAGACAAATTGATGAGAGTAGAAAGGGTATCTCAACAATTAGACATGAAATGGATAGTAATGGGAACATATAAGAACATACCCTCAATATAAAGATATGGAAACTAAAAGACACAACATAAAGGAATTCATGACATAAAAGAGGAGGGTGAAAGGATCCCTAACCTTGAAGAGTAACTTCTAAATCATGAAGGTCGTAACCTTGGGAGGACTCCTTGGGAGGTAAGGAGACCATAAATTCATTGAGGATGATTTTTTAATGAAATGAATGAGGTAAATGGCTTGTTATTTATAGAGAAAGTGAGTGAATAAATTATTAATTTCCAAGGGACACCTCATCGGTGGTATTTGCAAAACCATGGGCTTGACCATGGTATTTGCCCATGGTATTGGCCACTTGGGACACTTCATAGCATATTTCACTATTCATAAGTCGACCAGAAAGATTACATCATTATTACATCATTAATGACGTCATTAAACACCTGAAACTCAAAACTGCATTTTTACTATTCACCGATAATTGAACTGTTTCAGAAAAATTCCAAAAAATCGCCCTAACCTAATATTGATGCTCTGAATTCAAAAATGAATTCCATTTTATGAAATTAATTTTCTAAATATTTTTTATTTAATTTTTAAATAAAATCATTATTTATTCCGAAAATACAACTTTAAAACTATAACTCATTTTGTAACACCATAAAAAAGTAAACAAGGTCCTATAAAAATATTGTATACCCATAAGACAACAAATTAAAAATTTATAATTAAATTATATGAAAATAAATTTCCATTTTAAATTATTAAATTAATTATAAAATTGTAAATAAAATATTTATGGCATACAAAAATACCAAAACTTAAACTATGATCATTTTTTCACTTTTAAGATGTCTAAAATGTATTTATACATTCAAGGGTGAAGTTTCTATTTTTTTGTCAAATTACTATTCATTAATATTCATTACTATTCATATGGGTATGTTAATAATCCTAATTAACTATTCACTAAAAACCAAGTTGATCTTATTAGACTCTAAATTTCTCCCTGATCACAACTGTAGAAGACCATTTTTTGAAAATAATTTCACATTATTAATTATTTAATGAATACAAAAATATTTTAAAATGCCATTTTTCCTAAATTCATCAATAATACACATCCTATATTTATCTGGATATTTGAAATTCACAAACTTTTCCATAAGAAGAAATAACAATTTTATATAAAAGGATTAAACAAAGCAGCTAAGGTCTCGTTACATAGACCCTTATAACACCAGCATAGGACCTAATTGTAAGGTGTGCTATGGTGATAGAATCTTGGGGTGGCTCAGACAACATTGCCTGAGTGGTGATTTCTATCAGCTTGAACTTATCCCTTAGATGATTCCGTTCAAGCTTTATACATTGAAGTTCAGCTTGGGATTGGTCTAGAGCAAAGCCCAGTGATGCTACCTCCTTCCCAAGCTCTGAAAGATGGTCTTCATATGGCTCGAGTCTACTGGATGAGGCCATTCAATCTTCTTTCTGTATTAATTAACCAAGACAACCATATTTATAAAAACACAATGTTAAGATTATATATTCCAACAGTCATATTGACCAACGGTCATATAACAGTCAAAACCCAACGGTCTCATTTTAATTATACCCACTTCATTAATTAAAGGATATAGTTTTGTTGAGTATAAAATAAAATAACACACAAAATTAGGAAACAAATATAATTAAAAAGTTTTGGTCCTTACAGAAAATGCCTTTCTGGGGAGGAGGTGGAGCTCGGAGGAAGGGGAGGGGAGTTTTTGTTGGGATCTTCCACCAGAGAACACAAATGGAAGGAGAGGGGGGTGGATGTGTTTAAGTAGGGAAAAATTAATTAAAAATTAATTAATTTTAAACACCCACCAGTGGACCCATACCCGAACCCTCGACGGGGTTGAGGTTAATCCACTCCTAGGGTAAATTCCATGTTCTGAGTGCAACGGTGGTCTCGTAATTTTAATCTGAGCCTCCATTTAGAAGTTATAAAGTTCATGCTCGAGGCTGTTAAATTAAGAAAATTCCCCTGGTGGCGTTTTCCATATAAGGGTCTCTCCCGTGAAAGTTACACCCCTCTTAGGGTAAACAGAATGCTCCGAACTCAACGGTGCCCTCAGTTTTCACATTCGAGCAACTATTTAGAAGTTATTATGTTTATTTTGTGTTTCTAGTGTGAATGCACTTAAAATTTAATTCTAGACACACCGGGTCTCGGGATCACACGTCGTATGAACGCCTTGCTCTGGAATAATATCAAGAAAAATTCAAAGTCTCACAGGCTCAAAACCCGGGTTCTTACATCATTCCCTCCTTCAATTTTTTCATCCCTGAAAAACAAAACTAAAAAAAAAAACTCAGTATACTGAGCCTGCATCTGACTCTCCCATTCCCAGGTGCTCTCATGCCCCCTCCCATGCTTCCACAATACTCGAACCAAAGGAATGGTCCATCCACACAGAGTCTGCTTCTGCTGGTCCTCAATCGCCACCAGGTGCTCCGAAAAGGTGGATCCATCCTTAATGTCCAGCTCTCCCCAATCGATGATGTGTGTGGGGTCGTGCACATATTTCCTCTACTACAACACGTGGAACACATCATTCACTCTCTCTAATTTTGGGGGTAGAGAAAGATGGTAGGCAACCTCTCCAACCCTACACAAGATCTCAAAAGGCCCGATGAACCTTGGGGATAGCTTTCCTCCCCGGCCGAACCTCCGTGTTCCAAGCTGCGGGGAGACTCTCAAAAAGACATGGTCCCAGTGTTCGAACTCCAAAGGGCTACGACTATGGTCTGTGTATGACTTATGTCTACTCTGAGCCGTCCTCATCCACTCATGAATGTCTTGCACCTTCTCCGTCATCTCCCGCACCAACTCTAGGCCCATAAGAGAGGTCTCCTCAACCTCCGTCCAGCACAACGATGACCTGTAGGGTCTCCCGTAGAGGGCCTCAAAAGGTTCAATGCTAATAGTAGAGTGGTAACTATTGTTATACGTGAACTCCACCAAGGGAAGGTGATCCTCCCAGAGTATTCCAAAGTCTAACACGCACGCCCTGAGAATATCATCCAACACCTGGATAGTGCGCTCGGTCTGCCCGTACGTCTAGGGGTAAAAAGCTGTACTCATCCACAGCTAAGTCTCAAATACCTCCTGTAGGCCTCGCCACAATCGTGACATAAACCACGTGTCACGATCGGAGATGATCTTCGAGGGTAATCCATGAAGGTGGATGATCTCCCAAACGTACAGCTTCCCTAGACTCTCCACCGAGCTCTGCTCCCTAATGGAAAAAAAGTGCACCGACTTCGTGAGTCGGTCCACTATCACCCAAATGGAATCATGTCCCTTCGCTGTGTGCAGAATCCCTATGATGAAGTCCATAAATATTCCATCACACTTCCACTCCGGGATATCAAGGGGCTATAACAACCCTACCGGAACCTGATGCTCTGCCTTCACCTACTGATAGGTAAGACACCGAGAAATGAACTCAGCTACGCTCCGCTTCATGCCAGAACACCAAAACTGCCGCTGAATGTCTCTGTACATCTTCCCCACACCGGGATGTACAGCCAAGGGAGAAGTGTGGAATTCCCACATCACCTCCTCCCTCATCTCCACTGGTACTACAGATCACCCCTAGAATAGGATCTCGTGATTCCCTCCTTCAGAATACCCATCGGGTGCGTCGCCTGTGGATATCTGATCATGCAATAACTTGTTGTCGATATCCCCCATCTGCGACTCTCTCACATGCTCAAGGAGAGAAGGAGTCAACATCACTGACCGCAGAAAATCCGTACCCTCCTGCTCCACCAAGGACAGCTGTAGGGAAGCCAACTGCTCTGAAGCTTCCCGCATTAGATGATCCTGGGACTTCCTGCTAAGGGAATCTGCTACTACGTTTCCCTTCCTTGGAGTGTAGACTATCTCAAAATCATAGTCCTACAGAAACTTTAGCCAGCACCTCTGCCTCAGATTCAGATCCCTCTGAGTGAAGATGTACTTGAGGCTCTGGTGGTCTGAGTAGACCACAAAACTCTCACCCAGAAGTTAGTGTCTCTATAAACTCAAGGTGAAGACCACCGCTGCCAGCTCCAAATCATGAGTCACATAATTCTACTCATGGGGCCTCAATTGCCTCGACCCATATGCAATCACTACCCGCTACTGCATCAGCACGCACCCGAGCCCATCTTTTGAAGCGTCGCAGTATACCATAAACTCAACACCCTCCTCTGGCAGCCTCAACACTGAAGCGCTAGTTAGCATCTAACTCAACTCCTAAAATGCCTTCTGGCACTAATCATTACAAGTGAATGGTTGTCCCTTCCGCGTCAATGCAGTCAAAGGGGCATCAATCCTGGAAATATATTCCACGAACCTCCTGTAGTACCCTTCCAAACCAAGGAAGCTCTACACCTCAGATGCATTCTTGGGTGGATCCCAAGAAAGCACTGCCTCTATCTTTGTGAGATCTATGGTTAAACCCTATTCTGAAATTACATTCCTCAGAAATTGAACCTCATGAATCCAGAACTGACACTTAGAGACTTCCCATACAGCTGGTGCTCCCGAAGTAAGTCCAAGACCATCCTCAAATGCTCTATGTGCTCCTCCTCGGTCACAGAGTAGACGAGTATGTCATCAATAAAGACGACCACAAACTGGTCCAAGTACAGTTGTAAAATCTAGATCATCAAATCCATGAATATGGTAGGGGCATTCGTCATGACAAAGGGCATCACCAGAAACTCATAATTCCCATAACATCAATGAAAATCCAACTACGAGATATCAGCCTCACAAACCCACAATCGGTGGTAGCCAGATCAAAGATCAATCTTGGAGAACCACTTCGCACTTATCAACTGGTCGAAGAGGTCATAAATCCTCGTAAAAGGGTACTTGTTATTTATCGTGGCCTGATTCAGGTGATGATAATCCACACAAATCTGTAGGCTCCCATCTGCCTTCTTCACAAACAAAATCGGAGCTTCCCTGGGGAACACATTGGGCCTGATGAATCCCTTCTCACAAAGGTCTTCCAACTGAAGTCGTAGCTCCTAAATCTCTGTGGGTTCCATCCGATAATCCTCACATGATATCAGGGAAGTCCTCGGCTGCAAGTCAATGTAGAACTCCATCTCTCGCCTCGAAGATAGTCTGGGGACATCCTTGGGAAAAATGTCCATATAGTCCTCTACAACAGTAGGGATCCAGGTTCCTGTAGCGTCTACTGATCTGATATCCATGCTCGCTAACTGGTGTGAAAAAGGTTGTGGTCTCCTGCCCAGAGTACCTGTCTTCTCTGCCACGAGGTCTCGCTCATCGAGGATGGTGAACCTCGTACCATCAGAATGCACACATATGACTCATCTGTGACGACAGTCGATCTGGGCGTGAACCATAGAAATCCAGTCCATGCCCAGGATGACATCGTAAGGTTCCATCGTGATGACCAGTAGGTACCATGTGAAACTCTCTCCTCTGAATGACAGTTCACACTCTCTGCAAACAAAGGTCACTAACGATGCACTTCCCGTAGGAACCTCGAGGCTAAGCGTAGATGTTAGCGCCTCTACTAGGAGCTCCAATTCCCATACCAAAAGCAGTGATATAAAAGAGTTTTTGGAGCCTATGTCTACTATTACCAAAGAAATCATAGATTAAACACAAATCGTACCTTGGACCATCTCGTGTGTTGGGGGGTCACGAACACCCATAGCCCGAAGCTGCCCACGGCCACTACCGCCAGCTCCCTGAGCCTGGCGTGGGCCTCCCAGTGGTGGTGGTGGAGGATCTCAAAACTTCATCCTCCACATCCAGGTCCTGTCACTCTGCCTATTCCACCTCTCTGAGGACCACCCTGTCCTCTCCTGTGAGATCCCTGGTCACGGCGATGCCTCTGCCACTGCGGTGCACCCACCGCCTACCACGACTGCTCTGTATGCCTAGTCGGGAAGTCCCATGCTAGGTGACCTCATATGTCATAATCATAGAGCTGGCTCTCTCATGACTGACCTAGTGCTCTACGACACCACTACGGTGTACGACCCTACCCCTGAGTCTTCTCACTGAAGGGTCTCCTCGACTGAGGCTCTGCTCTATGCCATTTGCCTGCTACCAAAGACTCTGCTCTGAAGCGGCCACTACTAGGCCTTGCCAGATGGCATCCCTCAGCCAAGAATCTCTCTGTCACAAGTGCCTTCTCTAGAACCCTGGAATAATTAGGGATGCACAGGGGAACTACACTATCATAGATCTCCTTGCGAAGACCCTGCTCAAACTTCCGCGCCCCAAAGTAACTATCATGGATCATATCCTGCGAGTAGCATGTCAGATCGGTAAACTGGGCTGAGTACTATGCCATGGTCATCCCCCCTACTTCATATCTAGAAGCTCTAGAATCCTAATGGAGCGTAAACAAGAGGGGGAGTACTCCTCTTGGAAGAGCTGCTGGAAGCTATCCCACGTGAGAGACGACTCGTCGTGGGTCTGCGTAACCAACCTCCACCAACGCCCGACCATCCCGAGGAAAAGGCTGGCAGCTAGGGCTACCATATGGTCCACTGGTGTCCGTACCAACCTAAAAATTTGGTCCACAGACTCTATCCAGTCTTCCGCTGCCTAGGGATCTAAGTCCCCTTGAAACTTCTGCGGTCACTGACGCTGTAAGTCTCAGAGCGCACTCAGCCTGTGCTCAGCCTCAACCTGTGTTGTTGGTACTAACCACCGCTCTCCTAATGGTGGGTCTACTGCTAAACCACTGGGTGGAAGGGGATCACGTTAGGGTCCCTGAACTGATGCCTCATCACTTTCCAGGTTGTCATCACAAACTGGAGAGGGTAACTTGGCTGGCTACTGTCGTGGGGGCATCCTGAAAATTATCAAGGATTACCGCGATCATATGAGAATATATATAATAGTAATCACAAAGGGGATATAACTCAAAAAGGACAGTCAAAGATTCAATCCTACCGGATTCATGTTCCAAAGTTCCTTGCAACAAATATCTTAGCATGCTGAGTCGACAAGAGGGTTATCAGGGTCCCAATGAATGGATACGTCGGCCACCCATACAATCACTGGACTCCCTGGCCTGAGATCCGCTCTTAAGAAACGTCAACACTATTGCCCTAAATCCCAACCAATTCATTTTTAGGGACATCCGAACAACACCCCATAGAATTAACCATCCCCTTTGATACCACTTTGTCATGAACTGACCCTACAGATCTCGAGCCCCAACTACCCCAATCCCACATCCATAGGCCAGGGGTTGGTGGAAAGTGTCGAAGGCATAACGATCTCGGGGAGGCCTTCGCCTAAGTACCTGTACACACACACATAGCCCACTTGATGCAGAAGTGCAGAGTAAAAATAAAATCAAAGGACAAAAAACTATAACCCAACCACAGTCATGCATCAACTTCTAAATAGAACAAGTAAAGTGTTGATAAGTACTGACAGGGAAACTAAACAGAAAAAGGAAAAAACACACGCCTAACCCGAAAGGTGCCACTACCTGCAAACAGGTAAAAAAAAGTAAAAAACTAGAGAGTCCCTCACCTAAAAACACTACCGCGACCCCAGTACGCGGCCCAAGATCTTGTACCCTCTATACCCCTCTGTAGTCATGATCAACCTGTTCATCGTCTGCAAGGGCACACTAGGTGTGGGAAAATCCCAAGTAGGTGTGAGTATAAAGATACTTAATAGGATGCCCCGAAAGATCGAGGGAGAAACAAAGGAGGCACTAAAGAGGTGAGCAGTAGACAGAACAAAGAATAGTGAAAGAGTACAATAAATAGAGTGCATCTCAACCCAACAAGAGAAAGGAAGTAGACTCGTCCAACCAAGAGGATCTAGACACAGAAATCACGTGGCATACCCCGCTTGTCTTCGCCCCTCCTAGAAGGAAAGTAACTGAACCCAAGGAGTTGGAACAAAAATAGGGTGTATGTATATATATGATCAACAAGAAACCCGAACGAGTGTGTAAGGGGATCTCCATCTCCAAGATCAGCCCCGGAAAAGTTGCCAATAGTTCTAAAGATATCCATCACTGATGCCCAAATGTTTCGCAAGTCAAAGCTATCTCATCACTGAACCGTGCAACCAAGGGTCCCTCTCTAGTAATCACGAAGAAAATTCACTGACTATCCTCATAAAAAAAGGATGATTCTGAAAGAAGTCATCGGGTAACCCATAGCTCAGCCCAGTTGGAGGGTAAACTCTAAGAGGTCGTCGGGTAACCCACTTCCCAGCCCAGGTGGAGTGTAAACCCTAAGGTTAACGGGTAACCCACTTCCCAGCCCCACTAGAGGGAAAACCCTAATGTCAACGAGTAACCCACTACCTAGCCCCACTAGAGGGTAAACCCTGATATGCTAGTGGGTAACCCACTACCCAGCCCCGCTAGAGGGTAAACCCAGAACTGGTCTGATTACTCTGCACTGCCCATGCCATCACTGGGTGTCACTAACATCGCGACCATGCGTTGGTTTAGAGTGTGTAAAAGGAACCTCCGAACAACACCCTTTCATGTTTCCGCATTTAATGATATCTTTAATGAGGCTCTGCATGCCCAAACAGATTACACTGTGGCAATCCTTGTGGAAAAACACGCGAGATAGACTATTTACTTGCTTGAAATAGAATCCTGACAAAAAAATTGTTCAACACCACTTTATACTCATACGGCATCTCGTGGGGCCCAAACATCAGTCCTGAAAAAGGTCAGGAAAAATTCTCCATTGTGATGCTCTAGAAAAAACATGCCAAATCGACTATTCATTCGCCTTGAACGGACGTCTGATGAAAAGGTCACAAAAGATGCAGGCAGCTTGAAAGACGGCCCTTGGGGCCCACTCCACAACTCTGGATTCAATGCCTAAAACCCCTGGAAAACCTCGTCTTGATGATAGGGTTAAAACACCACTGATGGTGCCTAAAATGGACTCCAGAGGTGCTCACGCCATCTGAAACAATATTCTCAGTGAGGCACTAAATAACACTTAACGGACATGTCGTGCCACCGAACCCCCGTCTCGGGAATTAAAAATTCTCGAGACCATCTCAAAACCTCCGTCTTGATCTGAGGCTCATGTTTCCGTAGACAGTACACAAATCTGATACTCGGTTTGGGAGTTAGAGGTGTTTTAACGCCAACGGACGGAGATGGGGTGGGCCAGACCGGTTCGGTCGATCCACCCCTTTAGACTGGCGGTCCGCAGCTCGGCCGCCTGGACTGCCCGGTCCACCGCAGCCCGTGGTTCACCATGCAGGCCACACCGCTTCACCCGGACTGTCTTAAGACGGTCTGGCACTTTTCCATGGGACCCAGGTTTCACGGGTCTCGGTCTGCTCCCGGGGCCGCGACGACCCTGGTCTCGCACCGCACGCCGACCGGCGAAGCCAGCCAGCGCCCTTCCGCGGCCTAGACCACCGGGCCTCCATCTCGCTCACCCGTGATGCTGCCTGGGGAGCCCTCACTACTGCCTGGGGAGCCTGTGTTGTCACCATCGCCCCTCGGACCACCGCGCAGAGCTGTCAGACAGCCCTGGCACCACCCGAAAACAGGGGTTTTGGCCGGAAAACTTCTCGGGGTCACCCCAGACACCCTAGGACTCAAGATTTTGATCCTAAAGATTTGTTGGAAAGCTTGGATCAAGCCATACTCAAATATGTTTTTATCTCGATAATTAAACATCATTTCAATGCTATAAATTGAGTTTAAAGAAGATACAGAAAATTAAAACAGAAACGCAATGATGCCTACCTCGCAGGGCGTAGCCCAATGCTCCACGATCGATCCAACTTCGCCGGAACCGAAAATGCCTTGCTGGGGAGGAGGTGGAGCTCGAAGGAAGGGGATGGGATTTCTTGTTGGGATCTTCCTCCAGAGAACAAAAATGTATGGAGAGGGGGTGGATGTGTTTAAGTAAGGAAAATTAATTAAAATTTAATTAATTTTAAACACCCACCAGTGGGCCCATACCCGAACCCTCAACAGGGTCTAGGTTAAGCCCCTCCTAGGGTAAAATCCACGTTCTGAGTGAAATGGTGGTCTCCGAATTTTAATCTGATCCTCCGTTCAGAAGTTATAAATTTCACACCTGAGGCCGCTAAATTACGAATACACCCCTGGTGGCGTTTCCACAGAAGGGTCGCACCCGCAAAAGTTACACCCCTCCTGGGTTAAACGGTGCACTCCAGACTCAACGGTGCCCTCGGTTTTCCTATCCAAGCAACCTTTTAGGATTTATTCTATTTATTTGGCATGTTTAGTGTGAACGCACTTAAAATTTAATCATGGCCACACCGGGGCTCGGAATCACACGTCGTCTGAACAACCTACTCTGGAATAACATCATGAAAAATTCAAAGTCTCATAGGCTTAAAACTCATGTTCTTACATATTTAGTGCAATATTTCGGGTATTGTTTAAAAAAAATTCCTATTTATTTATATTATATTTATTTTATCTACTTATTTACTTGATGTGGTTATCCAATTCATGTAATCCTTATATTAGGTTCCCAATAAGAACACGTTGTTTGTCTTTGGTTTCATAGAGAATAAATCATTACCATGTGGTTACTTATGATTCTCTAGAACTAGTTTTCAGCCTAAGGTGATTGGGAACATTCATCAAGCCTTATGGTGAGATGAACTCAATGACATTCTAGGTTTACCTAGGTTCATTCTTTACAGCATTTTTTATATAGGTGGTTGAACTAACCCAAACAGGAACATGTTGTACTATTAAATGATTATGACTATAGTGTAATATAAAATATCAATAGAGTATATTGCAATTAATTGAAGTTAAATGTTTATTTTATTACAAGATATAGAACACATAATATTTATTTAATGGGAAATATATTTGAAAATACCAAGGAGTTTTAGTTAAAGATATACTTATGATATAATCTACTTTATTAAGATCAAAAAGTTGAGAAGTTCATCATGTAATGTGTTATATGTAAGGAAATATATTTGAAATGATAGAAATAACACTTAGTTATTATTGAGGTTGTTTTACAGGTGAATTAGGCTATTCCTAGAAGGGAAAGTCTTTGATTTTTGATTAAAGATATAGATCCACTGGATTTTTTCGTTTTTAGTATAGAGTCAGTGCATCGGTTTTTTAAGTTTTCTTTGTATTTTTTATTTTACCAAGCTTGATATGATATAATGTGTGTTTATAATGAAGGTTATATTATAATTGTTTATTTTATGTTTTGGACATGAGGATCAAACTCAATATTCCTATATATATATTACCCTTGTGTCTTTTCCAAACTGGTTGTGTTAAAAGGACACCTTGATAAAGCATGGATTTGCCAAACATGTTATGTTACCAAGACACTTTAGAGTCTATAACATCATTATATTCAATGTGATAATAGAACACATTATTATTTTATAGAATTTTTGGACATGTTATGTCACTAGGATACCTTTCTATTTCATGTCTTTGTTAGACTAATTGGGTTTCCAAAACACCATGTTAGTAATTGTCTTATAGAAACTGATTGTGTAACCCAAACACCTATAAAGTTCATGTCTTGGTTAGATTGGTTATGTTAGTAGGGAACCATGTTACTTCATGACTTGTTCATATTTTTTATGTTACAAGGAAACATTATAAGTCCATAACATTTAATAGGACAATTTCAATGATACATTATGTAATATTGAATTAGGTAGGGTGTGGTATTGTGGTGGAATCTTTAGCACATGATAACTAAACATGATTTATTATATGATATGTGTATAATTTTATTTATTATTATGAACATACAATAGTATATTGTATAGTGTGTTATAATTATTTTTGGTGGTACCATACTAATACTAATTCTCACCCCATACACGTGAACCTTAGTAGATGTGAATACCTTATATTTCAGGTATAGTTCTGAGCACATGTTGTATAAGAGATCAGGATAGATCAACTCAATGAGTTGGGAAATGTGACTGTGAAGAGGATTAATATTGGTGTTATGTATCCTTTCATATTTTATTAATTTTTATATTCTATGTATGGTCAACCTAGTGGGTGATATTTTTCATTCATTAAATATTTTACTTTCATTGTTCATTTTGATATATCATAGGTATATATTTATTCTTATTATTATTGGAGTGAATATATAAGTCCATATGTATACTCTAACAATTTATTATGATTTATGGTTTAATGTTTATTTATCTATTACTGATTTCCTAAGATACCAATGTAATAGTCCACCTAAGGTTTGTTATAGACCCTCACCACTAGTTAATAGCCTCTAGTGTATAGGGAGGAAGGATTGAGGTTAGATATCATACCCATCTTGTTCATTATTATCACGACCCATCCTAGTGGGGCCCATGTCATGACTCCCCAAGACTATCTCCAATAGGATAGGGGCTAGAGACTAGTGTCGAGTAGGCATATCACTAACATGGGAGGCTTTAACCTAAGTACCTTTACATACACACACATCTCCAAGCCTATACCATAATAAAATGTAAAAACAACTGAATATCCATGCATGTATACATATAAATCAAACAAAAAGAGTATGGCATGAAGTAAAGAAAAGTAAATAGGTCCAAATACAATCCCACCACAAGAGTTTGAAAATAATTCCAACCTAAAAGTAAAATTGGCACTATTGTCAGAATACCAAAAGAACACACCTCGGTATGTCCGATCTTGCTAAACATTTTCTAGTCCTAGTCCATCAAGGACTCTGTAAAAAGGTTGATTGTGTACACGTGAAACGACATGCATGGTAAAATACCGTGCATAGGTGAGTATAAAAATATGTAGTATAACACCCCAAAACCACAAATTATATAGAAAAAAAATGTAATCATATCTACATGAGTATATGTCTACATCACATATAAAAAATATCCAGATATAATCAATAAGGAAACATAGTCTAAATATAAGTCACAACCATAGAATTCCATCCTTGGATTCTAGCTTGAATATTCCTCGTAGAACTCATCTAGGAGAACACACTCTTGAGTCTGATATCACTAATGAAGTATGTTCAAGATGTAATACTCATCGGGTCTCAACATTATAAGTACATTATGAAGGTCTGAAGATATGTGATATACATATTAGTATCAATCCCAAGGCCATGGGGTGATACTTAAAACTCAATCTAGATTAACCGACTAAGTAAAGGATCGGTTCCTGTATATTTTTGGTCACGATGATACCAAGAAATCCACCTAGGGCACAAATATGAATAGAGGATCTCACTCCAGGCCTCACGGAGGGATTCCAATGACTCTATCTAATAATTATTGTTGAATAGATAATGGTCCTATATATAGGAGATGATTCCACACTAAAACTAAAGTAAAAGGATATGGGAAACACACCTTAAAAAACTTGTCCAAGATATAGAGGACAAGGGCTCTAAGTCGTGCTTAAAAAGGTAAATGGTGTGTAGAAGGGATTACACACCATGTCCCTTGACATCGGGTCCTGCCTGAGAAAATGACCCATGTCTCAAGTCGTGCCCATATCTGTGTAGAAGTTAACAGCATATGTACTACCCATGTAATGTACCCATGTTCCAGTACACAGCTTATCCCATGTACTTATCAAGCTCGTGTCCATGTAGGGGAGTACATGACATGCTCCAGCCCATATACCCCAAACTTTGTTTGTGTGCCCTCTGAGGTACATTCTAATTAACCAAGGAGAGACCACACACAATGTTATAGGGGTCAAATACTGTGTGATTCTTAACTTTATCTAAAATTCTAGATTCCACATAGGGGGGCCACATGGCGTCTAGCCCTGACTTACATGCCATGTAATGCAGAATTTTCCCGATTCTCATATCATATTTTGTGCATCTTCTCTGGTGTTCCAGACACCAATCTAGCCATGCCTCACCCATAAAATCAAGGGGAAGCCTCATCACAGAATCCTTGTTGGAAAAAAACTAGTTCTGACCATCAAATATGTTTGTAAAATTGATTTATATGTCATTATTCATTGTGCGCCGAAGAAAATGAAATCATGTATCCAAATTCATATGATCTGTCGCCACTCTAATTATTGAACCACAGTCATGTTATGTCAGTCCCAAATCTACAATATCGAATAATTTCACCAAGAAATAGGTGTGCGATGATCGATTCATCAAGATATGTCAAACCATGGGACAAACAAAGAATTCCCCCGATGAACAAAGAATCATGGGAGTAAATCATAAGAACAATTAATAGGAATGGAACATGGTCAATGTTCATATCAACTATGATTAATTTTTGTGAGAATAACAAGGAAGAAATCAACAAACACAAATTAATTCTCCAAAAATAACACCATAGATAAACTCATCATGCAAGACAATCAAACTGCTAATCAATCTATTTGTAGATTGATTCATGTTCATTATAAAAATAAATAATGGGGAGGAAATCAAATGAATCTACCATCCTACCATGATTTAGATTGATCACTGATGAAGAATAGATTTTTTCTATGACCGTTAGCAAGATCATTCAATTTCATTATGCATCGATCATCGATCCATGATATGTTCATCATCTTCCAACAAAATATCATTCTATGCTCTCTAATGGATCTCCAATTATTTTTAGTTTTATGCAGATAACCATAAATATTTTCCATAAGCGTGTATTTAAAATGTAACAACCCTGACCCCAGTATCCCAGAGTCAGGGTCTTACTTTATTATAATGGAATAATATATAGGTGATTACATCCCAAAGGACCGAATGGTTTAGTAGTCTTGGTAAACTAGATACATACTTGAAATTCATTTTACATTTTACAGCATAAAATACATAAAAATAATTTCATTGAGTCTACCATTATTCCCCCATTCCGTAACCCTGCAAATCTATCATAATATAATTCTTATAATCCTAGAGAAAAATAAAACATATGAAAGGGGTGATCTTTATTGTTAAGTTAGGGTATACATACAATGGAACCTATCATAAAGAAGAAAAAATGATATTGTCAAGGTGATTAACTGAAACACATGCCATTTAATCAATTTTCCTGGGCATAATATGGTAGGATAGAAATATGGCCAAATAATTCCATATAAATAATCACATGTGAATAAAAATTAACCATGGATAGTCTAATAATCACATTTAATATCAATAAATAGTCTCATAAATAGGGAATTCATAATTTGGGACATCATAAACACACCATCAAGGCTTCATCCAAGACACCATACATAATCAGGTATGACATTAGCCAAAATCCAAACTAGTTTGTCTCATGAGACCTACCAATGCATTGAGGGGATATAGTGGGCCCTACATGACACTTGATAAGTCCAATACATTCCTCTATTGAAAGGGGTGAAACATAATCAATATAAATATTCATATTAAAAACTAGTATACGAAATGTGAATACTTTATCTGTAAACTATGAATGGTATTAAAATAGCACATCCATAGTCAAATAGAATCAAAAAACATTCAATGAAATATGGTAAATGATATAATAAGAGATCTACCTCAATCAATCGTAATATAAAACAAATTATGTTGACATTTATGAAAATACTCTAATAAAATCATTAAAAATTCTTGAGAGAAATAACCTTTTCTTACATTGAAATCATTTATTTAAAAGGACATCTAATTTTAAAAGAAACCATTTTCATTATAAAGAATATTTTAAACATATAAAGTATGGTTCAATACATTAAGGTGTTATAACATCCAAAAAAGACACTGATTCCATATAAGTTAAATAAAAACATTCCATCCATATTTTTATCAAAAAAAGTCATAAGTATCTCTCTTAGAAAACAACAAAAATATTCCTTTAAAACCATTTTATAAAACGTAGATCATGGATAAAGGTCCTTAAATTTTTTTAGGATAATAGTAAAAATATTTTGGAAAATATTTTTAAGAAACATGTACATGTATGATAAATATTCCTCAGTAGATACATACATATAAACAATCCTGAATAATAATGAGATTGTGAAATTAACCCTTACCTTGAACTTTCCTTTAGTTTAACAAGATTTAACCTCATGTATAATGGTTTAAATAATGTTATTAATTTATAAAATATACATATACATATTTATTATATCATATATTATCCTCTTATATCATTTTGTAAGTAACATTTTGTTATTACCCTTGTTTCGGGTGTTAACTGCTTCATTTTCTTATGCATGTTTTGTTGTATATGTCATATTTATTATAAATAGTATATATTTATTTCATATACATAATTATATTATGTTCATAGATATCATATTTACTCATTATATACATTTTTATAATCATTATTGAATGGTTAACATGGAAAATTAATCACATCACGTCGTGGAGACATTAGGTTGTATGTATGCACGAATGACGGTATCATTCCCTTAATGGTGAAATGGTAAAAAATTGGCTGGTATATTAATTATAAAGTATCAATATCATGTTATAAGTACTATATATTTCCATTATTTCTATCATTATACTCATCCAAGTAAATTGGTGATGAAAAAAAATTGCACCACAGCGTGGAGACGGTAAGTCGTACTTACACACAAGCGATGCTTTCATTTTTCATAGGATGGATAAATCATAGAATATTGTTATAATATGATCATAATATCAATTAAGAATATATATGATACTATATTTATTACTTTATCAAGGAAAAAACTCTTGAATATGAAGTATAAGAAGAAATGAACTTGAATAAATTGGTAAAACAATTACCTCTTCTTTGGTGGACTTCCTTTAGATCACTTACTAAGCGATCTAGAGTTGGTCTTTTTGGGAGACAAAAACATCCATAACATGGATAAGTATGTTATGATTATAATTTTTTAGTGTTTGATCGATCTATATGGCTCAAAGTGGTGTGAAGAATTAAGGGAGGAGGTGACCTTTTATAATTGAGGTAAGGGACACTTTTTGAAACTCTTAAAATATGAAATTAATATTAATTAATTTTCAATTATAAATGGATAAAAAGTGAGTTATTTCAAATATAAGATTAGGATGAGTCAAAATCCTCTCAGAAAATAATATTTAGACAAGTATAGGTCTCATAATTACCATTATCTTTTGGTTTTAACCCTTATTTAAACTCTTTAACTCTTACCGTGACAACATGTGTTTTTACTCTTTGAATGTTAATATAGTTACTATAATCGAAAAAAAAGAACCTTAAATGGTTCATGTGTGAAATTTTTCACTTTATCCCAATTATTTGGATGAATTTATATCTTTATAAATTTTATATCATTTAATAAATTATTATTTATTTAAAATATCATTAGTGTCAATTTTGACACTATTCATTACTTGAATTTTTAAAAATATAATAAAAACATGATAACTTGAAACCAAAACCTTTAATACATACATAATATGTCTAGGGAATATATAAAAAAATTAAGACATTAATTATATATAATTATATTTATTTTCATATTTTTAATAACATTTATTTTATATGTCCATTAATTAGACAATTACTGCATCATCATTGTGCAGGATTTTAATGAAAATATTGATTCCCTAAAAATTAAAAATAAATTATCATAATAAATATAAACATTTTAGAGTTATAATTACTATTTATAGTTGAATTTATATTCTGAATAACCAAATATAAAAAAAATTAACACTTATTAAAAACATGAGTGTGACATATTTGACATTCCTTGGAATAAAATACTATAAAAGGCATAAA
Organism: Viscum album; assembly: GCA_963277665.1. Classification (NCBI taxonomy): domain Eukaryota; kingdom Viridiplantae; phylum Streptophyta; class Magnoliopsida; order Santalales; family Viscaceae; genus Viscum; species Viscum album. Next base: position 634,936,376 of record OY728121.1, read on the forward strand.
GTCATCAAAGTGGCTCCAAGAGGCCAAAAAATTGTCCCAAGGATTATTGTTTCACTAATTAATCATTAAATAAAATTTTTACAAGTGTTATGGTAATTTTATAGTACTTATAATATTATGATTACCCTTAATTACCTGATTTACCCTTAACCATGGTAATTAAAAAAATACTAATGTTACTATTGATGTTTTCCAAAAATAAAAGGGACCTATTTACTAAATTAATATATTCGGATTTAAAATATGGAATCCATTTTTCAAAATTCAAAACATATAATTGGATAAAATTAATTTAAAATTAATCCCATTGATGGGACGAGAAAATGGTTTTTTAAAGTAAAAATGTTTTAAAGATTGATATGTTTTTATATCCAAATTCAAAAAAAAAATTCATTCCAATAACATAAATTAAATTAAATGATAAAAAATTTATCTAATTATACTTTGAAACCAATAAAAAATATAACTTAACAACATAAATTATTTAGACGAAAAAGCTATTTTCAATTAAAATGTATCATTTTTTCACTATTCATCAAAAAATAAAAGTTATTAGAAAAATACCAAAAATTAAACCAGAGTAAATTTTTATAATTAAATTTAAAATAATAAGTTTATTTTTTCAAATATAATTTATAAATTTGTCAAAAACTATATTTAAAATATGTGTGTAATCAAAAGGCGGAAAAACTGCCTTTAGAAAAATATAGCCTCGTATGCTTATGGTTGGTTTTATTCTTATCTTAAGAATATCAAACTTATTAGATTAATTTTAAAAAAAATTGAATATATAAAATATATATTTAATTAATATCTTTTACTAATAGTGATTAATTTAATTTATTATGATAAAATACCATTGTGGTCATAAAAATAGTTTTTTAATAAAAACACATCTTTTATATTCAATTGGTTTATATTTTCATTTCCATTGAATTAATTTTATAAACATGCATAAAATATATTTAAATAATTTAGTTAATCCTATTCACAGTCTCTAACCTAATTGTTAAAGTTAAAATAATAATATTTAATACTATATAGTGGTTTTTATAAGTTCGGTGTCTCATACAGCATATATTATCTAAGAAATTGAATTTATTTAAGAAGATACATGTAACGTCCCGGATCTGGGTACCACTCCATGGGTGCCCCGAACCCGATTGGTCACATGACCTCAAGTGCATTTCCCCAAACACCAGAGGCTGCTGACTAGCAGCAAGGGCTCAGGTCTGATAGTGGGGAAACTATGCCCTCATTTGTCAAAGTTTATTGCAGCGGAATACAAGATAAAACATACAACAACAGCAAAATAAATAAACCATACATACATAAACAACTACAGTAAAAGATAACAAACAGTTATATATAATGGTGAAACATGCCTCAAAATCTAAGAAAACAGCCATAACATGTTACACAACAATACAGGATAGTACAATACAGAGTACAACAAAACAAAACAAAACAGTTGGTGGCATCGCGAGCCTAAACCCGGTCTCATGCTCCCCTACTCCTCAGAAGCAATCAAGTACCTGTATAGGGACCATTTCCCTTATCCACACCTGCAGAAATGTAATCTATTTGGGCCGAATACATGACCCAAACAGGGTGTGAGAAAGAATTCCCATTAGGCACCCACCGAAGGCCCGTCCTCAACTGTGTGCACACATGCAACAAAAATGTGCAAAAGTAAATGAAATGAACTAAGAAGTAATCAAAAGTAACTTGATTTACCAGTTATATTTCCATTTTAATATTCATTTAATCGTTCATTATAAGGAAACCACCATAGTAAATTTCTATGTAAACAGTCAGTGTCCTCAGACACGCAAACTTTTACCCTCAGGGAATCAGAAACGTAACCCGCCGGAAATTTCCCACAGGAATAACAGATATCTCCCCGAGGCATACAAAGTGTCTCCCTCAGGCACAGAGTTTATCTCCCACAGGCACAGAAGAAGTTTCCCTTAGGCCGAGATAACCATTGCCCTCAGGCTAAAGGTAACACTGCCCTCAGGCTAAGTAAATCACTACCCTCAGGCTAAGAAAGTAACCGAGTCATGACCAATATATGAACAAGCAATTCACATATAATTCCTCTTGAGGAAAAAGTAATGCGCAAAATAAACATGGCATACCCTCGGGTATCCTGGAAAAACGGCTAAACAGAGGAACGCACCCCTGGGGTGGTCATGGATCCAAGCAGTGATCCCACACAACAATTTATTATCACATTTAATTACCTATGAAATTCTAGGTATTCAAAACAGCTAAGGCCTCATCCACACGACACCCCCAATATGGGTTCGTAGCTCAACGATACACGAAAATTCACAGCATTTGGAAATAAACACTAAGCCACCTACCTTTAACACCCCTGAACAGTATACACGAACAACGATCCTCGAATCATCCAAGAACGACGTAGATCTGAGGTGAAAGAAATCCCCGTTCAAACTCAAATAACTTACCTTAGAGGAATAACTGGAAAGAACTGCATAAGTAGAGTGGAGGGCTTACCCGTGCGGTTCCAACGAGATCGTCAGAGGCGAAAACAGATCCCGACGCACGATCTGGAGATCCTTGAAGGTCTGGCCTCCTCTCCTGACACCTTCCTCCAGTTCTAAGCCAATCCTATGAACAGGGTTGGCTACTTTCCATTTTAAGCGGAAAAAAAACTACACGGTGTGTACTATTGACTACACAGTGTGTACTTTTCTCATTTAATTGTTCCTCCGGTGGCACCACCGCACTGTTCATCTGTCGACATGAGTACACAGCGTGTATTTCTGATTACATGGCGTGTACTACAAATCCACTGGCAGCTGAGTCCACCGCCTTACTATTTGTCTTTCGACTAACTACACAGCGTGTAAATATCCATTACATGGTGTGTAGTGGGTTTTTACACCCTTCGTCGCTAGCATGGCTACACACCCTGTGTATTCATCTCACATGGACAAAGTACACAGCATGTGGAGAAGCACATGGCGTGTAGTCCCAAAATTTAGGATTTTTACCCATTTTCCTTATTTTCTCAAAAACAACTAAGGAAAAGAGAAAAGAAGAAACCCATACCTCAAAAATATGAACCAGGTTCTTACAAACTTCCCCCCTTAAAGAAATTCGTCCCCGAATTTCCCTTCCAAGGGTGGAGAAGATAAAGCCCAAAACAACTCTGTACACTAAGCGCGTACGTCGGTCTCCCGCTCAAAGGTTTTGTCCTACACTCGGCCATGCTTCCATAGCACCCGTACGAGAGGAACTGACTGGCCTCGGAGAACCTTTATGCTCTTATCCACGATACGAATCGGATGCTCCTCAATGGACGCATCTATCTGAAGCTCAACCTCCTCGGGCTAAAAGACGTGAGACGGTTCTGAATGATAAGGGTGAAACTAAGATACATGGAAGAGGTCATGCATGGCCCGGTACCTCTACGGTAACTACAACCGATAGGCAACCAACCCGACTCTATCAAAAATCTCAAACGACCCCACATACCTCGGTGAAAGTTTACCATGTCTCCTGATCCGCCTGTGTCCCAACCTCGGTGAAACACGCAGGAAAACATGATCCCCGACCATGAACTCCAAGGGTCGTCTACAGCGATCAGCATAAGATTTCTATCGAGACTGTGCGGTATCCATCCGCTTCTGAATCAACTGGACCTACTCAGAAGTCTCCTGCACGAGACGTGGTCCTAGTAAAGCTGCTTAACCTACCTCTAACCAGCACAAAGGTGATCGGAATAGCCTACCATATAAATCCTCGTAAGATTCCATCTCAATAGTTTCCTGAAAACTATTATTATAGGCAAACTCATCTAGGGGTATATTCTTCTCCCAGGATCCCCCAAAGTCTAGGACGCATGCGCGCAACATGTCTTCTAGCACCTGTATTTTACACTCTGACTGACCATCGGTCTGAGGGTGGTAAGTTGTGCTCAGAAGCACCTGTGTACCCAGTGCCCTATAAAAACCCTGCCAGAAATGAGACGTAAAACGGACATTCCTATCTGAAACAATGGAACAAGGGACCCCATGAAGACGTACGACCTCTCGGATATACATCTTCACGAGCTCGTCAACATAGAAGGTCTCCTTGATAGGAAAAAATTGAGCTACCTTCGTAAGTCTATCCACAATGACCCACATGGCATCATTGCCTCAAGGTGACCTCGGCAACCCAGTCATGAAGTCCATAACGACATCATCCCATTTCCACTCTGGAATGGGTAACTACTGTAACAGTCTAACTGGCCTCTGATGCTCTGCCTTCACCTTCTGATAGGTGGAACATCTCGTAACAAAACCAGCTACTTCCCTCTTCATACTCGGCCACCAGTACTGACGTATCAGGTTGCAGAACATCTTGGTAACTCTGGGATGAACTACCCAAGATGAATCACGATACTCCCGCATAAACTCCTCATGTATATCCCCTATAACCCATACTCGTCCATGGAAATGCAAAATTTCATCATCGCATATCGTCCAACCAGAAGGAGGGTCCTCACTTGCCACCGACTCCCACAGAACTAGGCCTTCTGAATCAGATAGCTATCTCATCCTCACTCTATCCAAGGGGGTAGAAGTCACAGCTAAAGATTAAAGATAGGTCTGCCCCTGACTGTCATGCACCTCCAAATGAATCTCAGAGAACAATTCCATAAGCTGCCACTCACCACTGGCCTCATGAACCGCATGTATCTGAGTCCTCCTTCTCAGTGCATCAGCGACTACATTACCCTTACCAGGTGTATAGGAAAGATCAAAATCGAAGGACTAAAGGTATTCGATCCACCTTCGCTACCTCAAATTCAAGTCACGCTAAGTAAAGATATACTTGAGACTTTTTTGGTTGGTAAAAACCACAAAATTATCTCCCAAGAGATAATGTTTCCAACCGTGCAATGCATGAACAACTGCAGCCAAATCGAGGTCATGCGTTGGGAAATTCCTCTAATGTGGCCTCAACTTCTGAGAACCGTATGCAACAACTCGATCGCCCTGCATCAACACAGCTCCTAGCCCAATACTTGATGCATCACAGTAAACTGTATAGCTCTTCCCTTGCTCTAGAAGTATCAGGACTGGTGTTGATGTCAACCTTCCTTTCAGATCCTGAAAGGCTGTCTCACAAGCTTCCAACCAAACAAACTTCACACCCTTATTTGTCAAACCCATCAACGGCGCTGCTAAGCGGGGGAAGTCCTAGATAAAGTGTCTGTAGTAACCATCCATCCCCAAGAAACTGCGTATTTCAAACATGTTCTTAGGCTGCTCTCAGGAAACTACTGATCTCACCTTCTCTGGGTCCATGGAAACTCCTGCCTCTAAGATGATATGACCCAGGAAGTGAATCTGGTCCATCCAAAAGTGGCACTTTGAGAGCTTAGCATATAGATTATGCTCTCTCAGTGTACTCAATACAATCTCAAGATGGGTGGCATGGTCGTGTCGAGTGTGATATTACACTAAGATATCTTCCACGAATACAACCACAAAAGAATCCAGGTAAGGATGGAACACACGATTCATCAAATCCATGAAAACTTCTAGCATGTTCATGAGTCCGAATGGCATAACCAAGTACTCGTACAGACCATATCTACTGCGAAAAGCTTTAAGTGGGATATAAGATGGTCTCACGCGTAGCTGATGATATCCTGATCTCAAGTCAATCTTCGAGAACACTCGTTCACCTCGAAATTGATCAAAGAGATCATCAATCCTAGGCAGGGGATATTGGTTTTTAATTGTCAATTGGTTCAGCTTCCGATAATCCACACAGATCCTGAGGGTACCGTCCGCATTTTTCACAAAAAGGACTGGTGAACCCTAAGGAGAAGAACTGCATCGGATGAAACCCTTTGACTGTAACTCCTCTAACTGCCTTTTGAGCTCCTACAACTCAGGTGTATCCATCCTATAAGGAGGAATGGACATCAGTGTTGCCCCTGGAATAAGATAAATAGAGAAATCCACCTCTCGCTCCGGAGGTTGACCTGAAAATTCGTCCGGGAAGACATCCCTAAAAGGATCAACCACTAGAAGGAAATCCTTCTAACAGGTCCCCTGATCATCCAGATATAAACTCGCAATCTAGGCTGTGACTCCACCTTTCCCACGATGCTCTGGTCCAGCTTGACTCATCTGAACATCCCATTCACCCTTGTATAGAAACTCTCCGCCCTCTGGTGACGTGAAACTCACCCTGCGATGATAGCAATCTACAAAGGCTCGAAAGGGAACCAACCAGTCCATTCCAAGAATGACATCATAGCTCGTCATCTCTAAGACATAAAGGTCCCATAAAAAGTGACACCATCCAACCTCAATGGGGCACTCCTTGCACTGACGCACACATGTCGTTCTAGTTCCCAACAGAGTGTCTAGCGTCATAACATCAGAAGAAGAAGAAGAAACACAAAGCCCAAGTCTCTCCACAACAGGCACATATATGAAACTATGTGTAGTAACCGTATCGAAAAGTACTGAAGATAAGATAGAATCTACTAGAATAGTACCTCTGATAGTAGAAGGTCTGAGATCCTGCTCATGTTGGGTCTGTTGCACTGCATATGCCTGCCCAGTGCCGCGGCCCTGCGACACAGCCTGGCTACCCTGAGTTGTCCCACCCTGCTGGCTTTGAGATCCTGGTGTTTGTCTACCACCTCCATGACCACCATCTCTACCTGCACGCCCTGACGTATTCCAGTTTCCCGACTGGTAAGAAGCTATTGGTCCTACTACCGAATGTGGAGTCTGTACATAACCCCTCTCACTAGCCACCGGTGGAAACGCCCTGCAAAAGCATTGCAGATGACCCATCTTGCCTCAAGATCAGAACTCCACTGGATCACGTTGACACTGCAGTCTCTTATGCCCCTCTCTACCACACTGTTAGAACATAACTTGACCCACTGAAGAAACTGCCTGGCTGGTACTACCACCGTGAGAGAATTCCATCTGTCTCTTCCTCTTACCGGCAGAAATAGTACCAGAAACTGGTGTTGAACCACCCTGACCTACACCACTAGCTTCCCACAGGTTCCTCTCTGTAATCAGCACCTGGTTCATAATAGCATGTACTAAAGGAAACCTAAAAACATTCATCAATGCTCGGATGTCATGTCTCATCACCCACCAGAACGGGTGCAAAACACTGAAGCTCGATGAAATGAGCATAATAATCCATCACCGACATAGCTCCCTACTGCAGATTCATGAACTCTTGAGCTCTATCTTCCCTTAACGTCTCCGGGAAGAAGTCATAGAAGGCTGTCTAAAAATCTTCCCACACCATGTCTCTGTGATGCTCTGACTGAGTGGTAACATCTCACCACCTCTTGGCGGAATCACGCAGCATATACGTTGCGAGCTTGACCCTCCTCCATGGAGGTGTCTCAAGATGCTCGAAGATAGTCTGCATCGACCCCAGCCAAGACTCCACAGCCTGTGGTCCGCCATCCCCTGAAAATGTAGGCGGATTCTACTGCTGGAAGATACGTGTCAGCTCTTCCATAGATGTGGAAGCTGGTGGTGCTCCCTAAAAGGTCTGCATGAACCACATAAAACCTTCACGGAACTGCGCCTCAATGCCTGTGTCTGGTATAATGGTTGGCGCCGCATCTATCTCTACTGGAGGATCCACTGGTAGCCCATGACCTACCATTCATGGAGTATAATTGTTTCCACTATCCTGGCGAACAACGCGTGGTCGTCTCGGAGGAATTACTCTACAAGGTCAAACGCACACCTTAGATCTAGATTATCACAGTCTATAAACGAAGGGACCAAAAGGGGAACAGGAGTAAGAAGTCATTCAAGATTTGAAAAACAAGACTACATAGCGTGTATACTGACTACATGGCATGTACCTGACTTCTCTTCCCCTGCCCAGGTCCTTCTACATGGCTAATCCACACGACTCTCGTTGAACAAAACTACACGGCGTGTATATAATCTACATGGCGTGTATGGTGTAATTTTCCAACTACTCGTGTCGTTTGTGACATGGAAGACTACTAGGCTAACACTACACGGGGTGTTACACCCGCATATGGCATGTACACCACCCCATTTCCCAGACACATGGCTAAAACCACACGGTCTATCCTCTGACAAGACTACACGGTGTGTCCCACGTGTACACGGCATGTACTAGACGAGCTCCGCCGACCCGTGTTGTTATTTACACGGTCGGATACACAGATCCCACTACATGGAGTGTTCCATATACACACTCTGTGTACACAAAAGGATTACACCAACCTGTGTTGTTAGTTACATGTCCGGATCCCCAGGTCAGATTGCACGGCGTGTTCACCATAGACATGACGTATACAAAAGATTCCACCGACCCGTGTTGTTAGTTACACGGCCGGACTCCAGGTCAACACTACATGGCGTGTACATCCGGTACACAGCGTGTTTTCCCCAATAATTTCCCTTCCCTGTGTCCCTTCCCACACGGTCTATGACACAGAAAGAGACTACATGGTGTGTACTGAGGGTACACGGCGTGTACTTAAAAAGTTTTCTTTTCTTCCCGAAAAGAAGATCACATGGCGTGTGTCCGAGGAACTACACAACATGTATCCTGGGTTTTCCGGATAGTAAGGCTTAGATACTACTCCGGAGCCCAGAAAATACCAAAAAAACAACACCTAAGTACCAAATTCCGATCTGTGAGGGCCCATACTCCCCGCGAATCAAAGTTTGACATCTTATACATGTTATACAAAAGATAAACAGTCAATGATCCACTAAATTTCAGTCAATGAGGGCACATACTCCCAAAAAACCAAAGTTTGGCATCCATTCTATCAACAATATTATATAACAATACCCTATCACATAGTAGGTATTTATCAAAGTAGTTATCAAAACAGTATGCTTTTTCTAGCACTACAACTATCACAACAACATGCAATTTCTAATGCACCTACATGGCATCGAAACTATGCATGGCATGTAATTCCTCACATGTGCCTAAATTATGCATGAGATGGCATACCCTCATCTCATCAGGTTGAAACTAAATAGAACCCATGGATAAAATATAAACAACACAATATCAAGTGTTTCACCCAACGGTGAAATCAAATCAACTGTAAAATTTGCAAAATTAGAAGAATTGAAAAAATACGAGGTAGACTGGGTTTTTCTTGTACACGGATTAGCTAATCCCAGGCACATCTTATTACCAACTATCATTTCCATCCTATCCCTGACTATGGCTCTAAATAGTAAGTCAAAGAAAATAACTCCTGTGATACCACTTTGTAACGTCCCGGATCTGGGTACCACTCCACGGGTGCCCCGAACCCAGTTGGTCACATGACCTCAAGCGCATTTCCCCAAACGCCAGAGGCTACCGACTAGCAGTGAGGGCCCAGGTCTGATAGTGGGGAAATTATACCCTCATTTTTTAAAGTGTAGCGCAGTGGAATACAAGATAAAACATACAACAACATCGGAAGCAATAAACCATACATACATAAAAAACTATAGTAAAAGATAACCAACACTTATATATAATGATGCAACATGACTCAAGTTCTAAGAAAACAACCAGAACATGTTACACAACAATACAGGATAGTACAATACAAAGTACAGAAAAAACAAGAAAAACAGCCAGTGGCATCGTGAGCCTAAGCCCGGTCCCATGCTCCCCTACTCCTCAGCAGCAATCAAGTACCTGTATAGGGACCCTTTCCCTTATCCACGCCTGTAGAAATGTAATCTGTTTGGGCCGAAGACATGACCCAAACAGGGTGTGAGAAATAATTCCCAGTAGGAACCCACCAAAGTCCCATGCTCAACTGTGTGTACACATGCAACAACAATGTGCAAAAGTAAATGCAATAAACTAAGCAGTACTCAAAAGTAACTATCTTTACCAGTTATATTGAAATTTTAATATTCATTTAATTTTTCATTATAAGGAAACCACCACATTGAATTTCTATGTAAATAGTCAGTGTCCTCAGACACGCAAACTCTTACCCTCAGGTAATTAGAAACGTAACCCGCAGGTAATTTCTCATAGGCATAATAGATATTTCCCTCAGGTGTACAAATTTTCTCCATCAGGTACAGAGTCTATCGCCCACAGGCACGGAAGAAGTTGCCCTCAGGCCGAGATAACCATTGCCATCACGCTAAAGGTAACAATGTCCTCAGGCTAAGTAAAGCACTACCCTCAGGCTAAGAAAGTAACTGGGTCATGGAAAACATATGAACAAGCAATTCACATACAATTTCTCTCGAGGAAAATGTAATGAGCAAAATAAACATGGCATACCCTCGGGTATCCTGGCCAAATGGCTAAACAGAGGAACGCACCCCTGGGGTAGTCCTGGATCCAAGCAGTGATCCCACACAACAATTTATTATCACATTTAATTACCTATGCAATTCTAGGTATTCAAAACAGCCAAGGCCTCAGCCACACGACACCCCCAACATGGGTTCCTAGCTAAAAGATACACAAAAACTCACAGCAGTTGGAAATAAACACTAATCCACCTACCTTTAACGCCCCTGAATGGTATATGAGAACAACGATCCCTGAATCGTCCAAGAACGACATATATATGAGGTGAAATAAATCCCCATTCAAACTCAAATAACTTCCCTTAGATGAATAATTGGCAAGAACGGCCTAAGGAGAGTGGAGGGCTTACCCGTGCAGTTCTAACGAGATTGTCAGAGGCGAAAACAGATTCCCGAAACATGATATGGAGATCCTTGAAGGTCTAGCCTCCTCTCCCGAATCCTTCCTCTGGTTCTAATCCAATCCTATGAACAGGGTTGGCTACTACCCATTTTAAGCAAAAAACAAACTACACGGCATGTACTATTAACTACACGACATGTACTTTTCTCATTTAATTGTTCCTCTAGTAGCAACGCTGCACTGTTCGTCCATGGACATGAGTACACGGAATGTATTTCTGATTACACGATGTGTACTACCACTCCACTGGCGGCTACCTCCACCACCTTATTATTTTCTTTCTGGCTGACTACACGGTGTTTAAATATCCATTACACGGCGTGTAGTCGGTTTTTACACCCTTCGTCGCCAGCATGGCTACACACCCTATGTACTCATCCCACATGGCCAAAGTACACGGTGTGTGGAAAATTACATGGCGTGTAGTCCCAAAATTTAGGATTTTCCCACATTTTCCTTATTTTCTCAAAAACACTTAAGGAAAAGAGAAAATAAGAAACTCGTACCTCAAAAATAAGAACCGGGTTCTTACAATACATACCATAAAATATTGTCGTGTTACATTCTCCCATCCTTTAATAAATTTCATCCTATCAATTTGAAATTTAATTCAAAAATCAATAGTTGATGCTTGAAAATTCCTTTTTGAAAAACTCACATTGAAAATATGGTTAATAAAACATCCTATTAATAAGAGGGAAAGGGAAATGTAAAGGTTACTACAAAATTAGGCTTTAGAATAGGATAAAATTAGTGGAAAGTGAAAACCGGGACATATAAGAGAAATCAAACCATCAAGTTTTGATGGATAGTGTTAGAGAACATGATCATCAAAAATTATACCATCACAAAATTATAAATATGTGATAGGTTAAAGAGGCAATTGATTTCTCAATAAGAAAATTAAATGAATAGAATTTTTGTTCCAAAATCATTTCCTATAATTGAGGGATTATTTTACTATCCAGATAAGAAATTACTTGATTTATTTTTATTCCATAAGAATAATCTCATATTTTGTTTGTTCTTCAATCTATTTTCACTTCATTTCATACACCTAAATATGGATATTCAGGATGATTTTTCATGTTTTAATCACTTTTGATGAATCATAAGGTCCACAAGTATTTTCTTTATCCTTTAAATGTTTACTAAAACTAAAATGGTTAGCAAAAAGTATAAAATAAATCATACTTTAACATCAAACAATAATATCCAGTATTCAAATTAATCAATTCCAACTTTAAGACTCATCCAAAATAAATCTATCCAAATCCATTGTCCAAAAATTTATAACGAAGGTCGCTAAATTTCCAAAATCAAATTAACACCAGATTTTCCCCAAACAACATAATGCATATATATTTTTTGGATGCTAAATATATGAATACCATTATCACCTTTAAAACATTAATGATAACATGCATTCTTCCAAATCCTTAAATAATAAGCACTACAATACAATACGTATATATCTCATGATTATTATAACCATGATATCATAACATAATTCTTGAATCCAATAACATAAATACATTAATCATTAAACTTAGACCGTAGTAATAGCATAATCTTGACCTTGATCCCTTTACTTTTTTTGAGCTATATTTTCTTGATGCTTAGGAAATTCATGTGAATAGTGTCCCAACTTCTTACAATTGTAGCACTGAACATTACTGGATTCTTCCTTTCACTTGAAATCACGAGCTTGGTGGCCTTTCTCTCCACACATGTAACAAACTCTCATTCCCCTTATGCAAGTATCAGGGTGTTTCTTCCCACAATTATCACATGTGGTAAAATCCTTCTTTCCCTTTTTCACTTTATCGGTCTCTTTCTCTATAGTTGTATTCTTCTCTTTCTTTCCCTAAAAGTCATAAGACTTAGAGAATTATTTCTTTATCTTGATAACACATGATACTATATCTTCATATGATGAGAAAGTTTGGGAGACCAATGCCTTTTGTAGGAATGGATTTAACCCATCAAATAACTAATTAATATTACTTCTTAGCTTACATATATAGTCCATATCATGCCTTTCTAACCTTATAAATTTGGATTTATATTTAGAAACATTCCCATCCTCTTTTTGCCTCATATTAAAGAGTGGACTCCCCATATACACTCTTTGTTCATGAGGTAAATAATTTTCCCATAAAATAACCTTAAAATCCTTCCATTCCATGTTTTTTATTTTTTCATCTTCCTTCGTGTTTTAAATTAATGACCACCATTGACTCACATCTCCAGAAAGACGATAAACTTCCATGAAAACCTTCTCCATTTTATTAATTTTCAAAGAAATAAATATCTTTTCTAAGGAACTTATCCATTGTTCAGCTACAAATGGATTTTTAGTCTCATTTAATGTTGGAGGTTGTTGTCTCATGAAGTGGTATAACATTGTTCTGTTGCATTGTGGATCAGGCTGATCCATATAGGTGAGGTTATTTTTCATAACCTGAGTCATTTTTTCCAATATAGTTATAATTTTTTCATCACAAGTTGAAGATCTAGCTCCAAAAATAGTCTCTTTTATAGGAGGGAAATCCCTACATGGATTACATGAATTGATACGGTTTCCATTCCTTCCTCTAGGTGCCATTTATAAATAATTGGATACAGTAGATTAGATCACAACATTATGAAACATAATGTATAATCTCAGAACTAGTGAATCACATAACCTAAATTGAAAATTTTGGTATAACTAATCTCTAAATCATAAACTTAGTTTATTTGGATATTTTTCCAAATTCTGTATTATGGTTTCATTCACTAATCTATGTTTTCCTAAATCTAGTTCTCAATGTTTCTACTAAACTTCCTCTGAAATAGACTGTATCGACCCCGACGTCAGTATCCCGGAGTTAGTGCCTTACATTATTACATTGGCATAATATATAGGTGATCTCATCCAAAAGGACTAAATGGTTTAGTAGTATTTATAAACTAGATACATAATTGAAATTCATATTGTATTTAAAATAATAAAATACATAAAGAATTTCATTGAGTCTGCCATTATTCCCCCTTTTTGTAACCCTACATATTAGTCATAATATATTTTTTGGAATCCTACGAAAAAATGAAACATATGAAAGGGGTGAGATCAGATACTTAGTAAGGGTATACATATAATGGAATCCATCATAAAAAATCACAAATTATTGTGGAAAGGTGATTAACTAAAACACATTCCATTTAATCAATAACCTAGGAATAATATAGTAAAAAAGAAAGATGGTCAAATAATTTCATATAAATAATCACATGAGAATGAAACTTTACCATTGATATTATACTTGTATAATAATTTTATGTAATATAAATAACTAATCTCATAAAGAAGGAGTGTATAATACGGGACATAATAAACATACTGTAAAGGCTTCGGCCAAGGAACCATAACGAATTAGGTAAGACATTAGCCAAAACCTAAACTAGTTTGTCTCATGATACCTAATAATTCATAGATGGGATATAGCAGGGCTTATCCAACACTTAATAAGTCCAATTCATTCCTCTTATAAAAGGGATGAAACATAGTCAACATAAAAATTTGTATTAAAAACTATAATACGAAATGTGAATACTTTAACCATAAACTATGAATGGTATCAGAATAGAACATCCATAATCAAACTGAATCATAAATCATTCAATGAAATATGGTAAATGATATCATAAGATATCAATCTCAATCAAGAATAAGATACCACAAAATATGTTGACATATATGAATATACTCTAATAAAATCATTAAAAATTTCTTAAGAGAAATAACCCTTTTCACTTTGAAATCATTTATGTAAAAGACCATGAAATTTTAAAATAAAACACTTTCATTGAAAATAATATTGTAAACTTGTAAAGGATGCTTCAATACATTAATGTTTCATGATGGCAGAAAAATATTCTCATGGCATATAAGTTAAATAAAAACATTCCTTTCATATTTTTGTCGAAAAATTCATAAAGTACCTCAATTGGAAAACAACAAAAATATTCCTTTAAACCCATTTTATAAAAGTCAAAAATGGGTAAAAATACTTTAAATTTTTTTAGGATAATAGTAAAAATAATTTGGAAATTTTTTTTAAGAAACATGGACATGGATGATAAATATTCCCAAGTAGATTCTTATGTACAAACAATCCCGAATAATAACGAGATTGTGAAATTAACCCTTACCTTGTGCTTTCCTTTAGTTGAACATGATTTAAACTCATGTATAATGGTTTAAATAATGTTATTAATTTATACCAGAACCATATCTATAATTATGATATCATATATGATCCTCTTATATCATTTTGTTAATAACATTTCATTATTACCCCTGTTTCGGGTGTTAACTACTTCATTTTCCTATACATGCTTTGTCATGTGTGTCCTATTTATTATGAATAGGGTATATTTATTTTATCTACATAATTATATTATGTTCATAGATATTATATTTACTCATAATATAAATTTTATAATCATTCTTGAATGGCTAACCTGAAAATGAATCACATCGCGTCCTGGAGACAGTTGATCGTATGTATGCACGAGTGACGGTATCATTCCCTTATTAATGAAAGGGTAAAGAATTTTATGGTATATTAATTATAGAGAAAAAATTATCATGTTATAATTACTATATATATTCATTATTTTCATTATTATACCCATTCAAGTAAAGTGGTGATGAAAAATAAATTACACCACGGCATGGAGACGGTAAGTCGAACATACACACGCACATGCTTTCGCTTTTCATAGGAAAGATTAATCATGGAATATGGTTGTATCATGATCATAATTTAATTCCCCTACCCCAGTTACCCAAAGTCAGTGCATTTTTACAAAACATTGGCATGATACAAAGAATTATGTCCCGAAAGACCGATCAGTTTAGTATCCTTAGAAGTACTAGATACATTCATAAGTTTTACATTACATCATGAAATTAAAACATCAACAACATTTTGTTCCATTTTTAAAACATTAATATCCTTAGCCTATCCCTTTAAGTCAGCAATAAAATACTTCTTCACATCCTGGGAAAAATAAAACATAGAAATGGGTGAGCTCAGATGCTCAGTAAGGATAACAATATAGCGGAAACTTTCAAAAATAAGCATAAACATTTAAGGTAATGTATAAGACTAAAAAACCTTTTAAACTTAAAATTAAGCATAATATGGAAAAGATAAAATCAAATAATTCAATTTACTTATTCACATGGATATTCTACAAGTTGAATAATCACATGCAATATCAATAGCCACTTTCATAATGATGGAATGCATAATGCCAGACTTCATAACCACATAGTCAAGGCCTTGTGCCAAGACTACAAATAAGATTTTGTCAAGGCCTTATGCCAAGACACTAGTTTGTCTCATGAGACCTACCAATGCATCTAGGAGATATAGCATGCTCCACCCTTTACTTACTATGTCCAATGAATTCCTTATATAAAAAGGTTTAAGCATAACATAAACATTCGTATTAAAACTCGCATACGAAATGTCAATACTTTATAAATAAACCATGAATGGTATGATAATAACACATCTACATTAAAACATATCACAAAACCTTCAATAAAATATAGAATATTTTTATCATAATAAATCAACATCAAACAATCTTAAAATCAATCAAAATGATTTTGACATAGATGAAATAAAAACTTTTTTTCGAGAAATATCTCTTTCTATTTTGAAATCATTTAAAAGTCATATAATTATAAAAGAAAATATTTATTTAGAAAATATTCTTATAATATTGTAAGGGAAGCTTCGACGATGTTATAATGGAGGAAAATAGTTGCACCCGCTTTATAAGTTAAAAAAACATTCTTACCTTAATTTTGTTGAAAAGGTCATAAAGTACCTTGTTTGGAAAACAACGAAAAGATTCCTTTCAAAACATTTTATAAAAATTCAAAAAAGGGTATAAATGAATTTAACCCATAGTCTAGTAAATATTAAAAATGTTTTGAAATATTTTTTTAAGAAACATGGATGTGGATGATAAAGAGTTCCTAGTAGATACTTACGTAAAATCAACCTCGGATAATAAAGAGATTGTCAAATTAACCATTACCTTGTACTTTTCCTTAGTCGATGGTATGTTAACCTCATATATAATAGTTAAAACATTTTTATTAAATTATAAAAGAACTATATACATAAATATGATATCATATATGATCTTATAATATTGCTTTGTTAATAATATTTTAGTAGTATCATCGTTTCGGGTGTTAACTGATTTGTTTCCCATTATATGGTTGGTTACGTAAGACATGTTTGTTATGGAAATGATGTATTTGATTCATATACAAAACTATATTATGTTCATAAACATTATTTTTAATCATAAAATGAAAATTATTCGTGAATGATTATGATGGAGAATGAATCTCATCGCGTTCGTGGAGATGGTAATCCGTATGTACGCACGAGCAACAATATCATTCAATTGAAGGTGAAATAGTATATAATTGAATTTTATATCAAATATACAGAATCATTAACATGTTATATTTATTATTTAAATCAATTATACATCATTATTATACCCATCTAAATAATCAAGTGTTTAAATAATAAACTACACCACGACATGGAGATAGTAAGTCGTACGTACGCATGTATGGTGACTTTGTCATTTATATGATGGATAGAATAATGAATATGGTTGTAACATTTTTATAATAACATCACAGCATATAGAATATACTGGGTTAATTATTTTATAATGTAAACAACAAAGAAAGAGGAAGTGGAAGAAGAAAATAACTTGAAAGAGGTGATGAAATATTTACCTCTTCTTCGGGTTCTTCCTTTTGATTTGATCAAAAGGGCTCCTTAGGTTGGCTTTCAGACCAAAGGAAGGCCTCTATGATGAATAGAGGAAATTTTGGAGGATATTTGGGTAGGTTTTGGCCGATCCAAAAGTATTTGAAGGTGTAAAATTAAGAGAATGGGAAGTTCTCTTTTATAAGAGAGGTGAGGGTCACTTTAGGAAAAGCTTGAAATATTATTTTATAATAAAATAATTTTCAGTTTCTAATGGCTCAAAAATGATTTATTTAGAGAATAAGGTGATTATAGGGTGAAAAAATCTCAACTAATAGGTTTTATACAGGTTTAGATCACCATATTAACCTTATATTTTAGATTTAACTCTTAGTTAAATAGTTTGACATTTACCATGTCTCTTTGTATTTTTATATTATATGGATAATAAAATTACTATAACAAGAAATATGAACCCCAAGTGGTTAATTATTAATATATATAACCTTATCTAAGTCCTTTTACTGAACCTTAGATTTTTAGGAATATTATATCCATTAATAATATAGTATTTGTTTTAAAAACTCAATTATGCCAATTTTGACACTATTTAGTATTTTATTTTTGTGAAAATCATAACAGCATGATTACTTTGAGAAAAAAATATTTCATCGACCATAAAATATAATATTAACCTATAAAATTATTGTAATCTATCAAAATTCTCAAATTACATTTATTTGAATATTTTTAATATCAATTATTTTAATCTTTCTTTAATTAGGTAATTACTACATCATCATTGTGTCATAAATAAATTAAATTATTTAATGTCTAAAAATTATAAATGAAATAACATTATGTTTAAAATATTTTTAGATTTATAATGAATATTTATAGTTGAATTTATATTGTTTGTAACCCTATATTAAAAATGGTTTAGTTATTAAACTTTGAATTTAACTCTTTTAACTCTTCTCTAAATAAAATAATAATAAATATACTAATCTTATCCAAGTGAACCAAAGAGGATCATATTTTATTCCTAAGGTTGTTTTTGGTCGAATTATACTTATCCAACAGAATTAGGACATGTTTTAGGGTAGTTATGATATCATTTTTACCCTTAATTACCCTATTTACTTTTAACCGTGGCAAATAAGTCAAAAGTTACTATTCACCAAAAAATATTTTCATCTTATTGAACCAAATTTTACTTACTGATATTAACCATGTCTCTTGGATTTTTGAAATTTAACTCAAAGAAGTGGTAAAATTAAGTTTTATTCAAATTTGCAAATGCTCTTAAGAGGTGGGTAAAAGACGGTAAAAAGTTCAATATAATTTTTTATATATCTAAACTTATTATAAATTGACTCCAATGAATGAAATTTAACTTATATAGGTAATATGTATCTATTTTGACCTAAAATAAATTTAAATAAAATAAATAATTATTTAAAAAATCAGTTTTAACTAATAACGTAGTGTTTTTCACTATTTATCAAAAATTGAAAGTTTTTAGAAAAATACCAAAAATTCAACCTTATCTAATTTCGATATTATGAATCCAAAAGTCCATTTTAAAAGATAAAATTTATAAAATTTCAAAAAGTGGGTATTATTATTCATAACGGCTAGTTTGATTGGTCGCGGTGTGTTAGAATATCAAAGTTCCGTACAATGCAAGTTATTGAATTATTCAAAGGGAAACGTACCGTGGAAGCTTGGGGTGTTACATTATCCCCTACTTAAAATAATTTCATCCTAAAATTTTCTAGAATATTACTGCATAAAAAGATTGGGGTGGTTCTTCATCATAAGTTCCTCAGGTTCCCATGTTGCCTCTTCAAACTTATGGTTTCTCCGTAGAACTTTCACCAGACGAGTCATCCAGTTTCTCAACACTTGTTCTCTGGTATCAAGAATTTTGACAGGCTCTTCACAATAAGACAGATCAGGTTCCAGTTCAATATCCTCATAGGTGAGTACATGCGTTGGGTCAGGAATGTATTTTCTCAATAGTGATATGTGGAATACAATGTAAACTTTGGAGAGACTTGGAGGTATTTCTAATCGATAAGCTAAAACTCCAATTCATTCTAGAATTTTGAAAGGTCCAATGTACCTAGGACTCAATTTACTCTTCTTACCAAAACGTATAACACCCTTCCATGGAGATACCTTCAAGAAAACATGGTCTCTTACTTGAAATTCCAAATCCTTCCTTCGGTTATTGGCATAGCTCTTTTGCCTACTTTGGGATGATTTTATGTGGGTTTGGATAACCTTCACCTTTTCCATTTTTTCCTCAACAAGTTATGGGCCTACGAGTTTTCTTTCACCAACATCATCCCAACATGTTGGTGTGAGACATCTCTTTTCATATAACGCTTCATATGGTGCCATCTAAATACTTTAATGGAAGCTATTATTATAGTAAAATTGTACTATATGTATATATTGATCCCACGTACCTTGAAAGTCAAGTTATCAGTATATCAACATGTCTTCTAATGTTAGAATAGTACATTCTAATTGTCCATCAGTTTGAGGGTGGTAGGCAGTGCTCAAATGAAGTTCAGTATCTAGGGATTTCTGAAAACTTTTCCAGAATCTTGATGTAAAATGGGGATCACGATCATAAACAATCGATAGGTGTACTCTATGAAGTCTTAAAACATCCTTAATATATAGTCTTTCCATATGTTCAAGTGGTAAATCTTCTATTGTAGCAAGAAAATGTGCTGACTTAGTAAGACGATCAACAAAGATCCATATTGTATCATTCCTTCTAGGAGTCTTTGGTAGCCCCATGAAAAATTCCATTGTAATATTATCCCATTTCCACTCAGGTATGGGAAGAGGTTTTATGACTCCTCCAGGTTGTTGCCTTCTAGCTTTCACTTATTGACAAACCATACATCTTGACACAAAATCAGCAATATCCCTCTTCATGTTATCCCACCAAAAATGTTCTTTCAAATCTCTATACATCTTAGTGCTACCAGGGTGTATATAGAAATTGGAGCTATGAGAATCATACAACAAATCCCTTTTTAAATCTGGTATATCAGGAACACAAATTCTCTTCCCAATTTTCAAAATCCCATCTTCATATATGAAGTCACCCAATCCCCCATCATTCATAGATTTAATCTTCTTTTGAAACTCCTCGTCATCAGTCTGATAACTCTTTATCCTTTCTATTAAATTTGGTTTGGAAACCATTTGAAAAAGTATTTATGTTTCACCTTCCATGGTTATTCTCATATCCATCTTTACTAGATCCATTAAAATATGATCCTTTTCAACTCTCATCTTGTTCAAAAATCCATGTTCCTTTCTTCTCAAAGCATCTTCCACCTTATTTGCCTTCCATAGGTGGTAGTGTATAGTGAAATAATAATCCTTGAGTAGTTAAATCCATCTCCTTTTCCTCATGTTGAGTTCTTTTTGTGACAAAATATACTTCAAACTCTTGTGATCAGTATAAATCTCACATTTTTCACCATAGAGATAGTGTCTCCATATTTTCAAAGTAAAGATTACAGCTGCTAACTCAAGATCGTGAGTGGGATAGTTTTGTTCATGAATTTTTATCTATCATGATACATAGGTAATAAATTTTTCATTCTTCATAAGAAAAAAACCAAGTCCGTTCATTGAAGCATCACTATAAATAACAAACCCATCATTCCCTGATAGTAGAGTCAATATAGGATCATTGACTAATCTTCTCTTCAGTTCTTTGAAACATTATTTACACTCTTTTGTCCAAACAAATTTAACCCCTTTACGTGTGATCTTGGTTAATGGGTTACCCAATCTGGAAAAATTATGGAAAAAACGTTGATAATAACCTGTTAAACCAATAAAGCAACGTGCCTCGGTAATACTTGTCGGTGCTAGCCATTCTTGGATTGCCTTGTTCTTTGAATGATCAATAGACATTCCATCCTTAGAGACAATATGGACAAGAAAAGAAATATCTTGAATCCATAATTCACACTTGATAAACATCTCATATAATTCATTTCTTCTAAGAGTCCTTAGGATAATGTGAAAGTCATTTTCATGATCTTCATAGATTTTTGAGTATAACAAGATATCATCAATAAATACCACTACAAAGTCATCAAGATATTCCATGAAAACTCTATTCATTAGATCCATGAAAATAGAGGGTGCATTAGTCAATCCAAAATTCATTACTGTAAACTCGTAATGCCCGTACCTTGTTTGAAATTCTGTTTTTATAATGTCTTCCTTCTTCACACAAAACTGGTGATATCCATATCAAAGGAACTTGATCGAATAAATCATCAATGCGAGTTAGGGGATACTTGTTCTTTATTATTATAGCATTGATCTCCCTGTATTCAATGCACAACCTCATAGATCTATATTTCTTCTTAACAAAAAGGACAGGGGCTCCCCATGGAGAAACACTAGGGAGAATAAATCCCTTATTACTAAATTCCTCTAGTTTTTAATTTAGTTCCACTAATTCCACAGTGACCATTCTATAAGGGGTATTCGATATGGGCCTTTAATCTGTAATTAAATCAATGGAAAAATCAATTTCTCATTCTAGAGGATGTCTAGGTAAATCCTCTGGAAACACATCAACATATTCTCGAACAATAGGTATATCCTCTATTTGAACATTCCTTTCCTCACCCATAGTTATTTCATTCTCTTCCTCTCCAATAATTGAATTCAGTAGAGCTACTAGGGGTGGATCTAGATAAGAATTAGGTGGTGATGTTTCTTCTCTAAAGATAGGGTACTCTTTATCATCATCGAAAATTATAACCTCCTTCTTCTTATAATAAATTTTCTCATCATGGTCCTAAATCCAATCCATTCCAAGGATTATATAAAATTAAATCATGGGTATGATGATGAGATCAGTAGATAAAGAACATTTATATGCCCTAATGGGAACTGATTCACAAAACTTTGTTGTGATGATACTTCCCTTAGGTGTTTTGACTGATAGATCCCTTATTAAGTCAAATTTAAAATATCTAATTTTCTTTGCAAACTAGGAAGATATGAAACAATGTGATGATCCACAATCAAATAAATCATTGGCTAAACTTGAGTAAACCATTAAATTACCTGCCACCACGTCTTTCGGAGCTTCAACATTAGCAGTAGTGATTGCATAATCTTGGTCTTGCTCCCATGGCCTTTTCTAAGGTAATTTACCTTGGCGCTTAGGATTTTCATTTTCATAATTCCACTTTTCTCTAAAATAATATCATTCAACATTAATATACTCTTTATTCCCCTTTCAATCACAAGCTTGGTGGCCTTTTTCACCACACTTGTAACAGAATCTCATTCCCTTCAGGAAAGTACTGGGGTGTTTCTTCCCACATTTACCATAGGATGGATATTCAACTTTTCCCTTCTTCCCTTTATTTCCATTTCAAGAGTATTCAACATATCTATTTTTCTCTTTATTTCCTTTAAAGTCATAATACTTAGAGAATTACTTTTCTATCTTGATAGCGCATGAGACAATATCTTCGTATGATGAGAAGGATTGTGAGACTAATACTCGACGGAGAAATGGTTTTAACCCATCAATGAATTGATCAATATTACTCTTTGGGTTATGTATATAATCTATTTCATGCCTTTCTAACCTTGTAAAGTTAGCCTCATACTTTGCAACATTCTCATCCTCCTTTTGCCTCAGACTCAGAAATTTTCTTTCCATATCCGCTTGATGGCCACGAGGAGATTATTTTTCTAAGAAAATTTCTTTAAACCTCCTCTATTCCATGTTTTATACTACTTCATCTTCCTTTGTGTTTTGGATTAATGACCACCATTCATCTGCATCTCCCATGAGGTGATAAACTGTCATGACAACTTTTTCCCTTTCGCTACTCCCCAAAGCCTGAAATATTTTATCGAAGGAATTTATCTATTGCTCAACTACTAATGGATTTTTAATCCCATTGAATATTGGTGGTTGTTTCCTCATGAATCGGTCTAACATTGATCCTCCACGTTGTGTATTAGGGTGATCCATACAGGCAAGGTTATTATTTATAACCTGGGTGAGTTGTCCCTGTATGGTGATAAGATTATCAGCACAAGTTACTTCACCAACTCCACTATAATTATATAGAGTAGGAGTTCAATATCTACATGGATTATGTGTGTTTATATGGTTTCCATTCCTTCCACTAGGTTCCATTTATAAATAATGGCATACACTAGATTATTTTATGAATCACAATACATAATTCCAAACTTGTAAAACACTTAACATAAATTGAATAGTTTATGGATATAATCCATAATCATAAAAAAAATTCTTTAAGGAGCTATATACTCATAAACCCATCATAATGGTTTGTAAAGAAAATGAGAATTATCCTAAGCATATCCCCCAGGAGTGTCGTACCCAAGAGTGCAGCAAGGCCCATTATCGTGCACCAGTTCCCATTTGAGTCTAGCTCAAAGCAATGTTTTTGGGTTTTACCCCTGGGTAAATATATTCCAGAGCTGCCTCTACCTACTCATATCTAGAAATAGATTTATTTATTGGAAAACTCACAAAATCTCTACAATACCAAAATTCTAGGAATTTCTTCTATACTAATCCTCAAATTCTATCTTAAGGTAATGTTCTCTAATTAGAGTTTTTCTAAATCTAGCTTCCAAGGTTTTTACTAAACTTCCTATGATACCAACTGTAATGCCCCAATTCCAGTTACCCAGAGTCGGTGCATTATTACATAACATTTTAATGACACAAAGAATCATGTCCCGAAAGACTGATCAATTTAGTAGCCTTGGAAGTACTAGATATATTCATAAGTTTTACATTACATCATGAAATAAAAACATCAACAACTTTTTCCCCCTTTTTAACACACTTATATCCTTAGAATATCCTTGTAGGTCAACCATAAAATACTTCTTCACATCCTGGGAAAAAATAAAACATAGAAAGGGGTGAGCTCAGATGCTCAGTAAGGATAACAATATAGCAGAAACTTTCATAAATAAGCACAAAAATTTAAGGCAATGTATAAGACTAAAACAAAAGCCTTTTAAACTTAAAATTCAGCATAATATGGAAAATATAAAATCAAAAAATGTAATTTACTTATTCACATGGATATTCTACTAGTCTAATAATCACATGAAATATCAATAGCCACTTTCATAATGATGGAATACATAATGCTGAACTTCATAACCACATAGTCAAGGCCTTGTGCCAAGACTACAAATAAGATTTTTTTCAAGGCCTTGTTCCAAGACACTAGTTTGTCTCATGAGACCTACCGATGCATCGAGGAGCTAGAGCGGGCTCCACTCATCACTTACTAAGTCCAATGAATTCTTCATATAAAAATGTTTAAACATTCGTATTAAAACTAGCATACGAAATGTCAATATATTATCTATAAACCATGCATGGTATAAGAATAACACATACACAATAAAACATATCACAAAACCTTCAATACAATATAGAATATTTGTATCATAATAAATCAACTTCAAAAAATCTTAAAATCCATCAAAATGATGTTGACATAGATGAAATCAAAACTTTTTTTAGAGAAATATCTCTTTATATTTTGAAATAATTTAAAAGTAATATAATTATAAAAGAAAAAAAATATTTATGAAATATTATTATAAGATTTTAAGGTAAGATTATATGATGTTATAATGGCGGAAAATAGCTGCACCCGTCGTATAAGTTAAAAAACATTCTTGCCTTAATTTTTTCAAAAAGGTCATAAAGTGCCTTGTTTGGAAAATGATGGAAAGATTCCTTTCAAACCATTTTATAAAAAGTCAAACAAGGGTAAAAATGAATTTAACCCATATTCTATTAAATAGTAAAAATGTTTTGAAATAATTTTTTAAGAACCATGGATGTGGATGATAAATAGGTCTCAGTATATACTTACGTAAAAACAACCTCAGATAATAAAGAGATTGTGAAATTGACCCTTACATTGTACTTTTCCTTAGTCGATGGTATGATAACCTCCTGTATAATAGTTAAAAAATTGTTATTAAATTATACAAGAACTATATACATAAATATGATATCATATATGATCTTATAATATTTCTTTGTTAATAATATTTTAGTAGTATCATCGTTTCAGGTGTTAACTGGTTTGTTTCCCATTATATGGTTCGTTACGTAAGCCATGTTTGTTATGGATAGGATGTATTTGATTCATATAAAGAATGATATTATGTTTATAAACATTATTTTTAATCATAAAATGAAAATTATTCTTGAATGATTACAATGGGGAATGAATCTCATCGTGTTCGTGGAGACGGTAATCCATACGTACGCATGAGCAACAATATCATTTAATTGAAGGTGAAATCGTATATAATTGAATTTTATATCATATATACAGAATAATTAACATGTTATATTTATTATTTATATCAATTATACATCATTATTATACTCATCCAAATAATGAAGTGTTTAAATAACAAACTACACCACGACGTGGAGACGGTGAGTCGTACATACAAATGTATGGTGAATTTTTCAATCATATGATGGATAGAATAATGAATATGGTGGTAAAATTTTTATAATAACATCACAGTATATGGAATATTCTGGAGTTATTATTTTAGAATGTAAACAACAAAGAAAGAGGAAGTGGAAGAAGAAAATAACTTGAAAGAGGTGACGAAATATTTACCTCTTCTTCAGGTTCTTCCTTTTGATTTGATTAAAAGGGCTCCTTAGGTTGGATTTCTGGACAAAGGAAGGACTATAGGATTAAGATAGGAAAGTTGGTAGGAAATTTGCGTATGGGTTGGCCAATCCAAAAGGCTTTGGAGGTGTGAAATTAAGATAAGGTGAAGTTACCTTTTAAAAGAGAGGTGAGAGTCACTTTAGGAAAATCTTGAAATATTATTTTATAATAAAATCATTTTCAGTATCTAATGGCTCTAAAATGATTTATTTAGAGGCTAAGGTGTGTATGGGTCGAAAAACTATCAACAAATAGGTTTTAGATATGTTTAGGTCACCATATTAACCTTATATTTTAGATTTAACTCTTAGTTAAATAGTTTAACATTTACCATGTCTCTTTGTATTTTTATATTATATGGTCAATAAACACACTATAACAAGAAAAAAGAACCCCAAGTGGTTAATTATTAATATATATAACCTTATATAAGTATTTTTTCCTAACCTTAGATTTTTAGAAATATTATATCCATTAATAATATAGTATTTGTTTTAAAAACTCAATTATGTCAATTTTGACACTATTTAGTATTTGATTTTTGTGAAAATCATAACAGCATGATTAATTCAAAAAAAATTATTTAATAAACCCTAACATGTCATATTAACCTATAAAATTATTTGAATTCATCAAAAGTCTCAAATTACATTTATTTGGATATTTATAATATCAATCATTTTAATCATTCTTTAATAAGGTAATTACTGCATCATCATTGTGTCATAAATAAATTAAATTATTTAATGTATAAAAATTATAAATAAAATACCATTATGTAGGAAATATTTTTATATTTCTAATGAATATTTATAGTCAAATTTATATTGAGTGTAACCCTATATTAAAAATGGTTTAGTTATTAAACTTTTAATTTAACACTTTTAACTCTTCTTTAAATAAAATAATAATAAATGCCCTAATATTATCCAAGTGGACCAAAGAGGATCATAATTTATTTATAAGGTTGTTTTTGGTCGAGATATACTTATCCAATATAATTAGGACATGTGTTAAGGTAATTATGATATCATTTTTACCCTTAATTACCCTATTTACTTTTAATCATGGTAAATAAAAGTCAAAAGTTACTATTCACAAAAAAATATTTTCGTCTTATTGAACCACATTTTACTTGTTGATATTAACTGTGTCTCTCTGATTTTTGAAATTCAACTCACAGAAGCGGTAAAATTAAGTTTTATGCAAATTTGCAAATGCTCCTAGGAGGTGGTAAAAGATGGTAAAATGTTCAATAAAATTTTTATATATCTAAACTTATTATAAATGACTCCAATGAATTGAAATGAACTTATATAGGTATTATGTATCTATTTTCACCTAAAATAAATTTAAATAAGATAAATAATTATTTAAAAAAAATTGGTTTTAACCAATAACATAGTGTTTTTCACTATTCATCAAAAATTGAAATTTTTCAGAAAAATACCCAAAATTCACCCAAAGCTAATTTTAATATTAAGAATCCAATAATAAAGTCCATTTTGAAAGTTAAAATTTATAAAATTTCAAAAATTTTGTATTACTATTCATAATGGCTAGTTTGATTGGTCGCGGTGTGTTAGAATCTCGAAGTTGCGTACAATACAAGTTATTACATTATTTAAAGGGAAACGTATAATGGAAGCTTGGGGTGTTACACATAATAACATCTAAGAATATATATTCTTCTGTATTTTTTACTTTATCCTAAAAAAAATATTAATAGGAAGTAGAAGAAGAAATGAACTTGAATAAATTGGTAAAACAATTACCTCTTCTTCGGTGGACTTCCTTAAGATCAGATCCTAATGGATCTGGAGTGGGTCTTTCAGGAAGACCCGGACCTCCAAAACTTTAAGGATTTTAGTAGAAAAAATTCTAAGGGTTTGGTAAATCTAGAATTCTCAAAGTGGTGTGAATAATTTAAGGAGGATGTGCCCTTTTGTAATTGAGGTGAGGGGTACTTTTGGAAACTCTCAAAATATTAAATTAATATAAATTAATTTTTAATTCCAAATGGATCCAAATTTATTTATTTAGAATATAAGATAAGGATGAGTCTAAATAATCTCAAACAATAATTTTTAGACAAGTTTATTTCTCATTATTACCATTATCGTTTAATTTTAACCCTTATTTAAACTATTTAACCCTTACCGTGACAATATCTGTTTTTACTCTTTGAAGGTTAATATAGTTACTATAAAGTACCAAAAGAATCTTAAATGATTAATGGATGAAATTTTTTAACTTTATACTAATCATTTGGATTAATTTTATGTCTTTATTAATTTTATATAATTTAATAAATTATTATTTATCTTAAAATATCATTAGTGTCAATTTTGACACTATTCATTACTTGACTTTTTGAAAATATCATAAAAATATGAAAACTTCAAAAAAAACCTTTAATACATCCATAATATTTCTAAATAATATATAAAATTCTTGGAAGGAATTAATTCTATAAAATTATATTTATTTTAATATTTTTAATAATATTTATTTGATATGTTCATTAATTAAACAATTACCGCATTATCATTGTTCAAGCCTTTAATGTAATTAGTGCTACCCTAAAAATTAAAAATATATTATCATAATGAAGATAAACATTTTATATTTCAAATTACTATTTATAGTCAAATTTATCTTCAGCATAACCTTATATAAAAAATGTAACACTTATTAAAAACATGAGTGTGACATATTTGACTTTCCTTAGAATAAAATACTATAAAATGCATAAAGTCATCTAAGTGGCTCCAAGAGGCCATAAAATAGACCCGAGGATAATTTATGTTTCCAATAACTCAACTAAAAAAATTAGGATAAGTTTTAGGGTAATTGTATAATACTTAAAATATTATTTTTACCCTTAATTACCCGATTTACCCTTAACTGTGGTAATTTAAAAAAAATACTAAAGTTGCTATTCATATTTTCTAAAAATAAAAGGGACATATTTACTAAATTAGGAAATTATAATTACAAATATGGAATCCATTTTTCAAAATTCAGAACATATAATTGGCTAATGTTAATTTAAAATTAATCTCATTGATGGAACGAGAAAATGAGTTTTTAAAGTAAAAACGTTCAAAAGATTGAAATGTATTTATATCCAATTTCAATTTGAAATTTATTCCAATGACCTAAATTATATTAAATGATAAAAAAGTTATATAATTATAATTTAAATACAATAAATAATATAACTTAACAATGTAAATTATTTAGACGAAAGATCTATTTTCAATTAAAATGCAATATTTTTTAACTATTCATCAAAACATGAAAGTTATCAAAAAAACCAAAAATTCAACCAAAGAAAATTTTTATATTATTATTTTAAAAAAATAAATTTATTTTTCAAATATAATTTTTAAAAGTGTCAAAAACTAGATTTAAATTAATTATGTCATCAAAAGGCGGAAAAATTGCCTTTAGAAAAATATAGTCTTTTATGCTTATAATTGGTTTTATTATTATCTTGAGGCTATAAAACATATTGGATAAATTTAAAAACATTTTTTTTAATGTATAAAATATATATTTCATTAATATATTTCACTAATAGAGATTAATTTAATTTATTAGGATAAAATATCAGTATGGACAGAGAGTTAGTTTGTTAATAAAAACTCATCCTTTATATTCAATTGGTTTTTATTTTTATTTCCAATGAATTCATTTTATAAATATATATAAACTATATTTTATTAATTTAGGTAATCTTATTTACAATCACCAACTTAATGGATAGTGTTAAAATAATAATATTTAATACTATATCGTGGTTTGTTTAAGTTTAGTGTTGCATGAAATGTATACTATATAAGAAATTGAATTTATTTAAGAAGATACATACTTTAAAATATTGAGGTGTTTCAAAAAAGAAACAATAGGTTTCTATGTCGATGGATTAATAAAATATTTTTACTTAATTATTTTATTTATTTGATGCCTGCAATGAATTTTCTACAAACACCTCACGCCAACCAAGGTTATGTCACACCTAGGGTAAACCCCACATTAGGAACTCAATTATTCCCTCATATTTCTGATCTGGGGCTCCATTTAGAATTTATTTCACTTTTTTAGGAAAATTTCACACATTTTCTATTTAATATATTTAATATATTTCAAAAATTTATTCCAGACACACCTGGCCTTGAAATCACACACCGTCTCAGCGCTTGGTCTAAAAAATAATCTATACAATATCAAAAAATATTACATGGAAAATCTGAGTCATTATATTCTCCCCACCTTGGGTATTTACATGCCAAAAAGGCAAAACAATGGCTACACAATGAGATGTGGGTACTAAGAAAGAATCTGAGCCTCCCGATCCCATGTGCACTCCTGAAGATTCATATTCATCCACCGAATACATGCTAAAGGAACCAATCACCCATGAAGGATCCTCTCCTATCGATCCTTGATCTCTATTGGGTACACAGAAAAGGTAGCTCTATCCTTGATGTCTAGTTCACCCCAATCAATAGTGTGTGATGGGTTATGCTTGTACCTCCTCAGTTGTGACATGTAGAAGACATCGTTTACCCTATCTAACTGTAGATTTAGAGCTAACAGGTATGAAATCTCATCAACTCTACATAGTATCCAAAAGTATCCAATGAATATCAGAGATAGGTTTCTATCCTATCTAAATATCTATAACCCACATCGAGGTGAAAATCATAGGAACACATGGTATCCCTCAATGAACTCCAAAGGCCTCTATCATTTGACCGCATAAGACTTCTGACTACCTTGTGCAGTCTTCATCTGATCCTGGATGATCTTCACCTTCTCAGTAGTAGATCGCACCAACTCTGGGACCATGATTGTCAACTCTCCTAGGTTAATCCATAAAAGTGGTGACCTACAAGGTCTCCCATAAAAAGCCTCAAATGGTGTTATACCGATGTTGGAATGGTAGCAGTAATTGTATGCAAACTCCACTAGTGGTAGGTGATCCTCCCAACAATGGATAAATTCCAACATGCAAGCTCGTAGCATGTCCTCCAGAACATGAATGGTCTACTCAATCTAGCCATCATTTTGAGGGTGAAATGTTTCTCTTAAGTGTAACTAATTTCTAAAAGCCTCATGTAATCCCTTCCACAATTGGGATTTGAAGAGATCATCATATTTATAAAAGATCGTCAATGGAACTTCATGGAGTTAGATTATCTCCTACATGTAGAGGTGTCCCAATTTCTCTACTGAACTCTTCTCCCTAATTACTAAGAATTTGTCCGACTTTGTATGTTGGTCTATGATTAGCTAGATGGAATCATGTCCCCTAGGAATATGTGGTAATCCTGTCATGAATTCCATGGATATCCTTTCCCACTTCCATTCTGTTACCTTAAAGGGATGAGCTATACCCACTAGAACTTAGTTCTTAGCCTTCACTTGATGATAAGCAATTGATCGAGAGACAAAGTCTTCCACCCCTTATTTATCTCTGGACACCAAAAAATAACATCAGAGGTCTTGGTACATCTTCTCCACACTTGGATGTACTGCCAAAGGAGATTTATGAAACTCTCTCATAACCTCCTCCCACAACATCACCAGTGACATCATGTGTCCTGTAAAAAGAACAAAATGCTCCCAATATTTAGAAAATCTATCAGGATCATGTCTAGTGCATATCCAAGTACGTAGGGTATCATAATCAGTATCCCCAAGATGTACCTCCCTAACTCACTGCAATATCGGTGGGGTGACAACCATCGACTGGAGGTAAGCTACTCAATCACCATTAACAAAGGATAACTATAATGAGGCCAACTACTCTAATGCCTCATTCAGCAACTGAGAACAAGATCTCTTACTGAGAGAATATTCTACTATGTTCCCCTTCCTAGGAGTGTAGACAATTTCATATTCATAATCCTATAGGAACTCTATCCATCACCTTTTCCTCAAGTTAAGATCCTTCTAAGAGAAGATATACTTGAGACACTTGTGATCATAATAGATGGTAAATTAATCTCCCATCAGGTAGTGTCTCAGCATATTTAGTGAGAAGACCTCCATTTCTAAATTGAGATTATGAGTCACATATTTTTCTCATATGGTATCAATTGATGTGAACTATAGGAAATCACCACTTACCTATGAATCATAATATAACTAAGTCCAGATCCTAATGCATCAAAGAACACTACTTACTCGATACCCTCCTCTGATAATCTCAATATGGGAGTGCTCATCAAATTCTACCTTAACTAATGAAAATATTGTTATCACATCTCTATCCACATGAAAGGATACCCCTTTCAGGTCAAAGAGGTCATGGGTGTTGATATCTTGGATAAATCAGGTATGAATCTCTGGTAATAGTCTTCCAACTCAAGGAAGCTTCACACCTCTGTCACACTATTGGGGGGCTCCCAATATAACACTACCTCAACCTTGGTCAGATCCACTGTCACTCCATCTACTGAGATAACATGTCCCATAAAGTTGACTTATTGAATCTAGAACTGACACTTTGAGAGATTTTCGTAAATATTGTACTCTCATAGTACATATAGAACCATTATTAAGTGCCTCATGTACTCCTCATTAGAAGCTAAGTACATAAGGATATCATCAATGAAGACTACCATGAACCGGTCTAAGAAAGGCTAAAATATCTGGTTCATGAGTCCCATGAACATTGTTGGGTCATCAGTCATGCCAAAGGACATCACCATGTAATCATAGTGATTAAAATGACATTTGAATGTTATCTTATGTATATCCTCATCCCGTACTTGCACCTGGTGATAGCTTGAACCGAGTTCAACCTTTGAGAACCATCGAGACCCTCTCAACTAATCAAATAATGCATAGATCCTCAATAGTGGGTACTTTTTCTTCACATTAACCTAGTTCAAGCACCGATATTCCTCAAATAACCTCAATATCTCATCTGACTTCTTGGAAAACAACACTGGGGTTGACCAATTTGAAACACTAGGTTTAACAAATCCATTCCTCTACAAGTATTCCAAATACACCCTCAACTCATGAATCTCTATGGGATCCATCTGATATGTTGGTGTAGATATTGGTGTCATCCTGAGGTGTATATCAATGTAGAATTCTATCTTTTAGTAGGGAGTTAATCTTGAAAAATACTCAAGGAAGAAGTCCTCATACTCTTCCACAACTGAAAAAGATTTGGAACTCATGGAATCCACTACACCAAGGGTTATGTTATACAACTGATGAGTAATCATCTTCATCCATCTATGCATGAGTCCATCTTTCACTTCTTGGGTTTTTTTTTCACAAACAAAGGAGAACCTATTTCTTTCGTTGTAGACACACAACATCCTCCTACTAAAACAGTCAATATGGGTATGAACCGTGGATAATCATTCCATACCTAATATTACGTTGTAAGGCCTTATCGCTACTATAAAGAGATACCAATAGTAATTCTCACCTCAAAGAGTCATGTCACAATATTTACACAAGTCTTTCATCACTGAGTATTCTACAGTAGGAGTCTCCAAGTGTAATGGTTGAGTCATGGGCTCAACTAGAATCTTTAAGTATCAGACAATATATGTGGAAATAAAGGAATTATTATCACATGTTTCTATTAGTACTGCAACTAAGGTAGAAAAGACACAGATTGTACCTCGAATCATCCCTGAATCCTCAGGGTCATAAACTTAAACCTCCTGTAGTTGTCCCCACCCCTATCCTCTAGCTCTCTGAGTCTGTTTTGGACCACCTAGGGGTGGTGGTGGTAACAATTAAAAGCATCAAACACCTATTGTTTATCTCCAAACTCCTCTTACACATCTGTCTCCCTATGAACTTGTCTTCTCCTACTGCTTCCTATGCCTCAGTGGCCCATCCACGGTCTCTTTATCATCCATATAGTAGGTTGGAAAATATCAGAAAATATTTCCTCTATAGTCACATGAGACCACCTCTCTTTATGATGAATGGACCCACCATGTGAGCCTTGAACTATAGATCCTCTATCTAGGTACCTCCTCCTAAAATGTCTCATGTATTTAGGTCATTGAGACTGAAGTTGGCTCCCTACCAATGAGGTCTCTACTCCTATTGTCCCACTACTGGAAACCAATAGTTTTATATTCTCATACAAGAAACTCTCAACCACCAAAGCTCACTCTAGAACCCCAGAATGGGTAGGAATTCATAGAGGGATAACACTATATCAGATGTCTGTAAGAATCCCTCACTTGAAGGTCTGAGACCTGAAGAACTAGACATGAACCATATCCATAGAGTACCTTGAGAGGTTGGTAAACCATGATGAATACTCATTTATTGTTAAGATACCCTACTGGAGTTGCATAATCTCTTAGATACATACATACCTCAACATATCTGGTGAGAACTCCTATCTGAAAAGGTGCTCAAACTCTAACCATGGTAGATTTTTCCTCATTGTTAGACTGGGTCACTAACCTCCACCATCACCCTACTGGCCCATAAAGAAGGCTCACTACAAGGACCACCATCTTCTCAATTGGTATCCTGGCTAGATGAAAAACATGTGTCACCACCTCAAGCCTATGCTCATCCTCCTGTGGGTTGAGCTTGCCTCAGAACCTGAGGGATCTTTGTCGCTGAAACTCATGAAGTGCACTTATCTTGCACACCTCATCCACTAGTACTATGGGTATCATTAGCTACTCAACTAGTAGAGGTATAACTAGTGCACCACCTAGAGGTAGAACCTCTAGAACTAGTGTAACACCCCAATATTTTATGGTATATCTCTTCTTAAATAAATTCAATTTCTTCGATTGATTATGTTTCATACAATACCAATCCTAAATGAACCATGATATTCCATTAATATTATTATTTAAAATGAAATTATATCCTAGATGTTAAATTTGTGGTCATGAGTAGTATTAACTAAATTATGAAAATACAGTTTACACATATTTATAAAATGAATTAATTGTAAATTAAAATAAAAACTAATTGAATATAAAGGATGTGTTTTTATTAAAGAACTATTTTTATTCCCATAATGGTATTTTATTATAATAAATAAAATTAATCCAAATTACTAAAAGATATTAATAAAATATATACATTATATATTCAAACTAATGTTTTTAAATTCATACAATAAGTTTTATATACTTAATATAAGAATAAACTCATTGTTAAGCATAAAAGGCTATATTTTTCTAAAGGCAGTTTTTCCACCTTTTGATGACACGCTTCTTTTAAATCAATTTTTTGATACTTTTATAAATTCTATTTGAAAAATTGAACTTATTATTTTAATGCATGATATAAAAATTTACTTTTGTTTAATTTTTGGTATTTTTCTGACAAGTTTCATGTTTTGATGAATACTGAAAAAAAAATATAACATTTTAATTGAAAACAGATTTTTTGTCCAAATAATTTATAGTGTTAAGATATATTTTTGATTGATTTTAAAGTATAATTAGATAAATTTTTTATCATTTAATATAATTTATGTCCTTTTAATCAACTTTATATTGAATTTGGATATACAAACACTTCAATCTTTTGAACATTTTTACTTTAAAAACTCATTTTCTCGTTCTGTCAACAGGATTAATTTTAAATTAATTTCAACTAATTCAGTGTTTTGAATTTTTAAAAATGGATTCTATATTTAGAATCATAAGGTTTAATTTTATTAAATAGGTCTCTTTTATTTTGGAAAAAAATGAATAGAAACTTTAGTATTTTTTAAATTACCATGGTTAAGGGTAAATTGGGTAATTAAGGGTAAAAATAATATTATAAGTATTATAAAATTACCCTAAAAATTGTCCTAATTTAATTGGATTAGTTATTTTTGACCAAAATCATCCTTGGTCTGATTTTATGGCCTCATGGAGCCACTTGGATGACTGTATGCCTTTTCTAGTATTTTATCTAAGTCAAATATGTCCTACTCATGTATTTGATAATTGTTACATTTTTTATATGGTTATTAAAAATATAACAATGACTATAAATATAAATTTGATATCTAAAATGTTTATCTTCATTGTGATAATTTATTTTTAAATTTTAGGAAAGAAATAATTAAATTAAATGCTTACACAATGATGATGTAGTAATTATTTCATTAATGGACAAATCAAATAAATGTTATTAAAAATATTAAAATAAATATAATTTTATATAATTAATATTATACATGAATTTTCTATATGAACTAGATATATTATGGATTTATTAAATGGTTCGAATTTATCATGTTTTTATGATATTTTTAAAACTTCAATTAATGAATAGTTTCAAAATTGACACTAATGATATTTTAAAATAAATAATATTTTATTAAATGATATAAAATTCATTAAAATATAAAATTCTTCCAAATGATTGGGATAATGTTAAAAATTCCATAAATTAATCATTTAATGTTTGTTTGTCATTTTATAGTAACTATATTAACTCTTAAAGATTAAAAAATCCAAGTTTTCATAGTAATAGTTAAAGGGTTTAACTAAAGGTTAAATTCAAAAGATAAGGGAAATAATGTGACCTGAACTTATCGAAAAATTATTGTATGAATATTATTCAACCATTATCACCTTAATATTTAATTGGAGTTGTTTAATGGACACTTTTCCATGAAAATAATTTATATATTATTAAAATCAAATATAATTATAAAATATCAATCTCTTTGTATTTAATATCATTTATGTGTACACATTGTGAAAAAATCAATATATGAATGAACCTAAATGTCTATATTTATATTAATGAAATTATTTTCATTATATAATTTTATTTTTAATTTTTTAGACATTATATAATTACCTTAAATTCTTCTTCAATACTAAAACAATATATATTTAATTAAGAGAAAAAATAAAATAATTGATTTTTAAAATAACAATTTTAATATATTTTGGATGAGTTAATGTGTATAAATAATCGTATATATCTATAAGATATATTTTATATTTTTTAAATCTTTAAATTATAATTACCACTTTGTCTTGATGTATTTGAAGTCAAATTAAATAAATAGTATCAAATTTAACAATAATAATATTTTATTGAACTAATATATTATTAAATTATTTAAAAATCACAAAAATGTTAAATAGTTAAAAATTGGATAATATATGGTCTAAAATTTATTCCCCTATTCATTTATAGTCCATTTTTAAGTATTTTTCTCTAGAATAGCCTTATTATATTTTAATATTTTGTGGATTTTCAAAAGTACCCCTCACCTCAATTATAAAAGGGAACTTCCTCTCTCACTTCCTCACACCAATTTGATCCATCTAGATCGACCAAACCCTATCAATTTATATTATAAACATAATTATTTAAGTTTTATAGGTTATGGTCTTTCCAAAAGACCTACCCTAGGTCACTTTAGAACAGATTAAAGGACGTTTGTTGAAGAAGAGGTAATTGTCTGTATCGACATTTTCAAGTTCATTTATTTTGATACTTCCTATTCATGTATTGTTGTCATTATAAAGTAATAACTCCAGTATCATATATATTCTGAGATTTTATTATGATTATGATATATTTATATTCCACCTTTTATTCATCCTATAAAAAATGAAAGCACTGTGCATGCGTACATACGACTTACCATCTCCACACCGTGATGTAATATGTTTTTAATCAACACTTTATTTGGATGGGTATAATGATGAAAATAATTTATAATTATGAAATGATATTGATTCTTGAAAAATTAATATATCATACATTTCCTTACCATTTCACCATTAAGGGAGTGATATTGTGGCTTGTTCATACGTACAGCTTACCGTCTCCATGACATAATGTGATTTATCTTCCATGTTTACCATTAAATAATGATTATAAAAACGAATATAATAAATATATATGATATATATGACCGTAATATCATTCTGGAGATAATTTAACTATATCCTGTGCACAGGAATATGGACTTACATGACAAAATATGCATAGAAAAATGACGCAGTTAATGCCCAAAACAAGGGTAATAACAAAATAATATTAATAAATAGATGATAAGATTATATAAGAGGATAGTATATGATATCATAAATATGAATATGTTTCAATTATAAATTAGTAAAATGATTTAAATGATTATGTATGAGGTTAAATATTGTTCAAATAAAGTAAAGAACAAGGTAAGAGTTTTCTCGTCTCACTTTTACTTCGATGAGATATATTCCTTATTCACCGCTTATTCCTTGTCTATGGTGTATGTTTTACTTGTTGATATATCATATCATAAATATATTTATTCTCATGATATTATAATGTACATTTAATTTTATTCCTTCATAGGTAGTATTATTTAAATTTTTTAATGTGGTATGGTCACTTTGGAATGTTTAAAGATTATTTTCCTTAAGAAGTTTTCAATGGTCTAATTTAAAATTATCTTCATCTATGTAAAAATACTTTGTTAAATATTGTAATTAATTGAGTTTTATATTTTATTATACCATATATCATATGTTATTTATGGTTTTATGATCAGTTTTACTATGGATGTGCTATTTTGATACCATTCATGATTTATGGTTAAAGTATTCAGCTTTCATATGGTAATTTTTCAATACGAATGTTTATGTTGTTTTTGTTTCACCCTTTTCATATGAAGAATTTATTGGAATTAGTAAGTGATGTGTGGGGCCCACTATATACCCTCTATACATCGGTAGGTTTCATGAGACAAAGCAGATGTGGATTTGGCTGAGGCATTAGCCATTTATTTTCAGATGTCTTGGTCGAGGCCTCAACGGTATATTTCATATGTTTAGAATTATGAATTACATCATTATGATATTATTTATTGATATTCCATGTGATTATTAAACTATTAAAATATCCATGGTTAAGTTTCATAGCTCATGTGATTATTTAAATGGAATGTGTTTCGGTTATTTACCTTGTCATATTGTTTATATCATATTTACTCATAGATTATATTGTACACTTACCCTTAATGAGAATTTTATCTCACCCCTTTAATATGTTTCAATTATTACCTAGGATTCCAAGAAGTATTTTATGACTGATATGTAGGGTTACAAAAAGGGGGGATAATGGCAGACTCAATGAATTTTTTTTTTCTATTTTATGTTTTAAAATGTAATGTGGATTTCAATTATGTATCTAGTTTACCAAAACTACTAAAATATTTGGTACATTGGTATGTGATTCCTTGTATCTTATGAAAATTTAATAAATTAAGACACCAACTCTGGGTTATTGGTTTGGGTCCGTTACAGTTGACATCAAAGAAAGTTTAGTAGAAACCTTGTAAACTAGATTTAGAAAATCATGGATTAGAAAACATAACCCTATGTCTGAATTTGTAACAACCCAAGATTTTATAGTGTGTTATTTCTTCAAAATAATTCAATAACTTGCACTACACGCAACACTGAGTTCAATCACACCTTGACTTACAAAAAAAAGCCATTAAAAGAGGTCATGAATAGTATTAACTAAATTTTAAACTTTATATAATCCTTATAATTTTAGAATCCATATTATGAGTTTCTTAGTCATAATGCAAGAACAGATTCATTTTCAGTATTGCACTTTTATCAACTTTTAATAGTGAAAACTTTTTAAATACAATATTTTAAACTTTTTGACTAAATGGAGACATCAAAAAAATTTAAAATTAAACATCCCAAGCTTCCACGGTATGCTTTCCTTTGAATAAAACAGTAGCGTGTGTTGTACGCAACTTCGAGTTTTAACACACCATAACCAATAAAACTAGCCGTTATGAATAGTAATACCTACTTTTTGAAATTTTATAAATTCTATCTCTCAAAATGGACTTCATTTTTGGATTCGTAATATCGAAATTAGCCTAGGGTGAAATTTTGGTACTTTTTGGATAACTTTCATATTTTGATGAATAGTGAAAATTACTAAATTTTAATTAAAATCAACTTTTTTAATCAAAATAATTAATAGTGATAAATTATGAATTTGAGTGGTTTTAAAGTATATTTAGAATATATTTTTACCATGTAATACAATTTGGTTCATTGAACATAATTTCACATTTAAACCAGACATAAACAAGTGACAAACTTTTGATAGTTATTATCTCTAAAAAACACGCTTTTTGTTTTAACAACGGGAATTAATTTTAAATTAATTTCTGCCACTTCTGTGTTTTGAATTTAGGAAAATGGATTCCATATTTGGAATCAGGATTTTCAAATTGTGTAAATAGGTAACTTTTATTTTTAGACATTTTGAATAATTACTGCGGTAAATATTTTATTTACCATGGTTAAGGGTAAATCCGGTAAATAAGGGTTAAAAAATAATATTATAATAATACTAAATAACCCTAAAATGTGTCTTAACCATATTGGTTGATACATGGTCGACCATGGGCATCTTTGGGTCGATTTTGGGACCCCATGGATCCACTTGTAACTGATAATGACACTTTATTTTAATTATGTTAAAATGAATACAAAAATGACACAAGCATATATCTTTTAGAAAAACAATTTTTACATAAGGTTATATATGTTGGATTTTCGATTATAAATATTCATTAGAAAGATAAAAAGATTTCCTAAATAAGGATATTTTATTTATAATTTTTAGACATTAAATAATTTATTTTATTTATGACACAATGATGATGCAGTAATTACTATAATAGTGAAAAATTAAAATAATTGATATTATAAATACCCAAATAAATATAAAATGAAACTTTTAAGGAATTAAACTAATTTTCTAGGATACTATGATATATTAGGATTTATTTAATTGACTTTTTTCTAAGTAATAAATCTTTTATGAGTTTCACAAAAATCAACTATTGAATAGTGTCAAAATTGACATAAAAGAGTTCTTAAAACAAATATTATATTATTAATTGATATTAAATTCCTAAAAATATAAGGTTCAGCCAAGAGACTTATATAATGATACTTTCATCATTAATGGACCACTTGGGGGTATCTTGGATGTATATAGTAAGTTTATTAACCATATTATATAAAAATACAAAGAGACATTGTAAAAGTGAAACTAATTAACTTAGAGTTAATACTTAAAGATAAGGTTAATATAAGTACCCAAACCTGTCTAAATTATATTGGTTGAGTGGTTTTAGACCTATCCACACCTTAACCTTTGAATAGTCAACTTTGGAGCCATTATAAACTGAATATGAATTTATTATAAATTAATATTTCTAGCTTTTCCAAAGGTGCCCCTCACCCCTCTTATAAAAAGGCACTCCTCCTTCTCATTTCTTCACACCTTCAAAGCCTTTTGGTTCGGCCAAACTCTGCCCAAATACTATACCAACTTCCCTCACTACAATCTAGAGGCCTTAGTTTGATCAGAAATCCAACCTAAGGAGCCCTTTTGATCAAATCAAAAGGAAGAACCCGAAGAAGAGGTAATGTTTTCACCACCCCTTTTTAAGTTCCTTTCTTCTTCCACTTCCTCTTTCTTTGTTATTACCATTATAAAATAATAACTCCAGTATCATATATATACTGTGATGTTATCATAAATATGGTACAACCATATTCAGTATTCTATCCATCCTTTGAATAACATGTCACCATACGTGCGTACGTACGGCTTACCGTCTCCACGTCGTGGTGTAATTGTTATTCAATATATTATTATTTGGATGGGTATAATAATTATGTTTAACTCATGTAAATAATAAATATAACATGATAATGATTCTGTATATATGATATAAAATCCAATTATATATTATTTTAATATCAAAAGAATGATATTGTCGCTCGTGCGTATGTATGGACTACCGTCTCCACGAACGCGATGAGATTCATTGTCCATCATATCCATTCAAGTATAATTATAATTTTATGATTTAAAAATAGTATCTAAGGACTTGATATCATTATGGATATGAATAATATACATCCCATTAATAAAAAATATGGCTTACATAATAAAGAATATAAAGTAAAATGAACCCGTTAACACCCGAAATAACGATAATTCTAAGATATTATTAACAAATCAATGTTAAAAGATCATATATGATATCATATTAAAGTAAATGATTCTTGTATTATTCAATAACAATTATTTCACCATTATATAGGAGGTAAACCTACCATCGACCAAGGAAAAAGTACAAGTAAGGGATTTTCTTATCTCACTTTCAATTCCGCGAGATTTCCATTTTTCGCCACTAAATTATTGAAAGTGGTGTATTGTGTACTGCCATTTTATATATATTCATGATTCTATTTATATTCATGTTATTATGTAAATCATTTGGTGGTTATTAACTTTTGGCCATACGACTCAGTTGATTAACGTGGTAAGGGGTTTCTTATCTCACTTTTAATTTCGTGAGATTTCCATTGATCACCACTTAATTATTGCATGTGGTGTATGTGTACTGCCCATGATTGTATTCATTGTATAATATACTTTAATTTATGGGTATTTACATCATCATGGTATGATACTTCTTTCATGGGTGTATGTTTCGTATGTTACCTAATCGGTAAGGGAATTTGAGATTTCAATTCCCACTCATTTGGCTTTACGCATATTTCATTGATTATATTACTCCATGATTATGTGTGGAATCACTATTCATTTGATTATGTCATAATTTCCACTCCCCTTACTGTGGATATAAGTTTGATACACATAATCACTCATTGGTAATTCTCAAGTCATTGATATGAATTTGATAAGAGTAATTTTAACTCATTCACCATTTGTTGAGTTAAACATCCAATTCGTTGGTGTTGTTTTTACAAGAATATGTGTGAATATCCTTTGATTGTTTTACACTGAATATCCAATCATATTTAGTGTATTTATATTTGTCACACATAATTATGTCGTTGATTTATCCTTAACCTAAGGATACGACCTTTATGAGAGATTTCATCTCAATTTACATTCCATTGAGACTTATTTGTTGATATACACCAAATCACTTTTATGTGGTGTATATAATGTACTTTGACATAGTATATCATGAATCCCTTTATTCTCATGATATTACAAAGTTTTTATTACCTCAATTATTTGTATTCAAGTGTCTCTTTTGGTTAGAATCTCTAACTAAAATACCATTTTTAAATGTTTTAAAGACTTATTCTTCTAAATCTTGATCATTAATGTCCATGTTTTAAAAATGGTTTTAAGGATTTATTTATATGGACATTAAAGTTTTTGAAATTAAAACTCCTTTTAAAAAGTTTCAAAGTGGTATGGGACACTTTGATTCAAAAATCTACTTTTAAATGGCTTCTTGACAAATAGTGTGACTTTTAAATGTTTTCAAGAAAAGGGGGATAATTCTCTCAAATAGTTTTGATGATTATTTTAATTTATGTCAACATCATTCATTATTCTTGATTGAGGTTAATGTGATACAATACAATCTTCTATATTGTATCGAATGAGTCATGTTTGACTATGGATGCGCTGTTTTTATACCATTCATGGTTTGTGGTAAAAGTATTGAC
Organism: Viscum album; assembly: GCA_963277665.1. NCBI lineage: Eukaryota > Viridiplantae > Streptophyta > Magnoliopsida > Santalales > Viscaceae > Viscum > Viscum album. The sequence continues at coordinate 634,980,236 of OY728121.1, forward strand.
ATTTCGTATGCTAGTTTTAATACGAATGTTTTTGTTATGTTTAAACATGTTCATATGAGGAATGCATTGGACTTAATAAGTGACGGGTGGAGCCCGTTATAGCTCCTCGATGCATCGGTAGGTCTCATGAGACAAACTAGTGTCTTGGCACAAGGCCTTGACAAAATCTTATTTGTAGTCTTGGCACGAGGCCTTGGCTAAGTGGTTATGATAGTCTGGCATTATGCATTCCAACATTATGAAAGTGGATATTGATATTGCATGTGATCATTCGACTAGTAGAATATCCATGTGAGTAAGTAAATGGCATTATTTCATTTTAACTTTTCCATTTTATGCTGAAGTTCAAGTTTAAAAGGCTTTTGTTTTAGTTATAAACTTCCTTAAGTGTTTATGCTTATTTATGAAAGCTTCTGCTATAATGTTATCCTTACTGAGCATCTGAGCTCACCCCTTTCAATGTTTTATTTTTCCCAGGATTATGAAGAAGTAATTTATGAATGGCCTGCAGGGATAGTATGAGGGGATATGAAGACAAGATGTTTTTTTTATGATGTAATGTAAAATTTATGGATGTATCTAGTTATTCCAAGGCTACTAAACTAATAGGTCTTTCGAGACTTGATCTTTCTCGTGATCATGCCAATGTTATGTAATAATGCACCGACTCTAGGTAATTAGGGTCGGGGCGTTACAGTTGGTATCAGAGGAAGTTTAGTACAAACCTTGGAAGCTAGATTTAGATAAACTCTGATTAGAGCACGTAGACCTAAGATGAACTTTGAGGATTAGTATAAAAGAACTTCCGAGAATTTTGGTATTGTAGAGATTTTGTGAGTTTTCCGAGAAATACATCCCTGTCTGGATACGAGCAGGTAGAGGCGGCTCTGGCACAGATGTACCTAGGGGTAAAACCCGAAAACACCGCTTTGAGCTAGACTCGAACGGGAACTGGTGCACGACAACGGGCCTTGCTGCACTCTTGGTTACGACACTCCTGGGGGATATGCTTAGGATAATTTACATTTTCTTTACAAACTGATTTAAGTAATATATACATAAGATGAGAGTAAGTGACCTTGGTTAATCCTAATATGTTTCAAATTGAGAATATGGTGACATTTTAATCTCTAAATGATTTTACGACTACTATTACTCACACAATGCTTTCTGGTTTTAGTCAATGGCTGGATTCTAAGGAAGTCATAGTGACTTTGAGAATGATGTACAAGGTGGGAACGGTGGTGGAAATGAGCAACAAAATGGAATGTTGATAGGCGTAAAAGATATCGTCTTTATGCCAAATCAGTTTTCCAAAAATATGATCAACAACATATATATTAACCAACTCCCAGACTCAACAAGGAAGAGAAAGGTGATAAATGATAAGATCTCCAACAATGGAGACCATGGAGAAAAGAAACCTCAATTTTCATCATGTAGGAAATGTGGAAAGAGACACCCAGGAAAGTGTCTCAATGGGACAACGAAATGTTTTACGTGCGGGAAGGAAGGACATAAAGTGAATAATTGCCGAAGAAAAATGAAGAGTACTATGGAAGAAGATAAAAATGGTCCCAAGAGTCCATTTACAGTCATTTTCCGTAAATGTAGGGGACCTGGCCATTACCCGAGTGAATGTCCTATTCTATAGAATATTTTCTTGGTCAAAGAAGAAGCTATGTGGAAATAAATGGTTGGAGAAAAATTTAAAAAGTATTAGCACTCCTTGTTGATGGGTTTACTTTGGAATAATTTTCTCTTGTATTTGTAACCCCGCAGTTTGCCATGTGAGAATGATATTTGAGGAATAATTGTCTCTTCTCTTGTGGATATAGGTATAAATAACCATTTGGTTTTATATGATCATTGGGGTTTGAGAAAATGATAAGTTATTATAATTTGGGATGAAAATGAAAAGTATGATATAACATTTGTGGTTAAATTATGTTATTTTGAGGAATTTATCTCATTTTGGTAATATTATAAAATATATTTTTTGAAAAAGGACAACACGTAGACCGTGTGACAACCCGTCGCGTCGGACAAAGCTGTGGGAATCGAACCCACAACCAAAGTGCGATTGGGATTTATCGCCTACCACTGGACTACGTGAAGTCCCTGGTTAGTGTGACTATTTTTTTTGTTAAATGATTTTATTGATTAATAATAAGATGATTTGGGTTCTTATGTCTTATCAAATGAATACCCTTGGTATAGGAAAATGATTTGGTGATTAAGTGATAAATGTTATTTTGGAAGATGTTCGTTTTGTTAGGAACACTATATGCCCAAGGAAAATAGAATACAATGAGGTTTCATTTGTAGAGTAATGGTGGATTTTTATCTACGTTTTTATTGTTGATTTATAGTGATTTGGGTTATTTATGGAAATGATTAACCTATAATAGAGAATATGTGATGATGTTAATTACTTTTAAGTATGTGACTTTAAGAGTATTTGATGTAATTTGGAGATACAATGTAACATGGGAGACTACATAATCAAATTCTTCTATGTTTTGGGTTTCAATATTAGTTTGGATTATATTAAAGGATTTTAAGGACAATTGGTTATTGAATGGTATCTATTTAACTTTGGGGTATTGTTGGTTTAATTTTAGAAATTAAGATTAGTACATATTTATCTCAATGAATATCCTTTTGGGGGATCATTAGATCATTCACTAACCATTTTGGTTTTGATTAATCTTCAAAGACAATGTAAATATATAGTTTATCCTGCATGGATCATGTGATTATATAGAAGTTTATTCTAGCTCTTCCAGTGTGACCAAGTCTTCTTGAATACTTATCATTTAAAAAAAATTGAGTTAGTGGTGGAAATTTATTAAAGAATGAAAATATACTTAAAATGTAAGTATATCTCATAATGTTCTTAGTCAATATCATAAATGAATTCCTCTTCCTTATGTAATGTAACTTTAAAAAAAAATGTTGTCCTAGATGGTACCTTAAATCATCACTAATTTATGTCTTTGGGATTGTTGGCCTTTTCATAGCCATGTTCTCTACCACTCTCCATCAGATAATTGATGGTTAGATTTCTCTTCCATATACATATTTTCCTACATGGAACCCTAGTATGTGTTATTTTCGGTAATCTTCATACTTTCCACTCTTTATTTTAAATAGAGGCCTCATTAATTCATTTTTCGATGTGGGATTTCAACTAAGATATTTTGAAACGTCAAAAATGTGTTATCCCAATACCCTATGTTTTGTTGGACCGATGGTATTTCAAATCATCATAGATTGATGAGTTTAAGGACCTCAATTTTATACTTGTTTGTGATTGATAACCTCAATCACTACCTATAAATATTTACGTTTTTCCTCCAATTATATGTCTCTAATTACCACCAATGTTCTCCTAATCGAGATCATAATTCGATGGTGACCCTTTCATTTCTCTTTTCCTCATATTAAGACTAAATTTTAGTAACCCAATTTCCGATGTGGGTTTTCCCACAAATATATTTTCTATTTTCAACCTTTTATTTTCAAAGAACAATTTCAAATTGCGAGGACGCAATTTATTGAAGGAGGGGAGAATGTAACACCCCAAGATTTTATAGTGTGTTATTTCTTCAAAATAATTCAATAACTTTCACTACACGCAACACCGAGTTCAATCACACCTTGACTTACAAAAAAAAAGCCATTAAAAGAGGTCATGAATAGTATTAACTAAATTTTAAACTTTATATAATCCTTATAATTTTAGAATCCATATTATGAGTTTCTTAGTCATAATGCAAGAACAGATTCATTTTCAGTATTGCACTTTTATCAACTTTTAATAGTGAAAACTTTTTAAATACAATATTTTAAACTTTTTGACTAAATGGAGACATCAAAAAAATTTAAAATGAAACATCCCAAGCTTCCACGGTATGCTTTCCTTTGAATAAAACAGTAGCGTGTGTTGTACGCAACTTCGAGTTTTAACACACCATAACCAATCAAACTAGCCATTATGAATAGTAATACCTACTTTTTGAAATTTTATAAATTCTATCTCTCAAAATGGACTTCATTTCTGGATTAGTAATATCAAAATTAGCCTAGGGTGAAATTTTGGTACTTTTTGGATAACTTTCATATTTTGATGAATAGTGAAAATTACAAAATTTTAATTAAAATCAACTTTTTTAATCAAAATAATTAATAGTGATAAATTATGAATTTGAGTGGTTTTAAAGTATATTTAGAATATATTTTTACCATGTAATACAATTTGGGTCATTGAACATAATTTCACATTTAAACCAGACATAAACAAGTGACAATCTTTTGATAGTTATTATCTCTAAAAAACACGCTTTTTGTTTTAACAACAGGAATTAATTTTAAATTAATTTCTGCCACTTCTGTGTTTTGAATTTAGGAAAATGGATTCCATATTTGGAATCAGGATGTTCAAATTTTTTAAATATGTAACTTTTATTTTTATACATTTTGAATAATTACTGCGGTAAATATTTTATTTACCATGGTTAAGGGTAAATCCGGTAAATAAGGGTTAAAAATAATATTATAATAATACTAAATTACCCTAAAACGTGTCTTAACCATATTTGTTGATACATGGTCGACCATGGGAATCTTTGGGTCGATTTTGGGACCCCATGGATCCACTTGTAACTGATAATGACACTTTATTTTAATTAAGTTAAAATGAATACAAAAATGACACAAGCATATATCGTTTAGCGAAACAATTTTTACATAAGGTTATATATGTTGGATTTTCGATTATAAATATTCATTAGAAATATAAAAAGATTTCCTAAATAAGGATATTTTATTTATAATTTTTAGACATTAAATAATTTATTTTATTTATGACACAATGATGATGCAGTAATTACTATAATAGTGAAAAATTAAAATAATTGATATTATAAATACCCAAATAAATATAATATGAAACTTTTAATGAATTAAACTAATTTTATAGGATAATATGATATACTAGGATTGATTTAATTGACTTTGTTCGAAGTAATAAATCTGTTATGAGTTTCACAAAAATCAACTATTGAATAGTGTCAAAATTGACATAAAAGAGTTCTTAAAACAAATATTATATTATTAATTGATATTAAATTCCTAAAAATCTAAGGTTCGGCCAAGAGACTTATATCATGATAGGTTCATCATTAATGGACCACTTTGGGGGTCTCTTGGATGTATATAGTAAGTTTATTAACCATATTATATAAAAATACAAAGAGACATTGTAAAAGTGAAACTATTTAACTTAGAGTTAATACTTAAAGATAAGGTTAATATAAGTACCCAAACCTGTCTAAATTCTATTGGTTGAGTGGTTTTAGACCTATCCCCACCTTAACCTTTGAATAGTCAACTTTGGATCCATTATAAACTGAATATGAATTTATTATAAATTAATATTTCTAGCTTTTCCAAAGGTGCCCCTCACCCCTCTTATAAAAAGGCACTCCTCCTTCTCATTTCTTCACACCTTCAAAGCCTTTTGGTTCGGCCAAACTCTGCCCAAATACTCTCCCAACTTCCCTAAATATAACCTAGAGGCCTTAGTTTGATCAGAAAGCCAACCTAAGGAGCCCTTTTGATCAAATCAAAAGGAAGAACCCGAAGAAGAGGTAATGTTTTCACCACCCCTTTTTAAGTTCCTTTCTTCTTCCACTTCCTCTTTCTTTGTTATTACCATTATAAAATAATAACTCCAGTATCATATATATACTGTGATGTTATTATAAATATGGTACAACCATATTCAGTATTCTATCCATCCTTTGAATAACATGTCACCATACGTGCGTACGTACGGCTTACCGTCTCCACGTCGTGGTGTAATTGTTATTCAATATATTATTATTTGGATGGGTATAATAATGATATTTAACTCATGTAAATAATAAATATAACATGATAATGATTCTGTATATATGATATAAAATCCAATTATATATTATTTTAATATCAAAAGAATGATATTGTCGCTCGTGCGTATGTACGGACTACCGTCTCCACGAACGCGATGAGATTCATTGTCCATCATATCCATTCAAGTATAATTATAATTTGATGATTTAAAAATAGTATCTAAGGACTTGATATCATTCTGGATATGAATAATATACATCCCATTAATAACGAATATGGCTTACATAACAAAGAATATAAAGTAAAATGAACCCGTTAACACCCGAAATAACGATAATTCTAAGATATTATTAAAAAATCAATGTTAAAAGATCATATATGATATAATATTAAAGTAAATGATTCTTGTATTATTCAATAACAATTATTTCACCATTATACAGGAGGTAAACCTACCATCGACCAAGGAAAAAGTACAAGTAAGGGATTTTCTTATCTCACTTTCAATTCCGTGAGATTTCCATTTTTCGCCACTAAATTATTGAAAGTGGTGTATTGTGTACTGCCATTTGATATATATTCATGATTCTATTTATATTCATGTTATTCTGTAAATCATTTGGTGGTTATTAACTTTTGGCTATACGACTCAGTTGATTAACGTGGTAAGGGGTTTCTTATCTCACTTTTAATTTCGTGAGATTTCCATTGATCACCACTTAATTATTGCATGTGGTGTATGTGTACTGCCCATGATTGTATTCATTGTATAATATACTTTAATTTATGGGTATTTACATCATCATGGTATGATACTTCTTTCATGGGTGTATGTTTCGTATGTTACCTAATCGGTAAGGGAATTTGAGATTTCAATTCCCACTCATTTGGCTTTACGCATATTTCATTGATTATATTACTCCATGATTATGTGTGGAATCACTATTCATTTGATTATGTCATAATTTCAACTCCCTTTCCTGTGGATATAAGTTTTATAGACATAATCACTCATTGGTAATTCTCAAGTCATTGATATGAATTTGATAAGAGTAATTTTAACTCATTCACCATTTGTTGAGTTAAACATCCAATTCGTTGGTGTTGTTTTTACAAGAATATGTGTGAATATCATTTGATTGTTTTACACTGAATATCCAATCATATTTAGTGTATTTATATTTGTCACACATAATTATTTCGTTGATTTATCCTTAACCTAAGGATACAACCTTTATGAGAGATTTCATCTCAATTTACATTCCATTGAGACTTCTTTTTTGATATACACCAAATCACTTTTATGTGGTGTATATAATGTACTTTGACATAGTATATCATGAATCCCTTTATTCTCCTAATATTACAAAGTTTTGATTACCTCAATTATTTGTATTCAAGTGTCTCTTTTGGTTAGAATCTCTAACTAAAATACCATTTTTAAATGTTTTAAAGACTTATTCTTCTAAATCTTTCTCATTAATGTCCATGTTTTAAAAATGGTTTTAAGGATTTATTTATATGGACATTAAAGTTTTAGAAATTAAAACTCCTTTTAAAAAGTTTCAAAGTGGTATGGGACACTTTGATTCAAAAATCTACTTTTAAATGGCTTCTTGACAAATAGTGTGACTTTTAAATGTTTTCAAGAAAAGGGGGATAATTCTCTCAAATAGTTTTGATGATTATTTTCATTTATGTCAACATCATTCATTATTCTTGATTGAGGTTAATGTGATACAATACAATCTTCCATATTGTATCGAATGAGTCATGTTTGACTGTGGATGCGCTGTTTTTATACCATTCATGGTTTGTGGTAAAAGTATTGACATTTCGTATGCTAGTTTTAATACGAATGTTTATGTTATGTTTAAACATGTTCATATGAGGAATGCATTGGACTTAATAAGTGACGGGTGGAGCCCGCTATAGCTCCTCGATGCATCGGTAGGTCTCATGAGACAAACTAGTGTCTTGGCACAAGGCCTTGACAAAATCTTATTTGTAGTCTTGGCACGAGGCCTTGGCTAATTGGTTATGATAGTCTGGCATTATGCATTCCAACATTATGAAAGTGGATATTGATATTTCATGTGATCATTCGACTAGTAGAATATCCATGTGAGTAAGTAAATGGCATTATTTCATTTTACCTTTGTCATTTTATGCTGAAGTTCAAGTTTAAAAGGCTTTTGTTTTAGTTATAAACTGCCTTAAGTGTTTATGCTTATTTATGAATGCTTCTGCTATAATGTTATCCTTACTGAGCATCTGAGCTCACCCCTTTCAATGTTTTATTTTTCCCAGGATTATGAAGAAGTAATTTATGAATGACCTGAAGGGATAGTATGAGGGGATATGAAGACAAGATGTTTTTTTTATGATGTAATGTAAAATTTATGGATGTATCTAGTTATTCCAAGGCTACTAAACTAATCGGTCTTTCGAGACTTGATCTTTCTCGTGATCATGCCAATGTTATGTAATAATGCACCGACTCTAGGTAATTAGGGTCGGGGCGTTACAGAATTTGAGGATAAGTATATGTAAAATATGAAATCCTATATATTTGGTAATGAAATTGGATAAACTATGTTAAACCTATGGACTCATATATTGATAATAATATTTCCTTATTTAGACTACTTATGCTCAAGATACTTCAAAAGAAAAATGAAAGGAATGAGGTATTAAGGAATAAAGATGATGAAAAAAATCCAGCTTCCCTCCTAGACTTTCCCCCATGGAACCCTAGCCTCAGAGGAGCCCCGTTCAGATGGAGGTGATGGCCGACCCACCCAACCCCTCTTCCTCATTGCATCCAGCCTTCTCCCCATTCACAAATCCAGCTTCCCTCCCAGACTTTCCCCCTATTCGCCTTTCCCTGAAAGTCCCCGCATTCCACCAAGGGGTTCCTTCTCCTCCTCTTTCTTTATAGGAGTTCACAGAGGCATCATCTATCCATGGATTATCCCTGGTTTCTCATTTCAGTCATCGATGGCCATCACTCGCTAAGTTCGATAGGTTTTTTAATGGAACATGGCCCCTACAGGAATGAGTTTTTGTCAGTCTTACGGATCTGTGCCACTTTCTCTTGCACTTTACTTGTGATGAAGATCTTGATACAGCGTGGTCCAAAGGGAGTCGATTCTGAGATGGTTACCATTTTTTCCTTATAATATGGAGCTATGAGTTTCACTGGAAATGTGATCTTCCAGTTGTGGCGATTTGGGTAAGTTTCCCAGGCCTACCCCTTCCATTCCAAAACCCTGCCATTCTCAGGATGTTAGGTAATCTCGTAGAGATATTCCTAGCCTTTGATGAGCATTCAAGATCATTATGTCATCCAATTGATCCCTGTATATGAATGGAAGTGGACATCTTGAAGCCTCTAGTTGAAGCTATCTGGATTGACGTTAGTGATGAACTATATTTCCTTCAATATGTGGCTTTTGAGAACTAGTTCGACTTTTGTTTGTCTTTTCATCATCTTGTACATATGGATATGGACTTTCGTACATCTCATAGCTTGATACTGAATGAGATCTGTTCTGGAGTTCTTCTAGTTCAAACAATCTGTGCTAAACCCCCTCAGTTGGAGGCAGGGTCACATATTCCTGCTTCGATGGATGAGGTTCCCCCTAGCTGTTGTTTTCTTTGTGATCAAAAATCAGTTCCAAGGGAGGGGGTGTCTCGAAATATTTCCTCCTTATCTCAAATTGTGATGGTTGTGGGTGTGGACAGCAAGTGGCTTCAGCTGTCCGATCTCCCCCAATTGCGCCAGTAGAGCAGGTGATTGAACAAAGGGATGACGGCCAGGAAAAGGAGAAGATGGCGAGCTGGATTCTGGAGGTTCAGTTTGAACCTAAGAGGTGTGAAGGGGAAATTATTATGGGTATTGGAGAAGGACTTAAGGTGGATCCCCAGGTAGAGGGAGGTTCTTTCGCTAGCAGGGCAATAGTTATCGTGAGGTCTGGGTGAAGGTGTCAGGCAGGGTGTCTCCAATGAGTTATTCACCACCCATTACCCTGTCCAACCACTTTGGAGACTTGGAGGCTTCATGTCTATCTCTAGAACCAGATGAACTGGGCTCGCAGTCACCATTAAAAGAGGATGATGATGAGATTTACAATCAATTATCTATGGACAGTGTGGAGGGAATGCGAGTTAGAGGACTTCATAGTATAATGAAGAATAAAGGAAGAAAGGGGATCTATGACGTAGGGGGTGCATTATGATTAAAGGGAAGAAGGCCAAAGGTCAGAAAGACTATTCCCAACTTCTTAAGCCATTGGAAACAAGATATGCAAAAAGGGCCAAGGAGAAGTAAAGTGTATCTACAGTTCAAAACCAGAATAAAAAGAAGGGATCGTCCCTAAATAATGGCAAGGGTAAGGCAAGGTGTGGACCCTCTGAGGAACAATGTATGGGTGATACGGCGGGAAAAGATGTTGGGGGTAAAAAGTCAAACCTTGAACTTATTCTCCATTCTAAGATAGAGGTACCATAAGGGGTTTTTCAAATTAATGCTTCAGAGGAGGATTTGATCAGAATTTTAGAATGAGAGTTCTGAAAAGATGTCAATAAGGAACAAAAGTCCTGGGTTGACCAACAAGATTGAATTTTGGCATGAGGCTTCAATGAAGGGAGGATAGACACAGAGGAGTGCATCCAGACTTGGGAAAAATTGATTGAACATTTTAAAGATTTAATAAATAAGGATTTCCATATGAAGGTTAAGACACTTCAGTGGGAGCTATACTGGGTAAGTGAATCTAATAATCTTAGCCTCATTTTCAATGATTTTGTGATTTCTTACTGCGCACATTGATTTTGGATGTTGAACATGTGTGGTTTCCCACTTTTCTTTAAAAGTAATTTTGAAATAAAAAATTTAATTTTCAGTCAGTCAGATGATGAAGGTAGTTAATGGTTTAAAAATTAAGTATAATGATTAAATTTATTGTGTATTTGGAAATTTAGAGACCGATTTGGACTATGAATTTGGACAGAAGTATTTTTATGAGTCTTAAGGTTGGAATGGATTAAGTTAAACATTAGATATTATTGTTTGAGGTTAGAGTATGATTTATCAGATATTATGTTCTAACCATTTTTGGTTTTAGTAAATATTTAAATATTAGAGGAATTACTTGTGGATATTATGATTCATTAAATTTCTTCATGTATGAAAGATTCAACTAGAATATTTATTTCTTGACGTAAGTGATGAAGTGAAAATAGATCGAAGCACAACCAAAGGATAAGATCATGCTTGTAACATGGAATGAAATCAAGTAAGATTATTTTCTCACATCCTTATCTAGATAGTAAAATAATACCTTAACTATATTAAAATAATTTGTAATGAAAACATTATCTGCTTACTTTTATTTCTGAGAAATCAATGGACTTTTAACCGATCACGGATTTATGGTTTTGTGATGGTTAACTTTATAATCACCATATTATATTTCACACTCCATCAAAACATAATAGTTATATTTCTCTTCCATTTCCATATTTTCACTTTCTACTAATTATTTCCAATTTAAAATCCTAATTTTTTGGTGACTTTCAAATTTCCCTTTCCCTCTTATTAAGAAAATGTTTTATTGACGCCATTTCTAATATGGGTTTCCCACAAATGAATTTTCAAGTATCAACCCTTGATTTTGGAAGTGCAATTTCAAATTTAGAGGAAACAATTTATTGAATTAGGGGAGAATTTAACACCCCAATAATTTTATGGTATGTCTCTTCTTAAATAAATTCAATTTCTTTGATAGCTTATGTTTCATGCAACATCGAGCTTAAACAAACTACGATATTTTATAAATATTATTATTTAAAATGAAATCATATCCTAGATATTAAATTGGTGGTTATAAATAGTATTAAATAAATTATGAAAATATAGTTTACACATTTTTATAAAATTAATTCAATTTAAATGAAAATAAAAACCAATTGAATATAAAGGATGCGTTTTTATTAAAAAAAACTATTTGTATGCCCATAATGGTATTTTGTCCTAATAAATAAAATTAATCACCATTAGTGAAATATATTAATGAAATATATATGTTATATATTCAAACAATGTTTTTTAAATTCATCCAATAAGTTTTATAGACTTAATATAAAAATAAAAACAATTTTATGCAAAAAAGACTATGTTTTTCAAAAGGCAGTTTTGCTGCCTTTTGATGGCGCGCTTGTTTTAAATCAAGTTTTGGAAAGTTTTATAAATTATATTTGATAAAATAAACTTCTTATTTTAATTAGTAATATCAAAATTTACTTTTCTTGAATTTTTTGTATTTTTCTAACAAGTTTCATGTTTTGATGAATAATGAAAAAAATATTGCATTTTAATTGAAAACAAATTTTTCATCTAAATAATTTATGGTTTTAAGTTATATTATTTATTGATTTTAATGTATAATTAGGTAATTTTTTATCATTTAATCTAATTTAGGTCATTTCAATCAATTTCATATTTAATTTGGATATAAAAACATTTCAATCTTTTGAACATTTTTACTTTAAAAAAAATTCTCGTTCCCTCAACGGAATTAATTTTAAATTAATCTTAGCTAATTATGTGTTTTGAATTTTAAAAAATTTATTCTATAATTGAAATAATAAGATCCAAATTTATTAAATAGGTCCCTTTATTTTTAGACAATATGAATAGTATTTTTAGTATTTTTTTTAATTACCACGGTTAAGGATAAATCAGATAATTAAGGATAAAAATAATATTATAAGTACTATAAAATTACCCTAAAACTTGTAATAATTTTTTTTATGATTTTTTTTAACCAAAATCATTATTGGTATGATTTTATGGCCTCTTGGATCCACTTGGATGACTTTATTTCTTTTATAGTATTTTATTCTAAGGAAAGTCAAATATGTTATACTCCTGTTTTTAATAGGTGTTATATTTTTTATATAGGGTTATTCAGAAGATAACTTCAACTATAAATAGTCATTTTAAATCTAAAATTTTTATATTTATCATTATAAAAAAATTAATTTTTAGGGAATAAATAATTAAATTAAAGGCCTTCATAATGATGATGCAGTAATTGTTTAATTAATAGAAACATAAAATAAATGTCATTAAAAATATTAAAATAAATATTATTTTATATAATTAATGTCATCCATGAATTTTATATAATACCTAGACATATTATGGATTTATTAAAGTATTTTTTTGAATTTATCATGTTGTTATGATATTTTTAAAAAGTCAAGTGATGAATAGTGTCAAAATTGATAGTAATTATATTTTAAATTGAATAATGTTTTATTAAATGATATAAAATTCATAAAAATATAAAATTTGTCCAAATAATTGTAATAAAGTTAAAAATTTCATCCATTACTCAATTAATGTTCTTTTTTCATTTTCTAGTAACAATATTAACCCTTAAAGAGTAAAAAAGTCAAGTTGTCATAGTAAGAGTTAAAGGGTTTAAATAAGGATTAAAGACAAAAAATAATGGCAAAAATGTGACCTAAACTTGTCTAAAAATTATTATATGAATATGATTCAACCATTATCACCTTCATATCAAATTGGAGTTTTTTAATGGACACTTTTCCATGAAAATAACTTATATATTATATAAATCAAAAATAGTTACAAAATGTATCTCTCTTTGTATTTAATATCATTTATGTGCCCACATAGTGAAAAATTCAAGGTATGAAAAAAAATTAAATATTTATCTTAATGAAATTAGTTTCATTTTATAATTTTATTTTGAATTATTATAAATTATATAATTACTTTAAATGCTTCTTCAGTGATAAAACATTATTTATTTAATTAATTGAAAAATAAAATAATTGATTTTAAAAAAAATTGATATATTTTGGATGATTTAATGTTTCAAAAGAATTTTATATATCTATAAGATATATTAGAGATGTGTGAAATCATTATATTCAAATTACCACTTTGTCTTGATGTATTTGAGGTCAAATAAAATGAATTGTATCAAATTTGACAATAATGATATTTTATTGAATTAATATATTATTAAATTATTTAAAAATTAAAAAAAAATATTAAATAATCAAAAAGGGGATAATATATGGTCTAAAATGTCTTCCCCTATTCATTTATAGTTCATTTTTAAGTCTTTGGATCTAGAACAGCCTTATTATATTTTAATATTTCGAGGATTTCCAAAAGTACCTCTCACCTTAATTATAAAAGGGAACCTCCTCCCTCACTTCCTCACATCAATTTGTGCCATATATCTTGACCAATCTCTATTAATTTATCTTATAAAAATTCTTAGTTAAGTTATATAGGTTCTTCTCTTTCTAAAAGACCTACCCTAAATCACTTTAGAATAGATTAAAGGAAGTCTGACGAAGAAGAGGTAATCATCTTTATCAACTCTTTCAAGTTAATTTATTATTCTACTTACAATTAATGTGTTGTTTCCATGATAAATTAAGAAATATAGTATCATATATATTCTCATATATTATTATTATTATGGTACAACCATATTCCACCTTTTATCCATCCTACAAAAAATGAAAGTATTGCACGTGCGTATGTACAACATACCGTCTCCACACGGTGGTGTAATCTATTTTTCATCACCATTTTACTTGGATAAGAATAATGATAGAAATAATGGATAATTATGAAATGATATTTAATCTTTAAAAATTAATACACCATCCACATTTCACCATTAAGGGAATGATATCATCGCTCGTGTGTACGTATGGCTTACCATCTCCATGAAGGGATATGATTCATTTTCCTTATTCACCATTCAAGAATGATTATAGAAATGTATATAATGAATAGATATTATATATATGAAGTTAATATCATTTTTTATATAATGAAACTATATCCTATGCACAAGAACTATGACTTACATGACAAAACATGCATAGGAAAATGACGCAGTAAACACCCGGAACAAGGGTAATAACAAAATAATATTAATAAACAGGTGATAATATGATATAATAGAATCATATATGATATCATAAATATGAATATGGTTCTTTTATTATTTAATAACATGCTTTAAATGATTAAATATTAGGTTAAATAATGTTCAAATAAAGGAAATCCCAAGGTAAGGGTTTTTTTGTCTCACTTTTACTTCCGTGAGATATATGCCTTGTTCACCACTTATTACTTATGTGTGGTGTATGTACTACTATTTTATATATAATATCCTGAATATCCTTATTTTCATGATATTCTAAGTTTCATTTAATATTATTCCTTCATAGGGATTATGATTTAAATGTTTCAAAGTGGTATGGGACACTTTGAAATGTTTAATGGTTATTTTCTTCAAGAATTTTTCAATGTTATCATTTAAAAGTATCTTCATCTATATCAAAATCCTTTTTTGAATCTTATACTTCATTTAGGTTTATCTTTTATGATATAATCTATCATATTTTATTTAAAGGTTTATGATTAGTTTGACTATGAATGTGCTATTTTGATATTATTCATGGTTTATGGTAAAAGTATTCAAATTTCCTATGCTAGTATTTCAATACGAATGTTTATGATGTTTATGTTTCACCCTTTTCATATGAGGAATTTATTAGACTTAGTAAGTGATAGGTGGGGCCCTCTATATCCCCTCGATGCATCGGTATGTCTCATGAGACAAATTAGATATGGATTTGGTCGTGGACTTGCCCATTTATTTTAATATGTCTTGGTTGAGGCCTTGACAGTATGTTTTCGATGTTCAGCATTATGCATTCCATCGTTATGAGATTAATTATTGATATTCGATGTGACTATTCAACTATTAGAATATTCATTGTTAATTTTCCTAGCTCATGTGATTATTTAAATGGAATGTGTTTCAGTTATATACCTTTCTATATTGTTTATGTCATATTTACTCATAGATTCCATTGTATGATTAACCTTACTGATCATTTGAGCTCACCCCTTTCATATGTTTCAATTTTTTTCCAGGATTCCAAGAAGTATATTATGACTGATATGCAACATTAAACAAAGGGGGAATAATGGAATAATCAATGAAACATTTTTTTTTGTATTTTATGTTTTAAAATGTAATGTGGATTTCAAGTATATATCCTGTCTACCAAGACTACTAAACTATTAGGTATTTTGGGACGTGATTCCTTGTATCTTATGCCAATAAAATAGAGTATGTCACAAACATTGGGATACTGGGGTTGGGTTCATTACAACTAGTCTGTGTATTGATGTCTCATCACTGAGGGGATCATCCTCATGATCATGATGTTGAATCCTAGCTGGAATATGTCATGGATGCATCCTAAATGTAAAAAATGTATACCATGGTCAATGAGTATATCTGGAGGGATGACTCAAGAAGGACATGGAAACCAAAACCCATTCTTATATGATGTAGGTACCATTGTTTTCTCAGAAACAAATGTCCTCATCTATAGAGTCGAAAAGCAAGTGATTAAAGTCCTCATGTATAGATATGTCGGTGGCTGCACCAACACTCGAGTCCCAGACCTAAAAGTTTAACTCAAAACACTTAACACTATTTCCCCAAACCAATATCACAGACTCTCAGTCCTAAGGTAGAACTGACCGCCTCTGATACCTCTTTATCATAACCCATCCCACTAGGGGCCATGTTGTAGCTCCCCAAGGTCACCTCCAATAAGCCAGGGTTGGCGACTAGCGCCAAGTATGCATATCACTAACATGGGAGGTCTTAGCCTAAGTACTTGTACACACACACATCTCCAAGCCTATACCATGATAAAATGTAAAAACAACTGAAAAACATGCATGCATACATCTAAATCTCACAACCAGAGTATGATAGGAAGTAAATGAATGTAAACAGGGCCAAATACAAGCCCACCAAAAGAGATGAAAATAAGTCCAACCTGAAAGTAAAACTGGGACTGCTATCAGAATACCGCAAGAACACACCTTGATATGTATGTTATCACTAAGCATTGTCTGGTCCTAGTCTGTCAAGGACTATATCAAAAGTTCAATCATATGAACATGGAATGACACATGGGCAAATCCCATTCAAGGGTGAGTATAACAATACCCAGTAGGACACCCTGAAACAAAAAAATATACAACAAAGGAAATACAGTCATATCTACACAGGTATATGTCTACATCACATATAAAAATCATATTTAGATATACTCAACAAATACATATAGTCTAAAGGTAAGTGAAAACCATAGTATTTTATCCTTGAATTACAACTTGAAGATTCCTCATTGCACTTGTTTAGTAGAAAACATTCCTAAGACTGATAGCACTGATAACATCCATCCAAGAGGTAATGCTCACCGAGTCTCTCCATTAAAAGTACACGCTGAAGGTCTGAAGAGATATGATACACATATTAGGATCACTCCCAAGGTCATGGGGTGATACTAACAAATAAATTTTAATTAACCCACATGATTGGAACCCGTGTAGTGTTGGTCATGACGATACCAAGAACTCCACCTAGGGCATGAATATGAATAGAGGATCTCATTCCATGCCTCACAAAGGGATTCTAAGAAGTTATGCTAAAGGGATTGTTGTCCTATGTGTGGCAGACAATTCCACACTAACCCTCAGGGAAATGGATAAAGAAAAGGAACCCTGATGAAACTTTTCCAAGATACAGAGGACAAGGTCTCCAATCCATTCTTAAAAAGTTACATGGAATATTGAATTGATTACACATCGTGTCCCTTGACACCAGGTCCTACCCATATAAACTACCCATGTGTCAAGTCATGATCATTTCTATGTATAAGTACACGGCATGTCAGCTTCCTGTGTACTCTACCCATGTGCCAGTACACGTCTTAGCCCATGTACTTATCCAGGTTGTGTCCGTGTAGGGGAGTACATGACATGCTTCAACCCGTGTTTGCATACACTCCAAGGTACATGTCGTGTCTCTAGGGAGAGACCACATGTTGTGTGATAGGGTTCACATGCCATTTGAAACCCTATTTTCTACACAGGGGAGGCACGCGACGTGTAGCTCCAACTTACATGTTGTGTGACATGAAATTTTATGAATTATCATATTTGGTTCTATGAATCTTCTCTGGTGCTCTGTCCACTGATTTTTTCATGGCTTGCCCAAAAAATCAAAGGGAATCCTCATCCAATCCTCACTATCAGTGGAAAACAAGTTTCATCCATCAAATCCATCCTAAAAATATATTTATATGTCATTCTTCATTGCACATTGAAGAACAAGAAATTGGGTATCAAAAGCCATCTGATTTTTCACCTCTCCCATATTCACATCACCTTCATGCCATTCCAATCCCAGATCTAAAATATTGAATCATTTCACCAAGAAATGAATTTTAAACGATTGATTCATCGGTATATGTCGAACCACGATCCAAATGAAGAACTCCTGTGATGAATGAAGAATTGGGAGAAAAAATAATAAAAAATCAAGAGGAACGGACCTTGATTGATATTCATATCAACCTATATTTCTTAACATGAGAATAACAATGAAGAAATAAACAAACACAAAGTAATTCTCCCAAATAACCCATAAAATAAACTCATCCCACAGGATGATCGAACCGTGAATCAATTTGTTCATAGATTGGTTAACTTTCATCATAGAAAAGAATAATGGGGAAGAAATCAAATAAAAAAACCATCCTACCTCAATTTGGATCAATCGTATACAAATAATGGATATGTGCCTTGATTTTTGGTGAGATCCTTTGATTTCATTGTGCGTCAATCATCGATCCATGATCCGGTTGTTGTCCACAAATAGAATCTCATTCCACGCTCTCTAATGGATCTCCAACGATTTGCATTTTTATGTGGATAACTGAAAGAATGCTGTCGTGGGCGACCTCAAATGATTAGTGGTTTTTGGGTACTTAGGTGCAACAGAGTGGCTGACCAAGGTCGTCTCTCAAAGGAGGATGTAAATTAAAACAACTTCATAAAGGTATTCTAAAAGTAAAATAGAATAGAATTAAAAGCACTACTTGAAATGATGGAGTTTTTTAATAGTTTATAAATCTAGAAGAAGTTTTCTGGAAGAAGATTGTATATTTTTTTGTGTTTTGTTTTGAAATGAAGTTCGATTAAAATGACAGAATAAGAAGATGTTTTTTTAGAAAATATTTAAAAGGAGTAATCGATCTAGCTCTACCTCTTTATTTAATTATTAATCATTATCATTTAAATCAATGTCCACTTAATTATGATCCCATAATTTGTTAACCCTCAAACCCTACAAGAGTTAACTTAACCACAAAGATGAAATTACTTAAACCCTAGGCTAGCTTCGGAACACGCAATCGCAGCACCCTGCTTTGATTGTTATAATAAGGTTGGCTTATGGTTAGTGGTTAATTAGAGCACATATCCATTCTGTAAATGAGGATGAATTTTTTTTAGAGATTATATTTTAACTCTACAAATTTATCCTGTGTGGTCTTGTATAACCGATTAAGTTCGCACTCTCACAATTTACACAAAATCTCATCCTCACATGTTTTCATGTTAATTGTTCAATTGCTTTCTTAGTTTAAATTAAATTAAAAACACAATTCATGGATCATACTAGGCTAATTAAAGTATCTCAATGATTCAAAATAATTAAAATAATAAGGTAGAAGATAGATCGATCACTAAGAAAACTACTCTTCCATGGGCGGTGTCATCATCGTGGAGACATTTTGCATGAGCAAAGGATTGAAAGGGTAGAACCCAATCTCCTCTCCACTCTTAATTCCAACCCAATTAGGAATATTAAGAGAACTATATCATGTTCTCCCCTTATTTTATGCCATGGTTTCTTCATGATCGGTCGGGTGTGACTAGTGGAGTGAAAGGTAACATGAGTTTCTTGGACTCTCTCGGTTTTGATTGGGCATGGACTCGAGTTTTAGTTATCCTTTGGCTTGGTGAATTTTTGGGGGTAGAAAATGTCTGTGGTGGAGAGAATTATCACACCTCGACCTGGTTGATGTGTGACTTGAGCGTGAGTTATAAAACTACGTGGAAAGCACGCATCTTATCCCTATAAGTGGTCCATTCTAGATAGCGTGGTTGAGCAGAGTTCGCTCAATCACGCGCTTAACAGCACCTGAGCCGTCCAGTTGCCCGACATCTGAAATAAATTAATTAATTAATAAAAGGGTAAGTGAAACAAAATTAAGATGAAATTTAATAGAAACGACTTTTTAAAAATAAATTTTTAATAATAATAATAATAATAATTTTAATATTATTCTTATTCTTATTGTTATTATAAATATTATTATTTTAATTGGAATTGAATTGTTGTAATTATTATAATTGTGATAGTAATAGTTATTATTATTATTAGTGCAATATTTTAAAAAAATGAATGAGAAACCCTAGGGGGGTCGCGACCCCCCCCCCCCCCCCCCTCTCCTTCTCCCCCACAGTGTGCGACGCCTCTCCCCTCCCCTCCTTCCAGTGGCGTGAGGCACCCTCTACCTTTCCCTCATCTCCGGTTTGGTGGCCTCTGCCTCTCCGGTGTGACCCCATCAGGCGGCACCCCTCCCTACTCATGCGACCTCCTCTGGCGCACCCTCTCCCTCCGGCGACCACCCTCACGCAACGACCACTTCTTCCGGCTAGCCAAACTCCATCGCCCCTTCCGTGTTCCGACCACTCGACCCTCGCCGACCCTCTTCTCTGACAGCCTGCAGCAGCAACAAATCCCTCAGGTGCTTTTTTCTTCTTCTATATTTTGAGGTTTTCTTCACTTTGGCCAAACTCTAGATTGTATAATTAATGTTTGGTCTTATTTCCCTTAGGTCTTGGGTTTTTGGTTTGTTCGTAGAGGCTTATTCATCCTCCTCCATGAATTTCATTGCAATCTCATTCCTTTGAGGTAATCATTTCGATCCATTTTATTTTTGATGCAAACCGTTGGTGCTTGTGTTTCTTCAAATATTATTTTTCCTTGATTTTCTTCTTAATGAGATAGCTAATTAGTCCATTATGATGTTTATGGATTATTATAACATGTTAAAAATAGTTTTTGAAGTGTTTATTGTTTATTTTTATGAATGTTAATGCCCAAATTTTTTTAATCACTTAGTGAATTTATTATGGTGTTTTCTTGAGTATAATTTGTTAAAAGTATATTTCGAAGTGAATATTCAATTATGTCTAGGTGTGCATGTGTCAGATGTTTTTGGTTAAATGTAATTTGGGTTTTAAATAGTGAAATTAGACGCTTTATGTGGTGTGAAATATATTTAGAAAGTGTTTTGACATGAGTATATGGTGAAAGAGGATTTTATAAAGCATATGGTTATGTTTTCATGTGTGCCTCACAAGGGTACTTCTTAGAAGTGTTTTTATGATTATTAAAAAGGTGTGAAATGTGTTTTCAAAGGCACTTGAGATGTAAATGCATTGATAGTGGGTTTTTACAAAGGTAATGGATCATTTAGGCATGTTGACTTTTGTCTTGCATATTTAATTGTGATTTGGAAATTTGGAAAATGATGTGGAATGCCTTTTTGAGTGATCTTGTCTTTGTGTGTGGGTTTTAAAAAGGGGTCTTTCCCCATAAAAATGGTTGAATTGAAAATGTTACCTTTTGATAATTTCAAATGGGTTTCATAAATTGATTAAGGAATGGTAAATGCATTTAAAAAATGGTTTTGGTGTTTGTGAAATTGAAAGAGGTTTTTTTATGGAAAATGGTGTTTTCTTAAAATCATGGTTTCTTAAACGGTTCATTGTTTTCTAAATGAAGTCAGATCCTTGTGCATTTCTTAAAAGTGGTTTAAAAATAAAGTATAAGAAGGGTGAGTCCTGTTTGGAAAATGCTTAATGTAAATGAGATTTCATATGATTGAAAATGGCTTTTGAAGTGTTTTTGGTAAATGTATTTGGGGTGTGCAAAACATAAAGGTTCATTTGAAATTGCTCACTTTAAAATAGTATTTCTTTAGATCTTTATTTCTTGAACGGTCTGTTTGTTTCTAAATAATGTTGGTTCCTCTATGTTAATTAATTAGATCTTGGGTGGCTCCTTAGTGGTGTGCACACACACATACATAGGTATGTAGGTGTATATGTATATATATATATTCCTTGCACATATTTCCTCATGGTGTGGTGAATATGTTAAATGGATTAAAGGTATATATATATGTAACGCCCCGACCCCAGCTACCCAGAGTCGGTGCATTACTTCGTAACATTGGCATGATCACAAAAGATCAAGTCTCGAAAGACCGATTAGTTTAGTAGCCTTGGAAACACTAGATACATTCATAAATGTTACATTACATCACAAATTGAAAAACTATAATAACATAGTCTCCATAGTCCACACTTCTATCCTCTTCGGACTATCCCTGCAGGTCATTCATAAAATACTTCTTCACATCCTGGAAAATATTACAACATTGAAAGGGGTGAGCTCAGATGCTCAGTAAGGATAACAATATTGCGGAATCTTTCATAAATAAACATTAACAATTAAGGCAATGTATAAATAAAACAAAAGCCTTTTAAACATGAACTTCAACATAATATGGAAAAAGTAAAATGAGATAATTCCATTTACTTATTCGCATGGATATTCTACTGGTCGAATAATCACATGCAATATAAATAACCACTTTCATAATGAGGGAATGTATAATGACAGACATCTTGAAACATTTTGTCAAGGCCTCGGCCAAGACGTCTAAAATGATTAAGGCTTCGGCCAAAACCATAAATCAATTGGGAAAGTGCCTCGGCCAATTCCACGTCTAGTTGTCTCATGAGACCTACCGATGCATCGAGGAGCTATAGCGGGCTCCACCCGTCACTTATTAAGTCCAATACATTCCTCATATGAATAGGTTTAAACATATCATAAACCATAACATAATTGTATCACATAAAACATGCATAAAGGAAACATAAAATTTCCACATTCCAATCACAAGATATCAATACAACACATTGATATAATAAAAATGCTTTCAAAACCATTTTCAATACCAAAATAAAAGAAAGTTAAAACTTTGTATTTATTTTTCATTAAAAAAAATGATGGCTTGTAGAGGAAGCCGAAACTCAAATAATGGTCACGGCGGCGGAGAAGTCATTGTCGCCGCATAAGTACGGAAAGAAAAAAATTCCCTTTTGTCGTTTAGCAAAACGCTTCGTATAAAAAAGATTATTTTTGAATAAACGTAAAAGTCAAAGGGGTTTATACACTGTATAAAAGAAAGTTGTGTATAAAACCAAATATGCCTCAATGAAAGGGGATTGAGACGAAGTCCTTAAAAGATCATTCTTAAAATAAAATAGATCTATTATGTGTATTCACTATAGGTACACATAAAGAAAGTAAAAATACAAAATAGGACATAATAATATCATGACTTAATTTGAAAGTAGGAGATTAACCCAAAGAATGGAAGTTGGGTTAAGAAATTCCCTTACCTCGTGTCTGACTTGACTCAACCGTTCTTTAACCTCCTAAATAATAAACTAGAGTTAATATATACCTCATTAAGAACCATTTTCAATTTAATTATTCTTATTATATCACTTATTACAATGATATGAACATTATGTAATTATTTAAGTTAATAACGGTCGTTTTGTCGATCTTTGGTACTTGAGTCAACAATAAACTTCTTATAATTACAAGTTGTTTATGTGGTAGAATATCCATTATCTACAGAATTATATTCATGATTTAGATGTCATATATATCATATATATCCAGTATATACATTCATTTATAATATTACGTAACATTTAGAGGTAAGAAATGAAATGCACCGTTCATGGAGACGGTAAGCCGTACGTACGCATGAACGCTACTTTCATTTCAATTTCATATTTAATGGAATTAAATCATAATGATATAAATGTATAATATAATTCCAGTATAATATAGTGTATAATACCATTTACTCCATCCTTTATACATCCCACATATGGCATTAACGATTCAAATCACTTTGAGGGGGCGGTAGTCCGCACTTCCTAAAATGAAATTATCGCGTTTTACCCATAATGGAAATCATAAAGTATGCCATAAATGAGAAATACAGAAGCATAAGTAAAACATAAACATATTATATATCATATATAAAAATAGTTACATCTTAATGGCCACCTTTTAAGGTGTTATATGAGTGTTGAACAATCATCGTTTCGTGAGGCAGAAATTCGCCATCCACAGAAACCGTATGTTCTTTAACCATTAGATGTAGGTGTGTGTAAGTGTAGCTCGAATCCTTCTTATAACAACATCCTAGTATATTGAGGATACTGGTGTTGTTACAAAATAAATTAATAAAAAGATTTTAAGGGGTTGGCGAAGAAAAATAAAACAAAACAACATTAGAGAAGACATTACCTCAAAATCGGATAACTCTTTTTGATTTGAGCCAAAGGCTTCCTTGGGAAGAGTTCTGCCCAAAGTGAGGCTTCTAGGAGTAAGGGAGGGAAGTTGGGAGAGTATTTGGTCAGAGGTTGGCCGAGCCAAATGGCTTGAATGTATGAATAAGGTGGGAGAGGTGGGGGCCTTTTATAAGTGGAGAGGAGGGTCACTCTTGGAAAGATTGAAATGTTACATTATTATACAATGCTTTTCGGATTATAAAGGTCCCACACTTATAAAATTCGTGGCTAAGGTGATAAGGGTTCGAAATATCCTCATCCAATAGGCTTTGGACAAGTGTAAGCCTTGGATTTTTCATTATCTTCTCATTTTATTTAAATCGTTAAATAATGAGGTCATCGCTGCATCATCATGATGTCATAAATAATTTAATTTATTTAATGTCTACAAATTCTAAAAAAAAATACTATGATGTAGGAAATCTTTTTATATTTCCAATGACTATTTATAGTCAAAAATATGACTTGTATAACCTCATATAAAAATTGTTTTAGTAAAACATTTCATGTTTGTGTCATTTTTTTACTTTAACATTAAATAAAAGGTATTTATGTCATTTTCCAACTAAAGTGGCTCCATGGGGTCCCCAAGTTGACCCATGGATTTTCTTGGTCGGCCATGGCACATCCAATGAGGGTATGACATGTGTCAAGATCATCTCATATTATTAAAACATTATTTTTACCTTAAACTACACTAATTACCTCTAATCGCGATTAAGAACTTAAAAGTTACTATTCACCAAAAATTATTTTAATCTCATTCAACCACATTTTACTTCTTAATGACAACCATGTATGTCGGATTTTTGAAAATCAGATCACAGAAGTGGTAATATTTCATTTAAACGAAAAATCAGTTATTTAACTACCACTTAGTGGTTTCACTATTCATCAAAAATTGAAGTTTTTCAGAACAATGCCAAAATTTCACCCTAAGCTATAATTGATATTCCAAATTCAAAAATGATGTCTATTTTAAAAAATTCAAAACATATAAGTTGCATTAATTAATTTTATAATTAATTCCCGCTGTCACAACAAATAGCGTGTTTTTAAGAAACAATTTATATCAAAAGATTGGCAATTGTTTATGTCCATTTTCAATGTTAAATTAATTCTAATGACCACCATTGGATAAAATGGTAAAAATATATTCTAATTATACTTTAAAACCACTAAATAGTATAATTTATCACTATAAATTATTTTTATTAAAAAAGTTGTTTTTAAGTATTTTTCACTATTCATAAAAAATTAGAAGTTCTCAGAAAAATACCAAAAATTCAACATAGGCTAATTTCGATATTCCGAATCCAAAAATGAAGTCCATTTTGATAAATAAAATTTATAAAATTTCAAAAAGTAGGTATTACTATTCACAACGTCTAGTTTAATTCGTTGTGGTGTGTGTTAGAGTTCGAGGTTGCGTATAACACACGCTATTGCATTATTCGAAGGGAAACGTACCGTGGAAGCTTGGGGTGTTACATTCTCCCCTCCTTCAATAAATTGCATCCTCACAATTTGAAAAAAAAAATTCTTTGAAAATAAAAGGTTGAAAAGAGAAAATACCTTTGTGGAAAACCCACATCGGAAATAAGGTTAATAAATATATAACATTAAAAGAAAGCAAGATAAGTAAAAAGGTCACCCGATATAGCCCATTCTAGGATTCTATGAAAAATATGGATATGGAGGAGAAACAAACCATCAAGGTCTGATGGAGATTTATAGAAAACAGGATTAGGAGAAAGTTTAACTACAAGATAATCACAAACTTGTGATTGGTTAAACGGTTATTGAATCCCCAGTTGGAAAAGTTAACCGACAACATTTTTGTTTTAAGTTACCTTTTATAATGTTGAGGAATTTATTTAGGAGATTTACTAAGAACGTAAGGGAATATACATACTTGTTATGTATACTTTCATTCGTTAATAAATTTTTAGCACAAACCCATCTTTTACTCCAAATGGTAACGAAACTCAAAAATATTCTTTTTATCCTAATTGTATAAGGTTCCAAATATTAACACATACCATTTAGATTAGTAAAACTATTTTGTAATAACCAGGGACTTCCTGTGGGATAGTGGTAGGAAATAAAGGCTTGTCGCACTATGGTTGTGGGTTCGATTCCTGCAGCTTTGTCCGACGCGACGGGTTATTCCCCACCCTGCAGGTTGTCCTTTTCCTAAAACTATAATATTATAATATTCCAAAAATAATCTTCAGAAATGATTTAACCTTAAACAATACTATCCATGGTTCAACTTAATCCATTCCAACCTTAATAGTTATCCAAAATACCTCCGTCCAGACTTTCTCTAAAAGGTCTCTAAATTCCAAAATCAATTGTAACATCAGATTCCCCAAACAAAGAAAAGTTTCTCTTATTGTCACATACTAAAAATATGATTACCTTAATCATATTAAAACCTTAATGAAAACAACATGTACTGCAGTACAATCCTTATATATATATCACATTATTCTAATAACCAGAATATAATCCATGAGTCCAAAAGCACCAATACATTAATTACTCCGCTTCAACTGTAGTAACAGCATAAGATTGTCCTTGATCCCTTGGCCTTTTCTGAGGTAAGTTTCCCTGACGCTTAGGACATTCATTTGCATAATGCCCCATTTCTCTACAATTGTAGCATTCAACTTTGATGGCCTCTTTCTTTCCCTTGCAATCACGAGCCTGGTGACCTTTTTCTCCACATTTATAACAAACTCTCATTCCTTTTAGGCAAGTACCAGGGTGATTCTTCCCACAATTATCACATAAGGGAAAATCCTCCTTTCCCTTTTTCCCTTTATTTGTCTCTTGTTCCGCCGTTCTCTTCTTCTCTTGCTTTACTTTGTTGTCATAAGACTTAGAGAATTCCTTTTCTGTCTTGATAGAACACGAGACAATATCTTCGTATGTTGAGAACGATTGTGATACTAAAGCTCGACGGAGAAATGGCTTTAACCCATCAAAGAAACGATCAATCTTACTTCTTGGGTTACGTATATAATCTGCAGCATGCCTCGCTAACCTTGTAAAGTTGTCCTCATACTTTGCGACATTCTCATCCTCCTTTTGTCTCAGACACAAAAATTGCCTTTCCATATCTGATCGATGGTCACGAGGAAATTATTTTTCTAAGAAAATCTCTTTGAACTCCCTCCATTCCATATTCGATACGTCATCATCTTCCTTTGTGTTTTGAATCAGCGACCACCACTGATCGGCATCTCCAGTGAGGCGGTAAACTGCCATGACAACCTTCTCCCTTTCACTACTCCCCAAGGCATGGAATATTTTCTCTAAGGAATTTATCCATTGCTCAGCTACTATAGGATTTTTACTCCCATTGAAGGTTGGTGGTTGTTGCCTCATGAAACGGTCTAGCATTGATCCTCCACGTTGCGGATCAGGGTGCTCCATACGAGTAAGGTTATTATTCATAACCTGAGTGAGTTGTCCCAGTATGGTAATAAGTTGATCAGCACCAGTTGTATCTCCAGATCCACAATAATTATCTTTAGCAGGAGGGAAATCCCTACACGGAGTTCGTGCATTGATACGGTTTCCAATCCTTCCACTAGGCGCCATTTCTAAACAATAACATAAACTAGATTAGTTTATGAATCAAAATACATAATCCCATACTTATAAAACACTTAACATAAATTGAACTAATTATGGATATAATCCATAATTATAAAAAAAAATTCTTTGAGGAAGTATATACTCGTAACCCATCATAGTGGTTTGTAAAAAAAATGGGAATTATCCTAAGCATATCCCCCGGGAGTGTCGTAACCAAGAGTGCAGCAAGGCCCGTTGTCGTGCACCAGTTCCCGTTCGAGTCTAGCTCAAAGCGGTGTTTTCGGGTTTTACCCCTAGGTACATCTGTGCCAGAGCCGCCTCTACCTGCTCGTATCCAGACAGGGATGTATTGCTCGGAAAACTCACAAAATCTCTACAATACCAAAATTTTTAGGAAGTTATTCTATATTAATCTTCAAAGTTCATCTTAGGTCTATGTGCTATAATCAGAGTTTGTCTAAATCTAGCATCCAAGGTTTTTACTAAACTTCCTCTGATACCAACTGTAACGCCCCGACCCCAGCTACCCAGAGTCGGTGCATTACTTCGTAACATTGGCATGATCACAAAAGATCAAGTCTCGAAAGACCGATTAGTTTAGTAGCCTTGGAAACACTAGATACATTCATAAATGTTACATTACATCACAAATTGAAAAACTATAATAACATAGTCTCCATAGTCCACACTTCTATCCTCTTCGGACTATCCCTGCAGGTCATTCATAAAATACTTCTTCACATCCTGGAAAATATTACAACATTGAAAGGGGTGAGCTCAGATGCTCAGTAAGGATAACAATATTGCGGAATCTTTCATAAATAAACATTAACAATTAAGGCAATGTATAAATAAAACAAAAGCCTTTTAAACATGAACTTCAACATAATATGGAAAAAGTAAAATGAGATAATTCCATTTACTTATTCGCATGGATATTCTACTGGTCGAATAATCACATGCAATATAAATAACCACTTTCATAATGAGGGAATGTATAATGACAGACATCTTGAAACATTTTGTCAAGGCCTCGGCCAAGACGTCTAAAATGATTAAGGCTTCGGCCAAAACCATAAATCAATTGGGAAAGTGCCTCGGCCAATTCCACGTCTAGTTGTCTCATGAGACCTACCGATGCATCGAGGAGCTATAGCGGGCTCCACCCGTCACTTATTAAGTCCAATACATTCCTCATATGAATAGGTTTAAACATATCATAAACCATAACATAATTGTATCGCATAAAACATGCATAAAGGAAACATAAAATTTCCACATTCCAATCACAAGATATCAATACAACACATTGATATAATAAAAATGCTTTCAAAACCATTTTCAATACCAAAATAAAAGAAAGTTAAAACTTTGTATTTATTTTTCATTAAAAAAAATGATGGCTTGTAGAGGAAGCCGAAACTCAAATAATGGTCACGGCGGCGGAGAAGTCATTGTCGCCGCATAAGTACGGAAAGAAAAAAATTCCCTTTTGTCGTTTAGCAAAACGCTTCGTATAAAAAAGATTATTTTTGAATAAACGTAAAAGTCAAAGGGGTTTATACACTGTATAAAAGAAAGTTGTGTATAAAACCAAATATGCCTCAATGAAAGGGGATTGAGACGAAGTCCTTAAAAGATCATTCTTAAAATAAAATAGATCTATTATGTGTATTCACTATAGGTACACATAAAGAAAGTAAAAATACAAAATAGGACATAATAATATCATGACTTAATTTGAAAGTAGGAGATTAACCCAAAGAATGGAAGTTGGGTTAAGAAATTCCCTTACCTCGTGTCTGACTTGACTCAACCGTTCTTTAACCTCCTAAATAATAAACTAGAGTTAATATATACCTCATTAAGAACCATTTTCAATTTAATTATTCTTATTATATCACTTATTACAATGATATGAACATTATGTAATTATTTAAGTTAATAACGGTCGTTTTGTCGATCTTTGGTACTTGAGTCAACAATAAACTTCTTATAATTACAAGTTGTTTATGTGGTAGAATATCCATTATCTACAGAATTATATTCATGATTTAGATGTCATATATATCATATATATCCAGTATATACATTCATTTATAATATTACGTAACATTTAGAGGTAAGAAATGAAATGCACCGTTCATGGAGACGGTAAGCCGTACCTACGCATGAACGCTACTTTCATTTCAATTTCATATTTAATGGAATTAAATCATAATGATATAAATGTATAATATAATTCCAGTATAATATAGTGTATAATACCTTTTACTCCATCCTTTATACATCCCACATATGGCATTAACGATTCAAATCACTTTGAGGGGGCGGTAGTCCGCACTTCCTAAAATGAAATTATCGCGTTTTACCCATAATGGAAATCATAAATTATGCCATAAATGAGAAATACAGAAGCATAAGTAAAACATAAACATATTATATATCATATATAAAAATAGTTACATCTTAATGGCCACCTTTTAAGGTGTTATATGAGTGTTGAACAATCATCGTTTCGTGAGGCAGAAATTCGCCATCCACAGAAACCGTATGTTCTTTAACCATTAGATGTAGGTGTGTGTAAGTGTAGCTCGAATCCTTCTTATAACAACATCCTAGTATATTGAGGATACTGGTGTTGTTACAAAATAAATTAATAAAAAGATTTTAAGGGGTTGGCGAAGAAAAATAAAACAAAACAACATTAGAGAAGACATTACCTCAAAATCGGATAACTCTTTTTGATTTGAGCCAAAGGCTTCCTTGGGAAGAGTTCTGCCCAAAGTGAGGCTTCTAGGAGTAAGGGAGGGAAGTTGGGAGAGTATTTGGTCAGAGGTTGGCCGAGCCAAATGGCTTGAATGTATGAATAAGGTGGGAGAGGTGGGGGCCTTTTATAAGTGGAGAGGAGGGTCACTCTTGGAAAGATTGAAATGTTACATTATTATACAATGCTTTTCGGATTATAAAGGTCCCACACTTATAAAATTCGTGGCTAAGGTGATAAGGGTTCGAAATATCCTCATCCAATAGGCTTTGGACAAGTGTAAGCCTTGGATTTTGCATTATCTTCTCATTTTATTTAAATCGTTAAATAATGAGGTCATCGCTGCATCATCATGATGTCATAAATAATTTAATTTATTTAATGTCTACAAATTCTAAAAAAAAATACTATGATGTAGGAAATCTTTTTATATTTCCAATGACTATTTATAGTCAAAAATATGACTTGTATAACCTCATATAAAAATTGTTTTAGTAAAACATTTCATGTTTGTGTCATTTTTTTACTTTAACATTAAATAAAAGGTATTTATGTCATTTTCCAACTAAAGTGGCTCCATGGGGTCCCCAAGTTGACCCATGGATTTTCTTGGTCGGCCATGGCACATCCAATGAGGGTAGGACATGTGTCAAGATCATCTCATATTATTAAAACATTATTTTTACCTTAAACTACACTAATTACCTCTAATCGCGATTAAGAACTTAAAAGTTACTATTCACCAAAAATTATTTTAATCTCATTCAACCACATTTTACTTCTTAATGACAACCATGTATGTCGGATTTTTGAAAATCAGATCACAGAAGTGGTAATATTTCATTTAAACGAAAAATCAGTTATTTAACTACCACTTAGTGGTTTCACTATTCATCAAAAATTGAAGTTTTTCAGAACAATGCCAAAATTTCACCCTAAGCTATAATTGATATTCCAAATTCAAAAATGATGTCTATTTTAAAAAATTCAAAACATATAAGTTGCATTAATTAATTTTATAATTAATTCCCGCTGTCACAACAAATAGCGTGTTTTTAAGAAACAATTTATATCAAAAGATTGGCAATTGTTTATGTCCATTTTCAATGTTAAATTAATTCTAATGACCACCATTGGATAAAATGGTAAAAATATATTCTAATTATACTTTAAAACCACTAAATAGTATAATTTATCACTATAAATTATTTTTATTAAAAAAGTTGTTTTTAAGTATTTTTCACTATTCATAAAAAATTAGAAGTTCTCAGAAAAATACCAAAAATTCAACATAGGCTAATTTCGATATTCCGAATCCAAAAATGAAGTCCATTTTGATAAATAAAATTTATAAAATTTCAAAAAGTAGGTATTACTATTCACAACGGCTAGTTTAATTCGTTGTGGTGTGTGTTAGAGTTCGAGGTTGCGTATAACACACGCTATTGCATTATTCGAAGGGAAACGTACCGTGGAAGCTTGGGGTGTTACATTCTCCCCTCCTTCAATAAATTGCATCCTCACAATTTGAAAAAAAAAATTCTTTGAAAATAAAAGGTTGAAAAGAGAAAATACCTTTGTGGAAAACCCACATCGGAAATAAGGTTAATAAATATATAACATTAAAAGAAAGCAAGATAAGTAAAAAGGTCACCCGATATAGCCCATTCTAGGATTCTATGAAAAATATGGATATGGAGGAGAAACAAACCATCAAGGTCTGATGGAGATTTATAGAAAACAGGATTAGGAGAAAGTTTAACTACAAGATAATCACAAACTTGTGATTGGTTAAACGGTTATTGAATCCCCAGTTGGAAAAGTTAACCGACAACATTTTTGTTTTAAGTTACCTTTTATAATGTTGAGGAATTTATTTAGGAGATTTACTAAGAACGTAAGGGAATAAACATACTTGTTATGTATACTTTCATTCGTTAATAAATTTTTACCACAAACCCATCTTTTACTCCAAATGGTAACGAAACTCAAAAATATTCTTTTTATCCTAATTGTATAAGGTTCCAAATATTAACACATACCATTTAGATTAGTAAAACTATTTTGTAATAACCAGGGACTTCCTGTGGGATAGTGGTAGGAAATAAAGGCTTGTCGCACTATGGTTGTGGGTTCGATTCCTGCAGCTTTGTCCGACGCGACGGGTTATTCCCCACCCTGCAGGTTGTCCTTTTCCTAAAACTATAATATTATAATATTCCAAAAATAATCTTCAGAAATGATTTAACCTTAAACAATACTATCCATGGTTCAACTTAATCCATTCCAACCTTAATAGTTATCCAAAATACCTCCGTCCAGACTTTCTCTAAAAGGTCTCTAAATTCCAAAATCAATTGTAACATCAGATTCCCCAAACAAAGAAAAGTTTCTCTTATTGTCACATACTAAAAATATGATTACCTTAATCATATTAAAACCTTAATGAAAACAACATGTACTGCAGTACAATCCTTATATATATATCACATTATTCTAATAACTAGAATATAATCCATGAGTCCAAAAGCACCAATACATTAATTACTCCGCTTCAACTGTAGTAACAGCATAAGATTGTCCTTGATCCCTTGGCCTTTTCTGAGGTAAGTTTCCCTGACGCTTAGGACATTCATTTGCATAATGCCCCATTTCTCTACAATTGTAGCATTCAACTTTGATGGCCTCTTTCTTTCCCTTGCAATCACGAGCCTGGTGACCTTTTTCTCCACATTTATAACAAACTCTCATTCCTTTTAGGCAAGTACCAGGGTGATTCTTCCCACAATTATCACATAAGGGAAAATCCTTCTTTCCCTTTTTCCCTTTATTTGTCTCTTGTTCCGCCGTTCTCTTCTTCTCTTGCTTTACTTTGTTGTCATAAGACTTAGAGAATTCCTTTTCTGTCTTGATAGAACACGAGACAATATCTTCGTATGTTGAGAACGATTGTGATACTAAAGCTCGACGGAGAAATGGCTTTAACCCATCAAAGAAACGATCAATCTTACTTCTTGGGTTACGTATATAATCTGCAGCATGCCTCGCTAACCTTGTAAAGTTGTCCTCATACTTTGCGACATTCTCATCCTCCTTTTGTCTCAGACACAAAAATTGCCTTTCCATATCTGATCGATGGTCACGAGGAAATTATTTTTCTAAGAAAATCTCTTTGAACTCCCTCCATTCCATATTCGATACGTCATCATCTTCCTTTGTGTTTTGAATCAGCGACCACCACTGATCGGCATCTCCAGTGAGGCGGTAAACTGCCATGACAACCTTCTCCCTTTCACTACTCCCCAAGGCATGGAATATTTTCTCTAAGGAATTTATCCATTGCTCAGCTACTATAGGATTTTTACTCCCATTGAAGGTTGGTGGTTGTTGCCTCATGAAACGGTCTAGCATTGATCCTCCACGTTGCGGATCAGGGTGCTCCATACGAGTAAGGTTATTATTCATAACCTGAGTGAGTTGTCCCAGTATGGTAATAAGTTGATCAGCACCAGTTGTATCTCCAGATCCACAATAATTATCTTTAGCAGGAGGGAAATCCCTACACGGAGTTTGTGCATTGATACGGTTTCCAATCCTTCCACTAGGCGCCATTTCTAAACAATAACATAAACTAGATTAGTTTATGAATCAAAATACATAATCCCATACTTATAAAACACTTAACATAAATTGAACTAATTATGGATATAATCCATAATTATAAAAAAAATTCTTTGAGGAAGTATATACTCGTAACCCATCATAGTGGTTTGTAAAAAAAATGGGAATTATCCTAAGCATATCCCCCGGGAGTGTCGTAACCAAGAGTGCAGCAAGGCCCGTTGTCGTGCACCAGTTCCCGTTCGAGTCTAGCTCAAAGCGGTGTTTTCGGGTTTTACCCCTAGGTACATCTGTGCCAGAGCCGCCTCTACCTGCTCGTATCCAGACAGGGATGTATTGCTCGGAAAACTCACAAAATCTCTACAATACCAAAATTTTTAGGAAGTTCTTCTATATTAATCTTCAAAGTTCATCTTAGGTCTATGTGCTATAATCAGAGTTTGTCTAAATCTAGCATCCAAGGTTTTTACTAAACTTCCTCTGATACCAACTGTAACGCCCCGACCCCAGCTACCCAGAGTCGGTGCATTACTTCGTAACATTGGCATGATCACAAAAGATCAAGTCTCGAAAGACCGATTAGTTTAGTAGCCTTGGAAACACTAGATACATTCATAAATGTTACATTACGTCACAAAGTGAAAAACTATAATAACATAGTCTCCATAGTCCACACTTTTATCCTCTTCGGACTATCCCTGCAGGTCATTCATAAAATACTTCTTCACATCCTGGAAAATATTACAACATTGAAAGGGGTGAGCTCAGATGCTCAGTAAGGATAACAATATTGTGGAATCTTTTATAAATAAACATTAACAATTAAGGCAATGTATAAATAAAACAAAATCCTTTTAAACATGAACTTCAATATAATATGGCAAAAGTAAAATGAGATAATGCCATTTACTTATTCGCATGGATATTCTACTGGTCGAATAATCACATGCAATATCAATAACCACTTTCATAATGAGGGAATGTATAATGCCAGACATTCTGAAACATTTTGTCAAGGCCTCGGCCAAGACGTCTAAAATGATTAAGGCCTCGGCCAAAACCATAAATCAATTGGGAAAGGGCCTCGGCCAATTCCACGTCTAGTTGTCTCATGAGACCTACCGATGCATCGAGGAGCTATAGCGGGCTCCACCCGTCACTTATTAAGTCCAATACATTCCTCATATGAATAGGTTTAAACATATCATAAACCATAACATAATCGTATCACATAAAACATGCATAAAGGAAACATAAAATTTCCACATTCCAATCACAAGATATCAATACAACACATTGATATAATAAAAATGCTTTCAAAACCATTTTCAATACCAAAATAAAAGAAAGTTAAAACTTTGTATTTATTTTTCATTAAAAAAAATGATGGCTTGTAGAGGAAGCCGAAACTCAAATAATGGTCACGGCGGCGGAGAAGTCATTGTCGCCGCATAAGTACGGAAAGAAAAACAGTCCCTTTTGTCGTTTAGCAAAACGCTTCGTATAAAAAAGATTCCTTTTGAATAAACGTAAAAGTCAAAGGGGTTTATACACCGTATAAAAGAAAGTTGTGTATAAAACCAAATATGCCTCAATGAAAGGGGATTGAGACGAAGTCCTTAAAAGATCATTCTTAAAATAAAATATATCTATTATGTGTATTCACTATAGGTACACATAAAGAAAGTAAAAATACAAAATAGGACATAATAATATCATGACTTAATTTGAAAGTAGGAGATTAACTCAAAGAATGGAAGTTGGGTTAAGAAATTCCCTTACCTCGTGTCTGACTTGACTCAACCGTTCTTTAAACTCCTGAATAATAAACTAGAGTTAATATATACCTTATTAAGAACCATTTTCAATTTCATTATCCTTATTATATCACTTATTACAATGATATGAACATTATGTAATTATTTAAGTTAATAACGGTCGTTTTGTCGATCTTTGGTACTTGAGTCAACAATAAACTTCTTATAATTACAAGTTGTTTATGTGGTAGAATATCCATTATCTCCAGAATTATATTCATGATTTAGATGTCATATATATCATATATATCCATTATATACATTCATTTATAATATTACGTAACATTTAGAGGTAAGAAATGAAATGCACCGTTCATGGAGACGGTAAGCCGTACGTACGCATGAACGCTACTTTCATTTCAATTTCATATTTAATGGAACGAAATCATAATGATATAAATGTATAATATAATTCCAGTATAATATAGTGTATAATACCATTTACTCCATCCTTTATACATCCCACATATGGCATTAACGATTCAAATCACTTTGAGGGGGCGGTAGTTCGCACTTCCTAAAATGAAATTATCGCGTTTTACCCATAATGGAAATCATAAAGTATGCCATAAATGAGAAATACAGAAGCATAAGTAAAACATAAACATATTATATATCATATATAAAAATAGTGACATCTTAATGGCCACCTTTGAAGGTGTTATATGAGTGTTGAACAATCATCGTTTCGTGAGGCAGAAATTCGCCATCCACAGAAACCGTATGTTCTTTAACCATTAGATGTAGGTGTGTGTAAGTGTAGCTCGAATCCTTCTTATAACAACATCCTAGTATATTGAGGATACTGGTGTTGTTACAAAAGAAATGAATAAAAAGAGTTCAAGGGGTTGGAGAAGAAAAATAAAACAAAACAACATTAGAGAAGACATTACCTCAAAATCGGGTAACTCTTTTTGATTTGAGCCAAAGGCTTCCTTGGGAAGAGTTCTGCCCAAAGTGAGGCTTCTAGGAGTAAGGGAGGGAAGTTGGGAGAGTATTTGGGCAGAGGTTGGCCGATCCAAATGGCTTGAATGTGTGAATAAGGTGGGAGAGGTGGGGGCCTTTTATAAGTGGAGAGGAGGGGCACTCTTGGAAAGATTGAAATGTTACATTATTATACAATGCTTTTCGGATTCTAAAGGTCTCACACTTATACAATTCGTGGATAAGGTGATAAGGGTTCTAAATATCCTCATCCAATAGGCTTTTGATAAGTGTAAGCCTTGGATTTTGCATTATCTTCTCATTTTATTTAAATCGTTAAATAATGAGGTCATCGCTGCATCATCATGATGTCATAAATAATTTAATTTATTTAATGTCTAAAAATTCTAAAAAAAAATACTATGATGTAGTAAATCTTTTTATCTTTCCAATGACTATTTATAGTCAAAAATATGACTTCTATAACCCCATATAAAAATTGTTTTAGTAAAACATTTCATGTTTGTGTCATTTTTTTACTTTAACATTAAATAAAAGGTATTTATGTCATTTTCCAACTAAAGTGGCTCCATGGGGTCCCCAAGTTGACCCATGGATTGTCTTGGTCGGCCATGGCACATCCAATGAGGGTAGGACATGTGTCAAGCTCATCTCATATTATTAAAACATTATTTTTACCTTAAACTACACTAATTACCTCTAATCGCGATTAAGAACTTAAAAGTTACTATTCACCAAAAATTATTTTAATCTCATTCAACCACATTTTACTTCTTAATGACAACCATGTATGTCGGATTTTTGAAAATCAGATCACAGAAGTGGTAATATTTCATTTAAACGAAAAATCAGTTATTTAACTACCACTTAGTGGTTTCACTATTCATCAAAAATTGAAGTTTTTCAGAACAATGCCAAAATTTCACCCTAAGCTATAATTGATATTCCGAATTCAAAAATGATAAGTTGTTTTGAAAATGTTTACAGAAAATAACTTAAGAATGTTTTTCACCTTCTTTCTTTCTTTTTAAGTGATAACAAACCTTTTTTCTCTCTAAAATGTTAATGTATTTTTCATGAATAAGAACACAGTTTTAAATGAAAAAGGGAAATGGATTGTGATTTATTTTAAAGAAAATGTGTAAAAACCTAGTTCTATACATTGTATTTCAAACTTAAAATTGATGGATTCTTTATTTGAAGGAAATGCATATGAGAATAGATTGTTTGGGCACACCTACTGAGTTTTAATACTCACGCCTATTGTTTTATCTTTGTTTTTAGCTTTGGGTGTTGCGCCTTTCATGGATTCGGTCACCATAGCACGAGGATGAATTGAGGTTGGTGGTGGCCCATAGGGCCAATGGAGGTATGTACGACTTTGTTTTCTCACCACTCTTAGTTTTTGTTATCATTATTCAATTTTTGTTTATTTGTTTGTCTTTAATTTATGGTCTAAATCATTCCCACCTGTTTAATCTTGATGTCCGACACTAGTTGCCAGCTGTGGGGATCGGGAACACCCCTCGGGCCATGTCGCGGGCCGGCTCGGGTGACCGGTTCAGGGTCAACCCATGTAGATTCGTGACATTGTCTGGCATTTGTTAGCAGAGTGCTTGGGAATTGAACTTCACCGAGGTTCCTTTGATCAGTTGTTGGATACATGGTTCCACAACATTGATCCATCTTTTGGTAAAGGCAACGTTTGTAAAGCGGATATGGTTATGATGTTATGGTCTATCTAGGAGAATCACAACCACTTACGTCACAATGCTCCACACAATAGTCTTTAGTTAAGGACGTTGGCGCTCATTCATGATATGGCTCATCTGACTATTATTTATAACTTATGGGATCTATAGTAGGTTCCATCATACCCTTGGTCTCATGGTGGTAGTAAAAAGATTGGACATTGGGTTTAGTGGCACCCTCCTGTCTTTGGCATGAAACTCAATAAGGATGGTTCTTGTGTTAATGAAATTATGATGGTGGGGGTATTATTTGGGATGTGTGACGCTAAATAATATTGATCTTCAATGTTTTTTACATCGATGGAAGTCCCCTGGAAGTAAAAACCAGGGGCCTGCATGATGCCCTCTTCATTGGCAAGGCCAGAGATCTCTCTTTTTCTATTGTGGAAGTTGGGTCAACATTGATTATTAATTACATGAGAGGTCACCGACCACCTCACTAGTCGGTTGCTTGTCTCGTTAGAGATTGTAGGAGGATGACAAATTCAAATACTATGATTCAACATCCTTGGTGTGAGGGGGGTATGATAGTTGATATCCTGGATTCTAAAGGAGATGAACATCTTCTTCTCATTACCTATTACTCTTTAGGTTCCTTTCCCTCAAATTGCAAAGAGATTGCTAAGGGGATGTTCTCAGTCTCCACTACTTTAGACCCCCATAGTCTTTTTGTGCTATTGTTTCACTTTGAATTTAATAAAAAATTATTTTTCAATCATTCCATGAATGAGATCCTATACCCTTGATGTTAATTATCATCCTTGACTTGTTGGAGGGGACTTTGAGAGTTGCACTCAATTCTATTATCGTCATAGGAGTATTAGCATGATCGGGTTGTGACATTCCTTCTTTTCAAGATGGATGAACACTTATTTTATGGTTTGTTGCTACATTTTTTTTTGAAGACTTGGATTGTTCTTCTTGATATGTGTTTATGTTTGTTTTAATCTTGAGTGGTTTGCATGTCTTGATTCTCAAGATGTTGCACATGTTTTGTGGGTTGTGTAAGAATTTTGTTGATGTAATTTGAGTTTTTCAAGAATTTTGGTGTTAGTTAATGTTTCTAAATATTTTAGATCACGCCTTGAAAATTAAATTATTTTAAAGTGTTTTAAAGATGGCATTTATTAAAAATTTGGATATTACATTCATGGGGGGTGTTGACCAGTCTAGCTAAGATGGATAACCAAAATGCAAGGAGTTGGAGAGACATGGGGAGTGCTTCCAGGCACCGGCATGGAGCTTCAGAATCTCCGCCGCCTTCTCCTTCGTCGCCGTCCAGCCCCCTACCTGAAGCACCAGTAGCAGCTTCGCCACCACCCCCACCTCCACCATCTCCCGCGCCACCGTGGCTCCCCCGGATTTCTTCGCGGCCGACAGCAGGACCCTCACCGCGCTCTCGCTCGCCGCCGCGGACACCCGGAGAACCTTCTTCGACACCACAGCTAGCCCCGCCCCGTTGCCCAGAAATTCCGCCCGACCCTCCGCGCACTCGCAAACCTGCTCCAGCGCCATCAGCGCCAGCTCGCAGCTCCTTCGGTGGGAGGCCGAGTGTTCCAGTAGCACCTCGATGAGCGCGTGGACCGCCCCCGCCTGCGCCGCCTTCACCCGGTTACGGCCCCACGGGCAGCAGTGGGCGAGGAGCTGAAGCGCCGCCATGGTTGTTTGCGGGGATAACTGGTCTCGAAGGACTCGAACGATTTCCACGAAAAACTCCGGCGGCACCCCGAGGAGGAGATCCGCCGGGGCGGCATGCCGGAGCATCGATTTGAGGAGCAGTACCGTCTGGACCCTCGTCTCGCAGCTCCCACGCTTCAGGAGCTTTACCAGCGAATTTACGAAGCAATCCCCGCCGTTGGTTTTCCGGAAGAGGCCTTTCAGGCCGGCATCCGAGACGTTGAGATGGGAGAGAACACCGACGGCCTCGCAAACCGTGTCCGTTTCGTAGCCTCCGCCGAGGATGATGGGGGCGAGGAATTCGACGACACCGGAGGCTTCCATGCCGCGCTTGTTGGCATCGCACTCGGCGGCTAGTGTCCGGAGGGTTCGGAGGGAGGTGCGCAGGCCGTCGGAGCTCCGGGAGGCGTCGTTGAGGAGCTTGCCGACCTGGTGCCCGGTGACCGGCGGCTTCGGGGTGGGGAAGCGCTCGACGCCATGGGAGGCGTGGAGGGCGCACCAGCCCTGAATGAAGCGGCGGAGGTTGTGGTTGGGGGTGATGATGACGTGGAGGGGGTCGCCAGAGTGCATGAGGGCCTGCTTGGTGAGCGGGCAGGTGGCGTTACCGCCGGCGAAAAGCCATTTCTCGATGCAGGGACGGTCGTAGGTGATGCCGGAGGAGATTGTGACCGGATCCCTCATGATTTCCAGCGAAATTGGGCAGAGGAAGTGGGAAGGAACTTCGATTTCCTCCATTGAAACCGGTATCGGAAAACGTTGGAATCTGAATATCCAAAAAGGCAAGGAATCTGAATGGAAGAGGATAAACGAGGGGAGGGTGGATTTATATGGGTGACCAGATTCCAGAAAGTCATAACACGGAACAGCCAAGCCAACTGGGATAGAGTTGGCTTTTGACTTTCTTTGGGTCAGCAAAGCCGCTCCGTGTTTGGGCGACGACAGCTTATATATATATATATATATATAAAGCCTGGTTTAAAAAACAATGTGATTTATCGGTCCACTTTTTTACGCTCGTTTTTATACACCAATTTCCCATAGATTTTTTCACATTTATGAAAAATGCATACATGTTTATGCATCAATCATTAAAAAAATAATAATAAATAAGTTTTTTTTATCACATATGATTCCCTTTTTTTTAAGAGATGTCACTTCTTTTAAAATGGGTGTTGTTTCACATGATTTCAAAAAATGCTAATAAATAAATAAATAAACATAAAGGCCAATTAAGGGGATAGAACAATGGATGTTGTTAAGGACATGATTTGAAAAAAAAAAGGTGTCAATAAGGTGGTGGTTGAGTCAACAATCATAAGTGCAACTTAAAGTAGACTACAATGAGATCCCGATCTTCAGTTTCAATGAGGAGAATGTCCTTAGACGAGCTTCAATTGATGTAGGGTATATTGTTCACTTCATAACTCAACATATTTGCCTTTTAATAGTCATTTTCCTTCCGTGACTTCTTTATATGAAATATTGCATTGTTGATTTTTTTATTGAACTTGTTTCATTTAAGATTTCTTGTAAATGTTATAATTTGTTTTTATTGCAACAATGATGAGGTCAGAGAGTTTTCTATACATTTGTCACTCCACATCACACATTCCTTTTACCCCTACCGTGCTCTATACCCAATCATATACACCATCATATCGTCAACATATTACACATCTACGCCATCTGATACACTCTCAACTCCTTCATATACTACTTTTTTTGGTACTCTGCCAACTACCAATACACTCCCTCCACCATTAAGTATACCTTCAGGTGAGGAGGTTAGGGCATCAAGTATGCCAGTAGCAGGGCATCCATCCAACAAGCAGACTATGACTCAATTACCATCATGAGGATAATGACGTGTCACCATTATGTATTTCACTATGAAAAATTAATTCTATTACTATTTATACAAATTGATTGATTTATTTATTGAGAAGATAAAAATAATGACAGAAGAGAGGTTAACATCAACACTCCAGATGTTCAGAGTTTTGCCAATTTAAAAAGTGCCCATCAAAGATGCAACGAGCATTTACGGACAGATTTAAGACATTTAGCATGTGAGGCAACATCCCACCCCATGCATTATTCAACTTGGAGGAACATTCTCATTTATTGGAAGAATGAGTTGTTTGATAACCAAATAAATTTACTATACTAATTACGTATGTCACACCCCGACAATTGAAATTCCTTTATTTTATTCTTTTCTTGATTTTGGATCCTTTGGCCAAGGTTCCGGTTGATCCCTGGTTTAAGTTTTTGAATTTTGGAAGTTTCGGGTAAGTTTTTGACCTCTGCACGGTTAGTGCACGGTTTGGGTAAACCGTGCAGTTTCACCCAAGTAACCGTGCGACTTGATTTTGGTGTCCAGTGGCGAGGTGCACAATTTGGAGAACTATGCAGCAACCATACAGGTTGGTTTTGGAACCAGACAGAGGTGTTTGATATAGTTGGCGCACGGTTTGGTAACCATGCGGCCAACCTGTGTGCGGTGCCCCTCTTGTCTAGTAGAGGCCGCACGGTTAGCGCGGAGTTTACCAAACTGTGCGAGCTACCGAGATTTTAAAAATCTTGAAATTGCAATCTTGCCCTCCCCTCTTTTTAGATCCTTTCAGGATTTCCTCCCCTTGGGTCATTTTTGACGCACGAAGGGAGCCCCCAATCCCTCTCCCTTTGATCTTCCTTCTCCATGGATGTTCATCCTTCGAATCTAAGGTGGGTTTCTAGAGTTTTGGTCATTTTTCTCTTCTTTCTCTTCTCCTCTCTTGGTTTCTTTCAGTTTCCTCAGTGGGTTCTTGGTTGGATGAACCCTAGAAGCTAGACTTGATATGTTGGGTTGTTTTTACTTGAATCTAGGGTGTGCGAATTGTCTGTTGGGCTCGGTTCTTCCTTCTCCGAGAGTTTTGTCGCATTCGCACTCCATTAAGGTAGGTATTTCCATTATTTTCCATTCCAGCACAATCCATTGATGCTTTTGTGTTTTCAAAAAATTAATAAATATGCCTGCATGCCTATGATGTGTTGGTGTTGATTATAGTGATGGTTTGGTGCTGGTAGTTTGGTGAAAAAATGGGTCTTCAAAGGATTCCTATGTTTATGCCTATAAGCTTATGCACCCTAAGTGTTTGAAAAAATGTTTATTATTTTCTTAAAATGAAATTAAGTCCTTGATATGATATTTTGGTATCTTCGCGTGATGTGTGATTTAGACGCCTCTTTGTGGCTTGATGGTTTGTGGTGAAATGTTTAGAAATGATCTCTTGGTTTTCAAATGCTTGTTTTCACTTTTGTAATTATGTGAAATTGTTGGGTTTGGTCCGAAAGCAAGTGGTGATTCTAAAAAATGGTTTTTGGGTGTTTTCATGGATATTTAGAGTGTGTATTTGGATGTGCATTCAAATGAAGATGGAAATTTAAAACAATGCTTTCTTCAAAGCTCATTTTCTCAAATGGTACCTTAATTTCTAAAAGGTGTGTGTATGGTACGTTATGTGGTTTTGAATGTGTTCTTTAAAACATGGATCTTTTTTCATTTTAGGACATGATTGATCTCTAAATGGTTTGAAGGCCCTTATGGAAACTTGAAGTGAGTTGTATGTTTTCAGTTTGGCTTTGAAATAGTATTGAAATTGGAAACGATTGGAAAATGACTTTTAAATGTGTTCGAAGTGGACATGATGTAAGGCCCAGTTGGAACCTTCTAATGTTTGGGAGAATAGATGTGATTTGGAAATATAAATGCCTGGTTGGCATCTTAACTTGTTTTAAAAAATGGTTTGAAATATTTTGTGATATGACGGTCTAGTTGGCACTTGTGAAAGGATTGTTGCGAGATGGGCACCCCTATGGAGGATTTCCCAATGTGGGTTATTGCATGGGTGGTGTTGGTGATTGGGGTTGGTAAGTGTGGTGGCGGTAGGTAAGGTGAGCCACGCCTGTGATGGCCTCTCCTTTCACTGTTTATTATTACTATTATTGTGAGTTTCCTAGGAATCTTTTGGAGGGTCAAGTGATGGTTTCTTGCCGACCCCAATTAGACGGGTTGGTACCCCATTGACTTTATAGGGCTTGGTGGGACGTGCCACCAGATTGGAT
This sequence comes from Viscum album, assembly GCA_963277665.1. Taxonomy (NCBI): domain Eukaryota; kingdom Viridiplantae; phylum Streptophyta; class Magnoliopsida; order Santalales; family Viscaceae; genus Viscum; species Viscum album. The sequence continues at coordinate 635,024,888 of OY728121.1, forward strand.
AGTTAGAATGACCAATTGGTTATAAACTATGGAGCTGCACCATATTTTGGTAGGTGAGTCCGACCCGAGTACGCCCAGAGATCGCTCTAGGGATGTTTAAGAAATTCCCATGGTCACTATCTGTAATTGTTTGTTTATATTCTTTTACACTTGGTTTCTTGTTTATTTTCAACATAGCTAGGAATAGTCTTGTTTGGGATTTGTTTTTTAAAATGGTAATCCTATTTGAAAAAATAGGGATGTGGTGGGTAGTGTTTTGAAAAATAAAAAGATATGTTTGTTATTGAAATGAGAAAAACCTATTTTTTATATATGCACTTCAAACTGGTGTTTATGGACTGTGTTTGGGAAAGGAAATGTATGGATTCTTTGATGGTTGCCTACTGAGCTATTAAGATCACACCCTACTTGTACCATTCAGTATCGGTAGACCCAAGCTATTTTGCAAGTTCAGGTTCCTGGTTTGAGTGCTCGTTGTTGGAGCAGTTCGATCTTGTGGTTGGAGGTGACCAAGAGGTCACATGAAAATCATTTTGGCATTTTTAGTCTCAGTTTGTATTTAGTTTCCATTTGGTTTTTCAGTTTTTGTAATTGGATCAGTTATATATATTTTATTGATATCTAGTTATTATTGTTTATTCTGTTTGTTCTGTCTATTTATTTGATCTTGGTTTATTGGTCTAAATCATTCCCATGGTATTTACTTTGTTTCCCAACACTAATTTTCAGCCCGTGGGGATTGGGAACGCCCTTCAAGCCATGTCTTGGAACGATTCAAAAGTCAGGTTGGCTGAAACTCCAGTCTAGTTAGACAAAATGGTACCACAATTAGGTTCTTTTTTATTTGTGTTGTCAGGAATATTGGAGATTTGGACTTTCAGAACTTGAGAGGTAGGTATGAGAAGATCATCACGAACTCTTGCTCATTCTGATCCTCGAGTTTCCAAGAGTAGTCTGAGATTTGAGTCTTTTGTCTTTGTTTTGGCTGAGGAATGAAAATGTAGGCAAGCCGATGTTATGCTGTTATCTCAAATGGAGTAGTGACCCATGTGAAGTCTAATTACATGGTTTAATCTCCTCTTAGTTGTTTATTCTTACTTGGATCATGGACCACTAACCATGTTTCTAGGTTAGGCATGACTGCTAGTTTTTCACTCTGGTAGTTTAGCATGAGTTGTGTTTCGTTTCAGTCTCAATTGATGTGAGTAATCTATTAAAATGAAAATGGTTTTTGAAAATGAAAATTATTTCTTTCAAGTGGTTTTGAAATGGGAAAGATTATATTTTAAAGGAAAGTGTTTTGGATAAAAAATTTGGAAAATTCACGAGTTTTGATAATGAAATGGAACGTGGGGCCCTTGACATTCATTATGAATGTTCGCATATGTGTGGGTATGTGTGGAAATTGTGGGTTGGCATGTGTTCTTGGATGATGTAATCAAAAGCGGTTGGAAACATATGTGATGATTCATAGGATTATATGGGTGAGTCTTTGAAATCTAAAAATTTTGGGATTGATTTTCTTTTAAGAAGTGGGTTCTTATTCTGAAAAATGGATTTCTATATTCGGATAGTGGCCTTAGAAGAAGTTAATTTTAAAATTTTAAGTGAAAGGGGTAGTTTTTGAAAAGATAATTTTTGATTGTGCCTATATTTTTTAGCTCATGAACCAATTGTTTTGGATCGAGATGTTCTTTCGATTGTGTTTTGGGTTGATGTTGATTTTGGTTTTATGTTTCTCGTGTTGATAAGAATATACCACCCAATAAGGTCCCCAAAGTTTCTAATGAGTCATTCTTAGTTTCTAGGTTTTCTCGAGTACTACCTGTATATCATGGTGATCAATTCCATTAGAAGTATTGGAGTGGCTTGAGGAAGTTGAGCATGTCTTTAGATCTTTGGGAACTCCTGAAGATGTTAGAGTTCGTGATGTTCTAGGTTTGTTTGAGGGGACATATTTGGATGAATGGAAGATGTTTTCTCTACTGTCGATGAAATTCAAGATGACATGGGAAGTTTTTAAGTCTATTGTCATACGATGGTTTATACATGAGGAGGTGAAGATGAAGAAAGTGGAAGAGCTCATGAATGTTTGGTAAGGACAATAGACAGTGAAGTCTTATGTTAAACATTTCAAGCAGTTGGTTTCGTTCTCTTCGGAGATAGCATCGCATGATCTTATGAAATCTTCCTTTTTCATTTTGGTCCTTCTTCTAAATATCAAGGAGTGATCCCTCTCCTACAAGATTCTTCAATTTGAGAAGTTGGTGGATGAAGCGTTTTTAGCTGAGTTGGTTTTCAGAGCTCAAGAAGATATAAATCAGGTGTCTCTTATTGCTCGTAAAGGTTTCCAATTTGGTGAGGAGTTAATTCCAGAGGAACCTATCTTTGAGGAGCCTCCTTCGTTGGTTCTGGATTCCGTTTTGTCAGACCGTTCACTTGTGTGCCACCAGTGTGGACGATTCAGGCATTTAAATCCTTCATGTGATAATCCTCCGAAGACTTGTCATCGTTGTGGTTGTTTGGGTTATCTAGAGAAGTTTTGTAGGAAGCATTTCCCGGATAAGAAGTTTTTATTGGAGGATATCGACTTCTGGTTGCGAGGAAGTAGATTATTCAACCATCAAGGATCTAGCCATAGGCCCTGGAGTGAAGTTGGTGCGCAGTCAGGAATTTTTAGAGGTGTGTGGGGAACCTTGGCTTAGTTTTTGTCTCCCGTGATGAAGTGACTATGTTTGAAGTTTCCTTGTTGTAGTTTTCATTGTTGTTGTAAGATCATATTTCCATTGTAAAAGTTTGATGAACATATTATTTCATAGTCCGAGTGGTTATGTTTATCTGAATGTGGATATTTAAAGGATCATCCCTTCATGAATCTTCCTTAATTCTCTGTTGTACTTGTTTGTAGATATTTGTGCTTGTGGAAAATCATTTCTTATAGTTTTCATTTGAGTTAATTGTTTTGTTCAAGTTTCATTCATGGTTCATTCCATTGTGTTGGGGGTTTTAGCTTGTGTGTAAAATTTGTAGTTCCAGTGGCATTACTGTTTAGCTTGTGTGGAGAAGTTATGAGATTTTGGATCAAGTTGGGAGTTCCTTTTTAGGTGTCATTGTGTTGTGAGTTCCCAATTTTCCTTGTGGTGAGTTTTCCATGCCGGTGCCGCTGCATTGGGGTTTTTAATATTGGTGTTGTTAGTTGAATTATTGTGGTGGGGAGAACCCTCTCATGTTCTCCCCTTTCTCCTCATACTACGGTTTCCCCTAGTGTCAATTAGGTGTGACTTGTGAAGTGAATGGTCACCTTGAGGTTTGTGGTTTCCTTCATTTTTGATCGGGCATGGAATCAAGTTTTCTTTACCTTTCTATTGGGTGACCTTCTTGGGGCAGAAAGTGTTTGTGGTGTGGAGAATTGTCACACCCCAACCAATGAAATTCATTTATTTTATTCTTTTCTGATTTTGGATCCTTTGGTCAAGGTTCGGATTGATCTCTAGTTTAAATTTTTGAATTTTGGAAATATCAGGTGAGTTTTTGGCATGTTCATGGTTAGCGCATGGTTTGGGTAAATTGTGAAGCTTCACCTAGGTAACTGTGCGACTTGATTTTGGTGTCTAATGGTGAGGCGCATGAGTTGTACATGGTTTGGGGGACCACGTGGAAACCGTGTGGGTTGGTTCTGGAACTGGACAGAGGCGTTCATCATAGTTGGCACATGGTTTGGTAATGGTGTGTCTAACCCATGCGAGGTGCCCCTCTTGTCCATTATAGGGTGCACGGTTTACCAAAACGTTTGAGATACCTAGATTTTAAAAATCTTGAAATTCCAATCTTGCCCTCCCCTTTTTTAGACCCTTTCGAGATTTCCTCCCCTTGGGACATTTTTGGCGCATGAAGAGAGCCCCTAATCCCCATCCCTTTGATCCTCCTCCTCCGTGGATGCTCCTCCTTAGAATCTAAGGTGAGTTTATAGGGTTTTTGGCCATTCTCTCTTCTTTCTCTTCTCCTCTCTTGGTTTATTTGGGTTTCCTTGGTGGTTTCTTGGTTCGATGAAACCTAAAATATTGGGTTGATATGTTGAATTGTTTTTATTTGGATCTAGGGTGTGTGTATTATCTGTTGGGCTTAGTTCTTCCTTCTCTGAGAGTTTCATCTCATCTTCACTCCATTTAGGTAGGAGTTTCCATTATTTTCCTTTCCGACACAATCCATTAATGCTTGTGTGTTTTCAAATAATTTATAAATATGTTCTCATGCCTATTATGTGTTGGTTTTGATTATAGTGATGGTTTGATGTTGGTAGTTTGGTGAAGAAATGGGTTTTCAAAGGATTCCAATGTTTATGCCTATAATTTTATGCACCCAAAGTGTTTGATAAAATGTCTATTGTTTTCCTAAAATGAAATTAATCCCTTGTTGTGATATTTGTAATTTTTTATATTTTGGTAGATTGGTTAAGATGATATAATTGGGTGTGATGTGTGATTTAGATTCCTCTTTATGACTTGATGGTTTGTGTTGAAATGTTTGGAAAGTCTCTCTTGGTGTTCAAATGCTTGTTTGCACTTTTTTAATTATATGAAATTGTTGGGTTTGGTTTTAAAGAAAGTGGTGATTCTTAGAAATGGGTTTTGGGTGTTTCAATGGATATTCAGAGTGTTACATTGGATATTGGCACATCCATGGGTGCATGAGGTGCACACATGGATGTGCATTAAAATGAATATGTCACTTTAAAACAATGCTTTCCTCGAACCTTAATTTATAAAATGGTACCTTAATGTCTAAAAGGTGTGTGTGTGGAACGTTATGTGGTTTTGAAAGAGGTTTTTAATGTGTTCTCTAAAACTTTTCCCGTTTGTCATTTTGGGACATGATTGGTCTCTAAATGTTTTGAAGGCCTATTTGGAAACTTGATGTGAGTTGTATGTTTTCAGTAAGGCTTTGAAATAGTATTGAAATTGGAAAATATTGGAAAATGATTTGTAAATGAGTTCAAAATGGACATGATTTAATGCCTGGTTGGAACCTTCTAATGTTTGGGATAATGGTGGTGATTTGGAAATATAAATTCCCAGTTGGAATCTTAACTTTTTTTAAGAAATGGTTTGAAAGATCATGTGATATGATGGCCCCATTGTCACTTGTTAAAGGATTGTTGGGATATGGGAACCCCTATAGAGGATTTACCTATGTGGGTTATCATGTGGGTAGTGTTAGTGATTGGGGTAGGCAAGTGCGGTGGTGGCAGGTAAGGTGAGTCTCACTTGCGGGGGCCTCTCCTTTCACTATTTATTATTACTATTACCATGTGTTTCCTTGGTGTATTTTAGAGGGTTGAGTGATTAATGCTTGCTGACCCCGATTAGATGGGTTGGTACCCCCTTAACCTTATAGGGCTTGGTGGGATGTACTACTAGATTAGATAGTTAGAACAACCTGTTGGTTATAGAATATGGAGCTGCACCATATGCCGATAGGTGAGTCAGACCCGAGCACATCCATGGATTGATCTAGGGATGTTTAGGAAATTCCCGTGGTTACTATCTGTAATTTTTTTATGTTATGTTACACTTGGTTTCTTTTTTATTTTTAGTGTAGCTTGGTATAGTCTTTTTTGGGATTTTGTTTTTAAAATGGTAATTCTATTTGAAAAAAATAGTGATGTGGTAGGTAGTGTTTTGAAAAGGAAAAAAGATGTGCTTGTTTATTGAAATGATAAAAACCTATTTTTACATCTATACTTAAAAATAGTGTTTATGGACTGTGTTCAGAAAAGGAAATGTATGGATTCTTTAGTGGTTTCCTACTAGGATGTTAAGATCACACCCAAATTATACCATTTGGTGTCGGTAGACCCGAGTTGTTTTACAGGTCCAGGTTCCTGATTTGAGTGCTCGTTATTAGAGTAGTTTGGTCTTGTGGTTGGAGGTGACCAAGAGTTCACATGGAGATCATGTTGGCATGTTTAGTATCAGTTTTTATTTAGTTTATGTTTTGTTTTTCAATTGTTGTAATTGGATCATTTATATATATTTTTATTGAGATATAGTTATTGTTGGTTATTTTGTTTGTTTTCTCTAATTTATTTTATCCTGGTTTATTGGGCTAAATCATTCCCATGGTGTTTACTTTGATGTCTGACACTAGTTGCTAGCCTGTGGGGACCAGGAACTCCCCTTGGGACATGTCTTGGATTGTGTCGGATGTCGGGTCAGATGTAACTCTAGTCTGGTTTTTGACAATGTATGCATATATGATTAAATTAATCATTATTAATAAATATGTTAATATTATAATTATTTTTTTGGTTTTATTTTTATTTATTATTCAGTTTAATGTGCCTGGTCTGATTACACATCTATACATTCCAGTAAAGAGATTATTAAGGAGTATTTGGTAATGAACACCACTTTAGAGGAGATCAATAGATTGTTTGAATTATTACTAAGAGTCAACACTAATAAGAAACAATCAGAATGGATTGACACCCATAATCATATATTGGTACTAAGATTTAATGAAGGAAAAATCACATGGGAAGAGTTAATTACAACCTGAGAGAAGACAACTTACTACTTTGAAGACCTCATAAAAGATGATCCCAAAAGGAGGGTAATCTCTATCAAATGGAGTTTACACAAGGTTCACAGGTCAAACACTCTTATTTTTTTGAAATGGCATGTTAATGTCATATGCGACTTAATTTTTCCTTGGTAATTTTCTATGCATGTTCTCACTCTACCTTAAAAATAAATTTATCTTAAAATAAATATATATATTATAGTGAATTTAATGACACTTCAAGGATGAGGTCACAAATGTATGAAAAGGCCCCTGAATGGGTTGCTTGGGACCAATGAAATACTTTTGTTGATAATCATAATACTAAATCACAAAAGACAATTTATGATATGTAGGGTCAAAGAGTTTTTTAGTTGTATATTTATCATAGTACCATGTTATGTATTATGATGCATATATATAACACATAAAAAAATTTAGTTTATATAAATTCCACTTATAAATTTCTTTAAGGCACTCTAAAGTGGTAGGTTATGATGTTGGAAGGACAAAAAGTTATTTGATAGCTATAAAAAATATGGTGGTTTTGTAAATTATAATTCTAAAGACCTTAAGGTAGAAAATTTTAATTACCATTTGATTTTATTAAATTACATTACAATTTAAAGTTATGAAATTTTCAGTGTAAAATTAAGGAAACATGGGGGTGTCAACCCTTCCTAGTCAATATTAGTATTACATGATGATGCTATTGTTAATTTTTTTGGAAAAGATCATTTGGGTCATGTGATGAGGATGGGTTGCAGATCATCCCCATAGAGAGTCCTTGGAAGGTCACACAAATAATTATTGATGATTTTAGTTGAAGAAAGATTTCTACTTTTGGTGATCCATCATCTCTGAAAGAAATTCCCATGTCAAAAAATATAGTTAAAGGTCAAGATTCACTTATTAAAATATAGACTGAATGGGTCTTAACATTGGGGATTTCATTAGTTTCATTGTTTTATATGATGAAATTTAGAATCAATGAAAACTATATAACACAGATAGGTCATACTAAACTAGAAAATTTTATAAATTTACATTCTTAGTTTTTGTATTGGTTCAAATTTTCAAACTTTTAAACTAAATTTTGCTATACAAAGGTTTTAAAAATGTTTTATGCTTTAAATATTAAATATTTCATAATCCTTTGATTTTTTAAAAAAAATCATGTTTGATTTTTAAAATGATCAGTGGGTTGGCTGTTATTTTCTTTGGGAAATATCCATGTTTTGTGCTTCTTTTAGTTACGTTATATATATATATATATGTTTATTTTAACTTGTTTGAAATATATATAATTTATGTTTAAATTTAAAATTTTAATTTTAATGATCCATAACTTCCCATAATTTCCTTTATGTTTTCCCAAGGCTTGTAGTGTCACTACTATAAAAGAGGCCTTTAACAACGCTAAAAATGGATTTTATCAGTTCTAGAGAAGTGATGACTATGAGAGAACGATTAAAAGCCTTATGATTTTATCAGTGCTTATAAAAGTGCTCATAGAGGAACTCATTTATCAACTCTTTTATTTATAACTGATAAAGGATCCCTTTATCAGTGCATTTAGTAGTGCTGGTAAAAGAACATACTACAATGTGCTATAACAACACACTACAACACCAGAAAAAACATCAGAAATCATAAAAAACATGTAACAATACAAAATTTAAATTAAATAAAATTTACAAAACAAATGTAAGAAAAAAGAACTATATAATAGACATTTCAAAAATTTATTTATACAATTACATGAGTAAGTAGAAATTATCACATACATTCAAAAACATCAATGTTCCATTGTCTTTTCCCCCTAATCCCGAATCATGCTATTGAAAAACAAACCACCCCTTCTTGAGAAAAAGAACGCACTTGTATAAGAAAAAAAATTCTTATGTTAGTAATAATATACAGAAATAAATTAAAGATAAAGTGTTAATTTTAAACTAAACATTGAGTCATACCAAGAACACTGTGTATCAGATTGAGTTGTGGTTGATTCTTGCACGTACCACCATTTCTTGTTCATCTTCAAGAATTATCACATTGAAAATTAACTAAATAATTATAAGATAAAAATTATGATGAAATTAATTAAGTAATAGTAGATATGATGATAAAACAATATGGCCTTGTTTTCTTAGTTTTGGCGATGTGATGCACATTTTAAACTAAAATGACACTTATTAAATAAAAAATGCACTTAGAGTCATACCAGTCACACCATGTGTCATATTGAGGTGAGAACAATTCCTAAACATCCCAAATTAATTATTAATCATTTTCCTAATGTGTCAAAACAATCCAAACGCATTTTCTTGGTTTTGAGTATGACACTTGTCTTTTTTACTAAAATGTCATTTTAAATAGGAAACACAAACTTTGAGTCATATCGGTCACATCATGTCTCAGTTTTACATGAGACTAATTCCTACATGTCATAAATTAATTATGAATCATTTTTGTAAATTATCAATATAATTTTATCTTGTTTTCTTAGTTTTCAGTGAGTGAAACTTTTTGAACTAAAATGTCAATTTTAAATTGATAACAGACACTTTAAGTCATGCCACACACATCGTGTATCAGATTGAGGTGAGAATGATTCCTACATGTTAGAAATTACTTATATATTATTTCTCTAAAGCATCAAAACAATCCGAATGTGTTTTCTTGATTTTGAGTATGTTAGTTCTCTTTTTTACTAAAATTAATGTCAATTTTATATAAAAAAGAACAATTGGAGTCATACCAGTCACACCATGCATCATATTGAGGTGCTTCTGATTATTACACATCTAAAATGATTTATGTATCATTTTACTAAAATATAAAAACAATATGAATGCATTTTATTGGTTTTGAGTACGTCACTTGTCTTTTTTACTAAAATATAATTTTAAACTAGTAGCACACACTTTGAGTCATACCGGTCACATTGTGTGTCAGTTTAATTTGAGAGAGATTCCTATACATAAAAAATTACTCATGAATCATTTTCATAAATTATCAAGATAATTCGAGTGTGTTTGATTAGTTTTTAGTAAGTGACACATTTTGAACAAAAATTTCAATTTTAAACTAATAACAAACACTTTGAGTCATACCAAGCACATAATGTATAGGATCGAGGTGATATTGCTTAATACATTTCAAAAATTACTTATGTATCATTTTAATAAAGTATCAAAACAATCCTAACATTTTTTCTTGATTTTGAGTATATTAGTTGTCTTTTTTACTAAAATTAAAGTCAATTATAAATAAATAAATGCACTTGGAGTCATATCAATCACACCATGCGTCTAATTGAGATGAGAATTATTACTACATTTTCCAAATGACTTATTTATTATTTTACTAAAGTATCAAAACAATCTGAATGTGTTTGATCGGTTTTGATACGTCACTTGTCTTTTTTACTAAAATGTCATTTTAAACTAGAAACACATATTAAGAGTCATACCGGTCACATATTATGTTGGTTTGATGTGAGACTGATTCATGCACATAAAAAATGACTTATGAATCATTTTAATAACTTATCAAGATAATCCGAGTGCATTTTCTTGGTTTTCAGTGAGTGGCACTTTTTGAACTAAAATATCAATTTTAAACTGATAATGGACACTTTGAGTCATATCGGACACATTGTGTATCTAATTGAGGTACATATAATTCCTAAATGTAAAAAATGACTTATGGATCATTTTCATAAATTATTACAATAATATGAATTCATTTTCTTGATTTTTAGTATGTCAGTTGTCTTTTTTACTAAAATTAATGTCAATTTTAAATAAAAAGATGCACTTGGATTCATACTGATCACACCGTGCATTGGAGTGAGGTAATAATGATTCATAATTTTCCCAAATAACTTATGAAATATTTTACTGAAGTATAAAAATAATCCGGATACATTTTCTCAATTTTGAGTATGTCACTTATCTTTTTTACTAAAGTGCCATTTTAAACTGGAAACACGCACTTTGAGTCATACCGATCACATCGTGTGTCATCTTGATGTGAGACTAATTCCTACATGTCAAAAATGAATTATTAAACATTTTAATAAGTTATAAATACATTTCGAGTGCATTTTATAAGTTTTCTATGAGTGGCACTTTTTGAGCTAAAATGTCAATTTTAAACTAATAACAGACACTTTGATTCATACCGGGAACATTGTGTATTGGATTGATGCGTGGCTAATTCATACACATCAAAAATGACTTATGGATCATTTTTATAAAGTATCAAAATAATATGAATGCGTTTTCTCAGTTTTGAGCATGTCAGTTATCTTTTTTACTAAAATTAATGTCAATTTTAAATAAAAAGATGCATTTGGAGTCACACTGGTTACACGTGTGTCAGATTGTGGTGTATCTAATTCCTACATGTACCAAATTATCAAAAAAATCTTAACTACCAATGTTACCACACTTTCCATTTACTTTCTTTTTATAACTACCAATATTGCATATTGAGTTGCTGTTCTTAGCTGAAAAAGGTTTTTAGGCTAAGAACATCTACTCAATATGCAGTGTTGGAAATTTGAAAAAGAAAGGAAATGGAAATCATTGTAACATTGGAATAAAGTAACATGTTATCTATTTTGAGGCTTATTTTAGATATTTTAATGAAAAATATGACTTCCCAAAATATCTGTGAAAAAAACTAAATAAGTATCAGATAAAAAAGATAAGGAAATTTACTTACAAATAGTAGATAAAATGGTGAAAAGATTAATTAAATAAGTAGTATTAATTAACCTTTTTCATGGTGGTTGTATACATTCTTCAGCCATTTCATTGTTTTCATTATCTCAGTTGTAATATCGAAGTCCAATATCTATGAGCATCTTCGAACCAAACACCACAACTAGAAAAAAGAATCCACTTGCATAAGATAACGATTCTTGTGTGAGTAATACTAAAAATAAACAAGTTAAACATAAATACGAAATAATACATTAATTCTATGGAAAATTATTTTACTATAAAAACATAAATATTACCTCTTTGATTTAATATAGGCAGTGCTATTTCTCTTCCTACAAAGGCAGTGAAGGGAACTTGAAAGAAATTGATAAATACCAAAACTGCATGGGTGAAAAGGTTTTTAGGGAGAAGAAGTTTCTGGATATTTTGGTGTATAAATGCATGAAATATGGACAAAAATATTCTAAAAAACTAACAATTCAAGGAATAATGAAAATTAAATCAAAGTTTCATTATATAATTTTTCGTTAAAATAAAAAAAGTATATCGTAACATTACCTCTACATCTTTCCAAAGGGTTTACTTCATATAGTCTATTCTTCCTTGAGATTGGTAACATCATAATATAAAGAAGAAATTATCTAAATTAGTATTCAAACATTTAATTTATATTATGTTAATGTAGTAGAGAACAGATAAAATTATGAGGAAAAATATTTTATATTAAAAAACACTTTTACCTTCTCATTGAACTATCTTTATTTTTTTAAAGGTCTTAGGGATTTTTCTCCAATATAGATAATATAAATCCTCTATTTATAGTCCCCTATAACATACAAGAGATTTTCTACATTGGGAATTACATGAATTGAATGTGATCTACCAGTGAAAGGGTCATCCTCGATTGAACTTTCATCTGACCTGGAAGTTGTTTTAGTCTCTAACAGGACAATCAACCAATTTTTTTTTCTTCTGGATATGAGATATAAAATACTTTCACTAATTGTGATTCCATTATTAACGAATCATATTTTTTCCTTTCTACACGGAAATTCATCTTCATGAAGCCCATTTCATCAACTTTCACCGCACTCATATTGTTAACCCATTTGCAATAAAAAATTGGCACTTGCAATTTTTTATAATCCAACTTATATATCTATTTGATAATACTAAATTAAGATATATTTGAATAAATTGGATTTCTATCCTTGGAACTAGATATGTGAATCACTCCTACAACAAGCGTAACTCCACTATTTTGCATCATACTATAGTCATCATGTTTTTTTTATAGAGCGTATAACCATTGATTACAAAACCAGTGTAAGATATAACATTTTCATTCAATCCCCTAGCTAGCCATAAAATTTGTTCTACAATTGAATTTATATTTTTATATAATTTATAAATTTGATCTCATAACTATCCTATAAACTATTGATTATTTTCATTTGATATCCATACTTTAAACCTTGATAGATTCAAATATCTAAGAACTTCTTTGTGTGATTCAATGTATGGATCAATATATTCACAATTATGTACAATGTAAAGGTATGATTTCTCTCTCTCTATGTAGGTAATTGTAATAATATCTCTTCTATAAATCCATTCACCCATAAGGTATCTGCTGTGATGAGACTTTGGAAGACCAATGTTATTAACATATGATAGGATATCGGTACAAAATTCAACATCTTCCTTAAAAAAATATACCATTCTATAATAAAAACTTTTGGATGAATTTGATTCTTGACATAACCTTTCAAAAATTTCATATACCGTTCAATGAGGTACATCCATCTGTAATAGATAAGACCACATAGTTGAACCTTTCTAATCAAGTGAATCATTTGGTGGACCATTATATCAAAGAATATTGGTGGGAAGAATATATTTAATTCACATAATATGAATTCAACCTCCCCATTCATGATTAGTAACTTCTTCAGGTCTATAACTTTACTATATATGGATTTGAAAAAGAAGCCGAGTCTTTTTAATGTATGTCATAGATTCACAAGAATAATGCAAAAAAAAAAATCAATAGGCATCAAATATTTCATCAAAACATGAAAATATTGTGATTTTATTCCTTATAACTTCAAATTAGTCATTGACATGACATTCTTGATATTTTATGAATACCCCTTCATAACTTTTACACTATTAAGTAAAATACAAAATTAAATTTTTTTATGTCTGGATAGGGTGTTAGCTGTGGGAGGAAGAAAAGTCCACACTTTACCCTTCACCGATGCCAAATCTTCCCTTATCCCCATGTCAATCATGTCCAACCTAGCCTTGATTCCATATTTTATTTTGTCAGGAGAATTTAGTAACTAGAAAATAACATTATCAAATAATTTTTTTTCTATATGCATGATATCAAGAAAATGTTTGACGTACAAACAATTCCAATTCGATAATTCAAATAAAATTGATCTCTTCTTTCATCCTGATTTCAAAAGTTTTTTGAAAACAGTTTACCGAAAACAGTGTCAATATCTTTTACTTTATCAAACAGTTGATCACCCATTAGTGGAGATGGTGTTGTACCTTATTCGATATTACCATAAAATGTTGTCATCTAGGATTGATATTTATGTCATCAAGGTAAAAAAATTTGATGACATAAAAGTATAGTCTTAAAGGAATGTTTCAACCAAATTGAGTGTGTGCATTATTCACAAATGGGACACCCCAACATTCCTTTAATGCTATATCCTGATAAATATCCATAAGCAGGAAATTCATTTGTCATCACATACAACATGGACCTCAATGTGAATTAGTTACTTATATGAGCATCATAAATTTTAACATATGTATCCCACATCAATTTAATATCTTCGATCAATGGAGCTAAATAAACATCAATATCATTATCAAGTTTCTTTGGTGTAGATATAAGTGGATACAACATAATATATTTGTGCAACATGCATAATCATGGAGGAAAGTTATAATTTACCAACATGAAGGGCCATGTACTATGAGTAATAATTTATACACCAAAAGGATTGATTCCATATGTAGATAACTCAAGGTGAAAGTTTCTAGGATTATTTCCAAATTCAGGATACTTGTAATCAGTTTTCTTCTACTAAGGAGAATCAACTGGATGGAATAGGTTCCCATATTTAATTATTTCATGTGCATGACATTTCAATTTTCTCACAGTTTCCTAACATCCATATAGTCTTCTAAACCATGGAATGATAGGAAAGTACCCTACAACTTTCAAAGGACTTTATTCATTTTTCTTTTATCGATCCACGCCACGCTTAGGAAATTTTATGAGTGATTCATGGTCCTTGTGAAATAATGTGAAATCATTTAAAAAAACAATTATTTTTTAGAGATCATTCCCATTGAACATATAATTAGTTTAGTATCATATGTTTGAAATGGATGTTCATTTTCTTCTGGTAGGATATCATTCAGGAGATCAAGTAGGTTTGTAAAGCTGGTTTCACACCATCCACTTCCAGCTTTAAAATTATATAACTTTAATATAGTTGAAAATGTTGTCTATTTAGTATAACCGGTATAAAATGGTCTCTTATAAGAACTATTTAACTTCTCAAAAAACTTTGTAAAATCATGAATTTAATCTCCAATTTCCATGATCATTTCTTCCCTGCAATCTCCATCGTCATTTACACTGGTATTCATATCAAATTATCCATAAAATGCAGTATCATTCCAATCTGTGTACATGTTCAGTTTTCTCTATGTTTAGTTCAAAATTTATAACTCTGATCTATTCCATGATAAAAAAAATTTATTCTAACTCTTTCAGACTAATTTTTCTTGAATAAAAACAACATAAACATAGAAAAATGATTTTAGAAGGGTCATATGCATGCCCTATTTCAAACTTGATGAACCCTTTAACTCCATCTCCATAAAATTTTGTCAAAAAATTAGCGTACATCCATTTTCAATTCATATTCATCCTATTACGTTCATAAAATATTCATTTTGTACAATAAATAAAAAATACACATAAGATATTCATTATAAATGGTGAAAATTATAGATAATTCTAATAAGGGGAACCCAACATTTTATTGTTTCAAATAATTTTAGTATGACTTGAAGGAAATAGGTAATTGAATTTAAGAGAAGAATTACTCTACTATGGTAAGTGTTATCCCTTGAATTCATTCAAATGTGAAAATTATAAAAAACTATCATCCTTATCAGCTTCATCTCCCAAATAGTTATTATTTCATTTTGTTGCTTGAGACTCATCCTCCATCTCTGTGGACATGCACATATTTTTCTTGAAATACTCTAAGCACTAGCCATCCATGGGACGACTACTACTCAAAGTAGTTCAAGAAACATAAAAGAGATGGGGGATGAGTCTCAAGCAACAAATTTCAATAATAAATGTTTAGGAGATAAAGCTGATAAGGATGAAAATTGTACTCCATTATGATCTCTAAAAGGGGTAATACCTCCCATTTGTGACAATTGAACCATTGAAACTAGTTATTAACTCATGGTCTATTAAAGGTGTTATTTGGGGGCCATACATGTTCTTGTCTATGATTCAAGAGGTCTTAGTGGGGACATGTTATGATATATGAATCTTTAGGGCCTCTATGAATTCTATATTTTTTGGATAAATCCCAATTTTATTACTTTTAATCCTCCAAATAAGACTAGTCTTGCCTATATTAAAATGATCCACCAATTCATTCTTAAATCCCCCAAACAAAGGAAAATATAATATAGTAAATTAAGGAGTAATAAGAAACCCAAACATTATAAACAATAATAATAAACTCTTATTCCATTAACTATAAGATATAAAAATGCTTTGATAAAACATTTTAATAAATAAAGAGTTATTCTATATACATGGATGGTAATAAGATATTACTAGGGGTGGAACCAATACATGTTGACCTAAAATGATGAAAACCTAAAAATATTTTCTAATAATTATTCCAACATATATAGAATTTGATAACCTCCATTCTATTTTTTGGAACAAGTGATGTAACAACCTAAGGAATTATTACATTCAATATTAATGGTATATCAAATATCATTAATCTCCATAAATTCTCTTAATAAATATTTTCACCTTAATAACTATTATTTTATTGAATGAAGATACTTATAGACTCTTTAAAAATTCTAGGGTTCTCGAGTGATCTTATTTATAACCATACTTGTGAAGAATAATATATAATAATAAAATGAAACATTAGTCAGAAAGATAAATAAATCAATACAACAAAATAAAAAATATAAAAAATAAATCACATTATATAATGGATCAATATTAAATGTGAAGAAAGTAATGAATAATATACATGTAAATAGTAGTAAATGAATCATATGTAATCTTGGGAAATTCCAAAACATCCCGTGAGGTGACTCTGTACATACTTGGGTTAGAACCACCTATAAGCATGATGATGAGTTCCAATGTTTATAACCTACCATAGACCCACAACTAGCCTATATTGTTGGACTCCCACATAGACTTTGATATAAGTGGGGACCCATAAAATCTAATTAGGACTACATTGTAACTATCTCTCATCCCTCACTAAGATGCATATGATCCCTATTATGATAGTAATGGGATGTATGGTCGCTTTTTCAGAAAACATATCAACCGATAATCAACATAATCCAAACATGTCAATTCAAACATTCTTCCAACACACATCAATATGATCATTGTATTTAAAAGAAAAAAAAATCTTACCTCATCAAAAGTAATATATAAAGCTTCCATAGATGGTGATAACTTTTTATAAAAATCATTTCATGGTACCAACAAGGTCATCACACTTGATACTACTACTAATTTTCAACTAAAAATTTATTTCATTCAATATTATTCAAAATAAAAAAGTGATGATCAAATTAATTTTAAAAATATAAAAAACATGCCTCAAATTTATAATTTTAAACCCACACATTAATAGTCTCTCTTGGAATGAATTTTTGAAACCAAGAAAGAAAATTATTGTCTGCTTTATTGAATGAATCCTCTCTATATTTCATATGACTACATACTTACATATATACATGAAATAATGTATTCACACACACACACATATATATATATATATATCTGTGTGTGTGTGTGTGTGTGCATGTTTAGATTTGAAAATGCACGCACACACACACACACATATGGATGTTCATGAATATCAAGACAACAAACCAAGATATAAAATTCATAACATAAAATAAAAATCTCCATTATAATACCTCTAAATCTTCAAAATTGAAAAATACCAAACAAAGTGAAAGTAAGTTCAAAACATGGGTGGCATTTTAACAGACACTTTGTGTGTGTTATTTCCAAGTATATAAGTTCAAAACATTTAAACTTAATATGCTACAAGTATGAAATCAGTGTGTGGAATTATTAATATGATACAAGGTAGTAAGAAAATCACTTAAAGGGTCAATAAAAAACCAAAATTATTGAAACCCCCAATTAGAAATTTATTCTAGATTTTAAAGAAGCGATGGATAATGAATTGAAAGAGATAATTAACAAAAAAATACAAAAACATATCACCACACAAGCAATCAACGAGTGAGGAGGAGGAGAAAATAACATACCTTGGATTGAAGCTTTGAATCATCTGAGAGAAAGTAGAAATATTACCAAACCATAGATTCGTTTGAGCCTTGGATTTGTTCGAGTGTTGGATTCTTTCAACCCTTGAATCTTTTGAGCCTTGGATTTGAGCCTTGGAATTGTTCAGGCCTTGATTCGAGCCTTGATTCAATCTTGGATTTGATGAGGAAGAGCACCGATAGCAGATGGCTTCCGCGAAAAGCTTCAGATATTATGACTGGTTCGTGACTGCTTAGGGTTCTTTAAATAGACCAGGGACAGTTTTATTAGTGCTTCCAAATAAAACATTGCTAAAGATCCTTTTTAACAACACTAAATTAAAAAGCGCTGATAAAACCCATCTTTATCAACACTAAATATAGGATTTATAATTATAATTATAAATATTTTTCTTGTAAATATATTTATATAATTATATATATATTTAATAAATAAATATAAATATAAATATAATAAATATATTCATTATTTAAATATATTTATTAAAATTTTATAATTATTTAAATATATAATTATTTATTTATAATTATATAAATATTTTAAAAAATAGTAATATTTATATATTTATATATTTTTATCATTATATATATTTATATATTTACATCATCATATATATTTATATAAATTATATATATATATATAATAAATATAAATAAATATAAATATAAATATAAATATAGTAAATATATTCATTATTTAAATAAATTTATTATAATTTTATAATTATTTAAATATATATATATATATATAATTAATTATTTATAATTATGTAAATACTTTTACAAAATAATATTTATTTATTTATAATTATAAATATATAAATGTATAAATATAATATATATATATATAAATGTATTTATTTATAAATATTTATTTAAAAATATATTTTTAACATTATTAATGAATATATAATCTTAAATGCATGCATATTAAAAATGATTGAAATTGAATAATTAAAAATGAGTACACTTTAACAATATTGAAAAAATGGATTAGTTTTATTAATTAAATATAAATTATTAAAAAAATATGTATATATATTGAAATAAATATGAATACATATTTAAAATTTTAAAATTAATAAATAAATAAATATAAATAAATAATAGAAAATTATTAAATTCACATAAAAAAATAAAAAAAAAATAAAAAGTATTAAAAATAAATTAATACCTAACTATAATAATATTAATAATAGATAAATAATATTTACCAATTAAAGACATAATATGTATTAAATGTATCATGTTATAATTAGATTCTAAAATGAATAATAAAATTTAAATAAATTACATATATATTAGGTGTATGTGTTTCTATACAAATTTTCATTAATTACCTAAATATTTGTGTGTGCGTTAAATGCATTAATTACTTATATGCATGTGAAGTTAATGTAACATAAGTTTGATATATGTTAAATTGAAAAATCAAACAACATTTAATTATGTCCATTACTAGATGCAAATAGTTAGTATTTTTTAATTAATATTAATTTTTAATTATAAACCATTATTCACTAAATATATGACTTATTTAATGTAAAAAATCAATATTTTGTATTATATAAATCATATTTTAGGAAATATATTTGAATATATTTCTATGTTAAATTTAATAGTGAATAATTATGTATAAAAACCATTAAAAATGAATAAGGAATTAATATGTTGTTAATTATTACATTTTATTCATTTTCAATATTTATATTTAATATATATTATACTATGTATAATTAATATATATATATACAAATTATTTCTTTTTTATTAATAATTGTTTCATTAATAATTTTCTTAATAATTTTGTAATTTATTCATTTTTAATTTTTTTGTTTAATTATTATAATTTATTCATTTTTAATTTTTTTTGTTTAATTATTATAATTTATTCATTTTTAATTATTATAATTTATTCATTTTTAATTATTATTATTTAGTCATTTTATATACTATTTATTAATATTTATAATCTATATATATGTATTATAAATTTATTCATTTTTATCAATAATTATTTAATTAATAAAATGTTTAATATTTTTCTTAATTTACTGATTTTGAATTTTTATTTGTTTAATTATTTCATTTTACATATCTATATATTTAATATATATTATCTATTAGTATTTAAAATTTATATATATGTATATTAAATTTATTCATTTTTATCAATAATTATTTAATTAATAAAATTTTAATACTTTTTAAATTTACCCATTTTTTATTTTTTATTTGTTTAATTATTTCATTTTATTTGGGACATTTATCAATGCTAAAAAAGTACTGATAAATGATACTCTTTATCAACGCTAAAAATAAAGTGTTGATAAAGGGTACCCTAATCAGTGCTAAAAAAAAGCGATGATAAAGGGTAACCTTTATTTGTTTTTTTTGCTAGTGCTGATAAAGAACAATGCTGTTAAATGATTTTTTTGTAGTAGTGTTTCAATGAAGAGTTTGGAGGCTTTTTGGAGTCTAGGGAGTGGCCTTGTCGTTTTTGGAGGTCACCATACCCTAGTAACGGGCATGGTGGTGGGTGTTTTGGATGCTTGGTGGTTGGCCATGTGGTGCTTAGTGAACCACATCTAGAAAAATGGATCATCAATATGTTTTGTAGGTTGTTTTGGGTTTAATGTTCTGTTTGAAATAGGAAACTCGAAACCTAGGGTGAGGGCGTGGTGCTAGGCATGGTGCCTCAGAGGAATACTTGTCCAAAAAAGGCAGTGGACATCACGATGCCCATGGTATTGGGTATGGTGAGGGAAAAGTTCCCTGATTGAGGGAAACACACCGTAACAAAAGATATTTTGACTAGTACACTGAAGAACACCATGGATGAGGGCATGCTGTGGTGGAAGTCAAGCTTGCTTTGAAATGGTTGAAATTATCGCCCTTGTTTCTTAGGTATCACCTGTTTCAAAGGGGGGAAAACACACATCTTAATGGGAGGTCTTGAATGTGTTCGTATGCAGTTTCTTCCTTCATTAATAAAATTTCACCTCTCCCATTGAGCATCCATCCATTTTCCAAATGCTCTGAATGAACCTAGGGCTTGGTTGATTATTCTATTGAGTTGAGGCTTTATGTTCGATGTTATCACTGGTAAGCATTGGTTTTACCTCCCTTGGTGACTCTGGATAGATTCCTTATGGATCCGAACACCTAGTTCGTGGAGACTCAAACGTTTTGGATCAAGGTACCCCATTTCCCTTCTCTTCATTGGCCCTTCATTCTTATTTTTCCCAGAGTGTTTGTTGTGGATTTTCCTATGAATTTGGTGCTGAAATATAAGCTTGGTTGTTGGTGGTTTTTCTATGATAAGTCCCAGATAATTTTCATTCGGTTTTGGTAGTGTTTAATCATTAATTTTCTAATTTTATGTGAAGAATTTTGAACTTCTAAATCGAGGAAGTGGATTCATTGCTTCTCCTATTATTTTATGCGCAATCATAAAGTTTTCTAACTTTATCACTTTGGGTGATTGTGGAATTAACTTTAATAAATATTAAACTGAATTTAATAATGAACCTTGGTTTTGGTTGTAGCGATTACATGTGTTTCCACCATGTTATAGGTTTACCTCTTGATTTTCTAGATAATATAGTATCCATGATTATGATTTAGATTATCATGTTTGTTATAATATGGTTAACATGTTTGATATGATACAACTGGTTAAATAACACAAAGATGTAATTGCTTATTGGATAAAGAATAATGAAGCTAGTAATGCTTGCTAATTAAAAATAACAAATGCATATTTAATGAAACTATTTCTTATAATTTCATGGAAATCAAAGAGATTCTTGATTCATGTAAAATGATATCATTCTTCATTAAATTTTGATAAAACTAAAAGTTATACTTGAAGCTTGTTTTAATAATTTAGAGTTGTAGATAGATTATGACTTAGATTTCATGTGGTTATAACTTGTGATAATTGAATTGATTAATTCAAGACGTCAATAAAATTTTTGTTTAATAAAGATAATTATTTGGGGCCTAGCAATATCATTTACTTATTAAGGATGAATACCTTGGTTTTTTGGCCTAGATTCCCTATAAACTATTTGATGTATCCTTGTTTCCTTGTGTGACTGCTATAGATGTTATCCTTATTGTAATGACTCAGATATTATTTTGTTTTATTTTTATAAATTAATTGGGAAAATTCAAATATCAAGCATCGAGACAACATGAGATTCCAAGGTCCATTGTGCTCAGAATGATACAGTAAAAAATGTTAAGTTTTTAATAAAGCACATAGGTGGTTTCTTATTTAAATGGTAAGAACTTCTAAATAGGTGCCGGTATCAGAAATATGTGGGCACCATTGTGTTTAGAGCATCAAATTTACCTTATGTGGGGACAAACATCGACTCACACAGGTTGACTGGGAAGGTTAGAAATTGGATGTAACCGTCATTAAAATATTTTAATAAAAATATTTTATTTGAAACTGTGTTGATTTATTTTAATTAAGGCCTATTTTTAGAAATCCAGGGTAATCTCCATAACCCAAGAAATTCCTCTGAGGCAAGGTTATAGAAACCTCTTTGACGAATGACGATGAACACCCACAGATCGAGGATTAACGATGACATAGACCTCCATTCTTCGTCAATGACTTATCCAACCTCGAGGTAGGGTGTTGATCTCTTTTTGATTTCTTATCCCTTCTTAGATTCAAATGATGATCGTGGACCAACCCATGAACATTTTGATCTACAGTTCAATCATTCTTACAGGATGGATTCTATTACAGGGATTAAAGGGATGTTAGATCTTTGTGAATGTCGGTTGATTGTTCTTTGTTAAACCTTATAACATGAAAATATCAAGGCCGACACAAACAAGGCCAAGATCCATCCATTTGGGCTTGGATATGTGTGCATCTGTATAAGTACTTAGGATAATTTCTCCCATTTGTCTACTCAGTGCTAGTCTCCAGCCTTGACCTATCAGAGGCGGGCTTGGGGTAGTTGTCACGAACCAAATCTGGTCTCCATAAAAACCAGAACCCAATATAGTCCACAACACGACTCGAAGGGTGTTCTCGATCCCCAAGGGATGGAATAAGTGCCCATGTATCATATAAATAAATTTAGGAATGATTTACCTGAGTTTATAAACATAAAACAACAAATAAATCCAATTTAACAAATCTGGATTTTTCAAAACAAACCATATTTTACAAAAAATTCATAATTGAATTACATAATTTAAAACAATTTTCAAAGAATAGAAAAAATGAATAAACCCAAAATGGGAAGCCCAAGAACCTCCTCATGGCAAGAGGCACTACCCCCAATCCATCTTCACAACACTACATCATGAAGGACCACTAAAAACCTGAACCATTGGCACAAAAACCTGTACCCAACCTGCGACAAAAATAACCAAGTATACTTACACCCAAAGGTGTAAGTAGGGTGTGATCCAAATCCTAGTAGGATACCATCAATATGATATTCCATGTGATAAACATTCAAAGGAAAAAAGCTTTCAAGTTCTCATAAACATGAAATGCTAATAAGAATTTTAAAGAGATGTAACTTTAAATAAAAATAGTTTTCAAGTGGGATACTTTAAAGAATCAAAAATTTTAAATAGAATGAAAAAGCTAATTAATTTTTCAGAAAAACATACCATATGATGATGGTAAAAATAAAGTATCTAATGAGTATAAGCAACGGGAAAATGACCCCTAGGCACTATCTCATTGTGGGTCCCAGGTACCTCGTATCTCGGTGAAAGTAACCATCACAACATCCTTTCTTGTGTACATGAGCCACTATTAGGGAGCATACCCATAACCTAGTGGTTCCCCATCATCATCATCATAATCAGCATCATCATCATCATCATAGTTTAGTTAGTGTTTTCATTGTCAAACTTTCTATATGAAACTGGGGCCAAACCCCACGGGATAACTAGCATACTTGTATATGTCCACCCACCTAGATACCCAGGTTTTCCCTCTTATGCTCATAAAAGTTCCACAAGCCATGAAATATAATTTTCACATGAGGATACCACTTCAAAGTCACATAAACACCAAACATACCACACACATGTCACATAATACTCATTTCACAAACAAAAATTCATTTTTCACACCATACTCACACAAAATAGCCCACAAACATGTTTCACACCTTTCTTGCAATTTGATAAATCATTTCAGAAATTTATAAAACATTCTAAAAATGTTTGACATATTAAATCACCACTTTACCTTTCAAAAACCCATCTTTGGTGAACACACTCACCAAAACACTACATGTACATCCTTTTCCTACTTTTTTTAATTCAATAAATCATTTACAATTTTTATAAAACAATCCCAAGGGTTATAACAATGTTTTGCACACAAAACCCATTTCAAAACCCTCTTTCAGGGCCAAAATCACACCAATACAAATCCAAAACAGATTTTGAATCCCTTGCAACATTTATTAAACCACTTTCACATGTTATCAAATTACCTCAAATGATACAACAAAAGGTATAAATGGAAAACACACATTTTCAAACAAATATGCAACTTTGAAACTAAACGCTTAATAAATACTACCAAAAATGGTTCCCACACCAAAAATAATTTAAGTGTAACATGATAAAAATATAAATTAAGCAATGATAACTCATCTTAGTATGCTTACACAAGGAACCACCAACCATTTCTTCCAAAAACTCCAAACCATTGTGTGAAACTTCAATCGCACCACCGCCGCACTACAAAAAAGTGAAATCAAGCCCTAATCCACAATATTTCATCAAAATGACATAGTATCAAACCCTATGTATGAACCCTAGCTATTGGACTTTTTATAACCTCAAGAAATGTGGAAGAAACCCTAAGCAAATGGGAGGAACATGAGAGGAAACTCACTTAATTGAGAGATCTTGAATAAAATGCCCCAAATACACCATTAGATAAATTTCAAAATAGACAAAAATTAAGGTGAGGTTTTAATAAGGCTAAGTAGGTCATGTGAGAACTGAAATGGAGGTAAAATAGAAAGAATTGAAGGAGTTATGAAAGAAACAATTTACCACTTCAAATCTGGACGATTTGAGAAATCCAGAGACTTTTTCCCATAATTTTCAATGAATATGAGGTCCAAAAAGGGAGAGGAGATAATTAGGGCTCATCTTGGGTAATTATTCTCGGGTGAAAATTGGAATCACCAAAAAACCTTAAAAATTGAATGATATATTAAAGAATTAAAAAAATTAAAACAGGAAATGGGCTTTTGGGCTGGCCCAACACCTTAATAAAAACCCCAAATCCATCATTATTATGGATTACTATGGGATCCAAATTGATATGGTGGTTTTAATATACCCGGGTATGCCAATTTGGAAGTGTAATGAGTATAAAATGTTGAAAAATAAAGGAGTTATAAAATAAACAAAATTTATTTTTAAATCTAGAAATGATCTCACGGTTTGGCCCAAATTTTGAAAACCCACAATTTCCATCAAAATGAATGGGAAACCCCCAAAAAAATCAAGAATTGAAATTAAATGAAAAATACATTTAAATGAAGTCATTGATGTGATAATTCTCCCCACCATAAAACTTTCTACCCTCAGAAATCCACAACATGTCCAAAAACAAAAACCAAACCCAAATGAAAGGCAAAAATGGACTCCTTTACCAAGTTTTTCCCACCCCAAAAGGCCAAAACACCTCCAATTGATCAATCAAAGAAGTAATAATCTCACCAACCAAAACATACACTAATTTTCTAAAATGATCAAGCACATTCAGACTTTATCCCAAAATAAAAATCCTCAAACACTATCCAAACAAGACTCAAGCAACTTACCTGGAATGAACAACGAAACGAACGAGGTCACCACAGTATTAATTCAAAAAAATTGTTGGGTGAACTCAAATATAAATGTTTACCCAATGAAGATGTTGGTAGTTATATAGCTATAAATGAGACTACCTACATCCAATCCAATACCAAGAAAAAATATGAGTTACTAGTACGAGGAGACTCAAATGGGCTCCCCACCATAATAGACAACTTAAATTTTTCCCGAGACAAAAATAGGACACTAACAGGAGGAGGCCCGAATGGACTCCCTGGTACAAGGGGTAAGAACTTACATAAAAATCATAGTGGGTCTCCCCACTATAAGAACCATCCATCTTAACTGACCATCACGGGCCGACACAGAAAGACCCCAAAATTTAAAGAGTTGGGACGACTACACGGTTAGTCTGCACGGTATGGGAAACCATGCACTAACCATAGGGATCCTTCTATCTACATTGTTTTATGTGGAATAATTACTAATAACTATTTTCTCAACCTATCTAGCCAAAATTAAAACCTTTCTCTAAAAACTTAATGGAAACCAAAGGGGGAAGGAATGACATTGGGCGATAACATGGACACGAGGTCCTCCCACCTCTTTCCATCGAATGGGATCAACAAAAGAAAGATGAAGACACTAGAGGTTTAAACTATTCCCATCTTTCATAATGAGGATAGGAATTTGTACAAGGGTTTGAAAGACCCTGGGATTTCCTCTCACTATACGCCAGCTTCTCTCCGGGACCTATGGATAGAGATCAAATGATTGAAGCATCTTCGACCTCACAGTTAGGCTTTGAAAACCCCTAAACAGAACATCTTCTTCCGGTGCTACAAAAAACTACACCGAAATCCCAAATGGGTTTACCAAGATATAACACACTCCAAACTCACTTCACCAAAACCTGACATTTCACTGAAATAAGTGCGTAGAGGATGCACACACATCACCCCTTGTTTCTTTGAATGAGAAATGGAAAGAGGAAAGGATATATGGAAACACCATTCTCTAAACAAATTATGTCGAGATTTCCCAAATGGATACACACTTCTGACAAAACAAAGAATCACAAAAGATTGTACAACTTCACCTTTACAGTTAAATGTTCACTCGACATCACAAGGCATCACCTAACATGACCATTGTGGCTGATAGAAACAATAAATTGAGGGGGACCTTATGCAATGTCCCCAGACATCACACAATTCCAAAAAGTGTCCATAATAGCCTCTCATGACCAGATTTCCTACGTTGGTGGTTTAATATAAACCCCTGCTTCGAAGAGAATATGAAGGACCCATAGTCCCTCTTAGACACCATCCACACTAAAAATCCCATACCACTTCCACCTTTGACGAATCAGGTAACTTAAGAAAATAAGGCCTCTTTCAAACTTCCAAAAGCACTCACTCGCTACAAGAGGATAAAAAAACCAGGAAAGGAAAGGTGTAGACTCAATCTACAAATCTCGAGAAAAGATTCCTTATATTGATCAACTGGAGGATCTTCCAATGGAAAAATTATTTGGGATGCACTTCAGTCATGCATTAACTCTCAGTGGGGGCATACCTTATCCAATAATAGAACCTAAGGACCCAACCAAGCTGGTACATTGGTCCAAACATGCTACAAACTAGAACCGAACAAATGAGGGGAACCACTATAAAGGCTTCCCAAACTTTTATCAGAAGAGACCACTAACCATCCCTTCAATCCATCTTACCAACCAAACACAAACCCAAAACACCATTCAAACAAGAGGGGTTCTTGGACCCAAAACATCCCAAAACAAAAATTTTTCCAAAAACACATAAGACACACCATCCCAAACTAGTCATCAAGACATCATGTCATCCTTTAAAATCATCTCTTTGAAAACAAATGGTTCAGCGGTTAGCGTATCCACCAATGGTACCCCATGGGCCTCACACATGCATGTTTCCATGCCACACCGGGCACCCTCCTCATATCCATCCATGACACTCATCCAATAATGCCATTAACCACCCATAATTCCATATAATCCCATGTATGTGGATGATCATGAAAATACTAAATTTCAAAACAAAAATTCTTTCCACTTTTCAAAACCAAAATAGTCAACCAATACTTTTTTTTCAAGAATGTTAACCATGAAATAAAACCCAATTTTAATCTTACAAAACATTTCAGAAAGGCACAATCATTCAAATGAAAAATCACTTTCAGGTTATTCACATAAATTTCAAAACAACTCAACCCCTTTCAAAACACTTCCTGTTTTATTAAAAACACCATTTGATCAACACCCATTCATTGAAAAACACATCTCTTATTATTTTTAACAAGGTTCCAATGATTCGTAAAACATTTCAAAAGATCACCAATAATTTAATAAAAACTCACTTTCAATTCATGTACATTAATTTCAAAACATTTCAGCCCGTTTCAAAACACTTATAATTTTATGACAAACTCCCTTTCATAAATCCGTATTAAATTAGGTACTCAACTCTTCTCATTGCAAAAAAAGATTCCAAAATTTCATAAAACCTTTCAAATGATCTCTAGTTACCAAATCAAAGTCCATTTCCAAACTCCACACATAACCTACAAAACATTCTATCCCATTAAAACACCTTTCAATAGTTTATAGAACTCTATTGGAAACACTTTTTCAATACCAACTTTAACATAGTTCTTTCATTCAAAAGAGGTGTAAACAACCATTTTCCATTTCAAAAATATTATGAAAATTCAGTTCTACCATTTCAAAAATCAATCCACTTCCACTTTACTAAAAAATTGTTCCATAAAAGTTCACATTTCTTAAATCAAGTCATTTTTCTTTAATACCAAGTCCCAAGATTCCAATATGAAGAAACACAAGACAATGTGAGAGGAAACTAGTTTTAGTGGGTGACTTGGACATATGGTTGGTGACCATACACCAATCACTTCACCATCACGAAGAGTGTTCTAGGAAAATATCCTTAGCTCCACATGGCTTTCCAGGCCCTGCGAGCTCATTGAGACCATTAGAACAACTCTCTTTTCATTTCCCCAAATCATCATCAAACCAAGAAAAATAAAGGACTCAGATAAATCCCGACTTCCCATGGATACTTGAATCATTTCACGAGGTGTGCTGTCCAGGCACACTACTCATAATCGGAATGTCAAGCCCCGACAATCATAAATTCATACTATCCTGACTCTTCCCTGTTCTTGATCCCCACGGGCTGGCACAAGTGCCTGGGTATCATATAAAGAAATTTGGGAATGATTTTCCTAAGTTTATAAACATAAAACAACAAACAAATCCAATACAAAAAATCTGGATTTTTCAAAACAAACCATCTTTTACAAAAATTTGGAATTGAATTACATAATTTAAAACAATTATAAAAGACTACAACAAATGAAGAAACGCAAAATGGGTAGCCCAAGAACCTCCTCATGGCAAGAGGAACCGCCCCCAAGCTATCTCCACAACACTGCATTGTGAAGGACCACTACAAACCCGAACCATTGGCACAAAAAGTTGTACCCAACCCGTGACAAAAATAACCAAGTCTACTTACACCCAAAGGTGTAAGTAGGGTGCGAGACAAATCCCAGTAGGATAAAACCACTAAGAGATTCCATGTGATAAACATTCAGAGATTAAAAGCTTGTAAGTTTTCATAAACATGAAATGCTAATAAGAATTTTAAAGAGATGCAAGTTTAAATAATAACAGTTTTAAAGTGGGTTACTTTAAAGAATAAGAACTTTTAAATAGAATAAAAAAGTTTCTGAATTTTCCAGAAAAACATACCATATGATGACGGTAAGCATAAAGTATCTAATGAGAACAAGCAATGGGAAAATAACCCTTAGGAACTAGCTCGCTCTGGGTCCCAGGTACCTTGTATCTTAGTGAAAGTAACCATCACAATATCCATTCTCATGCACAAGAGCCACTAGTAGGGAGCATACCCATAACCTAGTGGTTCCCCAACATCATCATAATCATCATCATCATAGTTTATTTAGTGTTATTGTCATCAGAATTGATACGTGAAACTAGAGCCAAATCCCAGGGGATCACTAGCATACTAGTACATGTCCACCCACCTAGATACCCGAGTTTTCCCTCTTGTGCTTAAATAAGTTCCATAAGCCATGAAATATAATTTTCACATGAAAATACCACTTACAAGTCACACACACACCAAACATCCCACACACATGTCACATAATACTCCTTTCACAAACAAAAAATCATTTTTACACTATACTCACACAAAATAGCCCACAAACTTGTTTCACGCCTTTCTTGCAATTTGATAAATCATTTCAGCAATTTATAAAACATTATATTTTTTTTGACATATTAAATCACCACTTTAACTTTCAAAATCCCATATTAGGTGAACACACTCACCAAAATAGTACATGTACATCCTTCCCCACTTTTTTTAAGTCAATAAATTATTTATAATTTTCATAAAACAATCCCAAGGGTTATAACAATGTTTTGCACAAAAAACCCATTTCAAAACCCTCTTTCAGGGCCAAAATCACACCAATACAAATCCAAAAATAGAGTTGGAAGCCCTAAAAACATTTATTAAACTACTTTCAAATGTTATCAAATTACCTCAAATGATACAACAAAAGATACACATGGAAAATGCACATTTTCAAACAAATATGCAACTTTAAAATTAAATACTTAATAAATTCTACCAAAAATGGTCCCCGAACCAAACATAATGTAAGAGTAACATGCTAAAAATATAAACTAAGAAAATCTAACTCATCTTAGGATGCTTACACAAGAAACCACCTACCATTTCTTCCAACAACTCCAAACTGTTGTGTGAAACTTCAATCGCACCACCACTGCACTACAATGAAGTGAAATCAAGCCCTAATCCACAAGATTTCATCAAAATGAAAAAAAATCAAATCCTAGGTATGAACCCTAGATTCTTTACATTTTATAACCTCAAGAAAAGTGGAATAAACCCTAAGAAAATGGGATGAACATGAGAGGAAACTTACTTAATTGAGAGATATTGAATAAAACACCCCAAATAAACTAGTATATGAATTTACAAACATCCAAAAATGAAAGTGAGGTTATAATAAGTATGATTAGGTCATGTGAGAACTAAAATGGAAGGAAAAGAGTAAAAATTAAGGAGTTATGAAAGAAACAATTTACCACTTCAAATATGGATGATTTGAGAAATCCAGAGATGTTTTTCTATAATTCTCGATGAGTATTAGCTCCAAAGAGGGGTAGGAGAGAATGGGGGAACACATTGGGTAAGTGGGCTCGGGAGAGAGTTGGAATCACCAAAAAAACTTAAAAATTGATTTATATATTAAAGAATTAAAAACAAAATTAAAACAGGAAATGGGCTTTCGGGCTGACCCAACACCTTAATAAAAAACCCAAATCCATCATTATTATGGATTCCTATGGGATCCAAATTGATATGGTGGTTTTAATATACTAGGGGATTCCATTTTTTAAGTATAATGGGTGTAAAATGTTGAAAAACGAAAGAGTTATAAAATAAACAAAATTTATTTTAAATTTGGAAATGGGCTCATAGTTTGACCCAAATTTTGAAAAACCACCATTTCCACCAAAATGCATGGGAAACCCCCAAAACATAGAAAAAATGGAAATTAAATTAAAAATAAATTTAAATAAATTCATGGATGTGACAATAGTCATGGCACATGACCCTCTAGGATGGGTCATGACATCGTGGTATCATAGGTGGTTAGTTCTACCTAAAGAACCAAGAGTCTATGATATTGGTTTGGGGCAATAGTGTTAAGTGTTTCGAGTTCAGCTTTTAGACCAAGGGCTCCAGTGTTGGTGTAGAGGTCGATGTATCTATACACCAGGAATATAAATTCTTCTTTTGACTCAACATATGAAAACTCTAGTTGCAATGAAAATAAATGCTACATGCATCAGATATGATTTTGATTGTATTCTCATGTCCTTATTGAGTCATCTCACCGGGTATACTCTATTGACTGTGGTACATCTTGATCTATTTCAAGATTCCTCTATGCAAATAACCATCTTGAATTACAACACATGATCATGAGGATGATCTGCCTAGTGATGAGGAATCTGTACAAGGGCCAGTACCAGAGATTGCACCCCAGGTGGTGTACAAGTGATATCACCACCCGAAGAGTAGAAGTTAATACCAGTGTTACTGGTAGAGGATTCACTCAGGTTTAGTGTGTTTCATGAGTTCTAGAGGTATAAAACTCCCATGTTCGGAGGTGATCTAGTCTCCTAGGCAGATGAGGGTTGGATAGAGGTGGTTACACATGTCTTTCACCTTGTGAGGACACCTCTCGACCAGATGGAAGTCCTAGCCGTGAGTCTTCTACAGGGCTTAGTGGGGCGATGGTGGAGCTTAGTGATCTAGAAGCATGACAAGAAGACTCTATCTTGGGTATAATTTGAGGACCTCTTCAGGGAGGATTTCGTTCTGGTGATGTTATGCTATCAGTTCACATATAGAGCTCCTATATCTTCAGTAATGAAGTCATACAGTAGAAGATTACTCAGTGAGATTTACGAATCTTTCATGATACTCCATAGATATGGTGCAAGACCCATTCTTTAGGGCCTGGAATTTCAAGTAGGGGATACACTAAGAGATTAGTCCATCCATGATACCCCTTAGCATCTTGAAATATGCTGGGGTACTAGAGTAAGCCCTGCTAGTGGAGAGATTTTTGGCGGAGCAGACGCTAGCAGTGGGAGCTACCAACAGGCACCGGGAAACTGAGTATTTAGTGGAGGGTACCTGAAAGCAGATGTAGAGACCCATGTGGGTCAAGAACTCTAGGAGATGACCCTGGGATATGGGATCCGTGGTACAGTGCTCCAAGGGAAGATAAGGTCAGCTGAAGTACATGATGTGTTACACATGTGGCGGTCGGGGGAACATGGCTCAAGATTGCTCGACTCACCTTGCAGACGATCAATAGATGGTCAAGGGACCACTGATGAAGAGGATGAGGTAGGATCTGAGTGGTCTATAGGGTGGCAAGTGTGGCATAAGATAAGGTAGAGAAGTAGGCGGTGGGTAGAGGTTCGACGTACCACCACCACCACCCCAAGTGGTCCACCATAGGCTCAGGGAGCTTGTGGATAGGGATGAGGCTAGATTTAGGTGTTAGAGGCTTATGAACTTGGTGATCCAAAGATGATTAGAGGTATGATCTATGTATTTTCCACCCTAGTGGTTGTTTTGATAGACATAAGTGCCAATCACTCTTTTCTCATCACGAACCTTATTCAAGACTTAGATATTCCAATAGAACTGTTGACTCGATCCTTATTATTAGAGACTCCTATGGGGAGATATTTGATGATGAAACACTGGTTCTGATAGTGTAACCTTACTCCAGGGGGGTTAGAGTTTTGGTTGGGATCTATTGGTGATAGTGTTGAGGCCTTACGACGTCATTCTTGGTATGGAATGGTTATCCGCAGTTCATGCATAGATTAACTATTTTAGGTGTAGAGTGCAGTGTGTTCATAGTGACGGGACAAAGTTTTAATTTGTTGGTGAAAAGGAAACACATACAGTGCATGACAAACTTACGCATAAGAGGGTGTAACTGATTACAAATTAGTTGGCTAGCCTGACTCTAGGCCTAGTAGATGAGATGAGTCCTTAGTTTCCTATATTGGTAGTAGAGTATGAGGAAGTCTTTCCTAAGGATGTACCTAGATTACCTCATCATAGGTAGGTATACTTCTACATCAATTTTTACCCTCAGAAAGTTCTAATATCTACACCTTCATATCAGATGGCTCCCATGGAGTTTTGTGAGTTGAGGGTACAATTGGAATACTTGAAGAGTAAAGGGTTTGTGAGACCCATTGTTTCACCCTGGGCAGCCCGGATTTGGTTTTCCAAGAAGTTAGATAGGAGATTGAGATTATGTGTGGAATTACAGCACCTAAACTAGGTGACCATGAAGAATAAGTATTCACTATCGATGATTTATGAACTCTTCGATCAGCTGAAGGGAGCAAGGTGGTTCTCAAAGATAGACCTCAGATCAGGCTATCACCAACTTCAAGTACGGGATGGGGACATTCCAAAGATAGATTTTAGATGTTGGTTCAACCACTACCAGTACTTGGTGATGCTTTTTGGTGTGAAAAATGCCCCATGAGTATTCATGGGACTCATGGACAGGATCTTCCAACCGTACGTAGACCGGTTCATTTTGGTCTTCATTTATGAAATCCTAGTGTACTTAGAGTCCAAGGAGGAGAACGAGATACACTTGAGGATGTTCTTGGAAAAACTTTGAGAGCACCATATTTCTGGGAATCTCTCAAAGTATTAGTTCTGGATCTAGGAGGTCCACTTCTTGGGACACGTCATTTCAGAGGCAGGAGTTGCAGTAGATCCAGCGAAGATAGAGGTGATGATTTCTTGGGAGCCACCTAGGAGTGTTACTGAGGTGTAAAGTTTCCTAGGTTTGGAAGGGTACTATCATAGGTTTTTACCTAACTTTTCCAGAGTAGAATCACCCTTTACAACCTTGACACATAAGGGGAGACCTTTTTTGTAGAGAAAGAAGTGCCAACAGTTCTTTCAGGAGATGAGGAAGATATTGGCGAGAACCCCCCATCTTGAGATTACCGAAGGAGGGTGTTGAGTACGTGGTGTTCTATGATGCATTAGGGAATAGGATTGGTTATTTCCTAATGCAGGGGAAAGTGGTGATTACCTATGGTTCACACCAGTTGAAGAAGCATGAGTAGAACTACTCAACCTGTAATGTCCCAGTTATGGAAGCCACCCAGAGGTGCCCCATACCTGGTTGGTAACATGGATTCAAGCACATTTACTCAAACACCAGAGGCTGCTGACTAGTAGCGAGGGCCTTGGGTGTGATAGTGGGGAAACTATTCCCTCATTGGCAGAGTAACACAATGGAAGTAAACAAATGGAAAAAATGAAAGTAGGAATAATCCATATAAAATTAAACAGTAGAAGACTGGAAAATAATAAACTGGATCACACACACATATATATGAATGATGCATGATACATATGTCTAGGAAAACAGCCAAAAA
Organism: Viscum album; assembly: GCA_963277665.1. Lineage (NCBI taxonomy): Eukaryota > Viridiplantae > Streptophyta > Magnoliopsida > Santalales > Viscaceae > Viscum > Viscum album. The sequence goes on from OY728121.1 coordinate 635,059,772, forward strand.
AATCACAATGCTGGAATACAACCGTACTAAACCCAAGTACAAAATAAATCAAGTAACAACTCCTCAGCACTGCAAACCATAGCTTGGTCCCATGCTCTCCAGCTCCATGTAAAATCAAGTACCTGAAGTAGAAGGGTGCTTTCCCTTATCTATACCTGCAGCAATATAATCTCTTTGGGCCCAAAAGCATGACCCAAATATGGTGTGAGACTAAATCCTAGTAGGAAACCTCCATGATATCTATGCCTAATAATCATTGAATATATGGTAGTAATAAAGAAAATAAATGCAGTAAACAAGGAAGTACATAAGGTAAACAATTCATAGTTTCTATGCATTCAATATCATATATCAAGCAACAACTAAACAAAGAAGGTAACCAAAAATAGATAACCCTATAGGAAGTACTCACAGCCTGCCCCCTCTGGTCCTACCTAGAAACAAAACCAACCCTCTGGGCAGTATACTTAGTCTAACCCCTCTGGTTCATCTTAAGCATAGACTCTCTGAAGGAGCACTCACCATCAATTCCTCCTATAGTCCCGTATCGGTAACTAAAGGCGCTCAGGGGAAGCACTCAATGTCTATTCCCTCTGTGGCCCACATTGAGGATCTACAAACACTCTGAGGAAGAACTTACGTCAATTCCCCCTATGGTCTCGCATCGTAAGAAAAATAGACACTCTGAAGAATCCCTTACATCTATTCTCCCTATGGTCTATACACCAGGTTCTCATGGAAATGTGTAATTCAAGCAAGTATAGCAGCACATATCAGCCAAAGTAAACCTCAAGAACTACCTAGATAGCAGTCTACAGCATAACAGCAAATCAGAATAATCACACCATCCTACAACTAGGCATGGGATAGTAACAGTAGCCTAACAGGAAAACTAGACCCAATAGTGAAAATTAGGCAATCATGCGTGAGAAAAAACATCCAAAGCATATAAATTAACCCTATTCACATTCAATTATCATCAACTCAAGCATACAAGCATATCAGGAAAACAATAGGGATAAAACGGTAAACATATAATACTTTATTCATGAGTATTGGTAGTTTTTGCACATATAACTCAAAGAATTTCAACAGAAAGGCACAAACCACCTACCTCGGAGTTTAGAGATCAATATACTTGAGTCTCAGGGCTTGAATCACCTTAGAATGCAAAATATCTACAAAAACGTCTAAAATGTTCAATAGAGGATAACTTGATAAAGAAGAGGAATCATGAAATGAAGATCAAGCAGAAGAGAGAGCTTACCGAGGTGATCCCAATGCAATCGATGGTGGTTGAATCAGAGATCAGATGCTCGGTCGGGGGCTCAGAAGAAGATCTCAGTTGTACAGGAGCTCTCGGCCGAACCAAACCTATAAGAGGCCCTTTCTGGTGATTAGATGTGACCCCGGTGCGTTTAATGAAAAAAAAGAAAATACACGGCATGTACTTTGGAAGTACACAACATGTACTTGCCATTTCCATACCTCGCATTAGGTGGCCTCCAGGTCACCCCCACATGGCCGTGTGTATGGCTGCAACACGACCAGCACACGGATACCCATGGTAACCAAGTACACGATGTGTACTCAGAAAGTACACGACGTGTACTTCGAAAATTTCCATAATTTCCCCTTTTTCTAAAAAATGACCAGAAAAGGAAAACATACCTAAAAAAGAAGATCCGGGTTCTTACAAACTTCTCCCCATAAATAAATTCATCCCTGAATTTCACTATAAATGTGGCATAGAAGATTAAACCCCGAATAGCTTTGGCCACTACAATCGTACGTTTTCCTCCCTCTCCCATGTTTCGTCCTATACTCACCCACGCTGCCATAGCACTCATACAAGAGGAATAAACTGTTAGGTCTATAAGACCTCTCCATTCCTTAAGCTTTTATTTTGAAAATCACAAACACCTTCTTCGTAAATATATTTTCCTTACTCTTCCATGTATTTCCTTACATTTACATAAATTTCATTATAATCAAAATTTCCTTATACTTTTGAGTTAAAAATATTTTTATTAAGGTTTTTAGAAATCTGTTTTATCATACTAGAAAAGTTCTTAAGGTTCTGATTTTTGGTTCATGGTTATACTATACTGAAATTTCTTAAGACAATGTTTTCCTATCCTCTTTTTTCACTATGATACTAATTTTCATCTTGAATGAAATCCGGTATCATATTTTCCTTATATATAGAATTCCAGTATTGTGGTTTTAAGACATATTTGTCATATAGTTTTTATGCCATACCGAAAATTTCTATACCGAATTTCTTATACCGAGATTTCTATAACGGAAATTTTCCATTACGCACTTCTAAAGAATATTTTCTTAATATCATTTTTGTTAGAGATAGTGATATCGTTTCTTATGATAATGATGCTAGAGAATAAGAAATTGGTACCAAGAATTTCCTTACGCATTGTCTTCTATAATCTGATATCATTTATTTTTTATGTCATGCCGCAAATCATGATACCGATACCGGAATTTGTAAGAACCAAGTTTTCATAAAATATTTTCTTACACTTTACTTGTACCTATTTTATGAAAATCCATTCCGAAATTTATAATTCTGGAATTTATTATTCAAAGCTTTAAGTCCTTAGAATTCTTATAGCATCCCGTCTTTTTATAACATAAACCTTCATTTCATTACACAGAACTGAGGATCTTTAAGGTTTAGTGTCTTGGAAACAAGGAACATAATACATGAAAACAACATAAAACATTCTTCTTAAACACTTTAAAGGCTTCTCCTTAAGTTCATCCTAGGTTAATTACTGTATCTCATAACCTGGGGACATACATCAAAAGAAAGGGTGAGCAGAAGGCCTAGTAAGGGAAACAAGAGAAACATTTTACATGTGAACTTGAGATACTTCAATAAGGACATGAAAAGAACTTTAAGGCATGAGAAAGAAATCATGAGATATATCATAATAAAAATAACATTTTTCATAACTTGAATATGTGGCTACAACATTTAATATTGAAAATCGTTTCGTTTCACCAAGGTCCATCCCCAAGGTGTCGTTAACAATTACCAAGGTTATTCACCAAGGCGTCGTTAAAAATGGTCATCTCTAGAGATTAAGTCTTTACCCAATGCATTGGAGCGCTATCTGGGTGCACCCTTGACATGTATTTATTATCATGTGAGCCACATATATCATCATAAATCATTTCATAAACAACCTATATAGCATAAAATAAATGGGTTTCATTTCATAATCATAACGTTTTAAAAACTGCTTTAATGGCATGATCATTATGTCACTTTAAACCCACGGAAAGGGAAAGCGGGTTTCATGTATGTAAATCCCAGAATTTAAAATAGAACATTTTGATATATATGTGAATACCCATGTAGAAATAATATCTTTGAGTATTCACTTTATAACATAAAATAATTTTGAGAAAAGAGAGAGGCATTTTGAGACGAAAATTCTGCAGCATAACAGCTATGTTTCGGGGTTTTAGAAAACATTGAAAAGAGAGGGGACATGGGTCAAACATTCATAAATGACCCATAAAATAGTAGAGGTACAGAATAATAAGGATATATGAACATGGTAATGAAATTTGAAGGACATAACATTTGAAATGAAAAACATGGAAGGAAGACAAAGATTAGATTCCTCTTATGAAAATTCGGCAGCCTAACGACGTCACTTAAATTTCAACAAAAATGAATTGAAAAGATCAAATAGGGTCCCTCATCATATGAACATAAGAGTTCAGTATGATAGATATAGATATCATACCCCAAAATAATTAAAAAGGAACTTGAAAGACTTGACATGAAAGTAGAACTTTGAAAAGAATGAGAAGGGTGAAAGAATCCCTTAAAAATTCGGCAGCCTAATGACGTCACTTAAACTTTCATAAAACAAAATGATGAGAGTAAGAGGGGATCTCTCATCATATAAACATGAAAAGGGAAGTAAGAGGAATATTAAAGAACATCATCTCACATAAGAACATGGAGCATAAAAGGAATGACATAAAAAAGATTATACGAAAAGAAAGAGAGAGGTCAGATCCCTTACCTTAAAACGTAACTCTTAAAACTCAAAGGTTTGGACCTTGAGGGCTTGGGGGCACCTTGGGAGGACTCCTTGGGAGGTAAGGAGACCATAACTTCGTTGGGGGAGAGTTGGTAGTGAAAACTAAAGGAGGAAAGGGTGGGTATTTATAAGGAAAGTGAGGGGACAAGGCATTAATGGCCAAGGGACACCTCACAAGTGCTTTTCTCAAAACCATGTGCTCTCCCTTGGAATTTACCATGGAGTTAGGCCACATGGGGCCCCCAAAACAAAAATTAATCAACCTTGTCCGGCCAACCCTTAAAATATCTCATGAAATCATCATGACACAGTTATGATGTCATTAAACATACCGAAACCCTAAAACTGCATTTTTACTATTCACTGAAAAATTCATCTTTCTCAAAAAAATCCCAAAATTTCACCTTAACCAAATATCGATGCTCTAATTAAATTTATGAACTCAATTTTATAAAAATAATTTTCTAAATAATTTTAATTTAATTTTTAAATAAAAACACTATTCATCGAGAATTCATTTTTTTCAGAAAAATCCCCAAAAATTACCATAACATAATATCGATGCTCTGAGTTCAAAAATAAAGTCCTTTTTATAAAATAATTTTCTAATTATTTTTAATTAAATTTTTAATTAAAAAACACTATTCACCTGAAAAAACTAATACTTGGCTAATAATTTATAAAACCATTATTTACCCATTTTATTGAATCTCATTACTTAATCAAGGTGTCTAAATTATATTAAAACTTTCTTTGAGTTAAATTACTAATCCATTTGGTCACATTACTAATCTTAAGCGTAAAATCACTATTCATAATTTACTAATCATCAAAAATTAAGTTGATCTTATTAGACTCCAAATTCCTTACTGAAAACTTTTGTAGAAGACCATTTTTTGAAAATCATTACACATCATTAATTATTTAGGGTTTACATAAATATTTTAAAATATCCCTTTTTCAAAATTCATCAATAAAATATATCCTAAAATTATCTGAACAATTGAAATTTCACAAACATCACCAAAGGAATAAATCTCAATTTATTCATCCCAAAGAATTACACAAGGAAGCTAGGGTCTCGTCACATAGCCCCTTATAACACCAGCATATGACCTAAGTGTAAGGTGTGCTATGGTGAGAGAATCTGAGGGAGGCTCAGATAACATTGCCCTAGTAGTAATCTCTACTAACTTGAACTTCTCTCGTAGGCGTTTCTATTCAAGCTTGACACGCTGAAGTTCAGCTTGGGCTTGGTCCAAAGCGAAGCCCACAGATTCTACCTCCTTCCCAAGCTCTGATAAGTGGGCTTCATAAGGTTTGGGTCTACTGGATGAAGCCATCGACTCCTATTTCTGCATTAACCATTAACATCTTATTAAATCATTAAGAGTAAGTTAATATACTACTCAAAAAGATTGGGTCGTTACATTCTTCCCCCCTTAAGAAATTTCATCCCCGAAATTTATACTTGAGGCCTAGTCGAAAAGGTGAGGGTACTTTTGCTTCATTGTTTCCTCAGGCTCCCAAGTCGCTTCTTTATATTTATGATTCCTCCACAACACTTTCACAAGGTGGGTAGTCTTGTTTCGTAGGACCTTGTCTCTACGGTCCAAGATCTCCACTGGATGCTCCTCATAAGAGAGGTCATGTTCCAGTTGTACCACCTCTGGGTTCAGTACATGCGAAGGGTCGGGTATGTACTTCCTCAAGAGAGATACATGGAAGACATCATGAACTTGAGCTAGGTTCGGTGGAAGTGCTAGACAATAGGCCACTGCTCCTATGCGATCAAGGATTTCATAGGGGCTAATGTACCTAGGGTTGAGCTTCCCTTTCTTCCCAAACCGCATGACTCTCTTCCAGGGAGAAATTCGAAGGAAGACTTTGTCACCAATACCAAACTCCAAGTCCCTTCGACGATTTTCAGCATAGATCTTCTTCCGACTCTGAGCAGCCTTTATGTGTTGTTGGATGGCATGAACCTGTTCTGTCATCTTTTGCACAAGATCAGGCCCAAGAAGATTTCTCTCACCAGTTTCATCCCAACAAGTGGGAGTTCTACATCGCTTTCCATACAGAGCTTCATAGGGTGCCATCTGAATACTCTAATGGAAGCTGTTGTTATAGGAGAACTCAACTAATGGGAGGTGTTGATCCCATCCACCTTTAAATTCCATTGAGCATAATCTCAGCATGTCTTCAAGTGTCTGAATAGTCCTTTTAGATTGTCCATCAGTTTGAGGATGATAGGCTGTACTAAAATTCAATTCAGTATTCAGAGCATGTTGAAGACTTCTCCAGAATTTTGATGTGAATCTTGGGTCACGATCAGACACGATGGATAGTGGTACCCCATGAATCCTTACCACTTCCTTCACGTATATCTTGGCAAGCTGATCCAGAGAGAAATCTTCTTGAATAGAGATAAAATGGGCTGTCTTGGTGAGACGGTCCACAATAACCCATATCGCATTGCTTCCATTGGATGTTTTTGGGAGACCAGTTACAAAGTCCATAGTGATATTATCCCACTTCCATACTGGTATGGGTAGCGGTTGTAACACCCCCTTAGGAAGTTGTCTTTCTGCCTTTACTTTTTGACACACCAGGCACCTTGTAGTGAAATCAGCAATCTCCCTCTTCATGTTATCCCACCAATAATGATCATGAAGGTCTCTATACATCTTAGTGCTTCCCGGATGTATAGAGAAAGTAGAGCTATGAGCTTCATCCATCAGTTCTTTCTTTATCTCCGGAATAGATGGAACACATAGTCTTGTACAAAATTTCAATACACCTTCTTGATCAATATTGAAATCAGGGAACTTCCCATCTTTTACAGCCTCCAACTTTTCCTGCAGCAAAGGATCTTTTTTTTGAGCCTTCTTGATCTTCTCTAGTAATGAAGGTTGAGAAATCATTTGGGATAGGGTTGATGATGTCCCTTTCCTTATAATTACCATGTCCAGTTTTACTAGATCTTTAATCAAGGGATCTCCTAGGATCCTCATTGTTGCCAGAACAACAGGATCTTTCCTGCTTAACGCATCCGTGACTTTGTTTTCTCTTCCAGGGTGATAATGAATTGAACAATCATAGTCTTTAATAAGCTCCAATCATATCCTTTGTCTCGTGTTCAATTCTTTTTGTGTGAAAATATACTTTAGACTTTGGTGGTCAGTGTATATATCACATTTCTCCCCATAAAGATAGTGCCTCCATATATTTAGAGCAAAAACAACTGCCGCCAGCTCTAGATCATGCGTAGGATAATTCTACTCATGAATCTTCAACTGTCGAGATGCATAAGCAATTACCTTGTCATTTTGCATGAGGACGCACCCAAGACCTTTCAGAGATGCATCGCTAAAAATAACAAATCCTTCTCCGATATAGGGTAGTGTTAACACAGGTGCAGTAACCAATCTCTTCTTCAGCTCTTGGAAACTTTCCTCGCATTCCTTTGTCCAGATGAACTTAACCCCTTTTCGAGTCAACTTGGTTAGTGGATTAGAAAGCCATGAAAAGTTTTTCACAAACCTCCTATAATATCCTGCTAAACCAAGGAAACTACGAATCTCAGTTACTATTGTGGGTTGAGGCCACTCCTCCACAACCATTGTCTTTTCAGGGTCAACCGAGATTCCTTCATTGGTTACAATGTGCCCCAAGAAAGCTACTTGTTGTAACCAAAACTCACACTTGCTAAACTTTCCAAAGAGCCTCTCCTTCCGCAGAGTTTTCAAAATAACCCTCAGATGATCTTCATGTTCCTTACGACTTTTTGAATATATCAAAATATCATCAATAAAAACTACCACAAAGTTATCAAGGTAGTCCTTAAAGGCTCTATTCATCAAATCCATGAAAATAGCAAGAGCATTAGTCAAGCCGAATGGCATAATAGTAAACTCATAATGCCCATATCTTGATCGGAAGACAGTCTTTGGAATATCTTTCTTCTTCACCCTCAGTTGATGATAACCAGATCGAAGGTCAATCTTGGAGAAGAATTGAGCCCCACAAAGTTGGTCAAATAAATCATCAATTCTTGGAAGAGGATATCTGTTCTTCACTGTGATCCCATTCAGTTCTCTATAATCAATTCATAACCGCATTGATCCATCCTTCTTCTTCACAAAGAGAACTGGTGCTCCCCAAGGAGACACACTCGGACGGATAAACCCCTTCTCCAACAAGTCTTGGAGTTGTTTCTTTAAATCTTCTAGCTCCACATTTTCTATTCTATACGGAGTCTTTGATATCGGTTGAGACCCAGGTACGAGTTCAATGGAGAAATCTACCTCTCTTTCGTGGGGAGGTCCAGGTAACTCCTCAGGAAATACATCCATGTATTCCTGAACAATTGGAACATCTTCTATTGGTATTCTCCCTTTTCCTTCTTCATCATCACCGACTAACTCCATAAAGAAAGCTATAGGAGGTGCTTCTAGATAGGGATCAGTTCGGGATATCTCTCCTTGGAAGATAACTGTAGGTTGTTTATTCAAGACTACTGATATTTCCTTACTTCTGCATTTTATTCTAGCATTATACTTTGAGAGCCAGTCCATCCCTAGTATAATGTCGAATTCCAACATGGGAATGACTACTAGATTTGCGATACGATTATGCTCACTAAAGTAAACACTAGAGTCTCTAAACACTGTTGATGCATGGATAATCTCACTTGGAGTCTTGACTGACAACTCTACCTCAAGAAATTCAGGGATTGATTCTATATTCTTTGCAAACTTGGAGGAAATAAAGGAATCCATAGAACCAGAATCAAACAAAGTAGTTGCTAGTTTTGAGAGGACAACGAGAGTACCTGCTACCACTTCATTCGGGGCTTCAACTTCAGTTGTTGTGATAGCAAAAGCACGACCTTTCTCCCCCAGCCTTTGCTGAGGTTGATGGTGATTCCCCCCCACTGACCTTGGATTTGGACAGAGATTAGCATAGTGCCCAAGCTGTCCACACTTGAAGAAATGGACTTCAGGTAAGGTCAGAACCATCTTTCCTCTGTCGTTAGTGTTGGGGATTTGAGGCTTCTCCTCACTACGACAATTCCGAGCAATATGGCCTCCTCTTCCACACTTATAGCACTTGCCACTTCCGTTTAAGCAGTTCCCCAGATGGTTCTTCCCACATTTATTGCATGTGGTAAGTTGCATTTGCTTCCCACCTCTTCCCTAGTCAAAAGTCTTCCCTAAACTAGGCTCCAAAGATCTCTTCTTTTCATTTGATTTATGAGACCACTGCGTCTCACCAAACTCCAGCTCGACTTTCATTGCACTCTGCATGATCTCCTCATAGCTATCGTAGTCCCGGTTGGCTAAATTATTCCATAGATGAGGTCTCATCCCACCGAAAAATCTATCAACCTTCCCACTTGGATCCATGACAAATCTAGAGGTATATCGTGAAAGTCGGGTGAAGTTCATCTCATAGCTTCCGACAGATTCATTCTCCTTCTGCTTCAGCTCGAGAAACTCCTTCTCCATTCTCGTTCTCATGGAACGAGGGAAATACTTGTTAAAGAATATTCCCCGGAATTCTTCCCACTCCATAGCTTCCATCTCTCCTCTAGGCTTCATGTTTTTGACCAGTGACCACCACTGGTCAACTTCTCCCTCTAGGCGATAAACAGCAAGGGTGACTTTTTCTTGTTCCGAACAAAGGAGTACAGAAAAGATCTTTTCAATGGAGCTTATCCATTGTTCCGCAACCAAAGGGTCAGTAGATCCACTGAATGATGGTGGTCATTGACACATGAAGGACTCAACAGAATGTTGTTCCCTTCATGGTGAGGTCGGCCTCTCATCTTGATTCAAGTTATTACTCATAACTTGAGTCAGTTGGTTCATCATTCGCATGAATGTTTTCATTCCGGCTTCCATCGGAGGGCCGTCAGCACATGGTGCATTGTGGTCACCATCGGCACAGTTCCTCCTATTGCACGCCATTTTCTAAAAGAATAAAACCTTAGTAAGAAACTTATTTCATTTATGAATCTTTTAACTAAGACTTCATGCTTAGACAATTACACTTTTCTATAATTCCTTCATAATGATTCATAAAAAGCTTGTGATTAACCAAACATATCCCCCGGGAGTGTCGTAACCAAGAGTTTAGCAAGGCCCGTTATCATGCACCCGTTCCCGTTCGAGTCTAGCTCAAAGCGGTGTTTTCGGGTTTTACCCCTATGTACATCTGTGCCAGAGCCGCCTCTACCTGCTTGTATCTAGACATGGATGTATTTGTTTGATAAACCACTTACTCAATACTTACCAAAATACCAGGAAGTTTTCCTATATTTAAACTTTTCTATAGGGTTCTTCCTAAAGTTTTTATATCATAATTTCCACAAATAACTAAACCATCCTTTGATACCAACTATAGCATCCCGTTTTTTTTATAACATAAACTTTCATTTCATTACACGGAACTGAGGATCTTTAAGGTTTAGTGTCTTGGAAACAAGGAACATAATACATGAAAACAACATAAAACATTATTCTTAAACACTTTAAAGGCTTCTCCTTAAGTTCATCCTAGGTTCATTACCGCATCTCATAACCTGGGGACATACATCAAAAGAAAGGGTGAGCAGAAGGCCCAGTAAGGGAAACAAGAGAAACATTTTACATGTGAACTTGAGATACTTCAATAAGGACATGAAAAGAACTTTAAGGCATGAGAAAGAAATCATGAGATATATCATAATAAAAATAACATTTTTCATAACTTGAAGATGTGGCTACAACATTTAATATTGACAATCGTTTCGTTTCACCAAGGTCCATCCCCAAGGTGTCGTTAAAAATTACCAAGGTTATTCACCAAAGCGTCGTAAAAAATGGTCATCTCTAGAGATTAAGTCTTTACCCAATGCATTGGAGAGCTATCTGGGCACACCCTTGAAATGTATTTATTATCATGTGAGCCACATATATCATCACCAATCATTTCATAAACAACCCATATAGCATAAAATAAATGGGTTTCATTTCATAATCATAACCTTTTAAAAACTGCTTTAATGGCATGATCATTTTGTCACTTTAAACCCACGGAAAGGGAAAGCGGGTTTCATGTATGTAAATCCCAGAATTTAAAATAGAAAATTTTGATATATATGTGAATACCCCTGTAGAAATAATATCTTTGAGTATTCACTTTATAACATAAAATAATTTTGAGAAAAGAGAGAGGCATTTTGAGACGAAAATTCTGCAGCATAACGACTATGTTTCGGGGTTTTAGAAAACATTGAAAAGAGAGGGGACATGGGTCAAACATTCATAAATGACCCATAAAACAGTAGAGGGACAGAATAATAAGGATATATGAACATGGTAATGAAATTTGAAGGACATACCATTTGAAATGAAAAACATGGAAGGAAGACAAAGATTAGATTCCTCTTATGAAAATTCGGCAGCCTAACGACGTCACTTAAATTTCAACAAAAAGGAATTGAAAAGATCAAATAGGGTCCCTCATCATATGAACATAAGAGTTAAGTATGATAGATATAGAGATCATACCCCAAAATAATTAAAAAGGAACTTGAAAGACTTGACATGAAAGTAGAACTTTGAAAAGAATGAGAAGGGTGAAAGAATCCCTTAAAAATTCGGCACCCTAACGACGTCACTTAAACTTTCATAAAACGAAATGATGAGAGTAAGAGGGGATCTCTCATCATATAAACATGAAAAGGGAAGTAATAGGAATATTAAAGAACATCCTCTCACATAAGAACATGGAGCATAAAAGGAATGACATAAAAGAGATTATACGAAAAGAAAGAGAGAGGTCGGATCCCTTACCTTAAAACGTAACTCTTAAAACTCAACGGTTTGGACCTTGAGGGCTTGGGGGCACCTTGGGAGGACTCCTTGGGAGGTAAGGAGACCAGAAATTTGTTGGGGGAGAGTTGGGAGTGAAAACTAAAGGAGGAAAGGGTGGGTATTTATAGGGAAAGTGAGGGGACAAGGCATTAATGGCCAAGGGACACCTCACAAGTGCTTTTCTCAAAACCATGTGCTCTCCCTTGGCATTTACCATGGAGTTAGGCCACATGGGGCCCCCAAAACAAAAATTCATCAACCTTGTCCGGACAACCCTTAAAATATCTCATGAAATCATCATGACACAGTTATGATGTCATTAAACATACCGAAACCCTAAAACTGCATTTTTACTATTCATTGAAAAATTCATCTTTCTCAAAAAAATCCCAAAATTTCACCTTAACCAAATATCGATGCTCTAATTACATTTATGAACTCCATTTTATAAAAATAATTTTCTAAATAATTTTAATTTAATTTTTAAATAAAAACACTATTCATCGAGAACTCATTTTTTTTCAGAAAAATCCCCAAAAATTACCATAACATAATATCGATGCTCTGAGTTCAAAAATAAATTCCTTTTTATAAAATAATTTTCTAATTATTTTTAATTAAATTTTTAATTAAAAAACACTATTCACCCGAAAAAACTAATACTTGGCTAATAATTTATGAAACCGTTATTTACCCATTTTATTGAATCTCATTACTTAATCAAGGTGTCTAAATTATATTAAAACTTTCTTTGAGTTAAATTACTAATCCATTTGGTCACATTACTAATCTTAAGCGTAAAATCACTATTCATAATTTACTATTCATCAAAAATTAAGTTGATCTTATTAGACTCCAAATTCCTTACTGAACACTTTTGTAGAAGACCATTTTTTGAAAATCATTACACATCATTAATTATTTAGGGTTTAAATAAATATTTTAAAATATCCCTTTTTCAAATTTCATCAATAAAATATATCCTAAAATTATCTGAACAATTGAAATTTCACAAACATCACCAAAGGAAGAAATCTCAATTTATTCATCCCAAAGAATTACACAAGGAAGCTAGGGTCTCGTCACATAGCCCCTTATAACACCAGCATATGACCTAAGTGTAAGGTGTGCTATGGTGAGAGAATCTAAGGGAGGCTCAGATAACATTTCCCTAGTAGTAATCTCTACTAACTTGAACTTCTCCCGCAGGCGTTTCCGTTCAAGCTTGACACGCTGGAGTTCGGCTTGGGCTTGGTCCAAAGCGAAGCCCACAGATGCTACCTCCTTCCCAAGCTCTGATAAGTGGGCTTCATAAGGTTCGGGTCTACTGGATGAAGCCATCGACTCCTCTTTCTGCATTAACCATTAACATCTTATTAAATCATTAAGAGTAAGTTAATATACTACTCAAAAAGATTGGGTCGTTACAATTCTGATTCTTAGAATTCTTTTTCTCATATCTTTTCAATTTTATCAGATTCCAAATTCCTTACACTCAAGGTGTAATATCTTTATATTCATGGTTAGTTATATAAAATGATGTCGTTGTTTTTATTATAAACTGACCATTGTATGTTTTCCACGTGTCCAGGTCCCTATGATATTTAAGGAAATATGATCGTTGGAGTGGAACCGACCAGTATATTTTTGAAAGCTATAAATAGGACCTCAGATGATGAGATCGATACAAGAACACACAACAAGTTCACATGTTTGCATTTTGGAGTTCATCTCTCTTAAAGTGAATTGATCTAGAGTGATAGGCTCTTATAAACTCTCGGGCTTCAGGCAGAAAGTTTGAATAGCTTGTTCAAACTTTGCTTCGTGCAGAGTTTCTTCGTGAAGAGGTGTGATTTCCTTAAAATCAGAGACTTCGGGTTGTGAAGTCAGAGGTGCTGATTTCCTTAAAAATCAAGGTCTTGCGGGGATAACAAGACAGATACTGATCTTAGGATTAAGGGATTACCTAGGGTTTGGGTAATACATACTTTCTTGTAAGTATAAAACAAGGGACATTTATCCAAGGTTGTAGGATACCCTCCTCTTTGGGTTAAAAGAATATTGTAAATTTCCGCTGCTTTGTAAGAGTTAAGAAGTTTTATTTTTGTTTAAAATTTCTAAATTGTATCTATGGTTGTAAGAAATTCTATAGGCCTTTGTGGTAGAATTTCATTTTAAGAAAAGTTTCTTAAGATTTAGACTTAAGAACTTTATATTTCTCTAAGAAGGTAATTTCTTATTAGAGGTGTTGTGAATTTTGTTTATACAAAAATTTCCTTAAGAAATTTTTAAAGTATACAATTCACCCCCTATTGTATATTGTGCATATTCAGAACTATTGCGATCCTAATATTGGTATAGAGTAGAATATCATACTCCATACCTTCATAACAATTGGTATCAAAGGGTTGGTTCAATCTGAATTAATCTCACAGTTATATTCTGAAGAGAAATATTCTTCTTCACTTTTTCAGAATCAGAATTTCGGACTCATAAAGTTCAGATTCTTATTTTTCTTAGATATACTCTAGTATTATTTTCCTTGCTTAGGATATTTTTTCCTTGTTTACAAACTTTTATTACTAACAAGTTTGTGTGGAAAGATTTTCCTTAAGATGGCAGGTTTAAATGTTGGTTCTATAGACAATCTAAATCCTACCAGACCTCCTATTTTTGATGGAAATGATTATGAGTACTGGAGAGATAGGATAAAGACTTTCGTTATTAACAATAGAGTTGATAACTACCTGATGCTGATAGGAGACTATAAGATTCTTGATAAGGAATTGAGAACTTTTACAAATTAGGAGAAATCCGAATATCAATCTAATTTCAGAGTCAGAAATACATTGCTATGTTCCATGATTAGGAAAATCTATAGTCGAATATCTTTATGTGAAGCTAAAAATAGTATCTGTTAGAAACTTGAGGTTACCCATTTTGGAACTTCTAAAGTTATAGAAACAAGGAGAGCTATGTTGAGATCTGAATACCATGGATTTAACTTTCCTTATGGAGAACCCATAAGAAAAGTTCAGAAGAGGTTCATGACTATAGTGAATAGCTTACAGTCTATGGGAGAAAAAGGTCTTGATGATGAAATACTTTTTGAAAAGATCATAGACATCATGCCCAATGAATGGGAGTCCAAGAAGATAGCAATTGACGAGAACAGGAAAGTCACCCAGATTTACTTAGATGAGCCTTTTGGAACTCTTCTTCATCATGAGACCAGAATGAAGAGATATGTTGATAATGTTAAGAATAATAATGAGAATGGAGGATTTTCTTTTACAACCACTTCTAAACATATGAAATCCAAGACTCCAGAAAGATTTACTAGATCAAAGTTAAACAAAGTTTCTATTCAGTCAGAATCTAGTAATACAGAAAAATATGAGAATGAGTTAGCTAATCTTGCTCGGAGAATGAACAAGATAGTAGTTTAGAAGAACTATCAAAATAAGTTCAAAAAGAGAGACTATAGAGAAAAGAAATATGGGGAAGTTACTTGCTACAAATGCAGAAGAACAGGTTATATCAGACATGATTTCCCTCTTTTGAAAAAGAAGGATAAGAAGGAAATGAATGTAGAGAGAAACAAGAAGAAGTTCTACCATTATAAGAACAAGAAAATCCTTAAAGAAAATGACACTTGGAGTGATAGTTGTGGAGACTCCTTTGAAAGTGAATATTCTGAGTATGAATCATCAACATAGAAAAATATCAGATTCATTGCTACTACTTCTATTCTAAATACTTGTCTTATGGATAAGGTACGCTCTGTCGAGGCTTTAAAAAATTTATCTCTTGATAAGGATTATTATCCTGAAGATATTACTTCTGATGAAGATACTTCATCTTCAGATAATGAAGAAATACCTTCTTATGAAGAAGTATCTAAATTTTCCAAGTTTTTAGAAGCAAAAAATTTTAAAATTTCTAAGAAACTAGACAAGGAAAATACTAGAGAAGAAATTCTTATAAAAGAGATTTCAGACCTCACTAGAGATATTGAAGATAAGGATGAGCTCCTAGAAAAACATTCTAAAGACCTTAAGGAAGTAAATTCCTAAAAGGAAAAACTTTCTAAAGATCTTAAGGATTATATTTCAAAAATAAATTTTTTTAGGAAAAATCTACCTCTAAGGAAATAATCCACGAGGATAGGAATTTAGTTATAAGACTAAAATCCGAAATATTTTTTCTTAAGAATTTTTTTGTCAATTTTACTTCTGGTAAATAAAATTTTGACAAAATTTATTCTCAAATCAGACCTCAAGGAAATACTACTGGAGTAGGTTATACTCACAAAAAACCTATTTTCAAAAACAACTATTTTATTCCATCCAGAGCCCAATTTTGTACTAAATGTCAAAGTGGTGGGCATTGGAATAAAAAATTTTCTTTAAATAATGTTCAATCTCTTGGGTTTCATAAATCTTATTTCTCAAAACAAATTTGGGTTCCTAAAATTTTATTATTTAACCCTGGATCCAAACAAGTTTTGATTCCAAAAATCTAACTTTTGTTTTTGCAGAAAAATGAAGAATGTACCAACAATATCTGGTATATAGATAGTGAATGTTCCAGTCGCATGACTGGTAAAAAAATTTATTTCCATAAAAATTTCAAAACAAAAAGTGGAAAAGTAACCTTTGGGGATAATTATCAAGGAGAGATTGTCGGTATAGGTAATATCATTCTTCTTGGAAAAGTTTTAATTTCAAATGTTTTATTTGTTAATGGTCTAAAGCACAATCTTATAAGCATAAGTCAATTATGTGATGAAGGTTAACTTTTGAATTTTAGGAATGATAAGTGTTTAGTTCACAATTCCATGGATGAATATATTCATATTTCCCATAGGCATGAGAATGTCTACACTTTGAACATGAAGACTTAAGAAGTCAAGATCTTCCTTGATTAAGTGAAATTGAAGATCAATCTTGGCTTTGGCATAGAAGGTTAGGACACTGCAACATTAAGAACCTTAGTAATCTCTCAAAGAAAAGATTAGTTAAGGATCTACCGGTCCTAAGTTTTGATTCTTCAAAAGTTTGTGACCCTTGTCAGTTTGGAAAGAAACACAAATCTAGCTTTGAATCTATTAGTGAAGTTTAAATATCTAATGCCCTACAGTTAGTGCATATGGATCTATTTGGTCCTACACAAACTGGAAGTATTGGAAGCAAATATTATGTATTTTTTCTCATTGATGACTACACTAGATATTCTTAGGTTTATTTTCAAGAAAGAAAATATGAAGCCTTTTCTTATTTTAAAACTTTTCGAGCTCAAGTGAAAAATGAGAAAAACCTACAATTGATTCATAGTGATCATGGTGGTGAGTTTGTAAATTCAGATTTTAAAACTTTTTCTAGTAAGAAAGGTATTACTCACAGTTTCTCAGCTCCTATAACTCCTCAACAAAATGGTGTTGTTGAAAGAAGGAACCAAATCCTTCAAGAGATAACCAGAACCCTGTTGAGTGAATATTCCATAGAAAAACACTTTTGGGCTGAAGCTGTAAGTACTGCCTATTATACTATAAATCGAGTTTTGATAAGACCTTTTCTTTATAAAACTCTTTATGAGCTATGTATTGGTTGAAAAACAAAAGTTTCTTACTTTAATATTTTTGGTTGTAAAGTTTTTATCCTTAATACTAAGGATAACTTATGCAAATTTGCACCAAAATCCGATGAAGGAATTTTCTTAGGCTATTCCTCTAACTCTAAGGCTTATAGGGTTTTTAATAAAAACACTTGTACTATCGAGGAAACAATACATGTTAAATTTGATGAAACCGATCCTTTTGTTTTCAAACAACCTGATTTAAATCCTCCAGGAATATTTTCTAAAAATGATCAACAATCTATAGTTGAATATTCTTCTAAGGAAAATGCTCACAAAAATATTCCTGAAATATTTACCCCTAAAGATTTTCTACCTTATGATGATGATCAAGTTTTACAAAACCCCAATCAGTTGTTACTTATAAATCATCCTACTAATAATGTCATAGGATATTTCAATCAACCTATAAGGAATAGAAGTTCCTTAAGAAATGAAATTGAACATGTTGTTTTTCTTTCCCAATTCGAGCCAAAGGCTCCTGAGGAAGCCTTAGGTGATGAAGATTGGATAAACTATATGCAAGATGAACTCAATGATTTTGTAAGGAATAAAGTCTGGACTTTGGTTGAGAGACCTAAGGTGTCACGACCCATCCCCTAGGGCCTGTGCCGTGACTACCCCAAGCCCGCCTTCCATAGGCCAGGGGATGACGACTAGCACCAAAGGCATAAATCCCTAAAACTGGGAAGGCATTGCCTTTATAAATTATATCACACACAACAGATTATAAGCTAGAAGCAAAACACTAAGTAAAACTTTATACAAAAGGAGTGATGAAAAGTAAAGGGTCCGGAAATACAAGCCCAACTATAAAGTACAAGACCAACTGAAAAAAAGTAAAACTGAAGAAAATGGTAGAGAAACTACTGGGTCATCCTCCGGGGATTCCTACCTGAAGGGTAGGTACTGATTGCCTCCTCAGCACTCCACATCTGTCAGTCTCCTCCGTGTACCGACTTGTCATAAGGTCCACCTCCAGGTACCATCTATTCCAGCTACTCTGATCCTCATTCAGCGCTGTCTATCATCTTCAACCAACACAACGAGGTGCAGGTATTGACCATGCAGGGGTGTGTATAACGATACACAGTAGGGACCCTGAGACCCTCAAGGTCTCACAAAATCTAACAAGGATAAACCACAAAGTATGAATTCAACAGATAACCTTACTTAGGTATATACCCATACATATACCTAAGTTATCAAGTAATCCATCTCAATCATGCGGTAAACAAAAAAGTTACCGACTCAGGTCAAACAGGATTTTTATTCACAATGTCGAAACCACGGTTGATAGAGAACTCCTCCTCTGTCAAGTAGAGTGGGCCTGCCGCGACACCAAGGCGCTTCCCACTAACCTTGAACTGCTGAAGTACTCCTCCTGTCGAGTACCGTGGGTCTGCTGCGCTCACACAGAGGCGCTCCCCACCATGGGTCTGCTGCCACAACTAGGAGCTCCCCCTAATAGACTGTAGAGGTACTCCTCTGGTCGAGTACCGTGGGTCTGCTGTCACAACCAGGAACTCCCCACTGGGCTAGTCGAATCACTCCGAGTCGAATCGGTCAGTAGTCGTCAGGTCTCAACCAGCTACTAGGTCTCCATACTCCGCTCGTTAGTCTCCAAAAGGGTACGCTCCATGAGCTACACTTAGATACTCCAATCATCACTAAGTACCATTTATAAGTATCTCAAAGATTTGCCTCATCATAGGGGTCTCAACGCAACTGACGGCGCGTCAATCAGACGCCCGGTCTGTGAGTTATAAGATTTTTAGTCCTGGGGGCCCGGTTGGATTCGTGCATGATCCAACCTGATCATATATCAACTTTACACCCAACTCCAGTGGGGTATACTCAAAGGGACTGAGCAGCACCGCTAACGGTTGTCCGGTGCCAAAGATATGGCCAAAAGAAAGTAAAGGTCGGTAGTGGGCCTGAGTCCGGTCAGACCCGGTAGGACCAACTCAACCCGTCTTAGTCTGGGCCGACCTGGTCTGGGTCGACCCGGTCAGACCTGTTGGGTCTGGCCTAGCCCATTGGGCAGGCCAACCTGTTAGGTTTGGCCCGACCCGCTGGACCCAGCCCAGTAGGCCGCATGGGTAGTTCTGCTCGGAGGTCGCTGCGAGGGGCGCGACTCGGCCTAGAGGGTGCGACCAGTTTGGTTCAGCCAGCACCCTGAGGGGCGCAGTTCAGGCAGATTGTCCTGGGAGGGTGAGCTGGTTTGGACAACGGCGTCGTGAGGGAGGCCGCGGTCTGGCTTGTGAGGCCGGGTGGTGGCCTGGGTAGGTCGGCGGGGCGGCCGGGCAGGCCGGGTTGTGGCTTGGGCAGGCCGGCAGGCGGCCGGGAGGGCACTGGGGAGGTCGGCAGGCGGCCGGGAGGGCGCCGGGCGAGGCGTGGCCGGCGACCGGGCAGGGCGGTTCGGCGCGGCTCGGGCTGCCGCGGGCCAGCGGTGCGGCCGGGTGCGCAAGAGTGTGGAGGCCGGCTCTGTCGGGGCTCGGCTCGGCCGGAGCGCTGCGAGGGCGGCGCGGGTTGCGGAGGCCGTGGGAATCACGACCTTTGTCGTCACCGCCTTCGTCGTCTCGTTGCTTCGTCACCATGCCGAGGATCATCTCAAACAAGAACGGTGACGGGGGGGGGGGGGGGTCGGGCCATGTTGATTTGACCCGCACCCTCCACGTTTAGGGTGGTATCAATTGGCTCATTAAGAAAAAAAGATGATCAATAACTCACCCACAAACAATTCCTTTCCAACCGTTTAAGAAGATAGAAAAAGAATAACATCAATATGCAATAAACCCCCAACCTTTGATTGTCAGTCGTCGTTCATTGATGGAGTCACGGAAAGTAGACAAAGAAGATTGTCATTCGCCACGTCCGCTACACACTTCCAATCCTGAGCTGCGTCAGCTGTGGAAGACACTCCACATCGGTAGGTGTCTGGGGAAGAAGTAGAAGAAGGATTGTTGACGTTATTTGTTCTTCGTTGGCGAGAGTTCTTCATTGGGGCCTTCTTCCAATAATCATCTCCTCAAAACACCCAAGGTTTCCACCGTAATGAACAATGACAACCCAAAAATAATAATAGATCTATTATTTTAGGTGTTGGCACAAAATTCAAAAAATGGAGAATTAATTACATGGCTCCCCTTAATTAATACATGTGTGTTGGAATGAATTAATTGGGGAGTTGGCACCAAATAAATTAAGGGAAGGTCAAGAGGCTCTCCCTCATTAATGAGGTAGAGTTGAGAGGTTATACTCTCCTCCCATCAATAGAAGTCGTTTATCCCAGTGTGGTCCCAACCAAATTAATCCTCTCATAGGAGGTTGAGTTTGGGTGGGACCCAACACCATAACCTCTCATGGGAGGTTAAGGTGCAGTGGTCCCACCTCCAACCTCCATGAGGAGGTTTTAACTACCACACACCAAATAATGGCTCAAATAAAATAAAGTGAAACTCACTTTATTTTATTATTATTTTCCATGAAAACCCAAAATCTAAATTTTATTCTCGACTAACTACCGTCGAGGTGAAAGTCTCTTTAAGAAAATACCGGCGCTGCGAGTTCCACGATGCCCTCAAATTTCAATTCCGAGCACCGGTTCAAAAGTTATAAAATCCTGCTCGTATGTTTACTGAACGTACCCGAAAACAACTTCAGAAATTGATTCCGGGCACACCGGGCCTCGGAATCAAGAACCATCATTTTTTTGCGGACTCGTAAAATTCCCATGTATTTAAGAAAAAAATTTCCACAGAAATTCTGGGTCTTTACATTCTCCCCACCTCGGGGAATTATGTCCCCGTAAGCTACAACTCGAACTAAGGGAATAAATGAGGTTACTGAGAATGCATCTGAGCCTCCCACTCCCATGTGCTCTCATGGAGGTTTCCGTGCTGCCAACAAACGTACACCAGAGGTATCGACTGTCCACGAAGGACCTGTTCCTGTCGATCCTCAATCTCCACTGGAACCTCCATAAAATTTGTCCCATCGTCGACGTCCATATCTCCACGGTCGATGATGTGGGAAGGGTCGTGCACGTATCTCCTCAGCTGGGATACATCGAAGACGTCATGCACCCGATGCAACTGAGGTGGAATAGATAAGCGGTAAGACACCTCGCCTACTCTGCTGAGGACCTGGAAAGGTCCGATGAATCACAGAGATAACTTTCCACCTCGGCCAAATCTCCGTAGACCTTATCGAGGTGAGACCCATAGAAAGACGTGGTCGCCATCCTCAAACTCCAGAGGTCTCCGTCTCCTATTGGCATATGACTTATTCATGTTCTGTGTAGTCTTCATCCTCTCCTGGATGATCTGCATCTTCTCTGTGGTATCCCGTACCATCTTTGGTCCCACTAGTTTTAACTCCCCTGGGTTTGTTCAGCACAGTGGTGATCTACAAGGTCAACCATACAAGGCCTCAAAATGTGCCATCCCGATGGTGGAGTGATAGTTGTTGTTGTATGCAAACTCCATCAAAGGTAAGTGATCCTCCCAACTGCGACCGAAGTTGAGGACACATGCACGAAGCATGTCCTCCAGAGTCTGAATGGTTCTCTCAGTCTGGACATTCATCTGAGGATGGAAGGCGGTGCTCAGACGAAGCTGTGTCCCGAAATCCTCCTGCAACCCATTCCATAGCCGACAAGTAAACTGTGTGTCATGATCAGAGACAATAGAAGAAGGTACTCCTTATAGTCTCAAAATCTCCTGCACGTAGAGGCGTCCCAAGCTCTTTACTGAACCCTTCTCTCTGAACGGTAGGAAGTGGGCCGACTTGGTGAGTCGGTCAACGATAACCCAAATCGAGTCGTGACCCTTGGATGTACGTGGAAGATCCATCACGAAGTCCATGGATATTTCATCCCACTTCCACTCTGAGACCTCTAAAGGCTGTACCAAGCCTGTTGGTACCTGGTGCTCCGCCTTCACTTCCTTACAAGTGAGGGATTGAGAGACAAACTCTGTTACTTCCTTCTTTATACTCGGCCACCAGTGCTGTCGTCAGAGGTCCCGGTATATCTTCGCCACTCCTGGATGTACCGCTAAAGGAGATGTGTGGAACTCCCTCAACACTTCCTCTTGAAGTCACACTGGAGTCATAGTACATCCTCTGAAGAGGATGACGTTATCCCCACATTTAGAAAATCCATCAGGTGCCTGCCCTGTAGATATCTGAGCACGTCGTGTCTCGCAGTCAGTGTCCCCATGATGTGCCTCCCTGACTCGCTGAAGAAGTGGAGGAGTGACTATAAGAGACTGAAGGAAAGATACTCCATCTCTATCCCTAAAGGATATCTACAAAGCGGCTAGCTGCTCTGTCGCCTCACCTAGAAGCTGTATACCAGTTCTCCTGCTGAGTGCATCTGCAACAACATTTCCCTTCCTAGGAGTATAGACTATCTCGAAGTCATAGTCTTGGAGGAACTCAAGACAACATCGCTGTATCAGGTTCATGTCCTTTTGAGAGAAGATTTATCTTATACTCTTGTGATTAGAGTACATGGTAAAATGCCACTTCAGTGGTGGTGCGGTGGTGAAGGTGAGTTTCCAAAACATCGTCGTTCTTTGGGAGGTTCAGGGTTTGAATCCTGGGAGTCCGCTTTCAGGGAGAGCCTCTCCCCTGGGATCCACCCGCCTTGCTAAGCCTCCCATACTCCTCTGGGCAAGAAAAATGAGGCGTGTCCCAATTGCTGACGGATCACTATGTTGAACCATCGTTGCCAGACCGTTACCCTCCGGGACGCTCTGCCATCTCGGCTGGCAACAGCTACTTCCCTGGCTGGGTAGCTACCTTCGGGTACTACCCATTCATTGGGGAGGGGGGTTTCCCTATGTGGAGGGTTCGAAAAGGACACACTGGGAAATTCCCTTTCAGAAAAAAGAGTACATGGTAAAACGTTCTCCCATCAGATAGTGTCGCCACATCTTCAAAGCGAAGACCACTGCTGCTAACTCTAGGTCATGAGTAGCATAGTTCTGCTCATGTTATCTCAGCTACCGAGAACCATACACAATCACTTCTTGCTCCTACATCAGGACACACCTGAGTCCGGTCCCTGATGCGTTGCAGTAGACTATGTACCCTACACCTTCTTCTGGAAGCCTCAAGATGGGGGCACTAGTCAGCCTCTACCTCAAATCTTGAAAGCTCTGCTGGCATCTCTCTGACCACATGAAGGGTTTCCCCTTCTTCGTCAAGGATAATAGTGGTGCTGCAACTCTGGAGAAGTCTAGGACGAACCTCCGGTAGTAACTAGCTAAACCCAGGAAACTCTGTACCTCCGTCACACTCCTGGGTGGCTCCCAAGAAAGTACCACCTCAATCTTCACTGGATTCACTAAAAATCCAGCCTCCAAAATGACATGACCTAGAAAGTGAACCTCTTGGATCCATAACTAACACTTCAAGATATTACCATAAATATGGTGCTCTTGGAGTGTGTCCAGTACTACCCACAAATGGTAGGCATGCTCCTCCTCAATAGTCGAGTAGATCAGAATTTCGTCGATGAGGACTACGAAAAATTTATTGAGGTATGGCTGGAAGATCCTGTTCATGAGTCCCATGAACACTGCTGGAGCATTGGTTATGCCGAAAGGCATAACCAAGAACTTGTAGTGGCTGTACCGAAATTTGAAGGTCGTCTTATGCACATCCTCATCTCGAACTCTGAGCTGGTGATAACCTGATCTGAGGTCTATCTTCGAGAACCACCATGCTCCTTTCAGCTGATCAAAGAGGTCATCAATCCTCGGGAGTTGGTACTTGTTCTTCACGGTCACCTGGTTCAGGCGACGATAGTCGACACAAATCCTCAAGCTCCCATCTAACTTCTTGGAAAACAGAATCGGGGCTGCCCAGGGAGAAACACTGGGCTGGATGAATACTTTCTCCTATAAGTCCTCAAGCTGTACCCGCAGCTCGTGAAGCTCCGCAGGAGCCATCCGATATGCTGGTGTAGATATCGGTGTCTTACCAGGGTACAAGTCAATGTAGAAGTACACCTCCTTGTGAGGAGGTAGTCAGGGAACATCTTCAGGTAAAACATCCACGTACTCGTCCACCACTACAGGATAGCTCAGACTCTCCACATCAACTGCTCTAAGGGTAAGGCAGGCCAAATGATGAGTGATCAGCTGCACCCTCCTCTGAGTAAGTCCTTCCTGTGCTGCAAAGGCTCCCTTCTCGCTGGTGAAGGTAAACCTGGTCCCATCCTTGCGGACACACCACACTTTGTGCCTAATACAGTCGATATGGGAATGTACTATAGATAACTAGTCCATACCTAAGATGGCGTCCTAAGGCCTCGACGCTGCTACAAGGAGATCCCAGCCGAAGCTATTTCCTCCTAGAGTAAGCTCACACTGCCAGAACCAGTGTGTAATTGTCGAGTCTGCTCCCGTAGGAGTCTCTAGCTGTAAGGATCGAGCCAACGACTCTATCAGAATCTCCGAGATCCGAACGAGGGTAGTGGAAATGAAAGAGTGACTGGAACCTGTGTTTATAAGAACCGAAGCTATGGTGGAGTAGAAACATATCATACCTCGAATCATCTCCGGAGTGCCATGATCATAGGCCTCAGCTGCCTAGAGCTGAGCTCTCCCCTATCCACCTACTCCCTACGGTCTAGGTGGAACTCCTGGTGGTGGTGGCTGTTACACCTCGAAATGTTGCCCACCGCCAGCTGCACGGCCAGATCCTCTGCCACGTCCACCTGCTCCCCGTGGACTGCCTCGATCGAACCTCTGACTCTGCCAGGGAGGTCCCTCAACTGTCTGCTGATCATCTGAATGGTGGGTCAGACAGTCACGATCCATGTGACCCTGTCTTCCGCATGAGTAAGATTGCACACTCTTGGAAGGTTTGTCTCCACCCTGGGTGCCCCGCACAACTGATCCTGAGTCGTGTGGTCGTCCACCTGTAGGTCTGGTCCTCTTGGACCTCTTCAACATCTGTTCACTACCAGCTGCAGGAGACTCTGTTGCATGTCGACTAGTGGTGGGTCTCGCTGCTGGAGACTGCTCAGCAAGGAAACTCTCCACTAAGAGGGATCTCTCCAACACCCCTAGCTGCGTCGGGATGCTGAGGGAGATCATTGAATCCCTAATATCTCACCTGAGCCCCTACTCGAAGGTCTGGGACCTGAATAATGGGTCCGATACTATATCTGTAGAATAGCACGAGAGGTCGGTGAACCTTGCAGAGTATTGAGCTACAGTCATGCTACCCTGCTGCAGATGAAGTAGCTCCTATATACACACTGAATAGAGAGTGGATGGGATAAACTCTGCCCAAAACAGGCTCATGAAGTCTACCCAGAGAAGCGTCATCTCGTCGTGGACTTGGAGCATCAAGCTCCACTATCTGCCCGCTGCTGCCTATAGAAGGCTAGCAATAAGAATCACCATGAAGTCAATTGGTGTCCCTACCAGTCTGAAGACTCTCACCACAACCTCCAGCAAATCCTCAGCCGCCTGTGGGTCCGTATCTCCCCTAAACTTGGGTGGCCTCTGGCACTGGAACTCGTGCAACGAACTCAAGCAGTGTGCATCATCTGATGCAGGGGCTGGTGGCATCGGTGGCCCAGTGGTACTGGTACCGCTGGTGCCTCCGCTGGAAGAGGGCCCTACACCGAGGCCTCATCGCTCGGTGGGCTATATGTGCGTACAACTCTCGGGTCTCTAGATGGTTGTCCACAAGGAGGCATCCTGAAAGAAACAGATGTGACACGGTCAAAAGACTATATCTGGTGAGCTGACCTGGTTGAGCTGACTTAAAGAAAACTTTTGAAAACTCACACATAATCAGTTTTTTTGTGCACTAAGTCGGAAATCAGAAGTCAGGGTCCTGGTGTATGGATATGTCGGCCGCCACACCAACACTGGACCCCCTGAACTGAAAAACACACTCAATACCCTTAAGACCATTGATTCAAAGAAAAGAAAGATCAGAGTCGTAAGTTCTGCGGTAGAACCGACGCCTCTGATACCAATTTTTCATGACCCGTCCCTCGGGGCCCGTGCCGTGACTACCCCAAGCCCACCTTCCATAGGTCAGGGGCTAGTGACTAGCACCAAAGCCATAAATCCCTAAAACTGGGAAGGCATTGCCTTTATAAATTATATCACATACAACAAAGTATACGTTGGAAGAAAAACACTAAGTAAAACTGTATACAAAAGGAAAACTGAAAAGTAAAGGGGCTGGAAATAAAAGCCCAACTGTAAAGTACAAGAAAAACTGAAAAAGTACAACTGAAGAAAATGGTAGAGCAGCTACTGGGTTGTCCTTTGGGGATTCCTACCTGAAGGGTAGGTACTGATCACCTCCTCAGCACTCCACATCTGTCAGTCTCCTCAATGTACTGACTTGTCATAAGGTCCACCTCTGGGTACTGTCCAGTCCTGCTACTCTGATCCTCAGTCAGTGCTGTCCGTCATCTCCAACCAAAACAATGGGGTGCGGGCATAGCCCTTGCAGGGGTGAGTATAACGATACTTAGTAGGGACCCCGAGACCCTCAAGTTCTCACAAAATCCAACAAGGATAAACCACAAAGTATGAATTCAATAGATAACCTTACTTAGTTATATGCCCATAAATATACCTAAGTTATCAAGTAATCCATCTCAATCATGAGGTAAACACAAAAGTTACTGACTCAGCTCAACCAGGATTTTTATTCATAATGTAGAAACCACGAATGCCGGAGAACTCTCCTCTGTCGAGT
Organism: Viscum album; assembly: GCA_963277665.1. NCBI lineage: Eukaryota > Viridiplantae > Streptophyta > Magnoliopsida > Santalales > Viscaceae > Viscum > Viscum album. The sequence goes on from OY728121.1 coordinate 635,087,100, forward strand.
ACAGTGGGCCTGCCGCAACACCAAGGCGCTTCCCACTAACCTTGGACTGCTGAAGTACTCCTCCTGTCATGTACCGTGGGTCTGTCACGCTCACACAGAGGCACTCCCCACTGTAGGTCTACCGCCACAACCAGACGTTCCCCCTAATAGCCTGCAGAGGTAATCCTACTATCGAGTACCGCGAGTCTGCCACCACAACCAGGCGCTCCTTTGTCGTGGGTCTGCCGCCACAACCAGGCGTTCCCCACAGGGCTAGTTGAATCACTCTGAGTCGAATCAGTCAGCAGTCGTCTGGTCTCAGCCAGCTACTAGGTCTCCGTACTCCACTCGCTCGTCTCCGGAAGGGTCTGCTCCACGAGCTATAGGTCGATACTCCAACTGTCACAAAGTCCCACGTAGAAGTATCTCAAAGGCCTGCCTCGTCATAGGGGTCTCAACGCAACTAACGACACGTCAATCGGACGCCCGGTCTGTGAGTTATAAGCTTTTTAGTCCCGGGGGGCCCGGTTGGATTCGTGCACGATCCAACCTGAACGAATCTCAACTTTACTCCGAACTCCAGTGGGGTATACTCAAAGGGACCTTTGTGCTCCAAGAAAACCAGTGCCACTAATGGTTCGTCAAACGGTCGTCCGGTGCCAAAGATATAGCCAAAAGAAAGTAAAGACCGGTAGTAGGCCCAGGTCCGGTCCGACCCGGTCGGACTGACTCGGCCTGTCTTAGTCTGGGCCGACCCGGTCTGGGTCGACCTGGTCAGACCTGTTGGGTCTGGCCTGGCCCATTGGGCGGGCCAACCTGTTAGGTTCGGACTGGCCCGCTGGACCCAGCTCAGCAGGCCGTGTGGGTAGTTCGGCCTGGAGGTCGCTGCGAGGGGTGCGACTCAGCCCAGAGGGTGCGACCGGTTTGGTTCGGCCAGCACCGCGAAGGGGCGTAGTTCGGGAAGCTCGACCCAGGAGGGTGAGCCGGTTCGGCCAACAGTGCCGCGTGGGAGGTCGCGGGCAAACTCTGGAGGTCGGTGCGGCGCGGCCGGGCAGGCCGGAAGGCGGCTGAGAGGGTGCTGGGTAGGCTGGCAGGCGGCCAGGAGGGCGCCGAGTAGGGTGCGGCCAGGCAGGCCGGTGGCCGGGAGGTGGCAGGGTAGGTCGGGTCGGCGTGGCTCAGGCCGGTGCGAGCCGGTGGGGCGGTCGGGTACACGGGACGCGCGGAGTCCGGCCCGGCCGGGGCTCGGCTCAGTCGGGTCCGGTTCAGCCGGAGCACCGTGAGGGCAGCGCGAGTTGTGGAGGCTGCGGGAAGCACGACCTTTGTCGTCGCCGCCTTCGTTGTCTCGTTTCTTCGTCACCATGCCGAGGATGATCTCGAACAAGAATGGCGGGGGGGGGGGGGTCGGGCCATGTTGGTTTGGCCCGCACCCTCCGCGTTAAGGGTGATATCAATTGGCTCATCAAGAAAATAAGATGATCAAAAACTCACCTGTAAACAATTCCTTTCCAACCCTTGAATAAGATAGAAAAAAATAACATCAACATACAATAAACCCCCTACCTTTGATTGTCAGTCGTCGTTCGTTGACGGAGTCGCAGAAAGCAGACGAAGAAGATCGTCGTTCGTCGCATCCGCTACACACTTCCAATCCCGAGTTGCGTTGGCTGTGGAAGACTCTCCATGTCAGTAGGTGTCTGGGGAAGAAGTCGAAGAAGGATCTTTGGCGTTCTTCATTCTTCGTTGGCGAGAGTTCTTTGCTGGGGCCTTCTCCCAATAATCCTCTCCTCAAAACACCCATGGTTTCCACCGTAATGAACAATGCCAACCCAAAAATAATTATAGATCTATTATTTTAGGTGTTGGCACAAAATTCAAAAATGGATAATTAATTACATGGCTCCCCTTAATTAATCCATGTGTGTTGGCACAAATTAATTGGGGAGTTGGCACTAAATAAATTAAGGGAAGGTCAAGAGGCTCTCCCTCATTAACGAGGGAGAGTTGAGAGGTTATTCTCTCCTCCCATCAATAGGGGTCGTTTAGCCCCGTGTGGTCACCACCACATTAATCCTCTCATGGGAGGTTGAGTTTGTGTGGGACCCACCACTATAACCTCTCATGGGAAGTTAAGGTGCGGTGGTCCCACCTCCAACCTCCATGAGGAGGTTTTAACTACCACACACCAAATGGCAGCTCAAATAAAATAAAGTGTAGCTCACTTTATTTTATTATTTTTTTCCCTGAAAACCCAAAATATAACTTTTATTCTCGACCAATTACCGTCGAGGTGAAAGTCTCTTTAAGAGAATACCGGAACTGTGAGTTCAACGTTGCCCTCAGATTTCAATTCTGAGCACCGGTTCAAAATTTATAAAATACCGCTCGTATGTTTACTGAACGTACCCAAACAAAACTTCAGAAATTGATTCTGGGGACACCGGGCCTCAGAATCACATGCCGTTATTTTTCACAGACTCGTAAAATTCCCATGTATTTAAGAGAAAAATTTCCACAGAAATTATAGGTCTTTACATAAGTATACATATGTTATTGGTTTAAAATGGGTATTCAGAAATAAATGTGATGAAAATGAGATCATAGTTAGAAATAAAGCAAGATTGGTTTCTAAAGGCTATAACCAACAAGAAGGCATAGATTATGAAGAAACCTATGCACAGGTAGCAGTACTAGAATCCATCCAAATTCTTCTATCATTCGCAACATTCTATAATTTTAAACTTTATCAAATGGATGTGAAGTGTGCTTTTCTGATTGGATATGTATAAGAAGAAGTCTATGTAGACCAACCTCCTGGTTTTGAATATGTAAAACATCCTAATCATGTATATAAACTTACCAAAGCTTTATACGGCCTTAAACAAGCCCCTAGATCTTGGTATGATAGACTTAAAGGATTTTTACTTCAAAACAACTATTATAAGGGAACTGTGGATCCAACACTTTTTATAAAGAAAGATAAGAAAGATATTTTAATTGTACAAATATATGTTGATGACATTATATTCGAATCAACTCAACAATCCTTAATAGATTCCTTTGCACGTATTATGAAGTCTGAGTTTAAGATGAGTATGATGGGTGAGTTAACATTATTTCTTGGTTGTCAAATTTCTCAAAAACTAGAAGGAACTTATATATCTCAACATAAGTACATCAAAGATCTTCTTAAAAAGTTTGGGTACGATAATTCTAAGAGTATAATTACTCCTATCAGAACTTCTAATACTCTTGATATTAATGAAGCAGAGAAACCTGTGGATCAAAAATCTTATAAAGGAATGATAGGAAGTTTACTTTACTTAACAGCAAGTCGATCCGACTTAATGTTCTCTGTTTTCTTATGTTAAAGATATCAAGAAAATCCTTAGGAATCCCATCTTAAGGCTGTGAAAAAAAATTTCCAGTACTTAAAAGGAACCTTGGATTTAGGACTTTTTTATTCTTTTGGAAATTTTTTTGAACTAAAAAGCTTTTCAGATGCTGATTTTTCCGGCTGTAAAATGGATAGAAAAAGTAAATATGGAACCTGTAATTTACTAGGAGACTCCTTAGTTTCTTGGTCTTGTAGGAAACAACATTCTTTATCACTTTCCACTATTGAAGAAGAATATGTAGCAGCTGGAAGTTGTTCTGCTCAAGTGTTGTGGATGCAACACACACTCACAGATTATGACATGAGTTTTTCCCAAACTCAAATATTGTGTGATAACACTAGTGCCATAGCCCTAAGTAAAAACCCAACACATAACTCCTGTGCTAAGCACATAGATATTTGGCATCACTTTCTTAGGGATCACACAGTCAAAGGAGATATAATTCTTCAATTCATCGGAACGCAAGAACAAATTGCTAATATTTTTACCAAACCATTACCATCTGATAGATTTGAATATATTAAACAGAAGCTGGGAATTATATCTGTGAGATAATAATTCATATCTACTTCCTGTTTATCCATCTCCTAAAATTAAATTACTCCTAAATTCAGGGGGAGTAAATATGTTTGATTTTTTTTTAAAATTCTTGTATTCTTTAAATTTTTTTCCCCTGGTGTCTGTTATTAAAAAAAAATCCAGGAATCTAAATTCTTGAAATCCATATTTCTAGAATTGAAATTCTCAGAGACAAATTTCCTGAGTCTCATTTTTAACCCCAAGAAATTTTTCTTCGATACCAATAATTTCTTCAGAGATTCCTTAAAGGTACATTTTCTTAACCCTAGTTATTTTATTACAGCTCTATATGTTGGTATTTCTGTCTCTTAAGAAATTTTTCTTCGGATTCATATTTCCTTAGAATCCGACTTTCAGTTTTCTAAAACCTCAAAATTTTGGTATGGATATAATTTTTTGAACCATCCTCAACTGTTAGATCTTTTTGGGAAAATCATAGACATTTTATTTCCTTATGGAAGCTAAAAGGTCTTAGTTTGTCTATATAAGGTCTACCCCACTTTATAAGGACCCCACCAGTTCCTCAAGCCTTCAAGATAAAGTGCTACTACTTCAGAGTTTTTCATTCCATATTTCTTCCAAGATTTCTTACAGATTTGAATGTCAGGAAGTTCCAACCAGATGGAAGTCAAGGAAAATAAAGACACGATGATATTTCGGGAGAGACTTGTATGTTCAAACTTTTTTAATCGATATGAATCCCTCATATATCTTATTATTAAATGTAATAATTGGAAGAGTATTTGTATAGAAAAGTACAAGATTCAAGATCCTGTATATTCGGAACTAGTCATACAGTTTTATGACTCTGTCAATTTCTTTGAAAAGGAAGGTAAGGAATATTTCAGATTTAAGGCTTATGAAAAGTCTTATACAGTTCCATTCCTAAAAGAGGCCAACTTCTTGAAGATTCCCTATGAATCAGAAGCCCTCATAGGTTCCTACAAAATTCCGGATAAGGAAGGTTCTTTCGAGAAGAACCGTGATTTAGAAAGTCTCAGCATTAAGGGAGTTAAGACTCCGAAGCTTGCACATTTATCAGTAGAACATAGATTGGTAGCATTATATATGGAGGGGTTCTTTATCCCAAGAAAATTGGATAAAGATTCCTTAAATACATGTGACATTATTTTGTTAGACTTTCTCATCAACCTCAGGATGATTAATTTGGTAAAGTATATTTTCCTTACAATTAATTTTGTGAAAGCCGGTACCATCAAATCTCAAATCCTCATGTACCCAACTACTATCTCAAGGATAGTTGTTATGGGTTTAGCTGAAATGAAAATCGCATGAAAGTATGCTTTGAAAACCTATAAGATTATGTTTCTAAGTTAATATACACTGAAGAGAATGAATCTTTCTTACAATATGGACTCCAAGAAGTTTGAAGAAGTCATAACTCCAGAAGTATAGAAGCCGGTATCGAAAGAATCCATTCCGGAATCATCCAAATAAAAATAGAAAAAGTAAGTACTGGAATCTTAAAAAAGTGTTCAGAAGAAGAAAAAGTCGGATGAGGCCTCTCATGCCGATCCTACCTCAGTAGTTCCAGTTTTAACACCATCAGTTATAAGGAAACCAAAGGCTTACTCTGATGATATTTTTGCTGGCTAGAGGAAATTAGGTGAATCTAGGAAGAAAGGGGATCCAATATTTGGGTTAAATCCGACAGAGGAAAAAGATTTAAAGATTAAAACCGCGGATGTAATAGAGAAACAATCTAAGGATAAGAAGCAGAAAAGGAAAATAACTGAGACAGAGATTATACAATCCCTACTGAAAGAAGTAGAAAAGTCCTCTAAGAAGTTACCAGTACCAGATGTCACTCTGGAACCTAATAAAGAAAAGAAACCTGTAGTGATACCAGAACCTATTCTAGAGCCACCGAAAGAAGCACAAGAAGAGGATGAGATCATTAAAGAATAAGATGATGTTATTAGACAATTTGATGAGTATGTTGCAACACCAAGAGTTTCTACTGAGGAAGAAGAAGAAGAAGAAGAAGTTGAGATCGAAGTCGAAGAAATAGAAGAAGTAGAAGAATAGGTTGATGTAACCGGAGATGAAGACAAAATTCATGAATCCGAAAATAGTGATACCGGAAGTGAAGAAGAGAAAGAAGAAGAAGAAGTTAAAACAGAATCCAGAGATGATAAGACTATAGAAAATGAGGAAGTCCCTCAGGGTTACAAACCCTCTATGGTGCTAAAAATTGATTAAGGGAAGGCCATTATGTTTTCTCCTTCTGATGCCGACTCTCCTCAAAACCTTGAGAATCCTGAAATATCTGCTCCAAAGATCAATAAATAAGAATCTGACTCTCAGTCCTCATCATCTATGGGTGATGAATTTGTAAAAATTTTGTTAAGGAAATTAGGAAGTACCATTCTGGTACTTGCTAACCTAGATCCACAAAGCCAAATGATATAGTAAACCTTAAATCAAAATATGGATTCAACATCTATGATGATGGACATGGTTGTGAAAGGTGAAGCCGATCATAATAATCTTCTCATTGATTACAAAGCTCAAAAATTATCATGTCAGAAATTGATGAGCCAGACCCGAAACTTATCAGATAAAGCTCTACAATTCTTGGACTTCATGGAATCAACAAATGGAGTGTTCAATGATGTAGCAAATGAGCTTTCCAAAGTCTGGACTTTTCTCTCATAGAAATTCTCAAGTGAGTTAGCTGTGAGGAAAAACGAAGGAAAAAATATTCTAGATCAAATGAATACAGTAGCTGAAGCTGTTAATTACCAGAACGGGATATTTTCTGGTCTTGAGAAGAAATCAGATTCACAAGAAGAAGTGATAAAAGTTCTTGAAGATAATAATCATTCTCAAGAATTCTATATCCAGGCTCTATAGAATAAGGTATCTGAGAAAGATTCATTGATAAATAAGCTTAAAGAAGATCACAAGGAGGTGAAAAATATTATGTCCATGGTGAAAATATTCTTTCAGAGAAGAAGAAGGAGGGTTGATACATTTTTCATGCCGAATTTTTGATTGTATTTTCTTTCATGTGAAACTTAATGGAAAATTCCTTGAAAATATTTTATATATTTTGTCTCATATATATTTCTTTCTAACCTTACAGGTACCTCTCCATTCCTTTTTGAAAATTAAAAAGGGGGAGAATTATATCAAAGGGAGAAGTTAAAGGAAGAAAAATTTATAAAGGAAAAATTTCCTTAGGGTAAAATCTAAGGAAAAATAAATTTCCTAACTTTCATCTATAAGGAAGAGTTTTACATCTAAGGGGGAGTCGCTCTAAACAGAAGTATATATATCTGAGGGGGAGATTTTGTACTCTAATATCTTCTACATAAGGGAAGAATAATTTACCCTATGTCATACCCTTAAGGGGGAGATAAGTATTTCTAACTCTGAGAAACTATTTCTTTCCTTTGCCAAATTTTTCGAAGTTGTTTTTGCTTTCCAAAAAGGGGGAGATTGTTAGGTCTATAAGACCTCTCCATTCCTTAAGATTTTATTTTGAAAATCGCAAACACCTTCTTTATAAATATATTTTCCTTACTCTTCCATGTATTTCCTTACATTTACATATATTTTCTTATAATCAAAATTTCCTTAGACTTTTGAGTTAAACATATTTTTATTAAGGTTTTTAGAAATCTTTTTTATCATACCGGAAAAGTTCTTAAGGTTCTGATTTTTGGTTCATGGTTACACTAAACTAGAATTCCTTAAGACAATATTTTCCTGTCCTCTGTTTTTACTATGATACTGATTTTCATCTTGAATGAAATCTGGTATCATATTTTCCTTATACATAGAATTCTAGTATTGTGGTTTTAAGACACATTTGTCCTACATTTTTTATGCCATACCAAAAATTTCTATACCAAATTTATTATACCAAGATTTCTATAATGAAAATTTTCCATTACGCACTTCTAAAGAATATTTTCTTAATATAATTTTTTTAGAGACAGTGATACCATTTCTTATGATACTGATACCGGAGAATAATAAACCAACACCAAGAATTTCCTTACGCATTGTCTTCTATAATTTGATACCAGTTGTTTTTTTTGTTATGCTGTAAATCATGATACCAGTACTGGAATTTGTAAAAACCAAGTTTTCATAAAATATTTTCTTACACTTTACTCGTACCGATTTTATGAAAATCTATTCTGAAATTTATAATTCCGAAATTTATTATTCAAAGCTTTAACTCCTTATAATTCTGATTCTTAGAATTCTTTTTCTCATATATTTTCAATTTTATCGGATTCAAAATTCTTTACACACAAGGTGTATGATCTTTATATTCATGGTTAGTTATATAAAATTATTTTGTTATTATTTTTATAAACTAACCGTTGTATGTTTTCCATGTGTCCAGGTCCCTCTGAGATTTAAGGAAATATGACCGTTGGAGTGGAACTGACCAGTAGATTTTTGAAAGCTATAAATAGTACCTCAGATGATGAGATCGATACAAGAACACACAACAAGTTCACATGTTTTTATTTCGGAGTTCATATCTCTAAAAGTGAATTGATCTAGAGTGAGAGGCTCTTATAAACTCTCAGTCTTTGTGAAAAAAGTTTGAACGGATTTTTCAAACTTTGCTTCATGCAGAGTTGCTTCGTGCAGAGGTGCGATTTCCTTAAAATCAGAGACTTCAGGTTGTGAAGTCAGAGGTGCTGACTTCTTTACAAATCGAGGGATTGCAGGGATATAAAGATAAATACCAATCATAGGATTGAGGGATTACCTGGGGTTTGGGTAAGATAGACTTTCTTGTAAGTATAAAACAAGGGACCTTTATCCAAGGTTGTTAGATACCCTCCTCTTTGGGTTAAAAGAAGATTGTAAATTTCCGCTTCCTTGTAAGAGTTAGGAACTTTTCTTTTTGTATAAACTTTCTAAATTGTTTCTATAGTTGTAAGAAATTCTATACGCCTTGTGGTAGAATTTCTTTGTAAGAAAAGCTTCTTAAGCTTTAGACTTAAGAACTTTATATTTATCTAAGAAGGTAATTTCTTACTAGAGGTGTTGTGAATTTTGTTTATAAAAAAATTTCGTTAAGAAAATTTTAAAGTATACAATTCACCCCCTCATGTATATTGTGAATATTCAGTACTATTACGATCCTAATATTGGTATAGAGTAGAATATTATACTCCATACCTTCCTAACATAGATTGGCCACTGAGAACCTTTGTACTTCAATCGACAATCCAGATAGGATGCTCCTCAAACGATTCATCCACCTCCAACTCAACCTCCTTGGGTTGGAAAACATGAGACAGGTCTAAGAAGTAACGTCGAAGCTGAAAAACGTGGAATATGTCGTGCATAGCCCGGTACCTCTGAGGTAACTGCATCCGATAGGTAACCGGCCTGACTCTCTCCAAAACCTCAAACGGACCGACGTACCTTGGTGAAAGCTTACCCTGTCTCCTAATCCTCTTATGTACCAACCTCGGTGTGACACGTAGAAAGACCCGATCCCCGACCTTGAACTCTAGAGGTTATCTCCACTGATCAGCATAAGACTTCTGTCAAGACTGTGCAGTATCCATCCTCTTCCGAATCAACTCAATCTTCTCTAAGGTCTCCTGGACAAGATGAGGTCCCAGCATAGCTGTCTCTCCTACCTCCAGCCAACATAAGGGTGATCGACATGGCCTATCGTACAAATCCTCATAAGGTTCCATATAAATAGTTCTTTGAAAACAATTTTTTAGGTAAACTACACAAGAGGTATGTGCTTATCCCAAGAACCTTCAAAATCAAGGATGCATGCTCGCAGTATATCCTCAAGCACCTGAATTGTACGCTCGGACTGGCCATCTGTCTCGGGGTGGTAAGCTGTACTCAAAAGTACCTGTGTACCCAAAGCCTTCTAAAGCCCCCACTAGACCCGATAAGTAAAACATGCATATCTTTCTAAAAAAATGGAGTGTGAAACTCCATGTATGTAACGCCCCGACCCTAGCTACCCAGAGTTGGTGCATTACTTCGTAACATTGGCATGATCACAAAAGATCAAGTCTCGAAAGACCGTTTAGTTTAGTAGCCTTGGAAACACTAGATACATTCATAAATGTTACATTACATCATAATGTAAAACAACACTACAACAACATCTTGTCTTCATATCCCCTCATACTATCCCTGTAGGTCATTCATAATATACTTCTTCACATCCTGGAAAAAATTAAAACATTGGAAGGGGTGAGCTCAGATGCTCAGTAAGGATAACAATATAGTGGAAGCTTTAATAAATAAACATAAACATTTAAGGAAATGTATGACTAAAAAAAAGCCTTTTAAACTTGAACATCAACATAATATGGAAAAAGTAAAATGAGATAATGCCATTTACTTATTCACATGGATATTATACTGGTCAAATAATCACATGCAATATCAATAACCACTTTCATAATTATGGAATGAATAATACCAGACTATCATAACCATGTAGCCAAGGCCTCGTGCCAAGACTACAAATAAGATTTTGTCAAGGCCTCGTGCCAAGACACTAGTTTGTCTCATGAGACCTTCCGATGCATCGAGGAGCTATAGCAGGCTCCACCCGTCACTTATTAAGTCCAATTCATTCCTCGTATGAACAGGTTTAAACATATCATAAACCATAAAATAATCATATCACATAAAATATGCATAAAGGAAACATAACATTTCCACATTTCAATCACAAGATATCAATACAACACATTGATATAATAAAAAAACTTTCAAAACCATTTTCAATACAAAAATAAATGAAAATTAAAACTTGATATTTATTTTTCATTTTAAAAAAATTTATGGCTTGTAGAGGAAGCCGAAACTCAAATAATGGTCACGGCGCTGGGGAAGTCGTTGTCGCCGCATACATAAGAAAAAAACATTCATTTTTTCGTTTAGTAAAAATGCTTCGTATAAAAAGATTCCTTTTGAGTAAAAGTAAAAGTCAAAGGGGTTTATACACAGTATAAAATAAATTTGTGTACAAAACAAAATATGCCTCAATGAAAGGAGATTGAGACGAAGTCCCTTTCAAAGATCAATTTTTAAAATAAAATAGATATATTATGTGTATTCACTATATTTACACATAAATAAAGTATAAATACAAGATAGTATATAATTATATCATGACATAATTTGAAAGTAGAAGATTAACCCAAAGAATGGAAATTGGGTTAAGAAGTTCCCTTACCTCGTGTCCGACTTGACTCGACCGCTCTTTAACCTCCTGAATAATAAACTAGAGTTAATCTCTACCTACTTAAGAACATTTTTCAAGTTCATTATTCCTTTTATGTCACTTATTACCATGTTATGAACATTATGTAGTTATTTAAGTTAATAACGGTCATTTTGTCGATCTTTGGTACTTGAGTCAAAAATAACCTTCTTATAATTACAAGTTGTTCATGTGGTGAAATATCCATTATATACAGAATTATATTCCTAATTTATATATCATATATATCATATATATCCAGTATATACATGCATTTATAATATTACATAACATTTAGAGGTAAGAAATGAAATGCACCGTTCATGGAGACGGTAAGCCATACGTACGCATGAACGCTACTTTCATTTCTATTTAGTATTTAATGGAATGAAATTATAATTATATAAAGTTATACTATAATTCTAGTATAATATAATGTATAATACCATTTAATCCATCCTTTATACATCCCACATATGGCATTAACGATTCAAATCACTTTGAGGGGGCGGTAGTCCGCACTTCCTAAAATGAAATTATCGCGTTTACCCATAATGGAAATCGTAAAGGTATGACATAAATGAAAAATACAGAATCATAAGGAAAACAAAAACATAATATATATCATATATAAAAATAGTGTCATCATAATTGCCACCATTAGAGGTGTTATATGAGTGTTGAACAATCATCGTTTCATGAGGTAGAAATTCGCCATCCACAGAAACAGTATGTTCTTTAACCATTAGATGTAGGTGTGTGTAAGTGTAGCTCGAATCCTTCTTATAAAAACATCCTAGTATATTGAGGATACTGGTGTTATTACAAAAGAAATGAATAAAAAGAGTTTAGGGGGTTGGAGAAGCAAAATAAAACATAAGAACACAAGAGAAAACACTACCTTTAAAATCGGGTAACTCTTTTTGATTTGATCCAAAGGATTCCTTGGGAAGACTTATGCCCAAAGTGAGGCTTCTAGGAGTAATAGAGGGAAGTTGGGAGAGTATTTGGGCAGAGGTTGGCCGAGAAAAAAGGCTTTGAAGGTGTGAATAAGGTGGTAGTGGTGGGGGCCTTTTATAAGAGGAGAGAAGGGGCACTCTTGGAAAGATTGAAATGTTACCTTATTATGAAATGATTTTCGGATTCTAAAGGTCCCAAAATGATATATTTCGAGGATAAGGTGATAAGGGTTCGAAATATACTCATCCAATAGGTTTTTGATATGTGTAAGCCTTGGATTTTACATTATCTTTTCATTTTATTTAAATCGTTAATTAATGAGGTAATCGCTGCGTCATCATGGTGTCATAAATAATTTAATTTATTTAATGTCTAAAAATTATAAAAGAAATATCATGATGTAGGAAATCGTTTTATATTTCTAATTAATATTTATAGTAAAAAATATGACTTGTATAACCCCATTTAAAAATTGTTTTAGTAAAACAACTCATGTTTGTGACATTTTTATTTTAACATTAAATAAAAAGTTTTTAATGTCATTTTCCTAACAAAGTGGCTCCATGGGGTCCCCAAGTTGACCCATGGATTGTATTGGTCGGCCATGACTCATAAAATAGGGGTAGGATAAGTGTAAATGTCATTTCATATTATTATAACATTATCTTTACCTTAAATTACACTAATTACCTTTAATCGCGATTAATTAAACTTAAAAGTTACTATTCACCAAAAAATTATTTTAATCCCATTGAACCAAATTTTAATTATAATGAAAACCATGTATGTCAGATTTTTTAAAATCAAATAACAGAAGTGGTAATGTTTCATTTAAATGAAAAATCAGTTTTTTAACTACCACTTTGTGGTTTCACTATTCATCAAAATTGAAGTTTCTCAGAACAATGCCAAAATTTCACCCTAAGCTATAATTGAAATTCTGAATTCAAAAATGATGTCTATTTTAAAAAATTAAAAACATATAAGTTGCATTAATTAATTTTATAAATAATTCCCGCTGTCACAACAAATAGCGTGTTTTTAAGAAACAATATATATCAAAAGATTGACAATTGTTTATGCTCAATTTCAAAGTGAAATTAATTAAAATGAACACCATTTGATAAAATGGTAAAAATATATTCTAATTATAATTTAAAACCACTCAATAGTATAATTTATCACTATAAATTATTTTGATTAAAATAGTTGTTTTTATGTATTTTTCACTATTCATAAAAAATTGGAAGTTCTCAGAAAAATACCAAAAATTCAACATAGGCTAATTTCGGTATCCCGAATCCAAAAATGATGTCCATTTTGAAATATAATATATATATAATTTCAAAAAGTGGGTATTACTATTCATAATGGCTATTTTGATTGGTCGCGGTGTGTTAGAATCTCAAACTTGCGTACAATGCAAACTATTACATTATTGAAAGAGAAGCATATCGTGAAAACTTGGGGTGTTACATTCTACCCTACTTCAATAAATTGCGTCCTCAAAATTTGAAAATTTTCTTAGAAAATAAAAGGTTGAAAATAGAAAATACCTTTGTGGAAAACCCACATCATAAATAAGGATAATAAAAATATAACTTTAAAAGAAAGAAAGATAAGTACAATGGTCACCCGAGATAGCCCATACTAGGATTCTATGAAAATATGGATATGGAAGAAAAACAAACCATCAAGGTCTGATGGAGAGTTGTAGAAAACTGGATTAAAAGAAAGTTAACCACAAGAAAATCACAAACTTGTGATTAGCTAAACGGTCATTGAACCTCCAGTTGGAAAAGTTAACCGACAATGTTTTTGTTTTAAGTTACCTTTTATAAAGTTGAGGAATTTATTTAGGATATTTACTAAGAACGTAAGGGAATATACATACTTGTCATGTAGACTTTCATTCTTTAATAATTTTTTACCACAAACCCATCTTTCACTCTAAAAGGTAATAGAACTCAAAAATATATTATTTATCCTAATTGTATAAGGTTCCAAATATTAACACATACCATTTAGATTAGTAAAACTATTTTGTAATAACCAGGGACTTCCTGTAGGATAGTGGTAGGTAATAAAGGCCTGTTGCACTATAGTTGTGGGTTCGATTCCTGCATCTTTGTTCGACGCGACAGTTTATCCCCCGTCCTGCAGGTTGTCCTTTTCCTAAAACTATAGTATTATAATATTACAAAAATAATCTTTAAAAATTTTTTAACCTTAAAAAATACTATCCAAGGTTCCACTTAATCCATTCCAACCTTTATAGTTATCCAAAATACCTCTGTCCAGACTTTCTCTAAAAGGTCTCTAAATTCCAAAATCAATTGTAACATCAGATTCCCCAAACAAAGTAAAGTTTCTCTTATTGTCACATACTAAAAATATTATTTCCTTCATCATATTAAAACTTTAATGAAAACAACAAGTACTTCAGTACAATCCTTATATATATCACATTATTCTTATAACCAGAATATAATCCTTGAGTCCAAAAGCACCAATACATTAATTATTCCACTTCAACTATAGTAACAGCATAAGATTGTCCTTGATCCCTTGGCCTTTTTTGAGGTAAGTTTCCCTGACGCTTAGGACATTCATTTGCATAATGCCCCATTTCCCTATAATTGTAGCATTCAACATTGATAGCCTCTTTCTTTCCCTTGCAATCACGAGCCTGGTGACCTTTTTCTCCACATTTATAACAAACTCCCATTCCTTTTAGGCAAGTACCGAGGTGATTCTTCCCACAATTATCGCATAATGTAAAATACTTCTTTCAATTTTTCCCTTTATCTGTCTCTTGTTCCATCGTTCTCTTCTTCTCTTTCTTTACTTTATTGTCATAAGTTTTAGAGAAATCCATTTTCTGTCTTGATAGCACATGAGACTATATCTTCGTACGACGAGAAAGATGGTGAGACTAAGGCTCGACGGAGAAACGGTTTTAACCCATCAAAGAAACGATTGATCTTACTTCTCGGGTTACATATATAATCTGCAGCATTCCTCGCTAACCTTGTAAAGTTAGCCTCATACTTTGCGACATTCTCATCCTCCTTCTGCTTCAGACTCAGAAATTGCCTTTCCATATCTGCTCGATGGTCATGTGGAAAGTATTTTTCTAAGAAAATTTCCTTAAACTCCCTCCATTCCATACTTAATACTTCTTCATACTACTTTGTGTTTTGAATCAGCGACCACCATTGATCGGCATCTCCAGTGAGGTGGTAGACTGCCATGACAACCTTCTCCCTTTCGCTACTCCCCAAGGCGTGGAATATTTTCTCTAAGGATTTTATCAATTTCTCAGCTACTAATGGATTTGTACCCCCATTAAATGTTGGCAGTTGTTTCATCATGAAGCGGTCTAACATTGATCCTCCACGTTGCGGATCAGGGTGCTCCATACGAGTAAGGTTATTATTCATAACCTGAGTGAGTTGTCCCAATATGGTAATAAGTTGATCATCACCAGTTGTATCTCCAGCTCCACAATAATTATCTTGAGAAAGAGGGAAATCCCTACACGGAGTGCGTGCATTGATACGGTTTCCATTCCTCCCACTAGGCTCCATTTCTAAACAATGGCATAAACTAGATTAGTTTATGAATTAAAATACATAATTACATACTTGTAAGACACTTAACATAAATTGAAATATTTATGGATATAATCCATAATCGTAAAAAGAAATGTTTTCTTTGAGGAAGTATATACTAATAAACCCTTCATAATGGTTTGTAAAGAAAATGAGAATTATCCTAAGCATATCTCCCAGGAGTGTCGTAACCAAGAGTGCAGCAAGGCCCGTTGTCGTGCACCAGTTCCCGTTTGAGTCTAGCTAAAAGCGTTGTTTTCGGGTTTTACCCCTAGGTACATCTGTGCCAGATCCACCTCTACCTACTCGTATCCAGACAGGGATGTATTGCTCGGAAAACTCATAAAATCTCTATAATACCAAAATTCTAGGATGTTCTTATATACCAATCCTCAAAGTCAATCTTAGGGCTATGTGCTCTAATCAGAGTTTATCTAAATCTAGCTTCCAAGGTTAGTACTAAACTGCCTCTGATACCAACTGTAACGCCCTGACCCCAGCTACCCAGAGTCGGTGCATTACTTCGTAACATTGGCATGATCACAAAAGATCAAGTCTCGAAAGACCATTTAGTTTAGTAGCCTTGGAAACACTAGATACATTCATAAATGTTACATTACATCATAATGTAAATCAACACTACAACAACATCTTGTCTTCATATCCCCTCATACTATCCCTACAGTTCATTCATAATATACTTCTTCACATCCTGGAAAAAATTAAAACATTGGAAGGGGTGAGCTCAGATGCTCAGTAAGGATAACAATATAGCGGAAGCTTTAATAAATAAACATAAACATTTAAGGCAATGTATGACTAAAACAAAAGCCTTTTAAACTTGAACGTCAACATAATATGGAAAAAGTAAAATGAGATAATTCCATTTACTTATTCACATGGATATTATACTGGTCAAATAATCACATGCAATATCAATAACCACTTTCATAATGATGGAATGCATAATGCCAGACTGTCATAACCACGTATCCAAGGCCTCGTGCCAAGACTACAAATATGATTTTGTCAAGGTCTCGTGCCAAGAAACTAGTTTGTCTCATGAGACCTGCCGATACATCGAGGAGCTATAGCGGGCTCCACCCGTCACTTATTAAGTCCAATGCATTCCTCGTATGAACATGTTTAAACATATCATAAACCATAACATAATCATATCACATAAAATATGCATAAAGTAAACATAACATTTCCACATTTCAATCATAAGATATCAATACAACATATTGATATAATAAAAAAACTTTCAAAACCATTTTCAATACCAAAATAAAAGAAAATTAAAACTTGATATTTATTTTTCATTTTAAAAAAAGCTATGGCTTGTAGAGGAAGCCGAAACTCAAATAATGGTCACGGCGGCGGGGAAGTCGTTGTCGCCGCATACGTAAGAAAAAAACATTCCTTTTGTCGTTTAGTAAAAACGCTTCATATAAAAAGATTTCTTTTGAGTAAAAGTAAAAGTCAAAGGGGTTTATACACCGTATAAAATAAATTTGTGTATAAAACAAAATATGCCTCAATGAAAGGAGATTGAGACGAAGTCCCTTTCAAAGATCATTTTTTAAAATAAAATAGATATATTATGTGTATTCACTATATTTACACATAAATAAAGTATAAATAAAATATAGGACATAATAATATCATGACATAATTTGAAAGTAGGAGATTAACCCAAAGAATGGAAATTGGGTTAATAAGTTCCCTTACCTCGTGTCTGACTTGACTCGAATGCTCTTTAACCTCCTGAATAATAAACTAGAGTTAATCTCTACTTGCTTAAGAACCTTTTTAAAGTTCATTATTCCTTTTATGTCACTTATTAAAATGTTATGAACATTATGTAGTAATTTAAATTAATAACGGTCATTTTGTCGATCTTTGGTACTTGAGTCAAAAATAACATTCTTATAATTACAAGTTTTTCATGTGGTGAAATATCCATTATATCCAGAATTATATTCCTAATTTAGATATCATATATATCATATATATCCAGTATATAAATGCATTTATAATATTACCTAACATTTAGAGGTAAGAAATGAAATGCACCGTTCATGGAGACGGTAAGCCGTACGTACGCATGAACGCTACTTTCATTTATATTTCATATTTAATGGAATGAAATTATAATTATATAAAGTTATACTATAATTCCAGTATAATATAATGTATAATACCATTTACTCCATCCTTTATATATGACAACCCTGCTTTTATTACAACTTAAACATGCTTTATTACATAAAACTTCACTTGATACAACAAAGAAGATAGAGAGGTTTAGTGTCTTTGGGGCTTAGGATCATTACATAAAAACTTTAAACATGAAATACAACATCCTTATTGAAAACTTCCTTTACATGACCACTACATTCCTTCGTACTTAGCATTGCATGGGATAACCTGAGGACATGCATAAGAAAAGGGTGAGCTATAAAGCCCAGTAAGGGAGTGCACAATGAATAACATGAGGAGTACAATACATGTTAGGCAATAGTCATATCAATAGAGCATAAGAGAGACATGAACATAAAGGCATGATAAAGCATGGTAATCATAACATGGAAATGTGGCAACAACACTTAACATTGAATTAGCATGAGCCAAGGCTCATTGCACATGGAGCATGAGTAAACCCTCATTGCACTTGAAGCACGAGTAAACCCTCGTTGCACTTGAATTAGCATGAGTAAACACTCATTGCACATGACGTATCATGATACTATACTTTACCCAATGCATTGGAGCGCTATTAGGGCGCACCCTTCTTAAACATTTCATTTCATGCATAAGTGTGCCACATGGATCATAAAACATGGATTCATAAAACATAATCATTTATTCCACGATAAAGGAATGTGGAATTCATACATGAAACTTTACAATCAATAAGTAAACGTGCATAAAGGTGAATACCCTTGAGGGAGAAATGTGCATGGTATTCACTACACAATGATATTGGCTTAGAAAATCGGTGTGATTTCGGCAGCGTAACAGCGTGACATAAGAATTCATAAAAAAGGATGATGAGAGAGAAAGGGGTTACTCATCATATTTACATGTAATGGACAGTAAGAAGGTCATATAGAAACATGTCCCAACAATTGAAAAGGAATTTAGATTCATGATACAAAAGTATTGCTTGAATATAGAAGAGGAGAAAAAGGTTCCTTTCGGAATTTCGGCATAGTAACGGGTGTACATTGGAGGCATTTAATGAGAGAGAAAGGGGTCTCCCATCATTCAAACAATAAGAGGGCAGTATGGGAGAGGTGCGAAACCATACCCCAACATTCATAAATGAAATTAAAAAGGGCAATAAAACTTAAAGAAAATTGACAAAAATGAGAAAGGAAGAAAAACCCTTACTTGGAAGTGTGCTTCCAAAGGCTAGAGAGAGGCTTGTGAGAGGCTTCTTGGGAGCTTGGGGCACCTTGGGAGGATTCTAGAGAGAGTAGGGCAGAGGTTGGACGAACTTCAAGGGCTTTGAGTGAGGAGGAAGTGGGAGCTTGGGTGGGTTTATATAGGAAAGGTGAGAGAATTTTTTATTATTTAGGTTTGGGACCCCTTATATTAAAATAATCCAAACCACAAACCATCCCATGGTATTTGCCCATGGTTTCTGGAAAAGGAAAGAGGAAAACAATATTTTACAAGGCCAAGGTCCGAACTTATTAAAAAATTAGGGTTGCTTATGTGGAGGTGAGTCACACTCCCATGGAAATTAATTTAAAAAGGCAAAGTGTTGAATAAGTCTTGAGGGCTCCATTAATACTTTGAAAAGTGAGTCAAACAAACCCAAAACCTCATTATTTTAATGATAAAACACATATTGGCCGAACATAAGGATTATGGTATTTTATTACATCACCATTGGGTCATTATGATGTCATAAAACACATTATATATTTAAATGGTATTTAATTTTTACCCAAAAATTGGACTGTCTCATAAAATTATGAAAAATTCACCGTTGGATAATTTCGACGTCCTGATTCCAAAAATAATATTTATTTTATCTAAATAATTTTCTAAATATGTGAATTTTCACTTTTAAAATAAAAACCGACATTTATAAAAAAATTCACGGGTTTTGACAGAAATGACTTTCAAACCTTAATAAACATTTTAATTGCATTCATAAAATTATAAGATCATTTATAATTAATGACAATTAATTTAATATTAATAATAATATTTTATTAAAATATTATTTAATTCAAAAATCCTTTAATTTAATAAAATATAATTCTTAATTAAATAATAACTAAAAACACCATTTGTACTTTAAAAACTAATTACAATGTATCAAAAATGACTAGAAATTATATTCATTATTATATATATAAAAAAAATAATGTACATGAACATGGTTCTACTTATTTGTTACATAACCCCTTAAAATAGCCGCATAAGACCTAAGGGTAAGGTGCGCGATGGTGACAGACTCTTGGGGCTGCTCGGATAACATCGCTCGAGTGGTAATCTCTATCAACTTCCATTTTTCCCGTAGACGATCACGTTCGAGCTTGACTTGATGAAGCTCAGCTTGGACTTGGTCAAGGGCAAAGCCCAAAGACGCCACCTCTTTACCGAGCTCCGACAAATGGGCTTCGTAAGGGGCAATTCTACTGGATGAGGCCATCGCTTCCTTTGTCTGAGTAGAAAATTGGTTCGTTAAAGCCTTACATTTAAACTACCCAGATGATCACTGCTCAACGGCTATAAAAGTAACGGTCACAAATCTTAACGTTAAACTAAAGAAGTTGACATCTTATAAAAACATAAAGAAACATTTAACTGGATCAAGAGGGATTTTCCATTAATGAAATTTTGGGTCGTTACAACATTCCCCCCTTAAGAAATTTCGCCCTCGAAATTTTCCTTTTCCCACACTAAAACAAATGTGGGTAACTTAGCTTCATCATATCCTCCGACTCCCAAGTTGCTTCTTCAAACTTGTGGTTTCTCCACAACACCTTGACGAGGGGCATTGTCTTATTTCGTAGAACTTTTTCTCTACGATCTAAGATCTTCACTAGTTGCTCCTCATAAGAAAGATCTTCTTCTAATTGTACCACCTCGGAAGAGAGTACATGTGAAGGGTCTGGTATGTACTTCCTTAAGAGGGATACATGGAAGACATCATGCACCTTGGCCATAGTAGGTGGAAGTGCTAGTCGATAGGCCACAGCCCCAACACGATCAAGAATCTCGAAGGGGCCGATGTACCTTGGACTTAACTTCCCTTTCTTTCCAAACCTCATGACCTTCTTCCACGGAGATATGCGTAAAAACACCATGTCTCCGACTTTAAACTCGAGGTCTCGTCGACGATTATCTGCATAACTCTTCTGTCGACTTTGGGCTGCCTTGATATGCTGCTGAATGGTTTTCACCTTCTCCACCATTTCTTCGACCATTTCTGGTCCAAGCAGCTTACGTTCACCGACCTCATCCCAACATGCCGTTGTTCTACACCTTTTCCCATACAGGGCTTCATATGGTGCCATTTGGATGCTCGAGTGGAAACTATTATTATAAGAGAACTCAACTAGAGGAAGATGTTGATCCCATCCTCCTTTAAAGTCCATTGAGCACGCTCTCAACATATCCTCAAGTGTTTGGATAGTCCGCTCGGATTGGCCATCAGTTTGAGGATGATAGGCCGTACTGAAGTTCAGTTCAGTATTCAGAGCATGTTGAAGACTCTTCCAAAACTTAGAGGTAAATCTTGGATCTCGGTCAGACACAATAGATAGTGGTACTCCATGCAACCGTACCACTTCCCTGATATATATCCGTGCCAGTTGATCCAAAGAGAAATCCTCTCGAATAGCAATGAAGTGTGAAGTCTTTGTAAGACGATCCACAATAACACAGATTGCATTGTTGCTTTTGGATGTCCTTGGAAGTCCAGTGACGAAGTCCATGGTGATGTTCTCCCATTTCCATTCTGGTATGGGCAATGGTTGCATCATCCCCTTAGACTTCTGCCTATCTGCCTTCACTTGCTGACACACCAGGCACTTTGATGTATATTCGGCGATCTCCTTCTTCATATTATCCCACCAAAAGTTTTCTCGGAGATCTCGATACATCTTTGTGCTCCCTGGGTGAATAGAGAAATTTGAACTATGTGCATCATCCAAAAGTTCCTTCTTCAGCTCCGAACTTGATGGGACACATAGTCTTTTCCCAAACCGCACAATTCCTTCTTCATTAACATTAAACTCTGAGGATTTTCCCTTTTTGATAGCTTCCACTTTTTCTTGGATTCTCGCATCATCCTTTTGAGCATCCTTTAACCTTTCCAAAAGAGATGGTTGAGCAATCATTTGTGAAAGGATTGATGATGTTCCCTTCTTTATGATTCCCACGTCCATCTTCATCAAGTCTAAGAAGATTGGATCCTTCTCAATTCTCATCATTGATAGAATTGCTGGATCCTTTCTACTTAGGGCATCCGCTACCTTGTTCGCCTTCCCAGGGTGGTAATGTATTGAACAGTCATAATCCTTTATGAGCTCTATCCATCTTCTCTGGCGCATATTAATCTCTTTCTGTGTGAATATATATTTAAGACTCTTGTGGTCAGTATATATCTCACATTTCTCTCCATAGAGATAATGCCGCCAGATTTTCAAGGCAAAGATCACCGCCGCCAACTCCAGATCATGCGTTGGATAGTTTCGCTCATGGATTTTCAACTGTCTTGAGGCATAGGATATCACTTTATCATTCTGCATCAGCACACATCCTAAGCCCTTCTTCGAAGCATCACTGAATACCACAAAAATCTCCCCACTTGTGGGTAAAGTGAGCACAGGTGCAGTGATAAGCCTCCTTTTCAACTCCTTGAAGCTTTCTTCGCATTCATCACTCCAAGAAAACTTTACTCCCTTTCGAGTTAGCTTGGTAAGAGGGTTGGACAATCGTGAGAAGTTTCTCACAAATCGTCGATAATATCCAGCTAACCCCAGGAAGCTACGGATATCAGTTACCGATGTTGGCCTCGGCCATCCCTCAATTGCATCTGTTTTGGAGGGGTCCACAGATATCCCATTGCTTGTGATGATATGGTCCAAGAATGAGACCTCCTTCAACCAGAACTCACACTTGCTGTACTTGGCATAGAGCTTCTCCTTGCGCAAAGTCTCCAGTACAGTTCTTAAATGCTCCTCATGGTCCTCCTTGGTTTTGGAGTATATTAGAATATCATCTATAAAGACTACCACAAATTTATCTAGGTAATCTCTAAAGACTCTATTCATCAAGTCCATGAATATTTCTGGAGCATTGGTGAGTCCAAAAGGCATTACTATGAATTCATAGTGCCCGTACCTTGTACGAAAAGCAGTCTTGGGGATATCTTCCTTCTTCACCCTTAATTGATAATATCCCGACCGCAAGTCGACCTTGGAGAAGTATTGTGCTCCACGCAGCTGATCAAACAAGTCATCGATTCTTGGGAGAGGATACTTGTTCTTTATCGTGATTTTGTTAAGTTCACGATAATCGATGAAAAGCCGCATTGACCCATCCTTCTTCTTGACGAAGAGGACTGGTGCACCCCATGGTGATGCACTTGGGCGTATAAACCCTTTATCCAGATTCTCCTGTAGTTGTTTCTTCAGTTCTTCAAGCTCAACCACAACCATTCTATATGGAGTCTTGGATATTGGTAGCGCCCCAGGTATAAGTTCAATTGAGAACTCAACATCTCTTCTTGGAGGAAGACCAGGAAGTTCCTCGGGAAATACTTCAGCGAATTCCCTCACAATATGCATTTCTTCAAGGGTGGTTTCTTCCTTGGACTCAATCATCTGAGCCAGATATGCGTGCTCATAAGGTAGTAATATCCATGCTTGAGATGATGGAGCTAAAAGAGATTCATCTTCCTCCTGACACTTGTAAAGGATCGGGGGTCGATTCTCCATATGGAGTGTGATTTCCCTCTCCCGACAATTTATGTTGGCTCTATATAAGGAAAGCCAATCCATGCCAAGAATTGCATCAAATTCCACCAAAGGGAGTATGACGAGGTTTGCCGGGAAATTCAATCCACAGATTATAACAGGGGAGGACTTATACTCATGGGATGCAATGATTGCCCCATTTTCCGTACTCACCGACATCTTTACTTCCATGGTTTGTGGTGGTGCAGGGATTGTTCTACTAAA
This sequence comes from Viscum album, assembly GCA_963277665.1. Taxonomy (NCBI): domain Eukaryota; kingdom Viridiplantae; phylum Streptophyta; class Magnoliopsida; order Santalales; family Viscaceae; genus Viscum; species Viscum album. The sequence goes on from OY728121.1 coordinate 635,111,086, forward strand.
CTTTTGAGATATAAAAGAATGCGTAGAACCTGAATCAAAAAGTACGTTCGCTATTCTTGAATGAATAACTAGCGTACCTGTCACCACTTCGTTGTCGGGGTTCACTTCGGCAGAAGTGATGGCAAAAGCTCTTCCTTGCTGTCTTGGAGGTTGTTGATTGCCTCCGATAACCCTTAGATTAGGGCACTGATTCGCAAAATGACCCGGTTCTTTGCATTTTAAGCATTGAACAACGCGTTGAGGTTCGAACGGAGCGTTCCTCCCCTCCGTCGCAGCCGCGGGTCCTTCTTGCTGACAGTTAACAGCTAGGTGCCCTTCTCTTCCACACTTGAAGCATTTTCTTGTCCCCCTAAGGCAATTTCCAGGGTGCTTCTTTCCACACTTTTGGCAAGTGGGGTGCTGTAATTTCTTAGCGCCGTTGGATTTATCCATCGGACCACCAGAATTGAAGTCCACCTTCCGCTTCTTGTCCCCATGATACCCCTGTGATTCTCCGATCTCCATTTCAACCTTGAGGGCACATCGGACAATTTCCTCATAGCTGTCGAAGTCACGGATCGCTAATGCTTTCCGCAAGCTAGGCTTCAGCCCACCAAAGAAGCGGTCAACCTTGCATTCGGGGGTAACGAAAAAGCCGGAAGCGTATCGTGCAAGCCTTGTGAAGTTTGCCTCGTACGCTCCCACAGATTCCTCATCTTTCTGCTTGAGGGAAAGGAAGTCCCTTTCCATCTTAAGACGAAGGGTGCGTGAAAAATATTTATCGAAAAACATCTTCCGGAATACCTTCCATTCCAAAGCCTCGATCTCCTCCTCAGGCTTCGTATTTTTGATCAACGTCCACCATTGATCAGCTTCACCCTCCATACGATAAGCCGCCAGGAGAACCTTCTCTTTTTCAGAGCATTGGAGGATGGAGAATATCTTTTCAATGGAGTTGATCCATTGTTCAGCAATCGTGGGATCGGATGATCCACTAAAAGTAGGAGGACTTTGTCTCATGAAGCTTTCAATAGCGACTTGTTCTTTCTTAGGGGGGGTTGAACGTTCCTCTTGACCAGTGTTTCTATTCAAAACTTGAGTTAGCTGAGAGAGAAGCGTGACAAAGTTCGCGATTCCCGCTCCCATTGGATTGGGCATCTCATTGGTACAATCATCACACTGATCTTCACAACGGTTGTTAGCCCGAGTTCTCCTATTACCGGCCATTGGCTGGAATAAAAGGAAAGTTAGGGGTAACACATAAAGGGTAATCCAAATACAAAAGTTGACGACTTATAAATAAACTTTAATCTCTTTAACTCATGAGTCTATAGGATTCAATCCAGGCTTTTCATGATCTTCCTTCTAACATATATTCTTAGGGGCATTTTTCCCTTAATAAGGGTCCATACTAAGATTGTGAATTTATCAAAACATATCCCCTGGGAGTGTCGTAACCAAGAGTGCAGCAAGGCCCGTTGTCGTGCACCAGTTCCCGTTCGAGTCTATCTCAAAGCGGTGTTTTCGGGTTTTACCCCTAGGATACATCTGTGCCAGAGCCGCCTCTACCTGCTCGTATCCAGACAGGGATGTATTTGTTTGATAAAACACTTACTTAGTATTTACCAAAACTTAGGGATGTTTTTATTATGCTTAGTCTTGTATCTAAGGCTTTACTAGGGTTTCCTAATCCCAAAAATAACTAAACCTATCCTTTGATACCAACTATGACAACCCTGCTTTTATTACAACTTAAACATGCTTTATTACATAAAACTTCACTTGATACAACAAAGAAGATCGAGAGGTTTAGTGTCTTTGGGGCTTAGGATAATTACATAAAAACTTTAAACATGAAATACAACATCCTTATTGAAAACTTCCTTTACATGACCACTACATTCCTTCGTACTTAGCATTGCATGGGATAACCTGAGGACATGCATAAGAAAAGGGTGAGCTATAAAGCCCAGTAAGGGAGTGCACAATGAATAACATGAGGAGTACAATACATGTTAGGCAATAGTCATATCAATAGAGCATAAGAGAGACATGAACATAAAGGCATGATAAAGCATGGTAATCATAACATGGAAATGTGGCAACAACACTTAACATTGAATTAGCATGAGCCAAGGCTCATTGCACATGGAGCATGAGTAAACCCTCATTGCACTTGAAGCACGAGTAAACCCTAGTTGCACTTGAATTAGCATGAGTAAACACTCATTGCACATGACGTATCATGATACTATACTTTACCCAATGCATTGGAGCGCTATCAGGGCGCACCCTTCTTAAACATTTCATTTCATGCATAAGTGTGCCACATGGATCATAAAACATGGATTCATAAAACATAATCATTTATTCCACGATAAAGGAATGTGGAATTCATACATGAAACTTTACAATCAATAAGTAAACGTTCATAAAGGTGAATACCCTTGATGGAGAAATGGGCATGGTATTCACTACACAATGATATTGGCTTAGAAAATCGGTGTGATTTCGGCAGCGTAACGGCGTGACATAAGAATTCATAAAAAAGGATGATGAGAGAGAAAGGGGTTCCTCATCATATTTACATGTAATGGACAGTAATAAGGTCATATAGATACATGTCCCAACAATTGAAAAGGAATTTAGATTCATGATACAAAAGTATTGCTTGAATATAGAAGAGGAGAAAAAGGTTCCTTTCGGAATTTCGGCATAGTAACGGGTGTACATGGGAGGCATTTAATGAGAGAGAAAGGGGTCTCTCATCATTCAAACAATAAGAGGGCAGTATGGGAGAGGTGTGAAACCATACCCCAACATTCATAAATGAAATTAAAAAGGGCAATACAACTTAAAGAAAATTGACAAAAATGAGAAAGGAAGAAAAACCCTTACTTGGAAGTGTGCTTCCAAAGGCTAGAGAGAGGCTTGTGAGAGGCTTCTTGGGAGCTTGGGGCACCTTGGGAGGATTCTAGAGAGAGTAGGGCAGAGGTTGGACGAACTTCAAGGGCTTTGAGTGAGGAGGAAGTGGGAGCTTGGGTGGGTTTATATAGGAAAGGTGAGAGAATTCTTTATTATTTAGGTTTGGGACCCCTTATATTAAAATAATCCAAACCACAAACCATCCCATGGTATTTGCCCATGGTTTCTGGAAAAGGAAAGAGTAAAACAATATTTTACAAGTCCAAGGTCCGAACTTATTAAAAAATTAGGGTTGCTTATGTGGAGGTGAGTCACACTCCCATGGAAATTAATTTAAAAAGGCAAAGTGTTGAATAAGTCTTGAGGGCTCCATTAATGCTTTGAAAAGTGAGTCAAACAAACCCAAAACCTCATTATTTTAATGATAAAACACATATTGGCCGAACATAAGGATTATGGTATTTTATTACATCACCATTGGGTCATTATGATGTCATAAAACACATTATATATTTAAATGGTATTTAATTTTTACCCAAAAATTGGACTGTCTCAGAAAATTATGAAAAATTCACCGTTGGATAATTTCGACGTCCTGATTCCAAAAATAATATTTATTTTATCTAAATAATTTTCTAAATATGTGAATTTTCACTTTTAAAATAAAAACCGACATTTATAAAAAAATTCACGGGTTTTGACAGAAATGACTTTCAAACCTTAATAAACATTTTAATTGCATTCATAAAATTATAAGATCATTTATAATTAATGACAATTAATTTAATATTAATAATAATATTTTATTAAAATATTATTTAATTCAAAAATCCTTTAATTTAATAAAATATAATTCTTAATTAAATAATAACTAAAAACACCATTTGTACTTTAAAAACTAATTACAATGTATCAAAAATGACTAGAAATTATATTCATTATTATATATATAAAAAAAATAATGTACATGAACATGGTTCTACTTATTTGTTACATAACCCCTTAAAATAGCCGCATAAGACCTAAGGGTAAGGTGCGCGATGGTGACAGACTCTTGGGGCTGCTCGGATAACATCGCTCGAGTGGTAATCTCTATCAACTTCCATTTTTCCCGTAGACGATCACGTTCGAGCTTGACTTGATGAAGCTCAGCTTGGGCTTGGTCAAGGGCAAAGCCCAAAGACGCCACCTCTTTACCGAGCTCCGACAAATGGGCTTCGTAAGGGGCAATTCTACTGGATGAGGCCATCGCTTCCTTTGTCTGAGTAGAAAATTGGTTCGTTAAAGCCTTACATTTAAACTACCCAGATGATCACTGCTCAACGGCTATAAAAGTAACGGTCACAAATCTTAACGTTAAACTAAAGAAGTTGACATCTTATAAAAACATAAAGAAACATTTAACTGGATCAAGAGGGATTTTCCATTAATGAAATTTTGGGTCGTTACATTATACATCCCACATATGGCATTAACGATTCAAATCACTTTGAGGGGGTGGTAGTCCGCACTTCCTAAAATGAAATTATCGCGTTTACCCATAATGGAACTCGTAAAGGTATGCCATAAATGAAAAATACAGAATCATAAGAAAAAAAAACATAATATATATCATATATAAAAATAGTTTCATCATAATGGCCACCATGAGAGGTGTTATATGAGTGTTGAACAATCATTGTTTCGTGAGGCAGAAATTCGCCATCCATAGAAACAATATGTTCTTTAACCATTAGATGTAGGTGTGTGTAAGTGTAGCTAGAATACTTCTTATAAAAACATCCTAGTATATTTAGGATACTGGTGTTGTTAAAAAAGAAATGAATAAAAAGAGTTTAGGGGGTTGGAGAAGCAAAATAAAACATAAGAACACAAGAGAAAACACTACCTTTAAAATCGGGTAACTCTTTTTGATTTGATCCAAAGGCTTCCTTGGGAAGACTTCTGCCCAAAGTGAGGCTTCTAGGAGTAAGAGAGGGAAGTTGGGAGAGTATTTGGGCAGAGGTTGATCGAGCCAAAAGGCTTTGAAGGTGTGAATAAGGTGGTAGTGGTGGGGGCCTTTTATAAGAGGAGAGAAGGGGCACTCTTGGAAAGATTGAAATGTTACCTTATTATGAAATGATTTTAGGATTATAAAGGTCCCACAATGATATATTTCGAGGATAAGGTGATAAGGGTTCTAAATATACTCATCCAATAGGTTTTTTACAAGTTTAAGCCTTGTATTTTACATTATCTTTTCATTTTATTTAAATCGTTAATTAATGAGGTAATCACTGCTTCATCATGGTGTCATAAATAATTTAATTTATTTAATGTCTAAAAATTATAAAAAAAAATATCATGATGTAGGAAATCGTTTTATATTTATAATGAATATTTATAGTCAAAAATATGACTTGTATAACCCCATTTAAAAATTGTTTTAGTAAAACAACTCATGTTTGTGACATTTTTATTTTAACATTAAATAAAAAGTTTTTAATGTCATTTTCCTAAGAAAGTGGCTCCATGGGGTCCCCAAGTTGACCCATGGATTTTCTTGGTCGGCCATGACTCATCCAATAGGGGTAGGACAAGTGTAAAGTTCATTTCATATTTTTATAACATTATCTTTACCTTAAATTACACTAATTACCTTTAATCGCGATTAATTAAACTTAAAAGTTACTATTCACAAAAAAATTATTTTAATCCCATTGAAACACATTTTACTTCCTAATGAAAACCATGTATTTCGGATTTTTTAAAATCAAATCACAGAAGTGGTAATGTTTCATTTAAATGAAAAATCAGTTTTTTAACTACCACTTAGTGGTTTCACTATTCATCAAAAATTGAAGTTTTTCAGAACAATGCCAAAATTTCACCCTAAGCTATAATTGATATTACGAATTCAAAAATGATGTCTATTTTAAAAAATTCAAACATATAAGTTGAATTAATTAATTTTATAACTAATTTCCACTGTCACAACAAATAGCGTGTTTTTAAGAAACAATATATATCAAAAGATTGGCAATTGTTTATGCCCAATTTCAAAGTAAAATTAATTATAATGAACACCATTTGATAAAATGGTAAAAATATATTCTAATTATACTTTAAAACCACTCAATAGTATAATTTATCACTATAAATTATTTTGATTAAAATAGTTGTTTTTAAGTATTTTTCACTATTCATAAAAATTGGAAGTTCTCAGAAAAATACCAAAAATTCAACATAGGCTAATTTCGGTATCCCGAATCCAAAAATGAAGTCCATTTTGAAATATAAAATATATATAATTTCAAAAAGTGGGTATTACTATTCATAATGGCTATTTTGATTGGTCGCGGTGTGTTAGAATCTCGAACTTGCGTACAATGCAAGCTATTTCATTATTGAAAGAGAAGCATATCGTGAAAACTTGGGGTGTTACAATGTAAGCGCACAATATCACAGATGTACAACCGTCCCATCTCATCAATACTGAAGGTCTCCTTGATCGACAAGAAGTGAGAAACCTTCATGAGTCTGTCAATGACAACCCAAACTGCATCATTCCCTCAAGGCGACCTCAGTAAGCCTGTCACGAAATCCATCGTGACATAATTTCACTTCCACTCAAGAATAGGTAACTATTGTAAAATCCATGTTAGTCGCTGATGCTCCACCTTCACCTGCTGATAGGTGGAACAATTCATGACGAAACTAGAAACTTCTCTATTCATACTTGGCCACCAATACTAATGGTGTAGATCACGATACATATTGGTGACAACAGGATGAACTACCCAAAACGAGGAATGATAGTCCCGCATCAGATCCTCACATATGTCTACTGGAACCCATACGCGCCCCTGGAAACGCAAGATCTCATCCTCGCCTATGGTCCATCTTGGAATAGGGTCCTCTCATGACACGCTCTCCCGTAGGACTAGGCCTTCTGAATCTGATAGCTTCCTCATTCGCACTCGATCATGAAGGGTAGAGGTAACAACCAAAGAATAAATAAACGTTTGCCCCTGTCTATCATGCACCTCCAAATGAATCTCAAAGAACAGAGCCATAAGATGCCACTCACTACTGGCCTCCTAAACTACCTATATTTGAGTCTTCCTGCTCCACGCATCAGCCACTGCGTTGCCTTTCCCAGGTGTATAGGCAAGCTGAAAGTCAAAAGACTGAAGGTACTCAACCCACCTTTGTTGTCTCAAATTCAAATAACGCTGAGTGAATATGTACTTGAGACTCTTGTGGTTAGTGAAAACCAAAAAATGCTCTCCCAGAAGGTAACATCTTTATCAACATAAGGCATGAAAAACTGCAACCAACTCGAGATCGTGCGTCGGGTAATTCCTCTCATTTGGTCTCAACTACTAAGACCTGTACGCAATGAGTCCTTCTCCCTAAATAAGTATAACTCCTAGCCTGATACCTAAAGTATCATAGTACATAGTATATCTCTTTATTGGCTCTGTAAAGACTAGTGTCAGTGCTGAAGTCAACCTCCCTTTCAGCTCCTGAAAGGTTGAATCACAAGAATTTGACCACAAGAACTTCGCACCCTTCTTAGTCAAACCCATCAGTGGTGCTTCTAGGTATGAAAAGTCCTGAATGAAACATCTGTAGTATCCAGAAAGCCCTATAAAACTCCGTACCTAAAAGATTTTCTTCGGCTACTCCTAGGAAACTACTGCTCTCACTTTCTCTGGGTCCACTAATACTCATGTCTCTAAGATAACATGACCCAAGAAGTGAATCTAATCTATCCAAAAGTGGCATTTTGAGAGCTTAACATATAACTGATGCTATCTCAGTGTACTCAAAACAATATCAAGATGTGTGTCATGGTCATATCGAGTGTGAGAGTACACCAATATATCGTCCACGAAGACTACCATGAAATAATCCAAGTATGGATGGAACACTCGGTTCATCAGTGCCGTGAAAACTACATGCACGTTTGTGAGACCAAACAACATAACCATATACTCGTATAGACCATAACTGCTCCAGAAGGATGTGAGAGGTATATATGATGGTCTAACATGCAACTGATGGTAACTAGACCTCAAGTCACCCTTCGAGAACACCAGGACTCCTCGAAGCTGATCAAAGAGATCATAAATCCTTGGCAAGGGATATCAGTTCTTGACCGTCAACTGGTTCAACTTCTGATAATACACACAATTCCTGAGGGTACCGTCCACCTTCTTTGAAAAAAGGACAAGCGAACCCCAAGGATAAGTACTAGGTCAGATCAAAACCCTTTGCCTGAAACTCCTCCAATTGCTTCTTGAGCTCCTATAACTCTGGTGTAGCCATCCTATAAGAAGGAATGGACACCGATGATGTCCCTAGAACAAGATCAATAGAAAATTATACCTCACGCTCTGAAGGAAAAACTGACAAGTCTTTTGGAAAGACATCTCTGAAATGATCCACCACTGGAGGAAAGTCCATCTGAGAAGTCCCCTGATCATCTAGATAAAGACTAGCAATATGGGCTGTAACTACTCTCAACACATGATGCTCGGGTACCTCTCTACTCTCCTGGACATCCCATTCGCCCTTATGAAGAAATGATTCAACCTCTGGTGATATGAAACTCACCCTACGACGATAACAGTTGATGAATTCCTGGAAGGGAACTAACCAGTCCATTCCAATTATGACATCATAACCTGTCATCTCTAGGACATAGAGGTCCCATAAAAAGTGACACCCACCAACCTCTAGAGGGAACTCCTTGCACTGACGTACACTCGCCGTTTTAGTCCTTAATGGAGTGTCTAGCGTCAAGATATAAGTAGAAGAAAAGATGCAGAGCACAAGTCTCTCCACAACAGAAACAGATATAAAGATATGGGAAGCCCCTATATCAAAAAGAGAAGAAGTTAAAACTGAGAAAAATAAGATCGTACCTCGAACTGTAGAGGGTCCGGGATCCTGCTCTTATTGGGTCTGCTCCACTACAAAAGTCTGACCTGCACCGTGGCCCTGTGACCCTGTTTGGCCACCCTGAGTTGATCCACCCTATTGTTGCCGAAAACCAGGAGACTGATTACCACAGACATGACCTCCACCTCGGCCTGAACGGCCAGAAGAACTTCAGTTCCCAGACTGGTGAGAAACTGGTGGTGCTGCTCCTGAATGAGGAGTCATAGAAGAACCCCTATCACCAGCTACTGGTGAGAAGATCTGATAGAAACGCTAAAGGTGACCCATCTTGCCGCAAGATAGGAAATCCACTTGGTCTATCAGGTAGTGTGGCCTCATATGCCTACTCTTCCCTCATTGGTAGAACACCACCAGAATACTAGAAGAAGTATCTCGCCTCCTTGGATCTCCACGCGTAGACTCCCTATGGCGCTTCCTGCTATCAGTAGGAGAAATACTAACTCCAGATACCGAGCCTCCCTAGATCATAACTCCATAATCCCTCATATTGAACTCAGTGATCAGTGCCTGGTTGATGATAGAAGTGATAGAGGTCAACCAAAAGATGTTCACCAGCGATCAGATGTCATGCCTTAGACCATCATCAAACTTCCTTGCCAGGAATAACTGATCACCTCCTGAAATAGGCATGAAATGCTGAAGCTTGGTAAAATGAGTGGAATAATCCATAACCGAAAGAGTACCCTGCTCCAGACTCATAAACTCTCAGGCTCGATCATCCCTCAAGGTATTTGGATAGAAGTAGTCATAGAAGATACCCTGAAACTCCTCCCAAGTCATGACTTGCTGGTGTCCCGTCTGTGAGATCACATCCCACCACCTCTTGGCGGAATAACAAAGAATATATGTAGCGAGCTTGACCCGCCTCTCTGGAGGCATCTCCAAATGCTCAAAGATCATCAGCATGGATTCTAGCCATGACTCTGTAGCCTAGGGTCCTCCATCCCCTGAGAAAGTGGGAGGATAATACTGCTGAAAGACCCGCGTCAAATATGCCTTCGACGGGGTAGGAGGTGATTCTCCTTGAAAGGCCTGCATCATCCTCATAAAGCCTTCCTTGAAATGTGCATCAGAACCTGCATCCGGTATAATGGCTGGTGACAAGACTGGTACAATGGGAGGATCTACAGGTAGTCCCTGATCATCCATATCCGGTGTCCGATCACTACCCTGCAACTGGCGTATAACCGGAGGACGTCTTGGTGGCATGACTTTGTAAGGTCAAGTGAACACCTTAGATCAAGATTAAAAAGAACCAAAAACTGAAAAATTAGGAAGGAAATAGGAGAAGGAAAGCATTCGAGTTTTACAAAACATGACTACATGGCGTGTATAACCCCTACACAGTGTGTTCCCTTCATCCATTTACATGGGTGTGTACTCCTGCCAGAACTAGTCATGTAACACCCCATACACACAACGTGTTCGCATAACATATGATGTGTACTTGAATCCTATTCCCCTTTCCGAGTCCTTTTACACGGCTAAGCCACACAGTTCTCCTTAGAACGAGAATACACAGCAGGCTCCTAGATGGACACGAGGTGTGTTAGAAAAGATAACACCGACCCGTGTTGTTAGTGACACGGCCGGATACTCGGATGACACTGCACGACATGTTCTAAACGGACACAACGTGTACTAGAAAATATGAAAATGACCCATGTTGTTAGTTACACGGGTGAAAACAGGGTCAACACAACACGGTGTGTATAGATGGTACACAATGTGTTCGGCCAAAGGTTTCCCTATCTCGTGTCTCTGCCCACACGGCCGATGACACAGTTAGATACTACACGGCATGTACATATGGTACATGATGTGTAATTAAGTAAAACATTTTATTCTCGAACAGAAGAACACATGACGTGTAGTCAAAACTACATGGCATGTATTCTGGGTTTTTTCAGATAGTAAGCCTCAGAAACTACTACGGAGCCCAAAAAAACACAGAAACAGTCCCTTAAGTGCCAAATTCTAATCTGTGAGGGCCAATAATCCCCAAAAATTAAATCCTGACATCTTACACATGTTATAAACAAGGTTAACAAGTCAATGATCCACCAAATTCTGGTAAATGAGGGCCTATAACAACTCAAGAACCAAAGTTTGGCATTCATTCAATCAAAACCTTACAAAAACGGTACCCTATCAAACAACCGGTATTTTATCCAGGAAACTATAATAACAACATGCATCTCTAGCACAACACCTATCACAACAACATGCAATCACTAATGCACCCTATATGGCATGGCAAGAATTCATGACATGTGATTTCTAGGAAGTGTCTAAATGATGCATGAGATGGCATGACCTCATCACATCAGGTTGAAACATAAATAGAACCTGAATAACATCAACAATAATAACACGATACATGTGAGTCACCCAATGGTGAAAATCAGATCAACCGTAAACTTGAAAAAATAGAAAAATTGCAATAAACAAGGTAGATTGGATTTTCCCTGTACACGGGTTAGCTACTCCCGGGCACAACTTATTACCAAGTACCTATTCCATCCTATTGCTGACTATAGGCTCAAAATAGTAAGTTAAGTGGAAATAATCCCTTTGATACCACTTTGTAACATCCCAGTTCTAAAAGCCACCCGAAGGCACCCCGTACCCGGTTGGTCACATGGCCTCAACCGCATTTCCCCGAATGCTAGAGGCTGCCGACTAGCAGTAAGGGCCTAGGGTGTGATAGTGGGGAAAATATGCCCTCATTGGAAGAGTAACACAGTAGAAGTAAAAAAATGGAAAAAAACGGAAGTAGGAATAATCCATACAAAAGTAAACAGCAGAATACTGGAAAATAATAAACTGGAGCACACATATATATATGAATGATGCATGATACATATGTCTAGGAAAACATCCAAACAAATCACAATGCTGGAATACAACTATACTAAAACCAATTAAAAAAGAAATCAAGTAAAAACTCCTCATTATCGCAAACCATAGCTTGGTCCCATTCTCTCCAACTCCACAACAAATCAAGTACCTAAAGTAGAAAGGCACTTGCCCTTATCTATACCTACAAAAATATAATCTATTTGGGCCCAAAATCATGGCCCAAATAGGGTGTGAGACTAAATCCCAGTAGGAAACCACCACAAGATCCGTGCCTAACAGTCAGTGAATATATGGCAGACAACAAGAAAATAAATGCAGTAAACAAGCAAGTACCCAAGGTAAACAATTCACAGTTTCTATGCATTCAGTATCATATATCAAGCAACAACTAAAAAAAGTAGGTAACCAAAAACAGGTAACCATCTGGGAAGTACTCATAGCCTACCCCCTCTGGTCCTACCTAGCAACACAAGAAAACCTCTGGGCAGTACACTCAATCTAACCCCTATCGTTTAGCTTAAGCATAGACTCTCTGAGGAAGCACTCACCGTCAATTCCTCCTATAGTCCTGTATCGGTAACTAAAGGCACTTTGGGGAAGCACTCAACATCTATTCTCCCTATGGCCCACGTTGAGGATCTATAGAAACTCTTAGGAAGAACTTACTTCAATTCCCCCTATGGTCTTGCATCGTAATCAAAACAGACACTCTAGAGAATCCCTTACGTCTATTCTCCCTATGGTCTATACAGCAAGTTCTCACGACCCTGTGTAAGTCAAGAAAGTATAGAAATACATATCGGCCAAAGTAAACCTCAAGAAATACTTGGATAGAAACCTACATCATAACATCAAATCAGAACAATTACACCATCCTACAACTAGGCATGGGACAGTAACAATAGCCTAACAGGAAAACTAGACCCAACGATGAAAATCAGGCAATCATGCATGGGAAAAAACTTCCAAATCATAGAAATTAACCCTATTCACATTCAATTATCATCAAATCAAGCATACAAGAATAGAAGGAAAACAATAGGGCTAAAACGGTAAACACACAATACCATGTTCATGGGTATTGTCGGTTTTTGCACATATAACTCAAAGAAATTCAACATAAAGGCACAAACCACATACCTCGGTGTTGGGAGATCAATATACTTGTGTATCAGGAATTGAATCACCTTATAATTCCAAATATCTACAAAAATGTCTAAAACGTTCAATAGAGGATAACTTGAGAAAGAAGAGGAATCATGAAACGAAGCTCAAGCAGAAGAGAGAGCTTACTGAGGCGAACCCAATGTAATCAACGACGATCAAATCGGAGATCTGATGATCGTTAAAAGGCTCAGAGGAAGATCGTGACAATACAATAGCTCTCAACTGAGCCAAACCTAGTAGAAGCCCTTTCTAGCGATTAGAAGTGACCCCGGTGCGTTTAATGAAAAAAAGAAAATACACGGTATGTACTTTTGAAGTACACGCCGTTTACTTTCCATTTTCTTACCCCGCATTAGGCGGCCTCCAGGTCACCCCCACATGGCCATGTGTATAGACACTACATGGCCATCACATGGCTACCCGTGGTAACTGAGTACACAACGTGTACCTAGAAAGTACACGACATGTACTTAGAAAATTTCTAGAAATTCCCCTTTTTCTAAAAAACGACCAGAAAAGAAAAACATACCTGAAAAAGAAGATCCGGGTTCTTACACAACTCTTGATCCTGAGTTAGCAGTGGTAGTCTTTTCATTGAAGATATGGTGACACTACCTAATAGTCATGTAGTTTACCATCTACTCTGACCACAAGAGTCTCAAGTATATCTTCTCTTATAAGGATTTGAACTTGAGACAAAGATGATGGCTAGAGTTACTCCAGGACTATGACTTTGAGATTGTCTATATTCCTAGGAAGGGGAATGTAGTTGTATATGCTCTTAGTAGGAGATCCATATTGTAGTTGCTGAGTGAGGCATTAAATAATTTAACCTCGTTATATATATCCTTTATGGATAGATATGGAACAGCTTACCTCAAGTCGATGGTTGTCACCCCTTCACTCTTATAGGGATTCAGGGAGGTACAACTTGGGGATATCAAATGTGAGACCCGACATGCTCAGTTGTCCATGGGGAATTCCCCTGATGTAAATTCGATATGTGGGGAGCACATCATTCTCTTAAAAGGATGCACAGTAGTACCCGTGACATTGAAAGAGTAGGTCTTGAGGGAGTTCCATACACCCCCTTTGGCGGTACATATAGGATTGGAAAAGATGTATCAGGACCTATGATGTCAGTTTTGGTGGTAGGGGATGAAGAAGGAAGTGAAAAAGTTCATTTTTAGATGCCTCACTTGTCAGCAAGTGAAGGCTGGGAACCAGGTTCTAGTGGGCTTGACCCAACCACTTGAGGTTCCAGAGTGTAAGTAAGATGTGATATTAATAGACTTTGTGACAAGTTTACTATGCACATCTAGGTGACGGGATACCATCTGGGTAATCATTGACCGACTCACCAAGTCGGGCCACTTTTATGTGCAGGAGATCGTTCAGCTTCACAGAGTTCCATCGATGATCGTTTTAGACTATGATGCTCGTTTCACATCCTAGTTGTGGAAGGTAATGTAGGAGGTGATTGAGACTCATTTGTTCTTGACCATAGTATTTTATCCCCAGACAGATGGCCAGACAGAGAAGACCATACGGGTTCTTGAGGATATGCTACATGCCTGCATCCTAGAATTTGGCTGCAGTTGGGAGGATCAGCTACCACTGGTGGATTTTTCATACAAAAATAGATATCACTCCCCCATTGGTATGGCACCATTATAATCCTTGTATGGGTGACCCTTCATGTCGCCACTTTGCTGGACATACCTAGAAGAGTCCGTACTCATGGGCCCAAAGTTGGTATAAGAAATTACAGAAATGGTGCAGGTCATCCAAGATCAGATGAAAACTACACAGAGCTATCAAAAGTCCTATACTAATATCCAACAGAGGACTTTGGAGTTTGAGGATGGATACCATGTGTTCATTTAGGTCTCACCTCTATGGGGATTGTGGAGATTTGGCCAGGGCAACAAGTTATCTTCGAGATACATCGGCCCTTATCAGATACTGACTAAATTTATCGAGGTGGCATACCACCTATCTATACCCCCACAGTTTCACCAGGTGCATGATGTCTTCCACATGTCGCAGATGAGGAGGTACATGCATGATCCATCACTTGTCATCGACTAGGGTGAGCTGGACATTGATGATGGGGTGACTTTTATGGAGTACCCGATGGAGATCAAGGATCGACTAGAGCAGATCCTTCATGGATGTTTGATTCCTCTTGTACAAGTCAAGTGGTAGAATGGTAATCTTCAGGAGAGCACTTGGGTGTTGGAGGCTCAGATTCATGCATAGTACCCTCATCTTTTTGTTAAGTAGCCCCAGTTTTAGATTTTGGGGATGTAAATCCCTAAGTTGTGGATAATGTAATGACTCAAGTTTTCTCTAGTTTTATTTTTATAAATTAATTAGGAAAATTATGAGATCAAGTGATGAGACGACATGAGATTCTGAGGCCCGGTGTGCTTGGAATGATATGATGAAAAAAGTTAAGTTTTTAATAAAGCGCACGAGAAGTTTATTATTTAAATGGAAATAACTTCTAAATGGATTCCCAGATCATAAATATGAGGGAACCATTGTGTTTAGAGCAATGAATTTACCTTAGGTGGGGCCTAACATCGATTGATTTAGGTCAACTGTGAAAATTAGAAATTGGACGTAACCGTCATTAAAATATTTTTTAAAAAATATTTTATTTGAGGTTACATTGGATTTTTTTTAATTAAGGTCTATTTTCAAGAATCTAGGGTGATCACCATAACCCTAGAAATTCCTTTGAGGTAAGAATATGGAAACCTCTTCAATGAACAATGAAGAATTCCCGTGAATCGAGGATCGATGATGACACAAACCTCTGTTCGTCATCAATGACTTATCTAACCTCGAGGTAGGGTGTTGATCTCTTTGTGATTTCTTTTCACTTCTTAGATTCAAATGACGAATGTAGAAAAATACTTCAATAAGTTGATCTACGGTTCGATCACTCTTGCAGGATGGTTTATATTTTGGGGATTAAAGGGATGTTAGATCATTGTGAATGTCAGTTGATTGTTCCTCGCTAAACCTTCTAACATGAACAGATCAAGGCTGAAATGAATAAGGCCATGATCTGTCCATTTGGATGTTCATGTGATTTTTCTCTTCCCCACAATCTCCTAAATTCCTCTCTCATCATTCCCCATGAATAATAATCAGAGGATCATTGTGCCTTCGATCCGTGACGCAATGATCCAAGAACAAGGGATCCAATCTCGTGGCGGTGTAAGGTGGTGGTAGTGCAAGGCGGAGGCTCCGATCAGTTTAGGAAGAGTGTGGCAGGGAAAGTCCTCCCATGGGATATCCGATGGTGGGGGAAGTATCATCCCAACAGGGGAGGTTGATCAAGTCAGGGCATGGCAGGATGGTCCACCAATAGGGAAGCTAGCGGTGGTGATGATACATGATCTAGGTGGGACTATGTTTGAGGAGGCTCACGGTGGCAGAGGCCACATGTGGTGACTAGGGTCCATGATAGGAGTTCGTGAAAACAATAGGGATGCGGCTTAGAGCCGTTTCATATGGGGCCCATGATGGTGGAAAATCCATGGGACTAGTCAGAGGAGGTGGGCCGGAAACTTGAAATGTAGTCCAAAACCGATTTGATTGAGGAAGTCGGTTTTCCATGCAGTTGGGTGACCACGTGGACCAGAGGGATGCGGATAGGGAATGCCAGGTTAGAGAACTTGGCCACTCTAGTGGCCCAATGGGCCTCATTCCATTGGTCCATTGGGCCGAGTCAGTTCAGGCTGGCCCAGACCGACTGGTTCAGGTTAGGTCAGCTGAAAATGGATGGGTCGGGTCAGACTCGGACCGGACCATACCTTTTTACTAAATTGGTAATATCTTTCAAATTTGAGGCCCGTTTGATGAAGAAGTCTATGGAATTTGGACCCTTGAAAAGAGACTATAATTTTGAGATACTCTAAATGAGTTTTTGTGGAAGTTGGTTTATGACCTAATGGATTTAGGTGTAGGTTCTCCTAGAATGAGCGCGCTTTGAGTGGAATCATATGAATGGATATGACTATGTGATCTTGGTGACTATGTGACTTGGGGGGAATGACCATAAAAGATTCGTATTCTAACACCGACGCTCCATGAACCATCGATGCTTCATGCGCGGACACTGATGCTCTGTGCTCCAACGATGCTCCATGCGCCAACACTAACACTCCGTGCACCATCGATGCTCCATGCACCGACATTGACACTCCGTGCACCATCGATGCTTTGTGTGCTAACACTGATACTATTTGCACCATCAAATCTTCATGCTCCAATGAAACATTGTGTACCGACAATGATGCTCTATGCACCAACATTGAAATTGGAAGTTCTATGTACTACAACTGATAATCCCTCTCCTTGTGTGTTATACTTATCCTATGTGAGATGATTGTACTTTGTGTGTTTTCCTTTGTGGTATACTTTGTGTACTCCTTAGTTATTTAATTTTTGGTATACTTTGTGTATTCTCTAGTGGTTTCCTTTATGGTTTAGGGGTGTCCTACCATGTATTGTTTTACTCACCCCTATATAGGCTTTTTTCGCATGTGTCATGTCTTGTGCAGATGGTTGATGCTTTGATGGAGTCCTAGGTGGATGAGGACTAGGTGGTGCTTAGAGTGAGCAGGCAAATGAGGTGTTCTTCTATGGATTTAGACATATTTCCTACACCTACCCTTTAGGTATGGTTTTCAATGGACGAGTTTCAGGAACTTGTGCATTCACTTTGGCAGACTCGTCTTTAGGTGGGCTTGTATTCTATCCCTTTTTACATTTTATCATTTTTGGGCTTGGAGATGTGTGTGTGTGTGTGTGTATGTACTTAGGCTAATGACTCCCATTGGTGGGATATGCCTACTTGGTTCTAGTCACCATCCCCTGACCTATCATAGGTGGGATTGGGGTAGTCACAGCATGGGCCCCTTTGGGACGGGTCATGACACTTATTATGCGATGTGATATGAGCCTGGGATGACTCATGGATGACTAGAAATGGGAGGGAGGCCCAGTTTTGTGGTATCATTTGGTGACTATGATGGAAGGATGCATGGTTATATGAATTTTGGTTTTAGGGAGGGAACCAAGACTAATGAAGCGGGTTGAAGCTGTGATTTACCATTATCGTGCTTGAAGCTAGTATACTTGTTTGACAATGAATCTTCTTTAAATTCCAAATGAATGGGTTTCTTATTTCTATGTTTTACCCACAACTTGAGGCAGATGGTTTTACATGGTTTATCAATATCTTTTATGGAATCTTATTTTGAGTTCTATATTACATAGAATTATAGAATGATAATGAATAATAAATGTTTTAACCAATGTGGTTGGTGGTTTAATGGATTGAAAATGATGATAATCTTGAGAAACTATGGGATCAGTTAGTTTTTTCCTAGTAGGCATGAGAAATAGTTGATGATCATCTTAAGGTAATGTCTAATGGTTATTAAAAATAATTAACATAATATGAAATTATTAATAGAAATAAATAATTAAATGAAAGTATTCTTGAATGTTTTATGATTATAGGATTTCTAGTCCATAGTGGTGGAGGCTGTGTGTCTAAGTGACGACAGATGTAGTTAAGACTAAGACTAATTTGATGTACATAGTGTGGTTTTGTTCTATAAATATCCTATATGTTATGTGATTTTACACACTACCTCACCCATGTTGGGAGGGATAATAACACCCAGTGTACTTTGGGAGGCTATTTTCCGCAACAACTAGGTTGGTGAGGAACAAATGACTGACTACCCCTATCACTCTACTCTCTTATCCTATTAGTATTATGATATGGTATGCACGGTGGTTACCTTTCCAATATACGGGTGTAGAGGGTTGTAATGGATTGTGGTTATTTCACACACATGTATCTCTAGATATAGTATCCTATAATTGTTATAGGTATGTCATGTAAGGTAATGTGATGGATTGAGGTATAATACTCAACATATGGGTTATGGTGCCTCCTATAAAATAATTAGTCACTATATGTGGATATGGTATGGGATGATTAAATGATGTAACACATGGGTTTCATGGTACATGATGATGAGAAGATGTGACAAATGAGGTGCATGGTATAATATATTGTCCTAGCTGTCTTCAAACTGGATTACTTTTAGATATAGATGAATCAAGAAGTGAAGCATTGGGGAAGAGAGGAAAACTAGTGGGGAAGTGGTAGCAGGGTACATTCATTGATATTATGTTGGATAATATATTATTCTAGTATGTGATACTTGGTGAGAGATCCATGGTAATTTTGAGGACGAAATATACCCGATTAGGTGATGAGTTAGCTTCACTTGTTGTTTAATAGGATTCAATATGATTTATTTATCTTTTTCACATGAGGCTCCGGGGAGGATACTAATGAGTATACTTGTTATTCTCACCCTATGTATCTATAAATTGTTTTTTGGGTCTGTAGAAGCTGATTTGAGATTGGGATGGACATTACTAGCTTGTGGAGTTGTTTTGAAGTTGTTTGGGATTTGAGGTCACTTCCAAGGATTTTATTTATGGTACTTGTAGTTTCTTTTGAAGATGTTAATCTATATGAAATTACATGCATATATTGGGATCTATCTTTACTTTTTTTATGAGCATGATTTGTTGGATGTTTCTATCTTATCTCACATTTCTCAATCATAGAGGGAAGTGCCTCCCATTTGTGTATACAATATTCCCTCAATGCTTTTCACTAGCCCATGGCCTATTAGAGGTAGGATTCAAGAATCATTATCTCCATTATTTCATTGTTTTACAATGATGGGTACCTTTTGGGGAGGGGTTCATGACATTGTGGTAACAACGGGTCTAGTTAAGAGATATGATAATGTTTAGAGGTAGATATAGATGAGGAATACATGGGTTAGTTGGGAAACCTCATAAACAGAGCATATTACATGATGTAAATAAGGAATATTTTCTAGGAAATGTGTATTTAGTTCCCTATGTGATCCGATGTGAGGACCTTTAATTTTACTAAGCCTACTAAGTGAAATGATGTTGGTTGTAGGATAGATAAATATAAAATGATCACACATCATTATTCTTTCTGCCTACATTTGAAATGGGTAGACCTTAGGATTTGGATGAACCTTAAATAAATAAATAAATAATCTTAAATATTCTATATTCAAGGTTAAGGAGTTCCTAAACAATTTTTCTTTTAATGGTATGGATCCAGGTCGATGTCCTTATCTGGTTCATGCTGAAGATGTTCAATAGGTTTTTCTATAAGATCATCGCTAGGTTAAGGTCGACGACAATGACATTTGGAGGAGAAAGCTCCAAGAGTCTCAACACTAGAGTATACAAAAGTATAAGGGACACATTTTGGAATTAGTAACAGAGGAATAGTTGGATGAGGTTGAGATAGCCTTCATTTTGATCCATGCTCAGAAGGAGTACTATGTTTCATTGGTGGTGATGATTCTATGTAGGGAAGCTAGGCGGTGGTGATTATTGTTCCTTGGGAATCGTGATGAGTCACTTGTCTCATGGGAGAAGTTATAAGACCAATTTTGAGACACGTTTCTTTCTTTGACTATGAAGGCTTCCAATTTCCAGGAGATGCTTACCCTTCAACAAGGGAGTTCAAGCGTGTGAGAGTTCAAGATCCATTTTAGGAACCTTATATAATATGATTTGAACTTATTTATAGATGAAGAGGCCCGAGCAAGGAATTTTAAAGAGGCTATGCATCCATAGATCCAGTACCAGGTTACCTTGTTTATACTACCAAAGTATCTTGGGGTACTGTGAAGAGAATATGTTTTGAAGAGGCAGACAGTCAGGACCAAATCATTATGATAGGGTAGTCTTTTGGTTTCTCTATATTGAGAAGTTGTGGTCTAGGGTTACCGGTTTCTTAGATAGAAGAGTTTTTAGATAGAAGTGGAGTAGGTCCCAACCCTCTTCATCTCATTTCTTTAGGGGCATAAATGCTTAGACTTCTACCAAGGGATCTGATTCTTGTTTTTCTTGTGGAGTACATGTTCATCAGTGATGAGAGTAACTGACATTTCTGAGTAGGTAGCGTGTGGTAGGTGTTCTGATTTAGGTTCCTCCATTGTTGTAGTTTCAAACAAATAAGAAGTAGTTGGATTATCCAACCCTTAATTAGTATAGGTAAGATGGGGATGGAATAGGAAAACCCAATGATGCTCATCATCCTTAGTAATCAAAGTACGAATGTAGAGGTGGTGTCATCAGGGTAAACACTATATGAGATAGAAATCATTTGAGGTACCCTTTAATTATTTTCTACTTGACTGTAGTTTTTTTTGATTTAGGAGCTACAAACTCCTTCATATCACCTACCCTAGTCCATGCTTTGGGACATGAGGTAGAGAGAATTCAAGTTTCATTGGAATTGACTATGATAGTTAGAGTTTATTCTTATATTTTTAATGTGTGTAGAGATAATGATCTAGCTCTGAGGTATCACTACTCTTTGGGAGACTTCTTATGTTTGTGGATACAACCATGCGATATAATTCTCGGCATGGGATGGATTTATTCATTACATGCTATTGTTGACATCTTTAGGAGATAGATTATGTTCTATTATGATGATGGAGAGTCTTCCATGTTTTTCGATGAGAAAGAACCTTGAATGGGTTAGATGTGTGTTTCATCCTTATATTTATTGATAGATGAGTTGATGCTGAGTATGTTAGAGGTTTAGCTGATGGTTCTTTTTAGGGTTGTGGAAGAGTCCCCTAATGTATTCCCTAAGGATGATGTGGCATTACCCCTTCGACTAGAGATCAATATTGGGATAGAGCTATAGTCACAAACTTCTTCGATATCAATTCCTATGTATTGGATGAAACATTCTAATTTATGGGAGATACAATTATAGATTGATGATGTTTTATAGTGAGGTTTGTTTAGCCAAGCATGTTGCTATGGGATGCTCTGGTTTTGTTCGCAAAGAAGGACGATGGTAGTATACATCATTGTATCTAGTATCATTACTTGAATTAAGTTCCAGTGAAGAACCTCTACCCTTTTATATGAATTGATGATTTATTTGATCAATTGATGGGATATAGTTGGTTCTCAAAGATCAATCTTTGACCATGATTTCATCCGATGCATGTAAAGGATGAGGATATACCAAAGACTTATTTATGATGTCATTATGTGAATTATGAGTTCATTTTGATGCTATTAAGTGTGGTGAATGCTTCAACTATGTTCATGGGGTTGATGAATGAAGTGTCTAAAGAGTTCCTAGATAGGTTCATGGTGATTTTTATTGATGAAATCCTTGTGTAATCCACATATAAGGAAGAGAATATAGAGCATCTGCAAGCAATTTTTGGGAGTTCTTCATCACCAACAGCTATTCAAGAAACCATTGAAGTGTGATTTTTGGGATTGTGAAGTTTGTTTCTTGGGGAATGTAATGTCCCATCATGGAGTAGTTTTGGATCCTTTAAATATGAAGACAATTATTTCATGATCATCCCCCTAGACCATTGTAGAGGTGTGGAGTTTCCCCAGTCTTGTTGACTATTATAGGAGGTTCGTTCTTGATTTCTCTTGTATTGTGACTCCAATAAAATCATTTAACAAAAATAATCAAGTTTTATTTTGGTATGACTAGTGTTACAAAACTATTGATTATTTTAAGGAGAAGTTAGTCAATGATTGAGTTCTTTGTTTTCCAGAAGAGGGAGTCTAGTTGGAGGTTTTCTATGATGTTTCAAAAATTAGATTGGGTAGTGTCTTGATACAGTAGATACCAGTTGTTTCTTATGGGTCTTAGTAGTTATGTATCCATTATATTAACTATTCCACCCATAATATATAGTTGGTGGTGGTCAAACTTAACTTGATGTTTTGGTGACACTACCTCATTGGAGAATGCTTTTTGGTTTTCACTGATCATAAGATCTTGAGTTATGTCTTCTCCCAGTGTGACCTAAACTTGTGATAGCGATAGTTGATGTAATTTCTATAGATTATCAATTCAAGATTTCCTAAACCCAAGTAAAGGGTAATATTATAGATGGTTCACTAAGAAAGAAGGAACACAGTGATTCCATTCATGCATATGAGGATTGATGGAGAGTTATGGATGAGCTCCCCATGATGCATCTCTTTATGGGATTGGTTGGGGGAATAGGATGCCTTTTTTAGTTGATGGTGAAGTCTTATTTAGTGTAATAGATGGAGGATTCTTAACAAGAGGATTATAAGATAGAGATATGGAGAGATCTAGTTTTTTCTAGCGATACCCTAGATAGTTGTTATGAGGATGATCAACATTGGGTGTTATTCAATAGAAGTATTTTCATACCTTAGGCGATGTGTGAGGTGGTTATCCATGAGTTTCATAGCTCACCTTTGGCGGTACATCATGGCGTGTAAAATATGTATTGTTCTCTAAGAGGTTAGTTTTGATGGACTGAGTTGAAGCATTTTGTAACACCCCGACCCCAGCTACCCAGAGTCGGTGCATTACTTCGTAACATTGGCATGATCACAAAAGTTCAAGTCTCGAAAGACCGATTAGTTTAGTAGCCTTGGAAACACTAGATACATTCGTAAACGTTACATTACATCATAAAGTGAAAAACTACAATAATAAAGTCTCCATAGTCCACACTCATATCCTCTTCTGACAATCCCTGCAGGTCATTCATAAAATACTTCTTCACATCCTGGAAAATATTAAAACATTGAAAGGGGTGAGCTCAGATGCTCAGTAAGGATAACAATATTGTGGAAGCTTTCATAAATAAACATTAACATTTAATGCAATGTATAACTAAAACAAAAGCCTTTTTAAACTTGAACTTCAGCATAATATGGAAAAAATAAAATTAAATAATGCCATTTACTTACTCACATGGATATTCTACTAGTCGAATAATCACATGCAATATCAATAACCACTTTCATAATGAGGGAATGTATAATGCCATACATTCTGAAACTTTTTGTCAAGGCCTCAGCCAAGAAGTCTAAAATGATTAAGGCCTCGGCCAAAACCATAAATCAAATTGGGAAAGGGCCTCGGCCAATTCCACGTCTAGTTGTCTCATGAGACCTACCGATGCATCGAGGAGCTATAGCGGGCTCCACCCGTCACATATTAAGTCCAATACATTCCTCATATGAATAGGTTTAAACATAACATAAATATTCGTATTAAAACTAGCATATGAAATGTCAACAATTTCTCCATAAACTATAGATGGTATAAAAATAACACATCCACAGTCAAATATTTCACAAAATATTCAATGGAAGTTTTGTATCATAAATCAATTTCAATTTAACTTAAAACCCATCAAAGGATGTTGACATGGATGAAATCAAATCTATTTGAGAGAAATATCTATCCTTTTTGAAATCATTTAAAAGTCCCATAATTATAAAATAATACATTTACTTTGAAGATATTCTTATAAGCTTGTTAGGGAAGCTTCGACGAAGTTATAATGGCGGAAAATAGCCGCACCCGCCGTATAAGTTAAAAAACATTCTTAAATTTTTCAAAAAGGTCAAAAAGTACATTGTTTGGAAAACGACGGTAAGATTCCTTTCAAAAACGTATAAGGGTATAAATGACTTTAACCCATTTTCCATTTAATAGTAAAAATGTTTTGAAAGACATTTTTAAGAAACATGGATGTTGATGATACCGAGGTCCCAGTAGATAATTATGTATAAACAACCTTGGATAATGAAGAGGTTGTGAAGTAAACCCTTACCTCGTGTCTGACTTGACTCAACCGTTCTTTAACCTCCTGAATAATAAACTAGAGTTAATATATACCTTATTAAGAACCATTTTTAATTTCATTATCCTTTTTATATCACTTATTACAATTTTATGAACATTATGTAATTATTTAAGTTAATAACGACCGTTTTGTCGATCTTTGGTACTTGAGTCAACAATAAACTTATTATAATTACAAGTTGTTTATGTGGTAGAATATCCATTATCTCTAGAATTATATTCATGATTTAGATGTCATATATATCATATATATCCAGTATATACATTCATTTATAATATTACGTAACATTTAGAGGTAAGAAATGAAATGCACCGTTCATGGAGACGGTAAGCCGTACGTACGCATGAACGCTACTTTCATTTCTATTTCGTATTTAATGGAATGAAATCATAATGATATAAATGTATAATATAATTCCAGTATAATATAGTGTATAATAGCATTTACTCCATCCTTTATACATCCCACATATGGCATTAACGATTCAAATCACTTTGAGGGGGCGGTAGTCCGCACTTCCTAAAATGAAATTATCGCGTTTTACCCATAATGGAAATCATAAAGTATGACATAAATGAGAAATACAGAAGCATAAGTAAAACATAAACATATTATATATCATATATAAATATATTGACATCTTAATGGCCACCTTTGAAGGTGTTATATGAGTGTTGAACAATCATCGTTTCGTGAGGCAGAAATTCGCCATCCACAGAAACCGTATGTTCTTTAACCATTAGATGTAGGTGTGTGAAAGTGTAGCTCTAATCCTTCTTATAACAAAATCATAGTATATTGAGGATACTGGTGTTGTTACAAAAGAAATGAATAAAAAGAGTTTAGGGGGTTGGAGAAGAAAAATAAAACAAAACAACATTAGAGAAGACATTACCTCAAAATCGGGTAACTCTTTTTGATTTGAGCCAAAGGCTTCCCTGGGAAGTGTTCTGCCCAAAGTGAGGCTTCTAGGAGTAATAGTGGGAAGTTTGGAGAGTATTTGGGCAGAGGTTGGCCGATCCAAATGGCTTGAAAGTGTGAATGAGGTGGTAGAGGTGGGGGCTTTTTATAAGAGGAGAGGAGGGGTACTCTTGGAAAGTAAGGAAATTTTACATTATTATACAATGCTTTTCGGATTCTAAAGGTCCCACACTTATATAATTCGTGGCTAAGGTGATAAGGGTTCCAAATATACCCATCCAATAGTCTTTGGAGAAGTGTAAGCCTTGGATTGTACATTATCTTTTCATTTTATTAAAATCATTAAATAATGAGGTCATCGCTGCATCATAATTATGTCGTAAATAATTTAATTTATTTAATGTCTAAAAATTATAAAAAAAATACTATGATGTAGGAAATCTTTTTATCTTTCCAATGACTATTTATAGTAAAAAATATGACTTGTATAACCCCATGGAAAAATTGTTTTAGTAAAACATTTCATGTTTGTGTCATTTTTTACTTTAACATTAAATAAATATATATTAATGTCATTTTCCAACCAAAGTGGCTCCATGGGGTCCCCAAGTTGACCCATGGGTTGTCTTGGTCGGCCATGACTCATCCAATAGGAGTAGGACAAGTTTGAAGCTCATCTCATATTATTAAAACATTATTTTTACCTTAAACTACACTAATTACCTCTAATCGCGATTAAGAACTTAAAAGTTACTATTCACCAAAAAATTATTTTAATATCATTGAACCAAATTTTACTTCTTAATGACAACCATGTATGTTGGATTTTTGAAAATCAAATCACAGAAGTGGTAATATTTCATTTAAACGAAAAATCAGTTATTTAACTACCACTTAGTGTTTCACTATTCATCAAAAATTGAAGTTTTTCAGAACAATGCCAAAATTTCACCCTAAGCTATAATTGATATTCCGAATTCAAAAATGATGTCTATTTTACCAAATTCCAAACATATATGTTGCATTAATTAATTTTATAATTAATTCCGCTGTCACAACAATAGCGTGTTTTTAAGAAACAATTTATATCAAAAGATTGGCAATTGTTTATGTCCAATTTCAATGTTAAATTAATTCTAATGACCACCATTGGATAAAATGGTAAAAATATATTCTAATTATACTTTAAAACCACTAAATAGTATAATTTATCACTATAAATTATTTTGATTAAAAAAGTTGTTTTTAAGTAATTTTCACTATTCATAATAAATTGGAAGTTCTCAGAAAATTACAAAAAAATCAACTTTGGATAATTTCGATATTACGAATACAAAAATGAAGTCCATTTTGAAATATAAAATTTCTATAATTTTAAAAAGTGGTTATTACTATTCATAACGGCTACTTTGATTAGTCGCGGTGTTTTAGAACTCGAAGTTGCGTACAATGCAAGCTATTACATTATTGAATGAGAAGCGTATCGTGGAAGCTCGGGGTGTTACATTCTCCCCTCCTTCAATAAATTGCATCCTCGCAATTTGAAATTTTTCTTTGAAAATAAAAGGTTGAAAAGAGAAAATACCTTTGAGGAAAACCCAAATCGGAAATAAGATTAATAAAATTTAGCCTTAACAAGAGGGAAAGGGAAATGAAAAAGTCACCACCCAATTATGATCTCGATTAGGAGAACATTGGTGGCAATTAGAGACATATAATTGGAGGAAAAACGTAAATATTTGTAGGGAGTGATTGAGGTCATCAATCACAATCAACTGTCAAATTGAGGGCCTCAAAGCCTTCAATCTATGTTGATTTAAAATATCATCAGTTCAACAAGACATAAGGTATTAAGATAACACATTTTTTTGTTTTAATATCCCTTTACTAAAGTTTAAGAATTAATTTATTCATTGAATAAGAGATAGGTATATATATATATTTATACTTGAAAATTAGAGTTTCAACCTTCAACTCATCTTTCACTCAAAAAGATAATAGAACTCAAAAATATTATACTTATCCTAATTGTATAAGGTTCAAAATGTTAACACATACCATTTAGATTAGTAAAATTATTTTGTAATAACCAGGGACTTCCTGTAGGCTAGTGGTAGAAAATAAAGGCCTGTCGCACTATGATTGTGGGTTCGATTCCTGCAGCTTTGTCCGACGCGACGGGTTATGCCCCACCCTGCAGGTTTTCCTTTTCCTAAAACTATAGTATCATAATATTCCAAAAATAATCTTCATAAATTTTTTAACCTTAAACAATACTATCCAAGATCAACTTAATCCACTCCAACCTTTATAGTTATCCAAAATACCTATGTCCAGACTTTCTCTAAAAGGTCTCTTAATTCCAAAATAAATTTATCAGATTCCCCAAACAAAGTAAAGTTTCTCTTATTGTCACATACTAAAAATATAATTACCTTCATCATATTAAAACCTTACTGAAATCAAAAAGTACTGCAGTACAATCCTTATATATATATCACATTATTCTAATAACCATAATATAACCCATGAGTCCAAAAGCACCAATACATTAGTTATTCTGCTTCAACTTTAGTAACAGCATAAGATTGTCCTTGATCCCTTGGCCTTTTCTGAGGTAAGTTTCCCTGACATTTAGGACATTCATTTGCATAATGACCCATTTCTCTACAATTGTAGCATTCAACTTTGATAGCCTCTTTCTTTCCCTTGCAATCACGAGCCTGGTGACCCTTTTCTCCACATTTATAACAAACTCCCATTCCTTTTAGGCAAGTACCAGGGTGTTCTTCCCACAATTATCACATAATGGAAAAATCCTTCTTTCCCTTTTTCCCTTTATCTGTCTCTTGTTCCACCGTTCTCTTCTTCTCTTGCTTTACTTTGTTCTCATAAGACTTAGAGAATTCCTTTTCTGTCTTGATAGCACACGAGACAATATCTTCGTATGATGAGAAGGATTGTGATACTAAAGCTCGACGGAGAAATGGTTTTAACCTATCAAAGAAACGATCAATCTTACTCCTTGGGTTACGTATATAATCAGCAGCATGCCTCGCTAACCTTGTAAAGTTAGCCTCATATTTTGCGACATTCTCATCCTCCTTCTGCCTCAGACTCAGAAATTACCTTTCCATATCTGCTCGATGGTCACGAGGAAAGTATTTTTCTAAGAAAAGCTCTTTGAACTCCCTCCATTCCATATTCTATATGTCATCATCTTACTTTGTGTTTTGAATCAGCGACCACCACTGATCGACATCTCCAGTGAGGCGGTAAACTGCCATGACAACCTTCTCCCTTTCGTTACTCCCCAAGGCATGGAATATTTTCTATAAGGAGTTTATCCATTGCTCAGCTACTAACGGATTTGTACCCCCATTAAATGTCGGTGGTTGTTTCCTCATGAAGCGGTCTAACATTGATCCTCCACATTGTGGATCAGGGTGATCCATACGAGTAAGGTTATTATTCATAACTTGAGTGAGTTGTCCCAGTATGGTAATAAGTTGATCAGCACCAGTTGTATCTCCAGATCTACAATAATTATCTTGAGCAGGAGGGCAATCCCTACACGGAGTGCGTGCATTGATGCAGTTTCCATTCCTTCCACTAGGCGCCATTTCTAAACAATGGCATAAACTAGATTAGTTTATGAATCAAAATACATAATTCCATACTTTTAAAATACTTAACATAAATTGAACTATTTATGGATATAATC
This sequence comes from Viscum album, assembly GCA_963277665.1. Lineage (NCBI taxonomy): Eukaryota > Viridiplantae > Streptophyta > Magnoliopsida > Santalales > Viscaceae > Viscum > Viscum album. The sequence goes on from OY728121.1 coordinate 635,140,405, forward strand.
CATAATCATATAAAGGTTTTATTTGAGGAAGTATATACTCATAACCGTTCATAGTGGTTTGTAAAGAAAATGAGAATTATCCTAAGCATATCCCCCGGGAGTGTCGTAACCAAGAGTGCGGCAAGGCTCGTTGTCGTGCACCAGTTCCCATTTGAGTCTAGCTCAAAGCGGTGTTTTCAGGTTTTACCCCTAGGTACATCTGTTCCAGACCCGCCTCTACCTTCTCATATCCATACAGGGATGTATTGCTCGGAAAACTCACAAAATCTCTACAATAACAAAATTCTAGGAAGTTCTTATATACTAATCCTCAAAGTCTATCTTTGGGCTATGTGCTCTAATCAGAGTTTATCTAAATCTAGCTTCCAAGGTTATTACTAAACTGCCTCTGATACCAACTGTAACGCCCCGACCCCAGCTACCCAGAGTCGGTGCATTACTTCGTAACATTGGCATGATCACAAAAGATCAAGTCTCGAAAGACCGATTAGTTTAGTAGCCTTGGAAACACTAGATACATTCATAAACGTTACATTACATCATAAAGTGAAAAACTACAATAACAAAGTCTCCATAGTCCACACTCATATCCTCTTCTGAAAATCCCTGCAGGTCATTCATAAAATACTTCTTCACATCCTGGAAAATATTAAAACATTGAAAGGGGTGAGCTCAGATGCTCAGTAAGGATAACAATATTGCAGAAGCTTTCATAAATAAACATTAACATTTAATGCAATGTATAACTAAAACAAAAGCCTTTTTAAACTTGAACTTCAGCATAATATGGAAAAAATAAAATTAAATAATTCCATTTACTTACTCACATGGATATTCTACTAGTCGAATAATCACATGCAATATCAATAACCACTTTCATAATGAGGGAATGTATAATGCCATACATTCTGAAACTTTTTGTCAAGGCCTCAACCAAGACGTCTAAAATGATTACGGCCTCGGCCAAAACCATAAATCAAATTGGGAAAGGGCCTCGGCCAATTCCACTTCTAGTTGTCTCATGAGACCTACCGATGCATCGAGGAGCTATAGCGGGCTCCACCCGTCACATATTAAGTCCAATACATTCCTCATATGAATAGGTTTAAACATAACATAAATATTCGTATTAAAACTAGCATACGAAATGTCAACAATTTCTCCATAAACTATGGATGGTATAAAAATAACACATCCACAGTCAAATATTTCACAAAATGTTCAATGGAAGTTTTGTATCATAAATCAGTTTCAATTAAACTTAAAACCCATCAAAGGATGTTGACATGGATGAAATCAAAGCTATTTGAGAGAAATATCTATCCTTTTTGAAATCATTTAAAAGTCCCATAATTATAAAATAATACATTTACTTTGAATATATTCTTATAAGCTTGTTAGGGAAGCTTCGACGAAGTTATAATGGCGGAAAATAGCCGCACCCGCCGTATAAGTTAAAAAACATTCTTAAATTTTTCAAAAAGGTCAAAAAGTACATTGTTTGGAAAACGACGGTAAGATTCCTTTCAAAAACGTATAAGGGTATAAATGACTTTAACCCATTTTTCATTTAATAGTAAAAATGTTTTGAAAGACATTTTTAAGAAACATGGATGTTGATGATACTGAGGTCCCAGTAGATAATTATGTATAAACAACCTTGGATAATGAAGAGGTTGTGAAGTAAACCCTTACCTCGTGTCTGACTTGACTCAACCGTTCTTTAACCTCCTGAATAATAAACTAGAGTTAATATATACCTTATTAAGAACCATTTTTAATTTCATTATCCTTTTTATATCACTTATTACAATTTTATGAACATTATGTAATTATTTAAGTTAATAACAGCCGTTTTGTCGATCTTTGGTACTTGAGTCAACAATAAACTTATTATAATTACAAGTTGTTTATGTGGTAGAATATCCATTATCTCCAGAATTATATTCATTATTTAGATTTCATATATATCATATATATCTAGTATATACATTCATTTATAATATTACGTAACATTTAGAGGTAAGAAATGAAAGGCACCGTTCATGGAGACGGTAAGCCGTACGTACGCATGAACGCTACTTTCATTTCTATTTCGTATTTAATGGAATGAAATCATAATGATATAAATGTATAATATAATTCCAGTATAATATAGTGTATAATAGCATTTACTCCATCCTTTATACATCCCACATATGGCATTAACGATTCAAATCACTTTGAGGGGGCGGTAGTCCGCACTTCCTAAAATGAAATTATCGCGTTTTACCCATAATGGAAGTCAAAAAGTATGACATAAATGAGAAATACAGAAGCATAAGTAAAACATAAACATATTATATATCATATATAAATATAGTGACATCTTAATGGCCACCTTTGAAGGTGTTATATGAGTGTTGAACAATCATCGTTTCGTGAGGTAGAAATTCGCCATCCACAGAAACCGTATGTTCTTTAACCATTAGATGTAGGTGTGTGAAAGTGTATCTCTAATAATTCTTATAAAAACATCCTAGTATATTGAGGATACTGGTTTTGTTACAAAAGAAATTAATAAAAAGAGTTTAGGGGGTTGGAGAAGAAAAATAAAACAAAACAACATTAGAGAAGACATTACCTCAAAATCGGGTAACTCTTTTTGATTTGAGCCAAAGGCTTCCCTAGGAAGAGTTCTGCCCAAAGTGAGGCTTCTAGGAGTAATAGTGGGAATTTGGGAGAGTATTTTTGCAGAGGTTGGCCGAGCCAAATGGCTTGAAAGTGTGAATGAGGTGGTAGAGGTGGGGGCTTTTTATAAGAGGAGAGGAGGGGCACTCTTGGAAAGTAAGGAAATTTTACATTATTATACAATGCTTTTCGGATTATAAAGGTCCCACACTTATATAATTCGTGGCTAAGGTGATAAGGGTTCCAAATATACCCATCCAATAGTCTTTGGAGAAGTGTAATCCTTGGATTGTACATTAGCATTTCATTTTATTAAAATCGTTAAATAATGAGGTCATCGCTGCATCATAATGATTTCGTAAATAATTTAATTTATTTAATGTCTAAAAATTATAGAAAAAATACTATGATGTAGTAAATCTTTTTAGCTTTCCAATGACTATTTATAGTAAAAAATATGACTTTTATAACCCCATGGAAAAATTGTTTTAGTAAAACATTTCATGTTTGTGTCATTTTTTACTTTAACATTAAATAAATATATATTAATGTCATTTTCAAACCAAAGTGGCTCTATGGGGTCCCCAAGTTGACCCATGGGTTGTCTTGGTCGGCCATGACTCATCCAATAGGAGTAGGACAAGTGTCAAGCTCATCTCATATTATTAAAACATTATTTTTACCTTAAACTACACTAATTACCTCTAATCGCGATTAAGAACTTAAAAGTTACTATTCACCAAAAAATTATTTTAATCTCATTGAACCAAATTTTACTTCTTAATGATAACCATGTATGTCGGATTTTTGAAAATCAAATCACAGATGTGGTAATATTTCATTTAAACGAAAAATCAGTTATTTAACTACCACTTAGTGTTTCACTATTCATCAAAAATTGAAGTTTTTCAGAACAATGCCAAAATTTCACCCTAAGATATAATTGATATTCCGAATTCAAAAATGATGTCTATTTTACAAAATTCCAAACATATGTGTTGCATTAATTAATTTTATAATTAATTCCGCTGTCACAACAATAGCGTGTTTTTAAGAAACAATTTATATCAAAAGATTGGCAATTGTTTATGTCCAATTTCAATGTTAAATTAATTCTAATGACCACCATAGGATAAAATGGTAAAAATATATTCTAATTATACTTTAAAACCACTAAATAGTATAATTTATCACTATAAATTATTTTGATTAAAAAAGTTGTTTTTAAGTAATTTTCACTATTCATAAAAAATTGGAAGTTCTCAGAAAATTACAAAAAAATCAACTTTGGATAATTTCGATATTAAGAATACAAAAATGAAGTCCATTTTGAAACATAAAATTTCTATAATTTTAAAAAGTGGTTATTACTATTCATAACGGCTACTTTGATTAGTCGCGGTTTTTTAGAACTTGAAGTTGCGTACAATGCAAGCTATTGCATTATTGAATGAGAAGCGTATCGTGGAAGCTCAGGGTGTTACACATTCTATTGTGGGGTTCGTGTCTAGATGTTTAGTTCACAAGAATGTGATGGCTGAACACTGTGCTCTTGCATTACTACAAAACCCAAATTTAACAGTGTTGGTATTTATCAGTGCTAGAAAAAATTATGATAAATGGAATATTTATCAGTGCTAAGGAAAGTCCTGATAAATTTAACCTTTTATCAGTGCTTCATTTTTAACACTGATAAAGGGCATCCTTTATTAGTGATTTATTTTTAGCAATGATAAAGGATATCTTTTATCAGCACTTTATTTTTAGCGCTGATAAATATGTCTTTCATCAACACCTTTTTTAGCACTGATAAAGGTTCGAATAAATAAAATGAAATAATTAAAAAACAAAAAAACAAAACATGAGTTTATTAAAAAAATATTAATTTTTTTATTAATTAAATAATTGTTGATAAAAATTAATAAATTGAGTATACATTATTAAATATTAAAAATTTTATTAATTAGATACTTATGATAAATAATTTTATTAAATTGTATATATTAAATATATAGATATATATTAATGTATATAAATATGATTTATATATTACAAAATATTTTTGTGCTTTACATTATATAGTCATATATTTATTGAATAATGGATTATAATTAAAAATTAATATGAATTAAAAATATTGACTAATTATATTGTACTCTACATATAATTGAATGTTGTTTGATTTTTCAATTTACACAGAACAAATATATGTTATATTGATTTCACATATACGTAATTAATGCATTTTTATATACAATGCACACACATAAAACTTATCCATTTTTTCAATATTGTTAAAGTGTACTTATTATTAATTTATTCAATTTCACTAATTTTTAACATATATGGATGAACTTAAAAATAGATATTCATTAATGATGTTAAAAATATATTTGTAAAAAAATATTTATAACTAAATATATTTATAAATGTACAATTACTATATTTATAAAATTATATATTTAAAATTATAAATATATAAATAAATATTTTTTAAAAGTATTTACATAATTATATTTAAATAATTACATATATTTAAATTATTATTAAAGTTATAATAAATTTACTTAAATAATGAATATATTTACTATAATTATATATATTTATTAAATATATATATATGTATAATTATTTAACTATATATAATTATATAAATATTATTTTTTTTAAATATTTCTATAATTATGAATAAATAAATATAAAATTAAAATAAATATATTTAAAAAGGAATACATTTACTATATTTATATTTATATATATTTGTTAAGTATATATAAATATTCACAATTTTTATTTATTTATAATTATAATTTTAAATATTTTATCAGCGCTATAATTTTAGCACCGATAAAGATTGATTCTGTCTGTGCTTTTTTAGCGCTGATAAATACAAACCTTTATCAGCGCTTAAGTAATAAGCGCTGATAAAAGGAATATTTATGAGCACTTATTTGTAAGAACTAATAAAAGTGTCCCGATCTAATTAATAAACCCTAACCATTTGCGAACGCATCACGATATCAGAAGCTTTCTGAGGAATCCACCCACTGCTGGTGCTCCTACACAATGAATTGAACCTCGAATCATAGTACTTGACTTCATCTTGAACATCTCATCCAAAATATAGTGTTCAATTGAAGTTAGGGTTTTCAAAGAGGGTTTCAGATTTTATTCAACCTAGCAAGGTAGGCCTTCTGATTTTCTTTGTGTATTTTTGGTTTTGTTTTTTATTTCTTCTTTGAAAATGTCATTATTTATGGTTCGGTGATTGTATACTAGTGAGGCAGGCCTTATGATTTTCGTATTTTCCAATTTTGATGCAACTCTTGATCATTAATTGGGAGTTTATTGTTTTTGGACTCGATGGTGACACATGGAATTTAGTTGGTTGTTTTATTTTGTTTACATTTACCACATTGATTTCCCAAAGCTATCATAAAAAATTTTCATTCTTTATTTTATCAATGGTATTCCATACATGTGAAATTTTAGAAATTGAAATTGGGGATTTTGTGTGTGAGGGAGTTAAAGGTAGGTTAAGGGATTTATTTTATATTATATTGATTCATATCTTCTTTTTTCTACTTATCTAGGTTGGTGAGGGAATCTAATGTATGGATGCATCATGGAAGTTTTTATTTAAATTTTATTTCTATTAGTTTTATTTATTTTTTGGGCTAAATCATTCCCACTATGTTGTTTTTCATTCCCTAGTGCTTATTGCTAGCCTGAGGGGGATCAAGAATGTCCCTTAGACACTATCATGGGAAAGCTCAAGTGTTTGATATATGGTTGTCTTGGGTTTGTTTCTGAAACTATATCTATTGTTAAATGCATTGTACCTTTTCTCAATAATCATACTTCCTATGTCTCTAAACTTTTAAAAAGTCTATTTTATTTTTCTCCCTATTTATATTAATACAACATTGTTTATAAATCCTTCTAATAATAATATATGAAATATTATACCTTGATGCTATGTACTATTTTCCAACTACATTATAAATTTTCATCAATATCCTACTCCCCCTCTCAATAATTTACAAAAAAAATATCCTTTTGAGATTTCCCCTTTCTAGTTATACCACTTATTTTGAGACCTATATACCACTATAGGACATTATAATTTCTTGCTCAGAAATATAGATTTTCAATAATTTCTCCCCCCTTTTGAGTATTTATTTAACTAATAACAAGTGGATTTCCATGGAATAAATTTGATACCTAGCTATATTACATGTAGAAAATAATACGTCAAACCTTTTTACTATAAAAAGTTGGCATATAACGAATCCCCCACGCTCCATGATATAGATTGGAATTCTATCCACAACATTTGAAAATTTTATTGAATTTTAAATGGGTTTCAACATGGGTTTTCAATATTCCTTTTTAAATCTGTAAAACACTTCCCTCACATACATGGATTGGGAAATAAATATCCTATGAATTCCCTGAGTCACCTACAAACCAAGGAAAATATCAACTCACTAATCATAAATATTTAAACATTGGTCATTGTTAATGTATAAAATTATTATCATCATTCATATCCTGAACCTCTAAATATTATTTCATCCACATTCATTAACACTTTCAATATATCCATAAAATTATTTTTCATGTAATGATTATGATCAATTCCTCATTTTTTAAATTAAATTTTCTTTAATAATTCATCCAACCTTCAATACCAAGCTCTTAGTTCTGGTTTAAATTCATACATCACCATTTTCTATTTAGAAACATTATTCTCATATTAAAGAATGAGAAAACTATCTATTTGTTTGATGTGAACTTCCTATCTATGTAATCAATTAGTAAATGCTAATTTTACATCCATTTGGAGTACCTTGAATTTCCTTGGTATGGGTCAGTGTAGTGATATGACATCCCAAGAGTCTTGTGATGTTTTAAATATTTATATACCATTAATTTTAAATGTAATAATTCCTTATGTTCCTATATCACTTGTCCCAATACATTTTTATATCTTCTAGTTGATTGAATGAGAGTTTATTATTCTTGTTTATCATATTTGAGTTTCGTATTACTCCATAATTTACAATATTATATTTTCATTTTTTAGGGGATTTAAGAAAGATTTTTTGTGGAGTAATTATTTTCTTAAATTTAATTACCCATTTTCTTCAACATAATAAAATTCTTTGAAATAATCAATTTTTGATTTTCCCTTATTATAATTGTCTATAACATTCACTTTTGATAATGAATATCTTATGGGTATTTTTTTATATATTTTATGAAATTAATCATTAATAAACCAAATAGGATGGATATGAACTAGAAATGGATGCATTATAATCATTTGAAAAATGAATATGAAGATGGAGATAAAGAGTTCATCAAGTTTGTAAGAGATCATGCAAACAAACCTTTAAAAATCCTCTTTTCATGTTTACGTTGATGTTATTCAAGACAAATTAGTTCGAAAGAGTTAGAAGAACATTTAATTTTTCATGGAATAGATCAAAGCTATAAATTTTGGACTAAAAATAGGGAAAAACTAAATGGGACATCGATTGTTATGATACTATGATTTATGAATCATTTGATATGAATATCTTTGTAAAAGATAATAGAGATCACATGGAAGAAATGACAATGACAATTGAAGATTAACTTCGTGATTGTTCAAATTTGTTTGGGGAGTTAAATAACTATTTTAGGAAACCATTTTATACCGTTTATACTAAATACACAACATTGTTATATGTATTTAATTTAGATAATTTGAAAGCAGGCGACAGATGGAGTGACACCAGCTTTACAGAACTACTTGGTCTTTTGAAAGATATGCTACCAGAAAAGAATGAACTACCATGCCAAAAATATGATGCTAAAAAAATGTTACATTCAATGGTCATGATCTCTAAAACAATACATGCTTATCTAAATGATTTCATACTGTTTCTCAAAGACCATGAATTGCTCATAAAATGACCCAAGTGTGGTGATGATCGATACAAGAAGAATTATTCAAGTCCTTCAGAATTTGTATGGTAATTTCCTATCATTACATGGTTTAGAAGACTATATTGATTTCAGGAAATTGAGAGACAATTAACATGGAATGTAGATACAAGAATTAAATATGGGAACCTACATCATCCAGTAGATTCTCCTCAGTGTAAGAAAATTGATTATTAGTTTCCTAAAGATGGAGATGATTCTTGAAAATTTCATCTTGTGTTATCTATAGATGGAATAAATCATTTTGGTTTATATATTAGTAATCAAAATACATGGCCCATAATGTTGGTAAATTATAACTTTTCTATATGGTTATGAATGAAGCACAATACATTATATTGTCTCTGCTTATATCTGGACCAAAGAAACCTAGTAATGATATTGATGTCTATTTGGATCCATTGATCGAAGATATGAAATTGACATGGGATACAGGTGTTACAATGTATGATGCTCATAGAAGTTAATAATTCACATTTATGTCCATATTGTATGGAATGATAAATGAATTCCCTACTTATAGAAAATTATCAGGCTATAGCATTAAAGGAATGTTGGGGTGTCTCATTTGTGAAAAACACACATACTCGGTTTGGTTGAAACATTCATAGAAGACTGTGTTTTTAGGTCATCGTAAATTTTTACCTCAACAACATAAATACTGATCCTGGATGATAGAATTCGATGGGAATATCAAAAAAGGTACAACACCATCTTCAATAATGGGCGTTCAACTGTACAAAAAAGTAAAAAATATTGACACTATTTTTGGTAGACCATTTTTCAAAAACCATATAAAATTAGGTTAGAAGAAGAGATCAATTTTATTTGAATTACTGTATTGGAATAGTTTGTATGTCAGACATTTTCCTGGTGTCATGCATGTAGAAAAAATGTATTTGATAGTGTTATTGGAATGCTACAAAATGTTACTAGAAAAAACAAAAGATAGCATCAAGGCTAGGTTGGACTTGATTGAAATGGGGATAAGGGAAGATTTGGCACTAGTGAAGGGTAAAACACATACTTTTCTTCCTCTAACAGCTTACTCTCTATCCAGATAGAAAAAAATTCAAAATTTCCTTTTCCTTACTAGTGTAAAATTTTTATAAGGGTATTCATCAAATATCAATAATGTCATGTCAATAAATAATTTGAAATTACAAGGACTAAAATCACACAAATATCATGTTTTGATGTAAGATTTAATGCCTATTTATTTTCATTGCATTCTGCCTCAAAATGTGTGTCATAAATTAACCAGAATCTAATTATTTTTCAAATCCATATGCAGTAAATTTGTAGAGATGGTGAAGTTTCCCATCATGAATAAGGATATTTCAGTCATATTATGTGAATTAGATATGTTCTTCCCTCCATCATTCTTTGATATAATGGTCCACCGGACCGTTCACTTGGTTATTGAGGTTCAACTATGAGGTCCTATACATTACAAATGGTTGTACCCCATTGAACGATATATGAAGATTTTGAAAGGGTATATCAAGAATTGAAGTCAACCAGAAGGTTGTATTGTATAATAGTATATTTTTGAAGAAGCTATTGAATTCCGTACCAATTACCTTTCAGTTGTTGAAATCATCGATCTCCCAAAGTCTCTTCATAGTGAATGCCTTATGGGAAAAGGGATTTCTGGAAGAGATGTTGATACAATTACCTTTACATAGCGGGAGCAATCACATCTTTACATATTACATAATAGTGAAGATGTTGATCTATAAATTTAATCCCACAAAAAATTATTATATATTTCAATCCATCAAGGGAGGAAAGATGGATATAAAATACACATAATCAACAGTTTGTAGGATGGTTCAGAGATAAAATTTATTAGGAGTTATCTGAAAATATGAATTCAATTGTCAAAAAACTTCAATGGATAGCCAGAGGACCAAATTAAAATGTTATATCTTACATTGGTTTTGTAATCAATGGTTATACATTCTATACAAAAAAACTCAATGAATTCAGTACAATGAAAAACAGTGGTGTTATTCTTGTGTCTGAAGCGATGCACATATCTTGTTCCAAGGATATAAATCCAATTTATAAAAATATGTCATATTTTAGAATTATCAAATAGATATATGAGTTGGATTATACAAAATTTCACGTTCAAATTTTCCATTGAAAATGGGTTGAAAATATCAATGGAGTGAAAGTTGATGAAATGGGATTTGTGAAGGTGAATTTCATTATGGAAGGGGAAAAAGAAAATCCGTTCATAATGGAATCACAAGCAATACAATTATTTTATGTCCTTAATCTAGTAAACTAGAATTGGTCAATTGTCCTGCTGGTGACTAAAATAAATATTGAGTCAGATGAAAATTCAATCAATGATGACCCTTTCATTGGGACATCACAATTAGTTCATTTCATTCCCAATGTAGAAAATTTATTGTATGTTATAGGGGACCACAAAGAGAGGATTTGTATTCTTGATAGAGGAAAAAATCCATGAAACCTTTAAAAAAATAAATAGTTTTCAATGAGAAGGTAAAAGTTTTTTTAGTATATTATGTTTTTCCTCATAATATTATATGTTTTCTACTGCATTAACATAATTTAATTAAATGTTTGACTACTCACGCAGTCAATTTATTCTGATGTAATGTCCTGGAATTCCATGGAATTTTTTTAAAAAAATTAAATGGGATTTTTAGGAGACCAGGCTCTGAGATGACATGTAATTCTGAGACCTGGAGTGGCCAGAATGGATTTTCTAACTTTTTTTAAAGTTTATTAATTAAAAGTGTGAGTAGGGTTTTCTATGTTTTCAACTGGTGATCAAATCAAAAATCCGAGGGCACCATTGAACTCATAATGTTGGGGCTCACCTAGAAAGGTTCTAATGTTGGCTGGAATGGGCCAATATTGAAAGTTAGTTTTTGATTTTAAATAAAATTACCAAGTAATAATTATTTTATTTTTAAATTCTTATAACATATAAAGGGTAACTAGTATTGGAAATCTGAGAGTACCATTGATCCCATGAGGGTGTTTTTTCCATAGACATAGCTTAACATTGACCAAAAAGAGTTTAGGGTGAAAGTTAGTTTTTGAGTTTTTTTAATCGAATTAAAATGGCGCAGGTGCGTGGTTTTGGCCACTTCTAAATGGGTGCCCAGATTGAAAATAAGAGGGAACCGTTGCGTCCATAATGGCGACATTACCTAAGAATGGACTTAACATCGACCGGTGCGAGTTGACCGGAAAATATAGTTTTCGTACTTTTTAAGAAAAAGTTAAAATAAAATAAAGTGGATGTTTTATTTTATTTTTGAGCTTTTGAAACTATTGTAGCGAAATGAAATGTAATGAAATGAAACCGAATAAACTATTTCATTAAATTAAATAGTATAACAACTTCATAACAGAAGCGTAACTGAAATGCTGATTCACATTTCGTCCTTTAATGGCCAAGTAGATGACGTAGGATTGTTGGCATATCCTTGTTCTACTCTGAAGCTCTGGTGGGTGACAACGACGAACGCCAACACCTCCTTCGAATAGATTGTCACCAATGACGATCGACCAACATACATAAACAGTGGAATGCAGAATGATGAACACAACGATACCGTTCATTGCCAACAAATGATCCGACCGAGGTAGGTGTTGTTATTTAAATTCTATTCTTTTCCATATTCTTGGTTTTAAATGACGAACGCAGATCAACCCATGAACAGGTTGACCCGTGGTTTGATCATTCTTGTGGGAGGGATTTTTCTATTGGTATTATATTTGGGGAATAAATAATTTCATAAATTAATTGTATTTGATTTTCCCCATTGACCCTTCTAATAGGAGTGGATCAACACCGTGACAGACGACAATGGAGGTCCATTCCTCACATTGTTGTTTGGTTTTCCTCTCCCCATTGAAACAAATTATTTGCATTCTTCACAGGATGATGAGCGGGCGATCATTGCGCAACCATTCTTGGCACAATGAAGATGAAGGTGCGACAATGATAATGACAGATGGATCGAGGCAATGTGAGAGATGCCTCCAATTGATCTCTTCTTGGAGGAAGGGATTGCGTCGAAGTTTTGTTCCCTATGCAATGAAGAATGTGATCTGATGGTTCTGTAACACCCTCCAAATTGAATAATGGACCACCAGACTGCTTCCAGTGGCCCATAGAAAAATCTAATGGTGGCGCTGGCTGCGTGCTGGATGGTGGGGCGGTACACCGCAGTGGTTATGGACAACACCAACCATGTGGCTACCGTGTGAAGGACCTGTGGCCGAATTCACGACATGATCTGGACCCACAACTTGTCGTGAGTCTTTCTAGAAGAACTGGTCTGCGTGAGTTGACTAGTTGACTTGAGGTGGTGGTGCCAGCTAGCGCCGCCTGGGGAGGGATGGACGCAGAAAAGGTGTGTCCGATCCGGAAGAGATGACACACTCAAATGGCGGGCCAGATTTCTACCTGCAGGCTGCACCCAGCCAAGTAGGCCGAGTCGGACCTGTGGTCCAGCAGGCTGAGACCAATGGGCTGGGCCAGGCCCAACCAGTCCATGCCGAGCCCATTGGGCTGGGTCAGACTCGGGTCGAGTCGGTTTGGTCTGAACAGGTTGGACTAGACCCAGACCCATACAGACCTCGTTTCACAAAAATGCTCTTAAATTTTAAACGAAGCGTCCATTTGATGATCCATCTTTGGAGTTGGGACCCTTGAGACGAGACAATAATTTTGAGATACTCTAAGTGAGTGTTTTAGAAATTTATAGGACAACCTCTTTGGTTTAGAGAGTAGGCTCTCCTGGTACGAGCATACTTTTTTAGAATCGGGGTGATTCTTATGATGAGATATTAGGACTATTACTCCCTTGATTACTCAAGGCACAGGTACTCCTTATCCCTCTGCTTTGTTAGAGACAAGACTCCCCATGTTTTATGGAGTAGGTTCTCAAAGAATTTTGTAAAGGAAGAGTCAGTACTCCCCTGTTTTTCCAGGGAGTGGGTCCTCTATCCTTGGAGTCGATACTCCCATATTGGACTAGGTCGCAGGTCCTCCTTATCTAATGCATGTACAGTTTTTACTCCCCTACCGAGTAGGGAGCGGGTCCTCTATTTTAGGAGTAGGTACTACCCTACCGTTCCAGGGTGCAAGTCCTCCTTACGCAGTGTTATGACAGAGTCAGTACTCCCCTGCGGTGCCAAGGAGCGGGTCCTCTAGCCTAGGGTCAGTACTCCCCTAACGTACTAGGGTGTGGGTCCCCCATAATGAACAGACTAACAGAGTCGGTACTCCCCTATATTACCAAGGTGTGGGTCCTCTATTCACTGTGTGGTACTCCCCTACCAGGTAGGGTGCATTTCCTTGATATACGAAGTTGTACTCCCCTACCGATATAGGGTGTGGGTCCTTTATGATTAGTACTACCCTGTTGCACTAGGGCGTGGGTTCTCTAGTCACTATGTTGTACTCCCCTACCAGGTTGGGTGTGGGTTCTTTATTGGAGATGGAGATCCCTTGGTTGTAGGACATAGTAGCAAAGAGAGGGCCCATTCACTGGATGAAAATGATACCTAGATAGGAGTTAGTGCTCCCTCGACGGACTGAGGTGTAGGCCACTCTTTATAGGAGCGACTGAGTTATCGCAGGTTTGTCTGGAGTAGTGCTCCCTCAACTGAGTGTAGTTACAAGGAGTGGGAATCTTCACTTGGGTTTCCTTAGTCTTTCATGGGCCACAAGATTGTGATGAATAGACCTATAGTGCCAGACACTAGAGTTGTACCTTGTAGAATATTCCCGAGGGAGCACGTTCTATAGGATTTAACATTAGGAATGGTAGGATTATAACTGGTGGAGTGTATCTCTCAGACGGGTGCCATCAGGGATGGCGATCTTGTGGAGCATGTACTTATGGTTTATGTGCTACATGTTGATCCTTCTATGAGAATCCTGGTACTGTCTATAAGGTTGGACCTTATGCTTCTTAGTGGCTGAGATGTGTATATCTATAGGTTCATGGTATATGTATGGGCATATACTTGAGTATAGATAATTGTACATTCCTTTATAATTTTTCTCTTATGCTTTACCTTTTTGGTTTCGAGGTCCCCTACTAAGTATTGTTTTACTCACCCATGCATGATCTTTTCCCTCACGTGTCATGTCTTGTGCAGACGACCAATGCTTTGACGGAGTCCAGGAAGGACCGGGACCTAGTGGTGTTTAGTGAGATCAGATAGACGAAGTGTACTTCTATAGCTTTAGGAATCTACCCTTCACCTAACCTTCAGGTAGGATTCCTAATGGAAGAGCTTCAGGGACATGAAATTTTACTTTTTGTTATGTTGTTCTTTTGGTGGGCTTGTATACTAGCTTGGGTTGTCACCCTATACTTTACTTTTCGTTGTACTCTGGTTGTGTTTTGCTTAGTAGATTTCATGCATGGTTTCCTTGGATTTTACTTTCTAGTACCTTTGGTTGGGAGTAGTGTGCATGTGTATAGGTACTTGGAAAATGCCTCCCATTTGCTGGATAATGCCTTCGGTGCTAGTCAAAAGCCCCTAGCCTTTGGGAGGTGGGCTTGGGGTAGTCACGGCACGAGCTCCGGGGGACGGGTTGTGAAAAATTTGTATCAAAGGTGGTTGGTTCTACCTCAATGACTGGGGGTCTATTGTTTTTGGTTTTGGGAAACAATATTAAGTGCTTCAAGTTTGGATTTTAGGCTAGGGACTCCAGTGTTGGTGTGATGACCGACATATCCATACACCTGGACTCTGGAAACCTGTTTTCTGACTCGGTACATGGGAACAATAGTTGTGGTGAAATAAGGGGTACATGCATCATATAGGAATGATTGTGATTTCTATGTTCTTCTTGATTCATATATATAGATATACTATTTAACCATGGTTCATCTTGACATATTTTTGGATGCCACTATGAAAAAAACCATATATGATTCTATAATGCGATCGTAATGATGATCCACCCTGAGTGGAGGCATCAGTGCAGGGCACTGAATCAGTGGTGTTACCTATGGGGAGTGTTCTAGTGATTCAACCACCCATCGATCAACAGTTTCTACCAGTTCTACTAGTGGAGGATGAGCACAGGATAAGTGCGCTACACGAGTTCCATAGGCAGATACCTCCCAGGTTCCGAGGTGAGACAGATCCTCAGGTAGTTGAGGATTGGCTTGAGGCGGTTACGTGAGTCTTTTGCCTAGTGAGAATGCCTCTCGAAAATATGTAATTCCTAGTCGCAAGTCTTCTACAGGGCTCAGTAGGATGATGGCAGAGCTTGTTGATCTAGACACATGACGAGGAAACCCTAACCTAGATTGAATTTGAGTTCCACTTTATGGAGGTGTTCTTTCCAGCAACTTTACGCTCTATGCGTATTCAGGAACTACTGCACCTACGACATGGTAGCATGACAGTAGCAGAGTACTCAGTGAGATTAATGGATCTTTCTCGCTACACTATAGATATGGTACGAGACCCTTACTTTAGGGCCCGGACCTTCGAGCAGGGACTATGATAGGAGATTAGTCCGTAGATGATACCCCTTAGCATTCCGACGTATGTTGGGGTGCTGGAGCGATCCCTGGTTGATGAAAGATACCTGGTGGAGGAGCAGATATATGTGACCTATAGCAGAGGTCACGAGGTATAGGTGTCTGCTAGAGCTAGCAGACGATAGGCAATAGGATCACGATATAGGATGCATACCCATACTTGAACATAGACATGTGGGTCTATGGTGTAGAAGTAGCACCAAGGAGTAGAACAGCTACAGGAGAGGCAGTGTTACACTTGCAACGACTGGGGGCGTCTCACTAGAGATTTTATGACCCAACGTGCTTCTAAGAGGGGTCCAACAGATGAGAATACTTGGCAAAGATAGTTCTTGGAGAAAGGAGTTCCACAAGATGGTAGACAAGGCAGAGGATCTGGAAAAGTAGTAGTAGGTGGTCCGCTCTAGGCTCAGGGAGCCGGAGGACGAGGGCGAGGACAGTTTCATGCAATCTTGGATTATGACCAAGAAGCTCTAGTAGAAATACGAGGTACAATCTATGTATTTTATTTCAGCTGTCTTTTTAAATAGACACAAGTGCTAGTCGTCCTCCTTTTTCTACGAGTTTTGTTTGAGACTTAGAGGATCTAGTTGGACCATGGACTTGAACTTCACACTTAGAGACTTATGCTAGAGGATACCCATTGATCACACTCTTGCGCTAATAGTGTGACCTAACTCTTGGAGGTGAGAGTTGCAGTTGGGATCTCTTAGTTGTGTTGTCAAGGCCTTACAATGTCATTTTGGGTATGGACTACTACTGTTCATACCTAGATTGACGATATTAGGAAAAGGATGTGGTGTGTCTGCGATGGTAAATAAGGGGTTTCCCTTGTGGTGAAAGGGAAACCCAGGAATCACATGGATGACTCTCATAAGGAGTCCTATTTTGGATCATTATGTGGGGGCATAGTTAGACCCCATGATGTTTCCGTAGTATGAAATGGTTGTTTACCATCCATACTCAACTGAGATGCCACTAGCGAGTGTGGAAGTGTTCCAATTTTGGAAATTTGTGTGGCCACTGTAGTTTTTAGATAGAGGGCCTAGTAAGACCCAACATTCGCTCGTGGTCAGCCCTATTTTGTTTGTAAATACCCCTGTGTGTTTAGTTTCAACCTTGAATACATAATGATTGTGGAGGATTTAGCATAGTTCATCTAGGGGTGGATGTGAACTGTGAGTTTCTGTTTGTAACTACGTTAGGTTAGCATGGAGGTGAGCTTCTAGACCCCATGAATACAAATGGATCAAAGTGTTTAGTGCTTTTCCCACTTTTCGAAACTAAAGAGATATGTTCTAGTTGTTGCATGATGTTTAACTAGTAGAAGTTGGATGTGAAGTCGGTCAATATTGATGGTTCCTTGAGGTGCGTGCTTGTAAGTAGTGAAGAGACCCTTGATGAACTCAGTTTTCTTCCCCTGAGTTTAGGATTTTTCTTTTCAGGGATGAAAATCATTAAGGTGGGGAGAATTTAATGTCGCAAAATTCCATGGATTTTAAAAAAAAAATTAAATGGGATTTTTTTGAGACCAAGCTCTGTGAAGGAACATAATTCCAAAACTCGGAGTGACCGGAATAGACTTTTGAACTTTTTTTTAAAGTTTATTAATTAAATGTGAGATTGGGTTTTTCTATCTTTTGAACTGATGCTCAGATTAAGAATATGAGGGAACCGTTGAATCTAGAATGTCAAGATTTTCCTAGAAAGGTCATAACATTGGCCGACATGGTCCAATAATGTAAGTTAGTTTTTGTTCATAAATAATATAATTAAGTAAAAATTATTTTATTTTCAAATCCTTATAACTCCTAAACGATAACTCGGATTGGAAATTTGAGAGTACCTTTGAGCCCGTGAGGTCGTTTTTACTTTATGCGGAGCTTAACATCAATCGACAAGAGTCAAGGGTGAAAATTAGTTTTTGAGTTTTTCTTAAGCGAATTAAAATGGCCCAGGTATGTGGTTTTGGAAACTTCTAAACAAGTGACCAGATTGAAAATTAGAGGGCACCATTGTGTCCATAACAATGACATTACCTAAGAATAGACTTAACATCGACTGGTGCAGTTCGAACAGAAAAGATAGTTTTCATACTTTTTAAGAAAAAGTTAAAATAAAATAAAGTGGATGTTTTATTTTATTTTTGAACTTTTGAAACCGTTTCAGAGAAACGGCATGTAACACAAAGAAATTGAATACACTGTTTCCTTAAATGAAATAGCGTAATGACTTTGTAATGGAAACATAACTGAAATGTTGATTCACGTTTCATCCTAGCAGACGATATAAGATTGTTGGCACAATCTTGGTTCTGCTCCAAAACTCTGGTGGGTGAAAATGATGAACACCAACCCCCCTTCGAATGGATTTTCACCAACAACGATGGACCAATGACCATAAACAGAGGATTTCAGAACATCGAACATAACGAAACCATTTATCTCCAATGAATGATCCGACCCAGGTAGGGGTTGTTATTTAAATTCTATTCTTTTCCCCATTCTTGGTTTTAAACGTTGGACGCGAATCAAACCATGAATAGTTTGACCTGTGGTTCAATCATTCTTGTGGGAGATATTTTTCTATCGAGACTATCTTTGGGGAATATATCATTTCCTAAATTAAATGCATTTTATTTTCCCCATTGATCCTTCTAATGGGAGTGGATCAAGGCCATGAAAAACGATGGAGGAGGTTCGTTCCTCACTTTGTTGTTTGGTTTTCCTCTCCACATTGATGCATGTTCATCGTGTTCTTCATGGGATGATGAGTGGGTGGTATTTTCACAACCATTCTTGGTGCAACAATGATGGAGGTGCAACGATAATGATGACAGACAGACCGAGGTGGTGCAAGAGATGCCACCAATTGAGATCTTCGTGGCAGAAGGGATCACAGTGAAGTTTTGAACACCAAGAAATGAAGAACGACACTCGAGGGGTTCCAGAATACCCTTCATATCGAAGAATGGACCACCAGAGTGCGTTCGGTGACCCGTGAAAAAATTTGCCGACGGCGGCGTACCGGATGGCGGGGCGACATGCCGCGGTGGTGTTGGGCGGCGCCAGCCATGCGGCTAGCACGTGAAGGATCCATGGCCAAAGCCTTTGCTTGATATGTACCCGCTTCTTACCTATGGGTCTTGCCGGAATAACCGTTCCATGTGAGCGGATCAATTGACTTGATGTGGCAGTGCCAGCTAGCGCCGCCTAGGGTGGGACGGATGTGGAAAAGCCGTGTCCAGTCTGGAGGAGCCGACCCGCTCAAATGGTGGGACAGTCTAGACTCACGACCTAGTGGGCCAGGCTGGGTTAGGCCCTGATGGTTCGGGCTAGGCCCATTGGCTTGGGTCAAGTCGGTCTGACCAGGACGGACAGGACCCAGACCCAACCGGCCCCCATTTCACAAAAATGCCCGTAACTTTCAAATGGAGCGTCTGTTTAACAAGACATCTACGTTTTTGGGACCCTTGGGATGAGACTTTCTTTTTTTGATACTCTAAGTGAGTTTTTGAGAAATTTAGAGGATGTCATCTTTTGTTTGGAGAGTAGGATCTCCTGGTACGGGCAGACATTAGGTAGAATTAGGGTGATTCCTATGATGAAATGTTAGGATAGTTACTCCCTTGATTACTCAAGGTGTGGGTACTCCTTATCCCTCTACTTTGGTAGAGACGAGACTCCCCATGTTTTAGGGCATGGATTCTAAGTGATGTTTGTAAAGAGTCGGTACTCCCCTGCCGTGCCAGGGAGCAGGTCCTCTATCCTTAGAGCCAGTACTCCCCTATTGGACTAGGATGCGGGTCCTCCATATCTAATGCATTTAGAGTTGGTAATAACCTATTAGGTAGGGAGTGGGTCCTCTATTTTATGAGTTGGTGCTTCCCTACTGTTCCTGGGTGCGGGTCCTCCTTACGCAGTACTACGACAAACTCGGTACTCCCCTGCCGTGCTAGGGAGCGGGTCCTCTAGCCTGGGGTCGGTACTCCCCTAACGTACTAGGGTGCGGTTCCCCTATAGAGAACATACTGAATGAGTCAGTATTCCCCTATATTACCAGGGTGTGGGTCCTCTAGTCACTGAGTGGTACTCCCATACCATGTAGGGGGAAAGTTATCAATATACGAAGTTATATTCCCCTACCGATACAGGGTGCAGGTCCTTCCTGAGTAGTAATCCCCCATCGCACCAAGGCACGGGTACTCTAGTCACTGAGTAGTACTCCCATACTAGGTAGGGTGCGGGTCCTCAATTGGAGATGAAGCTCCCTTGGCTTCCAGACACAGTAGCGAGGAGTAGGCCCATCCACTTGATGAAAAAGATACCTAGATAAGAGTTAGTGCTCCCTCAATGAACTGGGGCATGGGGCACTCTTTACAGGAGCGACTGAGGTATCACAAGTTATTCTGGAGAAGTGGTCCCTCAACTGAGCATAGTGATGAGGAGTGGGCCTCTTCACTTGGGTTTACTTAGTCTAGCATGGGCCGCAAGACTGTGATGATTAGAACTCTAGTGACGGGAAAAAGAGTTGGTCCTAGTAGAATGTTCCCGATGGAGCACGTTCTCTAGGACGTACCATTAAGAATTATAGGATTATACCCGATAGATTTATCTCTCGGATGGGTTCCATCAGGGATGGAAAGCTCAGGGAGCGTGTACTCCTGGTTTATGTGTGACGCATGTTACGCATTGAGCCTTCTAGGAGAATTTTAGTACTGGATCTAAGGTTGGAACTTATGATTCTTAGAGGCTGAGATGAATATATATGGATTCTCATGATATATGTATGGGAATATACCCGAGTAGAGATTCCTATACATTCCTTTATGGTTTTTATCTTGTGATTTACCTTTGTGGTTTTGGGGTTCCCTACTGAGTATCATTTTACTCACCCCTGCACGGGCATTGCCCACATGTGTCATGTCTTATGTAGACGAACGATGCTTTGATGGAGTCCAAGGAGGACTAGGACCTGGTGGTGTTCAGTGAGATCAGACAGACGAGGCGTACTTTTACAGCTTCAGGCAGCTATCCTTCACCCACCCTTCAGGTAAGCTTCCCAATGGATGAGCTTTAGGGAGTTAGAGTTTTAATTTTTATTCTATTGTTCTTTTGGTAGGCTTGTATACTATCCCAGGTTATCACCATGTACTTTTCATTCTGTTTTACTCTAGTTGTGTTTTACTTAGTGGATTGCCTGCATGGTTTCCTTGGATTTTATTTTCTAGTACCTTTGGATGGGAGTTGTGTGCATGTGTATAGGTACTTGGAAAATTCCTCCCATTTTTAGGATAAATCCTTCGACACTAGTCGCCAACCCCTGGCCTTTGGGAGGCGGGCTTGGGGTAGTCGTGACACAGCCCCCAAGGGATGGGTCATGACATCTGAACATGATGGAAGAACAAACTAAAATGAAGGAAACCATTTGTAATGATGTAAAGACAATGTTTTGATATACTTTCTATATTTTACCAAAAAATTATATAATTAAATGTTGATTTAATTTTTATTATTCCTTGTAGAGCTCATTTATTTTAGAGGATTTCTGTCCATGTTTCATGCCTTTGCAGGAAGGGCAACGACACTGTATCTGCTCAATCACAGAGGCAATCTTGATGTTTACACAGTAAAATCATTGTCCATATAATTAATATATTTTTTCATATTTATGTTTAATTTATTTATTTTTAGTATTAATAAAATAATAATTTTTTTCTTATTGAAGTTGGATTATTTTGTTTGATTTGGGGTACTCTTTCCAAATTTTATGCTTCTTGTCCCTCAAAACCTTTTCACCCCTATAGTGTTGCACTTATCACTTTTTTTCGAGTTCTCTCCACTACCTTTTCTAGAAGAGAAACGATGCTACCTCTGATCAATTACAGAGGTAATATTGATGTTTTCATAGTAACATAATTTTACATAGAAGTAATTTATTATTTCATATATATGTTTAATTTATTTCTTTTTGATATTACTCACATAATAATAATTTTAATATACAAGGGGATTCTTTTGTTCAAGTTGGGGTGCTCTCTCTAACTTTCACGCTTCTTATCATTCAAAACCTTTTCACACCTAAAGTGGTTTATTTATCACTTTATTTCAAGTTACCTTCACTGCCTTTGTAGGAAGAGAAACAATGCTACCTATTCTCAATTATAGAGGTAATATTGATGTTTTCATAGTAAACCATTGTCTGTAGAATTAATGTATTATATCATATTTATGTTTAATCTATTTCTTTTTAGTATTTCTCACATAATAATTTTTTTATTATGTATGTGGATTATTTTTTTCAATTTGTGGTGCTCTATCCATATTTCACCTCTTTCTTCACAAAAACATCCATAGACTTCTTCTCCCTCAAAACCTTTCACCCCTGTAGTGTTGACATTTATCACTTTCCTTAAACTTCGCTCCACTACTCAATCATAGAGGTAATCTTGATATTTTCACAATAAAATCATTTTCTATATAATTAATTCATTATTTCATATTTATGTTTAATTTATTTCTTTTTAGTATTACTCATAATAATTGTCTTCTTATACATGTGTATTCTCTTTTTGAGTTGATGTGGTTTTTTCAAAGATTCTCATGTAGTGTTGGAAATTCAAAAAATAAATTCAATTAAAATAATGTTAACATTGATAGTTAGGATTTTTTTGAGACTTTGGGATGTGTAAGAATCAACCACACCTCAATCCGACACATGATGTGACTAGTATGACTCTAAGTACTTCTTTTTATTTTAAATTGACATTAATTTTAGTAAAAAAGACAACTGGCATATTCAAAACTGAGCTAACATATTCATATTGTTTTGATATTTTTAGATACTGATCCATAAGTCATTTTTGATGTGTAAGAATCAGCCTCACCTCAATTCAATACACGATGTGATCGATATGACTCGATGCATCCGTTATTAGTTCAATATCAACATTTGACTTTAAAAAGTGTCACTAACTGGAAACAAAGAAAACAAAGTCTGATTTTGTTTTTGATAATTTAGGAAACTGATCCATAAATAATTTGTGATGTGTAGGAATTAGTCTCACTTCAAACAGATACATGATGTAATCCATATGAGTCAAAGTGCATTTTTCAAGTTAAAAATGAAATTTTAGTCAGAAAGACAAGTGAAATACTAAAAAATGAGCAAACACATTCATATTCCTTTTGATAATTTAGGACAATGATCCATAAGTGATTTGAGACATGTATGAATTATCCTCACCTCAATCCGATGCACGGTGTGACCGGTATGACTCCAAGTGCATGTTTTTATTTAAAATTAACATCGATTTTAGTAAAAAGGCCAACTGACCTACTCCAAACCGAGAAAATGCATTCACATTGTTTAAATACTATAAGAAAACTATCCATAAGTCATTTTTATGTTTAGGAATCAGACACACCTCAACCCAATACAAAATGTGATCGGTATGAGTTAAAGTACATGTTTCAATTGTTAAATGACATTTTAGTAAAAAAGATAAATGACGTAATGAAAACCAATAAAACACATTCATATTGTTTTGAAAATTTAGGAAAATGATCCATAAGTAATTTGAGACGTTTATGAATCAACTGTACCTCAATCCAACACACGATGTTACTGGTATGACTCAAAATTAATATTTTTATTTAAAATTGTCATCAATTTTAGTAAAAAGGCCAACTGGCCTACTCAAAACTGAGAAAACAAATTCACATTATTTAAATACTTTAGTAAAATGATCCATACATAATTTTTTATGTGTAGGAATCAGACACACCTTAATATGATACAAAATGTGATCAATATTTGTCAAAGTGTGTATTTCAATTTTTAAAATGACATTTTAGTAAAAAAGACAAGTGATATACTCAAAACTGATCAAACACATTCGTATTGTTATGAAAATTTAGAACAACAATTAATATGTCATTTGGGATGTGTATGAATCATCCTCACCTCAATCCAACATATGGTGTGACCGGTATGACTCAAAGTGCATCTTTTATTTCAAATTGTCATAAATTTTTAGTAAAGTGTAAAACTGTCCTACTCAAAACTAAGAAAACACATTCATATTGTTTTGATAAATTACAAAAATGATCCATAAGTCAATTTTGATGTGTAAGAATTATCTACACCTCAACCTGATACACTATGTTTCTTGTATGACTCAAAGTGTCAGTTATCAGTTTAAAATCTACATTTTAGTTCAAAAAGTGTCAATCACTGAAAAGTGATCAAACATGCTTTATTGATAATTTAGGAAAACTATTCATAAGACATTTGTGGTGTGTAGGAATCTGTTTCACATAAAAACGATACACGATGTGATCACAATGAGTCAAAAGTGTGTGTTTCCATTTTAAAAAAACATTTTAGTAGAAAAGATAACTGACATACTCAAAATTAATAAAACAAATTTATATTATTTTAATACATTAGGACAATCATCCACAAGTCATTTGAGACATGTTTGAATTATACACACCTCAATTTGATGCACGATGTTACCGGTATGACTCCAAGTGCATCTTTTTATTTAAAATTGACATCAATTTTAGTTAATTTATTTCTTTATATTATTACTAACATAATAATTGTTTTTATATACAGGTGTGTTCTTTTGCTAGACTAAAGGTGGTTTGTTCAGAAATTGCATGATTTGGGTCAGGATTAAAAGATAAAGGAACATTTATGTTTTTGAATTTATGTATTAATTTGTATTTATGTAATTGTATAAACCAATGTTTGAAATGTATATAATATAGTATTTTTTCTTTTGTTTGTTTTGAAAATTTCATTTCATTTAAATCCTGTATTGGTACTTATTTATATTGATACCTGGTGTGTTTTTGGTGCTGTGATGTGCTGTTACAACACACTTCAGTATGGCCCTTTATCATCTCCTTTAAAAGTGCTGATAAAGGACACCTTTATTAGGGCTTTTAAAAGTGTTGATGAAGGTCTAATTTATCAGCACTTTTAAAAGTGCTGATAAAAGGTCCTTTATCAGCACTTTTATAAGCACAGATAAAAGATGCTTTATTAGTTCTTTGTTTAGCACTGATAAAAGATCCCTTTGTCAATGAATTTTCATCTTAGATAAATGAATTGGGATTTTAACCTCACTAATATAGTCATCGCTTTTCTAGTACTGATAAAGGCTATTTCTAGCACTATTAAAGTCCAATTTTGTAGTTGTCTTGGTTATTTTCCCTAGCTATAATATGTTCCTTGGTGGAAGTGGGAGGAAAGTTCTATGGAATTCACCACAAGTTTATCTTGAGCTCAATGAGGCTATGATCTTATATGGGTAATAGTGGAAAGTTTGAAAAATTCAACTCACTTATTAGTGACCATGGAGTTGAGATCAATGGAGATTTTATCGAGGAAGTACCTAGAGGAGGTTGTGGGGTTCCATGGAGTCCCAAGGACTATCATCTTTGATCATGATAATCATTTCTCCTCCAGTGTGTGGTGAGGTATCTATCATGATTTTTACTCTCATTTATTCCTTAAAACATCTTTTCATCCACAAAAATATGGTCAAACAGAGAGGAAAATCCAAACTTTTGAGGATAAGTTGCATGCTCGTGTCCTGGATTTTGGAGGTTCATGGATGAGACACCTGGATTTGATAAAGTTTTCACACAATAATATTTTTCACTCCACCATTGTTATGAAATCATTTTAAGGTTTAAATGATCAACCTTTTCATTCTCTATTGTACTAGATTGGCGTCAGATAGTCAGTAATTCTTAGCCTAAAACTAGTGTAGATCATGACAGAGATAGTTCAGGTGATTCATGAGAGGATGGAGGCAATGTATGATTTTCAAAAACCCTACATTGACCATAGGAGAATATATCTGGAGTTATACATGGGAGATCATTCTTTCTTAAAGGTGACTCCTCATCGTGGGAGACAAAAGATTGGTCATGGAAGTAAGCTTACTCCTCAGTTTATTAGGCCTTTTGAGGTTTTATATCATGTATAATTTGTTGTGTATCAGAAAAAAATTGCATTGTACATGATACATATATATGATTTACTCCATGTGTCATAGATTAAATGTTATATTCAAGATGACTCTCACATCATTAATTGGGGAAAGATCAACATTGATGATGATACGACCTTCAAGGATTGGCCTATGGAGATCAAGGATAGCCAAGAGAAGGTGTTATGCTTGTGTTGTATTCCCTTGATTTTTTTCTTTTAGTGGAATGGTAGTGCGTAGGAGATCACTTGGTAATGTTATTCATAGATACATGATTAGTATCACGAGTTATGAGTTTCTTGGCTCCTCTTTTGTATCAATGTTTTGGGGGTTTGACCTCTATATGGATTATGAGAGATTTTTCTCTTCCTTGATGTCTTTTTTGTTGCCTTGATATTTTTTGAGTGGTATCTACCATAGGATATTGTTTAGGAGGTGGTTTTTATTATCTCATACCATTTTTCCTAGTTCTTATAAGTGAGGTGGTTGTGCTCTTGTGATGGTGAGATTCTTGAGAGGTATCTCATGGGGTGTCTATTCGGATGATCCATTTTCTTTTCCTTCTTTTTAGGTTTGGTCTTAATTCCTAAGGATGCAATTTTTTTAATAAGAATCTAATATAATGGTTTATACCTTCCTGACATTTACTTTGCGTTTTCCCAGGGCTTGGTGGTGTTGAGGAGGAGTTTGGAGGTATTATGTAGGTTAAAAAGTGGTCTTGGCCTTTCTAGAGGCCACTATACCTTGGTGGGGGGTGTGGTTGTGGGTGTTTTGGGAACTCAGTGGGTTTTCATGTGGTTTTTGTTGCATCACAATTATAAAAATGTATTTTCAAGTCATTTTGGAGGCCATTTTGGACTCGGTTATTTTCTATCTGAAATGGGAAACTCAAAATGTCTGAGTGAGGGTGTGGTTTTAGGCAGAGTTCCTTTGAATAATTCCTATCCAAAATCAGTAGAGGACTTCAACATTCCCAAGCTATTATGAATTTTGAGGTTATAACATCTTTGTTTAGGGAAACACACCCTTGAGCAATCCATTTTTATTATAACACTAAAGAACAACATGACCAAGGCCAAGACGTGGTGGCCATTGTGTTTACCTTGAAATAGTTGAAACCATATCCCTTATTCCCTACATATCATATTTTTTTAAGGTGTAAAATGCATTCATCTTAAAGGGAGGTCTTGAATATAGTCTTAGGAAATTTCTTCCTCTATTAATTGATCTGTGCTTCTCTTATTGATTTTTGCTTTATTTTCCAGATGGTCCAGATGAACCAAGGTCTTGGTTGAGAATTAAATCAATTTGAGGATCTACTGGTAGATTTTATCATTAGAAATTATTCATTTTAACTCCCTTGTTGATTCTTGATTTATTTCTTGCGGATTCAATCCTCTGGTTCATATAGATTCAAACATTTTGGATCAAGGTTATCTTTTTACCTCATTTTTTTCTCCCTTTATTCTTATTTTTCCCATGGTGTTCATTGTTTATTTTCCATTAGCTTTGGGGTTAAAATTTGATCTTGTTTATTGGTGGTTTTCTGTCAATAGGTTCTAGTGAATCTTCCTTTGGATTTGGTAATGGTTGATACTCAATTGTCTGTTCTTATGAAAAGAAAATTTAACTTCTAAATTGAGGTATGGAATTCATTACTAATCCTATTATTTTATTTTCAATCATAAATTTATATTAATTTATCTATTTCTATGATGATGGATTAAATTTTAATAAATATTAAACCAATTAAAATAATGAAACTTAGTTTTTGGTCATATATATCACATGTGTTTCTACAATGTTAATGGTTTGCCTCTTGATTTTCTAGGTAGTGCACTATCTATGTTATGTTTTTGATTAACATGTTTATTATGCTAGGATTTATCATTTTTTTATAAAAAAATTGGTTAAATAATGTAAATATGGGATTTATTTTTGGATAAAGAGATAAAAAGATAGTAATTATTTTTGATTAAAAATAACAAAAGGCGTGTTTAATGAAACAATTTCTTATAATTTGATGAAAATCAAAGTGAATCTTGAGACATGTTTAAGGATATTATTATTCCTTAAAGTTTAATGAAACCAAAAGTTATGTATGAAGAATATTTTAATTTTTCATAGCTATTGATAAAATACTCTGTAGGTTTTATATGGTTTTAACCTATGCTAAATAATTCGGTTAATTCAACATGATAATGAAATAACAGTTTGATAAAGAAAAATGTTTGGGGTTGTTTGGAACCATCTTCTTATTAAGGATGGATACCATGGATTTTTGGGCCAAGATCCCATGTTGAATTTTTTTTATTTCCTTGCTGCTTTGTGTGATTACTCTAAATGTGATCCCTGTTATGAGAAGTGATGTGAGCTTGGGATGACCAATAGTTAATGAGACCTGGGAGGGAAGGCCCAAGGTTGTGGCAGTAGTTGGTGCCTATGATAGAAGGATGCATGGTGGTGTCAGGGATAGAATCAAGACTAATGGACTGGGTTGGATATGATATTTCCCATTATTTTACTAGAATCTAGAAAGCTTGTTTGATAGTGTATCATATTTAAAGTTTGGATGGCCGAGTTTCTTGTTTTTTCTTTAATTTCCCCACTGTTTGAGGAACCTGCTAGTAAATAATTTATGAATATCTTTTATGTTATCTTAAAAAGAGTCGTAGAATACATAGAAACATGGAATGATGATTAATAATAATTTTTTTAACCCATGGTTTTGGTGGTTTAATGGATTGAAAATGATGATAATATTGAGAAATCGTGAGATCAGTTGGTTTCTTCTTGGAGGGAATGAGAATCAAGTAATGATCATATTAAAGTACTGTTTAATGGTTAATAGAAATAATTAACATAATATTAAATTTTTAATGTAAATAAATAATTAAAATAAAGTATTCCTTAATGTTTTTTTTCTTATAGGATACATAGTCCTTAGTAGTGACATCAGGGTTTCCGAGTGATGATAGTTTCTGTTTACCCTAAGACTAGGTTTATGACCATAATATGGTTGCGAACTATATAAATCTATAATTTTATGTTATTTATTACACTACCCACCAAAGTTTTTTTGGAAACTAACACCTAATGAACTTTAGGAGGGTGTTTTCCCTTATATCCAGGTTGGTGAGGAATAGATGGATAACTACCCCCTCTTACCTTACTCTTTTCTCCTCGTAGTATTATGTTCTAGTATAAAAATTGGTTACCTTTCCCATATATATGTGTAGAGGGATTTAATGGATTTTGGTTATTTACACACATGTATTTATAGATATATTATCCCATGGATTATTATAGGTATGTCATGTATGGGCTATTATGGATGGAGGTATAATACTCAATATACAGGCTGTGATGGCCCTTAGAAACTACTTAGTTACTATGTGGATATTTGACATGGGATTATGATATTATGTGATTTATGGGGTTCATGGTACATGATTATGAGATGATGTGATGCATTAGGTTCATGGTATGATATTGCATCCCATGTGTCTTTAGGTTGGCATACTTTTGGGGAGAGATGGATCAAGATGTGTGATGTTGGGGAAGAGTGGAAAAAAATTAAAGAAGTGGTAGTGGGGTACCTTATTTGATATTATATAGGATATTATATTATTCTTATATGAAATACTTGGTGAGAAATCCATAGTGAGGATGGATACTTAACACACCTGATTAGGTGACGAGTTAGTTTCAGTTATCGTTCAAGGGGATTTAATATGCTTTCTTTATCTTTTTAAAAAGAGGATCCTGTCAAGACCCGACCCGACCCGGGCTCGAGCCACAACTACCCCAAGCCCACCTCCATAGGCCAGGGGCTGGCGACCAGTTCCGAAGTCACAACAACTCGGGGAGGCCTTTTCCTAAGTACCTGTATACACACACGCAACACACTCAATGCAAAAGTGCAGAGTAGAAAGAAAAGAAAAGTTCCAACTGCTATAAATAAATCACAAATGTGCATCGATCTCTAATCAATACAAAGTAAAAGCTGGAGGTAAACTGAAAAGAAAAGTGAAAAAACACGCGCCCAACCAAAAAGTGCCACAACCCGACAATAGGTAAACAAAAGAAAAATAGCTGGAAGGGTCCCCCACTTGGAACCTGACTCCGACCACTGTACGCGGTCCAAGATCCCGAACTCCTAAGCTCTGCTGAAGTCACAACCAACCTGTCCGTCGTCTGCAAGGGCACACCAAGTGCGGGCAAAGCCCAAGCAGGGGTGAGTATAAAAATACTCAGTAGGATACCCCGAAGGCTCGAGGGAGCAACAAAGGAGGTACCGAAGGGTGAGCAGTATAATGAACGAGGAATAGAAAAGTAGTACAACAGAGAGTGAAGTAAAGAGTACAGCTCAACCCAACAAGAGGAAGGTAGTAGACTCGTCCTAACATAAGGAGATAGGAATAGTGAGAAGATGAACTTCCTGTCGAGCTTTCGCTACCTATAGCAGGAGATTAGACTCGTCCAACCACGAGAAGCTTGACACGGAAAGCATGTGGCATACCCCGCGCGTCTTCGCCTCTCCTGGAAGGAGAGTAACCAAACCCAAGAAGTGGGTACCAGAACAAGGTATATACAAATCCATATGCTCAATCAAGAAGCCCGAACAAGACCTTAAGGGGATCTCCATCCCGTATCTCAGCCCAAGAAAATTGAGTCGCCAACAGTCCCAGAAGTAAACAACATCGATGCCCAGCATCCCACATGTCTGGCCCGAACTACAAGTAAAGGGGCTCAAATCACTACACCCCGACACTATTCGCTTTTGGCGGCACTGACTCGCCCGCACGATTTTAGGTCGCGTCACAAGGATGCGTCTCAGTGGGGAAAGTTCCCCTCGTACTTGAGAGTTCCGGGTTAAGTCAACCCACACCTCGTCACTGCCCCACAGTCGAGAGGTCTCCTCAAAGTCAAGGTCGTTCTATCATTGACCTGTACAACCAAGGGTCCCGCTCCGGTAATCACAGAGGAAAGCCACAAACTAGCCTAGTAGAAAGGACTGAGTCTGGAATGCCAACGGGAGACCCACTGCCCAGCCCTGCTGGAGGGTAATTCATGGTAAGATATCGGGTGACCCACTGCCCAACCCTGCTGGAGGGTAAACCCTGATACATAATCAGGCGACCCACTGCCCATCCCTGCAGGAGGTTAGACCTGGAACAAGACGACGGGCGACCCACTGCCCAGCCCTACTGGAGAGTAGAACCTCAAGAGTTGTCGGGTGATCCACTGCCTAGTCTCTACTGGAGGGTAAACCCTAAGAGGTCGTCGGGTGACCCATTGCCCAGTCTCTGCTGGAGGGTAGACCCTACAAGTGTCGAGTGACCCACTGCCCAATCTCTGCTAGAGGGTAAACCCGAAGAAGTCGATGAGCAACCCACTGCCCAGTCTCTACTGGGTGGTACAACACTGGCCAACAGAACACAGAGTGGGTATCATGCAACCACCCAACTCCAGAACAAAACCAGAGGAAACCACTCAACCCTGCTGAACTAAACCGTCGTGAATAGGAGGACCCTCTTTGTCATGAGAGGTCAAAGGTACGTAAAGCAGAACATGGAACGCACATGGGGACCACACGACGTGTGACCCCAAGTTAACTCCAACCAATCTCACAAACTTCCTCAGGTACAAACAACCACATGTACCTCCCAGCGTTCTCTTATACTCCCAGAGTATGCCACGTCTCTAGCCCAAAGGCTAACATGCACACGACCCCCAATGTCAATGCGAAGGCGTAAATGTATCAAATCCAACTTTCCACCTCAACGGCTGAGGCACAACCAACCACAACTCTTCGAGCATTACTTCACTCACATGGGAGTGCATGTGATCTCATGTTAAGGGTTCGCTTCTGAACACAACAAGAAGAACCACCACCGGAGCACCTTTCATATTTCCACATTTAATAAGATCACGTAAGAGCCTCCTCTCACCTGAACAGATTACACCGTTGTAATCCTCATGAAAAAACACGCGAGATAGACTACTTACTCGCCCAAAATGGTCAACTGGTGAAAAAAGTACTATTCACCGTAACCAACCCCTGTGGGGCCCGCACCCTGACCCCGATACTCGTCGGGAAAACTGCACCATCACGATGCTCTCAGAAAAACACGCGGAAACGACTACTCGAACGCCCCAAACAGATGTCTGGTGAAAAAGGCGCGAAAACGCTACACACAGCTCAAGAGACGGCCCATGGGGCCCACGCTTCAACTCCGGATTCGACGCCTGAAACTACCCCGGTCAATTTTTCCTCAATGCCAGGGTCACAACGCCGTTGACGGAGCCTAAAACGGATTCCGAATGGAGAAGCTACAACTCCTCGCGTTATACACAAACAGGACCCCATGGGGCCCACACCTCGGGCCCGAATTTAAGCGGGTGGATTGCACCGTTGAAATACCCTCGAAAAAACACTCAGAAATGAGTACCCAAACACCCCAAATGGATGTCGGGTGAAAAAGTGGTGTTTCACCATAAAACGTGCGAGCTAGGCCCCGTGGGGCCTGCACTCTGTCTCCAACCCGAACACTTCAGAAAGCATCTCAAAAAGTCCGCACGAGGACTGGGGTCACGCTGCCGCTGACGACGCGTCAATCGGACATCCCAAGTAGGAGTTAGGTCCAACACAACAACTAATTAATTAATTAAATAGTTAATTAATTACTCACATTCTGCGTTTCATGCCACCGCACAACAAAACCAACCCGTAAAGGTTCCGAACCAACTCGGAAGGACCGCCTCATCTCCGGGGCCACCGCGCCTCTGACGGCACGTCAAACAGACGTCCGGATCGCGAGCCACGTCTGTCGCAACTTTAATAATAAATTTAATATTATTAAATTAAAGCCCTTCAGGTCACCTGTCCTCGGGCGTGCAACCGGAAAACCCCTAAACTCACTTTAATAGGACCGCCATGCCGATACTGTCCCCCAGCCACAGACGGCGCGTCAAACAGACGCGCCGTTTAGGAGTTACGGCCCCCGAACGCAAGGGGGGCCCAAAATGGGCCGTTCCAGACCGACCGACCCGGTCCAGATAGCCGGCCCGTGGCCCGGCGGCGGGTCCGGTCTAACCCGCCGCGGCCCACTGGCCGCGGCCCACCTCAAACCACAGGACTCGAGCGGGTCCGGTCTTCTCAACCGACTGGCCATGTGGCCGGTCTTCTTTGACGCCACAGCAGGACCCGCGATATGCGAGTCCTTGTCCCCGCCACACACCCCGAGGCACAACCTCGGGGTCCACCTCCGCCGACCGCGACCGGACGACACCGTCGCCTCGCCTCCCGCAGCGCAAACGCCACGCCTCACCGCGGCCCTGCCGCCTGACGCCGCTGCCGCCCAAGCTTGCTGCCGCCCAGGCTCCCCCGCGCTCTACCTCCGACCTCGACCAGCCGAGGCCGCCGCCTCCTTCCGCCGAGCACTCCGCCGCACGCCGTCCCGCCTAATTCCGCAGCCGCCTAAGCCCGCGGTGCCACGACCTCAGACCGCCTTAGCCCGCGCCACCACGACCTCCGACCGCCGGAAAACACCCAACACACCCCAAATTTCGCCGAACAGCCGCGGACGGCTCGAGACTCCAAAATTTAACCCGAGACATGCGTTGCGAAGCTCAGAACAAGGGCTATGAAGATATGGGATTCACTCGAAGGTCAAGCAGAAATTCGATGCAAAAATATCATTTCAAAGAGGGTGCATAAGTTTAAAACGAAACAAAACGACGCCTACCTGCTGGGGCGTAGCCCGGAGCTTCGTCGTCGATCCACACTCCGTCGTTGCCGCTTCCACCTTGCTTGGGAGGGAGGAGGAGGGGGATGAGAGGATGTTATGGTAGGGGGGGGGGGGTTCTCCCACCTTGGTTGGGAGGGAGGAGGATGAGGATGAGAGGATGTTATGGTGAGGGGGGGGGGGGGTTCTCCAGGGGGTGGAAGAGGATGTGGGTGGAGAGAATGGTTTTAAATAAAGAAAAAAAAACAATTATAATTTTAATTAATTTAAAACCCCCAAAAGACCTGCACCCGAAACTCTTGGTGGGGTCAAGATTAAACCTCCATTAAGGTAAAAACCACCTCCTGAGCACAACGACAGTCTCATAATTTTAATCCGAGGCCTCGTTCAAAAGTTATTAAACTCAACTCCCAAGGCCGCCAAATTACGAAAACTCCCTTGGGGTCATTTTTTACAGAAGGCCCGCGCCCGCGAAACTTATACCCCTCCTAGGGTAAAAGGAACACTCCGGACTCAACGGTACCCTCAATTTTCTAATCAGAGCCACCGTTTAAGAGATAAATTAGTTAATCCATTAAATGAGTAAATTAATTAATTAATTTATCCGTTTAACGTACCGGTAGAGGGCGAGGGGTCCAAACGTCCCGCGCCGACATGGTTTATGTCGTTCCTAGGGTAAACACCCCATTTCTAACCCATCCGTACTCTCATATTTCTGATCCGATGCACCGTTTATGAGTTATCCCATTTATTTGGCGTTCCCAGTATGAACGCACTGAAAATTTAATTCCGGACGCACCGGGGCTCAGAATCGCACGCCGTCTGAAGGCGCTTCTCTGGAATAACATCAAGAATATTACAAAGTCTTTTATATCAAAAAATGAGTTCTTACATATCCATAGAGGATCTTACTAATTATACCTATTATTATAAGCATATATATATATATATATATAATATTTTTCAAGTCTATAGGATCTGGTTAGAGATATTTTTGGACATTACTACCTCATGGAGTTGCTCCGGATCCGTTTGGGATTTAAGGTCACAACTGAGGATTTTATTTTTGGAACTTATAGTTTATTTTGTATTTTTTTAGTTTTATGAACATTCATTCATGTATTGGGATCTCTATTTACTTTTTTATGATTAGTATTTGTTAGTTATATGTATATTATCTTCTGTTTATAAATTTTAGAGTTTAAAGCCTCCCATTTGTGTGTATAATATACACTAATTTCTTGTCTATAACCTATGGACTATTGGAGGTGGGATTTGGGTGTCATTATCTCCCTTATCACATTTCTGGAATAGGAGGGGTTCCTTTTGGGGGAGGGGGCTGTGAACTAAATATTTCAAATAATTTTCCCTCATTCACTGTTATAGGTCCCTCTTCATTATTGAGAATCAATTCATTATTTTAAAATAGTCCATTCAGAACACCTCCATTCATCAATACATTGTTATTTATAATTTTTTTCAGTAGTATTATATTTTATTGAAACTAATTTTTTTTCTTGTTGGTTCCTTAATAGGGTCTTAGTGTGAGATTACCCTGAATGGGGGGGGGGGGTGAATCAGGGTATGTAATGTGTTACCGAATTGAAACACCTATTCATTTTAATGTATCACTTTACCTAAATAGATATTTACTTATCAAACTTGAGGGTTAATCGTTATTCTATTTTACCAGTTATGATTTATGTTACTTGATTTTTTTATTCATTTACAAAGTAAATAGAAACACAATAACTTACTTGGTTCACCGTCACAAAGCTATGTCCAAGGACATTGCATCAACATTGTGTCATGCACCAAAGCACTATAAAGTGTATTAATCTTCATAAGGGGTTTGATCTAGGTCACCCCTTTCTAAGGCTCACTACTTTACAATGTTCTGGGTCAACTCGCTGTCACCTATGATTCACTACCGACTCACTATCTTCTTAATCCTACTTTTATCACTATATCAAGGTAGGATCTCCACACAGTTTAGGGTCACATATTCGCATTTACTAGTTTCACTTGCATTGGTGAACCAAATGTAGATGGGTTTCATTAAATTCTACTTTGGATACTCTATGAATTTTGAAAATATCATTTCCTACGGACCCTTTCATCTTTCTATAATGACACTAGAAATCATATTCTATTTACTATTATACAAAAATTTCTTCATCTTCTATTTTTTAAAGATATTTAATGGATTACAATATCTATTTATTACATATGTATGCTCACATGGAAGCCTCATTTTAGTTTAGATAAGAAATATACATAGGTATCTATCTCCCTCATTTCTTCTAGTTGAACCCCTATAAAATGGGAGATCATGCCAACCAAAATAGACACATGTTAATGTCATTATAGGTTAATAAAACCACCCAAAAATCTCTCATAAAACCACTACATGATCTCCTCCATTTGCAGTCAACCAAATAATGGATTCATGGAACATTTATCTATCTTTATAGCATGGAATAAATACACATTAAATTCACTTGTTGAATCACTACAATCATCTTCAATTCAGGACAGAATCATTGTCTAAAACCTATAAACATGATTATGGAATCATTGAAGAACCTTTCAAGAATATATATAATGAATTCTCTTGAATTCCACACTTCACCCATTGATATCCCTTTCACTAAGGTGTGGTGAAAATTTCCCTATTTTGACTCTAACATGATATGCATCATGGCATGATATCCTATTATTGGTTGTTTTGTATTAAAACTATAATTTCTAAACAAAGCTTCCACAATGACGTGACATCAACTGTTTTGTCATTTTACACCCAACACACCATGTGGTAATCTTTGGATCTCCTTTAATTTTCCGTTTTCTCTTTAAAATATAACTATCGACCATAACCACCATAAAACACCAACACACCCATAATCGGATTCCTTGTGTTTCATAAGGATCCACTCGAGCCACCATTCCCACCTCTATGGCATGGTCCACCCCATGTTATCTCTTATTTAATGTATTAATCCATATCTACTACAAACATCACCAAGGTCTCCTTATGTCCATTTTTATTAGGCACATCTCCATAAAATTTGAACATGACCCCCCATGATCATATTAGACTTGACCATTTATCATAGGTGATATTGAATTCCACCATAGGGACCACCATGGAGTGGTCCATTTCCAGTTTCCCATATTGGTAAAATCCTTCTCTACCACAACCTGTGTAATGTAATAGTTCACCTGACAATATCCCTTTCAACCTACACCACACCCATCATCATGGTGTGGTATTATTTGGTTGATCTCATTGAATTCTTGTCCAACTCACTTATATTCTCTTAACTTATGTATTTCCTCTATACTTATTTTCTTCAATTTTGTGGATAATGTTTCCAATACAATAACCTTCATGATTCCTTATCAACTAATCCAATCATAAAACAATCAATATCATTGTTAAAAATTCTCCAAGCATTAGCTTGACTTTAGTATTTATCATCAATTTCATCATCCTTATTATCAACATCCATATTTTCAACAATTCGAATAAAATCATTTAGTATTTCTAATTATCTACCCCTTTTCATTTATTTGACAATATCCAAAACTTTAAATTCCTATAAATATTACTCCCCATTTTTGGAAATGAAATAAAAAGGTAAATTATTCTTCTATCAAATGTAGGGATTTTCTTTAAAGCTTAATATCCCATTTTAATGGGATAATCTATTTTCATTTTCAAAACATTATCCCACTAGCTGTGTGGGAAGAAACTCCAAGAATGCTCAACTACCCCTTAGTCTTTAGCTTCTAAGAAGAATTCCTCATGGTATTTAACTCACTCTTTGAGGATAGAGAGGGCATAATCATCTTAAGTATTTTATCCCTATTTCAAAACATCTTCATAATTTGTATTAAACCACCTATTTATTATTAAAATCTTCTCAAACTAAATGAAAATAATTTATGGCTAGAATATGAAACTCCAAAAAACTCATATAACCTAATTTCCATAATATATTAAATCATTAAGATATCCATTGAGTGAAACTCACAGTTAGAATTTAAGTTGTCAACAAATCCTCTGAGACTACTAATCCTCGGATCGATGTAGAAAATAAGAGTCTTTGAAAAAATCCTCGAAAATTTCCTTGTTACTCATGAAAATCTATAAAATATCAATCAAAGTTGGATCTTTCACTTATAAAAAATAACATGTGACCTCTATTACACTTTCACACCAGACCATTAGTATAAAAATATTAAAGAGTTTTGTATGAGGTTTTTACCACTTGATGAAGTAATCGATACCACTTGTTGATTTTTTTTAATAAATTATAACACTTATACCAAAATACCCTATGTTATTTATAGGTTTAAAAAAAATTGGATGAGGCTTAATAGCATTTAATGTTTATCACAACCCCCCCTTGAGTCTTCATCCCTTGATACAGATTCTTGATGCTCAAATTTGGGGACACCACTCTTGGGAATAAATCTATTATACTAACAGATTTTAGATATCTAAAAATTCACCAAATGATACCAAACACCAAAAAAATTCTTAGATAGAAACAAATATATGAATTTCATTTTTATGGATGCTACAGTATCTCATTTGATCTTCTTCTTATTTCCTAAAACCACTTGGTTTTTATCCTTATAAATTCTTATTTTATCTCCATAACATGTTATTTTCTAGAATAATCATCCCATGGTTCATATTTCCCCCTTAATTATATACCTAATCACAAATAATTAAAATAAATAAAGAATATGGGGATAGGGGTACCTCAAACTTCCTTAAGTAGAATAATGGGGCTATTCAATATGGACCAACCCTTTTACTTCCATATTTAATTTTCCATTTTTCATATTTTGGGAAAGGAATGAAATCATATCTTCAAACCCATTATCATCAACATTTATACTATCCAACCGTCTAAACTACTTTAAAAAGGATCTGTCTTGTGTGATACCTCTTACACACTTCTCTTGATGGATGTGATCTTTTCCATCCTTACTTTGATTGGGATTTTCTGTAATTATAGAATAAATCATACTCTAACAAGTATCTTCTTGATTTACATCAGTAGTGGATATCACCTTTGTATTTCTTCTATTTCACCTTCATCTTTTAACTTTAAGTGTTTTTTTGTGGAACCAATTTGTAAAACTTCTTCCTTGAAGACCAAGAGTTTCATCTTGGAATAATTATTCTTCATCAGTGGATTCTTATTTACATGATATTAAAGCTTTATCACAACAGATATAACCTCTTACTTTTTATTTTATATTTTTTTATTTACTTACAAGAGAGTTATGGTGAGTATCCTGATCTTGGTTCTTGATACACCCCATTTTGTGGCTCTTTTTCATTCTAAAAAACATTAAACCTTTTATCAAGATTAATAGGGTTCTTCCTAGGATAAACTCTTTCTTTATATGTCATAGGAGTAGAGTGTCACATTATGGAATATTTACCCTTAAATGCATTTATACAATTTCAATACCTTTCCATGTGATCATGTTCAAAACAAATAAATAATTTACCATGATAATTTTACTGAATTTGTCTCTCCTTTATTGAGATATTGTCACTAGTAGAGTTTTTCTCACATCTTTGGACTTGTTGGATTCAAAAAAACTACTCATGATGTGGAAAATCCTTCCACAATAGTGGAACTATGGTGCCTCCTTCATTTTTTTATTACCACTTAAATGAAACTCATTTTCTCTTATAAATTTTAGATATAGAATATTTATTTCTTTTGAAGCTACATTTAGAGAAAATTGTTTTCTTTTAATTTGATGCAGTTATCCTCTCCTCAAGTTTTCTGATCTTATTATCTCTTTCTTTCAAATGTTAAACCATCAGCTCTATAATTTAGTCATTATTAATCCTAGTTTATATTATTAATTCAATTTTAGATTTGAGTAGAATGATTCCCATATTCAATCCCTTTCCCATGACCATTTTCTTTATGATCTCTTGGGAGAGTTCTTCAAGAAAGTCACTTTGACCTTTCACTTTGTTCCCATTTTCTTCATAATGAAATTTAGGTCCACCTATTCTCTCCTAAAATTT
Organism: Viscum album; assembly: GCA_963277665.1. Lineage (NCBI taxonomy): Eukaryota > Viridiplantae > Streptophyta > Magnoliopsida > Santalales > Viscaceae > Viscum > Viscum album. Next base: position 635,180,467 of record OY728121.1, read on the forward strand.
TTATTTTATAGGGAAAGATAATTAAAAAATGCATAATAAACTTCATGCAGTTCCTTCATTTTTCTTTATTTCCTTATAAGGATTGGATATAGTATTTGGTAATTTATGTGAATCCAATGTAATATAGACCTGAATTTTTTACCACTATATAACTAGAAATACATATTCTATTTAGCTCCTTTATTGGGTATAAAATACCACACCATTTCTCTAAACTAGAGTTAATATCAGATACAAAAATATGTTCATAAATTACTTTATATAGAGAAAACAATTCCAGTGGCGAATTTTTCTTTTTCTTTTTCTTTTTTCCTTTAAACATAAGGCAATTATCATCATATTATATATATATTTATTCTAACATCATCCACATATCCTTGTGGTATATTCCATTATACAATTTCTTTAAAACATATTCTTCTAGGGAATCCCTTAATTTCATTTTCACTGGGGTATCAATCTTAAGGTTTCTTTGACCTGTTTCAAAGAAAACTCTATGTCTACTTGATAGAAAAATTAATTCCTCCATAAATTTTAATGTAACTATAAGTGAATATTCCATATAGAAAATGAACTGATTTTTATATTCTTTAAAATTATTTCCATCAAACATTGGATCCTTTACTATGAATGAAATTACTCTTCAAAAAACTTTAGACCAAGTTAGTGAAATAAAAAATCCAAGAAAAATTAACGAATCCTCCCTCTAATACGACTTTTTGGTCAATAAATAGAAGATTAGTGTGAGATTACCCTAGGGGTGGGGATTAGGGTATGCATTGTGTTACTCAATTAATACAATTTTTTCATTTTAATGCCTCAGTTTCCTTAAATGGATATTGACCTCTAAACCTTAAATATCTCTTGTTATTCTCTTTTACTAGATAAACATTTGGTTTCATGATATGTTTTGCTCTGTATGCATAATGTAAATAAATAAATGATAATTTACTTAGTTCACTGTAACACCCGAGACTTTTATGTTATATAAATCATCAAAGGAATCTTTTTCTACACAACACTTGCTTGGCTTGCTTTACACGCAATCGCGACCTTCCTCGATAGCTTGCGTCGTACGCAATACCGAGTTTCACTAAACAACAATATGCTATTAAAACTAGCCGTTATGAATAGTAATAACCACTTTTTGAAATTTTATAAATTTTATTTTTCAAAATGGACTTCATTTTTGGACTCAGAATATCGAAATTAGCCTAGGGTGAAATTTTGGTATTTTTCTGAAAACTTTCAATTTTTGATGAATAGTGAAACCACTAAGTGGTAGGTTAAAAACTGAATTTTGCATAAAACTTAATTTTACCGCTTCTGTGAATGGAATTTCAAAAATCCGAGAGACACGGTTAATATCAAGGACTAAAATGTGGTTCAATGAGATGAAAATAATTTTTTGGTGAATAGTAACTTTTTACTATTTTTACCGCGGTTAATAGTAAATAGGGTAACTAAGGGTAAATATGATATTAATATTACCCTAACACATGTCCTAATTCTATTGGACAAGTGTAATTCGACCAAAAACAAACTTAGGAATAAAATATGACCATTTAGGCCCACTTGGATTAGATTAGGACATTTATTATTAATTTATTTAAAGAAGGGTTAAAATAGTTAAAATCAAAGTTTAATAAGTAAATCATTTTTAATATAGGGTTATACATAAGATAAATTCGATTGTAAATATTCATTAGAAAGCTAAAAAGATTTCCTACATGATGGTATTTTATTTGTAATTTTTAGACATTAAATAATTTAATTTATTTATGACATAATGATGATGCAGTAATTATCTTATTAATGAAATATTGACATAATTGATGTTATAAACACCAAAATAAATATAATTTGAGACTTTTTATGAATTCCACTAATTTTATAGGTTACTATGATATATTAGTATTGATTTAATCAACTTGGTTCGAACATATAATTCTGTTATGACTTTCAAACAAATCATATATCAAATAGTGTCAAAATTGACACAAAATAGTTTTTTTAAATCAAATATTATATTATTAATTGTTATTTTATTCCTAAAAATCTAAGGTTCGGCCAAATGACTTAGATAAGGATATATATATTAATAATAAACAATTTGGGGTTCGTTTGGCATGTTATAGTAAGTGTATTAACCATATAGTGAAAGAAAACAAAAAGACATGGTAAAAGTTAAATTATTTAACTTAGAGTTAAATTTAATTGATAAGGTTAAAATAATATCCTAAACTTGTCTAAATTCTATTGGTTGATAGGATTTCGACTCATCCCCACTTTAGCTTCGAAATAAGACCCTTTGGAACCATTATAAACCGATTTTGACTTTAATATAAAATAATATTTTGAGATATTCCTAAGGTGCCCCTCTCCTCCCTTATAAAAGGGCACCTCCTCCCCCTCCTCCTCACACCAATTTGAGCACTCAAGCTCGGCCAACCCCTGACATTTTCCATTCTCCACTTCCCTAGAATAATCCTAGAGGTCCTGGTCTTCTCCAAAGACCAATCTTAGTTCCTTAAGTGGAGGATTCAAAAAGGCGTTCCAAAGAAGAGGTAATATCCATTACCGATCTTTTCAATTTCTTTCTTCTTCAACTTCTTCTTCTTTAGTTGTTTCATGATAAAGTAATAACATCAGTATTACTTACATACTGATATGTTATTATAAATATGAAACAACCCTAATTCACCTTCTATCCATCCTACGGAAAAAATGAAATCACCGCGCGTGCGTACGTACGGAATACCGTCTCCACGCCGTGGTGTAATCTATTTTCCACCATCACCTTACAAGGATGGGTATAATGGTGTAATGAGTAACTATATATGATTATTATTAAGTAATATTGATACTGAAATAATATATATATAAACTCCAATACAATTCCACGATCATAGGAACGATATCATCACTCGTGCGTACGTACGGAATACCGTCTCCACGATGTGATGCGACTCGTTCTACATGATCTTCATTTCATAATGATTGTATAAATGAATTGAATGAATGAATATGGTATATACTACACTAATACCATTCTGGAAATGAATTATCTATAACCTAAATATAAGAATAATAATTTATTCGACAAAACACGCATAAGAACAAAAAGTTATAAAGACCCGAGTAACAAGTAACAATGAAATATTACTAACAAGAAGCTAATAATATGACCATATATGATCTCATATCAATATGTATGATTCTGGAATAAGTCAATAACATTATTTAAACCATTATACAGGAGCTTCGGACACGTACAAAGCTAATCGGACCTAAGGTAAGGGAAATATCACAATCTCATTTTTATCCGAGATTGTTTATTCGTAAGTATTTACTGGGGTGTATTTTATCATCCACATCCATGTTCCCTCAATATGTAATATTGTTTCCATCCACTTGAAATAGTTTAAATCGAATTTTACCCTTAGGTGAGTTTTTAGTAAAGAATATGAAAGGAATCTTTTGTCGTTTTTCCGTACGAGGTACTTTTTGACTTTTCCGACAAAAGTACGAAGAATGTTTTTTTTAACTTATACGGCATGAATGGATTTTTAAAACATTACTTCAAAGAAGCTTCCTTTACAAGTTTTCAAGTTTATTTTTAATCAACTTCTTTTATTTTAAAGTTGTATGACATGTTATGAAAGGAAAAATGTTTTTGAAGAAGAAAGGATATTTTCCTCAAGAATTCAATTCAAGTGTTTTATCAAAATTATTTTCCATCTAAGATAATAAAGGGTTCTTTTTCTATCCATATTTTTACATTGGTTTGACTATGTTGTGATGGAATTATGTTTATGAATTCCTTTATCATATATGAATTGATTTATGATGTCATGATGTTTCAAGAATCCCATTTTTGTTACATGTGTTATGCGATGATGTATGATTATGTGGCACACATAAGAAAGGATTCATTATAAGATGGGTGGGACCTATATCTCCCTCCAATGCATTGGGTAAAGATTTTATATCTCATGAGATAGACATGGCTGGAACGGAAGGTTATTTCGGTTCAGTGATACAGGACTGAAACGAGGAGTGAACTCGGTTCAGAAAGGGACTTTGTCCACTAAGATAGTCTTGGCAATGAGTCATGACTAACAAGAAATGATCTCCATGATTATGTGTGCATGCCACAAAGTTTCAAGTTTTATGTTATGATTTTGGGGATCTCATTTTCACTTCTATGATTTATTCCATGTTAAGATATTATGATCTCTTTTGCAGGTTTTGATTTTCATAAAGATATGATATGATTTTTATTTCCTTTATTTGCCCTTGCTGAGCATTTGAGCTCACCCTTTTATGTTTTCTTTTCCCCAGGTCAGGAAGATGGATATTAAGTAGAATATGCTAAAAGGGACCCTAGATATGATGAAATAAATGGGAGACACTGTAGAAGATTTGTGAACCAGTTGTTTATGTTTCCCAGTTTCTAAAGACACTATACCTATACGGTCCTTTGTGGTTTTGTCATATGTTGTAATAAGTGTGCTTCAATTTTGAAGTATTAACAATGTATGTAAAGTGTGGGTCGTTATAGTTGGTATCAGAGGAAAGGTATAGTCAACCTTTGGAAACTAGGATGTGAAAGCCTTAGTAAGAACCCTAAGGATAAGTCTAAGCATAGAACACAATCTTAGTGTTTTAGAAATGGCCTTGAATAACCTAGGATAAGACCTTAAGCATGAAAATTTTATTCTTGAATTATGTGGTTTCCTATTATAATTAGTGTTGCTCACACTATTCTTCTTGGTTTTAGTCAATGGCTGGAACCCGAAGGAACCGTGTTAATGCGGAATGCGATGGGCAATGCAATGATTGTCCCCCTGAGCAACCAAACGATATGGGAGCTGGAATGAAAAATCTTGTAGCCATGCTCACACAACTTTCTCAAGCTATGAATCATGCAGGATTTCCAAACGAACAAAGGAGGGAGCAACATTCTGTTGAATCCTTCATGAGGCAGCGTCCACCATCTTTCAGCGGGTCTACTGATCCATTAGTTGCTGAACAATGGATTAGTACTACTGAAAAGATATTTTCAGTTCTTCAATGTTCTGAGCATGATAAAGTCATCCTAGCAGTGTATCGTTTGGAAGGAGATGCGGATCAATGGTGGAATCTTGTTAAGAATACGAGGCAAAGGGATGAAATTGAGTCTATGGAATGGGACGAGTTCAAGAACTTATTTTTCAATAAGTACTTCCCTCGTATTCTCCGAACAAAGATGGAGAAAGAGTTCCTTGAACTGAAGCAAAGGGATGATGAATCTGTTAGTACCTATGAAGCAAATTTTACAAGACTTGCAAGGTACGCTTCTGGTATTATTATCCAACCTGAGAGTAAGATCGATCGATTCTTTAGTGGCTTAAAACCAAGTATTCGAAGGGCGTTATCCATAAGGGACTTCAATAGCTACGAGGAAATCATTCGATGTGCTCTCAAAGTCGAGATGGAGATTGGAGTAACCCATCAGTCCCATGGGTTTGATAAGAAGAGGAAGATGGAATTCAAAGAAAAATCTAAAGAGCACACAGAAAAGAAGATGAACTTTCCCTTATGCTCAAAGTGTGGAAAGAAACATGGAGGGAGTTGTCTTAAAGGGACAAGTAAATGTTTTAAATGTGGAAAGGAAGGTTATCGGGCATTTGAATGCCGTGATAATGGGAAGAAGATATCTAATGATTCAAACAAAGGAAGGGATACACAGAATGAACCTGCTACACTTCAATGTTTCAAGTGCAAGGAGATGGGGCATTATGCCAATCAATGCCCAAATCCAAGGGTTGATGATGATGGTCGACGTCAACAAAATCTTAAGGCTAAAGACAAAGGAAAGTCACATACAATTTCTATCAGCGATGTGGAGTACGATAACGATGTGGTGAAAGGTACACTTACCATCCACTCTAAAGTAGCAAATGTTTTATTTGATTCTGGATCCACCCACTCTTTTATTTCTGAAAAATTTTCTAAGGGTATCACCGTATTACCTCAACAATTAGATGTTGAGTTAGCCGTGACAACACCTAATGGCACATCAATCGCATCAAAAGTTTATAATTCTTCTCCGATCGAAGTTTGTGGGAAAGTGCTTCCTGCAAATCTTGTGATCCTTCCTTTAGTGGAATTTGATGTGATTCTTGGCATGGATTGGCTTTCTCTACATGGAGCTCATATCAATTGCCAAAGAAGGGAAGTCACATTTCATATTCCAGATCAATCTACGATCGTCTATCAATGCAAGGATGAACATAACCTTCCAGTGGAAATTTCTTCCATCTTATGGGTATTGATTCCACTAAATGAAGGTTATTTATCTCAAATGGTTGGTGAGAAACTCACGATTAAGAATATGCCCATTGTACGGGAGTTTGATGATGTCTTTCCGGAGGAATTGCCGGGTCTTCCACCAAATCGTGAAGTTGAGTTTTCAATAGAACTCGTACCGGGTGCTTTGCCTATTTCAAAGACACCTTATAGAATGGCCCCAATTGAGTTGCAGGAATTGAAGAAGCAACTCCAAGAGAATCTTGATAAGGGATTCATACACCCTAGTGCGTCACCTTGGGGAGCACCTGTTCTATTTGTTAAGAAGAAAGATGGATCAATGAGACTCTGCATTGATTATCGAGAACTTAACAAGATCACTATCAAGAACAAATATCCTCTCCCACGCATTGATGACTTATTTGACCAACTACGCGGAGCTCAATACTTTTCCAAGATTGATCTTCGTTCAGGGTATCATCAATTAAGGGTCAAAAGGGAGGATATACCAAAGACGGCTTTCCGTACAAGGTATGGACACTATGAATTTATAGTGATGCCATTTGGTCTTACTAATGCCCCTGCTATCTTTATGGATCTAATGAATAGAGTCTTTAGAGACTATCTTGATCAATTTGTGGTAGTCTTTATAGACGATATTCTTGTCTATTCAAAGAGCAAGGAAGAGCATGAAGATCACTTGAGAATTATATTGAAGACCCTGAGAAAAGAGAATCTTTATGCCAAATTTACCAAGTGTGAATTTTGGCTTCAAAAAGTTGCATTTTTGGGTCACATAATCTCAAAAGAGGGGATATCTGTGGATCCAGCAAAAACAGAGGTTATCGAAAGATGGTCAAGACCAACAACAGTAACTGAGATCCGAAGTTTTCTTGGTTTGGCTGGATATTATCGACGTTTTGTAAAAGATTTTTCACGGTTATCTAATCCTCTCACCAAGTTGACTCGGAAAGGAGTTAAGTTTTCCTGGACAGAGGAATGTGAAGAGAATTTCAAGGAGTTGAAAAGAAGGTTATCCAGTGCACCTGTGCTCACACTACCTTGTAGTGGAGAAAGGTTTGTGATCTACAGTGATGCATCCAAGAAGGGATTGGGGTGTGTTCTTATGCAAAATGATATGGTGATAGCTTATGCCTCACGACAGTTGAAAATCCATGAGCAAAATTACCCAACACATGATTTGGAGTTGGCTGCGGTAATCTTTGCATTAAAGATTTGGAGGCATTACCTTTATGGTGAAAGGTGTGATATTTATACTGATCATAAAAGTTTAAAGTATATTTTCACACAAAAGGAGTTGAATATGCGCCAAAGAAGATGGTTGGAGCTGATTAAGGATTATGACTGCTCAATCCATTACCACCCTGGGAAAGCAAACAAGGTGGCAGATGCATTAAGTCGACAAGACCATGCTAGTTTATCCATGATGAGGATAAAAAAAGATCCAATATTTATGGATTTACAAAGGATGGATCTTGGAATTATAATGGAAGGGGAAAAATCTTATCTTTCTCAAATGAATGTTCAACCATCTATACATGTGAAGATTAAAGAGGCACAGAAAGAAGATGTCGAGTTACAAAAGAAGGTGAGAAATGTTCCTGAATTCAACCTTGATTGTGATGGGATAATAAAGTTCAGGAATCGGGTTTGTGTTCCTCCCATCCCCGAATTAAAGAAAGAGCTGCTGGATGAGGCTCATAGTTCTTCATTCTCTATTCATCCTGGAAGCACGAAGATGTATAGGGACCTGAAAGAGTACTTCTGGTGGGATGGCATGAAAAGAGATGTTGCTGAATATGTCTCTCGATGATTGGTTTGTCAACAAGTTAAAGCTGAGAGACAGAAGTCTAAGGGGATGTTACAACCATTACCCATACCCGAATGGAAATGGGAAAACATCACTATGGACTTTGTCACAGGACTTCCTAGAACATCCAAAGGCAATAATGCTATCTGGGTCATAGTTGATCGTCTTACAAAGTCTGCACACTTCATTGCTATTAGAGAGGATTTCTCTCTAGATCAGATTGCCAGGATATATGTAAAGGAAGTGGTAAGATTGCATGGAGTACCACTTTCTATTATATCTGATCGGGATCCGAGATTTACCTCGAAGTTCTGGCGAAGTCTTCAGCATACTCTGGATACAGAGTTGAGTTTCAGCACTGCTTATCATCCCCAGACAGACGGTCAGTCTGAGAGAACAATTCAAACCCTAGAAGATATGTTGAGAGCTTGCTCTATGGATTTCAAAGGAGGTTGGGATCAACACCTACCTTTGGTGGAATTTTCTTATAATAATAGCTTTCACTCCAGTATTCAAATGGCTCCTTATGAAGCTCTCTATGGAAAGAAATGCAGGACTCCAACTTGCTGGGATGAAGTTGGGGAAAGAAAGCTATTAGGACCTGATCTCGTTGATGAAATGGCAGAAAAGGTCAGATCTATTCAACAACACATAAGAGCAGCTCAGAGTCGACAGAAAAGTTATGCCGACAACCGAAGAAAAGACCTAGAGTTTGAAGTGGGTGATAAAGTGTTCTTACGAATATCTCCCTGGAAGAGGGTTATGAGATTTGGAAAGAAGGGGAAGTTGAGCCCTAGATATATCGGTCCTTTCGAAATACTGGATCGTGTTGGGAAGGTAGCTTACCGATTGGCGCTTCCACCGAATCTCTCTCAAGTTCACGATGTGTTCCATGTATCTCTCCTGAGAAAGTACATACCAGATCCTTCACATGTACTCAGCTCAGAAGTTGTACCGCTGGAGCAAGATCTTTCTTATGAAGAACAGCCGATAGAGATTCTGGATCGTAGCGAAAAAGTCCTACGAAACAAAACCACTCGCTTGGTGAAAGTTTTATGGAGGAACCACCAACTTGAAGAAGCTACATGGGAGCTTGAGGATATGATGAGGGAGAAGTATCCTCATTTGTTTGTTGCAAAGTGACGAATTTCGAGGGCGAAATTCTTTTTAAGGGGGGTAGAATGTAACACCCGAGATTTTTATGTTATATAAATCATCAAAGGAATCTTTTTCTACACAACACTTGCTTGGCTTGCTTTACACGCAATCGCGACCTTCCTCGATAGCTTGCGTCGTACGCAATACCGAGTTTCACTAAACAACAATATGCTATTAAAACTAGCCGTTATGAATAGTAATAACCACTTTTTGAAATTTTATAAATTTTATTTTTCAAAATGGACTTCATTTTTGGACTCAGAATATCGAAATTAGCCTAGGGTGAAATTTTGGTATTTTTCTGAAAACTTTCAATTTTTGATGAATAGTGAAACCACTAAGTGGTAGGTTAAAAACTGAATTTTGCATAAAACTTAATTTTACCGCTTCTGTGAATGGAATTTCAAAAATCCGAGAGACACGGTTAATATCAAGGACTAAAATGTGGTTCAATGAGATGAAAATAATTTTTTGGTGAATAGTAACTTTTTACTATTTTTACCGCGGTTAATAGTAAATAGGGTAACTAAGGGTAAATATGATATTAATATTACCCTAACACATGTCCTAATTCTATTGGACAAGTGTAATTCGACCAAAAACAAACTTAGGAATAAAATATGACCATTTAGGCCCACTTGGATTAGATTAGGACATTTATTATTAATTTATTTAAAGAAGGGTTAAAATAGTTAAAATCAATGTTTAATAAGTAAATCATTTTTAATATAGGGTTATACATAAGATAAATTCGATTGTAAATATTCATTAGAAAGCTAAAAAGATTTCCTACATGATGGTATTTTATTTGTAATTTTTAGACATTAAATAATTTAATTTATTTATGACATAATGATGATGCAGTAATTATCTTATTAATGAAATATTGACATAATTGATGTTATAAACACCAAAATAAATATAATTTGAGACTTTTTATGAATTCCACTAATTTTCTAGGTTACTATGATATATTAGTATTGATTTAATCAACTTGGTTCGAACATATAATTCTGTTATGACTTTCAAAAAAATCATATATCAAATAGTGTCAAAATTGACACAAAATAGTTTTTTTAAATCAAATATTATATTATTAATTGTTATTTTATTCCTAAAAATCTAAGGTTCGGCCAAATGACTTAGATAAGGATATATATATTAATAATAAACAATTTGGGGTTCTTTTGGCATGTTATAGTAAGTGTATTAACCATATAGTGAAAGAAAACAAAAAGACATGGTAAAAGTTAAATTATTTAACTTAGAGTTAAATTTAATTGATAAGGTTAAAATAATATCCTAAACTTGTCTAAATTCTATTGGTTGATAGGATTTCGACCCATCCCCACTTTAGCTTCGAAATAAGACCCTTTGGAACCATTATAAACCGATTTTGACTTTAATATAAAATAATATTTTGAGATATTCCTAAGGTGCCCCTCTCCTCCCTTATAAAAGGGCACCTCCTCCCCCTCCTCCTCACACCAATTTGAGCACTCAAGCTCGGCCAACCCCTGCCATTTTCCATTCTCCACTTCCCTAGAATAATCCTAGAGGTCCTGGTCTTCTCCAAAGACCAATCTTAGTTCCTTAAGTGGAGGATTCAAAAAGGCGTTCCAAAGAAGAGGTAATATCCATTACCGATCTTTTCAATTTCTTTCTTCTTCAACTTCTTCTTCTTTAGTTGTTTCATGATAAATTAATAACATCAGTATTACTTACATAATGATATTTTATTATAAATATGAAACAACCCTAATTCACCTTCTATCCATCCTACGGAAAAAATGAAATCACCGCGCGTGCGTACGTACGGAATACCGTCTCCACGCCGTGGTGTAATCTATTTTCCACCATCACCTTACAAGGATGGGTATAATGGTGTAATGAGTAACTATATATGATTATTATTAAGTAATATTGATACTGAAATAATATATATATAAACTCCAATACAATTCCACGATCATAGGAACGATATCATCACTCGTGCGTACGTACGGAATACCGTCTCCACGATGTGATGCGACTCGTTCTACATGATCTTCATTTCATAATGATTGTATAAATGAATTGAATGAATGAATATGGTATATACTACACTAATACCATTCTGGAAATGAATTATCTATAACCTAAATATAAGAATAAGAATTTATTCGACAAAACACGCATAAGAACAAAAAGTTATAAAGACCCGAGTAACAAGTAACAATGAAATATTACTAACAAGAAGCTAATAATATGACCATATATGATCTCATATCAATATGTATGATTCTGGAATAAGTCAATAACATTATTTAAACCATTATACAGGAGCTTCGGACACGTACAAAGCTAATCGGACCTAAGGTAAGGGAAATATCACAATCTCATTTTTATCCGAGATTGTTTATTCGTAAGTATTTACTGGGGTGTATTTTATCATCCACATCCATGTTCCCTCAATATGTAATATTGTTTCCATCCACTTGAAATAGTTTAAATCGAATTTTACCCTTAGGTGAGTTTTTAGTAAAGAATATGAAAGGAATCTTTTGTCGTTTTTCCGTACGAGGTACTTTTTGACTTTTCCGACAAAAGTACGAAGAATGTTTTTTTTAACTTATACGGCATGAATGGATTTTTAAAACATTACTTCAAAGAAGCTTCCTTTACAAGTTTTCAAGTTTATTTTTAATCAACTTCTTTTATTTTAAAGTTGTATGACATGTTATGAAAGGAAAAATGTTTTTGAAGAAGAAAGGATATTTTCCTCAAGAATTCAATTCAAGTGTTTTATCAAAATTATTTTCCATCTAAGATAATAAAGGGTTCTGTTTCTATCCATATTTTTACATTGGTTTGACTATGTTGTGATGGAATTATGTTTATGAATTCCTTTATCATATATGAATTGATTTATGATGTCATGATGTTTCAAGAATCCCATTTTTGTTACATGTGTTATGCGATGATGTATGATTATGTGGCACACATAAGAAAGGATTCATTATAAGATGGGTGGGACCTATATCTCCCTCCAATGCATTGGGTAAAGATTTTATATCTCATGAGATAGACATGGCTGGAACGGAAGGTTATTTCGGTTCAGTGATACAGGACTGAAACGAGGAGTGAACTCGGTTCAGAAAGGGACTTTGTCCACTAAGATAGTCTTGGCAATGAGTCATGACTAACAAGGAATGATCTCCATGATTATGTGTGCATGCCACAAAGTTTCAAGTTTTATGTTATGATTTTGGGGATCTCATTTTCACTTCTATGATTTATTCCATGTTAAGATATTATGATCTCTTTTGCAGGTTTTGATTTTCATAAAGATATGATATGATTTTTATTTCCTTTATTTGCCCTTGCTGAGCATTTGAGCTCACCCTTTTATGTTTTCTTTTCCCCAGGTCAGGAAGATGGATATTAAGTAGAATATGCTAAAAGGGACCCTAGATATGATGAAATAAATGGGAGACACTGTAGAAGATTTGTGAACCAGTTGTTTATGTTTCCCAGTTTCTAAAGACACTATACCTATACGGTCCTTTGTGGTTTTGTCATATGTTGTAATAAGTGTGCTTCAATTTTGAAGTATTAACAATGTATGTAAAGTGTGGGTCGTTATATTCACCCTCATTGGTCTATGTTAAAGGATCATGAATAAGTATTGTGTCATCCAACAAATCAATATAAAGAACAATTCTCTTCATAAGGGGTTCAGTATAGGTCACTACTTGCCTAGGGTAACTACCTTACAATGTTTAGAGTCAACAAGATATAACCCAATGGACACTCCCGACTCACTAACTTCATCCTCCTCCTTTTAACATTACACTAAGGTGGGATATCTACATAGTTTATTGACATGAAATCCCTTTTAATAGCTTCACTTTCATAGTTACACCAAATGTAGATGGGTGTCATTAAAGTCAAATTTCAATGCTCCTTCACGAGATGTGAAAATATCATTTGTAGCATCACCTTTATTATTTCGATAATGACACATGAACTCCACTTCTCTTTATTATTGTACAATAATTCCTTTGTCTTCCACTTTGATAGGATATTAAATGGTTTCCATGATATTCATCTTCCTTCTATCCCCATACATAGAAACCTTATTTTAGTTTAGATAAGCAATATGCACATGTATCTATATCCCTCCCTAATTTCAGTAGACCCCCTATAAAATGTGAGATCGTACCAACTAAAATAGACACCTATTATAATCATTATGGATTAATATAACTGCCCATAAATCCTCCATAAAACTACTCCATAATCTTCTCTATTTTTATTCAACCAAATAAATTCTTCGTTGAAAATTTATTTCTATTTGAATCATATAATAAAGATAAATTTAATTCACATGTTGGATAACTAAAATAAACTTCAGTTTAGGCTAGAAACATGGTCTAAAAATGAGACATGGTATTATGGAAGCATTGAACAATCATATGAGAATCACTATAATGAATTCTCTTGAATTATAAATGTCACCCATTTAAACTCCCTTCACCATGGTGTGGTGGAAAATATTTTACTGTTTTGACTCCAAAACATTGGGAACTATAACATGGTCTTATATTCTTGGCTATTTAGATTATATATATACCTATCAAACATAACATCCACCATGATGTGGCATGATATTTTTGAACATTTTTCACCCAACATGACTTGTTCCATGGTGTGGATCTCCTTTAGTTGTCCATTTTGGTATGTGGCTCTACTTGATGACCAAGACCACCATAAAAAACCACCACACCAATAATTTTATTCCTCACATTTCACAGAGATCTTCTCAATCCTCCACACCCACATTTATGGTGTGGTCCATCCTGTGTTGGTCCTTATTCAATGTATTTCTTCACATCAACTATGGCCATCACCAAAAAATCCTCATTCCCATTTTTCATAATTATACATCCATCACACATGACCAAAAACCACACCATGACCATATTGTACTTGAATATTTTTCATAGATGTAATGGAATACCACCATAGGGACCACTATGACATAGTCCCTTTCAAGTTTCTCATTTTGGGAAAATCCTTCACCAACATTGCTTTTGATATGTCGTAGTTCACCTAAAAACCTCTGTTGTAACCTACACCATGACCACAACCATGATGTGGTTTTCTTTGGTTTCTTATGTTTCACTATTGTGTAACTCACTTATATTCTCTTCACTTTCATATTGCCTACAAACTTCCTTCATTCCTTTGTGTGGATAATGTATGTGAGATACCATATTCCCAACAACCATCCATTATATTTTTGCTAGGAATTGATGGTTCCAAGTAGTTTTGAGGTTATCAAGAGGATAAGGAACTATTTTGACCACTAATGGAGTCATCACTCCATCCTGGAGGGTGTGGTGCTATCTATTTTCGCATTGGATTCTTGGAGGTTGGCTGTAGGGATAGCTATGTGCTGTAAGTATATTCCACAATGAGTTAAATGGCATGTTTTTACATGGTATTGGGAATGGGTCTTAGGTGGTCTTCATGTGTGAAATAGGTATATTGGAAACACCTAGTGAAGGGAATTTCACTAAACATGTTCTTTTGGGATACCTCCTATATAAAATGGGGAGCTATACCTCCCCACACTATAGTTATTGGTACGGTGAAGAGAAAAATTCTTAATATTTTGTGATACACCGTAGTGTCTTATCATGGAGGGAATCAAAGGATCCAATGTATCGTTCCAAACCTGAATAGCCACCCGAACAATGCTAAACGGGTGGGGTGTTACTACCTTAGGTGAACCTCCCCGAATTCCAAAGGCCACTGACTAGCAGAGAGGGTCTAATAAGTATAGTGGAGAGGCTATACCCTCTTGAAGGAAAATAATGGTATTGGTGCGAACAATAATATATAACATATAGTGGAAATAAAAGACTTAGTAGATTCGAACCAGATCTGCAGAGCGAAAACACAATCAATAGAATGTAAACAATGGAAGCAAAGTAGAAAAAACAATAGTGAATGGTAAATAGAATAGAATGCTAGAAATAAATTGAAACAACTACTAAACAACAAGCATGCATCCTTAGATGGTCATACATGTAAATATATATAAATGGAGCCAAAGAATAACCAACAGTTGCTACATAATAAAGTAATCATGCTGATACATAAACATGGAATCTAAACAAAGCAAACTCCAGCTAGTAATATCCTCAAGGTCCATACCAGTCTCCATGCCAAACATCACTACAGTTCAGATCCTGAGGCTTAACCTTTTCCTACACGCAAGTTTATAGAGTCTACACGTGTCCCGAAGGGCCAGTGTAGGGTGTGAGATGAATCTCAGTAGGATACCACCCAATGGTGCATACCTAATATAAGTTTTTAAGCATGCATGCATTTATAAGAAAATGAGTAAATATTATGGCGCAAAATTAAAAATAAAATCCACTGGTGCTCAGCAGCCACCATGGAGTGTCACCTGCTTCAGCCAACACCATAATCTATGTCATGTAACCTGGAACCATGTACCTCCTGACACCTCATGTCTCAAGTACTGACGTCCCGAAGGCACGCCCAAATAATAGTAAACCTGCTCAAAATCCCACTCCTTCCCATGGAAAAACAACTTGAGGAGAAGCTATGACTTTCCTTAAATAGGAACCGTAGGGACAGTTATGTCTGCCCTCAAATCAGTAACCGAAGGGAAACTGATGTCAGTCCTCAAATTAGTAACCAGAGGGACAATGATGTCTTCCCTAAAATCACAATGAGACTCTGCCCCAACCTGATAGCCTCAATGCTATCCCCTGAAGGCTCCTCACCTTCCACATGTATTTTTATTGCAAGCACCCAAAACCAATTATACCTAACCACATATGTCGGGGACCTTTACCCAACGAGTGGTAAAAACCACCTTATCATGGAGTCTACCTCTTTACACACTACTCAAAGTTCTAGGTGAGTGGTAATCACTAAAATAAGTTACCAAGCCACAACATCTCTAACACCTCATGTCCCTACGACCATGTCACTCAAGTCTGATGGCCTCTCCATCCAAGTAACTTAGGCCATGCCCAACTTGACAGACACACTGACTCAAGATGAAATCCATGATTCCCAATCCTGTAGTCAGAACCACATAATATAATCTGGGTCAATCCCAACCTGTGATCAGCATCACTCAACAATACCCAGGCCCTGACCAACACAACCTGAAGGTTCCAGCATATGTAATATCACACATCACATATTTATAATCAAAAGAAATACTTCAAATAGGAAAAAAAACTAAACAGTTGAATTTCACTAGCCATGTACTGTCCCATACCAGCATCGAGGTCTTGAAAGCCTTTAATAAACTTAATCATGCTTAACAATTCAAACTCAGCAGTTTAATTCCCATTAATTCAATTATAACCATTTTGGCACCCCGACAAAAATGACCCAAATGAGAAAAAACCTATAAACCATCCTATCTTAATCATAACAGGATAAGGGAATACCCAACGACATCCCAAAATGCATATGTTTATTTCAATATAATTAAAAAAGGGTCTCGCACAATACCAGATGTCGCACTAAAAATACACAACCCCCAAATGACCATGAAAACATGGAAGAAGGTATAAACCAGCTACCTGAGACTTGTAGATGTAGGCACATCTGATATCGAGCTCCAATTTGAAGCTAATATTCATAGATCTAAGTTTCCATCAAATACCAACAATCCTATTTAGATGGAAACTATAGTGTATGATGAAACTAAACTAGAATGAAAGAGGGTGTGCGGGTTTAGCCTTCTAGATGAGATCCTGCAGCCACCAATGGATTGAAGAATGGACATCAGATGATGATTCTAGGGTAAGGTATGTTCTTAGGTATTTCATAACAGAGCTGTTCTAAAGTTGATGAAGAAGAAGATGTCTTCGGAAATCAGACGTGACACCCTCCCATATAAATAGATAAAAATAAAAGTACACAGTGTGTATGAAGGACTAAATGCCATGTAGTAGATTTTCCCATACTCCAACTTAAGCAGAGGTATACACTCAACTTTGATGCACCAAATGATTCAAAACATGACTAAGATTATGCTAGTACATGGAAGGAAGATACACAGTGTGTCAAGTAACACTACATGCCGTGTAGTAAGAAATTCTTACCCGGTCACCACACGACATGTACTTGGTCAGCACATGGATAGTAAATTCCTAACCCACAGATGGTGTGTACTTTGGAGTACACGGCGTGTAATCTAGAAATTTTCAAAACTTCCCAGATTTTCCTAGTTTTCTCAGAAAGAAGTCAAAAATTCAAAATGCGTTGGGATTTTTACCCGTTCCAATAACCTGGGTTCTTATAATCTCCCCACCTTAACATAGCTCATCCCCAAGCTATCTAACGAAACACAAAGATTTACCAAACATTCCGATCCCCAATGGGCTCCCCACCTTAGTAATTTCCTATCTTGATCTCAAAACAACCAAAAATAAAATCAAGAAAAGGTCCAATGACATATTTCCTGGACCCATGGTCCTCCAGTGACGCATCTTCACCCCTACACCTCATCGGTGCCCCCATGTTGTTTTTGACACCCAATCGTATTCCACACCATATGGAGTCTGCCTCTATGAGGACCTTCATCCCATGGATTCTCAAAGCTAAGCCGGGTTCCATGCACCTAAAGTAACCCGTATCCTCGATGCCCCGATGCCTTCAGCACCTCAAGTATCCCGCATCCTCGATGCCCCGATGCCCACGACACCTCAAGTAACCTGCATCCTTTATTATCCTAATGCCACACATCTCATAAATATAAATAAATATATCACACACTAAAAATGGTGCCAAACCCACTAAACAACTTCTAGTTAATCCAACTAAATCCTGTGCACCTCATGCACTCAAACCAGACATGCCTTAATAGGCCATGCCAAAAGAAAACATGAAAATTACGGCCACGCCCACAACGCACCGCTGACCATCGTCAGCTCACCAGCTTTCTCAGCTTTTGGAAGCTCCACGACATGAACCTAGTTTGAATTATGACTGCATGATTCATGACATCCCTACGGTGCTTCTCCAGTCAGCAGCCACTAACCCCTCAGCTGGGTCCTAATTTATCTGTCACGTACTCTGCATGCATCTGAACCTCAGTTACAGTCACCTGGTACCGAACCTGATCCCACCCTAGACGCCACAGTCTGTACTAGTCCCTGCCTTCTAGCTATTTGATAAGGCTACCTACAGAACCTCTCAAGATGCCCAACCTATCCACATGCCCGACAATCCTTTGGAGGCCTATCACACTGATTCTAGACATGCCCTGGCTATCCACACTGAAAGAAAACCACTAATGAACTTATATATGGTGGTCTAGCCAATTCCTTGGCCTGACTTCCCTACGAGAACTCATCCTGACCTCGTTTCCTGCTATTCACACCATCACATGAAGCCGTTGTCCGACCTAAGTGAGACCTCTCTTTATCATTTCCCTCTGCTATGAGCACCTGATTCACCACCTATGAGAATGAACCCAACCTAAAGATATTTACCTAGATCCAAATGGAATGTTGTAATCTATACTCGAAGAACCTCACCTTTGTTGAGTCATCACTTACCATACCAGGTGAAAAGCGAGACAACTCAATGAAAGTTGCTGCATAGTCCATGATAGACATGTATCCCTACTGAAGGCTTAAGAACTCCCAAGATCTCTCTTCCCTCAGTTTATCTCTATAAAAGTGCTCGAAGAACCTGTCCTTGAAGTCCTTCCATGATAGTCCTTAATGTCTGTGAGCTTGAACCTATACATCCCACTAATGCTTTGTCAGTCCTCTCAACATGTATGTCACTAGCTTGACCCTCCACCCATGAGGCATCTCGAGCTGCTCGAAGATCATATGCATTCTCTCTATCCAGTTCTCAGCTGCCCGTGGACCACCCTCACGATAAAAAAGTGGTAGGTGCTGCAACTGGAACTCCCACGTCAGATATTCCATAGATGGATCTGTACCATGTGACCTCTGTCGATCCCCTGTAAGACACATACTAGGCTAGTTCGGAGCTACTTGTCGAGCCACGATCCAAACACTACCAAACTCGGCTATTTTCCTCCCAGCGCTAGATCCTAAACCTGATCATGTCCCTGATCCTGTACCTGTGGCTCATGCTCTGCCTGCACCAGATCCTGAACCAGATCCTGCTCCTATGGCACTGTACCGTCTCTCGCCTGACGCTCCATCTGAGTCGTCCAGAAGGAACCCACTGAATACCATAAATGGCCTAACAACCTACACACACACACACACAACATATTCAACACAGATAAGGAAAACAGTAAAGAGGAAGAATATAACAACTACCCTTACTCTTCCTTATCGCAACCCATTCCCATGACATCCTGGCCTCATGGACTCCTTACCCACCCTCAAGAGAGCCAAGTATCAAAAGTACCTCAGGCCATGCCCGTCCTGATAACCAACGTTTCCTCAAACCGATGACTGAGTCACCCAATCCTGATGACCAACATCACCTCAACCATAGTACCTACCTACTCATACCAGATCCAGAACAAAATAACCTACCACATGAAATTATACAATATATATAAATCATGGAATATTACATTGCAATCAATAAGAAATTCTATCATGATTTTCACCCTTCACATTTCAAAATCATCTATAGCATATAAATTGATATTATTCACATGGTATTATCACTTCACAAAGCATATGTGAAATTATGAAATTAAAATACCCTAAAACTATGCCTATAAAAATCCAAATAATCACGCCTTTCCATACCAATCCAAGGTCCAATTCTCCCTTATCGCACCAGGTCAAGGTTCACATATCAAAATCAATAACATCACACACCAAGTGAGCCACTGAGGTGGAAATCATATAAACTATAATATGAGAAAAAGAAAAATAGAAATTCCTACCCAAGGAAACTTGGTCCATACCTCATACTTGGGGCTACAGGCACCCAAGAATAAGCTAGAAACCCAGTTCTAATTACAACCTATCTTCAGTCTACCATATCCCAAACAGTAAACTAGTAGAAATGAAAAGAGAAGTCTCAATCTCATTAGTATCCAAGAAAACACTGCTATTAAATCCCTATCAAGAACCTCCTTTGATAGAAATTTGTAACATCCCGAACCCAAACAGCCACCCAAACAATGCTAAATGGTTCGAGTGTTACTACCTTAGGCACACCTACCTGAACACCAAAGGATTCAGACTAGCAGTGAGGGTCTGATAGGTATAGTGGGGATGCTATAACCTCTCAGAGGATAATAATGGTATTGGTCCGAGCAATAATATATAACATGTATTAGAAATAAACGACTCATAAGACTCAAAACCGACCCACAGATCGGAAGAATAATCAATAGAAGGTAAAAAATGGAAGAAAATTAGAAACAACAATAGCAGAAGGTAAAAAGAACAACATGCCAATAATCAATTCCAACAACTAATAAACAACTATCATGCATCCTTAGCAGGTCATACATTTATATCTATATAAATGGAGCCAAAGGATAACCAAAAGTTGATAGATATTAAAGTAAGCATACTGATACAAAAACATGGAAGCTAAACAAAGTAAACTCCTACTAGGAATATCCTCAAAGTCTATACCAATCTCTATACCAAACATAACTACAGTCCATCTCCTAAGGCTAACCCTTTTCCTGCACGCAAGTTCATAAAGTCTACACATGCCTCAAAGGGCCCATGTAGGGTGTGAGATGAATCTCAATAGGATACCACCCAATGGTGAGTACCAAATATAAGTGTTTAAGTAGGAATGAATTTAAAAGAAAATTAGTAAATAGTATGATGCAAAAAATAAACATAAACTCCACTGGTGCTTAACAACCACCATGGAGTGTCACCTGCTTCGGACAATGCTGAAATCTATGTCGTGTAACCCGGTACCATGTGCCTTCTAACACCTCATAGATCAAGTACTGATTTCATGAAGGCATTCCTAAACAATAGTAACCCTACTTGAAATCCCATGCCTACTCGTGACCCAACAACCAGAGGAGTAGTGATTCCTATCCTCAAATAGGAACCGAAGGGATAATGATGTCTGTCCTCAAATCAGTAACTAGAGGGACAATGTTGTATACCCTCAAATTAGTAACCAGAGGTACAAAGATGTATTCCCTCAAATCAAAGAGAGCATCTACCCCCAACCCTATAGCCTCAATTCTATCCCCTGAAGGCTCATCACCTTCCACGTGGCTTCTTATGGAAAGCACCCTCAAACAAATTGTAACTAACCGCGTCTATCGGGTCCTCTACCCAATGAGTGGTCAAAACCACCTCATCAGAGAGTCTACCTATGTGCACACTACTCAATGTTTCGAGTGAGCAGTAATCACCAAAATAAGTTCCCAAGCCACAACATCTCTGACACCTCGTGTCCCTACGACCATGTCTCTCAAGTCTGATGGCCTCACCATCCAAGTTACCTAGGACATGCCCAACCTGACAGTCACATTTCCTTAAGCCTATGTCCATGATGCCCAATCCGTTGGTCAGAACCACCTAATGTAATCTAGGCCAAGCCTAACCTGTGATCAACATCACTCAACAATACTCAGGCCATGCCCAACACAACCTAATAGTTCTAGCATATACAATATCACACATAACATATATCTAATAAAAAGAAATACTTTAAATAGGTAAAACAAACTAAATAGTTGAATTTCACTAGCCATGTGCTGTCCCATACTAGCACTGAGGTTCTGAAATCATTTAAAAAACTTAATCATTCTTAACAATTAAAACTCAGTAGTTTAATTCATAGTAATTCAATTATAACCATTTTTTCATCCCCAGCTAAAATTCCCCAAATGATCAGCAACCACTAACCCATCATCCCTCAATAATAATAGGATAAGGGAACACCCAATGAAATTCCACAATGCATACAGTCATTTAAATATAATTAAACAAGGGTCTTGCTCAATACCTGACGTCGTGCTAAAAAGATGCAACCCCCAAATGACCGAAAAAACAGGAAAGAAGGTATGAACCACCTACCTGAGACTCATAGATGTAGGAACATCTGATATAAACCCCCAATTCAAATCCAATCTTCATAGATCTATGTTTCCATCATATACTGACAATTATTCTCGGATGGAAACTGCGATGTGTGAGGTAAAGAAACTAGAACAAAAGAGGGTGTACGAGTTTAGCCTTCCCGATGCGATCCTGCATCCACCAAAGGATTGAATAACGGATGTCGGATGATGATTATATGGTAAGGTATGTTCTTAGGTATTTTTAAATGGAGCTGTTCTGAAATTGGGGAATAATAAAATGTCTTCTGAAATTAGACAGGACGCCCTCCCATATAAACGAATAAAAATAAAAGTACACGACATGTATGAAGGAATACACACCATTTAGTATCTTTGTATGTACTTTGACTTAAGTGGAGTTATACACATGGATTGGACGTGCCCCACGAGTCAACACATGGCTAAGATTCAGCTGGTATACAGAAGGAAGATACACGACGTGTCAAGTAACACTACACGCCATGTAGTTGGAAATTTTTAAACGGCCACCACATGACATGTAATTGGTCATCACATGTATAATACATGCATAACCCACACATGGTTTGTAATTTGGAGTACACGACATGTAATCTGGAAATTTCCATAACTTCCCATATTTTACCTGTTTTCTCAGAAACAAGTCAAAAATTCAAAGGGTCAGGATTTTGACCCGTTCCAAAAAAATTCGGGTTCTTATAACCAACATGACCTAAAAAAATTATTTAATAGGCTATGGTGATGGTCAAATTATATTTTAAATCATATGATAAATGGGGAAACATACGGGGGAGATTCATATCTCCTTTGAATAAGAGATACCAGGATGTAGTGGGCTGTCTCCATACCGTGGCAAGGCCATTCTTGATTCCTTTATAAATAGAGGATTCAAACTCCCTTGTTTCAAATCGCTTCATTCTCCCCCAATATTTGGATGGATATGAACCTCCATTAAATCCCATTTTCATCTATATTTGGGATTCCAACCACATATATCATAGTGAATCGAGTTCCCTTGAATTAAGGTAAAAAATTCTACCCTTTCTCTCTTTTGATCTCCCCTTTTTGTGTGGATATTTTTTTTGGTGAAACCCTCTATTTTTAGATGATTTATAATCATCATTTGGAATGTATTATTTTTGGTATATTCTGGTGTTTTTCATTTTGATCTTGGTGGAGTTAATCCCCTGATTATTTCATTGTGAGAATGGTTCTCATTGAAGATCTAATCGAGGTAGGGTATTTGAGTTCTCTATTTTTTTCCATGAATATATAATATTATCATGATTTTGTTTCCTTTGGGTGGATTGTAAGACTTTTCCTTATGAAAATAATTAATCAGAAATAATTAATTAAAAAGGGAAGGGGATATATCGCATGCGCTTTACTTGTTTTCATGATACCACTTTTCTATAATTGTAGGTCAGATGTTTTTATCTATGAAATGTGTTTTCTACTATGAATATGTTTTTTATTGAAATTATTTCTTTTAAATTTCCTCACATGAAAATTATAAATTTCTTTAGGATGGTTATTGAGCCGACTATGTGTAAATAAGGAATTCTTGTGTTTCCTCTTTTCTTGTGATATTGATTGATGTGATGATATTAATAATGGTTGGAATTATGGGTGTGGTTTCTTACTAAGTTTGACTTTTAGGGCTTTGGTGATGATGCTGTTGGTTAGAGATAAAATGGAAATAAGTGGGGGTAAATTCCTTGTAAAAAATAAAACAAATGAAAAGGAAAAAATCAAAATAAAATGATATTTAAAATATAAATTAATTGAATCAATAAATTGATAAATAATAAACAACCTTCATATAATATAGTTAATATAAAAGTTAATTAAGAGATTAATCACAATGGAAAAATGATGAACCAATTTTATGAAATTATTCATATCAAGATTGGATGATTCAATGATGAAAAGGAAAGATAAGACAGACACAGTTTGATAAAGGAGTTTAGAAATAGCTGGTGTGAGCCCATATGTCTCCTCCCCTTAGGATGAGAGGTTTTCCTTATTAACTTTATTTTAACATATATAAATAAGAAATGTCCTCCATTTATTTTTGATTGATAAAGTAAGAAAACAAACCTATGTTTAATTTTCATGGTTGTAAAAAGAAACTCGTTGAAGAAGATCTGTCACTTTGCCGGTTGTGAGCAATCTTTATCGAGACGAGGTGAGAAAAGAGATATTTGATTAGCACACATCCTTTAAAAATCCAGTCACTTATCTCTCTATAAATTCTGAAACAATTAATAGAGAGATATATAGATATATAAAGAGGGTAGAAATCCTTTGATAATGAGAAAATAAGTTGGCTCTTAAGGGAGGATTTGTACAATAATAAAGATTCGATGTTGATTTGATTAGAGAGGTGTTACATAAGTTCTATGTTGATATACAAGCCACCAAAGATCTATATTTATAGGATTAAAAAGATTTGAGAACCTTTTAAAAATTGAATAGGGTATTGAAGTAGAAGAAGACCATAATAATGGATATTTTCACCACATTAAATTCATTCTTAGAAGAGAAGTCTCGATGCCACTGGCTATCTGGTGCACCTTACTGGCTATCTGGTGGGTCACATGGAGTAAACTAGCTTCTTCTTTTTTTAACAACTAGCTTGTGCTCCTCCATCATCTAGCTGGTGGACTTTTAGATCGTTAGGAAGCTTCTGTCCATGCCACTATCTAGATAGTGCTACCTTTTTTAAACCAAACACCACCTCAGACCTTTAAGATTCTTTATACATCTATGTTGACCATTCCCACTTACTTCTATGAAATCAAATAATGACTAAATTGTGTTTCAATAATTCAACCATTATCTAAAAATATTCTTCAACAATCATCAAGGTGTCGTCAATATCTTAGAAATTACCATTAATATCTCAATTTAGAGATAAATGAAAAGAATTCATTGAAAATGTTAGATACATAAGAGAGTGATTGTGATAAATAAAAAAAATCATAAGATAGATAGGAACAAAAATATCCCCCTTTTTAATGATCATAAAAACTTAATATAAAAATATATATTAATAGTAAATAAAGACAATGAGGATATTAAATAAGTTCATAACACAAGGAATTCATGAACATCTTCACTTTTGAAAAAACCATTCCCAATAAAAAAAATTCTCCCCTAATAACCAAGGAAAATTCACCCATAAATTATTAAAACACTTTTTCCCTTTGTGTTTATCAAAAATTTTATGTGATAACTAGATTTTGGTGTTTTCCCTAGAGATTAAGGGTTGCTGGTTGCAGGGTGTCACAATGTGACCAATGAGTACCACACCATGAAACCATCGACCATAGTCCCACATCGGGCATGGATGGATCTTGTGAATGTAATATAAGTCCCATGATACTTCCTCCCTAGATAAAATCATTTTAAGAGGATGTAGGGGTGTGATCCACCTGATGGGTAGTGAGCCCCACTAAATAACAAAATCATGAGGCAGTGATCCAAAATGGAGAATATTATAGTGAAGGGAATGCATCCACAATTATAGATTGTAAAAATTGTTATCATATGGATGTTTTATTCATTTTATCCTTAGGGAATTCACTGAGAGAGAGATTTTTGTGTCCCAATTAGAAGGTAGTGCGTTCCTTAGAGATTGAGGGATGATGACTATAGGGGGTCACAACGTGACCGGTGGTATCAATCCATGATGCCTTAGACTTGAGTTCCACATTGGGAATTGAGGTATCTTGGTAAGGGAATATAATTCCAATGATACATCCTCCCCATCATAAGGGTTTTTCAAAGGCGGGTGGGGGGTAGTGAGCCCCCCTATGGGAAGTGAGCCCTATTGAAGAACAAAATCATGATACAATAAGGGAAAAAAGACAATATTGCAGTGGAGGGACTAAAAACATCAATTGTGAATCCTAAAAAAAAGAAAACAAGATAAAATAGAATCTATTTAACAAAAAGTTAATTTCATATTAGATAACACAATAGATATATTCAATACTTACTCACCCGTATCAAATACAAAGATATTCAAATAAAATTTTAAATAATAATTTCAAAAATTCACAATAATGATATTAGAGTATTCTCAAAATTTAAAAGGCAATTAAAAAATAATTTTGAAATTGATAAGAAAAATAAATTTCAAAAATGATAAGAAATAAAAGAAAAATAAAAGAAAATTTGAAAAAAATTAAAAAATATGATCTCTCCTATTTTAAGAATAATAAAGAAAAGATGAGAGAGAGAGAGAGGAGAGATCAGGAAATAAAATTCAAGATGGAATTAAAAATTTATAGAGATTGAAAAACCTATTCCTATATAGATCAATGTTGATGCCCAAAATTCTGCAAAAAGAAAAATTCTAGGTGCCCAATCAAATGGAGAATTTAACAAGGAGCTCAAGAGGGAAAAATAGATGAATGATTTCAAGAGTTTTATAATCCATTTATATTAAGAATTCACCTTATCATAGATTAATGATCTTCAATGGTGCAGTCCTACAAACTAACATGAAGGTCATTTTGGTACTCATATTTTGGGTTTGAAAAAGTTTTTACTAAATGATTTAGGGGCCATCATAATTTTGGGTCCTCTAAGATTATATAATAAATATTTAGGAACCCAAACATGTTTATAAAAATAATTTATATTAGATATATGTGAAGAAAGATGAATAGATTTAGGTCTTCCATATCTATAATTTTTTCAATATCACTCATTTATTAAATGTCTGATTTTATGAAAACAATTAGAGAACTTTTTTTAAAAAAAATTCCAGTTAAAAAAAGAATTATTTTCGGAATATCTAAAATTATTTGAAAAACCAAAACCATGTTGATTTTGCAGGACTTTGAGAGATGAAAATCATATCAATATATTGATCACCATGGGTGAATTGAGAGAGATTATTTTTGAGATATTTAATTTTGGATTCTAAACTCTCAATATTTAGTTATTATATTAATTTCAAAACCAAATCATATTTTTCTTTATAAAGAATATTTTTTCATTATAAATTTTATATTTCTCGTTAAGAACTTTTTTATGTTTATTTATAATATCTTTGTATGTTAAAATTAGTTTATCACAAAAATACACAAGTTTACTTTGTTGATAAGAAGAGGAAGAAGAATAGTATGAATGAAATGGAGAGGAGGAATGAGAAGGAGAGTGAGAAATAAGATAAATAACCCAATCACCTACCAAAATATGATCCATGGGGAATTTATGACTTGATTTATATATTGAAAGAGTACCCTAACTAGTACTCTATGTTGAGAATTTAAGAGATTTATAACATTTATTCTTTTATTTCAACTTTTTTCTGATAAAACATTCAAGTATAATATGATCCTTTTTGTTACATTCATAAAAATTCACTTCTGGTACTTCAAATTTAATTTTCTTTTTAGCATGATGGAAATTTTTCTACTTTTTGTTTAATTTTTTCAAATTATTGTTCAAGAATTCAATACTTTATTTATTATTAGATGAATATTCATCTTCAAAAGAATTTATACCAGTTGTCCTTTCAGTTTCTTTGACTTCCTTTTCATATTTTTCTTTTTTATAATATTAACACTTCATAATAGTTTTATATGTCATAAGAGATCCAATAAGAACTTCATGAAACATATTTTTTTTATATCTTTATATTCTTGTAAAGTTTTCACCCTTTTCTCCCAATATCTTGTATAGTCTGTAATAATTTTATTTAGTAAAGTTTATATAGAAAAATCATCTCCAAAATAATTTCAACCATTTTAATTGTTAGTAAAATGCGTCAATATATCAGTAATAGATTTTTTTGAATTCTTGGTAAAGAAATAAAAGTCTTGTATAAACATATCCAATATAGTGTCTTTAAATTTATTAATTCCTTCATGTGTGACTAAGAGTTTCTAGATTTCATGTGTAGTTTTTCAAGTAGAAATGAAATTAAATTCAATTTGGTCAATACTGTAATGGAGATCATTCACGGATTTTCCATTAAGTTCAAAACCAATAATATCTTCAGGAGTCTGTTTATCTTTAGATTCTTTTTTGGTGTGTATCTATGCATAACCGTTTTATAAACAGGATAATCAATGATACTAAGAAATTTATAAATTTTATTTTTCTAAAATGGGTAATTTTAGAAATCGAATAAAGAATCTCATCCCAATGAAATTAATTTGGAAGAATTTTAAAAATAAGATTCCATTTTAAAATTATAAAACTTTCAAATCAGTTAAGATTTTGAATACTAAAATATATTTTTTAAAATAAGTACTTTTTAAAGAAAACATAAATAACTCCTTTGATACCAACTATTTATAATAAAGAAAATTGAAAGTGTTGGTAGTGGTGGAGGTGGGTGATTTCATTTAAAAAAATAAAACAAACGAAAAGAAAAATTTTAATGTAAAACTATATAGAGAAAATAAATTGATTTAAGTGTTGAAATTGATAGAGTGATAAATGTTAAATTCTATTAATATAATAATATTTATATCAAAGTGAATTAAGATATTAAAAAAATGGAAAAAGGATGAATTTATTTTATGAAAGTATGCACATTGAGATCAGATGATGCAATGCATAAAATGAAAGGGAAGACAAACTTTTTTTGATAAATTAGTTCGACAATAACTCAGTGTGACCCCTATGTCTCCTCTCATTAGGATGAGAAGTATATATTATTCACTTTATTTTAATAAAGATAAATAAACCAATGTGATCCCTTACATTTTGATGGAGATAAAAAGAAACCAACCCTCCCTTACCTTTTTGTGGTTGTGGTTAGAAACCCGTTGAATAAGATCCCTCACTTTTCTAGTTGTGAGCACCCTTTGAGAAGACGAGGTGATAAAAGAGTGATTTTCTTAGAGAAAATCCTTTATAAATATATTATCTTGACTATATAGAAATATTGATGCAATAAATAGAGAGAGAAATATAGATATGAATGGTTGATAACATTTAATAATGAGAAAATAACTTGGATCCTGAGAATAAACTAATAGAATACTAGATATTCAACATCAATTCAATCAAATAGGTGTTTACCAAGTTCTATGTTGAGATCCAAGCCCCAAAAGATATATATATATATATATATATATATATATATATATATAGGTTTTAAAAGAGCCGAGACCTCCCAGAATTCACTAGGGGAATTGAAGATGAAGAAGACCAAAATAATAAATATTTTGAACATAATAAATGAATTCATGAAAGAGTAGTACTGACACCATCAGATATCTAATAAACCTCACTATATGGCTGATGGATCACTTTGAGGCCACATGATTCTTATTACTTTAACCAGCTGGATGGTGCTTCTCCACCGTTAGACCAATGAACTCATGGAGCTTGAGGAATATTTTATCTATTCCACCAGTAAGTTGGTACTACCTACTACAAACCAAATACCACCTTTGAACTTATAGATTCATTCTACACTTATAATTGGTAATTCTCACTTCCTTCCATGAAATAAAAGAAATATTAAATTGAACATTAAGACTTCAACCAAGATCCAACACTATTATTAAAAGATATTTAAGATATAATCACGATATTAATAAATTATCTTTAATATAAATATTTATAGATAACTAAAAAAACACCAATAAAAATTTTCGATATAAAAAAGACTGTTTTTGATAATGAAAACATTAAGAGAGAGATGTAGGTACACTAAATTTATGATATAGGGGCATTGAGTTAATATGGTAATGGTTGATGGAATATCCTATTGTCTTTGTAGTTGTTTGGTAGTCATGGAATGATTGAAAAGTGTCAAGATCTAATAAAATAAACTTGGTTTAGAGTAAATTTTTGGGGGATAAAAATAAATGGATCATGGAATGTTAAATATTGTAATTATGTTTAATTTTAATTTCCAAAGATGATAAATGAATATGTAAGTGGTTGTTAATTGATGTGGGTAAATGAGAACTGTGAAACTAATACATGGTTGTGTTCTTAGTAAGTGGGAATATATATGACAACCCTGCTTTTTATTACAACTTAAACATGCTTTATTACATAAAACTTCACTTGATACAACAAAGAAGATCGATAGGTTTAGTGTCTTTGGGGCTTAGGATCATTACATAAAAACTTTAAACTTGAAATACAACATCCTTATTGAAAACTTCCTTTACATGACCACTACATTCCTTCGTACTTAACATTGCATGGGATAACCTGAGGACATGCATAAGAAAAGGGTGAGCTATAAAGCCTAGTAAGGGAGTACACAATGAATAACATGAGGAGTACAATACATGTTAGGCAATAGTCATATCAATAGATAATAAGAGAGACATGAACATAAAGGCATGATAAAACATGATATTCATAACATGGAAATGTGGCAACAACACTTAACATTGAATTAGCATGAGCCAAGGCTCATTGCACATGGAGCATGAGTAAACCCTCATTGCACTTGAAGCACGAGTAAACCCTCGTTGCACTTGAATTAGCATGAGTCAACACTCATTGCACATGACGTATCATGATACTATACTTTACCCAATGCATTGGAGCGCTATCAGGGCGCACCCTTCTTAAATATTTCATTTCATGCATAAGTGTGCCACATGGATCATAAAACATGGATTCATAAAACATAATCATTTATTCCACGATAAAGGAATGTGGAATTCATACATGAATCTTTACAATCAATAAGTAAATGTGCATAAAGGTGAATACCCTTGATGGAGAAATGGGCATGTTATTCACTACACAATGATATTGGCTTAGAAAATCGGTGTGATTTTCGGCAGCGTAACGGCGTGACATAAGAATTCATAAAAGGGCTGATGAGAGAGAAAGGGGTTCCTCATCATATTTACATGTAATGGACAGTAAGAAGGTCATATAGATACATGTCCCAACAATTGAAAAGGAAATTAGATTCATGATACAAAAGTATTGCTTGAATATATAAAAGAGGAGAAAAAGGTTCCTTTCGGAATTTCGGCATAGTAACGGGTGTACATGGGAGGCATTTAATGAGAGAGAAAGGGGTCTCCCATCATTCAAACAATAAGAGGGAAGTATGGGAGAGGTGCGAAACCATAACCCAACATTCATAAATGAAATTAAAAGGGCAATACAACTTAAAGAAAATTGACAAAAATGAGAAAGGAAGAAAAACCCTTACTTGGAAGTGTGCTTCCAAAGGCTAGAGAGAGGCTTGTGAGAGGCTTCTTGGGAGCTTGGGGCACCTTGAGAGGATTCTAGAGAGAGTAGGGAAGAGGTTGGACGAACTTCAAGGGCTTTGAGTGAGGAGGAAGTGGGAGCTTGGGTGGGTTTATATAGGAAAGGTGAGAGAATTCTTTATTATTTAGGTTTGGGACCCCTTATATTAAAATAATCCAAACCACAAACCATCCCATGGTATTTGCCCATGGTTTCTGTAAAAGGAAAGAGGAAAACAATATTTTACAAGGCCAAGGTCCGAACTTATTAAAAAATTAGGGTTGCTTATGTGGAGGTGAGTCACACTCCCATGGAAATTAATTTAAAAAGGCAAAGTGTTGAATAAGTCTTGAGAGCTCCATTAATGCTTTGAAAAGTAAGTCAAACAAACCCAAAACCTCATTATTTTAATGATAAAACACATATTGGCCGAACATAAGGATTATGGTTTTTTATTACATCACCATTGGGTCATTATGATGCCATAAAACACATTATATATTTAAATGGTATTTAATTTTTACCCAAAAATTTGACTGTCTCAGAAAATTATGAAAAATTCACCGTTGGATAATTTCGACATCCTGATTCCAAAAATAATATTTATTTTATCTAAATAATTTTCTAAATATGTGAATCTTCACTTTTAAAATAAAAACCGACATTTATAAAAAATTCACGGGTTTTGACAGAAATGGCTTTCAAACCTTAATAAAAATTTTAATTGCATTCATAAAATTATAAGATAATTTATATTTAATAAAAATTAATTTAATATTAATAATAATATTTTATTAAAATATTATTTAATTCAAAAATCCTTTAATTTAATAAAATATAATTCTTAATTAAATAATAACTAAAAACATCATTTGTACTTTAAAAACTAATTACAATGCATCAAAAATGACTAGAAATTATATTCATTATTATATAAAAAAATAATGTACATGAACATGGTGCTACTTATTTGTTACATAACCCCTTAAAATAGCCGCATAAGACCTAAGGGTAAGGTGTGCGATGGTGACAGACTCTTGGGGTTGCTCGGATAACATCGCTCGAGTGGTAATCTCTATCAACTTCCATTTTTCCCGTAGACGATCACGTTCGAACTTGACTTGATGAAGATCAGCTTGGGCTTGGTCAAGGGAAAAGCCCAAAGACGCCACCTCCTTTCCGAGCTCCGAAAAATGGGCTTCGTAAGGGGCAATTCTATTGGATGAGGCCATCGCTTCCTTTGTCTGAGTAGAAAATTGGTTCGTTAAAGCCTTATATTTAAACTTCCCAGATGATCACTGTTCAACGGCTATAAAAGTAACGGTCACAAATATTAACGTTAAACTAAAGAAGTTGACATCTTATAAAAAAAACATTTTTCATAAAGAAACATTTAACTGGATCAAGAGGGATTTTCCATTAATGAAACTTTGGGTCATTACAACATTCCCCCCTTAAGAAATTTCGCCCTTGAAATTTTCCTTTTCCCACACTAAAACAAATGTGGGTAACTTAGCTTCATCATATCCTCCGACTCCCAAGTTGCTTCTTCAAACTTGTGGTTTCTCCACAACACCTTGACGAGGGACATTGTCTTATTTCGTAGAACTTTTTCTCTACGATCCAAGATCTTCACTGGTTGCTCCTCATAAGAAAGATCGTCTTCTAATTGTACCACCTCAGAAGAGAGTACATGTGAAGGGTCTGGTATGTACTTCCTTAAGAGGGATACATGGAAGACATCATGCACATTGGCCATAGTATGTGGAAGTGCTAGTCGATAGGCCACAGCCCCAACACGATCAAGAATCTCGAAGGGGCCGATGTACCTTGGACTTAACTTCCCTTTCTTTCCAAACCTCATGACCTTCTTCCACGGAGATATGCGTAAAAACACCATGTCTCCGACTTTAAACTCAAGGTCTCGTCGACGATTATCTGCATAACTCTTCTGTCAACTTTGGGCTGCCTTGATATGCTGCTGAATGGTTTTCACCTTCTCCACCATTTCTTCAACCATTTCTGGTCCAAGCAGCTTACGTTCACCGACCTCATCCCAACATGCCGGTGTTCTACACCTTTTCCCATACAGGGCTTCATATGGTGCCATTTGGATGCTCGAGTGGAAACTATTATTATAAGAGAACTCAACTAGAGGAAGATGTTGATCCCATCCTCCTTTAAAGTCCATTGAGCACGCTCTCAACATATCCTCAAGTGTTTGGATAGTCCGCTCGGATTGGCCATCAGTTTGAGGATGATAGGCCGTACTGAAGTTCAGTTCAGTATTCAGAGCATGTTGAAGACTCTTCCAAAACTTAGAGGTAAATCTTGGATCTCGGTCAGACACAATAGATAGTGGTACTCCATGCAACCGTACCACTTCCATGATATATATCTATGCCAGTTGATCCAAAGAGAAATCCTCTCGAATAGCAATGAAGTGTGCAGTCTTTGTAAGACGATCCACAATAACCCAGATTGCATTGTTGCTTTTGGATGTCCTTGGAAGTCCAGTGACGAAGTCCATGGTGATGTTCTCCCATTTCCATTCTGGTATAGGCAATGGTTGCATCATCCCCTTAGACTTCTGCCTCTCTGCCTTCACTTGCTGACACACCAGGCACTTTGATGTATATTCGGCGATCTCCTTCTTCATATTATCCCACCAAAAGTTTTCTCGGAGATCTCGATACATCTTTGTGCTCCCTGGGTGAATAGAGAAATTTGAACTATGTGCATCATCCAAAAGTTCCTTCTTCAGCTCCGAACTTGATGGGACACATAGTCTTTTCCCAAACCTCACAATTCCTTCTTCATTAACATTAAACTCTGAGGATTTTCCCTTTTTGATAGCTTCCACTTTTTCTTGGATTCTCACATCATCCTTTTGAGCATCCTTTAACCTTTCCAAAAGAGATGGTTGAGCAATCATTTGTGAAAGGATTGATGATGTTCCCTTCTTTATGATTCCCACGTCCATCTTCATCAAGTCTAAGAAGATTGGATCCTTCTCAATTCTCATCATTGATAGAATTGCTGGATCCTTTCTACTTAGGGAATCCTCCACCTTGTTCGCCTTCCCAGGGTGGTAATGTATTGAACAGTCATAATCCTTTATGAGCTCTATCCATCTTCTCTGGCGCATATTAAGCTCTTTCTGTGTGAATATATATTTAAGACTCTTGTGGTCAGTATATATCTCACATTTCTCTCCATAGAGATAATGCCGCCAGATTTTCAAGGCAAAGATTACCGCCGCCAACTCCAGATCATGCGTTGGATAGTTTCGCTCATGGATTTTCAACTGTCTTGAGGCATAGGATATCACTTTATCATTCTGCATCAGCACACATCCTAAGCCCTTCTTCGAAGCATCACTGAATACCACAAAAAGCTCCCCACTTGTGGGTAAAGTGAGCACAGGTGCAGTGATAAGCCTCCTTTTCAACTCCTTGAAGCTTTCTTCGCATTCATCACTCCAAGAAAACTTTACTCCCTTTCGAGTTAGCTTGGTAAGAGGGTTGGACAATCGTGAGAAGTTTCTCACAAATCGTCGATAATATCCAGCTAACCCCAAGAAGCTACGAATATCAGTTACCGATGTTGGCCTCGGCCATCCCTCAATTGCATCTATTTTGGAGGGGTCCACAGATATCCCATTGCTTGTGATGATATGGCCCAAGAATGAGACCTCCTTCAACCAGAACTCACACTTGCTGTACTTGGCATAGAGCTTCTCCTTGTGCAAAGTCTCCAGTACAGTTCTTAAATGCTCCTCATGGTCCTCCTTGGTTTTGGAGTATATTAGAATATCATCTATAAAGACTACCACAAATTTATCTAGGTAATCTCTAAAGACTCTATTCATCAAGTCCATGAATATTGCTGGAGCATTGGTGAGTCCAAAAGGCATTACTATGAATTCATAGTGCCCGTACCTTGTACGAAAAGCAGTCTTGGGGATATCTTCCTTCTTCACCCTTACTTGATAATATCCCGACCGCAAGTCGACCTTGGAGAAGTATTGTGCTCCACGCAACTGATCAAACAAGTCATCGATTCTTGGGAGGGGATACTTGTTCTTTATCGTGATTTTGTTAAGTTCACGATAATCGATGCAAAGCCACATTGACCCATCCTTCTTCTTGACGAAGAGGACTGGTGCACCCCATGGTGATGCACTTGGGCGTATAAACCCTTTATCCAGATTCTCCTGTAGTTGTTTCTTCAGTTCTTCAAGCTCAACCATAGCCATTCTATATGGAGTCTTGGATATTGGTAGCGCCCCAGGTATAAGTTCAATTGAGAACTCAACATCTCTTCTTGGAGGAAGACCAGTAAGTTCCTCGGGAAATACTTCAGCGAATTCCCTCACAATAGGCATTTCTTCAAGGGTGGTTTCTTCCTTGGACTCAATCATCTGAGCCAGATATGCGTGCTCATAAGGCAGTAATATCCATGCTTGAGATGATGGAGCTAAAGGAGATTCATCTTCCTCCTGACACTTGTAAAGAATCTGGGGTCGATTCTCCATATGGAGTGTGATTTCCCTCTCCCGACAATTTATGTTGGCTCTATATAAGGAAAGACAATCCATGCCAAGAATTGCATCAAATTCCACCAAAGGGAGTATGATGAGGTTCGCCGGGAAATTCAATCCACAGATTATAACAGGGGAGGACTTATACTCATGGGATGCAATGATTGCCCCATTTTCCGTACTCACCGACATCTTTACTTCCATGATTTGTGGTGGTGCAGGGATTGTTCTACTAAACTTTTGAGATATAAAAGAATGCGTAGAACCTGAATCAAAAAGTACGTTCGCTATTCTTGAATGAATAACTAGCGTACCTGTCACCACTTCGTTGTCGGGGTTCACTTCGGCAGAAGTGATGGCAAAAGCTCTTCCTTGCTATCTTGGAGGTTGTTGATTGCCTCCGATAACCCTTGGATTAGGGCACTGATTCGCAAAATGACCCGGTTCTTTGCATTTGAAGCATTGAACAACGCGTTGAGGTTCGAACGGAGCGTTCCTCCCCTCCGTCCCAGCCGCGGGTCCTTCTTGCTGACAGTTAACAGCTAGGTGCCCTTCTCTTCCACACTTGAAGCATTTTCTTGTCCCCCTAAGGCAATTTCCAGGGTGCTTTTTTCCACACTTTTGGCAAGTGGGGTGCTGGAATTTCTTAGCGCCGTTGGATTTATCCATCGGACCACCAACATTGAAGTCCACCTTCCGCTTCTTGTCCCCATGATACCCCTGTGATTCTCCAATCTCCATTTCAACCTTGAGGGCACATCGGACAATTTCCTCATAGCTGTCGAAGTCACGGATCGCTAATGCTTTCCGCAAGCTAGGCTTCAGCCCACTAAAGAAGCGGTCAACCTTGCATTCGGGGGTAACGACAAAGCCGGAATCGTATCGTGCAAGCCTTGTGAAGTTTTCCTCGTACGCTCCCACAGATTCCTCATCTTTCTGCTTGAGGGAAAGGAAGTCCCTTTCCATCTTAAGACGGAGGGTGCGTGGAAAATATTTATCGAAAAACATCTTCCGGAATACCTTCCATTCCAAAGCCTCGATCTCCTCCTCAGGCTTCGTATTTTTGATCAACGTCCACCATTGATCAGCTTCACCCTCCATACGATAAGCCGCCAGGAGAACCTTCTCTTTTTCAGAGCATTGGAGGATGTAGAATATCTTTTCAATGGAGTTGATCCATTGTTCAGCAATCGTGGGATCGGATGATCCACTAAAAGTCAGAGGCCTTTGTCTCATGAAGCTTTCAATAGCAACTTGTTCTTTCTTAGGGGGGGTTGAACGTTCCTCTTGACCAGTGTTTCTATTCAAAACTTGAGTTAGCTGAGAGAGAAGCGTGAAAAAGTTCGCGATTCCCGCTCCCATTGGATTGGGCATCTCATAAGTACAATCATCACACTGATCTTCACAACGGTTGTTAGCCTGAGTTCTCCTATTACCGGCCATTGGCTGGAATAAAAGGAAAGTTAGGGGTAACACATAAAGGGTAATCCAAAGACAAAAGTTGATGACTTATAAATAAACTTTAATCTCTTTAACTCATGAGTCAATAGGATTCAATCCAGGCTTTTCATGATCTTCCTTCTAACATATATTCTTAGGGGAATTTTTCCCTTAATAAGGGTTCATACTAAGATTGTGAATTTATCAAAACATATCCCCCGAGAGTGTCGTAACCAAGAGTGCAGCAAGGCCCGTTGTCGTGCACCAGTTCCCGTTCGAGTCTAACTCAAAGCGGTGTTTTCGGGTTTTACCCCTAGGATACACCAGAGCCGCCTCTACCTGCTCGTATCCAAACAGGGATGTATTTGTTTGATAAACCACTTACTTAGTATTTACCAAAATTTAGGGATGTTTTTATTATTCTTAGTCTTGTATCTAAGGCTTTACTAGGTTTCCTAATCCCAAAAATAACTAAACCTATCCTCTGATACCAACTATGACAACCCTGCTTTTTATTACAACTTAAACATGCTTTATTACATAAAACTTCACTTGATACAACAAAGAAGATCGAGAGGTTTAGTGTCTTTGGGGCTTAGGATAAT
This sequence comes from Viscum album, assembly GCA_963277665.1. Taxonomy (NCBI): domain Eukaryota; kingdom Viridiplantae; phylum Streptophyta; class Magnoliopsida; order Santalales; family Viscaceae; genus Viscum; species Viscum album. The sequence goes on from OY728121.1 coordinate 635,218,617, forward strand.
TACATAAAAACTTTAAAATTTAAATACAACATCCTTATTGAAAACTTCCTTTACATGACCACTACATTCCTTCGTACTTAGCATTGCATGGGATAACCTGAGGACATGCATAAGAAAAGGGTGAGCTATAAAGCCCAGTAAGGGAGTACACAATGAATAACATGAGGAGTACAATACATGTTAGGAAATAGTCATATCAATAGAGAATAAGAGAGACATGAACATAAAGGCATGATAAAGCATGATATTCATAACATGGAAATGTGGCAACAACAGTTAACATTGAATTAGCATGAGCCAAGGCTCATTGCACATGGAGCATGAGTAAACCCTCATTGCACTTGAAGCACGAGTAAATCCTCGTTGCACTTGAATTAGCATGAGTCAACACTCATTGCACATGACGTATCATGATACTATACTTTACCCAATGCATTGGAGCGCTATTTGGGCGCACCCTTCTTAAATATTTCATTTCATGCATAAGTGTGCCACATGGATCATAAAACATGGATTCATAAAACATAATCATTTATTCCACGATAAAGGAATGTGGAATTAATACATGAAACTTTACAATCAATAAGTAAATGTGAATAAAGGTGAATACCCTTGATGGAGAAATGGGCATGGTATTCACTACACAATGATATTGGCTTAGAAAATCGGTGTGATTTTCGGCAGCGTAACGACGTGACATAAGAATTCATAAAAGGGATGATGAGAGAGAAAGGGGTTCCTCATCATATTTACATGTAATGGACAGTAAGAAGGTCATATAGATACATGTCCCAACAATTGAAAAGGAAATTAGATTCATGATACAAAAGTATTGCTTGAATATATAAAAGAGGAGAAAAAGGTTCCTTTCGGAATTTCGGCATAGTAACAGGTGTACATGGGAGGCATTTAATGAGAGAGAAAGGGGTCTCCCATCATTCAAACAATAAGAGGGCAGTATGGGAGAGGTGCGAAACCATAACCCAACATTCATAAATGAAATTAAAAGGGAAATACAACTTAAAGAAAATTGACAAAAATGAGAAAGGAAGAAAAACCCTTACTTGGAAGTGTGCTTCCAAAGGCTAGAGAGAGGCTTGTGAGAGGCTTCTTGGGAGCTTGGGTCACCTTGAGAGGATTCTAGAGAGAGTAGGGCAGAGGTTGGACGAACTTCAAGGGCTTTGAGTGAGGAGGAAGTGGGAGCTTGGGTGGGTTTATATAGGAAAGGTGAGAGAATTCTTTATTATTTAGGTTTGGGACCCCTTATATTAAAATAATCCAAACCACAAACCATCCCATGGTATTTGCCCATGGTTTCTGGAAAAGGAAAGAGGAAAACAATATTTTACAAAGCCAAGGTCCGAACTTATTAAAAAATTAGGGTTGCTTATGTGGAGGTGAGTCACACTCCCATGAAAATTAATTTAAAAAGGCAAAGTGTTGAATAAGTCTTGAGGGCTCCATTAATGCTTTGAAAAGTAAGTCAAACAAACCCAAAACCTCATTATTTTAATGATAAAACAAATATTGGCCGAACATAAGGATTATGGTATTTTATTACATCACCATTGGGTCATTATGATGTCATAAAACACATTATATATTTAAATGGTATTTAATTTTTACCCAAAAATTTGACTGTCTCAGAAAATTATGAAAAATTCACCGTTGGATAATTTCGACGTCCTGATTCCAAAAGTAATATTTATTTTATCTAAATAATTTTCTAAATATGTGAATTTTCACTTTTAAAATAAAAACCGACATTTATAAAAAATTCACGGGTTTTGACAGAAATGGCTTTCAAACCTTAATAAAAAATTTAATTGCATTCATAAAATTATAAGATCATTTATATTTAATAAAAATTAATTTAATATTAATAATAATATTTTATTAAAATATTATTTAATTCAAAAATCCTTTAATTTAATAAAATATAATTCTTAATTAAATAATAACTAAAAACATCATTTGTACTTTAAAAACTAATTACAATGCATCAAAAATGACTAGAAATTATATTCATTATTATATACAAAAATAATGTACATGAACATGGTGCTACTTATTTGTTACATAACCCCTTAAAATAGCCGCATAAGACCTAAGGGTAAGGTGTGCGATGGTGAAAAACTCTTGGGGTTGCTCGGATAACATCGCTCGAGTGGTAATCTCTATCAACTTCCATTTTTCCCGTAGACGATCACGTTCGAGCTTGACTTGATGAAGCTCAGCTTGGGCTTGGTCAAGGGCAAAGCCCAAAGACGCCACCTCCTTTCCGAGCTCCGACAAATGGGCTTCGTAAGGGGCAATTCTACTGGATGAGGCCATCGCTTCCTTTGTCTGAGTAGAAAATTGGTTCGTTAAAGCCTTATATTTAAACTACCCAGATGATCACTGTTCAACGGCTATAAAAGCAACGGTCACAAATCTTAACGTTAAACTAAAGAAGTTGACATCTTATAAAAAAAACATTTTTCATAAAGAAACATTTAACTGGATCAAGAGGGATTTTCCATTAATGAAACTTTGGGTCGTTACAATATATGGGTGGTTAGTAGTATGAAATTGATATTGATGTATGATAGTGGTGATGCAGAGGTAGTGGTAGTTGGGTGGTTTTGGTTGTGTGAACACATAGGATAAGATTGCGTGTAATTATTATACATTGTATTTTTCTTGTGATTTATATACACACACCACATAACTCATGTGTTTACACCAATGCCCAAAGTGTTTTGGTTTTGAGTTTTTTCCCTAAACATCTAGGTTAGTGAGGATAGATGGATAACTACCCATATTCCCCACTCTCTCCTCTAGGCGAGGTTGTTACACATAGGCTGTGATGCCTTGTAGAAATAGTGAACTTATGGTAATGTTTGATGATATTAAGTGGTGGTTCATGGTGGCGTTCATGCATAGTAGTTGAAGGGAATGTGGTTTATGCCCTTCAAATTCACAATACCCTATTATTCGAGTTTATAGCAGTGGTTATGGGATGATGATGATGTGATGGATGTGGCACATAATATGGTTATGATGATGCCTTGATATAGTTATTGACATGGGTTTTGAGATAGGGATTTCCTATTATGATGAGGCTTGTGACTTTATGAGGCTAATGGATATGAAAGGGATGGGAGTTCTAAGATGTACGATGTTAGGTCATGAGATTGGAAAATTAGCATGGATGTGGTTCAAGATACCTTTCTATCAATATGATTCTTCTTATATTAATATTATACTTGTGTCACAACCCGCCCTCGGGGTCCGTGCCGTGACTACCCCAAGCCCGCCTTCCATAGGCCAGGGGCTGGCGACTAGCACCAAGGCGTAAATCCCGGTAAAAAGGGAAGGCATTGCCTTTGTAAAGTAAACAAACACCACAGAGTAAGCAAGCGGAAAGTAACACTAAGCAAAAACAGAGTACAACTAAAAGTGCGGAAAGTAAAAAGGGGCCGGAAATACAAGCCCAACTGTAAAGTACAACTCGAAAGGGAAAACAACAACTGAAAAGTAAAGCTGCTACGCCGAGCTGTCCACAGGAAATCCCACCTGAAGGGTGGGTACAGATAGCTCCTCTGCTCCTCGGGTCTCGCCGTCTGCTCCGAGTATGTCCCGCCCAGTGGTCTGCCTCTGGGTACCGCCTCGTCGTATAGTCCACCTCCAGGTACCGTCCAGTCCTCGAACACTCGACCTCTGTCAGTACTGGCCGTCGTCTGCAACCAACACAACGAGGTGCGGGCATAGCCCGTGCAGGGGTGAGTATAACGATACTCAGTAGGGACCCCGAGACCCTCAAGGTCTCACTAAAACCAACAAGGATAACCACAAGAAGATCACAACAGATAAACTCTACTTAGGTATATGCCCATACATATACCTAAGTTATCAAGTAACCCATCTCAATCATGAGGAAACACAAAGGTCAAAAGTCTCAGCTCAAACCAGGATTTTTATTATCGAAACCGTAACTGCTGAAGAGATTCGTCTCTAGAGTGTACAGTGGTCCTGTCACGACTCCGAGGCCGCCGCTCACTAACCTAAGACTGCTGAAGTACTCCTCCTGTCGAGTACTGCGGGTCTGCTACCAACTACCAGGCGCTCCGTCCGCTGAGGGTCTGCTGCCAAATACCGGGCGCTACCCAGATAGCCTACTGAGGTACTCCTCCTGTCGAGTACCGCGGGTCTGCTGCCAACTACCAGGCGCTCCGTCCGCCGTGGGTCTGCCGCCAAATACCGGGCGCTCCGTCCACTGGGCTAGTCGACTCACTCCAAGTCGAGTCGGTCAAGCAGTCGTCAGGTCTCAGCCGGCTACACGGTCTCCGTACTCTGCACGCTCGTCTCCGGGAGGATCCGCTCCACGAGCTACTGGTCGATACTCCAAGTATCACAAAGTCCTGCAAAGAAGTATCTCAAAAGTCCGTCTCGTCACAGGGGTCTCAACGCAACAGACGGCGCGTCGATCGGACGCCCGGTCTATGAGTTATTAGCCTTTTCGTCCCAGGGGCCCGGTTGGTTTCGAGTGCGAACCAATCCCGGCCGTATCTCAACTGTACCCCGAACTCCAATAGGGTATACTCATAGGGACCGTTACTCAACGTAACCACCAACGCCGCTGACGGTTCGTCAAGCGGACGTCCTGTCTGAAAGATATTAGCTTTCCCGTTCCAGGGGCCCGGTTGGATTTCAGGTGCGATCCAACCCGGCCACTACTAACTGTATCCAAAACTCGGGCGAAGGATACCAAAAGTTCCGTATCGTAAACAGGAACTCAACGCATCAGACGGTGCGTCGATCGGACGCCCGGTCTGAGAGTTATTGGCATTTTCGTCTCCGGGGCCCGGTTGGTTTTTAAGGCAAAACCAACCCGACCGTACTCCACCTGCGTCCAAACCTCGGGCGGAGTATGCCAAAAGATCCGTCTCACTAAGAGGAACACAACGCGGCTGACGGCACGTCAATCGGACGTCCGTAGCTCAAGATATGAGCGTTTCCGCTCCGAAGGCCCGGTTGGTTCCGTGAACGAACCAACCCGGCCGAACTCAAAGTAATCCGAAACTTTGAGTGCGATATACCGAAACGACCATATCGATCCAAGGATCGCGTTGCCGCAGACGGTTCGTCATTCGGAGGTCCGAGGCTCAAGTTATGAGCCAAAAACCAATTCTGGTTCGAAACGGGGGGGTCCGGGTCCGGGCCGACCTGGCCCGACCCCCCCCCCCCCTGGGCGGCGCGGTGGCCGGCGGCGGCGGGTGGCGGCGGCGCGGCGGCGCGGCGAGCCGCGGTGGGGCACGGCGGCTTGGCGGCTGGCGCCGCACGAGGTGGGCACGCGGGGGGCTAAGCCCCCGCTTCATCAAGGTGGCGCGGCCTTTGTGCCGCGCCTAAGTAAACAAACGCCCCCCCCCCCCCTCACGTGGGGGGCCTGCTGGAGCGCAACCGGGGGGCCGGCTGCCCCCCTCCTTCAAGGAACCGCCCCCCCTCATTAAGAGGGGGGTTTTGTTGAACCGGCCGGGGGATTTAATCCCCCGGTTTTATGACATCCGGCCGGCCAGCTCGCCGGCCGGTTTTTACCGACGGGACCGGAAATTCCGGTCCCGCCTTCGACTTCCGACGCCGGCGGCCCGGCCGCCGGTCTTCACATCCCGCCGCGGCCCGGATCCGGCCGCGGTCTCCTCGTCCCGCCGCGGCCCGGAACCGGCCGCGGCGTTCGTCGTCCGGCGCGGTGCGACGGCACCGCGCCCCTTTGACGTGCTTTGATAATCATTCAACGCGGCGCGACGACGTCGCGTTCTTGAAGATTCTTCCTTGACGTGGCGCGACGGCGCCGCGTAAATATTTGTACTATCATCCGCGTGGTGCGACGGCACCACGCCACTTGCTTCCACCCGCAAGATAAACAAAACGATGGACGATGGAGGGGGGTTCGGCCGTGTTCATGCGGTCCGGCCCCCCTCACGTTAAATAAATAACTCAACTTAAACATTCAAGCCTCAAGTTTGACATGCGAGATCCACGTTCAAGAAATGGAATAAATAAATAATGAATCAACAACCCCTACCTCGGGTATAAGGTTCGAAGATTTGTCTACGTTCCGCGGAAGACGACGTCACGGAGGTCGGGCGTCGCGGTCGTCGTTCGTCAAATTCGACGACGAAGAGGCGCGTCCGAAGAGGCACGCCGTTGGCGAATCCTTGTACGCCGACGAAGGTTGTCCGAGGAAGGTGTGGTGTTCTCTCTCGTTGACACCGAAGACGAAGAAGAGCGGAGCAGCATTCTTCGTCGGAACTTGAGCGTTCTACGTCAAGTCTTGAGGAAAGTCAAATAAAAAGGAAACAACAAACTCAAGAACCCCTACCTCGATAGTCGCACGTTGACGGAGTCATGGAATATCGGTGTCGATTCCTTTGACGTCGGAGGAAGAGTCGTTGTCGATGGCGTTCGTCGCGGAAAAGATGATGCGGAAGAAGAATGTCACGTCGCGGATATGGCGTCGCGGAAAGACCGTGTTCTTCGGCGAAGAAGTTCTTCGTTGAAGAACGGCGTTCTTCGTGTTCTTCGTCAAGGTTGAAGAAGAAAGAGAAAAGCTTCCAAAGCTCTCAAGAAATCCTCCCAAGGTGGTAAAAGAATCCCCTAGAATAATATAAGCTTAAACTTATATTATTACATAACTTAACCACAAGAATTTCAAAGGTTTGAAATTCAAAAAGGGTTTAACTCCCTTAATTAATTAAGTAACTTAAGCCATTAAAAGAGGCGTTAAAGGAGTTGGGAGGATTTGAAAGGTTTAGGGGTTCGTGTGGGCCCCACCACACTTAATCCTCCCAAGGGAGGTTAAGTGGGTGTGGGTCCCACTTCCAACCTCCTTTGGTAGGTTTTTAACAAGTTATAATAAAATTTGTTCTAAACAAATTTTATTTAACTCAAACTAAAAACCCCTAAAATTAACTTTCAACCCGCAACAAACGCAACTCCCGAAAAGGTCTCTTTAAGCGAAAATCGGCGCTACGAGTTCATCGGTGCCCTCAGATTTCAATTCCGAGCACCGGGTCAAAAGTTAGGAATTCCCGCTCGTTCGTTCACTGAACGTACCCGAGCCAAACTTCGGAAATTAATTCCGGGCACTCCGGGCCTCGGAATCAGGTGCCGTCTGAAACCGCGCTCTTGTAAAATTCTAAAGAAAATTAAGAAAAAATTTCCCTTGAATTTTACGGGTCTTTACATTACACCCACCTCAGGACTTTACGTCCCCGTAAAGATACATCAAAAACTAGGGAAACAAAGAGGGTACTGAACACGCATCTGAGCCTCCCGCTCCCATGTGCTCTCCTGGAGATTCCTGTGCCGCCATCTGATGTGCACATGAGGAATCGTTCGCCCACGCAGGACCCGCTCCTGTCGATCCTCTATCTCCACCGGGACCTCCGTAAAAGTCGCCCCATCGTCAACGTCAAGCTCCCCATGATCAAAGATGTGCGTCGGGTCGTGCACGTATCTCCTCAGCTGAGACACGTGGAAGACGTCGTGCACCCGGTGTAACTGAGGTGGTAGAGCCAGGCGATAAGCCACCTCACCAACCCTGCTGAGGACCTGGAAGGGTCCGATGAAGCGCGGAGATAACTTGTCGCCTTGGCCAAATCTCCGAATACCACGTCGAGGTGAGACCCACAAGAAGACGTGGTCACCATCCTCGAACTCTAGTGGCCTCCGCCTCCTGTCTGCGTATGACTTCTGCCGGCTCTGTGTTTTCCTCATCCGCTCCTGGATGACATGGACCTCTTCTGACGTGGCCCGGACTATCTCTGGTCCCACAAGAGCTGCGAGATTTCTTCTTTGCCGATAAGAGAAACCTGGTCTCATCCCCTGGATGAAATACATTCTTTGCCAAAAACAGTCAATCCTAACATGGATAATACTAATCCATACCAAGGATGACGTCGTAAGGCCTCGACGCTACTACTAAGAGATCCAACCGTTACTCTCGCCTCCAAGGGTTGAGTCACACTGTCGGCATCAGTGTGTGGTAACTGGTCTCCTCCAGTAGATGTCTCACAAGTGAGGGTCAATTCAAAAGTCAACTGGAACCTATTAGTAACTTCACAAAAGAGGATAGGAATGAAAACATCGCAAAGTATGCGTCTTTTATTATTGCAGCTCATAATACAAAGATGCTACACAAAAACAACATCAACATGGAACTAGAAGTACAAGAGACGTATCCACTAGTTCCGCTCCTGTCCACCTGCTTTACTGTTGCTCAAGCATTTGTCGCTACCTCAACCTCGGTGGCTCCCCCCCAAGCCTGCAGATTGAGGAGTCGGACAGTCACGTGCCAGGTGACCCTTTCCGCGGCATGAGTAACACAACCTGCTCCTTGCACGGCTAGCTCTGTTCCCACTCCGGGTGCCCTGCACCACTGGTCCTAAAACCCAAGATCGCCCAACTGCTGGTCTGGTCCTCCTGGACCTCTGCATCATCTGTCTACTGCCCACAGATGACTCGACTTCTGATCGAAAAACACACGGTAAAGGCAGAATCTCCTGTACACGCTCGGGGTGTAGAGATACTGGCACAAACTCCACCCTGAAGAAGGTCTCGAAGTCTTCCCATGCGAAGTTCATCTCATCGCAAAACTGAAACAAGTGGCTCCACCACCTACCTGCTGCTGCGTGTAGTAGGCTCGCAGCGAGGATCACCATGAGGTCTGCTGGTGTCCTCACTAGCCTAAACACTCGTACCACTGCCTCCAGCCAGTCCTCTGCAGCCTGGGGATCCGTCTCCCCGCGAAACCTGGGCGGTCGCTGGCGCTGAAACTCATGCAGTGCGCTGAGGCGACGTGCATCGTCAGCGGCTGCTGCTGGGAGCATCGGGGGGCTCGGCGGGTAGAGCTACCGCCGGTGCCACTGCTGACAAAGGGCCCTGCACCGAGGCCTCGTCGCTTGGTGGGCTGTCGTCACGTTCGATTCTCGGAACCCTAGCTGGCTGCCGTCGTGGGGCCATCCTGAAAGAAACAACGTAACACGATCAAACGATTATACCTGGTGAGCTGACCTGGTTTGAGCTGTTTTAAGGGGAAAAACCTTTGAAAACACACACGCAATCAGTGTTTTCGTGCACAAAGTCGGAAATCAGTTGTCAGGGTCCTGGTGTATGGATACGTCGGCCGCCCGCACCAACACTGGACTCCCTGAACTGAAAACCACACTCGGTACTCTCAACACTATTGCTTCATAGAAAGAAACATCAGAGTCTGCGGTAGAACCGAACTCCTTTGATACCAATTTGTCACGACCCGCCCTCGGGGTCCGTGCCGTGACTACCCCAAGCCCGCCTTCCATAGGCCAGGGGCTGGCGACTAGCACCAAGGCGTAAATCCCGGTAAAAAGGGAAGGCATTGCCTTTGTAAAGTAAACAAACACCACAGAGTAAGCAAGCGGAAAGTAACACTAAGCAAAAACAGAGTACAACTAAAAGTGAGGAAAGTAAAAAGGGGCCGGAAATACAAGCCCAACTGTAAAGTACAACTCGAAAGGTAAAACAGCAACTGAAAAGTAAAGCTGCTACGCCGAGCTGTCCACAGGAAATCCCACCTGAAGGGTGGGTACAGATAGCTCCTCTGCTCCTCGGGTCCCGCCGTCTGCTCCGAGTATGTCCCGCCCAGTGGTCTGCCTCTGGGTACCGCCTCGTCGTATAGTCCACCTCCAGGTACCGTCCAGTCCTCGAACACTCGACCTCTGTCAGTACTGGCCGTCGTCTGCAACCAACACAACGAGGTGCGGGCATAGCCCGTGCTGGGGTGAGTATAACGATACTCAGTAGGGACCCCGAGACCCTCAAGGTCTCACTAAAACCAACAAGGATAACCACAAGAAGATCATAACAGATAAACTCTACTTAGGTATATGCCCATACATATACCTAAGTTATCAAGTAACCCATCTCAATCATGAGGAAACACAAAGGTCAAAAGTCTCAGCTCAAACCAGGATTTTTATTATCGAAACCGTAACTGCTGAAGAGCTCCGTCTCTAGAGTGTACAGTGGTCCTGTCACAACTCCGAGGCCGCCGCTCACTAACCTAAGACTACTGAAGTACTCCTCCTGTCGAGTACTGCGGGTCTGCTGCCAACTACCAGGCGCTCCGTCCGCTGAGGGTCTGCTGCCAAATACCGGGCGCTACCCAGATAGCCTACTGAGGTACTCCTCCTGTCGAGTACCGCGGGTCTGCTGCCAACTACCAGGCGCTCCGTCCGCCGTGGGTCTGCCGCCAAATACCGGGCGCTCCGTCCACTGGGCTAGTCGACTCACTCCAAGTCGAGTCGGTCAAGAAGTCGTCAGGTCTCAGCCGGCTACACGGTCTCCGTACTCTGCACGCTCGTCTCCGGGAGGATCCGCTCCACGAGCTACTGGTCGATACTCCAAGTATCACAAAGTCCTGCAAAGAAGTATCTCAAAAGTCCGTCTCGTCACAGGGGTCTCAACGCAACAGACGGCGCGTCGATCGGATGCCCGGTCTGTGAGTTATTAGCCTTTTCGTCCCAGGGGCCCGGTTGGTTTCGAGTGCGAACCAATCCCGGCCGTATCTCAACTGTACCCCGAACTCCAATAGGGTATACTCATAGGGACCGTTACTCAACGTAACCACCAACGCCGCTGACGGTTCGTCAAGCGGACGTCCTGTCTGAAAGATATTAGCTTTCCCGTTCCAGGGGCCCGGTTGGATTTCAGGTGCGATCCAGCCCGGCCACTACTAACTGTATCCAAAACTCGGGCGAAGGATACCAAAAGTTCCGTATCGTAAACAGGAACTCAACGCATCAGACGGTGCGTCGATCGGACGCCCGGTCTGAGAGTTATTGGCATTTTCGTCTCCGGGGCCCGGTTGGTTTTTAAGGCAAAACCAACCCGACCGTACTCCACCTGCGTCCAAACCTCGGGCGGAGTATGCCAAAAGATCCGTCTCACTAAGAGGAACACAACGCGGCTGACGGCACGTCAATCGGACATCCGTAGCTCAAGATATGAGCGTTTCCGCTCCGAAGGCCCGGTTGGTTCCGTGAACGAACCAACCCGGCCGAACTCAAAGTAATCCGAAACTTTGAGTGCGATATACCGAAACGACCGTCTCGATCCAAGGATCGCGTTGCCGCAGACGGTTCGTCATTCGGAGGTCCGAGGCTCAAGTTATGAGCCAAAAACCAATTATGGTTCGAAACGGGGGGGTCCGGGTCCGGGCCGACCCGACCCGACCCCCCCCCCCCCTGGGCGGCGCGGTGGCCGGCGGCGGCGGCGCGGCGGCGCGGCGAGCCGCGGCGGGCCGCGGCGGCTTGGCGGCTGGCGCCGCACGAGGTGGGCACGCGGGGGGCTAAGCCCCCGCTTCATCAAGGTGGCGCGGCCTTTGTGCCGCGCCTAAGTAAACAAACGCCCCCCCCCCTCACGTGGGGGGCCTGCTGGAGCGCAACCGGGGGGCCGGCTGCCCCCCTCCTTCAAGGAACCGCCCCCCCTCATTAAGAGGGGGGTTTTGTTGAACCGGCCGGGGGATTTAATCCCCCGGTTTTATGACATCCGGCCGGCCAGCTGGCCGGCCGGTTTTTACCGATGGGACCGGAAATTCCGGTCCCGCCTTCGACTTCCGACGCCGGCGGCCCGGCCGCCGGTCTTCACATCCCGCCGTGGCCCGGATCCGGCCGTGGTGTCCTCGTCCCGCCGCGGCCCGGAACCGGCCGCGGCGTTCGTCGTCCGGCGCGGTGCGACGGCACCGCGCCCCTTTGCCGTGCTTTGATAATCATTCAACGCGGCGCGACGACGTCGCGTTCTTGAAGATTCTTCCTTGACGTGGCGCGACGGCGCCGCGTAAATATTTGTACTATCATCTGCATGGTGCGACGGCACCACGCCACTTGCTTCCACCCGCAAGATAAACAAAACGATGGACGATGGAGGGGGGTTCGGCCGTGTTCATGCGGTCCGGCCCCCCTCACGTTAAATAAATAACTCAACTTAAACATTCAAGCCTCAAGTTTGACATGCGAGATCCACGTTCAAGAAATGGAATAAATAAATAATGAATCAACAACCCCTACCTCGGGTATAAGGTTCGAAGATTTGTCTACGTTCCGCGGAAGACGACGTCACGGAGGTCGGGCGTCGCGGTCGTCGTTCGTCAAATTCGACGACGAAGAGGCGCGTCCGAAGAGGCACGCCGTTGGCGAATCCTTGTACGCCGACGAAGGTTGTCCGAGGAAGGTGCGGTGTTCTCTCTCGTTGACACCGAAGACGAAGAAGAGCGGAGCAGCGTTCTTCGTCGGAACTTGAGCGTTCTACGTCAAGTCTTGAGGAAAGTCAAATAAAAAGGAAACAACAAACTCAAGAACCCCTACCTCGATAGTCGCACGTTGACGGAGTCATGGAATATCGGTGTCGATTCCTTTGATGTCGGAGGAAGAGTCGTTGTCGATGGCGTTCGTCGCGGAAAAGATGATGCGGAAGAAGAACGTCACGTCGCGGATATGGCGTCGCGGAAAGACCGTGTTCTTCGGCGAAGAAGTTCTTCGTTGAAGAACGGCGTTCTTCGTGTTCTTCGTCAAGGTTGAAGAAGAAAGAGAAAAGCTTCCAAAGCTCTCAAGAAATCCTCCCAAGGTGGTAAAAGAATCCCCTAGAATAATATAAGCTTAAACTTATATTATTACATAACTTAACCACAAGAATTTCAAAGGTTTGAAATTCAAAAAGGGTTTAACTCCCTTAATTAATTAAGTAACTTAAGCCATTAAAAGAGGCGTTAAAGGAGTTGGGAGGATTTGAAAGGTTTAGGGGTTCGTGTGGGCCCCACCACACTTAATCCTCCCAAGGGAGGTTAAGTGGGTGTGGGTCCCACTTCCAACCTCCTTTGGTAGGTTTTTAACAAGTTATAATAAAATTTGTTCTAAACAAATTTTATTTAACTCAAACTAAAAACCCCTAAAATTAACTTTCAACCCGCAACAAACGCAACTCCCGAAAAGGTCTCTTTAAGCGAAAATCGGCGCTGCGAGTTCATCGGTGCCCTCAGATTTCAATTCCGAGCACCGGGTCAAAATTTAGGAATTCTCGCTCGTTCGTTCACTGAACGTACCCGAGCCAAACTTCGGAAATTAATTCCGGGCACTCCGGGCCTCGGAATCAGGTGCCGTCTGAAACCGCGCTCTTGTAAAATTCTAAAGAAAATTAAGAAAAAATTTCCCTTGAATTTTACGGGTCTTTACAACTTGTATGTCTTATTTGGTGAGTGGGCCTTGGTGAGAACTAGCTGACCTGATGGGTGCTTATTGATTCAGGTGTTTATTCACCAGGGAATTATAATTCTCTTCCTACATTTATATGAGAGTCTTTAGGTATGATCCTATTGAGTATACATTTTATTCTCACCCTATATATATATAAAATATTTTTATGGTTTTCATGAGGACTTCGGGAACCGAGTTAGAAAATAATAACTTAGTTATTAGAGTTTATGTTGAGTTTCTACTATATGATTGTCTTATGGTACTATTTTTGAGACTTTTATTTGTATTTTTATGACATTACATGATTTTTGGGATATTTTTGGGTTTCTCATTTTCCTTATGGAGGTTTTTGTTGGTTGATATCCTATCTCTTTATATGAATCATTCTACCAAGGACAATTCCTCTCATAAGTGAAAATTTATTTATACCCTTGATGTTAGTTTCTAACTTGGAACCTACTAGAGGTGGGACTCATAGGTCATTATATTTCTCCATTAATTTCCATCCTAAGAGTGGTATCTTTTGAAGGGCAGGGTCCTTAAAGAGTTGTATCAGAGCATTAGGTTGAGAGATAGGATAGAGTTTGGGGTTAGGCATTTGTGAGGATTTCATGAGTTGGTATGGAAACAATATCATCAGATTTTTATGTGTAATATAGACTAGGGAGACTCTATAGAAAATTATATTTTAGTTCCACCCATGATATGATAAAAGGAATTTTAGCTCATCGAATGACTAAGTAAAGTGGCATCTCTTGTAGTGTAGAGACCTAGATGAGGTACATGGATCATTATTTTTTTTCACTTTTGATTGAATGGAGTGAATTTATAAATTTAAAATGAATTAAATTAAATGTAATTAATATTACAATATTTTGGGCTTATTAAATACTTATTTTTTATTTCCTTTCAATTATGGATCTTTTAAATTGTTTGTGTGTTGCTCCGTATGGCGAGGTTCAATAGAATGATTTGGTTGACTACTGAGGGGTCGACCTAACCAAGGAGGATGAGTAATGATAGAGGATATTGTGTGACTTTTAACAGTAATCCCTGGTGAAGTATGATAAAATTGTCCCTAATTAGGTGGTGGATCACCATTAGGAGGAGATTGAGATAACCTTTAGTTTGATTCATGTCAAGACATAGTACTAGATTCCACTAGCAACCAGTTAGATAAGGGGTAAAGCATGTTAGTGGTGGAAATTTTATATCATAGAGTGGAAGGAGGTATAAGTTTCATACATCGATTTCCAGAAGGATTTCCTGGTGGAATTTCTATCATCAACGATGAAGGAAGAAAAGAGACAAAATGTTATTTCTCTTTAGTAGGGAATCATGAATGTGTGAGAGATTAGGATAACGATTAAAGTTTCTTTTCATTTCACTATCGATATTTTTCCTAATTAGGAGTCTCATTCATAGAGTCTTAAAGAGTAATTCCACCCATATATCCAGTTTGGGTTACTTCGTTAAGTTTCCAATATATTTAGAGGTGTAGAAGAAGGTGTTGGTGATCAAGCTTATACACTCATAAGGAGGGATTTCATATGATGGGAGATATAAGGGTTCTATAAGGATCACATTTGTTGGTGGCTGATCTCATATACTACGGCCTTTGAGTTTTTTCACTATGGGGATTTTTCCATGACAACTCCCCTTTATATTTTATGGGGCCATTGGTTCTCATGGGTTTTCCTAGGGTTCTAGACTAGTTTGATTTTTTGTGGGGGTCATGGTCATTTATAATATCCATTCTCAATTATATTTGGAGTTGAGTATGGTGGTAGAGGTCAAGTTCAACATTGGCCTCAAAAGAAAATGCCAATAAGGCCATATCAGTAGTAGGGGAAGCATGCTTATGCTCTACTGAGAGGAGATGGGGTAGGAAGGGGACAACCTTATGATTTTCACCATCTCTAGTGACTCAAACGTAAGTGTGTATATAGATATGGTTTAAAATAGAATGGCATAGGAGTTGTGAATAGATAGTTGTATACTTTAGAGATACTAGAACTAGAGGGTTAAGAGATCATTAGAGGTATGATTAGCCTATCATATACTCTCATGTATTCTTTTTTGGATTTAAGAGCCTAAAACTCCCTTACTTCACCCAACTTAGTCTATGATTTTTGACTGGACATGAATAGGTTTACCATGCCTCTAGTGTTGACCATTCCAGTTAGAGTCAAGAAATTCTTATTTTATGTGTTTTAGGGGTGTATACTAATGATGTGGGAAGCATCAATCATGTAGGTATATCTTATTACTATATATGATACTATATTATGTCATCCTTAGAATGGATTGGTTATATTCCATACAAGTTTTTAGGGATTTTTTTTAGATAAGAGTGACATTATCTAGTTTTGATGGTCAACATATAGTTTTCATCAGTGAATGGGGTTATTAGATGTGCAATAGGAATGTTGAACCCATTTATTTTATAATTTAATAATTTTTATAGAATTCAGTGGGTGTTGAGATAGTGGAGGCTACCATAGTTGTCAAGGAATTTTGGGTTGTTTTTCTGAGGAGGTTATAACACTACCACCTCAACGTGACATCAAGTTTTGGATAGAGTTATAAAAAAATATATCTATAATTTCAATGGATCTTTATTAGATATTTCCTTATGATTTGTGAGAGTTTAGGATCCAGATATATGATTTGATGAAAGAGGGTTTCATCTGACCTAGTGTGTCACTGTGGTGTGCCCTAGTGTTATTCACCTAGAATGAATATGGTAGTATGAGGCAGTGTATAAAATACCAAAGGCTGAATCAGGTGAAGATCAAGAATCATTACCCTCTTTTGAGGATCAAAAATATTTTTGACCAATTTAGAGGATATAACTAGTTTTCAATGATCAATATGTGGTCTGGGTATCATCAGTTGAGGGTAAAGGATGAAGATTTGCCCAAGACCGCCTTTTGGTATAGATATGGACACTGCAATTTTATAGTTATATTTATTAGTGTCACAAATGCACCAAAATTGTTCATAGTATTCATGAAATCTATATTTCAAGAGTTTCTAGACTATTTTATAGTCCTTTCATCAAATAAATTCTTATATACTTGTGACCAGAGGAGGATCACACCGAACATATGAGGATAATTTTATAGATCCTTAAACACCACCAACTCTATGATAAGTTTTTCCTGTGTAAATCATATATGAAATATATGCATTTCATTGGACATATAGTGTATCATCAAGGATTATAAGTGGATCCATCAAATTTTGAGGTATTTTTTTGTTGGGTAACACCAAAGAACATGGTGGAAGTTTAATGATTTATTGGAATTTTAGGTTATTATTGGAGGTCTGTGTTTGAATTATCTTATATTACAGCTCCATCAATATATCTAACTAGGAAAAAAAGAGTTCGTTTGGAATGATTAGTTCTAGGTATCCTTTAACCACAAGAAAGGTTAGTTATTCAGTTCCCTAACTCTACACTTTCTTTAAGAGTGGGTGATTTTATAGGTGTCTTGTGATGTTTCCCATTTGGGTATGAGTTTCATCTTGATGAAGAAGTGGGATGTGATCTTCTATAAGTCCATATATTTATTCCCCCATGAGAATAACTATACTAACAATGGCCTCGAATTGGAGGAAATTGTTTTTCTATGAATCCATGGAGACATTTCCTCATCAAAGAATGCTTTTTGGTCTTCACTGATCAAAAGTTTTCAAGGTACATTTTTTCACAGTGTGACCTGAATCTAAAAAAATAGAGGTGGATGAAGTTTCTCCTAGATTATGAATTCAATAACTTCTACTCATTAGGGAAAGGGAATTTTGTGGATGATTATTTTAATAAGAGGTGATGAATGGATATTTTTTGGAAGTCTGGGGATGCTATAGGGTGATGAAGGAGATTTCATACTTGAGACTTAACACAAGGGTATTCAATGATGGAGGTTTATTATTTAGTATGAAAATTCATTCCTCCTTAATGAAATAAGGTGAGGAGTCTCAGTGGGGAAACCCAAAGGTGGTAGTGATGCGAGATATATTTGTTTGGGGTGACACCCATGAAGGGTGGTCAGAAGATAACCAATATTTTATTATTATTCTAGAGGAGGATATTCATACCAATGGTGATGTGTGAGAGATTACTTCATGATATTCACCACCAAACTTTAGTAACACATGCAAGAGTATCCCATATGTTCTATGGTTTGAGGAAATATTTCTGGTGGTTTGGGATGAAACATGAAATGGTAGAGTTTGTGGAGCGGTGTCTTGTGTTCCAATAGATGAAGGTAGAACACTGTGCTCCTAGTGGTCTATTACATCCTTTGGATATCCCATAATCAGAGTGGAAATATATCTTGATGTATTTATTTCTGGGATGACCCAGAACCGAGAAAGTATATGATACTATTTGGGTAATCATAGATTGGATGATGAATTTACATGACTTCTTAGAAACCAAGGAGTCAAGCATCGAAGATTTTATGGTAAGGAGGATTGTGGATGAGGTTATATGGATACATGGAGTTTTAGGGTCCATAATCTCAAAATGGTAAACTCATTTTACCTTCTAAGTTTGTAAAGGATTTCAATATACTTTTGGAACTGAGTTACACCATAGTATTACCTCCCACCCTTAGATAGACGTAAAAATAGAGCAGACCATGAAAATGATGGAGGATAAGTTGTGGTCATGAATATTGTATTTTATTGGGTCATGGTTGAAGGAATACCATGTATGTGTTTACCCATAATAATAGATATCACTCATCCATTGGTAGGGAACTATTTTAGGTGTTATGTGAATGTTAGTGTCATTATTCATTATAAGGAACTAATGTTTGGGAGTTGACATTTCTTGGTCTTGATGTGGTGAAAAGAAAGACAGAGAATATCTAGATGGTTCAAGAGTAGATTAAGGTGGATAAATACTATCAAAATTCTTATTCTGATTATAGGAGGATCCCCTTGGAGTTCAAGGATAGAGACAATGTGTTCCTAATAGTTTCCCCTTGTCATGGGTAGTGGATTTTTGGTCAGTGAAGTAAGTTTTCACCGCAGTTTGTGAGACCCTTAAAGGTGATGGAGTGTGTTTTTAAGTCATATGATTGGTTTCCATTTCCTACACATATGAAAATAATACATGATGTATTCTACCTATATCCTCCATTGGTATCTTCATGATGATTCCCATGTCATTGACTAGGGAGATTTAGATATTGAGGATGATATAATGTTCATGGAGAGACCAATTGAGATCCATGGTCATCAAGAGTATGTACTTACAAGGAATTTTATCTCTTTGGTTTTAATTTGGTAGAAGCGTGTTTTCTTAGAGGAAAATACATGGGAATGTGACACACAGATTCATGGTCAATATCCAGATATTTTTGAGATTTGATTTTTTTCATTGGGTGATGTAACACTTGGTTTGTGGATGGTTTATTGGATATGAATTTTTACTCTTTCTGGTATTTCTTATATGATGGTTGTGTTTGGGAAAAAATGAGATACCTAAGAGGGATCTTGTGGGATGGTTGTTTAAACCTTTCCCTTTCTCATCTTTTTATGTGCATTCTATTTTGATTTTTGAGGTTGAGAATTGTTTGAGATGTATCTTTTGTGGGGAAATTGATTCATATAGACTATAAATTTTATTTTTTCCAAGTCCTAGTGGTTCCAAGAAAGTGTTTATTGGAGTTATAGAGGATAGTAAATTGTTATATCCATTTAGTGGGAGACTATGTCATAGTAAAGGGCACGATACTAGCTATTTTAGTATTATATGTTTGGAGTTTGGTTGTGGGACTAGACATATGGTGCACAAATATTCTATAATGAGTGAAATGAACAAGTTGGTCATGGTATTGGGCATGGAATTTTCATGGTCATCCTGTGTGAAACGAGTAGTTTAAAAATTCTCCATGAGGGCTGTGGTGATTTGGGAGAAATCCTATGTAAAAAGGGTAGTTGTAGCTCACCATGACATAGTCTTGGGCATGGTGAAAAGAAAAATTAAGAATCCAAGTTGTTTATTAATGCTAAAATTATACTAATGTTTAATTTTTTCTCTATAAGATGATAATTTTGAAAAGTTAATGTGTTTAATTATGAAATTTTTATTTTTGTTCCTTATGATCAAAACATGTTTCAGTTGCATGAGGAGAAGAAAAATTGTTTATAGCACTTGAAACTGATCTTTTAGTGATGATTATCAATCATAAATAGTTTGAATAAATATAGATAAGTGGATATGGATCATCTTTTTATGATCTTGGATATTTTATCATCATTTGATTTGATGATTTGTGAAGTTAAAAAATGGAGATGGAAAATTAACTTGTGGGTTATTATGATTTGGATTTTATATTGAGAATTATTTGGATAACACCATTTTTAAGACTCTATAAAAAATAGGCCAACTATATAAGTCACGTATTCCAACCCATCAATCTAACTCTAGGAGGAAGCTAAACCACTCGGGAGATTCAGTGCGAGAAAATCGCATGGAGGAAGGAGCTAGCATAAATCCCACTTAGAGTGCATGAGGTAATGAAATGATAGTGGGATACATAACATCATCAGTGTTTATATGATGGTGCACATGAGGGATGGAGGGTGTGGCCTACACTAAGTATGTGTGTGATGTGTTTCCTAGTGCTGAACTCAATGCCAGTTCGATTGATAAGTGAAAGCACTTGTCTTATTAAAGAGTGATAAGACAAACACATTCATGTTGTGGGATACAGGGCACCAAACACTATTCATCCATCTTAAATGTTATAGATAAAATGTGGACCATTTGCTTTATTTTATCCCAACTGTCCAATCAATCACGCTGTTTTATCTTCTACCTCTAGATATCTAAGGGATCTGCAAGAACCATTATTTACATGCCGCAATCTCTAAAAAACAATAAAACTGAGTTATTAAATTCCTATTTGATAAATTCATGCATGAAACTTTGTTTCCTTACATGAGACCCCATTATTATAAAGAAACAATGAAGAAAAGAGGCATGTAATCAACATTGAATCACATGAAAATATTCAATCACGTGACACAATCATGTATCCCTATCACATTACATAAAGATGAATGTACACCAGAAGATCCAAGCTCAGACATCTCAATTCACAAGAATGGTTTTTCTACCAAGATATTTCATGATCAGGTGAAGTGATCTTGTGGTCACATTTTCAGGGAGGTGTCACATTCTAGTTGGGTGAGAAAATATGGTTGTGCACGTATTGAGTTGGAGTCAGTGAAACAAGTGTCCATCTAAAAATTTTAGAGTATATCGATGGAGCAGTTCCTATTAATACCCTCTTATACTTCATTTGTGTCATATTGATCGATAGATAAAACCATGCATTGAATCATAGAGAGATATATATAGAGAGAGATATGGAGATGAATATGGGAGTTTCTATTTTTTCATACGAACAATGAAATATTATATGATACATCCTCTTGTATCGCTTATATTGTGAGAAATAGTATCGTGGAGAACATATTAGGTGTTTTAACACTTTCAAAAGATATTCTATGTATAAAACCTTATATGAAGAAGATCAAGTTCTGCGAGTTAGTTACATGAAGAAGTTGTGTTGATAGAGTGATCTTCAAATCTTTGTGAAAAAAATGTTTCAATTACAGTGCTTATTGATAAATGAATAAGAAATTAATTGATTCATTTTAATTTAACCAAGAATAAAAAAAAGTGTAATCTATTGATACACAAGATATAGTGAGAAATTATATTAAACATAGTGAATTATGAGAAGAAGAAGTAGTGTCAAAAAATATAGTTTTATAATTGAAGTTAAAGTCACGCTACATGAATCACATGTATTCTCTATGAATCTTTCAAAAAATATACTGAGAAAGTGTGATCTTGAGGCTTTATAGAAAAAATATTACCTAATATTAAGGATTCAAGAAGAATCATTGTGAATAATAGAGATCAAGTACATGCAATAAAAAATTTCTTGTAATCATAAATAGTGACATTTTACTTGTAGTGATATAAAAAGGACAAGAGAGTATAATATTTTCATGATGACAAGAATTACATTCATGAAAATTATATATCCATGAGAATATTATTTACACACTACATCCATGAATAACAAATAATGTTATGTGTTTAATGATTGAAAATACTGTTAATATATTTTTTTGATTTGAAGTGATATATTTCAATGAAGTGAGGAATAAGACAAGATGAAATATCTTAATGTCATATAAGTTGTTGATTTTGATATTATAGAGATCTGAAGAGGAAGTGGTACCTTCTACTCATTTATATGATCAATGAGCATACTTTCATTTGGTATTATTGATTTTATTCAGTGTCATTTGAAGACTTTCAATGGAAGTGAGTAAGTTGAGAATCTTCTTATCATAGTGGATTAATGAGAAAGACTAGTTTTTTATTGTTGTGGAATCTTGGATCTTGTGTGATTTTAGTCACTGTTTTTGGGTTTTTTATACACTGGTGGGATACCAATATAAAGAACACTTTTTGGATGCTAATATTATCTGGGAAGTGGATATCAAACATCCCTAACCCACTGTAATTGATTGATAGATTATTAGTAGAGAATATATGTCTCAGACATGACCCTAAAATTTAAAGGATATAATCACCCATATTGGGGGAGAAACTTGTAAAAATAATGTGTGATATGCTTCATTTAATTTCTGTATTACATGTGGTGTTATTTTTTACAGGAAATATCCATTAATCCTAACAGGTTTATAGGTTCAAATATAATAGGAGAATGTAAAAAAAAATAATTCGATAAAACTAGTTTAATTTGATTTGAACACCTCTCAGGGTACCTGGACATTCCACTAAGAACTTCAATTGGAACCAGATCAAAGGTTCCACCTCTGATTGAATCTACCTTATTGTCTTAGTTGTTTATATGAGACATATATAGAGTGGGTATTTGAATTTGAATAAGTCCTAGAGTTTCCTCAAATGGAAGATTCATTTCATACCTTTATCAGTTACAATAAGGAGTTTTTTACAAAAACCATGGAGAATAGAAACAATATATAGGCAAGAAAATAGAGAAAGTGACTAAAGAAAAAAGGTCGGTGCATAAAAAATAGAATGCAGTAAAAGTGTTAGTCTATCAAAATTATCTATTAAATTATTTTATAATGATAATTTTTATGATTCTAGTTCAAGTATTAATGAAGAATATTTTTTTGAATCACTGTTATTTTTATTCACAAGTAAAATATTATATGAAGAAAGTTCCTATCGAGGTTTTCACCTACATATATTCATTTATCAATGGATTATATGATGAAAAATCATAGTATGAATAGGAAGATGAGGATATATAAAAATCCACATCTAAGAAATTTTAAAGTTGAAAACTTCTCAAAAAACGTTTTGAAGAAAAAGAAGAAACTATATTAATTTTCAATGACCATATTTCCCATGTTAAAGAAGAGATGAAAAGAAATGCGTGTGAGAAAGTCTCATAATGATTATATGAATATTAATAACTCTCAGTTGGAAATCAAACACAAGGGTGAGACATTAATCCTAGATAAAGAATCAAAAGAACAATTTTTATCACATTACAATGAAAGGTTCATCTTGGTTGATGTTTAATTACAAAGGGTTGTTTGTGAGAAAGATAGAATTCAGAAATTTTTTATAGAAGTGACACATTAATTGGATAAACTATATAGAAACTCTATTAATGTTAAATAATCCCAAATATAAATTATGGAAATGAGAATTAATGATCTGAATAATTCCCTACTAAAGGAAAATAAAATGCGTGAAGATTATATTTAAAATATGAAAAATCAATGGGAATATAGATCAAAAGTTTTTGAGGATGAGAAAGTTTTCTTCAATATGATGTGTCTTGAAATGAAAGTCAAATTAAAAAATATAAAGGATTCACAATTAAAGACTTCCCAGAAAGAATGTAAATAAATGGTGAAATATCTTGAAGACCAAAAGGACTCTCTAAATCCAAAATTTCTTGATTTGAAGGTTAATTTCAGAACCCTGGAGAGCACCCATTCCAAATCTTCATAAAATGATGAGATTATAAAGGATTACAAGAGTAATTCTAATAATATTATTATTTATAAGAATAATCATTCCAGTAGCAAGAAGATCTTGAAATCCTATAAAGATAAATCCATTTCATTCCAAATGAAATAGGTAACCCTTTTTTCATAACTTTTTGTTTGTACTAATACTATTTCATATGTTATTTAAAGTTCTAAAAGGAATTATGGTAAAACATGGGTGAAGAATATTGATAAAAAAACCACTATATAATCAAAGGAGGACAAGAAGAAGCATAGAAATTATTTCTTCCCAAAAATTTATCAATAGAATAATTATTTTAAACAAAAACCACAAGATTTAAATTCTAGGAATAATGTTACATGGATGAAGAAATACAGACTTGTTGGATATTATTGATGATGTTGGATGTTTGGGAATCATACCACTAACAATTGGCATAATTTTTCAATGAATGATAATTATAGAAGGATAGTATTAAGGGTGAGAATATCTGATGTGAAGAGATAATTTAACACCATAGTATTTAAAAAAATACATTATGTTCGATAGTGTATACGATATACAACACCAAGCTTAAACGAACCACAAAATATTATTATTTAAATGATATAGTATTAACCTAGCCATTGATTTTTTGGGTATGAATAGGGATAAAAAATTTATGAATCATATATATAAAGTTCCTAAAGAATACAAATCTATTGACTAATGATTAAATAATAATTACTCAATTTTTAGTAAAGTCATTTTATGCTTCAAAAATACATTTACTTCAAAAATGGTTTTGTTGCTCATTATAGGAAATTACTTTAATTAATTTTTGGAAATTTTAAAAAATTTATTTTAATGAACTAATTTTTTTAAATCATCATGTAAAAATTATATTGGGGTTAATTTTTTATATTTTTCTAAAATATTTGACTTTTCAATGAATAGTTAAAAATATTAATGTTTATTGAAAAATGTATTTTATTTTAATGTATTTATAAAGTGAAATTATATTTTGGATTAGTTTTATAAATTTAATTAGTTATTTTTTATTAAAAATAATACAATTATAATCATTGGAATAATTTTTATACTTGAATTTAGTATAAAAAAGTTTGTACTTAAAAATCCATTTTTTTTGAAAACCATTTTTCATCCCGTTTTTCTAGTTTAATTTTAAATTAAATTATACCAATTATACGTTTTTAATATTTAATTTTTTTTTAAAAAATTTAAATTATTAGATTGAATTTTTTTAAATAGTCTCCTTTTATTTTTTGTCATTATGTATAGTTACTTTAATACATTTATGTCACGACGATAAGGGTAAATCGTGCGATTTAGGTTAAAATTAATATTATAAGGGCTAACAAAGACCCTAAAACTTGAATTAATTTTATTTCATGGTTATATCTCATCTAAAAAAATTAAAATGTCTAATATATTTCCTTTTATGTCTATTTTTCTAGTATTTTTAACCTTTATATTATTTTATATAAAGAAAAGTCAAAAATGTAATTCTTTTTTATTTCCAAATTTTTCACATAGGTATAAATAGAGGATATGTTTTATTATAAATATTAATTTTAAATATATTTATATTTTTCATCATGGTAATTTACTTATAATTTTTAGTGATGAAATAATTATATTAAATTCTTATGAAACACTAATAGAGTGCTTGTGCAAATAGTAGAAAAATTAATAAAATGATTTTAAAAACTCTAAAACAAATATTATTTGAGTGATTATTTGTGTTGAAAAATTTTCATAGATAATAATTACATATCATAGATTCATTTCTTAATTTTATTTAAATTTAGTTATTGTATTGTAGTTTTAAAAGTCAAATTAAATGAATATTTCCAAAATTGACATTAATGTTATTTTATAATAAATAATATTTTATTAAATTATTTAAAATTTATAAAAATAATATCTTCAAAGAAGTGAATGGTATATGATTTATTAAATCAACCATGGTCCATTTATTGGTATTTTTTTCTTTTATATTAACTAAATTTACCCCTTAAGTGTAAAAAATATTGATATCACTCTAATTGTCAAAAAGGTAAACGAAGGGTCAAAATAAAAAGATAAGTGTACAAATGTGATCCAAACATATCCAAAATTTTTTATGACTATAAATCATATTATATTAAAATATTATCTATCTTAATCCATTTTTACATTAACATTAATTTATATTAATTTAATATTGTAAGAAATTCAAAGAGTGCCCCCTCTCTTAGAAAAGAAAACCTCTTCTTCTCATTTATTCACACTTCAATAACCATTTGGTTTATTAAATAATTATTATAATCATTTCCTTAATTAAATACCAATATCCTATAGGCCTTGTTTTTATCACAAAACCATATTATGAATGCTTTTGGTGTAATGATTAAGAGGTTGTTTGAATATGAGGTATCATTCTTAACCGAGCATTTTTGTTTTATTTATTATTACACCTATTAAAATATTATTAAACCATACTCATATAATAAAATAAGTTTTCACAATATAATTATATTTTATAATTTTAATGGAATAACCTACATTCATCTCCTCTTCTATCAAATGTGAAACAAAACCGTCATTTGTGTGTATGATATACTACCGCCCCGAGAACGGATGAAATTAATTTTCCATCACCTCCTCTCAAGGATGGTTATAATGATGGATTTTATGTAAATATTTTACATTAATAACAAATTTATAATTCTTAAAAGATAATATAACACCTATTTTATTACCTTTACATTAACTAAGAAATGATAACATCGTTCGTCCATACACGTGGACTACCACATCCACAAAGTGATGTGATTCGTTTTTCTTAACCACATCACATGAATGATATATATAATTTAATTTAATGAAATAATATGGTATTAATGATATAAATATCATTATATAAAGTCAATATAATACTTACCTTCTTTCCATAATGATCATTGTAAAATGGAAGCATTACACATGAGTATGTACAACCCACTGTCACCATGATTGTAACATAGTTAATTTTTCATAACCATATTTCATGATTGGTTTTAAAATTATAATTGAAGTATAAAAAGGATAATAATTTAATTATTATTTTTTATAATATGATTAAATAATTATCACTTTGATATTAGTCAACCTACCAAAGTCATTTTGGACTTATGAGCCAAATATCGCAAAACATCCGATGTGAATTTCATTGATTAAATAATTAAATATAGCTTGATAAGAGATAAAATAAAAGAATAATAATAAACAAGAAATATGTTATTATCAAATTAAATAATTAACATAAGTATATTATTCAGTAATACAAAGAATGTACGTGATAAGTCGGTCTCAAGGTAAGAGACCTTCTTTAAAAAAACATCTTTTAATGCTTTCCTTAAAACTATTTTTCTTCTATGTTCATATTCTTAATTTTTTTATGAATGTATTTATATGAGAATAAAATAATTATAAAGGAAATTTTATATCTCTTTTAACTTTATTTCATGGGTTTTCAAATGGAATCATTTTATGTTTTTTATATAGAATGTTTTCATTTTTGTTACAAAAGACAAGAGAAATGTTATATTTTAACGTATACAACGATAATGACTTTTCCTGCCTACCATTATTGTTATTTGATTTTTGGAATCCATTACTCGATTTCATGTTTTATTCAAAGTAAAACAATATTTTGCCAAGTTTTTTTTTATTTTTGAAAAGTGTTTTAAAATGTAATGGATATTTTAATATCTAAATATGTTTTCTTATGGGTGTAAATAATATGTTTATTAGTGTAATGATAAAAATTAAAGATTTTATGTTTTATGATTATTTTATGGTTATTAGAATTTTTTTTCATGACAGGTGGTTCAATTATAAACCAATTATGGGTGGTTATGTTATGAAATAATTTTGGGTAGTTATATCGTAAACCAAGGACGAAAGGGTCCATGATATCTCTCCAATGCATTGGGTATAGAATTCAACCATATGGTTATTTCAATTGTAATATTTATAGAGAAAATGATGACCCAAGTCACCTACATGTTTTATCTATGATTTAAATGAGTTTTTATAGAAATATTATGATTTCCCATGGTATTATAATGAACTTATGTTTAAACTAAAGTATATGCTACTTGTTAGGTATGGAAAGTATAAATTTGTGAAAAAGTTTTATATGTTTTTCAAGACCGAAAATAAAACTTTATGAGTTTTATATTTCCTTTAAGATTTATTATAAAACATTTTATGAAAATATTTGGGTACATAAGTTTATTTCTTGGTTAATAAGATGTTTATTTCGAACCCCAAAGTTTATTTGGAAAAGTAATATTTTTATAAATATTTATAGACAAAAAAATTTATTTGTTTCTTTATTTTTTGTATCCCTTATTGATATTTTTTTTTCTCATCCCATGTTTTTAAATTTTTATAGGGTTTTTAGATGGGTAATGGAAAATATGAAGTCAAGTTGAAATTCATGAATATTTTTCCTAAAAATCAATCATGTTTTACTTTAAAAGTTTTAAATTGTGAGAAGAATGGATACTATGTAGAAGTGTCCACTATGTAATATATATGATTATTATATAATTGTTATGAACTAATTGTCTAAAACTTTAAACCTAAAATATATTTGGGAATTAAATAAAATTAATTCTAGTCTAAAGAAACTAGATTATGTAACATTTACGATAGAGTCGTTATAGTTGGTATCAGAGCATAGTTTCGATAACTTTGAAGATTTGGATGTTTTTATTAGTGGTTAAATTAAGAGTTATGTATAACCTCATGGGTTTAGAATTTTAATTATGATAAAAATTTCAAAGTCATAAACACCTATTTTTAGTCTTTATATGATGGTATTTTATATTGATTAATGAGATTTTGTGAGACATTTTATTGGGTTGAGGTATTTGTAACCTTTAGGTTCAAAGTGAAGGATTATTTTAAAATATTGCTATTAAATTTTGTGGAATGTAATTAGAAATGTCTAAAATAACCTTTTGGGTTAAAAAAAATTATTTAATTTTTATGTTATTAAAGTTATTTTTTAGGATTGTAAGGTTAAATTATTATAGAATTTTAATAGGTATTGTCTTTTTAAGGAATATTTTAATTTTAACACGTAATAATTCATTTTAGACTTCAATAGTATTCTTAAATAAAGATTAAAGATCATTTATGAAGATTAATGGAAAAACATATCACAAAACTTTCTTATGTTATCAAGATGATTTAATCATCACTATCATGGAAAATTATTACTAAAATGATTTTGAATTCTTTTTTAACATCCAAATCACCTGTATGAAGTTACTTAATATATTCAACACATTTTTATTTCTTCAAAATGTATAGGGTCAATGAATCTAATTTATTTTATTTCAAAATCTCAACTCATATATCTCATTTGAAAAGGAAAATACTATAATGGACTTGACTATTTATTTTTTGGAGATATGGACTTCATGCTGGAAGATAAAGGGGATATCAAAAATATAATGGGAGGCCCTGATGTCTAGATTTAAGGTATGAATTATTTTATTATGATCTATGTATGGATCATGATTGAGTTGCACTACTGGAAATACCACTTTTACCAACGCTTATATCCCAACGGTTTAGATAAATCGTTGGGAATGGCTATGTATACCAATGGTTTGCTTAAACCTTTGGTATATGCCTTAGTATAGGCACTTTTACTAATGGTTATCAATAACCGTTGGTATATGTTGGATTTTTTACCAATGGTTTGTGTGAACCGTTGGTATAGGACTTAGTATACATACATTCCCAACGGTTTTTAAAAACCGTTGGGAAAGTTTTCCCTTAAATGCAGATCGGGCGTCCAGTTCCGCCTCCGCTCGATTACAGGTCCCCCTCCACTCAATTGGTGCCCTAAATCGAATCTCCCTCTTTCACAGCCTGCCAAAATTCTTCCACTGATTGATCCATCTTCAATCAAGGAAATTTTTTATTCTAAACTTCAAATCTGTAAGTGATACCTTGGTTTTTTGGTTCTGCAACTATTTTTTATACCTTGATTTTGTTGTTCTGCAACTATTTTTTTCTCTTTTGATCTGGTAGAAAGGAGAGCTCTGTGGACATTAATCTTGGTTGTGGGTGGTCTTTTAGGATGTACGATAGTATGCCTTCATTTTACTTGATATATCCAATAGTATTATTGATTTATGTTCAATTTGATTATCTTTGAAAAATTATGTTGTTTAATAAGTTGTTTTTAATGGGTGTAATAATGACTATATGGTATAAGGGTTCACATGGTTTGTATAAGGGATCACATGGTGTCTAATATAATCTAGTGTCCTGGTAATGTACATAGAGTACATTACTTGGATATCCATGTAAATATACATGGCCAATCCCTTATGGAGAAAAGTATGTTTGGCCAAATGGGGTACTGAAAACGTCCCATTTAAACATGCCTTTGTTTCATGGGTATGCCCATATGATGTGTTGTCCATACTATAGATTGGGTAGTAATTAGCTCACCCAAAACACTTTCATCCCTGAAATCCAATACTACATGGTTAAATGGAAGAACCCATGTTCTAATGACATGCCTAACATGGTTTCTAACTCACCTCACCTAAACATAAACTAGAACACTAGTTAAATGAACGAACTCATCCTAAACATACACTATAACATTGGTTAAATGGAATAAACCATCCTTGTTAAAAAAACATATCCCTTAAATTCATGAAATTCCAGTAGGCACTGATATAAAGTTTTCATGTTTACAGGTGGAAGCTTTATAGCTTTGGATAATATATTCTCATAACTATAGAGTGGAACCCCATTCGGTGTTTTTAGGTCAACCCAAATCCACACATGAAAAATAAGATCATTATCCATCAATAAAACCAATGTAAATATATAAATGGTGATTTATATTAGTATCATTAATATATTTCCTTTGGAATTCTTAATCCATTAGGGTGTTCTCCCGATACCTCCCTTGTTGGATTTAAAATTCAATTATCCTCGTTTAAAACCACTTTGAGGCATCTCTTCATTTACAATTATGTGTTGGTTATAGGATATTCTGAAATCTTTATCTTCTATATGAGTTAGAGCTATTTAATTAGAAATTTCAAAACCCTCCATAAAAATCCCACTTCTAATGCTTTAATTTTCATTTCTAAACCCACCTATTTAATTTTAGAACACTCCGAAAAGTCTTATTACATAGGAAAACTTGATTTTCTTCATTCTTGAAGGTCGTGAACAAAATAGAAATTGCAAAAAATATGTGGTTGAGGAGATGGAGCACAATTTCTTCAAAGACCTCTTGGCTAGCCCAAGCTTGACCAAGCCAAATGGCTATCCGGTAGGGGTGAGGAGTTTTGGGGAGATGTTCCTACCCTTGTCTCATCTCATGTCAATGAAGCACTATAAGAGATAACAAGGGAAGAGGAGATTCCCAATGCCATGATGAGTCTCAATCCAGAGAGCGCTCCAGGCCCCGATAGCTTCCCAGGCTCGTTTATCATCCATGCTATCCAAGACTTCTTTCGCGGTGGCAGCCTGCCATGGGTGGCATGCACTAATTCTCTGGTTCTTATCCAAAAGATCTAGGATCCATCCTCTCTTAGCTATTACATACCAGTATGCTTATGCAATTTCCCTTACAAGATACTGGCTGGTATTCTTAATGCTAGGTTGTCTGAGCTTCTGCCCCGGTGGATATCCCTTGAACAACAAGGCTTT
Source organism: Viscum album (assembly GCA_963277665.1). Taxonomy (NCBI): domain Eukaryota; kingdom Viridiplantae; phylum Streptophyta; class Magnoliopsida; order Santalales; family Viscaceae; genus Viscum; species Viscum album. The sequence goes on from OY728121.1 coordinate 635,249,670, forward strand.
TTAAGAGGCCACACAATTCAAGGGGCTATCATGATATCACAGGAGATGCTGAAGGAGCTCAAAATCAAAACCCATGTCTCAAACATAGAAATTAAATTGGACATGAATAAGGTGTATGACTGAGTGGAATGGGGCAACATCAACAGGGTACTCACCCGCATGGGGTTCTCATCTTGGGCATGAGATATCCTCTTCCGTTGTTATAGCTTGACATGGATGGCTGTCTCCTTCATGGAGAGAAACCACGATTCCTTTAAGGTGGTTGGAGGCCTTCGACAAGGGGATCCTATCTCCCCCAGCATATTCATCCTAGTTCAGGACATGCTCAACCGCATGATCAATATAGGCATTACTAATGGGGCTATTCGGCCCTACCGAAGGAAACTGAATCTCCCATCAGCTTCCCATCTAATGTTTTCTGATGACACAATTATTTTCATGAATACTGGGAAGAGGTCTATGGGGGGTATCAACAGAATTCTGGAGGATTACTGTCGCTGGAGTGGCCAAGCGATCAACAAAGACAAAAGATGCTTCTATATCTCAAACAAATGTGATGAAAGGAGGACGACGAATCTGAGTAATAGGTTGGGGATGAATCGGGGGGTATTTCCAAAAATAATACCTTGGCACACCTCTATCCGCTGGTAGGACAAGAATACGAGATTTTGATCAGGTGGTAAGTAGGATTGCATGACATGTGCTCAAATGGAAAAATTATTTTCTATCCTTTGGGGGTCGGATTTCCTTGGTCAAAAGTGTCCTAACAGTGATCCCAATTCATGTAATGGATTACACTAATGTCCCGAAGGGGTTCATTAAATCCATTGACAAAATGCTATCAGGTTTTATTTAGGATGCTCAGTTGGAGGGGAGAAGATGTTGGGTGTCATGGGAGAGGATGACGAGGACAATTTAGGACGAAGGGATCAACATGAAAAGTTTAGAAGGCATTTTACTATAGATGCATGCAAAACTTTCTTGGGAATTGATTGAAGATAATTATCATTGGGGTAAGATCATGGCTCAAAGTCTGGGTGGGAATGAGCACAATGATCCCATGCAAGGTTCCCCCCTCTGGTCCTCTATTTGCCACTTTCTTCTAACACTGCGACACAATTCGAAATGGATCATAGGAGAGGGGAGTATCCATTTTTGGCACCAAAACTAGGTTGGGGAAGTGATCAGATACCCGGGTTGTCCTGATCCCACAATCTCCTTTAAAGAGGTGAGCCTTCATCCTCGTTTCATCAGGTTAGTCCTGATGGGGAGGTGGGGGGGGGGGGGTTGTGCTGGTTGGGGGGGTTGTGCATGGGTGAGGTGAATTACTACTGGAAGAGTGGTTGTCATATTAATATTGAAATGGGTGTAAATAATGTCTGAGTTATTGAAATTGTTATTCATCTCTACTGTAAGATTGTTGTCATATGAAGATTGAAATAAGGAATTGTAGTACATGACATGGTTAGAAGAGTTTGATGGTTTTCGTGTTTTTTGTGCTATTGCAGGTGTTTTTTTTATTTTTTAAGTCTGTTTGTATATGTTTTTTGTTCTATTTTTTATGTAGGTGTATACTGGAGGGGCTATTGGTGGGGCTGCTGTGCAATAGTTCTGTAAATACACAATACCAATGGTTTTAAACTGTTGGTATACTTTGAGAAAATTCATTAATATTGTGTTGATAATTTAGGACAAAGATACATGGGTTATTTGTGACATGTAAGAGTGAACCTCGCCTCAATTCGAGTCACAGTGTGGCCGGTACCACTCTAAGCATCTCTATTTTGTTTAAAATGGACATCATTTTAAGTGAAAACAACAACTGGCATACGTACAATCGAACAAACACATTTGGATTATTTTGATACTGTAGGAAAACGACCCATGAGTCATATGTGACGTGTACGAGTCAACCTCACCTCAATCCGAGGCATGGTGTGGCCTGTATCACTCAAAGTGTCTCTCTTTTGTTTAAAATGGACACCCTTTTAAGTAAAAACAACTGGAATACAGAAAACTGACCAAACGTATTCAGATTGTGTTTATACTTTAGCACAACAATCCATGGGACATTTTTGACGTGTAGGATTCAACCCCGCATCAATTCGAGGCGTGGTGTGGCCGGTACCACTCAAAGTTTCTCACCTTTATTTGAAATGAACACCATTTTAAGTGAAAACAACAATTGGAATATGTAAAACCAAACAAAAACATTTGTATTGTGTTTATACTTTAGGAAAAAGATCCATGGGACATTTTTGATATGTACAAGTGAACCCCGTATCAATCCGAGGCACAGTGTGGCCGGTACCACTCTAAATGTATCTCTTTTGTTTAAAATGGACATCATTTTAAGTGAAAACAACAACTCGCATACAGAAAACTGACCAAACACATTCTAATTAGGTTGATACTTTAGAAAAATGATCTATGAGTCATGTGTGACATGTACGAGTCAACCCCACCTCAATCAGAGGAAAGGTGTGGCCGTTATCACTATAAGTGTCTCTCTTTTGTTTAAAATGGACATCATTTTAAGTAAAAACAACTGGCATATGAAAAATTGACCAAACCTATTTGGATTCTATTGATACTTTAGGAAAACAATACATGAGTCATTTGTGATTTTTACGAGTCAACTCTACCTCAATCCGAGGCGCGGTGTGCCCAGTACCACTCAAAGTGTCACACCTTTATTTGAAATGATCAACATTTTAAATGAAAAAAATAAGTGGCATATGAAATACTGAACAAATTAATTCGGATTTTTTTGATACTTTAGGAAAAATATCCATGGGTCATTTGTGATGTGTACGAGTCAACCCCGCCTCAGTCCAAGGTGCGGTGTGCCCGATACCACTCAACGCGTCTCAAATTTATTTGAAATGATCAACATTTTAAATGAAAACAACAACTGGCATACGGAAAACCAACCAAACACATTCAGATTGTGTTGATACATTAGGAAAACGATCCATGGGTCATTTTTGATGTGTATGAGTCAACCCCACCTCAATCCGAGGCACGGTGTGGCCAGTAGTACTTTAAGTGTCTCTCTTTTGTTTAAAATGGACACTGTTTTAAGTAAAAAAAATGACATACGGAAAATCAACCAAAAGTATTCGGATTGTGTCGATACTTTTGCACAATGATCCATGGGTCATTTATGACATGTATGAGTCAACCGAGCCTCAATCTGAGACTCGGTGTGGCCGGTACCACTCAAAGTGTCTCACTTTTATTTGAAATGGACAACATTTTAAGTGAAAACAACAACTGGAATACAGAAAACCAACCAAACACATTCGGATTGTGTTGATACTTTAGGAAAACTATCCATGGGTTATATGTGACGTGTAAGAGTCAACCCTAACTCAATCCGAGGCATGGTGTGGGCGGTATCACTCTATCTGTATCTCTTTTGTTTAAAATGGACATCATTTTAAGTAAAAACAACTGGCATACAGAAAACTGAACAAACGTATTCAGATTATGCTAATACTTTAGCACACCGATCCATGGTCCGGCCTCACACAATCCACTTCTCATGTGAGAAACTCCTACCCCTATTCTAAAACACATGACATTTTATACGCCAAGGACAACTATATTCCCAAAGTCACACAAGCTCATTGATACACACCCATTATCATCATCACTAAGTTCAAAGACACCAACCCCAAACCATGGGACATTATATTTGTGTTTGGTTGAATTAATTTATTCATTTCCTTATTTATGGTTATTATATTCTAATTTCTGAACTCAATCGTGTATGTGTTATACAAAATACAATTTTGTATGTATTCTTAATTCTGTATCACATAAAATTACGCATTCAGTTTTTAATATATTGTATTCATAATTGATTATTGTATTGTATTCATAATTTATTATTAAATTATATTTCCTTATTGTATTCATAATTTATTATATAATTTCCTATAATACAATTCACAAAGAAGCACACAGAATAGCAGGCTGTTGTGTGAATTGTACAGCTAAGCCTATCCCAACGGTTTTAAACCGTTGGAATAGGTTCTGTGTGCACTTTTTACCAACGGTTCTCTTATAACCGTTGGAAAAAACCTTATCTCATCTCTATACCAACGGTTTACATAAAACCATTGGTATATTATATCTTTATTCACATATACCAATGGTTTCTTTGAAACCATTGGTATATGTCTATTGTCACAGCTTACTTGGCTACGGTTTGTAAAACTGTTGGTATAATTTATACCAACGGTTTTACAGCCTATACCAACGGTTTTCAACCGTTGGTATACATTTAATTTCCAGTAGTGTTGATATTGAAAAATCATAAGGGCATATCATTAAATAATATGAAAAATCATGGTTAATAGTTTAATAAATAGATTGAATAAAGGATGTGTTTATCAATGATATTATGATATATTCTATATATTATGAAAATTATGAAACATTCTATAATATATTTTATTTTCAAATTTTGGAAACATATGTTTGTTGAAATAAATACCTTTTAAAAGTGGTATATAAGAAAAGTGATAATTTTTAGATATATTCATTTAAATACATATGATAAATGGTTAAATAAACCTCAGAGTTAATATGTCCTTGATGGTAGTCAATTTAGATCTTTTGATTTTGTGAAAAAATGAGCTGTATAGAAAACCATTGAGGTTAAAAAGTTATTTGATGATTAATTATATATTTGAGGATGTTTATCATATTTTTAAGAATTCTATTGGAATTATTTTAATATAGTTTTTTAAATTGGAAAACCTATTTCATTTGGTAAGTCCATGAGGTTTGAACCCACAACTGAAGGGAGAAAAGGGTGCATCACTTACCACTAGCCTATGTGATGTTACAGTCATCATGACATTACAAATAAAGATTAATTTGATGTTAGGAACATATATTTTATAGTATAGATAACTATGAGACTAAAAAGTGATTTAGTGATTCAATGATTAATATTATTTCTGAAAATGATCACTATAATTTTGGGCAACATTTTATAGTTATGGTAGATAAAATATTTTGGGATTTTATTTTTGGATTAAAGGTTGGATTATATTTTGGAAGAATATGTGGATTTATGGTGATTCATGTCATTTATGGAAATGATTATCATATCTTGGAGATTATTTTACTATGTCATATATAATTTTTGTATGAGACATTAATAGTGATTAATGTTATTTGGAGATAAATGTTAAATTTATTTTGGAATAATATGTGATAAAATTATTATAATAATTTTGTTTTACTATTTGTATAGAGTTTTTTGAAGAAAATTATGTTTATTTATTTATTTAAGGGTTTATGTTGAACTTTGGGTGTTATTATTGAGGATTTAAATATTAATGTTGTATTTATTTATATGAAGGTTTACTCATTTTGGGTATTATCTTATATTATTCTAATTTTTTTTTGTTTTGTTTAATTTATAAAGATAATAGGAATATATTTTTATCATTTTATGGATCATGTGATCCATTAGAATTAAATTTTAGTGCTTCAAGAATAAAAAAATTCATCTTGAATACTCATTGTTTGGAGAAAAATATGATATTGTAGTGGAAATTGATTAAAGGTTGAAATTATACTTGAAAAGTAAGTATATTTGCAACTACCCATCATTAAAAAAGGTACAAATTGTTTTTGGGTTAAATTCCTTTAAACAACCCTTATGATGTCACCCAAAGGAGTCATAGAGGTCACAAGGGTGTCCAGGGTATGTTTGGAGCCCAGAACACCGAGAATTTGGAAAATATACTGGGACACATGGTTAGAAGAAACCATACCACCCAGCCCATAGAGTCTCTCCTAACTGTGTGAGGTGAGACAAATGAAAACTAAGGGCTGCATGGTTTGTCTAAAACCATACAAACCTAGAAGCATTATCGTGCATGATTGCAGACCTCTTAGACAGAAGCCATCCCATGGTTAATGCGCAGTTTGTCCAACGATGCGGCCAAACCGTGCGCCCCTATTTTTGAGGGTGAAATGTTTAATTTTCCCTTAATGAACCAAATTTCTTACACTCCTCTTCTTTTCCATCATTATCTAGTAGACTCCCTTAGTTTCTCCTCCCGTGAGCACTCATATTCCTCAACCTAGGTATTTCACTAACTCTCCAATCCGAAGTTAGAATTGAGTTCCAAAGGAATCATTGGATATCTGGAGTCATTCTCTTGACTACTCTTCTTTTTCATTATAAGTTTATCTTCAGATCTATTTTAATATTTAGGTGAAATATCATTTTTCCTATTTTCAGGGTGTTTTACTATTTGTTTTATTTCTCCCAATATAATTCTAATATGAGGCCACCATCAGATAAGGAGTCTTCAATGTCCCTTAGGTAGGTGGTTTCATCATTTTCCTCAAAATTTATAGCGTTCTTGTAGTTTCACTGTTGTGCTGCACACCAGCATTTTCCAGGCATTTACTTAAAATTTATTTATTCTTTCTAAATTGATATACACACCTTGATATAATCCTATTGATAATTGTTTAGTAATTAGAGGATTCTAACCTTGATCATGGATACCCCTTGGGTGTGCCACCATGAATTTACCCTTTGTAATTAATTGATTAAATGCCCAGAATGCCTTCTAGGTGTTTGCCTTTGATTTTAAATGGAATTCTCACTTTTATTTAAATTTTAATTGAACCAAATAACCTCCTAAGTTCTTGGATTGCCTTATATATGGAATTTCCCTTTTAGGTAATTTCACAATTGTTAATGGCACATTCTAAGTGCTTCATTAATCCTTTTAAAATGAATTTCCATGTTTTGATCAATTAAATGGATTAATTGAAATGGTTTATAAAGTGTAAAAAGGACACATTGATCATTTCATGTTTTATTAAATGATTTAATTGAATTTTAATTCTTTGGTTATATTGGGGCTTCTTGAATATAATGTATGAGAGGTGATGCCTCATGGATATTATTATAATTATGATTATTCTATTGATATTGGATGTGGAATGATGGTTAAGGGAATTGTTGGAATAATGATTCACTCTCCCATTATATTGGTTGTTGAGCATGACATCTCACACCAGTGAAACTATTTGGATGGTGGGCATGACGCACCACATCCCTTGATTTGGGTGTTTACATGATGAAACACCCACCATGTCAAGTGGTGAGCATAAAGTCTCTAATTCATCATGGCATGTAGGGCATGTACCATGTTTCTTGATCTTATAGGCTCTTTTATACTGGTTATGGAAGAATAAATTACACCCCTGTCCAACCATCACCATGTTTTCCAGGTATATGTCTACTTACATCCACATGTTCTTAGTCCATATAGTTGTATGTAGTATATAACTATACTATATATTTAGTTACTAATTATACACTAATTTTTTCTATGATCCGAAGCTGGTAGAGTCTCTAGGTGTCCTTTAGGAATTTGAGTAGGATGGTACTTATTTATTCAACATTCCCTTTTTTATTTATACCTCCATGCTGCTATTTCTATGAACACCTATTGGATTACTTATAGACACCATTAGTGGTTGCCTATTAAGACATTATCTCACACCGTACTCAAGATGCCTCTGGTACACATGTAGATTACTTGTCTTCAAGTATAGATAAGGGAAAGTTCCCTGATATAGATATTTGACATGATTTACTTTTAGATGGAACATAAGAGTAGAGGAATGATCATATTCTTAAGATGTTTTGGATATACCTTTTTTTATTTTTGTATACCATGTTGTATATGCCTATCCCCTATTCCAATTTTATATCATCATGCCATGCATTCATGTATATGGAACTACCTAGTGGATTTTAATTATTATTCATTTTTTTAGTTATTTACACTTTGGTAGATTATTATTATTATATATGTTGTATGTGATTTCGTTTCAGTGGGTTAATTGTCTAGTCGTTTAGTGTTTGGTTATATCATTCTTCTGTTATCAATTTTTTACTTATTATTTCCACTAATCCACTATAGTATGAGGGTATAGTCTCCCTAATATACTACCTTTATAGCCTCACTACCAGTCAACAACCTCTGGCATATGGGGAGGCGTGATTGAGACCATATGACCCATCGACTCAGGCCCAGTTTAGTGGACACTAGGTTGGGACATTACAAAGTGGTATCAAAGGGTTCCTTTAGCATTATATTACTATTTGGAAAATAAAAATAAGACTAACAGTTTCTAGAATTTGGTAATGAACCCGTGATTGGGCATTACTAACCCATGTATAGGGAAAATCCAAAATATCTGGGATGGGTAATTGTAGTTATTGATTACATATGTTATGGTTGATATGACTTCACCATTGGGGGATTCCCATGTATTGTGATGTTATTGGTATTAGTATTATTGAAATGATATTTCTTTCACCTAGGCCTAATGAAATGAGGGTGTTGCATTGCATGTATCATTATAGGCACAATATGACCAATATGAAATGAATCTTTCTATTCCAAATATATAATTACCATGAATTTTCCTATTTCATATTATTACTACTTTTATTATTATTTATGGAATTGTGATGAAATTACTTATAGGATAGAGAGAACATAACTGAATCTTAAAGTTCCTTCCTTAACCTAACAGTTTTTTCCTATGTAGGTTAAAGCAGACACCTTAAGAAGTTAATTATGGCATGCTGAGCCATGGACCATTGGTCAAATGGGATAAAAGATGTTATGATGTTGATTAAGTGGACTCCATATTTCTGTTCATGAGGAGCATTTACTCTTATTGATTGGAAGTGGTGATCCATCTAGTCCAACCATTTGATGAGATTTAAATACATAAATGAGTACAAATTTAAAATGAATATCACTTTCATAATGAAATGGTCATCTTATACATGTAAAATAGAGACCTAGACCTAAAACCGACCTTATTAGTGGGTAGTTTGTGCATCTCTTACATTCTTATGGCATGTTATGGTCTTTCTCTTTTACCCAGTCCTGGCTTTAGGAGAAAGAAAAGGGGTATTATCTATCAATAGGAAGGATATACACATATCTTAGTTTTCTATTTGCAATATTTTCAATTGTTAAGATATATTATAATGTGTGAATTTGGAATTGTAGAATCACGACTCCATGTAATCCTCCATTCATACACCCTGAAGGTGGCAAAGACCATGCACTGGAGGTGGAGGGCCCTGAGTTGCTAGTGAATCCTCTTATAGTGCCACCTATGAAACCTCTTTTGATTCCTGATATGGGAATCGATGCCTAGTTCCATGAGGGCTTATTTTCATGATGAAATATATTCAAGGTGTTTATAGACCTACCTTGACTATGGTAGATTTGACTCATGATTTCCATAAGCAGTATCCTCCCTCCTTTTCAAGGGATGGTGGACCACATGTTGTTGATTCTTAGCTTGAATCTATTTTTTATATATTCAAGAATCTAGAGACAACTCTTGAGTAGAGGGTCAATATTTTTGCATATATGCTATGTGATTCTATAAAATAGTGGTAGAATATTATTACCCAGGAAGATAGGTATCAAAATATGGTTTGGGAGGATTTCTAAACTATCATCTATGAGTATTTATTTCTATAGACTCTATGGGATGGATAAGATAGAGAGTTTATGAGCCTGCAATAATGATATATGTCTATTAGGGAATATTTTTATTTCTTTACTAAGATGCAACGGTTCTCACCATCTCTACTGGGTGATGATCTTATGAAGTCCAGACAATTAGAGGATGGGCTGGTATACTCCATTTGATTGTAGGTCAATGTATTCAGGTTGACTACTATTTTTGAAATTATCAACCAGGCCCTTATTATAGAGAAGAATATGTGGGATGTTGATGGTATGATTTAGGGTGGTTCAGAACCTAAATCTATCAGTGGTTATTCTAGTAGAGGCAAGCTTCACTTTGAGGTTTCTCATGGGGGTAGCATCAGTAAAGCTCCACGTGCATAATTTTTCATGATATATCACCAGTATGGGAATCCAATACATATGAAACCTCTAGGCTTATGGGATCCAATATAATTCAGAGGATACATAAAGATGGGGAATATCCAACACTTCTGTAGGACCTTTTCATCAATTCCTAGAGATTGGAGATCTAAACCTTCCCCAAATTTTGGAGTGAGGATGGTAGGATCTTTCTAGGAAGGTTGTTAGAATACCACAAGCTGCTCAGTCTGTGGCGGTGGTTGAGATAGAGGTAGTCATACTCCTGATTCTCAGTGCCATATAGGAGAGCATGATTAAAGAATTTAGGTAATAACTCTGGGCCATGGTACAAATTCATTCCAACCTATGTAGGAGGAGCAGAGTTTCAAACATTCTACAGTTCAAGGTACTATTCTAGTATCCCAAACTTCAGTGTTTGATTTTTTTGAAATAGGCATGTATCACTCTTTTTATCTGAGGTAATACTGGAGAGTTTGTGCCTTGATATTGAACACTTTTATGGTGTTATGACACTCGATACCCCATTAGGTATCCAATCAGGGGACATTATACATTGTAAGGATTTTCTCCTTGAGATAGGTGAATACCTTTTTGTATGGAATATTTTCATCCTCAACATGATGTGATTTGATGTAATCATTGAGATGGAATGGTCAGTTCCATATTGAGCCCATATAGACCGATATCATTAGAGGGTGACATTTACATCACCATAGGGTGGTAGGAATGTGCATAAGGGAGAATGAGATGTTCACACAACTCAAGCTAGACCCAATTAGTAGAGGATAAATAGCATGATAGACTATATCATCAATATTTTCCTAGATGACTTGGGGTTACGACCACTGTTTCCCCTCCTATAGTTGAGAGTGTTACAGGGACATATTCACTAATTACTTTTCTAGGATACCACCATATCTAGAGTTAGAGTTCATTGTTGAGCTAGTTACAGGAGCAGCACCAGTGACCATTCCTCCTTATAGGATGGAACCTATAAAGAGTCTGGAGTGCAATAAATAGTTAAAAGACTTGAAGAATAAATGATTTATATTCCCTAAAACTTCTCATTGGGGTTTATAGGTCTTTTTTTTCAATAAGGCGGATGTTACCCTTAGGATTTGTTTGGATTTCCATCGATTAAACCAAATAACTGTAAATAATCAATACCCACTACGTTGAATAGAAGATATATTTGATTAAATCCCAGGATTGAGGGTGTTTTCAAATATATATTTGAGGTCAGGATATCATCAGGTGTGTGTCAAGTCATTAGAAATACCTCACACAACTTTTATGAGTAGGTATGTTCTATATGAGTACCTGATCATTATGTTCGGCCTCATGAACGCATCTACAGTTTTTATGGATCTAAGGAATTCGGTTTTCCACCTGTATCTAGATTCATTCGTGGTAGTCTTTTTTGAAAACATCTTTGTATATTAACACTCTAGACATGAAAATTCCAACTATCTTGCGATTGCGCTAAATATACTGAGAGAGAACCATGTCTATGAAAATCTCATAAAATTACACTTTTGGGCCAACAAAGTTAACTTCTTGAGTGACGTTATCTCATAGTCATAAGTTTCATTATTCACAGAGAATGTGAGAGCTACAGTTTCATGGGAGCATCCCAAGAATTTCTTGGACATACAGAGTTCCATGGGGCTATCCAAATATTACAGATGCTTCATATAGGATTTCTCATGACTTGCAGCGCTACTTATTGGCTTGAAAAGGAAAGGTGTAAAATTTATATGGTTATAATCTTGTGAATAAGCCTTTCAAGAGTTGAAGAGAAGATTGAATTCAGTGATGATACTAATTCTTACAAAGCCACGCAGGAGATATATAGTCTACTGTGACACATCAGGTATTAGGATTGGAGTTTTCTTGATGTAGTATGAGCGAGTCATAACATAAGGGTCTCATCAATTGAGTCCTCATGAGTGTAATTACCCTACAAATGACCTCGAGCTAACTGCGGTTGTTCATACCTTACACCGCTGGAGAGAATATTTACTTTGAGAGAGTTTTGTGGTGTTTATAGATTACAAAATCATAAAGTACATCTTTACATAGATAGATCTAAATCTCAGGTTGCATAGGTTGGTTGAGTACCTACAGTCATTTGATTTTGATATTTCTTACACTCTTGGTAAAGGCAATGCAGTATCCGTTACTATGAGATGGAAGACTCCAATATAATCATTTTAGGTGTCTAGTGGTGAATGGAAGGTTATGTAATTATTCTTAGAGATTCACATCGAGGTTTAGGAGGATCATGGTCAGACTATCCTCACAGCCTTAGTAGTGACCTATAATCTTATGGAATAGGTAATAATGAGGCAACTATCTGAATCATAGGGACTAATCTTAATGGAAAGTGTCTCAGATGATGATACATATTCTGGTTGGACCATGGATAGGGATGATACTCTACTATTCCATGGATGTGTTTGGGTCCCAATAGATATCAAATAAGAGATTATGTGAGAATTTCATTCATCATCACGGGTAGCTCATCCCGGTGTCACCAAGATGTATCAAGACTTATGATACTGGTATTAGTGGCCTGGTTTGAAATGAGGGATTTTCTTCTTTAACCCTCGATGTTCCACCTGTTAGTAGGTGAAAGTGGAAAATCAGCGACTGATAAGGGTTTTACAACCATTGTCCATTCCTAAGTGAAAATGAGATAATGTTTTAATGGATTTCATGACAGGTTTACCTAGATCACCTCATGGAAATAATATAATTTGGGTTTTCATTGATCATTTAATGGAGGTCACACATTTATTAATTATGTGAGAGACTTTATCGGTAGATTATCTCGGGAGGCTATACACTAGGGAGGTTTTACATCTTCATGGTGCTCCTTATTCTATCATTTTTGAAAGAGAAACTCTCTTTATATCACAATTTTGGAAGGGGTTACAGAAGGCCTTAGGTATATAGGTGATTTTGATCAAGGCTTATCACCCACACACTGATGGATAAATAGAGAGTACACTCTAGGTGTTATAGTACATGATATGTTCTTGTGTCCTTGACTTTGACTGTTCCTAGAAGAAACAAATTCCCCTTTTGAGTTCTCTTATAACAACAAATTTTAGTCTACCATGGAGATGGATCCTTATGAAGCCTTATATGGTAGGTCTTACTGTTCACCTCTGTGATGGCTAGAGGTAGAGGAGGTATCTTTTCTTGGACCATGCCTCATTTAGAAGACTACAAAGTAGGTCCATTTTATTAGAAAGTGCATGATGAAAAACCAGTCTAGACAACAATCATATGCCAACAGAGACCGATGACCTCTTGAGTTCGAGTTCAGAGTTTAGTTTTTCTTATGAGTATCACCTAGGTTGGGCCATATATGTACTCAGAGGTAGGTTAATCTCTCTCTTAGGTTTGTTGGACCCTTCAATGTTTTGAAATAGATTAAACCAATGGCTTACTAGATAGAACTTCCTTAGAGATACTGGTATATGCATGATTAATTTCATATATCTCATCGTTTATAGAATTATCTAGACCCATCACATGTCTTTCAACTTGATGAGGTTGAGTTGGATTTAGATGTTTCTTTTGAAGAGTATCCAGTTCGTATCATGGATTAGATAATGAAGAAACTCAGAGGTAGGTCAGTTCCTTTGGTATGGGTGCTATGGAAACACGACTAAGTATAGGATGTGACCTAGGATTGAGATGTTGATATATGATCTCAGTGGCTAGAAATATTTGCTAACATTACCTCTTTACCCTCATAACTCCAACTCAAAGATGATTTGATTTAAGGAGGGGAGGTTTTAATGTCCCATTCTTTCAAAAATTTATGAATCATTTATTTTTGGGTCAAATGTTTTTAAACAACCCTTATAAAGTTACCCAAAGGATTCATGGAGGTTATGAGGGTGTCTAGGGCTTGTTCAGATCCCAAAAACCTGAGCATTTGGAAAATATACTGGGCTTCACAGTTAGAATAAACCATGAAGCCCATCCCGCATGGTCTCTCATAATAGTGCGTGGTGAGATAGAGGAGAACTTGTGGTCGCACATTTTTTCTGCAACTATGCGAACCCAAACACACGCCTGTGTGCATTTACATACCTCTTTCATAGAGGCTATTGACATTGTTGGCGCAAATTTTGGCCAACTGTGCTGTGAAACCATGAACCCATATTTGTTAGGGTGAAATTTCCAATTTCCAATTAATGAAGCTAATTTCTATGCCTTTTCTTCTTTTCCCTCATTCTCTAGTAGACTCCCTTGGTTTCTTGTCCCATGAGATCTCATCTTCCACAACCTAGGTATTTAAATAAATATCCAATCCAAATTTTTTATCAAGTTATGAAGGAAGTATTGGATAGATATAGGTATTATCTCAATTCATCTTCCTTCTGTTCTAAGTTTATATTCAAGTCCATTGAACTATTTTAGTGAAAGCTCATTTTCCCCATTTTTAGGGTGTTCAACCATTTCTTTGATTTCTCCTAGTCTACTTAAAATCTAAGGCCTCCATCAGATGAGGAGTAATCAATGGATATAAGGTAGGTGTTATTTTCATTTTCCACAAAAATTATGGGGTTTTCATAGTAGCGCTATTGTACCGCATGCTGAACTTTTCCATGCATGGCCTTTAAATTGATTTATTATTTATAAATTGATATACACACGTTGATACAATACCATTAAGCATTTTCTAGTAATTATAGGATGCCAAACTTGATCATAGACACCCCTTAGGTATGCCATGTTGAATCTATCATTTGTAATTAATTGATAAAATGTTTGGAATGAATTATAAGCATTCAACTCGGATTGTAAATGAAATTAATCACATCTATATAAATTTTAATTGAACCAAAGTACATTCTAAGTGCTTGTCTCGACTTATGTGTAAAATTTACATTGTATTTAATTTACTAATTGATAATGGCATCTTATAAGTGCTTCATTGAGCATTTTAAAATTAATTTACATGTTTTGGATAATTAAATGTATTAATTGAAATGGTTTATAAATGGTGTAAAAGCCATGATGATCATTTAATTTTTTATTAAATGATTTAATTGAATTTTAATGCCTTTGGTTATATTGGGTATTCTTGAATATAATGATTGATAGGTGATGACTCATGACTGTTGTAATGATTATTATGATTATTCCATTGATATTGGCCATGGAATGTTGGTTAAGGGAATGGTTGAGCATGAAGATTCACTCTCCCTTATATCAGGTGTTGAGAATGATGTATCACACCATTGGAAATATTTGGATGGTGGGTATGATGCACCACATCCCTTGATTCAGATGTTGACATGATGGCATACCCATTATCTCAAGTGATGATCGTGACATCACTCATTCATCATGGTATGTGGGGAATGTAACCATTTTATTGAGATTATAGGATCATTTAGAGTGGTTATGGATGACTGAGTTATGACCTAATCCATCCAACACCCAGTATTCTAGGTATATGGCTAATTACATCCACACGTACTTATACCATATAAGTGGATGTAGTATATAACTACACTATATATAGCTAAAAGGTCCAGGGTCCAGTCATCCGGCCCTGAGAAAAAAAAATATAAAGAACAATAGAAGAAAAGCATTACAAGGTGTTATTACAAAGTCAGGTGTGTAGAGTACCACACATGTCTGCCTCCACCATAGGAATACAAAAATCAGGAGTTCCAAAAGACCACATCATACCCATGTCCAAAACTGCCTTCTTCGACAATGCATTCACAACTTTATTTGCTTCTCGATAAGTGTGTGAGATCGCAAAGTTGAGTTGATCAACATTGTTTAGAAAATCATTCTAATGTGGCAGAATTTTCCAAGGCACAGTCCTTGTTCTTGTTTGCAAAGCCTTGATAGTGATTTCAGAATCAAATTCAATCCATAAGCAGTTCCACTTATATTGAATGGCATACTTGACTGCATACACAATATCCCATAATTCTGCTTCATAATCCATAGAAATTCTAGTGTAATGGTAGAAGAATCCCTTGAAAAAGACACGGTAAGTGCAAAAAAACCACCACAACCCGAGTGTCCCGGCATACCAGAGGCCGCGCCATCAACTCTAACCTTGATCCTTGAGGAGATAGGTGGGATACATCTTATGTATTTAAGGATTTTGGGCTTTCTCGGCCTACCTGAAACACCCAACTGCCTAAGGGTGTCAAGATCTTCAAAGATGTTGGACATGGAACCTTCTTATAGAACGGAGGCCACATACACCTCCATATGAACCACCATATTGACAACATAGATAGATGGTTGTTGGCCATAAAAAGCGCTGGTATTACTTGAAGTCCAGGTTGCTAAAAAAACTACTGCAACAACCACAAGAAGACGGTCTTAGATTTTCTCACTTCGTCCATAATTTGTGAGCAGCTTCATAAAATTATGCACCTTCAATTGAGTATCAAACTATATTCTAAATAAATATCTAATGTATGCCCACAACTGCTGTACAAAATAGAAATTAAATAATAGATGATTTATATCTTCCTCTACCTTGAAGAATAAAATACATAATGACACCATGTGATGTCCAGTATTCCAAAGTTGATCATGAGTGGGTAGTCTGTGCTTCCATATACTCCAAATAATAATGAAACTAGAAGGTCATATGAAGGATTACTTGAATTTCATAATCCATGATGGTGATCTGTTGAAATCCCTACAATGGAAGTTATAATAATCTCTGGTATTGAATTGACCAAACCTGTTACACTTCCATATCAGGGTATCATTCTCCATGAAGAAGTAGTTCTGAATGTACAGCTGAGTTTGGGTAGGTATTAGGTGGATGTGACTTTGATAATGAGTGATAAGATTATTAATGGTCATATCCATATGAGCAGGATGTATATTGACCAGGGTCACCAGTGGGCTACCAAGCTAATTTCTGATCCAACAGTTAAGAGTAGAATTCCTCCTCACTAACCATTGAATCTCATGAGAAATATTATTGCAATACTCCTTAAGGAGTATCCAGATAGAGGATGCAAGATAACATTTATATCCATTCAATAATTTCTCTTTAAACCTTTTAGATAAGAAGTTATATTGTGCATCATTAGTGAGTAGATTCCTTGTAAAATTCCCAATGAGGCCATCATTGAATAATCTAAGATATTTGAACCTAAGTCCTCCCATATAATTAGTATTAATGAACTCTTTCCATGAAACATTTATTAGATTCTTTTCATAAATTTAACTAGACCAAATGAAGTTTCTAATCTTACCTTGAAGCTCATTGATGAGCCCTCTAGGCCACCTGCAGAGGGAGAAAGAATAAACAAATTTTGAAGTTATAATTGAGTTAACAAGACATACCCTTCTAGAAAGGGACATTGCTTTCCCTTTCTAGCTTTCCATTTGACTAATAATTCTATTGAATATACCTTTAAGGTGTTGCTGCTGGACCTTACCTCAAAAGAGAGGAACACCAAGATAATAAAACGGGAGAGATCCACTTCGAACACCAAGTTTATTGGCTATTATATTTTTTTACTTACCAGAATCCCATTCCCAAAGACAATAATGGATTTTTACTGGCTTATGGATTGACCCGTAACCTCTTCATAATCCACAAATAGGGATTTGATGATGAAAATAATCTTTTTTTAAGCTTTCCCAAGTATAATGATATCATCACCATAGCCCGAATGGCCTGAAGGCCTTTATTTTTATTAATTTTTGATAACCCTCCTTTCAAGGGATGAGGGGGAACCCTTACAAGGCCTGTAGTCTTAGAGATTACATGGCCTGTAGGCTTAAGAGATTACATGATCCAAAGGTCTTAGGGAATTCAACCAGACTATTACTGCAAGGAACTGCCCCTCCCCAGCATCTGTATCGTGATGATAGATCTCCACCTTCACATGGCCATCTGGCTTGGATTCCCATGTAAGCATAGGCTCGTCTAGATGGCATAGCCATACACTCTCATTCTTCCAAATCTATTTGGTTCTGCTTTGGTGAGTGCACTTGATTTGAATCCTCCTCTGGGGATGCTCTTTTTTTATAGAGTCTGTCTAGGGAAACTGCACTGATCATGTGGCCCGGAGGCCTTGAGGTGGCCCGAAGGCCTTAAAGGTGGCCCAAAATACTTACTAACTTGAAGAGTTGGGTGTCCTGAAGGCCTTAATAAATCCAATCCCAAACCAGTGGCCTAAGGTGAATAGTTTCATCTGCTACAGTACTGAACAGAACCTGCTACAGTCCCTGCTACAATTCCTACTACATTCCTACTACAGTACCTACTACATTACTTCTACAATACCTACTATATTACTACTATAGAACCTATAATTATGCCTCCACCTAGTTTCAAACCTGGGTCTCATGGATGCAATTAAGGAGTCCTCACCAACTAGGTTGAGGCTCATGTGCAGGATATCATCGACATAGTGAAGGTGTGAGGGGAAAAAATTATATCTACATACTTTGATTTGTCTATAAAGACCAACTTGAGTGAGATCATCAAGTAATTTACTCAAATAATCTTCATCAATGGCAAACAAAAGTCATGAGAGTGGATCACCCTGACGCACACCCCTCAAACATGAAAAAAGTCTTTAGGAGTTCCATTAATGAGAATGGATAGCTTTGCTAAGTTAAGGATGGTATTAATGATCTTGATAAAATAAAATGAGAAACCATACCTCCTAAGAATATCAAGGAGGAAGATCCATTTCAGTGTATCAAAATCTTTGGAAATATCAATTTTGAGCACAAAATTCCCCTCCTTTGTTTTCTTCCTCATAATATTAACGCCTTCTGAGGCTGTGAAAAGACAATTCTGTATGTTCCTTCCCGGGACAAAGCCAAAATGGTTTGGAAAATGAAATGTTTCATGATCTCCCCTACCCTGTTCATGATGATTTTGCTGATAAGTTTGGGAATGGTACTCCCAAGAGCAACTAGTTTGAAGTCTTTGATATCATGTGAGTTCTCTTTATTATGCAGAAAGGCAATGAAGCTGGCATTCACTCCATGAGGCATTGGGTAGTGAGTGAAAAATTCCTTGATTTCATAATTTATGTCCTTCTGTAAGATGTCCCAATAGAACATAAAAAACTTGTTAGTGAATATATTAGGGCTAGGCGCACTCTCCATATTGAGAGAGAAAAGGGTTGCTTTAATTTCCTCCTTGGAGGGAACCTTGATTAGAGCACGGTTTTGATGATCATCAATACAAGGAGAAATTTTATCAATCATATTATGTGTTCCATCCCACCCATCATCAAATTAGAGACCTATGAAATAATCCACAATGGCTTGTGGGATTACATTGTTAGAGCTATGAATTTTTCTATTAATATTAATGGCCTTAAGTCCAACCTTTTCCCTCCTATCCTTATGCAATATGTGGAAGAGTTTAGAATTCCTATCACCATCCTTTAACCATTTCACATTAAATTGGGTTTTTCCATCCTTTCCTTTATCATTAGAATGTCATTAAGCTTTTTATGGGCATGAATTTCCTCACTAAATGGTGAGATTTGATATTTATTTCTTATTTGATAGCATACAAGTTCATCTTCAGCATATTTAACCTCTACGTCAATCTTGGAGAAAGTTTTCTTACTCTATTTGTTGAGTAAATTTTTCGTATGCTTTAATTTGGATGCCAACCTATAAAAGGGGCTACCGATTGTCTCAATATTCCAGGATACAAGAACAATAACTCTACATCCAGGTTCAATAAGTCATCCATTATTAAATCTGAATGGGATAGGATTAAACTGTACCAAACATGTAGAAACATCCACAAGGATGAGGTTATGATCAGAATGATTCTTGGGGAGAGTGAATCTGGAGACACCATGTGCACCACTTATTTCATCCATTTTAACAAAGAATCTATCAAGATTACTTGATTGTCTACCATTAAATGTATGCTGATGCCAAGTGAATTAAGCACCTGCAAGAGGAACCTCCACAAGGATACACCGATCAATACAACATGAGAGTTTAGAAGATGCAATTCTGTTGAAGTGGATTCATGTTTTCTGCTCAGGTTTCAAAACAGTGTTGATGTCACCAAGAATTATCCATTTTTAGTTATTTGTAGAGGTACCAACAAGATCATACCAAATCTCTCTCCTCTTGATTATGAAGTAGAAACATGCACAAATGATATGATAAATTCATTCCCTACAATGTTCCATGCGACTATGATATTATGAGAATTATTATTGTATGAGGTAATTCCCAAACTTACATGAGAAATCACCCAAATATGATCCATGTTGGAGGTATGGAGATTCCGTGGAATGAATTTATATCCAAGAGATTGCCATTTGAAATTCTGCCAATTCTCAAAAAGAAGTTTTGGTTCAGCAATGTCCATAAGCAATGGTTTTTAAGACATGATAAAATGTCTAAGGGATTTGATTGTTAGGGAATTACCTAGACCTTGATAGTTCTAATAGAAAATACTCATTATTGAAGATATTTATCCCTTGTCTGAGGGCCTCCTGGACATTCCATTGCATTTGGAACTTTCTTCTTTGGCCTTTTCTTTCCTTCCTTCTTGAATGGGTAGTGTTGATGTTCACTGGATCTTTTAAACCTATATCTAATGGGTCTCCCTCCTTGTTTGGAGATATACTAGAGTGTGTATTTGGGATTTCATTTGGTTCATCAGACCAAAAAACACCATCTATAGGGGTAATCTATTTCAAAATTTGCTCTATTCCATCATATTTCTTCGTGGATGTCATCCTCCGAGCAGCTTTGGAGGAAGGGACTTCAGATAATTCCCCTTCCATTTCATTGCTATCAACCTACTATTCCATATCATAATTCTAATCTAAATTTATAACATGCTATGAGGCCACCTCCTTTATGGGAATCATCTGTGGCGTCAAGCATTCACTAGCAGGCTGCATGGCTTGTTCAGAATGCAGTTTTGATGACCCAGAGCTATGAGACCCATCTGCATGGGATCCCTCTTATAGATTACTATCCCATGGTGATGCACTTATATGGAGATATCCACCTATATTCAGAATTTTGGTTGTTACCTGTGTATAGGCAGTACATGAAGTATCGCCCAGTGATGCTCCATCATCATGTTGCTGCTTCAGAACACCCACTTTCCCCTTATCCTTAGTGAATTCGACAATGTTATGACCACTAATATTCAATAATTCAACCCGAGAAACAGATAAATCAGTGGCCATAGAGACATTTGGGGAAACCTTATCACTCATGATGGGTGCTACAGGTCCAAAGGTACCGGGCTCTATGGGAGCAACCTCTTCTTGTCATCCCTGCTGGAGGGGGGAATCAATTCCTGCTGAGGATCGGAAGGTCTAATGCCCTTGTCTTTCCTTCTACATGTAGTGGCATCAACAACCTTTATCTTGAAAAGGTTACATTCAGTTTCCCTTTGACATTCAGAGATAATATGACCAAAGTACTTGCAACCCATACAAAATTTGGGTTTCCTCTCATATTGGATTTCAAGGTTAATTTGATCATTTCTGGTTGTAAGAACAACCTCCTCCACAAGAGTAATAGACATATCCACTTCCACCAAAATCCTAGCATAATGGCCAAACCTCAGGTTTTATATTTTCTTTTCCATTCTAATCGGGTTCCCAACCGAGTATGTAATGTCCCACAGGATTCTTAGATGCCAATAAATCTAGTTGAGTTGAAAAATCCGGATCCAAACCTGTGTGAAAGTTTTTCTAAAATTTTTGGGATCAAAATTATTATCCCACTCCTTGATTGTAAAGAATCAAGGATTTAAGTCCATATACCCTTTACTATAGGCTCTTCTCTTGGAATCATCAAATGGGAATACCATGTGATAATATCTGCGACCCATGGCTGTCATTTTCTAGTCATCAAACTCCCATAGATCTGAAATACGACTGGTGAGATCATGAAAACTCCATGGTTTTTCTCCATTAGACACTATCACCCTAGCAACGATGGAGTGTTTATAGATGTGTACTCATTCCTCAACTACATATTGATTCACTGATACATGAGATATGTGCCCTTTATTTATGATTATTCACAGTGGGGGAATATCAAAATCCGTGAAAGCGAAAGAGTCCACAGATTTCACTACATCAGTGAAATTTTTTCATGGAGCATCAATAATCTCAGAGCTAACCAATTTAGGTTTCTCCACAAGTTAAAATAGCTCCTTGTGTCCAAGATGATCTTCATATTTAGATATGTTGAGTCATCCCTTCTATTGTTGACAATTTGACAAGTGTTGGGGTTTCCCCTTCCTTCCCTTGCACCCCTTGCTCCTCCATCTTCCACACTATATATATATATATATTACTATATATACAGTTATCCCTAAAAAACTAATTTCGGTTATGAGAGAAAAAGGTATAGCTTCCAGGTGTCCTTTAGGAACCTGAAAAGGCCAGTACTTATTTATTCAACATTGTATGTTATTTATTTATACATGCACACTACTGTTTCTATGAAAAATACTTGGATTACATCTAGACACCTTTGGTGGTGCCCTACTAGGATTTTATCTCACACCCCACTATGGCCACCTTTGGTACTCAAGTATATTACTTTTCTATAGATATGGATAAGATAAAGATCCATACTATAGATATTTGATATACTTTACTTTTAGATGGAGCATATGAGAAGAGGATCGATCATATTCTTGAGTTGATAGTGGAGAAATCTTTTGTTATTTTTGTCTTTTTTATAGCATGTTTTATATGCATATCCCTTGTTACCCTTGTATATTAGAATTCCATGAATTCATGTATATGAAACTACCTAGTGTATTTTGATTATTTTTTAGTTGCTCTGTTATTTATGATTCTGTAGTTTATCATTATAATATCTGTTGTATGTGCTTCTGTTTTGGTGAGTTATTGGTCCAGTTATTTAGTGTATATTTATATCATACTTACAACATATCCTATTTAATTATTATTTCAAATAATCCACCCTAGTATAAGGTTATATTCTTCCCATCATACCACCTTTAAACTATCACTACTAGTCAGAAACCTCTGGTGTATGTGGAGGTGTGTTTTAGGTTATGTGCCTCACTAGCTCGGGGGCTAGTTTAATGGACACCAGGTCAAGACGTTACAATATTTACTTATTATTTTAGCTTAGATAAAAAAGTAATTACTCATATATTATTAAAAGGATCTTGAAATTTTTTTTATCTTATTATGATCATTTTTTATGAATTTATGGAATCTTCCCCCAAAAAAATTTATGATTTTTTTGTCATTAACTTTTTCATGACCATATTCTCTGTAACTATTTATTAGTCCTCAGGAGTTATTTTTATCTTCAATTTCCATATTTTCACTTCCAACTAATGTTTTCATATTCAAAAACATGTTTTTAGTTATTTCAGATGACCTTTGTATTTCCCTTTCCCTCTTTTAAGAGGAAGTTTTATTAACCCTTTTTACAATGTGCAATTTCAACAAAGGTATTTTTAGATGGAAAACCAATGATTACCGAGTTCATATTACAATTATGAAAATAAAAATTATGAAAATAATATAATTTAACACCCTAATATTAAAAAAGGTACATTATGTTTGATATCATATACGACACGCAATACTGAGATTAAACGAACCATGAAATATTATTATTTAAATGAGACCGTTATAACCTATCCATTGAATTAGAGGGTATGAATATAATTAAAATCATTATGAATATTATATAAATTTCCTAATAAATAAAAAATTATTTATTAATGATTAATTAATAATCAATCAATTTTTAGTAAAGTCATTTTATGCTTCAAAAATACATTGTTTTTCAAAAAAATGGTTATATCGATTTTGTAGAAAAATATTATAATGATTTTTGCAAGATATTAAAAAATTTATTTAATAAAATTAAATCAATTTTTAAAATCAACATGTAAATATTATCATAGGATAAATTTTTTATAATTTTATGAAATATTTTATTTTTCAATGAATAATGAAAAATATTGATTTTTATTGAAAACTTTATTTTATTTTAAAATATTTATAAAGTAAAATTATATTTTTTTTATTATTTTAAAAAATTTAATTAGTTCCATTTTATTAAAAATATTCCAATTATAGTCTTTTTAATGAATTTTATACTTTAATTTAGTATAAAGACATATTTGTACTTAAAAAGTTATTTATCTAAAAAACTGTTTTCATCATGTTTTTATAGTTTAATTTTAAATTAAATTATTAAAATAATGTGTTTTGAATATTGAAAAATGGATTCTCTATTTTTAATTAGGATTTCCAAATTTTTTAAATATTTCCCAATTATTTTTTGTCATTATGAATAGTAATTTTAGAAAATTTATGTCACCTCGGTAAGGTTAAATCAATAAATTTAGGTTAAAAGTAATATAAAAAGGTCTCAAAAAATGATCCTAACAGTTTCCGTAATTTTATTTTTTTGAGTCTATATTGTCCATAAAAATTAAAATCTAAAAAATATGGCCATTTTTTTTATTTTACCATTTTTTACCTTTATATTATTTTATATAAGAAAAGAAAAAATATCACTCTTTTTTTTATTATCTCTAAATTTTTGACATAACGATAAATAGAGGATACTTTTTAGTTAAAAATATTAATTTTAAATATAATTTTTCTCATTATGGTAATTTATTTCTAATTATTAGTGATGACATAATTAGCTTAAATTCTTATGCAACACTAACACAGTTCTTGTGAAGATAGTAGAAAAATAAAAAAAAAATGTTTTCAAAAACTCTAACAATAATATTATTTGACTGATTTTTTGTGTTACAATAGTTTTTTAGATAAAAAAACATATTTTAGATCTTAAAATGAATTTTATTCGAATTTCACTATTTTCTTATAGTTTTAAAAGTCAAATTAAATGAATAGTTCCAAAATTGACACTATTGTTATTTTATAATAAATAACATTTAATTAAATGATTTAAAATTTATAAAAATATCATATTTGGAAAAGTGGATGGTATATTATTAATTAAATATTCCATGATCGATTTATAGGATGTTTTTTTTATACTAACTATATATACCCCTTAAGAATAAAAAACATTGATATCACCATAATTGTCAAAAGAGTTAACGAAGGTTTAAAACAAAAAGATAAGGGTGAAAAAGTGATTCAAACGTGTAAAAATTTTATTGTATGAGACTATTTAAACTAACAATAATATTATATTATAATATTATCATTTTTTAGAAATTTATAAATCAAAAGTAATTAATATTAATTTTATATTTTTGGAAATTACAAGATTTCCCCTCCCCTCTCTTATAAAAGGGAACCTATTCACAGTATTTATTCACACTTAAAGAACCATTTGGTTTAGATAATAATTGAAAAAACACATTTATTTCATCCCTCAAAACATCATATAACCCTTGTTTTGATAAAAAAATCAAATTAGGAAAGATTTTGTGGTACACCTTAAGAGGTTGTTCGGAGAAGTTGTATCATTCTTAACTGATCATCTTTGTTTTATTTATTCTTCCACCTACTTAAAATATTATTAAAACATGATTATAGAATAAAATAAATATCTATCATATAATAATATGTTATAATGTTAATTTAATAACCTAAATCTATCTTCTCTTCCATCAAATGAGAAATAAAATCATCATTCGTGTGAACAACATACTACTGCCTCACGAACCGATGAAATTAGTTTTCCATCACCACCTCTCAAGGATTATTATAATGATATATTTGATGTAAATATATTATATTAATGATATATCTATCATTATGGAAATATAATATTACATATATTTTCTTACCTTTCCTTTAACTAAGAATTGATAACATCTTTCGTGTGTACATGTCACCTACCACCTTCACGAAGTGATGTGATTCTTTTTTCATCACTACATCACATTGATGAAATATATATGTATAATTAAAGAAATAAAATGTTATTTATGATATAATTATCATTTTAGAAATATAAAATAATACTTACCTTTTTTCCATAATGATCCTTGAAAAATGGAAACGTTATAATGCGTACCTATGGCCTACCATCTTCTTGATTGTAACATAGTTCACTTTTCATAACCATATTTCATGATTGGTTTTAAAACTATAATTAATTTTTAAAAATTATAATTATTTCCTGATTATTACTATTTAGATGATGAAATAAAATACACATTGACCATAGTTAACCCATCGAAGTCATTTTGGACTTATGAACCAAATATCATCAAAACAACCGATGTGAATTTCATTGATTAAACTATTAAATATATCATAATAGGAGATAAAGTAATAAGGAATAATAAACTTGAAAAATTTCTAAATAAATTAAATAATTAATAAAATTTTATTATTCTAAATGACAAATAATGTAAGTGATAAGTTAGAGTAAAGGTAATAGACTTTCATTTAAAAAATTATCGTTTAAAGTTTCCCTTTAAACTATTTTTATTCTATGAATATATTATTAAATTTATTTATGGATATATTTATATGAAAAAAAATAATTTTAAAGGAAACTTTATGAATCTTTTAAATTTATAGGAAGGTGTTTTGAAAGGAATCATTTTACATAATTTGTACAGAGCGTTTTTTTCTTTACAAAAGAAAAAAGGAATATTCTATTTTAATATTTATAGTGATACTGAATTTTCCCACATTCATAACCATTATTTTATTTTTTGATTCCTTTAAAATATTTTTATATTTATTAAAAGAAAAATCATATTTCCCTATGTCCTAGTTTTTTTAAAGTGTTTTAAAATGGAATGTGCGTTGCAATATCCAGAAATGTTTGATTATGTGTGAAGAAAATATTTTTATGAGTGTAATGCTGAAAATTCAAGATTACATTATAAATGAAGGATGTGTGGTTACATTATTTAAAAATTATGGGTGGTTTCTTTGTAAACCAATTATAGGTGGGACTATGATAGTCATCCAATGCATTGGGCATGGAAGTTGACTACATGATTATTCCATTTGTAAGAGTGATATGGAAAATGATGTCTCAAGATACCTACACATTTTACCTCTATTTTTTTATGATTTTTTTGAAAAAAATTATTATTTTTGAAGGTAATAAAATGATATTATGTTTAAAAGAATGTATATGTTTGTTTTTAAGTGCAAAAAATATAACATTGTGAAAATATTTTAAGGAGTTTTTCAAGATAAAAAATAAAACTTTATGGTTTTTATTTTTTTACTTTAATATTTATTATGAAATTATTTATAAAAAATTTTGGTAGATAGGTTTATTTATTGGGTAATAAAATTTTAATTTTGAACTCTAAAGTTTATTTAGAAAAGGAATTTTTTGTTCAAGTATTCATGGACTAACAAGTTTATTTATTTCTTTATTTTTTATGTCCCTTACTGATATTTTTATGATCATTCCATATTTTTAAATTTTTTCATAGTGTTCAAGTATGGGTAAGGGAAGATAAGTATTCATGTTGAAAGTTATGAAGATTTTTTAGGAAAACAAATCATGCTTTATTTTAAAATCTTTATATTGTGGGAATGATGGATACTGAGTAGAAGTGTATACTTGGTAATAAATGTGTTTTTTATATAATATTTATGAAATAATTGTATAAAACAACCAACCTAATTGATATTTGGGAATTAAATAAAATTAATTTTAGTCTAAAGAGACTAGATTATGTAATGTTTAAGGCCAGTTCCTTATAAAGATCCATAACAAACGAAGAAGAATATATAAACAATGATGAATCTATTTATCAAGAACAAATTTATATGTCTTGAAGAATTTTAGGATTATTAAAAATAAAGTGGTCACAATTATTAATAGTTATATTATGTACCAAGGATACACTATATATATAGATATAAAGAAAACACCACAACAAATATAGAAGCAAAGAACAAAAGAAGAAAAGTATTCCTTGGGGTATAAGAAGTAGAATGAATTCAAGAAAACTATGAAATATGATACACCTAAGAATAATGATAATATGGGTATCAAAACAAATATATATTCTTCTACTATGAAACAAGAGTTCATATCATGGACCTTTGAAAACAAGCCATAAACACTGGTGTTAATGAAAGCAAGCTAAAATATAAAAATAAATTAATATCATAAACAAATAAAATGGTTGATTTAGTGAATGAAATTCAAGTTAAATAATTCAAATTCCATGAGTGGTTTTTAATAATGATAAACCTATGACTACTATATATTTGTGTTGATGGTGTAGAATATTTGAGCATATTACAAAAAAATGCATGACATGGTTTCTTGGACTAGAAGAACTAGTGAAAGACAAAGGGAAATCACCAGTGGATTATTATTTTAAAAATTATATTGTGAATAAGTATTATACACAAAAGATTAATCTTTTGTTAATAAAGATCTTAGACATGATGTCATTCCCCCAATGGTTAAGGAATCTGATAATTCTTTCCTTGCTTCTATACCTCTTGACCATGAAATAAAAGATATTGTTTTTAGCTTAAAACCTGACAGTTCCCCAGGTCCTGATGGCTTCAACAATGGTTTCTTTCAGCATTACTGGGACATTATTCACACTGATGTCTGTAAACTTGTTAAGACTTTTTTCCACACTAGACATCTCCCACATGGCCTTAATGCTCAATTTATTTCTTTAATACCTAAAGTGGATAATGCTTCTAAAATTCATCTTTTCGGGACCATTCCCTTATCAATACCTTATATAAAATCATTACTAAAATTATTTCTAATCGTCTTATTCCTATATGCAATAGGATTGTTACATGGAATCAATTTGGATTTATCAAAGGTAGATCTATACAAGATTTCATTTGTCTTGCCTCGAAATGTACTAATATTTTAAACAAAACTAACAGAGTTGGGAACATTGCTATAAAGCTGGACATTAGGAAAGATTTTGATACTATTGATTGGGGCTTTATTTTTAAAGTTCTTTATAATTTTGGATTTAATGAGGATTTCATCATGAAAATCAATACTCTATTTCACTCCGCACACACCTACATTCTGATAAATGGTTCTCCCAAAGGATAATTTAAGTGCTCCAAAGGTGTTAGACATGGGGATCCTCTCTCTTCCATTCTATTTATTATTGCTAAATACTACCTCAACTGATTGATTCTACAACTTGTAAATCAGAACAAACTCAGACCTATTCAAGCCTCGAGGAACTTGAATGTGCCCACTCATCTTCTTTATGCTGATGATATCATCTTATTTCTTCAAGGAGACAAAAGAAATATGGAAGTGCTCAAAACTGCACTTGCTCATTATGAAGATGTCTCGGGACAAGATATTTGTTGGAATAAGTCATATATTTTTTTTGGGAAAAGCTACCCTTCGAGAAGAAAAACTCTAATTATCAATAGCCTCAGTATTAATGAGGGTGCTCTCCCGTTCACCTATCTTGGGGTTCCAATATTTTGGGGAATACCCAAACCTAGTTACTTTTCCAACATTATTGATCAAATCACACATCATCTCTATACATGGAAAGGTAAATCTTTGTCTATGGCTGGCAGAATATGCCTGGTTAAATATACCATTGTCTCTAAAATGGTTTACTCATTCATGATTTACAAATGGACAAGCAGTAGCATTAAAAAAATAAATACTTTCATTAATAATTTTATCTGGACCTGTAATATCCTTGAAAAAAGGCTTGTAATGGTTCCTTAGAAGAACTGTTGTAAACCTTTAGAGAAAGGAAGTATTGGAATTAAAAATCTTGAAATGTTTAACGATGCTTTGCAAGACAGGCTTGTTTGGAGAATGATTCATAATGCCTATAATGCTATTTATTTTCTCAAGCAAATATTTCTCAAAAAACTACAAAAAGGAAACTTAAATTATTTTTAGTCCTCTATCTGTCCCTATATTAGAAATATTTATCATAATATCGTGATCAATTCTAGATGGTTAGTCAACACTGATTCTTCTTTGAAATTCTGGATTGATAATTGGACATGTTCTTCCTTATCATCTTTGTTGCCTCCCAACCATTGTCCTCAAAACACAGATATTTCCATTAAAGATGTTATTCACTCGAACAGACATGATATTCCTGATAACATTAACTTCATAATTGACAATTACTCCTTTTTGACTTCTGAAGACTTCCATATCTGGGAACCAGCTCAAAATGGCATTCTGGACTCTAAATTTTTTTACAATCATAATTTTTTGAACTCCACTGATGGTTTTGGGTGGTTGAATGCATTCAACAAGCCTTATATCAGAACTTCGAGACTCAATCTTATATGGAGAATCTCACACAAAAGAATTCCTACTTAAGTGTGTCTCCAATCCTTTGGTATTCATCTCTACTCAATGTGTCATTTATGTAATCAACACAGGGAAGACTTTAATCACCTTTTTCTTTCATGTGCCAATGCCTTTTCTCTTTGGAATTATATCTCTAAAATTTTTAATTGGAAATGGACTTTTACTGACTCTATCATCTCTCAGATTAAAAGATGTGTCGATCACGATGCCTCTCAGCAAATTAAGAACGTGTTATCTGCTGCAGTTGAAGAATTGATGCACGTGATCTAGTATGATAGAAATAATTTTTTTCACAACAAAGGCTCACTAAATCTCAATGCAGGTAAAGCTAGAATTTTAATTACGGTGCAAGAATAAGCTTCAATCAAGAAAGTTCACTGCAACAACTCTTTTAATGAATTCGAGATTCTTCACAAACTTCAGATTATTGGCATCTTCAAACAACCAAAACGTACCCTTGAAGTTTTCTGGAAAGTCCCGCTCCCTAGATGGATTAAAGTGAACATTGATGGCGCCTCAAAAGGAAATTCAGGCCCTACGGGTTGTGGCGCTATTTTCAGAGATTACCTGGATCAATGCCATGGACGCTTTTATGGTACTTGTGGTACGACCTCCTCCCTTGAAGCAGAAATGCTGGCTACAATACATGCTGTCAATTTTTCTATTCAATAAGGATGGAGGAAGATATGGATCGAGAGTGATTCGACCACAATCATCCAAGCTATCTGGAATGGGGTGATTCATCTTGCTTGGCCACTTACCACCCGCTGGACGAGATGTCTTGATACACTTCAGGATATCAACTAAATTGTCACACATGCGTATCGGGAGGCGA
This sequence comes from Viscum album, assembly GCA_963277665.1. NCBI lineage: Eukaryota > Viridiplantae > Streptophyta > Magnoliopsida > Santalales > Viscaceae > Viscum > Viscum album. Next base: position 635,280,744 of record OY728121.1, read on the forward strand.
ACATGATTGAAGATTATCTTGCCAACAAAGGTATAAACCATGAATTAACATGTTCCGATACCCTGCCTCTTGAATTTCATAATTTTTATGACAAATATTTTAAGAAACTCCCATACTTCAGACTCAAGTAACTCCTTTCTTTAATATTCAATAAATTGTGCCTTGTTCTTTTGACTGAGGCACCAACTTCTTCAAAAAAATATAAATAGATTAGTAGGAATTGGATAATAATTTAGAGCAAGAATATAAGAATGAAAGTGAACTATATGCTAATGTGAATAATCCCATTACATCTAAGATTAAATTTTAAGAGATCATGATTTCCATGATTCCCTTAAATGATAAAATTTGAAAAGTCAGATAAAGATCAAGAATGAAGAGTTTTCATTTATCTAGATTTGGATTTAATGGATTTTCTCTGTTAATAAATAAATATAATTCCTACTGATCTAACTTAAAATCATTTAAGAAAAAACTTATATCCATGTATATTTTGTGTTTTTTGATATGTATAGGGAATTAAAGGTGATACATATATTCTTGGTGGTACTTTAATAAGTAAATGTTGTGAAAAATTATACAACATCCAAGAAGTTATCTATAATGGAGTTCTTTATTTCAGTTGGTGTTAAGATTTTTCTTGGAGTTCATTATTGAATAAATCCAAACATGATGGAGAATATGGTTGAATATTATCCCTATAGGGGTATAAAATCTAAAAAAATACCATATTTGAATATCTCAATTGGTATCACATAAATATTTAATGTTTTGGTAAGAGATTTTTCTGATGATTTCATATTATAGAAATTGAATAATGTCATTGAAGAGGTATGTTATCATATCATTATATGAAAAATAATTTTAAAATTTAAATGGAGAAATAAATTTCCTTATGAAAAAAGAAAAATGGATCAAAAATGGGCGATACATTCTTATAATTGGATATTTTTAATCCATTTGTTGAGATTCATGCATGAATTTAGTTAAAAAATCATGTTGAATTACCCCTGAAAGAATGATTTAGTGTTGGTATCACATTCTGAGAAATGTATTGACAACTATGTTGCCTAGATTGATTAATCATTTTTTTCTATAAAAAGTTATCCCATATATAAAGAGTGATTTAATTGATGACTAATTTCTTTAAGAAAAGTGATGTTATACTTCTATCATGAAGATCAATTTGAATTTTTCTTAAGTCGAATATCTTTTAAAATAAAGACATTTAAGGAGAGAAGATAAAAAGTCAGTTGTTATATAATGTGATGATTCCAACTCCTTCCCATAATTATATCTTTGGATTTATTTTCAATAAGGGGGATAAGAAAATATTTAATTTCAAAATGAAATGTGTATTAATAGGAAATACAAAGGGGGAGATTGAAGAACCCAAGTGGTTTATTGATGTTGTAATTGTGCTGATGTTTAATTTTTTTTCAATAAATTGGGAAGTCTAAAAATATAATGAGTTTAAATATGATGTTTTCATATCCATTATTAATTTCCATAACATGTTCCCGTTGTATTAGAATAATGAAAATTTTTACATTATTTTAATAAAATATTTTGGTGATGATTATAAATCATAATTATTTTGATGAAATATAGAGAAGTTTAGATGGATTATATTTTTATGATCTTTGGTGTTTGATCATCATTTTATTTAATGACATTAGAAGTTTATAAAATGGAGTTGAAGAATTATTTTATGGGTTCTTATGGTTTGGATTTTATATTGAGAATTATTTAACTAACACCATTGTTAAGTATTTATTGAAAATTAGGAAAACCATAAAAGTCACATGGGCCAGCTCATCAATCTCACTATAGGGGAAAGATAACCATGAGGGAGATACATTATGAGAAAATCACATAGATACAAGAGATAGAATAGTGCCCACATCGAGTTCATGATTTAGTACAAGAATAGCGAGCTACATAGTACCAGCGGTGTGTTCATGGTGATGTTTAGGGGGGAAGACAGGTGTGACCCACCCAATGTATTTGTGTCTTGGTGATGACCCTAGTGTCAGATCAATTGATCATCATAAGTTCTTGTCTTATCAAGGATAGAAAATCCAAACACATTTTATTTGTGAGATACAAGATATTGAACACTTTTTAACTATCTTAAAAATTTATAGATAAAACATGGGCCACCCCATTCATTTTATTCAAGTCATTTGATCAATAATATTGCATCATATTCAACCTCTAGATGTCCAAAGGATTAACATGTGCCATAATTTACATTCCACTATCTCTAAAAAAATATCATGACAAGTTATTTGGTTTTCATGATATCAATACATGCATTAAAATTCATTTTCATGTATGATAACCCACTATTATGATAGAAGAGTGACAAATAGAGGCATCACATGAGCATCAGATCACATGAAAATCTTCAATTTCATAACACTATCATATATCCCTATGGAATATCATGAATATGAACATATTAAATAATATCCTACCATAGATATCCTTAGTCACATAAATGATTTTTTATATTGAACTATATTGTGATTAAGCAAAGTGATCATGTGATTGCATATTCACAATGGTGTCACATACCAAGAGGGTGAGAAAATGTGTTGGTGAACTTACTTAGTTGGAGTTAGTAAAAAAAATAATGTACATTAATTTTGTTGTATGTTGATGGATAAGTGCCTATACATTCTCCCCATACTTCATTTGGGTCATATTAATCGATAGAGAAAACCATGAGTCAAACTAGGGAGTGATATATATATATATATATGTAGTATAAGAAGAGAGTTACTTAGTATTCAAGTTAGAAATGAAATATCATGAAATATTTTCTCTTTTATTTATTATATCACATGAAATAGTAGCATGAAGTTCATGTAATATGTTATCACACTTAAATGATATATTTCACATATAAAACCTTATGCGAAGAAGAAAGAGTTCCATGATCTAGTTACATGAAGAAATAGTGTTGATTCTGAAAGATTCAAATCTTTTTGAATAATATGTTTCACATAAATTGATTATTGTTATGCGAAGAAAGAGGTAGAAAATTGTATTTAATTGTACCAAGAAGAAGAATAAAAATCCCACTCTGTTGATACATGATATAAAGGTCTACCCCTGACTTTTGTGCACCTACAAGTGTTTCTCATAGAATAAATCAATGATCTTACACTTGATATTGGATTGCTAAACTACTTGTATCTAAGTCATTCTTAGTACCTCGACCACTACATTTTCCATATCAATCATGTAGGCAAGCTTGAAACCAAAATAATTTAGGTACTCAAACCACCTCTACTACCTCAGATTCAGATCACACTGTATAAATATGCACTTAAGTATTTTGGGGTCTATATACACCACAAAATGATCTCCAAGTAATTAAAGTCTCCAATAGCACAATACGTGAAAAACTATATCTAAATTGAGATCATGCGTCAGCTAATTACTCTCATGTGGCATCAGCTACTGAGACCTGCACACAATTCTATCTCTCTGCATAAGAACTTCTCCAAGCCCAATACCTAATGCATCATAATAAACATTGCAACTCCTACATGGATCTTACAAGATCAGTATTTTTGCTGAATTCAATCTCTTTTTAATATCCTAACATTACATATCATAGGATTATGAAAATAAAAACATCAAAAAATTCATAGTCAAGCCAATAAGTGGTGCTTCTAGGTGTGAGAAGTCTAATATAAAATGCATTTAGTAACCAGTCAGCCCTATGAAACTCTGCACCTCAAAGATTTCTTTGAGATGCTCCATGGAAAATATATATCTCACCTTCTTTGGGTATACTGATGTTCCTATATCAGAGTTAATGTGTCCCGGGACATGAATATGAACCATCTTGAAGTGGAGCTTTGTGATCTTAGCATATAATTGATGTTATCTCAATGTATCCAAAATGATCTCAAGTTGTGTGGCGTGGTCATGTTGATTGTAAGAATACACCAAGATATCATCCATGAAAACCACCATAAAAAAAGCAAGATAAGGTTGGAACACTAGGTTCATCAGTCCATAAAGACTGATGGTGCATTCATAAGACCAAACGACATAAATAGATACTCATAAAGACCGTACCTTCTATGAAAGGCTATGAAAGGTACGTATGATGGTCTAACAAACACCTTATGATAACTAGATCTCATATAAATCTTTGATAGGACCCAAGCTCCCAAGAGATAGTTGAAAATATCATCTATATGAAGAAGAGGATAACCGTTCATAACCATCAAAAAGTTTAATTTCTGGTAATCCACACACATCCTAAGAGCACCATATCCCTTTTTTGAAAAATGACTAGTGAACCCCATAGAGAAGTACTGGGTCAGATAAAAACCTTTTCCTCTAAATCCTCTAGATACCTATTGAGATATTGTATCTTAATAGTATCCATTCTATAAGAAGGAATGAATATTAGTGCATTTCTTAGAAATAGCTCGATAGAGAACTCTACCTATATCACTTTTGGTAATCCTGAAAATTCATCTGAGAAAAAATTTCTAAAATGGTCAAACACTGGAGGGAAATCATTATGAACTTTTCCCCAATCATCTAGGTATAAAATCACAATTTGGGATGTCATCCTGCAAAACCCATGATGCTAGGGTCCATATCAGATCACCTGGACATCCCATTCACCCTTGTAAATAAACTATCCACCCTTTAGTGATGTGAAAGTCACATTGCAGTGATATAAATCATTGAAGGCATGAAAGGGGACCAACCAGTACATCCTGAGAATGATTTCAAAACCTATAATCTCGAGGTCTAATTGTTCCCATATGAAGTGACACCCCACCAATATCAAGTGGGAACTCCCTGAACTGATGTAAATCCTCCGTTCTAATACTCATTGGAGTTTAAATCATTATGAATCCATCATAAGTATAAACACTGAGCCCACTGATTTCTATAATAGGAATATATATAAATCTATGAGAATCCCCCATATAAATAAGTAAAGGAGATAAAGTGGAGGCTAATATAATAGTACCTGTAATATGAAAAGGTCTGAGATACTATTCCTAAAGGGTTTTATGCACTGCATATACTTGGAATGAACTATTACCCTATGATACTGCCTAGATACCCTAAGTAGATCCACCCTACTGTCACCATAAAACTAGGGTCTGACTACAATTTCCATGACCACCACCTTGGCCGGATTGGTTAACTATAATCAAGATACTCACCTGGTGAGAAGTTGTTAACCCTGATCCTGAATGTGGAGTCAGTTTAAACCCTCTCTCACCTACTCTTATAAGAAATGTTCTATAGAAGCGCTGTAGATGACCCATCTTGCTGCATGATTGACACTCGGCTAGGTCCCTAATACACTACAACCTCGTATGTCCTGACCTACTACACCAGTATTAACTCACATGGATACCTGAGCGTGTAATGGAATGATATTATCATCACATGGAAGATATAGATGACACTTCTTATTACCAGTTGATGTAGTGCTAGATATAGATGCTGAACCACCCTGGTTCGCTCCTCCAATCTCTCTCAAATTCTACTATGTGATAAGTTCCTGATTAACTATTCCCAAAATAGTATCCATCCTAAATACATTCACCTATGATCATATTTCATACCCGATACCATCCTTTATATTCTTGGATTTCGATAACTCGTTACCAATAAAAATAGGTGCAAAGCCTTGGAGATTAGTAAAATGGGTAGAGTAATCCATAACTTATAGCACGCCTTGATCTAGGTGTAAGAACTCCCAGGATCTATCTAGTCTCAAATTCTTGGGATAGAGTTAATCATAGAAGGATGTATGAAAATCCCTCCAGGACATCTCCTGATGATGTTCCATCTTAGTAATAACATCCCACCATCTCTTGGTGGAATCAAACATCATATACATAGATAGATTTACCATCCTATGAGGAGGTGTATCAAGATTCTCAAAGATAGAAAACATGGAATCTAGCCATGAATCTGCATCCTGTGGTCCACCATCCACTAAAAATGTGACTAGATGCTACTGCTGGAACTCACACGTCAACTTTTCCGTACTTGGGGTTGGTCATAGTGTTCCCTGAATGGTTTTCATGAACTGCATAAAGCTCTCAAGGAAATATGCCTCGTCAATTATGTCTATTATAATGGAAGGTGATGGAACTGGAACTATAGAGGATCAACTGGTATCCCATGACCGACCACCTCTAAAGTGTGGTCATCGCCACCCTCTTGGTGTACTACTAGATGAATCCGCAGCGACATTCCTCTAACAATTGCAAGCGCATGCCTCAGGTCAAGACCATTATCAAATTTTGTAGCTCAAAAGTACTGAAACTGAATTTAGATAGGTACAAGCCGTCCTATATAAGAACACAACCCTCTTCCTACTCCACAAGTAAGGTTTGGGAATCGTATAAATCATACCCAATAAAGGGGTACTACAAACTTCCCAATACTAAGGTCGGGTCTGGGTCATGTTCTATGATTTATCGAATCTCATTTAAATGGTTTAACCAATGGTTCACCAAATTATGATTCATGAGGGCCCATAACACTTAGTGAACCAAAATATGGTTCCCATATTATCTATACCATAATTCATATCAGTATACTAATAATAGTAGTAGAAATAACTATCAAATTACCTATCACAATAGTATGAAATAAGTAATGCACCCTAAATGGCATGAGAAAATGCATGTCATGTGATTTCTAGAAAGTTCCTAATACATTACATGATATGAAACACGCTAATCTCATTGGTTTTCAACATAATAGAACCCATAATCAAACCAATAATAAAATTGAAAATCAATTGTATCACCCAACCGTGGAATCAAATCAACTATAATAGTCAAAATCTAGAAAATAGAAATTTAAACCGAGGTAATTTCATTTTTTTTCTATATGAAGGGTAGCTACTCCCGGGAACAACTCATTACCAAATTCCATTTCCATCCTATCCCATTCCATTGTCTACAAAAATTAAAGAAAACTAGGAAAGAACTCTCTGATACTATTGTGTGACGTCCTGGACCCAGATTCCACTCAACAGTGCCCTGAGCCCGATGGGTCACAAGGTCTCCAGCTCTTCTACCCAAATTCCAGAGGGCACTGACTAGCAGCAAAGGCGTAGGTGTGTCCATGGGGAGACTACACCCTCACCAACAAAGTGTAGCACAATGAAATGAAAATAACAATTAAGTAGAATAATCATTAAATCATACAAACAATATATAACAAGTAGGAATATATAAGAAAGTCAAAAAATAATCATATACAATGACGATGATGATACATGTCACATGTGTTTAAAAAATATCCAAAAAAGTACACAACTATATAATACAATACATGTATTAAAAGTAAAAAAGCCAAAAACATTCCACAAGCATCGCAAGCCTCAGCTCGGTCCCATGCTCCCCTACTCCAAAGCTACAATCAAGAACCTATGGTTGGGTGATTTACCTTATCAATACCATAAATCATATAGTCTATTTGGGTACCCAAAGGTGTCCCAAATAGGGTGTTAGATATTATACCTGTAGGAAACCACCCAAGGTCTGGTTCCAATCTGTTAGTGAATATATATAATAATAATGTGTAGGAAAATATAACAAGTAAAGGAAGTACTCAAAAGTAAACATTGTATAAATACAGGTTATCATCTTATAAACAATTCATCTGATCAAATTAATTTATGAATTATGTCTCCAATTTAATAGTCAATCCTATGGAATTTATAAAATCTAGTTTAATATTTAAAAGTCTTGAGACCCGAAACAATCATGACATCCACCGTATAATAATAATATCAATAGATGCATAAGAAGACCATCTAAAAGGCATAAGTAAAAGAATGAATCCAAGCCTATCTTTTGGATTGGCAGATGTGTCATAACTCATTTCATTCATTAATCCATTTAGATTATGAGTATTTCCTTAACATACATATGTTGTAATCCTTGTTTCACTTCGGGTATAATATAACCATCACCTTATGAACATATCCATGGAGAAACTCTCAAGAACCTAGGTATCATTTTAGGTTTGGTATAACATCCCTGCCATTCGAGTCATTCCATGGAAGCCTACTTAGGGAATCCAAAGTATCTATCCTGTAATACATGATCAATTCACCTTTGAGTCCATTGATGGAATTCTCATATGAATCCATGTATCACTCGAAATATAAGTCAATGCCTCAGAGTTCATATTTAGAAGTACGCTAGGGATTCCAAGTGTCACTCAGTTAGAAGCAAGGTTCAATCCAATTGAGTCCATCCATGGAATTATCATATGAATCCACATTTTACCCAAGTCATACTCATAAAAATTCAGTACCATTTAATCAAAATCATTTAATAAAATTCATTTAACATGCCAAGGTCAAAAATAAGAATATCTCATATACAATGCACCCCATAAGGTGAGTCAAGGCATTGAAGAAACATATAAGGCTTGCCTCTCAAATAATCACCTGGGAAATTACTTATAACAATCAACTCATTCTTAAACAACTATCACATGGAATAACCTCTATTTAACTCACATGGGAATTTTAATATAAGGAACAATTCAATCATAAACTAGAAATTTAATAATAAGGGCCAAGGGTCAAGGTCATTCCATCACTTACCTTTAATCCATTTCATTTACATTTGATAAAATCAATCATTTTACATATTAATTATCATTTGAAGTTGGTAAAAAAATAAAAAAACATTTTACATATAAAATTATTCTTCCATTCATCAATTTTCAATTCATTATTAACATCCCATGACATGGGACACACTTATTTAAACACAAATCTTGGTTTCCAGGCTCTCAACCATCCACAAACACCCTATATACCCCTATAACCTTAAAGGGAATTCACATTAGGTCATATTTAAACATTTAAACTGATAATTAATATAAAATAAAGGATATTTACCTCAAATAAGAACTAGGTTCTTATATGAACGATCCAATGGTAACTTCAAAAATGATAAATATTTTTGTGATAAGACATAGTGGTTGGACATGGATGGCATTAGAGGAGATAACATGACTTGGGACACTCCATTTCCTAGGTCATGGTGCTGGTAAAATTGGGTTTTAAAACACATGAGAAAAGGGGAAACAATTGTGGGATATTATTATCTCCTTTGATCAAGGGAGACCATGATGTAGCCGGCTGTCTCCATGCCATGGTGAGGCCATTTGGGTTTCCTCTATAAATAGAGGACTCACCCCTTGTTTCAATTCCCTCCATTATACTCTAATAATTGTTCAACTTTATCCATACTTGGAACCATTTTTCATCTAAATTGAGGATTCCATCCTCTTGGATTTCAGGGAATCTTATGCCATTAAATAAAGGTTCCTTCTTATCACCTTTCTCTCTTTCATTCTCACCATTTTGTCTAGTTCTTAATTTTGTTTAACCCATATATTTTGTAATGATTTATGAGTGTGGTTTGGCATTGCATACTATGGGTATAGTTTTTGTTTTTTCCTTCACGTTTGGTGTATTTTCACCCCTTAATTATTCCATTGTGAGTGTGGTTCTCTTTGAATCTCTAATAAAGTCAGGAGATTTGAGTTATCTCTCTATTTTCCAAAAATATGTAATATTATCACGATTTTCCCCTTTTTTGTGGATTATAAGAGTTTTATTAATGAATATAATTAATAAGACATAATTAATTAAAAGGGTAATAAAAGATGTCACATGTGCTTTACATGTTTTAATGATATTGATTTTCTATGATCATGTTCTAGATGGTTTTAGCTAGGATTATTTATATTATGAATTTTTCGTTCTTTTATGAATTTCATTTATGGAAATCCACTCACATTAAAATGGAGAAGTCCTTAAACATTAAAATTGAACCACGTGTAAATTAGGAATTTTTGTGTTTCCCCTTTGCATGTGATGTTGATTGATGTAACAGTATGTCGAATGGATGGAATTATGGGTGTGATTTCTTTCTGAGTTTAACTTGTGGGGATTTGGTGATGATGCGTGAATAGGATCATGAAGTTGATATGGGAATTTTTTATGGAATCATGTTTTGGTTTGGTTATTACTCAATAGTTGTGGAATTCTTGAAAAGTTGTAAGTTCTAATTAAATGAACTTGGTTTGGAATAAATATTTTAATTATGGTTATTTTGATTATGGAAATATGATAAATGAATATATAAGTGGTTGGTAATTGATGCGGTAAAATTTTAACTATAAAAGCAATATTTAGTTGTGTTCTTGGTAAGTGGGACTGGATGGGTGGTCAGTAGTATGGAAGAGATGTTGATGTGTGATAATGATGATACCGAGTTTGTGGTAGTTGGGTGGTTTTGGATGTGTGAAACCAAATGTTGGGTTTGTGAGTAATTATTATACATTTTATTTTTCTTGTGGATTATATATTCACCCCACCCGAGTCATGTGATTACACTGACAGCCAAAGGTTTTGGGTGCCATGTGTTTTCCCTAAACATCTAGGTTAGTGAGTATGGATAGATATTTATTCCTATTCCATAATTTATATTCTATTTGAGGTATTTATGCATGGTTTGTGATGTATTGAATATATGATTCACTTTTAGTGATGTTTGACTAGAGGAAGTGTTGATTTATTTCTAGGGTCATGCATTGTAGGAGGAGGGGATACAGTTGATGTCATTCATATTCATGATAACATACCATTATAGTTTATGGTAGTTGGTATGATATGATGAGTATGTGATAGTTATGGCATGTTGTATGGTTATGATGAGGATATGATATAATGGTTGACATGGTTGGAGAATTAGGGATTTCCTATTGTGATGAGGCTTGTGCTAGTATTTTTCTAAAGGATACAGAAGGGATAGGAGTTCCAGGACAAATGATGTTGGGGTGTGAGAGTGTAAAATCAATAGGGAAGTGATACAAGGTTATTTTTTTATCGATATATTTATTATAATAATAATATTATTATACCTGGATACATTATTCAATGTGTGGGATTTATTAAGGTTGGGAACTAGTTGAATTGATAGGTACTTATTGATTCTGCTATTTTCCTCTAGGGAATTAACATGCTCTTCCAAAATTTAAATGATATTCCTTAGGTATGATCTTACTAAGTATACATTATATGATCAACCTATTTATATATAAACAATTTTTAAGTTTTTAGGAGGAATTCTGGAACTGAAATGAACAATACTAACTTTGGTGTTGGATCTGTAGTTGAGTCGCCACTATAGGATTGTCTTTTGTTACTTTTTTTGGAGAATTTTATTTGTATTCATATAGAATTACATGAATTGTGGGATATGTTTGGGGTTTTCTTTTTCTTATAGAGTATTATGGTGGTTTATATACTATCTCCCAATACTAATTTTTCTATTAGGGTAATTATTCTTATACATGTGACTTTATATAAACCCTTGGTGCTAGTTACCAATGCAGGGCCTACTAGATGTTGGACTTTGCAGTTATTATCTCTCTTATTTCATTGCTGAACCAAGAGGGGTACCATTGGAGGGAGGGGGTCATGATAATGCATCCAAAAACACATGCTTCAGGATTACATGCCAACAAATCCAATTATCAAGAAATAAATCTCAAAGTTAAAAATCCTCAAGCATCACCTTGACATTATTCTTTCTCATGAAGGTCATCATCCTTACTGTTAACATCCATATTTTAAACAAATAGAATATAATCCTTTATGATTTATAATAGTTATAAATTAATTTTAATATAGGATGACTTGAATCGAACCACAAGACCCCACCAAGACCAATAGTAAGTCAAGTGAGCCACCCTAATCCCACCTCTAATATACCAGGAGTTAATAACTATTATAGAGAAGGCATATCACACACATGGGAGCCCTAATCCGAATGGACCTTCACACAACCACATACCTATGGAAGATAATATAATAATTAATTATTAGAAATTTAAACTAGATATAATATAAAATCCATGCGACACAAACACACCAATCAGAAACACATTATGAGACAATGATCACTAGAAATAACGGGGAAATATGAAGGCCAACCATCCTAAAATAAAGACTTACATCAAATTAATTAGAGGGGGAACTCTAAAATATTGAAATGTTCCATATCTAGCAGTCACTCAATGTCATTGGAAAATTGATTATATAATAAATAATATTATTTTTATGATACTTATTATGGTTGAAATGCTTATATAGTGATATGAGTGTGTTTAATTGAGATCACGTTAGATCCCTTTGTAGCTTGAAGAGAACTGGCATTAGAAGCCACTATTTTCTTATATCTATGAATTAAGGAATTAATATTTGTTTTGAACACTATAAATCCCCATCGGTTCATAGAGTTAGTCCTTAGAATAAGCATTTATTTTTTATTTTTTTTTAAAATTAAGAGAGTTTGATAAACCATATCCAAATGAGTTTGGATGGATTCACAAAGATTTGTGATGTTTTTTATAAAATCCTTATAGGATCTTAGTGTAAGTGGGATATTTATGGGTATTTACTAAAATATAATGAATCATATTATATTATTCATCCATATCATAATACATAATATATATATGATTCATATGATTAAAATGATATAGCTATATCTTTAAAGGCCAAGAGATTCATTTTTCATATGGTATGAAATATGATATGGTATTAGATATGAGATATAAGGTTTATGAAGACTAAAAAATCTTCCAAATGGTTTTACTTCAGTTATTATTCATTAATATGGATTATTAATGCCTTTATAAATTATATATGGTAATTTAGGTGTTAAACTTATCATATATAAAAAACTAGAATACATTATTCAATGGCTATTTCCAAATGTCGGCAGCCAATGCTTGAACCCATTCATTTATTGAAGAATAACTATAAAATAATAAGACCCATCCCATTTTTTATTTGATACTATTTATCAATACAAGCATGAATCTCTCTCTCTTTGTTCTCTATTCTACATTCTTCTTCAAGGATAATATTCTAGCATACCTTTAATGTCTAAGGGATCCTCTCATATAATACCAAGATTCTAGGGATTGGTGTACTAGTTGTGGAGGTGAGATTCATTTGTACATCTCTAGGTGATCTCAATCAAACATAATCTATCAAGATGAATCTTTCTAGATATGTGGAATGGATATTTATTTTATATTCGTCATTATCCTATTCATTTGATAATAATAGATCAAGTTATTTAATGGGATTATTCTAATATCATGAGCATGATACGTTCCTAAAAAATGCATCTGGAGTTACCTTCAATAATTCTTAGCATAGAGAGATAACAAGAGTTTCTAGTTATTAGATAGTGAAGGATGATCATGTAGAAATTTAGAATTTATTTTCAAAACTTGATGTGATATTCATTAGATTTCTTAATTGATGAAGAGATGGGGAGTGACAGTTTCTGTGGGACATACACCCATAGATTTAGTTTCATTTTATCTATTTCACCTTGAATACTTTTATATAGGTGATCATAAAAGATAAGGTGGTTAAGAATACTTTAACATTAATTAATGTGGTTATAGAGGTGATTAATCAAAATACTACATAGTATGGGATCATGGATAAGAGTTCAAGTATTATGGGACATACGACCTTGATACAGATGCATATAATGAAATAACCAAACGTATATCATCTTTATGAAACCGGTAGTTCTTTACCTTCAATTATAGGTTCATCTTGAAGGAGATATTACCTAATTCCATAAGATTGAAGTTGTGTGCAAGGGGTGTTTCATGGAAAAAGTGGAATCTGGCGTGCAAGGCATTAAAGTTGTGCACAAGATTCAGTAAGGGTTGCGCAAAAGATTTGGAGTTTCCCAGTAGTACTATGGTAAAGTGGTATTCATCAGTGGATGAAAGTGAGACCTCAATAGAGCATCTACATACAGTGGAGGATGAATTCATTTATGAAAATGAAGGGACCTACAAGTCTATAAATAATGAGTGGATATTTTGAAGAAGTAGTGAGCACAATTCAGTTGAGTGAGAAGTGAGCTTTCAAATTGTGAGTGGTTGTAAACCGGGAGAGACAGTGAGTCCGATCCGAACATTGTAAACATTAGTCTGATTTTAGTAGATTTGGTACATCAGCACATTTCTGGTGCATGCTCTTTGGACATATCCCAATGAGGGTGAACCAAGTAAAATTGTTATGTCATGTGCTTTTTTTAATATTTGTTCATACTCTGCAATGAGAAGGAGAGAGAAGAGAGTTTTTTCTAACAACGAAACAAGATCAATAGGGTAGTTTTTTTAATCTTTCATACCCCGATTCACCCCCCTCTTAGGGTATCTAACCCGTTGGACCTAACAGTTAGTAACTAAAGGCAATAGATTTGGGGCTTCAAATAGAAGCTTTGGAGTTGTTGGTGCACCACCAGCTACTTAGTGAGTTTGTACTGGCTAGCTGATTTTTGTGTCACAAGACCTACATTTCTTCATGAACAATCTATTATCTAGTGATAGTGGCAGAGGACCTTCACTTATGCAGGTCCTACTAGCTAGCCTGTTGAGGCACCAACTACCCCATGAGGGCTACTAGCTTCTCAATGGTTCCTAGATGATAACTCATTTAGGGTGACTCCATATTTTCACCAAGAACTCCCTTTTTGATATCTACCTCATATTCCTTCACCCTCATTTGACTTGGATGACTACACAAGCACTCTTTTCTATAATTTGGTCTTATCATTATCATATTTTTAGAACTTAAAATCTTGAGAAATTTATTATCTTCCATGATGTAAGATTCATCCATTTTGTCTTGAATCCTCTTATTCTAGAATTGGATATAGATATATTCTATGTTAGAAAGATATATGGATTCTATCATGATCTAAAAAATAAATACCATTTTGTTGATAGATCAACATCAAATCTAAAGAGTTGGAAACCTTTACTTGTACTAGATCTAGATTGGTCGTTGATAGAGGTTTTCATTGTGGATCTGTGTCATGTAGGTCTGACCTAGTTGGTGTGTGGGTGTGATTTTGGTATTGAAACATGGAAAATATTGACGTTATAAAATTACATGTTTGAGGTAAGAGGTTACAAAACATATAGGGAACTTGTATAATTTTTTTACTTGACATTAATCACATGTTTGTGTGTGTGTGGATACTAAACTCATTGCTTCACATGTTATTGTGTGCCTATATATACTGTTCCCTTTTATGTGTGAATATTTTTTGTGTGGAGGTTTTTATTATAATAGAAAGTGAAAGATGAACCAACATGGAATTGTTAGACCTTATAGGGGTAGCATGAGTGACATGTAATGATGATGATAATGGAACTAGACATTAGGTAGGGTTGAAATGGCCTTGAGTAATGACTCAAGGAAACCACAAGATATAATAGAATTTTGGTCCAACCTACGGTAGAACTGGGGTAAGATGGCCTTGAGTCCAGACCTGTGATGGATATGGGGCTTGAAAACCTTGTTTCCTAACTTGATGATTATTTTCCATGTGGCTGCATAGAGATATATAATGGTATTGTGGCTAAACCATTATCCTGATTCCTATCATGACCTTATTTCTAGCATGGAGCCGAAGCAGGTATGATCGGGGTTCATGGTGGATTGGTTAGTGCATGATAAATCGATACATGGTTGATTGTTTATTACTTGAGTATTTACTCATCATAGTGGCATGCGACTCTTATGTATGTGTACTTATGTTAAGGACACATTGGTTGTGTCCTACTAGGTACTACTCAAACCCTGTATGATTATCAAAATATATATACAGACTTCATGATCAGGGAATCAGGGAAAGGAAAGGGCCCAATGATAGGTTGCTGAGGAGATATAACTTGGTATTTAGAGGCTATACTAGAAAGAACTCTAGAGTGATGTCGTAGTGTCATTATTTACTTATTTTTTATTTTTATTATACTTTGGTTTTAAAATCTACATTGGGGGTCCATAGTTATTTACATTACATTACTTTTTGATAACCAAACTACAATTTTATATAAAATTTGTTATTATTTAGTCTTGTTGTGTATTCTTTTTGGTTTATTAATATTATTATTTTCTTGTTATGACTTTGGTGTGTGTATATTGATGCTGAGGGTATAGTCTCCCCACTATACTATTTAGACTCCCACCTCTAGTTGGATAACTCTTGCATATAGGGAAACACACATGAGGTCTTGTTTCTCACCAGGCTAGACCAGGTGATTCGGGTTAGGGTATTATAATTTGGTATCAAATTAGGTTTTATTTTCTTTCTTATTAAATACATTTCGCGGTAAGGTAAAATGAATATAGGCTATGTGGAACTTGGGTAGGGGAGTCATGTAAGTTCTCAAGAGTCTCTTATGTGATGGACCTCAAAGTTACTAGTGATGGGACTATTGTTAGAGTTGTGGTTTTACGACTTCATGTTAATCTTGATTGTGTTGTTCTATTATAGTTTATAGGATTTGGGTGCGTTCATACATCATGAATATGAACATAGGATCACATTTCATATATATTAATGTTGTTTTATATTCATGGTAGTTTATTTAATTAAATGTCTTTAAATATGATTTGTGATTTTTTTATATAATTTTCTTAAATTTGGAATATTTTTTACTTGACATTTCTTATTATTATATATATTCCTATGACTAACATGTTGGTATAGAGGACATTACATTGTCCTTGGGTAGTATGAGGAGGGTTAGGTCTTATCGCTGTGGGTATCCTCCTAGGATAGGTCTTCCTATAGAAATACCTTGTGAATTACTATAAAATATTTAGGGTGTTATATTATATAAACTTCTATAAGTGTTCTAAGTGTAAATTTTAAATTTCAGATATTATTCTTAGAAGAAATATGAAGGGACTACCTAAATAAGTAGGCCATAATTTTCCCATAAGGGAGAATTCCCATATTACACCACCATATGTACAAGATGATGTAGTTCAGAATTATATCATTCCTACTCCAGTGGCCCATGTAGAGGAACAGATCTAGACTGGGGTCTTCCATATAATTCATGTTCAAGGTTTAGGAGTTTTGAGGAAAATGGTTTATTATGCTTGGGATTTCCAGCTCTAGTATCTTCTATCCTTCAAGGGTACTATAGGTCCTTAGGATTTTGAGGAATAGATTGATTCCATTGATGAGATATTTTATCTAGTAGATAATACAAAGGATTGATGGGTACATATGGATACTTTCATGATTTAATGACCCATTAGAATGTGGTGAAGTGTTATAATCATGGGGAATGCATATAGGTTTTACTCTGATGTACTTAAAAGAATTTTTCTTCAAGAAGTTTTCCCTAGACAAACTAATGTAAGATCATGTGTAGGATTTTAAAGATCTTTAGAAGGGGATAATATTTATGTTTGATTACTTGGATCATTTCATGGAGTTTCTTTGCTTCACATCCCTTTTAGTAGAGAATGAGGCATAAAATACCTAGAAGTTATAGATCTTACCTTAACCAGAGTTGTGCCATCATGTTAGGATATTTGAACTAACAACATATTGAGAGGTTATTAATAGGTCCTCGATGATAGAGAAAGGTTTAGAGTAGGTCAAGGATATATGTATTCTTCTAGATCTTAGTGGATCAACTAGAAAACTTTCAGTGCTATAGTGGGTGCCACTTTTTGTAGAAATAAGAAGAAGGTTGAGGATTATAAGTAGGGTGTTTATATGAAATCATCATAGAGAAAGGTTTCTTCATCCCCCTATATGGTATGAGGAGGTACTTAGTGTTTCAACTATGCAAAGAATAGCCACAATTGTTAATTTTTTCTTGAACATTATAGAAATTGTTGTTAGTGTGGAATGATGGGGCATATTTAGAAAATCTATTTAAGGGTGTTTCAAAAATGTTATAATTGTTATTTGGGGTAGAAACATGATATGAGATTGTGATCTAAATAGGGTCCTTAGTAGCAGACTCAGACCCACCAAACTCTGAAGAACTAGGAATGTTATGCACCATAGGGGTAGGAACACAATGTTATGGTAGGTAGAGTTTATACAGTATACCCAGTCTCTATTAATGGTGGAGGGGGGCCATAAACTATTCATGGTATGGTATTGATCACATCTACATTTTCCCTTCCTTTTTTGATATAGGAAATTACTATTAATTTATATCTTAATTTATTTTGTGTCTTTATTTTTCCTTCAAGTTGTCTTTTAAGTTTCTCTCTCTTGATACACCATTAGGGAAGAAAGTGGATCACCTAAAAATATGTTCCTAAAATCCTATAGTATTTAATGGTTACATATATCTATGGGATTTCATGATTCTCAAGATGATGATCTTTGAGGTGATTTTTTTCATTGATTGGATTACTAGTTACTAGGAACACATCGACTGCTCTAGGAGACGAGTATCATTTATTATACCTAAGGGAGAAAATTTTGTTCTTATTGGGGAATTAAATGTTGATGTCGGTATAAAAATATTGGAACTAAGTTATTTTGGATTTATTAAATTCAAAATTGTAGGTATGGTTCTTATGACATATTTTTCAATAGCTCCCTCCTATTTTCCTCCAGTGGTGGATCGTTATGAGGATATCATTCTAGAAAATTTATCTAGACATCCTCCTAATAAATGAATTGTTTTTGTGATCGAAATTATTCCTATATAATGACCTATATATATTCCTCCATATTTATGGATCCATTTGAGTTAAAGGAACTCAAGGTGTTGTTGAGGATTTGAAGGTGAATGCATTTTTGGATCGATCACATGTCCATAGGGAAATATAGTGTTGTTTACAAAGAAGAATAATGATATTCTCAAATAGTGTGTAGACTAAATGAATATGAAATAGGTTACCATTAATAATAGATACATTTTTATGAGTATTGATGAATTTTTTGATTGTTTTTGGGGATCTAGATGGTTCTCTAAGGTTGATCTATGATTAAGATACTAATATCTTTGGGCTAGAGACGAATATAAACCTATACATTGTTTAGAAGTAGATATAGACTATATGAGTACTTTTTCATTCCATACAAATTAAAAAAATTATTAAATAGAGTTTATGGATCTCTCGAATAGGATATTACATCCATATATTGAGTTATTTTTTGTGGAGTTCTTTGATGATAACCTCATATCCTCGTGAACCTTAAAGAAGCATGATAGACACCTGGATATTGTGTTAAGAATACATTGAGTGAATATAATTTAGTAAAATATTTAAAAGGATGAATTTTGGATTTAGGAGGTATATTTACTTGGGCATGTAATCTATAAAGATATAATTTCTAAAGAGCTAGAGAAGGTAGAAGTGATGGTGTCTTTGGAACACCCTATAAATGTGATTGAGATGAGGAGTTAGTTTACCTGGGAATTATAGATGCTTCATTTAAAACTTTTCTCACCTAAAAACACCTATTATTGGTATTAATAAGAAGGGGGTGAAGTTTTAGTGTATAGATAAGTTTGAAGAGGCCTTCTTGGAGTTGAAGAGAATATTAGTGGTATCTCTGTTCTTGATATTTCTAGAGCCTAGGATTGGATATTCTATTTACTGTGATGCCTCAGGTGTTAGTTTATGAGTCTTACTAATATAGAGTGATCATATAGTTTCTTATAGGTATATAAAATTATGACTCCATGAGAATAACTACCCTACACACAACTTGTAGTTGGTATCCATGGTTCGTGATCTATGGGGTTGGAATCATTATCTATTTAGTGATATATTTTTTATATACATGAACCAAAAGAGGATTAGTGTAATATTCTACCAGTGGGACTTTAATCTCCAGTATAGGTGTTAGGTGGAGTATATGTATACATTTTATTTTGATATAGATTATTATATAGGGAAAATTAATGTTATTGCGGATGCTCTTAGTAGGAAGATATAAAATTTTTCTTAGAGACCATTATAGAAGGAATCATAGTTGATGAAATTATTGGTTGAGTGGTTGATTAATGAATCTGAGGACTAAGGGTTGATGACTTGTTCTCCTTTAATTATCAAATATGTGGTTATCTACTAGTTAAAAGATATATAGGAGTTATATTTTTAATTCTCACTGATGTGGTAAAGTTAGTGGAATTTGACCAAGTTCTAGGATGGTTGATGGATAGTGATGATGTGACCTATGTTCATGGGATAATTTTAGTTTCAGATTCTATCAGGGAAGAGATAATGAGGAAATCCCATGATTTATAGTGGGCAGTGAATCAAGTTTTGATAAATATGTATCATGATATCGGGCGATGCTTCTGGTGGATAGTAATGAAGTTAGAAATCATGAGATTTATCTCTCATTACATGATCTTTATGAGGATCAAGGTGGAGCCTCAGTGAATAATAGGTTTACTTCAGCCTCTACTCATACTAGTGTGTAAGTAAGATTAATTGAAAATGTAATTTGTGATTGGTTTTACTAGGAACTTGAGAATTTATGATTCTATTTTGGTGATTGATTATCGATTTGCAAAGGTGGAATATTTATTATCAATCTGAGAGACTCTCTCTATTGATGAGTAGAGAAATATTTACAACCATGAGATTATATGACCACATGGAGTGATATCCATTATAGTTTTAGACATAGACACATGTTTCAAATCATGATATTGGTAAGTCTTGAGTAAGGCTATGGGGACTCAATTAAATCTAAGTACGACATATCATCTATAGAATGATGGAACGTCATAGAAGATGATATATATCTTCAATAATATTCATTGGGTATGTGTTATTGGATTATATTAAGTATGTGATAATCATATAGAATTAGTGGAGTTAAAATATAGTAATAGTTTATAGGATTTGATTTGTATGGGACCATTTGAGGCTCTTTATGGTTGGCTGTGATGCTCACTACTGTGTTGGCATGAGGTGAGTGAGGTAGCTGTCATTGGGTTGAGTATGGTATATGAGAATAAAAAAAGGGTGTTTATGATCAGGAATTGGTTGGTTATCACTCATATTATAAATAAAACATATGCCAACTAGAGGACATGACATTTGAACTTCACTATGGGTGATTGGGTTTTCTTATGGTTTTCAACTCGGTTGGGGAATCGTCATTTTTAAAGGAAAGGGAATTTGGAACCACAGTTTGTGGGATCATTTAAGATCATCGAGTGTATAAAAGTAGTATCCTACCAATTGTACATCCATCCATGATATCAATTTAAACATAATGTGTTCAATGTCTTTCATATTTGAAGGTGTGAACCCAATATTGTGCATGTGATCGACTGTGAGGATTTTGAGTTGGAACCTGATGTATCATCATTGGAGAACATAGTGTAGATTATAGATTAGAGTGAAAAGGTGTTAAGGGGAAATTGAGTACCACTTTTTAAAGTCTTATGGAATCATGGATGAGTCTAAGAGGAGACTTTGAAATGATTATATGATGTTTGAGATCAATGAACTGAGTTGTTTGAGTGGGGCCACTAGAGGAACTTCTCAAGGATGATAAGTTATTTGAGGATGATTTTTTTGACATCCCCATATCAAGGTATGTGATATTTTTAATTAATAATGTATTGGTTGTTACCATTATATGTTTAACGTGTGTTGTTGAGGTGAGTTTGAGGCCTTATATTTTGATAAGTAGAAGTGTTTTTATCTAGGAAATCAACCCAAAATTTAGAGCTACTAGTGTGCCAATAGATAACCAATGAGTATCTAAAATCATGTCGATGGTGGTGATAAAAGACTAGCATTTTTTAGGTACCACAATCAAGATAGTGGTGGTGGCAGAGGAATTGTAGTTCTATAAGTCCCACCATCTATATGGTGGCTAAGGTAGAGGTGATACACCAATTCCAAGAATAATGGCCAAACAAAGGCTTAATACCAGCTAGCTGGTGGAGCCACCATCCACTTAGTGAGGTAACCTTGATCACTGGTGGTTCCCAAATGACTAGTTCCTTAAGGGTGACTCTATCTTTTCCCCAAAAACCTGACTTTTGATGTGAAACTCATATAGATCAACCCGCATTTGACGTGGATGGTCATATAGGATCCCTTTTGGTAAATTTGTTCCTCTCCCTCTCCTCTCTTTGATGCTCATGGAGTAGATAAATCTATTGGATTACAAATAGTAAGATTCATCCATTATATCCTGAATCCTCTTTATCTTATGAAATTGTCCATATATCTAAGCTATGTTGGCTAGATCTATGGATTCGTTCATGATCTAAAAAATAATTCTTAGTCTATTGATCGATCTACATTGGATTTATAGAGTTGTTGACCTTTCCTTAGATTGGATTTTCATCGACCATTTATGGTGTTTTTTTGGATCCTTGGTATGTGGGTTTAACCCGGTTGGTGTGTGGGTTTGATTTATGTATCAAAACTTAGAGAATATTAACATTTGGAATCAACTCACCTGAGGTATGAATTTCTTTTCCATATAAGGCCCTTGTATAAGTGGTTTGTTAGATCATAATTCCATGTGAGTGCTATGCTATTCTAATATGTGATGTACCTTGTTTGGTGTGATTTTATAGATCATGGAGGTTTTTCTTCTAGTAAAAAGTGATTGGTGGACCATCATTGCTTGGTTATCCCTTATAGGGGGAGCTTGTGTGACATATGATGATAGAGACTATAGACCTAGACACAAGACATGGGTGCAATGACATTGATGCTAGTGTTAGTATTTGAATTTGTTTTAAATACTCTAATAGTTTTTTGATAAATTACTTTCAATCATAATTTATTAAATTATCTTATTTTTTTCACATGTGTTTTAATTAACTCTATTAAATTGTTAATTATTTTAATTAATTAAAAAAAATTTAATTACATTTTTAATAAGTATATTATTTTCTCAAATGTTTTTAATTACAAGTTCTAGAAATATTTTTAAGTATTTGTTTTTAAAAGTTTTAAATTTTTATAATTATAAAATATTTTAAAATTATTTAAATTATTACTTTCCTTTGTTTATAAGTTTTAGAATTTTTTTTAAAAGCTTAAATTTATATATTTTAGTCTTTTTCTTATTTAATCTAATACAAAATAGTAGGTATCATAATAGGTTGTTCCTTATAAGTTTGTCAGTGTCTCAGTTTGTTTTATTCTGATACAAAATATTTGGTATCATAGAATAGGTACTATTATGTTATTCTTTCTACTGTTTAGTTTTATTAACTATGTGCTAACCTATATCCTAGAAGTAACAGTCTAAGGAACATAAGAAAAATTTTCTTTTTAAGATGGAAGTTTTAAATTCCAATGATAGATGGATACCACAAAGCACCCATTATTTGATGAGAGTGACTATGGATAATGGAAATATAGAATAAAATCCTACCTGAAACAACTAAGTTTTTATCACTGGACCATCATGGAAAAGACATATGGGCTATCTAAAACTAATTCAGAGACACTAGTTGAAAATGACATGGTAAAATAAGTTTTTAATGATAAAGCTAGGAATATTTTACACTATTCTATAAGTATAAGTTTCTATATTCATGTTTTATCTTGTAAGAAAATCCATGAAATATGGAGGATACTAAAAGTGAATCATTATAGAACTGACAAGCAGAAGAGAACAAAGATTGTAATTCTTCAAACATAATACTAGGACTTCAATATGGGAGATGAATAATTTTTAAACCAGATGTTCCACTGGTTCACTAGTATTACTAATGGTATGAGTGCTCTTAGAGAATCCTTGGACAACAATGCACAAGTGTAAAGAGTACTGAGAGTTATTCTGAAAATATGGAATTAAAATAAGGTGTATATCGATGAGAGTATGAATTTTAAGAAATATAATTTAGATGAAATAATAGGCTCTCTATTGAAGTATGAGTTAGATTTGATGAATAATTATAATGAGGAGTCTTCTAAAAGAAAAATTATTGAATTTGAATCTAACATTACTGATACCTCTAATTCCACTGATTCTAATTTCTAGGAAAGGGACAATGAGATGAATCATTTTCATAAGAAAACTTACAAATTTATGAAAATAAATGGTGGAAAGAGGTAGTTTGGAAGAAAAAATGAAAAGTATTACAAGAAAGATAATTCAAGTAAGAATAATGATGTTTCAGATTTAACATGTTATGAGTGAAGGAATAAAGGTCATATAAAACTGGATTTTACCAAGCTCAAGCATTCATAGAAGTATAAAGAAAAAAGGAGGAAAGAAAAAAATATCTATTTGAATAATGGGACTGCTCTGATAGTTATGACTCAAGAAGTGACCAAGGAAGTGAAAATGATATAAGTAACCTTTCCCTAATGGGTATTACATGTGTGGTAAATGATTCTATATTTTAGCAGTTAATAAATCATAAAAATGTTGATCACAATGAAATATCTAGAAATGAACAAGATACTAATTTTGATTTTGATTCTGATTCTGATTCTATGAATTTTAGAATTAAAAAATTACATAAAGAGAATTAGGAATAAAGAAATAGTAGTTTCAAAATGTTTGAAAAATAAAAATACTTTAAATGTAAAAATAAAAATTCAATAAAAGATAATTGTAAACTGATAAGGGAATGAGAAAATGTTAATCCAATTTTTCCCAAAATAAACAATGTAAAATTAACTATGAATATGTTTTTTTGCAAACAAAATATGAGAATAAAATCATAAAGAATTTATGGTTGTAAATTACAAAGGTAAAGATAGGAGATTTACTTTAGTAGTGGATGGTATAACTAAAGTAGAAAATTAATGTAAGAAATTAAATCAAGAAAATAAAATTTAAGAAATATAAATTCTGGATCTAATAAAAAGTCTTATATAGATTTGGAAATGTTCAAAAAGAGAATATAGATTTGAAAACTAAAGTTGTTAATATTAAAGAGGAATTATCTAATTTTGTAAGTGGTAATCAATAATATTATAAGATTATGTATTTAATGAAACTAAAAACAAATAAAGATGGTTTTGGTTATAAAAGTTTTACACTAAACATGAATATGATTTTTTTTATAAAAGTTCAAAAGGAAGTATTTCTATAGTAATTCTCGTTAAATGTAGAAAAAAGGGAACTATGATAATGAATGATCACTAATATTCACTAAGTATTTTATTCATACAAGAACTTTTTTGTCTAACAATTTGTATTTAGATTCACCAAGAGAGAAATGTTTGAAATCTATAAGGATGGTCAAAATATATTCTATAAATTATGATTAATGTGTGAAAATATGGGTACCGAAAGGATGTTACTCAAATCCTGTTGGATATAAGCTAGTCACCATGCCCAAATAAGTTTATTTTTGTTAACAAACATGCATAATATCTACTTTAATATAATTTTTATGGTGGTATTCAATAATCATTTTATTTATTATTTACGTCATGAAAATTAATTTATATATGTTTTTTATAGAAAGTAAAATTGTTATATGTTTAAATGGTTAAAACATCAGTTTGAATATTCTAACTTTATGTTTAATTTTATTTTAAGTGATTAAATATTATGGATTTATCATCATTACAGATTCATGAATTTGGGGTATTTACCCCTTACTTATTATTTGAAATAAAATACTGCTAGATAAATTTTTAAATAAGTTTTCAAATCATTAACTTATGAAAACTTAAATCTCATTAGTCTCTTCAAAATAATTTCTGAACAAATGATCTAGGGAAGTGTGATATAATCTTCTAAAAATATTATTTTCTTTTTTATTTAGTTTTTCTTAATTCAAAGTTGAAACCTATTTGGAGTTATGAATTGATTTAAATAATAAATTTATTCAATAATTCATTGAATTTTTGACAATAAAATTTTATTTTTTAATCATCTTTTAAATATAATTTTTCAACACTTAAATTCAAGGAGTGTTTGTTTTTGAAAACCCTTAAAGAAAAAACTGTTTATTTCTTTTGAATTTTTTATATATATTCATGGAAAACAGTTTTATTTTTTAATTGAATATAATGTTTTTTTTAATTTACTAGTCTTTTAACTTTACATGAAAGAAGCATGGAATTTTTGTATAAATGATATTTTTTGATAAATAATGCTCACTATGATCTAATTGGAAATTAATTCATACTATTTAAAATTTATTTGTCAAAATTTTACTCCATATTTTTTATTTGTTTTGTTGAATTTTATAATGAATGTATTATCCCATAATAATAAACTAATCTATTTATTTTTAAATATTTTTTTTTGAATTTGATTAAAAAGTGAGTCTGTTTTATATAATATTTTTAATGTTGTTTTTGATAAAATTTCAATAGGGGGATATTTTTATTGAAAATTTATTAAAAATTTTGTTTTTAAATTTACAAAACAGAGAGTTTTCAAGTATTTTAATATATTTTAAATACTTTAATATTTTTATTTGTTTTTATAAATTGATTTTAATCAACATTTTTTAAATTAACTTATTTTTTTCTCAAGTGTTTTAATTAACTCTATCAAATTGTTAAGTGTTTTAATTAATTGAGAATTTGTTAATTACTTGTTTTAATTAGTTTTTTATTTTCGAAAATGTTTTTAATTATAGGTTCTAAAAATATAGTTATTTTTTTTAAATATTTCATATTTTTATAATTAGAAAATATTTTAAAATTGTTTAAATTATTACTTGCTTTGGTTTAGAAGTTTTAAACAATGTTTTTTTGTAATTGTTTTATTTTTTAAATTTTACTTCTTAAATATTATTTTTTTAAATTAGTCTTCCATGTGAGCTATGTAGCTATCTTTCAACTGCATAGGGGACCCTATCAGTTTAACCGCATCAGAAATACCACCACAACAGCCCACAAGAAGGCTGATAAATTTGGTTTTCATAGTGAACACCCATGGTGTGTGGTCCTGTTTTTAAGGCCTAGAGTGCGCGACTAAATGAGAAATGTTTGGGCTAGGTCACTTGTCAAATATGTATGTGTTTTTTTAATTTGAACAGAGAAACAACACACCCTGTTTGATATACCGTGTGCTTATCTCTCCTTAGTTTCAATATGGGATAGTTTGTTTGTGTACTGGTTTTCTTTTAAATCTCTGATTCAATCATGGTCATTGGATATCTTCTTCTAGAGCCTTCCATTATTTCTATTGATCCCTTGATCTTATTTTGAATTATGATGTGAATGATTTTTAAAGTATTCCTTCTTCTTCTTTGTACATCCAAAGTTCTTCCAGTTCTTTATGGTCGCTGCTCCAGTGGTGCTCTTCCATTCTAGTTCACCTGTTTATTTATTCGCTTTTGTGTTCTCCATAAACTCAGGTTGCAGTTTATATTATTATTTTCTCTTAGGTTCTATTTTGTTTGGTCTTTACTCTTCCTTTTGTTTATTCATTCAAGTTTCTTCTTTAATCTCTTCAAATTCTTATTCTTCAATTTTGTTCTACTGGATCTTTATTATCATATATATTGGTTGGGTGTTGACCCACTATTGGAAAATACCAATGGTGGGTAAGTCGACTCACTATTGAAAAATTACCAATAATAGGTAATATTATTCACAGTTGGAACCCAATGGTGGGTCAGTGACCAACCACCGTACTTCAACTACTGGTGATTTTACCCTCCCCTAGACATCAATGGTGGGTGACGGCTGGATATCAGTGATGGGTGATATTACCCACCATTGGACATCAATAATGGGTGATTTTAACCACCATTAGACTTCAATGGTAGGTTAATGTTTACTCACCATTTTCTTCTTATATTTGATATATATCCTTTGGAAGGATCTTTATCAAACTCTAACAAGTGTTGCTCATCCTTTATCACTCATTTGCTGCTATATTTTTCTAGTCTATATTTTTTGTTTTTTGTTGTTTTTTCTTCTTTTGGAAGAAGTTATTTTACATTTTCTTCCTTCATTTTGATTTATTTATATATTACTTAGTATTTTAATTTTATCATAAATTTACTTTATACATGTTGTTTCATTCTATTCGACCACTACTTCTTTCTTTATTATGTTACCGCAATAGTTATTTCTATTTTGTTTATCTTTTTTTCTTAATTTTTTTTCAGAAAAATATCATATATGTTAACTCACTTTGTTTGGATATGCTATTTCTTCTTTGATATATAGATACTTGGAAGTAGATCATTCAAGATCTAACAGGAACTATTTCCACTTCGATCAAGTGATGAGGTTATTTCTTCATGATTTAAGTTTTTTTTTCATATTTTACTTGTTTTATATTTATTCTTAGTGTTTGATGCATTTTTATATTTTATTAGTTATTTTTATTCTTATGCCTAATATTTCTTTCTGAATGAGGGTGCTTTTATATATAATTTTTAGTATATTATTTGCTTTTGTATTAAGTAGTTTTTAATTATTTTTTCATATATTTATTATTTATAATGTTTGGAAATTATTTTCAATGAGCCACTATTAGAACCCAATGGTAGGACATAAGTCACCACTGATCATTTCCAACAGTGGGTCATGAATCACTATTGGAAAGCCAATAAAAGAATTTTTTTTAATTTCTTTATATGAATCCTTTTACTGCTATCTTGGATGGAAAAAACTTATTTTTGATTAACTCATTTTATTTTTTCTTAAAATGGAAATCGTAGGTCTTTTTTTGTTTACCAACCATTGGAACCCAATGGTGGATCATTAATAACCATTTTTTAAAATTTTATTTTTTAATTTTTTTTTTTCTGATTCTCAATTGTTTTTATGAAAATAATTCTTTTGTTAAAATTATTATTATTTTATTTTAAAATAAATTTATAGATTGTTAAAAAAAATAACTGCTACATTATTTTATGTACATTTTTACATGAAATTTTAAAAGACATACGATACTCTATTTTACTAAATCTTATGCTGCATATATTATCTAAATGATTGTATTGTTATTTAAATTGTTTTATAACTATAAATTGGTTACAATTGTTTTACTTAATATATTAATTGTTTTATATTAATATTTCACGAAGAAATTAAAAGGTGGATTGTAATTATATATTAATCCTATGAGGATTTATCAAACTACAAGTAATAGTCATATTATAATATATCAATTCACTAACATGTTTTGGAAAAAATTTGGACATAGACACACTTATAAAGATCTTATTTTAATGATTTTGTATATTGCTTCTATAAATAAAATCATATACCTATGCAGATCATTCTGTTCAAGATCTCTTGTGATTTGTCTTAGACATTATATTACCCTCAAATTGATCATGATCTTATATGAATTTTGTATTCTTACTATGATCATCGAAGGAATCCATATTCTACATTTTTTCCTTCAAGTGATAAACTATCATCAAAATTAAACTTCTTAGAAAATCTGATCATATGTTTCTTTCCATATATTTTTTTTATTCAGGTAATATTTATTTATTCTCTTTGTAATCTCTCATGTATGGTTTATGATTTTCCCATAAAAAGTAGGTATTTCCTTTCTTTAGTTATTCTAGTACCTAAAAGAATGTTTGTACTATGAATCCCGATCAAAAGTCATGATACAAAACATGTTGAGTCTCTTGTAAAATGACTGGGTTGTGCATCCATGTTTTTTAAAATCTAGTGTATGTATAAAGGTTCTCACACCCTTAAAAGTGAGGTTCATTGCAGGTACCAATCTCTATAAGGAGTAGAGGATATTGATGAGTGGACTAGGATCTTAGTTATCTGAACCACTATAAATCCCTAAGTTCTTTACTTTTTATTTACACTACATCTCAACTCCATAACACCACACCCACTGCTATTTAATATTTTATAAACTCTTCTTGTTTTTGTCATTAAGATTTAAAGTTACTATTCACTCCCTCTAGTCATATTTTCCATCAATAATTATCCAACAACCAAAAATGAGGGAGAAACATGATATGATGACCTTGTGGCCCCACATAATGTAGAGATGGGGTATGATGACCTTGTGGCCTGAACCACAAAAGAGATGGAGCTCTATTTTCTTGTGGTTTGGTCCAAGGATTATTGGCCATGGGGTTTATCAAAGATATTTGGTGGCCTTATGGATAACCCTTGATCATAATTCCCGTTATGAACTTCCTTCTGACATGGATCCAAAGTAGGTACGACTAGGGTTTATTGTGTCCTAGTTAGCACATGATCGCTTGACACATGGTTGATTGTTTCTTTATTTTTAATTTACTTATTATCACGATATACACATCTTATACATGTGAAATTATATTAAGGACTTGGTGGAATCTTACATGGATATACTCACACCCTCCATGGGAATATCGGTGTTCATCTGGACTTCATTATTAGAGATCTAGGAAAGGGAAAGGTCCTTGTGGAAGGTAGTTGAGGAGATGGATCTTGGTGTTAAGAGAATGTATCGAGAGTTACTCAAGAGTGATGCTATAATGTCTCTATCTACTTCATATTTCTTTTTTATTATATTTTTGTTTGACCGACCACATTAGTGGTCCTTGGTTATTTACAATGTATGACTCTATGATACATGACATGACATCAAATATAGAATTTGTTATTATTTTGTTATATTTCCCCCCTTTTTAGGTTATTAATATTATACTTTTGTTGTTATGATTATGGTGTTTTTATATTGATATTGAGGGTATATTGTCCCCATTAAACCATTTGTACCCTCACTACTAGTCATAATCCTCTTGTATATGATGAGTTTCACATCTAGTTTTGTGTCTCACCATCCTAGACTGAGTGATTTAGGACGGGGAGTTAAAAATCCGGTTAATCATGAAGGCACCCATGGTGTCTTGGTAATGTATAGGTAGACCTTTTTTATGGTGGTTCCTATGATTGTGTGTATGAATTTCCTTCCTATTATAGTATTATTGCCTAATTTTTTGATTCTGATATATTTTCTAGTTTCCCCTTTTTATTTTTTTAGTTTTACAGTGGTTCCTATTTCTTCTCTATTAATCCCAGGTAGTTCCTTATCCCTCATTCCTAATCTACTTTTAGGTTAACTGTTAGGTTTATTATCCAATGTTTCCTTCACTGGTAGAAGAATTAGATACCTTGTGATTAGGTTTATGTTTCATAGTCATGTTTGTGTTTTATAATGATTCTTTTTCAATTTGGGATTATAGCTTTAGGAGGTAAGTTTATCAACCTAGGTTCTTAGTGGTGAAATTCCGTGTACTAGTGACACAGAAGATTCCATATTTCTTGGTTTTGTTTGTAGATTGAGGATTTGTCTGTTTATTTTTATTTGGTGATTATAGGTTCATATTCATTTGGGGTCATTATTTTTTTGGATAAGATTTTTGTTCAGTGTTAATTGACGGTGATGATGTTTTAGTTTCATGATGGTTCTAGTGATGATAAGCCATATAAGATGTGGAAAAAGATATATAGACAACAAAGGTGACAGAGCATGGAATCAGGTGTCTGTCTTGATCAATGTTCATGGTTTAAGGCTTGAGGTGGACTCGATATACCTACATATTCCTAATTCTTCCAGATGGAAAAATATTTTTTTTTGTATTTTTCATTGAATTTTTTTTCTGTAATGTGTTTCTATAAAGTGGTGTAATGGTTCCCGCTCAACCTCAATGTTATTTATTTAAAAACCAATAAAAACTAAATTTTAGAGAACATATGAATAAATACATGAGAGGGATTGGGAGTTTCTCCCAAAATATATATATAGGAAGTCATCTTGAGATGGATTTTTTTTAATCTACCTAAGATATCTTCCAATTGTCCCATTTCTCTCTTCCTCCACCTTCATTTACTTTTAGGATATACTAGGATATATTGGATTCTAGGAGAATCCCACCCAATAATTGGGTGATTTATTTTTCATGTAGATACAAAATAAAGGAGGGAGTTTTTTGGTTGCCAATCAAGGATATTTATCAAGTATATAAATGAGTAAAACAGAGATATCCATCTATAGTGAAAGGTATATAATATTTTTTATCAAAAGATTATATGTGGTTTTGGTTTCATTAATGATGATATTGATATTTAAGGTTTAAAATGTCTGCCTCGAGCAAGCATCGTTCAATATTTAGAAAACTTTTAATGACATTAGAGCTTTTCCAGAATCCTGGATTCATGAAATTGTGTTGAAAAATGAATAAAAAACATATTTCATTATATACCATAATCATATCATAATAAATTATTGGAAATTTATTTTAGGCATTTCTATAAAATATGGGATATTTTGAGTAGTGATTTAGTCACGGTTAATAATATAAGATATTGTAGGTGGTGAAATAGTTTAATTCCTTCAGTTATATATATATGTAAATATATTTTATTTTATCATATTCTAGGTCATATGGGACGATATTTCAGTTTAATATTATGCATTCCATGAAAATAGAGCATCATAATTTATGAGCAATATAAATACTATCAAAAAATGCAATTCATCATTTGTCGAAGTCAATATCATAAAATGAGGATTATTTATCACAAAATTTGATAGATAACAGTTTAAGACACATATTATGTCATGAATGTTTCATTAAGTATGATATATATAGAGAAATATAATTTTTATATTTTTCAGTTATGAGTTTATTTATAAGGTTTATGAAATGTTTATAAATCAGGGAAGTGGGTATTTTAGTATGTTTATTAAATTTATAATTTTTTTATAAATCAGTTAATAACAAATTGGTTAAAATTAATTATTAAATATTTATAAAACACTTAATAAATAAATATTTCTTAATATTAGTTGTTAATATTAAACATCTATTTAAATTTTATGGCATGAATTATAATTTAGATATAAATTTTTTATATGAATATTGTAATCGTAATTTATAATGTGTTTGTAAATTTCCAAAAAAGTCTAAATTTAAAAGAGTTTATATTTAATATTAAGAATTATTCAAAATAATTAATTTAAAGTGTTTAAATTAAAGGATATATTTTAGAAATTATATAAACCATATCAAAAAGTGTTTTGATAATTGACAGATAAAAGTTTAAATAATATTAATTATAAAATATATAGATCTTATAAACTGTTTACATTATAAAATTGGAATATAAAATTCTTATATTTCATCTAATACCATATATTTAAGGAAGATACCATATAAAGGATTTCATATTAGGGAAAAAATTAAGTTTTTATATTTATTAATTATGGAATATCTATAATGAATGGTAATAATAGGAACATCCATAATCTTAAGGATATTATCAACCATAATGAGAATGTCTTGGGGTAAGTTATCAGTTGGGTTAAGCCTTTTGTTTATTTTGGGAAGGGATTTAATCATGTTAAAAAATATTGAATTTATATGGAAATTGGAATTAGTGAGGCCTTAATTCCATTCAATTATCTTAGTGTTCCTCTCTTCTAGGGCAGGCCAAAATCTGGCTACTTTGTTCACCTTGTTGACCAGATAGAAAAATAAAACTTTATCCTAGAAAGGAAAGGAACTATCAATGGATGGTCATGTCTCCCTTGTTAAATCTACCATTATCTCAAAGTTGGTGCAGTCTTTTATGGTATATAGATGGACTATGAGATTGATTTATAACTTAAATTTCCATATCAAAAACATTGTTTGGATTGGTAGTATTTCTAAGTGTAAAATGGTCATGGTTTCCTGGAAAAATGTTGTTCTCCTCTCTCAAGTGGTGGAATTGGAATTAAGAACATCAAGCACTTTAATTATTATCTTCAGGTATGATTCACTTAGACCCTGATTAAGAAGTGTTCCAAGGCATTGTAATTTCTTAGAAATAGATTTCTAGTGAGACAAAAGAAGGTGAATACTATTTACATAGATTGTTCCCTTTGTCCTACTATCAAGCACTCTTCTTCTAATTCATGTCTTTTTCCAGATGTATTTCTAGCAGAACATCCAGTCTCAATTTTTGGATGGATAATTGGACCGGTTCTCCTATGAATCCTAAAATATGAATTCTAGCCACCTGTTTACTCTTTAAATCTGTACATCTCAATTAAAATCTTCCTTGATTACCCTCCTATATATTTACAGGCTAAAGTTTGTGATATATTCAAGAACTAAACCTTTTTATCCTAATAATGATATTTGCATCTAGGAACAAAAAAATAATAGTATACTTAACATCCACTTCTATTACCACTCTATCCTTATGAGTTCCAACGCTGATTTTAACTAGCTTCAATGTTTCAATAAAGCATGGATCTGACCCTCGAGGCCCACTCTGATTTGAATATTAGCACACAATCATCTTTTTACTAATGCCTACCTCCAATCCTATGGTTTTTCCCTTTGTTATAGGTGCCACATATTCTATCTTCATTGGGAGGATGTTACACACCTGTTTATTAGTTGCGTCATGGACTCATCACTCTAGAATGACGCCTTCAATATATTCCAGATGCGGAGACCAATGGATCCATCGATCAAACATTTTCTTCAATATGGGACTCGATCTCTTTTTCCATAGATTTCCACCCTCTTCTGTGTAGCAGTGTTTGAGCTTCTATATTATTTGGGATGGGAATAATTGGGTGATTCAATACAATATCACTTTCAATATTTATTAATTCATTTTAGGTATTATTGTTTCACTTTGGGAATCAAATGTTCTCTATAATAGTTTTTTTCAATATAATTAATGATTTTATGGTTCTTAAAATGATTGAAATTGTGGGAATTTTAGACCAGCATGATGGAACTTTTGATGTTTTCTATAATCCACCTCTTCATTATTGGATTAAAATAAATTTATATGGTTCCTAAAAAGGTAATACTAGACCCTCTGGTTGTGGTGATGTTTTTCATTACCATGGTGGAAGTTTTATTGACTGTTTATTTGGTTCATGTGGATTAAAAATTCCTTTGGAAGATGAAACGATTGGAGCCATTTATATGGTTTATTTTTCTAAATCCAAAGACTGGAATAACCTATTACTGGAAATTGATTCCATTTCTATTTTGATGGCCATCAAGAATGGCCTAACTCATCTTTCTTAGAAAATCACAGCTTAATGAATGAAATTATTGAATACCTTTTCTGGATTTAACTACTTTATTACAAAATCATATCGAGAGGAAAATTAGGTGGTGGATGGTATTTCTAATAAATGTATAGACATGAATTTTACTTGGTTGGATGACCTTCCTTCTTATTTTATGACCATTCATGATAAATATTGTCGTAAAATCCCATCATTCAAACTCATGTTATTATTTTGTGTTTTTAATAAATTTTCCTTAGCCGCTTCAGTCAAGAAAACATCCTAAAAAATGAATATAATTTTTATGTTTTTAATGAATGTATTCATAAATTTAAATAGTTAAACTACTTATTTAAATTATCATACAAGAAATTAAAAATTTACATTCTAGGTTTTCTAATTGATTTTATTTTCTTCTACCTTGAATTTGGATTTTATTAGGTTGTGATATTTAATTAATAAGTTAATTATAGTTTATATATATTAGGTGTTTGAATTATAATTAATTTGAGGGATATGATGAGTATTTTAACCTTGGGTAGAGGGACATTGGGTTATACTGCTCATTATCCCAGAGGATTATGCCTTATCTAGAATTGTGGGTATTTTCTGTCTATCACTCCAAGATTATTCCTATTGGGATTTTTTATTTCATATAATTACAATCCTCTACATTAAAGGGTTTTATGTCCATTATACATGAGATTAATTTAGATGCATATGGATATATTTTTCTTTTAATTTGGGTTAGTAACAAAAACTATGAGTTTTTCAAAGATTAACACATCAATGTGTTTTGAAAGTATTACTTATTGGAAGGAATAAGATTGTAAACTAAATAATTATAAGAATTCATATATTAAAATGGAATAAGTGAGATTATATGTTGATATTAAATCCCACATAAAAATAATAACTATCAAATTTCTTCTAATGAAAAAACATTTCAAGTCCCCGACCATCTAACAAAGTTGGTTCATGCCAAATTTGGGTGCCCCCAAATTATCTTTCAGAATTAATGAAAGTAAAGAAGGATAACCTAAGAGTTAGGGGCCTCATTTTTATTTATTGTAGCTAAAACTTAGATGGAAACCCTAAAATTTATGATACTAAAGTAATAGTATTGATTTTATCTATATTATGGATTTAACAAAGAGTCTTCCACTCAACCAATCAAGTTATATATGAAATTATTTACACAATTATATACTAAAATATCTAAAGTGGTGAGTTTAAATCCAAAGTGGTGCCATTTCTTAGAGAAATATTGATCCTAAACTACTAATGGATATGCTCTATATTAAAATGGTTTATCATTTTATTGGGAGAGAATTTAACAAAAATACTTATTAAATAAATTTTAAACATGATAATATTAACCAAATAACTTGGTATGACCCAAAATTTCACACAAACCAAATTGTTAGTAGGCCCAAATAGTAGTTTTGATCCCCATCAGCTAAAAACTAGTTCCTAGGTATCATGAATGTTTAGTTGAGAATTATTTACCCTTGTACTAAAATATAAATTGAAAATAAAATCTATCGAGAATCCATCATGATAAATAAATAAATTGGATCCCAATGCATATAAATAATCAGAAATATATATTAAACCAAAAAAATGTGGAATAATAATATAAACACCCATCCAACACATACAACTAGGTAACTAAATAAAAGTACAGTAGAAGTAAAATAAAACACACTAGGCTGTATTGGATGATGTAACAACCCAAAAATAAAATAGAACTTGAATAGCTCCAATAGATCCACCTCGTGACCCATGGTCACTCACCATATCAAAAATCCTCCAACCACATCCCATAAATCCTCAAAATAATGGAATAAAACACTGGTTTATATAGAGAAAACAAAATAGTTTCATATACATGAACACACTGATATATATATACATAGGGTGTGAGCCAAAAATTCCCTATTGTATTTCACCATAGTTCCTGTGCCATTCATTTCATATTATAATCTGTAAATTATAGTTTGAAAATAATTTATAAAATAATTTTTTATATGCTAAAGAATAATAAAACAAATATCATGATTCATCTCTTTATTTCCAAAACTGAGGTAAATCATTTTAATAAAAAATAATAAAAATTCAATCTAAAACCATCATATTGTAATAATACCATAAAACAAGGTTTAATTTTTGAACATCTTCCAAAACCATAAAAAGAGGATCCTTATATTTTAAATCAAAGCAATCATTTCTTCCTCTTTTACCATTTTTTTTTATCAAATTCCTTTATCAAATAAAGCACCAATATCCTTTTTAAAGCCACACATTGTAAAATATTACACCAATAAAAAATAAGGCATGAACACAATGAAACCGAGGTGGTAGAGGTTATATGAGAATTATTATTATTTATTTAAAATGATGATTTTTGTGATGATAATTTTTTTTTATTATTGATTACCTCATTTTATTTATACTAGAACTCTAGGTAGCTATAAAGAAATTTTGGATGAATTTTATAGTAATTTAGTGTGTATATAATGGATAGTTCCCTACTGAAGATATTCCCTCCCAAGGGTTTATTTAATACCTGGTTACCTGAAAGAGTGGTATGATTGATGTTCCAGTTTCACCTAGGGCCCCATATAGTGGGTTATCCATTAAACTAGGTCCAATATATTTCATTTTAGAACCTAGTGGGTTTCCTATAATGATAGATCTTTTTTGATTAGTTTAGGGGATTTTGATACGCATGACTTTATTTTATCTTCTACCTTGATTTTGGTTGCATGACACCTTGGATTGGTTTTTGGTTATTTTATTTTGTTCCATTAATATCCTGGTACTATTATGTTAATACCTTGTTTTTATTACCATTTTTTTCTTTGAAAATGAATTATAAATGGTTTGGAAAGTGTTTCTTTCAAA
The DNA here is from genome assembly GCA_963277665.1 of Viscum album. NCBI lineage: Eukaryota > Viridiplantae > Streptophyta > Magnoliopsida > Santalales > Viscaceae > Viscum > Viscum album. The sequence continues at coordinate 635,318,498 of OY728121.1, forward strand.
AAGTAAAGTGGTGTTAAATCTTAGAGAAAAATCTAATAAATATTTTTGGGAAAAGAGGAAAGAATCATTAGCTTTATTTTAAATTAAAGGGTCATATTTTTATAGTTTTTAAATATATTTATAAATAAAATCACGATTTATGGTAGATTTATAAAATGATGATTTTAGGAGGAATGTGACTCATTTTTTGTTTAAGGGGTTTCCCAAAGTTTTAGAAAAAATAGATAAGGAATAATATTTATTTTCTTATTCTTTCCCATGTGAAAAATAGATTTTATAAATTATTTTCAAACTAAAATTTATGGATTATAATATGAAATGAACTTTATATACTTAGGTGAAATCCTACTAGTAATGTTTGGATCAAACTCTACATATACACCAGTTTATGCATGTATATAAAGATATTATGTTTTATCTCAGGTTCCTAGTATTTTTTCCATTCATTGTTTTCTCATTGGGATAGGGTCATATGAGTTGTGATATGGTGAGTGACCATGGGTTATGGGGTGGAGTTGTTGGAGTGGTTCAGGTTCCATTTTTTTTGGGTATGTTATATAACCTAATCCATCTATTTGTATTTTATTATACTTCCATTTTACTTTTGTTTGGTTACTTAGTTATATGTTTTGGATATATATTTATTTTATTACATCCTGTATGGATAGTTTATTATTTTCTTCTTCTTATATATATGCATAGAATACAATGTAAGGATGGGTCATACTATATTATTAGTAGATTATTATTTTTGTTTATATTTTATAAAATGGTGAAATAATTCCCAAGTGTATGTTATTTACACCCTAGAACTAGTTTCCACTCCCTAGGGATTGGGAATTCCCTTCACGCTTAGTGATGCATCAGTTCAGGTGATGCATTGGGATAGCCCGAGCTAGTTCATTATATATGTAATCTAAGACTATGTTTATCAAAAAGGTGAATGGGTTATTCAATGGAAATATTTGTATTTGGGTGTTTTATTATAGAATTAATATTATGATTGTTTTTTAGGATCATGGGATTGTTTATGTTTAAGTGATTTATCACCACATTTTTTGAAAACTCTTAAGTCGCTAAGGGTATTTGTGATTCAAATTTTGGTTTTTTACTATGTTGGATTTTGATTTTTAATGGTTGGTTTTTATCATCATTATAATAATATGAGATTAAATGGGGGTTTTTATTGATTTTTTTAATGAAAATTCAAGAAGGATTAGTGGCATGAGGTTGGCTTTCATGTCCTTATAAACTATGCAGTGAACACACATTTTATATCAAAAACATTCTAGGAATTGTTTCATCACCAGTCTGTGGCCCATCAAACCATGCATCCAAGTCATATATAGTGTATCATACCACTTTAATTTTATATTTAGACTTAATTTCTATGGTACACAGTGATGAGGTAAATTTAATAGAATCATGTGATAAATTGATGATGTGAGTAGGACCTTGTTTAATTTATTTACTATCTTTTTCTTATGTATTTTTTTTGAAAACTAGTTTTTTTGTGGAAAGGGAGATTTTATGTTTTTTTTGAAAAATGGAAATGAGGCATTGGGGATTATTATAATTAAAGAATTTGGTTTCATGAGTTTTTTTTTCGGAAATGGTTGATTCTATAATTAAATTAAAAAACAATTGGGTTTGAAAAAATATTGGTGGGTTTTTTATAAATTTATTTGACTCTCTTGGTGTGTGTTCCCAAGGGTGGGTAGTTTATAAATAGAAATTTGGATTTTTTTTGAAATAGAAAGTTTATTTTTAAGAAATAATTTTTAAATAAATAATATCTTTTTGAAACTTAAGTGGATTTCTTATTTCAAATATAAATTAGTGTTTTTTAATCCTATTAAATATTTTCAAATTCCGTCAGGGAATTAGGATTTTTAAATGCAACTGCGTGTTTTAAAAATATTATATTCTTTTATAATCACATGTGTTTTTGGAAAAAGTGTTTTGATTCCTTATGCGATACGGTGGTTTTAAATTAATGGGTTTTTATCTCGTGTTTTTACTTATTTAATTAGTGATTTTGATTTTGTCCCTTGTATGAAGTTGGGTATGTTTGATTTTTTGTGATATATGATTAGGTTGGGTTCATGCCTAGTGTTATTTAATACAATATTCCATGAAAATTATTATGTAAACATATGACACCTATCTTTAAGGGTGGACAATTTTCTATCCTTGGAACTACCTAAACTCCAAATGAAGTGGAAAATGTTTCTTTCTTCACTTGGTTACATAATGGGGAGTCTTGGTATTATACATGATATTTTGTTTCTTAGTAGGTATAGCTAGGGTCCATGTTTGTGGATTTTGGGTAGTCTAGGATTTTGATCCTTGGTTGAGGAATGATGTTCTTGGTATTTGGATAATGATCTATTTGGTATTCCTACTCAGTGAGTTTAGATCGATGGTTGTTTTGAGGTGAATCTTATTTGATGTGTTATTTGGGTTTTTTTTGATTTCTATTTTATGGGTAGTGGTTGTTTTGGTAAGTTCATTACTCATTCTTTTATTGTGATATATGTGGTTGGTTTGGGATGCTATATTTGTGGTGAGAGCTTTACATGAGGTAGGGTTTGATGTATTGAACACGGGGAAGACCAGAGTTTGTACATGGGTAACTATGGTGTGTATTTCTCACTAATTTAATCATGGGTGCTATCAAGTTAATGTTCTATATCAAGATCACCATGATATGGATCTCTATGAGCTTAGACCCAATTTAATTTTGATATTGTTTTGTAACCCTAGTTTAGAACATTTTTATTCTATGGTGAGTCATGTTTATGATCGATTTCACATTTTTTATTACTCTAGGATGTGTTGAGTTGGTGAGATGGTTTTATTATCTTTTGGATCTCCCATTTATGGGTTTTGTGTTTTTTGTATTTTATCTATTCATATTTTGTTATTTTCTATGGTTGGTGGAATCTTATAAGTTCCATTGAAATTTTGGGGAAATGTAATAGTTTTGGTGATATTTGATTTCTTGGGTGTTCTTATTAGTTTTTACACCATTTTTGTAGAATTCAAAATGGTGGGGAGACCGATAATAGGTTTTTGTGTTTATAGAGCTTAAATATGGATGTATCTGATCAATAATATATATGAGGTTTTTTATTTATGCTTGGGGATAATTTTCATAGTATTTGAACAATGGTTGTTTGTGTGGTGTTTACTTGTCATCAGAGTCATCCCACATCTTATTTTTAGTTGTGATGTTTTTAGATTTTATTGATTCTACCTTTTTTAATGATTTTCAAGGGGTGGGGGGACATGGATTGGTGGGGAGAATTATGACACTCACGTATCACTATTAAAATATTTATTTTATATTATTTTGGGGTATTTTAAAACTCTTAGAGTTTGGTTTAAAATTTATAAAATATATAAAATTTATTCTATTGCATGGTTAGTGAAAATGATTTAGGGGAAACCATGTGATAAACCTTACACAATTATTTTTTACTTAATTTTTTTATGAAAGGTTGGTATGAAATAATAGTTCATGGTTGGGTTCAAACCATGTGAATTTTAATGGAAACCATGCAAGACATTTTTGACCTAGGATGGTGTCTCAAAACTTGTCATGGTAAGGAGGAACTGTGTCTCAAGTGTGAAATATTGATTAATTTATTATCAATGGAGTTTCTCATGATTATTTCATGGTTTATTTTTCCATATGACTAACCCATGTATGTGTATTGGGTCTTTAGAGAAATCCTAATGGCTGGTACACAATTTACCAAACCATGTGGCCTAACTGTGCGAGCTTTATAATTTCACAGAAATTTGAAATTCCATTTCTTCCATTCTAGGATTTTGAGGAAAAGTTACTTCTTCTATTCTCTCTCTCACTCATAAAAACCTCAAGAATCTCTTAGGGATTTCTCCCTGCCTTCTTCTTTGATTTTGTGGCCTCATTTCATTGATTTTGAGAAGGTTTCACATGTTAATACCCACTTTTTCCTTTTCATCTTCTAACTTCCTCCTTTTACATGGTTTTTATTTCTTAAGAAACCTTAATGTGCTTTGGGGTTATTTTAGGGTTCAAGTAAGCACTAATCCTAGGGATTAATTTTTTAGGGAGTTTATAGATCGTTTCCTTTACTTATTGGGCATTCACCATTGAAGGAAACACATTGTGTCATGGTTCTTATTGAATGAGGTAAGTGTTTTAATTTTATTCCTTTATATTTAATTCCATGAGATTATCAAGTGTTATAAAATTACTTTTTTAAAAAAAATTATTCCTATATTTATTACCAATGAGGGATTTTAAATGGTTTTCAAATGGTTTCAACACATGGCATGGACTTGTATTATTCCAAGTGTTCTTGAAAATTCCAAAGTGGATATTTTAATAGTATTAAAGTGTTTTTAAAGGGTTTTTGAAACTATTTTATGATATTTGGAATGGTTGAGTATTAAAAAATTTGTAACTATAATACTTTTAATCATGCATTATGAATGTATGAGTAAATGATTTATAAGTATAACATGTGTCCTAAGGACTATATAAGATGGGAGTCACCATGAGATGGTGTTCACAAGAGGTTAAATAATCTCTCTACCAGTCCTACCATTTCTCTCTTCCACCTCCTTCCATTACTCACAAGAGATACTAGGATACATTGGATGTGAGAAGAATTCTACCCATGCTTTAGGTTATTTAGATTTCCTTTGAATACACTATGGAAAATATAGTTAATTGGATACAATTCATAGATATTCATCAAGAATATGAATTAAGAAAACCAAATTATCCAACCACAATATAAGGTTCACAATATTGTTCATTTATATTTTCTACATGGTTTTGGTTTGAAGCATGGTGATCTTAGGATTTAATGTTTATAACATGTTTTTCTTCATTAAACTAGTGTTGTAAGATCCTTATAATCATTCACATATGTGATATGTTTCCAATTTTTTGGTCATTGGAATCAATATTTATTTTACCCATCACAACATTATAAGTATAATTTACTTGGATGTAACATAGTTTGTGGACCTTGTCATTTTCATGTTCCTATACAAAGGCAGTTTCCTACTCATAATTATTTTCATATAAGAATTTTGGAAATATAAAATGTGTTTGAAAATTTGGTTTAAATTTACATAGTAAATCATTTTTTGAACTATTAAATACAAATTTCTATTTCATTTTATTGATATATGTAAAATGTATATAAAGATAACAATTACATTTTCATACAAATTTTCCTTTCTTGACTCCTTTATCTAAAAGATATTATTATATTACTTGTTTTCTTGATATATCTATTGTTATTATATATTTAATATATCTTATATATCTTATATTTTTAATAGTAATTGTGAGGATGAAGAGGATTATATGAATTAGGCACTCTAAATCACAAAGTACACTATTAACACAACATATCCCCTCATACCCTTGTTGTTATCGACAATCCATCATATACCCCATTGTATGAACACCATATTATAACATCTATTCCATCTAATATTCCTTTAAATTATTCATACGCTTTATTTTTTTAGTACTCTATTTACTCCTTCTAGTACACTCCCTCAATTATATTTTATGCCTTTATTTGAGGATTCTAGTGAAATAGGTAGGCCAGTAGGAGAGACTTCATCTGATGGGATACATATAATATAGACTATTAGACCCTTTATTCTCATAAGTAGACAAGTCTTCATCGCATGATTTTTTACTTAGTAATATCCAAGATGAGATATTAAAAGGATAAACCCACCAATAGGAATACCACATGTTTGTGTGTCATTTGATACTTCTATATGCATATGTTTGTATTATTCATTATACATGATAATATTATTAATTCATATTTCGAGTTGTGTACTTTGATATATTGATGAAAAATGTGAAATCATATATTAATAGCGATTTAGGATATTTTGGGTGTGTCATAAGTGATAGGAAATTAATGAATAATTCTATAATGTATTTGTCCCTTCCATGACTAGAAGAAGATACCTTAGAACTTTGATTGAAATGGAACTATTGAACTAAATTCTATGTCCATGATGATTGATAGTTTTATTTAAATAATCTAAATAAAGACATATCAAGCATATGGTTTAATGAAATGAGTGTACAACTAGTTTGATGAGATATATAGGAAAATAGATTATATTAAACAATGATCATTCTTATGTGGTTTTTGTAAGTGTGACATTATCATCTTCTTTTTTGGGTGTATTTACATGTTTATAGACATTGATATTGGTCTTTAGTTAAGACTATATATTGAAACCATGGGAGAGGCTTATAGGTTTTCACACTTAGTATTTCCATTGATCTCATTGAAATTATATTATAAGTTAAAAATTGTAAATAATTTTATTCCCCTGACCAAGAAATAATATTTATTTATGATTTATTGATAAAAATTATATAGTCACTATATTTTTTTAGTTAAATATTAAGAAAATATTTATCCATGAGACTGTGAATATAATATTTATTTTTTTACTGAATGAATAATATTTATTATTCAAGCTTCGATAAATTCTGATCAAGGTGGATGGGTCGAGTTAAGGGATCGATAATAGAAATGATATAATCTTAAATATCATTTAAATAAACAAGAAATTATATGTTTAATTAATATTATATTTAATTTATACATGTTGGTGCATGAGGAATATATTATTTTTATTATTTGATTAAGGTCCTTTATGTAATTATCAATATTAAACACTTTCTCTATATATACCCATTTATATTATTTTAGAGGGTGTGAAAAATAATTTGTGTTTTCACAAATAATCCCCTCCGTAGAATATTTTCTAAATAAATAACATATATAGGATTCCTCTCAATACCAATAGAATTTTCTACCTCCTTCTTCCCTTTCAATATTGAGAGAAAAAGAAAGAGAATCCTATAACAAAAAAATATGTTTTGATCAAAGGTGATTGGTAAAAGATGATCAGTGTCTCTATGATAGCACCAAGGGTCCCATCTATATCATTACAAGAATTTATATCCTATAAAAATCAATAATAGAGGGAATTTACTTTGGATCCAATTAACAAAATGATGTTACAACTCAAACAAGATTTGAATGATCAATATATTGATCAAAGAGATAATCTCAAGATCGAGGTAATTATTGTTATTGAATTTATTATTATTTTAACATGAAAATATCCTCTATGTGTTTTGGAATCCTTTCATATAGTTTCTTTGATTATATTCATTGAACATGATAATTATTCACCATTTTCTTATAAATTACCTGTTATATCCAATGTAAAAATATTGTTTGGCATGGGACCGACTGACATCTGCAATGACCAAATCCTTAAAGTGATATCAAAGTTGTAGCATTAAATTTTTTAATTATTTAATTTTTGATGATCAATATCATGATTCTTTTTTCATATTTTATTTTAGTTTTCCTTCTTTTCCATTTAAAAGGTTTATTCACTATTATATGACCAATAACATGCCAGGAACATGTGAAGAACACATGGTGATTTCAAATATAGGTGCTAAATATCCTAGATATATATCCATTTTACATGGATTGTAACTTAATTACACACTGTATAGTATGTGACAACCACACACCAAGATATTTTCATCAATTACAATTAGTTATATGGGGATTCATTATGTGATATGTAAATACACCACATATTAACCGTTATTGCAAAACATAGTTTACAGGGTTACATGACTTGTAACTGATGTACACGTTGTGTAATACCTCATGAGGAAATTATCATGTGGTAAATGGATGTGGTGTGTTATTAATATGCACAACACATGTTGACTGCCAGCCTAAAGGTACCAGACAATTGGGATTATATGGAATATAACTAGCATATATTCCAGGTGACTTATACATTCCCCTATGGATTACATGATGTGTCTCTAGAAGGGTATCACATATCGTCACAAAAAATTGGTACATGGCATGTAGAATTATATACACTTTGTGTAATGCATACCCATTTACATGAAGTACATTCTAAGCTAGGCTTAACACCATGTAAATTAATTACATGGAATAAAATTTCTTATTGAATTAAAACCAAAATACACAGTGTGAAACTAGAATACACTCAATTTGATAGTGTTTTTAATTATATATAATTCCTAATTAATTTCCACATTAATTTTATAACTAAACACCATGTAAGTTCATTGTATGCTTTATGTATTTTGTTAATCATTAAAAGTGATATATGCCACCTATATTAACGCATGTCATGTGTCATAAATTTCAATATGATTAATTGAATTTTCATACATAAATACACACCATGTAATAATGTGACATGTTATGTATATTAAAATCCATGTAAGTACACAGTACACAACTGAATATGATACTATATAGTTTAGATGGGGCACACACCCTATTTCTTCTTAGTAGATGTCACATAGTTAAGTAATTATAAATAAAATTAATAAAATTAATTATTTTAAATATTATAGTGGATGAAAATTGTATATATCTCTATCTATTCTCAGATTAAGTAACAAGATAAATAACTAAATAATTAAAAACACCATTAATTTTTAATTCTAGAAAGATTTATCTTAATTAATAGTGTGATTTAAAATAACTTCTCGAATGTATGAATGTGATGGATCATGATCCTAGAAAACCAATGTGTTTGTTTAATTTTCATTTAATTTAATATTATTTGAGAAGTTTTTATATATAATAATATTTTATTAAATTAAATCTGACAGTTTGAGTTTCATCCCTCCCACATTTATTATATTGGAATGATGTTTTCATAATTTATTTTATGTATCCCATAACCCTGATACCTATGTGCGAGTAAAACATACAAAGGATAGAGTTCCCAGGAGAGGAGGTAATTTAGAACCTTAAACAAGGTGAAACCAAACAAAACAAATATACAGGTCAATGGTGGAATGACGTAACATGATCCAAGTATAGTATAATGTATTTTTCCTCTAGGATCATTGGTTGATTTATCATCTATTTGAAAAATTAACCATGAAAAAGATCATGATCAATTAACTTTATTTATTTTATTTCATCAAAGGACATGGTTTACTATTTTATGTTTTTGAAATTTATATGATGTTAAACAGAATCACTTAAACTAAATAAGATAACAAGATATGAAATATGGAATAAAATAAATGAATAATTCATAAATTATTTTATCAATACATGGTTAATTAATTTTTTAATATCAACATAATATTAGAAAATGAATGTTAAGATAAAGTAAAAAAAGTTACACATTAATAAAAAATTAATTCCTCAAGAAAATTTTAATTTAGGGAAATCCTTATATTACTTAATTAAGAATGGATTCATAGAACAAAGTGTTGATATGCACATCATCAAGAAAATTACTTATCAAGGAGTTATTATGAAGGTTTTGGGTTTATTTATGTAGGTATACATTAAGAGAATTAACCCATACTTGACTTGATGTTACATAGAGGCGAGTGTTGAAGAAATTTGAGTCAATATTTTAGGATTGGTGTAAGAAACCAAAATGGGTAATCTAATAATCAGATTCCCAAGCTGACCCATCACATACCTGAGGAGGGTCCCCAATCCCTCTGAGCAGATGAAAAGCATAGAGGGTATCATAGATAACTATTGGGGATGGTTTCACCCTCAAGGAACCAAATAAAAACAACCAAAAAGTAATAATAGTTAAAATAAAAGATACATACCCAATGAAATATCATATGAATAAACAACCAATCATAACTAAAAAAATAAATAGGAATCTAAAAAAAATAAAGACCAAATAATACATTAAATATCTCATACTGATTAGCCAATAAAAAAACATATTTTGATTACATTTTAATGGTATTAAATGTTAATTTTTGATATTATGGGACTAAGTTAGTGGATTTTAATTTTGAACATCCATTCTCATCATTTGTGCACTTCATGCCTAATATGCACCAATTTAGGCCCAATGTTTCATCAGATTTTAAAGAATTTAATAATCCATATTTTGATTTTATATTTTGGGAAATGGATATAAACTTAAATATGAACATTCTTCATTCAGGGATCAATGGAGGATTCATAAAGGATGATGGGGATATTTGGCGATGAAAGGAAACAATTCTGGAGAAGGAAGATTGGATATCATCCCACTGATGAGAATGTGGGGCCGACAATACAGGCCCACTGAAGCCCAAAGTTCATGGGAGGCTAAAAGACATATATTGGAACAAATCATTCTTCTGGAGCCAGTGGTAATTCGTCCTACATGGTGGTGATTAAGGCGGCCCAAGTTGAAGATGCAATTATGGTTCAGATTCTGCAGCCTAGAAAAACAACCCACCATTTTAATTATATCTCGCAAAATACTTATTATTTTTGGATGAAATTTTATAGGCTGTTAGGAGAAATCCAGAGATTCATTTATGTCTTCTATGGACCACTCCCATTTGGCCTTTCTAGTATTTTCTTTCGGCAGGTTTTTCTGGTGGATGCAAGCTGGCTGCAACTTCGGGGCAAGAAGTGGAAAAGTCTTCTCTACATTAATGTTCCACCTACCTTGGCCCACCAAATTTAATTAAATAGACTTGTGGAGTGGTGGATTGGCCAAATTCTTACTTTTTTCTTATTTAAGGTAGTAGTGGTGGAGGATTTAGGGATCTTGGAGTTTTACTTTCATTGTAATGTTGTTAATGAAAATTGCCTTTGTAACGTTCTTCTTTCACATGTAAGTTGTTTGAATCACCTTAGTTTTCAATAAAAGGTTTTTATTCTATTTTTCTGTTCTTCTTCTTTTCACATTGATACCTTTTCCCCATGGTGTGATCTTATTCACACCAACACTTGTGAATTTATTCACACAACGGTGGAGTGATCATTTCATTGTTTTATTTTTCTTCTTCAATTCGGACCCTATGAGTCTTCTTTCAGCTTCCTTTGAGATCATAGAATCAATGGAGGGCTAAAAAATTATGGGTTTGTCCTAGAGATTTTCATGGGGCATATTGGATGTTATTTTATAATCTAAAATTCCATAATCATTTCATTAATTTAAGATTTCCATTTGATGATTATTTTCTTCTTCATCTTCGCCAACTTTAACAATGACACATTTCGAGTGCTAGTACGATCCAATTCCTTGGAGTGATCATTAAATTGGTCCTCTAAGTGCATTGGTGATTAGCCTTGGAATTGTGTAGGGATTAAATTGGTGAATGATTTTGAGGAATTATATCATTTTGTGGATACGTCTTGAATTAGTGAAACGAACGTTATAAGAAAATAAATACATCCAATCTAACCCTAGTAACAACTTAGGATCAACTCATCTCCATTAATTGTTTTAGACTAAGTAATTGTATATTTTAATTTATTTTATTTAAATTAAATCAGTAGTTATACAAAACAAATCAATCCAAATAGTTGTCCACTCCATATCCAAATCTTTCCAAAATCAGAGTGTCTCTAGGTTTCTTCTTCGGTCCCTGTGGATTTGACCCCTACCTGTACTAAAACGACTGCTTGACCCTTAAAACTTGTGTAAATTTGGGCGACACCAAATTTTGTTTCCATTGAAGGAGACCAAGTACGTTCCTTAGACCGAAACCTTCTTTCCCCACCCCATTCTTCAATTATCACCCAATATCACTTATATTTTCCTTTTCTCGCTTTTTTTTTCTTTTGGAACATGTCTGCCTACACCCGCGATAACTCAAACAGACTAGTTAGGGTGGAAAGTCATAAGATAGGGGAGTAAAGTATACCATTGGATCATAATCATCCTAATACTCCATAGTCAAAGATTGATTCAATTTCAATGGAGGGTCTTCAAAGAAACCAACTCATAAACCCGGGTGGGAACCAAAATGGAAATCTAAATGAGACAGCCCCAAATATGGGGAATGTAGTCGATCAAACCATGACTGACTACCTTACACCTACCTGGACTAATGCCCCCTCTTGTATTAGGCATGCTGCCCTAGGAGACACCCACTATGTCTTTAAACCTCATGTCCTAAACCACCTTCCAACCTTCCATGGGATGGAGTCAGATATGCCTTACCTTCATCTCAAGGAGTTCAATGACATTGTTGAAACCAATTTTTCACCACATCCACTTGAGTCAGCTAATGTTGGGAAAAAATCTCTCAAGGTAACATTGCAGTATTTTTGGGTTGATTGTGTTTTTTGACAAAGCAGGTTTTCATGGATATTTGTCGAGTTCCCAAGAAGTTGTTGACAATCCTTGTTGAAAAAGAATGATGACAAAGGAAAGGACGATCTGGAGGCGGTACAAAATAGCAGTACAAGGTGGCGCCATTTCCCAGTGTATTCCAAATTTTTGGGGTCCAAAATTTGGAATTTGGTGAGCATCGCGAAAATTTTATTTCCATGAGGATCATATTTTTTATATGGAAAAGACATGAGTTTCGCGAATATGGAATGTATGGATTGGATTTCACAAAGGCCAGAAAAATAGAGGCGGTGATGCTTCGCGATTACGTCAAAGCTTCCCGAACGGAAGAGTTGAAGCACATCGCAGTGGTGAAGGGATTTGCGAGGGAGCTTCACGGTGATGGCATGAAGGAATGTTGATGGTGATCCTCCGCGATTATGACGAGCTCCGTGAACGGAAAATTTCCGCGGTGCTTTGCGATTTGGACAGAATTCTGGCGGAAACATTGGAGCTTCGCGATTTGAGATGATATGGCATTGACTTCGCACAGAAAGTTTGAGGGTTGATGAAATCACCTATAAATAGAGGCCGACCCCCTCGAGAGAAGAAGAGAGAATTTTCAGAGAAAATCCTTTGCTCTCGATTTGCGAAGGGGGTTCGCGGAGCCAGTGTGCTTCGCGAAAGAGGAGCTTCGCGGCGGCTATTGTAGCTCCGCGAAACCTGCGAGCTCCACGTTGGATTAGTAAGCTTCGCGAGGGACGTTGCTTTGCGATGGCTTGAGCTTCGCGAAAGTGCTTTGCTAAAGTGCTTCGTGAAAAGGCAGGAGCTTTGTGAAGGCTTGTTTGAGCTTCGCGAAATTGGGAGCTTCGCGAAGTAGGGTGCTTTGCGAAGGTGTTTCCAAAAGAAATATCCCAGTGTTCAGAGGCAAAGAAGTATTCATCAGTGGATGAAATTTGGACATTAATAGAGCATCTATCATCAGTTAAGGATGCATGAATTCATGAAAATGAAGAGACCTATAGGTCTATAAACTATGAGTGGATTCCCTTCTAGAGCAGTGAGCATCGGAAGAGGAAGAAGGTGATCTTCTCCACCGGCAGTGAGCCAGAGAGAGATAAATAGGGAGTGACCCTTGGGAAAGCAGTGAGCTGACCCTAAACCTTGTGAAGGCAGTGAGCCTGGGAATAGAAGTTCTCTATCCCAAATTTTGTATCCACATATTATGAAGACTAGTGGTATTTGGTACGCATGACAACTTGTCGGCGTATGCTCCTTGGACGTAGCCCAGTGAGGGTGAACCAAGTAAAAATATTTGTGTCTGCCTTCTTACTTCCCTGCATTGCATTTGAAGCATTATCATCAGACAAAGAAGAAAATAAGTGATCATAATAAACACACAAGTGAAAACAAAGTGACCCTTGTAATAAAGAGGTCATGATCCAGTGGGGAAGGAAGAATTTTGAAAAAGAATATCCATACCCTGATTGACCCCCCTCTCAGGGTATATAGGCCCCTATTGGTCCTAATAATTGGTATCCGAGGGATATGTTTCTTTTATCAGATTTGTTTGCTTCAACTTGGTGTAGTCGATCTGTGTGGTTGAAGATACAGTTTTCTCTTATCACAATCTGCCATGGGAAAAGGAAAAGCATCAAAGAAGAATCAGAAGTCTGGTAATTTCCCTCAGTTTGGAAGTGTTTTTGGAAAAAGTGTGATTCAACTAAAAGAATCAAATAGCTTACTAAAGGAAGGTCTTGATGAATCTGATAGGGAAAAGATTGATTCACTCAATCATGATGTTGAAATGAGTGAAGTACATGAGAATCATATTGATACTGAAACATAAGAAGAAATTTAAGGAAGAATAGATATGCGAGCTGAGTTAGAGGATGCTCTTGAGGAGATAGATGTTTTGAGAGCTAAAATAAATAAATCTAACAAAGTTGTTCACAATGCCAAACTCTATATGCAGCAGCAGGAAGTAGAGAAGTCTGAGTTTATGGAAGAAATTGAGAAACTCAAGTTATCAACACGAGAGAACTCAGAATCAGTTAGTGAGTATAATCTTATGATCGAAGAATAGAAAAGGGAGATTGATGTCTTGAATAGAAAAGTGAAAGATCAAGTCAAGTGTATCAATGAACCTGATATTTCAAGTGACGTTAGAAACACTGATGAAATTAAATCTAAAGATATTCAGATCCAAGTACTGGAAACTGAGATCAACAAGCTAAGAAGTTTGAATAAAAGGATTATTGACGTAGCTACTGATCTAAGGGAGAAAAATGATTCTCAAGATGAAAAACTGCAAAAGAGATCGGCAAAGGTTGAAAAATAAAAAGCTGATGTCAAGGGAAAGAATCTGAACACAGATGAAATTCAGAATCTCAAATCCAGAAATGATGATCTAGCTACACAGTTGTCTGAACAAGTTCAAAATAATTAAAGGCTCCAACAAGAGAATGAATCTATCTCTGAATCTATTTCTCAAGAAAAATTGAAAGTAAATAAGAAAAGTGGTATGGTAGAAAATCTCACACAATAATTGGCAGATGAGATGAGTCGTGGAAAGATTCTCAAAAGGGAATTCAATGCCCAACTTAAATCAAGTGATATGAAGATTTATAAGTTGGAAGAAGAGCTAGAATCAGTAAATAAGGAAGTGGAGAAATCCAATGCTAAAGGAATGCCAAAAATGAAGGATACCTTACAATTGCTATTTGATCATCCTTCGACAAGTGATGATAAAATGAAGAACAAATATGCTATTTCTGAAGAGAAAAAATAGAATATTTTCTCAGCTCAAAGACCAGTATGTTTTGGAAAAGATGGTATCGGATTTGATGAATCCCCTCCCATGCAAGATAGAAAGAGAGCTGTGAACAATTCCAGATGTGAAATAAATCCTATAGGTGCTGGAGATAGGCCTAAAAGGACAGTTACAAAAAGTTGTGATGACATGTGCTATTTCTGTGGGATTCATTGACACACATCAAGCTTCTGTTCAGAGGCTCTGGAATACATTTCTATTTGTGAAAATAGAGACATTACTAAATCCGAGATTAAGAAGAATCATCATGATAAATCAGAGAGAAGAGTTTCTCAGAGGAGAACATTCATCAGAAGCTATTACTGTGGAAGGATGGGACACACCATGCGTATGTGTTAGGAAGCTCAGGAGATCGATTCCAGAAGAAGAAAACAAGTTGCATCAACATCTCAGTAGAGAAGTGATGAAATGAGGTATGCCTTTTATAGAATTTTTTTCATATGTTCTGATCATGGGCATTTGGCCAGACAGTGCAGCAAGAAGAAAGCGGGGAAGGAAAAAGACCCGAGAAAGAGATTACCAACTCCAGTGGTACATAATGAGAAATTATACACTGGGAGACAAAGTGGTAAGGTGAAAAATAGGCTTAGAGCCTCAGGGGAATCACATGGAGCTGAACGAAAGGTGTATCAATCACCTCCTCTGTTGTACGCACAACCGCTCTCAAGGAGAGAATGTGAACAAACCTGGAAGATTAAGGGGAGATCTACTCCAGCTGTGATAAAGAAGAATGAATGTTCAATGGAGGACTCACCACCATCCAAAAAGAGTGTGGTGACTCAAACATCTGATAAAATAAAGATGAACAAATAATGCATCGAAAAATCCACATGTCGTGTTTCTCAGCGAGAAGTGAAGGAAAGAGGAAGACCCCTAAGATGGGAGAAGAAGAAAGGGAAGATGCAAAACAGAGAGGTTCCTACTTAGATAAATAATCAAGTAAAATGGAATTTTGGTATAACCCCAAAGAAGGAAATGTGTACTAGCGGGTTTATACCCCAAGCGGTGAGAAAGGCCAAGCCTACCAAATCTACATATCAGAAAAAGGCTCAGAATGTAGGCAATGAATGCCTAGTCATATGGCCAAAATAGTTGAAGTTGTCTAGGAAGCTGGAGGAAGCAAGAAAGGAGTGTGATGCCCTCCAAGAAAAAATCAAAGGGTTGACCGGTCAGGATCAACCACTATCCTCATTTTGAGGATTCGAGAAACACCCCTCTCCCTATGTATATAAATGCTATTAACTGATGATTAATATGTTTCAGGTTTTATGGAGATACGATCCAAGGGGAAGTGGCATCTAAAGATGAAAAGTGGAGAAGTGATGTGCTCCAGAGTTTAAATTGGATTAAACCAGGTACAATAGTTGAAGAAGAAAGGGAGCAACAGAGCACAATAGGAAGTGATTGTGTTATTAACTTTATCTTTGTTTCCTACACCGAGTTTCAACTAAGTAGGCTTAGAGATTTTGTTAATGGATCAACTATGAGTGGAATATGGGAACAAATGATGTAGGAGGAAAAGACTAGTTATGGGTCTAAACAGATGAATGTTGGGCCTAACTATGGGAAGAGTTGCATAACACAAGGGGAGTATTTAATAACAAAATCAGATGCAAGAGCCATCAATGCAATAATTGGATGACTCGACTCAGGTGTTGCCTATTGGGGGAAGGAAGAAGCACAGGGAGAAGCAGAAATAACCTTGAATTTTATGATTATTTACATTTCTCTAACAAATTGGTATCAGCTGACTGCTTTCAGGATACCAAGAAGCTGCGAGAGAAAATCAAAGTTGTGTCAGAAAAAATCCGAGAGAAGAAGTTTGAAGGAAATGACGTCATTAAACAATGAAATATAGAAAAGTTTCCTATTGAAAGTGAGGAAGTGGTATGAGACTCAGGGAGAGAATAAGTGGATGAAGTTGATTCAGAAAAAGATACTGATGGTGAGTACAAGGAAGTAAAATCCTCATCTGCACAAAAGCCAAAGATTCAAGCTAAAATTGACAGGCAGAATATCATCAGTGATCATTGAGCTCCAGTTCAGACAAGGGAAATGAAATCACTATAGCATGCATCTTTTCTATCTTAGGTTGAGCTGAAATGCATTGCTGATGCAGCTGATGATGAAAACTAGGTTCATCCATGAACGAAGAGATAGATCAGATTGAGAAGAATCAGAAGTGGGAGATTGTTTCGAGGCCAGCAGACAAGAATGTCATCGGGACTAAATGGGTTTATCACAACAAGATGAATGAAGATGGAATAGTGATTTGGAACAAAGCACGACTAGTGTGCCAGGGATACTCCCAGATAGAGGGAATAGATGTTGATGAGACATTTGAACCGGTTGCAAGGCTGGAGACAATCAGAATATTTTTGGCCATAACAGTGCAAATAAAGTTCAAACTGTTCCAGATGGATGTCAAATCCGCATTCTTGAATGGTGTTTTGGAAGAGGAGGTGTATATTGAGAAGCCAGATGGTTTTCTCATTCATGAGGATGAGAACAAAGTTTGCAGGCTGAAGAAGGAATTGTATGGGATGAAACAAGCACCAAGGGCATGGTACTCAAGGCTTGATCAGTACTTGAAGAAGCTTGGTTTCCAGCATGGAGGAGTTTATTACAACCTCTATTTCAGTAATGACAGTAATCAAAGGATGATGGTTATAGTGTATGTCGATGACATAATTTTTGGCGGATCAGATGAAGCTCAGTGCAGATTGTTTTCCGAATTCATGAAAAATGAGTTTGAAATGTCAATGATTGGAGAGCTAACATTTTTCCTTGGTCTACAGGTGACACATGGAAGGAATGAAACTTTATTTCTCAATCCAAATATTCCAAGGAGGTTTTAAGAAGGTTTGGAATGGATAATTACAAGGAGATTAAGACTGCGGTTGCCACCCGGATGAAATTATCGAAAGATGAAGATGGCAAGGCAGTTAATATCACAGAATACAGGAAAATTATTGGAAGTTTGTTGTACTTGACTGCAACAAGGCCTGATATTGTTTTCGCCACATTCCAAGAAGTGAGATATCAGAGCAATCCCAAGGAAAGCCACATGCTTTCAGTGAAAATAATACTTCGGTATATCCAGGGCACAGTGGATTTCGGCTTGACATATACTGAAAAATCTCTGACAGAGTTATTGGGATATACTGATGCAGACAGGGCCGGTTCAGAAGATGATAGAAAATCAATGTCAGGTGGTACATTCTATCTTGGTGGATTGTGTATTTCTTGGCTAAGCAAGAAGCAATATTGCATTTCATTGAGCACCGCAGAAGCTGAGTATATTGCGCCCACTCAAGCATGCACACAGTTATTGTGGATGAAGCAACAACTTGATGATATGGGAGTTGAGGTGAAGTATCCGATTGGAATCCAGTGAGATAACTCAAGTTCTATAAATATCAACAAAAATCCCATCCATCACTCAAGGACAAATCACATTGAGATAAAGTATCATTTTATCAAGGAGAAGGTTGAGCAGGGAATTGTGAAGTTGGAGTATGTGCCTACAGAGCTACAGGTCGAAGACATTCTGACAAAGGCCTTACCTAAGGAAGAATTTGAAAGGCATCGACTGGATCTGGGAGTTCAGTCGATTCCCCACACTTAAAATAGTGTGGATGTGGGTCCCCCCTCTCCCGAGGTATGATGTGTTTTTTCCTAATGTGCTGATATGTGTTCTCTACTATGTTACAGACTACAAAGGCGTGACCTTTGGGTTCATTGACAAATGAGGAGAAAATAGTGATTGTTCAAGGGGGAGACAGTGTGGCTATACGAGAAATTATGAATTATATGGGGAGAAGCTGACAGGTGGAGTATCCAGATAAGGGGAGTGCAATGAGATAGGGGGACATTTTTAAATATGACGATGCTAGAAGTGATCGATCAAAGCCTAGAAATCACGACAGCTGAGGATCGTGATAAAAGCAGAACAATGGTGTTGGAATGGTGAAATAAGGTTTCCATCCATTATCAATTGGTATCAGTGTGGTTCAACAATTGGTATCAATTTAAGAATTGGTATCAAGTTGGAATCGACAATTGGTGTTTGACATGAAGTGATTCATTGATGAACTTTTCATACTACTCTTGTTTCTCACGCCGAGCATTGCTCATGTGGGATTAGAGTACGTGTTAAGTGAATCCTTGAATGCTATCAGAATCGAAAGAGGCGAATGGTGGTAGTGGCTGGAAGAAGACTCAGTGAGGTATCAAAGTGCAGAAAATCATTCTGAGAAGAGTTGTGAAGAGTTGTCAACAAACCCAAAGGGGGAGATTGTTGGGAAAAAATACCTCAAGGTATCATTGCAGTATTTTTGGGTTGATTGTGTTTGATGACAAAGCAGGTTTTCATGGATATTTTTTGAGTTCCCAAGAAGTTGTTGACAATCCTTGTTGACAAAGAATGATGACAAAGGAAAGGACGGTCTGGAGGCGGTACAAAAGAGCAGTACAAGGTGGCTCCGTTTCCCAGTGTTTGCCAAATTTTTGGGGTCCAAAATTTGGAATTTGGTGAGCATCGCGAAAAGTGGATTTCCATGAAGATCATATTTTTTATATGGAAAAGGCATGAATTTCGCAAAGATGGGATGTATGGATTAGATTTCACGAAGGCCAGAAAAATAGAGGCGGTGATGCTTCGCGATTACGTCAAATCTTTGCGAACGGAAGAGTTGAAGCGCATCGCGGTGGTGAAGGGATTTGCGAGGGAGCTTCGCGGAAAAGGCGTGAAGGAATGTTGAAGGTGATCCTTCACGATTACGACAAGCTCCGCGAACGGAAAATTCCCGTGGTGCTTCGCAATTTGGACAAAATTCCGGTGGAAACTTCGGAGCTTCGCGATTTGAGATGACGTGGCGTTGACTTCACGCAGAAAGTTCGAGGGTCGGTGGAATCACCTATAAATAGAGGCCGAACCCATCAAGAGAAGAAGAGAGAATTTTCAGAGAAAATCATTTGCTCTCGATTTGCGAAGGTGGTTCGCGGAGCCAGTGTGGTTCACAAAAGAGGAGCTTCGCGGCGGCTATTGTAGCTCCGCGAAACCTGCGAGCTTCGCGTTGGATTAGTAAGCTTCGCGAGGGACGTTGCTTTGCGACGACTTGAGCTTCGAAAAAGTGCTTCGCAAAAGTGCTTCGCGAAAAGGCAGGAGATTCACGAAGTCTTGTTTGAGCTTCGCGAAATTGGGAGCTTCGCGAAGTAGGGTGCTTTGCGAAGGTGTTTCCAAAAGGAATTGCCCAGTGTTTAGAGGCAAAGAGGTATTCATCAGTGGATGAAATTTAGAAATTAACAGAGCATCCATCATCAGTTAAGGATGCATGAATTCTTGCAAGTGAAGAGACCTACAGGTCTATAAACTGTGAGTGGATTCCCTTCAAGAGCAGTGAGCATAGGAAGAGGAATAAGGTGATCCTCTCCACCGGCAGTGAGTCAGAGAGAGAGAAATAGGGAGTGACCCTTGGGAAAGCAGTGAGCTAACCCTAAACCTTGTGAAGGCAGTGAGCCTAGGAATAGAAGTGCTCTATCCCAAATTTTGTATCCACATCTTATTAAGACTAGTGGGATTTGGTACGCACGACAACTTGTCGGAGTATGATCCTTGGACGTAGCCTAGTGAGGGTGAACCAAGTAAAAATCTTTGTGTCTGCCTGCTTACTTCCCTGCATTGCATTTGAAGCATCATCATCAGACAAAGAAGAAAATAAGTGATCATAATAAACACACAAGTGCAAACAAAGTGACCCTTTTAATAAAGAGGTCAAGATCCAGTGTGGCAGGAAGAATTTTGAAAAAGAATATCCATACCGTGATTCATCCACCCTCTCAGGGTATATAACCCCCTATTGGTCCTAACAGCTAAGATGATGCTATTTCCTTTCTCACTTAAGGATCAAGAAAATAACTCATTAAATATTATTAGACCTTCATCAATCCACTCCTGGGACTAACTACAAAGAGAATTTTACAAAAAAATACTTCCCCCATCACAAAACCATTGCACTAAAAAAGAGCATCCAATTTTTTTTTGAAAAAGAGGGAGATCCATTTTATGAAACATGGGAGAGGTTCAAAGACACCCTAAACATGGTTCCACACCATGGTTTTTCTATTCCTGAACAACCAAGAATTATATATGAAGGTTTGGGCCTGAGGAACAAATAATTCATTGACATGATGTGTAATGGGACCTTTAAAAAAAATCCTCAAATGATGCTTATGAGTATCTAGAAATCCTTTCTGAACAAAACCAAACATGGGGAACATCACCTTATTCTGAAAATACCCAAAGAACTGCTAGAATGCATACACTTAGAGAAGAGTAAAGCCTTAGGGAAAAACTTTTAGCACTCTCTAGGAAGATTGAAGAGATAGACCATAGAAAAATCCATGAAATCCAAATTGTAGACCCTGTTTGCACAATCTGTGACAAACATGACCATGAAACAGACAACTGCCCAACCATTCCATCCATCAAGGATGTTCTTTTAGGAGGACCACCTACTGAAGTCAATGCCCTAAAATTTCAACATCCCCAATACCCAGACATATTCAACCCAAGGTATAATGACCACCCAGGCTTCCGATGGAAAGATAACCAACAACCTAGCCAACCACAAGGACCAAACCCCTACCATACACAAAATTTTCAAAACCATAACCAATTCCAACCACAACCAGTCCAATACCAAAATCCTCTAGTCCAATACCAACAACCCATCCAAAAACTAAATTATTCCCCTGGGATAACCCAACCAACACAAGCCCCTTCCCAATCTATCCCTCTCCCAATCCTCGAACAACTGTGCCAAAAAATGGAAAGGATGAACTTAGAAGTCTCTTCCCTGAAACAAGAACTTCAAACCATCAAAACTGGAAATGCACCCATGCCTACACAAGCCATTACACAAAAAACAATAAGGGGAGATCCAAGTTGCACTCAAATAACTCATGAACAACTAAAGGCTGTCACTATTCTAAGAAGTGGGAAATCAGTTGAGAAGCCTGAACAAATAATTCAAAAACCATCTGAGGCTTCAAACAATAATGAAAATTCGAATGAGCCACATGATCAAACTGAGAAACAAGATAACATTTTCAAAAAAACAACCCTTCAAAAAACAACCCCACAACCTGCACCATTTCCTCAACACATAAGGGGGAAAACCTTGCCTGAATTGAATGAAACATTGAGGGAAATATTCTCACAAGTCAAGTTGAAAATTCCACTCCTCGATGAAATTCAAACCATTCCTGCATACTCAAAGTACCTTAAGGACTTGTGCACCTTTAAAAGAAAATTTTCACATAAAAACCAAGTCCTTTGGGCTACTAATGTGATTACCACCAGTCAAGGGACCATTCCTCCTAAGTTGAAAGACCCGAGTTTCCCTTACATCAATGTTGAACTAGGAGAGAGCAAAGTTGTCAAGGCCTTATGTGACCTAGGTGCTAGTGTCAATCTCATCCCCTATGTTGTGTACTTCCAATTAGGCCTAGAAGAGCTTCAACCCACATATGTCATACTTCAACTTGCTGATCGTAGCATTAGGATTCCAAAGGGGATCTTAAAGGATGTTTTGGTGAATGTTGAAAATTTCATTTACCCAGTTGACTTCATTGTACTTTACAATCAACCAAGCTTAGGTCCTAGGAGCAAACCCCAATCACACTTGGATGTCCCTTCCTTGCAACAATCAAATCTGTTATCCGAGTCCGAAATGGGATCATGACTTTCACATTTAGAAACATGAGTCTAGACTTGAACATATACAATGAAAAATCTCAAATTGGGGATGATGAAGAGATCCATGAGGTTAATTGGATAGGTAGTGTTGATAGTGAACTCAAGGAACATCAAGGAATTACCAAAGGATGTTTAAGTTAAGAAGAGATTGATTTTTTTGTTCACATGAGGTAAATTTGTCTCCTTGTATTGAATCTATTTCAGATAGCTCTATTGAGGATTTTATAGAATCACTAATCAATGATACCATGGGTGAAATCAATAACATCGAGTCTATACCCATTCACGACACTACTCTAGCTAATTTAGTGGATGAAAATTCTTTTAACAAGGAACCAATTTTGTCATGAAATCTGAACAAAGAAACTGAGTTCAATACAAAGTCTCATCCATTCTTGGAATGTGATAACCACTCTGATCGTGAATTTAAGGTTTTACCTTCATCACTCAAGTATGTGTTCTTAGGGGAAAATCAATCCTTTCCTGTTGTCATTTCTTCCTCTCTTGAATCCTATCATGAGAGGATTCTTCTAGATGTCCTTAAGAGACACAAGAAAGCCATTGGATGGACCCTATCTGATATTCCTGGGATAATCCAACTTATCAGGACTCATAGAATTATTCTAGAATCTGATTCAAAGCCATGTCGTCAATCTCAGCGGTGACTCAATCCTAATCTCATGGAAGTAGTGAGAAAAGAACTTTTGAAATTGTTAAAAGCTGGTATCCTCTATCTTATAGCTGAGAGTGAGTGGGTTAGCCCAATCAATGTGGTTCCAAAGAAGGTTGGAATCATAGTAATAACCAACAAGGATGGAGAGATGCTTCCAACAAGGGTCAGTATTGGATGGAGAGTTTGTATTGACTATAGTAAGCTCAACTCTTGTACCAAGAAAGACCATTTCCCCTTAACCTTTATTGATCAAGTCCTCAAGTGAGTGGCGGGTCATCAATTCTATTTCTTCCAAGATGGATTCTTAGGGTATAATTAAATCTAAGTCTCCTTAGAAGATCAAGGAAAAACAACCTTCACTTGTCCATTCGGAACTTTTTCCTTCAAGCGCATGCCCTTTGGGTTATATAATGCCCCTGGTACCTTCCAGTGGTGCATGATGGGAATATTCTCTGATATGGTGGGGGATTGTTTAGAGGTCTTCATGGATGACTTATCCATATTTGAGGATACTTTTGAGGGATGCCTTCTAAATGTTGAAAAGGTTTTGTCAAGGTGCGAGGATAAGAATCTCATACTAAATTGGAAAAATGCCATTTTATGGTAAGGTAAGGACTTGTTCTAGGTCATCTGGTATCTAGTAGAGGGAATGAAGTTGATAAAGCTAAGGTTGATATCATTCATCACCTTCCCTCTTCTAAAATTGTTAAGGAAGTGAGGTCCTTCTTAGGACATGCTGGTTTTTATATAAGGTTCATTAGGAATTTCAGCTCTATTTGTCGACCACTTTGTGCTCTATTGGTAAAAGATGCTCCATTTTTATGGACATAAAGCTTTGAGTAATCATTATCTACACTCAAGTCAACTCTTATATCTCCACCTATCATGAAATCTCTAAATTGGAAACTTCCTTTCAAGCTCATGTGTGATTCAATTGACTTCGCTGTAGGAGAAGTCTTAGGAAAACGGTGTGAGAAAACTCCATGTGTCATTTATTATGAAAGAAAATCTTTAAATGATTCACAAATAAACTACACCACCACTGAGAAAGATTTTATTGCTGTTGTCTTTGCCTTAGAGAAATTCAGGTCTTATCTCTTAGGATCACCCATCATTGTCTTCACTAACCATTCAGCCCTAAAATTCCTTTTCCAAAAACAAGATGCCAAGGCTAGATTGATTAGGTGGGTCCTTCTTCTTCAAGAGTCCGATTTAACCATTAAGGATAAAAAGGGTGTTGAAAATGTTGTATCTAATCACCTCTCTAGGATGGAATTCAAAGACAACTCACACCACCTCTCTGTGTTTGATTCATTTCCCGATGAGCACCTCTATTCAGTGAGTGATTGCCCTTGGTATGCTGACATAGCAAACCATTTGGTGACGGGTGAAATTCTAAAATTCATGGGGACCCAATCTAATAGGAAATTCCTTTCTGATGTCAAAAACTATGTGTTTGATGATCTTTACCTCTTCATGTTCTGTCCTAATCAAATCATTAGGAGATGTGTTCCCGAGTATGAACAAGAGTCTATTCTAAAATTTTGTCATAGAGGGGCATGTGGAGGCCACTTTTATACAAAGAAAACAACTAAAAATGTCCTCCAAAGTGGTTTCTACTGCCCGAACCTCAGTAAGGATTCCTTCCAATTCTTCAAAAGTTGTCCTCAGTGTCAACAATTAGGATCCATTACCAAAAGGAATCAAATGCCCCTCACTCCCATTCTAGTCGTTGAAATCTTTGATTTATGGGGAATTGATTTCATGGGACCCTTTCCAAACTCTAAGGGATACCTATACATACTCTTAGCTATTGATTATGTCTCAAAATGGGTTGAATCCATTCCCACCAAGTCTAATGACGATCATGTTGTGATCTGATTTCTGAAAGAGCATATATTTTCTCGATTTGGAATTCCTAGGGTTATAATCAATGATTGAGGAAACCATTTCTGTAATCTCCCATTCTCTTCACTCATGTCTAAGTACAGAATTTCTCATAAAGTTTCCACTACATACCATCCTCAAACCAATGTTCAAGATGAGTTAGCAAATAGGGAGATTAAGAAAATTCTTGAAAAAACTGTCAAACCCTTTAGGAAATATTGGTCTAAGAAACTCTTGGATGATCTTTGGTCATATCGTATAGCATTCAAAACCATCCTAGGAATGTCACCATATAGGTTGGTTTATAAAAAATCATGCCATTTACCTATTGAAATTGAGGAAAAGGCATTTTTGACAATCAAAAAAATGAATTTCGACATTTCTTTAGCCGAAGAAAAGAGAAAATTAGATCTTAATGAACTTGAGGAACTTAGGATGGGGGATTATGAAAATTCAAGGATAAATAAAGCTAGAGTTCAAGCCTACAAATATAGGAATATAAATGCCAAACAATTTGAACTAGGAAAATCTGTGCTCTTGTATAGTTCAAAGCTTCATTTACACCCGAGAAAGTTAAGGTCTAGATGGTCAGGTCCATTCATAGTGCATCATGTGTACCCCCATGGGGAAGTAGAGATTCAAGATCCCACAAGTGGTAACATTTTTAAGGTCAATGGTCATAGGTTAAAACCATTCATTGAATCATTCAATAAACAGGAAATAGAGGTTGAGTTAACAGAGCCAACCTATGAACCAAGAAAAAATTGATAGATTTAGGATCCATGTCGGGCTAACGACGTTAAACAAAAGCGCTGCACGGGAGGAAAACCGTGGTTTTCATGTTTCTAATCACTGTGAATCATCTTTTGTTTCCTTCTTCTTCTCTTAAAAAAATATACTGTTGACCTGTTCTTCTTTTATGAGTAAGGATGGGTATGAAAGGGTAGCACCATATTCATCTGTGTCACACGGTGTGATCCCTGAGTAATACCTGACCCAAAAAATATAAAGAAGACAATGCATCATCAGTTTATTTTATTTTATTTTTTTGTAGGTATTTAAAAAAAAATATTGTTGACATGTTCTTCTTTTTTGAGTAAGGATGGGTATGAAAGGGGATCACCGTATTCATCTGTGTCACGCGGTGTGATCCCTGAGTTATACCTTACCCAGAAATTTAAGAGAAGACAATGTATCATAAGTTTATGTTATTTTTATGTTTTTTAGGTTAAAAAAAATACAAAAAAAATAAATATATTAAAAAAAGATTTAAGGCATGTCATAGGTCATTGGGAAAAGCTGGTCACAAATGTCCAAGCCATTGGGACTCAAACCAGAACTGAAGGGAGATAGGGGAATGCATTATCAACATCAAACACCAGGTGACTTCATTCCATAATTTTCATTCTCAATGTCTTCGTTGAACTTCTATCCTACCCCTTCAATGTTTCAATTCTTTAAACACCGGGGATAGTGTTATTCTAAGTTGGGGGGGGGGATGAAAATGTGTGGAAGGAAAAATATCATTAACCTTAGACATGATAACACACATTCCAAACTCTTAAATTGGATATTAAATAATTTTACATGCCTTGATTCTGATTTTAATGAAAGTTTATGTTCATGTGCATAGATTTTGGAAAGTGCGGTTGTACGATGTTATTTTTCACCGTTTATATTTTCATCCAATTATTTAAACAAAAAACACAATGCACATCCTCTATATTGTGGGGTTTTAGTTTGTGTTCTTGGGGACCCATAATAAATAAAATAGGATTTGTGATCATTTTAATTTTAACATGAGTATTAAACAAACAATTTGCGTGTAGAGCAATGGATTGACCTAATGTGTGGATTTTGACACTTGGGGATTGTGACTCCATAGTTTTCTGGCCTGGAGTTGGGAATTTTATCTCTATTTTTGGTAATTTGAATTTGTTTTTGATTGAGTTAAATCGAGATGATGCCCGAGTATGTGAGCTTCACTTGGCGCCCTAAGGTCTTTGAGCCTGGGAGTCATCTGCAAAGTCTTGCTACATGGGTTGACTCGATTGAGTTCAATTTCAATTACCATGGAAAAATTGCAAAAAAAAAACAAAAAAAAAACAAATAAAATAAAAAAATGAGTACTCATCTTATTATTAAAATTTGATTTCTCCTAGGGCTTCTATATTTTCTCCCTCAAATGAAAATGAACCCCCATGTCTATTGTGATGCACAACACTTCATCATGCTTAATTGAATTTGAATGAAATATGGCGATGAATTTGAAAAAAGTAATGGGCTTGGGATTGAGATATTCCTATGGAAATAGCTTGTTTTAAATGATTTTTATGGGTGTCATAATTTTTTGGTATGAGATCTTTGGGTGAGAAATGTGTATTAAAATGTTTTTGGAAAACGTGATTCGAATTTCATTTTTGTGAGATGTATTTTGCTCGGGACTAGAAAAACTCAAGTTGGGGGGGTGTGATTAGCCAATAAAAACACATATTTTGATTAAATTTTAATTTTATTAAATGTTCATTTTTGATCTTATGGGTCTGAGTTTGTGGATTTTAATTTTGAACATCCATTCTCATCATTTGTGCACTTCATGCCTAATATGCACCAATTTAGGCTCAATGTTTCATCTGATTTTAAAGAATTTAATTATCCATATTTTAATTTGATATTTTGGTAAATGGATAAAAACTTAAATATGAACATTTTTTATTCAGGGACCAATGGAGGATTCATAAAGGATTATGGGGATATTTGGAGATGAAAGGAAATAATTCTCGAGAAGGCAGATTAGATATCATCCCACTGATGAGAATGTGGGGCCCACAATACAGTCCCAATGAATCCCAAAATTCATGGGAGGCTATAAGACATATATATAAACAAATAATTCTTCTTGATCCAGTGCTAATTCGTCCTAAATGGTGGTTATTAAGGCGGCCCAAATTGAAGATGCAATTTTGGGCTAGATTCTGCGGCCCGGAAAAATAGCCAACCATTTAAATCATATCTCGCGAACAGATTATTATTTTTGGCTGAAATTGTAGAGTATGTTAGGAGATATCAGGGGATTAATTTATGTATGCTATGACCCACTCCCATTATGCCTTCCAGAAGGTCCTTTCAGCGCATATTTTCGGTGGATGCAAGCTGGCTGCAACTTCGGGGTAAGAAGTGGAAAAGTATTCTATACATTAATGTTCCACCAACCTTGGGCCAACACATTTAATTAAAGAGACTTGGGGAGTGGTGGATTGGCCAAAGGCTTCCTTGTTTCCAATTTAAGGCATTAGTGGTGGAGGATTTAGGGATCTTGGAGTTTTACTTTCATTGTAATGTTGTTATGCCAAATTGCCTTTGTAACGTTCTTCTTTCACATGTAAGTTTTTTGAATCACCTTAGTTTTCAATAAATTTTTTCTTATTATCTTTTTATGTTCTTCTTATTTTAACATTTATACCTTTTCTCCATGGTGTGATCTTATTCACACCAATACTTGTGAATTTATTCACACAACGATGGAGTGACCATTTCATTGTTTTATTTTTCTTCTTCAATTCCGCCCATATGAGTCTGCTTTCCGCTTCCTTTGAGATCATAGAATCAATAGAGGGATAAACCATTATGGGTTGGTCCTAGGGAGTTTCATGGGGCAGATTGGATGTTATTTTATTATATAAAATTCTGTAATCATTTCATTAATTTAAGATATCCATTTGATGATTATTTTCTTCTTCATCTTCACGAACTTTAACAATGACACATTTCGAGTGCTAGTACGATCCAATTCCTTGGAGTTATCATTAAATTGATCCTCTAAGTGCATTAGGGATTATCCTTGGAATTGTATAGGGATTAAATTGGTGAATGATTTTGAGGAATTATATCATTTTTTGGATACATCTTAAATTAGTGAAACGAACGTTATAAGAAAATAAATACATCCAATCTAACCCTAGTAACAACTTAGGATCAACTCATCTCCATTAATTGTTTTAGACAAAGTAATTGTTGGTTTTAATTTATTTTATTTAAACTAAATCAGTAGTTATACAAATAAAATCATTCCAAATAGTTGGCCACTCCATATCTAAATCCTTCCAAAATCAGAGTGTCTCTACGTTTCTTCTTCGGTCCCTGTGGATTCGACCCCTACCTGTACTACAACGACCACATACCTGTAGGGTAAATTTGGACAGAACCACATACCAACTGGTTCTATTAAACAAAAGGCCTAATCACAAACTATGTGTGACTCTCCAGTCACCACCATCATCCATAAAACACTCACTTCCCATGAAATATGGAACCAGATCCATCCAGAAATCCATAACCTTGAAGAACCTACAGAAGACATTAAGATTACATACCCACTATGTGAGTATGTAGGGGGTGATCCAAATCTAGTAGGATACCATCATTATTCCAATTAATTCCTTTTTTAAAATAACCCAAGAACACTATTTTGGAAATAATAAGAAAATTTATATTTTCATTGTCCTTTACATGGTATAGGGATAAAAAAAGTATGGGAAATCACTTTAGAAAAAAAAATTTCATAAAACTTTTTATAAGGAGGTTTTACCAAAAACCATGCCAATTCAAAGTGCTAACCATTTCTGTTTAAAAATACCACACTTTTGATAAATAAACCCACACATGGTTCAAAATATTTCAAAAGAATACCATCTAAGAATGCCACTATAATTTTCCCCTTTTTCTATTAAAATATTTTACACACCCAACATAATGGTAAAAATATAAATGATGTCTACGATTAATAAACAAAAACATAACAAGTTATAAATAAAGATAATAAATGTATGGAATAAAACTAGTCAACACTATGACTAAACTACAAGGGGATAAAATGTTAAAAAAGTCTATCCAATAAATAACTATCTCACATGCCAATATATATAATAAAAGGAATAACATAGATATATATCATAGGAAAATTCTATAAGGATGAATGGGATATCACAAGACACATAAAAGTGGACCTAACTACCAGAAAACTAATAGTCACAAATTTTTCCATTGAATCTCTCTATGAAGTATCCTTAGTGGAAAAAACCCAAGCCAAGAATATGTTAAAATAGGGGGGACTAGGAAGTGATAAACCTCAACTAGCCTATTAATGACCAAAAACTTCCCACTTAGAAACCTCAGTCTCCTCATGGAATAATAATAGACGTGGGACATGAACAATTAAATCATCACATGAAAATAAAAACCCCCTTTGGATAACACCATAATCATGTCCCTCCCACCTCCCTAAGAACCTCTAAAATGATCCCCAAGACATAATCACCACACATATCACACCACAATTCATCCATTACATGGATATGCATACACATCAATAACAAACAAGGGGCATCAACAACAGAAAAATCAATATCATGTCATAAAGTGTAAACTAGGACTTCACTTATCATATATAATTCACATATGTTTGGAAATAATTTTTTAAAAAACTTCTTAATTTAAAAAAATTACAAAATAAATCTTGAACACATCCAATAATAACCAAATAAGATAAATGGAAACTCCATTTTCATTTTATAAAACCAAACCACCCCTTAAAAATAAAAAACCCATTCAAACACAAAAGGGAGCCCACTTTGAATACCTCATTTTAACTAAATACTAAACAACAAGTGTATTTTACAAAGAAAAACCTATTCTGAATTTAATCAAACATGAATAGTGCACATAAAATCATATCAAAACAAAATTTCATTTTACTAAAAAATCACCCACTTT
This sequence comes from Viscum album, assembly GCA_963277665.1. Taxonomy (NCBI): domain Eukaryota; kingdom Viridiplantae; phylum Streptophyta; class Magnoliopsida; order Santalales; family Viscaceae; genus Viscum; species Viscum album. The sequence goes on from OY728121.1 coordinate 635,349,593, forward strand.
TTATAAAGGAAAACCCACAAAGCATGAAAAACCATTAAATGATACAAACTAGATATCATATAAATCATTAATTTAAATCCAAAACCAATTTAAAGCATAAATAAATAATGTAATTATAAAAAAATGCAATGAATTATAAACACCCACCTCATGTTGTGGAACCTTGTCACCTTCGATGAAATACATCGAAAATGGACTCAAAGGATGGATTAAAACCCTTAGAAAGGAAAAAACCAATTTGGATCCACCCTAAGAATTAAAATATGTCAAATATATAAAATAGATTTATATTATAAGGAAAACATGGAATAAATCCGATGGATAAGAATAAAGAAGCACTAAACTTTTGAACTAGGTGAAGAATCACCAAGAAACCACCTTGAAATTCACTTGGAGGGGATTTGGAGAGGGAAAAAAGCTCCAAGGAAGGTATATAAGTTAGGGGAAATTGAGTGGGGAGGACAAGGGAATAAACCCAAATTAAAAAGAATTAAAGGTACCCCTCTTCTGGTGGGTTTCATAGTTTAATCACACCGTTAAAAAAATCCTGGGGAAATCATGCAGACCCCCAATATTTTGAGTTGCAAGAGATGCATACTTAGGCTGCATGGTTAGTTTAACCATACTATAACCATGAGACCTGTAGAAAGACCCTTAAAGAGGCTATACACATAAGATACATGGTTAAACTGACTATTTTCCATAATTTATAGACATGAAAAAAATCCCCAACACATTACCCTTTTCATCCCAAAACACCCTAAACTCAAGGGGCCAAACCATAAAAAAAATACCTCCCACATAAAAGTGAAACTAGGGGTGTCAAAAACTCCCCACCATGCCACATTCTTCCCCCATAAAGTGTTGAGTGAATATGGAAGTAAAAAAGAAAAATCCTCGAGACAGCCTTTATAAAGTGATGTGAGTTGGACTATGAACCACTAGAGCGGTCCCTAGGAAGAAACACTAGAGAAATGATGATTCCTAAAAACCAATACAATAAATAAACAAGGATACCAAATTTATCCATGAAAACCTCACACTCTCATTTATAAAAGACCCAAAAGGAGATGGATACTAAGAACGAGTCTCCCCACAATTTAGAAATATCTTAAATGGTGTAACATAAAAGAACACCTCAAATAGAAACATAAACAATGAGAAACATCTCCATAAATCTCCAAATAAAACATAGAAAAATACTATCACTTCCTCAATGGAAAAACAAACCAAAAAAGTAACCACCCACATGGTAGATCCATCAATAAGATTAAAACTAACCTTCACAAGGGATAACCTCAAGGAATTCCACAACAAGAGATGACATGGGCCCTTGACTTGTGTCATTATACTATAGGGATAAAATAGGGCCTTAAGATGGAACACCATCACATTGTGAACACCATAAAAGTTGCACCATTGAGTGATAGATTTCCCAAAAGAAAAATATGTCCTAATTATCCACTTATTGACACAAAATTCACCTATTCCCACATCAATAAGAAACCATCATTAAAATAGG